>JAVANC010000004.1:55480928-57980928 GCA_033319125.1 Parnassius glacialis
GCAAATAGATTTGTAAATATTGACAAAAGTGATTAAATCTACGGTAGAAAACTGAATTTGAACATTCAACTTATTATTTCCAAAAAACTTTCTTCACAACGACGAATACCGCCATTTTCAGTTTTCTAAATTTGAATGTAATCCCCGTCACGTCGTTTCGCGTTACAGGCTTTTCGTTACAATCATCCTTTATTGATTCCAAAGTTTTAAAGAATTCATACCAAGAATCTCTCAAACATCCACATGCATACTCTCTAGATGAGCAGCATGTCAGATTTACTCTCTTTAGCTTTTTCTTCGCGCGCTCAGACGCGTGTCAGAGAGCGCGATGACCCATTAATAATCTAAGGCTTAAAAGAAATTCATTTTATTTTTTATTTCATTATATTTTGTGCTATGCAACAACCTAAATGTCAACTAACTAACAAACTTCATATATTTCCACCCTTAGAGGTGGAATTTATTCTTCAAATTATATATTGCATGCCGTAAGCGCCCTAAGCGCGTCGGTATGTTCTACTAGCGTTTTTATATGGGACCGTTCCGGATATAAATATAACCTATTTAATAAACAAATCCAAAGGTTAAAACAATAATTTAAAAAAATACTCAAATTGAGAACATCGTTCTTTTTTTTTGAAGTTACAAAGAACGATGTGTGATGAAAGTATATAATCTTGCAGGTCGAGTGGCCAGAATAACTGGCTTGGACCCGGCGCTGCCGCTCTTCAATAAGGTGCCGTTGGAGCAGAGACTTGACCCATCGGACGCCGAGTTCGTTGACGTCATACACACTGACGCTGGTATATTTGGTACGTTTAAAATTACTATGAAAATTCTAAGAATATTTCTTTCATACAACTGATGCGGGCGAGCGAGAGAGAAAACGAACTGGCAATTCACCTGATTGTTGGTTGGTTGTTGCTGTGGCCCACGGACACGTACACCACTATGCTTGATTAAAAGTTCCAATAAATATATTTTATGTTTTTTTTATTTATAAGAGGGGGTAAACGAGCATGTGGCTTACTTGATAGTAAGAGCTGTGCGTTGCCAACCTTTTAAAAAAAAGTAGGCTCTTTTTCTGAGTCTCTAAGCGCGGTCTAGAAAAATTGCCGACTGTGAACGATTTTAAGAACTATTTTTTATTAAATAGGCTATACCTTCAGGGTGGTCTCATTTAAATTTCAAGAAAAATTCTACCCCTTAACGATTGAAAAATAGAGGATCGTGTTTTAATGTAACTGTTAAGACGACATTCCATTTTTTACCTTGAACTTGTGACATTCCATTGTCCACTCGTTAGGGTCAAAAAATTTAGCATTGTCTATAATATATACCTATTAGTCCTGGATGATTTTACTATAAACAAATTAACAAAAAATTATAAACCGCCATCAAAGAAGAATAAAAATAATTTCCACATAACAGCTTCTGAAGTCGAGGGCTTTAACTCTTCGACTATACTCGTATATTAGCACTGACTTCAGAAGATATCGTTTTTTTGGAACGAAGTTCCTTAACGCACGGTACGAATATGACGGATGGAGGCTAGGCGAGAACAAGTGTAAGATTTTTACGTCACGATCCCGGGTACTTATATACAAAATCTATATATATAAATAACATAATATAATACTAAAATAAAATACCACAATACATATTAAAATAATTAAGTAGAAATTATTAAATTATTTCCAGTTCTTTGAAAACAGTTTGACTTTTTGTTATAAGTTCAATTTTTACCCGACTACCTCAGATATAGGGTAATGTTTTTCGAGAGTATTTTTATTTCTTAGTTATACTCTTAATATAAGTATGTATGTTTATTTCTTTTCACGCTCTGTAGCCTAAATAGGTTCATACTTAATAGAATACATGGCGGCACTAGTTACCACTAGCGCCCTTTAGTATCGAGTGGCAGAACTACAACGAGTCAAAAAGATTCTAGAAATTTCCATGAAAGAACTTTCTACAACTATCAACACCTAGTCAATCGGGAACGATATGTACTCGAACATTCTAGAAGTTTCTATAATAGAAGGTACCTATGGCCCCATATAAGGCCGGTATAGACCGCGACCGGGACAGTATTGAATTGGCGATACAAGCGAATACTTCGAAGCGATATAATTGCGAACTAACGTGATCAGTAGTACAATTGTTTTATTATTAGCGTGGTTTTAAGTTGTAATTAGTGTTCTGTAATTAAAGGCCAATTTTAGTAATTCACACGGCAGTTTTTAATTGCCTCGAACCCCACGCTCGTAACAGTAATAACAATCAAATTAGCTTGCTAGCACCTTAAACATTTAAAGATGCCCAATTCCAGGATTCCCAGGCACAGTAGGACATGCTGACTTCTACCCCAACGGTGGAACGAGTCCACAGCCTGGATGTAACCTGGAGGTGGTACTCAAACAGCAGTTACTTCTCAACAAATGTAAGTAAATAATGTATGTATACGATACCCTAAAATTAAATCCAGCTTTTACACATCCCACGACTGGGCACAGGCCGCATCTCAGATCTGAGTTTAGTCCATTGCATGTTTTGCCTTATTACCTAAGTGTTTTTGATATCCTTATCTATTCAAATAAATAAAATTGAAGGGTCTGTTTGTAATGTCAAAATAACAGCTTTTTACTAAATGCATATGAAAGTATATACGGTAATTATAACAAAAAAAAACAATCTCCGTCTGTTTGTTTCGGCTAATCTCCTAAGCGGCTGGACCGATTTTAACGGGACTTTCACTGGCAGATAGCTGATGTTATAGGGAGTAACGATAAGCGATTCCGCGTAAAAAAAAAAAGTCAAGAAATCTAATCGTAATAAATTTCACGCGGGCGAAGTGGCTGGGAACAGCTGGTTCCTTATATAATAAAACTATAATCGAACTTGCGAGCACAGTCGACCTGATGGTAAGTGGCTACTGCAGCCAATGGACGCCTGCAAACTATTTCAAATAAAGTAGATTACAGACGCGTTGTCACCTCTGAGGACTGAGATAGCGTGTAATCGTACTGACTACTTGATACCCTGAAGACCGAAACACAAACGAATCTGCAATCCACTTAATTAATCACGCTCTTATTCTGTGAGAGCGTGGTAAGCTGCAACTATAATATGGCTGTAGTACGAATGAGTCGGCTCGAGCGGGGAAAGACCACGCTCACACAGAATACCAGCGTGAAATAGCAACTTGACGCTGCTGTGTTTCGTATGGTGAGTGTAGAGAACCGGAGACCCTTTTTACTGGAAACGAGGCATTCCATCTTAGTCCTCAAGGGTGACAACACATTTGCATTTTGATTCTTATTTGAGGATAGATGTACTCGTAGATGTCTATGGGCCACAGCATGCACTTGTCATCCATCAGCAGGGCTAGCAAGGACAGGAGACATTTAAGCCCAGGGGAAATGTTTATCCCCTCGCTTAGTTTTAAGTTAAGGGTGGATCTTCGAACATGGGCACACCGGTGGATATAATATCCACAGTAGATAAAATTGGAGAATTTGTATAAATATAAACAAACCCACGTCCAATGAACAAGGATAAAATTATCCCTTTCAAATGTCAAAAAAACATAATTTTTTCTTTCGTTTGGCCCTTCATGCTACGAACGGGGGATATATTATGTCTACTCGTTATGTCAAACGGAGATATACTTCTCCTTTCCCCTGTTGTCGTGCTTTGACATAGGGACAAGATGATTTTATATCTTGTCAGTGGATATAATCGGGGGATAAATTTTTTGTCCCCAGCCTATGCTGGTCCTGCAGGTGGACTGTGTCACTTATTGTATAAAAAATGTAGAATTAACACCCTCAACAGTCTTCTGCAGCCATTGGCGGTCGTACCAGTACTACGCGGAATCGATTATCAAGCCGGCTTCTTTCCTGTCGTCCTCCTGCCCATCTTGGCACGAGTATAGAAAAGGCGACTGCATAAACTCGCCGCACGTCCATATGGGTTTCGGGATCGACACAAAGTATGATATAAAATAATTTGTATTTATTGCACAATATGTTTTAGAACGAAAACCGTGAAGGCACTTAATTCGCAGGTCATGTTAAGAGTTTATTATTTTTTTGCATTCGAAGAAAAATTTGCAAGAAAGTTTGAAATACAACAGTTTTCTCAGGTAATCGGTTATAATTATAATTTTAATTTATATTTATAATTTACATATATTATTTTCGCTGCTATAAGCTGTTTAGATTTGGCCACATATTATACACATACATATTATACCTATTTCAAAAGCGTAAGAATACACGGTAAGGTCACAATGAGGGCATCGATGACTTTTTCTGCCACCAGGGCGGCGCCACTTTACAATGTGATTAACATTGATTTCATAGTGGGGAAGATAATTTCTAAGGAAAATGTGAAGGTTAATGTTTATTTCTGAATTTATTAGTTATATTTTATATTAATAAGATTAGAAATGAATAAACTAAATTATAAATAAAACTAAAAGTACATAAATTAAAAAAATACGTGCGTGTGTGTGTGTGTGTGTGTGTGTGTACTTATGTACGCACGTAGGAAGTTATACTTCTTTAGCGTAACAAAACAACTTGAGAGACAACTACCCACTGAAGTTGTCGCTTTTAGGTGTCAGCGCGCGCATCGTAACAACTTCATGGTGTCGTTTTTAGGTGTCGGTGTGCACGCGCATCGTAAAAATTCACTCTCATCATTTTCCCAAACGCCCCGAAAGATGTATAACTTCAATAAAAAGTTAAAAAGTGCAAAATATTTAAGATCAAACCACTGAGTTATTGTTTTGTGTATAATATAATACTCTAGAAAGTGATTAACTTTTATTTAAAACTAATTTCTCAATTAACTGACATTGTGTAACAAAAAACTTTACCTCAGTCACATCTACCGACATCTGGTGAGTGGGAAGATTATTTGCCTTCATGTATCACGTTTTGTAAGAACACACGCTATATTATTGTATTATTTTATTAATCAGATTGCGTCGTTGTTGTAGTGGTCGTAAACACAATTGACGATCATGACGTCCCGGTTCAAATCCCCGGTTAGGAAGTTAGGAAGTTGGCAGTGTTTCACCCCCGTCACCGCACCTTATCTCTTTCCGGTCGTGTCGGATTTCCATCAAATCGGACTTTAAGAGCGAAGGAATGAAGAGTGCACCCGCGCATACACTCGTGCACTATAATACACTTGTGCACTACAAAATAATAGCAGGACAGGTCCTGCGCATATGTTTAGTCTCCGAGACTTGCCGCCGTGACCGAAATTCGATCTGGAGTACATTATTCTTTTTATTATTAACCATTATCGAAAAAGGAGGAGATTCGTAATTCTACTGTATTTTTAGTATGTAATATTAAGCGATATTTTCATTAATTTACGAGTCGACAATTAAAGTCCTTTTTGTATTGAATAAACTACACCTTGAACGTCCATATTTAAATTATTGAGGAAGTGACTTAGAATGTAGAGAAACCTTTATTTCACTAGGTCTATAAGTTCATCGGATTCCTCACCACTATATACCACCCCACCAGCTGTGATAGCAGATATTTTATTTTAAGTCCATAACAATATTCTTAATCCGTTAACTAACAGCCAATCAAAAGTCCACTGTTGAACATAGGTCTCCCCATAGGGGGATATTTGCCATAGTTACAACGCTTGGGTTGACAACAGCAGTTTCTTTAATTTTGAGTTGTTGTTACGAAGATTCTGCTGTCCATCTCCTAGTTTGCTTCCCTCTGTCGCCTCTTACGACACCCACGTAGCGGTATGGGGTAGTGGGTATTCTTACACCGCCACTACACGGTCCTAGAAAAACTATTTGTAGGTAATACAAATGCTTAGTGTAGCTATGGCTGTTAAGCCATGTAAAATATGTCCTAATGCTTACATCCGACTGTTGTCATATATTTAGGAATTTGATGTTTTTAGCAAAATACATTACATACCGCATTACACTTTTATTGTGTTTATTAATATTTTTGTATTTATTTCAGTGCTCGAGGCAATTTCTATTTAATGACGCATCGGGACTCACCCTACTCTATAGAATAGTTTGTAAATAAATTTCTGTTAACAATATTAATTCATAAGTGCTTAGAAATAAAGAATATTTTAGAATGTAATCGTCTTAGTTGTTATAATATCAAATAAATAATTGAAATCGTTATCCTTGTTTCATTATTTTCTGTGGAGTTAAAATTATTTTATGAATTTTATTGTGTTTAATTTAACTTATTTTTCTCTGGTGTATCTGCAGTCTGTGAACATGTTCAAGAGTTTCTTTACATCAGATTTGATAAACCACAAATCCTCACAAAATAACACAGATTCTTACCAAGGATGATTTTGTGAGAGTATTGAAATTAAAAAAATCTGATGAAAAAAATGGTTCTGTTCTGCACTGCTACTATATGTTTGGCACCGTATAATTAATAATATCTAAACCCATTCTAATACCACTGTAAACTTTCAAAATACTGTAGCTCGTGTAGAGGTGGTGCGGGTGCAGCAGCGAGCCCAGCACGAGCGCGTGCAGTAGGCACCTGCAGAGTGCAGCACGTACCTATAGAGGTGGTGCGGGTGCAGCAGCGAGCCCAGCACGAGCGCGTGCAGTAGGCACCTGCAGAGTGCAGCACGTACCTATAGAGGTGGTGCGGGTGCAGCAGCGAGCCCAGCACGAGCGCGTGCAGTAGGCACCTGCAGAGTGCAGCACGTACCTATAGAGGTGGTGCGGGTGCAGCAGCGAGCCCAGCACGAGCGCGTGCAGTATGCACCTGCAGAGTGCAGCACGTACCTATAGAGGTGGTGCGGGTGCAGCAGCGAGCCCAGCACGAGCGCGTGCAGTAGGCACCTGCAGAGTGCAGCACGTACCTATAGAGGTGGTGCGGGTGCAGCAGCGAGCCCAGCACGAGCGCGTGCAGTAGGCACCTGCAGAGTGCAGCACGTACCTATAGAGGTGGTGCGGGTGCAGCAGCGAGCCCAGCACGAGCGCGTGCAGTAGGCACCTGCAGAGTGCAGCACGTACCTATAGAGGTGGTGCGGGTGCAGCAGCGAGCCCAGCACGAGCGCGTGCAGTAGGCACCTGCAGAGTGCAGCACGTACCTATAGAGGTGGTGCGGGTGCAGCAGCGAGCCCAGCACGAGCGCGTGCAGTAGGCACCTGCAGAGTGCAGCACGTACCTATAGAGGTGGTGCGGGTGCAGCAGCGAGCCCAGCACGAGCGCGTGCAGTAGGCACCTGCAGAGTGCAGCACGTACCTATAGAGGTGGTGCGGGTGCAGCAGCGAGCCCAGCACGAGCGCGTGCAGTAGGCACCTGCAGAGTGCAGCACGTACCTATAGAGGTGGTGCGGGTGCAGCAGCGAGCCCAGCACGAGCGCGTGCAGTAGGCACCTGCAGAGTGCAGCACGTACCTATAGAGGTGGTGCGGGTGCAGCAGCGAGCCCAGCACGAGCGCGTGCAGTAGGCACCTGCAGAGTGCAGCACGTACCTATAGAGGTGGTGCGGGTGCAGCAGCGAGCCCAGCACGAGCGCGTGCAGTAGGCACCTGCAGAGTGCAGCACGTACCTATAGAGGTGGTGCGGGTGCAGCAGCGAGCCCAGCACGAGCGCGTGCAGTAGGCACCTGCAGAGTGCAGCACGTACCTATAGAGGTGGTGCGGGTGCAGCAGCGAGCCCAGCACGAGCGCGTGCAGTAGGCACCTGCAGAGTGCAGCACGTACCTATAGAGGTGGTGCGGGTGCAGCAGCGAGCCCAGCACGAGCGCGTGCAGTAGGCACCTGCAGAGTGCAGCACGTACCTATAGAGGTGGTGCGGGTGCAGCAGCGAGCCCAGCACGAGCGCGTGCAGTAGGCACCTGCAGAGTGCAGCACGTACCTATAGAGGTGGTGCGGGTGCAGCAGCGAGCCCAGCACGAGCGCGTGCAGTAGGCACCTGCAGAGTGCAGCACGTACCTATAGAGGTGGTGCGGGTGCAGCAGCGAGCCCAGCACGAGCGCGTGCAGTAGGCACCTGCAGAGTGCAGCACGTACCTATAGAGGTGGTGCGGGTGCAGCAGCGAGCCCAGCACGAGCGCGTGCAGTAGGCACCTGCAGAGTGCAGCACGTACCTATAGAGGTGGTGCGGGTGCAGCAGCGAGCCCAGCACGAGCGCGTGCAGTAGGCACCTGCAGAGTGCAGCACGTACCTATAGAGGTGGTGCGGGTGCAGCAGCGAGCCCAGCACGAGCGCGTGCAGTAGGCACCTGCAGAGTGCAGCACGTACCTATAGAGGTGGTGCGGGTGCAGCAGCGAGCCCAGCACGAGCGCGTGCAGTAGGCACCTGCAGAGTGCAGCACGTACCTATAGAGGTGGTGCGGGTGCAGCAGCGAGCCCAGCACGAGCGCGTGCAGTAGGCACCTGCAGAGTGCAGCACGTACCTATAGAGGTGGTGCGGGTGCAGCAGCGAGCCCAGCACGAGCGCGTGCAGTAGGCACCTGCAGAGTGCAGCACGTACCTATAGAGGTGGTGCGGGTGCAGCAGCGAGCCCAGCACGAGCGCGTGCAGTAGGCACCTGCAGAGTGCAGCACGTACCTATAGAGGTGGTGCGGGTGCAGCAGCGAGCCCAGCACGAGCGCGTGCAGTAGGCACCTGCAGAGTGCAGCACGTACCTATAGAGGTGGTGCGGGTGCAGCAGCGAGCCCAGCACGAGCGCGTGCAGTAGGCACCTGCAGAGTGCAGCACGTACCTATAGAGGTGGTGCGGGTGCAGCAGCGAGCCCAGCACGAGCGCGTGCAGTAGGCACCTGCAGAGTGCAGCACGTACCTATAGAGGTGGTGCGGGTGCAGCAGCGAGCCCAGCACGAGCGCGTGCAGTAGGCACCTGCAGAGTGCAGCACGTACCTATAGAGGTGGTGCGGGTGCAGCAGCGAGCCCAGCACGAGCGCGTGCAGTAGGCACCTGCAGAGTGCAGCACGTACCTATAGAGGTGGTGCGGGTGCAGCAGCGAGCCCAGCACGAGCGCGTGCAGGTAGACGGGGCGCAGCAGGCGCGCCAGCAGCGCGCCCTGCAGCCCCACCACGCACCAGCGCGCCGCCTTGTCCGAGCACGACATCGTCAGCAGCCGCTCGCCCTGACACAACCCAACACTGTACCCACATCATACGGCTTCAAGGACCACACCCGCACAGAATGCCATCATAAAATAGCACCATTGTCTATTTCCTACGGTGGATTTCGAGAACCGGAGGCAGTTTTCAATTGGTGACAGGGCATCCCATCTAAATCTTTAAAGGGTTTTTTAATTGGCGGATACCATCACCGACACCGATATATTATCCAGAACCTATTTGATTCAACGACACGGCATCAATATCTAAGGTATATACTTTATCCAAGGGGGCTACAATGCAATTGTTCTTAATATTTGCCATTTAAAACAGGCAAAGGCCTTCGACCATACAACCTAGTTCGATGTGTATTTTATTCACACAATTCTTTAAAATATATATTGCGTCACATTGCGTTTTTGGGAAATTTTGACTACCTAGCGTGACAACAGCATCTCTAGCCGCAGAAGCAGTCAAAAAATCTAGAGATTTATTTGACAATCGAGGCACATGTAATATTGTTTCCACTAATAGCTCACATGTGCAGATATTAAATACGCATAAGCACACCATTTTTGCTGATTAAAATCAACTTCAAGTAATTATTTAAACGATACAGAAGCAACTATACAACGGCGGCCAAATTTTTTACAATCAATTTCGCAAATACAAAATTGTGCATAGTTATTCAAAGGAAATTGAAGCTGTAAGACTGAACTAAATAAAATGAACTAACCATAAGCATTAGCGTCAATGGCCTACAAACTCCAGCTGATTATATTTTTTACAACATTACAACATTAAACTCACCTGCAAAACTCCGTCCCAGGTCTGGATGAAGTTGTGGCAGTTCTTCACGGGGATTGTGCCCTCCCCGGACTCTATCTTGGTTCTCAACTGTCCACGGGCGAGTCTGTCGGCGAAATATTTATGTAGACTTAGTATGGATATAAATGTTAAGTACTATGTATGCGTAAATGGAATTTAAAATACAAAAAATTACTATAAGCCAGTGCTTGACCACAATCCCACCTGGTGGTAAGTGGTGTTGCAGCCTTAGATGGCAAATCGTACTGTCTTAGCGTAACAAAAGCCTATTCACTCTTGCCTTGAAGACGTCTAGATTGTATTCGGACGGAAAGATATACGCTGACAAATTATTCACTCCTTTGGTGTTCGCATTACAAAAGACGAAGCAAATAATAATGCGTAGAATATCGACAACAAAGGGGTGAAGACCCGCCGACCGCCTGGTTGTCCGATGGTGTAAAGGAGAGGGAGGAATTAAAGCGTGTAATTCCTGCGCACACTCACCGAAATGCATCCTAAAGAATACCGAGAGACTGGCTACTCTGCGCCTGTGCTCGTGGCTGAGAAGATTAATTTAACCAAATCAAGGCCCACCAATGAGCCTCTTAGCACGTCTGTCCACTGAGTCCAACGCTGTCTGGTGGCATTTTGCAGCACCAGCCCATATGTGACAGCAGTACTCTATGCACGATCGGACTTGCTCTTTAAATAAGGCAAGAAGCTACCCCGGCGTCAAGTACTGACGCACCCTTGCAAGGACACAGAGTTTACTTGCGGCTGCTTTGGCTATGGACTCAATAAACCGCCCATAGTTGAGGTTCGGAGAAAATTCAACCCCTAACAACTGAAGGCGGTCAGTGAACTCCAAGGATACATTACGAAAAGTAGGAGCCAGAGTGACCGGGCTCCTTTTAGCGGTGAAAAGACACGCTTGTGTTTTTGAGGCGTTAAATCTCACGAGATTGGCATCGCCCCATTCGGAGACTGCCTGTAGTGTGAGACACACGCTCAACGATAGCCTCTCTTTCGGACTGGATTTGATCCTGACTGGCCCGGGCACTTGGTTTGTATCTCTCCACAACTGTGCTGTCGTCTACATGCTCATAGATACCAGGAATGAGCAGATCATTTATATGTAGCAGGAAGAGAGTTGCAGAGAGACTGGACCCCTGAGGAACACCAGCGTTTGTCGCCACAGTGAGTTTCTTGATTGAGTGTAGTGAGTGTATTCCTTCTTAGTCCTCAGGGGTGACGACGCATCTACATTTTGATTCTTAATCGAGGATAAATGTAGATGTCTAAGGGTCACAACATCCTTTTATCACCAGGCGAACTGTGTGTTCATTTATCACTCTTATATCTTGTTAAAAAAAATATATAATTATGTTCCACAAAAAAACAGGTTTCCTCATGATGTTTACCTTCACTTCAGTCAGAACTAAAAAATATAATAAATGCCAGTGAGATAAGACCCGCAATGCTTGCGTATTGCGAAATTAAAGCAACCACAGTTTTTTATTTTTGGTATTTGAAAGGGACGAAGAGAGAACGAAGTGTGAAATATGGGTAAATCGGGAATGTCTAGAACAGGTAAATGAAATTGTATACTTGGGGAGTGCTTTTAGCCAGGATGGAAGATGTGATTTAGATGTGGACAGGTGTGTCGCTGCCGGGAACAAAGTCAATGGTGCCCTGACTGCGTTAGTCAAAAGGCAAGGCGTAGTGAAGACACGCCTTGCAATACATAACGCAGTGTTGGTACCGACTTTGTTATATGGCAGCGAAACCTGGGTGTGCCAGAAGAAGCATAAAAGCAAGTTGAATGCAGTGGAGATGCGATCTCTTCGTAAAATGTGCGGCGTTACCATGGCCGACCGAAAGCGAAACGAAGAGATTCGCAATATGGCAGGTTTGAAAGATGACCTTATCACAAAAATTGATAAGGGCGTGCTTCGATGGTTTGGGCACGTTGAGCGAATGAGTGAAGACCGAATGGTGAAGAAAATATATAGCGCGAAAGTTAATATTAAAAGGTGTCGAGGTAGACCGAGACTAACTTTCGAAGACCATGTGAGCAAACTGCTCGAAGAGGGGAGGGTCAAGAGTACTCGGATACCTAGACGTGCATGTATGAAGAAGATAATGAATCTGAAAGAAGCGAAAGAGGTATGTAAGGATCGTGACACTTGGCGATCTGTTCTCTCTGGCTACCCCGTCAGGGATTGTGGGTGAAGATAAGTAAGTAAGTAAGTACAGTCTTTTATCTACCGACTTCAAAAAGAAGGAGGTACTCAATTTGACTGTATGTTTTTTTTTATGTGTGTTACCTCATAACTTTTTTCTGGGTGAACCTATTTCGGTGATTTTTATTATTTGAAAGCTGGTGCTTCTCATGTGGCCCTATATTAATCAAGATTTGACCAATAGTTTTTGAGTTATCCTTAATAATTTTAATTATATATATTTAATATATAAAAATAATTTATATTGAAGTCGGTTGTACAAAATTTTTAATTTTTAATTATTTTCTAGTTGTTACAAGGAATACGCTACTGCCTATCTCCTGGTTTGTTTTCAACTGTCACTTCTTGCGAAACCCATGTGATGGTATGGGCTAGTGGATTCTCTAAGGTCGCCAATGTCCCATCCATCCATTTATTACAGCCTATGATAGTCCACTGCTAAACATAGGCCACCCTCATAGAATGCCTCATGGGGAGATTTTGCTATAGTTGCCACGCTTGGCAAGAAGGTTCGCAACCCCGGTTTTTTATTATTTTGAGTTGTTACCACGAGGATGCTGCTGTCCATATCCTGTTTCTGTGTCGCCTTTTACGACACCCACGGGACGATATGGGAGTATTGGATATTCTTACACCGTCGCTACACGGTAAGAAGAATTGGAGTGATAAACAAACTGACCTTAAAATTAGAGGGTAGAGAATACTGGAAATTACCTATTTGGGTGTTTGTCCGGCTCAGCTTCATTATGCTCGTGTGGACTGAAGATCCGTCCGTCTCCACAAGGCGCCGTGCTGACGTATAAGTGTATCTGACGGTTCGGCTTCAACTGGTACCCGCCGTCAGGCAATGGCTCCAGATCTGATTGCGGTATGGGCTTACGGGGATCTGAAAGGGGGAATTTGCAGAACATATACTCATAACATATAAGAAAATATAGTCGCTGGATAACATGATTTGGTTCGCCGTCAACTTCACTCCCTGAACGTTAATCCCAATTTTTATTTGTCTTTAGGTGGTAGAACCCACGAATAGGTTAGCTCGACTGAGCTACGACCACACTCTCACTGATAACAAGCACAATACAGCAGAATAATGCTGCTTTGATTCAAATGGTGAGTGTAGAGGACCGGAGACCCTTTTTACTGACTATGAGACATTCCATCTTAGTCCTCAGGGGTGACCACGCGTCTGCATTTTGATTCTTAATTGAGCATTAATGTTTATAGGTCACAGCATCCACTTATCATCAGGTGGACTAACGTGCTCGTTTGTCACCCTTATTCTATGAACAAATTTAAGCCGTGTAGTGACGACGTTAGAGAAATTATCACAATATTTCGTCCCGTGGGTACCGTAAGAGGAAACGATGGGAAACACCAAAAGGACCTCATGACTTTCGATAGATAGCAGTATAGCCATCTTATTTAAGCCAGACTGTGCAAATAAATTATTCAGTATATCTTTATTTTTTCGACTCTTAATCTTGAAAATTTTATACTTGTTGAATAGTAAATTAAACTAAATTACTGATAGTTCTTCGATTCGTTAATTACTTTGTACCATATTGTACAGAAACTATTAATTTTGACTGTCAACTCAGCGAATAGGTCTGCTGCTCTTTCCGCTGGTGAGACTACAGAATATAATTTCACACGTGGTAGAGCCACATGAGTAAAGAAACCGTACCGTACAGAGGCAAAGCTTCACACAACCGCGCTGGAATAGGTACACTACTACAAGCCTGAGGCGCGTGTGAGGGTGAGCCATGAAGCTAATACAAAGGGGAGACGGCATAAGCAACTGTGCACTGTGATTCTAAGTAGGTCCTGACGTCATCATAGTGGGCGTGGCTTTAGTTATTATACTGTCAGCATTCGTCCTGTGCGCTTATGTGTTGAAAAAATCGCAAATCGATGTATTTTCGTAGTATTAAGAAGAAAAGGATGAAGTGTTGTGTTTTATTAGTATAGTATAGTATAGTGTAGTGTAAAAACTACTCAGATAGACGCTCTGATGTTATGGATGGCATCACATTTCATTTGTAAATAATTTTACACCAAATTTAATAAAATAGTTCTAGAAAAATCTCTTTGCGCTTTCTAATATAATTAAATATATTCGACACTAGATGGCGACACTTTGTGTCATGTTAACTAAAAATATAATGGTCCGTAGAGCTCAGTATTCAGGGGGTGTCAACTTTGTTCTACGAACAAGATGTAGGTGGGCTAGAAAACAAGAGAGAGACAACAACACCAGAGTAAAAGAGATGAATTATACAATGTTGCCACCAAAAATACAATTTCGTAGTCTCCAAAATAATGAGTTTATTAATTAATTTTTAAACTAAATTACCTTTAAAATAACGTTTTTTATTATTCTGATGCCAAAAAAATATATTTTGCTAAGAAATATAACATATTCAATTGATTAATACACAATAACAAAAAAGGTAAGGGGTAATGTATGGCAGCACTAATGTCCGCACGCCATATTGATTATGATTATGACGTCACAAGAAAAATGTCTGCCGGCGTTTGCGCATCGTTTTATCTTGTACATAAGTTTATTTGTAATAAATAGACTAGTTCCATTTAATTCTACATACATTGTTAACGTTGAGTTGAGTTTGCTCCTCCGTGGCTGTGTTTCGGTGAAATTAAGTGTGTGTTTGTGAGATATAGACTCGGTGTATAGACAGTGACTTGTTTGAATTTGTTTTCGCGATGAGTTCGCAGAAAGAAAACACTAGAATCTGTTGCATGTGTGAATCTTCACCTTCTAAAGATTCTGGCATCACTTTGCATCGGTTTCCGAAGCCTGGCTCAACGAATGCTCTGCGGTATGTATACCTACAGAAGTACTTTCTATACTGTTCGTTTTAGACGACCTACAATACCATATTTATTTGTTATGCAGCTTCTAAGCAACATATACAAACGTAATGTGTATTTGTCGTGGGTCGTGGCCATATAGTAGAATTGATGACTTCATGATGATGTCGACCATTTCATGAAATTGTCCCGTTTCATGATGTGACTAGCTAAAACTGGCCATATCGTTTAAACATCAACGTTTAATGATATGGCTATCCACATTTGGCCCTATCGTGAAACGGTTCGTGAAATGGTTGACCACATAATTAAATGATCAATTCTACGATATAGCTACGAAATAAACAATATATCTAATGTATTCGATACACTTTGATAAAGTCCTAACTTTCGTTGCCAAAAATCATCAGGTACTTAACTATTTTTTTTTATATAGGATAAGGGTGACAAACGAGCACACAGTCCACCTGATGGTAAGTGGTTACTGCGGCCCATAGACATCTACATCTATCCTCTATTACAAATCCAAATGCAGATGCGTTGTCACCCGTGAGGACTAAGATGGAATGCCTCATTTCCAGTAAAAAAGGCCTCCGGCCACCTGCACTCACCGAGCGAAACGCAGAGGTAAACCTCTACTTCACGCTGGTATTCTGTGAGGTCGTGGTACCACCCCGGTTCGAGCCGGCCCATCAGTGCGACAGCAAAAGCTGCCGCGTGGCTCTACCACTGTCTATTTTTGCTTACACCATTCCTGTATTTAATATTACATCCTATACATCTCTTTCAATCAAAGGAAACAAAGTTTAGATTGTTATTTAGATAAAAATTAATAAAGATATATTATATGTTTAATATTAATATTTTTTGATTTCCAGCTGTGAATTATGGGCAAAGTATTGCTTTCCAAACGAAGCCTGGTCTTCACCAAAATTTCAGAAGGAAGTCCATAAAAAACATAAGATGCTTTGCAGCAAACATTTTGAAAGCACATGTTTTAATGAGAAGAAGTTGTTCAGAACAGCTGTACCTGGTGTTCAATGCTATAAGGTAAGTACAATTGACACTTGCAAAGCACAATATTTAAAGCTACTTACATTGCAGAAAAATACAGGCTTTATGTTATGTGTAACACATAATATTATGCAGCAGAATGATGATGTTGTTAACATCAAATTTAAGGAAATGTTATAACACACAAGAGCTATACTTGGGCCATTACAAACATTTAAATAATGCGTATATTAACTTATTTTATATTCCCGACGTTTCGAGCACTTTCCAGCACCCATGGTCACGGAGGGGATGAGGTGTATGACATCCCAATGTCATAGTTAACTACGGCTACCTCCAGATTAAAAATTATTGACTTTTGTTCCGATCTATGCAGTATGAACTTACAGTATCTTGAAGTCTTACAGTTGTATGCTTGGGTTGGGATTTAATTCTATTAATTATGGGATCCTAAGCATATGGTATCACCCAGCCCCCCTTCTCTATTGAAATTAGGATGTTTTTGATTTCAATAGCCTCGCAAAGCATCCTTGGATGGAAGTTACCTTTAGTTTACGACGGGCTGTTTTCCGCCTACGTCACAGTGAAGGAGTGAAGCCGGCCACAGTCGAGCGAGTGCCTGCTGTACTGCCATATGTCAGAGGTGTCACTGACAAGATTGGCTACATCTTGAAGTGTGCTTCCATTAAAACATACTTCAAGCCGCCGAAGAATATTAGTCAGTTTTTACCATCAGTCAAGTGTAATGTCCCTCTGGAAGATGCAGGAGTGTACAAGCTTGATTGTGAATGTGGTCTCTCTTATATAGGACAAACTAAAAGATCCATAAAATTTTGACGACTCCGTGGCGCAGTGGCTTAGCAATGACTTGTTGCGCTAGGGCCGCGGGTTCGATTCCCGCACGAAACAAGATATTTGTATGGCCTACAAATTATTGTTCCGAGTCTGGATGTTTATCTTTGTGCGATTTATGTTTGTAAACTGCTTCCACGATACAGGTGAAAATCCTAGTGTGGGGGTAACTTTTTTTAAATAAAAAAAAACCCGCATTAAAGAACATATAGCTTATGTGATGAATCGACGCTCCGGGAAGTCTGCAGTCTGTGAACACGTACAGGATCGTCCCCGTCACTGCTAGACCACAAATCCTCGCTAAAGAACACCGATTCCTTCCAAGGATGATTCGCGAGGCTATTGAAATGAAAAAACATCCTAATTTCAATAGAGAAGATGGCTGGGTGCTACCATCTGCTTGGGATCCCATAATTAATAAAATTAAATCCCAACACAAGCATACAACTGTAAGACTTCAAGATACTGTAAGTTCATACTGCGTAGATCGGTACAAAAATTTATAATTTTTAATCTGGAGGTAGCCGTGGTTAATTATGACATTGGGACGTCATACACCTCAGTCCCCCCTCCGTGACCATGGGTGCTGAAAAGTGCCCGAAACGTCGGGAATATAAAATAAGTTAATGTTCGTGATAAAATCCGTAAAATTTGTTTTATTTAAATGTGTTGTGTTCGCGTAAATTTAAGAAATCATTACAAACATACAAACATGCATAATGAGTCATAATTTATAAGGATCATAGGATTGTGAAACTCATTATTTATAAAGGAATGCCACTTGCACTAAAAAGATATTCTGTATTATATCCTTGACTTCTCTCTTGCTCTTTATTACCTTTTATCAACTATATCAACAAATCCTTTTTTACTATAACACAACACTAGCCAGTTCCATAAGGTCTGTATGTGCAAGTGAGAGGTTTGATAATAATGATTTATGACTCAGTGCACAGGTTTGTAATGGCCCAAATAAAGTATAATTATATATTAATACATATTTGCTTACCTCAACTATGACTTATCTTAATTAAAGGATTTGAATTAATTTATTAAAAATATGTTAACCTTTCATTTTCAGGCTACAACATTTTCTAATCTGCCAGATCAACCTGCCATATTTGA
Organism: Parnassius glacialis; assembly: GCA_033319125.1. Taxonomy (NCBI): domain Eukaryota; kingdom Metazoa; phylum Arthropoda; class Insecta; order Lepidoptera; family Papilionidae; genus Parnassius; species Parnassius glacialis. The sequence goes on from JAVANC010000004.1 coordinate 55,498,907, forward strand.
ACCTGTTGCCGGCCCATCCAGAATTTATCCTTTAAGAGAACATAATGCAAACATTATCACTCCAACCGATTATTCAGGAATGTTTGTGTGTGAGTCTTCCAAACAAGGTGATCAAAAAAACAAAATGTTGATAAGGAAACTGAAAAGTAGCATGAACAAAGTATATAGATTACAAAAAACCATAAAACATTTAAAAAATGAAGCATATTTAAATGAAATTTGTAACAGTGAAACAGTAAAGAAAATCCTCAATAAAAAAATGAGTTCATCATTTACGCTGTTACTTCAAGGAGAACTGCAGAATTATAAGAGGAAGAAACCTGGTCGCAGGTGGAACATGGAAGCTAAAATAATAGCACTGAGGCTCTACAAAAGGTCACCAACATGCTACAAGTTATTGAGGAGAATGATTTGTTTACCAGCACCCAGCACATTAAAATCTCTCTTAAGTAGATTTAAGATGAGTGTGGGGACACACAAAGCAACACTTACAGTGTTGCAAAACATAACAAAAAGCTTTGAGCCATCCGAACGAGAGTACATATTGTTGTGGGATGAAATGTCCTTAAGAAAAAATTTATGGTACAACTCGAAGGTGGATCATATTGAGGGTTTCCAAGACCATGGTACACAAGGTAGATCTCCACAGGCAGCTTCATATGCCCTTGTATTTATGGTAGTTGGAGTTAGGAAGAAAATTAAGCAGCCAGTGGCTTATTATTTATCAAGTGGGTTTGTCACAGCTGACAGACTATATGCTTTGATTAAGGAGGTATGCATTTCTTCTTCATTTTGAATGAATGCTTATTTAACTCTGCTAAACTATGTCACTAATCTGCCTTAAAATACTTTCAGGTCTTAAATTGTTGCTTTGATGCTGGACTTAATATATGCGCTTCAGTCTGTGACTTGGATGGAGTCAACAAGAGAGCTCTATGTCTGTTAGGAGCTTCTGTAGAGAATCCCTGCATAGAAGTGAACAATCACAAAGTTGTCACACTATTTGACACGCCACACTTGCTGAAGTGCTTCAGAAATCTCTTTATGAAATATGATGTAAAGTTTAGAACCAATATAACATCAGACAACAAACAAGGAATTGGTAAGTCATTGTTATTTAGTTAAAATAAAATTGTTTAATAATAAATATGTACATAGTTTATACCTAATAGTTATTATACTTTTAATAATTACAGGAATTGCTAAATGGAGCCACATCAGGCAATTCTATGAATTGGACAATAATAATCCCAATTTTGTGTATGCACCATGCTTGACTAAAGAACACCTTGACCCCAATACCAAGCAAAAAATGAGGGTAAAACTTGCAGCACAAGTTTTAAGCCACTCAGTTGCAGCAGGAATATATTCCAAAATAGCTAAAGGTAACACATATTTAATAATCAAAGTCAAACTCATTTATTTACTCAGATCATAATTATGCACGATACTTATGAACATTTAACAACAAGTCAACAACACCATTTCTTATAAATTCGTTTCAACAGTATGGTAATGTGGAGTTGTCTCTTTTATCTGGGGGCACGGCAGTGCCCCCGCCAAGTCGAGCAAAAAAGCGGCACGGCCGTACCATCCTTTTCTCGAAGCAGTTCAGGCCATTTCTGAAACCCTATAACTTCGTTATGAATGAAACTAGAAGCCTGAATTTTTACTAACCAAGTACGCATTGTATGAACTCGGTATATTTCAAATTTCATTACATTGGCACCAGTAGTTTAAGAATTATAACTAGTCAAAGTTTCTTAATTTTGTCACTCACTGACTGACCGATCATCAAAACTCTAAGGCACTTCTTGCAGACATAGAAACTTCAAATTTGAAATTTAATTATTGTTTAGTATATAAACCAAGGAAAAATTAAAATATTTTACAATTTCGGTCCAGTTTTCGAGGCACACCAACTGCATAAATAACTTTGTAATCCCATATAAACATATAGTATTACAAAGTTACATTTGCAGTGAATGAATCGGTGTACCTATATATGTACATATAATGGAATAATAGGTGTAAATAGCTACCTAGATATAACTATCTACAAAAAGATGTGAGATGCCATCAAAAACATAACTTGTAAAAAAAGCCAAGTCTCACAACTCATTTCTTCCATCGTAAAAAGTTGTGAGATCCATGTAATACCAAGTCGGTTAATTTATTCAGTCCATAGATTGATACATAGATTGACTTGGCAATCGCACTAAACAATCTAATTTAATATAATATGTATTACTTGTGAGATATATTGTATTTTCATGCGATTGCCAAGTCAATCTATATATCATTCTATGGACTGAATAAATTAACCGACTTGGTATTACATGGATCTCACAATTTTTTACGATAGAAGAAATGAGTTGCGAGACTTTGCTTTTTTTACAAGTTATGTTTTTGATGGCATAAAGGGTATAACCATCTAGTAATCACATTGTGCTTTTTATTAACTAATCCTGGTTTGAGCAAGATAGTTTAAAAAAAGCTAGCCAAAAATATGCTTACTTTTATTGATTTCATTTGTTTATTGTTAATTTTCAGGAGACATGCCGACTGAAGCAGTAGCAACAGCTAATTTAATAAAAGATATGGATGAACTGTTTGATGGTGTAAACGCGTCGACACCAGATTTAAGAAGAGGAAAAAAATTTTCCACAAATATAAAAAACTCAACAGAACATCTGCAAATGTTCAATAGAATGAAATTATTTTTTAAAACCTCTGAATTTTTGGGTTGCAGGGGGAATCCCCCATCAAAAGATGGGTGGATTTGGACCCTGAATGGCATAGAAATTCTTTGGAGAATCCTTAGTGCCAAATATAAAACAATTAAAAGTCTGTCTACGAGAAGATTCCAGCAGGACCCACTGGAAAATTTATTTGGTTGCATACGCTACAACTGTGGGTCCAATAGCAACCCAACAGTTGGACAATTTGTTGCTGGGTTAAAAACTGCTGTAATAAGTAATATGGCACACACTAGTTCAGGCAATTGTGAGCTGGATAGCAACAGTGCCATTATAACTAATTTTAAAACATTGCTGACACCAGCCACAGACATATGCACTGATACAGAGCAATCTGAACATGCATATCAAATAGAAAAAGAAATTGAAGAAAGTAGAACTTCCTCTCTGGAAGAAAACTTGGAGGAAGGAAGTAGCGAACTACAAGCATGTGCTTATGTCTGTGGCTTCATTATTAAAAAAAATAAAATCAATTGTAATAATTGTACAAAAATTCTAGTCTCTGAAACGCCCGAAGGAGTACATAATTTTGTAGAGTTCAAAAATTATGAAAATGTAAAAAAGTCTCTTACATACGCCTCAAAGAATTTAATAGCTTGTGTAGAGAAAAGTGCAAGCATAATAAATATATTTTTAGAAAAAGAAGCATATGAAGAGAATATTAAAATGAGAGTAACACAATTGTTAAAGGACTCTATAAATTATGACTTCCTCGAAGATTGCGTGGAGCACAAACAATTAAATATAAATTACATAGTTAATAGTGTCTTCCACATTACAATTAAGAGATACTATATTCTAAAAAACAGAATGTATTCTGAAGAGGCGAGTAAATCTGCACTAAAAAGAAAAATGAACATAATTATGCATAAATAAATGTACAACTAGCACCTTTGCCAACAAATTCCCGCCTGAATTTTAGACTTTCACCCAAGATGATAATACAACACCTATTTCTTTATTTGTATTAAATAATCTAACTATTCATGTTCAAAACTCAATCTTCAAAAACACCAGATTCTCATACAAACTTTCAATCTTTATTTCACATGTTGAGGTTTAAGTTTCCAAAATCGGTCAAAAACGTGTTTCATTGTTGTCCAAATACCAATTCTCATTGATTTTACTTAATAAAGGACGGACTTTCATGCAAACTTCTGTTCTATCCACTATATGGATAGATTTTCAAAAAAAAATTTCTTAGTGCATGTCTATGTCACAAAAGGAACCTGTTCTGCGTTGATGGGCAGTCGGTTAGGACAAGTAATTATATATGAATAGATTATGTTCATTTTTCTTTTTAGTGCAGATTTACCCTCACTGGACTCGCGTGGTAGTTTACAGCCCACTCCCTCTCACAGGGAGGAGGCGTGTGTTCTAGCAGTGCGAACATCATAGGCTGAATATGCTTAATTTATTATTTTACAATTTGTTTTATTAATGAACAATAGTGTAGCTATATTGTTTGATCTGTCTGCCTTCAACCAAAATAATAATTACCTCTCTTCCTGACCATTTCTTTATTTATTTCATTAAACTGAAATTATACATATTAAATAATATGATACATGTCTGTAAAGTGTAAACTTGTGTTTGACCTTGTCTAGGTTTTGGTGTTAATATGATAGCAAGAGACCCATCCATACTTGTAATTATGTTCGAAGATGCTTGCTATATTTTCAAACTGTATGCATAATCTCATTTTTAGAATGTTATGTTTAATTTGTGTTTTAAATTAGCTGATTAACTATCATTACATATACATACTTGTGAACACCTTTTGTTCCAAATGAATATATAATCTAAAAACACATTTATTCATGAAAATTAGTCATATTTTTCAAATGAATGTCTGATAAATTATGATTAATATCATGCTAAATAAAAAAGTTTAATACCAATGTTTGTTTTATTAGACTGTTCCATAAATATTGCATTCCGCATTTTATGCACAGGTACACTGTGTTTCTCGATAGTGATTTTGTTTAGATGTCAATTATTGCTGAGCAATAATTGACCATCTTGAAGGAAACTATCGAGAAACGCACTGTACTTGTGCATAAAATGCATACAAAGTATCTATAAAGTGAACTTTGTTTTGAAATTCCCGCGCTAGCTTCTACTGCTTAGTTTTCGTGGGCGTCGCATAGATGGCGCCGGTTGGTAAGGAAAAATTTCCTCATAAAATTTGTATGGAGTCGTTATTCTTCCCCTTTAGGGGTATATATGTTCTGTGTCAGTATTGGTAAAATAATCATTCGAAGGTGCTGAAATTTGTTTTGCATTCAGACATAAAGAAATTTTAATCGCAAAATATTATTTTTATAGTTTTTAATCATTATGTGAACAGGCCGTATTCTATCGTCAAGTAAATCTCATAAAGATAACAAAAAGACAGTGCCGTAATTAGAATTCAATTATTTTATTCAGTAATCCAACTTTCAATATTAAAATGAGGGAAATTGTACTTACGCTGATTTTTACGAAATGTTTAAGTTATATTTAAGTGACATTCTATATGCAAAGAATCACTTAAATACCATTAGATGGCATTATAACCAACGAAGCAACAGCGTTAAAGGTTTGTATCACTAAGTAAGGTGTCAACAACTATCAAGACTATGGCATGATAATTCTTACCTGGTGAAGACGCATACATCAGAAGCTGAGCGTACAGATGCCTCTGCAGACAGCGACGGGCTGCCACCTTAAATGAAAACATATTTCGAATGAAATAAGTTTGCTATTAGGCTGCAGGTTGATTAGTTACTAACATACCTTCTGTGTACTAAATACTTAAATTGCGACGAATCTCGACAGTCTTTTTAAAAACTCAATTTAAAATATAAAATGATTTAATGTTCTTTCGAAGGTGGTTAGTTACAGAATGAATTAATATTAATGTTAATAAAATAAGTCTAGTACAGTTATCATATCGTCTTACATTACTTTTAGAATTATCACTCGAGTTCTCACGCATATGCTGATGTGGCTGTTTGGAATATTGAGCCAGGGACGGATTGAGGCGATATAACTCCTCCCTCCACAAGTTCGGGATTATCCTCGGGATTATCTCGAATTTTACAGATTTTACAGATCTCAATTAATTTATGTTTAAAAATAATACTTAAAATAATTAATATAATAACTAAAATAATAACGTTGACTAAACTAACACTTTTATTAGTAATTTCACTTTTTCCATTTTCACTTAACTCACTGTCACTAATTTCTCCCATACTTTTCTGCAGTAATAGATTCAGGAACTGTACGTCTGGTATATTAATTCCATCGAGATTCATAGGCTTCTTCAGAGTGCTTGACGGGTTGAATATTATCTTTGGTAAGTTTATTAATGGCTGTCTTAGGTAGGTTATTTCTTTACCTTGAGTCTGATGTCTTTTCAGTTCGTATCCTTTGATTTTCACCTTGCAGTTATCATCCATAGTTAAGAGGTAGGTTCCTAGTAGAATCTCTTGGCTTACTTCATTGTCGCAGAATTTAGTCATTGCTGTTTCAGTATTTGAGTAAACTATCCAGCGATTTGGTTGTATGATCTTCACATTTTCAAGGGTGACAGGGATCGGGTGACAACTTGAGATATTTGTGTGAAACTGCATGATTTCTACGACACAGTTGTCATTGGTGAAGAGTTGTATGTCGTTCTCATGACACAAGAATCATCGTTCGTCGACCTCGCGACATGACTGAGAGAGCGGTGTTGCTTTCAACCCTTTCACAAGTAGGTACGGATTTTTAGGTAGGATGAGGGTCGTCTGGCCATTATGTAATACAGGTAAGGGAATTAATTTATAATAGTTAAAAATTTCATTTCTAATAAGTGGAATACTCATAATAAACTTTATCTGATTCTGTTTAATGATGATCGGTGTAAATTGTAAATTTTTTTCCATATAAGTAAGGGCGGAAATGTTTGACTGCCCAAACGATTGCCAAAAGTTCTTTTTCTATGGTGCTGTATTTCGTTTCAGCATCGTTCAACGTACGACTTGCAAAGGCTATAGGCTTATCACTACCGATGGGTCCCTGCGATAGAACTGCACCGAGAGCAAAGTTCGACGCATCTGTGGTGAGAACGAACGGTCGAGAGAAGTCAGGGTATTGTAAAAGTGGGGCGTTTGTTAAAAGTTCTTTACATCTTTCAAATGCGTCTATATATTCTTTTGTAATTTCAATTTTGTTTTTCTTTTTCAGGCAAGAGGTAAGCGGTTGTGTAACTTTAGCGAAGTCTTTAATAAATTTTCTATAATATCCTATTAATCCGAGAAAACTTTTTATTTCCGTGGCCGTACGCGGTAATGGATATTTTAGTACTGCTTTAATTTTTTCGTCATTTGGTTTCAAACCCTCTTTTGTCATGGTGTGACCTAGATATAGAACTTCTTTTCTCAAGAATTCACACTTATCTAAGGTAACTTTTAAATTGGTTTCTCTGAGACGATCAAAAATTTTCCTTAATTTTTCAATATGTTCCTGAAGACTTGCCGATTACACAATTATGTCATCGAGGTACACTAAGCAATGGAGACCTTGGAGGCCTCTTAAGATATTATCCATTGCTCGCTGGAAAGTTGCAGGAGCTGTCTTTACTCCTTCATCACAATGTCTTTGGACTTTAGCAAATAAAGAACTTTTTACATTTTGTATTCTAGTACAAAACTGAATAAACGACTCTCCTTGTTTGATTTTTAGAGATTCTAGTTCGACAGCAATACATTCCTCTGAACGGGGGTCGCCGAAATGCTGGGTCAAAATTTCTTTCAAATCCTCCCACGTACTTAAACTAGGGTTATCACTAAGTAGAGTCGCAGCTCTACCACTAAGCTTACTACTTATAGCGTGGAATCTATATAAATTTTGAATCGGAGTATTGTCGCCTCCTGAATTTAACAAAACATATTCACATTTTGAGATGAATAAATTGAGTAATTTTTCATCTCCATCGTATCTAGGAATTAAATCTAAAATATGTGCTGGAATAACAGTTACTGACATTTTTATTTAAACTATCTTACTTAATCTAACTTAAACAATTAACAAGAATATAATCAGCCTATTTTGTGCCAACAAAATCAGATAATTGTAAATAATTTGGCCCGACGATTTTATTTCGGAAAATGCGGAAAAGAATGGGATAAATGAAAACAGGAAGTGAAAAGGTTTACTCACAGTATGTTCAATCCCATGTCCTCCAGTTGATTCTGACCACTTCGATATGTACTGCCGATGATCTAATGCGCGTAATCGATTGATTTGGAAACGATAGCGCGCGCGTCGCGGGAGTTATTTGTTTGGTTCGAGGATATCCGAACCTGACTGCTATACTGACGCTTAAACCGATTTTGGGGTCCGAAAGGCGTTAGCACGACAGCAGAATATATACGGATATCCTACCGGCTGCGCCACTTAAATTGCGACGAATCTCGACAGTCTTTTTAAAAACTCAATTTAAAATATAAAATGATTTAATGTTCTTTCGAAGGTGGTTAGTTACAGAATGAATTAATATTAATGTTAATAAAATAAGTCTAGTACAGTTATCATATCGTCTTACATTACTTTTAGAATTATCACTCGAGTTCTCACGCATATGCTGATGTGGCTGTTTGGAATATTGAGCCAGGGACGGATTGAGGCGATATAACTAAATATCGGGAATTTTTCATCTAAATTTATTTTATCGCCTTCAAAGTAGGCCCCATCGCTTGCAATACAACATCTCCAACGCTTCACCCAGTCTTCCATACATTTTTCATAGGCTATTTGCGGTATGGCCTTTAGCTCATTCAGCGAATTTTTGGTTATGGCTTCTATCGACTCAAAACGTTTTCCTCGAAGTGGTAATTTTAACTTGGGAAATAAAAAAAAGTCAGACGGAGCCATATCAGGTGAATACGGTGCTTGGTCGAGAACTTTTGTTGAATTTTTCGCTAAAAACTCTTTCACTATAATGGCTGTGTGTGATGGTGCATTATCATGGTGCAGCATCCATGAGTTGTGTTGCCACAAATCTGGACGTTTTCGGCGGATACTCTCACGCAAACGCTTCATGACGCCTAAATAATATTATTTATTCACTGTTTCTCCCTTTGGAAGGAATTCGGAGTGAACCACACCACGGTAATCAAAAAAAAACTGTCAGCATCACCTTGATTTTGGAGCGACTTTGCCACGGTTTTTTGGGTTTCGGCTCGTTTTCGAGGCGCCATTCTGAAGACTGTTGGCTTGTTTGCATGTCGTACTCATAAACCCATGTCTCGTCGCCAGTTATTATACGTTTCATAAAGGTCGGATCCGTAGAAGCTCGGGAAACCATGTCTTCAGCGACATGCTTTCGCTGCGCTCTTTGAACAAAATTGAGCTCTTTTGGAACTAGTCGAGCGGCGACGCGTTTCATGCCTAAAATGTCAATGAGAATGTTGTGGACGGACTTAAAAGATATGTTCACCTCACTAAGCCAACTCTCTCAGACTCATACGTCGATTTTCGAGCACTAGCTTCTTGATTTTGTCGATGTTTTCTTTGATCGTAGCGGTTGAAGGTCTGCCAGAACGAGGCAAGTCTACTACTACTTCTCGGCCTTCTTTAAAAGCCTTATACCATTCATAAGCCCTTGTTTTCGATATACACGATTCGCCGTAGGTATTTCGCAACATTTTTAGTGATTCACCACATGAAATATCATTCGAAACACAAAATTTAAGGCACACTCTTTGTTCAACAATATTTTCCATTGTAAAAATCGCCGAGAACTCAAAACTATGACCAACAAAAAGTGTAGTTTAAAACAAATTAAATGACAGATCTCAATCAAACTTTGCGCGCTAAATCAGTACAGTGCTACCAACATGCAGTAAAAAAATTAGAACGACCTCTTTTACGCGGGTCTTTTTATTGACATATTCCCGATACTTTTTACACAGAGTAGTATCAGAAAAAGTAAGAAGAACTTTGTTACATTAATTTATAACATTTATTTTGTAGAATATAAAACTAAAAAGAAAAGTTACTGCCTATATCCCACAGCTGGGTGAAGTGTACTTATCCACTTTATGGTTTTTTTTTAAATTATTTAATGATATAAAATAAATGTAATTCAAAATAACTGTAATATTTAAGTTTTAAAACATACTTTTTTAAATTAGTTATGTAAAATGTAATGTTTTTTTTATAGAATTAGAGCAACAAACGAGAACACAGTCCACCTGGTGGTAAGTGGTCGCTGTGACCCATAGACATCTACATTTATCCTCAATAAAGAATCAAAATGCAGATGCGTCGTTACTCGTGAGAACTAAGGTGGAATGCCTCTTTTCCAGTAAAAAGGGGAGACCCTTTTTACTGAAAAAGAGGCAAAGAGGTTCTCTACACTCACCATATAAAAGACAGCAGTGTCAAAAGCTGCCATTTTACGCTGGTATTCTGTGAGAGCGTGGTCCTTCCCCGGTCGAGCCGACCCATTCGTGCTACAACTATACTACTAATATAGCTGCAGCATGGATCTACCACGTACAAAAATGTGGCATACCGATCATTTTAGCTGGAAGCTGCTTATGGTGAAATCAGTGCGGCCTCTAGTCGAAGTTAATAGACAGATAAATTGTCGCAAGTAAAATTGTACCGTTTTCTAATGATAATATGGTTTGGAGTTGGATGTTATAGTTATTGTATATTTCTATACATGTACCTACGCTTATATAAGTTGACTCGGGATACATTTTTCGTAAATTTTGTTCTAGAGCCGCCGTCTATTTAGTAGTAAGTCAATGTATATTTCCATATAAATAGATCACTGTCTGCCATTATCTTGATTTTCGACTCATATTCTCTTTGGTTTCTAGTATACAAGAAAACAGTGTCCCAGTGCTATATTCTAAAATTTTTACATATTTTTAACTTTTCTTTAATTCTGTTACTTACAGGAATACTTATCCGTAGTTTGGTTTATCCATTTCTAATCTAATGAATATAAAATATTACTAATATATCAGAAAGAAACATTAATCTCTACACTTATCTAACAAACTCACTTTCCCGCTATGAAATCTGTCAAATAATTCACTGGTACACAAGTGGTAAAATTAAAAAACTTATACAACCGACTTTAATATAAATTATTAAGGATGACTCAAAAACTACTGGTGAGACTTTGTACAATATGGGACCACATGAGAAGCACCAGCGTTCAAATAAAAAATGAATCATAGAAATCGGTTAACCGAGAAAAAATTTTGAGGTAACACATATTAAAAAAAACATACAGTCGAATTGAGTACCTCCTCCTGTTTGAAGTCGATTAAAAATAAGAATTTCTGTGAGAGCGCATTTTATGCCTAAGTCCTGGTGGCAGATTTGTTGATAACCCTCATTGCAAAAATTGTAAGTAAGCATGAAAGTGTGATCCTTCCCCGAGCGAGCCGACCCGTTCGTGCTACAAAGGAAATAAAGACGTTAGTGGTTATCATGTGTGTTGGTAATTACCTCAGCATGGCAGTCGTTCAGGGCCATTCCTGTCACCGACATATGTTCCCCAGACACACACTTGGTACCAGTCGTCACAGCTATCACCTGCAAGAAAAACCATGGGTAAATTCAATGGTTATGTTAGTGAAGACCTCTGCCCAGGTGTGCACTGCTCAACACACTCTCCTGGACCAGTAGTGAGTTTAGTACTAACTACACAAACGTATTGTATGGTGTTGATTTCTACCGTGAAAAGAAACGCAACAGTGATAAATAGCCGGGCAAAAATGTTAGAATTTTTGAACGGACGAACAATCCAGCATAACAGTTCTTAGACTTCAACACAATATCATAGTTTAACGTGATACACAAGTTTTTTGCAATTATCTACCAAAATCGAAATTTTGTTTCACCCATAAGTTCTTATATTATATGCAATGAATATTATACTAATGTGGATTTTTAGTTACGTTAAGTTTAGACACGTTTCACGTAGGACAGTTTAAGGTATATTGTTAGAAAAGAGGGAAAACATAATGTTCACACACACAGTTCACACGCGGAGTGGGGAGTGCCGCGTAAATTAAATTTTACACATCCGTGGGAGCAAGTTCACTTTCACACACCCGTGGGACCATTTTCTTACTTACAGTATTTTGATTACATTTCAAATACAAAACAATTACAGTCAAGATTTTTATTTTTAGAATTCGACTACATAAATATATTATATACATCACACAAGAGTTCCTGCCGTGTACAGGAACATGATCTTGGGCAAACAAATGGAGACGGCCGTAAGAGGATTCTTCACCCAATTTAGTCCCGTGGGTGCCGTAAGAGGCGACTATGGAATATGCCAGAAACGTCACACGGCGCCCGATAGGTGTCAGTATAACCAATTAGTCTATACCAGAAGTAAAATAGACAGACCGGCGACAGCTACTCGTAATAGCGTGTAAAATGCTAACGTCTGCCCTGTAATCGTCATGAAATGGTTGTCTCTTCCTCTTTTTATCAGCCCTTGCTAGTTCACTGCTAACCCTCTCCCATTCTAGGAATCAATTGCTTAACCGTCCCGCTTGGGAAGATTGAGTATCGCAGTAAAAGACACCTTTGACACTGCACCTTGGTTAACACGTAAGCGTATTTCCTAATAAATGGCGTTAGTACCTGTATGTATTTTGATATCCATTGCCTAGAATAAATATGAGCGTGTGTTCTCTGAGTGAGCTCAGTAAAATGGCATATCATATCATACTGTATCGATACAACGATTTGGGCGGTCACCCTGTAATTTAGTTGTTGGTCACCCTAGTTCAGCAGTGGACTGCGTGGTTCAAAGGAACCAAAACAAAATGGCGGAGAGCGCCGCGTGTACTATATACTTTAGACAATAGACCCCTGCGAAAAATTGATTTAATTCGTTGGCTGGCACGAAAGGAAGATGTGCTGCTGCGGAATAAGGAACAATAAATAAAACAGGTCATAATAAAAGGAATGGTAATAGCACATTACTTTGACAAAGGGCGGCGTATCTCGTGTCTTCGACTGCTGCTGGGCGCGCGATGAGTTATGATGATACTTGAACTCTTCCCGATAAATTCGTATGCACCAAACCAACTTCTAGCGATTAAATTGCTGTTTTAAGACAACAATTATGTCTTGCGATTTGCATCAACCACTATACTATCGCACGCGGCCGTCCGCCGCGGCGGTCCGATTCACTCTCCGTATGTGCTAGGAACAGGAGGTGGAAGGAGGAAGTTTTGCCAGCCAAACATGAACTAATCTCTCTAAACTAACGAAATACAAAACGTATGCGGTGTCGCAGCCAAATTGTGTATGTTGTTTGTGAGTAAATAAATAAATAATAAAATGAAGGAATATATTAACAACGAAGAAGTTTTAATCTTGTTGTCTTTTATAATTTCTTTTGTTATTCTTATAAATGCATTGTCAATATATTCAACATTAAAATTTATACAAGTAATACATTATTTTAAGTTTTATGCAGTATTTACACATCTTATACAATAGAAAAAATTGTAAAAATTATTTAAAACAATCATACCCTGGCACCTTCCACGCTGTGGTTGATGGTAATCACAATGCCGGCGAGGACTTTCCGCTTGGAGTGCACCAGGTCACCACGCATCAGCTCGTTGAATTTTTCATTTACTAATCTGAAACAATATTTCATGATTAGAAAATATGTTACAGAATATATTGAAGGTAGTTTGAAAAATGCACTATCATACAAGGGCCTAAAAGTCTGGGTAACCGGGTACAATGCGGTGTATCTATTGTTATTTTAAGGATATACATTCATTCATTGCAGCTCATTTCAAGTCCACTGCTGAAATAAGGCTTCTGTCATAAATCGCTACGTATGGGAAATTTTGGCAAGTGGAGTTCTTTTTATAATTTTGAGTTATTACCAAGAAGAGTGTTGACAATCTCCTGTTTAATTTCCTATTTTTATAGGATAAAGGTGACAAACGAGCTTACAGTCCACCTGATGATAAGTGGATACTGTGGCCCATAGACATCTAAACCCTTTCCTCAATTACGAATCAAAATGCAGATGCGTTATCACCCTTGAGGGCTAAGATGGAATGCCTCATTTCCAGTTAAAGGGGTTTCCGGTTCTCTACACTTCATACGAAATACGGCAACATTTTGTTGCTATTTTACGCTGGTATTTTGTGAGAGCGTGGTCGGTCTTACCCTGGTCGAGCCGACGCAAAAATCAATTGCTTCTTACGATAGTGACAAGATGATGATATAATATATTGTCTTACGCCGTAACTATACGGCAAAGAATATTAGAAGCAATTAAAAAAAGTGTAAGAAGTAGTAACCGTGTAGTGAGTTGTTAGGCAAGAATATCTACTAACCCATATCACGCCTATATGTTATAAGAGCCGAATAAAAAAACACGCACAAAGTCACGCTCTATAAGTGAAACTTTTAGAAAACTAACCTTTGTGACAATGCGACGAATGCAGAGTATCAGGTGTGGGATAATTATAGGGCTTATGTAATTTAAAAAAATTTAGAGACAGTCAAAAGAACTGCCGACAGAAGTGAAAAATCAGTATGAACGTACACAAGGCCGCTATAAACACGCGACGCGTAGTAGACATGTTCGTGACGTCACGAGCATGTCGAGGTCATCGGTGACGCAAACCCATAAGTTTTTCACCTACCAAATATCGCTCAACGGGGTTAAAGAAGTTTTCACTTCAATATAAATAAATTTATAATAAACACTGTATATTGTATTCTATCTCTTTCTCTCACAAGCTAAATCTTATAGATGTATATTTTTGTCTCTTTTTCGTTTAATCGGGTTTTACAAATCACAACGATTCTAACGAAGCTTTCACTTCAAGAAATGTTATTGCCAACCCTTTGAAGCAATCAATGGGGAGACATGTTTATCGGTGGGCTGATAACGCATCTGCATTTTGATTCTTAATGGATGACAAATGTAGATGTGTATGGGCCACTGCATCCACTTAGTATCAGGTGGACTGTGTGTTCGTTTATTACCCTCATTGTATAGAAAAAGCTTGAGACGAGGCCATTTGTAGTATCATGTGTGAGACCTGGCCACGTGGTCGGCCAGCAGCTGCGAGAGCGGCGCCGACGACACGGCGCGCGGCGGCGCGGCGCGCGCGTCGCGCAGCTCGCCCAGCGCCGCGCGCGCCGCCGCCAGCTTCGCCAGCTTCTTGCTCGACCCTACAGTTTCGTCCAGGATCAACTTTCATCAAACATGACAGCCCGAATTTAATCATTAGTTACACAAAGTTAAATGATTGTCTCTTCTTTTTTTATCAACCCATGCTATTCCAGTATCTTCGTATATTATTTAACTAGCGATCCTCCCCGGCTTCGCACGGTTGGATTGCTGGATATCGACAACAACGCCACGTATCGGGTCCAGTTGTGAATCTGAACCATTGTCTAATCAACTTAATCAAACACACACACAAAATTTCATTAAAATCGGCCCTGCCGTTTAGGAGAAGTTCAGTCACATACACACGGATAGAAGAATTATATAACATATAATATGCATGCATTATACGTATAAACCTTCCCCTTTAATCATTCTGCCTATTGATGAAAACCGCATCAAGATCTAAGCGTACAGACGACGGGAAGCTACTTTGTTTTATACTATATTATACTAGATATCCGCGATTTTGTCCCCGTTGCTTGATATATCAAGAAAATACACATCACTGAACACATAGTGCTTAAAAAAAATCGTTGTTTCTTAAAACTAATAACCTTAAATTAAATAAAAATATCGCCAATAAAATAAGTGTATGTTTTACAATAAATAAGGGCCAAGTGTGTAAGAAATTAAACTTAGAAAACCTAATTGAAATATATCCAATAGCTTTTCCGTGATGCGCACACAACTGCAAACCTCTATCATTTTATTTATATTGATAGAAATTGAGATCAGGAAGATATAATGTCGTATTCAATGTGTATCTGATTTGGAGTAGTTGATATTATTTCATATCACTAACCGACATCATCCTGTTACACAACATTAATTTCGTCAACATTTTCACATGTAATTTTAATTTCATTAGGCATGCATTTGTTTCACAAAACTTAAACACTATCGTGTTCTACGCAATTTTTTTTTTAATGAAACTAATGTTACGCCACTAATTTCATCGTATATACGACGCGAAACTAATGACGCGAAAATGACTGCACACCAACCAACAAACCAAAAATAAAACAACATGACCGCCTATAAAAATATACACTTCTCTACATTGTATAAACCAGAGTCGCTTCCCGCCGTCTGTACGCTTTTAAACGTACGGTCTTGTTAAACTACGCAACGGATTTTAATGCGGTTTTCATCGATAGACAGA
Organism: Parnassius glacialis; assembly: GCA_033319125.1. Classification (NCBI taxonomy): domain Eukaryota; kingdom Metazoa; phylum Arthropoda; class Insecta; order Lepidoptera; family Papilionidae; genus Parnassius; species Parnassius glacialis. The sequence continues at coordinate 55,515,060 of JAVANC010000004.1, forward strand.
ATGATTCAAGAGGAAAGTCGTACAATACATACATATGTTAAGTCAGGCGGATATTACCTTGCCCTAAAACCCTCTCAGAAATAAGAGGAGGCCTGTGCCCAGCAGTAGGACGTATATAGACTGTAACTTTAACTTAATATTATTAATAAATACCAACGAAATTAGTGTCTCTTGGATCCTGCAGTGAGCATTACAAAACGCTTTATATTTTGATGCTAAAGGGCCATGATCTCAGCGATACTGTGGTTTCCAGACACTAATCTTCATCTTCATGTTCATTACAGTCCCCTGCTTATCATAGGCCTCCCCCAAGGAATGCCACAAAGCACAGCCCTGAGCCACCTGCATCCACGACTTCCTGCATGTCTTACCAGGTCGTCACTCCATCTAGTGGAGGATGGCCAAAACTTCGCCTACCGGTAAGAGGTTGCCACCGAAAACCTTTCTTCCCCATCGGTTGTCAGTTCTTCGAGTTATATAGCCAGCCCATTGCCACTTCAGTTTACTGGGCTATGTCGGTCAGTAATATTTTAATTAAACTAATTTCACAGGTAGTGATAATGGTTGCGTGAAATTAGTTTTACCATGCATGCCACTAATTTCGTAATGTAAGTCCGACTTTACTAGCGATATCTAGTAGTAATTAGTGATAACACACCACGTTAATAAAATAATTTAGAAAATGTAACTCACCGTAACCTTCAAACTTCTGATCCTTGATCTGACAGACCACTTTAAATCTCATACTGTGACTCAGCTGAAGCGGTGCTGTTGACAAACATGCATATATTTTATTAAAAGAAATTAACAGACGATAATATAATATACTAGATGTACCCCGCGATTCGCCCGCGTGGAATATTTTTTGAGCGAAACCTAAAATAAATGTAGCCTAAGTTACTCCTTATAACATCAGCTATCTGACAGTGAAAGTCCCAACCAAATCGGTTAACAGGTTTTGCGTGATACGTGTTTTGCGCGAGACCGACGTCGTGTTAGTTTTATTATAATAATAGATTAATAATGTACTACACTGTTACTGAGAATTTTTGACTCAAAAACCTATCGAAACATATCGACATTAATCGGAGAACTACAACATTATGGTGTAAGAAGTCATGCTCTTAAATTTGTTATTTCATATTTAAGTAACAGAATGCAAAAAGTTGTTATTAACGTCACGAGTTCTTCCCAGTACGTAGTACAAATGGACGTACCTCAGGATTTAATTTTCGGCTCCTCTCTGTCTCTTATCTATATTAATAAACTTACCTTACATAGTAGTAGGCATAAACATGATATAGTATTATTTGCTAATAATACTACATTAATTTTCAAATTAAAACGACATTTATTAAAATATGACGAAGTAAATAATGCTGTATATAAATTAGTAAATTGATTTAAAGTTAATAATTTGAATTTAAATGAACTAAAATTAAATGTATAAAATTCATAACTCTATATGTCAAACATCAAAATACTAATGTAATTTTAAGCGGGAAGCAATTGAGTCTTGTCAATACCACTATTTTTCTAGTAACAAACTATCAAGTAGACTGTGTTTTACAGTGTATGCTGTATTGACGTGGTAGAGCCAAGCTGTTATATTAGTAGTATAGTTGCAGCACGAATTGGCCGGCTCCACCCGGGAAGGACCACTCTCTCACAGAATACCAGCGTAAAATAGCAGCTTGACACTGCTGTGTTTCGTATGGTGAGTGCAGAGAACCGGTGACCCTTTTTACTGGAAACGAGGCATTCCATCTCAGTCTTCACGGGTAACAAACGCGTCTGCATTTTGATCCGTAATCGAGGATAGATTTAGGTGTCTATGGTCCACAGCATCCACTTAACATCAGGTGGACTATGTGCTCGTTTGTCACCCTTATCCTTTTAAAAAAATTTAAAATAGTAGAGCTTGCATGGCTGTGTTCCAGTCTGAAGAGCAAAGAACCAGAATTACAAGCTGTGAGGCATTCCATCTTAATCCTCAGAGGCGACAGGCAGGTGTCCATGGACAGCAGTAGCCCCTTGCCATGGGCTGTAAGTTCGTTTTACACTTGACACTCACATTAAATAATGCACAAAAACAGTTTTTCGTCTCACCCTGCATGGAGTCCAAGGGCGAGCCGTCCCCGTAGGTGCAGATGAAGGTGAGCCCGGGATAGTTCTCGTAAAGTGTGTTGATAGGGCTCTTGTGAGCCGGCACCGGTACTGGGGCACCGAAGAGCGCCGCGCTCGCCGATACGTTCGCAGCTGAAACAGTGGCGCCACTTACTTGATAGTACCTCATCATCATTATCATCATTACAGCCTTTCATAAATCTACTGCTGAACATAGGCCTCCCCCAAGGAATGCCACAAAGCACGGTTCTGAGCCACCTGCATCCATCGACTTCCTGCATGTCTTACCAGGTCGTCACTCCATCTAGTGGGGGGTCGCTCTATATTTCGTCTACCGGTACGAGGCTGCCACTCGAGAATCTTTCTTCCCCATCGGTTGTCGGTTCTTCGAACTATATGGCCGGCCCACTGCCACTTCAGCTTACTAATCCGTTGGGCTATGTCGGTTACTCTAGTTCTACTGCAGATATCTTCATTTCTAGGTTTATCACGCGGAGAAACCCTGAGCATAGCCCTCTCCATAGCTCGCTGAGCGACCTTGAGTTACCTCATACGGCCAGCAGTGAAGGATAGTACCTCACATAAGCAAAATATTTTACACTCCGATAATCATGTGCGATCTCAACGCATCTCCAAAGACTTCTATAGGATATACCACTAGACGAGCTCTCCGGGCTTAATACATTGCGCACTAAGTTACGGTCATTTCACCGTAACTTTACGTTTATGTTTTAACTCACGATACCCATCCATACTATCTGGATGATTGGCGGTCCACCACTGTGCGATTTAGAAGTTTTCTTTCTCGCACAACTTCCTTGTAGAATCGACAATCACCAGCGATTTTTCCGGATCGCTACGACTTAGGGACTTTCAAGGAAATAGCCTTGTCTTTTTTAGAAGGCCGGCAACGCATCTGCAGTTTCCCTGGTGTTCCCGTTGATCATGGGCAGCGGTAGTCACTTACCATCAGATGAGGCGCATGCTCGTTTGCCCCAATTCCTATAAAAAAAAAACTTCTTTACTCGACTGCGAAGACATTTTGCAAATCGCGAACATTGTTTTCGCTTTTGATTAAACAAAATCAGTGTTAGATTGTCGAAAACAATGTAACAAGAAAACGCTGTCATTATTTATGTGCGCACTTTGTCAACGTGATTAGAAGTTTATTTAACATACGTATGTAACTTTATTTCGTATTTACCTAAAAACAATAACAATTATAAATGATAATACAACTGCGTGGCATATATACCGTCCCGGCTATCCGTCCCCGCACGCACTTGCACAATCCATAGCTGTGACACAATTTTTATTAGGGTTCCGTACAGGGTAACCAACGGGACCCAATTACTAAGTCTCCGCTATTTGTGCGTCCGTCTGTCAGCGGGCTGTATCCCATGATTCGGTAATAGGTAGACAGTTGAAATTTTCATAGAATGTGTATTTCTGCTGCCACTATAAAAACTAATACAAGAAACAACACCCCTACAAGAAACATGTTTTCCTTGACTTTTTTTGCGCGATCTTAATAATAGCAAGAAGTAGACTCTTGATATGCTCACAGATTTTGTATTGCTATATTCGCTAAAAAAATAACAATAAAATAAAATATAAAAAGTACCTATATACATATAATTAAATCTTGTACGATAATACGAAACCCTAAATGCGCGACTCCGACTCACACTTGGAAGGGTTTTTTCTGAATTGACGGTCTTGTAGTTGTACATAGACGTCTTTGCGCACTCCTTAGTAGCTAGATTTTGATATTTTTTGCTTTAAGTGACATATTATTTTTAATTTATTAATAAGGTTAACAGTGGTAGAGCCACGCGGCAACTTTTGCTGTCGCACGGATGGGCCGGCTCGAACCGGGGTGGTACCACGACCGCACAGAATGCCAGCGTGAACTAGAGGTTTACCTCTGCGTTTCGCTTGGTGAGTGCAGGTCACCGGAGGCCCTTTTAACTGGAAATGAGGCATTCCATCTTAGTCCTCACGGGTGACAACGCATCTGCATTTTGATTTGTAATAGAGGATAGATGTAGATGTCTATGGGCCGCAGCAAACATTTACCATCAGGTGGACTGTGTGCTCGTTTGTCACCCTTATCCTATAAAAAAAAGGTTTTGCTAAACCCATGACTCGAAAATAAAAATTATGTAACATTCGAATTAAACATAATAACTGTTAGCCTTAAATTAAATTCATAAGCTTGTTGGGCACGTTCATATTCGATATTTGGTAGTATGTACAATTGTGAATGTGTTCGTTAACTATAAATTTATAATTCTTTTTTTTGGAGACTTTAGTAAAAGGAGAATGTTCTTACATTGAGCTTGTGATATTCCATAGTTCACTTAAAAAGGTCAACAATAAACTTTTAACATCAAATAAAAGACGTCGCTTAGACATAAATATTAGTGTCCGACCGAAACAGGATTTTCAACCGAAACCGAAACCGAAAACGAGCCTTCGGTCTGAGTGTCAGTTTCGTCCGAAACCGATACCGAAACCGAAACTTATTTAGATATGTTAATTATTTTTTATTGTATACTGAAATCTGGTATATTTTTATACATATACAGATAGGCAATGTATGTTAATGAGAAACAGTAATTGTAATAGTCATGTAGCAATATATTTATTTATTTTAAAGTAAAAATCAACAATTTAACGTTAAGAATTTTTTATTAAGTCAATTTTGTAGAAAAATCACATCGCTAATTGAGAACATATTTTATTGTATTATATTATTCAATGAGAGCATTAACTTAATATATCACACTCACACACAATATATACACAACTTAACAAAATCCTAGAAAATATATAAAACCTGTACAAAGTTCAATAACTTTATTAAACTAAGTATGTATGTGTATAAGTGTAAAGGGTTATTATAATATTAAGGAATTTATTGATGATAATAACCCCTGGGAATAAGGTGATCACTGCTAAGCTATTTATAATTTTTTTTGTGTTGTTAATTGTCTTACATAAATGATTGTAAGAGTGGCGTAGCTAGGCATGGGCGAAGTGGGCCCTCGCCCACGGCCTCGCACTTAAAGGGGCCTTGCGAGGCCCCCTAAAATACGATGGCCCCAGACTTTACCACAGATGACTAATTAATTAGATCTTTTTTACGTTTGAAAAAATGTCACAAATTAATGTAAGTGTGTTTGTTTGGGACCTCGCAAGAAGCCCCTCTTAAATGCGACTGCGAGGTTGTTGTAACTACCTTCAAAGACCGCGATTGTTACATAGACGGAATACGAGACTTGTCAGGAATTAATAGATATGAGGTAGGTACGAGGGCGACACTAAAGTTCTTAGAAAATCAAAACCTGAACAAACTAGGCAAGTTATTAAAAAAATGTTATAGGAGAGGGTGTCAAACGAGCACACAGTCCACCTGATGGTAAGTGATTGCTGTGACCCATAGACATCCACATCTATTTTCAATAAAGGATCAAAATGCAGATACATATTTATTATATCTTTTCAAAATAGTGTCCATTTACATCAATACATCGCTGCATCCGATGGAACCACTGAGAAAATCACTTTGCCCACTCCTCCTTAGGGGTCTCTTCGACGGCATTTTGAAACGCAGCCACTCCTTCCTCGGACTCCATAAAATGCTTTCCTCGAAATTTTTCTTTTATTTTCGGAAAAAAATAAAATAGCAAGAAGCGAGATCGTAAACAAATAACAAATTAATAAAATACATACACAATAACATTGACAAAGACCCAATTAACTTTGTCTGTGTGGCTTTATATAGTCTCTGTCTTAAAAGAAGTGAAAGAAGTAAGCCTTTTTTTGTCCTTGTCCATAAAATAAAACAACAAAATTATTAAAGCACGGTTACATCTTAAAATATTATTATTTAAATGAGATAAAGTGAAGAAGGGATAAAAGTGTTGTTTCTAAGACAAATGTTTTCATTCATTCATCTTTTATACATATCTCTAAAGACAATTATCTGTGATGTTTTAAAAACTACTATACAGCGTTAGTAATAAAAATATTCTATTATACAGCTGATTAAAAACTAATGGCTGTATGATAGAATCCATAACATACATAGTACAGCTACTAAGACTATAAGACCCTCGAAATATCCTTTAGGCTGTTTAGCAAATTGTCGCCATTTTAGGACTTATAAAAACAAAATTTAAATTGTAAATTTAGGAATATGAGACATTAGTTTTAGCCTAAACCATTACAATAATATACAAGTTTACCGTACATATACAAGTTTACCGTAAATCTAATTTTGCACTTTCTATTCATTAGTTATCACCGTCAAAACTCAACTCCAATCCAAGTAATACTAATATGTAATATAATCTTTCACTCACTAAATGTCGCCATCATTCAATAAAGTATATAAATAAATCTATTAAGTTATGTTTGTCATAAATTCATTTGTGATACCGTTCAAACACCAATTTAGAACGTTTATCTTTATAAGATACTTATAATAAGATAGTATTTGTAGTGTCATAGTTTCCTTGTACACCAAATAACAGCTATAATACAGCTATTATACAGCCCCTTTTATGCTTGTACAGCTACTGTACAGCGCTACTAAAGCATAAAGCTATATAATTTGTGCCATTTTTTTACTCATAAGAGCTGTATAAGCGCTTATACAGCCTTTGTACAGCCAGTAAATGCAGCCTCTAGTATAAAAAGGAACTCCAATACAGTTCGTATACAGCTTGTATGCTGCTTGGGGAGTTCCATTTTCAAAATTTGTACTTATTTTTTTATTATATCGTTTACAAGTGGACAGTTCAAAAAACATTCAGTGTCGCCCTCGTATGTCGTGGCAAAGCATGTTTGGTAGGATAGATCTATTGGGTAGATCCTTGGAACGAAAGAAAAGGGGCCTCGCTGATGCAACTCCGTCCATTTTTATATTAGTCCACGCTACGCCTCTGATTGTAAGCTGTTATTTAAAAAAAGTCCCGCTGGGTTTTTTGCCGGTTCTTCTAAGGACAGAGGCTTTTTTCGAACTAGTGGTAATTAAACAAAAGAGTGACTTTCAATAAGTACTATTTACAATCTATATTGAATAAAAAAGTTTCTGCTTCTGTATAATTATGAATAATATACGAGTAACAATCTCATCCGAACGAAGAAGAAGAAGGTTCGGCAGATTTTTTGCCGAAACCGAAACTATTACCGAAATTAGATTTTTTTGCCGAAACTTGCCGAAAGCGAACATTCGGTCGGTCACTAATAAATATATTATATACAGGGTTGTTTTTCAAAAAGTAGCCAAATTTCATACGTGAGTTTAAATATATAATAAGGGGTTAACTTTTATTGTAACCATTTGGACGTCACTCTAGCTCTAACCTTGAGCTATATGCTAAGTCAATTATTTAAATAAAATAATTTACTTTTAACAGCTTTAGAAGTTGCGGTTTTATTTTTTATACGGGGTTATTTTGCAACAACCGGCCAAATTTGCAGAGAAGGTTCTAAGTAATATAGGCAAATGATGAAGTAAAATAAAATATAAAAATTCTCTCACAAATATTCTGTCCTTTTATCTTTTAAATTCAAAATCCGTGGTATTGCATTTGTTTACCGATTAGACCCTTACGAATGTGACCGTACGCAGTATGCGCACGCTCACATTCGTAAGGGTCGATCGGTAGTCAAAAATGTTCTTGCCCATAAAATCACATTCAATTTAAGATAATTTCAAATAAAAGTAGAAGCCTTACTTATTCGTATTTTCAAAAACTGCAATAACGGTGTATCATTATTTATATATTTAGACTTAAGTTTAAAAATTTGGCTACTCCTTGATAAATAACCATGTATACATAGACAAAGCTTTTGTGTCATTAAGTAAGGAGTTTCTCGAACCACCAGCGAACGACAACAAATAATAGAACAACAGCGTTTCAGAATTCTCCGACTTACTGCATGTCTTACCAGGTCGTCACTCCATCTAGTGGGGGGACGCCCAACACTTCGCCTGCCGGTACGAGGCTGCCACTCGTGAACCTTTCTTCCCCATCGGTTGTCGGTTCTTCGAGCTATATGGCCGGCCCATTGCCACTTCAGCTTACTAATCCGTTGGGCTTTGTTGGTTACTCTGGTTCTACCGCGTACGTTATTTTATCACGGAGAGAAATGAGGGCTAATAATTTTCTGCTCACCAGGTGTCGCTAGTTGACACTGAGGTAAATTTTTTTGTTACATAATGTAATTTAATTGAGAAGTTGGTTTTTAATAAAAGTTTATCAGTTTCTAGATAATTATATTAATACACAAAACAATGTGTCAGTTGTTTGCTCTTAAATTTTTTTTCACATTATTTAATTTTTCTACTTTTAGGAATATCTGTGGTTTGGTTTATTTATTTTTAATCTTATTAATATAAAATAAAGCTAATAATGCAGAAAGAAACAATAACTTTTACATTTTCCTACCCAATTAACTTCTCCGCTATGAAATCTGTCAAATATTATATCTCACTTTCTAGTGGCGCCGCCCTGCTGGCAGAAAAAGTCGTGGATGCCCTCATTCTGAGCATAGCTCTCTCCATAGTTCGCTAAGCGACCTTGAGCTTCCTCATACGCCCAGCACTGAAGGATCACATCTCAGATGCATAAGTGTATGTATGATCCAAGACTATACTTTATGGTATGCCTCGGGGGTGGCCTATGTTCAGCAGTGGATTTGGGCTTACCGATGATGATGATGATGATGCATAGTTAAGGGACTGACCTGGAGGCTCCACCACGGGCTTGGGTAAAGCATTCTGCTGCTTCGTTTTCATCTCGAGACACTGGAACTCCGACGCTGTAAAGAAATATTTCTATTAGAATTCGCATCGCATCAAATCAATATCCCTTTCCAATTCCACCGGGACCACGCTTTCATATTATACCGGTATTCATATGATGAGAGTTGAGAAAGGAGAGCTTTTATTTATTTATTTTATTTAACGAATTTACTGGTAACGAGGCATTGCATCTTTGTTCTCAGGGGTGACAACGCATCTGCATTTTGATTCATTATCGAAGGTAGATTAGGAAATAGAGTAAATGAGGCACTACAGTCTATTGTGAAAAGTCAGAATGTGTCCAAAAAGGCATGTATGGCAATTTACAGTGCTGTGTTAGTCCCTACTTTAATGTATGGTAGTGAAAGTTGGGTGTGGCAGAAGAAGCACGAGAGTAGAATAAATGTTGTAGAAATGCGGTCATTAAGGAGTATGCTAGGGCAGAATCTGAATGACAGGGTGAGAAATGGTGTGATAAGTGTGGTTTGCAAGATGGCGTTGTGACCAGGATTACAAAAGGAATGTTTCGGTGGTTTGGTCATGTAGAAATAATAAATGAGGAAAGAGAGACGAAGCATATTTATGATTCAGAAGTGAACGGCAGAGTCGGAAAGGGACGTTCTAGGCGAAGTTTTATTGAGCAAATTTTCGATATATTGAAAATGGGCCAAATTAAGAGCACCCTTTACCGACGAGCATGTATACGTACGTACGCGTAGTTATATATGGATGTGGAGGAGGCAAGATAGGTGTGCCAGAATCGTGGTCAAATGGAGGTTCGTAGTCTCTGCCTACCCATCTGGGTGACAGGCGTGAGTGTTTATGTATGTATTATTATGGTAAATTAGGTATCTATGGGTCGCAGCCCAAAGCATTCACTTACCATAAAGTGGACTAGAAACTGGATTGTTGCACTTACTTCCATAAAAAATCCGTAGATATAAAGGATCTTAAACATAATAAATTTCAAATTAAACATAAAGCTGAAAAATGTATATATTTTGTTACCTCTGTTACCCATAAAAGTTCACGTGAACATGGGCATCAACTACAGATTGTCTCAGAGAGGGGATTTTGGCACAGTTACCACGCTTGGCAGGTAAGTAAGATTATTATTTATTATTAGTTTATTATTATTATTATCAAAGAATATTTATTTATTTGTTACCCTTAGGGTTGGATTTTTTTTTATCAAATTTAAATGTGACCACCCATGAAACATAATCTAATGAATAAAAAAAGTATCATCAAAATTGGTTCACAATTTGGGAAGATATCGCGTAACATACATACAAAAAAACATACACTCGAATTGAGAACCTCCTCCTTTTGAAGTCGGTTAAAAAATGAGTCCTAGATGTTTATGCTGTGATGTCTTGCCAGAAATGGCTAAGTTCCCAGAAACTAAGTTAGGTTTGTTACGGTAGATATTATAATATTCAACACATTTATAAGCTATCGCGAAGTTGACAACCCTAAGTACGCCATATAGGGTTGTCACGACTTACCTTGTCCCTTGGGCGGGTCGTCGCTGGTGAAATCCTGGTGTCTCGGAGGCGCTGGCAGTAAACGACCAGCGCGTGCAAGCAACGCCGCCAAGCAGGCGCGCGCTGCTGCCGCCCGAGCTTCGCGCTTGCTGTGCCCCCAACCCTCGAACGTCATGTCCGCCACCTGGAAACAAACAAATAACAAATAAAGAAACTTTCATTTGATCAACATACAACATTAGAAACATAGAAATTCGTATAAATTACAAATTGCTAATTTTATTATTTACGTGGTAGATGCAGCAGCTATAATAATGTCCTCCAGATCTAATATTGGTCACGGTGAGTCTAAGCCAAAGACATTTAAGTAGTAGTAGTAACAGACCGGATATCAGTAGCAAAATTGTCGTCTGTAACTTATGTCCTATAGGATATATCTCCGATTTTTGTCATTTAGTCTTAGTGACAGCGTCAAAAAGTAAAGACGCATTCGTTTCATATATTTAAAAAATATTTTAAAGATAATATGCCCGGTTGTGCATTAAGATATTGTAAGTCGCGATATGGAGCAAAAATGAACGTGATTTCGGTTTATTATCGTAAATATAACATATGTTGACCGAATAATCTTTAAATTTTATTATTTCTTGTAGATTGTTCTAGAACATTTATTTTTATTGTAATAAGCGCCCTCTGTTATCCAGTAAACGTCACTATTTAGTTACCAATTTTAAAGTTAGTGATTGACGACGTTTATCGATTGGGAGTATCGATAAAAAAAATATACAGGATGCCGATTTAATCCTTTAAAATATTTAGGGAGGTAAAACAGTCAAAGATACTGCACCCATACCAACAAAAATGAGTAGCATATACCAACTATGCTAAGTACCTTAATTTATGTGGAGCAAGGGTGGGAACTTATTTTAGGCATGCTGATGAGATTTTATGTGTTTGCTTATGAGCATGCTGAGGATACTTGCTGTATTAATGTTTAGCAATACAGCAAGTCTTCTATTTTACATATCAGGCATCATTGTCTGGTGGTTTTACACCGGGCTTCATTGTCTGGTGGTTTTCAAGGAAAAAGCCATTATAGATCCTCGCTTACACTGATAGGAGAGGGCAATAGATTTCTTACATTAAAAACAATTTGTTCTGTTAAAGATATTAGATGCAAGAAGTTGTAGGCTAACTCTAAATAAGAAAATAAAGTAAAAACTTAAAATAACAACTTTTATTGATGTGGGTAGTGTCTTTAAGTACTGCAGCTGATGAAACGTGAAAAATCGTGAAACGGCTTTTAAGTTGAGTGTTTTCCTAAAATATTTTAGATTTGAAGTGTATTTTTGTAATAGAAACGAATTTAAAAACATAGAGGCGCTCTCTCATTGGATTTGGCGTTTATCGATGTGTCTTTAACGCCTACCGATCAATCATGTGCTATTATTATAGCAGCTAATGGACCGAGTGACGTCATGCCACCGAGGTGGCAACCAAAGTGACTGCTGTTTGAATTGATTCTTAGTTATTGGAAATTAAATATTTTATTTCATGACACTAAAGGGGCGTAAAAAGTTAATATGATTTTTATCGTGTAATGGAAGCCAGAATAAATAGATTTATACAATAAAACAATCGTGTATATTCAACCTTCAACAACATTATCGATACTTAAATATCGAAACGGTAACATTCCTAAAACGACGTTATATTAATTAGCGTCACCTACTGGGGAATAGCTAAAATGTTGTCTTGATAAATGCTTAGCGTTGTTTTGCTATCTTTAGCTAGAGGGTGCCACACGCGCACTAGCTCAAAGTTTTTGTATATAAATATTCCCAATGTCCGCCCTATAGTATAACTAAATATTTAAATCTCTTTGGTCTAAGGCGATGCGCAAACGTAGACACTTTGGTGTCTTGTGTGGAATACAAGCTAACAGTGGATATTTTATTTTCATATACGCAGACACTTTCTGTGTTCAGTTGCTTCCACTTGACACATACCGACCGCCAATAAAAAAGTGTTCAGTGTAGGTAACTGGAAACTTTAAGTCGTCCGTTGAAGAGACAAGCAACACAAAGCAAAATTTCCTTACAATTGTACGGCGCTGACATTGAAGTGGTTGATTTGCCTGTAAATATTGACGGCGACGACGTCTACGTTACTTTGTAATCAACACAACAAGCAAAGGTAACGTTTCTTCAACGACATCCATCGTGAAACTGACGGAAAACAAGCAACGAATTGTTACCAGTGACCAGAAGTGGCAACCGGCGACTGTGTCCGATTGCCGCTACCGGACACAGCAACTACGGTTTCCTGTAGTCTAATACAGATAAATTAAAATTTGAAGGAAAATTAGTAGTACGTTATTCCGTCGGAAACTATAACCGCCTTATTCCAAAAAAATGTTTTAGTACTGGGTTAAGTTTAGGACTAAAAAGTCCAGGTTTGTTACAATATTCTAGTTAATACCAGAACCAAAACGTGTGCTTATTACAAAACGCAGACTACCCGAGGACCAGTTAATACCAACCTTAGTATTATATTAAATATCATTCACAGATAAAAAACAAAAAATGACACTTTTCATTCGTTCATACAGGTTTCATTCAATGCAACGTTCGGTTTCATTAAATATTAATATTATTTTCATACTTAATTATGCTTAAATAATTATCCATCAATACAAAAACATATCATACATTGTTATTTGTTTACGTTAAAATCTATTGAACAAGTACGACATATACTTTTGACGCGCTTTTTATAATCAAGTTGTTTTCATTTTAACAATTGTAGCGTGAAATGTAGTGAATTACAGAGGTACCGCGAGCGCGGGATTCGAGACGTTCAAAATAGTTTATATTGCAGCCTTATAATAAGTAAATTAAATTATTAATAATTAATTAAATAAGTGCTTGCTATTAAAGTTACAGCTTATATTTATATAATAATGGAACAAAAGAAAAAACGGGGTGATAATTGGAGTTCTGAAGAAAAAGTTAGTGAAATATCGAAATTTATTTGTCAATACGTAACAATGCTCTTATCCTCCTATTATCCTTATTTTGACTAAAAATAATGTTCTTATTATTTTAGGAAATATTACGTACACTTATTTCACAATCAGCTCATATTATAGAGAATAAGTCGACGAAAACATCGGTAAATATTCAAAAAATAAAAGAGTGGAAAAATATTACTAACAAGTAAGTTCTTATTGCCTTTGTTATTTGTACAAATAGGTACGGTATTGTTTATGTGATTTCGTATTCCTTTTTTTTAGATTTAATGAGATAACAGGTAAACGCCGATCAGATGGTGAATTGAAATTATCTTGGAAAAGAAGGAAGTTGTGTGCTAAATCAAACTTATATACATATAGGAGGGAACAATCGAAGACAGGGGGTGGCGGAAAACCACCATCACCTTCTCCTGACGACTTGGAAATAATGTCAATTGCCCCTCACGACTTTATCGTTGAAGTTAATGATTATGATAGTGATGCAGTGGTAAATAAAATTACTTACATGTCTTACAAATTTAATTAAAATTAAAGAACTTTATTTTCCATTACTTTGGTACCTAGGTAGTGCTCTGAAATCTACTGTTAAAGCATACAATTTACAATCCAAAATTATTTTCCGAATATTCAAAATTTAATATACTTACTTAGTAATAATTTAATATAAATTTCTTTATAATTAATTATATTCAAAATTGAAATGTCACAAATTCATACATAGTGGTCTATATAATATCATAACACACGTTACTAGATTATCTACACAGTCCGATTATAATTTTCTATTTTTGTCTATTAGGTATTATAATTAATAATGTATATTACCTTTTGTCTTGGATCATAATAATATTTCTACAACATAGAAAATACCTGATTCAATAAAGGGCAAAATAAAGGTAATGACAGGAAAACATGTTAATAAATGTTTTAATGATTTATTTTAGAATCCAGTGACTGTGGCTACAACTTCAAAAGAAGTATTTGCTGACCCTAAGCCTAGCCTTAAGTTTGAAAAAACAGACACAGCTATAGTTAAAATGTAGAAAATCCAGAACCCAATGTGATATATGTGCAAGGTAAATAATACTGATTGAATATTTATAAAAAAGCAAAATATATTACTGTTATAGTTACAATCATATGCACACAAATTTGTAAATATTATACATGTTAATTTTTTAAAACTGTTATATTTATAATAATTTTTAGAGATAGATCCAACAACAGATACAGAAAGTGCCAAAATGGTGAAAATAACCAACAATAAAACTGTTATTACTAGGGATATAACAAAAATAAAAAACAGGAAAAATAGCTTGCAAAATAGGTATGTTGAAAAAATTACCTACTCTGATACATTACATACTTTTTAACTTTTGAAAATTAGTATTTAAACACTGAAAATTGTTTCATGTTTTCAAATATTAAAAGCAAAGTTTAATATGAATTGATTTAAAAATAATTAAAAAATATTTCTTTTATTGGTGTACAAGGTTAAGTGCACTTTTATTACTCTACAATACTTTGTAAATGTCTAAAATAACTACAAAATTTACATTAAGTATTCCATTTCATTTTACAGAAGAGAAGATATACACCAAACAATTGTAAAAAGTAACACAGATTTTAAAAAAAGACAACTGGAAATGATGGAAGAGGAACATAAATACAATATTAAAATAGCTAACCTAAAAATTAGAAAATTAGAATTACAAAAATATCTTTATTAGAAAGTCAGAAAAATACAAGTTAAATAGCAGCTTAACGCTGCTGTGTTTATTATGGTGAGTGTATAGAACGAGAATAGAATAGAATGATTTTTATTAAATATAGATTATTACAGAATACTTATTGAAAGACATTTTTTATTTACCACTGGTTCGGAAAATACCTCAGTACTGGGAAGAACTAGTAAGAAACCCAGCGGGACTTTTTATAATCGTAATATTTCTCTTAACAATAATTTTATTTGTACAATTTTTAAATGAATTTTAATTGAACCACCATGGTGGCGATCACCTCAATTCCAGTATTTCCAATATTTTCATTTATGTATTATTTCATATTATAATAACCCTTTTTATTTAATTTTTCTTTAATAAAACATTAAACTTGTTGACAAATTTTGGATAAATTTTGTACAAATTTTGTTTGAGAGAGACTTCTTTTACAGGAAAGGAGGCATTCCATCTTAGTCCTCACGGTTGACAGCGCATCTGCATTTTAGTTTGTAGTTGAGGATAGATGTGGATGTTTATGTGCCGCAGCAGCTACTTAACATCAGATGGACTATGTGTGTGTGTGTGTGTGTGTGGTAGACTGTGTTTATAACCATTATCCTATAAAAAGAAACTAAATATTCGAGACTATATCAGATACATGTTTGTAAATATTCTCATATATGAAACTATTCTTTTCAGGTACTTATTTGCTGCAAATATTTGTTCATCTTTTATTAATAATTAAAATAAATAATTATAATTAATATGCATTTTATTTACATAACAATGAAAAATAATATGCAATAGTAAAAACCTATAATAAAAAAACTAAACCTAATTACTTAGTTATCATACAGCCCTACTCCCCGTGGACCCCTGCACCTCTGGAAAGGAAATCCGGCTGTGAATGTAGAGGAGGGACGATATTTATTAAAAAATCTAAACAGATCTCTACAGCACTTAAGTCTTTATATAATATTGCTTCATATTGATATGGAATGTGCTGTACCCCGCATCTTTCCCTGAAACACAATCATTTATGTCCTATATAAAAGCATTTTGCTCAATTAATGAAATATTATCACAATACTCCCCTGAATTTATTCCATATTGGTGAAAATTGTAATATGTAGTCGTTATTCTTTGACAGCTGACAACGGCTCTGCAGAAAGATTTTCCTTTATAAATGGATATTGTGTCTGAAATCAAGAATAAATATTATTATAATTGTCTTATACATTTATTGATCTTTAATGTAATTTTATAGCGAAAATTGGCCTCTAAATAACAAAATAAAATAAATTATATATACATATCTTAAGACAATTGAAAAAAAATTTACAATTTTATAAATATAATTATAAATAGTTATATAAAAATGTAAAAAAAACTGTTTACCTACTGAAAATGAGTTTCAATAAACTGACTTCTCCTAATATTTCCCCTTATTGATGGTGGAATATATCTTTGTACTATAGGTTCTGATGAATATTGTTCAATGCTATCTCTCTCATCAGAAAATACATCTTGTCTCATATCGATGGCCATATTGTGTAGTACAGCACATGCAACAATTGTTTTTTTTGCTGTTTCTATATCTCCAAACATACCTCTTAATAGGCAACGAAACTGTTGCTTCCACAAACCAAAACATCTTTCCACCATGTTCCTGGTACGGATATGACTCCTATTATATCTTTCTTCTTGTGGTGTTGTGGGGTTCAGCAGCGGTGTAAATAAGTAAGGAGTACAAGGATAGCCACTGTCACCAAGTAACATTCCAGAGAATGCACCAGCCTCAAACCTCTGTTTTAGTCTACATTCTCGGAATATTCTGGAGTCATGTACACTTCCACGCCACCTGGTAACAATGTCCATGATTTTCAGGTCAGCATCACAAACTACCTGTAAAATAGGAGCTCATTAGTACTTTATGTTTTTCTGGTATATTTTATTATACATTTATTACCATGAGATAGTCAAACAAATTATTTTCTATTATGATAAAGTAGTTATTAAGAGACAATCACATCTATAAAAAATATTTGTATATTACCTGTACATTAATTGAAGAAAATCCTTTTCTATTAATATATAACTGACCCCCATCAGCATTTACTTTCTTTACTCGTATGTGAGTACAGTCAATTGCGCCAATTACTGTAGGAAAATTAGCAATACTGCGAAATTTCCTAATGGTTTCCTGCTGTTCATTCAAAGTAGTAGGCATTTTAATAAATTCTCGGGACTTCCGTGACAAAATTTCCGCTACTTTTTTACATGTCCTACTGACTACTGGTTGAGACACCATGTAAATCAGCTGTATCGTCTTGAATCTACGAATAACATAATAATATGTATTTTTGACTTTTTATCCAGCGTAATGTTATTAATGTACATAGACCCCACCAAGATTATAAACAGCACTTACTTCATGGCGAGCCCAGTTGCTTATAGCACAAACCACTTGAATTTCAGGACTCAATGGGCATCCTCGAGGGTCGTGCACTAAATCCTCACGTAAAATACCCACTATTTTTTCTCCGAAACATTTTGAGAACCTATACTTATACCTAAAATTTTCGTCACTCAATTCAAACGGATTCACACGATGTCGATGTCTATCAGGTCGCCGAGTGGTCTCCCGCATGTCCAAATCTTCTAAATCCATCAAGTCAATCATGTTAATATCCATTTTTAACGATTTTAATAACACCAAATGAAAACAACGCTAACCTCAAATTAAGAAGTACTGAAATTGAGGTTAGTTAGTATAGTACCACAAACTATATAGAAAGGTTAGTACCATAGCTAAACTAGGGGTCTCGGAAGTTTAACTTTATTACCATAAATAATCCTTGAACCAGAGATAATCTTCGTTTTGTAATAACGTTTTTCTTAGTTTATAGTTTAAATCTATTACTAACTCCATTACTATATTTAGTCCGTGTTTTGGAATAAGGCGGTAAAAGTTAAAATTAAATGCGACAAAATCCGTAAAATTAGTTTCACCCAAAGCTACTCACAGTGACGGCAACGGTAAAGCTAGGACAGTGTGCTGGTCCGCCCTGCTGCAGAACAGTGTAGGCGACGCGAACGCCCAATTCGTTCAGCGCCGACACCGGCGACTTGCCACCAGATTCCACAGCGTCGGCTGCGTTAGCGAGAGCCTGCAGAGATGGGTTCGTTTGAGGAACACGTTTTTCAACTCTCAGATAGGTACTGTTGTTATATTGAGAATTTTAGTAAGTTAGTATACATACCTAATACCAATGATATTATATATAAAAAAGAGGTAGATATCGCACTAGTGCGCGCAAATTGTTGCAGACAAATTAAGACAATTGTTGTAATTTCATTTAGTCGGCCAATAGCAGCGAGCGAAACAAAGCGTGTCCGTGGCGAGACAATATTGACAATAACATATCCAAAATGCCAAGTTGTGTCTTAAGAAAGTGTAAAAACTATGGTTCGAACATAAATAAGAGTGAAGGAATTTCATAACATACGTAAGTATAATAAAATAATATTACATATTTATATTTTGTCACAATTTTATTTCTCATTTACAAATAAATGTTGAATTGTTAATATGGTGGTTCGAAAAGGATAGAGAATATGATTGCCAATATAGCGCGACAAGGACAAATAGAATACGTCATAGATTAACAACCAAAAGCGAAATCGTAGGCACAATACATAGCCTTTATTAGCAGCTTGATCGCGAGTTTTCTTGTTAGTTAGTGAGTGCTTTTCTAACATAATATTATAATGATCATAATAAGTTCTGACTTTCAACGTTTTAAAATTAAGATGATATAGAATGAGATTAGTAATAGCGGGCTATTAGATATTTTATTAGTAAAATTAAAATGTATGTAATGTACCTAGATAGAACATAATTTTTCTCATTATGTTATATTATTTACCTTTGACTCGGTAAAATTTATTATTATAAAAATCACGATACTTCATTATTTTAACAAAAAAAAAAGGTTGTAACTTCTGTAATTTCACAATTTCAATTTTACAACTATTGTGTGTAAAAGGGCAATTTAAGTATTATTTTTATTTAGGGGTCACAAATATTTTTGTCCCGTATATGAATCGAACCCACAGCACTTGGTGAAGCGTTACTAGTGGCAATTAAATCACTATACCACCTGTGCAGTCAATTTTGGTTAATTAATTACTACTATCATTCTTGTATAATTTACCGTAACAATTAAGACAATTTCTACTTTTTCAGGACAATGATGATGTTCCGAAATTTGGCTTACCTATCAGTCTGGTTATTTGGCTCCTATTTGCCAAGTAGCGCGACCATCAGTAAAAAAACGTAAACAGTAAATTATGTAGGTATTCGATAATTAGGTACATCATTTATCGAAAATGCGATTGACAGAACTCAAATTTATTTAGAATTTGTTTGTGAATAAATATATAACAATTTTGTTTATAGTTTTATTTAATATATCATTACCAGTGTAATATGCCTATTGTTATATTCAATGTCTCTTCTGTGGCAAATCCGCATACTCTATAATTCACTCGTATACTTCAAGCGCAATACACTACAGACAGTTATCTCTTTCTGTATTTTACGTTCCGTATTATCTATCGCAGTCGTAGTTGAAAATTACTATACACGTAAATGTATTTACATTTGTTATAACAACGCAACGATTCTGAACGCCGCTCACTATGAACGTAGCGTATCTTTCCTTTATAATATCATTGCCTAATACAGATAAATTCGAAAAGCTAATTCTGTTTTATTTTATCCTTTAAAATGTTCAGTTGTTATCAGAAAAAAAAAACAAGTTTTACGTGATAGAGCCATGCTGCAGCTATATTGTGATTGCAGCACGAATGGGTCGACCGGGGAAGGACCACGCCCTCACAGAATACCAGCGTAAAATAGCAGCTTAACGCTGCTGTGTTTCGTATGGTGAGTGTAGAGAATCGGAGACCCTTTTTACTGGGAAATAGGCATTCCATCTTAGTCCTCACGGGTGACAACGCATCTGCATTTTGATTCGCAAACGAGAATAGATGTAGATGTTTATGAGCCACAGCATCCACTTAAGGTGGACTGTGTGCTCGCTTGTCACCTATATCTATAAAAAAAGTGATGCAGCCCATCCCCTGTTTCAATTTCGCTGTGTCGCCTCTTACACCCACGAGATGATATGGGGCAGTGAATCCTCTCACGCGGCCGCAACACAGCAAGTTCTACATCTATGTTAATTTAGAGACGTATGGAAGCCGTGGAATTCTTCCGAAATTCAAATTCGGACCTACCACAGTAAAAAATTAATCTATCGGTAAAGAAAATATTAAAACTAACCTGCAAATTCCATTTGAACCCAGCGTCCAGTCGGATGGCGGGGACTGCGCGTTTTGCTGGTGGACCTCCATCTGTTATTAAAATTTCATTATTTGTAGCACAAGCAAGATATTTATAATCGAACCTATGGAATAGGTTTAGGTTTATAGGTTAGAAGCTATGAAGAGGGCTATGCTCGGAGTATTGGTGCGTAACAGAATTCGTAATAAAGATATACGCAGTAGACTTTAAGTAACCGACATAGCCCAACATATCAGTAAGATAAAGAGGCAAAATATTTTGTAGCTTTTTTAATTTGCGTACAGAAAAGGAGTGGAATAA
This sequence comes from Parnassius glacialis, assembly GCA_033319125.1. NCBI lineage: Eukaryota > Metazoa > Arthropoda > Insecta > Lepidoptera > Papilionidae > Parnassius > Parnassius glacialis. The sequence continues at coordinate 55,535,920 of JAVANC010000004.1, forward strand.
TTTACTGGCGTCTATCTTTCCGTCCGAATACAATCTGGGCTTCTTCAAGGCAAGGGTGAATAGGCTTTTGTTACACTAAGACAGTGCGATTTACCATCTAGGGCTGCATCGCCACTTACCACCACGTGGGATTGTGGTCAAGCACTGGCTTATAATAAGTGAAAAAAATAAATATTGGAAAACCGATAACCGATGGGAAAGAATGGTTTACTAGGAGAGATAGGACTTATTTTCTGCTCAGAAGCCCGGAACTCTCTACTTTCTGTGATGTTGGTGCTGTTAGTCTATGTGGCTCCTACAGCTTCATCGGACTTAGGGCTCAGGCCTGAAATGCTGATGAAGCCTTAACTCTGATGAAGCTATAAAAGAGATTATTTATTTTAGTGCAACGTTGCGAAAGCAAGACGAAAGCAGATGCGTTGTCACCCCTAAGAACTGAGATAGAATGCCTCGTACCCAGTAAAAATGGTCTCCGGTTCTTATCACTCACCATACGAAACACAGCAGCACTAACGAAACTAAACTTTTCTTGGGGTGGATAATATTGTGTTCAGTTTTGTGATCACATGACATGACATGGTTGAGTTATCTAACCGACGTTCGAACAGAGGGAGACGGGCCTGGCTCTGACGACTAACTCGTATCGTTCGATGTTCTGGGCGGCGAGAACCGCCCAGGGACGCGGGTGTACGGTGTGTACGCGGTGTGGAAGGGTGTGCGCCGCGCCCATCTGCGGACTCGCTACGTGCCATCCGTTGTAGTCCTAACAGTGTTCGTGGCACTAGGTGATTGTGTAGTTTGTGTGTGACTGGCCGGCGTCATTTCGGTCGTCAGAATTTAGCGGAACAGGGGATTCGATTAGAACGTTACGGGGCCTCCGAAGGGTTTCCGAGACATTAGGAGTACAAGCCCGGACCTGAGATAGAAGTTAGACCTATTTCTGGTGCCAAATAGCAGTGGTTGCACTGCTGTGTTGCGATGTGGAGTGTATAGAGACCCAAATACAGGCCGTGAGGCTAATAGATTTTTCATTAAGTCAATAATTCTTTCTTTATATATAAGAGGGGTCACACGAGCATGCGGCTCACCTGATGGTAAGTGACTACCGCTGCCCATGAACAACTGCAATATCCGGGATATTGCAGGTGCGTTGATAGCCTTTTAAAAAAAAAACTCTTCTTGAAGGTCCCTAAGTCGTATCGGTCCGAAAAAATCGCTGGTGATGGTCAATTCAACGAGGAAGTTGTGCGAGGAAGACAACTAACAAAACAAATCAATAACCCACTGCTGAGCATAAGCCTCGCGCACAGATTGTCTCGCAGTGGCAACCGTTTTACATTGAGATGTGATCAGATACTGCTGTCGGCTCTTATTACGACACTCACGGGACGACATAGCGTGGAGTAGCGATGTAAGGATATTCTTATTAAAAGTAAATAAATTTTAATTTTTTAACATGGTAGTCAACTGCATGTATACATAGTGAGAGCCTAGTCTATTACCGGTCGAACCGTTCTATAAAAAATAAAGATACCATTACCTTCTCTAACCCCCATTATCTTCGCATTAGTGTTTCCAACCTCGCACATTTGGTAATATTGTTGAAAATAACACAAAATATCTCAATGACAGTTTTTAAAATTCGAAATCACTAAAACAACACAATATTTCAAATCACTTTCAACGTAAAACAAATTTTATGCTAGGGAAAGCACTTGACGGACCGTAGTGTACAATGGACTTCGAATGGGGGCTACATTTGTAAAAGTTTTTCGTAATACCCTCGAGTGCTAATATTGTAAAGACTCGGTTATATAATAAGGCGTTGCTAACCCTACTATAATATATAAAAATCCCGTGTCACTATGTTCGATTACGCTATATATCTCCGAAATCACTTAACCGATTTTAATATTTTTTTGTAAATTATATGCCATCAAAAACCAAACAAAAAAACCAAGTCTCGCAACTCAGTTCTTCTACCGTAAAAAGTTGTGAGATTTATGTAATGCCAAGTCGGTTAATTTATTCATTCCCTACTTAAGGGTCCTTCTGTCTCATGTTATTACGTAATTAGCTAACCTAACAACATCTTATAGTGACCTGATATATTAAAAATCTTTTATGTTTTAAATAAATAGATTGACTTTTTTCTTTTCCGGTACCATCTACTTCTTGAACGGGTTAGGATTACGGATTTAGTCTACTTAATACTTTGGGGGATTTTGGTACAACTTCATAAGACATATCCCATTCTTGCTTTTTCATTCCGTTGACCATTTTACAAGTTACCTTTGAACTGCTTTGAACATCATGAACATCTAGGAACCTATCTACATCTATTTTTCCATTATATTATACATACCATACAGGTACACTGATTCATTCACTGCAAATGTAACTTTGTAATCCTATATATTTGTATAGGATTACAAACTTATTTATGCAGTTGGTGTATCTAGAAAACTGGTCTGAAATTACAAAATATTTTAGTTTTCCCTTGATTTATACACTAAACAGTAATTGTATTCTAAATTTGAAGTTTCTATGTCTGCTAGAAGGGCCTTAGAGTTTTGATGATCGGTCAGTCGACGGCTCCGTGGCGTAGTGGGTTAGTTTCTTTAGCGTTCAAAAGTTGCAACACCAAGGGCCGCGGGTTCGAATCCCGCACGGAACAAGTATTTGTATCAAATAATTGTTTCGGGTCTGGATGTTTGTCCTTGTGAAATTTATGTATGTAAACTGCCCCCACGATACAGGAGAAAGTCCTAGTGTGGAGGTAACGTTTTAAAAAAATAAAAAAAATAAAAACAAGAATAAGAAATAAGTCAGTGAGAGCCAAAATTAAGAGATTTTGACTAGTTATAATTCTTAAACTACTGGTTCAAATTGAATTAAATTTGAAATATTCTGTGTTTATACAATGCATACTTGGTTACTGAAAATTCATGCTTCTAGTTTTAGCCATAAGGAAGTTATACGGGGTCGGAAATGGACTGAACTGCTTCGAGAAAAGGATGGTTTTACACGTGGTAGAGCCACGCTGCAGCTATATTAGTAGTATAGTTGTAGCACGAATGGGTCGGCTCGACCGGGGAAGGACCACGCTCTCACAGAATACCAGCGTCAAATAGCAGTTTAACACCGCTATGTTTCGTATGGTGAGTTTAGAGAACCGGATACTCTTTTTACTGGAAAAGAGGCATTCCATCTTAGTCCTCACGGGTGACAACACATCTGCATTTTGATTCTTTATTGAGGATAGATGTAGATGACATGGGTCACAGCAACCACTTGGACTGTGTACTCATTTGTCACCCCACCCTATAAAAAAAGAGTGTATGGAAGAAGTAAAGACAGAAGTTAATAAGTAAATTTTATTAACAGACTTCAAAAATTTTAACAAGTGGTAGAGCCATATTGCAGCTATATTAATATTATAGTTGTAGCACGAATGGGTCGGCTCGATCGGAGAAGGACCACGCTCTCACAGAATACCAGCGTAAAATAGCAGCTTAATGCTGCTGTGTTTCGTACGGTGAGCGTAGAGAACCGGAGGCCCGTTTTACTGGAAAAGAGGCATTCCATCTTAGTCCTCACGGGTGATAACGCATCTGCATTTTAATTCACAAACGAAGATAGATGTAGATGTCTATGGGCCACAGCAACCACTTACCATCAGGTGGACTATGAGCTCGTTTGTCACCCTTATTCTATAAAAACAAAAGAAGGGAGGTAATCAATTCGACTGTATTTTTTTATGTGTGTTACCTCATAACTTTTTTCTAAGACAATCGATTTCGATGATTCTTTTTTTTATTTGAAAGCTGGTGCTTCTCATGTTGTCCCATATAAATTCGATCAAGGTCTGACCAGTAGTTTTTGAGTTATTCTGAATAATTTATATTGAAGTCGGTTGTACAAAATTTTTAATTTTAGCACTTGTTGTAATTAGAGTAGGTTTTAATGTTATAAAGTTTAATTATTATAGACTTTTGGAGTTCAAATAAATATAAAAGCACAAGGTTACGACTAGTGTCGTTGAAATAGTTACATTAAAAAATATTTAAGTTTATTTATTAAAAATATTTATATTAATATTTAAGTGGTAATGGTAAAAACTTAGCACAACCAAAGATTACTAAATAGTTTACTTAGTAGTAGACTTCAATATAAATAAAATAATTTATTGAGAACTTTATTGAGAAGAGAAAAAACCGTTCGTCTGATTTCGATTAAATTTAAATGGGACCACCTGAGACCCTATGAAACAAAAAAATAATTTTTCAAATCGGTTCAGGCGTCTTCGAGTAATCGGTGTGCATACATAAAAAAAAATCCAACGTATTGTAAGCCTCCTCCTTTTTGAAGTCGGTTGAAAAGAAGAGTTAGTAAAATTGCTTCAGTCGTTTCCGAGAAAACGGTAAACGAATATAAATAATATTAAAAGTTTAAGAAATCTTAAAAAAACACGCTTTGATCACGAGCTGCAATGAATCTAGAGAGAATTATTCCTGTGATCATGATCAGGGTACCAGGATAAAGATATTAAATTATTGTATTGTCATCAGTCCTTGATACGAGTGCAAATTTTAAGTCAATCGACCTTTCACAAGTATGGTGATAAATTCAATAAAAAAAAATTAAAACATTTTATTTGTTACAGGTTTATTTATTCATTACAGCCTTGACCATTCAACCAAAGGACGTGTAATGTGCCTAGGGTTGCCACCTTTTTTTAACAAATATAGTATTTTCACAATAAAAATGCAAAAATATAGTAGTTTTGGGAAATTCAGGAAAATAAAATACACATCTATTTTTAATCGTTAGGTATATTTCCAAATATACTTATTTATATATACTGCTCTTCGCTTTGGCCATCATCGTCAATGATCTACTACGTTTAACACGTTAAACGCCGTGGGGGAGAACATATGGGCCTCACTTATTTAGTAAAAGGAGCCAGGTTAAAATTGCCCGATTGTTAAATTTTACGTTTATGTTTTTATTGCTTTATGGGCTAGAAAATGTGCCAAATCACATGAAATAAATCGAATAAAAGTAATTTGTGACTTGATTTTACCAAAATACTACTGTCACTCAACAGTTGCCCCCCATGGCCCACGCGGAAATAAATCGCGTTGTTCGTTGGCGGGGGCCGCGGGGGTCGGGGTGTCGGTCATCCCCGCTCATGTCCTGCCGACCGCCGGCCGTCTCGATACGCGATTCCCGCGCGCCAGTGCAGTGACCGTTTGGACTACCTAGCTACCTACATTGGTTACGTATCGATTCGAGAATTTTCTGTTTATTTGTTTACGTAAATTAAATTGTTTTTTTATTGCATTTCATTCATTGCTTTATTATAATGGATTAGTTCGCAGATTTCGAAATAAATCAGGAAGATTTATCACAAATAGAAGAATTAGAAATCACCTTGTTGAATAATAGTTTCCATGTAAGTTCTGAAGAAGAAGACATAAATATCCATCCAGTTACTCGTAAACGTCGTCGTATTATGGTGATAGACAGTGAAAATAGTGATGCGGAAGAACATGCAGTTCCAGATACCTCGGGAAACACTACGCCGTTTACACGTACATGGGCACTACCAACAGGTAACCAGCGTCGAATTATACCTTTCACAGAAAATCCTGGTTTGCCTACTGATCTCCGCTTAGCGATGACTAACAAATCGCCTGCTGATTTTTACTCTCTTTTGGTTCCCGATGATGTTTTTATGCAGATAGTAGAAGACACAAATCAGTTTGCTATTGATAGAATCACCGGGCGCGTGGCTTCAAAAGCAGCGAGAATCCGTAACTGGTCTCCTTCTAACGTGCATGAGATGAAACGCTTTTTTGCATTGATTATTTTTATGGGATTGGTAAAACTTCCTAAGCTTTCTGATTATTGGTCAAAAGATGAAATTACAGGTCACCCGTTTGCAGCAACAATTATGTCTCGTAATTGCTTTGAACTGCTTCTTCAAATGCTTCATTTTTCCCAGCTTGACAATGCTCACAAGTCTGATAGGATACATCGCGTCAGACACTTACTGGAGGTCATGAACACTAATTTTTCAAGGCATTATACTCCTGCCGAAGATATATGTATTGACGAAAGCGTTGTGCCATTCCGCGGCAGAATCATTTTCCGTCAATATAACAAACAGAAACGTCATAAATATGGCATAAAAGAGTTTAAATTATGCACTCTACCAGGGTATACATATAAAATAAATATTTATGCGGGAAAAGAAAGCGATCAAGTGAATAATACGCCGGCAAACGTTGTAATGTCACTTTGCAGTGGCTTGTTGAACAAGGGTCACACGTTGTATACTGACAATTGGTATACGAGTATTGATTTAGCAAGGAAGCTGTTGGAAAATGAAACACACCTAGTGGGTACTATTAGAAAAAATAGAAGGAATATACCAAAACAAGTTGCTAATGCTAAACTGAAGACAGGTAGAATATATAGCTAGAGAGAGCGAAGATGGAATAACTATCATGAAGTGGAAAGATAAAAGGGACGTACTTGTTCTTTCGACCAAACATTCCGACCGTTTCCAGACAATTACAAAGCGAGGAAAAGCGGTATCGAAGCCAAAAATCGTGCAAAACTATAATAGGGCAAAAGGAGCTGTGGAGGAGGCAAAAGTAATGGGACGAGTATTAGCCAAAAACAAGACGAAAAAAGTTGTAACTTTTTGTGAAACCTGCCCTAACAAACCATTTCTTTGTTTTGATTGTTTCCATAAAATTCATTAAAATATTAGGTGTAGTAACGTTGATATTGATCTTAATCTGAAGTCTGATTTAATTTTGTTTCATTTAAAAACTGTAATACATATTAACATTAATAAATAATTATATTTCTGATTTACAAACCTATAGTTTACTTTATCTAACTATCCTCGAAAAATAAAACCCTAACAGCTATGTAGTACAACATTCACCAGATACAGCAGAATAGTAACAGTATACAGTATTTTACAACACATTATAAATAGTAATTTTATGGAAAAATATAAAATAACACATTATCATACAGACTTTTTCCTTAAAATCTTTCAAACAAGTCTTGTCCCGAAATTATTAGTCATATTTTTTTAAGTCATATTTTTTACTATAAACCAAATACAATCTGTTTGTCTGCAGGGCCGTGGGGGTCACGTCAAATATATATTAGCTTCTCATATCTGTGCCCGACGGCCGAATAGAGACGTTTAAAATCGCCTCTGACTCGCGGTCATATTTTGTGCCCCGCGGCCCCAACGGAACAGTTAAGTGTCGACCAAATGGTGCCCCCCATGGCCCAAATGGAAAAACGAAGAAAACGCACTGGCGTTCAACGTGTTAAAATAATTGTAGGAATCTGAGCAATTCAGTCATATTATAATTTAAAATTATGAATTTTGTACAGCCGACATCAATATAAGCGACTTCAATATAGGTTATTTAAGAATAACTCAATAACCATTGGTCTGACCTTGATCAAATTCATATGGGACCACACGAGAACTATCAGCTTTCATATAAAAAAAGAATCATCGAATCGGTTCGCCCAGTACAAAGTTATGAGGTAACACACGCATAAAAAAAAACATACACTCGAATTGAGTACCGTCTCCTTTTTGGAAGTCGGCAGAAATAAAATAAACTAACAACTCATTTTTAATTATATTAATACGTGAACGTGAAACGATGCGCGCTCGTGTGTATACGAGTCAATGAACGGAGCTTTTGCCTACTAAATTTACTTCTTTTAATGACACACTCGCTACTTATTTCATAACTGATAACTGTCGTAATAAATAAAATAAAATAAAAAATACATTTCATCGACGACTGGAATAGATGCTATGCAAATAAAAAGTTCTGCACACATCGAATTTTATAATATTTTTATTCCAACACAAAACACAGTTCGAAATACAAGTTAAGACTACAGAGCGAGGGAAAGAGGTGGAGAATAAATGTAAACAATTAGTTGTAGAAAAGATTTGAGCTGGAAGACCAATGACAGGTTATGCGATTTAAATAATGGCTATTCAGGCGGGGCGAGCGTAGCGTCTAGCGCTGAAGCGGACTAGCTGGCGCTGGCCGGTAAAAACGAAGTCGCCCGAACGACTACAAAGACAGTGTGCCTGTGCCGAACGTTGCCGACCTCAAACAACATCACACGACGAACATCGCGTCGGCGCTTACGCTGTTCAGTTTACATATTCAATAATTCAAAACAGAAAGTGTATGTTCTTGTATATTGTTGTATTACAGACGTAACCGGTGACTATCTTTATTATGGCGTATTTAAAAATTTGGGATCAAGTATTTACACTACACATTTATTAACAATTTAAAACTATTAACTATTTAAGTACATTTTATTTTGCTGCGGAGGTCGTCATAGCTTTGGGCCTCTCCGACGTAAACTTGTCTCTATTTCACCCCATGAATAAAAGTCTAGTGGTGTAAGGTACGGTGACCTTGCAGGCCATGGTATAGGGCCGCCACGCCCAATCCATTCGCTATTCAAATAATCACGCGCTGCACTTGAATGTGAGGCGGAGCACAGACGTGTTGGAAATAAAAAATATTATGTATTAATTATTATATAGGGATACCCCTAGTGTTACTGAATACTCACCCCCCCCCCCCTCCCCCGCGCGAGACTGGTAAGCGTAGGCATTTTTCCATGTAAAATAAAAAAGGCCGCTGCTACGACTGCGGAAGGTCGCGCAATATAGGCAATAGTAGTTAGATAACAAATAAGTATGTAAACTAATTTGTGATGTCACTTTGAAATTAATGTGCCATTTTCATATATTAATATGTAAAAGCTTTTTCATTATTATTTGAAATAAAAAGAAGGTATAAAGGTTTTTTTTATTAAATAATATGTTTAACCGTTGAGGAAATGTTACATTGTTTTATTTAAAAGAGTATTTATTAGTTAAAGTTGATATTTTACAGCTTTCTTCTTATTTTAAACTGGACAACTGCAGCGTTAAGAAATAGTCTCGTTACACTTATTTAGCTGTCGTGTTATTCGTTTTTTCTAATTTCAACCTAAATTGTGTGCAATGTTGATTGAAATTGCTATACAAAAATAACATAATCTCGTAAAGAGTGCGGTTGCAATTTTATACTTTCGTGTTAAAATTTATTGTTATTATTATTATTGTTTTGTAAAGAACCTAATTCGTAGCGGACGAAGGTTTAAATTGTTAATAAAAATTAAATAGTCTCGTGGGGAGTGCGGTTGTCAAATTGCGATTATCACCAAATTATCACTACGATTTTTATGAAATATTACGTACTCGATTACCTAATCGGTAAAGTTCTTGATTATTATTTATGACATTATTTTAGACGATTTTAATAGAACAAAAAAAATCATGTATCACAATAATAATACTTACATATGTAATGTATCTCCATCTTTTTGTAAATGTTAAGTATTTGACTCGGTAGTAGGTAGTTGATCGGCGGAAACAGTTTTTATAAGCCCACAAGATTTTTAAATCCAATACCCTAGCAGAGGGGAATAATCATGCGACTCGGGTCCATTGGGTTAAATGGTCTAAAATTACAGCCTATCACAGTCCACAGCTGACCATAAACCTCCCCATAGATTGCCTCATAAGACTAAGAGGGATATTTGGAATAGCTTTCCCGTTGTATAGTTTGGTTGTAGCACGAATGGGTCGGCTCCACCGGGGAAGGACTACGCTTTTTAGGGCTCCGAACCCGAAGGGTAATCAACGGTGCCCTATTACTAAGCCTCCGCTGTCCGTACAGCGTCAGCGGACTGTATCTCATGATCCGTAATAGGTAGACAGTTGAAATTTTCACAGAATGTGTATTTCTGTTGACGCTAAAAATAAATTAAAAATTAAAGGAGGCTCACCTATTAGAAACGTGTTTTACGATGGTACGAAACCCTTCTTCATGCGCGAGTCCGACTCGCACTTGACCGGTTATTAAATTTAAATGTTATGCTACTTCATAATGTTATAAATGAAATGCTGTTGGTGTTTCACGATAAATAAATAAAAATGTCTCAACATTCGAAGTTATACCAAGCATTAGATGATGTTTTACACACCGTTACCGTCACAGCCTATTAAGGTCCAATGCTGCACAAGTGCCTACCGCTTAGATTGTGTTATAGGGGGGGATATTTCCCATAGCTACCACGGCAGTTATTTAGGATGACGTTGCTACATATCTCCTGATTTATTTCCCTCTGTTGCCTCTTACGCCACCCACGGGATGATATGAGGTAGTAGATATTCTTACAACGCCACTACACGGTACCTTTATATACACATGCTCGTATATCAATGAAGAGCTGGAGACATTAAAAAGTCATTGTGAAATTAAATTTAAAAAAATACAGTTATTTTTTTGTTTTGTTCTTTGAAAAACGTTACCCCCACACACTAGGATTTTCTCCTGTATCGTGGGGGCAATTTACACGCATAAATTTCCCAAGGACAAACATCCAGACCCGGAACAATTATTTGCAGGCCATAGAACTCATTGGGGGGTATACTTCACAGCTGGCCGGATGAGGAAGCTCAAGGTTCCCCAGCGAGCTATGGAGAGGCGATGCTCGGAGTTTCTCTGCGTGATAAACTTAGAAATGAGGATATGCGCAGTAAAACCAGAGTGACCGACATAGCCCAACGGATTAGTAAGCTGAAGTGGCAATGGTCCGGTGTCATATAGCTCGAAGAACCGACAACCGCTGGGGCGAAAAGGTTCTCGAGTGGCGGCCTCGTACCGGCGGACAAAGTGTAGGGCGTCCTCCCACTAGATGTTGTGACGACCTGGTAAGACATGCAGGAAAACGAATGCATGCAAGTGGCTCAGGACCGTGTTTTGTGGTATTTCTTGGGGGAGGCCTATGTTCAGAAGTGGACTTGAGAAGGGTTGTAATGATGATGATGAATGACAAGTCATTGCTGAGCTACTGCGCCACGGGGTCGTCAAAAAACTTTATGCTATACTAGGTGTTCAGACTCCTTTTCGGCATATGTCACCGTCTGGGTGGGTATCATGTACCATCCTCTTATATATTCTGCCGCCAAATATCTGCAAGCATAAATATTTGGCGGCCTGCTGTGTTCTATTATGAAGGATATCGAGAGCCAGTATAATTACACGCTGCGAGGCATTCGAACTTAGTCCTCAGTGAGGTAAAAATTTGGAATCGTTTGGCAGGAGGGGGGAGGGAGAGTGAATTGAGGAGAGAGGGGACTTTCTCCTACACCCCGACACCACCACTACCATACCATAAATAGGTAATACAGCGTTCGTGAGAAAAATTAAAAAGAAAATCCCATAGACCTAACCTCAAAATGTTAACATTTATTTCTCTCCGGCAGAAAGGGGAGGGGAGGGGGGGGGTCAAAACTGTAAGGATTTCTGGGTGCTCATGTATTTCTGGGAGGTAAAGAAAAAAAACAACAAAGGTTGTGGATTGAATTGAAGGATTTCTGGGTGTAAAATACGTAATAATCGTTTCTAAATTAATAAAAAAAAATCATTTCTTTACCGTTTGTAACCATAATTTATTATGCGAGTATAAACCACAAAAGCATAAAAATACCATAAAAAAGTTATACTTCTTTAGCGTAACAAAACAAAAAAAAACCTTGAGAGACAATTACCCACTGAAGTTGTCGCTTTTAGGTGTCAGTGTGCGCGCGCATCGTATCAAATTCATGGCATCGTTTTTAGGCGTCGGTGTGCGCGCGCATCGTATCAACTTCATGGCGTCGTTTTTAGGTGTCGGTGTGCGCGCGCATCGTAAAAAAATTCATTCTCATCATTTTTCCCAATCACCCCAAAGAAGTATAACTTCAATAATTTCACACAGGTCTTTGACATGGTCTTCATTATGCCTCGGATATATATTATCCAACAGTACTACATACCTATGACAACGTATATGTGGCCTTCTTTGTTTAGAAATGATTGAAGGTCTTGAAGATGTCCATGGGCCGAGTAGCCACTAACCATCAGGCGAACCGTAAGTTCATTCATCACCATCCATCCATTACAGACTATAAAAGTCCACTGCTGAACATAGACCTACCCCATAGATTTCCTCCTAGGGTGGATTTTGCCATAGTAGCCACGCCTGACAGACGCGTTGGCAGCCGCAGCTTTATATAATTTTGAGTTGTTATAAGGAAAATGTTGCTGCCCATCTGATGATTCAGTTTCCTTCTGGAGTCTCTTAAGACACCCACGGGACGCATATGGAGTAGTGGATACTCTTACACCACCACTACACGGTTCGTAACTATAATTTAATTTAAAAAAAAATAACTCACATCTGCTCCGTATGAGGTGCCGTTTCAACGCCGAAGACTGCGCGCCAGGCATCGCCAAGTCAGTTGACGAACTAACGCCAGAACTCTAAGGACAAAAAATTGTACAATATACAAACTAATTTTAATAATAATTATTGGAACGAAGTTCCTTATCGGGCGGTACGGTATGGGGGCTGGGCGAGAAAAAGTGTAAGATTTTTCCGTCACTTCCCCTTCTGACGTATTGTAGACGGCCTTGGCGGCTATAAGGAAGCGAGATGGAATAATATCCATCTACCTCGCGTTTTTTCTTATCTTGCCATGAAAGAAATATTATTTTATTTTAAATGACGCTTCATTCTAATAGAAGCAATAAATAGTAATTAATTTATTTGTATTTGTTAAGCAATAATATAATATGTTTATCAATAATAATTTTCTACGAAAGGAACTTTGTTCCAACCGAATGTTCCACGAAACACACATGTTTTTATATATTAAATTGTCACACCACATAGTTGTGAAAGAGTCCTTTGGACCATATTGCTTAAACTGCATCCTAACCAATTTTAATAAATACATAAAAGTTTTGATCATAAGTCACTCACCCAGTCTCCCAACGTATCTGAAAAAAAAAATTTCAAATTATTTTCATCATCATCATTACAGTCTTTCATAAGTCCACTGCTGAACATAGGAATCTCCCAAGGAATGCCACAAAGCACGGTCCTGAGCCACCTGCATCCATCGACTTCCTGCATGTCTTACCAGGTCGTCACTCCATCTCGTGGGGGTCACCCTACACTTCGCCTACCGGTACGAGGCTGCCACTCAAGAACCTTTCTTCCCCATCGGTAGTCGGTTCTTCGAGCTATATGGCCGGCCCACTGCCACTTCAGCTTACTAATCCGTTTATTTTTACAATTATTTTACAATTTATTTATTCTAACATAAAAGTTGCTTGTTATAAAAATTTATGAAACATGATAAAATGCAACATATAGAAATTTACAGTTTTATCTTGTCCAGATGAATGCTTCAGTCATTAATGATGAGATAATAAATACTAAAAATTAACAAATGCAATGGTTAAAGCAGTAATTATCAATTCTCAAACAGAAATAGGAACAATATAGATTTATAAATAATCCTTATTGAAAGTCACTCTTTTGTTTAATTTACCACTGGTTCGGAAAAAATCCCTGTCCTGGAAAGAATAAGCAATAAACCCAGCGGGAGAATGAGGAAATGCATAAAAAATCCTCACCAAAAAGAGAAAAGTTCTAATTTTATATCCTATGTCACTTCCTCAACCAAGATAAATATAACAACACCTATAATGTTAAAATCCATCCCTCCGTTTAGGCTACAGAGCATGCCAAAGAAATAAACATACATATAAACATATATACACTCGAAATATATTACTCTGCTACTGAGGTAGTTGGAAAAAAAAATATATTTTAAATAAAATGTGACAAAGGAACTTAAAGAGTTCACAGTCTAGAGGCTACCGCAGCTAATGAACGCCCGAAACCAACTCAAATAAAGATGGCTACAGATGCGTAGTCAACTCTGAGAACTAATACAGAATGCCTCTCAGCCTGTAATTATACTATTGCCTATACCTTTCAGACTGGACCATAGCTTATTAAAAATTTTATTTTAAGCAAAACATGTTTTTTTTTTTATAGGATAAGGGTGACAAACGAGTACACAGTCCACCTGATGGTAAGTGTTGCTGCGGCCCATAGACATCTACATCTATCCTCTATTATAAATCAAAATGTAGATGCGTTGTTGTGTGAATGTGAATGCTTCGTTTCCAGTAAAAAGGGTCTCCGGTTCTCTACACTCACCATAAGAAACACAGCAGCGTTAAGCTGCTATTTTACGCTGGCATCATATGAGATCGTGGTCCTTTTCCGCTCGAGCCGACCCATTTGTGCAACAACTATACCAATAATATCGCTGCAGCATGACTCAACCCCGTTAAGAACCACCATGTTAGCTTGCCTCAATATGACCTTATACTATAAAATAAAATAATTTATTAATTACATCCTATCAAAAGTCCACTGATGATAATAAAACTACCCCTTAGAGGCAATCTAACATCCCTTACCTTACTTCCCTTACATTCCCCTTAATTTATTACAATCTATCATAAGTCCACTCACTACTTAAAATAGTCCTCCCCCTTAGATTGCAGTAATGAATAAATGAAAAGGAAAAACAAAGTATGAATATGACGGCATGACGGCGACGTCGTCGTACGCCGGTACAGCAAAAATTATAAAAAACACGTGCACCGATCACGCCACCCGGCGGGTCATTCGATTTCCCCCACAGCCCAACTACTCGATTTGTTTTGCATCGGATATACAACGACCCCTTTCCCTTCCCTGTGCCCCCTTTCCCTAAGATGGGTCGCTTCCGATACGGCAGAAAGGCCCTCCAGGCCAAAGCCAATCCCAGGTGGTGTTTAGTTGGTAGTCACTTAGGTTTCATAGTGAGTCCCACATAACCACGCAGCCGGCTGCGTGGTATGCTTAGAGCATTTACCACCTCCCTACCCTGCTTCCCAGAGGGTAGCCCTTTACTTGGCTTCTGAACGCAAAAAAAACGACGGAGCGGGCAGTCTTTGCTCTGGCGTGACTTGGTGCACCGGTTGTACCAAGCTAGTTTATCCTAGACGCTCAAGTATAATAAATTTGAAATTATTATACACAATGTAATTCAAAAAAATAAATCGATTCAATCCATTAATTACAATGATACAACAGAAAATAAAACACAAAAACGTAATTACTTGTCGATGTAAATTTTGATCTTTTATTTTGTCCTTACATTGAACACAAGTAACTTTATCGGCAAACAATGAACAAAAACTTTATTAGGTAGTAATCGAAATGAATGGAATTGACGTTTCAAAATCTCTTTGTTTAATAAGGATACTGTTTTATTTCCCATTGTCACCTCAAACGCTCTAGTACGCCTATAGGATGATATGGGTTAGCGTATTCTCTTACGGTTCGAATAATGTACATGGCAATAATAATGTAAAAATATTAAAAGTGATAACCGTTATAATTATTAGAATACTAGCTGATACCCGTGACATCGTCCGCGTAGCTTGATATATTAACAAAGAAAATACGCATCACTGAATACGTAGAGCTTATAAAAATCGTTGTTTCTTAACATTTTAATAACTTTATATTAAATGACGATATCGCAATAATTTCTTATATTAAAGAAGGGCCATCTAGGGGTATCTAAGAAATAAAACTTAGAAAATCTAATTGAAATATTATCAGTAGTTTTCCGTGATGCTCGCACAACTGCAAACCTCTATCATTTTGTTTATAAATAAGATGCCATCAAAAACATAACTTGTAAAAAAGCCAAGTCTCGCAACTGAGTTCTTCTACCGTAAAGAGTTGTGAGATCCATGTAATATCAAGTCAGTTAATTTATTCAGTCCCTACTTAAGGGTCCTTCTGTCTTAAGTTATTACGTAATTCGCTAACCTAACCAACATCTTATAGTGACCATATCAATATTAAAAATCTTTTATTGCCATGCCAATTTATGTATTTTTTCCTTTCCGGTACCATCTCCTTCTTGAATACCAACTACGGATTTTCGGGCAATTTAGCAGGGTTGGCTGATTTAAATCACGATTTAAATCGCTTGATTTTGATTAAAAAAAACATTGATTTATATCAACATGTATAAATTAATGTAATAGGCAGAAAATGTAATAAAACAAAGACCTAGCGATGAGGTCTGTCAGTCTCATAAACTTAGTAAAATCAAATTTTATTTTAGAAATTCACCCTTAATATATGAACTGTAATTAATACAGTATTAATTATTTTACTCTTTCGTTTTGTTTGTAATGTCAAAATTATGGCTTTTTACTAAATGCATATGAAAGTATATACGATCTATATAACAAAAACACAAGTTTTAAATTTTTGTCTGTCTGTTTGTTCCGGCTAATCTCTGAAACGGCAGATAGCTGATGTCATAAGGAGTAACACAGGTTACTTTTATTTTAAAAAAATAATTAGGGTTCCGCGCAAAAAAACTAAAATCCCAAATAACAAGCGGGCGAAGTTACGAGGAACAGCTAGTGTATTCATAAACTTTTAATCCTACTATGTCAAAAAGTGTTACCAACTCGTGAATTTCCAAATATACAAAAAAAATCAAATATTCGAAAAAATCAAAAAAATCACGATTTTTTTAAAAAAATCACATTTTTTTTTAAAAATCAGCATGATTTGATTAAAATTAAAAAAGTCATGATTTTTTCCATTCCTGCAAGTTAGTCTACTTAATACTTTGTTGGATTTTGGTACAACTTCATAAGACATATCCCATTCTTGCTTTTAAATTTCTATGCCCATTTTACAAGTTACCTTTGAACATAATTATATCTAGGTACCTATCTACATCTATTATTCCATTATATTATATATACCATACAGGTACACTGATTCATTCACTGAAAATGTAACTTTGTACTCGTATATACAGGGTATTTTTGGAACGCTCCCGAAAACTAAGACAGGCGACAGCACCAAGTATACCTTTGATCATGGGTCACAAATAAATTTGATCCTGATGAAAAAAAAATCATATTTTTACAACGTTTTATTAGCGTTATTCACGCGCCATCATGTTAGTACAGCTAAATGAAACGATAATTTCATTAAAAAAATCATGAAAATACTGAAACATAAAACCAGCAGTGAAAACTGAATTGATATCACCTGACTAATGGAGGTTAATGTACGCGCGAACGGTGAAAAAAGAACGCTGGCCTTGAACTTGGGCACAGCGATTTATCACATATTGGTACGAAGGGGGCGCGACGGGGGAACAATCCGCCAGTATTACTGTGCCTGCATGCTATTGGTTCCCGCGCTTTGTTCGCTCCAAAAATACAGTCGCATACACAGCTTACTTTGCGACTCGCGACGATGTTTTAAAAAGGAAGGAAAGAAAAATTATTTATATCTATTGTTTTATGACTAAACTAGTGAACGAAAAGGTAAATATGATAGGAGAAGGTGAATGGGGAAAATCGTGCAGTAAATTTATAAGTGTTGAGGAAGAATACCGAAAAAATTACCATGTGATCGACCTGATGACGGAAGCTCAAGCGAAGATGAAAGTGATGATGAAGTAGCATCCAGTAACACCAACACACCTTCAACATCTGGCTTCCATGTGACCCAAGACGACATAATGGACGGCGTGCCACCCTTACCTTAAGTTTTCTTGTTACAAACTACTTTATATTTTACGATATAAATAACAAATAATGCTCAAGTAAACATTATCCATTTTTAATTCCAAGTAAGGCACCTATTATGATTCTACAATAAAACAATTAATTACTTACTATAATATTATAAAACAATATCCCAATACCATGTAGTACTTTAGAACGCGACTGTAACCTCCCTCCACTCGACCTGCTAGCTCGGTGCGAAATAATGTAACCCGCCCGGCTCGTGTCGCATCACGCTGTGACGCAGTAGGTTTCAGTTTAATTGTAGTTTTTGAAACAGTTCCGTGTTGATTTTGTTACTTGTTGTTGGGTTTTTTGTTTTAATAATGCTTAACGCGTACGTTTATAGTGATTGTGAATACGACAACATGTTATGTATCCGAACCTAGGTACACGAAGTATCGCTAAATAAATTGTTAAGACGTCGGGATGGAACAAGTGTGTCATACTGTGCAGTGCACAAAGTGTTGAAGCGTAACCGAATGCGCCCATACAAATTGCACAAAGTGCAAGCTTTAGTTCCCGGCGATCACGACCGCCGACGAGTTTTCTGCCGTTGGTTATTATACCAGCAACAACGTGTGGCTGGTTCCATTGAGCACATTATCTGAACGGATGAGTCGACATTTACCAGAAACGGCCTGTGGAACCGAAGAAATACACACGTGTATTCAGAGGTTATCCCACACGCTGTTCGACAAACCGGGCACCAAACCCGATGGTCGGTTAACGTATGGGCAGGTTTATTTAAGGATCGCATACTGGGACCAGTGTTTCTGCCACAGCGATTGAACGGACAGCGATACCTAAACTTTATAAATGAACAGTTGACAGACATTTTAGACGACCTATCGTTGGCTGAATATCGCCGCACATGGTTCTAGTATAATGGTGCCCCTCCACATGTGAGGTTCGTCCGTGAGCGCCTCAATGAGCTATTTGATGATCGCTGGATTTGGCGGACTAGGACCACACGCTTGGCCACCTCGCGCACCAGATCTGACCCCGTTAGACTTCTTTCTGTGGGGTATGTGAAAGAAAGGGTTTTTAATCGTGAGTGTGATAGTGCTGACGAAACTACAAAAGGATCGTGGATGTTTTCGACAAACTACGTACGGACTGTGTCGAAGATCACACGATGATGCCGCGCCTCCATGAGGAGACGCAACACCGAGCCCAAATCTGCCTTGAAATGAATGGAGCACAATTTTAGCCGCATCTCATAAGACCACGGAGGATTTAGAGCGGTAAGCTGTTTCATAACTAATTTTTTTTAAATAACTTAGTACTGAACTAATCTGAATACATACATAACTGAATACATGAGAATAATAAACATACCTACACGATGAATAAAAACGCATGACTCTAACCTTGGTTACATTTCATTTATGTATTTTGTTATTAGCGGGAAATCGAACCAGTTATTTGGGTTATTTAACCTGTAAATTCGGATTAAAATGGCTACGTGGAGACATGTACAGTGGCAAAATAGTATGTTAAGTAGATAAGTTAGGTATTTAGACAAGTGTTGTAAATTATTAGGTATTGTGGTATAGCCCGCTAGTTGCGGACCGCGCGAATTTGCGTTCGCGCGTACATTGACTTTTAATCAGCTGATATGAATTCAGTTATTCCACTGCTGGTTTTAGGTTTCAGTATTTTCATGATTTTTTTTATGAAATTATCGTTTCATTTAGCTGTACTAACATGATGGCGCGTGAATAAATCTAATAAAACGTTGTAAAAATATGATTTATTTTTCATCAGGATCAAATTTATTTGTGACCCACGATCAAAGGTATACTTGGTGCTGTCGCCTGTCTAAGTTTTCGGGAGCGTTCCAAAAATACCCTGTATTTATATAGGATTACAAAGCAATTTAGCAGTAAGAATGTTTGTAGATTACGTTGCAATAAACTTAGATTCTCATTCAAAAGTCTTAACTGTATTTTTAGATCTTGCTAAACCGTTTGATACCGTCTCTTTACCAGAACTTTTAGCAATTATGGAGAAATTGGGCATCAGAGGTACCCAACTTCAATTGCTAAGCGACTACCTACACAATCGTGCTCAGTGCACTCACAGACGATTGTTGTATAACGCGCGGAATTCTTCAAGGCAGTGTTCTGGGCCCTACCCTCTTTTTGTGTTATATTAATAACCTCTGTCAAATTAATATTCTTAATTTAAAGATTATGTGCTATGCTGATGACACCACACTTACCTTTTATGGTCAATCTTGTGAAGAAGTTTATTCTGTTGCACAAACTGGTCTTAATACAGTCCAACAATGGCTTGCTACACATTACCTATCTTTAAATGCAACCAAAACTAAATACATTCCCTTTTGTATTACCACACCAGCATTAAAAGGCCAAAAAAACTTAAGCTTATATGTCCATGACTGCTGCATACCGCCGCTTAGTTCATGTACGTGTCGCTCTCTTGAAAAGACCACGAACACAAAATATTTAGGTGTTATAATAGACCACAAACTTTCTGTCCAAGAGCACATAAACCACATTTCTTCCAGAGTTCGTAAACTTACATATATTTTTAAGCAGCTTCGTCATCTTGCTGATACCAGTATTATAAAATTTGTTTATACTGCCTTATGTCAGTCTATTATTAACTATAGCATAACATCTTGGGGTGGTGAAGCAAAAAGCCACATGACTAGGTTAGAGCGTGCACAAAGACTTATACTTAAAATATATTATAAAAAACATCGATTATTTTCAACAAATGAACTTTACTAATTCTGTGAATTGCTCACTGTACGTCAGCTCTATATTCTTGGGACAATATTAATAAATCATTCAAAAACGGAATATAATAAATCCAATCAGCAAATTAAATGCCAATCATTTCTGCACAGTAGGTTATGCTAATGACCTGACAATACTGGTCTCTGGAAAGACAGCAGCAGATAGTCCCATGTTCAGGGCATGTATGGGGGAGGAAGAAACGGCGGCCCACGTGCTATTGAAATGTCCGAAGGTCGCTACGTACAGGGCTAAACATCTCGGCACGCTGGGATCACTCCCTGAAGTTGCATGCAACATTAAAGGATTGTTGAGCTTCTTCAGGGAGATCTCATGGCTCGAATAATCACATTATTCCTGCCCACATGCAAAATACGCGCATAGACGTGGAGTTGCGGAAAACAGCCCGTCGTAAACTAAACTAAACGACTGTTTATTTCAGGCAAGACCTCCCTAGCTTGTCTACAGTCTACTAGATTTTTCCAAAACTGAGCATGGTGATTCGTGAAGTGTCTACGTACCAGTGAACGAATGTTACCAAAGGGGATTGGTATGATTGGTTCCAGACATATAGTGGCCAGAGCCGTTCTTCTTCTGGACAGTTCGTCTGCTGTATTGTTGCCTCTGGATGCACTGTGTCCCTTTATCCAATGCAGTTACATTGTTGTTTCTAAATACCTCATTTAATTGTTGATGGCATTCATATATTAGTCACGAGTTCACCACATTGCAATTCAGAGCTTGTAGTACGGTCCTACTGTCAGTCAGTATTCTGATGGAGAAGTCATTAAACTTCCTAGCATCTATTGCTATGGCCACTTGAATGATACCTATACATTCCGCCTGAAAGACTGTGTTATAGGTACCCAGTTTAAAATTTTTGTCTGTCTGTGTTTGTTCTGGCTAATCTCTAAAACGGCTGTACCGATTTTGATGGGACTTTCACTGGCAAATAGCTGATGTTATAAAGAGTAACATAGGCTACTTTTATTTTAGAAAAATAATTAGGGTTCCGCATAAAATATATTGAAACCAATGAAATCCAATTGTAATAAATTTTATGCAGGTGTCAAGCAAGAAAATTTTTGATAGACTACATTTAACACAAGTAAAATGGTCAATAACAGTCTGTATACATCCCACTAAAATCCATTTCTTGGTCTTTTGGAGCAGCGCTTCGTTACAAATGCAAGTTGGTGGATCAATCGTTGGATTATTTTTAAAACATCCTCACTTAAAATTGCAATTAACAATTTCATTGGTGGCACCTGGATTAAACACAGATTGCCTAATATTCAAATTATATTTGAGGCTCTTTATTAAACTGTTATAAGCCAGCACTTGATTACTCTCCCCACTAACTAGAGTATGCTTTAAAATACTGGAAGGCTGGCTACTTTGTACCTATCCTCGAAGTGCTAAGATTAGTCCTAACCATATTATTATCACCGTTAAGCCTTTTAGCACACTTTTCTATTGAGACCAAAGCAGCTAGATGGCATTTTGTTGCAACAAATAACTTTCCGCCGTTCTTCTGCAAGAACACCTTGCTTCCTGGCAGCTGCTTGAGCCCTGAACTCAATTAAATATCCAAAGTTAAGATTCGAGAAAACCTCAAAGGCGGTCGGTTCTCAGTGCCGATAAGCATTTAATGATATTTTCGTACTAATATTTGGTCGAAAAGATTCCAACACATGTTTATTTTAATCAAAAACGGTTTTAAGTTTAAAACTTTAAGGATAATTAATGTTTACTATTTTCATCAATATCAATGAAAATCTTGTATTGTATATCTTGTTTTCATTGATCATTTATATATGGTAGTTACAAATATTAATCTCGTGTACTTACCGTTCCGTGGGAAATTCGTTGAATTATGCTCCATATTCGAAGAGGAACAATTAAATTAAAAGTCCGACCCTGAATTATTCTGCCACTTATTTACAACGATTTTAACAAAGTGTGTACAAAAACTTCGAACGTTTTAGATTTTGCGCGGTTTTCATTGCAGTTACAAAACATTCACATGAATGCAGCGTTTGTAAACTAATATAAATTTTATATACGGGTTCTATTTCACCATTTGTCAATTAAGAAATAAAAAAAAATATTAACAAACACAAACAAGCTGAAGATAATAAGCCAAGAGTTGTAATTATATGCTTTAAATTTTAAACAAGCATAAATTTGGGTTGGATATTGGATTTCACCACAGAACACAAATATAATGTACTCTGTGGAACACAATTACTCTCTAACTCTTGATAAAGAGTAATTGTGTTCTGTGCTCTCTAATTTCACTAAACAGTGTAGTGTTCCTTAAACTTCGATAGACGCACTATCGATTCTATCGTTGGTCTGGTTAAACTGTCGATTGTCATTGTTATCGTAATTTTTGTATATAGTAGATGTCTCCTTTTAGTCTAAGGTCAGAGAAATCCCTGTAAATAAACTGGGTGTGAATTGCTAATTAACATGTGTGACGATGACGTAAGTTGGTCGCTATTTGTGTGAGTGCCAGAACGGGCGGTGATTTTGCGTTTTATAGATTACTGATTTGTTTTGTATTTGACTTCATAATGAATCAAAAATTCATTCTAAAAATTAATCATTAATGTGGAGTTATTTCTAAATAGTGGACAGTAATAGTTCGTCTGTAAAGTGTAACTTTACTTAAAGGAAATACGACCAATCTAAGAGATCACTTGAAAAGAAAGTAAACCGATAAAATAGATAGGTAAGAATCGGAAGAGGGATCATTGTCTAAACATTAAGTTCAAGATGAAGTGCAACCAAAACATCTAGAAGTTCTTTTAAGAATTATTTTAATAGAAATCAGTTGTTGAAGACAAAGGCTATTGTGACTTTCCTTCACAGTTCTACCCTAGCCAGTGACAAATTGCGTATTTCTCAAAGACGAGCAAATAAAAAAGTACAATAATTACTTATTCTTATTTTTATTTGTGATACCTGCTCAAAGACAATCTATATTCTACCGATATATCGATGGTCTTATAAGAAACTATCGATTTCTATCGAATACTTCAACAATCGATGTTTAATGAACACTAAAACCTAAAACAGTGATTATATTCTCTTTGGATTTCACAGTCAAAAGCAAAGACAAAGAGTATAGTAACCACAGACTAACATGAAACTTAAGCTGAGAACAAGTTATCGGACGCGTCCGTCAGCCGCGGCTGAAAGACGCGGCTTATTTGAATTTAGCCAGTACATTTAATACTACACTGTGCAAACTATCAGTCGTAAGACGCGGACGTGCCCTTGGGTCATCCTTGAGCGTTCGGACGTCCGAACAGAATCTAGCCGGCTGGATATTTGTGCGTCCGCGGACGGTGTGCACAGGGCACGGGACGCGTCCGCGGACGTTTCGAGTGTCATAAACGAACCGAGAACGACCGCGCTCGCGACATGTCAGACGAAAAAAATCTAATTGAATGTGTTCGTGGCCACGAATGCCTCTATAACTACAAACTGCAGCACTATAAAAATGCTACTTTAAAACAAGAAGTGTGGGAGCAAATTGCTGCTGAATTAAACATCATTTTCAATCAGATTAAGCAGAAAATTAAATTGGTTTTCATTCATTCTTAAGTACATTCTGTAACGTTTATCATCTTTTTTTCATAAAAATTTATTTTTATGACAAAATTTTGTTAAATATTAATTTTTATCATAAAATGGTTTATTTACTGAAACATTATAATCAAAAGTTAATTTTGTAAATTGAATTTGAACTTTTTTTATTATTATTATTATCATCTTTTTGTAAGTCTGGATACAATGTATAAAATTCACCATACTCGAGTCGTTTTACATTAATATCATGGACCCAAACACTCCTTTTCACTTTTTTTTTGGAGGACAACATAAGGCAGCTGCCGCTAACTCTATAAATTCGTCCTCTTTGTCGCTGCTTGCCATGTTTCTCGATTGAAACACCTTTATAGAATGCCTGAAGTGAGGCGTCCGAAGACGCCGGCTTAACTACCGTGCACACCGCTAAGCCGCGACTGTCAGCCGTGGCTGACGGACGCGTCCGATAATTTGTTCTCAGCTTAACTGTCCTCTACAGGAAGTAGGGATGAAGTATATACTAGAACAGGTCTAGGCACTAGGTATTAAACGAGACTAGGTGGCACTTGTTCCAGCTTTTAAAATACTTGATCCACCTGGTCTCACTGTGCCTGTGCGTCGCACGGAACAACGGGACGGCCCGCTCGAATCGAAGAAGTAGAAGGAGATAGCATTTTGTTTCCATAGTTACTAGTCTGCTTTGCCGCTCACTCGTGTTTGCCCAAATCATTCGTCTGTCAGTCATTTGAATTTGAACTATATTTCAATAAGCATAAAAGTACGCGCACTCAGCTCGCATTTCAGCTTTTTTTCCAAAAGTCGTGAGTACTACTAAACTACTTACTTATTTCTCTGGCTTAGCAACCCTAACAAATGTTCATTCGTAGGCTTTACACTACAATTTCATAAATTTTCAAAGACATCCAGCATTTGCAAATTTTCATTAATATGTTAGTGAATTAACAGGATTGTGATAACATTTTAAACTTTAATGTTGGCATAGTTACAACACTATCGCAGCTATTTTATTCAAAACGTATTTACAGCTGAACCTTATCTTAACGAAATAAGGTTAAATATTGCTTGTAATAAAGGCAATTTGACATTTTGTCCCTGTTTAGTTAAGTTTTTATCAAAAAAATTAAAAAACTACACGTACCGTTGGTAAATAACACCTCTATTCAAAATATTTTATTTTTTACTTTCGTTTTTACACTCGTCAATTGCACAAAACAACATATTGTCGCATATATCACTTAAGCAGCGACCCGTCAGCTCGCAACAGTTTGAGTCTGCGACTGACGGTCTATTTTTTTTTTTATAGGATAGGGTGACAAACGAGCACACAGTCCACCTGATGGTAAGTGGTTGCTGTGGCCGATAGACATCTACATTTATCCTCGTTTGTGAATCAAAATGCAGATGCGTTGTCACCCGTGAGGACTAAGATAGAATGCCTCTTTTCCAGTAAAAAGGGTCTCCACGAACACGAAACACAGCAGCATGAAGCTGCTATTTGACGTTGGTATTCTGTGGGGGCGTGGTCCTTCCCCGGTCGAGCCAACCCATTCGTGCTACAACTATACTACTAAAATAGCTGCAGCATGGCTCTACCACGTAAGAAATTATTACTCTCTACTGTCACTAATTGTGACACGCCAGCTCCGCCCACTTTGGGCTTCCTATTGTTTTTTATATTCCGTGATGGAGACCATATGATGCAGTCGAGTGTCTCGTACGGACTCATGCGAATGTGATCTCGGCACCGTATTGAATGATACCTACTCGACTTATTTAATAATAGGTTTTCGTAACTATAATTCGGCCGTTCAGAGAATGCGTTCCTGACACCTATCAGTTAGTCACGACTAGTGATGAGCACAACATAACACTGAGTTCGTTACCGTTCCTCCAAAATGAACAGCCGTGTTATTTTTAAGATTATTTTCGTTTTAAATTGGCGGAATCATTTAAAATTTATATTTTAGTAATTTAAGTGGAAACCAAAAAAAGGTAATATTAGTATAATAAAATTGTTTTATTTATTCTTTGTTACAAAGTTACAATCTGTATTTCTATGCAATAAAGTACATTGAATTGAATGTGCGTACAGAATATTAATCAGACTCCGATTCGCTTGAGGAGGTGGTGTCTTCATCATCATCATCTTCGCCTACATGTATAATTATATTATTATCAATAACAGAATCAATCCTGATATCTCGGTCAAAATGTTCCACAATCAGGTTTTTAGTCTTCTCAACAACCTTTGCCCAGTCATCTCTTGTGACTTCCCCGCAGGCTTCTTTTAATAGGGTCATTATCTTATTTCGTGCTGAATGCCGGGGAAGTATTGTGGCGGGCGGCGTAACCTTTTATTTGAGCCCAGATTAGCTCAATCGCGTTATATTGGCAATGATACGGTGGAATTCTTAGAACGCGATGACCGTACTCCAGAGCCAGTTCATCGATTTCGTATCGCACATTTGCCGCTTTATTTTCTTTAACTAATTTAATTAGCTCTGGTTTTAGCATCTGCATATTTGCGTCAATACCTTTTGCTTGTAACCAAGCCACCATTTCTTCTTTTTTATAAGCTTGGGTAGGTGGTTTCTGTATTTGAACTGAGTGATAGGAGGCAAAATCCATGAATATTACAGAAGGCTCTGGTAGGCTGGGCAAAAGCACGTTCTGGGACCACACTTTAAATGTAGTGGCATTCATTTCCTCGTGGTAGTCGTTTGTGGTTTTTGATTGAAATGCCAGTAATGCGTTCTCCACAAAGCCGTATTTTGCAGAACCTGCGTGGCATATTATCAGACGGGCCCCCTTACCCATTGGTACTTTCGACGTCGACGCTTGTGTATCATCCGTCCAAGAACGGGAAACCGTGTGATTGGCGTTTAGCCATGTCTCGTCAATGAACACGACATTATCCCAGCTATCAATATTTTTTGCTTCTCTCAAAAAACTTATCCGTTTTAAAATTATATCGTATTGTTCTAATAAAATTTTTCTTTTGTCTGTTGTTTTATACGAAAAACCAATATCTTTTAAGATTTTGGTTAAAGCAGTTTTACCCCCGCTAAACAGTCCAGCTTCTCTTAACGATGCCAAAAGCTTCTTCCTGTTGAGACATTCATTTCTGGAATAGTAACCATATATATGATTTCTGATTGCATCGGCGTCAAAGGTGTCAATATCTGTCACGGGTTTAGTTCTACGTTTCTTCTTCGGAGTACGTAAAATATTATCTTCCGTGCCAGTAGAGCCGAACTTTTCTTTATTAATATTTGTTACCGTTCGTTTGCTAACTCCAAGCGCCTGAGAGACGCGTTCTTGTACTTGTTCGACAGGTAACAGGAGTCCGCCATTTTGCCGCTCCCGCTCAAAGTAATCTTGCAGCTTGATTATTAACTCACGGGCTCGACTTATCAATGTTTGTCCACGTTTAGGCATTATTATGCAACAAAAGTAAAAAAAAAACGCAATACAAAACACAATCGAAGTCCGATTTAGCGCCGATGTCAGTTTGAAAAGCAGAAACAGTCCATTAAACGAAAGCCGGGTTATCAAATAAAAACAGATCGAAAACACTTGAAGAACGTGGTCTATGCGCACGAAAAGACAACAGACAACTGTTTTCGCGTCACAAAATGGCGGCCCATAACGCCATTTGGGGCTACCATTTTCAACCTAAATATAAAAATGCTACTTTCTTTCGCGCGTTCGGTTTGGTCGTAGTTTTATTTTTATATTTAATAAAAGTTATCTTATAGTCCATTATTTTCAAATTCTTAAAAAGAAAAACAAAACGTATTATTTTACAAAGTATAACTGTATAAGAACAGATTACGATACTGTTATTGCCTGCTATTGTTAGCACAGCACTACAAATATAAAGCGCTGACATAACCTTGTAATAGCGCAGTATAGATTTAGAAAAAAATTGTTTACCAAGTTATTTGACACTAAGTTTGGCACAAAATTATAACATTCATTGATTATTGATATAATAATGTTGTTTTAATGCTCATCAATTGTTAAAACGGTAAACAACCAGCAAAAATATTTTTATAGTAACTGCAACGCCATTACAAAGTTACGTCATCAGTTCAATCACGACGTCTCAGGAACGCATTCTCTGAACGGCCGAACTATAAGTTTTGTTATGTGGTTAAAGAACTTTCACTTTTATTTATTAGACTTTAAAGTGTTTATTGTTTAAAAAAATTGCAGCAGTGTCGTTTGGGATCATTTTACGGACAAGTGCCAACAAATGTCTAAGTGTAACATTTCTAAAATATATTTTTTTTAAAAAACTTAAGTAAAGTAAAATAAAGTAAAGTTGCAGCCTATATACGTCCCACTGCTGGGCACAGGCCTCCTCTCATTTCTGAGAGGATTTTAGGGCAAGGAAATGTCCGCCGCGCTGCCCCAATGCGTGTTGGCGAACGTCATATGTCTTCGAGATAATTTTTTTTATTTCTCAGACGTGCAGGTTTCCTCACAATGTTTTCCTTCACCGCCGAGCACGTGGTAAATCAGCACTTAAAATTGCAATTAACAATTTCATTGGTGCCGGTGGGGGTCGAACCCGGGTTACTCGCGTACTGTGAAACTTACAGCAAGCGCTATCCATCTGAGCTACCACGGCTCAACTCAAAAAACACTTAAACTGATTTAATTGCACGTATATAGAAACAACAATTGTAGATTGGTAATTACTAAACAAACAACTAAACAAAAATAATAATAAAAAATAAACGAAAAAGAGACGAAAATCGGATTACTATTAAGTAAAAAATAAATTGAAATTTTTTAACTACGCCAACAATCTAGACTGGATCCAGATAAATCTTAACGTTGAACGGTCATAAGCCTGTGTAAATTATGAATGGACGATTGATTACTATTCATTACCTTCGCGTATCGGGATCGGCTGTACGCAAATACCTAAGCGCACTTTTAAGTGTATACTATTTCACAATACCAAGCTATGCGGACTTCATGGATTAGGTGGAACAGGTATTTGGATCGAGTATTTGTACGGAATTGGACTAAGTGCACTTAGTACATAATTTACTTAGTACGGCTCATCTCTAACAGGAAGTCAAAAGTCAAAACCAGTCAAAACTCAACGTTTTTTTCATGAAGTTATAGATAAAGATCTTTATCTATAACTTCATGGTTTTTCCTTGGTCTGCATCAAAGAGTATATAATCACTTGGTCTCACAAATTCATCCACAAACTACTATAGCATAATCAAGGTGGTTGTAAAATTATAACCTCCTTGACACTCCTTGAGCATCAATTGTGATCAATTGAGTATTTAGAAATCATAGACTTAAAATTTTAAAGCCTATGGTAAAATCGTAGATAGAGGATTGAGGAAGATAAAAAGTCTATGGGTAAAATCTTATTAGTTATAGTTTATGGTTGGCACCCATAGTCTAATCTGGTCTAATCTAGCTTGCTACATATATATTTATCTATGATCTAATCCATACTTTTTTCTTGTTTTTTTTTTAAATGTTACCTCTGCACCAGGATTTTCTCCCGTATCGAGGGGCAGCTTACATACATACATTTCACAAGGACAAACATACAGACCCGGAACAATTATTTATAGGCCATACAAATACCTGTTCCGTGCGGGATTTGAACCCGTCTAAACCATCCAGAAATTCACTCATTCACACAAAAAATTTCATCAAAATTGATTAAGCTATTTTCAAGTTTTTGCGAGACTAACGTACGGCAATTGATTTTTATATTATATAAAAAACATGGAATAAATAATATTTATACGTCCATGATAAAAAGAAGATATAAACAAATTGTGTTAGATAAGTCTGACAAACTGCCCCATAGCGTGTGGATGTAATTCACATTCATTTTCTTGAAATCATTTAAAATACCAAACATGTAGGATTCCTCACAATGGTTTTCTTCACGCTGAGCTGTGCTTTTTTACATGAGGAAATACCTACCGAAGCAGCATGCAAGCTGTATACGAGCTGTATTGAAGTTCGTTTTATACTAGAGGCAGTATTTTCTGGCTGTATAAGCGCTTATACAGTTCTTGTAAGTAAAAAATTGATAACAAAATTATTTCGTTCACTAGCACAATATAAACACGCAACGCAAGCAATAATGGCGATATTCTATTACTTACACAGATTTAAATTGTACTATGGCTGTTATTTTTTAGTGTTATATCACCCTCATAGACAGAATCTATACATCTTCTATCTATACATAATAAATCTGTAGAAAAGTAGTGTCTGTAATTCTAATATATTCTTGAAAAAACAAGTCCAGGGGACTAAATAAAGGCTTCTGAAGCCAAATTAGTGGTTTTTAGAATTTTTGTCTGTCTATCTGTCTGTGTATTCCGGATTCACGCAAAAACTACCGATTTACATGAAATTTTGTATATGGTAGTGAGTAACCCGGGGCAAATTATAGGCTACTTTTTATCTGGTTACGGAACTTCAAAAAAGGAAGGTTAAGTATTTTATTTCCTTTAGATGTTAATTTTCTATTATATTTGGTTATAGGTGGGATGACGGGTGTTTTAAAAATAAATACCATATTTGTAAATAAAGTTTAAAATATAGTTATAATCTTGGTAAAATAATTTGTAACTACACTGATTTGGTATTTAGCTGATAAATGGAAAAATTAGTATATTTTGCCTTCAGTTACTAATAAATTAAATAATATAAATTACTTGCATGTATATGATTAAATGAAGAGATTTTTTTTTAAAAAATTTAACGTTGAGTTTTTTAGAAATTTTGTTATTTTTTTTAAAAGTGTAAAAATTTCAATAGATAATAGTGACGTCTATCAAAAATAAAAAAATGATTAGCTATTTATTGCAATTACTAATATATATGTAGAGTGATTAAAACTTTCACTATTGTTGCAAAATGTTCATTATTATTATAGTTTTATTCAAGGGATTTTTATATATGTCGTGGCCAGATCGTAGAATTGATCATATATCATAAAGTAGTCTTTCATTTCATGAAATGGTGTGGTAATTTCGGGATATTTAACACTATTTGTTTACCATGTCCATGATATAGCTTGACCAAATCAATGAATAGAAATCGTTTGAAGATATTAAAAACTAAACACAAAGTTGCTATTTCATAATATGCTCATATGACGATATCATTAAATCGTTTTTCACCCCTAGCAGCGCTGATAGCTTATTTTTTAACAGAAACGGAACTTTTAAGAGAATGAGGGCATCCACGACTTTTTTCTGCCACCAGAGCGGCGCCAGTAGAAAGTGAGGTATAATATTTGATTTCATAGCGGGGAAGATAATTTGTTCGAAAAATGTAAAAGTTATTGTTTCTTTCTGTACTATTAGCTATATTTTATATTAATAACATTACAAATAAATAAACAAACAAAAAATTAAAGAGCAAACTACTGACGATGACTGAATAATACTCTAGAAACTAATAAACTTTTATTAAAAAACATCGCAATGAAATTACATTGTGTAACAAAAAAAAAAAAATTACCTCAGTGTCAACTAGCGACATCTGGTGAGCAGAAAATTATTAGCCCTTATTGAAATCACTTTATCCCTTATTGATATAATAAATAAATCTTCGCTTCTATTGCTGATATTACTAGATGGTATGGTTTTGGCTCTCATTATTTCATCCAATATTAGCACCACCTACTTACTTCTAAATAAACTAAAATGGCAAGTCATTGATAAAATGAAATAATACAATGCTACTGAATATACGATGTAAATAATTGAATCATTAACATTACATTCATCCCGCGTTGGAACCAGCGCAGCGAACACTTTTATGCCCAATGAAAGACAACTTTGCGGCCTGTGCCCATTAGTAACATGTATGTAAGCTGCTATTTTTTTACTTTTCTTGG
Source organism: Parnassius glacialis (assembly GCA_033319125.1). Taxonomy (NCBI): domain Eukaryota; kingdom Metazoa; phylum Arthropoda; class Insecta; order Lepidoptera; family Papilionidae; genus Parnassius; species Parnassius glacialis. Next base: position 55,567,854 of record JAVANC010000004.1, read on the forward strand.
GGCAATATGTGCAATTTTTCGGTGTTCAGTGTTTTCGGGTATGTTACTTTTTGTTTTCACTCTACCGTAAATATTAAGGCTTGCAAAGATGAGTAGAACTCATTATCGTCAGCCTATCAAAAGTCCACTGAAATGAACTTAGGCCTCCCCCATAAATTGTCAAGTAGCTGGATAAATATCCAAAGCAAGTGCTGTAGTTGCCACGCTAGGTTACTAACTACTAAGCTAACCGCCTAAGTTGGCTACCGTAGCTATTATTATTTTGATCAATTTGATCTGTTGTCAAGAAGATGATGCAGCCCATCCCATCTCCAGTTTGTTTTCCTATGTCGCCTCTTACGACGGGACGATATGAAGTGTTTCGAAACATATATATTCATGTGTTTCTGTAGCATGTTACCAATCATCTACGTCTAATAGTATTTTAGAATGAAAAATAATCTTCGACAGACATAGAGACATAGACACCGAGGTGACTCTAAAAGTGATCGATTTTTTCTAAATTTGGCACGGAACAGCTTTTAATGATGTTCCTAAATTCAAGCGCACGCGAGCGAAGCCGCGGGTAAAAAGCTAGTAATAAATATAATAATAAAATATAGTAATAAAACTACTATAATTACAAGAGTGTACAATTACGCCATAAAAATAAGTTTTAGAAGAGAGTTTGCATACACCATTGTTTAGAAATAAGGTTGAATGATATTATAATAACACTTAGTGCTGTATAAGCAAGTGACAGCACACCAAAAACAGCTTCTATACAGCTTTAATGATATAATCAGATTCAAGTGTAACAAAATACTTAAAGTTGTATACTAGACTTTTCATATTCTGAATTCTGATTATGAACCCTAAGCTTAAGTTGATCACATAATACAAGCTTTATACAACTCGAGCTGTATAATAACTCATAAGCCACTCTTATAAGGATACAACCTCTTTTCAACACTCTTATACGCTCCTAAAAGAACTCTAATTCAAGAGAATTAAAGAATTCTATGTGGGCTGGTATATTGATGTTCTTAACGCTTCTGTGCTGCTTGGGTATGCATAGCCGCCTCACTGGGGCAAGGACGGGTAATGTCGGACTCGCACCGACTAAAATCCCATGGTTTTCCACCTTTGTCGCATATTGGCAGGGCCAAGGGAACGCTCTCGCACACATCCGCGGCTCCACCTAGGGAGAGAACAACTCCTCCCCCATCTCCTTTTCGTACCACAAAAGGCTAGTGCTACGAGCTACCCTAGTGGCGGCAGAGCCATTGACTAGATCCACCGCTGGGGTCAAGAAGCATGAGCGACGCATCGCCATACCAACACTCACGCCGCGACTCCACCTCGGGAGAGGTCACTCCTCTCGCCACAGCCTACCAACACACGTCCGAAATGGGCTTACCGCGGGTTACTAAGCCACGAATACTAACCCCCCACCCCCACCCCCCCTGGACTGTGAGGTAGCTGTGCTTATATAATCTAGCTAAACTAATAGATCAGCACTTATATTATTAAGCGCAATTAATAATTTCATTAGTCGCAATTAGTTTAATTAATATCATATTTTAATAGACAGCTCATACACATATTTAGCTTGTTATATAAAATCATTTATTTACTTAATATCCATATATATTATTATGCAAAGCTATTATGTACCGCAATTAACCTACATCTAAAAACTTAAATTATCATACAGTCCTACTCCCTGCGGTATAGTGCCAGAATGCTAGCTGTTTCCTCGTGGGATGGCTTTAGCAAGAGCGAGAAAAGAACCAGCCCTCTTATCACCAGCAGCGACGGCAAGTCACGGATACAGTTCCTTTAGGAACTTCACCACACATGGACACCACAAACCGAGATAACTGCCGAGTTGGATTGGTTGGTTGGAAAATTTCTTTTTTATATGGGAAATGCCTATGCATACCCGCCTTCCGGTGGCAAGGACGGGCCTTATAAAAAAGTTCTGACACATAAAAAAATACAGTCGAATTGCAACCCTCCTCGTTTTTTGAAGTCAGTTAAAAACGTTTTGAATTGTCCCACCTTTTCTTTTACACCGTCTTAAATTATACAGTCCACTTAGTCCTTAATTAGTTTGAGTAAGTAATAATAGAAGCTATCAAAGTTAAAATCAGTCACTCTCCTACACGAAGATATAAATAATCAGTACACTTGCTCCCCTACATTAGTTTCCTATTGAACTGTTCCTTTCACTACCCATAAATAGGGAGTAAAAGCTTTCTGTGAAAAGGGCCAAGGTAACAGTGTTTTGTTAAAAAGAGGTTTCCTGATCTCATCACCAGAGTTTAGTAACTTGTTGCTTACCATTGGAATCACAGCAGCACTATGTATATCTAGTAATAATCTTTATAGTCCTGTTTCTGAGACTAAACCTTGAGGGAAACAAACTAACAGAATATACTGGTCATATTCCTCATAACTGAAAATTATAAAAAAAAACTGCTGTAGCCAACCCACCAACTGTGGTCAATTAATTATGGCAAAATCCCTCCTTATGAGGTAATCGATGGGGAGCCCTATTATCAGCAGTGGACTTTAAAAGGCTGTAAGAATGAATAAATATTTGTTTTTCATAAATAAAAATATTTTTATATTCTCTTTTATTTATTTTAGATCGCATACTTCTTAGTCTTTGTTTAGTCAAGTTTTAAAAAAGTAAGTAACATTATATGGCACTTAATAATTATGAACTAACTTAAAATATCCTCATTATATTCTCTTAATTTGTAATTTCCTTTGTTCCCAGCTTCCACACTTTGGACTTTAAAAAAAATTAAATATGTACGTATTAATCGCCATACAATTAGCCAATAATAGTTTAGATGGAAAGTTTTGAAAGAAGCAACAGGTGGCTAGCCTATTGACTCCGCAATACAAACCCAATATCCCTTTAGTCACCTTTTACATTATGCAAGACAAGTAACACTGTTGGAACAATTTTTTTGTTATAAGTACCACATAAACACGGGACCTAAAAGTCCCACACCAACATGGTATTATACATGTAACAAAGAAGAGAACCATTATCCATTGCGTTCCCACGAATAACGAAGGAAAGGTTTGTCCCCCCCCCCCTCCCCAGCAGAGCCCCGCATGCCAGGGTAAGGCTGGCCTAATTCATGGATCACCCGGTCCCAGGGCAGTGTGACACGCTAACGACTAGCCTTGCCCCTAGCCATGCATCCATCAGCGCGGCAGACGTTGGATTGGCGGAGAGGGTAGGAATAGGAAAAGGGAAGGATAAGTGGTGTGAAAAGGAAGAGTAAGGTAAGTTAGGGTGGGAAATAGGAAATGTAGGATATTACCGTCCAGGAGGGCAATGGATAGGACAGTAATAGCTAGACAAGCCGGGGTCGCATACCCATATACTATACCACAACAACCGGACAGGTAAATTGGGACGAGTATCCTACGACTTATGGATGAAATAGTGAAAGCGTTGAAAAGCATGAGATTAGATAAGGCTGCAGGGTATGACAGGATTATCGTCGAGGTGCTGAGGGCTGGACAGGGCATAGTGGCTAGTCAGCTGTACCGCCTTTTCAATTTGTGCTGGCGAAATGGGCAAGTACCGGGAGACTGGTGTAAAGCCGTAATTGTGCCATTGTATAAGGGAAAAGGGTCATGGCAGAACTGCATAAATTACCGCGGTATAAGCCTTCTCAGCGTCGTCGGTAAATTATATGCGAAAGTGTTGATTGAAAGGGTAGTGAATGAAACAGACGAAAAAGTATGGGATGCACAAGCGGGATTTTGAAAGGGAATGGGATGTACGGATCAGGTCTTTTCCTTGCGGTGCATTGCCGAAAAGTTTTTGGCTAAAAACAAGGTTTATTGCGCGTTCGTGGATCTAGAAAAGGCCTATGATAGAGTGGTGAGGAATTAATTGTGGTCTGCACCGGCCGTGAACGGTGTGAGCAGTATCCTCATACGAGCATTGCAATCTCTTTATAGGGATTCTAGTGCTTATGTAAGGATAAACGGGGCATACACTGAATGGTATAATAACAAAAAAGGTGTTAGACAGGGATGTGTAGCGTCACCGTGGCTGTTTAATCTGTTCATGGACAATTGTTTGACAGATTTAAAAGAGAATGAAAGTAGGTTGAGAATGAATGAGTTACTCGTCAAATGTTTTCTCTATGCTGATGACCAAGTTTTACTTGCGTCTTCGGCCGAGGAGTTGGTAACTGCTATGAGTGGAGCTTTTGTTAGAAAGGGAATGAAGACGAAAGTGATGGTGTTTGAAAGAGATGAGGCAGTGACAGACTGCAATATCGTGTTTGGGGATGAACAAACTTTTTTTTTTTATCGGATAAGGGTGACAAACGAGCACACAGTCCACCTGATGGTAAGTGCTTGCTGCGGCCCATAGACATCTACATCTATCCTCTATTAGAAATCAAAATGTAGATGCGTTGTCACCCGTGAGGACTAAGATGGAATGCCATATTTTCCAGTAAAAAGGGCCTCCGGCCACCTGCACTCACCAAGCGAAACACAGAGGTAAACCTCTACTTTACGCTGGTTTTCTGTGAGGTCGTGGTAGCACCCCGGTTCGAGTCGGCCCATCCCTGCGACAGCAAAAGCTGCTGCCTGGCTCTACCACTGTTAAAATAGAACAGGCGAAAGAGTTTGTGTACCTGGGTTCAAAGTTTACAAGAGATGGAAAGTGTGAGAGTGATATCGACACAAGAGTGAATGCAGGAAACATGGTGAATGGAGCTTTGCACTTTTTTACGAGCAGTCAGAAGGTGTCTAACAAGGCTCGTTTGGCTGTGCATGAAGGGGTGTTGGTTCCAACACTCATGTACAGAAGTGAAAGTTGGGTATGGCAGAAGAAAAATGAAAGCAGAATAAATGCAATTGAGATGAGAGCGTTAAGAAGTATGATAGGAGTTAAACTGAGTGACAGGACGGACGGACGGACGGAAATGTTGTGGTCTGAAAGAAGATGTAGTGACAAAAATTGAGAAAGGTATGCTGAGATGGTTTGCCCATGTCGAGAGAATGAATGAAGAACGATTGACGAAAAAAGTGTATAAGGCAAGTGTGAATGAAAGTGTTGGAAGGGGTAGACCTAGGCGGACATTTCAAGATCAAATCAGGGACGTCTTGAAAAAAGGCCAGGTCAAGAGTACCCTAAACCGTAGAGCATGTATGAAGAGAATAATGAAAGTGGACGAAGCGAAACAACAAGTAAGGATCGTAGCAAGGGGAAAGAAGTAGTCTCTGCCTACCCCTACGGGAAAGAGGCGTGATTATATTTATATTTTATTTATTTTATTTTAACAATGAAGAAAATAGGAACTCTAAATTTTACAATTTAATTTTACATTTCAGTTGACTACAACTGGCTACTTCTTTACAATTCAGTTAACTACTGTCCACTTGGAAGGTTTCTCACATTTTCCAGTATCAGGACATAGCCTGTTAAAAGTTGTTTTGCTGTTGAAGCCAAGTATTTCCCGTTCTTCTTGTATACGGTAAGTAAAAGTGCTCTCATGTGTGCCAATAAAGTAAGCTGCATGTGAGCAAATTATTTGATCTATGATTGCTACGCCACCATCTTTGTAGCGAGCCAAGTCTGATTTACTAGGTAAATAATAATATACTTTATAACCTAATACTTTGAGTCCCCTTTCCAACTCTTTAATTTCTGTAGTCGATGCATCAGATGCAATAAAAACTTTTTCTATGTTTGGGACATAATCTTCTATAGCTTTTTGTATTTGTTTGATTGTGCCTTGCAGTGATGGGATATCCCGTTGTCTACTACGGGCAAAATCTTGTCTTCTCCAGTGTATACTTATGTAAGTTGAACACTTCTCTGTTTTACAGCTTAAGAATTGTGATATGAAGTTTTTGGCAGTTCTAGTTAAATCCTTGTTGAACTTCATACTTTTTCTACAGTCCCAATATGACTTTGTGCCGTAAGAGTCGTGTAATGGTATTTCACCATGCAAAAACATGACACTTCTGTCTAGTGGATGTAGAGCTACCAACTCCCATAACTTAGATATTTTCCCTTGAAACTTTACACATACTATCTCTTTCACAGTCACATTTCTGTAGCCCCAAAACCGATCAACATAATTACAATCCTGTATGATCTCCCATTTTTCTGTGAACACACCATTTTCGAAAGCATCCTCGAAGTTATGCAAAACATATAGACGATCTATTTCTAGCAACTCGTCTGTCGTTTTGGAAAACACCTCGTGAAGCTCTACAACTGGAGCGTATGATTTCAGTGAATCAATATCAAAAAACACACTCCATGGAATTGGTGTGCTTGCAGAAGTCTCAGACTTCCAGTGGTACAATCGAAGCCATGGCGGTAAAACGAGACGCCAACTGAGTCCTTTACCAATCTTTTGGGCTTCAGCCAACATTATTGCAAACCTCATGTACACATCTCTTCGTAAATTAAAGCCTTCTGGAGGATTAACGTCATAAAACAAAAACTTTTGGTTTGACTTTATATTCTCACAAGAGTTAGATGAAATATCACAGAAACCTTGTTCGAGATTTTGTTCAGCTGTAAGTAGTGAAAAAGTTATTAATATAATAACAGAAAATAACATTATAATTAAAAATATATATAGTTTATTTATAATTTAAACTTCAACTAATCAACTTGACTTAATCAGCTTCTTTTTTTATAACTGGCTTTACGGCTCTGGGTTCTATCCCTTCTGAGCCTGAAGTTACAATTATCTTTCATAGTACACTGCTTCACAATATGTTGATGCGTCACATCGTGCTGCCCTTGGGAGATTTTGACGACAACTTGAGCCAACAGACAGGTGATAGTTTGCTATGGTATCTCAAGGCGCCTAAGCAGGCAGATACCTTATCTTGAGAACCACATCGCCATCAGAGCACTTGTTTCACCGTTTCCACTAATGTGGACTGCATGCGCAGATACTTAATACACAAAATCGCACCACTTTTACATATCAATCACTTCAAACCATTATTTAAACAATAATACAGGAGCAGCAATCCGCCGCCAGTCAAATTCCCGCCAAAACTCCAATCATCTGCTATCCCATGCTATCCCATAGATAAATAAATATGTAGCAAGTATAAGTATAATTATAGTAATATGTTCTTCACTCATGAGTTGCTAACTCACTCGTTCACGACCTCGCTTATGACTGACAATATGAATCGTGTCCCGAATGAGTGAGCGAAAGACTCGATTAAAAATAGTTCAAGTAGGTATCGAGATTATGTACTTTGCAGCAAAACTAAATAAGTGAGGCCTCGATATTGATGAAAAAGGTTAATAAACAACAAAAATAGTTTTTGTATAATGGAATTTGAAACAATCAAATCACATAAATGAGCGTGAATATAAAATCATGCGCACTTTTTCGTGATCTCGAATTTTATTTGTGTCCACTGATAACGCCTGTTGTAACTAAATAATATTTTAAATATAATGAATATAGTAACAATACTTCCTCCTATCAAAAAACTTCCTTGTGAGATGAATACACTGACTAGTGTTTTGTCACCTTAAATGAGGGGTATCTAGTGAGTACCACGCTAGGTAAAATGAGGTACTCCCTAATCCTCAAATAAAATAGATGAGTCACCCATGACTAGTAGCAAGCTATCTATCCTGAAGTCCTGAACAGTTAGTTTCAGACAGTGTTGCCAACTCTACATGTCAAAAAGTCGTTAACGTACGCTTTTAAAGTCGCTAGATGTCGCTAGCTATGGAAAAAGATCAAAAGTCACTAGAAGTCGCTAAATGATCCCAGTAGACTGAGCTCTAGGGATGGAAACTGAGCGCAATACTTTTACGTAAATCTAATTCTATATTGTTTTACGCACAGTAGCACGGTGCACAGTTTTTTGGTCTATTAGAATAAAAAAAAATATTTGATTTACTTACTAATATTAATTAATTTTTTTGCGATTTTTCGGGACTGATACGACTTAGGGACCTTTAAGAAAAGAGCCCACTCATTTTTAACAGGCCGGCAACGCATCTGTAATTCCCCTGGTTCTCCTTGTGTTGCAGTTGTTCATGGGCGGCGGTAGTCACTTACCATCAGGTGAGCCGCATGCTCGTTTGCCCCCTCTTCTATAAAAAAAATTGCAATCGGTATAAAACAATTGAATGTTACATAAAACAATTATTTAACAAACAAAAAGTCAAGAAATTTATACTAATAATAAAATATAACATAAAATATTATTTATTTCCATCAATTTGGTGGCACCAAATGAAAAAATAATTATTTCACAAATAAAAAGTCGAAAACTCAATACTAAAATTAATGAAAAAGTTTCTATAATTTATTGATTTTGAACAATATTTCAATATTTGGAGGAAGCCTACTTTGCAATTCCCTTATCAACTTGACTGTAAAGTCAACGCATCATTGTTTGACTATATTTGTGACATCTTCATTCAAATTAAGTTTTCGAGCACTAGTTTCAAAAGCATATCCAAGCGTAGCGTAGGGGCTTAGGTGATTTTCTTGAACTGTCGTAGTTAGTACATTTATATTTGTGTGAGAGTAAATGACTCTGTTACAAATAGATAGCAATTAAAATGCCAGGGTCTCGAGTCTTCCGGTATATATTACTCTACTCTATGGTCTCGAGCAATTTTGTGGCATCAGCATTTTCATTTTTCACTTCCAAATACTTTCAACGCTGTTTGAACTATTCCTAATATGCTTTGAATATATGTTATATACAGCAAATTACTACTATCTACAAACATAGCATGCAGAAGTTCTGCTGTGTAACAATTTTCTATGACCTTGCATTACGAAAAATGTAATTTCAATTCATTCCATTGTTGTAAAATGCGACTGCTGGGAATATTGATAGCCATCGTACAGGACACATTTTAAAAAAATCAAAGACTGCGATCCACAATTGATGGTCTCATATATTTCTTGGTATTCATCCTGTCGTTTGGGAGATAGAAAAAAACCAATTATGAGTCTCCCTTATTATGTACTCAATATTACGTGGCAAGGTTTTTTCAGAAGCATGACTTACCGCTAATTGCAATGAATGGCATACACATCGTACAAGTACTAGATTAGGCAATCCATGTTCTGTTTTCAAAATTTGATGCAAGCCATTATTCGCACCAGTCATCACTGAAGCATTGTCAGTTTTAAATTATCATCGTTCAATATGTTTATGATTGCTTCAGCAAGCTCTTTTGTAATAGATGTTAATGCCGAAACGTTGACAGAACTTTATTTTGTGCAATACTGAAATATCTTATAGCTATTCCTAAGTATTTCAGGACATTGATGTCTGTTGACTCATCTAGAATGAGGCTATATTTTTGGTCACCGATATCCAACCTCAGCGATTCTTTGATATATGGTCCCAACACTTCATTAATTATTTCAGAACATTTAGTTTTTTGTATATGTATGTCGTGGCCGCATTTAGAATCGAAAAAGAGATTTTTACATATCTCTCCCAAATACTCTTTGATTGTCGCCACGGAATAATATTCAGCAAAAAATAGAGCCATGGCTGTTTCTGCTCTACTTGAGGGCTTTATTTTATCAACTGGCAGAAACGGTGGCAAGGGCTTTTGTTTCGTTATTATTTCCGCTTTTGATTTGTGTTTTTTAGACACCGAGTATTTTTTTTTTATATCACTGATTTTTGCAAAAATTCAGTTTGACACCAGTGACACATACCTTTCAAATCAGTTCCTTGAACCGATGCCAACCATTCTTCGTAGTCCGTATTGTCTTCCTACACTTTTCTATATTTCTGTGAGTCACTTTTTTCCTTTATACATATTTCCATTGTTCAACAAACGTAATCAATCACTGACCATCTAATCTACGTAATTTTAGCGTTGGGTTTAGAATCGAGTCGCCTGAATTTGAGGAGTCTGTCACTGTGGGGGGGGGGGGGGGTCAAGGGGGCTTATCTCAAGCGCCCCCATGCAATTTTAGCTGCCGGAGCTGCGTTGAAATATTTAATATAACTTTCTAAAAATATTTATAAATCACTAATTAATACCTGAAACGGAACTTTTCACATAGATAGTAATCAGTAAAACAGATTTTAACAGATATACTCAACCAAAGAGAATATAATCACTACGTTTATACTCGACTTCGCGACTCGTGTCATAAGCGTCATTCCGTTGCTTCCAAGTTTACGTGAATGTGCTCCTTTTTGTAATTATCTGTCTCCTGCTTTTGGACGACTTCGCTACCTCTCTGGAGACCGATTGCTTGCTATTTTACGACGTTTTTTGGTGTTTTATTTGGTGCAAGAGCGAGCGAAGCGAGCTCGGGACTTGGGGCACCCCGACTCGGACAGGTTAGGTTAGAATGGGATGGCGGGGTTGAGTGAGCGAGCGAAGTGAGCAAACAGACCCCTCCATCCCCTTTGTGGCTATTTTTTTATAAACTATCCAGAAAAAGGAGCCCCGCTTTACGGGGCTCCGTCGACCGAGCATCCCTCTACTGCGCCACGTTGAGTAGCATTGGGCTACCCTCCCCTAACTCTCTGCCCCCACAAATCAGGTTTATATTGTCAAAAACATTACGAAACATAACCTCAAAATGAGATTTTTAAAAATTTATAAAAAAAATCTAAGCACGTCCGGCAGGAAATAAAAGTGGGGGGTGACTCTACAACTCCCCTCCCCCTCCCCCCACTACCCCCACTCCTAAATTCAGACGACTTGATTCTAAACTTCTTAAACCTTACCCTAATTTTGGGTTTACGTAACTTACAGCAAATTTAATAAGCAACCGCTAATCTTGTACAATTAGATAACAAATAGAGACGCGAACAAGTCCGCTTTCTCTTTAACCGTATGCGCTAGTGTGCCATCTGGTTTTACCAGTGGAGGCAGTTTAGGCCGACAGAAGTTTGTTTCGACCGCTTTGGCAAGAGACCAAAAAGCTCCAGTACCGGATGGTGTGGTAGAGAGTTTTGCGCCAATATGTTTAACACAATGGAAACGGGCCTTCCGGAATGCTTTTTTGTAGGACCTAGCAGCCTGGTGAAAGTTCAAGAAAGTTAAGCCATGGACGAGCTTTGCTACCGGTGGAGCGTCAGAAAAGGGGATAAAATACAAGTCCCCCAGAAAAACCAGTTGTGCAGTAGGATACCGATTTAGGGCCACATCAGCAGCCTCACTAAGGTGATCAAATGATGGTGACGGAGACGCTGGTATTAGATGTAATTGCGGACGTACACACAGACTCCGGCTAGTGCTCCAGGGAGCCAGGATAGTCAAGGTACGCCGCATTCAATGGACATCCAATTTGGGTCTCCGTCACGAAAATAGGTGCGGCTTCTCAGTGAGTGGACGTGCAACAGCTGTTTAGCCATACTTTTCTTTCTTAGACACATATTGGACAGAGTTAAGAGTGAATATGGATGGAAAATAGCAGTTGAACGAAGCGTTGCATACTAGAGCTACTGTGCCCATGGGAATTTGGTCTGGAGACTGCGTGGATGCTTGAACCTCCCCCCCCCCCCCCCCAGAGATTTCCATCGGGTCTTCTAGCCCGGTCGCTAACCGGCAGGATGGAGTCAACCTGGAATTTTTCACTAGTTGGCGGGGCAGCCTTTTATTAGTAGCTAATTCACTAATTGGGCCTCCAACTACTTGTGATCGGCTAGCGGAACACGGTGCTTCTGATCCCGTTACCCCACGACCAAAAACCTGACACAGCCAGAACTGACGCTTCGCACCCGGTTCACTCACACAATGTTACTGTTCAGACCCATTCTCCATATGGCTTCTCCAAGCATCATGCCGGAACATGACAACGTCATTTGGCGACAAGACTTTGCACTGGTGTGTGGTAATCAAAAAGTCAGCCGCCGAAACCAACCACTGGAATTGGTGCTGCTCATTTAGCACTACCCGGGGGACACGTGTAGCGAGTCAGATTTTAAGTATTTCCTACGGATGCAGCTTACCGTTTAAAAATACTTTTGATGATTTTGACGAGGAGGTGAGTTAAAAATATACACGCACATATAAATAACTGACAATAATTTTTAACAACCGATAACATTAGCAATTATCTTTTCTCATCAAAGGTCTATTATTTGCATTATATTATATAGGTTATTATATTTCGCAATAGATGCATTATCTTTTTTTTTTCTGGTAATAATACGTATTATAGAAAACTTGTAACACTTGCAGCTGATGTCATTTTTGTCATTATTGGAGAGCTGTCAGAATAGGAACGAATGCTGATTTTTTTAGCAACAATTTTATGTACTTTAGTAGTATTGCTTTAAGTCTCCTTTAAGTTAAGAGAAATGGAGCTTAATGACGTTATAGTGAACCAGCCCGTGGTTATTGATAATGTAATTACTAAAATTTCAGAAATTATTGATCCACTTGTGTCGAATTGACGCACCTAATTTTCTTTTTATTTTCTTGTCGGATAATTTGGGTTTCAAATGAATATAATTTTTTGTGCTTCATTTATTTAGTGTAATTAACCTTTTTACTTTATATACTTACATCTAACATGGATAGGATGTATGATGAGTTATGAGTCATGACTTAATTTACTTTCTTCTTACACGCCAGTTTTGTTTTTGCCTATTTCACTAGTAAAAGAAATTTTTCAGGGCTCTGGTGTCATCAAAGCTGGTTTCGCCGGTGATCAAATACCAAAATGCAGATTTCCAAACTAGTGAGTATGTTTGCTATAATATTGCAGTTGTTAGATTTTTAGCAAATAAACCATTTCCAGAATATTGTGTTAGCTGTAAATTAAATATCTTACCTTAGTTTATGCAGTATAAATTATTATTACCATAATAAAAAATTAAAATAATATCAAGTCCAGCAAGTTTTCAATAAACCAATAAGAATAGAAGTTGTAAAATTAATAATTTTGTACAACAGACTTCAAAATAAATAAAATGAAAACATCATCAATGTAGTCAAAGTTAATTAAATACGCATTAAGGATAACTCAAAAACTACTGGTCAGATCTCGATTAAATTTATATGACACTAGATGAGAATCACCATCAAAAAAGAATCACCAAAATCAGTTCACCTAGAAAAAAGTTCTTAAGTAACCCTCATAAAAAAACAACAGTCGAATTGAGAACCTCCTCCTTTTTTGAAGTTGGTTAAAAATAATTTTCACATAGTTTAAATGCTACTGTAGTTATAGCTTTGTTTTATCACCAACAAACAAAGCACAAAGATCTCTTTCAAATGCACATTAATATACACATTTCTAATATACTAAATATAAAAAACATGGGTTTGTGTAGTGGAACACACGTTTGGAACAAAGTTCCTTTCATAGTATATTATTATGAATAAACATATTATATTATTGATTAACAAATATAAATAAATGAATTTACACATTTATATTTAATTTTAGGCCTAGTCAATTTGAATAGCCTATCATGTATAGGATGTCATGGGGTTCATGGTTGAATTTGGACAAAAAATTCTCATTACTATCCTAGGGGGTCAATATGACCAAAAACCAAAAAAATTGGGGGGTGGCTCGAACTTTAGGCATAGTCAGTTTGAATAGCCTATCATGTAGAAGATATCATGGGAGTCATGGTTGAATAGGGGCAATAAGTTCACATTACACTTCTAGGAGGTCAAAACGGCCAAAAACCAAAAAAATTATAATTCTTATTTCGGCTATAACTCTGCCTCCTTAGGAGGTTCTTACGCAGTCTTTACTTCCCGCATCCCACTTTTGTTTTATGTTGTAAATTAATTGAATAAAACTATGTTTATGGATTTTATCACATTTAATTTACTATTTTCATTCCTGACGTTTCGGGTGCCTTACGGCAACTTATGGTTAGCCTGGCTACCTTAAAGTTTTTAATATTTGTTCTTGCTTCGATCTGCACAGAATGAGCTTACAGTATCTCGAAGTCTTGCAATGGTATGCTTGGGTTTGGATTTAATTTTGTTAATTATAGGATCCCAACAGATGGCAGCACCCATCCATCTTCTCTATTGAAATTAGAATTAGTGTCCGACCGAAACAGGATTTTCAACCGAAACCGAAACCGAAAACGAACCTTCGGTCTGGGTGTCAGTTTCGGCCGAAACCGAAACCGAAACCGAACCTTATTTAGACATGTTCATTTTTTTGATTGTATTTTGGAATCTGGTATATTTTTATACATATACAGATAGGTAATGCATGTTAATCAAAAACAGTACCTTTAATAGAAATGCAGCAATATATTTATTTATTTTCAAGTCAAAATCAACAATTTAACGTTAAGAAATACTTTATAAAGTCAATTTTGTAAAAAAATCAACACTTACACCCATAAAAAGTTGCTCGCTAATTGAGAACATATAGACTTCATAATATATCACATTCACACTCAATATACATACACACTACACACATCTTAACAAAATCCCAGAAAATATACAATACCTGTTCAAAGTTTAAAAACTTTAATAAACTAAGTTTGTATAAAAAGGGTTATTATAACAAGGAATTTATGGATGATAATAACCCCACTATGGTGATCACAACCAAGCTATTTCTAATTTCTTTTTTGTTGTTAATTGTGTTACATACATGATTGTAAGAGTAGCGTAGCTACGTGAGGGCGTAGTGGGCCCTCGCCCACGGCCTCGCATTTAAAGGGGCCTCGCGAGACCCCCTAAAATGCGATGCCCCCAGACTTTACCACAGTTGACTAATTAATTTGATCACTTTTACCCTTGAAAAAGTGAAAGTGCGTTTGTTTGGGGCAACAATCACGGTCTTTGAAACTACCTTCAAAGACCGTGATTATTACATTGACGGAATACGAGACTTGTCAGATATTAATAGATATGAGTAAGTACGAGGGTAACACTCAAAGTTCTTAAAAAATTAAAAACTGAACAAACTAGTAAGTTATTACTCTTATTATATATTTTCAAAATAGTGTCCATATACATCTTTTTTAAGAAGTTTTTCTTTTATTTTCGGAAATAAATAAAAATCGCAAAGTGCAAAGTCGATGCTATAGGGCAGGTGACCCAGTAATTCCACGTATGACGTCGCCAAGTAGTCGATTGATTGGTTGGCGGTGTGCGACGAGGCGTTATGGTAGTGAAGGAGAATCCTACTGCGAGGTCATTTCTCCCGAACTTTTTCCAAGACAAATAGCAAACAATTGTTAGTGTAGCACTCTGCAGTAACTGGTTTTCAATCCGCTAAAACAATTATTGTTGCGTAATGACCTGTCCTTCCGAAGAACGAGGCCACCATCTTTTTTCCCCACGCTTCGACTTCTCTTTACTTTAGTTGGCAACTCCTCGGAAGGAATCTTAGTTTCAGGATCATAACAATAAATCCAGCTTTCGTCACCTGTAAGTATGTCCAACACAACATTCGAGTCACCTCCATTAAATGTTTGAACCATTTCACGACACCAATCAACACGTCGGAGTTTTTGGGCCTCTGTCAAGTTATAAGGTATACCGGGCACAAAGCTTCCTGATTGCTAAATATTCATGGAGGATTTTGCGCACTTGACTCATACCGATGCCTTATCTTGTCCGAATCTGCTGATAAGTAACTTTTTTGTCAGTCTTTATCACACGCCGCACAACACTGATGTTATCTTCAGTCGTCGCTGTAGAAGCCCGTCCCTATTGAGTTATACAAGACTAAATCAATGGCCGTCCCTCACGCAGATCATCGGTGAAATTAGTGCGACCACGTTTAAACTCATTAAACCAGTTATAAACAGTGGCACGAGATAGGACTGCATCGTGAAAGGCCAACCGAAGTCTATCATATCTTTCTTGTTGACTTAAATAACATTGAAATTCATAAAAAATCAGTGTGCGAAAATTTTCTCGCGTTAAATTCATGCCGATGTCACACAGACAATTTTCAATTTGCCGCCAAATCGTAAACAAATGACAAATTAATAAAATACATAAACAATAATATTGGCAGAGTTCCATTTTCAAAATTTGAACTTATTTTTTTATTATATCGTTTGCAAGTGGCCAGTTCTAAAAACTTTCAGTGTCGCCCTCGTATGTCGTGTCAATGTATGTTAGGTAGGACAGGTCTATTCAGTAGACCCATGGAACGAAAGAAAAGGGGCCTCGCTGATGCAACTTCACGCACGTTTATATTAGTCCACGCTACTCCTCTGATTGTAAGCTGTTATTTAAAAAAAAGTCGCGCTGGGTTTCTTGCTGGTTCTTCCAAGGACAGAGGCTTTTTTTCGAACCAGTGGTAATTAAACAAAAGAGTGACTTTCAATAAGTATTATTTACAATCTATATTGAATAAAAAAGATTCTGTTTCTGTTTCTGTATTCTGTTTATGAATAAAATACGAATCACGAACTCATCCGAACGACACACGATAATCCACGATCACTGAGTTTCGGTGCCGCCGAAGGTTCGGCAGGTTTTTTGCCGAAACCGAAACTATTACCGAAACTAGATTTTTTGCCGAAACTTTGCCGAAACCGAAACCGAAACCGAATCTTCGGTCGGTCACTAATTAGAATGTTTTTTAATTTCAATAGCCTCGCGTATCATCCCAGGTAGAAATCGGTGTTCTTTTGTGAGGATTTGTGGTCTATCAAATCTGATGTAATGGCGGGGGTGATCTTGAACATGTTCACAGACTTCAGACTTCCCAGAGTGTTGGTGCCTCACATCAGCTATATGTTCTCTCATGCGAGATTTAATAGATCTTTTTGTTTGTCTTATGTAAGAGAAACCACATTCGCTATCAAGCTTGTACACTCCTGCATCTTGTAGAGGGATATTACACTTGATGAATGGTAAAAATTGACAAATCTTCTTCAGCGGCTTGAAGTATGTTTTAATGCAAGCTTGCTTTAAAATATAGCCTTACTTAACTGTGACTCCTCTGACATAGGTTAGTACAGCAGGTACACGCTCGACTATGGCCGGCTTCACTCGGTCACTGTGACGTAGGCGCGGGACTCGAAATTTTTTTTTTATAGTAAGGGGGCAAACGAGCATGCGGCCTACCTGATGGTAAGTGACTACCGTCGCCCATGAACAACCGCGACACCAGGGGAATTGCAGATGCATTGCCGGCCTTTTAGAAAGGTGTAAGTTCTTTTCTTGAAGGTTCCTAAGTTGTATCAGTTCGGTAAAATTGCTGGTGGTAATCGATTCCACAAGGAAGTTGTGCGAGTGAGAAAACTTCTTCTAAATCATATAATGGTGGACCACCAATCATCCAGATAGTATGGATGGTATCGCGAGTTTTGTCGCGATGTGCGATGGTGAAATTGAGTGGCTGGAATTAGTCCAAACAATTCCTCAGAGCAATCCCCATGATAGATGCGATAAAATACGCAAAGAGATGCAACATCTCTACGCAGTGCCAGTGTATCGAGCCGATCAGAAAGAACTCGGTCGTCGACGATTCGAACCGCTCTGTGCTAGATGCGGTCAAGTGCAAGAAGCTGGCACTGGTGTGCCCCGGCCCAGAGTTGAGAAAAGTATTCCATGTGAGGCCGAACTTGCGCTTTGTAAAGTTGCAAGCGATGTGCTGGCATGAAATACTCTCTTGCTCTGCTGAGCACGCCAAGCTTTTTAGAGGCCAATTTGGCCTTCCCTTCCAAGTGACCACGAAACTGCACATTATTCGATATGTCAACGCCGAGGATTCCCATAGTAGCTGAGGCAGCAAGGGGACTGCCTTGAAACTGAGGAGATACGACAAAGGGGTTATTTTTAGCGGTAAACGCGCAAACTTGTGTCTTTTGGGGATTGAACTGGACTAGATTTAGTCGCCCCTAATCCGAAACTTTGTTCAGCAAAGACTCGACTTCAGACACAAGTTTGCCCCGGTACTCGGCGACGTTTTCCCGAGAAATATTGACACGGCCGGTATATAAGGCATCACCAGTGCTGTCGTCTGCATAGCAATGAATGTTACCAGTTTGCAACATATCATTGATATGCAGGAGAAAAAGAGTTGGTGATAGCACGCAGCCTTGTGGAACACCAGCGTTGATAGGCTTGAAATCAGAGCATGCACCGTCTGCTACGACCTTGAGGTTCCGATCAGCAAGGAAACTGGTGATCCATTTTCACAATTTCTCGGGAAGCCCATAGGAAGGAAGCTTCGAAAGAAGCGCTTTGGGCCAGACCCGATCGAAGGCCTTCGTTATGTCCAAACGGCCAATGCCTCCCCCTCGGACTTTTTGAAAATTGTTGCAATACTTGCTCGACGTGCTGAAGCTCGGCGGCCAGATGTTTTCTCTCACATAATAGAATAGAATAGAATTTTTTTTATTTACCGCTGGTTCGTAAAAGATCCCAGTCCTGGGAAGAACCAGCAAGAAACCCAACGGGACTTTTTTTTCAAACATATTTCACTTAACAATAACTTCGTTTATACGATTTTTAAATGATTTTTCATAGAACCAGCATGGTGGCGATCACCTTATTCCCATGGGTTATTTTCATTCATGTATTCCTTTTGGTACAGTTTTTCTTTAATAAAACTTTTAAACTTGTTTATTGACAAACTTTGAATATGTTCTGGGATTTTGTTGTAAAGGCGTATTACATTGCACCATAAATGAATTACTGATTCTGTGGAGTCTAGTAACTGGCATTACAAGCTTATGTTTGTTCCTAGTGTTTAAAGTATGCACATCCTTATTGTTATTAAAGCTATTTATGTTTTTGTGCCGTGTAGTGGCGGTTAAGAATATCCACTACCCCATATCTTCCCGTGGGTGTCGTAAAAGGCGACAAAGGAAAACAGGCAGGAGATGGGCAGCAGCATCTTTCTGATAACAGCAAAAATACAATAAGAAAACTGCGGTTGCCAATCCGCTCGCCAAGCGTGGCAACTATGGCAAAAACCCCCCAAATGGATAAAGTTACTAAGAGACGGCCCCCAGTCCCCGGCGGCCCGCTGTTCCTGGCTACGGTGGCGACCATGGTAACGGCGGGGCAGGGGGTGCTAAGAATCTCCGGTGGAGGTTCGGTTGCCACCTACGACGATTCGACCTGGCAACATACAACGCACGCACCCTGAGGACTGACGAGAAGATTGTGGAGCTGCAAGAAGACATAGACAAGTTACGCTGACATATTATAGGATTATCCGAAGTCCGAAGAGAGGGGAAGGAAACGGTAATCCTCGAATCCGGCAACTTGCTCTATTACCGGGAGAGCGACCATCTGTCCCAAGGAGGTGTCGGATTTATCGTCCACAAGTCTCTCGTTAACAACGTTGTAAAGATTGAGAGTGTGTCGACGAGGGTTGCGTACCTTATACTCAGAATCACCAAATGGTATTCGCTGAAGGTCATACAGGTTTACGCACCAACCTTGGCACACCCCAATGAGGAGGTGGAGGAAATGTATGAGGATATCTCTAGAGCCATGCATTCCTCCAAAACCCAATATACGGTGTTAATGGGAAACTTCAATGCAAAACTAGGCACAAGAGAGAATAGTGAGCTGAAAGTAGGGAAATTTGGAATAGGGAAACGGAACCCAAGGGGCCAGCAGCTGGCCGACTTCATGGAGAAAGAGGGACTCTTTATGATGAACTCTTTCTTCCAGAAGCGGCCCCACAGGAAGTGGACCTGGTCGAGCCCCGACGGTTCGACAAAAAATGAGATTGACTTCATTATGACGACCAGACGACAACTGTTCAGTGATGTCTCAGTGATCGCGAGGGTGAAAACCGGCAGCGATTACCGAATGGTTAGAGGCACAGTGAACCTAAACGTTAAGTTGGAGAGGTCTCGTCTCATGAAGTCAACGCTCCGTCCCCCTTGTGTTCTAATCCAAAGTCCCGAAACCTTTCAGCTCGAGTTACAAAACCGTTTTCAGTGCCTAGAAGACTGGAATGAAGTGGACGATATGAATGACAAGCTCGTGGAAACTGTCCATGCGGTTGGAGCTAAGTTTTGCAAGACCCGCCGCAGAAGAACACAATAACTCTCCGATCACACTCTTAATCTCATGGCTGTTGGACGGGATATGAATCTGCACTCTTCAGTAGATTTGACAGCATACAGGCAACTGAATAGACAGATCTCCAAATGCACACGGCGGGACTTACGCAACTTTAATACTGCTCGTATTAAAGAACCGATCGAGTGGAACCAATGCTCCAAAGTCTTTGCTAGAGATCTGTCTGCCAGAAAGAGCCAACTGTCGAAGCTGAAGCCCGAGTGTGGCAACGTCATTTCCGGGACACCTGAGATTTTGAGTGAGATTGAGAGCTTTTATGGACAGCTGTACACATCATCGTTGGAGCCACACGCAAGTATGAGTAACGATCCAAGAGCGAGTCTTATCCGACATTATTCCGATATGATATCCCGGACGTCAGTCTGAGCGAGATTAGAATGGCTCTCCAGCACCTTAAAAACGGCAAGGCCCCAGGCGAGGATGGAATTACAGCGGAGATTCTGAAAGCGGGTGGAAAACCGGTACTTGAAGTCCTTCAGAAGCTCATTAATTCCGTCCTCCATGGTGGCATTACACCGGAGGCGTGGAGCAGAAGTGCGGTAGTCTTGTTCTTCAAGAAAGGCGACAACGATCTCTTGAAGAACTACGGACCGATTTCCCTTCTTAGCCGCGTCTAACTTCTGTTTTCGAGAGTCATTACGAATCGTCTCGCACACAGACTTGACGACTTCCAGCCTCCCGAACAAGCCGATTTCCGAAAAGGCTTTAGCACCATAGACCACATACATACCCTTCGGCAAATTGTACAGAAGTCCGAGGAGTACAATTTGCCACTATGTCTAGCGTATGTGTACTATGAGAAAACCTTTGTTTCCGTCGAAATTTAGGCGGTGCTGAGGTCCCTTCAGCGGTGCCAAGTTGACTGTCGGTATATCGAAGTGTTGAAGTGCTTGTACAGTAGGGCTACGATAGCTATCCGAGTACAGAATCAGAGTATGAAACCTATCCAATTGCAGAAAGTTGTAAGACAGGGTGACGTCATATCCCCGAAACTCTTCACCGCTGCATTGGGAGACGTTTTCAAGCATCTGGACTGGAAAGGATACGGTATCAACATCAATGGCGAGTACATCACTCACCTTCGATTTGCCGACGATATAGTTCTTATGGCAGAATCGCTGGAGGACCTAAGCACTATGCTCAATGACCTCAATAGTGTTTTTCAACGGATAGGTCTTATGATGAACGTGGACAAAACAAAAATCATGTTTAATGTCCATGTCACACCTATGCCGGTAATTGTTGGGAGCACTAAGCTCGAAGTTGTTGACGAGTATGTTTACCTGGGACAAATAGTCCGACTAGGTAAGCCCAACTTCGACCGAGAGGTCAATCGACGGATTCAACTCGGTTGGGCAGCGTTCGGGAAATTATGGCACATCTTCTCGTCAGGTATACCTCAAAACTTGAAAACGAGACTGTACAACCAGTGTGTGTTGCCAGTGATGACATATGGAACTGAGACGTGGTCCTTCACTGCTGGCCGGATGAGGACGCTCAAGGTCGCTCAGCGAGCTATGGAGAGGGCTATGCTCGGAGTTTCTCTGCGTGATAAACTTAGAAATGAGGATATCCGCAGTAGAACCAGAGTGACCGACATAGCCCAACGGATTAGTAAGCTGAAGTGGCAATGGGCCGGCCATATAGCTCGAGGAACCGACAAACGATGGGGAAAAAAGATTCTCGAGTGGCAGCCTCGTACCGGCAGGCGAAGTGTAGGGCGTCCCCCCACTAGATGGAGTGAAGACCTGGTAAGATATGCAGGAATTCGATGGATGTAGGTGGCTCAGAACCGTGCTTTGTGGCATTCCTTTGGGGGAGGCCTATGTTCAGCAGTGAACTTGTGATGCTGGGACGTGGGCTGTAATGATGATGATGATTCAAGTTAGTTGTATAAAAATTTTAATTTTTAATTATGTGATTTTTTATCAATGGTTGTTAGTTGAATTTATAGTCCAAGTGATTGATAAGGATGTAACTCCCGAACATCTTCAAAGTGACATCGACCGAATCCATAAGTGGAGTATAGATAATAAAATGATGTTTAATGCCGGCAAATGTTACGACATGACCTTTAGCCGCAAGTTACAACCTACACATGGCACCTATACCTTAGCAGGTGTTGAAATAAAGCGCGTGTCAACCATTAGAGATCTTGGTGTTTTTTTTTATAGGAGAGGGGCAAACGAGCATGCGGCTCACCTGATGGTAAGTGACTACCGCCGCCCATGAACAACTGCAACACCAGGGAGGGAATTGCAGATTCGTTGCCGGCCTTTTAAAAAGGAGTACGCTCTTTTCTTGAAGGTCCCTAAGTCGTATCGGTCCGGAAAAATCGCTGATGGTAATCGATTCCACAAGGAAGTCGTGCGAGGAAGAAAACATCTTCTAAATCGCACAGTGGTGGACCGCCAATCATCCAGATGGTGTGGATGGTATCGGGAGTTCTGCCGCGATGTGCGTTCGTGAAATTTGGCGGCTGGGATTAATCCGAACAATTCCTCAGAGCACTCCCCGTGGTAGATGCGAAATAAAATGCAAAGAGATGCAACATCTCTTCGCAGCGCCAATGAGTCGAGCCGATCGGAAAGGACTCGGTCGTCGACGATTCGAGCCGCTCTGCGCTGGATGCGGTCAAGTGGAAGGAGCTGGCACTGGGGAGCCCCTGCCCAGAGATGGGAACAGTATTCCATGTGAGGCCGAACCTGCGCCTTGTAAAGTTGCAGGCGGTGTGCCGGCATGAAATACTGTTCCGCTCTGCTGAGCACGCCAAGCTTTTTAGAGGCCCATTTGGCCTTCTCTTCCAATTGACCACGAAACTGCACGTCACTCGATATCTCGACTCAAAGGATTCCGATACTGGCTGAGCCAAGAAGGGGAGTGCCTTGAAACTGAGGAGATACGACAAAGGGGTTCTTTTTAGCGGTAAACGCGAAAATTGTGTCTTCTGAGGATTAAACTGGACTAGATTTAGTCGCCCCCAGTTCGAGACTTTGTCCAGCAAAGACTCGACTTCAGACACAAGTTTGTTCCGGTACTCGGAGACGTTTTCCCGAGAAATATTAGCACGGTCGGTGTATAGAGCATCACCAGTGCTGTCATCCGCATAGCAATGAATGTTACCAGTTAGCAACATATCATTGATATGCAGAAGAAACAGCGTTGGTGAAAGCACACAGCCTTGTGGAACACCAGCGTTAATAGGCTTGTAGTCAGAACATGCACCGTCTACAACGACCTTGATGCTCCGATCTGCAAGGAAGCTGGTGATCCAATTGCACAATTTCTCGGGAAGCCCATAGGAAGGGAGCTTCGAAAGAAGCGCTTTGTGCCAAACCCGATCGAAGGCCTTCGCAACGGCCAACGCCTCCCCCTTGGACTCTACTGCCTCCGCCCATCTATGGGTTAGGTAGACCAGAAGGTCACCAGCTGATCGACTCCGACGAAAACCGTATTGGCGGTCACTAATCAGCTGGTGATCCTCAAGGTACCGGATGAGCTGGCAGTTGATAATGGATTCCATTATTTTGGAGAACAAGGAGGTGATCACGATAGACCTATAGTTGGACGGGTCTGAGCGGTCGCCTTTTTTAGGGATCGGGTGGACAAAAGCTGTCTTCCATGAATTCGGGACTACGCCTTGGGAGTAGGAGTACCGGAAAAGACGCGTTAGGACTGGTGCCAACTTCGGAGCACACGTCCTCAGCACAATTGGGGGGATTACGTCAGGCCCACTCGACTTCTGGATGTCCAGGGAGAGAAGTGCTTTGCGAACCGAGCGCTGTGAGAACAGCACATCCGGCATGGAGCACTCACACCGCGGGATGGTCGGCGGTGTTTCCTCCCCGTCATCAAGAGTCGAGTTGGACGCAAAAAGGGAGCCTAAAAGGTCGGCTTTGTCTTTTGCGTCATGGGCCAATGAGTCGTCCTCCCTGTGCAGAGATGGTAGTGATGGCTTACAGAAATTCCCTTGGACAGCCTTGGCGATAGACCAGAATGCACGGGTCCCCGAAGAAAGGCGAACTAGTTTCTCGCCAATTCTGCCTATGTGCTCTAACTTTGCCTTGGCAATAACTCTTTTGAAGGACCTGGAGGCGAAGTTATACTTCTTTTTAAGTATGCTGGTGTTTACATCCCGAGTCGCCGAAGCCGCAGCCCAGGCTTGATAACACTCCTGCTTACTGCGTAATGCAGTTTTACAGGAGCGACCAAACCAAGGCTGAGATCTGCCTCCGATGGGTACCACAGATGATGGAATAAATAGTTCCATTCCCTGTAGCACCACATCAGTGACAGAGTCAGCAACAGCGCTGGGATCATCCGACGAGAAGCAAACCCAAGAGCCGAGATCGACGGAAACCTGATATCCGTTCGGATGAGAGGTCAGCAGAAGGTCCAACAGGGAAGGTGTATGATCCTCCACATCTGGAATCCGCGTAGGCGAAGTAACCAGTTGTGTCAGACCATATGCCAAGGCAAAGTCATAAACAGATCTCCCCGCATGATCGGTTAAACGTGAACCGAGCCATTCGGCATGGTGGGCGTTAAAATCGCCAAGGATCACGATCTCTGCGGATGGGACCTGTTGTAGCAAGGAATCTGTAGCCATTTGGACGTGGTCGATGAGTCGGTCTGTTTCGGCATTACGCTATGGGACCTATAGAGGCACCCGTAGACGCGCGGATGGTCGTCGCTGTCTACGCGTAGCCAAAGGATGTACAGGTCCGAACCTTCAAGACTGCCGAGGCGTCGAGAACAGATGTCCTCTCTGACATACACGCAAACTCCAGCCCGAGGCACAAAGGAGTGCTCCAATTTGTACCCCGGGCAGGAGAGATACGCAATATTAGCCGGAGAGGAAACCTGCGTCTCGGTCAGGAAGAGCAAGGCCGGCTTCGCCGTCTCGAGATGGTAGTGGACGGCGTTTAGGTTAGAGTGAAGTCCCCTGATGTTGCAGAAATTCACGGATAGCGTGGCAGGGGTCGCCTTGGTACTGTTGCTCAGTTTGCCCCGAGCAGTTATGTTTTTGAGCGGAATTATTTTGGAGGTCGTGGTACCAACCCTGCTCGAGCCAGCCCATACGTGCAACAGCAAAAACTGCTGCGTGGCTCTACCACCGTTATAATGGTGTGACATTTGACTGCGGATTGACGTTCCATGCACACATATAGCTTCAGAATCTTACAGACGCCTAGGTTTTGTCCTACGCAATGCCCGTGATTTCAATGATCCTATTGTCATCAAATTATTATTTAACTGTCTAGTTAGAAGTAAGTTAGAATTTGCTGCAGCCGTCTGGAATCCCCACGAATCCACATATGAATTGTTGATTGAAAACCTTCAGATGGTCAGAAAGCCTTCCTGCGTTTTTTATATAAGAAGATTTACGGTTATTATCCATTTATGTATTCTACTCTTTTCTTGCTGGGAATGTTAGGATATAATTCCCTTTCAGTGCGTAGAGCCAGAGATCAGATCCTAATAGCCATAAAAATTTTAAGGAGCATGGTAGATTCCCCAGAGCTGCACAATACTTTGTGTACACTTTATGTGCCTAACAACTACCTGCGTCATAGGCCTACTCGACGACACCGGCTGTTCGCCACATCCCATTGCCGCACTGTGTCGCGCGCGTAATCCCCGTTGTGTCGCATGCATGGTGCTTTAAACTCCTTAATGGAGACAGTCCCGGAATGTGACATCTTTAATGACACACTCAAGGTGATCATGTCAAACTGTCTCATGTTATGTGAAAGCCATGTTTGTTAGGTAAATAAGTTGTATGTTGTTATCACTTTATTCTGTTTTATATTATTTTATTTCCTCTAGTTATTGTTAACTATGTTTGATCTCTGACTTGTTATTTGTTTTTCAATTATGTTATATGTTTAGTTTTACCTATTAATTACTGTCATTGGCGCAAGCCGTTGTAATTAATTATAAATAAATAAATAAGTCTGAGATTGTTCATGTACAACTTATTTGTGTACTACCCCCACAATACAGGAGGAGTATCTCCTGTTATTTAAACATTTTTTTAAAAGAGATAAAATATGAATGTATTTATTTGTTACTATACATTTTTCACTTTCATGGCTAATTTCTTAGTACTTTAAAGCTCACTAGTTTTTATTTAGCTATATATATATGACCTTCTCTCCCCTCCCTCCCTCCAAACATTGCGACTGATCTTATGGGAGGCTGTTTGAAGCCTGATGGTCTGATAACCTGTAAGAAATATCATCTATCATCTATCTAGACTAAAAATTTGTAAGCCCATTGAAAACGCGTTTGTGTTTGCGATTTTACAGTATTGGGCGTCCAAAACATGTTCGTGTTATGGCTGGTGCTCTCGAAGGGGAACTGTTCGTGGGACCCCGTGCGGAGGAGCACCGGGGCTTGCTCAGCATCAAATACCCCATGGAGCATGGGATCGTAACAGATTGGAATGATATGGAGCGAGTGTGGAATTATATTTATAGTAAGGTATGTACAAACCTGGAATTTTTCTGTGATATAAAATCCAACAAGAGTAACTGACATAGACCAGAGGTCGCTGCCCCGGTTTGTAAATTAAAGTAGCAAGGGGCCGACCATATAGCTCAAAAGAACTGACAACAACATAATCGCAGAATTTCTCTGTTGGGATTTCTCAAAAAAACTAATTGACATAGCTTAGGGGACCAGTAAGCTAAAGTTGTAAATTGTCAACCATATGGCTTGGAACAGCTGACAAATGATAGAGAAGATAGGTTGTTATGTGTCAGCCTCATACTAACTAGTGCAGTGTTGAGCGAGCACCACCAGATGAAGTGATGACATGATGAAACGGGTAGTCGATGGGCGATGGAGGCAAGTGCCTCAGGACCATACTTTATGCCAGTATAAAGGAGGCCTATGTTCAGTAGTGGATTTGTGATGGGCTGTATATATAATAATAGTGGTTGAAAAATATGTTTTAAAACCCCTATCTTAGTCCACAAATGTTGTAAGATGGTAGTGTTAAAATATCTAGCCCAGTAACATGAGCAACTTCAAAAGTGCGTGACATCTGGTACTGCGGTCGTCAATGCCCCTGCCAAGTCTAGCGATTAAGACAAATTTTCTTTACACTTACATACACTTTGCCGAGGGATTGGTGTTTGCCATGATTTTATTTTAGTTTTAATAATTCGTAGAGCAGGCACATGTTGTTACAATTATAAACCACTGTGTGTTGTGAAAATAAAGATTTTTTG
Organism: Parnassius glacialis; assembly: GCA_033319125.1. NCBI lineage: Eukaryota > Metazoa > Arthropoda > Insecta > Lepidoptera > Papilionidae > Parnassius > Parnassius glacialis. Next base: position 55,595,118 of record JAVANC010000004.1, read on the forward strand.
ATTTTTTTATTGATTATCCATTACAGCCTATAAAAACCTCTGCTAAACATAGACCTTCCAAATATATTGCCTCATAAAGCGAATTTTGCCATAGTTGCCACGCTAAACAGGTTGATTGGCAACCGCAGTTTTTTATTAATTTCAATTGTTATCACGAAGATGCTGCAGCCGATGTCCTGTTTCCCTCTGTCACCTCTTATGACATCTACAGGACGAAATGGAGTAGTGGATATTCTTACACCATTGCTTCACGGTTTTGATTAATAAGTTTTAATTAATTTCTATTGCACTGATCAAGAATTAAATTTGGTGGGGGGCACCAACACTGACTAAGTAAACACGTTTTTTAACAAGGGTTGAGTTGTTAAGAAGTTCTTCTTTAAAAAAAAATGGTTCCATCGTTTCGCTGATGAATCTCTGCCAATGTCATGGTTGAGAGTTACGAGAGGAAGTAAGAGTGAATCCTTAGCTGCTGGCTGATATACATAGGCGGATTAAATGTCGACAGCGCCCTAGGCTAGCATCTCATCGGCGCCCCTGTAGCGGCCATATGTATAGCTACTTATTTTGCAAATAAACTACGTTATAATTTACAATATAGTTTAATAGTTGCAAAATAATTAGGACCTGAGTAACCTTAGCAGGTGGGCGTGAATGAAAAATGTGATGAGAGAGGGAAGGCTATGTAGAAGTAATCAAATAGACGAATTTTTTTTGGAACGAAGTGCCTTATCGGACGGTACGAATTTGGCGGATGGTGGCTAGGCGAGAAAAAATGTAAGATTTTCCGTCACGACCCCTTCTGAAGTAGTGTAGACGGCCTTGGCGGCTATGAGGAAGCGAGATGTACTAATATCCATTTCTTATCTTGCCATGATAGAAATATTATTTTATTTTAAATGACGCTTCACTATAATAGACGCTAGTTCATTTATTTGTATTTGTTAATCAATAATATAAATACGTTTATCAATAATAATATACTACGAAAGAAACTTCGTTCCAACCGAGTGTTCCACGACACTCACACATGTTTTTTTTTTTCATTTAAAAGATTTAGAAAACCAACAGCTCTTATGAATATACAATGATAATAATTTATAAATGGTTATAACAGCCAATTATAGGTTTCCCTGTATAAATTTTAAATGGTATTTCCTACTCTTAATACATATCAAATAAGAACAAGGTGAAACTAGTAAACTTAAGTACTACTAGTAACTAAGAGGTACGCGCATGCGCGCACGCACGTGTGTGTGTGTCTCTGTGTGTGGTGTGCGTGCGTGCGTGCGCGTGTGTGTGTGTGGGGGGGGGGGGGTAGGGTGCGTGCGTGCGTGCGTGCATGTGCGCGCGCGCGCGTGTGTGTGTGTGTGTGTGTGTTCGTGTGTTCGTGTAGGTATGGGTCTATAGATATATAAATAAATGTTTTATCATACATATTATTTATAATATATCAATATAAAAATTACGTGTCACGTTGTTTGTCCGCGATAAACTCCTAAACTATTGAACTGATTTCAATGAAATACTGCACACTCTGTGCAGTTACGTCTAACTTGAGAGATAGGATAGTTTTTATCCTGATAAGTGACCCTCAATATTTTTTTATTACGAATTTAAGGATTTTTTTTAATATGAAGGGTCATTGAAAAGGGCAGAACAACGTCTGCCTGGCCAGCTAGTATCAATATAAAAAAAACAACATATGAAATGATATACTTTAATGTTATAATAATATGTATGCGAATAGATAAGTTATTTACCGTAAAAGCTTGAGAACTTCTTGTTTGATTTTAGCTTTGGACATGTAAAATATATCTAAGTTCGAGAATTTTTTATTATATATTGAGCAAATCCGAGTCAAGGGAGAGTTTCTTACATAGTTAGAATTTGGGAGCGAATAAAGGAATAAGAATATATTTTTTATTTTATGTAAGGAGGTACTTACTAATTTTTTTTCTTTTAAAATCTTTCGCGCGCTCTCCTTTGTTACTTTGCGTCCCTTGGCATGTGCCTAGTTTGCCTTAAGGATACCCGCCACTGCAGATATAGAAAATATAAGCTGTTGTATAACCCACCAACCTCTTAGTAACCTACAAGGGGAAACACTACAAACATTAATTACGAAGTTAAACAAGTAGGAAAGAAAGTTTTGCCTTTCAAGACAGACAAAGACTTGTATTGGAAAGCTTTTTTTGCACATCTCTGAATTCACAGCTTCTAGTTGGTCTTGAACTTTCAAAAATATTTAACACATGTACTAGGTATCGAAAGTTACTGACTTTTGTTACATTAGTCATATTACAAAAAGGGTGAAAAATGAATACACTGTCCATCAGATGGTAAGTGGATGCTATGACCTATAGACATCTACATATATCCTCAATTAAGTTGTCACCTATGAGGACTGCGATGGAATGCCTCATTTAATGTTATTTTACACCCGCCATACGAAACACAGCAGCATTAAGTTGCTATTTCATGCTAGTATTCTGTAAGAACATGGTACTTCCTTGGTAAGGCCGAACCATTTGTGCTGCAACCATAATGTAGCTGCAGCGTGGCTCTATTCCGTGCAACACCACATTCCAAAGCCTAGTTCCCAAGCAAGCACTAAAAACTTAACAATTAACAACTATTTTTAGGACCAACTTTCCACATTCTCCGAGGAGCATCCGGTCCTACTGACCGAGGCACCGCTCAACCCTCGCCGCAACCGGGAGAAAGCGGCCGAGATGTTCTTCGAAACCTTGAATGTACCAGCTCTCTTCCTGTCTATGCAGGCTGTACTTAGTTTGTAAGTGCTACCAATTGTAGTTCCACACTTGACATGCTTAGCTGGCAGGTTGCAAACTGCAGTTTTTTTTTATTTTAACCTATAAGTTTATTATAATTAAAACTTTTAGGAAGAGGTTGCCGTCCTCTCCTGTTTCATAGTTGAAACTGGAGAGTTAAGCTGAACGCATATTTGTCAGCACCGTACGCGCCGCACGCGCCGTAGGCTATAGAGGCCTACATCTATCCTCGATTAAAAAACAAAATGCACTTGCGATGTCACCCCTGATAACTAAGATGGAATGCCTCATTTCCAGTAAAAAGGGTTTCCGGATCTCTCACTCACCATACAAAACAGCAGCATTGAGCTGCTGTTTTACGCAGGTATTCTGTGAGGGCGTGGTCCTATCCCGGTGTAGCTGATCGATTTTCGCTATAACTATAATATAGCATATATTGACTGCCTCGTCGGTCTAGTGGTTGTACTAGTGCGACTGCTGATCATGAGGTCCCGGGTTCGAATCCCGGGTCGGGCCAAAAAATCAGTTGTTGAGCTTTTCCATCAAGAAATTCTCTGTAGCTGCCCGGAGTCAGGAAGTTGGCGGTGTTTCACCCCCGTGCCTCGGAAAGCACGTAAAGCCGTTGGTCCTGCGCCTGATCTCTCTCCGGTCGTGTCGGTTTACCGTCCCATCGGGCTATGAGAGTGAGGGAATAGAGGGTGCACCTGTGCTTGCGCATACACTTGGGCACTGTAATCCTGTCCTGCGCAGATGGCTCGTCTCCGATGAGACTGGCCGCCGTGGCCGAAATTCGGTCTGGAGGACATTATTATTAATATAGCTGCATTGTCACTATCGCTATATATAAAAATAAATTGCTGTTCGTTAGTCTCGCGAAAACTCATGTGTTTTTGAGTGGGTCTCTGGATGATCTAAATGTATCACAATTGGACCCGGTAGGTGGCGCTGTTGTCGAGATCCAGAAATCACCCGTGCGAAGCCGGGGCGGATCGCTAGTCACATATAAAATGTCTATGTAAGCCTAAGCGTAAGCCTATGTTCAGCAGTACAGTTTTATAGTCTGTCGTGGCAATGGTCACTCACACAATTTCAAAATTTCAGATACGCAACTGGCAGGACCACGGGAGTCGTTCTGGACTCGGGCGATGGTGTGACCCACGCGGTACCCATCTATGAGGGCTTCGCGATGCCGCACAGCATAATGAGGGTCGATGTGGCTGGCCGAGACGTCACCAGATACCTCAGGTAATCTCACATCAATGCCACAATCACACATACAAACTTAACAAGAAATGTATTCTAAATCACGCTATAGAAGTTTTTAAAAGTTTCTGCTTTCTATACATATATAGTGATTTGTAATGGCGGTGTAAATATATCCACTTTATAATATATCCCATATCGCACTGTAGATATTGCAAGAAGTGACAGCGGGAATTAAATCAGGAGATGGCCAGCTGCGTCTTCCTAATAACAACAAAAAAAACTGGTTGACTACTTGCATGATATGATTTTTTTTTATAGGATAAGGGTGACAAACGAGCACACAGTCCACCTGATGGTAAGTGGTTGCTGCAGCCCTTAGACATCTACAACTATCCTCGTTTGCGAATCAAAATGCAGATGCGTTTTCACCCGTGAGGACTAAGATGGAATGCCTCATTTCCAGTAAAAAGGGCCTCCGGCCACCTGCCCTCACCAAGCGAAACGCAGAGGTAAACCTCTACTTCACGCTGGTATTCTGTGAGGTCGTGGTACCACCTCGGTTCGAGCCGGCCCATCCGTGTGACAGCAAAAGCTGCCGCGTGGCTCTGCCACTGTTTAAATATGATGCATTCTACGAGTAATATATGAATGACTGTCGATGGTGACAAGTTTCATTGGAGATTAGCCGTCTACGGCATAACTGGATAATTCTATTCTCTTACTATCATATTCCGATGGGACGGCTATCCAAGACCGGAGAGATATTTTGACGGCTCCGTGGCGCGGTGGCTTAGCAGTGAAATGCAGCGCTAAGGGCCGTGTGTTCGAATCCTGCACGGAACAAATATTTTAATGGCCTACAAATAATTGTTCTTGGACTCGATGTTAGTACTTGTGTAAATTACACACATATACAGGATCCACATATTCACCCAGAATACAGGAGAAAATCCTAGTATTTAGGTAATGTTATAATATAAAAAAGTGAAGGAAGAGAGAGGGGAGATCAGGCTCAGGACCAACGGCTCTACGTGCTTTCCGAGGCTCGGGGGTGAAACACCACTAACTTCCTAACCCCGGGCTGCTATTGGGCATTTCTTGACAGAAAAATCTCATTCATTTATTCATTACAGACTAAAAAGTCCACTGCCGAACATAGTCCCGTAGATTGTATCATAAGGGGGATATTTGCCATGTTACCACTCTTAGCAGGCCTCTAACGACACCTACAGGACGATATTTTCATACGTGGTAGAGCCGTGCTACATCTATATTAGTAGTATAGTTGTAGCACGAATGGGTCAGCTCAACCGGGGAAGGACCACGCTCTCACAGAATACCAGCGTAAAATAATAGCCTAACGCTGCTGTGTTTCATATGGTGAGTGTAGAGAACTGGAGACCCTTTTTACTGGAAACGAGGCATTCCATCTTAGTCCTCACGGGTGATAACGCATCTACATTTTGATTCAAAATCGAGGATAGATGTTGATATCTATGGGTCACAGCAACCACTTACCATCAGGTGGAATGTGTGCTCGTTTGTCACCCTATCCTATAAAAAAGAGACATTGTATACTCGTGGGCAAACATCCACCCCAGGCACAGTAATAATTTGAAGGCTATACAAAGCTACGGCCCACAGCGTCCTAATCAAATATTTAGCCACTACACTACCAATCTGGCCGGATTCGTTTCACATTGGCATCATTATCACCACATCCCTTCACAGGTTCAATATTAAATAAAGCCCTACATAGAGAATACCCAAAATGCTGTTTGAGCCATGTGTGTCCATCTAAGTGGAGGAGGCCCATGTTCAGCTATGAACTTTTCCAGACTAATGGAGTAGTTTAAATAAAATGAATTTCTTCCAGATTACTTCTCCGTAAAGAAGGAGTCAATCTTCGTACATCAGCTGAGCTTGAAATAGTGAAAGCTATCAAGGAGCGAGCCTGCTACTTATCTCCGAACCCTCTGAAAGAAGAGAGCATGGACTCTGAAAGGGCACAGTACACTCTACCGGATGGGACACAATTGGAGGTATGTAGATACCAACCTGAATACTTCCTACATGTCTTACCAGGTCGTCATCTAGTGGGGAGCCACCCCACACTTCACCTACACGTACAAGACTACCACCCGAGAACCTTTCTTCCCCATCGGTTGTTCTTCGAGCTATATGGCCTGCCCATTGCCACTTCAGCTAGCATAGCCCCTCCACAGCTCGCTGAGCGACCTTTAGCTTCCTCATACGGCCATTATCAGTAATACAATTATCAGCACTCATTATTGGCATAGTTATAATTTGTACATAATATACATGATTTCTAATATAGGGCAACATGGGCTTTATACCTGGCTGGCATCGATGAAATTATTAATTTGCAATTTTAAGTACCACGTGTTTTATCATGGCGGTGGAGGAAAACATCGTGAGGAAAGCTGCATGTATTGGAAAAAATAAAATCATGCGTGAGTGTCGTGGAACACTAGGTTACACAACAAAGTTCCTTTTGTAGTATATCGTTATTGATAAACATATATTATTGATCAACAAATACAAATACATGAATTACTAGCGTCTATTAAAATTAAGCCTCATTTAAAATAATATTTCTTTCATGGCAAGATAAGAAAAAGTGTGAAGGAGATGGATATTATTCATCATCTCGCTTGCACTAATAGAAGGGGGGCGTGACTGAAAAATCTTACACTTTTTCTCTTCTCTTCTCCCTTCTCTCTTCCCCTTCTCTCTTCCCCTTCTCTCTAGGCCCCGTCCGTCAAATTCGTACCGTGCGATAATGAACTTCGTTCCAAAAACAATTCTATTCTATTTTCAACTTTTAAACAGTGCTCACTTTAGAAAAGTGCTTTCTAAAACCAATTTTGAATAACAGTATTTTGACTTTTTTTATTTTTATTTTTTTCTTTCTTTCATGCATTAATTTATACAAAAAAAAAGATTTATATTTCGCTTTATTTTAATTTAATCGGAGTTCTATGTATTTATCGGTGTAAACGGTGTCAGTCAATGTTCTTGGTTCCTGCGATACAAGCCTAGAGCTTAGTGCAGAAACCAGTGTATTGCTTAATTATGTAATGTTTTTTGGTTAAATAAATACATTTTCTATTTCTATTTCTACTTTGGCTATAAGAAGCACTTTATGTTTTCTCTACAGATTGGTCCAGCAAGGTTCCGTGCACCGGAAGTGCTGTTCAGGCCTGACCTAATTGGTGAAGAATGTGAAGGTAATTCTTCCCTTTTTTTCTCTATCAGACTGCAAAATCTCTGCTGGGTCTATATCATTAATAAAAATTAAGTGTAGTGGCAGTGTAAGAATATATGCACTGCAGCTATGTTATAGTTGCAGCACAGATTAACAGGGGCTGTCTCGACTGGGGTAAGCATACACTCTCACAGAATACCAGTGTAAAGTAGCAGCTCAATGCTGCTATGTTTCATATGCTGAGTGTTGAGAACCGGTAACCCGTTTTACTGCTAACAAGGCATCTATCTTATCCCTCTGGGGTGACAACGCATCTTTATTTGGATTCTTTACCGAGGATAGATGGACATGGCTATGCCACCACAGCATCCACTTACCATTAGATGGACTGTGTGCTCGTTTGTCTCTCTAATTCTATAAAAGAAAGTAACTTAGATGTCGTCACAGTATTAATATTGTATTGTATCTTTCATTTCATTCCAGGTCTTCACGAGGTGCTAATGTTCTCCATCCAGAAGTCAGATATGGACCTACGTAAAGTCTTGTACCAGAACATAGTTCTGAGCGGTGGCTCAACCCTGTTCCGAGGGTTTGGTGACAGGCTGCTGGCGGAGATCAGACGGCTAGCGCCCAAGGACATGAAGATCAGGGTATATTTTTTTTCATATCCTTCTGATGAGAGTTATGTCATATTTGGGCTTCGCAAACATGACCATGTCTCAGAATACCGCAGTAAACTCAAGTTGGCACCCAATCTGTCTTCATCGGAATACTCATATTCCTCCTAACCTATACTGTATCATATTTAATATACCAAGTCCGCCATATCTAAAAGAATGTTTTCAATTTTTTTTTTTTTCCCATTTATTACCCATAAAAAATTTTACAATTATTAATACATATTGAACACAGCGCAAACCACTGAGGTTTAGTTGCTGTGCTTACGTTCGCTATGCTTAAAAATAAAAGATAAGAAACAAAGTTACTATACTTATTTATATAACTATTCGAACTTTGCTGTCCAAAGAACTCACTAGAAAGATCTTTAGTTTGTTTTTTATATTTTTTTCATTAATAGAGTTCCTAAACTCAGGATCCAATTTATTTATGATTCTAGGAATCAAGTATACACTAGTGCGTCTGCCGTAAGTGTTCCGCGCGGCTGTCGTGACTAACTTGCCGCGAGTGATTGCCCGAGTACCTTTATTATGATCCACTTTATTTTAATGGAATTATTAAAAAAATCTTCCTTAAGAAGTTGGAGTATGAACTGGTCATGCACGGGTAGTACGTTGCAATATTTAAATAATTGTATTTCATTTGACGAAAATTGTTTTTTTACGTTATGTGAGACCACTTGTTTTAATATTCTTATTTGAAGATTATATATCCTATCCAGATATGACTTGAAAGTACGCCCATAACTGGATAGGCCATAGTTGACTATAGAGTTAGCAAACGCGTTATATAAAGCTAATCGCGTCCTAAAAGTCATTTGTTTTTTTATGATTCTTAAGTTTGCGAGGAAAGCTCTTAAGTTGTTGAAGTCGTCTTGCAAATGATTAAATGCTACTTGTGGATCTTTTGCAGTAGATATGATACACGTGTCGTCTGCGAATTGATAAGATGTACAGTATTTAAGTACATTAGTCATGTCGTTAACGTAAGCCAGAAAGTGCAGTGGACCGATCACCGACCCCTGGGCCGTACCTGTCGAGACCGATACGGGCTTACTTAGGCATTCATCTATTTTTACTCTATAAATTCTATCTTTCAGATAGTCTTTGCACCAGTTTAGTATTACACCTCGGATTCCAGTATTTTCTAGCTTAGTTGTTAGTTTTTTATGATCAAGCGTATCAAAAGCGCGGGAGAAATCAATAAATACTATTAAGATGTGAACTTTTTCATTTAAATAACTATTGATCTCATCCGTAAATGTTCGCAGCAACGTTGTAGTGCTATTACCGGCTTGGAACCCATATTGGTTCGTACTAAGTATATTATTTAGCTTATAAAAGTTATACATCTGTTCACAAATGAATTTCTCCACTATTTTGTCGATAGCGGGTAACAAAGTTATGGGCCGGTAATTTGCTACAACTCCTTTAGAACCCATTTTAAAGATAGGTCGCACACAACCAGTCTTTAATCCTTCCGGGTATCTACTAACTAAGAAGCTTGCGTTTATAAGGTTAGCGATGGCAGTGGATAATTTGTCACCTATCTTTTTGATATCTAATACATTAATCCCGTCTAAACCTGGAGCTTTCCTTGCATTAAGGTTCTTAATTAAATGAAAAATGTTTTTAGGGGTGGCTTTTTTGAAGAGCATACTAACTTGGGCAGGCTTTGTATATGAAATGCATTTTAATAAATTTGTATGACAACTAGGGATTATTTTCTTAACGGCATCTTTAAACTCACTCGCAAACTTATCAGCAATAGCCTGTGGAGACAATTTTTGTGCTGAAAAACCAGATAATATCAATCCATCTATTGATGGACTACTTCTACCATATAATGCATTAATAATTTGCCAAAGTTTCCTAGGATTTCTATAATTTTTATTAATTAATTTCCTCAAATAAGTATTTCTATAATACTCAATAACTTTATTTAATTTATTACGTATTTTTTTATAATTTCTAGACAAAATATTGTTATTAGGATCTCTTCTCCATTGGCGAAAAGCTATATCTCTTTTACGACTTAAATTATTTATATTTTTATTTATCCAAGGCATTTTTGATTTAGTAATTTTGGTTTTATTATAGTATTTAATGGCTTTATTATATGCTAAGGTGAATTTTTCTTTTATATAACTGTAAATTTCTTGAGGACATTTCATCGTACCTGTACATGACCAGTCCACATCTTTCAGTTCATTATAAACAATATCGGAATCATAGTATGCGCGACGAGTGCAGGCGACCGGTTCGGGGCAACTATCACTAATATTATGTATGTGTGCGGATCGCATGGAGTGACTATTACATAATGCAATAATTGTGACTCGGTGGTCGGCTAGTACAGTGTCGAGTGCGGCCGTGCACGGCTCGGTTTGGTGGTATTTAACAAATATGTGATCTATACACGACATATTAATTTGGTCTAATTTTCGCTCAATTCGGGTATAATCTGTAATACCACAGCTGTAGCCGTGCTCGGATAGCATATCTATGTAACCATCTCGGCTGCTATTTACAGTTTTTAAGTCGATATTCATATCCCCAAGTATGATTGCATTCCCAGATAAAAAATAAGTTTTTAGCATTTTGTTTAGCTCAGTGATAAAATAACTTTTACTACTAGAAGGTGGTCTATAAACTATGCACACGTCAACAGAGACGTTCGAAGCCGTTTTAATTGTTCCAGTAATGCTTTCAAAAGTAAATGTTTTAATGTTATGAGTGGTAAATTTTAGGTATTTTTTAACAAATATAACAACTCCACCTCCCCTTTTATTCGTTCTCAGCTGTGTATGCATTACATAACCAGGAATATAAAACAAATTACAAATACTGTCGGAAATGCCAGCCTCTGAAATTGCAACCATATCTATTGGGTGGGTACTTGTGTTGATAATGTGCAATAGCTTAGAGAAGTTTCTTATCAGTGATCTTATATTAACATGCATACATAGTAGATGAATGTTGGTAGATATTTGTTTTACAAAATAGTTTATATTTAAACAATTATGATATTCGTTAGGCTTAGGTATATCTAAGTTCATTTTACTATGATAGAGAAAAAAAAAACGTTATTTATACTAATATAAGAAGATAAAACTTAACTATGTTAATTATTCTGAGAGTTTCGATATATCTTGGTTTGAACGGATAATAAGCACTTTACTGTCGTCTGTTTTACGGCAGTAGATCAATCCATTTTTGCACCATACATATTTATGCGAAGTCTTGAGACTATTCCTGGCGTTGTAATATAGGGTCTTCATGTAGGGAGATAGTGCTTCTCGAATAAAGATTCTTATTCCAGCTTGTTCACTCGGTACGTTTTTACCAAATACGCTGAGGGTAAGTTTAGCTTTTTTACCCGCTTCTATCCACTGGTCCCGGGCGTCTTTAGATCTCAATTCCACTATAATGTTGCCTGGATTTTCCCTGCGGGTCGGAAGTCGTCGTGCACCAACTATTGAGCCAGTGTCGAGATCGAGCTTCTTCGCAATCTCTTGAGTTATAGTGACCTCATTTGCTTTAACGTTAGAAGTAATACCTGATATTTCTAGAGAACATGAAAGCGTCCGCTGCTCCATTTCTCGTATTTCTTGTTCGATAGCTGCGATTTGGAGTTCAAAATGTTTGTTTTTGTTATGAGAATCATTACTTTTGGTTTCTAACTTCTTTATTCTTGCATCTTGATTCTTTATTGATTCTTCAATTGCTTCCACTTGATGTCCTAGAAACTCCAATGAGCTCTTGACTCCTTCCAATTCTTTTTTGAGAATTCTATGCATTTGGGTACTAATATCATTGATCAGCTTATTGTAATTATCTGACGACCTATTATTCAAGCTAGGAGGTAATTCTTCTTCGTCAGTATCGTCATCCATAGTTATCATATAAGAGGACCTTCGTGACGTGTTGTTGATACATTCTTCACAACTCCACTCTAGTCCAGTGGCGTTACGAAGGGTAGTCAGCTGTTTGTTACTGAGCTTCGAGCACACTGGTGTAGCATGAACTGACTTTTCACATCTACTGCACACTAGACCTGGAGTTTTTTTGGTGATATTTTTAGCACAAGATGTACACTTTTGCACCATTTTTAATTTTTAGTGAGTGCGGGTATTATATTATACACGTATAAGTAACAGTAAGTATAGGTAACGTCAAACTAGTGCGCACAAGTAAACGCAATGATGTGCGAGTGCGAATGCGAATTGCTCACTTATGTTATAATTTTTCCTTATGGTCCATGGTAAATATTTCCCTCCAATGTCCTGTGCACTTGTCTAAATTTTGTGATAAATCTTTTTCTGTTCTTGGAGTAAGACTTTGGAACTCCTTGCCCCATTCGATTAAAAGTGCTTGATCCTTACATTTGTTCAAGAAACAGGTTAAAGTACACTATTAGTCTCTATTCCTCCTTTTATTTATGGTCACTGATCTACCTCAAGTATGTTGTATTTTTAGTGCATAAGTTCCTATTTCTCTTTCACTTATTTTTATTTTAATTCTTGTCCTGTGTTTTCTGGAAGAGATTGCTTTTATTCTTCCCTCAATATTGGTTTAGTATATATATTAATATTTGACCAATGATTTAATATATTAGGTGCAGTGTATCAACCTGCCTGCCAAGCGTTACTATGAAGGCAGGTCAAGTGAGACCCCCGTCCAGTTAGTGTGGACTTCCAGTGGACTTCAGTGCTAATAAAGATGAAGAAAAAGAACTTTGCTCTTACCAAAATATTTGTCGTAATCTGTCTTGCGTGGCAGCCAGCTTGATTCAGCTATACTTTTATGTATGGTAGAGCCATGCTGCAGATATTTTGTGTCTGTAGCATGAATGAGTTAGCTCGCCCAGGGAAGGACCACGCTCTCAAACGATATACGCGTAAAATAGCAGCTCAATGCTGCTGTTTTTCGTATGGTGAGTGTAGAGAACCGGAGAACCGCATCTGCATTTCGATTCTTAATTGAGGATATATGTGGCTGTCTATGGGTCACATCATCTACTTACCATTGGATGGGTTGTGTCTGTTTGTCACCCTTTAAAATACTGTAAACATACATACTCGCGATTGGAAGCTGCATCAAATGTGCAAGCTCTGATACTGTGATGACGGCCTATCCGCGTGCCAAGGGTTAGGGTTGTGCCAAATCCGCCTTTGTATGGGAGATTCCTATGCCAATGGACTGCTTACGGGATGCCGATAAAAGATTGTCTGTAAACAGTATCAGAATAGTTCAGAATTTTATAATAAACCTAGCAAGCTAACAGCATAGCAAAGTGGCGAAGCAATCAGCTTTGTAGCGGTTTCTAACGGAAAAAAAATATTTCAAAATTAGGAGGTGCAGATGCCTGGGTGATCAGTAATCGATTGCTGAAAACAGAATTTGAAAATTCGAAACCGTTCTCGAGATAATCGTGGGACAGACGGACAGACGGACGGACAGACGGACAGACATCGTGAAATCAATAAGTGACTTCGCAAGCTTCGCCACTTAATAAGGGTGACAAACGAGCACACAGTCCACCTGATGGTAAGTGGTTGCTGTGGCCCATAGACATCTACATCTATCCTCGATTACGAATCAAAATGCAGATACGTTGTTACCCGTAAGGACTGAGATGGAATGCCTCGTTTCCAGTAAAAATGGGTCTCCGTTTGTCTACACTCACCGTAAGAAACACAGCAGCAATTAAACTGCTATTTTGTGCTGGTATTCTGTGAGAGCGTGGTCCTTCCCCGGTCGAGCCGACACATTCGTGCTACAACTATACTATTAATATAACTATAGCATGGCTCTACCATGTAAAATATTTTATTTCCAGATCTCAGCACCACAAGAGCGACTGTACTCTACGTGGATAGGGGGTTCGATTCTCGCTTCACTCGACACATTCCGGAAGATGTGGGTCTCCAAGAGGGAGTACGACGAAGAAGGGCACAGGGCCGTGCACCGCAAGACATTCTAGACTCTAATCGCATAAGCATAAGGTTTAATTTGCGTTGCTGCATCGAGTGAATGGATTATGAGAAGGAAGATTTGTTATTTATGTATGTGATGTTCATAAGTCGGATTTTTAATGACGATATGTATAATGTGGATATGCCTTACACAATTTTTTTTTTGTAAAGGCTTCTTACTTAAAGTAACTTAACTAAATTTGCTATTTGATGATATTTCGTTGTATTTGAATTGTATACAGAAACGTCTATTTAGATCTATTCTATGATATATTTGTACACATTGCAAGTATTGTTTTATTTAGTGTCTGGTAGCTATTTTTTTTTATCTTTCTGAAAGATGTCGACTGACACCGTAGTCTAGCCGTTAAACTTTTATTGTGCTTTTGCGATACTAGTCTTACAATTGGTATGGACTGCAACAGTTAACGTAACGACAGAGGTTGGAATCCGCTATTAGCGCTACTACTTAATTAAGTCTTGGCATCTTGGATTTTAAGGCTTAATAATAATTGTCAACAAAAAAAGTGTTTTTTTTTTGTTTCGGTCTTACAATATGGCGCATGGTAACACTATAAAAGCAAATACCTACTGGTTTAACAGTTAACAAATTTTCGAAGTTTTTTAAATTGTAGATTGTCGAACAATTTTTTTTATTAGAATCTGTTTTATAAGCATATGGAAATGTATAACAAAATGTCCCTTGATCATCAGTTTTCAATTGTATCGAATCCGTACTGCCGTCAAGTGGTTTTGTATAATAAAACATAGTGCTATTTACGTTTTTCCATACAATTATGTCGATGACGATACGAAAATGACAATGTAAAAAACTTGTGCGGAGGATACAGAACGAAAGTAAGAGGGAACGCTAGTATATAAAAACTATGCGTAATTATTTTTTCAACCACAATTCTAGATTCATACTACTCTTACAAACTCTTTAATATTAACATTTTCATTACGAACAAAATAAATAAATTACATTTGCTTCCCATTTTCTTTTTCTTCAAAAAGTCACACCACCTTTCAGGAGAATATTCACAATACTGTCCTAAGTTTCTTTTGGTATTATCAAGGTTTGCTTTTTATTTTAGGAGTAATATTATTATTTTAGTTTATGATAATAAATAAAATATGTCATATCCATAATATTTATATCGTTGCAACATTCTGGACTTTGCGCATAGCACGGATATTCCCAGCATTAACTTATATTATTTAAGTGAAAAGTTTATATAAATATACATATATCTAAATCAGAAAAATATTTCATTTTACCTTACCCTATGATTATATAATATTACTTATAATTGGGAATCCTTTTCGTCCATATCATCCCGTGGATTCCATAAAGGCGACAGAGGGAAATAAACTAGGAGATGGGCAGCAGCATCTTCCCGATAACAAAACCTGGCAAATATAGGCGACCGTTGTAATACTTCATACATGGTAGAGCCACGCTGCAGCTATATTATGATTGTAGCATGACCGTGTCGGCTCGACCGGCGTGGAATCACTTTCTTACAGAATATCAGCCGGAAAAACAGTTTAATACTGCTGTTGTAAACTGAGACCCTTTTTACTGAAAACGAGGCGAGACGAGAATTCAGCACGGAACAAGGTTTTGTATGACCTACAAAATTTTATTATTTATTAAGTTACTAACCTGAATGTTATGCACTGCTATTTGGCGATAGAAACAGGTAAAAGGCTGGTACCTATAAAGATTGCAGAAAAGGAAAGCAGTTAGTGCATCTTCTTTGCTGTCAAATCTTTTAAAACCGACTTCAAAAATGAAGTCCTTTTGGAAGAGGTATATACTCAATTCGACTGTATGTTTTTTTAATGTGTATTACCTCATAACGTTTTTCTCGGTGAAGCGATAAAATAATAAACTTAATTGGCCTAAAATGGCGTATTATTGCTCAACAATGTCAAGGTTGACGACTGCTTTAGTCATATACGAGTAGGTAACTATATCAGCATGAATATAGAATTCTCCAGTCTCACGCTAGTGCTAGCTACGGTATACTGTATTATGAAGTTAAATGTATTTTTCTCACGAAGAGTTATTCAAATATCATAATTATCATGATAATTTCCTTCTAATCGAGTTTTTCTTTTAAATAAAAATAGGACAAACAAACGGGCTCACAGTCCAACCGATCGTAAGTAGGTACTAAGGTCGATTGATAATTATGTCGAATGCACAGCGCAATCAACGATCTTGTGAGGGCTGCACCCGACTTTGATATATTTGCGGATAGTTGGAATGTGCTGTTGTCAGCTTGTTTACGATTTTGCGAAAGCAATGATATATAATTTGTATTTTTCTTAGTATAGTTTTAGTTATAGCATAGTTTATTCTCATGTGCCTTTCAAAATTATTATTTACTGTAATTGGAGTAAAACCGTTGTAATTAATTAATTAAATAAATAAAATAAAATAAGTAATTAAAATGAAGATTTGTTGTCGATAACAGTTAAGAGACGTATGGTATTGCAATCGTCTCCGCTTGAAAAGCCTCCCCCACCAGCGGGGGAAGCACATGCCCAGTAATGGTCTTTCAAGCGTTGATAAAGAATAATATCTTCTTAATTCGCCCGAGATATTTTCGTAATTCAGTTGGAAGGGACATATTCAGAGGACACTCATTCGCCCTAAATACCCGTGTCCGATACAACGCTCATGTGATAATATCACATGTGAGCTAGATAGGGCACAGTGTCAAAGACACGGGACTTCGCGGTATTAATTTTTAAACGCAGGCGTGGATATATATAGTTTCAGTTTGATCAGTCTGTTGTCCATATGCCACGGATTTTAACTCGTGAACGGAATAAGTTACAGACTTAAAATTTCGTAATTTCGTGTACAATGTTGTACTCAAAACAGTACAAAAATTCGAAATTCAATTAAATTATAGCGGGAAGTTCCAGAGATAGCCTGTAGAGACAATTGTTTTTTTACATGATAGCAGCTATATTGTGGTTGTATCACGAATGGATCGGTTCGGCCGGAGAAGGACAACGCTCTCACAGAATAGCAGCTTTATGCTGCTGTGTTTCGTATAGTGAGTGTAGAATCGAAGACCCTTTTTACTGGAAACGAGGCATTCCATCTTAGTCCTCGCGGGTGAAAACGAATGTATATTTTGATTAATCGAGGATAAATGTAGATGTCTATGAGCTGTGGATTGTGTGCTTGTTTATTACTCTTATTCTAAAAAAAAACAATTAAATAGTCGAATTTCAACCTGGCATCGGATCTAAAAAGTATCGTTACACCGCCAAGCCACTACACGATTAACATGTATGTAGTGGTAATATATTTTATATAAGCAAAGTAATAAAACGTAGAGTACTATTATCGTGGAGTTATTTAAAAAATATTATAATACTACTGTGATTAAGTAGCGATTGAGTACATTCGACCTTGACTCCGTTATTTGTCGGCGGCGGATTGTGAATTACATCTATCCAGTATCAGTATAACTCGTTACACTAGTAAAGTAGTATAATGTATTGATGTAATAAATGCTTTTCTTATTTATATATGTAAATTGTTTCCTATACCATTCGTTTTTTGTAAAATTACTTAAATAAAACATCATAGTGTATCAATCTACAAACGTCCCACTCTTATTACACCCAGGGGATGACATGGGTTAGCACACATGGTACTTCACACACACAACATAAACACACACACACACAAACACACTTTAAATAGGTTAGAAAAATAAGAAGTTTCGAAAGCGGGTTTTAAATTATGTGGTAAGCTTAATAAAAATAATAATTCTTTAATATAAAAAAAATAAAACATATTTTCGGGTTTTCTTATTGAACCATGAATGGGATTATTATATTTTTAAGTATTTATTTGTGTATGCTGCGCTGCTATTAAAACAGAAAATCCTTTTATCTATACACATTTATACAAATAAATATAATTGAAATGTCTGTTTGTAATGTCAAAATAACAGATTTTTACTAAATGCACGTGAAAGTATGTACTTATAACAAAAACAATTTTTAAAATTTTTGTCTGTCTTTTTGTTTGTTTCGTCTAATCTCTGAAACGGCTGGACCGATTTTGTCGGGACTTTTACTGGCAGATAGCTGATGTTATAAGGAGTAACTAAAGCTATTGTTATTTTGGAAAAAGAATTAGGGTTCCGTGGGATAAAAAAGCCCGTGAAATCCAATCGTAATAAATTCCACGTGGGTGAAGTCGCGGAGAACAGAAATAACTGGCTTATATTGATCTGAGGGGGTTATTTGCATGTCTAATGGCAGATATGAACAACCGCCTTTTAAAAAGTTTGCCTGTCTGTCCTTCTGTTCGGGCTATAATCTTCGGAACAGATTCGATCTAGGTCATATTTTAATTTTAAAAAAACTTAGAGATTTCAAGATCTCATCGAAAGGTTGACTATAGATGGAGCAGGGTGGGTTGCTACAAATAAATAAATATATTACTCTAGTAAATGTTACATGCCATACAGCTTAGCGAGAACTATAGTTCTTGTACCTACCAGTATTTATTCTGTGGCTATAGTAAATCCATAAAGATAAGGATAATCTTAATGGGTAACAAACATCTAGAATACAAGATTAAGTCGTATATGAGACCACAATTATTGAGCCGAGCAATATTATACAGTATCGCAAAACTCTTCAAATAATACCGATAAGGATAATTCGTAGTTCACAAGACTGCGGGTTCCTCACTTCGAGTTCTCGAACTGACGCGGGTGGTTAAAAAAATAATGGCATCCAAGGTTCCGGTTGTGACTTTTAATAACGGAAAAACTATTCCCATTTTAGGATTGGGAACATGGAAGGTAAATTTTTAATAATTATTGTAGATTAAAATTACGTAAGGTTTATTAATGTGGGCATCCACGACTTTTTTGCCACCAGGGCAGCGCTACTTTACAATGAGGTAAAATATTTGGCAGAGTTCATAGCGGGGATGACAATTTCTTAAGAAAATATAAACTAGGCATAATGTTTCCGTGTTATTAATTATATTTTATATTGATTAGAAATGAATAAAACAAATTATAAACATTACCTAATAACAGTAGTAAAATAAAAAAAGAGTTATAAAGTGCAATAAATTAATAATCGAACCACTGACGCATTGTGTTCTGTATTAATATTATACTCTAGATAATGATAAACTATTATTTTGAAACGAATTTCTCAATTAACTGACTTTTACACAAGAAAAATATAAGTGCTTTCATATGGACTCTAAACATAACAGCTGGTTTCGAGTTTTGAGCGTACCAGAGCACTGAATATTAAGCGTATACGCTATCGTTACGGAACTCTTTAGCATTTCTGAGAACAAATCCCAAACGTTTGTATGATTCGTTAGCTAAAGTTATTATATTAGCGTGGAATGTGAGCTTTCGGTCAAAATATAACCCCTAGGTCTTTTATAGTGTCAGTCAGAGTCATAACATGATTGTTGATATATAGATAGATAGGATGAGAACAACGCCGAATAACATTGATATAGGTAACATTTATCCAGGTTAAATTCCATTTTATTCTCAACACCACTGAAATATAGCATCTACATCACTGGTTTTATCTCCGTGGACAGTGTTAAATCATCTGCGTACAGCAAACATTTCCAGTGTGCGACCACTGTTGGGATGGGGTTTATCATAATCAAAAAGAGCTTAGGGGCGAGGATCGATTCTTGGCTGACACCTAAGCGCGTGTCTAACGGTACGTGTACCTACACCAAAACCGATTTTGTCGGCCGATGACGGACAGAACTACCCGGAGGAGTAACTACGACGTGTATGTGCTTACACTGCAACAGTGTACCACTTATGCCGACATTGGACGTTGCCGGTATTCTGTAGTTGACTGTGTTGCTTAACAGAGTGAAGACGCATTTTTTTAAATATCTTTAACCGCTATACCCATTTCCGATCCAACTTCAGCTCATAACCGTTTCGAAACCTCTCGATTATTGTAATTGTCTATATAAACATAAGTAATTAATTTTTCAATATCCATAGTCGTTTAGGTAGATAACAACACTGACAAATAAAACAGAATAAAGACAAAATGATTAAATTAAAATCACTCAATTTGCACTGTAGACGCCGGCAATCTGGCGAGAAATCCCAACAAGTTCGGACTCAACGGTTGATCGGCTGATTTCGTGCGTCATTGGACGATGACGGTCGTGTTTATGCACGCACTCTCTTTCTTTTACAAGTGTTTGATTCGATCGTCCAAGTTCGGCCGTCATGGCCCGAGCAAACTTCGGCCGTTGACGCATTAGGTGTACGCGTACCCTAAGGGTCTTGACTCGTATATACCGACCCTGACATACTAATGGCGATCGCGAAGTTAGTCTGCAATTAACCGAAGAAGACCTGGGGCAAAGCCTATGACTGCAAGCTTATCAAGAAGCATGTCACTATTGACCCTATCAAACGCCTTTCGAAAGTTAAAATAGAAGATGTACACCAATATATGTCAATACGCGCTGACATGTAGTCCACAAGAGTCAAGAGATTTGTGTTACTGACTTGACACTGGCAGAATTCTATCAAGAGAAGCCATAATTTAAAAGAAGAAGAAGAAGAGATTTGTGTCCACACATTTTTTGGTTAAACCGTGTTGTTCATTGCATTAATACTTTTCCACCTGCGCGTATAATATTTTCGATTTTTGTTACAAGCGATTACAAAATTGCAATTGGTCGATATTCCTCAACTACCGCCTTGTTCGAGGGATGGGTGTTACTCTCGATAATTTCCATTGTGAAGGATAAATCCCAAATTTCAATGCTAGGATGAATATATGACAGACTAAATGTAGATGTATATGAGCCACAATAACCACTTACCATCAGGTGGACTGTGCTCGTTTGTCACACTTATTCTATAAAAAAAGTTATAGAGCAATTTTTACTCAGACATTATTATTCTTAAATGTGTGTTGTGTTGGTTGGCAGACATCACGGCTTCGAAATATTTTTATTACTTTGACATACAAGATTCCTCATTTTATGTTTTTCCTTTACTGCCGACCATGTGTAAATCAGCACTTAAAATTGCAATAAACAATTTGAAAAAGTTTTTATCCTTAGTTTTATTATCACATGTCCTACATATCGTAATAGAGAGCTAATAACCTACCACTCACCAGATGTCGCTAGTTGTGACTGAGGTAAAGTTTTTTGTTACCTACACAATGTCATTTAATTGAGAAGTTGGTTTTTAATAAAATTTTATCAGTTTCTAGAGTATTATATTAATAAACAAAACAATACGTCAGTGGTATGCTCTTTCATTTTTAACTTTTTTTAATTTTTCTACTTTTATGAATACCCGTGGTTTGGTTTATTTATTTTTAATGTTATTAATATAAAATATAGCTAATAGTACAAAAAGAAACAATAACTTAATTACATTTTCCGAACAAATTAATTCCTCGTTATGAAATCTGTCAAATATTATACCTCATTTTATAGTGGCGCCCTGGTGCACAAACTATATAGAAACACTACGCGCCCTGATGGCAGAAAACGTTGTGGATGCCCGATGCCCACATTATTAGACCACAGACTGACTAGTAGATTCTAACGTAACAGGATGCGGTCCTTTACTATATTTAAAACAGAACAGAATAATTGAGAAATCCTATTCGCAATTCTTTCTAAACAACCGTTCTTTGCGCAAAAAGGTTGTCTCGAAGAAATTGCTTTCAGAGCGATAATACCGCCTGTGGTACACTTTTTGTGTATATACATACTTCATTTTTTTTCATTTAATTAAATATGTATTGGTGTACAATAAAGAATATGTTGATTGATTGATTTATTGTAAAAATAAAAATCACATATTTATGTATCTTCAAAACAATGATAAGATATAAAGTCGAATTAACTATAAATCAAATTATGCAAATATTGGTTATATGAAAAATTACTCGTAAAATTATCTACAAGGTACCTCTTATCGTCCCGTGGGTGTCGTAAGAAGCGATAGAGGGAAACAGAAACAAGAGATGGGAAGCAGCATCTTCCTGATAACAACACAAAATAGTACCTTAAAAGGTATTTTACAATCGTTGCCATTCTTAGCAGCCAAATGACAACACTGCTGCTAAGAATGGTAACGATTTTAAAATACCTTTTAAGTGCATGTTAAGCGGTGGAATTTTAATAGGCAGTAACGGTAACGGTTTAAATAATCATAACTTTTAACAAAAAGTAAAAACCGACTGCAGATTGCTAAAATATAAGTTATTTATCTGCTACCCTTAAGGGTGGAAATATTTCCTATATATGGGACCACACTTGAAATATAACCTATTTAATACATAGATAAATAAATATGTAGCAAGCTTTTTAATAAAAAAATTAAAAAAAAGAATCATCAAAATTGAAGATATCGCGTAACATACTTACATACAAAAAAAAGTCATACACTCGAATTGAGAACCTCCTCCTTTTTGAAGTCGGTTAATGATGACGTAAGAAGAGGTGTTATACTAAAATAAGCTTCTTGTAAGTTACGTAAATTCAAAATAGTAAAAGATTGAAACTCGCAGACAGCAGTTCTTAAAAGTAACTTGGCGGAAACTTGATCGGCGGCGGTTTGCTGCTCCTGTATTATAGTTTAAATAATAGTTTGAAGTGGATTTTGATATGTAAAAGTGGTGCGATTTTATGTATTAACTGTCTACGCATGTGAACTATTAGTGGAAACGGGGAAACAAGTGCTCTGATGGTGGTGGATTCTCAAGATAAGCTGTTTGCATAGGCGCCTTTAGATACCATCGCCAACTGTCAGCTGCCTGCTGGCTCAAGTTGCCGTCAAAATCTCCCAAGGGCTGCACAATGTGACGCATCAACATATTGTGAAGCAGTGAACTATGAAGGATAATAATACAAAAAGGCAAGGCTTGGGGAAATTATAATAAACCGAATAATAATACTCAAGACTTATTTATTTATTTAGTCATTTTAGGAAGGCTTACAGACTAATATCTTCGGTAAAGTAACAAAATGGTGATAAGAATTGCTAATTACAAGCCTCCACATATTACTTTCATCCAACTTTTTACAAATTTAAAATACTCTAGGGATTACTTAAACTAGGTACTTACAAAAAAATAACATAAACAAAAAATAGGCAAAAACAATAACAAAAAAAACCCGCATAGTTCAACTTTCCGTGAGACCAAGAAGGTTGCAACTAGAGTCATATTAGTAGCGGCTGTGAGTGAAAAATTCTCTGTTCATCACTTTTTTTACAAATTTAGAACTAGTAGAAAATAGGTCAATATCTACTACACATGAAAGTTTATTAAATTCCATTGCGCTACGCAGAAAGAAGGAATTTCTTCTATAATTTGTTGAAGCAAGAGGTATATATAGCAGGGGTCGCTGTCCAAATCTCATTAAATCGGTTCGAATCATTATGTGAGTAAGTAGCTCAGAAGAATCAATAGATCCATTTACAATATTAACTAAGAAACAAATATCATTGACTTTACGTCTTTATTCCAACGGTAAAAAATGATATCTCTTACATCTTTCTAGATAATTGGCTGAATTTATTTGTGCCTTGAAGTCGAGGTATCTCAGAAATTTTTTCTGTATACTTTCAATACGAGATATGTAAACCTTATACTGTGGGTTCCATACTTGGGATGCATATTCTAAATGGCTTCGCACATATGAGCAATACAAAATCTTAACAGCTTTAAGAGAGCGAAAGCAGGATGAAGTTCTTAAAATGAAACCAAGAGCATTGGATGCTTTGTTGACAATATATTCAATGTGTTTGTCAAATATAAATTTACTATCATGTATTACGCCGAGATCATGAATATGATTTACCCTGCTGATAGTCTGATTATGAAGAGTATAACCGAACCCAATACTAGATCTTTGTCGTGTGAATGTTATATGAGAACATTTGGAGATATTCAATTGAAGCTTATTGAGTTTAAAATAATCAGAAAACCTGTTTAGGTCTTCTTGAAGTTGTTTAACTTTTAAAACATATAGCTGACGTGAAGCACCGACGCTCTGGGAAGTCTGCAGTCTGTGAACATGTTCAAGATCGTCCCCGCTATTACATCAGATTTGATAGACCACAAATCCTTGCAAAAGAACACAGATTCCTACCAAGGATGATACGCGAGGCTATTGAAATTAAAAAACATTCTAATTTCAATAGAGAAGATGGATGGGTGCTGCCATCTGCTTGGGATCCTATAATTAACAAAATTAAATCCAAACCCAAGCATAACGCTGCAAGACTTCAGGATACTGTAAGTTCATTCTGCGTAAATCGAACCAAAAATTAATATTAAAAAACTGAAGGTAGCCGGGCTAACTGTGACATCGGGACGTCAAACATCTCAGTCCCCCCCCGTGACCATGGGTTGCTGAAAAGCACTCGAAACGTCGGGAATAAAAATAATAAAATAAACGCGATAAAATCCTTAAAAAACAGTTTTATTCAATATTTTAATCGATTCCGTGATTGAGCTTAACTATAACTAAATATCTTATCACAATACAGCAATTCAATAAAAGTAAATGAAATAGTAAAATAAAAGGAACATTTAAAACAGAGAACAAAAATGTCATATAAAAGCGGGTAGATAATTCATAAACGTAGAACAATGCGCCATAATATGCAACACGCGATTCTCGAATGCTTACGACCACTACTAATGACCAATAAGTAAAATCAATGATATACGTACAAAAAATCAACAAACAATCATCTTTCATATTTGATAGTAAATTAATAGACCAAAAGCGAACCCAGTTATATGTAATAAGCTTTAAAAATAGTTTATCCACATTGGTAAAATGTTTATAAATTATAATGTAAATAATTAATACGCAATTGCACAACAAAATGAATACGTTAACACGCCGCGACAGCGCATGGAACTTGGCCTAAAGGTCTAGATACCAGGCCATAAACTCAAAAAAAAAACAATATGTCAGTGCAGTGCTGCCATTTTAGCGCTTTGGGGACTAGATCTAGCGCTTTTTTGGAATGTATAGCACCATTGATATAAGAAAGGTAGAGGATAAGCTGTAAATTGCATATATATTTTTTGGTTATACAAATATCATGCAAACATGAACCTTGCCAACAAAAATATATCTCTCTCATTCTCACACGTTATGATTTTCAAATGTAAAAAGAGATAAGTACATATCTTAGACTTCAATTTTCTGTTGCCAGTTTTCATAAATGTCACCAAGCTCCGCCTTGAAGCATGACACGCCATTTTAGGATGACGTTCATTTGTGGTAGTTCGTCTGTCATCTAAGCCTTGTTCGGAGTTATTTTGCAGTGTTACAGTGAATTTTGACTATTTTGGAGCTTTTTTGTTCATTAGTTAAGGGTAGTTGAGCAAAAACAACATGACAAAGTGTTGCATCAATGGATGTAATTCAAATTCTCGTAAAAATGAAGAAGGATTGTCATTTTTCAGGTTAGTTGTAACTTTTTTCCTTAATTGTATATTTTTTCGTGTGAATTGCGTTTCGTGTTCATCTTATGAGTTCTAAATAGTGTTTCCCGCTATTATCTAGAATTTCCAATGACTATTATCATGTAAATTTAAACAAGTAAACATTTTGATTGTTTACATTTTTACATAGTGTTGTCCTTACGTGTTGTCATGATTTGAAATTATCGATATAAATTTTAACAATATCTTTTTTATTAAACTGGCTTTACGGCTCTGGGTTCTAGCCCTTCTGAGCCTGTTTAACAATAATATTAATGTAGTCATGATCAAATAACGTTTTAGATACGTAAACTGTATATTTAATCAAACGATCGATTGGGAGCCTTTCGTTTAAGAAAAGCACTTGAAAATAGTGTAAATCGTAAATTTTCTATAATAGTTTTTTTCATCAAAAGATTTGATGATATTAAGATTATTTTTGATTGGTACTTAAGGATGCATAATATTTATTTTAGGTTACCAAAAAATGAAGGCCTTCAAAAATTGTGGATTGAAAATATAGGCCAGGAAAACATAAAACCTGCAGTAGTAAGAAGAATATGCTCCTTGCATTTTGAAAAAGAATGTATAAATAGAACGCTGGCTGTTGTTCGGCTTAAGGGTGATTTGGTTCATGTCTAAAATAAATTTTCTGAGTAAATAATATTATTTCCTCACGAATAAATGATTTTAATCAGTATACATTATTGTTATTTTATTTATTTTTAATCCTTACTCTCTCGTTTACCTTCAGTATCCACCACTAATTATGCTACTGGTGGAAGTCATTACAACTTGCAGGTTGTAAACACTATAAAACTGATATTTTGTGGTGTTACACAAATGGGATATAATGAGAAATGAGTATGGAAGTGGAAGTCTGAAGTGGCGCAGCCACCCCTATTGATCGAAATGTTGCATGGAAATTGGTTGTCGTATGGTATGAACATGGGATGCTGAAGAATGAGGAATACGTTAGGATAGTTAAATGATTAATGGATTGTGTGAACGGTGGTATGGTTAGAAAGCGGCTGCTCAACTCGATTACATTACTGAGATAAATAAATAAATAATCTTTATTATAAAAAAAGAGAGATGACGGCTAGGAACTATGTATGAAAAGAACACATGCTCCACAAACTTTAAATAAATCAAGATAAAGGTCAGTCTACTGCACGTTCATGGTGACTTGAACTGGTAACCGACCATTACCACGAAGGAAAGGTGTTGTTGAATCTTTATGGCGGCTTGGAAGTTAAGAGCGAGCGCTAGTCCGTGCAGATATAGTTGAAAGAAAACTTGATGGTGTCTCAGATCACAGTACGTAAAGCGAAGCGTGAAGGTACAGGACTTGCGCTCGCAACTAACTTCCCAGCCGCTATAAAGTCTATATAATTACTATGAATTAATTAATTATTATTAATTCACGCAACCTGGACGCATGCTGTTGGGGCTGGTTCGATGTGTTGCATGTCAAAACTACTGGGTAAAACTTAGGGGAGACTTCTGCCTAGTAGTGGGACAGCATAGGCTGGACAAAAAAATCATACGAAGCCTAATACATTACCTATAGTGGTGGTTTCATTCATCTCTGCAGAGGAGAAAAAAAATGCATGCGTCGACCCAGCGCATGGATGGAGTGCTTATGTGCAGATTGCCGTCGTTACGAAATAACGTTAGCTCGTTGCACGAACTCAGTATAATATTCTGGTGCACGTCGTATACGTGTTCTGAAATGAAAGGAGTTAAAGCTCCAATCAAGTGCTCTTTCCTTGGTCTCTTCGCTCACTTTTGACTGTTGCTTCACCATATCTTAAAGCAATTACAGTTTCAAAACTTTCCTATTCTGAGTTGAACGTAAGATTTATTTATTTATCATCTCAATACAATTATTATTTCAGGATTAACCCAATGCAATAGTGTAGTTTTCTAATATTTGTTTATTTAATATATACCTATGAGATGGACAATACGTCATAATTTATATAGCATCGATACCGGAAATATCGACAAAAACAACGCTATTTCTTGTGGGTGGAGCAAAGGGTGGAGTCGTCGCCATATTTGAGAAACACTTGACTTCAGGTCACGTGACCATATGCCATATCCCCTACCTTTCTTATATCAATGTATAGCACGCATTTCGAAATTTTAGCAGCTAGCGCTTAATCCAGTGCTTTTGTGTATTTAGCGCACATTTCAAAATTTAACAAAAAATCTTTTATAGCAGCATTGTTATTGTTATATATATTGTTATATATATATATATATATATATATGTTATATATATTGTTATAATAATAATACTTAATGACCTTTATTATTTTTCCCAGAAATGGTACATTGCAGTTTATCTTTTTCAAACATATTTATTCCACAAAACAAAGAGCATGGGAGACGAGTCCAAACTAGGTTACCCTGTGCTATGGATCTCCCGGCTCCCCCTTTAGGATGATCAACTTGATTTTTTTACCGACGACTATAAGTGGGAAAATCCCCTTTATTAAAGTTTTCGTTCATGGTTTTGAAAACGCATTTATTTTGCTTTATTCAGTTTCAGTAAGTTGTTTAGAGCACAGCTAAGTTACAAGTTACTTAGAAGTTACAACACAAAGAAACTGTGTAGCAACCGCAATCAGATACTGACATCTGATCATCTGAAACTAAGTAGCGAAATACATTGCACTTTAAAACAATTAATTACATTTTAATTGTTCGTACAGTACTAACTACTGTTGACAGCAATTGCCATAATATTATAAGTCGGTGTTCTGCGAAGTATTGATATATCAAAAAAATATTGCCAGAAAAAAAACTTAATGTTGTTTTCTTTATTATGATTATATTTTCTTGAATTATAAATTATAATAAAAAACACAAACTTTGTTTGTAGTTAATTTAACGAAAAATCTAGGGCTTTTTTAAAGCGCTGTTTTCATGAAATCTAGCGCTTTTTAAGTTGTCCTAGCGTTGAATGAGATTTTTGATCTGGCAGCACTGTGTCAGTGAAAATGAAATACTGGTTTTGGCGGGAACCTGACCTGGGGCGGTTTGTTGCTCCTGTATTATTGTTTAAATAATGGTTTGAAGTGGACTTTGATATATAAAAGTGGTGCGATTTTGTGTATTAAGTGTCTGCGCATGTGAACTATTAGTGGAAACTATGAAACAAGTGCTCTGATGGTGATGGATTCTCAAGATAAGCTGTTTGTTTGCATAGGCGCCTTTAGATACCATCGCGAACTGTCAGCTGCCTGCTGGCTCAAGTTGCCGTCAAAATCTCCCAAGGGCTGCACAATGTGACGCATCAACATATTGTGAAGCAGTGAACTATGAAGAAATTATAATAAACCGAATAAAAATACTCAAGACTTGGCCTAAAAGTCTAGATACCAGGCCATAAACACCAAAAAAAAAATGAAATACTGAAGTACAAGACTTGTACTTCAGTATTTCATTTTTTTTTGTTACTTGTACTCATCTATGCTTGTACTACAAGTAACCGGCCTGCGCCGGCGCTTGTGGTTTGTGTTTGTGGCGTCAGTATTAATTTATGTATCGTATTTTTAAATTTCATTCGTGTCTATTTATTTAATTAATAATTTAGTAACCAAGAAATGGCGTCAAGAGTGCCAAAAGTAAAGCTTAACAACGGACTTGAATGCCCTATTCTCGGTCTAGGTACTTGGAAGGTTAGTGCAATATGTGCATTGTTATACCATTAATTATTTACTTAACTATTATAACATCTTTAGTAATATCGTAATAACTACAATTAAACTCAAATTGAGTCAATGAATGTTGTGCTCGTAGTGGTTATTATATTAATTTTCCAGCCATTGTTCACTTTGAATGGGTAAAATTTGTAAGTACTCACTAATTTAACCCTTAACCAGGCCCAAGAGAACTACACAACTTACATAACTTTCAACTATTGATTCTATATACTATTATAATTGTTATGGCATACGAACAAAGAAAATTGGAAAATGACTTGGAAAATTAAAGGAAAAACATGTGGGACAACATATTCCCATTGCCTGGAAAGAAATTAAAAAAACTAAGTGCGACTACTTAATATTGGAACATAATTTTCTTGGATTTTTTTCTTGTTAGGTTAATAATTGACTCTAAATGCAGGGGTTACTTCGCTGAGATAGGGCGGGGTATTATAAATATATGATGTACTGTAATGAAAGTGGTTTTATTTTGAGGACTATTTTACTTTCAAATATATAAAAAAAAGTAATGAAAGTGTTTTTGATAAATATTCATCTATCAACATTGTTGTTCTGAGGTTTGGTGAAAATGTATCATGCAGGGGTACACACAAAGAGTCACCTTACATATTTGGCACATGTACTTCGAACGGGTATCCTTCTGTCTCGTACTACAGAATTTGCACCTCTTTCTAGTGGTCATGGGTTCCAAGTAATGCTGCCCTTTGTAACCCAGTCTTAACTCATCTGGGACGCCAAACACTCCTCCTTTTTTATTTTTCCAAATTATTGGGTTGCCTTTTTGAATATTTATGTACTCAGACTTTAATTTTCTGGCCAAACGCAAACGAAAATCTCGATGTATGTTTTTCCTTGTTTCATTTTCATGTTGATATATGATATAAGCATTTATTACAGCACACTCAAATAAAAACCAAAACAATCTTGGCCATGTTTTTTTGGATCTGCGTCCAATGGAGTATGAGCTACGGTAATGATCAAAATGATCAACTCCACCCATGTTTCGGGTGTAATCAGCAATAGCAGATGGGCAATACATTTTCTTCTTTTCGCCATTCTTTTGTCTTCTTTCTATTAGTTCTATTTTTCTAGGGTTTACGGCTGTTGTAAGGACGGTCACGTCTTTAGTATCTTTCCACTTAACTACCCCGACAGGGTGACAGTATCTGTATGTGAATTCTCCTGGTTGTATTTGTTCTTTCTTACTTTCTTTTTTGACAAAATCTTCAGGAAGTCCTTTTCGTGATAGTCTAACAGTAGAGCGGGTTGCCGTGTAGTGGCGGTCAAGAATATCCACTACCCCATATCCTCCCGTGGGTGTCGTAAAAGGCGACAAAGGGAAACAGGCAGGAGATGGGCAGCAGCATCTTCCTGGTAACGGCATAAATACAATAAAAAACTGCGGTTGCCAACCCGCTCGCCAAGCGTGGCAACTATGGCAATATACCCCCCATGAGCAATGACAATAATAAACGGCCCCCAGTCCCCGGCGGCCCCGCTATTCCTGGCTACGGTGGCGACCATGGTAACGGCGGGGCAGGGGGTGCTAAGAATCTCCGGTGGAGGTTCGGTTGCCACCTTAGACGACTCGACCTGGCAACGTACAACGCACGCACCCTGAGGACTGACGAGAAGATCGTGGAGCTGGAAGAAGAGATAGACAAGTTGCGCTGGCATATTATAGGATTATCCGAAGTCCGAAGAGAGGGGGAGGACACGGTAATCCTCGAATCTGGCAACTTGTTCTATCACCGGGAGGGCGACCATCTGTCCCAAGGAGGTGTCGGATTTATCGTCCACAAGTCTCTCGTTAACAACGTTGTAAAGATCGGGAGTGTATCGACGAGGGTTGCGTACCTTATACTCAGAATCACCAAACGGTATTCGCTGAAGGTCATACAGGTTTACGCACCAACCTCGGCACACCCCGATGAGGAGGTGGAGGAAATGTATGAGGATATCTCTAGAGCCATGCATTCCTCCAAAACCCAATATACGGTGTTAATGGGAGACTTCAATGCAAAACTAGGCAAAAGAGAGAACGGTGAGCTGAAAGTAGGGAAATTTGGAATAGGGCAACGGAACCCAAGGGGCCAGCAGCTGGCCGACTTCATGGAGAAAGAGGGACTCTTTATGATGAACTCTTTCTTCAAGAAGCGGCCCCACAGGAAGTGGACCTGGTCGAGCCCCGACGGTTCGACAAAAAATGAGATTGACTTCATTATGACGACCAGACGACAACTGTTCAGTGATGTCTCAGTGATCGCGAGGGTGAAAACCGGCAGCGATCACCGAATGGTTAGAGGCACACTGAACCTAAATGTTAAGTTGGAGAGGTCTCGTCTGATGAAGTCAACGCTCCGTCCCCCTCGTGCTCTAATCCAAAGTCCCGAAACCTTTCAGCTCGAGTTACAAAACCGTTTTCAGTGCCTAGAAGACTGCAATGAAGTGGACGATATGAATGACAAGCTCGTGGAAACTGTCCATGCGGTCGGAGCTAAGTTCTGCAAGACCCACCGCAGAAGAACACAGAAACTCTCCGATCACACTCTTAATCTCATGGCTGTTAGACGGGAGATGAGGCTACATTCTTCAACAGATTTGACAGCATACAGGCAACTGAACAGACAGATCTCCAAATTCATGCGGCGAGACTTACGCAACTTCAATACAGCTCGTATTGAAGAAGCGATCGAGCGGAACCAAGGCTCCAAAGTCTTTGCCAGAGATCTGTCTGCCAGAAAGAGCCAACTGTCAAAGCTGAAGACCGAATGTGGCAGCATCGTTTCCGGGGCACCTGAGATTTTGAGTGAGATTGAGAGGTTCTATGGGCAGCTGTACACGTCATCGTTGGAGCCACACGCAAGTGTGAGTAACGATCCAAGAGCGAGTCTTATTCGACACTATTCCGAAGATATCCCGGACGTCAGTCTGAGCGAGATTAGAATGGCTCTCCAGCACCTTAAAAACGGCAAGGCCCCAGGCGAGGATGGAATTACAGCGGAGCTTCTGAAAGCGGGTGGAAGACCGGTACTTGAAGTCCTTCAGAAGCTCTTTAATTCCGTCCTCCATGGTGGCATTACACCGGAGGCGTGGAGCAGAAGTGCGGTGGTCTTGTTCTTCAAGAAAGGTGACAACGCTCTCTTGAAGAACTACAGACCGATTTCCCTTCTGAGCCGCGTCTACGTGCTGTTTTCGAGAGTCATTACGAATCGTCTCGCGCGCAGACTTGACTACTTCCAGCCTCCCGAACAAGCCGGTTTCCGAAAGGGCTTTAGCACCATAGACCACATACATACCCTACGGCAAATTGTACAGAAGTCCGAGGAGTACAATTTGCCACTATGTCTGGCGTATGTGGACTATGAGAAAGCCTTTGATTCCGTCGAAATTTGGGCGGTGCTGCAGTCCCTTCAGCGGTGCCAAGTTGACTGTCGGTATATCGAAGTGCTGAAGTGTTTGTACAGTAGAGCTACGATGGCTATCCGAGTACAGAACCAGAGTACGAAACCTATCCAATTGCAGAGAGGTGTAAGACAGGGTGACGTTATATCCCCGAAACTCTTCACCGCTGCATTGGAAGACGTTTTCAAGCTTCTGAACTGGAAAGGATACGGAATTAACATCAATGGCGAGTACATCACTCACCTTCGATTTGCCGACGATATAGTCCTCATGGCAGAATCGCTGGAGGAGCTAAGCACTATGCTCAATGACCTCAATAGTGTCTCCCAACGGATAGGTCTTAAGATGAACATGGACAAAACAAAGATTATGTTTAATGTCCATGTCACACCTATGCCGGTAGTTGTTGGGAGCACTAAGCTCGAAGTTGTTGACGAGTATGTTTACCTGGGACAAATAGTCCGACTAGGTAAGTCCAACTTCGACCGAGAGGTCAATCGACGGATTCAACTCGGCTGGGCAGCGTTCGGGAAGCTACGACACATCTTCTCGTCAGAAATACCTCAAAACCTTAAAACAAAATTGTACAACCAGTGCGTGTTGCCAGTGATGACTTACGGAACTGAGACGTGGTCCTTCACTGCTGGCCGTATGAGGAAGCTCAAGGTCGCTCAGCGAGCTATGGAGAGGGCTATGCTCGGAGTTTCTCTGCGTGATAAACTTAGGAATAAGGATATCCGCAGTAGAACCAGAGTAACCGACATAGCCCAACGGATTAGTAAGCTGAAGTGGCAGTGGGCCGGCCATATAGCTCGAAGAACCGACAACCGATGGGGAAGAAAGGTTCTCGAGTGGCAGCCTCGTAGCGGTAGGCGAAGTGTAGGGCGTCCCCCCACAAGATGGAGTGACGACCTGGTAAGACATGCAGGAAGTCGATGGATGCAGGTGGCTCAGGACCGTGCTTTGTGGCATTCCTTGGGGGAGGCCTATGTTCAGCAGTGGACTTGTGAAGGGCTGTAATGATGATGATGATGATGACTCAAATAAAAACCAAAACAATCTTGGCCATGTTTTTTTGGATCTGCGTCCAATGGAGTATGAGCTACGGTAATGATCAAAATGATCAACTCCACCCATGTTTCGGGTGTAATCAGCAATAGCAGATGGGCAATACATTTTCTTCTTTTCGCCATTCTTTTGTCTTCTTTCTATTAGTTCTATTTTTCTAGGGTTTACGGCTGTTGTAAGGACGGTCACGTCTTTAGTATCTTTCCACTTAACTACCCCGACAGGGTGACAGTATCTGTATGTGAATTCTCCTGGTTGTATTTGTTCTTTCTTACTTTCTTTTTTGACAAAATCTTCAGGAAGTCCTTTTCGTGATAGTCTAACAGTACCAATGGCAAATATTCCTTTGTAATATAAATATTCCAAAAGAGCGACAGAGGAAAAAAAATTGTCAAAGACTATCAATGTGTCCTTTGGTACGTTAACACACAGATTTTTCACCACTCTGTAACCCAGTCCTTCACTGTCGGCATTTTTATCTTTACCTGTATAGATGTCACATTGGTAAAGGTATCCTGTTTTCGCATCACATCTACACCACGCCTTGTACCCTCGTTTAATCGGTTTACCCGGCATATACTGTTTTTTGGAATCACGACCTTTAAACTTTATCATGCTTTCATCAATTGATTGTGATTGAGAATTGGTAGCGTTTTCTTGAAAAGTTTTATTTAAAATGTTCAACATTGGCCTTATTTTTTGAAGTTTATCATGATCTTTATGATTTTGTGGTAAATGAGTAGTAATATCGCAAACGTGTATATTCTCTAATATTTTTTTAAATCTTTTACAAGGCATTGTTCCAGATATTTCCTGATTATTGTAAAATGGGTCTGAATTCCAGTATAATTCGATATCTGATTGTGGGGCAATTCCCATAAGAATCACTATAGCCAAGAATGCCTTAATTTCATTACTGTCTACATCCTTCCAAAACTGGCTGCCTTTTAAGATCGCATACTTGTTGGTGTTTTCGACAATGAGCTGAAATAATTCATCAGGGAACATATCCATAAAATGGTCAAATGGGGTACCTCTGTTGTCGTGTTTTGTAGTAGGTTGTAACTGTCTACTAAAATCACGATCTTCAAAGTAACCTACTTTTGTACTCCACTTTCTTTGCTTCGTCTGTAATTCAGCATAAGTTGGCTCAAGTAGCACACAAAGTTGATCATCGTCGGGAGCTAAGGAAATGGCCATCTCTTCTTGTTCAACTATAACCTCAGGAGTTTGCTCACAATCTCCCAGACTCTGAGACACACTTTCTTTGTTGGTATGTGGAAACTTAGATTTCGGCAGATGTTGAGATGAAGTTGTCGCGGTGTTATACGGAAATGTATATTCTGGTGAAGCATCGGGTGAGATTGTCCTGGCACCAGGTAGCGTTGGTGAAAGCTGGGAAGGGCCAAAAACAGCATTTTCCAGATGTGCCGGTGTCTGCAAAAACTGGGATGTTCTGGCCACAGGTTCTGGTGTGTCGTGTGCTGGTGGACGCTGAGACATAGGTGAAAGCTGGGAATGACCAGAAACAGCATTGTCCAGATGTACCGGTGTCTTCAAAAACTGTGATGTGCTGGCCACAGGTTCTGGTGTGTCGTGTGCTGGTGGACGCTGAGACAAGCAATCTCTGCACCTGCATATTAAAGTAGATAAAGTGCGCTTTGGTGGACA
Source organism: Parnassius glacialis (assembly GCA_033319125.1). Classification (NCBI taxonomy): domain Eukaryota; kingdom Metazoa; phylum Arthropoda; class Insecta; order Lepidoptera; family Papilionidae; genus Parnassius; species Parnassius glacialis. Next base: position 55,630,422 of record JAVANC010000004.1, read on the forward strand.
CTTAGATGAAGCTTCTGTGTCGCCCTGTGATGGACCTAGCATTGCATCAGCAAGTAAAGATTTCGATAAAAGATGTGATTTATATTTCTTATCGACATGCCGAACCTCCTGGTCTGAATTTGACAAATAGTGGTCATTTTCTTGTAACAGTTGTGCTTGTGCAGGACTACTCTCAAGTATATGCAACAAATCGTCATTCGAAATACCTTGCATGTTGTCCAAAGCAGTGTCCATAACTTGAGAATAGTAATCTTTAAGACTCGCCTCGCAATCGTCATCCTCGCTACTCTCTTCCGACGACTGCCAATATTGGAGGATGTTTTCAATTTCGTGGTCTTTAACGGTTTTCTAAAATAATATAATCATAATCAGGCAAAGGAAGCATAAGTCCCACAAAACAAAAACGTTAACAGGCAACGGTCACATTTGTCCCACAACATTTGGGAAGATATTGTGACAAATATTTACAATAATCTACAAAAAAATATGTTAAATCCACAAGAAAAACAAATAATCTACAACATATCCAAAAGTTACACGACTTACCTTTTGTTTTTTCGACATTATTAATAAAAATGTTCACTGTGCTACGAAAACAGAGGCGCGCAACTGACTCACGAAATCAAATGGCTGTCACTTTGACAATTGCGTTCGGATGCACAGTTTTTTATTCTGGACCCATAGATAATATATTTAGGGTAGCCATTTTTATAAATTGTGGAGTTTATATTACCAGAGCCTGGAAAGGACAACGAAAAAAGATGTGGGACCGAATCGTACCGGGGCCTGGTTAAGGGTTAAATATGACATATAAATTCCGCCAGTGTCTAAATTTTTAGGCTACTTCAACAAAGGAGGAAATTCTAATTCGACTGTATTTTTATTTTTTGTATATATGTAACACAATTTCATTGTCAATTATGAACTGATTTTTTAAATACTTGAGGAGCGGTCCCTTATAAATTTGGAGGAAAGTAGAAGTCTTGTTGTTACTTTGAATTTGTGATATTACTTAGTCCACTTGAAAGGGTAAAAAAGTTATAGCATTAAATAAAAATTAAAAGCTCACTTAAAAAAATAAAAAGAATATAATAGTTGCACATTTTGAAGTAGGGACTTTATTTAAAAAGTTACAGTGTATTTGTCTCATTGCTGGGCACAGTTCTCTCATTTCTGAGAGGACTTAAGGGCAAAAAATGTCTGCTGCACTGCCCTAATGCGGGATGGCAATGAAATGCAAATCCCTATTTCACTTCACAATTTTTTTATTTTACCACCAATCACATGGTAAATCAGCTTTTAAAATTGCAATTAACAATTTCATTGGTGGTGGCGGGGATCATATCAGGGCTACTTGTTTATTGTGAAATTTACAGCAGGCAAACCTGCCCTGAGCTACCATGGCTGTATTTTAACTGTGACAACAATTAACTCTGGCAACCAATTTATTTATCTGTTTTGGTCAATGTTATGAATGTTGTATGACAAGGCAGATGATAAGTTTTGGAGGAAAAAATAACTTATGGCCTATAGATAAACTGTTAGGAATTTTATCTTATCTTGCATATAAGTTGTTATATAAATGTTACATAATATTTAAAATCCTAATTTTATTTTTAAAACATAATATGTCTATTTTTCTATGGTTCCAGTGTTGCATATGGTTTTATATCACTACTTTGCTACTTGGTTTAGTTAGTAATGGGCTACTTTCCACAGCCTCACTTCCAAAGCGAATATTTTGCATAGGCAGGAATTATTCAAGCCATGATATCTACTCAAATAGGTTCAGTAAGCCCTTAACATTACTGATGTCCTAAGCAGCCATCTCAGCACGCCGTAATTTATAGCCCTGTAAGTAACAACCTTGCAGGACATACCAGCATCATGTGTTCTGCTTTGTCTTCTTCCCCAATGCTCTCCCTATAAAGACTGGGTACGTAAAAAATCTCATTTTATAGATCTTAATTTGCCCTTTAGACCTACATTAATTATTTTATAAGCCTATTTTTAATTTTGTCTTACTTCTTTTTCTTACTTTGAGGTAGCATTCTCACTGGACTTTGTCGATATTAATATCTAAGAGCAGGGGCGTAGCTACCGCCGTATCAGCCGTATCAATGATACGGGGCCCCCGGGCTACAGGGGCCCCCAACGTGTGTAAGCAAAAACTCCAAGGACTTCTAATGGGACAGGAAAGGCTATCACTATTCTCTAAAGAAGTAAAGAATTTAGTAAAACTGAAATCGTCTTCAGCTATGTTCGCCGAACAAAAGGCACGAAAATTAAATTGTTTGGCTAGCTTAGTTCCTAGGAGTATTTATTGTAAGTAATAACTCATAAGCCCGTGTAGTGGCGGGTAAGAATACTCACAACCCCATATCTTCCCGTGGGTGTCGTAAAAGGCGACAGACGGAAACTGAGGCAGAGGATGGGCAGCAGCATCTTTCTGATAACAGCAAAACAACAATAAAAAAACTGCGCTTGCCAACCCGCTCGCCAAGCGTGGCAACTATGGCAATATACCCCCATGAAAGTAACGAAGAGATGGCCCCCAGTCCCCGGCAGCCCCGCTATTCCTGGCTAAGGTGGCGACCATGGTAACAGCGAGGCAGGGGGTGCTAAGAGTCTCCGGTGGAGGTTCTGTTGCCACCTACGACGACTCGACATGGCAACTTATAACGCACGCACCCTGAGGACTGACGAGAAGGTCCTGGAGCTAGAAGAAGAGATAGACAAGTTGCACTGGAATGTCATAGGATTATCCGAAGTCTGAAGAGAGGGGGAGGTCACGGTAATCCTCGAATCCGGCAATTTGTTCTATCACCAGGAGGGCGACCATCTGTCCCAAGGAGGTGTCGGATTTATCGTCCACAAGTCTCTCGTTAACAACGTTGTAAAGATTGGGAGTGTGTCGACGAGGGTTGCGGACCTTATACTCAGAATCACCGAACGGTAATCGCTGAAGGTTATACAGGTTTACGCATCAACCTCGGTACACGCCGATGAGGAGGTGGAAGAAATGTATGAGGATATCTCTAGAACAATGCATTCCTCCAAAACCCACTATACGGTGTTAATGGGAGACTTCAACGCAAAACTAGGCACAAGAGAGAACGGTGAGCTGAAAGTAGGGAAATTCGGAATAGGGCAACGGAACCCAAAGGGCCAGCAGCTGGCGAACTTCATGGAGAAAGAAGGACTCTTTATGATGAACTCTTTCTTCCAGAAGCGGCCCCACAGGAAGTGGACCTGGTCGAGCCACGACGGTTCGACAAAAAATGAGATTAACTTTATTATGACGACCAGACGACAACTATTCAGTGATGTCTCAGTGATCGCGAGGGTGAAAACCGGCAGCGATCACCGAATGGTGAGAGGCACACTGAACCTAAACGTTAAGTTGGAGAAGTCACGTCTAATGAAGTCAACGCTCCGTCCTTCTCGTGCTCTAATCCAAAGTCCAGAAACCTTTCAGCTCGAGCTACGAAACCGTTTTCAGTGCCTAGAAGATTGCAATACAATGGACGATATGAATGACAAGCTCGTGGAAACTGTCCATGCGGTCTGAGCTAAGTTTTGCAAGACCCGCCGCAGAAGAAACAAAAAGTCTCCGATCACACTCTAATCTCAATGGCTTTTAGACGGGGTATATAGCTGCAGTCTTCAGTAGATTTGACAGCGTACAGGCAACTGAACATACAGATCTCCAAATGCATGCGGCGGGACTTGTGCAACTTTAATTCTGCTCGTATTAAAGAAAAGATCGAGCAGAACCAGGGCTCCCAAGTCTTTGCAAGAGATCTGTCTGCCAGAAAGAGCCAACTGTCGAAGCTGAAGACCGAGTATGGCAGCGTCGTTTCCGGGACACCTGAGGTTTTGAGTGAGATTGAGAGGTTCTATTGGCAGCTGTACACATCATCGTTGGAGCCACACGTAAGTGTGAGTAACGATCCAAGAGCGAGTCTTATCCGACTGTTTCGGCAGAAAAAGATTTACAATAAACCTTTTCTTAGCGCGCGCGCTTGGCCTCGATATCAAGGGCACCTTCCTTCGCCCCCGCTCCCCTCCCCCCGGCCGCCGGACGAGTTGGCGTGGCTTTGCTCTCGCGATTGTGGTTTTTTTTGTGAGCTAAACGGACGTCTGCTTCGCGCTAGTTGGTTAAAGAAAATAAAACCGCGTAAATCGTTGCAAACAACGTGATATTTATTAGAACGTAATAAATCGTTAAAATTCGCGTGCAACTCTTCAAGTGATTTACATCTGAAAGACTGCGAGTAGCTGTACCATTTCGTTACAACTCAACGTGAGTGCCACCAGAAGGGGAAAGTTCGAGGATACCAGCGCTGCCTTCTCCCGGACGTCGGGGCGTCATCCAGATCGGTTCCCATCAACACACCAGCACATACAATTACACAAACACACTCACAACACTGTCATCAGCCGGGCCGGTCGACGGGATTCTTCGGCGCTCCTCGGGCAGGTAAGTGCATATTTATCCTAGGGACCTTTCCCCTCTTGTGTTCATTGAAACCTTGACCCTCGGCGTAGGAACGCCCGACCGGCATCTGCCCGCGGCTCCTTCGTCTATGGGCCACGAGGGATTTCGCAAGTGTTAAAGCAGGGCAGCTGCCGGCCGTATCATTTGGTAGCAGAACGCGGTGCTGGGATCGATTCCCGGTCGATCCACCGTATTACGTTATTACCATAGTATTCGACAGGAAGTAAATAATTGGTGGCAGGAGCGTTGGGTTGATTTTGTGGCTACAGCCACGCCCGTCCGTAATAATACGTTTATTAATTTATTTTAGTTTATTTTAGTTTATTAATTTAATATTAATTACGTCCGTAATAACGTAAATTACCTTTTATTATATACGTAATAATAAAATCCCTTTCTTTGTTAGCTTGCTTGTTGTTGGCGGGTAAAGTTGAAAGACCACGCCCGGTTCGTGTGAGAGCGCGAGATTGCGTTATGTAGGTAGGGGGTTATTTTTGCGTAATCGGTTAATTGTCGTTGTCGGATGGTAGCGTGTTACTTATAGAAGGGTTGATTTCTGAGCAAGTCATTTTTTGTTGATATGTATCTTTGTATTGTAATTTGTATTTACGTAATCTAAATTAACTTGATTTGACCGCATTAATATTTGTGATTGTTAATTGATTTACCTTTTCCTCTGTACTAACTTGTGTTAATTTAATAATAGCGGTTCTTATCTGTGTACATTCTATTCAGCTCGATTTGATAGGAACTGCATTAGTTATCCGTTAATCTTTTTGTATTTTTTTTTATTTTTTTGTTATTCTTGTAATTGTGTTCGAGCCGTGTCGTAATTTGGATTTAGTAGCGATGTCCTCGCCCAAGATGCTAATCCGTTGCCTGCGGACTGAGCTGCGCTGGGCTACCAGCGCACACGCGTTGATAGGCCGACTGGATCGGGTCCACAGTCTGAGGAAGAGGCTTGAGCAGATCGATGCTCGAAGGGCGGCCGTGGAGGAGGCTTACTCTGAGCTCGAGGACTTGGAGGTGGAGAAGGGAGTCCTGGAATCTTGCCGCGCGGACTACGAGCAGTTCCTCGCGCTAACGGACGACCTGGTCGAGGCGGGGGCCAAGGATGCGGAGAGGGAGCGCGAAGCTCGGCTGAGTAGCCTTCTCGAGTCCCCGCGGAGGTCGTCTTCTCAGCCAGAGCTGCTAGGACGACTTCCCACGCTGGACCTGCCAAGGTTCTCCGGGGTCCTCTCGGAGTGGATGACCTTTGTCGGCCTGTTCGACAGCCTGGTGGACGCCCGGAGGGACTTGACCCCCTGCCAAAAAATGGGGTACCTCCTGGCTTCACTAGAGGGGGAGGCCCTGAGCGTCGTCGGCCACCTCAAGTTGTCGGACGACGCCTACCAAAACGCCAGGGACCTCCTCGCTGGAAGGTACGCCAACGTCCGGCGGATTGCGGACGATCATGTTCGGAGGCTGCTGAACCTCCCGCTGCTGAAGGACCGGACTCGACTACGGGAAGACATAGTGAATCCAGTCGTCGTAGCGTGCAACTCGTTGCGGCGGCTGGATTTGCCTGTGGACGAGTGGTCGTTTCTGCTCCTTCACATAGTGCTGTCCCGCCTGCCCCTCGACCTTCGGCTCCATTTTGAGGAGAGGTTCGGAGGGGATGGCGCCTCTTATATGCCCCCCTTTAGGGACCTGCTGCGGTTCCTGGAAGAGCAGTGCAGGCTGCTGGAGAACGCAGCAGGCGCCGTCGAGGTCCCCCCGGCCGCCTCCCGAGCGGTGCCCCGGGAAAGGCGGAGTCAGCCGGCCAAGGCGGCACCCACCCCCCTGAAGCCGAGCGGAGCCCCCGCGGGAGGGCGCCCCCCCGTGCCCTCCTATAGTGGCCTAGCGGCACGGGAGGCGCCTCCCTGCGCCTATTGTCGAGCATCCGACCACCGGCCGGCGTCGTGCCCGAAGCTGTTGCGCAAGCCGGCTAAGGCGAGGCGAACCATCGCCAGGGAGCGCCGCTGGTGCTTCTCGTGCCTGGAGAGGCATCTGCAACGAGACTGCCCGCACCAGCGGCCCTGCACGCACTGCCAGGGCAACCACAACATCCTCTTATGCCTGGGTGCTCGCGGCTCGTCCTCGCAGGGCCCTGCCAGGCCCCCGACTCCCACGGGCGGGGGCGCTCAGCCACGCCCACTGTCGGGCGACGTTCGGCGCTCACCGGTGGACCACAGCGCCCCTCCTTCTGAGGGGAGTCCCTCCCCCGATCGGTCTGGGAGTCGTTCCCCCAGGGGCGGGGGGGTCCTCACCCCCCCTCCGCGAGTTGATAGTGGATGCGCGGCCACTCAGCGGTCAGCTAGACCGTTCTCACCCCCGTTGGCTGAGTGGCCGCGACTGGAACGCCGCCCGCCCCCCTTTGGCCGGTGCCGGTACTACCGGGTTCCGGAGACTGCATATCGGCCCCGGGCCTTGGAGCCGAGGATCCCCGAGTTTCCCCCGGTCGGCCCGTTCGGGGAATTCCAATCTAGGGTCTTCGAGACGCCGTCGGAGTGCCGCGCTCGGGGCCCCCGGTTCGGGTGCCGGCCTAACAGAGGCAGCTCCAGATAGGAGGCTGCCGCCCTAGCTCCCGCCATGGCCGCCTCCACTGAGCCTATAAGTCGTCGGCAGTCCACCTGTCAAACTGTTCTATTGCCGACAGCCTCAGTGAAGGTTTACAACCCGAGCGGCGAACACTTAACGGTTCGAGCTCTATTGGACTCGGGTTCCCAACGTAGTGTGGCCTCTACTTGGTTGGTGGGAAGACTGGGGCTCCCCTGGAGCTCTGAATCACGTCCGATGGTAGGTATCGGAGGTGCCGAGCCTCCTGCTCCTAGGGGACAAGCGGAGTTGGTGTTCAGCTCTGACAGCGAACACCTTCGTATTTTAGTCAAGGTAAATGTCCTCGACGACATTGTAGGGTTCCTCCCTAACGTTCGTATAAATGACAGCGCTGTGCGCTGTGCGTCGGCTTTGAGACCGGCAGACCCTCGGTGGGCCCAACCTGGGCCGATAGATTTGCTACTCGGGGCCGACACGCTGGGTGCCCTCTTGTTAGGTGAGATACGAGCTCTGCAGCCCGATGGCCTGTCAGCCATTTCCACGATATTTGGGCACAGCTTTTTTGGACCGGTTATGTGGTCTTCTCCCCCTCCGACGGCCGACCCGCTCTCCGTCGTGGGCGTGTCCCTATCGGACGCCGTCCAGCGGTTCTGGGAAATTGAGGAACCACCACATGCAGCTCGAGTCGACCCTCTGGACCGTGAGTGTGAGTTGTTCTACCAGAACAATACCGGCCGGCGGGTTGACGGTCGTTTCGTCACTCGCTTACCCTTTCTGGACTCCCGCCCCTCTTTGGGTCAATCCCGTGCTCTGGCCGAGAAGAGGTTGCTTTCCATGGAGCGCCGCATGCGGCGTGACCCAGCCTTTCGCGACAAATATGTCGAGTTCATGCGCGAGTATCAGGAGCTGGGTCACATGTCACCGTCCAACTTCGAATGGCGTTCACATGAGCACTACTTCCTCCCTCACCATGCGGTCTTGAGGACCCCTGAGAGTAAGATTCGGGTAGTCTTTGACGGGTCCGCCCCCACCTCAAACGGTGTGTCCCTGAATCAGTGTCTTCACTCGGGTCCTAAACTGATCAAGGACATATCCGACATCTTGACCCAATTCCGTCGACACCAGGTGGTTTTTGTCGCGGACATTCGGATGATGTTTCGCCAATCGGTGGTACATCGTGATGACCGCCGATATCAGCTGATATTGTGGCGCGAGAAGCCCAGCGATCCCATACAGGTATTTGAGTTGAACACCACCACATATGGACTCCGGTCCAGCCCGTATATCGCCATGCGAACCCTCCTTGAACTCGCTGAGAGAGAGCGCCTGAGATACGCTCGGGGAGCTTCTATTTTGGAGACTTCGGTCTACATGGACGACATTTGTACGGGCGCTTCCACCGTCGAGGAGGCTCTGGTCTTGCGAGACGAGTTAATTGCCATCCTGAAGTCTGGAGGCTATGAGTTGCGCAAGTGGTTGTCGAACTCCCCACACATTTTGAGGGACCTCCCAGGAGAGGATCAACAAGACCCTCACCTTTTCGAGCACCCTGAGAATCCTAATTTGTTGACTGTGCTGGGCATTCAATATCAGCCTGTTCAGGACACCTTCACGTATAGAGTAAAACTTGACCCACCTCCCAAAGCATGGACCAAGCGCTCCGTACTGTCTACAGTAGCTCGCACCTTCGACCCGAATGGATGGATCACCCCGGTCATCTTTTTGGCTAAGTGCTTCCTTCAAAAGCTCTGGCTGTCCGGGTTGGGTTGGGACGAGCCCATTAGTGGGGCCCTCTTGCGAGAGTGGCTCTCCATGCTCTCCTCCCTTCCGGACATCAACCGGGTTTCCATGCCCAGGTGCTTCCTCCCTCCAGGGAAATGCAGGGCTACTCTACATGGGTTTTGCGACGCCTCTGAGAAGGGCTATGCTGCTGTCGTATATTTGCGGACTGTGAGTTCCTCTGGGCATACTGCAGTTCATCTCGTACTCGCCAAAAGCAAGGTTGCCCCCATTAGATCCCGTTTAACTATCCCTAAATTGGAACTGTCCGGAGCCGCTCTTCTCACGCGGCTCCTCAACCACGTTCACTCGTCCTTGAAATCTGTAATCGACCTTACGGACGTCTACGCATGGTCGGACAGTGAGATAGTACTTTGTTGGCTCCGAGCCGCACCGCACAATCTTGAGGTCTTTGTGGCGAACCGCGTGTCTCAAATCCAGAGTTCTGAGACTTCTCTCCACTGGAGACATGTCCCCGGGGAGTTGAATCCCGCCGACTGCGCTTCCCGCGGCTGTGAGGCCCCCGCGCTGGTTGCCCACTCATTGTGGTGGGGTCCCGGTTGGTTATCTAACCCTCAATCCTTCTGGCCCCAGGGTAATTACTCCGCACCTACTGAGTTACCGGGCCTACGGGCCCGAGTAGGAGTGGGCAAGGATAAGCTCACTCGGGATCTCTCCCTTCTGGAACGGTACAGCTCTCTCGATAAGCTCTTAGGAGTGACTGCTTGGCTGCGCCGCTTTGTCCACAATTCGAGAGATCCGTCCAACCGACTCTCTGATTGCGTTTTGTCTCCTAGCGAGCGTCGGGAATCCCTGATGCATTGGATCCGCCTGGTCCAGATGGAGCATTTTGAGCCCGTTATCGAAAACTTGAAGCGTGGCTCCGTTATCAAGGGCGCTCTGGCCCGCCTGAACCTCTTTCTGGACAACGCTGGGATGCTGCGCGTGGGCGGACGTTTGAAAAACTCTCAACTGCCGTGCGGGGCTCGACACCCGTTGCTGCTCCCTAAAGACGGCGCCCTTGTCCGGTTGTTGGTTACCCACCACCATGTTAAGAATGCCCACGCTGGGTGTAACGCCCTGTCGGCTATTTTGCAGCGGGAGTTCTGGATTTTGTCTGGCCGACGCACCATTCGGAGCGTCATCTTTAAGTGCATCCCCTGTTATAAACTGAAGGCCCCCATATCGCAGCCTCTGATGGGTGACTTGCCGCCCGACCGCGTCAGGGCCATCCGACCATTCGCCGGGGTCGGAACAGACTTCGCTGGCCCCTTCCTCGTTAAGTCCTCTCACCTTCGTAACGCGCGTTCATGCAAGGCCTATCTTTGCGTCTTCGTGTGCCTCTCCACTAAAGCCGTTCACTTGGAACTGGTGAGCGCCCTCAGCACGGAAGCCTTCTTAGCCACGCTTGGCCGTTTCGTGTCGCGGCGCGGCTTGCCGGACTTGATCCGGTCGGATTGCGGGACGAATTATAAGGGCACGGATAGGTATCTCAAGGAGGTCGTCGAATTTCTGTCCAACCACCGGACTTATTTAGGCAATGCTATGTCGAAAAGGGGCATCCAGTGGAAATTCGACCCTCCGGCGTGTCCCCACTGGGGCGGTATTTTCGAGGCGGTGGTTAAGGTTGCAAAAACGCATCTCCGTCGCGTTATTGGTGAAGCTATTTTGACCTTTGAGGAGCTCGCCACTGTATTCTGTAAAATTGAGGCGGTACTCAACTCTCGGCCCCTCTGTCCCCTCTCCTCCGACCCGAATGATTTGGAGGTTCTAACCCCGGGACACTTCCTGATTGGCCAGCCTCTTAACGCTCTGCCCGAGTATCCCTTCAGGGAAACGAGTGCTTCACGGCTTAGCAGGTTTGCCCTTCTGCAACAGATGACTCAACGCTTTTGGCACCGATGGTCTCTGGAGTACCTACATCTTTTGCAGCAGCGCGTTAAGTGGTCTGACAAGACGGAGCCTCCTCGGGTGGGAGACCTCGTGTTGATTAAAGAACCAAACGCTCCGCCGTTGTATTGGCGCCGGGGGCGCATTGTTAAGCTGTCGTATGGAGCGGATGGGGTGCCTAGAGTGGCCGAGGTTTTGGTCGGAGATTCGGTCTTGCAACGGGCCGTCGCGACCTTGTCCCGTTTGCCAATCTACTAGCGGACTTAATGCCTTATGTCCGGGACGGGGGGTTGTTTCGGCAGAAAAAGATTTACAATAAACCTTTTCTTAGCGCGCGCGCTTGGCCTCGATATCAAGGGCACCTTCCTTCGCCCCCGCTCCCCTCCCCCCGGCCGCCGGACGAGTTGGCGTGGCTTTGCTCTCGCGATTGTGGTTTTTTTTGTGAGCTAAACGGACGTCTGCTTCGCGCTAGTTGGTTAAAGAAAATAAAACCGCGTAAATCGTTGCAAACAACGTGATATTTATTAGAACGTAATAAATCGTTAAAATTCGCGTGCAACTCTTCAAGTGATTTACATCTGAAAGACTGCGAGTAGCTGTACCATTTCGTTACAACTCAACGTGAGTGCCACCAGAAGGGGAAAGTTCGAGGATACCAGCGCTGCCTTCTCCCGGACGTCGGGGCGTCATCCAGATCGGTTCCCATCAACACACCAGCACATACAATTACACAAACACACTCACAACACTGTCATCAGCCGGGCCGGTCGACGGGATTCTTCGGCGCTCCTCGGGCAGGTAAGTGCATATTTATCCTAGGGACCTTTCCCCTCTTGTGTTCATTGAAACCTTGACCCTCGGCGTAGGAACGCCCGACCGGCATCTGCCCGCGGCTCCTTCGTCTATGGGCCACGAGGGATTTCGCAAGTGTTAAAGCAGGGCAGCTGCCGGCCGTATCACCGACACTATTCCGATGATATCTCGGACGTCAGTCTGAGCGAGATTAGAATGGCTCTCCAGCATCTTAAAAACGGCAAGATCCCAGGCTGGATGGAATTACAGTGGAGCTTCTGAAAGCGGGTGGAAAACCGATACTTGATGTCCTTCAGAAGCTCTTTAATTCCGTCCTCCATGGTGGCACTACTCCGGAAAGGTGACAACGCTCTCTTGAAGAACTACAGACCGAGTTCCCTTTTGAGCCGCGTCTACATGCTGTTTTCGAGAGTCATTACTCCCGAACAAGCCGGTTTCCAAAAAGGCTTTAGCACCATATACCACATACATACCCTTCGGCAAATTGTACAGAAGTCCGAGGAGTACAATTTACCACTATTTCTGGCGTATGTGGACTATGAGAAAGCCCAAAGACTTTCAATCAAAATTACGTCGAAATTCGGGCGGTGCTGCAGTCCCTTCAGCGATGCCAAGTTGACTGTCGGTATATCGAAGTGCTGAAGTGCTTGTACAGTAGGGCTACGATGGCTATCCGAGTACAGAACCAGAGTACGAAACCTATCCAATTGCAGAGAGGTGCAAGACAGGGTGACGTTATATCCCCGATACTCTTCACCGCTGCATTGGAAGACGTTTTCAAGCTTCTGGACTGGTAAGGATACGGTGTTAACATCAATGGCGAGTACATCACTCACCTTCGATTTGCCGACGATATAGTCCTTATGGCAGAATCGCTGGAGGACCTAAGCACTATGCTTAATGACCTCAATAGTTTTTCCCAACGGATAGGTCTTAAGATGAACATGGACAAAACAAAGATCATGTTTAATGTCCATGTCACACCTATGTCGGTAGTTGTTGGTAGCTCTAAGCTCGAAGTTGTTGACGTTTATGTTTACCTGGGACAAATAGTCCGACTAAGTAAGTCCAACTTCGACCGAGAGGTCAATCGAGGGATTCGACTCGACTGGGTAGCGTTCGGGAAATAACGGCACATCTTCTAGTCAGGTTATACCTCAAAACTTGAAAACGAAATTGTGCAACCAGTGCGTGTTGCCAGTGATGACATACGGAACTGAGACGTGGTCCTTCACTGCTGGCCGGATGAGGAAGCTCAAGGTTGCTCAGCGAGCTATGGAGAGGGCTATGCTCGGAGTTTCTCTGCGTGATAAACTTAGAAATGAGGATATGCGCAGTAGAACCAGAGTCACCGACATGGCCCAACGAATTAGTAAGCTGAAGTGGCCATGGGCCGGACATATAGCTCGAAGAACCGGCAACCGATAGGGAAAAAGGTTCTCGAGTGGCGGCCTCGTACCGGCGGATGAAGTGTAGGGCGTCCCCCCACTATATGGAGTGACGACCTGGTAAGACATGCAGGAAGTCGATGGATGCAGGTGGTTCAGGACCGTGCTTTGTGGCATTCCTTGGGTGAGGCCTATGCTCTTTAATGGACTTATGAAGGGCTGTTATGATGATGATGATGATGATGAACTAGTGGAATTAGTACTTTTGCCGTTGTCGTGATAATTGACGATAATTTATGTGTACATAGAGAACTGAAGACCATTTTTATGTATATGTTTTTTATTCCTTTATTCGTTTTTTCATTCCTTGGACTTATGAAGGGCTGTAACGATGATGATGAATAACTTAAAATCAATATATAATAATTTGAATTCAATGCAAGCGTTTTTGTTCCTTTTATGAAATCTTTACTCTTCATTGGGGCCCCCCAACAAATTTTGATACAGGGCCCCTCGAAGGCACGCTACGCCACTGTCTAAGAGTTGGCTCACACCATTGTGTCGAGTTTGTATCCATTACCCAATTTCATACTTATACGTAATGATAGGACTGAGAAGGGGAAGGGAGGTCGCTATATACCTCCAATCAAAAATTCCTTATAAAGTTGTTCTACCTTCCCCCTCTCCCTATTCTGCCACTGCTGAGTTTTTATTTCTAGAAATCAACATTATGGGTGCTAGGGCAATTTTAGGTGTTGTATATTGTCCTCCTTCGGTGGATTATTTTACCTCACTTAAGATGGCTCTTGATACCATTGGATCTCAGTATCCCCACGTCTATGGGTGCCTCTATTGGTGCCACAGCGGTAATGCCGACACAGACCGACTCATCGACCATGTCCAAATGGCTGCAGACTCCATGCTACAACAGGTCCCATCTGCAGAGATTGTGATACTCGGTGATTTTAACGCCCACCACGCTAAAGGGCTTGGTTCCCATTTAACTGATCATGCAGGTAGACCTGTCTATGACTTTGCTTTGACATATGGTCTAACACAACTGGTTACTTCACCTACGCGGATCCCAGATGTGGCGGATCATGTACCTTCCCTGTTGGACCTTCTGCTGACCTCACATCGGGACGGATATTAGGTCTCCGTTGATGCCCTTCTGGGCTCCTCAGACCATTGTCTGATCCGGAGTACGGTGCCACTCACGCTCCAATCGCAGTTCCGATCTGCAGCTTGCCACCGCGTTTGGCACTGTAGGTCGGCTGATTGAGACGGGATGCGGTCTTTTTTTGCATCCTACCTTTGGTCGGGTTTGCTTCTCGCCGGAAGATCCCAGATTTGTTACTGATTCTGTTGCTGATGTGGTACTTTTTTGGAACTTTTTATTTCATTCTCTGTGGTGCCCATCGGAGGCAGATCCCAGCCATGGTTTGGTCGCTCCTGTAAAATAGCATCACGCTATAAGCAGGAGTGCTACCGGGCCTGGGCTGACGCATCAACGTCTCGGGATGTAAACATCAGCGCTCTTAAATAGAAGTATAATTCCGCCTCCAAAAGCTTCATTGCCAAGGCAAGGTCTGAGCACATCGGCAGAATTGGCGTGAAGCTAGTTCGCCTCCCTTCGGGAACCCGTGCATTCTGGTCTCTCGCCAAGGCTGTCCAAGGGAACTTCTGTCAGCCTTCTCTTCCATCTCTGCACAGAGAGGACGACTCACTGGTCCATGCCGCAAAGGAGAAAGCCGATCTGTTGAGCTCTCTCTTTGCGTCCAACTCGACTCTAGATGACGGGGGAACACACCGCCGACCATCCCGCGGTGTGAGTGCTTCATGCCGGATGTGCGGTTTACACAGCGCTCGGTTCGCAAAGCACTCTTCTCCCTGGACGTCAGCAAGTCGAGTGGGCCTGATACAGTCACTCCCATTGTGCTGAAGACGTGTGCTCCGGAGTTGGCACCGATTTTAACGCGTCTTTTCCGGTACTCCTACTCTCAAGGCGTAGTCCCGAATTCATGGAAGACAGCTTTGGTCCACCCGATCCCTAAAAAAGGCGACCGCTCAGACCCGTCCAACTACAGGCCTATCGCCATCACCTCCTTGTTCTCCAAAATAATGGAATCCATTATAAACTGCCAGCTCATGACATCGAAACTTCCTGCCTATGGGCTTCCCGAAAAATTGTGCAAGTGGATCACCAGTTCTCTTGCTGATCGGAGCGTTAAGGTCGTAGTAGACGGTGCATGCTCTGACCTCAAGCCTATCGACGCTAGTGTTCCACAAGGCTGCGTGCTATCACCAACGCCGTCTCTCCTGCATATAAATGATATTTTGCAAACTGGTAACATTAATTGCTATGCAGACGATAGCACTGGTGATGCCTTATATACCGGCCGTGCCAATATTTCTCGGGAAAACGTGGCCGAGTACAGGGACAAACTTGTGTCTGAAGTCGAGTCTTTGCTGAACAAAGTCTCGGATTGGGGGCGACTAAATCTAGTCCAGTTCAATCCCCAAAAGACACAAGTTGGCGCGTTTACCGCTAAAAATAACCGTTTGTTGTATGTCCTCAGTTTCAAAGCACTACCCTTGCTGAGTATTCAGATGCCTAGCATCTGAATCCTCGGCGTCGACACATCGAATAGTGTGCAGTTTCGTGGTCACTTGGAAGGGAAGGCAGAATTGGCCTCTAAAAAGCTTGGCGTGCTCAGCAGAGCGAGACAGTATTTCATGCCGGCACATTGCTTGCAACTTTACAAAGCGCAAGTTCGGCCTCACATGGAATACTGTTCTTATCTCTGGGCCGGGGCACCCCAGTGCCAGCTCCTTCTACTTGACCGCATCCAGCGCAGAGCGGTTCGAATCGTCGACGACCGAGTTCTTTCTGACCGGCTCGATACACTGGCACTGCGTAGGGATGTTGCATCTCTTTGCATTTTCTATCGAATTTACCACGGGGAGTGCTCTGAGGAATTGTTCGGATTCATTCCAGCCGCCAAAATTCACGAACGCACATCGCGTCAAAATTCACGATACCATCCTCACCATCTGGATGCTTGGCGGTCCACGACTGTACGTTTTTACTAGGAGTTTTCTTGCTCGTATAACTTCTCTGTGGAATTGTTTACCACCGGCGATTTTTCCGGACCGATACGACTTAGGGACCTTCAAGAAAAGAGCTTACACCTTTCTAAAAGGCCGGCAACGCATCTGCAATTCCGCTAGTGTTGCGGTTGTTCATGGGCGGCGGTAGTCACTTACCATCAGGTGAGTCGCATGCTCTCTCTTCTATAAAAAAAAAAGAGTACACACACTACATGATAATGGGTGATTTCAACACTGATCTGTTAAAAAATACTTATCGCTCCCAAAAAAAAAGTAAAAAATATTTCGTATTTGTTTCACTCTTTTCACAATTGAATATAAGCTAGCAGTTAAAGCATTATATTTATATAAGCAGAATATTTTTGAGCCAAGGCTTTTGCAATCATTAAATATACATTGTCTTCTGTATATTCACTTTGATATGTTTTCAGAGATGCTTTTTACCCACCAAAGATGGGGCTTGTATCTACACAAAAATAAGTAAAATTTCAAGATGATGATGAGATAATCAATGATTAAAATGTTAATTTTCAAAGTATATACATACTAGGTGGTTATTTAGCAGTTTAAAGTACATACTAGGTTGTCAATTAGATCAGAGGTCTTGCACTTGACACGAGAGAAGACAAAAAACAATAACCTCTTTTTTACCGAAATGAATAATTAATATTATGTATTAATGAATTTCATCACCTTTATTCTGTTGAGCATGCGCAATGCGCAAATCATTAATTGGCTTGAAAATGCCACAACAGTTTTTTATGCGGGCAAATTAAAGTAGCCCAAGGGCAATTTTTTACGCTTGGTGGAGTAAACAATATACATTTTTCAAAGAGATATGACTATTTGAAATATAAGAAAATGGGAAATTCTAATTCGATTTTTCATGGGAAAACGAAATTCGGCTTATAAAATAATTAACGTAGGTCTAAAGGGTTAATTAAGATCTATAATTTTTTTTTTATTTCGAAAGTATAATATTTGTAGGCCGGAATGTACCCGGTGCTATATAGTATATAGTCGAATGTCTGTAACACCTATGGTGAATAGATGCTTGTTAAAAGAACCTTGTCATCTAAAACATGTGCACAAGGGTATATTATGACAGCTCCGTAGCGCAGTGGCTTAGCAATGAGTTGTTGCATCGCTAAGGGCCGCGGGTTCGAATCCCGCACGGCACAAGTATTTGTATAGCCTACAAATAATTGTTCCGGGTCCGGATGTTTGTCCTTGTAAAAACATATTACTTTTATATTTTTATACAACAAATATAAATTTTTATATATTAGATCATGCAATTTCAATGAATGTATTATTATTTCTATTTAAAACAATATAACTCTTCCAAATTTAAAACGATATTTCCACATATATTTCTGCGGCAGCAACGCGCCGTATACCAGTTAATTTTTATATTTAATAGATAGGTATTGAATGAAAATTAATGAATAAACTTGTGTCTGAAGTCGAGTCTTTGCTGGACAAAGTCTCGGACTGGGGGCGACTAAATCTAGTCCAGTTTAATCCTCAGAAGACACAAGTTTGCGCGTTTACCGCTAAAAAGAACCCCTTTGTCGTGTCTCCTCAGTTTCAAGGCACTCCCCTAGTTGCCTCAGCCAGTATCGGAATCCTTGGCGTCGACATATCGAGTGACGTGCAGTTTCGTGGTCACTTGGAAGAGAAGGCCAAATTAGCCTCTAAAAAGCTTGGTGTGCTCAGCAGAGCGGGACAGTATTTCATGCCGGCACACCGCCTGCAACTTTACAAGGCGCAGGTTAGGCCTCACATGGAATACTGTTCCCATTTCTGGGCAGGGGCTCCCCAGTGCCAGCTCCTTCCACTTGACCGCATCCAGCGCAGAGCGGCTCAAATCGTCAACGACCGAGCCCTTACCGATCGGCTCGATTCATTGGCACTGCGAAGAGATATTGCATCTCTTTGCATTTTCTTTCGCATCTACCATGGGGAGTGCTCTGAGGAATTGTTCGGATTAATCCCAGCCGCCAAATTTCACGAACGCACATCGCGGCAGAACTCCCGATACCATCCACACCATCTGGATGATTGGCGGTCCACCACTGTGCGATTTAGAAGATGTTTTCTTCCTCGCACGACTTCCTTGTGGAATCGATTACCATCAGCGATTTTTCCGGACCGATACGACTTAGGGACCTTCAAGAAAAGAGCGTACTCCTTTTTAAAAGGCCGGCAACGCATCTGCAATTCCCTCCCTGGTGTTGCAGTTGTTCATGGGCGGCGGTAGTCACTTACCATCAGGTGAGCCGCATGCTCGTTTGCCCCCTCTCCTATAAAAAAAAAACCTGAAACCCTGTAGCGAAATCTACGTATCAAGTCAGATTACGGCCGGTCTTGTAAAAACAAATTGGTTTTGATAAAAACCATTTCCGAGAGTCCAATAAAAACGCCGACATCGAATTTTTATCTCAAATGACATGCCACATTAACGAATGATAGGCTATCTATGTGTCAACACTTTAAACCTGTAAAGATAATTGAAACTGGACGATCAGAAGTATATTATACGTGGTGGAGACATGCTGCAGCTATATTATGGTTATAGCACGAATTGACTGTCTCGTTGGGTTTGAATCCCGGACCTCATGAAAAGTTACTGGATTTTTCTGTCAAGAAATCCTCAGTAACAATTCGAAGTCGGAAATTTAGCGGTGTCCTACCCCCGTGCCTCGGAAAGGACGTACAGCCTTGTTCGTGTCAGTTACCGTTCCATCGGACAATGAGAGAAAGTCAATAGAGATTGCATATATGTCCACACACTAGCACTCTATAATCCTGTCCTGCGCAGATGGCTAGGCTCCGTACTCACCGTCGTGATCAAAATTCGGTCTGGAGATAATTGATACTCGAAGATCAGAGGTGTCTTTATGTTTTTACGTGGTAGAGCCTTACTGCAGCAATAGTAGTATTACAGTTATAGCACGAATGGGTCGGGCTCGACCGGGGAAGGACCACGCTCTCGTAGAATACCAGTGTAAAATGACAGCTTGACACTGATGTATTTCGTATGATTAGTGTAGAGAATCGGAGACCCGTTTTTCTGGAAAAGACGCATTCCATCTCAGTCCTCACGGGTGACTACGCATCTGCATTTTGATTCTTTATTGAGGATAAATGTAGATGTCTGTGGGTCACAGCATCCACTTACCATCAGGTGGACTGTGTGCTCGTTTGTCGCCCTATCCTATAAAAAAAATGTAATTGTGGACGTTCCTACAGAGGCTAACCAACTGCGCAGGACGGGATTATAGTGCCCGAGTGTGTGTGCACGCACAAGTGCACTTTCTATTCATTTACTCTTATAGTCCGATGGGACGGTAAACCGACACGGCTGGAGAGCAACGGCTTTATGTGCTTTTCGAGGTACAGGGGTGAAACATAACCAATTTTCTGTCTCTGGGCAGCTACTGAGAATTTCCTGACAGAAAAACTCAACAATTTTTTTTCGCAATCGCCTTTACGACCAGTAGACAAACGAGGCAGTCAACAGAGAACAGACAATAATATCGTCTACAAACTAATTTTATTCGACGCATATAGATTAACATTTTACTCAAATCCATTCTGTAGTTTTTGGAACGAAGTTCTTTATCGGACGGTACGAATTTGGCGAATGGTGGCTAGGCGAGAAAAAATGTAAGATTTTCCGTCACGACCCCTTCTGACGTAATGTAGACGGCCTTGGCGGCTATAAGGAATCGAGATAGAATAATATCCATCTCCCTCGCACTTTTTCTTATGTTGCCATGAAAGAAATATTATTTTATTTTAAATGACGCTTAATTTTAATAGTCGCTAGTAATTCATTTATTTGTATTTGTTAATCAATAATATATTTTTTTTATTCCCTTTGCATTTTCTTTCGCATCTACCATGGGGAGTGCTCTGAGGAATTGTTCGGATTAATCCCAGCCGCCAAATTTCACGAACGCACATCGCGGCAGAACTCCCGATACCATCCACACCATCTGGATGATTGGCGGTCCACCACTGTGCGATTTAGAAGACGTTTTCTTCCTCGCACGACTTCCTTGTGGAATCGATTACCATCAGCGATTTTTCCGGACCGATACGACTTAGGGACCTTCAAGAAAACAGCGTACTCCTTTTTAAAAGGACGGCAACGCATCTGCAATTCCCTCCCTGGTGTTGCAGTTGTTCATGGGCGGCGGTAGTCACTTACCATCAGGTGAGCCGCATGCTCGTTTGTCCCCTCTTCTATAAAAAAAAACATGTTTATCAATAATAATGTACTACGAAAGGAACTTCATTCCAACTGAGTTTTCTAAGGCACTCGCGCATATTTTTTTTAAACCAAAACAAGTGACAATGAGAAGAGATCAGATACAATCGCAATTTTTTCAAATTTGTAATAAATATTTGCAGCACATTGGTGACATTTGGCATACATACTTTATAAATATTGTTATTATAAATGTTATTCTAAATATACAACAACGATGTTGTACCATGGAGCTGGTCTGATGATGGTCCCGGGTGCTGGCTTTAGCAACGCCTATATAAGCTTGTTTACGAATAGACTTATATTTAACTGGCGACCCGGCTCGGCTTCACCTGCATCGAATCTACAAATGTGGCGTAATTTATTTTAATAAACTTTTCGTTTTCACAAAAAAACATATCTTTAGGTTTATGGGATAAAAAATTGCCTAAATCCTTCCTAGCCCCTTTGAAACAAGACGGTATGAGTGGAGCACAGTACATGCTACACGACTTCACTAGTACAGCTTAATTTGCAGTGAATCTTAAGCATGCAGATTTCATTACAATATTTGTGCGTAGTGAAGCGACGCTATAGCTTATAATGGGTTAGCTCTATCGGTGTAGAACTACGCTCTCACAGAATACCAGCGTAAAATATCATCAGCTTGATGCTGCTGTTTCGTATGGAGAGTGTAGAGAACCGGAGACCTTTTTTAGGGTTCCGTGGCCAAATGGCAAAAAACGGAAACCTTATAGATTCGTCATGTCTGTCTGTCTGTTCGTCCGTACTTTTCCGAAACTATAAGAACTATGCTGTTGAAACTTGGTAAGTAGATGTATTCTGTGAACCGCATTAAGATTTTCACACAAAAATAGAAAAAACAATACAATAAATTTTGGGGGTTTCCCCATACTTAGAAGTGAAACTCAAAAATATTTTTTTTTCATCAAACGTACGTGTGGGGTATCTATGCATAGGTCTTGAAAAATGATATTGAGGTTTCTAATATAATTTTTTTTCTCAACTGAATAGTTTGCGCGGGGGACACTTCCAAAGTGGTAAAATGTGGGACACATTTTAACTTCTAATCTTCCCTGTAACTTCTAAAATAAGAAAATGATAAAGTAAAAAAAAATATATGATGTACATTATCATGTAAACTTCCACCGAAAATTGGTTTGATGAGATCTAGTAAGTCGTTTTTTTAATACGTCATAAGCTCATAAGTCGTAAACCGCAATTCACCTTTCATTCAATCAACTCAAATATAAAAATAAAATAAAGCATTTAATTTCATAAACCTTGAACCATTATTTTCTAATAATAAATCTGTAAAAGTAATATAATCTGTAATAATAATTATAATTCGCGCGAGGCGTGGCTTGATCGGTAGCAGGTGAGAAGCGTGCGGGGGCGTAGTGTATATTTTCTTTGGCGGGGAGCAGGTTCCCGCTTGTCAAACCGGAATATATATTAACTTGTTTAGCTATCACAAGCCTATATGGGCTCGCATATAGTTAGATCTAAATCCCACCATCTAGGTACCTAATTATAATGTTTACTTATCAATAACTTAATTTAAAAAAAAAACTATTATTAAAACGTCGATTAAAGTTACAACGAACTACAAGGACTTTTATATTATGTTACTTGCTGCTACTCCTTCATGGGCGAGCCCGACTCACACTTGGCCGCTTTTTTATTGGAAACGAGGCATTCCATCTTATTCCTCAGGGGTGACAATGCATCTGCATTTTGATTTTTAATTGAGGATAAATGTAAATGTCTATGTGACCACAGCATCCGCTGAAGAGAAGATAAACTGTGTGCTCGTTTGGTACCCTTATTCTGTATTAAAAAACCTGCAAATAATATGAGCGTCTTTCCGTAGATCAAACAGGAGCAAAGATTTGAAGAATAATTTTCATAATTCTCTGTCTCCAGTCGAAGCCTGGCGAGGTTACTCAAGCTGTCAAGGACGCCATAGACATCGGCTACCGTCACATCGACTGCGCGTATGTCTATGGCAACGAGAAGGAGGTGGGGGAGGCTCTCACCGCAAAGATCAACGAGGGAGTCGTGAAACGGTGAGTGCGGAAGATATACAAATATACATTTACTAATCTGACTCTAAGTGGACCTTGTCACGAAAATTTTTGTAGTTATTTTGTTTTGTTTAACAAATAATAACAACAATTTTTTTTAAGACGTTTAATAATATTGATATACATACTTATCAAAAACCTATATAAGGAAGAAACAAAATAAAATTAGAACGTCGCGGATTAGACGCCTTCCAGAAAAGCCAGTTCTTCCCTGGCACGACTAGCGGCGGGTCCGGTGGCAGATGTTTTGGTTAAATGAAGAAATAAATAGCATAAAATACTTTTATTATTATTTTTCAATAATTTTTTTCATTAATTATTGGTGAAACATCCGCAAATATTGATTTAATATAGTACTCGTGTTGGGGTGTTTCGCTCTTATCCTCTCTGTGTGCGTGCACGTGTGCATGCGTGCGTGTGTGCGTGCGTGCGTGCGCGTGTGCGTATGCGTGTTTGCACGAGTGCGTATGCGTTTCAATATGTTTGTGTGTGTGTGTGTGTGTGTGTGTGTGTGTGTGTGTGTGTGTGTGTGTGTGTGTGTGCGTGCGTGCATGTGTGAGTGTGTGTGTGTGTTTGTTTTTATTAACCCGTAATAATCTATCTCTTTGTAGAGAGGCCTTGCCTAAATAAAACCTTGGCAGGCGTTTAGTTGATCGCAGTAACGCTCTGTTTTTTTACGCGGCTGACCGTTTCCGTTGTGGGTATTTTTTACGCTTGGCGTAAAGAGATGGTTTCACCGACTCGCGATACCTTCTGTATGCAACGCATCTGCATTTTTATTCTACTCTTGATTCCGATCCTCAGCATACAATTATCTTGAAGTAGACTGTGGGCTCATTTGTCACCTTTATTCTATAAATAAAATAACTTTTAATAAAGAGAATAAAATAACTTCACATACTGAACTTGATGCTAACAGTGTAGAGAAGCGTTATAGTACTGACTTCAGAAAGTAAAATTATTTTATTGTTATTAGTACTTTGGTTAAAATGAAGTCCAAATCGAATCTTTGTTAAAAATTTTATTTTTTACCCTTTTGAGAGGACCAAAGAATATCACAATCTCGATGTCGCTTTTTTACAAAACTTTATACCCTATTTATCAACCCTTGGGGAGGGGGGGGGGGGATTTCTACCATAGATTTGTATGTAACCAACTGTGAACCTATTTCAATTTGAAATAAAAACTCAAACACTGAACGAAAATAGCTAATTCAATTACTGTTCGAATCACACAGGGAGGACCTCTTTATTACATCTAAACTGTGGAACACCTTCCACCGTCCCGACCTGGTGCGCGACGCTCTCCTCAAGACCTTGGAGAACCTCAACCTGAAGTATTTGGACCTGTATTTGATACATTGGCCCCAGGCTTACAAGGTAAGTAATGTCTCTATCGGTTATTATTAGTAATGTCTATATTGGTGTTGTGATTATTTACATCGCTTCACAAGTCCACTGCTAAATGTCGGCTTACCCTAAGGAACGCCACAAAGCCATATGTCACTGGTGTCCATCGACTTTCTGTATCTTTTACCAGGTCGTCAATCCATCTAGAGGAGGGCTGCCCTAAACTCCAGTTATCTGTCTGAAGCTGTCACTGAGAAATTGGTTTTTCGAATAAGACATACCCATTGCAACTTCTGCTTACTGACCCGTTGGAAACAATCAGTTACTCTAGTTCTATTACGAACATCGTCATCTCAAAGTTTATTACGAAGAGACAAAAATAAACAGAAACTCCAAGTACAGCCCGCTTGATAGCTCGCTGAGCGACATCCAGTTAAAGATTCAACATTCAATTCAATTTCAAGTGCATAATTCCTATTTCAAGATGTAAATTTCTCATAGCCTGTTATTTTAGTTCAAAATTCCTCAAATAGTTTATCAATTACAGGAAGGAGGCGATCTGTTCCCAGAAGATGCGTCAGGTAAGATCCAGTTCTCAGATGTGGATTATGTGGACACTTGGAAGGCGCTCGAGCCTCTACAAAAGGAGGGTCTTGTGAAGAGTCTCGGAGTCTCCAACTTCAACTCCAAGCAGTTGACGAGGCTGCTAGAAAGTGCCACTATTAAACCTGTCACCAACCAGGTGAGTGGGAGCTGAAGCTAAATACCATCGTTTTTAATAAAGGTGACTGGAAAATGTCAATAAGTTCTCATGGCCTCCGATAGACTTTTTACATACATATATTTTTAACGCGGTAGAGCCATGCTGCTGCTATATTTTGCTATAGTTGTAGCATGAATGGGCTGGCTCGACTGGGGTAGAAACACGCTCTCACAGAATACCAGCGTGAAATAGCAGCTTAATGCTGCTGTGTTTTGTATGGCGAGTGTAGAGAACTGGAGACCCTTTTTTATTGGAATTGAGGTGTTTCGTTTTAGTCCTCAGGGGGGACAACGCATCTGCATTTTGATTCTTAAACATGGATAGATGATAGATGTGTAAATTGAGGCTACAGCATCCACTTGCCACCAGGTGGGCTGAAAAAAACTGAAAGAAGTAGTTTTCATTCCTTTATTACAGCTTATCCAAGTCCACTGCTGAAAATAGGCTACCCCAAGATTGCTTCATAGGGGGGATATTTGCCTTAGTTACCACGCTTGCCATTTTGAGTTATTATTCTCTCCTGTTAATTTCCCTTTATCGCCTCTAACGGCACCCACGGTGTGATATGGGGTTGTGGATTACATATACACTACAAAAGAAGTTATTTCAAAATTGTTAAATTTATATTTTTAACTAATTCGGTCTCTTTGATCTTTTGATTTATATGCTTCTTATCATTTTCCAGGTGGAATGCCATCCATACCTGAACCAGTCTCGTCTGAAGGCATTCTGCGAGGAGCGGGACATTGTGATTACGGCCTACTCCCCCCTGGGTTCACCGGACAGGCCCTGGGCCAAGCCCGATGAGCCCCAGCTCCTCGAGGACCCCAAATTGAAGGCCGTCGCTGAGCGTCTAGGCAAGACTGTTGCACAAATCCTCATCAGGTGGGACACTATTTAAACTAGGACAATATTTTAGAAAATTCAGGACCTTGGACAACTTTATAGGACGGATATTTGTTGTAGTTGCTACGCTTGGCAAAAATTGTTTTTTATTGTTCTTGGTTGTTATCAGCAAAATGCCCCTGCCCATATCCTGTTTCAGTTTCCCTCTGTCTTTTTTTACGACACCCACGTGAATAAAATAGTATAATTTTATTCAATAGAGATCACAGGTATACTTTTATACACGGTTAGGCCATGCTGCAGCTATATTATTATGGTTTTAGCACAAATGGGTCGGCTCGATCACTGAAGCACCACGCTCTCACAGAATACCAGCCTGAAATAGAAGCCTAATGCTGCGGTGTTTCGTATGGTGAATGTAGAAAACCGGAGACCCTTTTTACTGGAAACGAGGCATTCCATCTTAGGCCCCATTGGGCGACAACGCATCTGCATTTTATTTTTTAATAGAGGGCGGATGGTCTGTGCTTGATTGTTACCCATATTCTATATAAAAAACCAATCACAATACATCTAGCATAATATGAATTAATAATTTGATTAATGCTGTTATTATCCTAAAGGTACCAGATCGACAGCGGAAACATCGTGATCCCTAAGTCGGTGAACAAGTCGCGCATCGCCAGCAACTTCCAGGTGCTGGACTTCAAACTGTCCCGGGAGGACCTGGACCTCATCAACAGCTTCGACTGCAACGGTCGTTTCGTGCCCATGACTGCGTAAGTATCTCTAAACTTTTTTTCATACAAACCGAGGTGATGAACAAACTTACGGTCCACCTGATGATTAGTGGTTACTGCAGACCGTCAACACCTGCAGCCATTATCAAACAATGAAGCCTACAGATACGTTGTCACCTACGAGGACTTTGAATGTCTTGCAGTCTGTAATTATATTGGCTCTCTTTACCATTCTGACCGGAACACAACAGTTCAAGCGCTGCTACCTGCCCGGCTAGCATGGGCTGGGGACAAAAATTTTAACCCCCGATTATATATCCACTGACTAGAGATAAAATTATCTTGTCCCTATGCCAAAGCACGGCAACGGGCAGAAGTATATCCCTGTTTGATAACGAGTACACATATATCCCCCGTCTGTAGCATGGAGCCAAATGAAAGATAAAAATTATGCTTTTTTGACATTTGAAAGGGACAATTCTATCCTAGTTCATTGGAAGTGGGTTTAAGTTTATATTCATTTTTTTTATAGGATAAGGTTGACAAACAAGCACTATTCTGAGCCTATTCTATTCTTCTATTCATACAAAAGTCTATCTAAGTCTATCTCCCATTTTACCTACTGTGGATATTATATCCACCGGTGTGTCCATGCTCAAAGGGTGGATAAAACTAAGCGAGGGGTAAACATTTTCTCCTTAACCTGGGGATAAAATTGTCTCCTGCCCATGCCTGCTGGCAGCAGGAATAGGGTAGGTAAGCCTGTGTGTACCACGCCGTATCGCGAAAAGTATATTTTGAAGCATTTATTTGGAAAATGTTAAAGTATTGTATGTAAGTAACACGAAACAACCTTATGAACAGAACACGCCTGCAAATTCAGCAAACCAGCGATAAATTGTGGTTTTGGATGGGGCTTCATCACCAAATGCAGAAATCATCCGGTCAACACACTGTTTTTGTGTTAAACCACTTCGAAGTCATAATAAATCATCGCTCTTGAATTTTCTCGAGTCAATTCCATTTTCTCAACGACTAAACAAGTTTGACAAAACCTTGTGACAAGACCGAGAATCATTTTTTAAATAAATAAATGGTATTCGATTTTTAAAACCAAGGAGTTTTCAATTAAAAAGATTTTAATATGACAGGAACAGTGGAAATATTCCATTCCCGATACTTTTAGTGCAGTCTATGTACCTTCTATATATATTCTGCAATGATTACAATATTTACAAACAGCAAGGTACACGCAGTTGTCTTTTTTATCAAAATGAGACCATATTTCACTAGCCTTACGCGACATTTTGAAAGTCTATTTACAAAAAGAATTAAAAGACTCTAAATCAACTTAAACTATACTATACTATATTTTCACTTTATACATAATTGTCTGAATTAAAGCTACTGTACAAAATGCACACAAATATTGCAAATAATGCACAAATCCAATGTTGAAAATTAATAATTTTAAAGATATTATTATAGTACTAGTGAACGACACGCGCCACCAAGGCCAAGTGCGTAATTGTTGCATTTTGAAAATAATTCAAATTCTAAACTTTCCAACCAAAACATAAAAAAACATAAACAAACAGTTGCCTAAACCAAATATAATAAGGTCATACAAATCGAAGCCTTGTCTTGTGTCTTTGACCTAAATATCATTTAAATCTAACAACTCTCACAACTACACAAACTTAAATATTAGGCGATTTTAACCATTTAATTTATTAATTATTACCGTGTAGTGGCAGTCAAGAATATCCGCTACCCCATATCTTCCCGTGGGTGTCGTAAAAGGCGACAGTAGGAAACAGGCAGGAGATAGGCAGCAGCATCTTTCTGATAAAAGCCAAAATTACAATAAAAAACTGCGATTGCCAACTCGCTTGCCAAGCGTGGCAACTATGGCAAATACCCCCTATGAAGAGACAAGGAGACAGCCTCCAGTTCCCGGCGGCCTCGCTATTCATGGCTACGGTGGCGACCATGGTAACGGCGGGGCAGGGGGTGCTAAGAGTCTCCGGTGTAGGTTCGGTTGCCACCTTAGACAACTCGACCTGGCAACGTACAACGCACGCACCCTGAGAACTGACGAGAAGATCGTGGAGCTGGAAGAAGAGATAGTAGATAGAAGTTACGCTGGCATATTATAGGATTATCCGAAGTCCGAAGTGAGGAGGAGGACACGGTAATCCTCGAATCCAGCAACTTGCTCTATCACCGGGAGGGCGACCATCTGTCCCAAGGAGGTGTCGGATTTATCGTCCACAAGTCTCTCGTTAACAACGTTGTAAAGATCGGGAGTGTGTCGACGAGGGTTGCGTACCTTATACTCAGAATCACCAAACGGTATTCGCTGAAGTTCATACAGGTTTACGCACCAACCTCGGCACACCCCGATGAGGAGGTGGGAGGAAATGTATGAGGATATTTCTAGAGCCATGCATTCCTCCAAAACCCAATATACGGTGTTAATGGGAGACTTCAATGCAAAACTAGGCACAAGATCTCTCTTGAGCTTGAGCTTAACGGTGAGCTGAAAGTAGGGAAAATTGGAATAGGGCAACGGAACCCAAGGGGCCAGCAGTTGGCCGACTTCATGGAGAAAGAGGGACTCTTTATGATGAACTCTTTCTTCCAGAAGCGGCCCTACAGGAAGTGGACCTGGTCGAACCCCGATGGTTCGACAAAAAATGAGATTGACTTCATCATGACGACCAGACGACAACTGTTCAGTGATGTCTCAGTGATCGCGAGGGTGAAAACCGGCACCGATCACCGAATGGTTCCTAAGCTAAACGTTAAGTTGGAGAGGTCTCGTCTAATGAAGTCAATGCTCCGTCCCCCTCGTGATCTAATCCAAAGTCCCGAAACCTTTCAGCTCGAGTTACAAAACCGCTTTCAGTGCCTAGAAGACTGCAATGAAGTGGACGATATGAATGACAAGCTCGTGGAAACTGTCCATGCGGTCGGAGCTAAGTTCTGCAAGACCCGCCGCAGAAGAACACAAAAACTCTCCGATCACACTCTTAATCTCATGGCTGTTAGACGGGAGATGAAGCTACATTCTTCAACAGACTTGACAGCATACAGGCAACTGAACAGACAGATCTCCAAATGCATGCGGCGGGACTTACGCAACTTCAATACACCTTGTATTGAAGAAGCGATCTAGCGGAACCAATGGACGGATGGAATTACAGCGGAGCTTCTGATAGCGGGTGGAAAACCGGTACTGGAAGTCGTTCAGAGGCTCTTAAATTCCGTCCTCCATGGTGGCATTACACCGGAGGCGTGGAGCAGAAGTGTGGTGGTCTTGTTCTTCAAGAAAGGTGACAATGCTCTCTTGAAGAACTACAGACTGATTTCCCTTCTGAGCCGCGTCTAGGTTCTGTTTTCGAGAGTCATTACGAATCGTCTCGCACGCAGACTTGACGACTTCCAGCCTCCCGAACAAGCCGGTTTCCGAAAGGGCTTTAGCACCATAGACCACAAACATACCCTTCGGCAAGTTGTACAGAAGTCCGAGGAGTACAATTTGCCACTATGTCTGGCGTATGTGGACTATGAGGAAGCCTTTGATTCCATCGAATTTTGGGCGGTGCTGCAGTCCCTTCAGCGGTGCCAAGTTGACTGTCGGTATATCGAAGTGCTGAAGTGTTTGTACAGTAGAGCTGCGATGGCTATCCGAGTACAGAACCAGAGTACGAAACCTATCCAATTGCAGAGAGGTGTAAGACAGGGTGACGTTATATCGCCGAAACTCTTCACCGCTGCATTGGGAGACGTTTTCAAGCTTCTGGACTGGAAAGGATACGGTATTAACATGCCGACGATATAGTCCTTATGGCAGAATCGCTGGAGGACCTAAGCACTATGTTCAATGACCTCAATAGTGTCTCCCAACGGATAGGTCTTAAGATGAACATGGACAAAACAAAGATTATGTTTAATGTCCATGTCACACCTATGCCGGTAGTTGTTGGGAGCACTAAGCTCGAAGTTGTTGACGAGTATGTTTACCTGGGACAAATAGTCCGACTAGGTAAGTCCAACTTCGACCGAGAGGTCAATCGACGGATTCTACTCGGCTGGGCAGCGTTCGGGAAGCTACGACACATCTTCTCGTCAGACATACCTCAAAACCTTAAAACAAAATTGTACAACCAGTGCGTGTTGCCAATGATGACTACGGATCTGAGACGTGGTCCTTCACTGCTGGCCGTATGGGGAAGCTCAAGGTCGCTCAGCGAACTATGGAGAGGGCTATGCTCGGAGTTTCTCTGCGTGATAAACGTAGGAATGAGGATATCCGCAGTAAAACCAGAGTAACCGACATAGCCCAACGGATTAGTAAGCTGAAGTGGCAGTGGGCCGGCCATTTAGCTCGAAGAACAGACAACCGATGGGGAAGAAAGGTTCTTGAGTGGCAGCCTCGTACTGGTAGGCGAAGTGTAGGGCGACCCCCCACGAGATGGAGTGACGACCTGGTAAGACATGCAGGAAGTCGATGGATGCAGGTGGCTCAGGACCGTGCTTTGTGACATTCCTTGGGGGAGGCCTATGTTCAGCAGTGGACTTATTGAAAGCTGTAATGATGAATGATGAACCATTTAAAATTGACCTTATTGTTAAGTACTTTATAATTATATTTCACTACGTGCACCGTTTTATGATAACTACCAAAACATCGCAACGAAATGCATATTCGCTTCATCTTTTTCATACGTATTTATGATACCGTAGCTTGTACGAGAACCAACGAATATCAAAGGACATCGGTTAGTTTTGGTGGTTTTGGGCCGTTTTGGTATATCGTTACAGTGTGCGTTTTACGTTTCGTACGTTGGTTAGTTGTAGTTGGGTTTGGTTGGATATGTGATAACGGTTGTGTACTTAGTTTTATCGATATGATATGATATTTGATTACATAACGTCGGGCCACAATCACAAACTAGTAATGGGCCACAATTATGATTAAACGTATTTTAATTTTTTTGTTAACGAAATGAAATCTTTCCTTCCTACTTTTTAAATCACAGGCTTAGCACTGTCTGCTAAATATATTGTGCAAAATATTGTGTTTTTACGGTATTTTGACATAAGCTAAAATAGAAACTCGTATTAGCAGGCGTAGTTAAAAGATTTAATTTTATATACATACGTGATTTTGATTTTTTTTTGTTATATTAGTTTATTTTTGTATATTTTATTTATTTATTTTTTGATACTTTTTGTTAATATATTGATTTATTTTTTATTTTGTTGTAGATACAATAACTGTTCTACTTTACGATTCCCCTAACCAGTCCTCCTCTCCGTTAATATGTTCCCTGCTACAGAAAACAACCGTTCACAAGGCACGCTAGAGGCCATTGCGTTTCATTTTATTTTGGCCAGTTTAGGTAAATTTGGGTAAATTGTGATTTATTCGCCGCTACTCCAAAGGATCGATATCTGGAGACAAAACTGCGTCGTCTAGATATCTTTGGGTTTCAATGATTGCCCTGCTATGGGCGGTTCCAGCTGGTCGTACATTTTGCATTTGCCTGTTGTAGTGCTTCCATAATAGACTGTTAGATTTTTTCCCTGGTTATCTGGCTTATCATAAGTTGATGCTGAAGACTGACATCTTTCATTTTCATTAATCATCGTGGTTACTAGGCCTATGACATGCTTTTTCGTCCTGTCCGCAACGTTTTCACTCTCAAAGTATAACTTATACCTCGGGTCTACAAACATAGCGACAGTGTAAATTCGACTCTGTTCCAAATTAGAAAATCGCATACTTATTTCTGAGAGGAGATCCTGTCGGCACATTTCAACTTAATCAGGGAAAACGGCAATGTAATTTTCTTGCCGATATGTCAAACTTGCGATCTCGTTGAGAGCGCTAGTGAGACCAATTATTAAAGGAATGACTGAGCTTCCACTTACATATCTTTGGCCGCTCATTTCTCTCACGTCACTTCTTCACATGGTTTTAACACTATGATCAACTACTGGCATATATCCCATTCATTACTGGTCAACATTATTAAATTACCGGTGTATAGGTTACTTAGGCTACATTTAATTTCATCTTTTAGTTCCACAAACCTGTGTAACATGTAGAATGTGGAGTTCCATCTTGTAACAACATCTTGGATTTGCCTCTTTACAACTTTATTAGCATGTTCTTGGTATTTTTTCAATTTATTCCACGCTAAATTACTTCGTTTGAAGTAGGAAACTATAGCCTTCACTTTACTAATTAAGTCGCTTATGTAAGAGCTTCTTAATACTTTTTGGACTGCCTGGTTAAGCGTATGCCCATAACAGCCAAAATGTTTCCACTCTAATTGAGCTATAGCACTTTTGATGTTGGCACCGTTATCTAATACTGCAAGGAGGACTTTGTCAAGAATATTCCACTCTTGAGCGACATTTCTTAACTCTTCGGCTAAATTTAGCCCTGTGTGACGACTCTCTAACACTTTACATTCAAGGAGCACTGATTGCAATCTATAATTTTTATCAATATAATCACCCGTAACTGCTAAATACGAGTCATTATTTCTCGACGTCCACATATCAGTCGTTAGGCATATACTTTATGCATCTTCAATTAGAGCTGCTTTAGTATTAGTTTTAACCTCTTCATACCACCCTTTTTTTTTTTGCGGATGGAAAATCATCAAATGACGCCTTTCGCTCTGGGTGGAGCGGAAGGGAGTGTCAGACTTTTACTGACTAAAAACCATCCGTGTTCCTTCAGTGCCATTACGTTCCGGAGCCGCGGTATCTCTTTCGAACAGCCCGCAGCCCCGGCAGGCGTCGGCCCTTGCCCCCTTCACGATGCTGACAGCTCTTTGAGGCGCGCGTGGAACAAAACGCGCCGTCGACACGGCCTGTCGTCGTTAGACGGACGGACGGCGAGCTACCCATTGCTCGCCATCCACAGGCCCGCGCCTACGGTGGCCGGGGGCCACGACGTAGCCCCCGACGCCCGGGGCGTCTCCCGCGGCGGTCGGGAAGGAAAGCTGCTGCTCTCTCCTTCTCCCGCTCCGCCACCTCCTTCGCTAGCATCACTGCTTCGCAGAAATGGCAATAAATTATTGACGAAATATTTTCGCGATGGTATCGTATAATTTGGGAAAGCAAACTTTCTTAATTCGCGAAACCCCTTGTCTTCCACTATAGAAAATGGCTGCTAGTCCCATATAAACAAATTCATCAAGTGATCATCAATTTGCTTTTTTATTTTTTGTCAATCGCGTCGAAGGAATGCTGAGATAGTGGGCATAGTGGCTGTATTGGACCTTATCGTACTAGGTGTTGCGTCAGTTCACAATGGAGTATTGGATGTCGTAAATTATGTACTTTGTGAAGCATGCGCCGGTACCTCTTGACGCTCCACTTCTTGCTCCCTTCTCACTAAATTAACAGAAATATGTTTTTTCTCTGTACGTGTTTGGTAAGGTTTGACACTCTAGATTTGTAAGATATAATTACTTTGCACATCTTGCATTCGGCTTTACTTTCTCCTTTGTCCATAAAATGATCCCACGTCAAACTTTTCTTTGGAGCCATACTTATAGATTTGTATTTAATAATACCTATTTACTATTAACAACAAGAACCTATGATCTTTACACCAAAATCACTATTTACACACTATGTATAATAATATACAGTTTAAAAGTCGTCACTTCCAACTAATAAACATTCAGTTTTATTTATTTACGTACGACACTAATTAGTAAAAGTTTTAAAATTGTCTCTAAATTCAATATACACCCGAAATAACTATTTAAAAATTATGTCACGGTTAGTAGGTTACGTAATCAGTTCACAATAACAACTGAATTTACAAAAAATCGAAACAAAACTTTCACTTCCTCGAATGTAAACATAATTCCTATTACTTAAATCAAGTTTGAAAGTTTGAAAATACTTGAATAGGAATTCGACCCATTTTCCATGTTATCTTACCATGAATAAGGAGCAAAGTCGTACAAATAAAAAAATACTTTGAAGTTCAAAGTATTTTTCATTCACAGATACATTTGAGTTTCTTATTCCTATTGAGATATGGATCATTTTCATATGCAAGTATTTTGTACTCCTAAAGGGGCGTCGTACTTTGAAAGTGATAACCTGGTAGCGTAAATACGTTTCATTGCGACGCGAGCGACGTGTTCAGCGGTGGTGTCAAAATTTGAAAATACTTGCATAGGAATTCGACCCGTATTCCACGTTATCTTATAATGAATAAGGAGCAAAGTTGTATAAATAAAAATATACTTTGAAGTTCAAAGTATTTTTCATTCACAAATACAATTGAGTTTCTTATTCCTATTGAGATATGGATCATTTTCATATGCAAGTATTTTGTACTCCTAAAGGGGCGTCGTACTTTGAAAGTGATAACCTGGTAGCGTAAATACGTTTCATTGCGACGCGAGCGACGTGTTCAGCGGTGGTGTCAAAATTTGAAAATACTTGCATAGGAATTCGACCCGTATTCCACGTTATCTTATAATGAATAAGGAGCAAAGTTGTATAAATAAAAATATACTTTGAAGTTCAAAGTATTTTTCATTCACAAATACAATTGAGTTTCTTATTCCTATTGAGATATGGATCATTTTCCTATGCAGGTATTTTTTGCTCCTAAAAGGGCGCTGTACTTTGAAAGTGATAACATGGCAGCGTAAATACGTTTCATTGCGACGCGAGCGACGTGTTCAGCGGTGGTGTCAAAATTTGAAAATACTTGCATAGGAATTCGACCCGTATTCCACGTTATCTTACAATGAATAAGGAGCAAATACAATTGAGTTTCTTATTATTATTAAGATATAGATCATTTTCCTATGCAAGTATTTTCACGTGTAGTGCTCAAGTTCTTCGAGCAACTAACAACATGATACTTTCATACTTGCAAGTATTTTTTGCTCGTGCCAGGGCTCCGTACTTTGAAGTGAATACCTGGTTTTAAAACCTGGTAGCGTAAATACGTCTCATCTCTATTTTGTATATAGATATAAGGGTGAATGGTGCAAAATACTCAAAAGAATAGATGTTTTCGCAATTATGCTCCTTAATATGTTTCGTACAAGTTAGCTTATTTGATTGACAAGTTCCCGACCCGATCGGATGGCACGTTCATTAAGTACCTACGCAGATTTCGGTTCAAGCAATCCGGGCTTCTTTGGAAATACTCTGACTCGATTAACCACTCCCTGCGCGTCCACCACGCCAACGCGTCGAGCGAGCCCCGCGGTGCTTGCAACGCGAGCGACATGTCCAGTCGCGGTGTCAAATTTGAAAATACTTGTACGGCAATTCGACCCGTATTCCATGTTATCCTGCTATGAATAAGGAGCAAAGTCGTATATATAAGAAAATACTTTAAAGTTAAAAGTATTTTTTATTCACAAATACGATTTAGTTTCTTTTTCCTATTAAGATATGGATCATATTCCTATGCAAGTATTTTCATGTGTAGTGTTCAAGTTCTTCGAGCAATTGACTTACAACAAATACTATCATACTTGCTAGAATATAGCGTAAATACGTCTCATCTCTACCACACACATCGCGATATACGAATATTCGCGTTATCGCAATGTATGTGGCCGTCCCTTCGTGAATACTTCGTCACTTCGTGCGAAGTGACGAAGTATTCACGAAGCACATCGCTTCGCTGTCGGTAAATTCTCGTACTTGAAAGGGTTTTATTGCGGTGGACTTCGCGTGTGCGGCCACACTTCAGTCTGCCCACAGACCATAGATCGTAATTAATTAGTAATTACGAGTCCGAGCCGATATTATTTATATATTTTTTATTATTTATTTTTATTGTACGTGGCTAGAGCCATGCTGCAGCTATATTACTATATTAGTTGTAGCACGAATGGGTCCGCTCGACCGGGGAAGGACCACGCTCTCACAGAATACCAGCGTAAAATAGTAGCTTAACGCTGCTGTGTTTCGTATGGTGGGTGTAAAGAACCGGAGACCCTTTTTACTGGAAAAGAGGTATTCCATCTTAGTCCTCACGGGTGACAACGCATCTGCATTTTGATTCGTAATCGAAGATAGATGTATATGTTTATTGAACGGATGAAGGTGCCTGGCCACTGCAACCACTTACCATCAGGTGGCCTGTGTGCTCGTTTGTCACCCTCATCCTATAAAAAAAAAATTAAAACTGACACGATAATAAAAAATAATTATTCACTGCCATATAACACAGAGCGACCGTGGCGTCTACTTTGTGCTTAGCGTGTGTTTAGCACGATGAATTTTACAACGCGCAGCGTGGCCAGGCACCTTCGGAGTAGGCCGAAGGCAAAGTTTTATCGCGATTTGTGTGGCCGAGGCGAGGACAAATCTGTAGGCAACCTCCTGACACAACATTCAAACAAACGACAATTTTGAATGATCTACTACTCTTACATCAGAATTGTCTTTTATAATAAAATTCCATTATTAAAGTCCTATGTCCAGTGTTCTTTTGAAAGACTTTGCAAAAACAACAGTTTATTCAAACGTTTCCCTCTCAGTCTATTTCATTGCTGATTGACAATTTGTGCCACTTTAGAAAATAAACTTTCAGATTGTACTGAAGTTCCCACCATGGTCAAGTATTTGTAAGCAATTGTATGAAGTTTAAGAAGCTGAATTTTAAGATCATTCGAAATTTCCAATCGGTTCTCATTAAATCTTTCTAGTGGATTTCGTAAGTATATTAACAGCTCATCAGAAATAGTGTATAAAAGATTTTTCATTATTATTATTTGAATTAAAAAAGCAGCCAAGTGCGAGGCGGACTCGCTCATGAAGGGTTCCGTAGCAGCAAGTAACATATTTAACTACTTACTAGATCTCGTTCAAACTAATTTTCGGTGGAAGTTTACATGGCAATGGACATCATATATTTTTTTTAGTTTTATCGTTCTTTTATTTTAGAAGTTACAGGGACACACATTTTACCACTTTGGAAGTGTCTTTCGCGCAAACTATTCAGTTTAGAAAAAAATGATATAAGAAACCTCAATATCATTTATGAAGACCTATCCATAGAACACACACGCCCCCACAAGTATAGGTTTAATGGAAAAAAGTTTTTGAGTTTCAGTTCTAAGTATGGGAAACCCCCAAAATTTATTGTTTTATTTTTCTATTTTTGTGTGAAAATCTTAATGCGGTTCACAGAGTACATCTACTTACCAAGTTTCAACAGCATAGTTCTTATAGTTTCGCAAAAAAGTAGCTGTGACATACGGACGGACAGACAGACAGACATGACTAATCTATAAGGGTTCCGTTTATTGCCATTTGGCCACGGAACCTTAAAAAGGAGGTATAAATGTTATTGTTTATTTAATGTCATTAACCGTTGACTAAATGTTACCTTGTTTTATTTAAAAAGAGAATTTATTAGATTGGACTACATATGAAATACACGGGACTTTTTTTATAAGGCGCGACAGAAATAATCTCATTACACTTATTTAGCTGACATGTTATTCGTGTATTCGAATTTGGACCTTAGCATTATGCATTGTTGGTTGAAATTGCTATACAAAAATAAAATGTGGCCTATGACATTTAAGGTAGAAGCTCCAGGGTGGCCCGCGAAATTCAAATTTTCTTGCGTTTTTTGGAATTTGCAGGTCAGTGCATTGTATGGCAATTTCCAGAAAAACTCATTCGAAGGGCTAATATGAACTTACAGGGTTGTATTGGTGATTTTAATGATAATAATTCTGTAAACACATAATCACTACGGTCGAGAATCATATTTTGTTAAATATACAGCCTAACCCTGAGCTGCAAATTCCAAAAAACACAAGAAAATTTGAATATCGCGGGCCACCCTGGAGCTTCCACCTTAAGGAGAGGTGTCCCCTGTATGACATCTAGCCTTTTGTCAGTATGTAATGTAAAATTAATTATTTAAATTTGTTTCAGATCGCTGGGCCACAAGGACCATCCCTTCGAAAACGATGAATTCTAGGCTGGCTAGGCTGTTGCCTTCTATTTATTGTTGTATTGTTTATACAATAAATATAAAATAATATATTAAATATGTATTTAGTTAATATTCGGTGGCAAATAAAAGATGTAATAAACTAATTATTTTAATCATTTAGTTTGACAAGACTGGTTTTGCTAGTAAGTCACGTTACAAGAGAGTTATAAATTGCTGTCGGATATTGTCCTGTCACTGATGAATGTTACTTTGAAGCGCCCACATTCTTTTGCTATTTTACTGTAACAGGCGCCTCGACAATATATTTATGTAAATAAAGACAATATTCTATTTAATTTTGTTTTATTTTCGCTTTGTTTTTAGGTCGTATTTTACATTGTTAGAAAGGAGACGATCCAAAATTGTATGAAGCGTAGGCCTAGTTTTGTACTAGTATGGAAATAAATTCAATTCAAATCTACGAATTTGCCTTAATTTCAGTGGTTTTATTCTCACCAAAAAATGCAACACTAATGGCGGACTGATGTCGCATTGATTTGACGTTAGCTGTCAACTCTAAAATATACTCATATCACCTATAGCCTATCAGGTAGATTTATTATGTAACATAGCTAAAATATCTCGAAACTAGTAGGAAAGTAGGGCAAAAATGTTGTATTTTTTGATCAAAACACGAATAAAGTGTATTATAGATTGTGTATGTGCTTTTTTCGTCTTAAAACAACTAACGTTCTTGTTGATATTTGCATATCATAAATGCAGTTTAGGAGAAAACAAATGTAAAAAGTACTACCTATTTCCAGGCAAGAAGATTATTGAGATAAATCAATGGTGCCTACGCACAAAATTATTTCTGTGCATTCATTAGTGTGTACTAATGCACACTTCAGTGCCAGGGGCATCCAGGCCTTCTTTTGTTTCACATGGGGAAATAAGGCCTAGGTAGTTTTTACAAAAATTTTGTGCCAGATAGCTCCAAAGCCGAGATTATATGTGAATAGCGGGTAACTCCGTTTCTCTACCCTAAAAACCCACCTTGAGATGTATACTACTTTATTACACTAATAATAAAGAATATATTTAACTTATTTTACTTTACAGTAGCTGTTTTAAGGTGGATAAACAGAATAATCCTGAATACTAATTTCTGTTCAGGTATATGTGTCTATCTGGGCTGCTGAAGTGCTAGGGTACAATCATAGATAAGATAATTTACTTGTTATAATATAGTACATTACAGTTGTTACAAAGTATTTGCATCCTAAATATGCTGCCGTTTCCGGCGTACAAATATTTTCATATAACAGGTCCTCAGCGTGTCAGAGTATGCCTTGAGCCTTGACAGACATTTAAAGCCTGGATAATGTCTTAACAAAAGTTAACAGACCTATGAATTATAGAAAGTGAAACATTAGGTTGATTTTGTTTTGGATACTGTAGGCTACTTTCCTACATTATACACACACGCGTATAACTACACAGATACACACGCACATACTTTCTCACACTCAACATATATATACTTTAACCACGCTACTATATACTCTCAACACAATGCACGTAGCAACAGCCGGGCGTTTAACGCGACGCTCGGAATTCCGTTAG
Organism: Parnassius glacialis; assembly: GCA_033319125.1. Lineage (NCBI taxonomy): Eukaryota > Metazoa > Arthropoda > Insecta > Lepidoptera > Papilionidae > Parnassius > Parnassius glacialis. The sequence continues at coordinate 55,670,142 of JAVANC010000004.1, forward strand.
CACAGCTGGCAAAAGGATCGCCTGCGTCCGCGCAGCCGCGCTCAGCCGCAGTGTTGCCAACGTAGGCGATTTTTCGCCAATCAGGCTACTCGGGATGGAAATCGGCTACGAAAAATTCTGAAAGGCGACTGGTCGCCAAATAAACTTAAAATGTACAAATCGAAATAAAAAAAAACTGGCAACACTGTTAATTTCGGGGAATACCCCAACTAAGGCTCACTCTCACTTTGTCATCTACAGACGTGCGCTAGTGAGACGGGTAGATCCGAATACACGGACAAAGCGTTAGGGAGTAGGGCTTCTAACTTAGCCTGTTGCATATATTAAGTAACCTGGGAGAAAAATGTATGTTTCCAGTTCCAGCGAAGCTTGCGCCAGCACCACCACAGCAGAGGCTACAGAAAATTTGTTTGTGTTAAATTGTGTATCTCCTGCTTGTGTGTATTAAATTAAACATTTTTACTGTCAGTGTTGTGGACTTATTTGTATAGACTATTTATCTCGCTAAAGATACTTTAGGTAATATAAATAAAACAGCTTAATTTTTATTTTTTATTTATTTATCCTACTTCAAAATCCTCTCTTACTAAAATGCCGTCCAGAATTGATGCCGGTGCGGTTATGGAATTTTGATACCGAGCCCAACACAAATACCAGACAACGATCATTATGTGGGCACAGCAACCCACTGTCTGTTGTCCAGAAGTGCAGCTGAAATAAAATAACCTGCAATCATCTCATCCCAACTTGTCCCTTATCTCGCCAACAGTATATAAGTATGTATAATAAGTTCTGCCCGAGTGATGGCGAGATTTTATACGGCCTCTTATTAAAACAGAGTATGGTTGAGATAATATTAATTGGGTCACAACTTGTCTGCTACCTAGTCTTCGTAAAACGTTTAACAAGAGAAATGACCCGATATGCTGGACTAACATTGCCAGAGGAGCTGCAGAGAGTTATGTTAGGATGGATGGGAGCAATGGATGATATTCTCGTAAGATTTAGAGTTGTTCTATCTAGGTTAGGGTAGCGAGTTTGTTCTATCTATTTACAGTTATTGTCGCGATGCACGGCACGCCAATATTGTAGTATAGGATTCTCTGGGCACTCGTAGCACACCCTGAGGATCTCATTCTCAGAATCACGGATGCGGGACCAAGAAGCTGCAACCAGAGATCTAATAACGGCGAAGTAATCGGACACCCCGGCGTTGGCAAACATGCTCGACGCACTGCAGTATTTAGGCAGTTTCATAAGAATACGGAATGCATTATTATACTGCACTCTAATGCTGCTACGTGCATTTTTGGTACTGTCCAACCAAAGCTGACAAGTATAGAAGCATTGACAATATTATATTTAAGCGTCAGTAGCCTAATGGCAGGGCGTGGACCGCGAATTAGAAAGGTCGTGGGTTCGAATCCGCCATTCGACTACTGTCGTGAACCACTTCTAACACAAGCATTTTAAGCTTACCAGAAGTGGTTAAAGGGAATATTAGTAATGTTTAAATGCATTACTAGTATTTTTCAAAAAAAATATGCTCTAAACAGGGTCAGCCTTGCCTTGGGATTGCACCGCGCAAATCGGCGTGCGAGCATATTACACCGAACAGCCAGAGCTCTCCTTTCACGTTCTACATCGAGGTTATCACGCAAATCCTCAGTCAGGTGCCCCAGGTACTTGAATAGACTCACTCTTGCAACAGATTCACCGTCCAGAAATGCTAACGGAATCCTCTGCCAAGCGAAACACCATCATCTGCGTTTTATTAACATTATACTTCAGGTCATGATCCCGCGCATAATGCTCGCATATGGCTAATAACTTTCTACGTTAACTTTCTAAATTAACAGTGGTAGAGCCACGCGGCAGCTTTTGCTGTCACACGGATGGGCCGGCTCGAACCGGGGTGGTACCACGATCTCACAGAATACCAGCGTGAGGTAGAGGTTTACCTCTGCGTTTCGCTTGGTGAGTGCAGGTGGCCGAAGGCCCTTTTTACTGGAAATGAGGCATTCCATCTTAGTCCTCACGGGTGACAACGCATCTGCAAACGAGGATAGATGTAGATGTCTATGGGCCGCAGCAACCACTTACCATCAGGTGGACTGTGTGCTCGTTTGTCACCCTAATCCTATAAAAAAAGTCCCCTGATTGAGGGACTCATTAGCACCATGTCGTCAGCGTAGCTGTAGTTATTCAGACAAATTGTACCTATGTGACAACCAATTTTTGTACTTCTAAGTTCCTCAATCAGGTCGTTTACGAATAAGCTAAATAGATCCGGAGAGGTAAGCCCACCTTGACGTATGCCACACTCTAACGAATAATCATTAGAGACGGCGTCGCCCCATTTCACAAAGTTTGTCTGGTTCCCGTACCAGTATCTCAACAGATCCACAGTCTTTCTGGGTACATTTGATGCTATTAGTTTATGCCATAGTCGCTGATAGTTAACTAGATCAAAGGCACGACTAAGGTCTAAAAAGCAAGCATACACAGGTGTACCTCTATTTATATAGTAGTTAACTGTCAATTTAACACTGAAGATTGCAGAGTCCGTTGAAAGTCCAGAGAACGAAAACCAAACTGCGTGTCGTCAATCCTAATGTTGTTGCTTATACTCGGGTGTAATAGCTTTTCCAAAATTTTACCTATTATAGTCCCTAAAGAAATCGGCCGGTAGTTTTTAAGGTTAGAAAGGTCACCGGATTTATTTTTAGGGATTGGAACCACCACCGTTCGCATGAGATTTTTCGGCAAGTATCCAGAATTGACACAAAATGTAAATAATTCTGACAAAATACTATAAATATCCAAACCTGCAAATAAAATATGTTCTAAACTCAATCCATCAAAACCTGGGGTTTTACCCCTTTTCATTTTTTGAACCACTTTTTCTACAACGTCCGGCGTGAATAACGAGGTAGCTTCCTCAGTACTTTTAATACCTATCACAGGCATAGCAACATACTGCTGTATATTTCTAGTTCGCAAGGGATCAACTTTGAAGTGATGTGAAAACAAGTAGGTAATTGACTTTGGTTCGTGCACACCATTTTTACTCGCAGGTAAGTTAGATTTATAGTCAATATGTTTAGTTGCTTTCCAAAATTTAATAAAATTTTTATCTGCATGATGTGAAGCCAATATGTCCAATTTTATCTGATCGTCCCTGTTCTGGCACCACCTCAACTTACTTTTAAAAACTCTGCGACTCTCCACCATGTTTTTATAAATCTCACCAGACTCAGATTTCCCATACCACAGCCAACATTTAAAATAATACCTCGCTCTTTGGTGATTCCAACCCCGCACTATTTTATGTCTGTATCGTATATCGCGACAAACGCTAATTTTTGCAGCATTTTGCAAATCCTTAATAAAATCATCATAATATTTATCAAATAAATACAAATTGGTATCTCATACTTTAAAACGACTAAAGTTACAATGTATACAGTTTTCAACGTGACTAGAAAAAACAAAATTACTTAGAATATCACAGCAGTTCTTATTATATAGGTTAATTTCTTCATCATTTCTATTGCCCCAGCGAACACCGAATAACGACTTATCTTCTGTATACCTAGTAATACTTTTTGGAATCACATTTACTTCACACGTTATTAAGAGGGGATAATGGTCAGACCAGTACACTCCAAGATCCACACACGCGGAGGTGACTGTGGCACGTGCAGCAGCCGTCACTATGCAGTGATCTAACCAACGCTTACCACCACTGCCGTCATTTACATGCGTAAAAGTCTCCGAGCCTAAAATTTCTTTATCAACACATATCAGTGAGTGATCTACACAAAAATCTAAAAGTTCGTTTCCGAATCTGGTACCTGAATGTGCGTTGAAGTCGCCTAAGACGTAAATAGCCTCAACACAATGTCACTAATAACAGCTTCAATGTTACCCAGACAACATAATATGAAGTCCGCTAAACTGTCTTCACTTCCATTGACATATGGTAAGTAGGCACTCATCACCAGAATATGGCGTCCGCCCAACTCAATTTGCACGGCCGCTAATCTATCACAGGTGCAGTCTATGATTGATACGTTAGGAAACAAAGACATACGCCGCATCAATGCGTGACCCCCGTACGGTCGGCCTCTTAGCACGCCCGCCGAAGTATCCACTGCTGACTTAGCGAAACAACTGAAGTCCTCACTGATCTCGCTTATAAAACCCAAGTCATGCGGCAGAAGCCATGTCTCCTGCAGAGCTAAAATATCCACACACTCAGACAAATTCTTTATTTGTTCGACAGATCTTGAAATCCATGACTCCAAATGTCAAACGTTTAAATAATAATGTAATTTTAAATGGGGAGTAACTGAGTCTTGTCGATACCACCGTTTTTCTTGGAATGAAACTAGACGTGTAGCTTCAATGGAGCCCCCATACATCAAAATTAACAAGCAGACTTAGTCCTGCAGCATATGCTATAGGAATCTCACCAATGTTGTGTCTTTAGCTATTTCCATGGCATAATGTCGTATGTTATTTTGCTATGGGAACACGCGACTGACACTGAAATTGTATTTATTTTACAGAAGAGGGCCATTAGAGCAATCTATGATTTAAAACCTAGGATCGATCCGACAAAAATTGAAGGAAATTAATATATTAACTTTGGCCTCTCAATACATTTATGAAAATGTAATAAACGTACACAAAAATAAAATTAGTTATACAACTAGTGGGATGCGGGAAGTAAAGGCTGTGAAAGAACCTCCGAGAGGCGGAGTTACAGCCGAAATAAGAATTTTGAATTTTTTGGTTTTTGGCCATTTTGACCTCCTAGGAGTGTAATGAGAAATTTTTGCCCCTATTCAACCATGAACCCCATGACATCCTCTACATGATAGGCTATTCAAACTGACTAGGCCTAAAGTTCGAGCCACCCCCCAACTCATTTCTAGTCTTTACCTCCAACAAAAATAAGTGATATTCATTCTGTAAATACTAGGAACAAACACAAGCTAGTAGTACCAGTTACTCGACTCCACCGAGTCAGTAATCCATTCTTTTGGCGATGTATACACTTTTACAACGAAATTCCAGAAAATATACAAAATTTGACCTGCTCAAAGTTCAAAAACTTTATTAAACAAAGTTTATGTCAAAAGGGTTATAACAATATATATATAGGAATAACCCCTGGGAATGAGGTGATCGCTACCAAGCTATCTCTAATTTATTTTGTGTGGTTAATTGTGTAACATGCATAATTGTAAGCTGTTATTTACAAAAAAAAGACCCACTGGGTTTTTTGCTGGTTCTTTTCAGCACAGAGGATTTTTATTCAAACCAGTGGTAATCTATAATATAAAAATGAATCGCTGAATGTGTTGCTAAACGCAAAACTCGAGAGCAGCTGAGCCGATTTCGCTAATTATTTTTTAATAATATTCCTTGAAGTACGAAGATGGTTCTTACGGAGAAAAGTTTAAAAATTGCCTGAAAAAGTCTAAAAATAACACTTTTCTATATTCCCATACAAAAGATTCGTAATAATACTTAAAAGTAAATTTGAGCTTTATTACCATATCATAAAGTTTTAGTCTTAGTGGAGGGTTCCGGGAAGGCAAAAAAATTGAGTGACGTTAGTATTGTATAAATATTAATGTCAATATTTGCCAATATTTATACACACTGGTGACACTGGCAGATAGCTGATGTTATAAGGAGTAACTTGGGCTGCTTTTATTTTAGGGTTCCGCGAAAAATAACTCCACGTGTGCAACGTCGCGGGGAACAGCTAGTTAAAAATAAAAGTAACTTTCAATAAGTATTATTTATAATCTATATTGAATAAAAAAGTTTGTTTCTGTAACCCTACCTAGCCGTCAAATTCAGCATCCCAAGTGCGTTTTGACCAGTGCAGTGCTACTGTGGAAATATTGTGGGAATCGTGGTTAGCTCAGTTTTAATGTTCAACGTTTGATTTCGTTATATTGTGTAAAATTACCAGTATAGCTTATAAGCTGACGTCTTTTTCATAAATATATAGGTATTTTGGATGACAAACGGGCACACAGTCCACCTGATGGTAAGTGGATGCTGTGACCAAAGACTCCATTAAGTATAAAAATGTAGTTGGCTTGTCAGCCATAAGGACTACGAGGTAATGCTTCAGTAGTTGTAAAAAGGGTCTCCGGTTCACTACACTTACCATATGAAACACAGGAACATTAATCTGTAGCGTAGTCCTGTTTTATCTTAATAGCACCTTCGAATTCAGGTCCTGCATGAAACAAGATAATTGGATAGCCTATAAATAAACATTTTGGTTCTAATGTTTGTTCATGTGTAATTAAAGAACAAAATTTTATATGTAGAGTACATCTCCAATTACTATTTTTTGATACAGTTAAATCCGTACATTGCACATGACGCACTCTTTAATTTACCAATGCACCATGTAATCACTTGCCATTAGGTAAACTGTACTGTACTGAAAAACAAACTTCCAATCCACCTGATGGTAAGTGGCCACTGCAGCCCATGGGCACCTGCAACGAATTTCAAGCAAAGGCTACACATGCGTTGTTACCTCGGAGGACTACTATGTAACGTATCACAGCCTGTTATTATACTGGCTCTCAATGTTCTTCAGACTGGGACACATACTGCTGTTTGGTGGCAGAAATAAGTGAAAAAAGTCCTACCGCCTAGTGAAACATCATCACTGCAACAACACAGTCCTAAGCCACCTACATCCATTGACTTAATGTCTTATCCGATTGCCACTATCTAGTAAGGGGCCATTCTACCATTTGCTTACCAGTATGGGGCTACCACTCAAGAATTATATTAGGTCTTTACCTATGAAATTGCCGTTTTTATGAACTTAATGTAATTTTTTTCTATATTTTTTATTTCTAAGTGAAATATCTAAATTAACATTCCGAGTAAAGATGAAATTCTCGGCTATTATGTTCAAGTTCATGTAATATTTGATCTAGCAAATTAATATAATCTGATGACCTATAGGAACATACAATAGTGATTGCATTTGCAGAGATAGGATTAGGTTGTTTCCATCTTTCATTTCAGGTTCACTGCACAAAGCTCGAATATTGTCCCTTACACACACTACCACACAGTCATTTTGATTGATGCTTTGCTTGGTATGAAACATCCTATAATTATTCAACGTAGGCAGGGTATTATTTGTGTTGATCCAATATTCTGAAAAGACTAATACATCTATTCTTATATTAATGTTAGCAATAAAAACTAAGAAAAGATTAAGGTTGCAATATATACTTCTTATATTAATTGCTATTATGCATAAAGAATCTGTCTTGTTTTCATTATATTTAAGAACATAAGCACTTTTTTCAGCCTCTATCAACCTTAAACATGCAGGTTTACCTGTGGAGTCTAACTCAGTTACAATAAATGAACTATGCAGTACAATTTTGGAAAATGCATTCTTAATTTTACTGCTTTGCTGGAGAAGCTTCAACACAGATCACAGATATTCAAAAGTTTTTAAAGCATTGAAAACAATATATGAAGAGTCTGAAAACACTTAAACTTACAACTCTGAAAGATGACTGTACCTGATGGTAAGTGAATGCTGTGACCAATTAAGAATCAAAATTCAAATGCGTTGTCACCCTTGAGGTACATTATGGTATGCCTCGCCTCTAGTAAAATGGATCTCCAGTTCTCTACACTCACAATACGAAACAGAGCAGCATTATGCTGCTATGCTATTCTTTTCTTGGTATTCATTAGCATTATGATATAATGTGAGAGAGTGGCATCACCCTAATCGAGCCAACCTATCCTTGATACAACCACAATATAGCTGCAGTATGGCTCTACCACATAAGGTACGTTGGGGTAATACCGGACGGATTTTCGAATAGTTGGAAGAGTCTGCCAAAACCTTAAATTTCTCGACATCCGTGTACGTGAGATTTCTGGAACATGGAGCAAACCGTTAATCGTTACACGTAGTTTAGCTCTGAAAATCTTTTGCTTGTGTAAACTCAACGGCTTCTGCTTTAAAAGTGTACGAAAACTAGACATAATTTTTTATATGCATAATGAAAAATTGGCCATTAAGGGGTAAGACCGGACTTAAATTTAACCCTTAAATGCATGACATACCCAATATCATTGGAAAAAATATATGTTGTGTAAAATGGTTTATAGATGCTGGAAAAAATAAAATAAAAAATCATTATTCAATATAATTAGTTTTATTTTGAAAAATATTCTGGTATCATTTTTGATACAACATGCAAAAAACTACAATTTTATTCTCAGTTCTATTGTGTACTACTTCCGTTAATTGACTTATTGTTAATTATTGCAAAGCACTAATGTGCAACCAAATGATCACAAAAATATGTCCTATAGATGAAAATCATTAAAACAGTCAGTTGTTTTTTTGTTAGAACACAAATACACCTTACATTTTAGACACATAATACTACTCAGCAGTTTGCAGCCTGGGTTCATGCACCTCATACGATTTTGTTGCCTCGATTGAATATGATCCACTCCATCGTACCGAACATCTCTCGAGGGCATTACCTGCTGGATGTTTTTCCTTTTAGGTGCTGGCTCCTCCGAAAAGTTTCGGCTTGGTCGACCTCGTGAAGGTACAACATGTTCGCCATATTTGCAGAGAGCATCCGCCAATTCAGCTCTAAACTCTGCCAGATTCAAAACCTGCTTAGGGTTCAAATTCTTTTTAGCAGAGACTTTCTTATATAATATCCAGGAGTTAATTACTGATAGGTTGAGTAAGTGGTAAAAAATTCGCATGTACCATTTCCGAGACTTTACTTTTATGTGATACCTGCCTAGGAAAGAGTCCATGAGGTCTACTCCACCCATGTGTGCGTTGTATTCCTTTATTATTTTTGGACATGGTATGGGCACCTTTTTCTTTTGGTTTTTGTCATATCTTTCAATCGTTTCTACAGGTTCAGCGCCAATATAAGTGGAAAGTAAGGTCACCTGCTTGTTATCTTTCCAACTGATCGCAGAAAAATCCACACCATCGAGACTTGTCGTGTTTTCAACGTAGGATCCTCGGGGTACATTACTGTTCATTACTTCTTTCTTTTTAGGCAACTTACAAGACTTTCCTAGACGGTTTAGCTGCACCGTACCTAAGCACCATATGCCTTCCTTCGCCATGTAATACATTAGTGGTAATGAAGTGTAATAGTTATCGAAGTATATTACATGGTTCATCATTCTTGGGACTCTTCTAGTTAACTTTATTACTGTATTACCGGTCACTCCAATATCAGGTTCATTACTACGCATTGGTTCTTTGTCTGTTCCACTATATATTATGAAATCATAGCAATATCCTGCCAAGGAACACAACGCAAAAAGCTTGAACCCCCACTTGTGGGGTTTATTGGGTAAATATTGTTTCAAGAAATGGCTGATTTTTGTTGCGCACATTTGTTCGTCAACTGAAAGGCGTTGTTCCATTGGAACACTAGAAAATTTCATTGTCAGATGATCTATAATGGGTCTTAGTTTGTGAAGTTTATCATGGTCGGGGCTACCAACTGGTTTGTGTAAATTATTATCATTGAAATGTAATATGCTTCTTACTTTTTCAAATTTGTTGACAGGCATTGCTTCTATTATTGGTCTAAATCCAAATTTACTGCTCCAATACGATCTAACGCTTGGGTAGCGATAGACAGACATGAATATCAATATTCCCAAATATTTTCGAAGTTCTGTAAGGCTTATTTGAACGGGGCGATCAATATTGGTCTGCGTCGAATATTTATTGGTTTCTTCAACAATTTTTTTCAACAAGTCTTCTGAAAAGTACTGTGAAAAGAACTGCAGTGGGGTTTCTAGTTTCATTAGTTCAGGTCCTAATTCTGTACTACCCAAGAAAGCAATTGATTCCTCTTTATACTCCAAAGAGCGTTTTTTCCAAATCAAATTTCGTGTATTTATTTGCGGAAATACATTAGACCGAGAAGTCGAAGCTTGTTGATAGATTTCTTCATGAACCAGGGGAGGATCCGGGCATTCTTCAGTTTCAGGCACTTCCTCTTCATCACTTACTTCTTTATCTTCGAGTACGGCTTGTAGATCTTTGCGAGACGGATAGAAATCCAAGTCATCCTCATCTGATTCGGCATCGTCTTCTGAAATTTCGCCAGCCTCTAACCGCATTAGCATATTTTCTATATCATCGTCTTTCAATTTCTTTCTTGTAGTTCTGCAACAAATTTGTAAAGTTCAAAGAAGCGTAAATAAAAACAAAAACGCGAAAATCATCAACATGCATAGAAATATTTTTTATGCCTAAGTGCATGGTGTCTCATTTTCGATACAAACTAAAAACTCTTTTGTTTATGAGAGAAATCAATTTTTCGTAAAAAATACATAAACCTACTATAAACACAAACACTTACCTTGACATTGTATATTTTTTTTTGATATAATTTGTCTCAAATCCACTCCGATTCGTCTGGATAAAGTTAGAATTTTTCACAAAAACATTCACTCGCTGACAAGAATACTTTTGACAGCTACGAAACAAATATGGTGGACCAATACGAGAAACTTTGTTTTTTTTTCCGATAGACAAATAGTCTAAGGGCATCGTAACATACAGCCTAATAAAAACAAACAATTGGCTTTAAGTTTTAGTTAAAAAATCTCAACGTATCGTTTTTGATACATTATGCATTTAAGGGTTAAAACCACTTCTACTGCTTAGAGAACAAAGTTTATAAAAGAGATTTGTCCTATCTTTAGCGCTCAAAAACATATTTCAATATGATCTATAAATTACTAGAAACATAAATGTTCCAAACGATTTTCTTTTTTTTTGTTTCTTGGCATCCGATCTTATCCCTGATATAAAGAAATTGTAATTTTATGTTTCTCAAACTTTGTTATGACATAAGATGGAATTACTCAATATTAGGGAAAGATCGGATGCATTTGATTTTCTTATGGGAAAAGAAAATTAACAGTAAGGTCTGGCGAAATGCCCTAGGATAATACAGGAGTTGAGGGAGATGTAAATATTTTAGAAAATCGGCATATGACGAAGCAGGTAGTTAGGTAAGTAGTTAATTAATAAATTATTTTGTGTGCATATTTGTATGTGTATCAATAAGCAGGCGTGAGCTTATTTATAGAGTTAATTAGAATCAGAATAAGGACATGAAGTCGGAAAAAGTAAAGCAAAGTTGACTAGGCCAGGAAAGGGAACATGGGTTGAAAGTTTCCCATGAAACTGAATTAGTTCTAAACTTTATCTAATGAGATAAATATGTAATTTATTATTATAAATTATATTTTAAATAATTATTATAAATTACATATTGATTTGTAATAGAGGATAGATGTAGATGACTATGGGCCGTAGCAACCACTTAACATCAGGTGGACTGTATGCTCCTTATCCTATAAAAAATGTATTTTAATGTGTACTTAAAAGTAATAAACCCATCGTATTGTTTTATTACTTTTAAATATACAGACTTGCTAACGAGACTGAGTCCCATAGTCACTTGTGTAATCTCCGAAAAAATATACACGAACAATGAAACTTTTACAACCACTGCCATATTTATAACGGTCAAAGGTCGGACAATATTCATCCGATCTTCACTCACGCGGGGAAACATCGGATCTCGGCCTACAGCGATCTTAGCCCTGCATGGACCAGCTTTATCTAGCTATAACTTCATAAAACTTAGTATTCACACAAAATAACAACAAGAGACGCCATATTCTCGCTAAAAATCGTATATAAAAGTGATAGGGAAAGATCGGATGGACAAAAATAATACAAAAATTACATTGTTTTATAAAATGCCGCGCAGCACAGGTCCCACTTGCCGGAGTGACTGGCGCGAACTGAGGGTCGGGGCAGGATGAAATGGCGTCGTGTAGCATATTGTTAGCATTTCAAAATATAGCATAATTCACTGGGAATTTGAATCCTACGGTCTAGCCCCATCACCGATCTTACCCCAACGCACCTTATAGAATAATGATAGTAATGTTTCTATTGTAAGAATCTCAATTATTTGTAAGAATTTCAGTCACAACAGAGACTTCATCAGCGCAGGAAAGGATTATATTGTATGTGTGTGTGAGCAAGCAAATGTGCATATAATTTCCTCTTCTGTTTTCACTCGCACTGTTATTCCACTTTAATAGTGCTATAGAACGGCTTTAAGTGGGTGAAAGAACAAACCAGGGTAGATGTTAATTTCTTGCAGAAAATCGCAATAGTACTCATTGAAGCTCTAGTACATATAACTTCAATGAGTCAACAGACACCACGAACAAAATGTGAAAGGAGACACGGGGTACTTTGTCATGGCAGACTCAGTAAGTTTGAGCCCGCGGGCTCTAACACGTATTACAAACAACCGAGTCTCGGCGTCTCTTCTAGTACGTAGTATATATTACTTAAAGGATAATACTGATTTTAGTGCGACCCAGGATACCAGGCTAATTGATGTTTTTCAAGTTCTGGTTGTATTTGTCACTTATATTTAACGCTGCACCTTAGCCTATCCACGATCTATCGCATTCTATATTCGCTCTTCATTATTATAACTTGCCTGATATATTTTATATCAAGCAAGTGATAATATATTTCTCCAATAACAACAAATTACCAACTCGCACTTTCTTTTGCAATATTTATGAAATAGCAGCGTGACTCTACCACGTCTAAAAATTATAAATAAATCTATACAAAGAAATAAAATTGAAGTGTCTGTTTGTAATGTCAAAGTTACATTTTTTTACTAAATGCAATAGTTTAAATTGATTCCGCTAGATGTCGTTACTAGGTTTTTAAAACGCGGTAACGAAATGTTTCCTGATGTACTTAAATTCCGCCGTTGAGCGCCGATGAGAGAGAATTAGTTTAAATACTAATGTACGCATGTATGCACTAAAGAAGGCGTCCAAATTTTGGAGTTCAGTTTCCTTTAGTACCCAAAGAAAACTGGTCTCAGTGGTCTCCAAAATTTGTAGAAAACTTTGTCGAAGAGTTTTGTAAGTTTGGACACCTTCTTTAGTACATACATGCGTACATTAATATTTAAACAGATTCTACAAATATCACTAAATGCCATTTCTGTTTTCTGCTTCGTATAGCGCACAGACAGAACACGATTACTCTCTACCAAGAGCTATAGCTATATTAATTTAATTGAAATTGAATTTTCGTTTTCTTTTCACTGGTATTCTCTTTTCAAAAATATATTTTTTTTGTTAAGTTCTTGGCTTGGGTGCTTGTCTTTTAAGCCTTGTTTTCATTTTATTCGGAATCATCGTTTTAGATTTTAATAGTTTTATAAGGGATCGAAGTGGACTGTATTTATTTATTACTGTGAGCTAGTGGACTGTATTGACTAATTGACTGACTGATGTTGAGGTAAACTATGCTAGGGGACTGCTTGAAGAAAAGATGGTACTGTAGGACTATACTGTATTCAACTATTTACAATAATTCGGCACTATTAACTATGATAATATGTACAGAGAGAGGTCTTCACTTATGGAGTCTTGATTTTCTCTTGAGTCTTCTTTCTTCCAGTGCCGCTTCCGAAAATGAACAACTCACAGACCAAAACGCCCTTCTTATATCCCGCAAGAGAGCGTCTTAGCCTGTGAGTAGTGTCACGCGACGATGCTGCATGTTCATTGGTCGTCGCTCTGCTGCCGGTGCGCGGGGTGCGCGGGGCGCAACGGGTTATGAAGGGGCGACGGGGCGGCGGGTCCCTCGCTGTCCGCAACATCCTCCCCCCGGCGTAGCTTGCGAGCCTAAGCTTCCCTCGGGAGGACGGCGATCTTCCTGACCGGCCGCCGCAGCACTCCGCCCCTGGTCTTCACCTCCACGTTGCGCACCACGCCGTCTGGTCCGGGAAAGGTCTTTGTCACGATTCCCCGCGGCCACACGTTTCTTGGCATGTTGCTATCTGCCACCACGATGAGGTCCTCTTCTTGGATTTGGCGCTGCTGAACATCTCGGGAATCCCCGCGCGCAACTAGCATCGGCAGGTACTCTTTAACCCAGCGCCTCCAGTATTCATCAGCGAGTCCTTGCGCCGCTCTCCACGCCCAACGATCACTAGGTGTGCACGGCGCGGTGACTGGTAGGCTCGATGGTCCCAACAGCAGGAAATGGTTAGGTGTCAGCGCCTCTTCATCGTTGATATGGACCGGTACGTGCGTCAACGGTCGAGAGTTCACTGTGTTCTCCGCTTCTGTGAGGAGCGTCGCTAACGTCTCCTCCCGTGGGCTCTTCTGGTGCAGAGTGGCTTCGAGTGCGGTCTTCACTGAGCGCACGAGACGCTCCCATGCGCCTCCCTGGTTCGGCGCGCCCGGTGCGATGAATTTCCAATCTGTCCGCCTAGTCAGCGCGTAGTCCTTCAGCTGTGGTGCCCACTCTTCCATTGCCCGTTGCAGTTCAGTATTTGCCCCATGAAAATTCGTCCCATTGTCCAAGTATATGACCCCTGGCCACCCACGCCTAGCCGCCATGTGCCGCAATGCTGATATCGCCGAGTCCGTCGTAAGGGAGTATACTAATTCTAAATGCACCGCGCGTGTCGTTAAACAGGTGAATAACGCTACCCACCGTTTTTCATGCCGACGTCCTATCGTAACTGTTATAGGCCCGAAATAATCGATTCCGGTGTAGGTGAATGGTCGCGCGAATGCCCCTAATCGTTCAGGTGGTAGGTCTCCTATAACCGCTGGCCATGGTGTCGCCTTGCGTACCCTGCATCGCAGACATCTCCGCTCCACTTCTCGTACTGTTGGTCGTAATCGGAGGATATGGTATCTGGTGCGTAGGTCGTTGACCACCCTCTCCCTGTTGGCGTGGCTTGCTTCCTGATGCGCCTTTTCCACAAGCAGCTTCACGAAATGGTGGCGTCCGTTTAATATGATGGGCCTCTTCATCTGGCTGTCCACGTCGGCTGCGTCGATTCTTCCTCTGGCTCGTAGCACGCCATCTTCCAATATGGGGTCGAGCTTCCTTAGCGCGCTGCCGGTTGCCAGGTTCTTACCCCGCTGAAGTCGACTGATGTCTTCAGCTAAGCTATCATGTTGGCTGTGCTCTATCCACATCCGCTCTGCTCTCTGGATGTGCTGCAATGTCAGTCCGTGCGCCCTTCCTCGTATGGCAGATCAATCTCTCGTAGGAAGAGAATCTTTCTATGTCTGGCAGGTGTGGACCGTCCTTGATGTCGCTCTGGTGCGCCACGACTTCCTCCAGTTCTTCATCATCATCCCCTGCCTTCTCTTCCTGACGGCGAGGCCATCTGTCTTCGTCCTACAGTTCGAACAGGAATGGCGGTCCCGTGAACCATCTGTCGCTCTCTTCCTTTTTCACATAATTTACGCGCGTCGCCTGATCTGCGATGTTTTCTGCAGTCGGTATCCACCTCCATTGCTTGGGTGACGTTTTTTCCGCTATCTCCCCTAACCTATGAGCCATGTATGGGGTGTAACGCGCCGTATCATTCTGTATCCAGTGGAGCGCCGTAGTAGAGTCTGTCTAATACACTACCCTATCGGCTACCACTCTGTGCTCGCCTTGCACGAATTCCGCGAGTCGCGCGCCTATTAGATTCGCCTGCAACTCTAATCGCGGTATGCTTTGCACCTTAATCGGGGCGACTTTCGCCTTGGCCGTTATGAACGTAGGCCTGTCCCTACCGTCACGATGCGTATATGCCTTATCGTCGCGCGCTTGGTTCCCTATTACTCCTCCCGTGGAGGCGTAGCGTCTCGGCAGTCGTGAAATCTTCCTATCCGGACTTGCGAGCGCCTGGATGTCCTTATCTGAGTGTCCGCTAGTGCTTACGACGTGTAATACGGTCTCGCCATCTTCCCTACACGTTAGCCGCGGCACGTTTCCCTGTATTACCCACCCTAGTAACGTACGTGCAGCTATAGGCTGCCTTCGACGTCCTATTCTCAAATTACGGGTAATTACTAAATGCCAGTTGTCGGCGCCTAATAATAATCTCGGCTTTGCGTCGTCGTAACAAACCGAACTCGGTAGGTCGCGTAAGTGCTTTAACCGTAAGCACTCCCTACTTACAGACTGCGAACCTATCTTTAAATTTGCTATTATCCGCGCATTTATATTATACACCTCACTGCGCGTCTTGCCACGTATGCATAGGCATAACTAATCTACTATCGGCCTCGCGTTGACTGTTATTCACGCCTCGAATGTTAAGCGGCTTCGTCGGTCCTTCCGCTCCTAACTCGCGAGCTAAGTCGTCGTCGATTAAAGAAAAAGTAGAGCCTTCGTCAAGTAGCGCATACGTATCTACTTCCTTACCACGCGGTCCGCGTACGGTAATGGGGCACACTTTCAATAAAACGGACGCACCGTCGACGCCGCATTTCCTAGCTTTACATCTAAATCGTCGGTGTTTGCTGTTTAAACACCTAAAATCCACCCCATCTTCCTTAACCCTCTTCCACCGGTCTTCCAAACACATTTGCGCTAGCTTCCTACATTTGGCGATTGAGTGTTCACCCCCACAACACATACATGAGGCACTAACGGTGTCCTCCTGGGCGGTGAACGCCTTTACGTCGCGGGCCCTATCCTCTACGCGGCGTGTCGATATAACTTTTTTCGACGGCGGCGCCTCTCGTCTTACGGGCGATTCCTTAGTCGGCGCTACGGACGTATAGGCATGACTTAACGCACGGTCAGCCTCTCTCATCATGAACCGTGATAGCGTGACGATGTCCGGTTCGTCCGCACTTCCGTAGTGCTCCGCGTAATCGCACCAACGCGACCGTAAGTGAGGGCTAAATTTGCTAGTGACTTCCCTAGTTAGCATCGGATTTTGTAAATAGGGATAGAGATAGGTCGCTTACTCCGCGAGGGAAAGAGAGGGGTATAGAACGACTAGCGGAAGCTTTAGAAAACATAATGAGAGTCAGGCCCGCCGCCGCGAAGCAGACGCAGGACTTGTCTATTTTTAACGGTTCGGCCGCGGAATGGTTAGCGTTTAAAGCCGCGATGAAAGAATCCAAGCGTTTATATGGATTCACAAATACGGAAAATATGGCAAGGTTAAGGAATTGTTTACGTGGTGAGGCTAGGGAAGTAGTATCGGCACTGCTGTTTACCGCAAAGGATCCAGCAGATATTATACGAACACTGGAGCAGTGTTTCGGCCGCCCGGAAGTAATTATAGATCGTGCGTTAGAGGAATTGAAACGCCTTCCGCGCCCGGGTCAAACAGCCCAGGAATTAAATTCGTTCGCGATTAAGTTACAAAATATAGTGTGTATTATGCAGAACGTCGACAACAAAGGATATTTACAAAATCCGATGCTAACTAGGGAAGTCACATATTGGACAGACTCCACTACGGCGCTCCACTGGATACAGAATGATACGGCGCGTTACACCCCTTACATGGCTCATAGGTTATGGGAGATAGCGGAAAAAACGTCACCCAAGCAATGGAGGTGGATACCGACTGCAGAAAACATCGCAGATCAGGCGACGCGCGTAAATTATGTGAAAAAGGAAGAGAGCGACAGATGGTTCACGGGACCGCCATTCCTGTACGAGGACGAAGACAGATGGCCTCGCCGTCAGGAAGAGAAGGCAGGGGATGATGATGAAGAACTGGAGGAAGTCGTGGCGCACCAGAGCGACATCAAGGACGGCCCAAACCTGCCAGACATAGAAAGATTCTCTTCCTACGAGAGATTGATCTGCCATACGAGGAAGGGCGCACGGACTGACATTGCAGCACATCCAGAGAGCAGAGCGGATGTGGATAGAGCACAGCCAACATGATAGCTTCGCTGAAGACATCAGTCGACTTCAGCGGGGTAAGAACCTGGCAACCGGCAGCGCGCTAAGGAAGCTCGACCCCATATTGGAAGATGGCGTGCTACGAGCCAGAGGAAGAATCGACGCAGCCGACGTGGACAGCCAGATGAAGAAGCCCATCATATTAAACGGACGCCACCATTTCGTGAAGCTGCTTGTGGAAAAGGCGCATCAGGAAGCAAGCCACGCCAACAGGGAGAGGGTGGTCAACGACCTACGCACCAGATACCATCTCCGATTATATATCATCCTCCGATTACGACCAACAGTACGAGAAGTGGAGCGGAGATGTCTGCGATGCAGGGTACGCAAGGCGACTCCACGGCCAGCGGTTATAGGAGACCTACCACCTGAACGATTAGGGGTATTCGCGCGACCATTCACCTACACCGGAATCGATTATTTCGGGCCTATAACAGTTACGATAGGACGTCGGCATGAAAAACGGTGGGTAGCGTTATTCACCTGTTTAACGACACGCGCGGTGCATTTAGAATTACTATACTACCTTACGACGGACTCGGCGATATCGGCATTGCGGCACATGGCGGCTAGGCGCGGGTGGCCAGGGGTCATATACTCGGACAATGGGACGAATTTTCATGGGGCAAATAGTGAACTGCAACGGGCAATGGAAGAGTGGGCACCACAGCTGAAGGACTACGCGCTGACTCGGCGGACAGATTGGAAATTCATCGCACCGGGCGCGCTGAACCAGGGAAGCGCATGGGAGCGTCTCGTGCGCTCAGTGAAGACCGCACTCGAAGCCACTCTGCACCAGAAGAGCCCACGGGAGGAGACGTTAGCGACGCTCCTCATAGAAGCGGAGAACACAGTGAACTCTCGACCGTTGACGCACGTACCGGTCGATATCAACGATGAAGAGGCGCTGACACCCAACCATTTCCTGCTGTTGGGACCATCGAGCCTACCAGTCACCGCGCCGTGCACACCTAGTGATCGTCGGGCGTGGAGAGCGGCACAAGGACTCGCCGATGAATACTGGAGGCGCTGGGTTAAAGAGTACCTGCCGACGCTGGTTGCGCGCGGTGACTCCCGAGATGTTCAGCAGCGCCAAATCCAAGAAGAGGACCTCATCGTGGTGGCAGATAGCAACATGCCAAGAAACGTGTGGCCGCGGGGAATCGTGACAATGACCTTTCCCGGACCAGACGGCGTGGTGCGCAACGTGGAGGTGAGGACCAGGGGCGGAGTGCTGCGGCGGCCGGTCAGGAAGATCGCCGTCCTCCCGAGGGAAGCTTAGGCTCGCAAGCTACGCCGGGGGGAGGATGTTGCGGACAGCGAGGGACCCGCCGCCCCTTCATACCCCGTTGCGCCCCGCGCACCCCACGCACCGGCAGCAGAGCGACGACCAATGAGCATGCAGCATCGTCGCGTGACACTACTCACAGGCTAAGACGCTCTCTTGCGGGATATAAGAAGGGCGTTTTGGTCTGTGAGTTGTTCATTTTCGGAAGCGGCACTGGAAGAAAGAAGACTCAAGAGAAAATCAAGACTCCATAAGTGAAGACCTCTCTCTGTACATATTATCATAGTTAATAGTGCCGAATTATTGTAAATAGTTGAATACAGTATAGTCCTACAGTACCATCTTTTCTTCAAGCAGTCCCCTAGCATAGTTTACCTCAACATCAGTCAGTCAATTAGTCAATACAGTCCACTAGCTCACAGTAATAAATAAATACAGTCCACTTCGATCCCTTATAAAACTATTAAAATCTAAAACAATGATTCCGAATAAAATGAAAACAAGGCTTAAAAGACAAGCACCCAAGCCAAGAACTTAACAAAAAAATATATTTTTGAAAAGAGAATACCAGTGAAAAGAAAACGAAAATTCAATTTCAATTAAATTAATATAGCTATAGCTCTTGGTAGAGAGTAATCGTGTTCTGTCTGTGCGCTATACGAAGCAGAAAACAGAAATGGCATTTAGTGATATTTGTAGAATCTGTTTAAATATTAATGTACGCATGTATGTACTAAAGAAGGTGTCCAAACTTACAAAACTCTTCGACAAAGTTTTCTACAAATTTTGGAGACCAGTTTTCTTTGGGTACTATAGGAAACTGACCTCCAAAATTTGGACGCCTTCTTTAGTGCATACATGCGTACATTAGTATTTAAACTGATTCTCTCTCATCGGCGCTCAACGGCGGAATTTAAGTACATCAGGAAACATTTCGTTACCGCGTTTTAAAAACCTAGTAACGACATCTAGCGGAATCAATTTAAACTATTGCATTTAGTAAAAAAATGTAACTTTGACATTACAAACAGACACTTCAATTTTATTTATTTGTATAGATTTATTTATAATTTTTAGACGTGGTAGAGTCACGCTGCTATTTCATAAATATTGCAAAAGAAAGTGCGAGTTGGTAATTTGTTGTTATTGGAGAAATATATTATCACTTGCTTGATATAAAATATATCAGGCAAGTTATAATAATGAAGAGCGAATATAGAATGCGATAGATCGTGGATAGGCTAAGGTGCAGCGTTAAATATAAGTGACAAATACAACCAGAACTTGAAAAACATCAATTAGCCTGGTATCCTGGGTCGCACTAAAATCAGTATTATCATTTAAGTAATATATACTACGTACTAGAAGAGACGCCGAGACTCGGTTGTTTGTAATACGTGTTAGAGCCCGCGGGCTCAAACTTACTGAGTCTGCCATGACAAAGTACCCCGTGTCTCCTTTCACATTTTGTTCGTGGTGTCTGTTGACTCATTGAAGTTATATGTACTAGAGCTTCAATGAGTACTATTGCGATTTTCTGCAAGAAATTAACATCTACCCTGGTTTGTTCTTTCACCCACTTAAAGCCGTTCTATAGCACTATTAAAGTGGAATAACAGTGCGAGAGAAAACAGAAGAGGAAATTATATGCACATTTGCTTGCTCACACACACATACAATAGAATCCTTTCCTGCGCTGATGAAGTCTCTGTTGTGACTGAAATTCTGACAAATAATTGAGATTCTTACAATAGAAACATTACTATCATTATTCTATATGTGGTAGAGCCATACTGCAGCTATATTGTGGTTGTATCAAGGATAGGTTGGCTCGATTAGGGTGATGCCACTCTCTCACATTATATCATAATGCTAATGAATACCAAGAAAAGAATAGCATAGCAGCATAATGCTGCTCTGTTTCGTATTGTGAGTGTAGAGAACTGGAGATCCATTTTACTAGAGGCGAGGCATACCATAATGTACCTCAAGGGTGACAACGCATTTGAATTTTGATTCTTAATTGGTCACAGCATTCACTTACCATCAGGTACAGTCATCTTTCAGAGTTGTAAGTTTAAGTGTTTTCAGACTCTTCATATATTGTTTTCAATGCTTTAAAAACTTTTGAATATCTGTGATCTGTGTTGAAGCTTCTCCAGCAAAGCAGTAAAATTAAGAATGCATTTTCCAAAATTGTATTGCATAGTTCATTTATTGTAACTGTGTTGAGGACAGCTAGAGACCCGCCGCCCCGTCGCCCCTTCGTACCCCGCTACCCCCCGCGCACCCCGCACACCGGCGCCGACCAGCGATGTCGGCGTCCAATCAGCGCGCGTGTGGCTCCATTTGTCGTCGCACGGCACTACTCACAGACTGAGGCACCTTCTAGCGAGATATAAGAAGGGCGTCTCGGTCTGTGAGCTGTTCATTTCACTTCGGAGCGGCACTAAGGAAGAAACCTGAAGAAGACTCAAGACTTCTAAATCAAGACCTCCCTCTGTACATAGTGTTAGACATAGTTATAGTTAGTCAGTGCCGAATTGTTGTAAATAGTTAATACAGTATATTAAAAAGTACCATCTTTTCTTCAAGCAGTCCCCTAGTATAGCTAACCTCAGATCAGTCGTTAAGTAATCAGTCACAAATAAATATACAGTCCACTGTTCATCCATTATATTCTTGGTCCATCGCCGCCGGATTCAAGCCAGAAGAAAGAAGCAAGAAGTAAGAAGAAACAAGAAAGAACATAATTATAGAAGAAAGAACATAATTATAGAAGAGAGAAGATCATTATAGAAGATCTTCAAGGAAGAAAGAAGTTCGTCGACGAAGAGAGAAGATCGTCGGTACTAATTTCTTCCCTGTTTCTTGTCACGATTACGTCACATACGTCTATTGTCTGTTTCCAGACAATTTCTTGTTTCTTAACCGCGTTTACGCGGCCAATGGTCACTCCCTAACGGTGCCAAACTGTGACCATCTGGTAACGCCCTTGTGGCGGGAACGACATCCATACGTGTGTCTTTTTAAAGACTGTACGTACGTCTTTTTGAAGACGACCGGAGGTCGCAACGTGGGACCATGAGGAAGACACGAAGCCAGAAGACACGGAACGATGATGACATTTTTTTTTTTTTTTTTTATAGGAGAGGGGGGCAAACGAGCATGCGGCTCACCTGATGGTAAGTGACTACCGCCGCCCATGAACAACTGCAACACCAGGGAGGGAATTGAAGATGCGTTGCCGGCCTTAAAATGCATGTAATGCCGGTAGGAATGCGCATATTCGAAGAAGCACCCGCGTCCCCGTCCGATTATCTCGCAATGGCACAAGCGCCCTCCGCCGCGCCCGCGCTCAAGGCCCCGCCCGCGCCCGCATCTACGCCCGCGCCCGCGCCCCCGCCGCCGCGCCCCGCTATGTCCGTGTCCACGACCGATCGTTTGGGAGAGGTTAGCACTTCCGCGCCGCGTACAGAGACGCTCGCCGCGATTATTGAAGATCTTCCGTCTACAGAGATTAGTTCGTTAGTACGTACCGTCGCGCCTGTAACAGACGTACATAGGCCCGCACCCCGCGCCCCGTCGGTTCGCTCCGTTCGTTCAGCCCGGTCGACGGCTAGTGCGATAGCTAAATTAAAGCAAATAGAGTATAACGCCGCGGAGGAACTAGCTGCAATTAGGAGGAAGCAATTGCAGTTGGAAGAAGATCTTATTAGGAAGAAGTACGCTAGGGACGTCGCGCAACTGCAAGAAGAAACAGATAGGGAAAGTGTCAACGAAGACGAGTTAGTTGAAAATAGGGTACGCGTTGATAGGTGGTTAGAAAACGTAGAGACTGTGCGGGGGGAGTCGCCCTCCCGCCCCTCTCAGCCCGCGCCCCGCATCGAGTTAGAGCAGACCCTACCGAACAGGGTAACCGGTTACGACCACAGTGAAGATGCCCAGGGGAGGACGGAAGCGAATAACGTTCAACCGCGCCGCATAGATTCGGTACAGAGGGAAGATGGAGTCGCCGTAGGAATGAACCAGGTGGATCGTCGTGTACGGGTTACGTCGCCGTCGCGCGTCCAACGCCGCACTCTATCGCCTACACATAGATCGCCACATCGCCACGCGGATCGTAGATCACCGTCGCCGTATAGGGATGTAGGTGTACATAGATCGCCATCGCCACATCGCCACGCGGATCGTAGATTATCGTCGCCGTATAGGGATGTAGGTGCGCATAGGACGCCAGCGCCACAACGTAGGCTAGAGAGAGATAGGGATAGAGATAGGTCGCTTACTCCGCGAGGGAAAGATAGGGAAAGATAGAGCGACTAGCGGAAGCTCTGGAGAATATGGTCAGAGTTAGGCCCGCTGCCGCGAAGCAGACGCAGGACTTGCCTATTTTTAACGGTTCGGCCGCGGAATGGTTAGCGTTCAAAGCCGCGATGAAAGAATCCACGCGTCTATATGGATTCACAGATACGGAAAATATGGCAAGGTTAAGAAACTGTCTACGCGGTGAAGCTAGGGAGGTAGTATCGGCACTGCTGTTTACCGCGAAGGATCCAGCAGATATTATGCGAACATTAGAGCAGTGTTTCGGCCGCCCGGAAGTAATTATCGATCGAGCGTTAGAAGAATTGAAACGTCTTCCGCGCCCGGGTCAAACCGCACAGGAATTAAATGCGTTCGCAATAAAGTTGCAAAATATCGTGTGCATTTTGCAAAACGTTGACGGCAAGGGATATCTGCAAAATCCAATGCTTACTAGGGAAGTGACGAGTAAGTTAAGCCCTCACTTACGGTCGCGTTGGTGTGATTATGCGGAGCACTACGGAAGTGCAGACGAACCGGACATCGTTACACTGTCCAGGTTCATGATGAGAGAGGCTGATCGTGCGTTGAGTCATGCCTATACGTCCGTGGAGCCGACTAAGGAATCGCCCGTAAGACGAGAGGCCCCGTCGTCGAAAAGGATAGTGACACGCCGCGTAGAGAATAGGACTCGCGACGTAAAAACGTTCACCGCACAGGAGGACACCAGTAGTGCCTCTTGTATGTGCTGCGGAGGTGAACACGGGATCGCTAAGTGTAGAAAGTTAGCGCAAATGGGTGTGGACGACCGGTGGAATTGGGTAAAGGAAGGTGGGGTATGTTTTCTGTGTTTAAGTAGTAAACACCGACGGTTCAAATGTAGAGCGAAGAAATGCGGCGTCGACGGCTGCAACGCCCCCCACCATGCCCTCCTTCACACCCGCAAGACCCGCGCACCCGAGACATCGGCAAAACCGGATGAGACCGTGCTCGTCGCGTCTAACGTCGCTAGTAATGCGTCCGTATTATTGAAAGTGTGTCCCATTACGTTACGTGGACCACGCGGTAGGGAAATAGATACGTATGCGTTGCTTGACGAAGGCTCGACCATTTCGTTGATCGACGACGACTTAGCGCGCGAGTTAGGAGCGGAAGGACCGGTAAAGCCGCTGAATATTAGAGGAATAAGCAATAGTCAGCGCGAGGCCGATAGCAGGCTAGTTAACGTAGGCATACGTGGAAAATCGCGCAGCGAGATGTACAGAATAAATGCGCGTACGGTAACGAATTTACAGATAGGTTCGCAGTCGGTAAATAAAGAGTGTTTACGGTTGAAACACTTACGCAACCTACCGAGCTCGGTTTGCTACGAGGACGCCAAACCGAGATTATTACTAGGCGCCGACAACTGGCATTTAATAATCACCCGTAATTTAAGGATAGGACGTCGAAGGCAGCCTATAGCTGCACGAACGTTATTAGGATGGGTGATACAGGGAACCGTGCCGCGATTCACGTGTAGGGAGGACGGTGAAACCGTATTACATGTCGTAAGCAGTAGCGGACGGTTAGATAGGGACATTCGAACGTTCGCCAGTCAGGACGAGGAGTTAACGGAACTCCTTAAACGGCAGTACGAGATCGATTCCATCGGTATCTCGCTAAAGAGTAGGCCGCGACGGGAAGAGGAGCGCGCTGTCGAGATATTCCGGCGCACCGTCAAGAAGGTCGGCGAGCAATACCAGGTGGGACTGCCATGGAAGGACGACGACGTGAGGATGCCTCCCAGCTACGAGATGGCTGCTCGAAGACTGCGGACGATCGAGAAGAAGATGGACAAATCGCCGGAGTTTCGAGACGCCTATACAGCACAAATGGACAACCTCCTGGCGAAAGGATACGCAAGGGAAGCTGAAGGGACAGAGAGAGAGGACCCCAAGAGCTGGTACCTGCCCCACTTCGCAGTACAGAATCCGAACAAGCCTGGGAAGACAAGAGTGGTTTTCGACGCGGCAGCGCGTGCGTCCGGTAAACGTTTGAACGATTATTTACTTGACGGCCCCGACTTGTTACGGAACCTACCGGGCATACTATTTAGATTTAGGGAGAACGAAATAGCCGTGTCCGCGGATATTAGGGAAATGTTTTTACGCGTAAAGATAGACCGTCGCGACCAACCCGCGCAATTGTTTCTGTGGCGAGGCAACGAGCGATCCAGCCCACCGCGGGAATACGTTATGACTTCAATGATTTTCGGTGCGAGGAGCTCGCCGTTTCTCGCACATAGTGTTAGGGATCATAACGCGCGCGCACACGCAGAGACACATCCGTTGGCACTTAACGCTATCGTACGTAGTCACTACATGGATGACTACCTAGACAGTTATGCTACGGTAGAGGAAGCGGTAAACACTGCGAGGCAGGTTATGGAAGTACACCAGCAGGCCGGCTTCACCTTAGCAGGCTGGAATTCGAACCACGCAGCCCTACTAGAAGACAAGCCGGAGGAATTACTAGCGAGCAAGCCTAAGGAGGTAGGCTTGAGACAAGACAGCCCAGGCAGAACCCTGGGGCTATTATGGATGGCCGATGAAGATGCCTTAACGTTCAACACATCCATGAACAGGGTACCGAACGAAGTGAAGACGCTGCAGAGGCCACCGACCAAAAGAGAGGCGTTAAGTGCAGTCATGTCGGTCTTCGACCCGCTGGGACTGCTGAGCTACCTCACCATCACCGCTAAGATCCTGCTACAAGACCTGTGGCGGATGAAGAAGGTCGGATGGGACGACGAACTACCCGAGGAGGCAGCTGAGGAATTCCAGAGGTGGCTGCGAGTCGTCGAGGAAGTATCACGACTGCGGCTGCCTAGGTGCTATGCTCCTACGGGGGGAGTGGTAGAGCGTCAGCTTCACGTATTTAACGACGCAAGCGAACGTGCGTACGCATCCGTGGCGTATTGGCGATTACGATACCGCGACGGAACGGTTAAGGTACGATTAGTGGCGGCCAAGGCGAAAGTCGCCCCGATAAAGGCGCAAAGCATTCCGCGGTTAGAGTTACAGGCGAATCTAATAGGCGCGCGACTCGCGGAATTCGTGCAAGGCGAGCACAGAGTGGTAGCCGATAGGGTAGTTTATTGGACAGACTCCACTACGGCGCTCCATTGGATTCAGAACGATACGGCGCGTTACACCCCATACGTAGCACATAGATTAGGGGAGATATCGGAGAAGACGTCACCCGAGCAATAGAGGTGGATACCGACCGCAGACAACATCGCGGATCGGGCAACGCGCGTTAATTATACGTACAAGGAAGGGAGCGACAAATGGTTTACGGGACCACCATTCCTATACGAAGATGAAGATCGATGGCCTCGACGTCGGGAAGAGAAGGCAGGGGATGAAGATGACGAGCTGGAGGAAGTCGTGGCGCACCAGAGCGACACCAGGGACGCTCCACACCTGCCAGACATCAAGAGGTTCTCTTCTTATGAGAGATTGGTCAGGGCCACCGCTCGCATATTACAGTTCGTCGATGCCATGAGAGGAAAGGCGCACGGACTAACATTGGACCACATCCAGAAAGCAGAACGGATGTGGATAGAGCGAAGTCAACAAGACAGTTTTGCTGAAGACATCAGTCGACTGCAGAAAGGAAAGAACTTGGCAACCGGCAGCGCGTTGAGGAAGCTCGACCCCATATTCGAAGATGGCATACTGCGAGCTAGAGGACGGATTGACGCAGCCGATGTGGACAGCCAAATGAAGAGGCCCACCATCCTGAACGGACGCCACCAGTTTGTAAAGCTGCTTGTGGAGAAGGCGCATAAGGAAGCAAGCCACGCCAACAGGGAACGGGTAGTGAACGACCTACGCACGAGATATCACATACTTCGACTACGACCAACCGTAAGAGAAGTGGAGCGGAGATGTCTGCAGTGCAGGGTACGCAAGGCGACACCACGGCCGGCGGTTATCGGAGATCTACCACCTGAACGGTTAGGGGCATTCGCGCGACCATTCACCTACACCGGAATCGACTATTTCGGGCCTATAACGGTAACAATAGGACGTAGGCATGAAAAACGGTGGATAGCGTTATTCACTTGTTTGACGACGCGCGCGGTACATCTAGAGATAGTTTATTCCCTAACGACGGACTCGGCGATATCGGCATTGCGGCGCATGGCGGCTAGGCGTGGGTGGCCACGGGTCATCTACTCTGACAACGGAACGAATTTCCATGGGGCGGACACCGAGCTGCGACGGGCAATGGAGGAGTGGGCACCCCTGCTGAAGGACTACGCGTTGACTCGGCGGACAGACTGGAAGTTCATCGCGCCGGGCGCGCCGAACCAGGGAGGCGCATGGGAGCGTCTCGTGCGCTCAGTGAAGACCGCGCTCGAAGCCACTCTACACCAGAAGAGCCCGCGGGAGGAGACGTTGGTGACGCTCCTCACCGAAGCCGAGAATACAGTGAACTCACGACCGTTGACACACGTACCGGTCGACATCGACGAGGAAGAAGCGCTGACACCCAACCACTTCCTGCTGCTGGGACCATCGAGCCTTCCAGTAACCGCGCCGTGCACGCCTAATGATCGTCGGGCGTGGAGAGCGGCGCAAGGACTTGCCGACGAGTACTGGAAGCGCTGGATGAAGGAGTACCTGCCGACGCTGGTTGCGCGCGGGGACTCACGGGATGTGCAGCAGCGACAACTACAAGAGGGGGACCTCGTCGTGGTGGCAGACGGAAGCCTTCCAAGGAACGTGTGGCCGCGTGGAATTATAACGCGGACATTTCCCGGACCAGACGGCGTGGTGCGCAACGTGGAGGTGCGGACCAGGGGCGGATTGCTGCGGCGGCCGGTCAGGAAGATCGCCGTCCTCCCGAAAGAAGATGAGGCTCGCGAGCTACGCCGGGGGGAGGATGTTGAGGACAGCTAGAGACCCGCCGCCCCGTCGCCCCTTCGTACCCCGCTACCCCCCGCGCACCCCGCACACCGGCGCCGACAAGCGATGTCGGCGTCCAATCAGCGCGCGTGTGGCTCCATTTGTCGTCGCACGGCACTACTCACAGACTGAGGCACCTTCTAGCGAGATATAAGAAGGGCGTCTCGGTCTGTGAGCTGTTCATTTCACTTCGGAGCGGCACTAAGGAAGAAACCTGAAGAAGACTCAAGACTTCTAAATCAAGACCTCCCTCTGTACATAGTGTTAGACATAGTTATAGTTAGTCAGTGCCGAATTGTTGTAAATAGTTAATACAGTATATTAAAAAGTACCATCTTTTCTTCAAGCAGTCCCCTAGTATAGCTAACCTCAGATCAGTCGTTAAGTAATCAGTCAGAAATAAATATACAGTCCACTGTTCATCCATTATAAACTGAGTTAGACTCCACAGGTAAACCTGCATGTTTAAGGTGATAGAGGCTGAAAAAAGTGCTTATGTTCTTAAATATAATGAAAACAAGACAGATTCTTTATGCATAATAGCAATTAATATAAGAAGTATATATTGCTACCTTAATCTTTTCTTAGTTTTTATTGCTAACATCAATATAAGAATAGATGTATTAGTCTTTTCAGAATGTTGGATCAACACAAATAATACCCCACCTACGTTGAATAATTATAGGATGTTTCATACCAAGCAAAGCATCAATCAATATGACTATGTGGTAGTGTGTATAAGGGACAATATTCGAGCTTTGTGCAGTGAACCTGAAATGAAAGATGGAAACAACCTAATCCTATCTCTACAAATGCAATCACTATTGTATGTTCCTATAGGTCATCAGATTATATTAATTTGCTAGATCAAATATTACATGAACTTGAACATAATAGCCGAGAATTTCATCTTTACTCGGAATGTTAATTTAGATATTTCACTTAGAAATAAAAAATATAGAAAAAAATTACATTAAGTTCATAAAAACGGCAATTTCATAGGTAAAGACCTAATATAATTCTTGAGTGGTAGCCCCATACTGGTAAGCAAATGGTAGAATGGCCCCTTACTAGATAGTGGCAATCGGATAAGACATTAAGTCAATGGATGTAGGTGGCTTAGGACTGTGTTGTTGCAGTGATGATGTTTCACTAGGCGGTAGGACTTTTTTCACTTATTTCTGCCACCAAACAGCAGTATGTGTCCCAGTCTGAAGAACATTGAGAGCCAGTATAATAACAGGCTGTGATACGTTACATAGTAGTCCTCCGAGGTAACAACGCATGTGTAGCCTTTGCTTGAAATTCGTTGCAGGTGCCCATGGGCTGCAGTGGCCACTTACCATCAGGTGGATTGGAAGTTTGTTTTTCAGTACAGTACAGTTTACCTAATGGCAAGTGGTTACATGGTGCATTGGTAAATTAAAGAGTGCGTCATGTGCAATGTACGGATTTAACTGTATCAAAAAATAGTAATTGGAGATGTACTGTACATATAAAATTTTGTTCTTTAATTACACATGAACAAACATTAAAACCAAAATGTTTATTTATAGGTTATCCAATTATCTTGTTTCATGCAGGAACTGAATTCGAAGGTGCTATTAAGATAAAACAGGACTACGCTACAGATTAATGTTCCTGTGTTTCATATTGTAAGTGTAGAGAACCGGAGACCCTTTTTACAACTACTGAAGCATTACCTCGTAGTCCTTATGGCTGACAAGGCAACTACATTTTTATACTTAATGGAGTCTTTGGTCACAGCATCCACTTACCATCAGGTGGACTGTGTGCCCGTTTGTCATCCAAAATGCCTATATATTTATGAAAAAGACGTCGTAATTTTACACAATATAACGAAATCAAACGTTGAACATTAAAACTGAGCTAACCACGATTCCCACAATATTTCCACAGTAGCACTGCACTGGTCAAAACGCACTTGGGATGCTGAATTTGACGGCTAGGTAGGGTTACAGAAACAAACTTTTATATTCAATATAGATTATAAATAATACTTATTGAAAGTTACTTTTATTTTTAACTAGCTGTTCCCCGCGACGTTGCACGCGTGGAGTTATTTTTCGCGGAACCCTATAATAAAAGCAGCCCAAGTTACTCCTTATAACATCAGCTATCTGCCAGTGTGTATAAATATTGACAAATATTGACATTAATATTTATACAATACTAACGTCACTCAATTTTTTGCCTTCCCGGAACCCTCCACTAAGACTAAAACTTTATGATATGGTAATAAAGCTCAAATTTACTTTTAAGTATTATTACGAATCTTTTGTATGGGAATATAGAAAAGTGTTATTTTTAGACTTTTTCAGGCAATTTTTAAACTTTTCTCCGTAAGAACCATCTTCGTAC
Source organism: Parnassius glacialis (assembly GCA_033319125.1). NCBI lineage: Eukaryota > Metazoa > Arthropoda > Insecta > Lepidoptera > Papilionidae > Parnassius > Parnassius glacialis. The sequence continues at coordinate 55,700,950 of JAVANC010000004.1, forward strand.
TTCAAGGAATATTATTAAAAAATAATTAGCGAAATCGGCTCAGCTGCTCTCGAGTTTTGCGTTTAGCAACACATTCAGCGATTCATTTTTATATTATAGATTACCACTGGTTTGAATAAAAATCCTCTATGCTGAAAAGAACCAGCAAAAACCCCAGCGGGTCTTTTTTTGTAAATAACAGCTTACAATTATGCATGTTACACAATTAACCACACAAAATAAATTAGAGATAGCTTGGTAGCGATCACCTCATTCCCAGGGGTTATTCCTATATATATTGTTGAGGACAGCTAGAGACCCGCCGCCCAGTCGCCCCTTCGTACCCCGCTACCCCCCGCGCACCCCGCACACCGGCGCCGACCCAGTGATGTCGGCGTCCAATCAGCGCGCGTGTGGCTCCATTTGTCGTCGCACGGCACTACTCACAGACTGAGGCACCTTCTTGCGAGATATAAGAAGGGCGTCTCGGTCTGTGAGCTGTTCATTTCACTTCGGAGCGGCACTTAGGAAGAAACCTGAAGAAAACTCAAGACTCCAATTCAAGACCTCCCTCTGTACATAGTGTTAGACATAGTTATAGTTAGTCAGTGCCGAATTGTTGTAAATAGTTAATACAGTATATTAAAAAGTACCATCTTTTCTTCAAGCAGTCCCCTAGTATAGCTAACCTCAGATCAGTCGTTAAGTAATCAGTCAGAAATAAATATACAGTCCACTGTTCATCCATTATATTCTTGGTCCTTCGAGCCGGATTCAAGCCAGAAGAAAGAAGCAAGAAGTAAAAAGAAACAAGAAAGAAGCCAATTATAGAAGAAAGAACATAATTATAGAAGAAAGAACATAATTATAGAAGAAAGAACATAATTATAGAAGAGAGAAGATCATTATAGAAGATCTTCAAGGAAGAAAGAAGTTCGTCGACGAAGAGAGAAGATCGTCGGTACTAATTTCTTCCCTGTTTCTTGTTACGATTACGTCACATACGTCTATTGTCTGTTTCCAGACAATTTCTTGTTTCTTTAACCGCGTTTACGCGGCCAGTGGTCACTCCCTAACGGTGCCAAACTGTGACCATCTGGTAACGCCCTTGTGGCGGGAACGACATCCATACGTGTGTCTTTTTAAAGACTGTACGTACGTCTTTTTGAAGACGACCGGAGGTCGCAACGTGGGACCATGAGGAAGACACGAAGCCAGAAGACACGGAACGATGATGACACGCCGGTAGGAATGCGCATATTCGAAGAAGCACCCGCGTCCCCGTCCGATTATCTCGCGATGGCACAAGCGCCCTCCGCCGCGCCCGCGCTCCAGGCCCCGCCCGCGCCCGCATCTACGCCCGCGCCCGCGCCCCCGCCGCCGCGCCACGCTATGTCCGTGTCCACGACCGATCGTTTGGGAGAGGTTAGCACTTCCGCGCCGCGTACAGAGACACTCGCCGCGATTATTGAAGATCTTCCGTCTACAGAAACTAGTTCGATAGTACGTACCGTCGCGCCTGTAACAGACGTACATAGGCCCGCACCCCGCGCCCCGTCGGTTCGCTCCGTTCGTTCAGCCCGGTCGACGGCTAGTGCGATAGCTAAATTAAAGCAAATTGAGTATAACGCCGCGGAGGAACTAGCTGCAATTAGGAGGAAGCAATTGCAGTTGGAAGAAGATCTTATTAGGAAGAAGTACGCTAGGGACGTCGCGCAACTGCAAGAAGAAACAGATAGGGAAAGTGTCAACGAAGACGAGTTAGTTGAAAATAGAGTACGCGTTGATAGGTGGTTAGAAAACGTAGAGACTGTGCGGCGGGAGTCGCCTTCCCGCCCCTCTCAGCCCGCGCCCCGCATCGAGTTAGAGCAGACCCTACCGAACAGGGTAATCGGTTACGACCACAGTGAAGATGCCCAGGGGAGGACGGAAGCGAATAACGTTCAACCGCGCCGCATAGATTCGGTACAGAGGGAAGATGGAGTCGCCGTAGGAATGAACCAGGTGGATCGTCGTGTACGGGTTACGTCGCCGTCGCGCGTCCAACGCCGCACTCTATCGCCTACACATAGATCGCCACATCGCCACGCGGATCGTAGATCACCGTCGCCGTATAGGGATGTAGGTGTACATAGATCGCCATCGCCACATCGCCACGCGGATCGTAGATTATCGTCGCCGTATAGGGATGTAGGTGCGCATAGGACGCCAGCGCCACAACGTAGGCTAGAGAGAGATAGGGATAGAGATAGGTCGCTTACTCCGCGAGGGAAAGATAGGGAAAGATAGAGCGACTAGCGGAAGCTCTGGAGAATATGGTCAGAGTTAGGCCCGCTGCCGCGAAGCAGACGCAGGACTTGCCTATTTTTAACGGTTCGGCCGCGGAATGGTTAGCGTTCAAAGCCGCGATGAAAGAATCCACGCGTCTATATGGATTCACAGATACGGAAAATATGGCAAGGTTAAGAAACTGTCTACGCGGTGAAGCTAGGGAGGTAGTATCGGCACTGCTGTTTACCGCGAAGGATCCAGCAGATATTATGCGAACATTAGAGCAGTGTTTCGGCCGCCCGGAAGTAATTATCGATCGAGCGTTAGAAGAATTGAAACGCCTTCCGCGCCCGGGTCAAACCGCACAGGAATTAAATGCGTTCGCAATAAAGTTGCAAAATATCGTGTGCACTTTGCAAAACGTCGACGGCAAGGGATATCTGCAAAATCCAATGCTTACTAGGGAAGTAACGAGTAAGTTAAGCCCTCACTTACGGTCGCGTTGGTGTGATTATGCGGAGCACTACGGAAGTGCAGACGAACCGGACATCGTTACACTGTCCAGGTTCATGATGAGAGAGGCTGATCGTGCGTTGAGTCATGCCTATACGTCCGTAGAGCCGACTAAGGAATCGCCCGTAAGACGAGAGGCGCCGTCGTCGAAAAGGATAGTGACACGCCGCGTAGAGAATAGGGCTCGCGACGTAAAAACGTTCACCGCCCAGGAGGACACCGGTAGTGCCTCTTGTATGTGTTGCGGGGGTGAACACGTGATCGCTAAGTGTAGAAAGTTAGCGCAAATGGGTGTGGACGACCGGTGGAATTGGGTAAAGGAAGGTGGGGTATGTTTGCTGTGTTTAAGTAGTAAACACCGACGGTTTAAATGTAGAGCGAAGAAATGCGGCGTCGACGGCTGCAACGCCCCCCACCATGCCCTCCTTCACACCCGCAAGACCCGCGCACCCGAGACATCGGCAAAACCGGATGAGACCGTGCTCGTCGCGTCTAACGTCGCTAGTAATGCGTCCGTATTATTGAAAGTGTGTCCCATTACGTTACGTGGACCACGCGGTAGGGAAATAGATACGTATGCGTTGCTTGACGAAGGCTCGACCATTTCGTTGATCGATGACGACTTAGCGCGCGAGTTAGGAGCGGAAGGACCGGTAAAGCCGCTGAATATTAGAGGAGTAAGCAATAGTCAGCGCGAGGCCGATAGCAGGCTAGTTAACATAGGCATACGTGGAAAATCGCGCAGCGAGATGTACAGAATAAATGCGCGTACAGTAACAAATTTACAGATAGGTTCGCAGTCGGTAAATAAAGAGTGTTTACGGTTGAAACACTTACGCAACCTACCGAGCTCGGTTTGCTACGAGGTGGCCAAACCGAGATTATTATTAGGCGCCGACAACTGGCATTTAATAATCACCCGTAATTTAAGGATAGGACGTCGAAGGCAGCCTATAGCTGCACGAACGTTATTAGGATGGGTGATACAGGGAACCGTGCCGCGATTCACGTGTAGGGAGGACGGTGAAACCGTATTACACGTCGTAAGCAGTAGCGGACGGTTAGATAGGGACATTCGAACGTTCGCCAGTCAGGACGAGGAGTTAACGGAACTCCTTAAACGGCAGTACGAGATCGATTCCATCGGTATCTCGCTAAAGAGTAGGCCGCGACGGGAAGAGGAGCGCGCTGTCGAGATATTCCGGCGCACCGTCAAGAAGGTCGGCGAGCAATACCAGGTGGGACTGCCATGGAAGGACGACGACGTGCGGATGCCTCCCAGCTACGAGATGGCTGCTCGAAGACTGCGGACGATCGAGAAGAAGATGGACAAATCGCCGGAGTTTCGAGACGCCTATACAGCACAAATAGTCAACCTCCTGGCGAAATGATACGCAAGGGAAGCCGAAGGGACAGAGAGAGAGGACCCCAAGAGCTGGTACCTGCCCCACTTCGCAGTACAGAATCCGAACAAGCCTGGGAAGACAAGAGTGGTTTTCGACGCGGCAGCGCGTGCGTCCGGTAAATGTTTGAACGATTATTTACTTGACGGCCCCGACTTGTTACGGAACCTACCGGGCATACTATTTAGATTTAGGGAGAACGAAATAGCCGTGTCCGCGGATATTAGGGAAATGTTTTTACGCGTAAAGATAGACCGTCGCGACCAACCCGCGCAATTGTTTCTGTGGCGAGGTAACGAGCGATCCAGCCCACCGCGGGAATACGTTATGACTTCAATGATTTTCGGTGCGAGGAGCTCGCCGTTTCTCGCACATAGTGTTAGGGATCATAACGCGCGCGCACACGCAGAGACACATCCGTTGGCACTTAACGCTATCGTACGTAGTCACTACATGGATGACTACCTAGACAGTTATGCTACGGTAGAGGAAGCGGTAAACACTGCGAGGCAGGTTATGGAAGTACACCAGCAGGCCGGCTTCACCTTAGCAGGCTGGAATTCGAACCACGCAGCCCTACTAGAAGACAAGCCGGAGGAATTACTAGCGAGCAAGCCTAAGGAGGTAGGCTTGAGACAAGACAGCCCAGGCAGAACCCTAGGGCTATTATGGATGGCCGATGAAGATGCCTTAACGTTCAACACATCCATGAACAGGGTACCGAACGAAGTGAAGACGCTGCAGAGGCCACCGACCAAAAGAGAGGCGTTAAGTGCAGTCATGTCGGTCTTCGACCCGCTGGGACTGCTGAGCTACCTCACCATCACCGCTAAGATCCTGCTGCAAGACCTGTGGCGAATGAAGAAGGTCGGATGGGACGACGAACTACCCGAGGAGGCAGCTGAGGAATTTCAGAGGTGGCTGCGAGTCGTCGAGGAAGTATCACGACTGCGGCTGCCTAGGTGCTATGCTCCTACGGGGGGAGTGGTAGAGCGTCAGCTTCACGTGTTTAATGACGCAAGCGAACGTGCGTACGCATCCGTGGCGTATTGGCGATTACGATACCGCGACGGAACGGTACGGTACGATTAGTGGCGGCCAAGGCGAAAGTCGCCCCGATAAAGGCGCAAAGCATTCCGCGGTTAGAGTTACAGGCGAATCTAATAGGCGCGCGACTCGCGGAATTCGTGCAGGGCGAGCACAGAGTGGTAGCCGATAGGGTAGTTTATTGGACAGACTCCACTACGGCGCTCCATTGGATTCAGAACGATACGGCGCGTTACACCCCATACGTAGCACATAGATTAGGGGAGATATCGGAGAAGACGTCACCTGAGCAATGGAGGTGGATACCGACCGCAGACAACATCGCGGATCAGGCAACGCGCATTAATTATACGTACAAGGAAGAGAGCGACAAATGGTTTACGGGACCACCATTCCTGTACGAAGATGAAGATCGATGGCCTCGACGTCGGGAAGAGAAGGCAGGGGATGAAGATGACGAGCTGGAGGAAGTCGTGGCGCACCAGAGCGACACCAGGGACGCTCCACACCTGCCAGACATCAAGAGGTTCTCTTCTTATGAGAGATTGGTCAGGGCCACCGCTCGCATATTACAGTTCGTCGATGCCATGAGAGGAAAGGCGCACGGACTAACATTGGACCACATCCAGAAAGCAGAACGGATGTGGATAGAGCGAAGTCAACAAGACAGTTTTGCTGAAGACATCAGTCGACTGCAGAAAGGAAGGAACTTGGCAACCGGCAGCGCGTTGAGGAAGCTCGACCCCATATTCGAAGATGGCATACTGCGAGCTAGAGGACGGATTGACGCAGCCGATGTGGACAGTCAAATGAAGAGGCCCACCATCCTGAACGGACGCCACCAGTTTGTAAAGCTGCTTGTGGAGAAGGCGCACAAGGAAGCAAGCCACGCCAACAGGGAACGGGTAGTGAACGACCTACGCACGAGATATCACATACTTCGACTACGACCGACCGTAAGAGAAGTGGAGCGGAGATGTCTGCAGTGTAGGGTACGCAAGGCGACACCACGGCCGGCGGTTATCGGAGATCTACCACCTGAACGGTTAGGGGCATTCGCGCGACCATTCACCTACACCGGAATCGACTATTTCGGGCCTGTAACGGTAACAATAGGACGTAGGCATGAAAAACGGTGGATAGCATTATTCACTTGTTTGACGACGCGCGCGGTACATCTAGAGATAGTTTATTCCCTAACGACGGACTCGGCGATATCGGCATTGCGGCGCATGGCGGCTAGGCGTGGGTGGTCACGGGTCATCTACTCTGACAACGGAACGAATTTCCATGGGGCGGACACCGAGCTACGACGGGCAATGGAGGAGTGGGCACACCTGCTGAAGGACTACGCGTTGACTCGGCGGACAGACTGGAAGTTCATCGCGCCGGGCGCGCCGAACCAGGGAGGCGCATGGGAGCGTCTCGTGCGCTCAGTGAAGACCGCGCTCGAAGCCACTCTACACCAGAAGAGCCCGCGGGAGGAGACGTTGGTGACGCTCCTCACCGAAGCCGAGAACACAGTGAACTCTCGACCGTTGACACACGTACCGGTCGACATCGACGAGGAAGAAGCGCTGACACCCAACCACTTCCTGCTGCTGGGACCATCGAGCCTTCCAGTAACCGCGCCGTGCACGCCTAGTGATCGTCGGGCGTGGAGAGCGGCGCAAGGACTTGCCGACGAGTACTGGAAGCGTTGGATGTAGGAGTACCTGCCGACGCTGGTTGCGCGCGGGGACTCACGGGATGTGCAGCAGCGACAGCTACAAGAGGGGGACCTCGTCGTGGTGGCAGACGGTAGCCTGCCAAGGAACGTGTGGCCGCGTGGAATTATAACGAGGACCTTTCCCGGACCAGACGGCGTGGTGCGCAACGTGGAGGTGCGGACCAGGGGCGGATTGCTGCGGCGGCCGGTCAGGAAGATCGCCGTCCTCCCGAAAGAAGATGAGGCTCGCGAGCTACGCCGGGGGGAGGATGTTGAGGACAGCTAGAGACCCGCCGCCCCGTCGCCCCTTCGTACCCCGCTACCCCCCGCGCACCCCGCACACCGGCGCCGACCCAGTGATGTCGGCGTCCAATCAGCGCGCGTGTGGCTCCATTTGTCGTCGCACGGCACTACTCACAGACTGAGGCACCTTCTTGCGAGATATAAGAAGGGCGTCTCGGTCTGTGAGCTGTTCATTTCACTTCGGAGCGGCACTTAGGAAGAAACCTGAAGAAGACTCAAGACTCCAATTCAAGACCTCCCTCTGTACATAGTGTTAGACATAGTTATAGTTAGTCAGTGCCGAATTGTTGTAAATAGTTAATACAGTATATTAAAAAGTACCATCTTTTCTTCAAGCAGTCCCCTAGTATAGCTAACCTCAGATCAGTCGTTAAGTAATCAGTCAGAAATAAATATACAGTCCACTGTTCATCCATTATATATATTGTTATAACCCTTTTGACATAAACTTTGTTTAATAAAGTTTTTGAACTTTGAGCAGGTCAAATTTTGTATATTTTCTGGAATTTCGTTGTAAAAGTGTATACATCGCCAAAAGAATGGATTACTGACTCGGTGGAGTCGAGTAACTGGTACTACTAGCTTGTGGAGGTAAAGACTAGAAATGAGTTGGGGGGTGGCTCGAACTTTAGGCCTAGTCAGTTTGAATAGCCTATCATGTAGAGGATGTCATGGGGTTCATGGTTGAATAGGGGCAAAAATTTCTCATTACACTCCTAGGGGGTCAAAATGGCCAAAAATCAAAAAATTCAAAATTCTTATTTCAGCTGTAATTCTGTTAAGAATCGTATTTCGGGTTCATTTGTTGTTTACGCTCTATCTACCTATACGAGCCAAGCATCGCGATTCCTGCCGAATGGCCTTGCAAGTTGCATGAATGCGTTGGGCATCACAGAACTCACATAGTAGATAATATGGTCGATTATTGTCAGAATAGGTACTTCACCTAAGTAACTTACCATTTCACAATGTTTTTTTTTACTGTTTATTAACAGCATTGAGTTATACAAAACATATAAATAACATATAAATCAATGATTAACAGCCTTAGCAACCACGGAGAGTTCGTTGTGACGTAGTAAGTAGAAAAGATACAAAGTAATACGAACATTCGCGCGCAGCGATAAAGTTTATTTAGCTTGCGTGCGCGATTTATCTGATTAATAATAACTACCTATGTAGGATATTAAAACGTCGGCAAACCCAAACAGTCAACACTCAACATCAAAAGTGTGCAGCTTCAGCTTCTGTACTTACTTATTCTAGTCTTGTGTAGTTCGCGAACGATGAACGATTAGGAAACGTATCTTACCACTGTAGGTACTAGAAGAAACGTTTCCGTATGCCGATTGTTAATCGGTCTAACAGTTCTTTTTAGAGGTGTAAGAGTAACGAAAACAGTGTACCCGTATGTATTCGTTACTACAACAATTAGTACTCGTTACTTCCAGATACCTTATAACATGCTATGTTTGTTAGAGCATCGAATCAAGTCATATTGCGTACGCGTAGGTACGTATGACGACGCCGCGTTGTAACATTCATAATTTGTAGAAAACATATCTTTATATATTAACAAAACTTTGTCTACACACACAATACCTTTAATAAACAGTAAAAAACTTGTACGACGAATTACCAAATTATACTTTACTTATTATACAAACATCAACAGATACGTTGAGCGCTTGACAGTTTCTCAGTTGGCAGAATTCATTCACACGTGTAAAGAAAAATACATGAAGGCAAATATAGAGCCAGGTACTGCAATTGATGCTTTGGCTGCACAGAGTATTGAAGAGCCAGGTACTCAGATGACCTTGAAAACTTTCCATTTTGCTGGTGTAGCTTCCATGAACATTACACAAGGTGTACCACGTATCAAGGAAACCATCGATGCCAACCCAAAAATTAATACTCCCATCATTACAGCTGCTATAGGAGATGACTGGATTCTATTTTCCCTTAAAAATTTACATACTATGTCACCCAAGTATATAGAAGTTCTTCAAGATAAAGCTCATTTGGTGATTTGAATTTTGTAAGATATTATGAAAGAACTTTTTTCACAGGTGAATTTTCCCCATTTATAGCATAAAATTTACACTATTTTTAATAATTTTATTCTGGTTAATGGTCTCACATTTTAATTAGTGCAAAAGTGTTTACAAAAGCTATTGGTATTCATAGATCAGTGGGTCAGAATTGGAGGTCATGCAAAATTTGATCACTTTAAGTTTTGTATTAATAAAAAAAGGTTTGTTGGATTTTTTTTTATAATTAAGTTTACTATTATGACTGCTGTAATATAATTTTTCTGTTTTAAAATAGAAACACCGTAGTTCGACAAAAAAAACACCAAAGAGAAATTAGAAAGTATTGTTACGAACTTGGGGTTTGAGACAATTAAAAACTGCCGATTGAATTACCAAAACTGACACTTAATTACACAACACTAATGACTATCTAAAACCACACTAATAATAAAACACAATCACTTTAATTCGCACTTATTTCGCTTCGAAGTATTCTCTTGTATCGCCAATTCAATACTGCCTCGGTCGTGGTCTATACCGGCCTTATATAGGGCCTCAGATAGTTTCTAGAACCTTCTACTGAAGCGACATCTAGAATGTTCGAGTACATATCGGTCCCGAAATTTCTGGAAGGATCTTGACCCTCCTAGTTCTGCTACTCGACACTAGAGGGCGCTAGTGTAACTAGTGTTGCCATGTACAAGACATTAATAGTGGCGCGCAACACTGCCCCCTCCTAAGACATGCTCGTCCCGAGCATTATTGGCCCCATGATAACGCGCCAGTCGATCCACATGGACAATCTTAGGAGCACCTCTTCTAACATCAGTCAGCACCAGCCAGTTTCCCTGCTGCTGCTGGGCGGTTCTGTTAGCCACACTACCCTCTCGAGATCGATCACCTTCCCTTTTTACAGTTCGTTTAGGGCAGCTGGATCGAAAATCTCCCCTTTTCCCACAGCCGTAGCACCTAGGGCTGTATCTTTTATTGCGGTCGCGAACTGTAGCCGCTGCAACCTCCCTTACGCGATAGGAACGATGATCATGCCGCACGGCTTCCACCTCCAGTGCATGGGCCAACGTGTCCTTAAGCGTCTCGTAGTGCCCGAGCCTCACAGCAGCTCTGACTTCAAGGTCGCGGATGCCGTCGATGAATCTTTGCACCAGGTTCCCTACAATGACCGCAGGTACAGACTGGTATGCTTTTCGAACCAGCTTCTCCACCTCAAGGGCCCACTGCTCATTATTTTATTGCTTTCTAGTACATAAATATAGTAAATTAAAGGTATATAAAAAGACGACAAGTGGTATTTTTAAATGAATTTGTTAAAACAGTGTATAAAATAAAAAGTGGATATCATTATAAAAACTGGTTTTAAAAGTGTAAAACTCAATATTCGTTTCCAACCTCAAACCGTGTTGAAAGGAGAAAAATTAGTTTTAGCACAAGATGTAAGAAATGTTATAAAAGAAGAGCTACGAAAGAATGACAACAGTTATTTAATACGAGCCCACATAATTCGTCAAGCATCGGTGACATTAACGCCCTATGTAATAGTCTGAGAGCTGGCGACAAATTTTGGGAAGGTCTTTTGGGCAAGTTGAAATTGTGAAAAAATATAATTTCGTCAATTGGCAAATCCAGTCCCGCGAGTCTGGCAGAGCGTTTGCGGTTATTTCGTCACTGCGCAGCATATAATAATTGCAAAAAAAAATTCCAAAAAAATGTTTTTGTGGCAAATTGATTTCTTTTTTATCTTTTAATTTAGTTTTTATATAATTCCAAAAAAAAAAATAATCCCAGACGTTTTTGTCGGTTATAAAGTATTACCAGACCTCTCTAAAAATATTTTTTTTTTAAATTCCCAAAGAATATACTTTTGGCAATCTCGAGTTTCAATCACGTATTTATTGAGTAATTTTTAATGATACCTGCAAATCGCCAGACGAATTTAGCGGTTTTAAACAATTCCCAGACGTGAATAAAGTTTATAAATGAATACGACAAAAAGTCTTATGCGTAACCATAAGTGCGAGAAAGAGCTTATCGAAGCTTGCCGACAGCGGATGGGGGCCTGGATTTATCATGTATATATGACCATGTAAATATCTGTGTATATAGTTTGAATTATTTTAGATCAGTGCTGTAATACGTTGTATAATAGCTATTACTTTTAACCTCGTATTAATAGTAAACTTGGCAATATATGTTTTGATAATTATCACCCCATGATCTTAAAAAAGGACAATGTATAAAGTGCTTACCGCCCAGAGATGAAGGTGGAAAAAATAACAAGTTGCACATTCTCTACAGCCGTAACTTTTTTCACAGTGATGTGGTACAGATATAGATGACTTTTGAACTACCTAAATGTACTTTTATTATGTTATTTTTATAGGACATCGGGTACTTGCATAAGTAGATATTTTTAAATGGTGTTTTAAATATCACATTAGGCCGATAGCCATGAAATAAGTTAAATGAAAGACATTAAACACATAGTTTTATTATCAGTTACAAGGAAAAGACTAAACAAAATCACATTATTCTTATCATCAAGTAGTGTAAAAAACTAAAACGGGATAATTGACTTTTAAATTGAGCTGAAACCTCATAAATTATAATATTTGAGTAAAATGACTCCATGCTATAAAATCTGGAACCAGACTGTGAACCTTCAGAGAGCAGTGAAGAAGAGGGGGAAAATTAATAAAATGATGAATCTCTATAAATTTCCTTTATTATTATAATTTAAACAAAATTATAAAAATTGAAAATAAAAAAATCATTGTATGGTTTAATCCATCAACCTAAAAATTATTGTTCCTGTCAAGGTAAAAGAATAATCATTGATAAGAAATGATTGACTTGAATCCTACTAACATAATAAACGTGAAAGTTTGTGAGGATGTATGGATGTATGGATGTTTGTTATCTTCCACGCAAAAACTACCCAATCTATTTTAAAGAAACTTAACAATAATGTAGTTCATCTTAACAAAAATGTATAACTACATTTGGGTAGTTCCAAGCTCCTTTGACCTTCATCTCTGGGCGGTAAGCACTTTATACATAGTCCTTTTTTAAGATCATGGGGTGGTAATTATCAAGACATATATTGCCAAGTTTACTCGTAGGCCCCCATTCACTGTCAGCATGCTTCTATAAGCTCTTTCTCACACTTATGGCTACGCATAAGACTTTTTGTCGTATTCATTTGTAAACTTTATTCACGTCTGGGAATTGTTTAAAACCGCTAAATTCGTCTGGCGATTTGCAGGTATTATTAAAAATTACTCAATAAATACGTGATTAAAATTCGAGATTGCCAGAAGTATATTCTTTGGGAATTTAAAAAAAATATTTTTGGAGAGGTCTGGTAACACTTTATAACCGACAAAAACGTCTGGGATTATTTTTTGGAATTATATAAAAATTAAATTAAAAGATAATAAAGAAATCAAGTTGCCACAAAAACCTTTTTTGGAATTTTTTTTTTGCAAATATTATATGCTGCGCAGTAACGAAATAACGGCTAACGCTCTGGATTCGCCAATTGACGAAATTATATTTTTTCACAATTTCAATTTGTCAAAGAACCCTCGCGAAATTCGTCGCCAGCTCTCAGACTATAACGAGTTTAAGCTATTTCTAATTTGTTGTGTTGTTAATAGTGTAACATACGTGATTGTAAGCTATTTAAAAAAACTCGCTGGGTTTCTTGCTGGTTCTTCCCAGGACAGAAGTTTTTTTTCTTGAACCAGTGGCAATTAAAGAAAAGAATGACTTTCAATTAGTATTACCTATATATACCTAATCTATATTGTATAAAAAAGTGTCTGTTTCAAATTGTCGACATATTTAATTTAAAATGATTATATACTATTATAGTTATTTTCTATGTGAAAATTGTAAAAAGTTTGCATAATTTAAACATTGTTTTATAAAATATCAAATTACGCCGTAAACTGTAATTCCAATATACCAACTTATTTGAAATTAAAATATTTTAGTAGTTGAGTTATATTTGTTTTTTCCGTTACTTTTTTATGAAGAAATTAATTTGTAAACATAAATTAAGATTTACTATACTTGCAATCCAAACTTATTAGTTTGAATTCGTGATGTCCCAGGCACTACAGCCATTGAGATATTATGTACTACGCACTAGAGGCGACACTGCACTATGTTACGCTGTTCCATTCAACTGCGGCAATGTCACCGCACTTTAATCAGTCGCTCGCTAGGCGCTTGTAGAGATGTCGCGTGTTGTGTTGATTTAAAAAAATATCTCTTGATAAAATATGCCCCGGTGTGTTCTTAGATATTGCACAAAAAATTCACGAAATGTTAGTAAAAACCAAGGAATCACTTTTCGTCGACGTAAGATACTTAAATAATAAAAAAACATTATAGATTAGGCTCATTCCGCCGTTTCGTGCAAATTTGAACGTTCCGTGGATGAAAAAAAAAGTCGTATTTTCACGTTTTATTTGTATATTAACAAGTTAGGTTGGTCACTAGATTCATAAAAAGTGTAAGGCACTTTTTTATGTCATTTAATTACTGAGAAAATAATCCTTGAAATTTAACGAATGGATGGTAATGAAAGGGAGAAGGAATGTAATGAAATCAGGGGGGATGGTAAGTAAAAAGGCTGGAATGGTAAAGAAATACGTAAATTTAGTAGAAAAAAAATTCATGACTAAGTATTAGTGATTTATTTATATTTAGGTAGGTAAACAATAATTTTAATTAGATGCGTATTCAAATGAAGTAATTTGTTCTATTTTTGAGAATAAAATCAGTTATAATCAGTCAATACTCATATGCCAAATAAAAAAAAAAACTATTAAGATTATAATATCACAAGTCTCATTAATCTTTGGAAGTAAAATCACAATATGTAAAAGAAATCAACAAGTAACTACATAATACAACTCAAAAAATATTAAATTCGTCACTGTCATCTGAATCAAAAAAATTATTGGCATCGTTTTCTTTTTCTGATTTATTTGACTGAATAAATGCTTCGAATTGAAGCTGGTGCTCATTATTATTTAAATAGAGTTTTTTTGGAATTAAATTTTTCTTTGGCGTCTCGTAAAATTGACGATTATCCCAACTCAAACGGATATCGGATAAAATCTTGACTTTTGGAGATCTTGTCTTTGTTGTAGTAGCATTCGTTATGGGTGAGAGCTGTAAGTCGATTGGGTCTAAGAGATGTTCCAAGTCATCAAAAGTAACAGATTCGTGTATATTATTTAAAATTATGGAAGTATCTATGCTTAATGACTAATCGTTATGGGCTTCAAGGGTTTCATTTGAATCTGAAAGTGCTACCCCGTATTTTTTAAAATAAAGGAAGCCTAAATGTTTGTTATGTCCACAAGGAATGCTACAATCTTGACAGCTAAAGCAGCTAAGGCGGCGTAAAGCGATGCTCTTACTATGATCAGTAGTCCAAACGACTTGATGAACTTGCATCGTACCTTTAAATCCTGGAACATTGGGTAGGAATTCTTTTTCTACGATGTCACTCTCTGTAACTATCGCAAAATGTACATTTTTTATATTTTTAATTATCAAAGTCGCAAAATCTTCGAACGAACCAACATCTCCACCATATTTCACGAAATTATCAGCAGTCCATTTAACAACAGCGCCAATGCCATCCGGGGCACCTTTGCCATGGCCAGATTCTTGGAAATTCCATGTCACTCTATTAATACTGGGGATAGTGTCTTTCAATTTTGTAATCATAAAAAAATATTCTTATTCCTGTATTGGCTAGACGGCGAATCAGATAAAAAATGTACGGTATTAAACGAAACTAGCTCATAAGCCATTTTTAAAATAGGGCATAAGTGAGCCCATATAGCTCCAGCGTCATGTTTTAGGCAATCACTTATTGTACAAAACGATTTTGTTTTAAAGGTACCCTGTATGTTTTTATAGTAAATAACTCCTGTATGTAAGGATACCTGTTGTCGACTTCCTCCGAAGTGGTAGGATTGTATCTCCTGATTGTATTTTAAGCTGTAATTCTCACTAAAATCTATGTGTACAAGTATCTCATCATCTTTCAAATTTTGTTTTAATTGTTTCATAACCTCGTACTGTACTGTAATGTTTAGGTTGTGCTTAAGGAATGAAATTAACATTAACTCTAATTTGTAAATAACATCGCGCGGATAATCTTCAAGTCTTTTTTTTATGGTAACAAATTTAATCTTTTGTATCCCATTCTTCACTGTATATGATTTTTTTCTCTGCAATCCATTGATAAAACTTAATTTTTTTGTCATTTTTGAATTCACGATAACTTAAAACATTACTTACGCAAGCTGTGCATGTACGTTCAAGACAGTTTTGCTTTATATCACAACAGAGAGTTTTAATAACGTCTGTACCAGTAGTTTCGGTGATGATTTCTGCAGTTTTTAAAGCCTTAATTAAAAGATTTACGTTGGAATGTAGTTTGCACTGACAAGTCTCTCGATCTTTATTAGGAAAAACCATCCAGTAGGGTCTATATTTACAAAATGTTGAATAGCTTATGCTACTTTGCTCCTTCAAGAACTTTTCATGCAAATTTTTTAAATTATCAGTCAGGTACCGCTTCTGTTTTTTCAGGCCACTGTTTTTTATATATTCTTTCTTCACCGCAGCAACTCTACTATTTGTGTCTTCTTCGAAAAAGGAATGAATGTCATTTATCAATGACTGTCTTTTTTCTTTTGTAATTTTTTTCTTTCTTCTAACAAATGGCAACTTATGAAGTAGCTTATATTTCCTCAATCTCTATTCATTATGAATTATCTGTCCTGCAAAATGTCTCTTTTCCTTTTTAGTCATTGTTTTATAGACGTCTTGTACGTTCTGTGATATACTTTCACTAAAAAGCAGTTGTTTTTTAACTTTTTCTTTTATTTCGGGTCGTATTACCGTTAAAACTTCTTCAATTCTCTTTTCGACACAATCATGTTCTGGTTGACCTATATTAATTTGTTTACGAAAATCATCTTTTTCCCTCTTTAGTTTATTAATTTCATCTTTTAATTTCTTCACCGTCTTTGAATGAGTATACCGCAAACGTCTTATTGCGCTGTTGAACTTAAGTAATCTTACATTTTTAATACTCGGAGTTGAAGACGGTCCCGGTTCAGCAAGCATCAAGGGATCTGAACTAGGAGGGTCTGAGATAACATTTGTCTTCAATTCACTCTCTGGAGGTAAATTTTCTATTAATATTTTATGTATTTCGTTTTTTTCTTCCTTCCTTTTTAAATACTTTCGAGAATTTTTTCTCCAACGTCTTCTTTGTTCTCGTTGTGCTCTAGGGGTCATTTCTTTGATACTACAAACTTTTTTCTTTTCTTTCCTTGCTAAATATCTTGTTCTCTCGTTTTCTTTATGTATAGAATACAGCTCTGGGTCGTTCTTTATTTTTTTATATCTTTCTCTTTTACGTAGTCTGTCTTTTGCTAATTTTTCTTCTCTAGTTACTTTTTTACTCGTTTTGGTCATTTTCGCACTAAAAAAAGATAAAATAATAATATCGTATAAGGTATAGTCATATACGCCATAATTATTATAAATGTACGCTTAAAAACTGAAAAGTAACTCGTAGTTTAAAATTAAATGAATATTTTTCATTTCCTTCCAAAGGACTTCATTACCTTCCAACAATAAAATGGACGGTACGGATTGGAATGAAATGGAGATGAATGAAAATTTTCAACTATTTGCTGTGTTATCTTCATAAAAGTTTACATTAATAGACAATGGATTGTAATATAGATCAAAACTAATTAAAAAAACGTATTTTTTGAAAAATTAATAATTTATATTTTACATTACCTTGTGTAATCGAAGGAATGTGATGAAATGATTTATGGACGAAACACTTAAAACAATGTAAAGATCGTCAATAATTTTGACAGCAATAGACATACGTCCACCTTGCTCAGTGGCCTCGGCCGACTAATCGCTCTAATATACTTTGTGTTTGGTGCCCTCTCAGTAAACGCCTTGATCACGTACCTGGAGTTAAGTTTTAGGGTATGGATGGTAATGAAATTTTAATTGTGACAATTTTACATATGTTAATATTTTTAATTGTATTAAGTTAATTATTTATTTAAAATATTTTATCGATAAGTAATGATTTCAGTTACAATGTAGCATAATCATTATAGCTGTTATTTGGGAGATTGACAAATTATTATTAAAAAACCAGCTGAGGTACCCCGTTGGAAACAGAGAGGAATGATTTTTCAGGCAGGTCTTCGTATTTTTTTAATTAACTTAGTAATATACGTGTAATAGTAGCAATGCTACTTTTAAAGTGATTATTTTCAAACCTAATGGGCAAATAATATTCAAAATGTATACCTTTTTTCATGTGAAAATTGGTCTGGAAATGCTTTTTGCATGAAACTACGGAATGACCCATTAATAATTAAAAAGTTATTTCTTTGGCGCCAACTTGTGTCATGGAATATAGATTATGAAATTAATTTGTTCAGATACGACATTTCTGTGAGCGAGTGTAGCACGATCATATTATGCACAATTTTTTTTGTAGAAATAAATATAGGGTCATTGCGCCGGTAAGCCGACCAGGTCTAGTTTTCGGCCTTTGGCACGAGGTGATGCAGTAAATTTGATTTAATAACGATTTTAATAAATATTATCGTCCAAAATCAAGTTTAAATCATTTGTAAAAAGTTGCATTATATATTGCAACATTACTTCATTGGATAAACACAACACGTGATTTATAATAAATAGTTCAGTTTGTCGCCGGCACAGGAGCTCTCAAAGAGTGTAAGATCGTGCAAAAAAAATAGTGACGCGCGTTTCACTCAAAAGTACATTTTGCGCTGTATTTACAATGACTATTTAATATTGTTCTTATATTTCACTGTATAAATAACTTAATTTTAAATTTTCACATATATTACTATAATATTTTATTGTAAAAGTTAATAAATTAGGTGGCCGGAAAGTGACACACAAAATTTTCCTATTTTTTGGTTATCGGCCATGTGGCCGGAAAGTAGCCCGTATTTAGCCTAAATACTTTGTCTCTTTCATTTATTTGGTTACCTACTATTAGTTTTCTTTCTTTTTTATAATGAATTGTATCCTTGCGAAGACACTAGCTTTCAGTTTTCGGCCACCAAATATTGCAATTTGAATGATTATTGATATAATGGATGAACAGTGGACTGTATATTTATTTGTGACTGATTACTTAACGACTGATCTGAGGTTAGCTATACTAGGGGACTGCTTGAAGAAAAGATGGTACTTTTTAATATACTGTATTAACTATTTACAACAATTCGGCACTGACTAACTATAACTATGTCTAACACTATGTACAGAGGGAGGTCTTGAATTGGAGTCTTGAGTCTTCTTCAGGTTTCTTCCTAAGTGCCGCTCCGAAGTGAAATGAACAGCTCACAGACCGAGACGCCCTTCTTATATCTCGCTAGAAGGTGCCTCAGTCTGTGAGTAGTGCCGTGCGACGACAAATGGAGCCACACGCGCGCTGATTGGACGCCGACATCGCTGGTCGGCGCCGGTGTGCGGGGTGCGCGGGGGGTAGCGGGGTACGAAGGGGCGACGGGGCGGCGGGTCTCTAGCTGTCCTCAACATCCTCCCCCCGGCGTAGCTCGCGAGCCTCATCTTCTTTCGGGAGGACGGCGATCTTCCTGACCGGCCGCCGCAGCAATCCGCCCCTGGTCCGCACCTCCACGTTGCGCACCACGCCGTCTGGTCCGGGAAAGGTCCGCGTTATAATTCCACGCGGCCACACGTTCCTTGGCAGGCTTCCGTCTGCCACCACGACGAGGAACCCCTCTTGTAGTTGTCGCTGCTGCACATCCCGTGAGTCCCCGCGCGCAACCAGCGTCGGCAGGTACTCCTTCATCCAGCGCTTCCAGTACTCGTCGGCAAGTCCTTGCGCCGCTCTCCACGCCCGACGATCATTAGGCGTGCACGGCGCGGTTACTGGAAGGCTCGATGGTCCCAGCAGCAGGAAGTGGTTGGGTGTCAGCGCTTCTTCCTCGTCGATGTCGACCGGTACGTGTGTCAACGGTCGTGAGTTCACTGTATTCTCGGCTTCGGTGAGGAGCGTCACCAACGTCTCCTCCCGCGGGCTCTTCTGGTGTAGAGTGGCTTCGAGCGCGGTCTTCACTGAGCGCACGAGACGCTCCCATGCGCCTCCCTGGTTCGGCGCGCCCGGCGCGATGAACTTCCAGTCTGTCCGCCGAGTCAACGCGTAGTCCTTCAGCAGGGGTGCCCACTCCTCCATTGCCCGTCGCAGCTCGGTGTCCGCCCCATGGAAATTCGTTCCGTTGTCAGAGTAGATGACCCGTGGCCACCCACGCCTAGCCGCCATGCGCCGCAATGCCGATATCGCCGAGTCCGTCGTTAGGGAATAAACTATCTCTAGATGTACCGCGCGCGTCGTCAAACAAGTGAATAACGCTATCCACCGTTTTTCATGCCTACGTCCTATTGTTACCGTTATAGGCCCGAAATAGTCGATTCCGGTGTAGGTGAATGGTCGCGCGAATGCCCCTAACCGTTCAGGTGGTAGATCTCCGAAAACCGCCGGCCGTGGTGTCGCCTTGCGTACCCTGCACTGCAGACATCTCCGCTCCACTTCTCTTACGGTTGGTCGTAGTCGAAGTATGTGATATCTCGTGCGTAGGTCGTTCACTACCCGTTCCCTGTTGGCGTGGCTTGCTTCCTTATGCGCCTTCTCCACAAGCAGCTTTACAAACTGGTGGCGTCCGTTCAGGATGGTGGGCCTCTTCATTTGGCTGTCCACATCGGCTGCGTCAATCCGTCCTCTAGCTCGCAGTATGCCATCTTCGAATATGGGGTCGAGCTTCCTCAACGCGCTGCCGGTTGCCAAGTTCTTTCCTTTCTGCAGTCGACTGATGTCTTCAGCAAAACTGTCTTGTTGACTTCGCTCTATCCACATCCGTTCTGCTTTCTGGATGTGGTCCAATGTTAGTCCGTGCGCCTTTCCTCTCATGGCATCGACGAACTGTAATATGCGAGCGGTGGCCCTGACCAATCTCTCATAAGAAGAGAACCTCTTGATGTCTGGCAGGTGTGGAGCGTCCCTGGTGTCGCTCTGGTGCGCCACGACTTCCTCCAGCTCGTCGTCTTCATCCCCTGCCTTCTCTTCCCGACGTCGAGGCCATCGATCTTCATCTTCGTATAGGAATGGTGGTCCCGTAAACCATTTGTCGCTCCCTTCCTTGTACGTATAATTAACGCGCGTTGCCTGATCCGCGATGTTGTCTGCGGTCGGTATCCACCTCCATTGCTCGGGTGACGTCTTCTCCGATATCTCCCCTAATCTATGTGCTACGTATGGGGTGTAACGCGCCGTATCGTTCTGAATCCAATGGAGCGCCGTAGTGGAGTCTGTCCAATAAACTACCCTATCGGCTACCACTCTGTGCTCGCCTTGCACGAATTCCGCGAGTCGCGCGCCTATTAGATTCGCCTGTAACTCTAGCCGCGGAATGCTTTGCGCCTTTATCGGGGCGACTTTCGCCTTGGCCGCCACTAATCGTACCTTAACCGTTCCGTCGCGGTATCGTAATCGCCAATACGCCACGGATGCGTACGCACGTTCGCTTGCGTCGTTAAATACGTGAAGCTGACGCTCTACCACTCCCCCCGTAGGAGCATAGCACCTAGGCAGCCGCAGTCGTGATACTTCCTCGACGACTCGCAGCCACCTCTGGAATTCCTCAGCTGCCTCCTCGGGTAGTTCGTCGTCCCATCCGACCTTCTTCATCCGCCACAGGTCTTGCAGCAGGATCTTAGCGGTGATGGTGAGGTAGCTCAGCAGTCCCAGCGGGTCGAAGACCGACATGACTGCACTTAACGCCTCTCTTTTGGTCGGTGGCCTCTGCAGCGTCTTCACTTCGTTCGGTACCCTGTTCATGGATGTGTTGAACGTTAAGGCATCTTCATCGGCCATCCATAATAGCCCCAGGGTTCTGCCTGGGCTGTCTTGTCTCAAGCCTACCTCCTTAGGCTTGCTCGCTAGTAATTCCTCCGGCTTGTCTTCTAGTAGGGCTGCGTGGTTCGAATTCCAGCCTGCTAAGGTGAAGCCGGCCTGCTGGTGTACTTCCATAACCTGCCTCGCAGTGTTTACCGCTTCCTCTACCGTAGCATAACTGTCTAGGTAGTCATCCATGTAGTGACTACGTACGATAGCGTTAAGTGCCAACGGATGTGTCTCTGCGTGTGCGCGCGCGTTATGATCCCTAACACTATGTGCGAGAAACGGCGAGCTCCTCGCACCGAAAATCATTGAAGTCATAACGTATTCCCGCGGTGGGCTGGATCGCTCGTTGCCTCGCCACAGAAACAATTGCGCGGGTTGGTCGCGACGGTCTATCTTTACGCGTAAAAACATTTCCCTAATATCCGCGGACACGGCTATTTCGTTCTCCCTAAATCTAAATAGTATGCCCGGTAGGTTCCGTAACAAGTCGGGGCCGTCAAGTAAATAATCGTTCAAACATTTACCGGACGCACGCGCTGCCGCGTCGAAAACCACTCTTGTCTTCCCAGGCTTGTTCGGATTCTGTACTGCGAAGTGGGGCAGGTACCAGCTCTTGGGGTCCTCTCTCTCTGTCCCTTCAGCTTCCCTTGCGTATCCTTTCGCCAGGAGGTTGTCCATTTGTGCTGTATAGGCGTCTCGAAACTCTGGCGATTTGTCCATCTTCTTCTCGATCGTCCGCAGTCTTCGAGCAGCCATCTCGTAGCTGGGAGGCATCCGCACGTCGTCGTCCTTCCATGGCAGTCCCACCTGGTATTGCTCGCCGACCTTCTTGACGGTGCGCCGGAATATCTCGACAGCGCGCTCCTCTTCCCGTCGCGGCCTACTCTTTAGCGAGATACCGATGGAATCGATCTCGTACTGCCGTTTAAGGAGTTCCGTTAACTCCTCGTCCTGACTGGCGAACGTTCGAATGTCCCTATCTAACCGTCCGCTACTGCTTACGACATGTAATACGGTTTCACCGTCCTCCCTACACGTGAATCGCGGCACGGTTCCCTGTATCACCCATCCCAATAACGTTCGTGCAGCTATAGGCTGCCTTCGACGTCCTATCCTTAAATTACGGGTGATTATTAAATGCCAGTTGTCGGCGCCTAGTAATAATCTCGGTTTAGCGTCCTCGTAGCAAACCGAGCTCGGTAGGTTGCGTAAGTGTTTCAACCGTAAACACTCTTTATTTACCGACTGCGAACCTATCTGTAAATTCGTTACCGTACGCGCATTTATTCTGTACATCTCGCTGCGCGATTTTCCACGTATGCCTACGTTAACTAGCCTGCTATCGGCCTCGCGCTGACTATTGCTTATTCCTCTAATATTCAGCGGCTTTACCGGTCCTTCCGCTCCTAACTCGCGCGCTAAGTCGTCGTCGATCAACGAAATGGTCGAGCCTTCGTCAAGCAACGCATACGTATCTATTTCCCTACCGCGTGGTCCACGTAACGTAATGGGACACACTTTCAATAATACGGACGCATTACTAGTGACGTTAGACGCGACGAGCACGGTCTCATCCGGTTTTACCGATGTCTCGGGTGCGCGGGTCTTGCGGGTGTGAAGGAGGGCATGGTGGGGGGCGTTGCAGCCGTCGACGCCGCATTTCTTCGCTCTACATTTGAACCGTCGGTGTTTACTACTTAAACACAGAAAACATACCCCACCTTCCTTTACCCAATTCCACCGGTCGTCCACACCCATTTGCGCTAACTTTCTACACTTAGCGATCACGTGTTCACCTCCGCAGCACATACAAGAGGCACTACTGGTGTCCTCCTGTGCGGTGAACGTTTTTACGTCGCGAGCCCTATTCTCTACGCGGCGTGTCACTATCCTTTTCGACGACGGGGCCTCTCGTCTTACGGGCGATTCCTTAGTCGGCTCTACGGACGTATAGGCATGACTCAACGCACGATCAGCCTCTCTCATCATGAACCTGGACAGTGTAACGATGTCCGGTTCGTCTGCACTTCCGTAGTGCTCCGCATAATCACACCAACGCGACCGTAAGTGAGGGCTTAACTTACTCGTTACTTCCCTAGTAAGCATTGGATTTTGCAGGTATCCCTTGCCGTCAACGTTTTGCAAAATGCACACGATATTTTGCAACTTTATTGCGAACGCATTTAATTCCTGTGCGGTTTGACCCGGGCGCGGAAGGCGTTTCAATTCTTCTAACGCTCGATCGATAATTACTTCCGGGCGGCCGAAACACTGCTCTAATGTTCGCATAATATCTGCTGGATCCTTCGCGGTAAACAGCAGTGCCGATACTACCTCCCTAGCTTCACCGCGTAGACAGTTTCTTAACCTTGCCATATTTTCCGTATCTGTGAATCCATATAGACGCGTGGATTCTTTCATCGCGGCTTTGAACGCTAACCATTCCGCGGCCGAACCGTTAAAAATAGGCAAGTCCTGCGTCTGCTTCGCGGCAGCGGGCCTAACTCTGACCATATTCTCCAGAGCTTCCGCTAGTCGCTCTATACCCCTATCTTTCCCTCGCGGAGTAAGCGACCTATCTCTATCCCTATCTCTCTCTAGCCTACGCTGTGGCGCTGGCGTCCTATGCGCACCTACATCCCTATACGGCGACGATAATCTACGATCCGCGTGGCGATGTGGCGATGGCGATCTATGTACACCTACATCCCTATACGGCGACGGTGATCTACGATCCGCGTGGCGATGTGGCGATCTATGTGTAGGCGATAGAGTGCGGCGTTGGACGCGCGACGGCGACGTAACCCGTACACGACGATCCACCTGGTTCATTTCTACGGCGACTCCATCTTCCCTCTGTACCGAATCTATGCGTCGCGGTTGAACGTTATTCGCTTCCGTCCTCCCCTGGGCATCTTCACTGTGGTCGTAACCGGTTACCCTGTTCGGTAGGGTCTGCTCTAACTCGATGCGGGGCGCGGGCTGAGAGGGGCGGGAAGGCGACTCCCCCCGCACAGTCTCTACGTTTTCTAACCACCTATCAACGCGTACCCTATTTTCAACTAACTCGTCTTCGTTGACACTTTCCCTATCTGTTTCTTCTTGCAGTTGCGCGACGTCCCTAGCGTACTTCTTCCTAATAAGATCTTCTTCCAACTGCAATTGCTTCCTCCTAATTGCAGCTAGTTCCTCCGCGGCGTTATACTCTATTTGCTTTAATTTAGCTATCGCACTAGCCGTCGACCGGGCTGAACGAACGGAGCGAACCGACGGGGCGCGGGGTGCGGGCCTATGTACGTCTGTTATAGGCGCGACGGTACGTACTATCGAACTAATCTCTGTAGACGGAAGATCTTCAATAATCGCGGCGAGCGTCTCTGTACGCGGCGCGGAAGTGCTAACCTCTCCCAAACGATCGGTCGTGGACACGGACATAGCGGGGCGCGGCGGCGGGGGCGCGGGCGCGGGCGTAGATGCGGGCGCGGGCGGGGCCTGGAGCGCGGGCGCGGCGGAGGGCGCTTGTGCCATTGCGAGATAATCGGACGGGGACGCGGGTGCTTCTTCGAATATGCGCATTCCTACCGGCATGTCATCATCGTTCCGTGTCTTCTGGCTTCGTGTCTTCCTCATGGTCCCACGTTGCGACCTCCGGTCGTCTTCAAAAAGACGTACGTACAGTCTTTAAAAAGACACACGTATGGATGTCGTTCCCGCCACAAGGGCGTTACCAGATGGTCACAGTTTGGCACCGTTAGGGAGTGACCACTGGCCGCGTAAACGCGGTTAAGAAACAAGAAATTGTCTGGAAACAGACAATAGACGTATGTGACGTAATCGTGACAAGAAACAGGGAAGAAATTAGTACCGACGATCTTCTCTCTTCGTCGACGAACTTCTTTCTTCCTTGAAGATCTTCTATAATGATCTTCTCTCTTCTATAATTATGTTCTTTCTTCTATAATTATGTTCTTTCTTGTTTCTTCTTACTTCTTGCTTCTTTCTTCTGGCTTGAATCCGGCGGCGATGGACCAAGAATATAATGGATGAACAGTGGACTGTATATTTATTTGTGACTGATTACTTAACGACTGATCTGAGGTTAGCTATACTAGGGGACTGCTTGAAGAAAAGATGGTACTTTTTAATATACTGTATTAACTATTTACAACAATTCGGCACTGACTAACTATAACTATGTCTAACACTATGTACAGAGGGAGGTCTTGAATTGGAGTCTTGAGTCTTCTTCAGGTTTCTTCCTAAGTGCCGCTCCGAAGTGAAATGAACAGCTCACAGACCGAGACGCCCTTCTTATATCTCGCTAGAAGGTGCCTCAGTCTGTGAGTAGTGCCGTGCGACGACAAATGGAGCCACACGCGCGCTGATTGGACGCCGACATCACTGGGTCGGCGCCGGTGTGCGGGGTGCGCGGGGGGTAGCGGGGTACGAAGGGGCGACGGGGCGGCGGGTCTCTAGCTGTCCTCAACAATTGATGAAACTAAAATACCCATTTTAGCTGTGGCCGAAAACTAGATTAAGTCTAAAATTATTATTTAGTTTTCGGCCAACTTAAAATTATATGAAAGAATAGGGAAGCCGAAAATTGAATTCTGCTTTGGTTGACGGACATTTCATGAAATATTTCATTCACGTTGCGTTTTAGGAAGAAGATTCAATAAGACATTATTTTCTTCAGATGGCTCCTCCAAAGAAAAATCCTCCAAAGAAATATAATTAGTAAATGGTTTCAGAAAATGTGGACTTAATGAATTTGATCACCTTGTAGTGGATTACTCAAAATGTGTCCGGAATACCCCGGAAAGACTAATTAGTGAAAATTGAGACACTAGAAAAAATAAAGAAATAACTAACGCAGACCTAGTTTCCACAAGAAAAGTTTTGAAACATTTAAAACCAAATCTGGCAGAAAAAAAAACATGGTTGGCGATGTTCTAGTAACTATGAATTCATCTACCGATGTATTAGAATCGTTAATCTATAACAACATTTCAACATTCCATTTGTCAGGAAGTTATTTGGATATCGGTTCCTTAGTATCGTTATATGATGTTCTTGTAATCCTAACTCAAGTAAGCCTACCAATGACAACAGTACTGACAATGCCGGAAATGGTAATATTCCAGTAATGCAATAATAACGACTCAAAGTAGTACAATGGCCACGATGATACCACCACTACTAACACCGATGATAACAAACAACCCCTTTGAAACTTTAGAAAATGTGCTAGTTGATATTACAATAAAACAGACTAGTACACTTCTAGAAACTAGTGAAACATCGGCTTGAGTACTATTAAATAAAGAATACAGAGATGCGATAGAAAAAACATTTATTTAAACCGTAACTCGTAAAAAATCAACCATTAACAGTACACGTACACCTTCTTCTGTAGCAATTTGATATGCAAAGTGGCGAAAACTTTAAAAAGATAAAGAGAAAGTTAAAATAGAGAAGTTAGAACTAAGTTAAAAAAGATAAGGTATTTTGAAAAAGAAAAGAATATAAAAAGAAAAGTTAAAAAATGCTAAAGTAGAAAACCGAAAAATTGCAAAATCCAAGAATTCCATGAAGGAAAATGAAAAAGTAAAAGTAAATTGTACCTGGTGTTATTACATTTTAATAAGCGATACAGAAGAAGATATTGAAAAAATTGGATGTGACTTTTGCACCAAATGGATTTGAGATGTATAGATTTCGTTGGACTAAATTATCAGGCAGCGTTCGGGAAATTACAGCACATCT
The DNA here is from genome assembly GCA_033319125.1 of Parnassius glacialis. Taxonomy (NCBI): domain Eukaryota; kingdom Metazoa; phylum Arthropoda; class Insecta; order Lepidoptera; family Papilionidae; genus Parnassius; species Parnassius glacialis. The sequence goes on from JAVANC010000004.1 coordinate 55,728,031, forward strand.
TCTCGTCAGGTATACCTCAAAACGAGACTGTACAACCAGTGCGTGTTGCCAGTGATGACCTATGGAACTGAGACGTGGTCTTTCACTGCTAGCCGGATGAGGAAGCCCAAGGTTACTCAGCGAGCTATGGAGAGGGCTATGCTCGGAGTTTCTCTGCGTGATAAACTTAGAAATGAGGATATCCGTAGTAGATCCAGAGTGACGGATATAGCCCAACGGGTTAGCAAGCTGAAGTGGCAATGGGCCGGCTATATAGCTTGAAGAACCAACAACCAATGTGGAAAAAGGTTCTCGAATGGCGGCCTCGTAACGGCAGACGAAGTGTAGGGCGTCCCCCCACTAGATGGAGTGACGACCTGGTAAGACATGCAGGAAGTCGATGGATGCAGGTGGTTCAGGACCGTGTTTTGTGGCATTCCTTGGGGGAGGCCTACGTTCAGCAGTGGACTTATGAAGGGATGTAATGGAAAGGCTGATGATGATGAAAATATGAGGAAATACAAAAAAATGAAAAGATTTGATTGCCATATTTAACGACACGAAATTTTAGTATAATTTTACAAAAATTATATTAACTTAAGGTTAAGGCACCTTTTATATTGTGTCTAATGCAGTGGCCGAAAACTAAAATTCTAGTGGGCTGAAATATAAAATTCGGGGCCGAAAACTAGCATTTTACATATTTTTCACATCACAAATTACTATAAAAAAGAGATTTTTCTTGTAGCATCAATGAGTTACAAAAATAAAAACTACATTATATAAGCTACAAATTAACATTAACAGCACTGGGGCAGCATAATGGCAATTATTTTTTCTAGTACCTTAAAGTTAACAACTCCACTAAAAGGCCGAAAACCGGCGGAACGACACTACCTAAGTATTTATAATTAGGTTAAATTTCTTACGTTTATATTTGCTGATTATTCTTTTATTTTATTTTTAGCTTTCCACGTCCAAGCCACGTAAACCGAGAAAAGTGGATTAAATTCGTCCAAAATAATCGTAGAGATGTGGTTACCAACAAATCATACATACATTTGTTCCTTGCATTTTAAAGAAGAGGATAAATATAGTACGAAGAATTCAAAAATTAACAAAACTTGTATTGTTTAAAGGCACTTAATTAAATACCTAATATATATTTTTACAATAACATTTATACATCTTTTTAATTGAAATTAGTTTTCACCAAAAATCAACAAATAAGTGTGTATACATATAGTTCATGTGTAAACAGAAATGGTAGAAGTTTTTAAAGTTTTACTATGTTTTCTCACAGTAATTCATAAGGCATAATATAAATAGTATCAGCTCTGTGTCCATGCCTCACGCAAACTTAGGTTAGGGCTTTTGGGGACCCAGTTCCAGATTTAAATAAATATATTTCATTAGCTTCGATTCCTTCCAATTTATATAGTTACCTTATAAAATATTTATATAAATTTGTAATTAAAATGCTATTGTGATAATGATATATATTATCATATTAATTTACTTCATAACATGCAAAATAATTGACAAATTATTAAAAATTGAACTCGTTTTAATAAATTAATTAACAATATATGTACTCTAAATAAACAATAATTAAATACCTACTTATCATTCTACCTACGCATAATCTATTTTGATAAAGAACCGCGCATGCGCGGTAAGACTGATGCGCAACGACATAGAGTAGCGCACTTGTTTTGTTTGAAATAGCTGTTCTAGTACATAAGTACATATTACTTCAATGACTACAGCGTCCAGAATAGCTGGCGTAAAATTATTGTCGCTGTATAAATCATCTTGCTAATTTGGATATATGGGGGGCCTACTGAAGCTTTGCGTCAAGAGTGATGCCAAGAAAAACAGTGGATACAACAGGGCTCAATTCCTCCCCATTTAAAAACACATTGGTATTCAGATTTTTAACATTCGTTGTTGTAAATTTAACACAATTAGTTTTATTTCCATTCAAATGCAGATTATTAACGTTAAACCAATGCACTAATTTTGATATAGCATTATTCACTTCGTCACATTTAATTGATTGACGTTTAAGTTTAAAAATCAAGGAAGTATCATCAGCAAATAATACTATATCATGACTATCCCCTACAAGGTGAGGTAAGTCATTAATATACACCAGAAACAGGAATGGGCCGAGAATCGAGCCCTGAGGAACACCCATTAGTACAGGTGACCCGGAAGAACTTTTACCATTGATAATAACCTTCTGCTTTCTATTACTTAAATATGAAATAATAAGTTTAAGCGCTGTGTTCTTGACACCATAGTACTGTAGCTTCCTGATTAATCTCTCATGGTGAACACAGTCGAAGGCCTTGGAAAGGTCACAAAATATACCCAAAGCATCCTCTGAATTCTCCCATGCACAAAAAATATGTTTAACAAGCTCAACTCCAGCGTCAGTTGTCGAGCGACCCCTTGTAAAACCGAATTGATTTTTATGTAGCAATTTATTAATATTAAAGAAACTTAACATCTGATCTAAAATAATTTTTTCAACAATTTTACTTAATGTTGGTAGTACAGAAATTGGTCTAAAATTGGCGGGGTCTAATGTACTACCAGATATATTATATATCCTATTAGGAAATATGTTTCTAAGATAATTAATTACTATAATTCTAGAGATATGTTTATAGAAATAATGTTTAATTATAGAAACATATTTTTTAATAGAATAAATCTTGGAAAAACCAGATCGATGAAAAATATTTAATTTCTACGATTCGAATTTTCCCGCTCAAATTTTTTTATCTGCGCCAACGACAGATGGCACTGAATTTTGTTCCCATCCATTTTATATGGAGTTAACATTCTTCTCCGCTAGGAGTAAAAGTATTCTGTGGATAGGGCTAGTGGAGGTGGGCAAAGTGTATCATTTTTGGGATTGGAACATTTGCATCTTGATCACTGAAATGTTCCGAAACACTGATATGTTTCATTTGGCTCATTAGTATCATCGACTCAAAAGATATAAAAGAAAGAAGGTTCCGAATACATTAAGTTGCGCCGCGGGCGTTTATTACTGACTGATTTATGAAATGTTATGTGGCAACAATACTGAATAATATAAGTGCTTAGATTATTTATTGTGTACTGTAATAAGATTGTATATACGAGGGTGGATTGAAAAGTACTCGGCCTAACCAAGAAAATAAACACATACTAAATCAGTTATATTTTTATTTTTCTACATAATCACCATCAAGTTCAATACACTTTTGCCACCTCCCCTTCCAAGCATTTAGACCGTTGAAAAAAAATGGTTCTTCCTTAGAGTCAAAATATGCGTCTACAGCTGCTTTGACCTCGTCGTTTGTCGACAATCTTTGACCTCCCAAGTGCTTTTTTAGGTTAGGGAACAGAAAGCAGTCTGATGGTGCCAGATCAGGTGAATACGGCGGATGCGGTAACAGTTCAAAGCCACAGTTGTGAATTTCAGCCATTGACTGTACTGACGTGTGAACACGGGCGTTATCTTGATGAAACAGGACTTTTCTTCTGAGCATTCCTCGACGTTTTTCTTTTATTTCCTCTCGTAAACGACGTAGTAAGGTGCAGTAGTAATCAGAGTTTATAGTCTGACCCCTTTCAAGATAATCAATCATAATCACACCTTTCGAGTCCCAGAATACTGAAGCCATCACCTTATTTGCCGACAAAATCGACTTAGCCTTTTTAGGGTGTGGTGAACCAGGTCTTCTCCGCTGTTTTGATTGTTGTTTTGTTTCCGGTGTACAGTAATGAACCCATGTTTCGTCTATAGTAACAAAACGATTCAAAAAATCATCTGCATCGGCTTCAAATAACTCCAAACAGTCGCGTGAAATAGTCAATCGCGTCCTTTTTTGTTCAACTGAAAGCAGTCGCGGAACCCACCTCGCAGACACCTTGTGGAAACCCAACTCGTTTACAATGATGTTTTGAGTTCGTTCATAAGAGATGCCTATAATCTCGGCTATCTCTCTAATTTTTAATCTGCGGTCTCCCATTATTAAATCAAGTACTTTTTTAATATTTTCGTCAGTAGTTGACGTCGAAGGCCTTCCAGAGCGGGGTTCATCTTTCACACTCTCTCTACCACGCTTAAATTCTGCTATCCATTTTTTGACGGATGAATATGACAGAGCACAATCGCCTAATGTACTGACCATGTCATCATGGATGGCTTTTGATGATAGCCCCTTCTTATGGAGGTACTTAATGACGGCACGCTGCTCGATTTGCTCCATTCGCGGAAATTATGTCCGATTACTTTGTTAATAAATTTATAAAATCACAACTAATTATCGCACACGTTTCGAACTTCACACAATGTACTAGTCTGAACTGAACTAAATAATGTGGGTAGATTTGATTTTTAGAATTGAATGGATCTGTGTTAGGCCGAGTACTTTTCAATCCACCTAGGTAAAATCGATTCTCCTTCATACTTTAACAATAATGTCACTATGTCAATTCATTATTTACAAAAATGTCCATTTACACAAAACAGCAATCTCTATGTACACAGAATTTTCTCGTAAAGTATCATAACTCTAAACTTTATGATGAAAAGGAAGAAAGTAAAGTCACAATAACCACTACGCAAAAAAATCCTAAACATAACTCAGTACGTTTTCGTAAACAGGCGCTAATGAATATAAACAATTTGACAAGTGCCGGTATCAACGTAAAATGACAACTTCTTAATGCAAACATTACATACAAAATACGACCGTATAGTATTTGACACATACGCGCCTTAGTGGTAATTTTTACGTGCATGAATAACGTCAGCGAAAATCCGTACGAGTTGAGTGATACACTTCTTATTTTGTTATCTCTATCTGACTTGTGTGGATTATAATTATTTCGCCCGCTCACTCGCCACTCATCGTCTCTCTCGCTTGTGGCTCAGTCGCCTCGCAAGCGATGCGTCGCGCGAATTGAGCAAAGTAATGTTTCACTGTTCCAGATCCAAATGATACATTTGAAACGTTGTTACTGAACCAATCTTTTGTGTTACTTCAGTGATTCGTATCACTGAGTCGTTTCCGTAAAGAGATACACACGCCTAAGGGCTAGTATCAACGTAAAAGCAAGCTACTGAGGACTTTCCTACGAGGGCGACACTGAAAGTTTTTAGAACTGGCCACTTGTAAACGATATAATTATAAAAAAAGTTCAAATTTTGAAAAAGGAACTCTGCCAATATTATTGTGTATGTATTTTATTATTAATAATAATATATTTATTTGCTTACATGGTATGAAATAGTTTTACAAATATTATACAATTGAACAACATGTTTTGCTACAGTTACATATACCTAGCATGCAAAGGTTTTGTTTTGTACATTAAGGGTTATGATTAAAAAAGTCTATAATGCTGTAGAAGTTATTCTTAGTTAGGTATTCTTGTAGTTTAGATTTAAATAATCCAGTATTTAACATTTTTAGATTAAGTATTTGGTATAATATTATATATTAAAGCTTGTTATATGAACGTACACACATAGATGGACAACTTTTATTATTCATCAAGTCTACCGTCAAGTTTGCAGCGCGCTTGAAGCGGCGTCCGGTAAACTTGACGGTGTATGGCTATCGGTGTGAATGACAAGTCTACTTGAAGCAAAAATTGAATTTCGATTCTGCCGACTTGATCAAGCTTGCAGCGTCATGTAAACTTGAACGAGTGTATGAGCGGTCAAGTATGCATGACGTTAGTCGGCTTCGGTACATGTATTCTGTGATCGGCTTCGGCAAGCGAAGACGCGCGCATGCGGTATATAGTAGAATACACCGAAGTGTTATGCAATGTATAAATATTATTTTTTATTTTGTTAAAAAAAAACGTTAAAAGGATTTTCTCTTGTATCGTGGAGGCATTTAACAAACATAAATTGCACGAGGACAAACATCTACACCAGGAGCAATTATTTGTAGGCCATACAAATACTTGTTCCGTGCGGGATTCGAACCCGCGTCCCCAGCGTTGCAACTCATTACTAAGCCAAAACTTTATTTTTCAATGTGAGGAAGGTTAATATGCAACATCGAGGAAAATTAATATTATAATAACGTTAACGTCTTTGAAACTCAGATAATTTACCTACTTACCATTTTAACCGACTTTAAACAAGGAGGAGGTACTCAATTTGACTTTTTTTTAATGTGTGTAACCTCAGAAAGTTTTCTAGGTGAATCGATTTTGATGATTCTATTTTATTAGAAACTGTTGCTTATAATTTAAATATTACATATAAATTTGATCAAGATCTGACTAGTACTTTTGGAATTATCCGTAATAATGCGTATTCGTATTGAAGTCGGTTGTACAAAATTTTTAATTTCATTAGTTGTCTCTTTTCCTCTCTTTTTAAAAAACTTTACTACCACTAGGATTTTCTTTTGTATCGCTGGGACAGTTTACATACATAGAACAGACCCAGAACAATTATTTGTAGGTCATAAAAATACTTCTTTCGTCTGGGATTCGAACCCGCGGCTCTTAGCGCTGCAACTCATTACTAAGTCATGAGCATGAGCATTTTTTTTTTCGTTTCATTAACCAGTTTTTGCAAAGTCATAGCGAGCAATAAGCCTAGGCTGGCTAACGCATCGTCGTCCGTCACTAGTGACGCCATGGTTTTTAACTGCTGCGGCATCATGCAAACTTGACGGTGAACTTGAACGTGAGTGGTCTAAAAGGAAGTAATGCTAACTGGACGCCGCTTCAAGCGCGCTGCAAACTTGACGGTAAACTTGATCGTGTATGGCATCCATTATTCTAGCCTATGTCACTTAAAATGAGCTTGTATGGGTTTCGCCGGTTTCGAGGATTTGCATCATTTGCCGTGTTAAATAAATATTTATGCTTTCATACCAACATGCATATTACATAAATATAGAGACGGGAAGGGTAATAAGTCAAGTTTTTTTAATAAAATTTTATATTTTATTTTAATTTTAATTTCATATTTAATTTAATAATATTTGTCATTTGTTTACGATTTGGCGGCAGATACATACAGATAAATTGTCTGTGTAACGTCAGCATGAATTTAACGCGAGAAAGTTTTCGTACAATGATTTTTTATGATTTTCGATGTCATTTATGTCAACAAGAAAGTTATGATAGACTTCGATTGGCCTTTCACGATGAAGCCCCATCTCGTGCTACTGTTTACAACTGGTTTAATGAATTTAAACGTGGTCGCACTAAGCTCACCAATGATCTGCGTGATATGCGGGACGGTCTTCTACGGTGACGACTGAAGATAACATCAGTATTGTGCGGCGTATGATAGAGCCGACAAAAGAGTGACTTATCAGCAGATTCTGAAGAATCTTAGAAGCTTGAGAAGCTTAGGCATCGGTATGAGTCAAGTGCACAAAATCCTCCATGAACATTTAGCGGTCAGCAAGCTTTGTGCCCGGTGGATACCTAATAATTTGAAAAATCCGATAAACTCCGTCGTGTTGATTGGTGTCGTGAAATGGTTCAAAGATTTAATGCAGGTGACTCAAATACTGTGTTTGACATACTTAAGGGTGACGAAAGCTGGATTTATTGTTATGATCCTGAAACTAAGAGACAGTCTGCTGTCTGGGTGTTTCCTTCCGAGGAGTTGCCAACTAAAGTGAAGAGAGGTCGAAGTGTGGGAAAAAAGATGGTGGCCTGGTTCTTCGGAAGTACAGGTCATCAGGTCAAAAATAGTTACTGCAGAGTGGTACACTAACAATTGCGTGCCACTTATTTTGGAAAAAGTTCAGGAGAAACCACCTCACAGTAGGAACCTCCTTCACCACGACAACGCCTCGTCGCACACCGCCAAGCAAACTATCGACTACTTGGCTACATCAGACGTGGAATTACTGGGTCACCCGCCCTATAGCCCCGACCTCGCACCTTACGATTTTTATTTATTTACGTTGTATGGACGCCGAGGAAGCAGTGGCTGCGTTTCAAAATACCGTCGAAGAGAAAAAGTGCTTTTCTCAGTGGTTCCATCGGATGCAGCGATGTATTGATGTAAATGGATACTATTTTGAAAAGATATAATAAAACTAATAACTTGCTAGTTTGTTCAGTTTTTAATTTTCTAAGAACTTTCAGTGTCACCCTCGTACCTCTGGGTTTAGGTTTTGGTGAGTTATGTCTCACCAGCACCGCAATGTCAGGAATTTGCATTTGGAAAAAGCCAAGATTAGGGGCTTTTTAGGTGGTAATTAGGTGCCAAGTTTAAAAATTAGGTGCTCTAAAATTTTCACCGCAACGAACTGCTGAAATTTTATCGAATCAAAATTGATGGATTTTCAAGGTGGCAAGTACAATAGACGCTAGATGGCATAAACACCTTTTAACCGGAGATTTTAACCGGAGACCCTTTTTACTGGAAATGAGGCATTCGATCTTAGTCCTCACGGATGACAACGCATCTGCATTTTGATTCGTAATCGAAGATAGATGTAGATGTCTATGGGCCACAGCAACCACTTACCATCAGGTGGACTGTGTGCTCGTTTGTCACCCTTTCCTATAAAAAAAAACATAAAAATAATTTTATAAAGGAATTGGAAGGTGAAACACTCACCATTATCGCGGGGGACCTAAACACTAAACATCCGGTGTGGGGATCTAGACTGATCAACCCGCCGGGTCGTGAACTCTATGATGACGCAGAATCGAACAACTAAGACGTTTTAGGTCCCAAAGAACCGACGCACGTTCCAGTTCCAGCTGATCACCGGAGACATCCGGATGTACTGGACATCGTACTCGCTAGGAACATCAACTGCCCGATAGTGGTAGAGGTGCTGTACGACTTGAGCACAAAGCACCACCCGATATTAATCACCTTAGGCCTCAGGGCGGTGACTTCGCCTCCCAGAGCTTTCAAAACTAGGATCAACTGGAGGCTCTACCAACAACATCTACTGGAGAGGCCCCCAAAGAACACCTTAATAAACACAGCGGATGATGAAGAGGCCACTGCATCAAGAATTTCAACAACGATCACCGTGGCCTCTACGATCGTTCCACTAACAAAAAAGATTGAATAGCTGCCGCAAAACATAAGAGTGCAACTTAAGAGAATAAGAGCACTGAGAATGAGAAAGCTCTGGGCGCGCACTCGCTGCCCCAGTATTAATGCTCAGCTAAATAAACTAACGGACGAGCTGTTGGTTACAATCCAGGCACACAGAGGAGAGGCCTGGGAGCGGTGCATCTGGAAATAGGAAGAGCAAGATGCGTCGCTCTATAAATAAACCAGACCTCCAGTTTGCCTGATGACCAACAATACGGGCGAACGACGCTATAGAGGCCAAAGGTAGAGCGGATATCCTATCTGAGCACTTCGAGGAGCAGTTTATGCCGAACCCAGCAAGCGCGGAGTTCATGGACTTTCATGCCCTAAAGGAGAGCCGTGTACGGGAGTTCCTGTCGTGGCCGCTCCACCGCTTGCGGGAGAGTGGTTCATCTCCCCTGCTAAATTGCGGAAGACAGTAATCCGCCTGCAACCGAGGAAGGCGCCAGGGCACGACCGCAGCACTTCGACAGCTGCCCAATAGAACAATTGTAGAGCTAGGAAGGCTCTACAATGGTATTCTGCGGACTTTCCACTTCTAGGAGGACTGGAAAATCGGCAAGGTTATCGTTCTGCCTAAGCCCGGGAAGGACAGGTGTAGAGTAGCTAGTTACAGGTGCTATCGCACATAGCCAAATTATTCGAGATAATCGTACTAAGAAGAATCCGTCCGTGCATACAACTTCGGGTGGAGCAACTAGGATTTTGGCGGGCCACTCTACAGCTACACAGCTGACCAGAGGTCTGCACAACCTAGCGGCCGAACACAACCGGGACCGTACATCGTTGGGCGTATTCTTGGATATCGTGAAGGCGTTCGACAGGGTGCGGCACTCTGGACTACTCTACCAGTTAGAAGAACAATCGAGTGTCCCTCCTGCTATGCTGCGGCTAATGGCGTCATTTCTAGCTGACCGGAGCTTCTACGTCTGTGTCGATGATGCCGAGTCCGCAGCAAAACCCATCAGAGCCGGTGTACCACAGGGCAGCTGTTTTTCGCCGATCCTGTACGCGGCTTATACCAATGACATACCTACTCTGGCAGGACACCTAAGTGAATGGGAGGACGATGTAGAGCTGGCTCTATATGCGGTCGATAGCACCTTTACATCGTCCAGAAGAGACCATTAACGCTGCCCTTAAGATGCAGTGATTACTGGACTAGCTGCAGCCGTGGCTGGATGAGTGGAGTATGGTCGTCAATGTTGGGAAGACGACCGCTCTCCTCACCCGCTGCTATAGGAACTTACCGCCCCCGTTGACGCTAAGAGGCCAGGAGATAGCGTATGACGTACCTTGGGTGCCGGAGAGACAGGATGCTGCGCATGACTGCGCACGTCGACATCGTCGTTCGCAATGCCAGATGTGCGCAGGCGAAGCTCTGTCACGTCCTGGCGTCCAAGCTGCCAATCAAGACCAAGATTAAAATTTACAAACTGTACATAAGACCGAAGATCACTTACGCTTCTCCGGCCTGGCATGCGCTCCTGAGCGAACGGCAGAGGCAGCGGCTGCAGGCCTAGCAGAACCTAACATTACGGACCATTGTCGGAGCAAGTCGCTACGTCCGGAATGATGTCATCGCGGCCAACATTAAGATGGAGAACATCAAGGAGTTTGTGGTTCGGTTGGCGCGCGATATGTTTAACCGCGCCGACAACGTTTCACACCCACATCTCAACAACATGGCACCTTTACATGCCCGGTGCCCGGACGGGCGAGCTCTATCAAGACAACTCCTCTCTATAGAGATTAAAGAGTCGAGCAACAACCTTAAATGTCGCAGATAAGACCAACTAACACTTATTTGGACCGGGGAATCGAACCTCCAACCGCTGCTTTTTATCTACAACGCCGTAACGACCCCAGGATCGGCCTATAATAGTGGGCCGTGAGAAGAACTCGGACAATGCGGGGGATGCCCCGAGGCCCGAAACATGTTATGTGCTACTAAGCACTCAAGCAGATTACAACGTAGTACGTAGTGGCAATTCGTTCGGGAACAGCTACCAGTTTCCAGTTTTAACTCAAGAAAGAAAGCTATTAGGGAAAAGTGATACGGCAGTTATAAAGTAGTGAAATTTTCAGAATTGCATTTCCAAAGGGGAAGCCCCTTTTAAAGAAGAAGTAATTATTATTTCACTTATAAGATCACCCAGCGTCGAACCAAGTACCCGAAATACAGTTCACTGATAACTGACCTCAAGACCGGGACCATTCCTTAGGGACCCGTAATCTTAGTCATCTAAACTTACTTTTAAGAGAGGAAGACGGGCTCTGAGTTGCACACATACTCAGGAGTCACGCCCACCTCGTTGTTCCCGAACCCAACGTGGTGTGGTGTTTGGATCTATGAATAGAAGGTCATTAATTGGTCGATATCTGATGCAGGATGGGCGACGAGGACCCGCTTTTTCCATTCAACCAGCATTAATTAAAAATAGGGTGACAAACAAGCACAGATCATCCGTCCTCGATTAAAAAAATAAAATGCAGATGCGTTGTCGCCCCTGAGGCCTAAGATGGAATGCCTCGTTTCCAGTAAAAAGGGTCTCCGGTTTTCTACTCTCACCATACGTAACACAGCAGCATTAGGCTGCTATTTCACGCTGGTATTCTGTGAGAGCGTATTCCTTCTCCGGTCGAGCCGACCCATTCTTGCTACAACTATAACCACAATAAAGCTGCAGCATGGCTCTACCACATATAATATAAAAATTCATCACAGCCTTTCAAAGTTCACTACAGAATATAGGCCCTGACCATAGAAATACCTCATAAGTGGGATAGCCGCCATACTGTAGTTTTTATTTCCCAGTTGTTCTAATAGAAAGATGCTGCTGCCCATCTCCTGGTTTGTTTCCCTCTGTCGCCTCTTAACATCTACGAGATGAGGGTAGACGATATTCTTAGACCGCGTAATTGTAAAACATATTATATTGTATTTAAAAAACGTCCAGCTGGGTTTCTTGATGATTGCGCCTGGGAGAGAGGTTTTTTTCAAACCAACGGCTAAGGTAAGCATGAATTCTTGTGCTCTATATTGAATAAAATAATTCTATTCTATTCCTGTAAAACCACTGTAACCAAGCCGAAATAGATGACACGCCTATTGTGCCATTAGCCATGTATGAAAATAATGTCTATTGTTTACACCTGATTAAGTTTAGTTGACATCAAACATCAGTTGCAAACGGAAGGATACTTGTTTTTAGTGGCAAACTACGTGTTTTTCCACGTGTTTTCCTTGAAATGGAGAGTGATTTTTTTATGTAGACATTACAAACCTTTTGTACTATTTTTGTTTTATAAAAAAAAACATTTATATAAGTAAGTACAGCTAAATCACCCTGAAATACCTTGGTTTTCAATAAGGCGCAGATTGAGCAAAATGTCGCGCTAGTCGTTATTTGTGCGGTTTTTAGGAGCTATCTACTTTTTATTTAAAAGATATATCAACAAATAAAAACACATTATATTTCTACATAATCTTGATTTCATAAGAGCTATATCCAATTTTTTTTAAAGGAATAAATTATATTAATATAATCTCCTTACAATGAAACCACATAAATGTGAAATTATTATTGATAACATGCATCTCCTCGTAAAGTAAGTATTATTTTATTTTGCGATTTACACCAATGGATAGGCAATTTATTAATGAACATTTCTATTGTAATTTTTTTTCAAAAGACCAAAATTTGATTTTATTAAGAAATTATTTTAAAATCTGGGCGTATTCACTGCCCACGGGCTTGTTGAAGTCAGTGAGCGCTGAGCTCTTCGACGTGAAGTTCGTGTCGTCGGCCAGCGCAAACGCTCACGTCATGTCAGTCGATAATATTATTACTTATTTTTTTTTCCCATTTTTTTTTCCACAGACATTTTATATTGGTGGCACAATTTTCGTAAATTTATTACACACAGAGCGTGAAGAAACAATTTACGCTATTTGATACATAATTTGTCTTCCACTCTCTATTACTTATAAACTTTAGTGACACGTAGAGCGTATACAAAAATAAAAAAAAAATAATAAATAAAAACTAATAGCAGTTACAGCTGCGTACTACAATTAACATAGTAATAATATAGAAATTTTACATCGGTGATTAACAATAGATATACAATGAGTAGTAATAAAAGATAACAAAATGGCAATAAAACAAACAAAAATAACGAGTACATCTTCTTAGTCTATATAACTACAAAAACTAGCAGATAAATAACAAAAAGAAATACAGTAATGAAAAAGAACAGAAAGACATTCTAAACCTTATATACATCTTTAGTTTATAATTATTTTATATCTACTTACTAATTTAATTATTGTTACCGCTATTTACAATCTTATTAAAGTTCTTTAGATTCCTAAGTACATTTTTGTTAAGTTTTATGAAGGAATCCAAAGCCGATTCCTTCCTCATCAGTTCTGTGAGTTTGTATGGCGACACTCTTAAGTTATTGCACAGTAGTTCATGATGTATTCTGTATCGGCAGAAGGCGGGGCAGTTCTCCAATAGATGTTCCAACGTCTGAGCTGTGCGGTTGTCGCACGGACATTTATCGTTTGTAGTGATTTTAAAACGGTGCAGGTATGTTTTATGATAACCGTGTCCGGTGAGAAATTGTGTAAGGTAGAAGTTAGTTGGAGTCAGTGTTCGTAGCCTTTCAATATCATTCAGTGTGGGAAGAAGGTTTCTTGTGCGTTTGCCCTGTGGTGCACTAAGGTACCTTGTTTGCCAGGTGGAGCGATGGTTTTTTCTAATTATGTGTTTGATGTGTGTAATAGGGAACTCAGAGTAATCAGGCGACTTGTTAAGTCTAGAGCCCGCTCTGGCGGCCTCATCGGCGGCTTCGTTACCCGATATACCTGAGTGTCCCTTAACCCAGTCGATGTGTATGGTGCCTATAGATTTGTGTTCATGTAAGTATTTGTGTATGTGTGTGACTATGGGGTGTGTGTTACTTCTGTTCTGAATTGCATGAATGGATGAGCGTGAGTCGGTGTATATAATTGCTCGTGTGTATTTGTGTGAGGTAGCCCATTTGCATGCTTCCCGAATTGCGAACAATTCCGCCTGGAACACTGTACAACTGTCGTGAAGCTTAAACTTTTTGGTTGTCACTATGTAGTGAGGGTTGTGTTGACTGTAGCATATAAAGGCGGCTCCCACGGCTCGATCCTCCTGTTTGCTACCATCCGTGTAAAATGTATAATGTGCTGTCTTTTCGTCTGTATATTGGTGATTGGGTGTTTTGTATGGGTGTATAGTGATTCGGTCAGCGGGATGAAGCAGCTCATGCATAGGAGTGGGTTTCTCCAAGGAAATGTCGCGCGGAATTAAGTCAGACATCCCCAGCAGCCTAGTCTTTTCAATGTGATGGATCTCTTTGATTTTAAGGTCTAGGGGCATAAACTGGGCGAGTGCAATGGCGGCAGTCGTTGATGTAGTGCGAAATGCTCGGATGGCCTTGACGGCAAACCCGCGTTGCATGCTCTCGAGGCTCCTCCTGATCCACTTTTTGTGTACAATATGTCCCCATATTCCCGCAGCATATGTGATCGTGGGTACAATCACCTGATGATAAATTGTACTAACGTTTTCTGGGTGAACATCCCAGGTGGGCCTCGAGTACATGCAAAGCGTATTAAAGATTCGCATAGCCTTGCTTATAACATATCGGACATGATGCCCGAAGAGCAGCTTTTCGTCCAGTATAACCCCCAGAAGTTTTAATTCAGGGTCGAAAGTGAGAAGGTGTCCATTGATGTAAATGTTGGCCGATTTTGCTTTGGGTGTAAAAGCAATAAGTTTTGTCTTGGCGGGTCCGAATATTAATTTGACACTCGCTCCCCACTGAACAATTTGGGAGAGTGCCATATTGGTAGTGTTCTCTAAATCGCATACGTTTGCAGCAGTGACTACTAGGAGAACATCATCCGCAAATGCCTGTAGATGGCAACCTGCTGGTAGCCTAATGTCTAGGAGTTCATCAAGTATGATATTCCATAAGAGGGGACCACACGCGGAGCCCTGAATACAGCCCTTCGACATCGTCTTCGTGGCCCGCCTCCCGGCATGGTCTAAAATAATTTCACGGTTGCGTACATAGTCTTGGATTAGTCCAAAGATGTTAGTGGGACAGCCAATGTGTCGCAACCGTTGAAAGAGCGCCGGCCACCAAGCGTTGTCAAAGGCGGCTTTGATATCTAGGGAGATGGCGATACTAAGATGTTTGTTGTCCTTCGCTTTTTTAATAATATTTAAGGCAGTATTGATGGCTTCACATGTATTAGTTTGCTCTCTGAAGCCAAACTGGTGTTTGTTCATCATGTTTTGCTTTTGGGCCCAGTATGTCACTCTCCTAATGAACAGCTTCTCCAGCAGCTTGCCAAATACAGGCAGAAGTCCTATAGGTCGGAACGATTCCAGGGCTGTGTAATCAGACTTTCCAGGCTTGGGGATGATCTTAACGTAAGCTATCTTCCACTGGTCGGGGAAGTGCTGAAGTGTGAGGCATCTGTTGAGTATGTCTGTCAGTAGTTTCGGGTAGTCTTTAGCGAATTGAAAGCAGATGTCAGAAGTCAGGTTGTCCAGTCCCGGTGCCTTGTTGGGGTTCATGTATTTAAAACACTCCAGCACTTCATCCTCAGTGAAGGGTGGGTCGTCGTTAGAATGTGGAAATTCAGTCAGTTGGGATCGAAGTAGGTGATGTCGAGGTTCAGTGTCAGGTTGGTCGTCGGGGTAAAAATGATTGAGGAGGGCTCTAGCGGTTTCTTCACTACTTGTGGTGTATTTGTTGCCTATGTTAAGAGTGACTGGAGATCGTCGGGGTGCAGTGGTGCGTATTAGTCTGTTGGTTAAAGACCAAACATTTTCCTTAGTCTGTAAGTCACAAAATTGACGAAAATGTTTGGTCGACTCCTTCCGCAACGTGTGAGCATAGGCCGCTTTCTTAGCAGCTTGTGCCTGAATTAAATCGTCAAGGGGTAAGTTGTGATGTTTGGCGGCATGAAGTTGGTGATGGATGTCAATCACTTCCCGCTTCATGAGCTCCAGCTCCTCCGTCCACCAGGGCGCTTTCTGTTTATGTTTTTTACCATAAGTGTACATGCTATCACGGCAAGCACAATGTATAATTCTGGTAACGTCTTCAATGACTCGGTCCAATTCTTCTGTACTTAGTGTGCGTATGTCTCTGTCAAGAATGTCTGAAAGGGTCATGTGAGTGTGAAGTGAGTCCTTGAAAACTGGCCAACATGCCTTGTTGGTTCTGTATAAAAAAAGTAGAAGTGTTACTAGCATGTTTAGTTGTGGATGAAATAAAATTTATATTAAATTCGATAGCGTTATGTTGCGAGCTTGGACAAATGTCCAAGTTAACTCGCCAGTCAGATAAATTATCGTAAATTTGTCCAGAGGCTAATGTGAGATCTATTATAGAGGAGCGAATTCGCCCGTGGGTGACCGTTTCGAAAGTAGGAGCTTTCCCTGTATTACAAACATACATATCATTACAATAAATTAGGTCAACTATTTCGTTGCCTCGAGAGTTGGATTTGTCACTTCCCCATATTGGGTGCCACCCATTGAAATCGCCCCCAACCACCTTAAGAGAGTTACCGGTTGCTTTGAGGAAAGCATCTAAGCGATTGAGAGTGTTCAGCTTGTCACCATCAGGTTCTACGTATACTGATACAAAGTATATGTTGCGGTTACCCAAAGACAATCGAACCACGCTAAGGTTTGGCGATGAAAATTGAGAGAGTCCTATTAGGGACCCACGTCCAGGTTTTGCCAGAATGCAGGCCTTAACCCTAGTTTTGGATGGAAACTGAAAAATCTCCAGCCCGTGTATTGGTCTCAGCTCCATACCGGATCCTACATATGGCTCAGATATAAGAGCAATATCATAATTGCTATTTGTGAAAGAGAGGATTAATTCATGTAAACTGTTTCGCGATTTATCAATGTTACACTGTAAAATTTTTAAATTATTGAATGGATCCATAGTAGATCCTGTTCATGATCCTCTCTTTCATGGCTCTTAGTCTCGGGCAGGTGTGTGAATTAGCGGTGTGTTTAGTGTCGGTGTTTGCATTAAACCTAGTGTTATGAGATGTGCAATTGAAGCATTTAGCGTTGTGTAAATTGTTTTTGACAGGGCAGTCGTTCACTTGGTGGCTGGTGCTAGCGCAATGAGAACAGGGGCTTTCATTTGATGTGCACTTTGACCTCATATGACCAAATTGCAAACATTTATGGCACTGAATGAATGGTGAAAAGCTACCAACATGTACGCGCTGGTAGTCGACACTAACTCTACTTAACTCGATCATCTTCCAGTATAATTTAGGCTTTGTCAAAAATACTGCATTGTACAAATTTTCATTATGATTTCCACGTTTAAATCTTAATTTAAAATTCTCACCTTTCCCAGATTCAATTAGCTCCGTAAGTTCCGAGTTTTGGCTGCTGATGATCTTAGTAAGTTCCTCCGCTGGAACATCCTTGGAGATGCCCTTGAGTATAACCATCGGCTTAAGGCTGCGCAATGGTTCCGCTTTGAGCTCACTTTTATTTTTCAGTCTCAATAGAGTGTCATCACATTGTTGTTGGTTATCGAACTCAATGCGAATTTTATTATTCGGCACAGGTTGTATACGAGAAGGTGCATAATTCGATTCTTTATAGCTAATATTTTTCTTAAAAGTTTCTATAACATCCTGTCTTGATTTTGCCTCTGTAGTGGTACAAACGATAATGGCGGGCTTGGTTACTGGAGGAGGTGGCGGTGCAGGCCTGCCACTCGAAAAGATGGTATTATTATGACTGCCAGTTGCTGCAGCCTGAGCGTATGTAGACCGTGTTTGGGATGCCATTTTCTTTTTGAAATCCGTTATCTCCTGACGAACGCAGTCCACTAATTATTTTTTGAGCTCCCCAAATGCAGGTGGGGTAGAGTTGGAGCAGATATTTGCAATATTTCTACTGGCACGGCGGATCTCTTCAACCGCCATATTTATAATTCGCTTGTTAGTAGCAGTAACGCTCTTCCCTTTACTCACTGCGGCGCTGATGCAGGAAGTTAGTTTCGCGATCACATTACTAAAGGTGTCCATGTTCACCACCTCCTCGGCAGAGGCCGGGAGGGTTAGGGGATCGCCCTGTGACGGTGCCATGCTCTCAAGCACTTAGGAGTAGTTTGATAAGTAATAATGAAAATATGGATATTATTTGTATATAACTTATTAGGTTATTTATAGGTAGTATTATTTGTTTGTTTTGGGTATAATTTTTCGTATTAGTTATACATATATTTGTTGTGTTTTTATTGCGCGATGAAGCTTTTTGCGTGTATTTTATTTGAATGAAAGGAAAATAAAAAAATGAAGCACCATTAGCATGTAAGGTTCGAATCCATAATAAACATTTCGACAAATATTATAATTTACACTATAAAAGGCTAATTCAATATTATCAGTATAGTATACAGTTAAAAATAATTCTAATACCCAACCGCAATATCTTATTAGGTATAGTACTGCCTCGTTGGTCTAGTGGTTGTAGTAGTGCAACTGCTGATCATGAGGTCCCGGGTTCGAATCCTGGGTCGGGCCAAAAAGTCAGTTATGAGTTTTTAATTTATGTTCTAAGTTATAATTAGTATTACTAAGCTATAGTTTTTTGCTAAAATATAGTATATTTATTTATTGCTTGTTTTTTCTTCTTTTTTAAAAAATAATTGAGTGCATAAGGTGTTCTATACTTATAATTCGGTAAAAAGTATCTAAGTAGGTACTAATATACCTACTTTTTACTATAAACTAAAAAAAATTAAAACTAAATTTAACTAAAAAGACTAAACTGACCATTTATTTTTTAACTCAAAACAGGACATGGGTTTATTTATACTCTAAAAACTATAACTTTATACAATTAGTGTTCACTATAAAATTATATTCGGTATAGACGGTAATTATTAAATGCAACATATTTTTTTAAATTATTAATTACATTTGTCAGTGGATTAAATTTGCTTTAATAAAGTTGGTGATGATTTTAAATAAGAATAAAATTCTGCTCAAGTTTTTTTTATTGATATCTTTGTTAACAACATCGCCTTTAGAACTGGAACCGTAAGTGTTTCTTTCAGACGTCCACAATTTATTCAAAATAAAAAAATACTCTTTCTACCGGAGCATTTGTATCAGGTAGACATAAAATATATTCGATTAAAAAAATTATGTTGAAGATTGTTGGCTTTGAATACTTCCATGCAACGAGTTACGGGACAATTTTGTGTCCCGGAGCTTTATTTGGGGACAATGGGACAAGTGACCGAGAAAAGGGACAGTCCCGTTCAAAACGCGACGTATGGTCACTTTACCTATAACCCGGCGACGGCTCCGTGGCGCAGTGGCTTAGCAATCAGTTGTTGCGCTGGGGGCCGCGGGTTCGAATCCCGCACGGAACAAATATTTGTAAGGCCTACAAATAATTGTTCCGGGTCTGGATGTTTGTCCTTGTGCAATTTATGTTTGTAAACTGCCTCCACGACTCTCATTCTATATTACTCTCACTCTGCGAAACATCCTATTTATTTGTTTATTCTTTATTGCACCAAATATTTGTACAAAAGGCGAGCTATCTATCTATTTACCTATAGTGAGTAGGTATCTTTTAAACTCACAATTTTCAATGCTTCATTTTTAATATATAATTAATTATAAAATTTCATAATTAGACACACATTTATCGTTGTACGCTGTGTATTTCAATAAAACAGTTTATTGATGTTGAAAAAATACTACGTCCGTACATTAGGTGGCGTCTTACATATTATTTCTTACGCGATCCTATATTGTAGCGAGTCGGCGCGGCACGGCACACAAAATGCTCAAGGTCGTACGCATGGAGTAGCCCCTTAAATAAAATTTTTACCTAATAATTCGTAAATATAAAACAATCAAGAACCTTAATTAGGAAAAAATAAGGTTTATGATTTATTGATATTTACAAATAGTATAGGTATGTACTTCGCAGGTCCATTCGGCCATTTGATAGTAATAAGACGGCTACTATCTTATGGCCGGAGTTCAACCATTTAAAGTAAAATTAAACAATAAGACAAACGCATTGTTACTATGTCTTTGGTTACATCATTCCTATTATGAATCGTTATACATATGTAATAATTGTATATATATCGTTTATTTACTTTAATATTATCAAATATAACATAGATTAAAGTCATTATATTGTCATAATAAATATCATAGATAATTTTCTCAGTTTATTTCTTATTTATAATTTGAGGTTATTTACAAAGAATATTATATAGGTAATGTCATCTTCTAAACATTTGTAATTAATTTATTCGTGAGTAATATTTATAACACTGTTTTACTTATTTTCATATCACAAAAGTTTTTGAATCATATAACTCTTACACATTGTAACTGTTGCTAAGTTCAGTTTAGATAGCAATAGTGGTAAGTAGTACCGTAGCAGCAGGGATAGGCTACCACCGTTGTACGATATTATAAAAACGATTGCAATAGTTCTTGACTGGCTATTCGTGTTGTGAACTAGTAAAGCAAATAACAAGTAATCAAGCGGGTTGTTATCCTTCCTGCGACTCCTGTAATACATAATATGAGACGTAACTTTGTAAATGCTCCCCTTCATAGTATCTTACGTAGGCGCCGTCTGACGTAAACAGGTTAGAAATACCGCCATATATTGGAAGCCATGAGTAAAGTCAGTCTTTATACGTCTCAGAGGCACAGGCCTCCTCTCACTTTTGCGAGGGTTTTAGGGCAAGGAAATGTACGTCGCGCTGCCCCAATGCGTGTTGGCGGACTTCACATATCTTCGAAATATTTTTTTTGCTCATTTCTCAGACATGCAGGTTCCATCACGATGTATTTTTTTTTCACCGCCGAGCATGTGATAAATCAACACTTAAAATTTCAAATAACAATTTCATTGGTGCCGGCGGGGATCGAACCCGGGTTGCCCGCGTACTGTGAAATTTACAGCGAGCGCTAACCATCTACCACGGCTCTTAAAGCCGTGAGATCTTCTACCATTTCACATAGCCGCCTCCTACGACACCCACGTTATGATATTATGGGATAGTAAGTTTCTTTACTTTGGGAGGTTACAGCATTTAATATTAGTTATTGGTTTACATTCATACAAGTAGTTTAGGAAGTTTTTACGCGGTAGAGCCACGCCGCAGCTATATAATTCTTGCAGCACGAATGGGTCGGCTCGACCGGGGAAGGACCACGCTCTCACCGAATACCAGCATGAAATAGCTGCTCAATGCTGCTGTATTTCGTATAGTGAGTGTAGAGAGAACCGGAGACCCTTTTTACTGGAAACGGGGTATTCCATCTTAGTCCTCAGGCGTGACAACAGCAACAATGTGTCTATGTGCCACAGCATCCACTTGCCATCAGGCGGACTGTGCTAGTTTGTCACCCTTATTCTATAAGAAAAAACGTGCGTGAGTGTCGTGGAACACTCGGTTGGAACGAAATTCCTTTTGTAGTATATTATTATTGATAAACGTATTATATTATTGATTAACAAATACAAATAAATGAATTAACTAGCGTAAACGCATTGAAAAATTTCTTTCATGGCAAGATAAGAAAAAGTGCGGGGGAGATGGATATTATTCCATCTCGCTCGCACTATAGAAAGGGGGTCGTGACGGAAAAATCTTACACTTTTCCTCGCTTAGCCCCCATCCGACAAATTCGTACCGCGCGATAAAGAACTTCGTTCAAATAACAAAATAAATATACAAGTTCAAAGATAAATTGTTTATTACAGAAATTTAAGGCTCAGTTTGTAATCTATACATCGAATTCCCTACATTTACACTTCGAAATTCGTATATTGAAAAAAAAACAATCTAAAAATCACATGATATAAAAACAAATATTATATTATAATAAATTAAAAGAAATATACATACATGCAAATTGTTAAATTTTTACAGCTCGAATAGATTAAGTTAGCTACCTTGTAGACTGCAACGGACCACACACACAAGTATAATTCAACTGTATGTTGTTTTGTATGCAATAATGCAATATGCAATGTCTTTGTCAATTGTGAACGGATTTTAATGATTTTTTTTTATTCAATAGGGCTCAGGAGTGGTCCTGTTTAAATTTGGAGATATACTCCGCCCTGAGAGAAAGCTTTTAAAGTAATTATTAATCGACATTTTAGTTGTTACCTCGAAATTGTGTTAGTGCTATGTCATCCTACTCCAAAGTCCTCCCAATGAGAGAGGTTCAACTAGACTTTTGCAGACTAAGAAAGAAAACTACTCAATAATAGGTAAGCTGTGTTGCCTGTTTTCCTTTACTTAATAAAAAATACTGACCGACGAAGACATTGCATGTGTTTTGTGAGCCACCAACTATTTCAGATACTAGTTTTTTTAGTGTAGTTGTACCCTTTATAGCCTCATGAACTCAATCATCTATAATAGCATCTCAAGATACACAATAGGTACCTTACAGAAACAGACAGAAAGAGATACAGATAGTACATAATATAAATACAGCGGTTTTTGAGGGTAGTAAAAGTTTTCTCCAATTTTGTAACTTTTATAAAAAAAACTATATATTAAGTTGTATATGTTTAGTTATAAAATAAATGCAAAAACAATATATTTGACTACTCAAATATATTGTTTTTGCTTGCGCTTCAAGTATTTCGACGGTTTTAAATTGAAATGTAATTTCTTATTAATCTCATAGAATTTCCATAAAAGCAGTGGCGTTGCATAGATTTCTGCAGTCTCCCCTTACCTTTACCCCTTCCACATTTACGGAGAATGCATTAATGTATACATTTGTATGTTATTTAATATTTGAGTAAAACAATAAAATATATTATTATACTTATCCCTACTCTTGCTATGCGTGAGTTATATTTTAATCAAAAGTATCTAGTAACAGCTAATTTTTAGTTTTCTAGATTTTTAATGGTACCTTTTTAGGTGGAGAGCTGAGTTCCATGTCCAAAATGCTGCTCCTTAAAAACCACTGCCCTAACCCTTCTAAACTCCCCTTCCCCCCTGCTACGCCACTGGTAAGTTGCGTTTTGACAACTATTAAAACATGTACAAACATGACATGAGTGACAATTTCCTGAGTAAACTAATGCATTGACAATTTCCTGAGTAAACTAATGCATTTTACCGAACTACCCTCACAGTTAACAAAGTTTCACCTCTGAGGCACCAACAAAACCTGGGGTTTTATTGCTTCCGATGATATTTGAAAAGTATAGATATCTTAAACGTTACAAGACTGAAGACGGACAAATATCCTAAAACTTTCATTCTTATTATCTAGTATCTTATTCAATTCTCACATAGATAGTTTGGAATTACCCAACTGGCCCATAAGGAGGGTAATGATTTTGGAGAGTATGCAAGTTGTTTGGCACACACTGTCTGTCGGGCTGTCGTTAGATTCGTCTTAGTTGTGGAAGTGAAATAATTAAGCATGTTGCGCTGCACATAATGCATCTATACTTTTTAAAATATCATCGTTAGTTTTAAATTAACTAACAGCTATCATATAATTTGTATAATACAGGCATTTAACTAAAATCATTTATCAAAACACCTTTTAACTAAACAGTCTGTTTCTTTAGTGCTTAGTGACCGCCATCCAATAGTTAAATGCATTCAACTAAAATTGTTTTAAATATTTAGTTATTATAACTAAGATCGTGCTGTAGAGTTACAAAATAAGCTTTGTGATGGCGGTGTATGAGGATACATCACCCAACCTCGACTTCTGAGTGTCAGGGTGAGTCAAATAAATTTACAATCCACGAGCAGGGCATGGCACTTATGGCACTACAATGTTCCAATGGGCCGAACTGCATTCTTAACTAGACTGCAGAAGACATAACCTATTTACAAATTGCCAACATCGCCATTATTATACATGAGAAATAATTGTGGTCTAAAATGGAAGCCTTGGGGTACCCCAAGCCACGCTCTGAAAGTGGATTGGTGATTCTATTGCTGGGAGCATCTAATAATGCTTCTTATAACGTTTCGATATTTCATATTTGGTATTTTGTGATGGTTAATCCACCATTTTGATTACTCCGACGGAATACGCTAATAGATCAGACACCTCTCGACTCGATCTTTCAATCTTAAATTACAATAAATAGAAGAATAAGTTTTATAGAAA
The DNA here is from genome assembly GCA_033319125.1 of Parnassius glacialis. NCBI lineage: Eukaryota > Metazoa > Arthropoda > Insecta > Lepidoptera > Papilionidae > Parnassius > Parnassius glacialis. Next base: position 55,752,381 of record JAVANC010000004.1, read on the forward strand.
CCACCTTTCCCTTAACAGGATACCTACTCTTTTGTAGTTACTTACATCGCTTTTGAGCAATTGATAAAAATATATTGCTTTACAAAACTCCAACCATTGTTTTAAAAACAGACCTATATATGGCCATAGATAGGCTTCTAAAATCGATTAGTACATAGTTTACTTTTTGTGATATTAACAGAAACACAGATACGTTATAATATAAGTAAAAATATAGCCGGTTTTAGCAACTCTATACTTTTATAGTAACAAAAAATATTTTAGGTTATTGAGTCTCTCCACTGAATTATGAGTCTGTGTGTTTGTGTAAACATTTGTCGCACTATATTATATTCTACACAGTCTTCGGACAGAATTCAAACTAGCTGCCTAGGTTATTCTCCCATGTCGTGTTAGAAGAGATGGAGTTATGATATAGAAAGAAAATTACCTTTTAGGTGGATATAATATTAGGCGCTAACCCGTTACGAGCTGAATTACACTTTATTGTGTTGTAGCAAGATTCACTATTTATTAAAATATTTTTGCAGAGTGTACCTTCTTTATCTTGTACCAGTAAACGCAAATAAAAATCCCATGTATTTGTGTATTTCAAATGAACTCACACATTAAAACTCCCTCGCTGTTAGCTAACAGTTTATTATATTTTATTATGACTTCGGGACACACAATCAAAATTTGACCTTATTTTCAATAGCTTTTGGTTTCAATTACCATACATCACATAAGTTGCTTACAATATGCTCGTTACTCGTCGCCAGGGATGACTTATGTGATAGGGTGCAATGCAAATTGCAAAAAAGTTACGATATTTTTTTAAATTATTATAATCCAGTATTACAGGAGTATGTAGTCCTCCTCTATGTATCCCAACTGATGGTAAGTGGTTATGTAGTCGAAGATGGTTATGTGCACTGACTTAGCTTAATAAAAGCCTATTCACTCTGACCTTGAAGACATCATCAGACATTGTATTCGGATGGAGAGGGAGGTATAAGGCAAACTACTTCTGCATACACTCACCAGAATGTACACTGTAAACATATTCGAACTAGGTTCGTCCACAGCGCAATTTGAGTTTGTTGTTTTGTTAGCTAGAGGTGCTTCCATGTTTTATTTGCGTTCACTGACCTGTGCTAATAAATATTCTGTGACAGTGTTTCTAATGTATACAGTTTTTAATGTTAGTAGTGTAGAGTTGCTAATACCATTACTATCACCTTATTTATTCTTATCTTCTCTTCTTTTCTTCAATCCAACATTAACTCGATTATAAAAACAGTTCATCACAACACATATCACTGACATTCTTCAGACTCTGTAGAGTCTCACTCGAGACAGGATCGGTCCGCGCACACTGGGGTCTACTCCCCTTTCAGTCTTTTGCTGAACTCTTCTTGTTGTAACTCCCGCCATTCCTTCTTCGCTTTCATTCGTTTTAATTGCCCGTCCCTGTTGGATGAGAAATTAGAGTAGTTACTTTATAACATTTTATATTTTTTAACATGTTTTAATATTTAAACGGTTTTTTCATTGATTGTAGTAGAATCAAACACAGATTCCGAAAGGAAATTTCTAAACATACATAAGCGTTAATTTATTTAAATTTTATTTAAGAATCTCAAATTAAAAATGTTTGTAATAAGATCCAGGTGCATTAGTGAGATGAAACATATTATTGTTTTAAAATTTAATTTCTCGATACTTAAAAAAATATATATTCAAAGAAAAAAATATAAAGGAATGGTTTTTAAATGTAGAATTATTTTCGGCCTTATAATTATGTATATCTATTTACCAGAATGTTTTTGACACTTCGCATAGTCGCCTTTTACGACACCCACGAGAAGTAATACATGCATCACGTCTGTAAGCCCCGAGACAGTAGGCAGAGTACAAAGAGCAGCGAGCTTCTCATACCACGTTTAGCAAAAAAATATGGGTATAGATTGAAAATTATAATTAATTAATTTAATTAGAGGTTCGGTGGTTTGGTCATGTAGAACGAATGAATGAGGAAATAGTGATAAAGCAAATTTATGTTGCAGAGGTGAACGGCAGAGTCGGGAAGGGTCGCCCTAGGCGAAAGTTTATCGACCAAATTGGCGATATATTGAAAATGGGCCAAATCAAGAGTACCTTTAACCGACGAGCGTGTATGCGTAGGTATATGGATGTGGAGGAAGCGAGAGAGGTGTGTCAGGATCGTGCCAAATGGAAGTCCATAGTCTCTGCCTACCCCTCTGGGTGACAGGCGTGAGTGTTTATGTGTTAATTAGAGGTGGGCAGCCTATCACCTACACTATCACAAACCTAATATCCCAATTAGTCGCCTCTCTATGACATGCTAGGCAAGTAACACATTTGATATATTTTTTTATTCTTAAGCCTCACGTAAAACATGGGATGTATAAGTCCCAGACTGACATGGATATATATATATAGATTCTGTTAATCGTTCATCACAGCCTCATGGCAACATCAAAGACCACTGCTGAACATAAGCCTCCCTCCCGCCAAGGCTCCATAGGAAGATCACTTTATTATTTTGATTTCGTTATCGGAAAACCGCTGCTAAAAATTTGTTTTAGTTCTCCACTACCTACTACGACACCCCCGGGACGATATGGGGTAGTGGATACATTAACGCCGTCTCTTAAGCCAAAAATACATTCTTTTTAGAATAAGGGTGAGAAACACAGTCCACCTGATGGTAAATGGATGCTGTGGCCCATACACACCTACATCTATCCCCGATTTCGAATCAAAATGCAGACGCGTTTGTTACCTGTGAAAACTGAGATGGAATGCCTCGTTTCCAGTAAAAAGGGTCTCTAGTTCTCTACACTACCACACGAAACACAGCAACATTTTAAGCTGGTATTCTATCAGAGCGTGGTCCTTCCCCGAGCGAGCCGACCCATTCGTACTCCAACCATAATATAGCTGCAGCGTGGCGTAAAGACATTTCTACAGTTGTTGTCTATCTTCAGTATATTGTTTCACTAACAACCAAATGCTCGGCCTTATTGAGATTCGAACCTAGAACCTGTAATGGTAGTCAGAAAGCGAGACTCACCACATGAGATCGACGAGTCCACCTCTCCTCGCTACCACGGCCTTGACCCGGTTCGCAAAGTCCACGGCCGTCTCGTTTGGATCGCGATGCATCGGCGGCAGGTACCACACGTCGCAGACGATCGCCCACGAGCTCATCATGTTGAGGAGATAGTGCAGCATCCCGTATCGGGAACTGTTCCAGAACGCGTCGCCGAATCGCGGGTCGTATCTGTGGAAGAAAGATATAAGGAGTTCAGAGCAAAAAAAGAGGTATAAGGGGGATTTTTCTAAAAGAGGGGGCTAACTAGCACACGGCTTACGTGATCACAAATTGAAACAAAATTGTAACAAAATCATATATAATGAAACCTAATGAACAACTGTAACACCAGGGGAATTTCAGGTATTTCGCAGTCTTGAAGCTTTATAAGTCATATTGCTTCGAAAAAGTGCTGGCGACAGTAATTTTCGCAATATGGTCATGCGTAGCTAAAATTCCTGGTGAAACTGTTTAAGGAACACTATTTGTGTCGCTAACCCCTCTCTCTTCCTCCTCTTATTTATCGTCATTGATTTACATAAAAAATGTTGTCTTTTTATTTTAGTGCATAAGTTGGTATTTTTCCTTATTTTTATTTAATCCTTCCTCTGGATTGTCTGGAAGGAGATTGCTATACACCAATAAGACCGCTTTTTGTTTTTACTTCAATATTTGTTTATTTTTGTTATTGCACGCCTCACAACATGAGGGAGATAAAATCGTTCTCATACTTTTAGCTAGACATCAAATCCATACTACTGTTAACGTTACAATAACTACAGACATAGAATTATATGATAAGTTTATTTTCTAATAGATTCACTTTAGATTACTTAACAAAAAATGTAATTGAAAAAAATATACGTATTGCCGTCCGTTGGTTGGTTGGCACGGTGGTGCACCGCCAACCATAGATGGAATTTAGATTTCTATCGCAGGGGAAGTTCGTGAAATTTAGCAGACGGTACTGGTTCACTGCCACTCGAGAACCTTTCTTTTTGGTTGTCGGTTATTCGAGCTATATGGGGCCCGTTACCTCTTCAGCTTTCTGATCAAGAGATGTCTTTATCTCCCGAACGCTACACAGTCGAGTTGGATCCTTCGATTGACCTCTTGGTCAAACTTGAACTTACCTAATCGAACAATTTGTCCTAGGTGCTCCCAACGACTACTTGCATGGACGCTACACATGCCCTTTGCCTAATCTATTTTCATCTTAATATATATCCATTATATATTATACAAGCACTATGCTCAATTACCTCAATAGTGTCTCCCAACGGATAGGTCTTAAGATGAACATGGACAAAACAAAGATTATGTTTAATGTCCATGTCACACCTATGCCGGTAGTTGTTGGGAGCACTAAGCTCGACGTTGTTGAGGAGTATGTTTACCTGGGACAAATAGTCCGACTAGGTAAGTCCAACTTCGACCGAGAGGTCAATCGACGGATTCAACTCGGCTGGGCAGCGTTCGGGAAACTACGACACATCTTCTCGTCAGACATACCTCAAAACCTTAAAACAAAATTGTACAACAAAAGCGAGTTGCCAGTGATGAATTACCGATCTGAGACGTGGTCCTTCACTGCTGGCCGTATGAGGAAGCTCAAACTCGCTCAGCGAGCTATGGAGAGGGCTATGCTCGGAGTTTCTCTGCGTGATAAACTTAGAAATGAGGATATCCGCAGTAGAACCAGAGTAACCGACATAGCCCAACGGATTAGTAAGCTGAAGTGGCAGTCGGCCGGCCATATAGCTCAAAGAACAGACAACTGATGGGGAAGAAAGGTTCTTGAGTGGCAGCCTCGTACCGGTAGGCGAAGTGTAGGGCGACGCCCCACGAGATGGAGTGACGACTTGGTAAGACATGCAAGAAGTCGATAGATGCAGGTGGCTCAGGACCGTGCTTTGTGGCATTCCTTGGGGGAGGCCTATGTTCAGCAGTAGACTTGTGAAAGGCTGTAATTATGATGATGATGATGATATATCTATTGCGAGATACTATTTTGGTAATTGATATTAACCTACTAATATTATAAACGTGTAAGTTTATGAGGATGTGTGGATGTTTTTAGGGTTCCGTAGCCAAATGGCAAAAACGGATTCGTCATGTCTGTCTGTCTGTCCGTCCGTATGTCACAGCCACTTTTTTCCGAAACTATAATAACTATGCTGTTGAAACTTGGTAAGTAGATGTATTCTGTGAACCGCATTAAGATTTTCACACAAAAATAGAAAAAAAAGCAATTTTTGGGGGTTCTCCATACTTAGAACTGAAACTCAAAGGTTTTTTTTTCCATCAAACCCATACATTTGGGGTATCTGCAGATAGGTCTTCAAAAATGATATTGAGGTTTCTTATATCATTTTTTTCTAAACTGAATAGTTTGCGCGAGAGACACTTCCAAAGTGGTAAAATGTATGTACCCCCCCCCCCCCCGCAACTTCTAAAATATGAGAATGATAAAACTAAAAAAAATATATGATGTACATTACCATGTAAACTTCCACCGAAAATTGGTTTGAACGAGATCTAGTAAGTAGTTATTTTTTAAACGTCATAAATCTTAAATTATGTTACTTGCTGCTACGGAACCCTTCATGGGCGAGTCCGACTCGCACTTGGCCGCTTATTTACTCTTCCAGTCAAAACTACTGAATGTATTTTAATGAAACTTTACAATAATATAGCTTATACATCGGAACAACCATAGGCTATAATTATTAATAAAGATATTGTGTGAATTGATCAAAATATAATAATGTCCTCCAGACCGAATTTCGGCCACGGCGGCCTGTCTCAACGGAGACTAGCCATCGGCGCAGGACAGGATTAAAGTGCCCAAGTGTATGCGCAAGCACAGGTGCACTCTCTATTCCCTCACTCTCATTGCCCGATGGGACGGTAAACCGACACGACCGGAGAGAGATCAGGCGCAGGACCAACGGCTTTACGTGCTTTTCGAGGCACGGGGGTGAAACACCGCCAACTTCCTGACTCCGGGCAGCTACTGAGAATTTCTTGATGGAAAAACTCAATAACTGATTTTTTGGCCCAACCCGGGATTCGAACCCGGGACCTCATGATCAGCAGTCGCACTACTGCAACCACTAGACCAACGAGGCAGTCAAGTCGATCAAAATATAACGATAAGTGTAAAGTATCTTACTTTTTGACAGATTTTTCAGACTTACCGTGAGACCTGGCAACATTGCCATTTTTGGAAGGACTTAAAAGTTTAGGACCAATTTTCCAACAAAAAATGTACTGCCACACTGGGCGTCAATGTTAAATGTAACATTAGATTCTTCATAGATTTGGTATTTATTAGCGATTTAAACAAATAATAACATTAAATAGACAAAATACTTAAAAAAAGAAAATGGCAAAGTTTACCTCACTTTGTGGCAACTTTGCCATCGGGGTTTATAATCAAAATAATAGGATTTGACTTCAAGGCTGAAGGTAAGTTTACTTCATAATACGAGGGTGGATTGAAAAGTACTCGGCCTAACCAAGAAAATAAACACATACTAAATCAGTTATATTTTTATTTTTCTACATAATCACCATCAAGTTCAATACACTTTTGCCACCTCCCCTTCCAAGCATTTAGACCGTTGAAAAAAAATGATTCTTCCTTAGAGTCAAAATATGCGTCTACAGCTGCTTTGACCTCGTCGTTTGTCGAAAATCTTTGACCTCCCAAGTGCTTTTTTAGGTTAGGGAACAGAAAGAAGTCTGATGGTGCCAGATCAGGTGAATACGGCGGATGCGGTAACAGTTCAAAGCCACAGTTGTGAATTTCAGCCATTGACTGTACTGACGTGTGAACACGGGCGTTATCTTGATGAAACAGGACTTTTCTTCTGAGCATTCCTCGACGTTTTTCTTTTATTTCCTCTCGTAAACGACGTAGTAAGGTGCAGTAGTAATCAGAGTTTATAGTCTGACCCCTTTCAAGATAATCAATCATAATCACACCTTTCGTGTCCCAGAATACTGAAGCCATCACCTTATTTGCCGACAAAATCGACTTAGCCTTTTTAGGGGGTGGTGAACCAGGTCTTCTCCACTGTTTTGATTGTTGTTTTGTTTCCGGTGTACAGTAATGAACCCATGTTTCGTCTATAGTAACAAAACGATTAAAAAAATCATCTGCATCGGCTTCAAATAACTCCAAACAGTCGCGTGAAATAGTCAATCGCGTCCTTTTTTGTTCAACTGAAAGCAGTCGCGGAACCCACCTCGCAGACACCTTGTGGAAACCCAACTCGGTGACAATGATGTTTTGAGTTCGTTCATAAGAGATGCCTATAATCTCGGCTATCTCTCTAATTTTTAATCTGCGGTCTCCCATTATTAAATCAAGTACTTTTTTAATATTTTCGTCAGTAGTTGACGTCGAAGGCCTTCCAGAGCGGGGTTCATCTTTCACACTCTCTCTACCACGCTTAAATTCTGCTATCCATTTTTTGACGGATGAATATGACAGAGCACAATCGCCTAATGTACTGACCATGTCATCATGGACGGCTTTTGATGATAGCCCCTTCTTATGGAGGTACTTAATGACGGCACGCTGCTCGATTTGCTCCATTCGCGGAAATTATGTCCGATTACTTTGTTAATAAATTTATAAAATCACAACTAATTATCGCACACGTTTCGAACTTCACACAATGAACTAGTCTGAACTGAACTAAATAATGTGGGTAGATTTGGTTTTTAGAATTGAATGGATCTGTGTTAGGCCGAGTACTTTTCAATCCACGCTCGTATAATACACAATACTCAGAGTTATGATTTCCTCCTTTAATTATGTTGTAAATAGCAAAGTTTACTCTTGTGGCAAAGTTGCCCTCCCATTTTTCAATATTTCATACAAACTTGAAGATGTGTCAGGGTTGTCAAAAATCTTAATTACGTACTTTACTTAAATTTTTTATTTCATTATTTTTACAACAATTTTTAGGAGGTATACGTTTTTATAAATTAAATTCTCAATAATTATAAATAAATAAAAATAAGAATAATTATGAATAATTTTCTTTGCTAGAGTCATCGTCACTATCAAGAAATTCAACTTTTCGCCTTTTCGTCGGCTTTATGCTTTTATTAGACAATTTCCGTTTCCCTGATTGAGTATTATTATTATTAAGTCTAGATGTGCTCGCCACAGGGTTTTCATATAGATCAAAACCTTCTTCACCTATTGTAATACCAGTTGACGATTTTTGACAAATGTCAAAATTTAAATCCATTCTGTTTAATGTTATTGGACCATATTGGGACAAGACAAAATATTTTTTATTCTTTAGTGTATTTTTAACATCAGATAATATAGTTACTACTTTGGAGACCCATTTTCCTAAAGTAATATCATTTTATTAAGATTAGGATTTTTTTTTTATAAACAACCTAAATTTTGATTTCCAACAATAGCAAAAATAGTTAAGTTAAGGTATAAGTAAGCGATTAAAATGACACTGTTCTTTGGGTGCAATTTATATTAATACTCTAGGTTGAAAATATGAAAAATACTAAAAAGTATTAATATTATTAATACCCGACAACGCAGTAAAATAATATAGATTTCTCTTTTCTTTTCTTTTAATAAAAATGAATCGATTAAATGTCAATCGATTCATTTTTATTAAAAATAAAATTGGTCCAATAGTCTGCTACGGTGAAACATCTATACAAACATACATACATAGATTGATAATTTGAATTGCCATAGTCGGGTCAAAATATAAGCTAAAAGTGACAGAACAGAACAGAAACTTTTTTATTCAATATAGATTATAAATAATGCTTATTGAAAGTCACTCCTTTGTATAATACAACCCTTGGTTGTAGCAAAATATGGCAAAGTAACCGTCACATCGTGAAATCACTAGTATGGTAATTTTGCCAAGTGAGTTTTATAGACAAATATTAAGACTACTACATTAAAAACGAAATATTACATTTCCTAACCATTAATATTACGTTATTACAAAGATATAGGTACGTACATTCAGAATTTCAACTAAAATCCATAAAAGTTCTGGAGCACTGAAAAATGTGTTTAAGTCGCCGGCACAATTTCGCGGTAAAATAAAATGTCAAAGTTTACTCTGATATTGCCATATTGAAAATAATGCTGTTAATTAGTTATTAAATTTTCCTACAAAAAAGAACAAATCTCAAAAAACGTTACGTATTCCGTGTTAATCGTAATTTTGTACCAGTACACCACTGATGGTAAAGTTACCTTCCATTGGTAAAGTTGCCAGACTTGACTGTACTTTTAGTAAGTCTGAAAAATCTGTCATCTGCGAGCTATTTTGGCGTGCAGTGCAAAAACTGTAAGAGTTATACAAATATAATGTATGGTAGAATTGTTTCTCCCAAATAGTTTTACAAAAAAGTCCGCGATAGTATATATCTATCTTTTTATATGTAAGCCATTATTACGAAAATAGTGAATCTTAAATACAATACTTTATTTCCAGCGCACATTTTGCAGTAATAAATGGATATTATCAAAATAAATACTTTAATCGCTTCTGATGTTCAAAGTACATAAAGGAGAAGGAGACATCTCCATACATTTTTGGGCCCAGATGTTAACAAGATGAAAGTCGGACCATTTGAAAGCTTATATATAAACAATTCATACCTGAAAATCTGGCTAGATTTGTCAATCTAGGAGCTGAGTTATTGAAGAATAAATAAAAGTGATTTTATGTATTACCTACACTGTAACAGGCGATTTTTCACTGTAATAACAATGTAACAGGTTATTTTTCACTATAATTACTTAAAGATATAAAAGCCGGATCAGATTAAAATCACCAAAGAAAAGCTGTGGTTATCTAGGAAACAAAATAGTGAAACGATTAACGAAAATTAAAACAACAACAACTATTTGAAATGAATATTATAAATATCGATGTGAGATTAATTACTTGAATAATTGTTGTTACTGTTATTTGTTGGCATGTTAATACTTTGTATTTTTTCATATTATTTTGTAGATATGTTTTTTATCTGCCTAGTTAACACAGATAAATAATTAAAAATAGATATTAAAATGCTGGATTTAATCGAGAATTGATTATATTGCACTCGTTTCAAATCAAATCGAAAATTAGTCTTTTTCTTTTTTCTTTTAAGTGAATAGTTTTGAAGTTTGACTTGTCAAAACAAACTAATAGAAATTACTAGTGGTAGGTAGTGTACAGAAAAGAGAAATTCAAAATTGTATTCTTTATGGTAATCGATTTATTTCCATAAAATGTTTATTTCTTTTTTCCTTATGCGAATAATAATATACTTTATTTCCAAATGAATATATCATATCAATATATCAGCTTTATCATTGATTTTTTTTGTATGCGAATAAATATAAAATCGATTGCATCAATACAATTGATTTTCTAACTTATTTATTATTTTATTGTTTTTTCGAAATCTAGATTGTAAAATGAGCTAGTTTTATGTATTTAACTTCAGAAAAATATAGCCAATTTTTTGAAGTAATAAACCCATTAGTTAACTTCAGGCCCAAACATCCCATTCTCCTTTGTTTTTTAAACTACTTCATTTGGTGAAATATTTTAAAAGTAACGCCGATATAAAATTGTGCGGTCCAGCACGCGCAGGGCGGTCGGGCGCACTGCGGGCGAGATGGGGAAAACATCGCTCATCGCCGCGTGAGTAAATGTACCTCTTCACGCTTAAACCGTTGAATCGATTTAGATGAAATTTGGTATCGAGATAGTTTAAGTCCCGGGGAAGGAAATAGAATAGCTTTGATCACGGACACAATAGCCTTGTGTGTCCCGGCGCCGCTCGTCGCGGTTGTTTACCGTCCGATCGCGATCAGTTCGACTAAAACCGTTACTACGAAGAAAGTTCTATACCTTGTGAATTGGAGCAAAGGCAATCTTTTGCAATTTAACAGCTCTAAGTTTGTGTCAATTAGTATTTCTCGTGCGCACACTCCTATTTTAAATAAATATCACATTGACGGGCTGCCGATGATAAGGGCCAGAGAAGTTAAAGATTTAGGAGTAACTTTTAACACAGGGCTTACTTTTCATGATCACATCATAAACATCTGTAAAAAAAGCTTATAGAAATCTAGGATTTATGCTTCGTACGGTCGGAGTATTTCCAAACATAAAAGCGATTGTCGCCTTGTATAATACATTGGTACGGAGTCAACTTGAATGTAATACAGTCGTCTGGGCTCCGCATGAAACCATAGTTCGGCCGTTCAGAGAATGCGTTCCTGACACCTATCACGTCACGACTAGTGATGGGCACAACATAACACTAAGTTCGTTACCGTTCCTCCAAAATGAACCGCCGCGTTATTTTTAAGATTATTTTCGTTTTAAATTGGCGGAATCATTTAAAATTTATATTTTAGTAATTTAAGTAGAAATCAAAAAAAGGTGACATTAATATAATAAAATTGTTTTATTTATTCTTTGTTACAAAGTTACAATCTGTATTTCTATGCAATAAAGTACATTGAATTGAATGTGCGTACAGAATATTAATCAGACTCCGATTCGCTTGAGGTGTCTTCATAATCATCTTCGCCTACATGTATAATTATATTATTATCAATAACAGAATCAATCGCTTATCGTTCTAATAAAATTTTTCTTTTGCCTGTTGTTTTATACGAAAAACCAATATCTTTTAAGATTTTGGTTAAAGCAGTTTTACCCCCGCTAAACAGTCCAGCTTCTATTAACGATGCCAAAAGCTTCTTCCTGTTGAGACATTCATTTCTGGAATAGTAACCATATATATGATTGCCGATTGCATCGGCGTCAAAGGTGTCAATATCTGTCACGGGTTTAGTTCTACGTTTCTTCTTCGGAGTACGTAAAATATTATCTTCCGTGCCAGTAGAGCCGAACTTTTCTTTATTAATATTTGTTATCGTTCGTTTGCTAACTCCAAGCGCCTGAGAGACGCGTTCTTGTACTTGTTCGACAGGTAACAGGGGTCCGCCATTTTGCCGCTCCCGCTCAAAGTAATCTTGCAGCTTGATGGTTAACTCACGGGCTCCACTTTTCAATGTTTGTCCACGTTTAGGCATTATTATGCACCAAAAGTAAAAAAAAACGCAATACAAAACACAATCGAAGTCCGATTTAGCGCCGATGTCAATTTGAAAAGCAGAAACAGTCCATTAAACGAAAGCCGGGTAATCAAATAAAAACACATCGAAATCACTTGAAGAATGTGGTCTATGCGCACGAAACGACAACAGACGGCTGTTTTAGCGTCACAAAATGGCGGCCCATAACGCCATTTGGGGTTACCATTTTCAACTTAAATATAAAAATGCTACTTTCTTTCGCGCGTTCGGTTTGGTCGTAGTTTTATTTTTATATTTAATAAAAGTTATCTTATAGTCCATTATTTTCAAATTCTTAAAAAGAAAAACTAAACGTATTATTTTATAAAGTATAACTGTATAAGAACAGATTACGATACTGTTATTGCCTGTTATTGTTAAGCACAGCACTACAAATATAAAGCGCTGACATAACCTTGTAATAGCGCAGTATAGATTTAGAAAAATATTGTTTACCAAGTTATTTGACACTCAGTTTGGCACAAAATTATAACATTCATTGATTATTGATATAATAATGTTGTTTTAATGCTCATCAATTGTTAAAACGGTAAACAACCAGCAAAAATATTTTTATCGTAACTGCAACGCCAGTACAAAGTTACGTCATCAGTTCAATCGCGACGTGTCAGGAACGCATTCTCTGAACGGCCGAACTATAAGTATATTCTCATTCTAAAGCGAGTACAGAATAAATTTATTAGTTATTTATATATCGGGTTAAAGACATTTATTTCTCTTAAAGAACACATTGTTCACTTTTACAGAGATTAAGTATACACACAAAATAATATTACCAGTATTTACACGGTAGCATGCATTATATAATTCTATTATGTTTCATTCTTATATGAATACCTATAATTAATTTGTTACACTTTTTCTTACTTCTCTATAAGGTACCCCAGGTGTGGCTTGGATAGGGCGTTATAAATAGTAGTTTTGATTTTGTATGAAATACAGTTTGACACCTTTCGTAATGCTCCCGTAAGTGATGCTAATTTTGATGTTATTTTGTCTATATGAGAATCCCATATCAGTTTGTCATCTAATAATAGACCTAGGTACTTTTCTTTTTTAGATCTTTTAAGAGTAATATTATTAATCTTAAGTGGTGTGTAGGTAGGTATTTTTTATTTTTAGCATAGAAAATCATAAATGACGTTTTGGTCACATTAACTGTGAGAAGATTGTATGAAAACCACTCATTTAATATATCCAAATCATTTTGTGCTTGTGATATAACTTCATGAATTGAATGTGCAAAGTAAAAAAGACAAGTGTCATCTGCGTAGAGTGATAAATGACCTGATAGGTTTAAATTTACTATGTTGTTTATGTATGTAAGAAATGACAGAGGGCCTAATATTGAGCCTTGTGGAATGCCACAGGTAATTTGTTGAGGATCACTTTTATAGTTAGATATTTGTACAATCTGTTGGCGGTTAGCGAGATAAGAGGCCAACATATATAGTGCTGTACCTGTTATTCCTATATTATTTAGCTTTTGTAATAGTTTTTAGTGGCTTACCGTATCAAAGGCCATTTTTAAGTCTATGAATATTCCCAAACAGACATGTTTTCGATGAATGTTTGTATTTATTTTTGTAACTACATCAATTGCTGCTGACAATGTATTAGATTTTGATCTAAAACGATATTATTGTTCAATGAAAAAGTTTTTAGCGTTAAAATACTCGTTAAGTCTTTTATATCTTACTTTTTCAAACACTTTAGAAATAACAGGGAGCACCGATATGGGTCTGTAATTACTAGGATCAGTTTTTGGTCAAGATTTATGGATTGGGCTGACTTTCGAAATTTTTAGGCTGTCAGGAAATGAACCATTTGATAGGCATTTATTAATGCAATTTGTAAGGTCAGTGGTTATTATGATGTATACCCATTTTATAGGATATAATGAACTATGAGTTACAAGGGAACTTGCGCTCACCTCGTATATTTTTAAAATACTCAGAACAAACTTGCATAACGCTGACATGTTAGGGCAATTAAGCCTATGTTTACGTCGGCAGCCGCGACTGTTGATGAAGCCGCGTGGTCGGACCAACCTTACACTCAAATTAATAGCTAGTGAGACGGACCTGTTCTGTTGTAATCTGAGTGATTCACAAAGACAGCATTGCTAGAAATTTGTTATAAAAATTAAAGCATGAATACAAATCAGTTAGCTACATTATCGCATTACGTAATCCTGTAATGATAGTTGTAAGTTTCAGAAATAAATAAATAAATAAACCTATATCAGAATAAAAATCACCCACAGAAAGCTAATGAAATGCAAAATTTAATTACGTTAGTACCAATAATATTTTATTAAAATAAATAATAAATAATACAAAAAAATTAACAAAACACCGACACACAAAGGCGATGTTTACGCATGTCGACTTGATCACATATAAAACATCATTACAGACTTTGGATTCATAAAACTTGTAGATATACGATAAGAAAGCATATTGAGGATTATTTTCATATATAATACTAGTACAAAAGTATACTAAACACATTATTACTTACATTTTAAAAGCACAAATCACAGTACTACTGGCAAAACTTGATACAACAATAGAATAAATAATAGTACTAACGTGCAGAAGTTGCACTCTTTTGATGTTGACTGCTTGCCTACATAGTTATTATTAATCAGATAAATCACGCACGCACGCTAAATAAAACTTTATCGCTGCGCGCGAGTGTCCATATAACTTTGCATCTTTTCTCCTTACTACGTCACAACGGACTTTCCGTGGTTGCTAAGGGCTGTTAATAAAGAGTAAAAAATACATTGTGAAATGGTAAGTTACTTAGGTAAAGTACCTATGCTGACTATAATCGACCATATTATCTACTATGTGAGTTCTGTGATGCCCAACGCATGCAACTTACAAGGCCATTTGTCGGAAATTCGTATAGGTAGATAGCGTAAACAACAAATAAACCCGAAATACGATTCCTAACAGAAATATAATCGTAATCTGCTTAGTTAAAATCTTGTAAACAAAGTTTTAATTTCAGTATTTTGTGCTATTATAACTAAAATATTTTAAATTTTAATTACAAAAGACAAGTAAAGGTATGTAAGTATATATAACATAGTAAGTACTTAGGTAGTGAAGTAAATTTCAACTAAGTTTTGTAATAAACTACTGAGGTATTACTTTAAATTATTACTTAATTATTTTTTCGCTATAAGTATCTATCTAACAAAAAAATGAAATAAATTTACCTTTCATTATCCTTCGGTACCTAACTCAAAAAATGATATATCTGAACGACATTAAAACTTTTTAACTATTTTATCCTACAATTAAATATACTAAACACTAAACAAAAACTATTTCGACGAGTATTTCAACATGTATTTACAAAACTGTAACATTTTCAATCGCCTAGAGCGCGATAGCCCCGACTGCGATCTACCCCTGGGGCAGCTCGCGATTGTAGGTAATTATTTCACGCAGGTAGCAAGAGTGACAGAGGCCTGACACAATCCCTGTTTTTTTTTTGTTTTTTTTTTCAATGGTATCTGTTACCTGACATAGACTTTTTACTAACCCATAGACGCGTTTTTTTAATCTACAGCCGTCTAGTCTTGACATTCATGAAGATTTTTGTAACTTTCCATAGATAAAAAGTTGTTTGAAATGTAGAAGTCAGCGAGGCCGCTCTAGTCGCCTTAATGTTCAACCGGAAAAAATATTAGGCGACTATGTTCGCCCGGACGTTTGAGTGGTTGAAGAGGGTGATGGAATTTACTATGAAAGTCACCTATAGTTTAAACTTTTAAGTATGAAACGCGGATGAAGACGCGGGCAAAAGCTAGTTATCTCATATATCACTTACTTAATTGCGACTGGGTAAATGGTGCCACCGACTTCGAAGCTTCCCTTCTTGAATTGCATAACTGAGGTGTTGTTTATGCAGGTGCCTTCAGGGAATATGAGGATTGGGGGGTTGTCCGGCACCGATATGTGTTCTTTTAGTCTGGAAATTGAAAAATATATTTAATTTCTAAAATTATATAATTGGTCCTCAAAGCCGGATTGATGTTATAACATTAAAATTTCGTATATAAATATGAAATAAGTTATAAAGTATTCGAGTAAGCCGCGGAAATTAACTTTGCAAACAAACTCTTGATTTTATCTAAATTGATTATAAAGTTTAAAATATTAGTAATGTTTAAGAAAATCTTGACAACTACGTTTTTTCCTAACCTGTATATAATACAAAGTTGCATATAAGAAAGAAAAAAAAATAGGCATAAAATATATTTTTTGTGTTTGGTTGTGTTCAGTCGTGTTCGATTCTCGCCACTTATCATACAAAACTCAGCAGTACTGTGCTGGTTAATAAAGTTGAAATTTTGTGCAAATATGGTCCCGGTCGAGCCGGGAATACAGCTGCAACATTCCTATACTACGTAAAAATAACATGTTGAGTTTATCAACAAACTGCATACCTTCTGGCGACCGCGTGTCGATCTTTGACTTCCGACCTCTCGAACCAAATGTGCGGCGAAGCCCTAGCTAATGCCCTCTGCAAAAGCCCAAGGAAACCGTCGTGCCTTTGACCAATCTGAAACATGTATGATTGTTAAATATGTTCGGTAGCACAGTAGCTTAGATAAGAGTTGCGGGCGGTATTTGTAAAGCCTACAAAAAATTACTTACGGGACTGGATGTTTGCCCATATGCAATTTATGCATGTGGTTGTGAAATAAATTGCACTATTCTTAAGAAATTTCTAGTGTTTAAGTAACTTTAATAAGAAAAGGAAAATTTAATATTATTTTAATGAACTATAAATTTTGATATTTTAAAGTACTTTACGAACAGCAGTTAAAGTAAAAATCAAAACAAGTTACAGCCTTTATTACTGGACCACAAGCCCTGCTCTCATTTCTGAGAGGGTTTCAGTCCAAGGAAGTAACCACCGCGCTGTCCCAATGCGTGTTTTTAGCGTACTCCACATGTCTTGGAAATATTTCTTTTTAATTTCTCAGACATACAGGTTTCCCCACTATTGTCCAAACACTCAACAGCTACTCAATTTTAAGATGCCGTTAAGTCTCGTGCTGTCTCTATTGTGACTGTGACACCACGAGAATTAACGGCGTCCGAGTGACCCGGGTCGCATCAAAGTAAGGATTGTGATAACATTTTATGAACGTTCAAGGTCAAACGATTGTCAGAATCTACGACCAGGTTATAGTAATGTCCGACGAGCCTCATTATCGAGTGAGTCTCACAGATCACAGAGTACTTAAATTCGAAATGATCGATTTGTATGATCGACCTGGTTCGTAAGACGAATCAATACTTTAATGATCCAATCATTAGATATGAATGAATGACACACGTCTATTGAGTAGCGTTTGAATGTTTGGGCACGTTTCCTTCACCGCTGAGCTAGTAGTAAATTAGCACTTAAAATAACCATTACAGTTCCAGCCTATGAAGGTCCATTGCTGAAGTATTATTTAGATACTCTCCCGATTTGTTTTTGGTTCCCTCTGCTGGATCTTACGACATCCACGGAACGGTATGGCGTAGTGCAGGGATACCCAAAGTAGTCGATATCGACCCCTCGGGGTCGACAAGGTCTAAAATCGACCCCTATTAATTAAACACAAGTTCTTATTTGAAACTTTCAAGATACTGTATAAGTTGTGTTACTTGTACCAAGTTGTTTTAGGAATGACTAATATTTTAGTAGGGAATATCACTGTTGTACTTTTTAAGCTGGCAATACATGTTGGCAAAGCCTCGGCCAACGCGAACGCAGGCAAATTGATAAAAGTGACTGCTACAGTCTACATGTTGGCCAAGTTCGAATGAATCAACATATTGACATGGCCAACTAACATGTGGACAAAACTTGCCGAGTCCAGGCGAGCGTCTCCGATTTGTGCAGCAAAGCCGACACTGTTCCGAAGTGAGACGAGTCGTGGCGAGCGATCCCGAGTGATGGCAAGGCACCCCAAACGAACCGTATACATGCTGGCTCGGCCAGCTGGGCGAGCGAAGACAAGCAATGGTGAGGCTAGACAAATGGAGATGGGCTGGGCTGTCTATACGTTGGTACTCGCCTTTACTCGGCCAACATGTATAGCCGGCTTAAAAACTCAATAATTTAATAAGCGTGCACAAGTTCGTACAAGATGAAAAACTCGGCAAGTCAATAAGGCTATGGGGGTCAGAGATATCAGTTCATTTTGGAAAAGGGGTACCTTGCCAAAAATTGTTTGGGAATCCCTGAGGGTAGTGGATATTCTTAAACCGCCACTGCACGGTCTGCTACGCACTTCAAGTTGCAATTATCAAAGTTATTGCTACCGACAGGGTGAACCCAGGTTCTAACGTGGGTTCCTCTCGTACTATGAAATTTACTGCGAGTGCTTAACGTCCGAGCTACTACGTTCTACATACATACATACATATAATCACGCCTCTTTCCCGTAGGGGTAGGCAGAGACCACTTCTTTCCACTTGATACGATCTACGTTCTATATCCCAGATAATTGATAACCTACGTATTTAAAAGTTTAATTCTATGTACAATATATACTTATACCTACCCATTTCTTTGCCACGTGACACAATCATGCTAGCAAATAGAAAAAGATGATATGTGTTGCAAACATAGATAAATACAAAACCATAGACACATTAACATACACTTAATTATTACATTCGAAATTAATATATATTATATGATGGCATAGTATGTAAGTAAAAATAAGTAATTTACGAGATACACCTAACAACAGCGGGTCATAAAGGACATATACTATACAAAGTCAAGTCGTCGTCAAAATAGCTAATATTATCTTATTATTATTATTATTATCTAAAAAACGTCACCTCCACACACTTAGGATTTTCTCGTGTATCGCGGGGGCAGTTTACATACATAAATTTCACAAGGATAAACATTCGGACGCGGAACAATTATTTGTAGGCCATACAAATACTTGTTCCGTGCGAGATTCGAACCCGCGACTCATTGCTATGCCACTGCGACGTCCCACTGCTGGGCAGAGGCCTCCTCTCAACTCTGAGAGGGTTTTGGCGAACTTCACATGTCTTCGAAATATATTTTATTTTTTATTTCTCATACTTGCAGGTTTCCTCACGATGTTTTCGTTCACCGTGGTAAATCAGCACTTAAAATTACAATTAACGATTTCATTGGTGCCTGTGGGGATCGAACCTGGGACTTTTTATAAGCTGTAAGTAATATCTACTACTTATAAATAAAGGAGTCATGAACACCAACGAAATTGTTAATTGTTATTTTAAATGCTGCTTTTCGTTCTTGGTGGTGAAGGAAGACATCGCGAGGAAGGAGATTATCCAACATGTCGCAGTAGCAAACCTATCGCACTTTTATCCGCCATCTAACGGAGGCTGTAACATATTTCTGGTATCACCTATAGTGACTATTACTCTCTTTTTGAGTTGTTATCAGGGAGATGCTGATAGAGACCCATCTCCTGTTTTATTCTCCTCCGTGGGTGCCGTAAGAGGAGACCTCTTACGGCACCCACGGGAAGATATGGGATAGTGGATTCCTTCACACAGCCACTACACGGCTCTCCATCGGTTGTCGGTTGGTCTAGCTAATATGGATGGCCCATTGCCACATCAGCTTACTGTTTATATGGCCTACAAATATAGTCTATCCGCTTAGATAGTGTCGGTACACCCGGAGGCGCACTTATAATTTTGCTTTTATTTTATTACTTTTTTACTGTGTTTGTTAAATAAATGTTTTTCTATTCTAAAAATAAAATTGAACACTATTTAATTCTTATGGTTATTGTAATAAAATACGAATATAAATAATAAAACAAGTTAAGTAGCAAAAAACCTTTCACTACTAGCCAAATTGTCCTTCGGGTTTACGGTACGCTGCAAGGGGCGACCTTTGATGTCGCCGCGGGGCCTATGAAAAAATGCGGCAAAAACCAAGGAGGCGCGACACAAAGGCGACCGTATCTAAGCGAACAGACTATAATTGTTCCGAGTCTAGATGTTGGTCCATGTGAAATATATGTATATTGCTTGCATAATACAGGAGAAAATCCCAGAGTGGGAGGTGCGGTATTTAAAAAGAAAGTGGATTATATAGTCTTAAACTAAATTAATTTTCAACATCACAGTTATGTGTAGAGAAAATAAATCTAAGCTATGTTACGCAGCATGCTTCTTTCGACCCTGAACATTCACCATCATCACTGTAACTCACCAACGAGTAACAGTTATCGCACATCAGCACCAGCACGTCGATGGGGCTGGTATGGTTCGCCACGCATATCCCGTTCTTCGGTTTGTTCACGTCACCATCATGGTAGGTGATCACCATCGATATACACCTCGAGAGGAAGTTGAAGCTCAAGATCGAAGTCGCATAATTGACCCGTTGCTTGAACGGACCGTCGGGTAGAGTCCCAACGCAGGCCGTGCTTACAATCAGCCACCAAACCTAAGCGATGAAATGAGGGGTGATATTATGAGGGTTGCTCCCGTGTTCGTGAGGTGCGTATGGGAGGGGGGGATGGGTAGTGTTGTGCCGCATGCTGGTGCAAGACTGGACACGTTAGATTTGGCAGGGGTAGCTCCATTCAAGGTTATGTAAAATACCTTGAAGAGAACCTCACCCATCCCACCACCACCCAAAACATTAAGATGGCTACAATATCTAATTGGTCATTTTGAATGTAGCTAAGTTCATAAATGTAATAATATATATAATATATTTTCAATGTACCAAATGATAAAAGAAAACACAATAAAACAACCAAGAAAATATTGCCCGATATAAACATACACAAATGCCAGCCCAAAAAAACGAGCTCGTGCGAGTACAGATCCCGGTATAAACAAAGATAGTATAAAAAACTACCAAAGAGAAGAAACTGTTGACACTGAGCAGTATGACGTCAATTGGACTCGTATGGTTGGCAACACAGAATCCGGTGGTCTTCGGCATGTACTGAGTGTCGTGGAACGTCACCACACAAGACAAGCATCTTAGTAATATTCTCATAGACAACTTGTATGCGATTGCGCCGAAATATCGGCGCCATTTTGTTGATGGGATCATGCTCACTGCTAGCATTGATGTTAACAGCGTCAGCACCTGGTGTTGCCAGTAATAACGGTAACTTTTATTAGGATTTGTTAAATTATAGTAACATTTTACTAACGTATTTAGCTGAATGTATTATTCTAAATCCAAAAATAAAAATATGTATGAGAAATGCTACAATAATTAGGTGGTAGAACACTTTTCTATATTCAGTGTCTCTCTGAGTAGGCTTACCCATTTCTGCCGCTAAAAACCAGGGCTTGTACTTCCGCGTTCTGGTCTAAAGATTATAGAGGAGCCAGTATAATTGCAGACTGTGAGACATTCCATCTTAGTCCTCGGAAGTGACAATGCATCTGCGGCATTCTTTTGTAGTTGGTTGCAGATGTCTATGGGCTGCAGTAGCCAGTTACCATAGAGTGGTCTATAAGTTCGTTTGTCAGTTAAAAAAAATCTAAAAACAGTCCATAACTGGACAAAAGCCTTTACCACTGTAATTGACACATTATATATATGGCAAATGCGAGTCAGAGCCGCCGATTCTTGCCATCCCCCACAGTTGACTCCTTAGACAACTATCGGTACGAATCCATCACTACTCCGGGAGAAAACCTTGAAGCCTATCAAAATTCCACTGCTTAACATGAGCTTCCCATAAATAGCCTTATAAGGGGGATATTTGCCATAGTTGCCACACTTGTCAAGGGGATTGGTAACTGCATGTTTTTCGTTTTTTATTCAGCTCTTATCAGAAAGTTGCTGCTGCCCATCTTCTGGATCCGCTTGTCTTTGTCACTTCATACGACACCCACGGGACGATTTGGGGTAGTAGATATTTCTATACCGCTTCAACACAATTAACACTATTTAATATAATGTGTAAAAAATCCTGTCAGATCCGTGAGGATGCTTTTCCTTTTAGGTATTGTGATAGGATTCTGTTCATGAAATAATTTTCATAGAATGAATAAAAAATTACCCCGCATAAATTATATGGCAAAACTAACACGGTAACACGGGCGACGCGGGCGGCTGTCGGGATACCGCCACATGTTCCGAGACACTGTCGCCTCCGAAAGTGTTGCAAGATTTTTAAATTTGCTGAATTATAAGCTAATTGTAGTAAAAAGACATTATGACATTTTAAATGACAATAACATATATATATATATATATATATATATATATATATATATATATATTTTCATTAATAAGTTTAAATTTTTTTTATAATATAATTGCGGTATGTTCCTCTTTCAGAACGGACAGAGATTTTCTTTACAAATTGTATAACAAAATTACTTTAGGTTTGAAAGCAGCCTTTTAAACTTTAAGTTTTGAAAATAATCCCTTTTTAACGGACTTATAAAAGGAAGGTTCTATGTTTCTCCTGTTTGACTGTATGTTTGTTTTTGTGTGATTTTTTCAGTAGTCTACATACTGTAATACTGTTATGTAAACTTACAATTTTACGCACATCAGACATCGCTAATTGGGATTAAGGTGAACTTTTGCTTTTGTTACGCGCATGTTCACACTATCTATTCTGTTTATAAATACAAAACAATGCCTCAGTGTTGTATTCTTTAATTTTTTTCAAATATCTGCGTTATGGTTTATCCATTTCTAATGTAATAAATATAAAATATATATTATGTAATATTTAAGAAAGAAACGTTAATATCTACATTTTTCCAACATATTAACTTCCTCCGTTATGAAATCTGTCAAATATTTCACTCCCTAAGTGTCGTCGCCCTGGTGGCAGAAAAAACCGTGGCTTGTGACATTCTACACAACAGGTGTTAGTTAAGTACTTAGTCCACTTACCCCAATGACGAAGATCAATAGCCTTAAAGGTAGAAGGAAGAAGTACCGCACCACGAAGCCCATCATCCATATGATGGTTAGCCTCCACGTTAGAAACTCGTACTGTCTAAAAGCATAAAACACATTGAGGATAATACACACACACCTTCTGTAATTACTTATCGATAAACAATCTATTGAAATACTTAACTTAAATTAGTTTTTTTAAAACCCTGGAAACAAAAAGTACTGATGATCTCCTCATAGCTAAGAACACTCCCGCTAGTAAACTTTTTCAAACAAAAAAAAAACTAAATCGTTCATTTCAGTTCGGTTAATCCGTTGGGAAGCAACGATGCCACAGACGTACGAGGGTGGTCCCATAAGTACCCGGCCTGACCTAGAGATGGCGTTAGGTGTTTGAAAAATACACCGTATTAGAAAGTACGCAATCTATGAAGTATATTTTTTTAAGATAATTAATAGAATCAGGCGTTACTTTGCGGAAGTCCATTATATTAAAGTTTTATTTTTGTAAGTCATTAATATTCTCTTTTGTACACCACCCTCGTACAGATACACAGATACATACGTTAAACATATAACAACTCTCTTTCTAATCGGGGGTTATTGAAGCTAAGAGGACGCCTGATATTCTGCAATGAATAGCTTTCGGAGTTTTCTCCTTAAGAATATAGATTTTCATTAATAGCCTACATAATCATCCATATATATAAATTGATTTTGGATTGTGGATACCATCCCCATACGTATAGTTATCACAGCAATCAACACCTTCGTTTGGTTTTGATGGTATATAATATTTTATAGACATATTGATTATTTAACTTACTCTGTGGTGTAATACCACCCTTTTAAAACATTAATGGAACCGAGCACACAGTTCTCCTGGTGGTAAGTGGATGTTGTGGTCCATAGACACCTACATGTATACATTGAGAATAAAAATGTCAATGCAAATTCTAATTCATCTATTTATTTGTGAATACAGTTAATTAGATGTTAGTAGAAAAATGCATTGAGTTAAACAAATGATATTTTCAAAAGTTATCGTGTTTACTCCACCATGCGGACTTGATTAATCCACACCATAAGCTCCTAAAACCTCTTTTTAAATAAAAATAGCAATTAATCGATTTAAAAAATATATTAATAAGTTCACAATCATTTATCTTACTGACAATGTGCTTTTTATATCATTTATATATATATATATATATATATATATATATATATATATATATATATATATATATATATAATTAAATATAATTGCTAGATACTATTTCGTGCGACCAAACGTTGGAATCTTAATTTTTAAGCCCTAGCAGAACATACCTGCTCGGCTAGGCATGCAACATTTACAGTAGGTATCGTGATTCAACTACAGTGTGGTGTACAAATATGTTTCTTTTCGTTATAGCCAATAAAAGACAAATAGATAAATTTAAAATAGATAACACATTATAAAAATACAATAATCGCCAGTGTATTACATATTCACAAAATTTTTAGATATTATAGCTGAGAAGCATTGTGCAGTGATACCCATGACATAAAACATTTCATAATGGCGCCTCTACGTCTATATTGAGAAAAAAATAAAATATCAAATAAATAAAAATGTCATATATTAAAATTACTATTACTATTATTAAATACACGAGTCAACAATAAATACCGCATAGGGCTAATGAAAATAAAAAAAATACAAGTAAAACGGATCTGCATTCTCTACACTCACCAAACGAAACAGCATAAAATAGCATCACCATGCTGCTATTTTACACTGGTAGTCAAGCTGACCCATTAAGTTATAGCGTGACTGCATACGTAATAACTTGTTTCCGAAACGCCAACCAACCTCACCTGCACAGGGCAACTGAGAATTGCCGGTATTTTTTTTTATGAACTGTAGTGACAAAATGAACTCACAGTTCACCTGATGGTAGGATACTACTGCAAATTATGCACACCTGCATTCAAATAAAGAAGGCTGCAGATGCGTTTTCACCTCTGAGAACAGATGTAATGGGTCACAGCGTGTAATTAATACTGATTCTCTACACTCTTACACCGGGACACAACAGCATTGCTGTATATCCTAGGCAGAGAAAGGGTCCTACAACTTAGCGGCGACACATTCTTAAAAGGTTTATATACAGGTAGAACTCGTTAAGAGATTGAGCCTGTGGACGAAAAAGCAACTGCACCTGTTAGTCCTAGTTAGAAGGTTCCAACTTCTCAACTCCTCAGCCTCGAAGACGGAAGTGACCTGGTCCTCGATGATGGATTCCATACCGGCCTTGACTAAGTCCATGCAATGGTAGAAATGGAACTCCAAATTTGTCTGAAATGTTTATATACATTTATTAACTACTACTCAAGTTTGGTAGGTCTTCTTACATTTAATAGATCACAAGCAGGATTTGATCCCCGCCGGCACCATTGAAATTGATAATTGCAATTTTAAGTGGTGATTTACCACGTCCTCACTGGTAAAGCAAATATTGTGATGAAAACTGCACGTCCAAAATTGTCATCATTAATATACCCGATAAACGTTGTTCTAGGCTTTCCGGTAGGTGGCGCGATGGATTTCATTCAGACTTAACTCCCAGACTACTTATCTTTTTCAGTGTACGTAGAAATTTAATTTATAAATCAACCACATGGGGGTCTTCTATATGGGAATTTGGCGGTTGGAATTAATTTGAAGAATTTATTTGAGCACTCCCTGTAGAAGAGATGCAACACCTCTTTGTACCATCAATTACTAACGGATTAACAGAATCACTAATATATATATACATATATATACACTAGCTGGCCAGGCAGACGTTGTTCTGCCCTTTTAGACGACCCTTCATATAAAACATCCTTAAATGCGTAACAAAAAAAATATTGAGTGTCACTTATCAGGATAAAAACTATCCTATCTCTCAAGTTAGACCGAACTGCACAGTGTGAAAAATTTCATTGAAATCAGTTCAGTAGTTTAGGAGTTCATCGCGGACAAACAACGTGACACGTAATTTTTATATATAAACATTAGTGATTCTGGTATATATATGTATATTAAAGCCATAACGATATATACAAACAGACCAGAAGATGTATATAGTCTGTTCGCTTAGATACGGTCGCCGCGTGCGGCGTACACCCGAAGGAGAATTTGGCATTTTAAAACTAAATACCGTATTGAAAGATTCTTTGCCCCCTAATTTGTTTTTATTCTTTATATTCGTATTTTATTCCAATAACCATAATAATAAAATAATATTTTATTTTATTATTAGAATAGTAAAACATTTATTTAACAAACATAGTAAAAATAATAAAATAAAAGCAAAATAATAAGTGCGCCTCCGGGTGTACTGACACCAACTGACACTATCTAAACGAACACATTATACCTCTGTCGCCTCTTACGACACTCACGTGGGACAATATGTGCTAGTGGATATTCTTATACTGCCACTACACACAATATGGAATGAAATACAAGGATTTATAACTGACTAAAAAAAGGAGGAGGTTCTCAATTCGTGTTTTTTTTTAAATTCAATACAGAGTATCAATAATACTCATTTTAGTTTACAAAGTTTGAAAGCCAAGTTTTTACTTTTGCCACTGATGCAGAAAAAACCTGAGTCTGGGAAGAACCAACAAGAATCTCAACAGTATTTTTTTTTTGAGTCGCTTTTTACAATTGGCTGTACAATTAATCGCAGCTACGTCGGTTAGTGATCGTACAACTTCTGAACGACTTAACCGATTGTCCGAAGTCATAGTTATTAACACAAAATATTTGGTTTTTTAGACGACGTTAGAATCCGATAGGCAGCGCTGTTATAAAGTTTATAACAAATTCTATATTTATAGATCACAATAGTAAACCAATTGGTTTAGTGCCAGAAAATTAAATCATAAAATATTAAACCGACAGGTACTATGATCGAGTTGTCAATAAATTTTATATTAAAACTGTAAGTTCAGTGATTTCACAGTTAAGCTCCCAGCGCCACTTAACTGAAATGTAACTAAGTCTGTCGCTCCACCTAGTATTTTTTTTTGATTTTTTTTATAGAATAAGCTAACACTATAATCTAGTTAATTATAAAATTAATTTAAATTCATTGTGCAAGCGTAAATGCAAGACCTCTCACCTCGCCTATACCCTGCTCGGTCCGGTGACCGTTCTGGCCCTTCCTATAGTTCAACTCCGGAGAAGGACCCAGTATTTCTTGCCTTTCTATCACTGTCATCTTTGTACCTGAAACAATACATCACTGTTATCTTACTGTGTTGAGAAAGAGACAGAAGGACGAACACGGTTTTTAAAAAGAACAGTACTATCAATACCCAACTTTTTTAAAGAATTACGGGTGAAAAACATGCAGATAGCCCACCTCTTTGTAAGTGTATGCTGTAGCCCATAGAACATAGGGCAACCTGCATCCACTTTCGATTTAGAATCAAAATACAGAGGGGTTGAAATCCCTTAGGATAACGTGAAATGCCTCGTTATCAGTAAAAAGGGTGGCTGGTTCTCGTCATTTGTCTTTTTTTGTTAATTAAAATAATGTTGACAAACGAGCACACAGTCCACCTGATGGTAAGTTGAAGCTGTAGCCCATAGACATCTATCCTCAATTAAGAATCAAAATGCAGATGCGTTGTCACCTGTAAAAGGGATCTCCGGTTCTCTACACTCACCATACAAAACACAGCAGCATTAAGCTGTTATTTTATGCTGGTATTTTGTGAGAGCGTGGTCCTACCCCGGTCTAACGGACCCATTCGTGCTGCAACCACAATAATGCTGCAGCTCTAGACTCTATCGCGTAACAAATCAAAACAGTAACATTAAAGGTCTCCAGACAGTACACAACTGTGCAAGCACAGAATCACTCTATTCCCTCACACTTTATATGCCGATGGCACGAATCCAACACGACCGGAGAGGTATCAGGTGCAGAACCAACGACTTCAAGAGCCTTCCGAGGCACGGGGGTGAAGCGCCACCAACTTCCTCGCTCCGGGCTGGTATTGGAATTCCTTGACAAAACTTCTTGAAAAACTCAATAACTGATTTTCTTTGACTCATTATAAGCAGTATCGTTTACAATCACTAGACCAACGAGGTAGCCGCATTAAAATCATACTGTTATGGCGTGATCGCGGAACAGGAAGAATATCAAAATT
This sequence comes from Parnassius glacialis, assembly GCA_033319125.1. Taxonomy (NCBI): domain Eukaryota; kingdom Metazoa; phylum Arthropoda; class Insecta; order Lepidoptera; family Papilionidae; genus Parnassius; species Parnassius glacialis. The sequence goes on from JAVANC010000004.1 coordinate 55,780,799, forward strand.
ATTGCAATTCATACAAATGTGAACTTTAATAACTTAAGAATAAACTCGATTTTCGGATCACAAATACGATATAAAAGGTCCTAAAACAATTTTAGTTACAATAGAAAACTTTTAATCATAGGAATTAAGTTTAAAAATGCAAAGCAATAAAATATCCTGCTCCGCGACCGTGCTTTATTTACGTCCAAGCTCGCACACAATACTATGCTGGTAACCATCATCCATCTCTCTATGCTGCTAAACGAAATTTTATATGAGCTACCCTATTGCGGATTGTCAGGACTATATTCTTCACCGTAAAGTACATAGCACACATAAAAGCACTTACAGTTGCAAAAATCTTTTTTAATCTATGCAAATAAATAACATTAAAGTGTCTGTTTGTAATGTCAAAATAACAGCTTTTTACTAAATGCATATGAAAGGATATACGGCACTCATAACAAAAAAAATTGTTATGAGGACCTTCTGTCTGTTTGTACACACACGACTAATGAAAAATACCACTTTAAAGCTAAATATTTCGCAAACGGACGCCTGAATCGAAAATATGTCCACACCACCAATGTTTGTCGTTGGATAGATCTTTCAAACCTATCCAACGATCACCCACATGATGGAATACGAGGGCGGCACTGAAAATTTTGGGAATCAAGGAAGTGACACGACATTACTATTTAAAAATGTATTTATTGCTTTTCGAAGTATTCTCCGCGAAATTTGACACATTTTTCCATACGATGGAACCAATCATTGAAGCAACCATTCCATTCGGAAGTTGGGGTCTCCAAAATGGCCGTTTTGTAGGCGTCCACAGCTTCTTCAGGTGATGAAAATCTCTGTCCACGCAATTTATTCTTTATTTTAGGGAAAGTATAGAAATCATTAGGGCTTAGGTCAGGGCTGTACGGCAGATGGTCTAATAATTCTATGTTTTCTTGCTCTAAAAACTCTTTTGTTCTGTGTGCGGTGTGAGAACTCGCATTGTCGTAATGGAAGATGATGCGGCGGTTGCAGTTCTCTTTACGGAGTTCAGAAACGACCTGTGGCAAACAAATGCTAGCATACCATTCTGCATTAACCGTTCTTTCAAGTTCAAGAGGAATAGTCGTAACATGGCCGGTTTTGGAGACAAACGTGGCCACCATTTTTTTTGCAACACTCCGTGAACGAACAATTTTTGTTGGCTTTAACTCATTGTCGAACACCCAAACTCGTGACTGGTTTTTTGTTTCGGGTTCGTACGCGTATATCCAGGATTCGTCACCTGATACGATGTTGTATACAGCATTTGAGGATCCTGCGTGGAATCTTTCGAGAGTTCTGACGCACCAAGTAACGCGAGCCGCTATTTGCTCTTCACAGAGCGAATGCGGCATCCATCGGGAAAACAACTTTTTACACCTAATTGTTTATGCAAGATTATTTGTATTTGACTCATGCCAATGTCTAAAGTTGCCTGAATTTCGCGGTATGTCACATGTCGATCTTCCTCAATCAGCTTACGCACAGCATCAATGTTTACTTGGGTGACTGCAGTTTTTGGACGAGCTTGACGGGGATGATCACTGAGCTTGACACGTCCACGTTGAAATTCAGCAAACCAGCGATAAATTGTGGTTTTGGATGGGGCTTCATCACCAAATGCAGAAATCAACCGGTCAACACACTGTTTTTGTGTTAAACCACTTCGAAAGTCATAATAAATCATCGCTCTTGAATTTTCTCGAATCAATTCCATTTTCTCAACGACTAAACAAGTTTGACAAAATCTTGTGACAAGACCGAGAATCCTTTTTAAATAAATAAATGATATTCGATTTTTAAAACCAAGGAGTTTTAAATTAAAAAGATTTTAATATGACAGGAACAGTGGAAATATTCCATTCCCGATACTTTTAGTGCAGCCTATGTAGACGGGTAAAAAAATCCTCCATTTACTTGTACAAAATAAAAATGTTTTTTAAGATTTTTATTTCACAGTTTTCTAGGCGTGATTAATATCTATAACTATGCCAAATTACACATTTGTAGCACCTAGGGTATCTGAGCAAAACCGCGGACAGACGGACAAACGGACAGACGGACGGAAATGGCGAAACTGTAAGGGTTCCTTGTTGTGTAACTACGGTACCCTTAAAAACAATAAAATAACTTGACATTCTGAATTCGGGCCTTTACTTCTTTTTGTTAAATTACCCTTTTTACAAAAAACTTCTACCAATTCCTATTTTGCCACCACTAAGGATACAATTTGGTTTTTTCAAAAAATTTTGGGACCACTCGAGGTCCCTATTTAATAAGAATATAATTTATCGTGTAACATAAACAGAAAAAACCATATAGTCGAATTGTGAACCTCTTCTTATTATGAAGTCGGCTACAAAACATAATAAAATAACAATTATACAATTATAAAGAAGATAAAATGGGTTATTTTATCGCTCTGGAAGCGATTTCTCACAGACAACCTTTTTGCGCAAAAAAACTGACGAACGAATGACGAAAAGGGGAGGTGTACATAAATTAAACAAATAAGTAAAAATAAAATTAAGATAATAGCCTCACGATAGGGATGGGCAAAGGGAAAAAATATATCGATATATATCGAATCGATATTTTTAAACATTATCGATATATATCTTGTGTTAAATATCGATATATCGATATATCGTCATCATTTGAATGATGTAAAGATAAGGTCCAAAATTTTCTCTACTAACGGTTGGACAACGAAAAAAAACGATACAACATTTTAAAATATATCGAAATTGATACGAATTCGATACTCTAAAATAAATATCGATATGTCGATATATCGCTATCTAAAATATCGACGATATATATCGATATATTTTAAAAATAATATCGATATTTCGATATATCGATATTTTTCGCCCATGCCTACCTCACGAACGTTTCATTTAATTTTGATGAAAAAATAGAAATAGTGACGATAATTACTACAAGTAAAAAAAATGCCATCAAAAACATAACTTGAAAAAAAACTCAGTTCTTCTACCGTAAAAAGTTGTGAGATTATTCAGTCCCTACTTAAGGGTCCTTTTGTCTCAAGTTATTACTTAATTAGCTAACCTAACCTAACAACATATAATAGTGACCATATCAATATTAAAAATCTTTTATGTTTTAAATAAATAGATTGACTTGGCCATCGCATGAAAACACAATGTATCTCACAAGTAATACATATTATATTAAATTAGATTGTTTAGTGTTGCGTTGCGAGTTACGAGACTTAGTTTTTGTTACAAGTTATGTTTTTGATGGCATCTCATTTCTTTTTGTAGATAGTCCAACTTTCTTCCTTACCGGTCCCATCTACTTCTTGAATACCAACTACGGATTTTCGGGCAATTTACTACTTAACACTTTGTGGGATTTTGGTACAACTTCATAAGACATGTCCCATTCTTGCTTTTTCATTCCGTTGACCATTTTACAAGTTACCTTTCAACATAATTATATCTAGCTACCTATCTACATCTATTATTCCATTATATTATACATATACAAGTACAGATTCATTCACTGCAAATGTAACTTTGTAATCCTATTTTTTCTACGTCTGCTAGAAGTGCCTTAGAGTTTTGATGATTGTCAGTCAGTGATTGACAAAATTAAGAAAATTTGACTAGTTATAATTCTTAAACTATGTACTGGTTCAAATTGAATGAAATTTGAAATATATCGTGTTTATACAATGCATGCTTGGTTACTGAAAATTCAGGCTTCTAGTTTTATCCACAACGAAGTTATAGGGTTTCGAAAATGGCCTGAACTGCTTCGAGAAAAGGATGGTACGGCCGTGCCGCTTATTTGCTCGAATTGGCGAGAGATACAGAGAAGACTTTCATTAATAACTTTTAGATGGCGTTGAGTTCAATAACAAAAATCAATCCAATCAATCGGATCGTCCTTAGAATGTATGGAATCTTATTTAAAACTATACATAATATCTCAATCTATAGCTTACATTTAAATTAAGCGAGAAGACTCACCGATGCACAGACCAACAGACGTCAGTCCATATATTTTTTCAATGAATTTTTTGTTAAGTAATCTAACGTGAATTAATTAAAAAATAAACTAATCTTTTAATTCAATGTCTGTAGTTATTGTAACTGTAAAAATATGGATTTAATGTCTAGCTGAAAGTATAAGAACGATTTTATGTCGCGAAATTGAGGTATGCCCACATATCGATAGTGAGCACTCCCTCACGTTGTGGGGCGTGCAATAAGAACACAAGATTATGACAGTTTAGGATAAGTATGATAGATACAAGAAAGGGCGGTAAGTATGATCGGAAATATTAAAGTTCCAATTTTGATGACATTTTTATGTGGTACATAATATGGGGTCACTTATGTTCTCAGCTATAGTTGGATCCGGTCAGATCGCTATTTTTTCTATGGAATAAGGGTGACAAACGAGCACACAGACCACCTGATGGTAAGCGGTTGCATTGACCCATAAACATCCACAGCTATACATGATTAATTAGTGTGAAAAAGTGGCTTAATATTGCAGACCCATTTTACAGGTAGCAGGCGTTTCATTTTAGTCCTTTGGGGTCATTTTTGACCCTCCCCCCAAACCCCACGTAAGGGTACATAAGATTTCTAGAACCCCCGCCCCTCTTTTTACATAAGATTCTATTTCTTTTATCAGTATAATAAAATGATAGAAAAATATCAGTTACTATATAATTCCCAGTATGACGTAAATCAAAGTTTTTATTATATATTATATATTTAGACCCGGTCAGATCGCTATTTTTTTTATAGGATAAGGGTGAAAAACGAGCAGACAGTCCACCTGATGGTAAGCGGTTGCTGCGACCCATAGACATCTACATCTATTCTCTGTTACGAATCAAAATGCAGATGCGTTTTCACCCGTGAGGACTAGGATGGAATGCCTCATTTCCAGTAAAAAGGGCCTCCGGCCACCTGCACTCACCAAGCGAAACGCAGAGGTAAACCTCTACTTCACGCTGGTATTCTGTGAGGTCGTGGTACCAACCCGGTTCGAGCCGGCCCATCCATGCGACAGCAAAAGCTGCCGCCTGGCTCTACCACTGTTGAAAAAAAGATAATTTAAGTTTTATTCTTTTATTGCTATTAGATAAAGATCATCATTATATTATTATTTATTAGACAACTAGTTGAAATAGTATCTATTCTACAGAATATCATTGTTATAATTACAACTAAATTTTTAAATAATCTTAAAGTAAGCAAACATAAATCAGTTGTACAAATGAACCATCATCATCATCATCATACACATACACAGCCCTTCATAAGTGCACTGTTGACCATAGCCCTCCCCCAAGGAATGCCACAAAGTACGCTCCTGAGCCACCCGCAGTCATTGACTTCCTGCATGTCTTGCCAGGTCGAAACTCCATCTAATGGGGGCACGCCCTTCACTTCGCCTGCCGGTACGAGGCCGCCACTCGAGAACCTTTCTCTCCCGTCGCTTGTCGGTTCTTCGAGCTATATGGCTGGCCCATTGCCACTCCAGCTTACTAATCCGTTGGGCTATGTAAGGAATAATACTTTTAAAATAATGATCGACTAGTTTTAAATTAATCTTAAAGAAAATAAATTACACAGTAAAAGCTAGATCAAGTCAGATCATCAATTGTCGTGTGTATTGAATAGGTTAGTATAACCCATGTTGTCCAATCGAAAACAATTGGTAACTCATCAGATGCAGTGGCAGATGGAACTTCATTTGAAAATTCGACTTACAAAATATTACGTAAGAATGGGTTTTACTCCCCAAGATAAGGGCATGTAGAGGTTTTAACCTCCCCCTCGGTACCCTTACGTAATTAACGAATGGCCCCTAGGGATGACAACGCAAACATCTGCATTTCGATTTTTACTTGAAGATAGACGCTAGTGTCTATGGGCCACATCATCCACTTATCATCACATGTGTTGTGTATGCTCGTTTGTCACTCTTCCTGCTATTATAAAAAACTATAGCCGCAGTTCAGCAGCGTGAAAACAAAACGCAATCAACGTAACACTACACCATATATTACGTCAAACCGGTAGCAACAACTTGAGAAGATTGACTCACTTATTCCCCACGGTTACCCTTCACTTGCAGCTCAATGACCGAGTTAGGGTTGGCAGCATTACTATTTTTTATAGGTTAGGGTGACAAACGAGCACACAGTCCACCTGATGGTAAGTGGTTGCTGCAGCCCATAGACATCTACATCTATCCTCAATAAAGAATTAAAATGCAGATGCGTCGTCACCCGTAAGGACAGATGGAATGCCTCTTTTCCAGTTAAGTAAGGGTCTCTGATTCTCTACACTCACCATACGGAACACAGCAGCATTAAGCTACTATTATGGTAGCTGCTATTATGCTACTATGGGAATAAGGTGATCGCCACCATACTGGTTCTATGAAAATTTATTTAAAAATTGTATAAGCAAAATAATTGTTAAGTGAAATATGTTTGAAAAAATAAGCTCCCCCATCGATTGCCTTATAGGAAAAACAGTTGTCATAGTTGCTGTGCTTGGCAGGCGGGCTTGCAATTGCAACCAAAGATTTTTATTATTTTTAGCAGTTATCAGGAAGATGCTGGTACCTATCTCCTGTTTCAGTTACACTGTCGCCTCTTACGACACCAACGTCATTAATTGGGGGCTCTATTGAGCGTAATAGAAAATTCTGAAAACCCACGTCTCGCACGTGCGCCACCTTCGGCAGAATTAAGTTATTAATGTTTATTTGTTCATACATATCATTAACAACCAGTACATAATACTCCAATACTCTGGAGGTGGAGGAGGATGAAGAACGTTTAAAAGCATTGCAAATTTAATTTGAAACATACTTTAGCATTTTACCATCTTCTATAATTTACAGGCCTCAAAAATAGTACATTTGATATGAATAAGTTGGCAACCCTATGTCAAGTGCATTGAGTTTAGTTCTAGACTCGTATGATTTTAATATACATAGGCATATTAAAATCACAGTTGAAAGAGTTGAAAGAAAATCTCAATCATTTGTTAATTTTTAAATTTATATTTGCTTTAGAGCATCATCCAATATAGCTCCGCGATGTTAGCACCACATGTGCGGAATTTCGATTTACCAATTATACCATCTGAAAGGTCAGAAATTGGTCATAAGAGGTCAGTTGATCTTATTAATTGATTAGCGTTAGAAACATTTTTATTAAGGGTTAAAGTTTTTAAGGTCATTGAGAAATTTTAGCACCTCATTCGCGAAAAAATAATAGCTAATAATTTTCAACTGATTTTGATGATTGCTATTATATTAATTAAGGTTTTTGGAAATCGTGTTTTTTCATCATTTTATTCAAAATATTCTATATTTTTATCAAAATATTCTATATTTTTATCAAAATATTCTATATGTTTATCAAAATATTCTATATATGTAATTACTCGCCAATAGACGTCAGGAAGATTCATATTTTTTTAATTTATGTTTAAGTTGATTTATAAATAAAAAGTTATTGATTTGACTTTTATCTTTGTACCGAAACATCGCCAATAGGATAAAAATATTTGCACAGTGTCGGTTTCTTTACTAATGTAATTACTACCGTATTCTTTTTTTAAACCTAGGTATTTTTTTTCGTGTTTTTTTTTAAATATATTTAGATAAAAAATAGATGCGTTGATAAAGGGCTCACAATAATAGTTTTTCTCACAAAAGAAGGAACTTAAAAAAAAAGAGCAAAATAAACGGACTGGAGACATCTAGACTCGAACCAAGGTCCTACTGGTTTCGGGACCGCCCAATTTCCCACCTGAGCTATTATAACTATGTATACCGTAGCGAAATTTACCTTCGTATTCTAATGATATTGTAGCAGTTTTTCATTGCTTGAAAACACGGATAAAACGACATTTTCTAAAAATGAATCTTAGCTAGATCGATTTATCGCCCCCGAAACCCCCGACATACTAATCAGGGGTCGCAATACCGGACCTATTTTCAAAAACCGGTGTTTTCGGTATTACTTTTTAATGAATACCGAGATTCCGGTAGTTTCGGTATTTTCATTATTTCTAATGTAATGAGAAAAATATTCAAAGTATGTAATGGAACCGTAATTTTCGTAAGGGAATTGTTACCAACCAAACAATAAAACTGTGTTAAGATAAGAAAATCACATTTATAAAAAAAATCACTCATTTATTATGAAACTTTAAGAAATAACTCACTGCTACTGAGTTATTTTAAACGAGAAATTTCTAGTAATCAGCTTTAACAAAAACATAAAATACTCCTGCTAAGTAACTTCTTAATAGCTAAACACAAAAACCAAAATCGTAACATTTATTTATCTTATTCTCAGCTTTAACAAAACATAATGCTCTTTGGCGACTTATCTTATTCCTAAAAAAGTAAATGTGGAAATTGGAAACTATCATTCGCCATTCACATTCACTCTATAAATTTAAACTTAATACATTTCTCTTTAACAGTTTTAAATATGCTAGGTAAGATCTAGGAACGAGATTCAGTCAGTCTAATAGTGCACCTAGTGTTTTGTCACTTAATCTTGAGCGCATGATTACAAAAGTAGTAACCAGCTGAAGAGAAAGCTCCCTCCGACTCTACAATAGTAGGAGGAATGCTTCTCAAATTATGATATGCTAATTCTAAATATTTTCCTCTAGAACCGCCGTTTTCATATAGAACATTTCTATATTGATCAACACATCTAGATCCACATCGTCTGGAGTAATTTTAGATACATTATCTAGAGTCCACAGTTTCTTGCCATTTTGCCAGTTTCTTGCCAGTTTGAACTGCCATTTCTAATTGCTTCTTGAGCGGTAGTGCGTGTATTCTCCTCGTCTGTAGTAGAAACAGAAATAATCGTACGTTCCGTAGCCTGAGTCTGACCAAGCTGATGTAGGTCTGCAATATGTTTTCGCATTTCGTTGCCATTTGACCTTACAAAGATGTCGGAGTAGTAATCATCTGATGAATCAAAATATGGTTAAGGATTGTGCAAATAATTTAGAGTTGCAGCCACCAACAACCTGCGCTCTTTAATCCTTAGCTTCAAAGATCGGAGAAGTTCACGAGCAACTGGTTCATAATGCATAGCCTCTAACTTTTTGAGCATAAAAATAAAAGCCGCGTCCGAAGTCATCAGGTTGGCGTTTCTTTTGCAAACTTATTCGACTGTCGCTTTTAGGATTTCAAATAAATTGCTGAGATCAACCAGTTTTTTGAACTCATTCGCAGATATTTACAGGTCCTTATTTAAATATATTAGTGCCTTTTGAGTAGGGATTTTGAGTATGACAAATATTTCTAACATATCTGCTAAACAGTTCCACCGTGTCCTACAATCTAAAATCAAACTGAGCTCATGTCTTATTTCTTGTTTTACATATTTCTGCGATGTGGCATTATTAGTACCAGTTACTCGACTCCATCGAGTCAGTAATTCATTCTTGGGGCGATGTATACGCTTTTACAACAAAATTCCAGAAAATATACAAAATTTGACCTGCTCAAAGTTCAAAAACTTTATTAAACTAAGTTTGTATGAAAAGGGTTATTATAGTATTAAAGAATTTATAGATGATAATAACCCCTGGAAATGAGGTGATCGCTACCAAGCTATTTCTAATTTGTTGTGTTGTTAATTTGTGTAACATACATGATTGTAAGCTGTTATTAAAAAAAAGAAGTCCCGCTGGGTTTCTTGCTGGTTCTTCCCAGGACAGAGGTTTTTTTTCGAACCAGTGATAATTATACAAAAGAGTGACTTTCAATAAGTATTATTTATAATCTATATTGAATAAAAACGTTTCTGTTTCTGTTTCTATTAGTAGGCGACTTTCTAAAAATTTTCACAACGAATAATTCTTTGTAGATAAATTCGTTTGTTGAGTTTGGGAACTGTTTTCTTTTTTATAGGGCACGTCTAATATCACTAGCTGTATACCATGAGCAATGCATTGCTGGTGAAAAAGTGCTGCTTGTCTTCCAAATGCGATCATTATTACACTGATACCGTCAGTAGTTTTACAGACTATACCCTCATTTAGAGACAATTCGAATGCAGATAACTTCCAGTAACTGCAAACATGTTCTGGCCGGCATGCTACCAAACACTCTTACCAGGCCAAGATTGGCAAAATTATTGGTTAACATGAGACTGTAGATATTAATGTTCATACATCGACAATTTCCCAAACTCGTCCATTCATCCAGTGTCAAAGACAGTTTCACTCCGTCTGCTTTAAGTTTGCGCAGTTTTGTAATCAAAGATAATTTCACCGTCTCACTGCGCTTTAACACCATGTTTTTAATGGAGTTTAAGGATGCAGGCATTTTGTATCCACATTGCGCCATGATGGGCTTTTGGTCTACAGATGTAACAAAATGGCTCAATGGAAGGCCATCTAAAGCTGTCATACGAGAAACTGTGTCTGGTAAGTTTTAATGGCATAATATTATTTAACATAGGTTTACAAAGAAATACCGAAAAAAAACCGTAAATACCGGTTTCAGTTTACTCAATCCCGGTATTTTAAAGCTTTCACATCAGTCCGGTATCCCGGTATTTTCGAGATTCGGGATCCCGGTTTGCGCCCCAAATACTAATATTATGAAAATCGTTGGAGCCGTTTCCGAGATTCCGATTATATATATATATATATATATATATATATATATATATATATATGTGTGTGTGTGTGTGTGTGTGTGTGTATACAAGAATTGCTCATTTAAAGGCATTAGATTAATGTAAGTTACTAGTTTTAGTTGTTTTTTTTATAGGTTTTTAATATTGTATGTAACTAAAACACTTCATAAAATAAAAATGCAAATTCGATGCATTGCCTAAAGTTGTATTCACAAAGCTACGTACAAATTAAAAGCGCACCTAAATGTTCGAGAATGCTCATTCGATAAGGACATTTTTTGTTACTGATTGTGTATCTTATTAGTGATCGATGTTCTATACACTAACTCCCATAAACATTTTTATACGTTTAATTAGTGTAAACGTCAGAATGAGACAAAACACTATTTAACTAATAAAGCGTTTAAATTTTTTTATGAATACGACAGTATGTCTTAGAACCGACTTCAGAATGTGAAATTATTTTATTCTTTTCATTTCTTTGGAATCTTTCACTTTTTATTAAATGTTAATCTTTAGTCTCTTGTATTTTTTCTTGTTCATGTTCAGAATTACTTTTACTTACCATTGATGCCATTCTCCTTGATAATTGCTGAAGGTGGTTTATCGTCTGGTATGGGCGGATCTTCCTCGTCGGAGCTGTCGTGTCTCTGCAGTTTCTTGGCCACTTCGATGTGCTGGCGGCCATACTGAAAAAAATATTGGTTTGCTTTAATAACTTTCCTGAGCCACTTTATTTTTTTTTATAGAAAAAGGGTGACAAACAAGCACACATTCCACCTGATGGTAAGGGGATACTATGGTCTATAGATATCTACATTTATCCTTGGTTAAGAATCAATATGAAGATGCGCTGTCATCCCTGTGGACTATGATGGAACGCCTCGTATCCAGTAAAAAGGGTCTCCAGTTTTCTACACTCACCATACGAAACACAGCAGCATTAAGCTGATATTTTACGCTGGTATTCTGCGAGAGCGTGATCCTTCCCCGATCAAGTCAACCCACTCGTGCTACAACCACGTCTATAATATGAACATTTTGATGGTTTAACTATTGTGTCTATTTCGAATATATAAGAAAAATTAAAAGTACAAATTTATAAAAAAATGCCACGTTTTTAAAACGGACTGAAAAGGACTTCTTTTTTTATATTCTTACATTGTCATCCAATTCTGTGCTATGTTTAAAATTTCAAGTTTCTGCACCTCGACCCAAACAGAAAGAGAATCAATAACGAAAAGGAGTTTGTTAGTAAAAACAAAGTAAAGTATGTTGTCAGTTTTCACTTGGTTCTACCAAGCTGTGAACATAATATTATAGTAGGGTTAATGATCTAGTTTCTATGCATGTACAGTGAATACTGTTTTCTGTTAATGATTGTAAACAATTTTACGTAACTTTAAATAAACTAATAAATAAGATTAAAAAAGTCGTAGTGCAATATTTTCGTTACAAATTTTTACTTTTCTGTCTAAAAGTACCGTAGACAAATTTTTAAGACTAAAAAATATATTTTTTTATAATTTAAAAACAATGTATCATTTTACAAAATATATGTTATAAATTTTTACAGGAGTTTTGGCGGGATCAATTTGCCGTCAAAACTGCCGTCGGCGGATTGCTGCTATATATAGTTTTATTGTATCAATAAGGCCGCGTTCCGACGACACGCACCCGCTACGCGCACGCCACGCGCGTCAGCACCCGCGTCTATCTCGCTTTTAAATTTGTTGCATATAATTTGAGTGTTATGGCAAATCAATAAATCTGAAATTGCATTTATCGAGGTTCAACCGCACATGCCTCGCACACGCCACGTGCCCGCCTTGTTTCCGCTCCGGGTCGGCCCCGCGCTCGCCCCGCACACGCTCTGCACTCGCCTCGCTACGCCCTACGCCCGCGCTTTTTATACAATTTCAGATTTATTGATTTGTCATAAGACTCAAATTATATGCAAGAAATTTCAAAGCGAGTTAGACGGGTGCTGACGCGCGTGGCGTGCGCGTAGCGGGTGCGTGTCATCGGAACGCGGCCTAACGGTTTAAAGTAGAATTTGATACGTAAAAGTGATGCGATTTTGTGTATTAAATGTCTGTGCATGAACTATTGCATAGACATTTAATACACAAAATCGCACCACAACTAGTGGAAACGATGAAACAAGTGCTCCGATGGTGATGCAAACCTCAAGATAATGTGTTGGTTAGGCGCCTTCAGATACTGTCGTCATCGACAGTCTGCTAGTTCAAGCTGTCGTCAAAATCTCCCGAAAACTAAGCTATGTGACGCATCAACATAATATTTTGAAGATGTTTTTAAACAATTACATAAAAAGGATATGTTTTTATTACATGACACTGGCAAAAGTACAACAGCACTAGTCTATCACAAAGAAAAAAAGAATGTTAGAAAAATTGAGAATAAAATGACGTCAAACCATTGGGTGAAACACCGGTTATTGTAATTGGTTTTTTGTTTACATACGTTTAGGGCAACTTTTTGTGAAAAAATTATTTTTCTAGTATGACAATATATATCACGCCATTTTAACGTATACATACGCGTGGCTTAAGTAAAGGTGAACAACCCGCAGTTAGTGAATATTTTTTTTCAATTTTTTTGGTTGGGTTCTTTAGGCATATGCCAAAAGCATCGTTCCCTAAATAAGAAGTTCACGTATGAAGATTTGTAAGTAACAACTTGGAAAACATCCTAGCGGCAATTCTGATGCAGCTTTCGGCGGTATATTCTCTCTTTCTAGAGTCTCTCTTACTAATATTTGACCCACAACATAAATAAATGTTGGTTATCTTCTAAAATCCCACACTCATTGAGTTATATGTACTACGTACTAGAGAAACCATTCCAAACAAAAATTTTGTCCTACTCTATGTCTGTGACTACTACTCCCGCGCATGCGCGAATACTTTAATTTGATATAAAATAAGATATTAATATAAAATATCTTAATTTCATCTAAACAAACATGTTATATTTCTAAATAAAATGTAATAATAATTATTTTATGGAATTCACAAATCTTCAATTTACGCAATATTTAGTTTGTATGGATTGCACTACAGTTCAGTTGAACATAGTCAATGTTCGGAATGGCTTCTCTAGTACGTAGTACATATAACTCTCTATGCCCACACTCTTCGAAGTTAGGAGCGGCAGTTGTCCTTATCAGGAACCCAAGCTTTGTTGATGGATGGTGTCCTGAACGAAATGTTATAAATTAACCTTAAAGAATTTCCACTTAGCTAACTACTTAGTTTCAATTTTTTACGCGTGGTAAAGCAATGCTGCAGCTATATTATGGTTGTGGCAAGAATAGGTCGGCTCAACCGGGGAAAAACCACGCTCTCACAGAATACCAGTGTAAAATAGCAGCTCAATGTTGTTGTATTTCGTATCGTAAATGTAGAGAACCGGAGACCCTTTTTACTGGAAACGAGGCATTCCATCTTAGTCCTCAGTGGTGACAATTGATTCTGAATTGTAGATAGATGTCCATCAAGTGGACTATGTGCTCGTTTGTCACACTTATTCTAATTAAAAAAAAAATGGGTCTCCGGCTAATGAGAGTAGTCGAATGGTGGATTCGAATCATCATAATACTTTCGCTTTTGTGACATAACTCTATTTCAAACAATCAATGATCGGTACCAACGATTCTATGACCTCGTAGGGAAACGCGACCCATACTTAACTAGAAAAACTGCCTGTTTGGACACGCTTATGGTGAGATTCCAATGTGTAGACTATCTAATATATATAAATTTATATTTCTTTGTTCGTACTCTATGCGCTGCTATACCGTTCATCAGATTGCGGTAAAACTTTGACAACTTATTGCTAGCACTTCCGCAAAGGTTATACGCATAGTGCAATGAACTTACAGTAGGTGGCGCGCGTATCAAACCGACAAATACAATTAATTTGAAAGTTATATGTCATTCAACTTCAATGAATGTATTATCCATTCCTAATTAAACAATATAACCCTTCCAAATTTAAAACGATATTTCCCAATTATAAGTTCTGCGGCTGCAAAACGCCGGGTACAAGCTAATTCTCAATATTTTTAAGTTTTAATGATAGTGTAATACATAATAATTAGCGAAAATATTATGTAATCGCTAATTTTGAAACGTTTTCCCTTGGTTGTATATATTTAAAAAACTAACTCAACATTAAGAAAAAACCGACTTCAAAGTGAACTGAAAAGAATATTAAATAATTTACCGACTTCAAGTACTTAAGTGGAAAATATTTTATTCTTTTTATCTGACTGAGATTTATTGTTCCTTTTTTAGGGTTCCGTACCCAAAGGGTAACCAAAGGGACCCTATTATTAAGCCTCCGCTGTTCGTCCGTTTGTCTGTCTGCGGGCTGTAGTATCTCATGATCCGTAATAGATAGACCGTTGAAATTTTCACAGAATGTGTATTTCTGTTGCACTGTGGAACACTCGGTTGGAACGAAGTTCCTTTCATAGTATATTATTATTGATAAACGTAGGTATTATATTATTGATTAACAAATACAAATAAATGAATTACTATCGTCTATTAAAATGAAGCATCGTTTAATATAAAATAATATTTCTTTCATGGCAAGATAAGAAAAAGTGTGAGGGAGATGGATATTATTCCATCTCACTTCCTTATAGCCGCCAAGGCCGTCTACACTACGTCAGAAGGGGTCGTGCATCGTGACGGAAAAATCTTACACTTTTTCTCGTCCAGCCCCTATCCGCCAAATTCATACCATCCGTTAAGGAACTTCGTTCCAATAAAATAAATTAAAAATTAAAAGGGGCTTCCCTACTAGAAATGTTCATTAAGATGGTACGGAACCCTTCAAGCGCGAGTTCGACTCGCACTTGGCCGGTTATTAACTTTTAGGAAGGAGAGACCTATGTTCAGCAGTGAGATCATTTTAAACTGACTTTAATATACAAAGTTATAGGATGGGTCTGTAGTAAACAAGGAATGTTTACAGAATCCTAAAATAAATCATTAAAAATTTTGTACAACCTACTTCTATACAAATTATTAAATTTATATGGGATCAAATTTATATGGGATCAAATTTATATGGGACCACATGAGAAGCATCAGCTTTCAAATAAAAAAAAAGTCATCGAAATCGGTTCACCGAGAAAAAAGTTATGAGGTTATGCGTAATGAGGTGAGGAAAAAGTTATACACACATAAAAGAAAAAGAACATACAGTCGAATTGAGTACCGTCTCCTTTTTGAAGTCGATAGAAATCTACACAATGAGCAATCCACATAATATTATGTTCACTTACAACCAAATTGCACTAACCGATAATAGTACTGTTTTCTTGCAATGTTGTGAATGATAATGATGAGGCAAAAAAAATACGTTTGTGCAGTGTTAGCGGGCTGACAAGCGGAAGCGGAAAATTTACAACGCATTATACAAATAAAGTTGTGGCGGTTTTATTGAATAAGTATTGAGTAAACCATGCCTACTTCTCCTTCTCCGTTGTAGCGACGAGGCTCATGTCCAGCAGTGGACTTCTACGGGCCGATAAATAAGAAGGAAACGTTCTTGTCACTACGATACTACGTGAATCCTTCCTGTAACGTAGTGATATTTTAATTTATAGGTTCTATTATTCTGGCGTTGTTTTAAAATAATAAGAGGGAAATTTTATCAATTTTTCGTTTTTTACAGTTACAATTGTACAGTTTGTAAAGTTTTATCACAACGGTTTTAGCCATTTCGAAGACTAACCCGGATGGACAGACCGACATAAAAAGTTTCAAAATGGTTATTTATGTCTTAACAACATTCAAATAACGCTTAATAGAAGCCAGTTATTTTAATATTACAAACAAACTAATTTTATTTCTATGTACGTATAAAAGAACTTATTAGGGTTAACAAACAGCTATATACATACAGCTATAGACATACATACTAATAAATGCCTAATTATTTAAACTTTATTTAGTAAGTATGCAAACCAACACAACATGTGGTTAACGCCAACTTACTGGATATATATGTTATGTAGCATGATTTAAATATTTTAATACAAGAAAATAATATACAAAACGGGGTTATTAAATAATATAAATAATTAAAAAAAGCGATATAAGCATGTATTCCTTGGATTATTGACAACGGATTATTTCAAAAACAAGCCTACAATTGGTACGGACCTAAGTTAGATTACCTGGCAAGTGCTTCTTGGATCCTTGGTTCGAATCCCAGCCGGAGACAACACCTGAACAAAAACACAAATTGTTGGTTTTCTAGTGGGATTTGTTATTTTTTGTAGACAGAAGGTTGACAAAAGAGAACACAGTCCACCTGATTGTAAAAAAAAATCCGTGACGAACAGACATTTTACATTTACCCTCAATGAAGAATCGAAATGCAGAACGTTGCCCTGAGGACTAAGATGGACTCGCTCGTTTTCAGTAAAAAGGGTGTCCAGTTCTCTATACTAGCCATACGAAACATTGTAGCATTATACCGGTATTATAAACTAGTGTATGTAATGTATATTACTACCATCTTAAACACTGCAATTTAGTGTCACTCTCGTCTTTTACAGGCAGCTATCAGGACTATATCATGATGATATGTATCTCCGTGCACATTTTGTGTCATTGAAGGTCACAGTAAAAACCTTCAGCTTTAAATTATTATTTCTGGTCCGGTCTATAACAATATCTTGAAGCCTTACAACAGTATTTAGTAATTAGTATAATAGTACATTAGTTTCGCTACTGGGAAGAGGTCTTTGAGGTGTATACGGAGCGAGTAGAATGCGCTGCAGCATCAATGTACGTTTTCTTTCACCGCTGGGCAAGTGATAAATTAGAACTTTTCCAGATTTATATATTCAAGTGTTACCAGTGCCCAATAGTAATCAGAGCAGTACAGTTTTTAAAATGAAATCTATATTAAAGGAGACATTATAATATATTTTCATTTAATTATTTTCTTTATTATTATTATTATAAAAAAATAAATAATGCCGTGTAGTGGCGGTTAAGAATATCCACTACCCCATATCTCCCCGTGGGTGTCGTAAAACAACACAAAGGGAAACAGACAGGAGATGGGCAGCAGCATCTTCCTGATAACAACAAACTTACAATAAAAAAACTGCGGTTGCCAACCAGCTCGCCAAGCGTGGCAACTATGGCAAATACCCCCCTATGATGAGAGTCACAAAGAGACGGCCCCCAGTCCCCGGCGGCCCCGCTATTCCTCGCTACGGTGGCGACCATAATAACGGCGGGGCAGGGGGTGCTAAGAATCTCCGGTGGAGGTTCGGTTGCCACCTAAGACGACTCGACCTGGCAACATACAAGGCACGCACCCTGAGAACTGACGAGAAGATCGTGGAGCTGGAAGAAGAGAGACAAGTTATGCTGGTATATTATAGGATTATCCGAAGTCTGAAGAGAGGGGGAGGAGACGGTAATCCTCGAATCCAGCAACTTGCACTATCACTGGGAGGGCGACCAGCTGTCCCAAGGTGTCGGATTTATCGTCCGCAAGTCTCTCGTTAACAACGTTGTAAAGATTGGGAGTGTGTCGATGAGGGTTGCGTACCTTATACTCAGAATCACCAAACGGTATTCGCTGAAGGTCATACAGGTTTACGCACCAACCTCGGCACACGCCGATGAGGATGTGGAGGAAATGTATGAGGATATCTCTAGAGCCATGCATTCCTCCAAAACCCAATATACGGTGTTAATGGGAGACTTCAATGCAAAACTAGGCACAAGAGAGAACGTTGAGCTGAAAGTAGGGAAATTTGGAACAGGGCAACGGAACCCAAGGGGCCAGCAGCTGGCCGACTTCATGGAGAAAGAGAGACTCTTTATGATGAACTCTTTCTTTCAGAAGCGGCCCCACAGGAAGTGGACCTGGTCGAGCCCCGACGGTTCCAAAAAAAATGAGATTGACTTCATTATGACGACCAGACAACAACTGTTTAGTGATATCTCCGTGATCGCGAGGGTGAAACGATCACCGAATGGTTAGAGGCACACTGAACCTAAACGTTAAGTTGGAGAGGTCTCGTCTAATGAAGTCAACGCTCCGTCCCCCTCATGCTCTGTCCCAAAGTCCCGAAAGCTTTCAGCTCGAGTTACAAAACCGTTTTCCGTGCCTAGAAGACTGCAATGAAGTGGACGATATGAATGACAAGCTCGTGGAAACTGTCCATGCGGTCGGAGCTAAGTTCTGCAAGACCCGCCGCAGAAAAACACAAAAACTCTCCGATCACACTGTCAATCTCATGGCTGTTAGACGGGAGCTGAAGCTACATTCTTCAACGGATTTGACAGCATACAGGCAACTGAACAGACAGATCTCCAAATGCATGCGGCGGGATTTACGCAACTTCAATACAGCTTGTATTGAAGAAGCCATCGAGCAGAACCAAGGCTCCAAAGTCTTTGCCAGAGATCTGTCTGCCAGAAAGAGCCAACTGTCAAAGCTGAAGACCGAGTGTGGCAGCATCGTTTCCGGAGCACCTGAGATTTTGAGTGAGATTGAGAGGTTCTATGGACAGCAGTACACGTCATCATTGGAGACACACGCAAGTGTGAGTAACGATCCAAGAGCGAGTCTTATCCGACACTATTCCGAAGATATCCTGGACGTCAGTCTGAGCGAGATTAGAATGGCTCTCCAGCACCTTAAAAACGGCAAGGCCCCAGGCGAGGATGGAATTACAGCGGAGCTTCTAAAAGCGGGTGGAAAACCGGTACTTGAAGTCCTTCAGAAGATCTTTAATTCCATCCTCCATGGTGGCATTACACCGGAGACGTGGAGCAGAAGTGCGGTGGTCTTGTTCTTCAAGAAAGGTGACAACGCTCTCTTGAAGAACTACAGACCGATTTCCCTTCTGAGCCGCGTCTACGTGCTGTTTTCGAGAGTCATTACGAATCGTCTCGCGCGCAGTCTTGACAACTTCCAGCCTCCCGAACAAGCCGGTTTCCGAAAGGGCTTTAGCACCATAGACCACATACATACCCTTCGGCAAATTGCACAGAAGTCCAAGAAGTACAATTTGCCACTATGTCTGGCGTATGTGGACTATGAGAAAGCCTTTGATTCCGTCGAAATTAGGCGGTGCTGCAGTCCCTTCAGCGGTGCCAAGTTGACTGTCGGTACATCGAAGTGCTGCAGTGCTTGTACAGTAGGGCTACAATGGCTATCCGAGTACAGAACCAGAGTACGAAACCTATCCAATTGCAGAGAGGTGTAAGACAGGGTGACGTTATATCCCCGAAACTCTTCACCGCTGCATTGGAAGACGTTTTCAAGCTTCTGGACTGAAAAGGATACGGTATTAACATCAATGGCGAGTACATCACTCACCTTCGATTTGCCGACGCCATAGTCCTTATGGCAGAATCGCTGGAGGACCTAAGCACTATGCTCAATGACCTCAATAGTGTCTCCCAACGGATAGGTCTTAAGATGAACATGGACAAAAACAAAGATCATGTTTAACGTCCATGTCACACCTATGCCGGTAGTTGTTGGGAGCACTAAGCTCGAAGTTGTTGACGAGTATGTTTACCTGGGACAAATAGTCCGACTAGGTTAGTACAAACTTCGATCGAGAGGTTAATCGACGTATTGAACTCGGCTGGGCAGCGTTCGGGAAACTACGACTCAAAACCTGAAAACGAAATTGTACAACCAGTGCGTGTTGCCAGTGATGACTTACGGATCTGAGACGTGGTCTTTCACTGCTGGCCGTTTGAGGAAGCTCAAGTTCGCTCAGCGAGCTGTAGAGAGGGCTATGCTCGCGGTTTCTCTGCGTGATAAACTTAGAAATGAATATATCCGCAGTAGAACCAGAGTAACCGACATAGCCCAACGGATAAGTAAGCTGAAGTGGCAGTGGGCCGGCCATATAGCTCGAAGAACCGACAACCGATGGGGAAGAAAGGTTCTCGAGTGGCAGCCTCGTACCGATAGGCGAAGTGTAGGGCGACCCCCCACTAGATGGAGTGACGAACTGGTTAGACATGCAGGAAGTCGATGGATGCAGGTGGCTCAGGACCATGCTTTCTGGCATTCCTTGGGGGAGGCGTATGTACAGCAGTGGACTTGTGAAAGGCTGTAATGATGATTATTACTCTTATTATTTATTTTTCAATCGTTAATTTTACGAGGAATCTAAATATAGCAAAAAATAAATAATTCATTATTTCAATATTCAATATTATGCATTCAATATTTCAATTTGAAAATTTCAAATCGATATATATTTTAACAATAAAAAAAATTTTAAAATCTATTCTTTAAGCTTTTTAGCAATTAAAAAAATAGCTTATTTACTCCTTACGATTTTTTTTAAATTTACGTTCATCCCTTAAACTCAAACTCGGTAAATTTTGACCGGAGGAAAAAATCATATAATCTTTTTTATATAAAATTTTAAATTCTACACATTTTTGAATGAACTTTTTTGGCTACTTTTACCGTGTTCGAGTAATTGCGGAAAACACTTTTGACAATGTTTTTTAACCCTTTCCGGGGTTACGAACATTACATATTGGTTTTGTATCATTAAAACTACATTATATCAAAAATGCAAAGTTGAATGTCAAAATTTTGATTTCAGGCCTTATTTGACTGGACTAAATAGATTGAGATATATATACAGTATTAAATAAGATTCCATATATTCCAAGGAGGATCCCTATTGATTTTTGTTATTGAACTCAACACCACCTAAAAGTTATTAATAAAAGTCGATCACATTCCGTTTATTCCCATTATTTTTTTCATCAAAATTAAATGAAACGCTCATGAGGCGTGAACTTTTTGTTTTTCTAAACTATTTTATTAGTCCCGTTAGTTTATTTTAAAATTTTTCTTTAATAATGTTATTGAATAAGTTTTGTTCTTTAATTAGTCTAATATTATCAATGTAGTGCGCATCTATAACAAGAATATAATAACATGACAATAATTAATAAGACTTGCGTATATACTACACTTACACTTAACAGTGGTAGGAGCCACGCGGCAGCTTTTGCTGTTGCACGGATTGGCCGGCTCGAACCGGGGTGGTACCACGACCTCACAGAAAACCAGCGTGAAGTAGAGGTTTACCTCTGCGTTTCGCTTTGTGAGTGCAGGTGGCCGGAGGCCCTTATTACTGGAAATGAGGCATTCCATCTTAGTCCTCACGGGTGACAACGCATCTACATTTTGATTTGTAATAGAGGATAGATGTAGATGTCTATGGGCCGCAGCAACCACTTACCATCAGGTGGACTGTGTGCTCGTTTGTCACCCATATCCTATGTAAAAAAAATGTCCTACCTTATAAATAAACAAATGCAATATCCGCTACCGCTATTATACCCGCTGACAAAATTACCACACTACTCTTACAAGGTCAAGCGTTTCTTATATGCAAAGTAATGTTTGCGTAATTTAAACAAAATATTTAAAAAAAAAACGGTCGTATGCAATACTGATGCTTTTGAGTGGTATATTTACCATATTGTCATAATTATATTCAGATACTGTCTGTGCTGTGTGTAACCAGATGTTTAAACTTTGAAGCCCCTTGTTCATGTTCAAAGTTTGTCAATAGGTTACTATAATATCAAGGAATACAATATGAATGAAAATAACCCTTTGAATGAGGTGATCGCCACCATGCCGGTTCTATGAAAATTAATTGCAAACAAACAAACCAGTGAAATAAGTGAAATATGTTTAAAAAAAGTCCCGCCGGGTATCCTGCTGGTTCTTCCCAGGACAGAGGTATTTTCTGGACCTTCTATTCCTTTTTTGTCTACAAGTCGTCCTGGGTTGACCTTGGTTGTTGTTCTCTTACCTATTTCTGACGATATAATGTTATGTTCCAGTTATTTTACGTCTCGTATAAGCGACATGTTACCGTGAAGTGACAGTATAAGAATATCCACTATCCCATGCATCCCTTGCGTTGCGACAGAGGGAAACTGAGACATATGGGCAGCAGCATCTTCCTAATAAAACATCGAAATTAAAAAAAAACTGCCCTAAATATCGCTCCTATGAATCTATTGGGGAGGCCTTTGTTAAGCAGTGAACTTTTATAGCTTGTAATGGATGGATAGATAAGCGGGATGGTAATACCGCTAGCTGTCGGATGTCTTGGTACAGTCTTTCTGGCACTTGCCATACTTGCCTCTTTTAACACCCGCAGGATGAATTAGCGTGGATTGCTTAACACCGTCACATAGCAGTAGGATATAGTAAACCGTAGTAATATCCGGTATATTATTACCGAAGTAATTGTGTACCAAAGAGACCTTCCGTAGGGTATTAATCACCTAAATAAGGTTTATAATCCCATAAGGCTCATTTTCGGTGCACGTTTTCGTTTATAGCTTCAATGGCTTCTTCACGCCAGAGGCGTATCTACGGAATTTTACTTGTTCCATAATTAACTTTCAAAAAGTGAGTTTTTCAATCCAATAGTAGTTTTTCTGTAAGTTTGCAAAACTATTTTTTTTTTACATAGACTAATATAATAATATGAATGTCTTCCAGACCGAGTTTTGCACACGGCGCCCGTCTCAACGTAGACTAGCCAACTGCGCAGGACAGGGTTATAGTTGCTCGAGATAATCTCTACTCCCTTACTGTCATAATCCTATTGGACATTAATCCGACGCGACCGGATAGAGATCGGGCACGGGACCAACGCCTCTACGTGTTTCCCGAGGCACAGGGGTGAAACATCGCCAACTTCCTGACTTCGGGCTGATACTGAGTATTTCTTGACAGAAGAACCCAATAACGTAACGTTATGTACGTGGTAGAGCCATGCTGCAGCTATATTAGTAGTATAGTTGTAGCACGAATGGCTCGGCTCCACCGGGAAAGGACCATGCTCTCACAGAATACCAGCGTAAAATAGCAGCTTAACACTGCTGTGTTTCGTACTTCGTTTACAGTACAGGGTTATACAGGGTTATTTTGCAGTAAGTAATACCATACGTATTGTATATGAAAAATTTAATTCAAAAAAATCTTAATAACTCTGTCCTTTTTATCATTTAAATTCATAATTGAAAATTAATATTTTTGTACAACCTACTTCAATATAAATTATTAAGAACAACGCGAAAACTATTGGTAAAACATAATCAAATTTATATGGAACCACATGTGAAGCACCAGCTTTCAAATAAAAAAGAATCATCGAAATCGGTTCACCCAGTAAAAGTTATGAGGTAACACACATTAAAAAAAACATACAGTCGATTTGAGTACTGGCTCCTTTTTGAAGTCGGTAGATAATGCGTGGTAAGGCATTATTCTAACTGATTTTACTGCTTACTATTAAAAATATTGTTCATCATACCTATATCACATTGAATTTGGGATAATTTCAAATAAAAGTAGAAACCTTACTCGTATTTTCAAAAACTGCAATAACGGTACCTATATCATTATTATTTATATATTTTAGTTTAAAGTTTGGCTACTCTTTTAAAAGTAACCCTTCATATATATGTTTTATTTGTAGCTTTTTACTAAATGCAAATGAAAGTACACACTATATAGGGTAATTATTAACAAAAAAAATTCTTTAAATTTTTGTCTGTTTCTTTCGACTTATCTACGAAATGGTTGGGTCGATTTTGACGGGACTTTCACTGGCAGATAGATTATGTTATGAGTAACTGAGGCTACTTTTATTTTAGTTAGAGAATTAGGTTTCCGCGCAAAAAATGAATACCCATGAAATGTAATCGTAAGAAATACTACGCGGACGAAGTGGCGGGAATCGGGCTAGATTTAAATAAAAAAATAAACGGCCCTATCGCGGTGGCAACAGCGCGCTTAAATAAATTGCAAAGCACGGTTTATGAAATTATTATTTTCATTATCTAATCAATAATCGTACGATAGGAGAAAAACGAATTAAAATACTTTTGGAAACATTCTGGAAACTAAGGCCAGGGGATTATTTGTTTAATCGAATGAAAACAGAGTTCGAATTGCATCACTACTGTAAGAATAAAATCTGTGATTAATGGTTATATTTTAAAAGAATTTTTGGTAGCAAAATTAGTTAATAGCAAAAAAGTTTATACTTGTTTGCTTACAAGACAATAAAATAAATATAATCTCATCGATGCACAAGTGTTTAACATAATATGGATTTTAGAATTTATTTCCTTTTTATTTTTTTGTGGTCGCATGGTGAAATTATCAATGACATTCGAAATTGGAAAATGAAAATTGATGAGTTTAGTTAATTAATATAAGAGAATGTATGTGATACAAGAGTTTACTTTTACACCGAGAATTTAGAAAAATCTATAAGATTTATTATTTATAATGAATTACCTAAAACAAATGACAAACACAGGTCTTATAAACATTAGTGAGTTAAAAGTGACAAAGTATTAAAGTTTTATGTCATTACTAAAATCTAAATAAAATAATAGTAGATAGAATAAATACACAAAAGAAGTTTTTGTGTATGTTAAAAGAAAATTAGCATCAATGGGTCGAGGGATTTAATAAAGCTTCTCTATTTGATGTAGCTTCATCAGCTTTGAAGAGTGATTTATTAAACTGCATCTATACAAATAAATAAAATGGAAGTGTCTGTTTGTAATGTCAAAATTACAGCTTTTTACTAATCATATATGGAAGTATGTACGGTACTAATAACAAAAATACAATTTTTTATGTTTTTGTCAGTCTGTCTGTCCGTCCATCTGTCTGTCTGTTTGTTCCGGCTAATCTCCGAAACCGCTGGACCGATTTTGACGGGATTTTCACTGGCAGATAGCTGATGTCACAAGGAGTAACTTAGGTTACTTTTATTTTAGAAAAAGAATTAGGGTTCTGTGCGAAAAAAATAAAACCCTAAATAACACGCGGGCGAAGTCGCGGAGAAAAGCTAGTTTAGATATAAATATTAAATACCTCATGTATTCAGCAAGTTACTTCATAAACTTGACAATACCAAATGGCATCAAACTTGGATCCTAAATTTATGAGAGCCACAGTAGATAGACAGTTTAGATAGTACATATATTTAACAACCTAACCTAACAATATCATATGTGGATGTGTTTTTTTGGCTTTATAGTGTTTGAAATGTAAATCAATAAACATAAACATAGACGCCACACACTATTTAGATTGCAATAAATATAGAAAAAATAAAATATAGATAATAATTATTATTTAGTATAGTACACTCTTTACAATATTCTTTAACTTTTTTCAGGTGGATCGCTTAGAATAAATGTGTACGTCTTGTAGGCTAAAATCTTGCAGAGCTGCTCGTAAGCAGAGACAAAAAAGTATATGAATATTGAAGACAACAGTTATAGATCACATAAAATATCCTTTTGATTCCTAACAATATCATAAATGGACATGTTATTGTCAAATTATTTAAAAAAAAACTTTTGGAATGATAATGACTGACAATAATAAATACAATTAAATTATATGTGTTTTGTTATCCTTAAGCAACCAGTTTAAAAGATCTTACTTCATATTTATCAGTGTGTAATAACATATTACCTATAATAATAAACATGATATTACTTTTGTTTACTTACGTTTGGGGTATAATAACTAATCAGTTAATACATTTTAAAGCAAAGTTTACACACTGCGCCTTTACTAACCAACCAAGACATATTAAAACAAAGTCTTGATACCGCACCTATCTGTCTATTCCACTATTAATAGACTTCTTTTTAAATGATTACAGTAATAAATGCAGTGGTATTTTAATTTGTGTTTTTATACTTATACAACCAGTTTAAAACATATTTTCTTACTATATAGCATGTAAAGGTAATATTATAAATGGACATATTATTATCTATTATTCATTTTGGCTTTAATCATATTTATTTAATTACAGTAATAGTGTTTGTGATGTATATTCACAAATTAATCAATACATGTAAAAAATAGTCTTCACACCACGTTTGTTTGTCGGTGCACTATGTTTTGCCAGAACTACTAATGGATTTTCCATCAGTCTAAAATTACTTATAAATGCTGAATGTACCTGCAACTTTGTTTTATGCTATTAATTATTTAGCTGTTCTATTTTATTCTATACACACTATTCTAACTCACACTACTAAAAGAAAATCGCTTCTAGTTTCTTTTTAGGTTATTGTGATATTCATATTTTAATTTCTCAGAATTCCCGTTAGATGCGATAAAACTAATATTAATTTTGTAATTTCTTTTTTAATGATATAGGGTGACAAACGAGCACATAGTCCACCTGATAGTAAGTGGTTGCTGTGGCCCGTAGACATCTACATCTATCCTCGTTTGCGAATCAAAATGCAGATGCGTTGTCACCCGTGAGGACTAAGATGGAATGCCTCATTTCCAGTAAAAAGGGTATCCGGTTTTCTACACTCACCATTAGAAACACAGCAGCATTAAGCTGGTATTTTACCCTGGTATTCTGTGAGAGCGTGGTCCTTCCCCGGTCGAGCCGACCTATTCGTGCTACAACTATATTATAAATATAGCTGCAGCTTGGTACCACGTACGTTATTGTACATTATCTATAGATTATAAGGAATAAATCGACATACATTTCATTAAGTTTCCCTAAAATTCGTGGTGGGCCCATTCTCCATACAAAAAGAAATTGTAATACTTTGAACACACAAGTACAAACGCACTCCTTACAAGATTATTTTATTTTCCATAGCAATACCAACCATTAATACATAAAGCTAAGGTCGAAATTCGAATAAACGAATAACATAACAGCTAAATAAGTGTAACGAGACTAATTCTTAATCCTGCAGTTGTCGCACCTTACAAAAACAATAAGTGATCAGGTGGATTTCATATGTAGTCCAATCAAAAATAAGAAGAAAGCCGTAAACTATCAACGTTGACTAATAAATACTCAATTTTAATTAAAACAAGGAAACGTTTAGTGAACGGTTAATCATATTAAATAAACAAAAACATTTATACCTCCTTTTTTATTTCAAATAATAATAATGAAAAAAACTTTTACATAATATTAATAGGTATATGAAAATGGCACATTAATTTCAAAGTGACATCACAAATCAATTAACATACTTATTTATTTCTAATCTCACCATTTGTTTTTAAACAAGCGGAACATAATATTATGCACTTGTGATGATCCGGACAAACGAATTTGCGTGTAATTTTTATTGCAAATGTAAATTTCAATTGTGTTGATTAGTTCTTAAGATACTTTGTGTTGCGTGCAATAAAGAATAATTATATATAGCTAACATCCTTGAACACACACATTCACAAAGACAGTGCTAATGTAAGAGTAGATCATTCAAAATTGTCGTTTGTTTGAATGGGGTGTCAGGAGATTGACTACAGATTTGTAATGTAAAATCAGAAATGTACTCTATTTAAAAAAAACATGGATGTTTCTAACCGATGCATCGGAATATCGATGCACAGTCTCGATGCATTACATTGAATAAAAAACAGCGATGTATTTTCAAAGTGGACACCCCTAGGTAACACACAAAAAAAAAGTCGAATTGAATACCTCTTTCTTTTTGAAGTCGGTAGAAAAAAACGAATATAACGTGTAAACATACATACAAAAAGAGCATACAAACGAATTGAGAAAAAACCGGCAAAGTGCGAGTCAATCTCGCGCACCAAGGTTCCGAACAAATCTGTAGATATATGAGTTTAAAATTATTAAAAATATTTTTATTATATGATGTAACTAAAAATTTATGCTTTTCGCAATTTTTCCTTTATCTGTGCTATAAAACGTTGCCTCGTACCAAATTTGAAGATTCCGACTTCACGGGAAGTACCCTGTAGGTTTTGATTCCCTTGCGAATGTCGAAAATTTACGGCATAAACGACTGTATCTTTTGATTGCGTTAGCTTAGAAGTTTGATTTTTTCACAGCTCTAAGGAACAGTAGACTTGAGTTTTTGATATGAATTTCAGCTTGGTACCTCCACGCGTTCCTGAGAAAAAGGGTTTTGACAGACAGACAGACGGACAACAAAGTGATCCTATAAGGGTTCCGTTTTTTTCCTTTTGAGATAAGGAACCCTAAAAATGAGGCGTCATTTTTGCAGTCGGCTTAAAAACTTGTTGGACAATATGTCGATGATCAAGGCCAAGGTTCAGAAGTGGACGTGTGGTCTACAATGATGGAGCTGATGATTAACAATCTTCTATATAGGATAGGATACTAAACTCAAATTAAAAGGTAGGATACTAAAATTATTCCCTATTAGTAACTTTATATCGTTAATAATTAATAATACTGTAAATTTTAGCTATGGAAGAGCGAAGTCACCTGTTACAGGCATTATTTTGCTTACTAGGTGACCTCGATCACTGATCATAATATAATGTAACTTTAATATTTCACGAAATAAATTACGTATTATTATTATATATATATAGTTACTCGAAAGTACCAAGAAAGCATAACTTCAAAGCACATTAAAATTATTTTGAGCACCTACATAATGGGGCAACGATAATTTTCCACGAGTCATGATTACGTACATACGCACAAAGGTCTTTGTTGATGTTCGATATTTTCATAACGCCGTAAGTTATCTTCGGAATGTGTGAATCAAGTAGATTTGATAATTAGGTATTTCAAACTCTAGTTAATTTAAATAAGTACTTTTTAAAAATTTTAAATAACGCATATCGGCGTTGTAAGAATATCCACTATATATCGTGAGTGCTGTAAGAGGTATCAGAGGGAAATTAATCAGGAAATAGGCAGCTTCGTCTTTCTAAACTTACCTCAAATTAAAAATATTTTTTTTTTAGGGATACACCTAAATATGATGACACTGGGAAATAAAACAATATAAATAAAATTCATCCAAATTGTTTGACACTATTCAGAGGAACTAATTACATATAAAAATAAAAGAGAAGATGCTAGAATTAATCAATTAATTCTTTGTTTACAAACTCATCTTTAATACGTTCCTACCGGTTCGAACCCGCGTGCCTTGATCGCGTTAACCGGAACAAGTGCAGAGTTTAAAGTCTCCCTTGATAATAACTTTTGATAATATTACGTCATTTCACTGAATTCATTGTTACTAATAATATAAACTATTTAGTAATACACGGACGTGTCAAAATTCAATGTTGTGTACATCGCTATCGGAAAGTAAGAAAATAATGGGATTGAACCTTGTACTAAGCTTCAGATTGAAAAGGCATTGTCATATTCGGTTGCATCGCCACTTACCATTAGATTTTTTAGAAATATGGGTCACAAACGAGCACACAGTTCACCTGATGGTAAGTGAATATTATGACCCATAGACACCTATCTATCCTAAATTAAGAATCAAAATGTAGATGCGTTATCACCCCTGAGAACTACGATGAAATGCCTCGTTTCTAGTAAAATGGGCCTGCGGTTCTCTACATTCACCATGCGTAGCACAGGCTTCATTATTTAATTTTAAAGCTTTATTATTAAGCTGCTATTTTACGCTGTTCTTCTTTTATACGATAGGGTGACAAGCGAGCACACAGTCAACCTGATGCTAAGTGATTGCTGCGGCCCATAGACATCTACATCTATCCTCGTTTGCGAATCAAAATGTAGTATGCGATGTCGCCCGTGAGGAATAAGGCCGATCACATACATACGGAATTCCGTTTCGGGAGTCCATTTCGAAATTCCGATTCCGCATTCCGTAAATACATTACACACATACGTTTATTTCCGTTCGGGATAACAAGGGTGAGTTGAGAGACGGTAGCCATTGAGTCTAGACATTCTGCCAGCGAATAATGACGACGATTTTCTGATTACGATTACATTGTTGCTGTATCACATTCTAACTAGGTGCATTTCCTTATCACTCTAAGCTTGCAATATAGTCAATATTATGTAAAAAGATCTATCTATCCAGATATATTTTTTAAATATTTGTCTGTAAATTCTTTCGACCAATTATTAAATAAAATAAGATGAAAGGTTACGAAAAGCTATACACCTACAAGATTAAATGTAAAAACATACATAAACACACCTACTCGCCATGGTCTTGCGACGAACACTGAGCGCGTTCCGTAAGGAATTTATGTATGCGTGTTGCGACTCGTACAAAATCTATGGAAGACTTGCGTTCGGAGCGGCTAAGGAAACTCGAATCGGAGAAAATTCGTTACGGAAGATTACCGCACGTGTGTGACGGGTCATAGATATTATATGGACTTGCTGCGTTCGGAATTCCGAATCGGATTCCCGAAACGGAATTCCGTATGTATGTGGCCGGCCTAAGATGAAATGCCTTGTTTCCAGTAAAAAAAAGTCTCCGGTTCTCTACACTCACCATACGAAACAGCAGCATTGAGCTGCTATTTTAAGCTGGAGTTATTTGAGACCATGGTCCTTCCCCAGTCTATAACCTATTTAATATAGGTAAGTGCAGCGCGGCTCTACAACGTATAACTGGTTTGTTTCCTCTACCACTTCGTACGACACCCGGTGAACAATTGATAAGGTATATTATCTAAATATGATTCAATTTAAGGTGATAAGGTCTGAATATATATCTATATAATATGCCACGCTAAATCAACACAATGTCAACTAGCCAAAGGTTAAATACTCGTTTGCACTATGAATGCGCTCCTCGTGATTTATCAGTAGCAGACGCGTGGGGTATTTAAGAGTATCTGAACAATCTGAGGCCCTAGTTTCTAAATCTAGTCGACCTCAGAATTCTTCGTATTTAGCAGGCTTAAAAAAGAGATCTTAAATCGAATGCATGTTCTTATTTTTCTGTATGTAGGTATGTAACTTGATATCTTCGTCAATGAATTACTGATCGATTTTTTTTCTGCCATCATGGTGGTGACGAGAATTTGGAATGAAGTGAAATTTTGGATTCATAGCCGGGGAAAGTAAATTTGTAAGATTTTTTCGTCACTACCTCTTGTGTCATAGCGTATTTTATTTTAAATGATGCTTCATTTTAATAGACGCTAATAATTAATTTATTGCATACCTTAAGCGAAAGCGCAAGGTAATGTTCTACTATCGCCTAAAAATTAAAATTCCAACATTTTATCGAATAAAATCGTATCTAGCAATCATATTATACTTATACATATAAATGATAAAAAAGCACATTGTTAGAAAGATAAATGATTGTTGAACTTATTAAGGCGCGGGTTGAGCAAAATGTCGCGCTAGTCGTTATTTGTGCGGTTTTTAGGAGCTATCTACTTTTTATTTAAAAGATATATCAACAAATAAAAAACACATTATTTCTACATAATCTTGATTTCATAAGAGCTGTATCCAATTTTTTTTAAAGGAATAAATATTAATATAATCTCCTTACAACGAAACCACATAAATGTGAAATTATTATTGATAACATGCATCTCCTCGTAAAGTAAGTATTATTTTATTTTGCTATTTACACCAATGGATAGGCAATTTATTAATGAACATTTCTATTGTAAATTTTTTTTCAAAAGACCAAAATTTGATTTTATTAAGAAATTATTTTAAAATCTGGGCGTATTCACTGCCCAAGGCCTTGCTGGATCATTGAGCGTTGAGCTCTCGAACGTGGAGCCCGTGTCGTTCGTCAGAGCATCGGCCTGCGCACACGCTCACGTCTTGACAGTCGATAATATTATTACTTATTAGGTTATTTTATAGGTAGTATTATTTGTTTGTTTTGGGTATAATTTTTCGTATTAGTTATACATATATTTGTTGTGTTTTTACTGCGCGATGAAGCTTTTTGCGTGTATTTTCTTTGAAGTAAATGCAAATAAAAAAATGAAGCACCATTAGTATGTAAGGTTCAAATCCATAATTAACATTTCGACAAATATTATAATTTACACTATAAAAGGCTAATTCAATATTATCAGTATAGTATACAGCTAAAAATAATCGTAATAACCAACTACAATATCTTATCAGGTATAGTACTGCCTCGTTGGTCTAGTGGTTGTAGTAGTGCGACTGCTGATCATGAGGTCCCGGGTTCGAATCCTGGGTCGGGCCAAAAAGTCAGTTATGAGTTTTTCATTTATGTTCTAAGTTATAATTAGTATTACTAAGTTATAGTTTTTTTTGCTAAAATATAGTATATTATTTATTGCTTGTTTTTTCCTCTTTTTCAAAAAATAATTGAGTACATAAGGTGTTCTATACTTATAATTCGGTAAAAAGTATCTAAGTAGGTACTAATATACCTACTTTTTACTATAAACTAAAAAAAATTAAAACTAAATTTAACTAAAAAGACTAAGCTGACCATTTATTTTTTTACTCAAAACAGGACATGGGTTTATTTATACTCTAAAAACTATAACTTTATACAATAAATTAAAAAATAATGTTGCATTTGAAAATAGGTAATTATTAAATGCAACATTTTTTTTAAATTATGAATTACATTTGTCAGTGGATTAAATTTGCTTTAATAAAGTTGGTGATGATTTTAAATAAGAATAAAATTCTGCTCAATTTTTTTTTTATTGTTATCTTTCAACATCGCCTTTAGAACTGGAACCGTAAGTGTTTCTTTCAGACGTCCACAATTTATTCAAAATAAAAAAAAATACTCTTTCTATCGGAGCATTTGTACCAGGTAGACA
This sequence comes from Parnassius glacialis, assembly GCA_033319125.1. Classification (NCBI taxonomy): domain Eukaryota; kingdom Metazoa; phylum Arthropoda; class Insecta; order Lepidoptera; family Papilionidae; genus Parnassius; species Parnassius glacialis. Next base: position 55,814,202 of record JAVANC010000004.1, read on the forward strand.
TAAAATATATTCGATTAAAAAAATTATGTTGAAGATTGTTGGCTTTGAATACTTCCATCCAACGAGTTACGGGACAATTTTGTGTCCCGGGGCTTTATTTAGGGACAATGGGACAGGTGACCGAGAAAAGGGACAGTCCCGTTCAAAACGGGACGTATGGTCACTTTACCTATAACCCGGCGACGGCTCCGTGGCGCAGTGGCTTAGCAATCAGTTGTTGCGCTGGGGGCCGCGGGTTCGAATCCCGCACGGAACAAATATTTGTAAGGCCTACAAATAATCGTTCCGGGTCTGGATGTTTGTCCTTGTGCAATTTATGTTTGTAAATTGCCTCCACGACTCTCATTCTATATTACCCTCACTCTGCGAAACATCCTATTTATTTGTTTATTCTTTATTGCACCAAATATTTGTACAAAAGGCGAGCTATCTATTTATTTACCTATAGTGAATAGATATCTTTTAAACTCACAATTTTCAATGCTTCATTTTTAATATATAATTAATTATAAAATTTCATAATTAGATAATATATGAAAATACATAATTCTAATATAATGCAACTAATATACCGAATAAAAAAATTAAAATACATTTATCGTTGTATGCTGTGTGTATTTCCATAAAATAGTTTATTGATGTTGAAAAAATAATACTACGTTCGAACAATAGGTGGCGTCTTACATATTTCTTCGCAATATATTGTAGCGAGCCGCGCGGCGCGCCGGCCATATGCTCAAGGTCGTTCGCATGGAGTAGCCCCTTAATAATTTTTTAAATCGATGAATTGCTATTTTTAAATAAAAAAAGGGGTTTTAGTGGCTTGTGGTGTGAATTTATCATGTCCCTGTAGCTTGTAAACATTATAACTTTTGAAAATATCAATTGTTTAACTCAATCTATTTTTTAATCTCTTCATCTATCATGTGGGAAGCCACTGAATGTAAATGGTAGTGTAATTTTGTTTTGTTTAGCTATAATTAATTTTTTTCGGCTCCAAAATGGCGAAATTTTCGTTGATTTTGTAGCCTCGTATATAAATTATTTCTGTAAATGGGGAACAGCCACAGAGTAGTTTAGTTCACAGAGTACCTTTGTATTAAGTTTAGTTCGGCTTCAGTCGCCGTCGTGAGTGGAGATTGTTTCGGTTGTTTTCAGCGGCTCAAAAAGATCGCTGTACAAATACACAATATTCGAATAACCAAATTTCTTAAATACTTGATTATAATAATAATAATAGATTTTTTTATTACAATATTTAAAAGCACAGAATAAATAATAGTAGTACGTATTAAAAGTAAGTAGTATAATTTTTTTTGTCATGGGTGACATTTTCATGCTTTTCGAGGGTGTCGAAACCGATAGGGTTGTCGAAATGTATATCCAAGATGGCGGCCGCAATAGGTATCAATTTCTTCATCATGGGTATCATTTTCATGGTTTCCGAGGGTGCTGATGCCGATAGTGCTGTCGAAATGTAAATCCAAGTTGGCGGCTGCAATAGATATCAAGTTTTTCATCTTGGGTGTCATTTTCATGGTTTTCGAGGGTGTTGAAGCTGATAGTGCTGTCGAAATGTAAATCCAAGATGGCGGCTGAATTAGGTACCAATTTTTTCATCATGGGTGTCATTTTCATGGTTTTCGAGGGTGTTGAAGCCGATAGTGCTGCCAAAATGTAAATTCAAGATGGCGGCTGCAAAATATATCATTTTTTTCATCTTGGGTGTCATTTTCATGGTTTTCGAGGGTGTTGAAACCGATAGTGCTGTCGAAATGTAAATTCAAGATGGCGGCTGCAATAGGTATCAATTTTTTCATCATGGGTGTCATTTTCATGGTTTTCGAGAGAGTTGAAGCCGATAGGGTTGTCGAAATGTAAATCCAAGATGGCGGCTGAAGTAGGTACCAATTTTTTCATCATGGGTGTCATTTTCATGGGTTTCGAGGGTGTTGAAGCTGATAGTGCTGTCGAAATGTAAATCCAAGATGGCGGCTGAAGTAGGTACCAATTTTTTCATCATGGGTGTCATTTTTATGGTTTTCGAGGGTGTTGAAGCCGATAGTGCTATCGAAATGTAAATCCAAGATGGCGGCTGCAATAGATATAAATTTTTTCATCATTGGTGTCATTTTCATCGTTTTCTTGGGTGCTGATGCCGATAGTGCTGTCGAAATGTAAATCCAAGTTGGCGGCTGCAATAGATATCAAGTTTTTCATCTTGGGTGTCATTTTCATGGTTTTCAAGAATGTTGAAGCCGATAGTGCTGTCGAAATGTAAATCCAAGATGGCGGCTGCAATAGGTATCAATTTTTTCATCATGGGTGTCATTTTCATGGTTTTCGAGGGTGTTGAAGCCGATAGTGCTGTCGAAATGTATTTAAACTACTTTAAAAATTCCGTACAATCATGTTAATACGTAATTTTTTTAATGCGCTTAAGGTATGCCCAATTGGATTTACCAATATATTTATATTTGTTAATCAATAATATAATATGTTTATCAATAATAATATACTATGAAAGGAACTTCGTTCCAACCTAGTGTTCCACGACACTCACGCATGTTTTTTTTATAGAATGGGATAACAAACGTGCACACAGTTCATCTGATGGTAAGTGGTTGATGTGACCCCATAGACATCTACATCTATCCTCAATAAAGACTCAAACTGCAGATGCGTTGTCACCCGTGAGGACTAAGATGGAATGCATCTTTTCCAGTAAAAAACGGTCTCCGGTTCTCTACACTCGCCATATGAAACACAGCAACGTTAAGCTGCTATTTTACGCTGGTATTGTATAATGTGAGAGCGTGGTTCATCTCCGGTCGAGCCGACCCATTCATGGTACAACTATACTACTTATATAGCTGCAGCATGGCTCTACCACGTACGAAATGATTATTATATCACAATCTATTGTGTAAATGTATTAATATCAGATAATATAAATGATTTTAACCTGTAGGTTATTTACGATCAACTCTTTAGATAAGAAACAACAACAAGATAATAATAATCGAAGCATGTTTTTCAAGAAAATACGGACAAAATATCTATAAATTCAGAAGTTATCTATTTATGATTAAAATTTTTGTACATCAGACTTCAATATAAGTTATTAAGAATAACTCAAAAACTATTGGTCTGACTTTGATCAATTCATATGGGACCACACGAGAAGCACCGGCTTTCAAATAAAAAAGAATCATCGAAATCGGTTCACCCAGTAAAAAGTTATGAGGTAACACACATAAAAAAAACATACAGTCGAATTGAGTACCGTCTCCTTTTCGGAAGTCGGCAGAAAATGCTTGATGGAAACCTTTGTGCCCCTTTTATAACTATAATAGCTGACACCCGCTTGTTTCGCTGGGCGCACGATAATATTTTATTGCAAAATCTATTAATATATTTTTTTTTGATTGGACTATCGTAAAATCCGTTCTTAGTGACATTAAATTACTTACCGACTTAGTTACACTACAAAATTAGTAACTATACAAAATTTCAAGCCAATCGGTCTTCGATCAATAGACCTATTATTGATCGAAGCAATCGGTTTTAATCGGTTTTAAGAGATCTCGTAATGAGTCAGTCAGTCAAATAACAAGCACATACCTATATACAGTCAATACCTATGAAATTGCTTTTTTTTGTGAAATAAGTTTACGTATCTTTTTTCTATATTTTTTTTAGTTCTATTAATCAAAGTAATCACCCGTGCTATCGATGCATCTTTGCCAACGCAGTCGCAGTTTATTGATGCCCTACTTGAAGAAATCAGCTAGACGGGAGGCAACAAAGACATTTAAGTAGTAGTAGTAATAGACCGGATATCAGTAGCAAAATTGTCGTCTGTAACTTATGTCCTATAGGATATATCTCCGATTTTTGTCATTTAGTCTTAGTGACAGCGTCAAAAAGTAAAGACGCATTCGTTTCATATATTTAAAAAATATTTTAAAGATAATATGCCCGGTTGTGCATTAAGATATTGTAAGTCGCGATATGGAGCAAAAATGAACGTGATTTCGGTTTATTATCGTAAATATAACATATATTTACCGAATAATCTTTAAATTTTATTATTTCTGGTAGATTGTTCTAGAACATTTATTTTTATTGTAAAAAGCGCCCTCTGTTATCCAGTAAACGTCACTATTTAGTTACCAATTTTAAAGTTAGTGACTGATGACGTTTATCGATTGGGATTATCGATAAAAAATATACAGGATGCAGATTTAATCCTTTACAATATTTAAGGAGGTAAAACAGTCAACGATACTGTACCCATACCAACAAAAATGACTAGCATATACCAACTATGCTAAGTACCCTACTTTATGTGGAGCAAGGGTGGGAAATTTTTTTTTAGGCATGCTGATGACATTTTCTGTGTTGCTTATAAGTATGCTGAGGATATTTGCTGTGTTGATGTTTAGCAATACAGCAAGTCTTCTCTTTTACACACCAGGGTTCATTTCCTAGTGGTTTTACACCGGGCTTCTTTGTCTGGTGGGTTTCAAGGACCAAGCCATTATTGATCCTCGCTTACAGTGTTAGGATAGAACAATAGATTTCTTACATTAAAAACAATTTGTACTGTTAAAGATATTAGATGCAAGAAGTTGTAGGTTAAGCCTGAGTTAGAAAATAAGGTAAAAACTTAAAATAATAATTTTTATTGATCTTTAAGTACAGCAGCCGATGAAACGTGAAAAAAAATCGTGAAACGGCTTTTAATGTCAGTGTTTTCCTAAAATATTTTTGATTTGAAGTGTATTTTGGTACTAGAAACGAGTTTAAAAACATAGAGGCGCTCTCTTATTGGATTTGGCGTTTCTCGATGTGTCTTTAAAGCCGACCGATCAATCATATGCTATTATTATAGCAGCTAATGGACCGAGTGACGTCATGCCACCAAGGTGGCAACCAAAGTGACTGCTGTTTGAATTGATTCTTAGTTATTGGAAATTAAATATTTTATTTCATGACACTAAAGGGGCGTAAAAAGTTAATATGATTTTTTTCGTGTGATGGAAGTCACGATAAATAGATAAAAACAATCATATATATTCCCTATTATTATATCGAAAAGCATTTCAAACTTAGTAATCTTCAACAACATTATCGATACTTTGATATCGAAACGGTAACATTCCTAAAACGAGGTTATATTTATTAGCTTCACCTACTGGGGAATAGCTAAATTAATGTTGTCTTAATAAATGCTTAGTGTTGTTTTGCTATCTTTAGCTAGAGGGTGCCACACGCGCACTAGCTCAAATTTTTTGTATATAAATATTCCCAATGTCCGCTCTATAGTATACCTAATATAGTATATATTTAAATCTCTTTTGAGGCAATAAATTCTTCAAAGGCATTTTCTGCCTCTCGGGTATTGAATTTATTTCCGGCCAAAAAGTTATACAAATTCTGGAAAAAGTAGAAGTCTATAGGCGCAAGGTCTGGTGATTACGGCGGCTTCCAAACCCAGTTCGTGTAACTTGGAGACCGTCTCTTGTGCAGTATGAGGTCACGCGTTGTCTTGCAGGAGCAACGGGGACGAGCGAATAACCAAAGCTGGAGACGTGCCAACGTCTCCATCATTGTGTTCGGTTCTTCAGAGTACCTACACATCTGCAGTAATGCTCATCCCATTTGGTAAGAAGCTGTGATGCATCACACCGGTGCTAAAACACCAAACAGTGACCATCACTTTTCATGTGTTAAGCTTTCGTTTCGGACATTGTTTAGGTGCTGAACCAAAATCCAACCAACTTGCTGAGCGCTTGCGATTATCAAACAGAATCCATTTTTCGTTACAATACGGTTAATTATTTCGTTAATTCCTTGGTTTGTGTGCCTGTCAGGCACGTCTCAAGTCAAGCATTATTTACCTTACCAATTTGACGCAAATGGACCAATATTGTTTTGATGCTAACGTCGAAAGCAGTTGCTAATTCAGTTTCGGACGACCACAGGGCTCATTTTTCAGGTCGAAATTTCTAGAACCGAAGCGGGCAAACCAATAACAGGTGGTGCGTTCGTTTGTAGTATTCGCTTCGTAAACGTCGTTGCTGTTGCGTGCCGCTTGTGTCACGTTGCTGCCACGACATCGCCTCCAAAACACAAGCGTGTCTTTTCACCGCTAAAAGGAGCCCGCCCGCATTGACCGCCCCGCCTTCAGTTGTTAGGGGTTGACCAAACAATGGGTATATACTATATAACATTAAGTTGAGGTGGAGACTAAAAGAAAGTTATTAAGCTATAAAAGTATAGAACAATACAAACAATGAATTTAGGGTTACAAATATGGTGCGTGTGTGTGTGCGTGTGTATGGGCGCGTGTGCGCGCGCGCGTGCGTGTGTATGCATATGTGTATGTATGTGTAGAATATTACACATATTGGTTTGTTGTAATTCTTATAAAGACACACTTGTTGTATACACAATTGTTGTAATTCTTATTGACCTTTGTTCTGGAAAGAACCAACAAGTAACCCAGTGGGACCTTTTTAAAGTAAATTTTACAATATGAAAGGTTGCACAAACTACATATTTACAAAATTTATAAACAGCTTGGACACGACAACCTCATTCCCAGGGGTTATATATTCATTTATATTATAATAACACTTTTTACTCAGTTTGTTTAGTAAAATATTTAAACTTGGTAATAGAGAGACCTTGTAAGTACCTATATTTAATGGGACTTTGTTTTAACAGCGTATATATTGCCCCAAGAATGAATTACTGGCTCTGTGAAATTGAGAAACTAGTGTGGCGGCGCTGTCGTCGCACCACAAGCGAAACCTAAATCGCGCTAATAAAGTTCCGAAGTTGAAGCAGTATATATAGAATAGCTCCGAACTATCACAAGGAGCGTTGGCCGCTCCGCGGGCAAAACACCTTGCCCGGCGGGAGATCTCCCCTTTTCCTTACATCGCCACAGTGGGGACCACCCGACGTGATATGAACACGCAACCAACAAACTTCAAAACCTTCGTCATCGTCCTCAAGTACCCCATTCATTCGCTCCCGAGCAGATATTGTCTGCAGTCTTCACATTATGCAAGCCATCTAGCTTTACAAAGGTTCATCGCAGCACTGGAATAATAATGCTTCCTGTTCCTTCAAGCTACTCTGCGCTACAATGTTCGACACGACTCTGAGCCTTACTGCTCGCCTCTGCTTCACGACACTCTCGCAGATTACTTGCCTTCTTCTCGACTCACCGCAGACTACACGGCAATCCCTGGCACTTGCTCCGGATCATCATTCTCCCCGGCATCACTTGCAAGTGCGTAGTACGGCATGCATTATACACTGGCGTCACTTGCCCTTACGCACACAGCATGCATTCCCCACCGGCAATCGGACTGCACTATTGACCTCCGGTTTGAGCAGGGGGGTGATGTGTCGGCGCTGTCATCGCGCCACAAGCGATACACATCGAAGCCTAAATCGCGCTAACAAAGTTCCGAAGTTAAAGCAGTATATATAGAATAGCTTCGAACTATCACTCGAAGCGTTGGCCGCTCCCCGGGCAAAACACCTTGCCCGGCGGGAGATCTCCCTTTTCCTTCTGACCGGCTACACTAGTATCACTAGCTTGTGTTTGTTCCTAGTGTTTACACAGTGTATATATATAACACTTTAATTGCTATGAAATTCCTAATCTATATAAATGAAATGATACGAGGTTTGCAGTTGTGAGCGTATCATGGAAAACCTACTGGAAAGATTTCAATAAGGTTTTCTAAGTTTTATCTCTTAGACATTTGACCCTTATCTAAAAAAAAATTATTGCGATATCTTCATTTAATATAAAGTTTAAAAAAACAACGATTTTTATAAGCACTACATGTTCAGTGATGTGTTTTTTCTTTGTTAATATATCAAACAAGACGGACGAAGTCGCGGTCATCAGCTAGTCATAAAATAATTGTACATCAGTCAGGCATAATATTATTCACTTTTACTCTTATTTAATTAATGTTTCATAGAATGGAGAAAGTAGGTTAACTAAAATTCTTGTGAAATATTGTGCAAATTAATTAGATGATACCTATGTTATGCTAATGATTTGTATTTTTCATCTATACGAATAAATAAAATTGAAGTGTCTGTCTGTAATGTCAAACTTACAGCTTTTTACTAAATGAATATGAAAGTATATGCGGTACTTATAACAAAAATATAATTTTAAAGTTTTTGTCTGTCTGTTTGTTCCGGCTAATCTCCGAAACGGCTGGACCGATTTTGACGGAATTTTCACTGGCAGATAGCTTATGTCACAAGGAGTAACTTAGGCTACTTTTACTTTAGATAAAGAATTAGGGTTCCGCACAAAAAATCAAAATCCCAAATAACAAATGAGCGAAGTCGCGGAGAACAGCTAGTTTTCTAGTAAAATTTAAACTTTTATCTAGTGTATAAATCTTCTGCAGATTACCTATATAGTATAATTTAAGATATTCTCAATTGTTAAATTATTCGAGTTATAAGTCTATGTGCAAACAAGGCCAAATTATCATAGCCACAGCAGCCAGTTTCCCATTTTTAAATAATTATCTGGTGTTAGTTTCAGTGCAGATTCAGGGATAACTTTCCTTCACTAACAGCCTATCTAAAGTTCACTTCTGAATATAAGCATTCCCATAGAGTGGCCCACAGGATAATCAGCAGTACATGTAGTAGTGGATAACTACAACAGTGCCATGCTGCAACTATTAGTAGTATAGTTGTAGCACAAATGGGTCGGCTCGGCCGGGGAAGGACCACGCTCTCACAGAATACCAGCGTAAAATAGCATCTTAATACTGCTGTGTTTCGTATGGTGAGTGTAGAGATCCGGAGAACTTTTTTACAGGAAAAGAGGCATTCCATCTTAGTCCTCACGGGTGACAACGCATCTGCAGTTTGATTCTTTATTGAGGGTAGATGTAGATGTCATGGGTCACAGCAACCACTTACCATCAGGTGGGCTGTGTGCTCTTTTGTCACCCTATCCTATAAAATAAAAAACTTCAGCTTTAAATAACTTTTTGGTTGTTATCAGAAAGATGCTGCTGCCCATCGTCTGTTTCATTTCCCTCTGTCTTCCTTAACAACACCCACCGGATAATATGGGGTAGTGAATTCTCTTATACCGCAACTACATGGCGATAAAAACAACACCAGACCAACCCTACCAGAATAATCACGACTTACACATTGCATAGAAAAGTTTGCTTGATATTCCTCTTGCGTTCATCAAGAAGCCAAAGTTTAAAACATATGGTGCAGAAGTGAGTGGCAGAGTAGACAAGAGACACACTAGATGGAAGTTTATTAACCAAACTGGCAGTAGATATATTGGTGTAAAGGAAACATGAAGTGTCAGGTTTGTACCAAAAGAAAGTCCACAGTTACTGCCTACCCTTTCGGGTGACAGGGCATGAGAGTTAATGTTGTATTTACTTGTAAAAATTAAAATAAAATATTATTGAAAGAATTCGTTTTAAACTTTGGATAGGTTTGCACATACCTATTTCAGAATTATTTCACCTAACTTATAATAACTGGCCTATTATGCCTTTTTTTTCCTAGTTTGGCAACTTCCAATGGATTCTGCCAGCGTCAAGTATTTCATGAGAGTCACACAGAGTACTGACTAGCGTCCGTTTCCGTAGATGCACTTACTTAGCTTTATGTTACGAACTTACTTATGTAGTTATTTTCTAATGAATTAACATTATAATAGTTTTACAAAATTATTGCTAATATAATAATATGGATATAGGTAAGTAGCAAAAGTACTGTAGTTTAATGTTATTAATGGATATGAAGTCTAATAAAGTTTGTACAAAAGGAGTTTAAACTAAATTTAACAAAGACTTAAGATTTAGAGGATGAGGGATTTTATTAGGAAGTCAATCGTATAATGAAACGGAGAGGTTAGGGCAGTTAAAAAATTTATGATTAAGATTAATTTACGATTTAAGAGTATTATGCCTTGTAAATATATATAATATGTAAATACCCTAATCATGTCAAAACCATTTTGGTGCATATTATGTTATTTTTACAAAGATTGAAATTGGAAAAAATTGTTTTACTATCTTGCTGTTTGTTTTCTTTTGTCATATTGTATGTGGCAAAGAAATATATTTCTTCCTTTATATATATGTTACGAGGTGATACGGGGAAGTTTATTATATTTTTTACAAATAGATGAAAACAAAGTGACACTAAATATCCCAGAACATGTTACTTAATCTAATTTTCATAGGCTCTTTACTTGACAAAATAAAGATATAGAAATATGTACATACATAATAATATGTAATTTATTTATTTTCAGTTATTTTTTTTTAACAAATATGGATAATTGGTCTGAAATAAATGAATTATTGTATTCATTATACAGTTTCAGAGTAACAAAGAAAAACACAAAACTCACCACTAACAGAAAAAAAGTATGATAAAAAAAGTTTACATAAAAATTACAGGTAAATATTAAATTGCAAAATATTATTTATATAGTAAATAAAAATTGTGTAAGTAATGTGGAGTAGGTGACAACAATTACTATAAGTATATTAAACAATATAATTTATTTTTATTTTTAACCCCCGATGAAAACAGAGGGGTGTTATAATTATATTTGTAGTGTGTATCTGTTTGTGGGATCATAGATCCTGAACGGATAAACGATTTTTATCGTTTTTTTTTTTAAAGGTGTCGTAATCAAGAGTGTTCTTGGCTATATTTCAAGAAAATCTAGCCATTTGAACATCATCAGCTCTTTTTGTTTCGGGGTTTTTATTTTTTCATTTTAGTTATATCATATTATTATGACCAGCAAGTAAAGGTTACAATACATGGCTGTTTGTCTAGCATGGACTGCTTCAGTCAAATTCTTCACACTATGCACAATGAAAATGTCCAGCAGTGCACTGTTACCAACTGTTGCAACCTATTTAAAAGCAAATCACTTTTATGTAAATATTTGAAAATTTGAACATTAAGCACTTCACTAACATTATCTACTCAAATATTTTATTTGTATTAGTATATTTATCATTTCTAATGAAAGTAAAAGCTTTAAAAAGCTTTACATATGTACTGGAATAGTCCTGAAGTGTGATTGAAAACACCCTTGTGCGTTTATATTTTGCGGCAAGCTTGTACCTCTGTCCGTTGGTGTACATAAAACAATGTTATTTATTTAGATAGAATTATGATAATAAAAGCGTTAAACCTTTAACTGTATATAACTATAACACGTATCGATATTTTGATTATAGATTACATGAGTCACCTTTAACAGAAATACTCCGACGATTAGATACTGACATAACCTTAGTTTATACAAATAGAATTTCTTACAACTAATACAAAACTCACTTGACCAGCAATTTATTACAACTGCGACGTACTGTGAACAAATAGAATACAAATAAAGGCACTAACCTACCATATACATAATTAAAAATTCTAAATTAGATGAATATAATAAATTACAGACTTACCTCAAAAAGCTTCAAAAGTATGTTCACATATAATCTCCGAACGCCTAGAGATTTTCCAATTGATGCTAAGAATATAATACACAATATTAAAAGCAAAAACGGCGTGTAAAGTATAGAAACCGCAACAGACACAAACGGCATAAGCAACGCCATCTTGCCGACTGACTGTGATTGACTGATTGTATTTGTGATTGATACTGATAGGTAGGTAGTGTTCCTTAAACATCGATAGACTATCGATTAATCGATAGTGTTTGCACTATCGATTCTATCGATAGTCTGGTTAAACTATCGATTGCCATCCTTATCGTAATTTTTGTCTATAGAGATGTCTCCCTTGAGTCTAAGGCCAGAGAAATCCCTGTAAATAAACTGTGTGTGAATAGCTAATTAATACGTGTAACGCTGATGTAAGTCACTATTTGTGCGAGTGCTAGAATGGGCGGTTGATCTTGCGTTTTACAGTTTACTGATTTGTTTTGTATTTGACTTCATAATGAATCGAAAATTTACCCTAAAATCAACTATTAATGTAGAGTTATTTCTAGATAGTGGACAATAATAGTCCGTTTGTAAAGTGTAACTTTTATAATCAAGAATATAAGCATTAAGGAAATACGACCAATCTAAAAGATCACTTGAAAAGAAAACATCCTGATAAATTAGATAGGTTAGAATCAGAAGAGGGATCATCGTCTGAACATTAAGTTCAAAATGAAGTGCAACCAAAAAAATCTAGAAGTTCTTTTAAAAATTATTTTAATAGAAATCAGTTGGCGAAGACAAAGCCTATTGTGACTTTCCTTCACAGTTCTACACTAGTCAGTGACAAATTGCGTATTTCTAAAAGACGAGTAAACAAAAAAGTGCAATAATTACTTATTTTTATTATTATTTGTGATAACTGCTTAAAAACAATCGATAGTCAATCGATATTTCGATTTTCTTATAAGAAACTATCGATTACTATCGAATACTTCAACAATCGATGTTTAATGAACACTATTGTGATTGAACTGACTGATTGTGTCTGATTGATACTAATTCTAAAGCCCCCTTTTCACTACGGGATATAATATAATATATATTACATCTCGAGATATAAATTAATATCGCGCACCATACATTTCATATGGAACCGTTTACACTTAGCTATAATATATATTATATCTCTAGCTATAAATATTTTTTCGATCGACCGAGCGATATTTTCATATTATATTTTGCCCCCTGTACCCCGCACACCGTTCCGCGCCCCCGCAGAACGGTGTACGGGGTAAAGGGAATCCAATGACCAATGACGAACGCACACTGGTTAAAAGATATATCTCACATTGTGAACGCCAATTGCGGGATATAATTTATATTTCGGGATATAATATATATTATATCCCATAGTGAAAAGCCAGCCTAATAATTAATTGTCATAGACAAAAGAGTATTAACTAGTGATGTACCAGTAATAATAATTAATGCCGATATCGGTACTGGTATTTTTGTCTATGATAATCATGAAAGAGTGGAATAATTTCCTCAGATTTGTGATATGGTGTGTCTGTGATTTTCAGAGTTTAATATCTCTACATGTCTATCATCACTATACTAAGGTGGCGCGACGGGCTGGGCCGTAATTTCAGTAGCATTCGAGTATTTTTTTTTAACGAAACTACTGAAAAAGCATTGAGCGCTAGTGAATCTTGGCACCGCAACCTTAATAAAAACCACAGAGTACTTTTTATACAAATTGGAAATAGTGAGATTAATCAATACAACAATAAAATTAAATAAATATTTTTTTTTTATTATTTTTCACAAATTCTATGTACAACACATTATAATACGAAATAAATAAATAAATTATTGTCCTTTAAAAATAATTGTTTTATTTAAAAATGTCCTAATTTTTTCTTTCGGAGCAGAAAACTTTTTGGTAATGTAGTGAATCATCATTTTTAAAAACTCTTTGCTGATCAACTTTATTAACAAGTTTTTATGATCGTCCAGTAAATCATTGTCAAACGAATGCTCGTCTAAATCACTAAATATAGATGTTGGCCATATTATTTGCGATATTTTGTTAATCATTGTTAAAAGATATTAAGGCTGTCCTAAGAATGGAGCCTATTCTAATTTCGAAGTCGCGCAGTATTTTTTCTGCAGTTTACACACTTTTTTTACACCTTCCGACGGTTTAGTCAGGCTTCCTCTCTCTTTAATAGATATCAAAGAAAACAGATTCTCAGCCTTGTCATTTTCCAAACTTTGGAGGCATTTTTCACATGTGATTTCCTTTTTTATTTTTCTGACTACATAACCAGCTATATAATCTACTACGTGTTGTGCGTATTCTGTTAAATTTGAGGCACATAAAATAATATAATCATGGTATGAATAATTCTCGGAATTAATGTTCACATCAGGCAAGTCAATTGGTCTACCATTTCCAGTAGATAAATTTAATAATGGTTTATATTTTTGAATATTGTAATTTAATATTGTTATATTTTCTAGAGGAAGACAATTCCCTGTTAAACTATCTTTTAGCTCTGCGTGTACCAGCAACCGTTTGTAAGCAGCCCTGTACATTTTTGCCGATGGGTTATTATTAAAACAACATTTAGACCTTATGGCTCCGAAAATCAGTTCAATATGGTCTTAGCTGAACTTATAGGTACACAGATATTTTAAAACACAGTTTTCTGGGAGGACCTATTTTTAGTACAAGCCAACTAAAGAGTCCATGCGGATCATAAATCCTCGAAAACCTGTCGATCTTGCTCGCGACGGCCTAACAACTTTAAGAAACAAAATGATGAAAGAATATTGTTTTGTATAAAAAGTTAAATTACTAACGAAATCGAGTAAATAGTGTATTAATATAGTTTTACAGTGTGTTTACAACTGTTAATATATTTGTATAGAATGTCGTTTTGATAATAGTTAATATAAATAACTTTAATTGTTTAAGAAAAAATTGACCAATCACAGCGCGTCGTATCGTAGAACTTTCTGGAAATTTAATTAACTGCGCAAAAGTTTATACTAAAAATAATGAGAATATTTTTGTGTTCTAAAAGAGTTGTAAATATGATATTTAGTTAGCATATGGTATATAGATTACGATAGTGAAGAAATCATTTGTATAATTAAACGCATTTGGTAGTTATAGAAAAATGAAAAAATTTATGTACCCATTTATTATGAAAGTTTGGGACATTTCGTTTAATAACTTTTTAAAATGTAAATATATTGAATAACTTTTATCATATACTGATAAAGGACCAAAATGCCGATTTAATTATGTTTAGCATATTAGTGTAAGATTTAACCTTATATAGAAAATGTTGCAATTTATGCTAATTACATAGTGAAAATGTTATAAAATAAAGAGGCAAAACGGGAAATGGCAAGCGGCTCACTAAAAAGTATAGCCGAAGTCTACCTTATGGGCGCGAATCCCAGTAACGTAGTAAGGATCTCCTAAGTGTGTGTTGTTTGTGGATTAGCAGTGGTCCCAAGCAACCGCCGGTACGACATACTCCACCGATCGTCGAGTCCGCATACTCCGTGAGGTATCGAGGTCACCGGCCCTTAGGTAGATTCTTGGCACTTAAGTGCGTTCGTGCCTTCTGTGCCTAGTCGCGTACCTAAGTGCTCTCTCTTTCTAGCACTTCTCTCAACCCTTTCCTGAGGAAAGGGGTAGGCAGTGCGCCCAAGTGTTGCGGTCATCCGTCCCTCTCGCACCCAATCCGTATCGTACGTCGCGCGTCGCTTGACTGTCACTCAGCACCTGCAACGTAGATAGGGAAATTAGACGTAGGCACTATAATTCGATACCAAACGTAAAACAAAACAGTAGTAACATGTCGGATAAGGGGAAGGGGGAACCCCCCCCCCACCCCCCGCGTTAGGAAACCACCGGATCGTCCGGGAATTCTGGATCGCCCATTAATGCTGAAGGACCTATCTAACCCGGAGCGCTCCAGGATTGTGGAATCCTTCAGCCATATTCCCAAGAGGTTCCCGAAGCCAATTTCGTCGAGCAAGACCGCCGCACCGAGCGCCACCCAACCCACCGTATCTGAGTATACGAGCGGGTTGGAATCGACGCCCAAGCCCCAGCGGCCGATGAAGTCGGCGAGGAGGCACACCCCACCAGAAACCGAGAGCTCTTTAAAAGAGAAGAGGCAGTGCATAGGGTCACCTATGCCGTCATCTCCATCATCATCATCCGCATCATCATCCGCCTCATCATCAGATGAAGAGCAGGAAGAGGAAGAACCAACCGCGAAAGGGAAGAAGAAGGAACGGACCCCTCCGAAGTCCCCATCGCCATCCCAACCAGCCACCTATACATCGCCGGACCGAAGGAGCCAAATGGACTCGGCCCACGAGGAACAAGGAGGCGAAGAATCATACAGCTGGGGGTCCACAACGTATGCGACCCTAGCTGCATCCGCCGGACGTTCATCGCCTGTGCCTCTCCCAAATCCATCAGGACTACTGCAAGATGATGGGCAGAGGCCATCAACTAGCTATGCCCAGCTGGCAGCAGCACCTGCAGTACCAAGGGCGAAGGCGGGTGAAGAGCCAGCATCGGCTAGAGAAGCCGAGAAGGCAAGATACCCGCCGATCGTCGTCGAATTCCTCCCAAATTGGACGGGGCATTTCAAAATTTTAAATGAAAAATTAGGCCACGCCCCCAATGCCCGCCCATTCGGGAAGGGCGTTAGATTTACGCCCCAGAGTCCGGATGAGTTCCGTATCGTACAGAGGTACATGAAGGAACTCTCCGAGAAAACTAAAGATCTGTCCTGGTACTGCTTCACCCCAGAGGAGGAGAAGCCCACAAAAGTGGGCATCAGGGGGCTGCCAGCGGGCACGGATACCAAATCCAAATCCATAGAGGAGGCTGTTAGGGCAAAGGGCTTCCCAATACAATTCGTAAAGGCTATTCCACCACGTAGAGGCAGACCGGGATGCCTCTACTTTGCCCAACTGGATCACCTGAGCCTGGAGCAGCTGAACTCCATATACCAGATCGACGAACTCCTATTCATGAGAGGAGTCGTCATCGAAGCCTGGCAGAAAAGGACAGGACCAGCACAATGCCACCGCTGCCAGGCTTTCGGGCACGCTTCTGCCAACTGCTTCAGGCCAGTGAGGTGTGTTCGCTGTGCCGGGGAGCACATTGCCGCCCTTTGCCCTCGGGGTAGAGAGGAAGAGCCGACGTGCGCAAACTGCGCACAAAACCATACTGCAAACGATCGCCGCTGCCGAGTCCTTAGGAGGGTTGCCAGGAGGCAGGGGATTACTCTGCCGGGCCTACTCCCGGAGGACCCGAAGAAGATCCCCCAGAGTCGCCCAAGAACTGTTACCATACAGGAAGATGGGTGGACCACGGTGGGTGGGAAGGGCAGGCAACCAGCCCCCCCCCCCCACGTGTAATACCAATGGAAACGGTGGAACCTGCAGAAGTGAAGGCAACCACCGGGGCGACTCTACAGCCCCCCGCTAACGACGCAACAGAGCGTCAGCCCTCAAAGAAGAGGAAGCGGGGGAGGAAGAAGAAGAACAAGGAACAGCCTCTACCTCCTAAGGCTGTGACCTCTACCCCGACACCACAAGTAACAACAGCCGCAAAGGCGCAGGTTACAAGGAGAGAAGCCAGCGAGGGTAGAGCACCGGAAAGGGCTCTACCAGAACATAGAGCCCGCTCTACATATAGAGCGCGCTCTACCCAGCGTAACGAAGAACCAAGTGTGAAATCCAATGTCCCGAGGCCAGTACCAAGAAGAAGAACAACTATTCCAGAACCATCAACCGACTTCGAGACAGCTAATGCCATCCAAAAACTGGTAAGCATAGCTATCGAAGTCGGTACTCAAGTCCTGGCCGACATAAGGGCCGGGACAGATCCTATCACCGCCGTGATGAAGGCGCTTGCGACTTTACTGGCCCGGCATTACGGAGGAGAGTAACGGTAACCTGCGCCTCCTCTATTGGAACCCGGACGGGATACAGCAGAGGATCCATGAACTCCGTACCGTCGCTCAACAACAGGACATTCAAGTGATCTTGCTGGGGGAGACGAAACTTAGACCATCAACGCATCTGAAGCTGCCAAACTTTCACATCTATAGGCGGGACGAGGTCAATCCTCACGGGACCGCCTATAGAGGCACGGTGGTTCTAGTGAGGAGAGACATCGTCCACCAAGAGCTAGAGCTACCAGATTACAGAACGATGCGCTCCATCGGCATAAAAATGGAGGCGGCGGGCGAGGAACTAAGGATCTACGCAGCATACCGCCCGCCAGGGACTCCATTTCACTCCTCAGACGTCCGGACGGTTATGGAAGGCACGACGCCCACCATCATCGCCGGGGAACTAAACGCCAAACACCCGGCGTGGGGGTCAAGATTGATCAACCCGCCGGGTCGTGTACTATATGAAGATGCGGAGGAAAACAACTATGACGTTTTAGGTCCCGAGGAACCTTCACACATCCCTACAGATGCACGTAAAAGTCCGGACGTATTGGACATCGTGCTCTCTAGGAACGTCAACTACCCGATAGTGGTAGAGGTGCTGTACGACATGGATACACAGCACCTCCCGATACTAATCACCCTTGGCCTCAGGGCAGTGACTACGCCGCCCAGAGCATTCAAGACCAGAATAGACTGGGGGCTCTACCACCAACATCTGCAGGAGAGACCTCCAGTCTTTACACCTATCAGCACAGCGGACGACGTAGAGACCGCTGCAACTAGAATTATCAACAACATCAAAGAAGCCCTCGACGCGACCTCTACGGTCGTCCCGCTAACAAACAGAAGAGACGTCCTGCCTCGACCAATACGGGAGAAGATTAAGCGCAAGAGGGCGCTTAGGAAGCTCTGGGCGAGCACTCGCTGCCCAAGACTGAAGACGCAACTTAATCGGATCTCTGATGAACTGTCGGTTGCAATCCAGGCCCACAGAGGAGAGGCCTGGGAGCGGCGCATTGTGAAGGCAGACGAGCAAGATGCGTCGCTCTACAAATTGAGCCGGCAGTTGACCAAAAAGCGACCTGCCGTATGCCCGCTGACCAACAGCGCGGGCGAACGTCGTTATGATGCCAAGGGTAGAGCGGATATCCTAGTAGAGCACTTCGAGGAGCAATTTATGCTGAACCCAGCAAGTGCGGAGTTCATGGATCTTCATGCCCGGAAGGAGAGCCGCGTACAGGAGTTCCTGTCATCGCCCGCGCCACCGCTTGCAGGAGAGTGGTACATCTCCCCCGCTGAACTGCGGTGGACAGTAGCCCGCCTGCAACCCAGGAAGGCGCCGGGGCACGACGGGATCACCAACGCTGCGCTTCGACAGCTGCCCAATAGGACATTAGTAGAGATCTGTCGACTCTACAATGGAATATTGCGGACATCCCACTTCCCGGAGGAATGGAAGATAGGGAGGGTAATCGTGTTACCTAAGCCCGGGAAGGACAGGCGTAGAGCTGCCAGCTACAGGCCGATTACGCTGCTGCCGCACATAGCTAAACTGCTTGAAAGATTACTGCTCAGACGCCACCGCCCGTGCATCCAACTTCGGGCGGAGCAGCATGGATTCAGGAGGGACCACTCATCAGCAACTCAGCTGACCAGGGTGCTGCACTACTTAGCGGTCGAGTACAACTTCGGCCGCACATCGTTGGGCGTCCTTCTCGATATAGAGAAGGCGTTCGACAGAGTATGGCACCCTGGTTTACTCTACAAGTTAGAAGAACAAACCAGTATCCCTCCTGCTATGTTGCGGCTAGTAGCGTCATTCCTGGCTGACAGGAAGTTCTACGTCTGCGTAGAAGGCGCGATGTCCGCAATGAAGACCATCAGAGCCGGCGTACCACAGGGCAGCTGTCTGTCACCAGTCCTGTACGCGGCTTATACCAACGATATCCCAACACTGGCTGGACACCTGCGAGAGTGGGAGGACGACGTCGAACTGGCGCTATACGCGGACGATAGCGCCTACTTCACCTCGTCCAGAAGAGCCCACATCGCAGTCGCCAGGATGCAAAGGCTGTTGGACTTGCTGCCAGCATGGCTGGATGAGTGGAGGATGGCCGTCAATGTTGGTAAGACGGCCGCTCTGCTCACTCGCCGCTACAGAAACTTCCCACCACCATTAACGCTCAGAGGACAGGAAATTGCATACCAGAAAACCGTGACGTACCTTGGATGCCGGATCGACAGAATGCTGCGCATGACCGCGCACGTCGATCTCGTCGTCCGCAACGCGAGAGGTGCGCGGGCGGCGCTGCGTCCCGTACTGGCATCCAAGTTACCACTGAAAACAAAATTGAAACTCTATAAGCTCTACATTAGACCAGTACTCACCTACGCTGCTCCGGCCTGGTATGCACTCCTGAGTGACCGGCAGAAGCGGCGACAGAATTTAGCATTAAGGACCATTGTCGGTGCTGGTCGCTACGTCCGGAACGACGTGATAGCGGCCGATCTGAAAATTGAAGACCTGAAGGAATTTGTGGTCCGGTTGGCGCGCGGTATGTTCAACCGCGCTGACAACGGGCCACACCCCCACCTGAATAACTTCGCGCCGCTTCACGCCCGCCCTCCGGACGGGCGACCATTACCAAGAGAACTCCTCCCTATATAGATTAGGGAGTTGAGTAAATCCCACAATGCCACAGAAAGGCCAACACAGACATATTTATTTATGAGATTACCAAGCACATAGAGAACCAACTCACATAAGTCAGATAAATGCCAAGAAGGCACCCAAGACCGGCCCATAGTTATGGGCCGTGATGAATACAGGCAATGGGGAGATGCCCGAGGCCTGAACCTGCAGCGCTAAGGCGTATGCAGAAGAAGACAACGTAGTAACGTAGTAGTGTGAAGAACTACCAGTGGCAACCAGCGGTAGTAGTAGGAAGAACTACCAGTGACAAGCAGTAGTATCCGGTAGTAGTTGAAGTGACTAGCAGCAGTATATAGTGAATAGAAAAAGTGTTAGCTAGCCGAAAAAAGTGGTAACTGAAAATTCGCAGTTACATATAGTGAAAAAGTGTTAGCTAGCCGAAAAAAGTGGTAACTGAAAATTCGCAGTTACATATAGTGAAAAGTGTTAGCTAGACGAAAAAAGTGGTAACTGATATTCGCAGTTACATATAGTGAAAATGATAGCTAATCGCAGAAAGTGATAACTGATATTCCCAGTTACACAAGTGATAAAATCAACTAGTTTTAGTTGATTAATAGCTGCTGGTCAAAAAAATTAGTAGTGTTAGAAAACCAGCTACTACCAATAGATATTTTAATTTTACCGCACATTTTAATTAAATCTTTTGAAATATATAGTGACCAACCAATAGTGAACAACCGTAGTTGAACAACCGTATTTAACAACCGTAGTCAATAAATAATAATTATAAAATTTCGCGACTAATCAATCAGTCGAACCGTTGGCCACTCCCTTGCTATTTGAATTTATAAATCGTGCATTTTAATTTTGAACCTCAGTCCACAGTTTCCAGTAGCACATACAGAGACGGCAGTGGAAGTATCCTCCGGAACCTATAGGTGTAGGACTTATGGGGGATTTCCATTAAAGTTATTTTATCTATAATAATATCTATTATAAATAAAATAACTTTAACAGCTTTAACTTTACTTAGCACCTTATCTAGCCACTAAATTTAATATAATCGTCGAATCTGGTGTGTTTCCTGATTTAATGAAACATAGTAAAGTCATACCTATATTTAAATCTGATAGTACATTAGACCCCGTCAATGTTATACCAATTTCTGTACTACCAACATTAAGTAAAATTTTTGCAAAAATTATTTTAGATCAGATGTTAAGTTTCTTTAATATTAATAAATTGCTACATAAAAATCAATTCGGTTTTACAAGGGGTCGCTCGACAACTGACGCTGGAGTTGAGCTTATTAAACATATTTTTTGTGCATGGGAGAATTCAGAGGATGCTTTGGGTATATTTTGTGACCTATCCAAAGCCTTCGACTGTGTTCACCATGAGACATTAATCAGGAAGCTATAGTACTATGGTGTCAAGAACACAGCGCTTAAACTTATTATTTCATATTAAAGTAATAGAAAACAGAAGGTAATTATCAATGGTAAAAGTTCTTCCGGGTCACCTGTACTAATGGGTGTTCCTCAGGGCTCGATTATCGGCCCATTCCTGTTTCTGAAATAAAACTAATTGTGTTAAATTTACAACAACGAATGTTAAAAATCTGAATACCAATGTGCTTTTAAATGGGGAGGAATTGGGCCCTGTTGTGCCGTTTTTCTTGGCATCACTCTTGACGCAAAGCTTCAGTGGGGCCCCCATATATCCAAATTAGCAAGCAGACTAAGTTTTGCAGCCTATACTGTAAAAAAGATTAGAGGTCTCACTAGTGTCGAGACAGCTAGATTAGTTTATTTTAGTTATATTTCCATAACATAATGTTTTATGGGATTTTGCTATGGGGAAATGCGGCTGATTCAGAAACTATTTTTGTTTTACAGAAGAGGGCCATTAGAGCTATTTACAATCTTAAACCGAGAGAGTCTCTTAGAGATAAATTTAAAGAAATTAATATATTTACTTTGGCCTCTCAGTATATTTACGAAAATTTAATGTATGTTCACAAAAACAAAGATAGTTTTAGTAAAAAAAGTGATATACATTCTGTAAACACTAGGAACAAACACAAGCTAGTGATGCCAGTTTCTCGACTCCACAGAGTTAGTAATTCATTCATGGGGCAATGTATATGCTATTACAACAAGGTCCCGGAAAGTGTACAGGTTCTCTCTTTTACGAAGTTTAAATGTTTTATTAAGCTGAAACTGTATAAAAAGGGTTATTATAGTATAAATGAATACATGGTTGATAATAACCCCTGGGAATGAGGTGGTCGCTTCCAAGCAGTCTCTAAAATAAATTTTGTAAATAGTTCGTAATCATTTATATTGTAAAATTTATTTAAAAAAAGTCCCGCTGGGTTTCTTGCTGGTTCTTCCCAAGACAGAGGGCTTTTTTCGAAGCAGTAGTAAAGTAAAAAATGACTTTCAATAAAAATTACACATGTAATGTATATTGAATAAAAATTATTCTATTCTATTCTATTCTCATGCCATAGACAAAATACATAAAAATATTTTAAAACGTTTTGTTTTTGCTATGGTAAAAGCATTCGTTTTCGTTTTGCAGTTTTAGAAAATGTTTTTATAATTGTCCCATACACTAGAGAAATAAAACCACTTAATTATGCTTATAATTTATCTTTATATTACCCATATATTTTTGTATAACTGTTACGAACGATTTCTAGAACCCAATTTCATACATCTCCTTTTAATTTTTTTATATATTCTTTAGCGAACTCAAAAAATATTTTGGTTTCGTCAAAGTTAAATATTGCTAACGCATGTTTCCATCCTTTTGCCCGCATATTTCGGCTATTAATTATATGAAAGAGGTTAATAAATAATCTAACAAATTGTATTGTACCCGTACAATTAGCAAATTCTGAAATTCCGAGTAATTTACAAAATTCCAGAGCGTCCGCTACTGATGCGCTGAGAAGTTGGGTAGCTAAAAGCAACCTACATTTTCTGCTTTACATAGTTAATATGTTCAGTTTTTATTGTAGTACCCAAATGAAGCCCTTCACTGCTTTGAATTTTGTCTAACAATTCTAATAACTGCCAAGAAGTTGTGTTCCCGTGTATGTCAACTGAAACTTTTTTGTCCCCAAATGTGTTACGTGTTAGTTTGATGTTATGACAAGGATCTGGCCACAGATATACTACCTCATCATCATTAGCTCTAAAAGAATAATTGAATGCATCGACATTGTACTCCAAAATATTGCACATAGCTTTATTGGTTGAAGCACCGTCAAAAGTGAGCGACACAACTTCAACTCCAGATTTTTTTAGTAGTGATATACATTTCTGTACCAATAGAGATTTTTGCTGTGCGGTGATTGAGTCAATAATGTTACGCGCTACTATTGATCCCTTGTACATGGTAACACTAGTTACCACCAGCGCCCTCTAGTGTCGAGTAGCAGAACTAGGAGAGTCAAGATCCTTCTAGAAATTTCGGGACCGGTATGTACTCGAACATTCTAGATGTCGCTACAGTTTTTAATTGTCTCGAACCCCAACCTCGTAACAATAAGAAAGTAGCCCACAGGTATTTTCCAAGTGTCATTTACGGCAGTCATCATAAGTTGATTCTTCTTTAGCAAGTGGTATATCTTGTGAATCCAAGTCACATCCGATATTGACGTACCCAAAATAATTTTTTCCGTCCCATTCGACCAACTTGCGAATAGCCATTTCATCGAATGATAACGCTACATATAAAGGTTTATTATTATTTAATTTTACCCTTTCTATAATAGCTTCAAAGGCCTCTGTAGTGAATCCTGGATCACACTAGATACATTGATACCACTTGCTTATTCTTTTTGGGTGTGGCAAAATATCTTTTAATTCATTGCGCACATACTTGTATGCTCACGGTGATAAATAATTTAAAGTGACTGCGAAGTTTTTCATTTCCAAAGAGTATTTACGCTTATCGTCTCCCATTTCTTTCTGTAGATATTTTCAATTGTTGGATTATTTTTAACTGAATCTAATATGAGCAAATTTTCTTTTTCTATTTTTTCTTCATTCAAAAATTTTTTTAATCTCAACTTTAAATCCAGATTTTTATTTTTTAAACGTCTTCTCTTTTCACGCAAACAATTTATTTTCAACAGTCGTCGTTTAGCAATTTTTTATAGTTTTTCTAAATCCTGATCCTAATTTAGATACACAACTAATTAATTCTTGCTGACTTGATGTCGAAATAAATCTAACTGTAGTTGTTAATTTTTCATTAGAATCAGATGCTGGTTGATGTTGCACTGTATGGTGTAGGTGCAATTGTCGGTATTGCACTGGATGTTGATGCAATATTCTTTTCAGATACACTGGATGTTGATGCAGTCGCCAGTGTAGATGCAGGGCTGCTATAGTTCTAGAACAATTTAGTTATTTTATGTTATTTTTGCATCATAGGAAATGTATGAATTAAACGAAATAAACAATGGGGGAAATAATAATAAACAATTTCAAAATTTAAGGGTGGGATACTTAATTTCAACAGTCAAAATATCAACATAATATCAACACCGCGTAATCAGTAATTTAATTTTTAAACAAATCAAAACAATAAACAGATTTATTGTAAAAAGGATCTTACTGTTAATGTTTGTTATCCCGCAGATGTTGTGAATGTATAGCATTTAATTTCAACCTGCGCCATTTGTGTTCAAAATTTATAAAGCAGTCATCTTTAAAATGTCTGGAACAAATACGGTGGTGCTTTTTCCACTCCCAATTGCGACGTGCAATAGCGTCGATCCATTTTAGTGTTAAATCGATGTCCGTAGGAAAACTGTAATTTAATCGTAAACTATCGATAATTTATACTAGACACATATACGTAGGCGGTCCCATAATGAATTGGCCTAATTATGAACCAATGAAGGAAATGAAACGAAACCAATTTTATTTTTCAATATAATCACCATGAATACTAACACACTTCTGACATCTGTGAATCAACATCTCTAAACCTTTATAAAAATAATCACATTTTTTATCCTCAAAATGACTGAAGACGGCCGCCTGCAACTCTTCATCGCTTGAAAATTTTCTTCCTCTTAAGTCCCGCTTTAAATTTGGAAATAAATAATAGTCGGACGGGGCCATGTCTGGACTGTAAGGTGGATGTTGAACTTCTGTGAACCCGCATTGACGAACTGCATCCTTCGAAACACCAGCGGTATGAACAGGGGCGTTGTCATGGAGCAACAGGACACCTTTAGACAGCTTGCCTCTTCGTTTTTCCTTTATCTTGTCTCGTAATTTATATATTAAAGAACCATAATATTCGCCGTTCACGACTGTATTACGTTCTTTAAAATCCACCATCAAAATGCCTTGAAAATCCCAAAATATTGTGCACATCAGTTTTTTAGTCGATTGTTGCACCTTTGCCTTTCTAGGGGGCTTTTCACCCTTATAACGCCATTCCATTGACTCGCGCTTGCTTTGTGGATCATAATAGAAGATCATAGTTTCATCACCAGTCACTAGCCGCTCGATCACAGTCTTTGGATTTTCGCCACAAAGATCCAAAAACTCCGAAGCGCAGCGCACTCTTTCCTGTCTCTGTACCGCTGAAAGAAGTTTCGGTACCCATCTTGCACTCACTTTTTTCATGTGAAGATGTTCATGGATCGCGCGATGAACGGTACTCTTAGAGAGCCCAAGCCTTGCTGCAATTTCTTTAATCTTCAAACGGCGGTCACTCAGAACCTCCTCTTCGATAAGAGCAATCGTTTCAGGAGTGAGCACTTCCACAGGTCGACCGTCGTGGCCAAAGTCTTCGACGGTTTCTCTCCCGAGGCGAAACTCTTTCACCCAATTTTTCACTGTCCTATAGGAGGGGGCAGACTCCTTATACACGCCATCCAATCTTTCTTTTATTTGGGCAGGGGATAAACCTTCTTTAAACAGAAACTTTATGACACTTCGATACTCAGTTTTCGCCATTTTGATAAAATACGCGACTCTCGTTATTCAAATGCCTGTTAAACTAAGACTAAGCATTTCATGTCGATGCATGTTTCTTATATTAAGTGCACGATAAACGTACTATTTAATGCAACACAACATGTAGCGACATGTCGCGTTGAACTATATCAGGCCAGTTCATTATGGGACCGCCTGGTAATTCCAACACTATTGCCAAAATTTTAATTCAAAATTTTAAACAACAAATATTTAATTTTATTAATTTATTAAAAGAATATTCGATTTTAAAGTAAAAATGACAAAAAACGTGAATTTCTATCAATTGAAAATGCTCGTAAATTGTGTTTCAAATGTTGACACAATGACTTACCGGTGAAAGCTAATGTTTTCGGAGTCGTTTTCTTTCCCAGAGAAATGGGATTTACATCCCACTATGCATGACATTGT
This sequence comes from Parnassius glacialis, assembly GCA_033319125.1. Classification (NCBI taxonomy): domain Eukaryota; kingdom Metazoa; phylum Arthropoda; class Insecta; order Lepidoptera; family Papilionidae; genus Parnassius; species Parnassius glacialis. Next base: position 55,840,798 of record JAVANC010000004.1, read on the forward strand.
TCTTTTTAATAATTTTTCGATTCACACTTTCACACAAAGAGAATATAACTTTCAAACTGCGAAAAAATTATAATTTCCAAGCGAAAACTCAATTTTAACACAGTCAGATAATCTCTTATCTATGCTGAAGGCAGACTGGTGCAACTTCAATAGTAAAAATTATATGTCCTACAGGGGTCATATTTTAATGACGGTAATCTTTTCCATCTTTTCTTTCTGCTTTTCGTAATATGTCTATTAACGACATTGTCAAATCAAATAGGTTCAAATGTCAAATCAAACAATTACTTTTGTATATATTTTATTTCTGATGATTAATTTTAATTTTGCTCTCTTGATAAAGAGTAATTGTGTTCTGTGATTTTGCTATAGGAGCCGTTATTCATTTACAGAATTGTTAAAAAATTAAATATGCATTATAAAACTTTTCAATTAAATGGTGCAAGAAGGGGAAAAAATGATAACAAGAAAAGGCTACTCGTAGCAATATTTCCCTTAGATGATGAAAGGTATGTGGTGATTTCAACTTTAAATGCATTGCATTTGAACCCAACTACGAACTGTTATTTCATCAGTGGACTTAATTTAAACTTCCATAATTATGTGTATGTTAATTAGGTTTCATTTACACGTAGCAAAATATAATATCCCTCTAAAGTCACATTTTGGCATGAATTAGATTATATGACTAAATCATTATTTTATTCATCTACAAACATTAGTTATAATGAGCATTCATTTTGAAAGTGACAATTAGTAGACGATCTCTGCGAGTATTATGTACACAGGTACCTCTGTGAAGAAGCCTAGCGATTTGTACATAGTATTTGTTACACTTAAAAGCAATTTAATCCAATCAGTGCTAAAACCACAATCTTTTATCCTTTAAAAAAATAACGTTGAAACAAGCATCCAGACGCAGACTATTTGTTTTTTTTTTATAGGATAAGGGTGAAAACGAGCACACAGTCGACCTGATGGTAAGTGGTTGCTGCGGCCCATAGACATCTACATCTATCCTCTATTACAAATCAAAATGCAGATGCGTTTTCACCCGTGAGAACTAGGATGGAATGCCTCATTTCCAGTAAAAAGGGCCTCCGGCCACCTGCACTCACCAAGCGAAACGCAGAGGTAAACCTCTACTTCACGCTAGTATTCTGTGAGGTCGTGATACCACTCCGGTTCGAGCCGGCCCATCCGTGCGACAGCAAATGCTGCCGCCTGGCTCTACCACTATTATAACGTAGCAAAATGAATGAATATATTGTTTTTTTTTTATATATAGAATAGGGTGACAAACGAGCACACAGTCCACCGGATGTTAAGTGGTTGCTGTGGCTCATAGACATCTACATCTATCCTAGTTTGCGAATCAAAATGCAGATGTGTTGTCACCCGTGAGGACTAAGATGGAATGACTCTTTTCCAGTAAAAAGGGTCCCCGGTTCTTTACATTCACCATACGTAATACATCAGTGTTGAGCTGCTATTTTACACTGGTAATCTGTGAGTGCGTGGTCCTTCCCCGGTCGAGCCGACCCATTTGTGCTACAACTATACTACTTACATAGCTGCAGCATGGCCCTACTACGTAGAAAACGCCTTGCGCTAATCATTTGCTAAATCTATGTGGAGTGCACTCACTTAAGGAGAGTTACAATCCAAGTTTAACTTTTTTTCGGAACAGTAGAAAGAGTTTACAGGTTCTTTTCATTATCCACACGTCAATAGGAAACTTTAATAAAAAGTGTAGGCGTATCCGTCAACAGACTCTCAGAGACAAAATGAATTGCTCATCATTACGTTGTTAAACCACTGCAGAATAATTAAAAAAAAACTAGTATAAACACTCGAAGACATATATGATCCCAGCACCAACAGAGAAAACATCGATACAAAAGAAGCAGTATCTACACTGTTACCAGCATTGTGTGACTTCAGTTTTTTATGCTATCTTTCCTTTCGGTGTAAAATCCTAATAGAAGTTAGTCAGACACAAAAGCGAATACTAAATAATATAATAATAATCTAGATTATCACTGGAAAAGTATGAGATAAAAATCAAAGCCCAAATTTTTTTCTTCAAAGCCAACGTATTCAACTAGTGGAAATAGCTATTACCTACGTAACAAAAATGTGAAAATGTGGAAATTTCGATTGAAGGAAGAAGAGGAATGAGGAGATTTCGAAAACGTTTATCAGGAGCAATAACCCGATATGCTGGACTAACATTGCCAGAGGAGCTGCAGACGGTTATGTTAGAATGTCTTGACAGATTTTACGAGGAACTAGACTATTGCTAATGAGCAATGGATGATATTCTCGTAACATTTAGTGTTGTTCAGCCTTACACTCTGCTAACGTCACCAGATGAAGATCTTCAAGTAATATTTCAAAATCTGACAAAAATCTGCGATGATTTTTCTGCAGGATATATAATTTTGGAGACTTCACGACTTAAAAGCTACTAGCATTTCTTCCCAAGAAGCGGTTCTATGTAACTCATTGAAGATTTTCTCGTAAAATTCGGCTATTCTGAATCTGTTCCGAATCTAAAGCTGTGTCTAGGATTTTTTTTACTATTAAGTTTCATGTGAAGGAAGCTTATCAAAACTCAAGTTAATAAAATCTAACTTAAGGTCCACAATGAGCCAAGCGGGACCCTCTCCATTTTATCTATCGAAAATGACAAGAAAGTAAACTTTGATAATATATTAGAATATATTAGCAAAATAAAGTCCCGTTAGCATGTATAGCATTTTTGTTTTATTTTGGGGGGTGCTTGATAGAAACTCGCCCTGGGTGTCAACCCACGCGACGCCGTCAGTAGTTATCGTAAGGCTTGATACTGTAGCGAAGCAATAATGTAATCAAAATATGAAACGGAGTTTAATTATAACACTATTCAGCACTTTCCATATTGAAAAAATACGCATTTCTTTTTCCGTAATGCTGTATACACTAATAATTTTCTCAAAATATTGTATCATGGACACTCTATTAGAAAGAAATGCAACGCCTAGCTCGGTGCCTTTCATTCATTTCAAGGTCACTGATTTCTAAACGTTTCTCTAGTATGAAATGCGCACTCCCTATATTTTACAATCGCCTTGCATAAAGGTAACTAAGGTATCCAACCTGACGTTTGCCGAATGTACATACTTACCTATTGATACTTATTGACAAACTTTTATTTATCTCTTTCTGACATACTTTGAAAAAAAAGAGATGTAGATATAGCTGTTAGACATGCTCCTTCTATGCATTAGTTATTGTTCTGAGGTCGGCATGAATTACTAAGTCTATGGCACATACGAATGAAGAATGAACTAAATATAATGAAATGACTGACAAATTGGTCTTGCCAGCTGCCATTATAAAAGTATATAAATTTACTAAAATATTAAAATAATTAAGTAAATAATAATAGGTATTGGTTTAGTCCTTCGGATATTTTCTCTGATGCAAAAATATTAATTTCGATAACAATATATTTTCGTAGTCTTTAAAAAAAAATTGCAAAATAACTAATATTCTTAAATTCTACAGTACTACGTAGGTTGTAGCAGCTGGTAACTCTATCACTGTCACATTAAATTATAACCTCCGTAGAGAACTTCTAGAGATTTTCTCAAAAAATCCTTATTGGATAAAAAGAGGTTTTCTAAGAAATTATTACAAAATGTCTGACCTTCCCTACGGACCACCAGTTAGAGTGTCCCCTTTGATTCGGGTAAATATTAACAAATTATTAAATTTATTATTATGTAACAAGTGCTCTGCTACTCAATTTTGGTTCAATATTTTAAACTTAATCATTACGTATTGTACAATTGGCTATTTCTTTGTAGACTAAACAAAAATCTAACTTCATCCGTAGATTTTTCTTTTCTTTTTTTTTGCATATGTACACTACTGTAATATAGGTCACATAAATCCCCAAATTCCAAATTTAAAATAAATTATTTCTAGTATAGAAGTAACTATGGGTAAGTTTCCAATTTTCTGTTTGTAATATAGTTAATTTTATTTAATATCTAATTTAGAAACTACTAGACATGGTTTAAACGCATTTCATTTGTAAACTAGCTGTTCCCCGCGACTTCGCCCGCATGTAATTTAGGGTTTTAATTTTTTTGCGTGGAACTCTAATTCTTTTTCAAAATAAAAGTAGGCTAAGTTACTCCTTATAACATCATCTATCTGCCAGTGAAAGTCCCGTCAAAATCGGTTCAGCCGTTTCGGAAATTAGCCAGAACAAACAGACGGACAGACAAAAAATATAACAATCGTGTTATTGTTATAAGTTCCGTATATACTTTCATATGCATTTTGTTAAAAGCCATTATTTTGACATTACAAACAGATACTTCCATTTTATTTATTTGTATAGATGAACCAATGAAAGATTAAATCACAGATAAAAAAAACCCTATAAAAGTTGTATCTAGGCAGAGCCCTGAGAAATAAGACAAAACCTAGATATAACATTTTATTAAGTTAAAATATAGACAAGTATAAGACATATAGTGATATTATATAAGGATGGTTTTAAATAGTATTTAATAGCCTATCTAGAAATCCTATCCAGAAAAACATACATAACCCTTTAAATATTCAGGCTACTTTTTAGGCTTTTCTCTTAGGACAGACTCTTCATGTTGTTACCAATCTCTTCTTTATGTAATTGTTCAAATAAGTTTGTTTGACTGACTGTGCATATTGCTGATTATTAGTTTTTTTTTAATAGAATTAGGGTGACAAACGAGCACACAGTCCACCTAATGGTAAGTGGTTGCTGTGGCCCATAGACATCTATATCTATCTTCGTTCACATATTAAAATACAGATGTGTTGTCAGCCATGAGGACTAAGATAGAATGCCTCTTTTCCAGTAAAATAGGTTTCCGGTTCTCTACACTCACCATACAAAACACATCAGCATTAAGTTGCTATTTTACACTGGTATTCTGTGAGAATGTGGTCCTTCCCAGATCAAGCCGACCCATTCATGCTACAACTATACTATTAATATAGCTGCAGCATGGCTCTACCACATATAAAAGTTGTTCAGAAAATGTCTGTTGTACACAGTCTCCATTGGGTAGTGGGACATAAAAGTATATTGATATTAATAAGTGGTGAATATTTTGAAGTTCTTTTGTGCAGTGTGTGTTTTCTTATACAGTGGCTCTGGTGCCATGAGCTATCCTAGCAAAGTACATCCATTTTCTTTATACTTTCATGAGGTTTAACTTTGATAGTAGTGTAGAGCAATGCCCAGATTGAATGTAAAGATTTATCAAGCTTTTAATGCTAATGGATTTTTTTTCCAAAATGTTCCATTTGGTTACTCAATTTGTCAATTTCCATATGGGTTGTATGGACCATGTAGTGGCGGTGTAAGATTATTCACTACCACATATGGTCCCGAGGGTGTCGTAAGAGGCAACAGAGGGAAAATGAAACAGGAGATGGGTAGCAGCATCTTCCTAATTACAACTCAAAATATTAAAAAACTGCAGTTGCCAACATGCTTAACAAGCATGACAATATGGCAAAATATCAGGCAACCCATGGAGGGAAGCAACTTATGAGGGAGACCTACGTTCAGCAGTGGACTTTTATGGTATGGTCATGGGTTGTACACTCTTGTGCAACTTGGTCTTATAAATTGAGCAGAAGTTCAAATACATTATAGTGCATCTACTGCAACATTCTCTTTTCCTGGTCTATAGTAATATCATATTTTAGCACAAACATTCTAAGTCGTCTTTGTCTCTTACATAGTATAAAGCAAAGTCACTTCCCGCCGTCTGTAAGCTTAGACCTTTTATACTACGCAACGGATTTTGATTTAATTTTCACCAATAGACAGAATGATTCAAGAGGAAAGTTTATATGTACTTATAATACATGCATATTTTATATTATATAATTCTACTGTCCATGTGTATGTGACTGTATTCCTCTTAAATGTTTGGGTAGATTTTGATGAAATTTCGTGTGTGTGTGTGTGTGTGATTAAGTTGATTGGAGAATGGTCTATATTCACAGTTGGACCCGGTAGGTGGCGTTTTTGTCGAGATCCCGAAATCAACTGTCCGAAGCTAGGGCAGAGAGCTTGTATCTTATCATTTTTTATTTTGCTGTTGTGTTTAATGTTATGCCTGAAAGATAGTCAATATCAAACAAAATTCTCGCCCTATAAGAACATGGTCCGGTTTTAGATATATCACACTATTAGCATATTATGCTTTATTTTCAATAGTTGAGTGTTTACATTCACAATTTTTCAGTGATCTGAAAAATAAAGCCACAGGTCTACCTTCGTGGGACATAGTTACAGAAATTACATAATTATTTCTTGTTTTAAATTTTTAACAGCTTTTAGTGGAAAACTTGTTATTTATAATTTTTAGGGTTCTGTATCCAAAGGGTAACTAAGGTGACCCTATTTCTAAGCCTCCGTCTGTCCGTCCGTCCGTCCGTCTGTCTGTCTGTCTGTCTGTCCGTCCGTCCGTCTTTCTGTCTGTCTGTCAGCGGGCTGTATCTCATGATCCGTAATAGGTAAACAGTTGAAGTTTTTACAGAATGTGTATTTCTGTAGCCGCTATAACAACAAATAATAAAATAAATTAAAAATTAAAGGGGGCTCTCCTACTAGAAATGTGTATTACGATGGTACGGAACCACATGCGCTAGTTTGAATCACACTTGGTAGGTTATTTGTATCTTATCTGAAAAATTTGTGACTTATTTCATTAAATAATAAAACATTTCAAGTGCTCGATGCAATGAGGCAGTATCTGTTGGTGGTGGATTTTTTCCTTTATAATATAGGTTGACAAATGAGCACACAGTCCACCTGATGGTAAGTGGCTGCTGTGGCCCATAGACATCTACATTTATCCTCGTTTGCAAATCAAAATGCAGATGCGTTGCCACCCGTGAGGACTAAGATGGAATGTCTCATTTCCAGTAAAAAGGGTCTCCGGTTCTCTACACTCACCATACAAAACACAGCAGTGTTAAGCTGCTATTTGACGCTGGTATTCTGTGAGAGCGTGGTCCTTCCCCAGTAGAGCCGACCCATTTGTACTACAACTATACTACTAATATAGTTGCAGCATGGCTCTACCACGTACAAATAAATATATGGTGGTAAATTAAAGTAGATTTCTCTTTTCTTTTCCTTCACTTTTGATAAAGATGAATTAATTGACAACTCATTTGGTAAAATTGGTCTAAAAGGGCTGCTATGGTGAAACATTCAAACGTGATAGATCAACTGCAGTTGTATTATGGTTGTAGGACAAATGGATAGGCTTGACTGGTGTAGGACCACACTCTCACAGAATACCAGCGTAAAATAGCAGCTTAATGCTGCTGTGTTTCGTATGGTGAGTGTAGAGAACTGGAGGCATTTTTACTGCATATGAGGCAATCTATCTTAGTCCTCAGGTGTGAAGTTTGAATTCTTTCAGGATCTAGAATAATTTTATACTCAAAAATACAAATAGTTTTCATTGAGACATAAGATTGATAATTGAAAAATTGCATCACATTTGCACGGTATACATATATTTAAAAAATTCGGTCACGGCGGCCAGCCTCAAGGGAGACTAGCCATCGGCGCAGAACAGGATTATAGTGGCCAAATGTATGCAAGCGATCTCTATTCCCTCTTATAGTCTGATAGTACGGTAAATTGACACGACTGGAGAGAGATCAGTCGTAGGACCAACAGCTCTCGTGCTCTCCGAGGCATGGGGGTCAGACACCACCAACTTCCTGACTCCTGGCAGATAGTGAGAATTTCTTGACGGAAAAACTCAATAACTGATTTTTATGGCCCAACCTGGGATTCGTACCTGGGACCTCATGATCAGTAGTTGCATTTAAAACCACTAGGCCAACAAGACAGTCAACTAGAGGCACTATATAATACTTATGTAAAGAGTGTTTAATTTCAATTTTGCAGTTTGGCCGTTGGTCATTCCTCACAGCCGGCATCCTATATGGAGCATTCCACCAGAACAGGCTCTCCAAGAAGGAGGCTAAAATCCGTGAAATTGAAGCCAAGGAAAAAGTTATCAGGGATGCGAAGCTCAAGGAGGAGAAAGCTATTGCAGCAGCTGGTATGTGTAATTTTAAAACTATTTTACAAGCGTAGTAGACTCCCGTTTTTTCTTAACAGCAATAAAAGACACACAAATAGCAATTAAAGGCTGGACATGGTGAAATAATGTGAAAAGAGGAAAGTACAGTTTGCAAGATGTTATGACTAGGATACTATGGTGGTTTGGAAACGTAGAATGAATAAATGAGCAAACTGCAAAATCAAAACAAATTTATGCTGTTGTAGGAGTAGGAGTAGGAGTGAGTGGCAGTCGGCAAGGGACGCCCTAGTTCGCAGCTTATCAACCAAATTGGGATATATTTTAGATGTGTAATTTTATCTGGTAGAGCCATGCTGCAGCTATATTAATAGTATAGTTGTAGCACGAAGGGGTCATCTCGATCGGGGAAGGACCACGCTCCCACAGAATACCAGCGTAAAATAGCAGCTTAATGCTGCTGTGTTTCGTATGGTGAGTCTAGAGAACCGGAGACCTATTTTACTAGAAAAGAGGCATTCCATCTTAGTCCTCACGGGTGGCATCGCATCTGCATTTTGATTTGCAAACGAGGATAAATGTAGATGTCTATGGGCCACAGCAACCACTTAACATCAAATGGACTGTGTGCTCGTTTGTCCCCCTTATTCTATAAAAAAAAGTAACTTAGCTAACAGGATATATGCGAAGATATATGGATGTGAAGGAGACAAAAGAAGGGTGTCAGGATCGTGCCATATGGAAGCTCCTAGTCCCTGCCTACCCCTCTGGGTGTCAGGCGTAAAAGTTTAAGTAATATTTTTTTATAGGATAAGGATTACAAACGAGCACACTGGCACATAAAATAGGTATAAGAAGAACAGTAGTCTCACAATAATTTGAATTCAGAAACAGAGTACAAATCACTGAAAGATATCTAATAAATTAACGAGTTTGAAAGTTCAACACAATCATAAACATACATTCATTTTTATGTTATGTAAAAGTATAAGTAGTCTAGCGGTGACTGTTATTGCGCATAAGTCGCGCTGATTGGCTCTCCAGTCGCATTCGTGCAATTCAATTCGTGCGCGTCTCCACCACGTTTCGTTCAGCGCTAGACTTACGTGCCGCGACTTGTAATATGCATACCAAAAATCACACATACTACATAAGATAAATATTTTCGAGAAGCATGATGTTAGGATACAAACCTCCACCACTGTGTAACCACTACTGACAGTCGGTCTCGGTCATCGAAGGCGTCTAAACTGGGCAATTATGCGGTGCGATGCGGGGCGAGACGCGGGCTAAGCACTTCCCGAGCGGCCCTTAGCCGTCTCACAAATAAATTAAAATGGTTCCACTACATGTGCGGTAAAAAAGTGTAGGTCATCCTCATTTAAAGATAAGGGATTAGTTTCATCAGTTTCCACATACACATTGGTTTGTTTAAACGTGAAATATAATAAAATTAGTTTATTATTTTTTTTCACTTTCCGTTCTGACAACCCTAGCAATTTATTATTTATGTCGGCTTTTCCGACAACATCGAAGGCGATGGCTGAGTGTGTTCTTCTTAAGGCTCGGTACGACTTTCCATTGACTCTCGTCGAGTTGGGGGTTGATACGTAATTTTACCGAAAAGTTACACTATTATAAGCACACACACAAAGTTACAACATGCGGAAGCGCGTAATTTTTGAGAAAATAGTTATTGAAAATCAATTATTCTTGCATTGTTTATATCTAATCCTACAATAAAACTGACGCCATTTTTTATTGTTATTGTCAGTAGGGATGTCGATTTTTTCCGAAAAAGATCGATTTTTGAAATAGATTCGAATTTTAAGCTGATGTATCGATTCCCAAAAAATCGATTTCTAAAATATCCATCTTATGAGAAAAAATCCCCTTCATCATAAAATATAGGGGGACTGATTCAGAAGGATTTCTGTATCTATTTTGAGACTGCTACGTCTCCGGCGCTGCGGGAAGAGCAGCCTCTACGCCTTAGCGTAACAAATCGCAGACATCCCTCCTCGCCTCCGCAGCTTTGGCTTGTTGGTCGCCTTCGGCGACCAGCCTCAGCCGCTCCGGCTGATCCGGTGCCTACGATTTGTTACAGCAGGTGGAGGCTGCTCCCCCTACGTGCCTCCGGCTCTTTAAAACCACTCTAGGGGTAGGACAGACTCGTACCAGGTGGAGTCGGGGTTAATCAATTCAGTTCTTTGACATAAGTTGAACCTAACCTATTTTATTTGTTATCTGCCCTAATTGGTACTGTTAAAATAAAACAAATTTCAATAAGAGATCATTTATTATGGTATCTTTCTTGTTTTTCATAAAATGGAATTATATTTACATTATAAATGCAAACATAAAAAATATAGATATTTTAGAAATCGATTTTTTGTGAATCGATACATCAGCTTACGATTGAATCGATTTAAAAATCGACCTTTTTCGGAAAGAATCGACATCCCTACTGACGACAATAACATTACAAAATGGCGTCAGTTTTATGGTAGGATTAGATATAAACAATGCAAGAATAATTGATTTTCTATAACTTTCTTCTCAAAAATTACGCGTTTTCGCATGTTGTAACTTTGTGTGTGTGCTTATAATAGTATAATTTTTCTGTAAAATACGTATCAACCTCCAACTCGACGGGGGTCAATGGAAAGCTAAGCCTAAGGCGCCTACTGACATGCCTGCCGCAGGGGCAATCTAGGGAGCACAGCGATCGGAGCAATATCGGAGGTGTCTACACACATGCCTGCCGTTCAGTATGAGAGTATACGTCTCGCTGGACGCACGTGTTGAGAATGGCGCCAGTTTTATCGAAATATCAATGAATCGGTATATATAGCCTTGGCTCTTTTCTATATAGAATAAGGGTGACAAATGAGCACAGTCCGCCTGATGGTAAGTGGACACTGTGGCCCATAGACACCCACATTTATCAATAAAACAACTAATTAATTAATAATTACAAACATAATATAGTGCTTATAAGCTGCAGCATAGCTCTGCCACGCTATTTTTAGGCTATCAAAGACAATTAAATATGACTAACTTCACTCGTCATAATTTAATATAACCAATTTATTCTGTGATATAACTTAACTAACTAGTGCTTAGTAACTACAATTTAACTAGTGTTACAAATAGCCAGGATAGTTTTCTAATGATGAGTTTTAATAAATTTAATTACTAAAATTTGTATTTTTGTATAATTATTTAGTTAATGACATTTTATTTATATTCCAGCAATTTTAATACTATTGGAATATATGCTTTCCCATACTAGCCCTTATGATAAGTTAGGTAACAAATCCCAGTAATGTTACTTGTAAGTTACAACGTTCAAATGACGTTCATTCTGCGGTTCTGACTTGTACTCATACGTGTGCTCCGCGCGAAAGTCGCAACGAACTGATTGAAATTGCTCCAATTTCGCTACACACGCGACAGCGGCAGGGCCAATCTAGGGAGCAAGGAAGGTCTTGCGCTCCTGCCGCCCTGCCGCAGGGCCGACTTACAAAATTGCCCCTGCTTGCCTACACACATCACAATTAAGGAGGCAATTAAGGGTCATCCCCACTCCTACACCCTAGATTGCCCCTGCGGCAGGCACGTCAGTAGCCGCCTTTAGGCTGTGCTTCCACACTCCAACAACAAACAACGTAGGTTCAGGCAATAGTAGGTAATCAGTAGTGCGAGCACTGCCGTGTTCCAGTCTAATAACAGGCAATAATTTAATTCTTACATATCTTTGTGTTTAAATAAAACTAATTTTACGGATTTTATCGCGTATATTAACTTATTTTATATTCCCGACGTTTCGAGCACTTTACAGCACCCATGGTCACGGGGGGGACTGAGGTGTATGACGTTTTCTTTTTTTTATAGGAATAGGGTGACAAACGAGCACACAGTCCACCTGATGATGGTAAGTGGTTGCTGCGGCCCATAGACATCTACATCTATCTTCTATTACAAATCAAAATGCAGATGCGTTGTCACCCGTGAGGACTAAGATGGAATGCCTCGTTTCCAGTAAAAAGGGCCTCCGGCCACCTGCACTCACCGAGCGAAACGCAGAGGTAAACCTCTACTTCACGCTGGTATTCTGTGAGGTCGTGGTACCACCCCGGTTCGAGCCGGCCCATCCGTGCAACAGCAAAAACTGCCGCGTGGCTCTACCACTGTCAGAATGTCACGTCCCAATGTCATAGTTAACCACGGCTACTTGTTCCCATCTACGCAGTATCTTGAAGTCTTGCAGTTGTATGCTTGGGTTGGGATTTAATTTTATTAATTATGGAATCCCAAGCAGATGGTAACACCCAGCCATCTTTTCTATTGAAATTAGTATGTTTTTTGATTTCAATAGCCTCGCGAATCATCCTTGGAAGGAATCGGTGTTCTTTAGCGAGGATTTGTGGTCTATCAAATCTAGTGACGGGGGCGATCCTGTACGTGTTCACAGACTGCAGACTTCCCGGAGCGTCGATTCTTCACATCAGCTATGTGTTCTTTAACACGGGTTTTTATGGATCTTTTAGTTTGTCCCATATAAGAGAGACCACATTCACAATCAAGCTTGTACACTACTGCATCTTGCAGAGGAACATTACACTTGACTGATCGTAAAAACTGACTAATATTCTTCAGCGGCTTGAAGTATGTTTTAATGGAAGCACGCTTCAAGATGTAGCCAATCTTGTCAATGACACCTCTGACATATGGCAGTACAGCAGGCACTCGCTCGACTGTGGCCGGCTTCACTCGTTCACTGTGACGTAGGCGCGGGACCCGAAGCTTATTGTCGTGCAAAAATTGCTTGACGTGTTGGAGCACGGCGGTTAGATATTTACTGTCACAGATCCCTCGTGCTCTCTGTTTCAGAGATTGGCTACTTCTTGAAGCGTGCTTCCATTAAAAATGCGATATTTAAATATCCCAATTTTAACATAATATATCTATATTTTAGTGGCAATACAGTCAAGTAGTCAGGCAAAAGTCACCCACCGTGAATATTCGCCTCTAGTTGGCAGAATTCATGTCATGAAACCTTTTTTTTAGAAATGAACCTTGGTTTGAAAACAAGGTTCATTTCTAAAAAAAAGGATTAATTTATTAGATATCTTTCTAATTGTGTGGTAGTATCGTGCAGCACCCCGACAATATAATTATATTAGTATCAAGTATAGAATAAGCTAGTATAATTAATGTCATAGAAAGTGTAACACGACTCTCTTTTCATTTAACACCTTTCCAACATTACATGGCGACCCTGCCAGGACACCTTCCAACATTACAGTGTTCTATTATATTTATTGCCAATGCTTGCGTCGCTGTCTAGTGGTGGAGTAAAAATATCCACTACCCGTAACATCATAACATCCCGTTGGTGTCGTAAAAACCGACGGAAGGAAAATAATTTTCCTAATAACAACCGAAAACAATAAATACACTGAGGTTGTCAATGTGCCTTCAAGCGTGGCAACTATGGCGAAATCCCTCCTATGAGGCATTCTATGGGGGAGGCCTGTGCTGTGTTCAGTTAAAAACATTTGCTCTGCTTATCACACCTCGAAGCTAATTACAATATTCAATATAATTTGTTCTTTTCAGCTGAGATAAAGGCGCTCGAAGAAATGGTTGCCGGAAAGAAGTAGGCTGTGGAGAAAGTAATAGTCATAAGTATACAGTGGATACCGCCATTTTGTATAGTGCTGCCATTGTTGAAAATGTTAAATATTTTTAAAGGCGCATTTCCATCAATTTATTAAATTAATGTATTTAACGAAATATAGGTGATAATAAAAATATTTGAAGTTTGATTTTAATTAACTACTGTAACTAAAAAAAACGAGACAGTCATAAGGACTGCCGACAGAAGTGAAAACAAAACGGGTATACATTAGAGATGTTACGGAGGTTCGATTCCGATTCCGAAACATCGGAAGTTCCGATTGATTTTGCTCCTCCGATGCCGATTTCGGTTCCGTTAAATTTTAATCGGAAGTTATATATCGGAGGTCAAAGCACAGTGATGGCAACGGCTGCGATCAGCGTGTACAAACAATTTTATACTTGTCGCCCCGGGAACCACCCTCCCCCGTGCCTTCGGTGGATTACTCTTTAACTTGATGTTTTGTTTCGTACTTGGCAATTGGCATGTTGTGTGTTCGCGCTTTATTTATACCTATGCGAGTTTTTGATTAGTTTTAGTAGTGTTTTATTTGACGTGTAACTAATTTGTTTGAATCGGACAATGGAGCCAAAATCAAGTACCATTTGGAATTATTTCAATGAGGTTTCTGAGAATACTGCAAAGTATTAACTATGTGAAAAGATATACTCACGAAAGGGAGGTACGACTACTTCGTTAAAAAGTCATATAAAATCTGTGCATACCACTGAATGCGAAGATTTCAAAAAAAAATAAACTGAAAAGAAAAATACAGTGCAATAGACCTGCCCTTAACACATTTCTTCTGCCTCCACCTCCGATTTCGGTTCCGGTTCCGACAAACAAAATTTAAAAACTCCGCTTCCGAATTCGGTTCCTATATAACCACTTCCGTAACATCCCTAGTATACATGTACACAGGCCGCTATACTACGCGTCGCTAGTCTGGTGCAAGCGCAAACATCACGAGCATGTGACGTCATTGGTGACGCGAACCTGTGAGATTTACCAAATCAAAAATCCCTACAAAAATGACCCCTGCTAAAAATCGCTTCACTGCTGCCCCTGCTAAAAAGTTTCCACTTCAAAAATATTTTTTATCAAAAAGTTATAATAATACACTATGGCTAAGAAGAGACCTCAGAATGTAAAACTATTTTCATTTCGCTATTTCATCAAAGTTTTTTAGCTTTTTGAGTGGACACAGACCAAAACGCCCTTCTTATATGTCGAAAGAGAGTGTCTCGGCATGTGAGTAGCGTCGTAAGATGTGCCGCGCGCTGATTCGCCGGCGGCAACACGTGATATTCGGGTGGTGTGCGGGGTGCGCGGGGCGCAACGGGGTATGGGGTGCTCGGGGCGCAACGGGCTATGAAGGGGCGACTGGGCGGCGGTTCCCCTCACCTTCCGTAACAATACGTATACGAACAATTTTAGATGAACCTTTTTTTACAGTGGTAGAGCCAAGCGGTAGCTTTTGCTGTCGCACGGATGGGCCAGCTCGAACCGGGATGGTACCACGACCTCACAGAATACCAGCGTGAAGTAGAGGTTTACCTCTGCGATGCGCTTGGTGAGTGCAGGTGGCCGTAGGCCCAATCCCCCCCCCCCCCCCCCCCCGATCGACATGGTAGTGGAATTAAATAAAAGTCTACCCCAGGAGGGTACCAGCAGCCCTAGAGAATCCCTCGCTAAGCATCCACGACCAAAATACTTCACACCTGAGCGTGGGTGCTCAGACTTCCCCGCGTATTCTTGGGGGCAAAATTCCACTCGCGACTAATGCTGCTCGGGGCAAGCAGAGCAATACAACCAAGGCGACCCCTGTCACGCTATCCGTGAATTTTTGCAACATCAGGGGACTTCATTCCAACCTTAACGCTGTCCATTACCATCTAGAGACGACGAAGCCGGCCTTGCTCTTTTTAACCGAGACTCACGTGTCGTCTCCGGCTGATACTTCATATCTCTCCTAACCGGGGTACAAATTGAAACACTCCTTTTTGCCCCTGGCTGGAGTATGCGTATACGTAAGAGAGAACATCTGTTTTCGACGTCTCGGCAGTCTTGAAGGTACGGACCTGTCCATCCTATGGCTGCGCGTAGACAGCGACGACCATCCCCGCGTCTGCGGGTGCCTCTATAGGTCCCATAGCGGTAATGCCGACACATACCGACTCATCGACCGCGTCCAAATGCCCGCAGACTCCGTGCTACAACAGGTCCCAACCGCAGAGATCGTGATACTCGGTGATTTTAACGCCTACCACGCTGAATGGCTTGGTTCCCGTTTAACCGATCATGCGGGTAGATCTGTCTATGACTTTGCTTTGGCATATCCCAGATATAATGGATGTAAGTGGACTGTATTTATTTATGCTGATTGATGACTGACTGAACTGAAGTTAGCTATACTAGGGGCTGCTCGAAGAAAAGATGGTACTTTTTACTATACTGTATTACACTATTTACAATATTCGGCACTATTAAATTAAACTATCTAATATGTACAGAGAGAGGTCTTCAGTTGTGGAGTCTTGATTTGTTGTCTTGAGTCTTCTTTGTAGTCTTCTCGAGTGCCGCTTCCGAAGTGAAATGAACGACTCACAGACCAAAACGCCCTTCTTATATCTCGCAAGAAGGCGTCTTAGTCTGTGAGTAGTGCCGTGCGACGATGCTGCACGCCTATTGGTCGTCGCTCGGCTCCGGTGTGCGGGTGTGCTGGGCGCAACGGGGTACAAAGGGGCGACGGGGCGGCGGGTCTCTAGCTGTCCTCAACATACTCCCCCCGGCGTAGCTCGCGAGCCCAATCTTCTCTCGGGAGGACGGCGATCTTCCTGACCGGCCACCGCAGTAATCCGCCCCTGGTCCGCACCTCCACATTGCGCACCACACCGTCTGGTCCGGGAAAGGTCCGTGTTACAACTCCCCGCGGCCACACGTTCCTTGGCATGCTACTGTCTGCCACCACGACGAGGTCCCCTTCTTGTATCTGTCGCTGCTGCACATCCCGCGAGTCCCCGCGCGCAACCAGCGTCGGCAGGTACTCCTTCATCCAGCGCCTCCAGTACTCGTCGGCGAGTCCTTGCGCCGCCCTCCACGCCCGACGATCACTGGGCGTGCACGGCGCGGTTACTGGCAGGCTCGATGGTCCCAGCAGCAGGAAGTGGTTGGGTGTCAGCGCCTCTTCCTCGTCGATGTCGACCGGTACGTGCGTCAACGGTCGAGAGTTCACCGTGTTCTCTGCTTCTGTGAGGAGCGTCGCCAACGTCTCCTCCCGCGGGCTCTTCTGGTGTAGAGTGGCTTTGAGCGCGGTCTTCACTGAGCGCACGAGACGCTCCCATGCGCCTCCCTGGTTCGGCGCGCCCGGCGCGGTGAACTTCCAATCTGTTCGCCGAGTCAACGCGTAGTCCTTCAGCTGGGGTGCCCACTCTTCCATTGCCCGTCGTAGTTCGGTGTCCGCCCCATGGAAATTTGTTCCGTTGTCAGAGTAGATGACCCGTGGCCACCCACGCCTAGCCGCCATGCGCCGCAATGCCGATATCGCCGAGTCCGTCGTAAGGGAGTAAACTAATTCTAAATGCACCGCGCGCGTCGTTAAACAAGTGAATAACGCTATCCACCGTTTTTCATGCCGACGTCCTATAGTCACTGTTATAGGTTCGAAATAATCGATTCCGGTGTAGGTGAATGGTCGCGCGAATGCCCCTAATCGTTCAGGTGGTAGATCCCCCATAACCGCTGGCCGTGGTGTCGCCTTGCGTACCCTGCATCGCAGACATCTCCGCTCCGCTTCTCTTACTGTTGGTCGTAATCGAAGGATATGATATCTGATGCGTAGGTCGTTTACCACCCTCTCCCTGTTGGCGTGCCTTGCCTTGTTGGCTGATGCGCCTTTTCCACAAGCAGCTTTACAAAATGGTGGCGTCCGTCCAATATGATGGGCCTCTTCATCTGGCTGTCCACGTCGGCTGCGTCGATTCGTCCTCTAGCTCGTAATATGCCATCCTCCAATATGGGGTCGAGCTTCCTTAACGCGCTGCCGGTTGCCAGGTTCTTTCCTCGCTGCAGTCGACTGATGTCTTCAGTGAAGCTTTCTTGTTGACTGCGTTCTATCCACATCCGCTCTGCTCTCTGGATGTGCTGCAATGTCAGTCCGTGCGCCATTCCTCTTATGGCATCGACGAACTGTAGTATCCGTGCAGTGGCCCTTATCAATCTCTCGTAGGAAGAGAATCTCTCTATGTCCGGCAGGTGTGGAGCGTTCTTGGTGTCGCTCTGGTGCGCCACGACTTCCTCCAGCTCCTCATCATCATCGCCTGCCTTCTCTTCCTGACGGCGAGGCCATCTGTCTTCATCCTCGTACAGGAATGGCGGTCCCGTGAACCATCTGACGCTCTCTTCTTTATTCATATAATTCACACGCGTCGCTTGATCCCCGATGTTGTCTGCGGTCGGTATCCACCTCCGTTGCTCGGGTAACGTCTTCTCTGCTATCTCCCCTAACCTATGAGCCACGTATGGAGTGTAACGCGCCGTATCGTTCTGTATCCAGTGGAGCGCCGTAGTGGAGTCTGTCCAATACACTACCTTATCGGCTACCACTCTGTGCTCGCCTTGTACGAATTCCGCGAGTCGCGCGCCTATCAAGTTCGCCTGCAACTCTAAACGCGGTATGCTTTGTGCCTTTATAGAGGCAACTTTCGCCTTGGCCGCCACTAACCGTACCCTAATCGTTCCATCGTGATATCGTATACGCCAATATGCCGCGGATGCGTACTCACGTTCGCTTGCGTCGTTGAAAACGTGAAGTTGACGCTCTACCACTCCCCCCGTAGGAGCATAGCACCTAGGCAGTCGCAGTCGTGACACCTCCTCGACGACTCGCAGCCACCTCTGGAATTCATCCGCTGCCTCCTCGGGTAGTTCATCATCCCATCCGACCTTCTTCATTCGCCATAGGTCTTGTAGCAGGATCTTGGCGGTGATGGTGAGGTAGCTAAGCAGTCCGAGCGGGTCAAACACCGACATGACTGCGCTTAATGCTTCCCTCTTAGTCGGTGGTCGCTGTAGCGCCTTTACTTCCTGCGGCACCCTATTCATAGAGGTGTTGAACGTCAGGGCGTCTTCGTCGGCCATCCATAACAACCCTAGTGTCCTGCCTGGGCTGTCTTGCCTTAAGCCTACTTCTTTAGGCTTGCTCGCTAGTAGTTCCTCCGGCTTGTCTTCCAATAGGGCTGCGTGGTTAGAATTCCAGCCTGCCAAGGTGAAACCGGCCATCTGATGCACTTCCGTAACCTGCCTTGCCGTATTTACCGCCTCCTCTACCGTAGCATAACTGTCTAAGTAGTCGTCCATATAATGACTACGTACGATAGCGTTAAGCGCCAATGGATGTGTTTCTGCGTGTGCGCGCGCGTTATGATCCCTAACACTATGTGCGAGAAACGGCGAGCTCCTCGCACCGAAAATCATCGATGTCATAACGTACTCCCGCGGTGGGCTGGATCGCTCGTTACCTCGCCACAGAAACAATTGCGCGGGTTGGTCGCGACGGTCGATCTTCACACGTAAATACATCTCCCTAATATCCGCGGACACGGCTATTTCGTTCTCCTTAAATCTAAACAGTATGCCCGGTAGGTTTCGTAACAAGTCGGGGCCGTCGAGTAAATAATCGTTAAGACATCTACCGGACGCACGCGCTGCCGCGTCGAAAACCACTCTTGTCTTTCCCGGCTTGTTTGGATTCCGTACGGCGAAGTGAGGCAGGTACCAGCTCTTGGGCTCCTCTCTCTCTATCCCCTCGGCTTCCCTTGCGTATCCTTTTGCCAGGAGGTTGTCTATCTGGGCTGTGTAGGCGTCTCGAAACTCCGGCGACTTGTCCATTTTTCTCTCGATCGTCCGCAGTCTTCGAGCGGCCATCTCGTAGCTGGGTGGCATCCGCACGTTGTCGTCCTTCCATGGCAGTCCAACTTCGTATTGCTCGCCGACCTTCTAGACGGTGCGCTGGAATATCTCGACAGCGCGTTCCTCTTCTCGTCGCGGCCTACTCTTTAGCGAGATACCTATGGAATCTATCTCGTACTGCCGTTTGAGGAGTTCCGTTAGCTCCTCGTCCTGACTGGTAAACGTTCGGATGTCCCTATCTGACCGTCCGCTAACGCTCAAGACGTGTAATACGGTCTCACCGTCTTCCCTACACGTGAATCGCGGCACGGTTCCCTGTATTACCCACCCTAATAACGTACGTGCAGCTATAGGCTGCCTTCGACGTCCTATCCTTAAATTACGGGTGATTATTAAATGCCAGTTGTCGGCGCCTAATAATAATCTCGGTTTTGCGTCGTCGTAACAAACCGAACTCGGTAGGTCGCGTAAGTGTTTTAAACGTAAACACTCCTTACTTACGGATTGCGAACCTATCTTTAAATTTGCTATTGTCCGCGCATTTATTCTATACACCTCACTGCGCGTCTTGCCACGTATGCCTATGTTAACTAGCCTGCTATCGGCCTCGCGCTGACTATTATTTACGCCTCTAATATTCAGCGGCTTTACCGGTCCTTCCGCTCCTAACTCGCGCGCTAAGTCGTCGTCGATTAACGAAATAGTCGAGCCTTCGTCAAGCAACGCATACGTATCTATTTCCCTACCACGTGGTCCACGTAACGTAATGGGACACACTTTCAATAATACGGACGCATTACTACCAACGTCAGACGCGACGAGCACGGTCTCATCCGGTTTTGCCGATGTCTCAGGTGCGCGGGTCTTGCGGGTGTGAAGTAGGGCATGGTGGGGGGCGTTGCAGCCGTCGACGCCGCATTTCTTGGCTTTACATCTAAACCGTCGGTGTTTACTATTTAAACACAGAAAACACATCCCCTCTTCCTTTACCCAATTCCACCGGTCGTTCAAACCCATTTGCGCTAACTTCCTACATTTGGCGATTACGTGTTCACCCCCGGAACACATACATGAGGCACTACCGGTGTCCTCCTGGGCGGTGAACGTCTTTACGTCGCGGGCCCTATCCTCTACGCGGCGTGTCACTATCCTTTTCGACGGCGGCGCCTCTCGTCTTACGGGCGATTCCTTAGTCGGCGCTACGGACGTATAGGCATGACTCAACGCACGGTCAGCCTCTCTCATAATGAACCGAGATAGTGTGACGATATCCGGTTCGTCTGCACTTCCGTAGTGCTCCGCATAATCGCACCAACGTGACCGTAAGTGAGGGCTAAGTTTACTAGTGACTTCCCTAGTCAGCATTGGATTTTGCAAATATCCTTTGCCGTCGACGTTCTGCAAAATACACACTATATTTTGTAACTTAATCGCGAACGAATTCAATTCCTGAGCGGTTTGACCCGGGCGCGGAAGGCGTTTCAGTTCGTCTAACGCTCGATCGATAATTACTTCCGGGCGGCCGAAACACTGCTCCAATTTTCGCATAATATCTGCTGGATCCTTCGCGGTAAACAGCAGTGCCGATACTACCTCCCTAGCTTCACCGCGTAGACAGTTTCTTAACCTTGCCATATTTTCCGTATTTGTGAATCTATATAAACGCGTGGATTCTTTCATCGCGGCTTTGAAAGCTAACCATTCCGCGGCCGAACCGTTAAAAATAGGCAAGTCCTGCGTCTACTTCGCGGCAGCGGGCCTGACTCTAATCATATTATTCTCTAGAGCTTCCGCTAGTCGCTCTATACCCCTCTCTTTCCCTCGCGGAGTAAGCGACCTATCTCTATCCCTATCTCCCTCTAGCCTACGCTGTGGCGCTGGCGTCCTATGTACACCCTACATCCCTATGACACGGCAACGATAATCTACGATCCGCGTGGCGATGTGGCGATGACAATCTATGTACATCTACATCCCTATACGGCGACGGTGATCTACGATCCGCGTGGCGATGTGGCGATCTATGTGTAGGCGATAGAGTGCGGCGTTGGACGCGCGACGGCGACGTAACTCGTACACGACGATCCACCTGGTTCATTTCTACGGCGACTCCACTATCCCTCTGTATCGTTTCTACGCGACGTGGTTGAACCTCATTCGCTACCGTCCTCCCCTGGGCATCTTCAGCGTGGTCGTAACCGGTTTCCCTATTCGGTAGGGCCTGCTCTATCTCGATGCGGAGCGCGGGCTGAGACGAGCGGTAAGGCGACTCCCCCCGCACAGTCTCTACGTTCTCTAACCACCTATCAACGCGTACCCTATTTTCAACTAACTCGTCTTCGTTAATACTTTCCCTATATGTTTCTTCTTGCAGTTGCGCGACGTCCCTAGCGTACTTCTTCTTAATAAGATTTTCTTCGAGTTGCAATTGCTTCCTCCTAATTGCAGCTAGTTAGTCCTCCGCGGCGTTATATTCGATTTGTTTTAACTTAGCTATCGCGCTAGCTGTCGACCTGGCTGAACGAACGGAGCGGACCGACGGGGCGCGGGGCGCGGGCCTATGTACAACGTCTGTTACAGGCGCGACGGTACGTACTATCGAACTAGTTTCTGTAGACGGAAGATCTTCAATAATCGTGGCGAGTGTCTCTGTGCGTGGCGCGGATGTGCTAACCTCTCCCAAACGATCGGTCGTGGACACGGACATAGCGGGGCGCGGTGGCGGAGGCGCGGGCGCGGGCGCGGGCGTAGATGCGGGCGCGAGCGGGGCCTGGGGCGCGGCGGAGGGCGCTTGTGCCATCGCGAGATAATCTGACGGGGACGCGGGTACTTCTTCGAATATACGCATTCCTACCGGCGTTTCGTCATCGTTCCGTGTCTTCTGGCTTCGTGTTTTCCTCATGACGTCCCTCGTTGCCCTCCGATCGTCTTCAAAAAGACGTACGTATCGTCTTCAAAAAGACGCACGTATTGGATGTCGTTCCCGCCACAAGGGCGTTACCAGATGGTCACAGTTTGGCACCGTTAGGGAGCAACCACCTGGCCGCGTAAACGCGGTTAAAGAAACAAGAAATTGTCTGGAAACAGACAATATGACGTATATGACGTACGCTTAATAAGAAACAGGGAAGAAATTAGTACCGACGATCTTCTCTCTTCGTCGACGAACTTCTTTCTTCCTTGAAGATCTTCTATAATGATCTTCTCTCTTCTATAATTATGTTCTTTCTTCTATAATTATGTTCTTTCTTCTATAATAGGGTATTTTACACCATGTAAAAAAATCAAAGAATATATATTTATGATAGTGTTCGAGACGGCCTAATGACATTAAGCAAAAAGTGATTAAAGAATATTAATTGGTATAAAAAGCTTTGATTATATACATGTCTAGATGCCACATTGACCGTACCAAACGGCGCAAATAAAGTCTACTAAAATTGGTAGACTCGCTTCTCCCTTACGTCAGTGTCATTTGAATCACTTAAGGATAACGTGCTCACGAAAAATAATTAATTATGCCGGTTTGTGCTGTCAAATTGTATCGTAATTATGTGGGAAAACCGTATAATAACACCATGATAACTTTTCATCAGCAAGTTTTGTTATTTAACCGCTATTATATTAAGAAAACACGATATTTTAATTCGTTATCTTGTAGGTTTGTTTCATTAGCCGGTGTTGACAGCTTATTACTAGGGAGATTTGGCGAAACTATGGGAGACAAAATACAAATATCATTACATCATCTTTCGATCAAGAGAACATTATTATTTTAAAAATTTCATTATTTATTTGATCAGTACATGATAATTTACCTACAAAAAATAAAGGAAACCCGTGACGTTATGCACTAAGTAGTATTTTTGTTAGTTCTTTCTAATATTTTGGGTTTCAGATTTCCTTATTAAGCAAAGTATATAATCAAAGTCTCAGCCGTTTCGTCTACCCTGCCGAGGGTTCCCATCTGGTTGGGTTTTATTTATTAATTTTTGTATTTTATTTTATTGATATTTATGTATATAAAATTTTCATTTTTATGTTTACAAAACTATAACTAAAATACATAAATACCAAAAGTAATATAAATACCAAAAAATGTATGTTATTTATTCGCTAAACATGGTACCTACACAAAGATGACAAATAGTTGTACATATTACACATACGAAAACGATTTAACATAATATATTAAATCACTATTTTTATAAGTGAGCAAGTTAAAATGTACATATTTAGACTAATACTGATGATTAAAATGAAATTAAATTAAAATTACAATTCATCATTTTATTTTATAACTAGGCAAATCAAATAAGTATATATAGAAAAAAAAATTAAAGTCAAATGAGTATGTACTTAATCTAATGGGAAATATTCAAGAGCTGGTATCACTCGGCTCGCCCCCGAGTGACGCAGCGCGCTTGTTAAACAATAGTAGTAACGCATACTTGTGTGCGTAATATGCACACAAGCGCTTCAAAACGGGCCGGTCGTTTTTGTTGCGATTGCACCGCAACGCTCTATCTAGACATGTATATAATCAAAGATAAAAAGTGAAAATATGGACAAAATCAATTAAATAGTGTGTTAATATAGTTTTACCATGTATTTACAACTCTTAATATGTTTGTATAGAAGGTCGTTTTAATAATAGTTAATATTATAAACAACTTTATTTTGTTTAAGAAAAACCGACCAATCACAGCGCACCGTGTCGTAGTACTTTCTGGAAATTTAAATTAACTACGCAGTAGTTTGTACCAAAAATAATGAGAATATTTTTATGTCCAAAAAGAGTTGTAAATATGACATTTAGTTAGAATATGTTGTATAGATTATGATAGTAAAGAAATATTTCGTACAATTAAACGCATTTAATAATTATATGAAAATTAAAGAATTAATATGTCCATTTATTATAAAAGTTTAGGACATTTCGTTGAATAACTTTTTTGAATGTAAATATATTGAATATCCTTTATCATATACTGATAAAGGACCAAAATGCCATATTTATGATGTATAGCATATTAGTGTAAGATTTAACCTTATATAGAAAATAGTGCAATTTATGCTAATTACATAATGAAAATGTTTCAAAATAAAGAGGCAAAACGGGAAATGGCAAGCGGCTCACTATAGAGTATAGCCGAAGTCTACCTTATGGGGGCGAAACCCAGTAACGTTGTAGTATGAAGAACTACCAGTAACATCCAGCGGTAGTAGGAAGAACTACCAGTGCCCAGCAGTAGTATCCGGTAGTAGTTGCAGTGACTAGCAGAAATATATAGTGAATAGTGAAAGTGTTAGCTAGCCGAAAAAAGTGGCAACTGAAAATTCGGTGTTGCATATAGTAAAAAAGAAAAAAAGTCGCAACTGAAAATTCGGTGTGACATATAGTGAAAAAGTGTTAGCTAGCTGAAAAAAGTGGTAACTGATAATTCGCAGTTACATATAGTGAAAAGTGTTAGCTAGACGGAAAAAGTGATAACTGATATTCGCAGTTACACAAGTGTTAAATTCAACTAGTTTTAGTTGATTAATAGCTGCTAGTCAATAGTGTCAGGAAAACCATCTACTCCGGACAGATATTTTACACTACCGCTCATTTAAATTAAATATTTTTAAAATATATAGTGACCAACCTATAGTGAACAACCGTAGTTGACCAACCGTTTTAAATAATCGTGATCAATAAATAATAGTTATAAAATTTCGCGACAAATTAATTAGTCGAACCGCTGGCCACTCCCTTGTTATTTAAATTTATAATCGTGCATTTTAATTTTGAACCTCAGTCCACAGTTTATCCGCAGCAATCGCAGAGACGGTAGTGAAAGTATCCAACGGAACCTACAGGTGTAGAACGTGAGCGACTCGCGGAGTATCTTCGACAGCATTTACTCCGGAGAGTTACGCCCGTCCGGCACATTTTATGGTCCTTCGAGCCGGATCCTTCCGCCTGTACTGCCGGCCGGACCATTTTATGGTCCTTTGAGCCGAATCGTCCGTCTACACTTCAAGCCGGACCACATTCGCTGGTCATTCGAACGGGATTCGTCAATCCGTTTGAATTTCGGAACCGGGTACATAGTCACTACCGTATTAAAGTTGCTGAATTTTCAGAATCAAGATGCCGATCACTCGTTCGCAAGGAAGGGGAGCCATGGCGTGGACTGTCAGTCTGGATGGAGGGCCGTCGGACAATACCGACGCCGTCCGCCACCAGATGCCACCACGCTCACCGTCCACAACAGAAGGCGCTGAGGCGCCAGCTTGCCCCCGCGATGGGGGGGTACTCCTGCCTGTGCCGGCCGCTACAACCGGTACACCGAAGCAGAGGGAATAACTAGAAGGCAACGATGACATTCGCTGTGCATCACCGCCAACAGCGCCACACCGACAAAAGTACAAGGTCAAAGAAGACCATTCGGCCCAATAAAAAAGTTTTGAAGGCTCGTGAGGAAGTGTTGAGAATCAAATTAGAACTCGCACAGATCTCATTACAGATGGCTGAAGAAGAAGATGAATCGGACGACTATGATGAAGATGGTCACTCCAAAAGTGAGTACGTCCGATCTTGGCTCGAAAATTCCGTAGCCAAGCAAAGGCTAACTCAAGGCGCAACCACCAGTGGGGAGGCCCCACTTAATAAAAACGTCACAAAGCCACCCCCGGAGGTTGTCGACCTCAGTGAGCCGCAGAAGAAGCTCACAAACAAGGATTCCAAGGTTGATGAAGACAGGGAGCTCCCACCTGTTGTATCAGAGCTCGCCTACCAGGATCCCTATCCAGAAAATATACCCAAGAGTCCCATACCTCAGAAGATTAGCCAGGACTCCAAGGTTGATGAAGACAGGGGGCTCCTACCAGTTGTATCAGAGCCCACCTACCAGGATCCCTATCCGGAAGATGTAACCAAGAATCCCATACCAAAAAGGCCTAACCAGGCACCTGTCAGCAATGAAGACAGGGTGCTCCGACCATTCATATCGGAGCTCACATCCGCTATAGCCGCACTCGCTGACAAACCAAAACCAGAGAGTGCATCCTCGCATACTTTCGCAGCGTCAAAAGCTATAATGACACTGCCGAGCTTTAGCGGAGCACATACCGAATGGCTTTCGTTCCGTGCCATTTACGAAACAACCCGAGGCTACTTCAATGACATAGAAAATACTGCAAGACTACGAAGAAGTCTACAAGGAAGAGCCTTGGAAACAGTCAGTTCAGAACTCATCGGGCATGCTAAGCCAGATGAAATTATGCGAGAACTGGAGCTACAATTTGGGCGTCCAGATTCCATCGCGCAAGCCGAAACCGAGAAGTTACGAGGATTACCACGCTGTACAGAAGCACCCAGAGACATCTGCACATTCGCGAGCAAAGTGAGGGGAAGCGTCGTCACTCTTCGAGCACTCAAACGAGACCATTACCTCGTCAACGCAGAGCTGCTACGACACCTCACAGACAAACTGCCAAACTCTATACGTGCGCAATGGTATAGAATTTATACTGAGAAATACGACTCTAGACCAGACCTCGGTTCCTTCAGCGAGTTTATAACCGAACAAGCTCGCTTCTGCAGTGCATTTGCGCCTCCTGAAATTATAAACGGAGGGCAAAACAGTCGTCCAGTACATAGAACGCACACGGCTACCACTAAGTCGCCTCCGAAATGCAGTGTGTGCGAAAAAGAAGGTCATTACGGATCCGACTGCAATAAATTTAAAGAAGCAGATATTGACAAAAGATGGCAACTCGCCAAACAAAGGAATTTATGTTTCCGGTGTCTACGTTATAGAAGTCAGACACACAGATGTAAAACCACGAAGTGTGGAATAAAAGGATGCACCGCGACACACAATCGACTTCTTCACTATAATAAAAAGGAGAAGACAGAGGTCACACTAAAAGAACCTCAAGAAACAGTAGCAAATTCATTCGCTGTGTCAAAGCATCAAGCTTACCTCAAAATAATTCCAGTTCGAGTAATTGGACCGGCGGGAACGATAAACACACACGCTCTGCTGGATGACGGGTCAACAGTCTCATTGATGGATGAAGAGATTGCCAAACAAATCGGAGCTACAGGGCGGTTGGACCCTTTTAAGATCACCGCTATCGGGAATACTACCCTCGATTCGCCAGACTCCCGAAGAATCAAAGTGTCGCTGAAGAGTCTCCACAGGAAAAGGGTGCCATTCAGAGCACGCACGGTCGCCAGCCTAAACTTGGGGCCACAGACTGTGTGTGCAGCAGATATAGAAAAATGTAAGCATTTAAAAGACTTAAAGGAGCAATTAATATATGACTCCGGCAACCCAAGGATCCTAATAGGACAAGACAATTGGAGACTTTTGATAGCCACTCAAGTCCGCAGAGGTCCACCGCACCAGCCAATCGCCTCGCTTACAGAACTAGGATGGGTGCTACACGGGGCACACACTAAAGCCCCGCATCAGCGCGTCCACACGGCCAATGAGCTGCACAAGAGCGAGGAAAACATAGATGACCAACTCCGCGAATACTTCGCGCTGGAATCTCTCATAATTAATCCGAGAAGACCAGATTCCGATCCAGAGAAGAAAGCTAAAGATATACTAAATAGCAGTACCCGCCAGTTGGAAGACGGGCACATAGAAACAGCGCTTCTCTGGAAAAAGAAAATTGTCACGATGCCTGTCAACGACAAAACGACAGTTAAGAGGTCAACATCCACGTCGTCCAAACCTACCGACGTGGAAAGATCGTTGACAATCAAAGAAAGGTATAGAGCTCCGCTATACAGAGAAGCCATTCCCGATTCGACAAAATTTTGAAAATGGGAACGCTTAGTGCGAGCTACGGCCAGAGTGCTTCAATTTATAACACTGCCGCAAAACAACAGACAGGACCTTTTACAAAAGGACCAAAAGAAGTAAAGAGGAAGATCCCGACTGGAGGAAATCGAAATATAATCCACGACGCCTCGCGCAGCCTCTCAGTCGAGGGAAAAATAGAGATGCCCACAAGTACATCACACTCAAGGCCGAATACATCAGAAAGGCCAAAAAACTCCTAATACATGGAGTACATGAAATAGACGAAACCGAACCTACTATCAACGATGTTCGACGGATGATACGACTTCGACCCACGACAAAAAAGCTAGTGAGCCAATGCGTAAAGTGTCGAATTAGAAAAGCGCAACCACCAGCGCCAGCCACCGGTGATCACCCTAGTACAGGTCTCGCTCATTACAAGAGACCGATCAACTTCACCGTTTTGGGCTACTTTGGGTCACCGGAAATTCAAAACCGGCGGGAGGCCCGTGGACGAGGCCCCAATCTCCAGGGTGGAAACCATCTACCCCGGTGCGGACGGACAGATCCGCACTGTGGAAGTACGCACCACAAACGGCCTAATCAATAGGCCAACCAGGAAACTCGTGCCGCTGCCGAAGTAGAGGAAACGTCGCTCACCGAAATTTATGCAGCGCCGCTGCGACGAGTCTTCGCGACGCTGCACGGAGGGAGAGATGTTCGAGACGGCCTAATGACATTAAGCAAAAAGTGATTAAAGAATATTAATTTGTATAAAAAGTGAAAATATGGACAAAATCAATTAAATAGTGTGTTAATATAGTTTTACAATGTATTTACAACTCTTAATATGTTTGTATAGAAGGTCGTTTTAATAATAGTTAATATAAACAACTTTATTTTGTTTAAGAAAAACCGACCAATCACAGCGCACCGTGTCGTAGAACTTTCTGGAAATTTAAATTAACTACGCAATAGTTTGTACCAAAAAATAATGAGAATATTTTTATGTCCAAAAAGAGTTGTAAATATGACATTTAGTTAGAATATGTTGTATAGATTATGATAGTAAAGAAATATTTCGTACAATTAAACGCATTTAATAATTATATGAAAATTAAAGAATTAATATGTCCATTTATTATAAAAGTTTAGGACATTTCGTTGAATAACTTTTTTGAATGTAAATATATTGAATATCCTTTATCATATACTGATAAAGGACCAAAATGCCATATTTATGATGTATAGCATATTAGTGTAAGATTTAACCTTATATAGAAAATAGTGCAATTTATGCTAATTACATAATGAAAATGTTTCAAAATAAAGAGGCAAAACGGGAAATGGCAAGCGGCTCACTATAGAGTATAGCCGAAGTCTACCTTATGGGGGCGAAACCCAGTAACGTTGTGGGAGGACGACGTCGAACTGGCGCTATACGCGGACGATAGCGCCTACTTCACCTCGTCCAGAAGAGCCCACATCGCAGTCGCCAGGATGCAAAGGCTGTTGGACTTGCTGCCAGCATGGCTGGATGAGTGGAGGATGGCCGTCAATGTTGGTAAGACGGCCGCTCTGCTCACTCGCCGCTACAGAAACTTCCCACCACCATTAACGCTCAGAGGACAGGAAATTGCATACCAAAAAACCGTGACGTACCTTGGATGCCGGATCGACAGAATGCTGCGCATGACCGCGCACGTCGATCTCGTCGTCCGCAACGCGAGAGGTGCGCGGGCGGCGCTGCGTCCCGTACTGGCATCCAAGTTACCATTGAAGACTAAAGTAAAACTCTACAAACTCTAAATTAGGCCTATACTAACCTACGCTGCTCCGGCCTGGTATGCACTCCTGAGTGACCGGCAGAAGCGGCGACTGCAAGTCCAACAGAATTTGGCATTAAGGACCATTGTCGGTGCTGGTCGCTACGTCCGGAACGACGTGATAGCGGCCGACCTGAAAATAGAAGACCTACAAGAATTTGTGGTCCGGTTGGCGCGCGGTATGTTCAACCGCGCTGACAACGGGCCACACCCCCACTTGAATAACTTCGCGCCGCTTCACGCCCGCCCTCCGGACGGGCGACCATTACCAAGAGAACTCCTCCCTATATAGATTAGGGAGTTGAGTAAATCCCACAATGCCACAGAAAGGCCAACACAGACATATTTATGAGATTACCAAAAACATAGAGAACCAACTCACATAAAAACAGATAAATGCCAAGAAGGCACCCAAGACCGGCCCATAGTTATGGGCCGTGATGAATACTCAGGCAATGGGGAGATGCCCGAGGCCTGAACCTGCAGCGCTAAGGCGTATGCAGAAGAAGACAACGTAGTGTAGTAACGTTGTAGTATGAAGAACTACCAGTGACATCCAGCGGTAGTAGGAAGAACTACCAGTGCCCAGTAGTAGTATCCGGTAGTAGTTGCAGTGACTAGCAGAAATATATAGTGAATAGTGAAAGTGTTAGCTAGCCGAAAAAAGTGGCAACTGAAAATTCGGTGTTGCATATAGTAAAAAAGTGTTAGCTAGCGAAAAAAAGTCGCAACTGAAAATTCGGTGTGACATATAGTGAAAAAGTGTTAGCTAGCTGAAAAAAGTGGTAACTAAAAATTCGCAGTTACATATAGTGAAAAGTGTTAGCTAGACGGAAAAAGTGATAACTGATATTCGCAGTTACACAAGTGTTAAATTCAACTAGTTTTAGTTTTAACAAAATAAAGTTGAACATGGACAAAACAAAGATCATGTTTAATGTCCATGTCACACCTATCCCGGTAGATGTTGGGGACACTAAGCTCAAAGTTGTTGATGAGTATGTTTACCTGGGACAAATAGTCCGACTAGGTAAGTCCAACTTCGACCGAGAGGTCAATCGACGGATTCAACTCGGTTGGGCAGTGTTCGGGAAATTACGGTACATCTTCTCATCAGGTATACCTCAAAACTTGAAGACAAGACTGTACAACCAGTGCGTGTTGCTAGTGATGACCTATGGTACTGAGACGTGGTCCTTCACTGCTGGCCGGATGAGGAAGCTCAAGGTCGCTCAGCGAGCTATGGAGAGGGCTATGCTCGGAGTTTCTTTGCGTGATGAACTTAGAAATGAGAATATCCGCAGTAGAACCAAAGTGACCGACATAGCCCAACGGATTAGTAAGCTGAAGTGGCACTGGGCCGGCCATATAGCTCAAAGAACCGACAACCGTTGGGGAACAAAGGTTCTGGAGTGGCGGCCTCGTACCAGCGGACGAAGTGTAGGGCGTCCTCCCCGCTAGATGGAGTGATGACCTGGTAAGATATGCAGGAAGTCGATGGATGCAGGTGCTTCAGGACCGTGCTTTGTGGCATTCTTTGGGGGAGGCCTATGTTCAGCAGTGGACTTGTGAAGGGCTGTAATGATGATGATGACGCGATCTTTGAGCTGCGCACGAAAGACGTGTTCCAGGTGAGTGTCGCCATATCTCGTCTCCAATGCCTCAAGGAGCTGCTCGTAAGTCACTTCCTTACCGAGAGCTTCCAGAACAGTTAAGGCCTGGTCGTGTAGGCCTAGGGTGAGAGCAGTCATGGCCTTACTTTTTTTCCAGCCGTTCGCCTTCATAACAGCCTCGAACTGGATTTTATAGGCCGACCAGGAAGAAGTCCCGTCGAACGGCGGCACTTTGAATAATCCACCTAGCGAAGGTGTTGTAGCTACCACGGGAGCTGTAATTCCATCTCCATGTTTGAGGTCGTCCAGCGTTTTCTTCACGTCAGCCATCACGTTGTCAACCCGATTGTACACTTGGTTGATTCGGGTTTCAGCTTCCGACAGGCGGTTGTTATATTGAGCAACCCTATCCTT
Source organism: Parnassius glacialis (assembly GCA_033319125.1). NCBI lineage: Eukaryota > Metazoa > Arthropoda > Insecta > Lepidoptera > Papilionidae > Parnassius > Parnassius glacialis. Next base: position 55,873,177 of record JAVANC010000004.1, read on the forward strand.
CACCTCCTTTATCTCTTTCCCGAAGGTAGCGTAAAGGTCCTTCATGAGGAGCTTCTACTCGTCCTTATTGTGTTTGAGCTGCTCTTCTAACCGACGGCTCTGTTCCTCCTGTTGGCGGGCCTGTTCCTCCTGTCCACGCTGCAGCTGCTCTTCAAACCGAAGGTCCTGTTCCTCCTATCAACGGGCCTGTTCCTCCTGTTGACGGGCCTGTTCCTCCTGTCCGCGCTGCAGCTGCTCTTCCAACCGACGGGCCTGTTCCTCCTGTCGGCGGGCCTGTTCCTCCTGTCGGCGAGCCTGTTCCTGCAGCATCATCATCAGAGCACCTAAGTCAGGTGCTGTAGATGCAGGAGCTGCTGACGGACCGGCCTCTGTAGTCAGCAGCTGGCCCTCCGATGTTTGCGGCGTAATGTAATGCATACCAAATAGTCTCTGGTCCGTCTCCAGCTGGCGTTGACTTTGGGTACGGATACCCTCCATGTCGTCCTTTGGTAAAATCGGCATGATTTGATCCCACTTTTGACACCAATTGTTACGAGCTAGCCGGTTCGAGACAATTAAAAACTGCCGTTTGAATTACCAAAATTGACACTTTAATTACAGAACACTAATTACAACTTAGAAACACACTAATAATAAAACACATTTATACCGATCACTTTAGTTCGCAGTTATATCACTTCAAAGTATTCTCTTATATTTCCAATTCAATACCGACTCGGTCGTGGTCTATACCGGCCTTATATAGGGCCTCGGATAGTTTCCAGAACCTTCTACTGTAGAAACATCTAGAATGTTCGAATACATATCGGTCCCGAAATTTCTAGAAGGATCTTGATTCTCCTAGTTCTACTACTCGACACTAGAGGGCGCTGGTGGTAACTAGTGTTGCCATGTACAAGACATTAATAGTGGCGCGTAACAATAAAATTAGGTCCTTACATGTGAAATTGGCGTTTTGTACGGCAAGAACATAAAGTCAACTTTTTTTGTAAAATTTCGTTATCTATGCACTTTTTCCATCCTAGTTTTCCATTCCATTATAGTTCTTTGATCCCTTTACTAAAAAAACCATAGGGGCGAGAATCAATAAACTCTTTGAAGGTGGTTTGGACTGCCGCATCGGAGTTGAATTTTTTTCCTTGTAAGAAGTTGTCAAAATTCCGGAAAAAATGGTCATCTGTTGGAGCAAGGAGTACGGTGGTTGTCGCAGACATTCCAATTGTAGCTCATCTAGCTTAGTGGTTATTTGTTATGCAGTGTGTGGTCTTGCGTTGTCGTGAAGCAGCAGTGGCCTAGAGCAATTGCCCAATCTCGGTTATTTAGCAGCTAGTTTTTCCTTCATGGTTTGCAGTTTCTGACAATAGATAATAATATAAAGATATAATTAATCTGCCGTAATCGTTTGGCCTAAATTTTGAAGTTTGGTTTAGATTTTAGAAAGCTGTAGCGAACGACACCAGCGCTAGTCCACCAAATACTCACAAGTAACTTTTTCTGAGTCAATTTTCGTTTAGGGCAGGATTTGGCTGGATCTCCAGGGTTCAGCCATTGCGACGAGCGCTTCCGCTTATCATACAGTATTCTCTTTTCATCACAAGTAATGATTCGATTTAATATCCCTTCATTATTGTGTCGGCTGAGCAAAGTAACACAGCAGTCGACGCGTGTTTGCAAATTCGATTCACACAATTCATGAGGTACCCACCGTTCATGTTTTTTTACTTTCCCGATTTGCTTCAAGTGGATTAATACAGTTTCATCACTTACCCCGAATCCTGCAGCTATCTCTGAAATCCTTTGTGATGGATCCGCTTCCACAACAGCTTTTAATTCTTCATTTTCCACTTCGGTCTCCGGCCGTGCACGGGGTTGGTTCTGAATATCGAAATTTCCAAAACGAAAACGTTGAAACCAAAAACGTACCGTGCTTTCTTTTATGACACCAGCGCCGTACACATCATTAACCCTTCGAGCTGTTTCTGCAGCACTGGTGCCACGGTAGAACTCGTACTCCTAAATATAAAGATATTTCATGTTTTCCATTGTGCGGTAATAAGCGACTCCAAAGAAAAAATAAGAAGGAAAAAACAAATTAATTACTGTTTTCAAAACTCAAATGTACCAGCTAAATGAATTTAAAAATTTGAATCTGGAATTCTTAACCAAAGAGGAGATATTTCAGATCAAAGTGGTCTGTACGACAAAACGCTAATTTCATATGTAAGGATATAACCAACACTTCGACTGCTGATATATGGAAATTCTTAAAATCTCTTGGCATTACTAAGCCACTGTCATCTGATAATAGTTCTCTTAATCTGGATGATGTAAATCGTCATTTTCTCTCAACTCCTACATTGGAACCTTCTGTTAGATCACAAATAATTGCTTCCATTGCTTCTATGCAACCTCTGACTATTCCTTTTTTCGAATTTTCTCCTGTAACTCAATATGAAATAGCTAAAGCTGTATTACCTATTAACGCCAAGGCAGTAGGCTATGATGATATTAGTAAATTTATGATTATTACATGGCTTGACCTCGTTCTGCCAGCTATCACACATGTCATTAATTAATCACTGGACTCAGGTCAGTATCCAACATTATGGAAAAGAGCTCATATTCCGAACTTGTTCTGAACTCGTGAATGTGTTTAATTGTGGATTTCTTTGGTGATTTGGTTTTTTGCTTGGACTTTGGATTACTACTTTTTGACTCTGCTTTTGTTTTATGGACTTAATGATTTACGTGAGATTTCGATTTCGTTGATATCGGACATCTGTATTCTGTAGAATCACATTTTGAATAAGTAAGCAGGTATGTACTAAAGAAAGATGTTTCCTTAAGCTATTAAACGCATTTGAATGACATGCTTCTATCTGTAGTCTGTTAATAATTATTAATTTCTACATAAGTTCATAATGGCTGCAAAATCTTAATATGATGTAATTATCTTTCAGTTCACCTGTTAAATCATGTTGCACTGTTTAAAATGCGCTTCTGCAATATAGATAGTTTATTAAAGTAATATTGTTTGGTTCTAGATGGATGAAAATGTACCAATATGTTCACAATGTTTTGCAAACATATTATAAGAATTATATGTCGGCACAAATCATGAAAATGAGGTCCAGCGCCCTAATGCCAATATTATCAGTATATTATATGTTTGGTGTCAACGAAGACTGGGTAGGAGATAAGCTGTGACCCAATTAATATCACCCCAACAAGATTCTGCTTTATTAGCGGCCGTATAAAATCTCGCCATCATTCGGACAGAGCTTATTATACATATATACTGTTGGCGAAACAAGGGACAAGTTGGGATGAGGTGATTGCAGGTTATTATTGCAGTTGCTCTTCTGGACAAAAGACAGTGGGTTGGTGTGCCCACATAATGTCCGTTGTCTGGTATTTATGTTGGGCTCGGTATCAAAATTCCATAACCGCACCGGCCTCAATTCTGGATGGCTTTTTAGTAAGAGAGGATTTTGAAGTAGGATAAATATATAAAAATTTAAAAAATTAAGCTGTTTTATTTATATTACCTTAAGTATCCAAAACATGATTGACCTAATATTTCACTTTCTATAATTCATAGGACTGTTAACCTTTGTTATGACATTATCCAGGCTTTAAATGTCTGTCAAGGCTCAAGGCATACTCTGACACGCTGAGGACCTATTATATGAAAACAAATGTAGAAATACGCCGGAAACGTATTTAGGATGCAAATTCTTTTGTAACAACTGTAAGGTACCATATTATAACAAATAAATTATATTATCTATGATTGTACTCTAGCACTTCAGCAGCCCAGATAGACACATATACCTGAACAGAAATTAGTATTCAGGATTGTTCTGTTTATCCACCTTAAAACAGCCACTCTAAGTAAAATAAATATATTCTTTATTATTAGTGCAATAAAGTAGTATCTCAGGGTGAATTTTTAGGGTAGAGAAACGGAGTTACCCGCTATTCACATATAATCTCGGTTTTGAGCTATCTGGCACAAAATGTTTGTAAAAGCTATCAAAACACTTAGGCTCCATTTCCCCATGTAAAACAAAAAAGTCCTGGATGCCCCTGGCACTGAAGTGTGCATTAGTACACACTAATGAATGCAATGAAATAATTTTGTGTGTAGGCACACCGTTGATTTATCTCAACAATCTTCTTGTCTGGAATTAGGTAGTACTTTTTACATTCTTTTACAAATATCAACAAGAACGTTAGTTGTTTAAAGATCAAAAGAGCACATACACAATCTTTATTACACGTTATTTGTGTTTTGATCTAAAAATACTTTTTTTGCCTTACTTTCCTACTAGTTTCGAGACAATTATTTAGCTATTTTTACATAATAAATCTACCTGATAGGCTATAGGTGATATCAGAGATATCAGAGATGACAGCTAACGTCAAATCAAAACGACTTCAATCCACCATTAGTGTTGCAGTTTTTGGTGAGAATAAAATATTAATACCACTGAAATTAAGGCAAATTCGTGGATTTGAATGATCAAAAGTGGTTTAATATTTTATTTTAATTTATTTCCATACTAGTACATAAACTAGGCCTACGCTTCATCCAATTTTGGACCGTCTCCAAAGGATTTCTGGCCCAGTCTATGTACAATATACCGTAAAAAAGAAAAATATTCAGGGATTTTGTTAAAAATAAAATGAGAGAATAAATCAAAATAAATAACTTGCAAAAAATAAAAATGCAATCCCAAGTTCCTGATGATTTTACAAGATGGTGCCCTTCCAGTCATAAAAAAACAAAAAAGACATGGTTATTTGTCAAGTGTCATTTCTGTCAAATGATATTTTTATTTATTTCGAGCTTGGTTGTGTAATTCAAACTTTATAGATTTTGATTTCGTTGATATCGGATATCTGTATTCTGTAGAATCACATTTTGAATCAGTAAGCAGGTATGTACAAAAGAAAGATGTAACGCATTTGAATGACATGCTTCTATCTGTAGTCTGTTAATAATTATTAATTTCTACATAAGTTCATAATGGCTGCAAAATCTTAATATGATGTAATTTTCTTTCAATTCACCTGTTAAAACATGTTGCACTGTTTAAAATGCGCTTCTGCAATATAGATAGTTTATTAAAATAAGATTGTTTTGTTCTAGATGGATGAAAATGCACCAATATGTCCACAATGTTTTGCAAACGTATTACAAGAATTATCTGTCGGCACATATCTTGAATATGAGCTGCAGTATCCTAATGCCAATACTATCAGTATATTGTATGTTTGGTGTCAACGAAGACTGGGTAGCAGATAAGTTGTGACCCAATTAATTTCATCCCAACAAGACTCTGTTTTAATAAAAGGCCGTATCACACCTCATTATCACTCGGGCTGAGCTTATTATACATATTATATACTGTTGGCGCGACAAGAGACAAGTTGGGATGAGATGATTGCAGGTTATTATTGCAGTTGCTCTTCTGGACAAAAGACAGTGGGTTGGTGTGCCCACATAATGTCCGTTGTCTGGTATTTATGTTGGGCTCGGTACCAAAATTCTATAACCGCACCGGCCTCAATTCTGGATGGCTTTTTAGTAAGAGAGGATTTTGAAGTAGGATAAATATATAAAAATTTAAAAAATTAAGTTGTTTTATTTATATTACCTTAAGTATCCAAAACATGATTGACCTAATATTTCACTTTCTATAATTCATAGGACTGTTAACCTTTGTTATGACATTATCCAGGCTTTAAATGTCTGTCAAGGCTCAAGGCATACTCTGACACGCTGAGGACCTATTATATGAAAATATTTGTACGCCGGAAACAGTAGTGGCAGTAACAACTGTAATATACCATATTATAACAAATAAATTATATTATCTATGATTGTACCCTAGCACTTCAGCAGCCAAGATAGACACATATACCTGAACAGAAATTAGTATTCAGGATTGTTCTGTTTATCCACCTTAAAACAGCCACTCTAAGGTAAAATAAGTTAAGTATATTCTATAAGATTAGTGCAATAAAGTAGTATCTCAGGGTGGATTTTTTAGGGCAGAGAAACGGAGTTACCCTCTATTAACATATAATCTCGGCTTTGAGCTATCTGTCACTAAACTGAGGTGAAGTGTGCATTAGTAGGTACACACTAATGAATGCAATGAAATAATTTTGTGCGTAGGCACAGTTGATTTATCTCAATAATCTTCTTGTCTGGAATTAGGTAATACTTTTTACATTTGTTTTCTCCTGAACTGCATTTATGATATGCAAATATCAACAAAAACGTTATAGTTCGACCGTTCAGAGAATGCGTTCCTGACACGTCGCGATTGAACTGACGACGTAACTTTGTGATGGCGTTGCAGTTACGATAAAAATATTTTTGCTGGTTGTTTACCGTTTTAACAATTGATGAGCATTAAAACAACATTATTATATCAATAATCAATGAATGTTATAATTTTGTGCCAAACTGAGTGTCAAATAACTTGGTAAACAATATTTTTCTAAATCTATAATGCGCTATTACAAGGTTATGTCAGCGCTTTATATTTGTATTTTGTAGTGCTGTGCTAACAATAACAGGCAATAACAGTATCGTAATCTGTTCTTATACAGTTATACTTTATAAAATATTACGTTTTGTTTTTCTTTTAAAGAATTTGAAAATAATGGACTATAAGATAACTTTTATTAAATATAAAAATAAAACTACGACCAAACCGAACGCGCGAAAGAAAGAAGCATTTTTATATTTAGGTTGAAAATGGTAACCCCAAATGGCGTTATGGGCCGCCATTTTGTGACGCTAAAACAGTCGTCCGTTGTCGTTTCGTGCGCATAGACCACGTTCTTCAAGTGTTTTCGATCTGTGTTTATTTGATTACCCGGCTTTCGTTTAATGGACTGTTTCTGCTTTTCAAACTGACATCGGCGCTAAATCGGACTTCGATTGTGTTTTGTATTGCGTTCTTTTTACTTTTGGTGCATAATAATGCCTAAACGTGGACAAACATTGAAAAGTGGAGCCCGTGAGTTAACCATTACTTTGAGCGGGAGCGGCAAAATGGCGGACCCCTGTTACCTGTCGAACAAGTACAAGAACGCGTCTCTCAGGCGCTTGGAGTTAGAAAACGAACGATAACAAATATTAATACAGAAAAGTTCGGCTCTACTGGCACGGAAGATAATATTTTACGTACTCCGAAGAAGAAACGTAGAACTAAACCTGTGACAGATATTGACACCTTTGACGCCGATGCAATCAGAAACCATATATATGGTTACTATTCCAGAAATGAATATCTCAACAGGAAGAAGCTTTTGGCATCGTTAAGAGAAGCTGGACTGTTTAGCGGGGGTAAAACTGCTTTAACCAAAATCTTAAAAGATATTGGTTTTTCGTATAAAAAAACAGACAAAAGAAAAACTTTATTAGAACGATACGACATAATTTTAAAACGGATAAGTTTTTTGAGAGAAGCAAAAAATATTGATAACTGGGATAATGTCGTGTTCATTGACGAGACATGGCTAAACGCCAATCACACGGTTTCCCGTTCTTGGACGGATGATACACAAGCGTCGACGTCGAAAGTACCAATGGGTAAGGGGGCCCATCTGATAATATGCCACGCAGGTTCTGCAAAATACGGCTTTGTGGAGAACGCGTTACTGGCATTTCAATCAAAAACCACAAATGACTACCACGAGGAAATGAATGCCAGTACACTTAAAGAGTGGTTCCCGAACGTGCTTTTGCCCAGCCTACCAGAGCCTTCTGTAATATTCATGGATAATGCCTCCTATCACTCTGTTCAAATACAGAAACCACCTACCCAAGCTAATAAAAAAGAAGAAATGGTGGCGTGGTTACAAGCAAAAGGCATTGAAGCAAATGTGCAGATGCTAAAACCAGAGCTAATTAAATTAGTTAAAGAAAATAAAGCAGCAAATGTGCGATACGAAATCGATGAACTGGTTCTGGAGTACGGTCATCGCGTTCTAAGAATTCCACCGTATCATTGCCAATATAACGCGATTGAGCTAATCTGGGCTCAAATAAAAGGTTACGCCGCCCGCCACAATACTTCCCCGCCATTCAGCACGAAACAGATGATGACCCTATTAAAAGAAGCCTCCGGGGAAGTCACGAGAGATGACTGGGCAAAGGTTGTCGAGAAGACTAAAAACCTGATTGTGGAACATTTTGACCGAGATTTCAGGATTGATTCTGTTATTGATAATAATATAATTATACATGTAGGCGAAGATGATGATGAAGACACCACCTCCTCAAGCGAATCGGAGTCTGATTAATATTCTGTACGCAAATTCAATTCAATGTACTTTATTGCATAGAAATACAGATTGTAACTTTGTAACAAAGATTAAATAAAACAATTTCATTATATTAATATTACCTTTTTTTGGTTTCCACTTAAATTACTAAAATATAAATTTTAAATGATTCCGCCAATTTAAAACGAAAATAATCTTAAAAATAACGCGGCGGTTCATTTTGGAGGAACGGTAACGAACTCAGTGTTATGTTGTGCCCATGACTAGTCGTGACTAACTGATAGGTGTCAGGAACGCATTCTCTGAACGGCCGAACTATAGTTGTTTTAAGACCAAAAAAGCACACACAATCTATGATACACTTTATTCGTGTTTTGGTCAAAAAATACAACTTTTTTGCCCTACGTTCCTACTAGTTTCGAGACATTTTAGCTATTTTACATAATAAATCTACCTGATAGGCTATTAAGTTATTTAAGTATATGACCACAGAACACTATTACTCCTACGGAGTATATCACAGACTAACTGGTAGATTCTACCCGAGAGTATATTTCAGAGATGACAGCTAACGTCAAATCAAAACGACATCCATCCGCCATTAGTGTTGCATTTATTGGTGAGAATAAAATATTAATTGCACTAAAATTAAGGCAAATTCGTGGATTGGAATTATCAGAAGTGGTTTAATATTTTATTTTAATTTATTTCCATACTAGTACAAAACTAGGCCTACGCTTCATACAATTTCGGACCGTCTCCTTTAGCTACTCTTTGAAAAATAACCCAGTATAAATAAAGTCAGCGTTGCCACTTTAGTGATTTTGTCACTAGATTTAGTGATTTTTTGGAGACAGTTAGTGATATTCAGAAAAATAAATCACTAAAAAATTATTTGATGACTTTTAGTGATATTTATCAAATCTTGAAGAATTTAGAAAATAGATATTAGCAACTCTCTTTACCTGTCCGTAAATTCCCCAGTTTATGTCTGAATAGCACTATCCTTCTCTCACATTACAAAAACGTTATTAGACGTCTATGGTTATGCTAAACCTACATTACACATACATACATTCTTTTTCAATTTTTAATCCGGCGAGAACGTAAAGTTCTTTTTGACATTATTTATTTAAACTACCTTAGGGATTTCCCGACTAATAATGAGGACCTAATACTGTATGTAAAGTTGTTTTCAGTGAGTGATGAATACTGAAAAGTTGATATAAATGAATACTGAAATGTAAGATGGTCTCCAAATAAAAACTTAATTGGAATCGGGGTAGATAATAACTCTGTCATGACTGGAATCAATAATGGCGTACGCGTACCTAATTAAATTCTAGTCAGATGTGTTTGCCATTCATACACTCTTTCACACTGTTGCACATGCGTCAGTGCAAACGTTACCGCGAAAAGTCACCCAAACGATCAGTACAAATATATATATATATATATATAAGAGAGTAAATGGTAGCGAGAATACTTTAAAAATATTGCGCTCTTGTGATACTCGTTGGCTGTCCGTTGAAGAAACTGTGACCAGGAGGCCGTCTCGAGTTATATGTTGTGTTTATTGTAATTATTTCCACAATTAAAATAGTATTTTTATTACCTACCTCGTAATTTCATTTTAAATAATTTGGTGAATTCTAGAGATTTTTTTTAAGTAAAAATATCTCTAAATCTGGTGAAAATTCAGATCATAACTAGTGATAAATTTTCCTGCAAGGTGGCAACACTGAATAAAGTATTTCAAAACGGTACTTGGTTTTTTGTTCTGCTAATAGCAAATCAATTGAGGTGTCTATGGAATAGGAAAAGGCAACATCCCTGTTAAAGAAAGGTGAGAATAATATGGCTATTTTATTTTGTACAAGTGTACCCCGTATAACGTCATAAGCATAATGAGTTCAACTAAAAGAATTTTGTTCTTATTTTAGGATTCCCTGCTAGTATATACCCTTATTGTTATTGCTGTAACGAATCACCATAGACTTCTTATCATAGATAAATATATATGTAGCAAGCTACTTCTTATTATTAGAATAGATGTTCTACTAATAATTCGCCAATTAAGGCATGCAAGGGTCTTATACCATACAGCCTAATCTAATGTGAATTTTGTTCAATCTGGAGTATTTATAATTCTTGAATTCCTGCAGTACTATGACTGAGACAAACTTGTTTAAAATTTCAATCTCTATATTTTTACATATTTTTCATTTTTACATGCAAGGAAAAGTTCCAATAAAAAATTGTTTGGGAGTTCGCTATTGTTATTCTTGTCATAGTTGTGACAGTAGACACGCGGGTTGTCAACCGGCGTTTTTTTCGTTATTATTAGGAGGAGGCTCGTCGTTTCTTCGAGCTATATGGCCAGCCCTTTGTCATTTCAGCTTGCTAATCCGTTCGTGTATGTAAGTTACTCTGGTTCTACCGCGGATATCCTCATTATTAAGTCTATCACGTAGAGAAACTCTGAGCATAGCCCTCTCTATAGCTCGCTGGGTGACCTTGAGTTTACTCATACAGCTCCATGTTACTTACATCCACGGGAGAAAATGGGGTGATAAATTTTCTTACATTATCACCACTGGGTAGACACACGCAACAGTCACACGTCATCTTTTTAGTTTTTTTTGTAGATTAAGGATGATAAGCCAACACACAGCCCTACTGATGGTAAGTGGATGCTGTGGCCCATAGACATCTACATTTATCCTCAGTAGAGAATCAAAATGCAGATGTTTTGTCACCCCTGAAGGCTACCATGGAATGCCTTGTTTCCAGTAAAATGGGTCTCTACACTCACCGCACGGAACACAGCAGCTTTGAGCTGATATTCTACGCTGTTATTTTGTGAGAGCGTGTTCCTGGTCAGCTCGACCGGGGAAGGACCACGCTAAAACAAAAGGGATAGAAGGTTACATTTGTAACGGACAAATGAATTTGATTTATGTTTTTTTTATAAAAATAATTTATTTTGATAACATACACATTAAATTATTAACAATTAGTAATTATAAAATTTAATATATTCTAAATAATACATTAACTTAAAAAATTAAAGATAATGAACAGGATTACTTTGCGTAATTATATTATCTATAGTAAAGATGTTAAACTATTCGTAATTAGTCAAGAGCCGCGTGAGTACGTTAAGTACGAGGGTGCTTTTTATACTATGGTGGACACATAATTTTATTTTATTACGTGGGTCTTAGCTAATTAAAATACATATTTTTTTTTAATGTCAGCATTATATAATAATTATCTATTTTTAAAATTACACAATCATGTCGCGGTACCATGAAAGGGGTATAATGTGGTAGAGCTACGCTGCAGCTATATTATAGTTGTATGGGTGGACCGTGAAGGACCGGAGAGCGACCACGCTCTTTCGCAACACTGATTTGTTTCGTTTGGTGAGTGTAGATAAATAGAGAACCTTAGTATTGGTAAGGAAGTAAAAGTCCATACGATGGTAAGTGGATGCTGTGGCCCACATACGTCTACATTCATACTCAATTAAAAATCAAAATACAGATGCGTTGTCACCCGTGAGGACTAAGATGAAAGCCTCGTTTCCAATAAAAAAGGGTCTCCGGTTCTCTACACTCACCACACGAAATACAGCAGCATTATTATGCTGTTTCACGCTGGTATTCTGTGAGAGCGTGGTCCTTCTCCGGTCGAGCTGATCTACTCGAGCAACAAAAATAATATAGCTATAGCATGGTTCTACTTCTACCACATATACTCGTAAATGCGTCGTTATCCTTTTACTTCTTCCCATTTTAATTTCCGTCACTCCTCGCCATATACATCATTGATATGTTGCTAATTTAGACGGGTATTCTATGAAAGCGAGGCCATTCCCCGATCGAGCCGATATCACAAACTAAAAAGAAGTTCTTAGCCGATCCATTTGTGTTGCAGCCGTAATATTATCATTGTTACGGACGGCGAGGGGAGTTGCCGCCCAGTCGCCCTTTCATATCCCGTTACGCCCCGCGCACCCCGCACACCACCCGAATATCCCGTGATGCCGACCAATCAGCGCGCGGCACATCTTATAATACCACTCACGTGCCGATACACTCTTTTTGGAAATATAAGAAGAGCGTTTTGGGCTGTGAGCTGTTCATTTCGGAAGCGGCACTCGAAGATACAACAGCAAGAAAGAAGAAAGAAAACCTCAAGTCAGAAATCAAGAGAGAAGAGCAATTTAATACTCCATTGAAGATTCCCCTCTGTGAATATATATAAATTATCTGCCGCTTGTAAATAGTGCAATACATAATCGTCTACAGTACCATATTTTCTTCAACCGACCCTAGTATAGTTTACCCTACATAGAATCAGTCGTCACACAGTTAGTTTAAAATCATACAGTCCACTGCAATCCTCTACAATCATCCATACAGAATTTTGCTCACAGTAGCTGGTCCCAACGGTGATCAGCCATTTTCCCAGCACACGATGACAGTACACAAGTGAAACAGTACAGTGATATTGATTAAGTTATCGAAAAGAAAAACGTTGCCTGCTTATTGGCAGAGGAAAAAGAAAATAGAATTCGAAGAAAAAGAGAATTTTGGATTCACAATATTCATTTTAAAAGGCAGTTGGCATGTCTCGTTGACGAATCGTTGTTGCCTACACCGTGAAAGTAAATACTCCTGAAACGAAGAAAAATATATTTCGAAATGTGTAAGTGGCATAATCATCTTTTTTTTATAGGATAATGGCGACAAACGACCACACAGTCCACCTGATTGTAAGTGGTTGCTGCGGCCCGTAGACATCTACATCTATCCTCGATTACGAATCAAAATGCAGATGCGTTGTCACCCGTGAGACTAAAATAGATTGCCTCGTTTCCAGTAAAAAGGGTTTTCGGTTCTGTACACTCACCTTACGAAACACAGCAGCGTTAAGCTGCTATTTTACGCTGGTATTCTGTGAGAGCGTGGTCCTCCCCCGGTCGTGCCGACCCATTCGTGCTACAACTATACTACTAATATAGCTCCAACATGACTCTACCAAGTAAATAATACTCTTGTCACTAATTGAAACGTAATTCTACTGAACCATTAAAAAAACACCAGAAGCAATATTTATCCACTAGAAGCGAAGTCGAAATCTTCAGTTTTATTGGGAAGTCCAGTTGGCAACATCACGCTACATACTAAAATTCAGGACGGGCTGTGCGCGCCGCATTATATGACGTCATCAGCATGTCGCCTTAAATATTCGGATATCTACTGCATTTTATGAAAAACTGCGCGTACGGTGCGGGTGAAATGTGCGAGATTTCATACGATTTAATATAACGAATTCTACTGCAGCGCGTGCGGCGCGTGCTGAGTGTACGGTGCTAAGAAATGTGCGTTCACCATAAGGAGGGTAGAGGTAAGGAATACTATCTCATATGGGGGCCAAGGTGAGAAAGTGTCTAGCTCTAGTAAATAACAGTTCAAAAACCTTCCAGAATGGAACAGAGATATATATGAATGGAATAGAGATACACAGATAGATACAGGGTATGGTATGAATGTATCAGTTGTAGATGGATTGAAGTATGCCGAGTTAAAAAATGTAATATATTTGGTGACACCATATATTTGGTACAGTAAAGTATACAAAACTTCAACTATTCACGTAGTCTAAAAATATTTCTTTAAATATAACCTTATATGACTTTGGTTTTGGACTTAAATTTATCCAGGTGCTATTGTTGGGCCACCCTAATTTAACGAATTTCGACGGACACTTTTTCATACACAGAGATAGTCTTGCTTACTTCTACCCTCCATAGTTCATCTTTCAAGGCTATCAAATTACCGCCTCATGTCAACTTTTGTGAACTTAAATAAAATATATTTCTAACATAATTATACATGTTATGCAAAATTAATAATTTTAATACTCAATATTAGGTACAAACAACAATTAAGAATAAAAAATAAAAAGTAATTTTCACATAATATCGTTACATTTTAGTTCAAGACGCCATCTTGGCGGCGGCTGCAGCTGCAGCGGCCGCTGCTTTCTTCTTTACGGCCAGCGCTGTCCGTTGCTTTGCTTGGATCTTGGCCTTTTGGCTCTTTGAAAGCTTTCGTTTCTTTATCGCCTCATTTGCTGCAGCTGTAACAATAAGTATAGAACTTTTTATCGACAGTGAAATGTAATGACTAGGGTTGCCAACTATAGTATTGTAAAGTGAAATATGTTTAAAAAAAGAAAATCCCACTGAGTTTGTGGAGTCCCCAGGAGTTCCTAGGGAAGAGGTATTTTCCGAAGTAAATAAAATAATTACTTTCGATAAGTATTATGTAATCTATCTATAATATAAAAATGTGTCGCTGAATGTGTTGCTAAACGCAAATCTCGAGAGCAGCTGAACCGATTTTACTAATTCTTTTTTTATAATATTCCCTGAAGTACGAAGATGGTTCTTACAGAGAGAAAAATTAAAAAATTGCCTGAAAAAGTCTAAAAGCAACACTTACATCAAATCATCCCATACAAAAGATTCGTAATAATACTTAAAAGTCAATTTGAACTCTTATACATACTACTACTACTACTATATATACTCTTATTACTTATAACTCCACGCAGGCGAAGTCGCGGGGAACAGCTAGTAATATATATTTATTAAAAATCATTCTTTTCTATTCTATTCAATTTGAAACAGGCTTAGTCTTTTTTTCAACCATCAATTATATTTTTACATGAAAAACTTGGCAATTCGAACTGAACTGACTTACCGTTGGAAAATACTTATGACGAGACCTTTCATTAAAATAAGGTAATCATAATCATTAATCTAAAAAAACAATACTGGTTAAAAATTCTAAGTGGTTGTTTAATTATTAATATAATTTTTAAATGACAAATGCGCTAACAGTTTATCTGAAAATCGCAAACTGCAACACTTGCAACTAACAACAAACAAAGAAAACTAGAGATTCGTTGTCACCTCTGAGAGCTATTTTCATACTTAATACTAGCTGGTTTGTGGCGGCGTAAGAGAAATTACTACTTAATATACAGGGTTATTGCATGCCTCAATGTGGAAGCTCCAGGGTGGCCCGCGAAATTCAAATTTTCTTGCGTTTTTTGGAATTTGCAGGTGCAACAAAAAGGCTCTTGCGGCCTTTGGCGGCGGCTACCCACAAAGATTTATATTTGTTAACTATATTGTTAACTGTAGTGTTAACTATATAAATCTTTGGCTACCCATCCTACAACGCCGAAAGTGACATTCCATTCCTTAGTGGTGTCAACTATTAAAATAATATCTAGAATTCATGTGAATGAATAAAGTTCTCCATGCCTCACAACTCACTATTGTTATCGCTCTTTCGGAACGTTTGTGTAAATCAATTAAATTAGAAACATACCAGCTGTGAAAGCTTGCCTGTTAGCAGCCGTGCGCGCAAGTTCGCCGAGCGAGTTCGCGAGCGCCACGCCGAGTCGCGAGCAATCTGAGCGAGAGGCAGAGTGCGCACGGAGCGCTAGTGTAGCCAGTCTGTTGGTCGAAATCATAGACAATTTCTTTATTTTTGTTATAATGATGCAATATTAACAACATGATATATTCACAGTGTAGTGGTGTAGTGGTGGAAGAATATACTCTACCTCATATCGTTCTGTGATTGTTGTAAGAGGCGACAGAGGAATAGAATAAATAAATAGAATAATGATTTATTTGCATTGAATGTAGGTAATAACAATAAGGTGTTGATAGAGTACATAGAAGATCCGTACATTCTACCATTTTGGCATGCAAATATAAAATTAAATTTATTTCTATATAATACTAGTAATTAATTATAAATAGATTTAAAATTATAATTATGAGTATAAATAGTTATTACATTATTATAATTCAAAGTATTGTATTATTATTATTACATAAATTTATATTGTTGAAATTTTATTGCAGTTATCATAACACATAAATTATTAATACAAACAACATATTATAAACAATTAATTAACTGCAACGTTATTTAAATATTGGTATCATTTAAGAAGTCCGATACTGAGTAATAGCATCTAGAGGGAAACAAACCAGGCGATGGGCTGCAGCGTATTCCTGATAAGTAATTTTAAAAAAATGCGGTTGCCAACCCGCTTGCCAAGAGTGGATATGAAGCAATCTGTGTGGGAGTAAAGTAAAAGTAAAGTAAATAAAGTTAAAAGTATTTATTTGCCGCAAAAATTACTCTTAAAAATAGCTTAATAATTAGTTGTGACTAAACTTAATAGTAACGGGAAGCCAATTACTCCTGCTGCTATCAAAATGAAGATGCGTTGTCGCCCGTGAGGACTAAGATGGAATGCCTCTTTTCCAGTAAAAAGGGTCTCCGGTCCTCTACACTCACCATACGAAACACAGCAGTGTTAAGCTGCTATTTTACGCTGGTATTCTGTGAGAGCGTGGTCTTTCCCCGGTCGAGCCTACCCATTCGTGCTATAACTATACTACTAATATAGCTGCAGCATGGCTCTGCCACGTATAAAAAACTTCAAAAAGGAGACTGTACTCAATTCGACTGTATGTTTTTTTATGTGTTACCACATAACTTTTTACTGGGTGAACCGATTTTGATGATTCTTTTTTTTATTTGAAAGCTGGTGCTTCACATGTGGTCCCATATAATTGATCAAGGTCTGACCATTACTTTTTGAGTTATTCTTAATAATTTATATTGAAGTCGGTTGTACAAAATTTTTAATTTTAAAATATTATAATTAATTTTAATTGTGCTAACCGTTAACGCTAGAGCAAGCCCTTAGAGCAAGCCTTATTTTAGATGCTTAGACAAAGCAGACGCCGTTGTTAAAAGTTAAAAGGTTTCTGCATTTACGTAATCCGAAGCTTCAAATTAGCATGCCTTCGTAATTCCTAACTAGGATTTCTGAATTGAGTGTAGTATTATAGCCTTTCAGATATTCTGTTCCAATACTTAGCCAAACTCGAACTTCAAAGATTCATATAGGTAGTATAGTCATTGACTGCTTCGTTGGTCTAGTGGTTGTAGTAGTGCGACTGTTGATCATGAGGTTCCGGGTTCGAATCCCGGGTCGGGCCAAAAAATCAGTTATTGAGCTTTTCCATCAAGAAACTCTCAGTAGCTGCCCGGAGGCAGGAAGCTGGCGGTGTCTCACCCCCGTGCCTCGGAAAGCACGTAAAGTCGTTGGTCCTGCGCCTGATCTCTCTCCGGTCGTATCGGATTATGAGAGTGAAGCAATAGAGAGTGCACCTGTGCTTGCACATTATATTGTTATATTGCACGTAATTCGGTCTGGAGGACATTATTATTATTATTATTATAGTCATATATCGCAAGAAAAATAAAGGTTTTAAAAATAATAATCGCGTCCTCCAAACCAAAATTCTGTTACGGCGGGACAGGATTGTAGTCCACGAGTGTATATATGCGCAAGCACAAGAATAACAGAAACGCGGAAAGTGTGTTAGGATTACGACAAATGGAAGTCCGTAGCCTCTGTCAATCCCACTGGGTGACAGGGGTGAGAGTTTTATGTTATGTTCACGCTGGTATACGGTACGAGCACAGTCGTTTTCGAATCAAGCTGACCTATTATTTCCGTGGCCATAATTCACTGCAACTTATCTCTACCACATATATAAAGCTGCTTCTTTAAAGTCTTACCTGCCAGCCAAGTCCTCCTGATCAGCATCCAGGTCGCATGTGAGGGTTGTAGTGTTCTTCGCCTTACCGGTGATGGGCATCTGCGACCAACGAGACTGAGAATATTTATTCGGTTCAATCATCGACTTGTTCTTACATCGCGTTGATGTGAATGAACATTGATTGTGTGGACCACCGCACCAGGTAAGAGACTCTATCACCCTATTTCATGTTATTGTTGCCATAATGAGTGACTATTGGAAATGACAGAAAAATTAATTCCCGATGGAACATTCAGAATCCCGTATCGTCCCGTGTGTGTTGTAAGAGGCGACGGAGGGAAACAAATCAGGAGACGGGCAGCAGCGTCTTCCTAATAACGATTAAAAATAAAAAACTGCCGTCGCCAACCCGCTCGCCGATCAAATCCACATATGAGAAAAAGGGAGGACGATTATGTTCAGCAGTGGACTTTAATAGGCTGTCACGGTAACGGTAGATGGCGATATAACCACTAAACATTTCACTTACGGCAATCGTAAAATACTTTAAATTTCTGCCGCCGAATAGAAGTTCGTGCACTTCTGTGTTCCGGTTTGAAGGGTATGGGGAGCCAGAATAATAATTCCACGTTAGTCCCACAAACTATATAGAAACACTATTGTTAGTCCACAGAGGCGACAACGCACCTGTAGCGTTTTATTTTTTCAAAATATTGTACCCTTTTTTTAAATTATAACTGGCCGTAAAGGCTCTGGGTTCCAGCCCTTCTGAGTCTGAAGTTACAATGTATAATTATCCTTCATAGTACACTGCTTGACAATATGTTGATGCGTCACATTGTGCAGCCCTTGGGAGAATTTTGGACGGCAACTTGAGCCAGCAGACAGCTGACAGTTGGCGATGGTATCTCAAGGCTATCGTACTCTTTTTTTTTAATAACTCGCTTTACGGCTCTGGGTTCTAGCTCTTCTGAGCCTGAAGTTACAATGTATAATTATTATCCTTCATAGTATAGTGCTTCACAATATGTTGATGCGTCACATTGTGCAGCCCTTGCGAGATTTTGATGGCAACTTGAGCCAGGAGACAGCTGAAAGTGGGCGATGGAATCTCAAGGCGCCTAAGCAGACAGACACCATATCTTGAGAATCACATCACCATCAGAGCACTTGTTTCACCGTTTCCATTAATAGTTCACATGCGCAGACATTTAATACACAAAATCGCACCACTTTTACATATTAAAATCCACTTCAAACCATTATTTAAACAATAATACAGGAGCAGCAATCCGTCGCAGTTCAAGTTTCCGCCAAAACTCGCTATCGTACTCGTACTTCGTATGTCCACAGATTAGAACATGGTTGATTTTGATAATATTATTATGTATCTAACATCTATGTAATACCTATGATCTACGAAATAACTTATACTGTATCTCATACTGATTCTTTTTTATTGTGTCTACTTTTTTTGTTTTAATATGAACCTATAAATGAATTAGTGAACAACTGCGATCCTCATAATTACCTTGTAACTCTGCGGGCAAATCCCGAACAAGTACCGCTCGAACGTGAGTTTGAATTCATCGGCAAACATCAACGCCGCGCCGTCGCTCATCTACAAATTTTAGGAAATTTTAGGAAATTTCACGAAACTTTAACATTATATATATACTTTAATAAAAAATGTATACACATAAGAAAATCGTAAACATATTTTTTGTCTGCTTGTCTGTGTGCTTGTGCAGATTAATCCCCACAATGACTAAATCAATTTAGATGTAGTTTTAGTAGTGTACTGAGACTGAGATACGATTGGACTAACATTTAATGTTTGTTTCATGTAAATCGGTTAGCAATTTAAAAAGATATATCAATTTTTAGACATTTCTATCTAGGATTCTTCATCAATAGTGAATCGATTTAAATTATTCTTTTTTTTTACATAAAGATTGAAGAAAAAATTTCGACCTTAAAGTTAGGAAAAATGAGGAATGAAGTTTTAATAAGACTTTGAAACTACATACATATCTAAGCACCGAGTTCTGAAGCTGATGTGGAAATTATATTATTAAATTTAGTTCTTTAAAGTCGGCTTTACTTTAAATTTAAAGTCTAATATTCATGCCTCAAGCTGAGTTTATTGTAGGAAACTTTTTCCGCAAATCTTTCTGCGTGGCCTGTCGTATTTTTGAGCGCCACCATTAATGCCTGGTACATGGCAACACTAGTTACCACTAGCGCCCTCTAGTATCGAGTGGCAGTACTAAGAGAGTCAAGATCCTTCTAGAATTTTCCATCAGTTGTAATTTGTTTTTTGTAATTAAAGTGACAATTTTGGTAATTAACTAGGCAGTTTTTAATTGTCTCAAAGCCCAAGCTCGTAACAGTATATATGTTCTTCATGAGAGATGGTATCGCCTCAATAATTCTATTTGAAGTTCCTAAAGACTCTGTATTCGGGACTAGTTGTCGCCGTTGGTGATAAGAGGGCTAGTTCTTTTCTCACTCAAAGGTTATATAATGTAATAGGGTATGTAATAGCCATTCATACCCTATTACATTAGCTAGCCGTCAGGTAGCCTAGCTGACGGCTCCGTGGTGCAGTGGCTTATCAATGAGTTGTTGCGCTGGGGGCCGCGGGTTCGAAAGCAATTAATTGTCCCGGGTCTGGATGTTTGTCTTCGTGCAATTTATGTTTGTAAACTGCCTCCACGATACAGGAGAAAATCCAAGTGTGGGGGTAACGTTTTAAAAAAATCAGCGAGAAAACGCAGCAAACGTTCCTGGCACTATACTACGGAGACTATGACTGAGTGGTAGTTAAAGTTTTTAGTATTTTCTTATTACGGTAATAAATATATTACTTTTTTATTTATATGTAAATAAATAATTTAATAATTTAGTTAAAAATGAGATACCTGTACTTAATTGTATTTTACTTGTTATGGGTCAGTTATTGCGTATTATCGACGGTTGTGTGTCTTTCCCAGTGTAGTGGTGCTGGGAGTAGTGGTGTTGAGATTAATGGTGACGGAGATAGTGCACGGGATTGAAGGAGGGTGGGAGGTGATCTTCAAACTAGGTAAGACACATAATGTTTATTTTATCTTAATGCGTATCTTAGCTTATTGATTCTTAACATCTTTAATACCTATATAATTGATTTCTGAAAAGTAACATCTGATTCTATTAATTAATAAAAAAAGTGTTAAATGTACTGGAGTTAGAATTACATCGGATTAGAAAAGGCGGTGAAATTAACCGTGTTTATGTGTGTGTGATTTTTAACGAATACACCATTTGTTTAAATCATTTTTATTCCAGAACTTGACAGCATACTACAGTAAAATGGAACGCAATTAAAAAGAAATATGGCCGACTTTCGCACGCTTGTTTGTATTGGTGACGATGGATTGCATATGTTCTTTAGACACTCGTAAATTAATAAAGAATTCGTTTCTACGGAGATAACATTTGAAATATTGTTTGTTTATTTTATTTCATTGGATTCGTGATTGATGGAGATTTGTTTTTGTACGTTATTGGCTTCTGAAACAGAAATATAGTTTATCGGTGTAGGAAAAGAAAACGAATTAAAAATCATGGTACTTAATAATAACAATTGCATAAACTGAATTATCATGTAATAGTGGTGTATAAGAATCAATCCATTACCCCATTTCGTCTCGTGCTAAGAGCAAAGAATAGGTACCATCTGTGTTCAATGGTCTCAAGTCAAGGGTGTCGTAAGAAAGGACAATAGCTAGTGCTGTGGTGATAGATTATTTTATGTCGCTACGATTGTTCTTAAATACAGAATACTAATATTCCTTGAGGAGCAGAAAATTAACTATATTGAATAAAATTATCATATCCAACTCATTCATATGATCCAATCCACGATTTCATAGCTTACCGATTTATATTTAATTAATCGTGTTTATGCCATCTACTGCATATCTTGTGTACTACCCATGCGGTTAAAGAATCGGATTGAAAATGGCGTAGCCTCTTTTCACCTCTCGCTCGCACACTATGGCTATCTATACTCACAACCGCCGGTAAAGACTGCAAAAAAAAATACGTTGCGATATGCGTTTTCCGTACGTGCTATAACTTCATTAGACGACACCCGCAGTATCTATCAACGAACAAAGCCAAAGGATTGTTATAATTGGCGATCAAACAGCACGGAACATGGCGACATCTTTAGCACAAACAAGATCTAATTACAAAAATCCAAAGAAATATTCTATCAGTGGAATTGTATATCCAAATGCAAGTATTGAACATGTAATTCAGTGTTCTAAAATTATGGTTGAAGAACTACAAGATGACGACTGGCTTATTCTATGTCTAGGATCCAATGACTCGAACCCAATTAAAATAGGCGTGGAGCTGTCATCATTACTTAAGAGACAAAATAAGGAAAAAATATTAGTGACCAGTGTAATTGAAAACCCGTATCTTAATGTAAAAAGACTCAATTCCTATATTCAAACTCTTTTGAAGTGTTTCAAAAATGTCAACTACCTAGATTTAAGTTACAGTTGTATATCCGTATCGTAGTTAATAATGTAATTGACACCATTGACTACAAAAAGTATTTTCTATGTAATTCAAAAAATAATAATAGCATACCAAAAACTAACTACAGGTCACTGGAAACCAATGTAACCGCAAATACAGGCACCATTCCTTTCTATTTTAGAAGTCTTAAAAAACATAAAACAGCTAATGAGGCTTCAATCTCTATTAACAAAAAAAGTGGAACCTCCTAAAGGCCATACTACTTTAAGAGAAAATACGTCTGTACACAAAAAGACAAGGCTCAGCTATTTCGTTAGGAACGATAATAAACACAACTCTTTCTTTTTCATCAAAATATAGCTGGTGTACTAAACAAAATTGACATTATAGACTTGACGCTAACGAAATTATCACAATATCATCATCCATTTGCAATGTTAATCTATTTTTTACAAATTAAATGAGCTTTTATATAATTTAACAAACAAAAAACGTGCAAAAAAAAAATTTTATGTGGCGATTGGAATATAGACATCCTCAAAGAAGTAAAAAAATACATGTGAGCTATTAGAAATATTAGAAAATTACAATGTATCTATCCACATTAAGATCCCTACTAGGAAAAATTCATGTATTGATCAAATAGACAGCAATATAAGCAAGGTAGATGCCGAGGTCTTAAACCTGGCATTATCAGACCATGAAAACGGCCAAGTCATATCGTTTCAGATTCATAGAAAACCTACTGTAACAACCTGGCATGAATTTCGCAGACTACAGTAAAGAAAACATTAAAAAGTTTTCTGACTGTCTATCGCGTCTTTCTTTTTCGGAAGTATACGATCAGACCAGTGTTGATAAGGCCTCATTCCATCATTCCATAACTTGTTAACTCTATTTCATGGACTTTGCTTTCCTATAATTAAACTTAAAAAAAACAACATGTGTAATAGAGGTAGGTGGAAAGCAAAAGGTATAAAAAAAGTCAAGTATTACGAAAAGAAAACTTTATCTAACCTATAAATACTCAAAAACGAATAAAATGTTACATAAAATAAATACGAAAAATATAACTATCTTTTGAAAAAGTGCATATATAAAGCTCAAGCTAAAGCTACTTGGAATTCAGTAAATTCAAGTATAAATGAAACTACCCAAATTCATAAAATTGACGAAATTAAATTTAATGACCAATTAATTAGTAACCCTGACATGATATGTGAATTATTTAACAATTTTTTTATTGACCTAAGTAACATTAAAAATACAGATAAGTCTGGTAACAATTCTGCTCAACCAAATATAGATACAAATCCAAATACAATTTTCTTACAACCAAAGGAACCAGCGGAAATTAAGAAAATAATCAATGAATTAAAAAACACGGATTCAGTTGGCTACGATGATCTCAGTACCAAAATACTAAAGTCATGTGCCTGTTATATCTGTACACCGCTGAGTTTCCTTATAAACCTATCATTTGTCGAGGGCTCATTCCCGGAAGATCTTAAGATTTCTATAATAAAACCAGTTCACAAAAAAGGAGATGAAAAGGATCTCAATAACTATAGACCAATAACTTTGATCCCAGTAATATCAAAGATATTTGGGAGAACTATATATGATAGATTAAGTAAATTTATACAAAGATTTGGTATCTTAACTGAAGATCAATTCGGTTTTCGCAAAAACAAATCTACAACTTTAGCATGCTTCGACTTTATTAAAGACATAGCAGAGAGTATCGATAGAAAAACTCCAGTAACTGCTCTCATGCTGGACATGACCAAAGCTTTTGATCTTGTTGACCATAAAATTCTATTAAACAAAATTGAAAGTTACGGGATAAGAGGTGCGGCTTACACGTGGCTAAACAGTTACTTGCAAGGCCGAAAACAATGCACAGAAATCACTCGGCTAATGCAAGTACAACAAGACGGCATATTTACGAAAGAACTACATCGTTCACAGTTTAGATCTAATGACCGTGGTATCCCTCAGGGTAGTATTTTAGGACCTTTAATCTTTTTGCTATATATTAATGACTTGTTTAAAATAACCAAGCATAAATGCATCTTGTTCGCAGACGACACAACTTTCATATTTAAATGCATCAAAAAAAGACATATATGAAACCGAAATAAATAATTCTATTAATACTATTGTGACATGGCTTAATTCTAATAATCTCTTACTTAATATTGACAAAACAAAAATAATACAAATTGGAAATTACAAAATGGAACCTATAAATATGAATATAAAATATGAAAATTCGAAGATAGAAAATGTTGAATCAGTTATGTTTTTAGGTATAAAAATTGACAAAAATTTAAACTGGAAGCTTCACATTGACCAGGTTTGTACAAAATTAAACCGGTTTGTATATGCTTTAAAAAGATTGAGAAAAACAATATCACAAAAAGCAGCCCTAGCTGCTTATCACGGTTATGTGTCTTCAGTATTATTATATGGTCTGACTTTGTGGGGGAATTCTGTTGATGTGATTAGAGCGTTTAAATTACAAAAGAAATGTGTGCGAGCTGTATGTGGTGCGTGGTTTCTTGATAGCTGCAAGCTATACTTCAAAAAGATACGCGTATTGCATTTGCCATGCATGTATATTCGAGAAATATGTATTTTTGTAAAGCGACACCCGAATTATTTCAAAACCGACGCTGAATCTCTCGAAAGGCAAATAAGGCATAAAAATAGATTATTTCATCCCAAATGCAATTCTAGCTTTTATGCAAACAGTGCTCCTATGATGGCTATTAAAATGTATAATAAATTACCCAATAACTTAAAAGAAATGTCTTTGAATAAATTTAAAATTGAGATTAATAAATGGCTTCTTGACAAGTGTTATTATAGTGTTAAGGAATATTTTAATTGATTGCAATATTATTAAATGTATTATATATTTTATCTATTTTGACATTATGTACAATTAAATTCGATTATTTTAAGATATATTTGCACACCGGAACAACTCCGGTAGAATATTAATGCCATTGAGACATGAGTAACGTTTGTCAGTCTGTCCGAGCTAATCTTTGGAATGGCTGAACCCATTGTAATAAAACTTCACGAACAAATAGAGAGTAATACCAGGAGTAATTTAGACTAAATTTTATCTGAAAAAGTTAGAAATTTTATTAAAATAGAAACACTGATAAGATAAAATAAAAAGTGTTTAATGAATATCTTAATTCTAAATGACGCCACATTAATAGATCCCACCCAGGCGAAGCCAGAGGGTACATAATGATTGTAAAATAATTATTCTTCATTATAATATTATCATTATAATCATCAATACAACCCCCTAAATTCGTATAATCCTATTGTGTGGCTATTTCCAGGAAAATTCATTCAAAGGAATTACATGAACTTGGAGGGTTGTATTGGTGATTTTAATGATAATAATTCTGTAAACACATACACGTTACGGCCGCAAATCATATTTTGTTAAACATTCAACCGAGCCTGACCTGCAAAGTCCAAAAAACCTAAGAAAATTTGAATTTCGCGGGCCACCCTGGAGGTTTCACCTTAATAGGAAATTTCTAATTAACCGAATAATATAACGCATTAACGAAATACTGTTATTAGTGGTAGCGGGTTTACGCTATTGGTACTGTGCATGTTGACGGTACGGGCACAGAACAAATAAGTACGGGCTCGATGAGCCGCCATTTCTAATCCCATTCTTTATCCGTACGGACTGTACCAAACTGTAAAACTGCGGTTGCCAACAAGCATGATAAACGTGGCAACTATGGCAAACCCCTTTATGAGGCAATCATGGGGAGGCCTATGTTCAGCAGTGGACTTATTGGCTGTAATGGATAATCGATTCTTTGAGAGCTTAGACCTTCCCCCGTTGAGCCGACCTATTTGTGCTATAAATATAATATTATAGCTGCAGCGTGGAACTATCACGTTCACGTTGAATATAGCGATCTTTTCCAGGTTACCTTTGGAAGGGCTGATACATAAAAAACCTGGTTTGTACTGTATGCATACATACACAGTACAAACCAGGCTTTCGAACAAGCAATAGGTTAAAACGGTTGAAAAAAAATGAAAATGCACAACATTTTTCGTATCTGTTTAAGTGACCGTGTCCGTGTCCCGGTCAAACCGGGATCGAATCAAGAGCCTATCACGTAGTTATATATTGGGAGTAAGGTTAAAAATATCTACACCATAATATTAATTAAGACTATGTTGATTCCATTCACACAATTTAGTTGGACTAGTTCCAGCTGCCTTCACGCACTTGAACACTGGCAAATTGAGTCAGCAAAATGGAGGTTGCAAGGATGGATGATTATTCATCAAATTAAAGTCACAAGGAGAATGCAAGGAAATATAATTTTACTGTGTAGTGGCAATTTAACAGAACCCATTACTACAAACACAGTCTTATAATTAGTAGGGACACACAAACAATCATTCATTTATTCATGTTTTTTTATAGCATCAGAGTGACAAATGAGCACACAGTCCACCTGATCGTAAGTGGTTGCTCTGGCCCATAGACATCTACATCTATCCTCGATTACGAGTCAAAATCCAGATGCGTTGTCACCCGTGAGGACTAAGATGGAATGTCTCGTTTCCACTAAAAAGGGTCTCCGGTTCTCTACACTTACCATACGAAACATTACGCTGATATTCTGCGAGAGCGTGGTCCTACCCCGATCGAGCCGACCTATTCGCGCTACAACTATACCAGGAATATAGCTGCAGTACACAGTTAACGTGGTAGAGCCATAGCTCTACCACGTTAACTGTGCCTATCAAAACTACTAAACTCAGGCCTCCACATAGATTGCCTCATAAGGATGGTATGCTATAGTTGCCACAATACTAACGTTCTACATTAAAATGAATTACACAATTACACATTAAAAACTACTTAGTCATTTTTATAAAACAAAAATAACAACCTTACGTACAGTACATCTGATGTTTTTTTTTTATAGAATAAGGGTGACAAACGAGCACACAGTCCACCTGATGATAAGTGGTTGCTGTGGCCCATAGACATCTACATCTATCTTCGTTTACGAATTAAAATGCAGATACGCTGTCACCCGTGAGGACTAAGATGGAATGCCTCGTTTCCAGTAAAAAGGGTCCCTGGTTCTCTACACTCACCACACGAAACACAGCAGCATCAAGCTGCTATTTTACGCTGGTATTCTGTGAGTGAGTCGTCCGTCCCCGACCGAGCCGACCCATTCGTGCTACAACTATACTATTAATATAGCTGCAGCATGGCTCTACCACGTACAGTGGTAAATGGATACTACAGTTACTCAAAAGCGTCATTGCCAAGGCAAGGTCTGAGCACATCGGCAGAATTGGCGAGAAACTAGTTCGTCTTCCTTCGGGAACCCGTGCATACCGGTCTCTCGCCAAGGCTGTCCAAGAGAACTTCTGTCAGCCATCTCTTCCATCTCTGCACAGAGAGGACGACTCACTGGCCCATGCCGCAAAGGAGAAAGCCGATCTGTTGAGCTCTCTTTTTGCGTCCAACTCGACTCTAGATGACGGGGGGAACACACCGCCGACCATCCCGCGATGTGAGTGCTCCATGCCGGATGTGCGATTTACATAGCGCTCGGTTCGCAAAGCACTCTTCTCCCTGGACGTCAGCCAGTCGAGTGGGCCTGAAAATCCCTCCAATTGAGCTGATGACGTGTGCTCCGGAGTTGGCACTGGTTTTAACGCGTCTTTTCCGGTACTCCTACTCCCAAGGCGTAGTCCCGAATTCATGGAAGACAGCTTTGGTCCACCCGATCCCTAAAAAAGGCGACCGCTCAGACCCGTCCAACTACAGGCCTATCGCCATCACCTCCTTGTTCTCCAAAATAATGGAAGCCATTATAAACTGCCAGCTCATGAGGTACCTTGAGAATCACCAGCTGATTAGTGACAGCCAGTACGGTTTTCGTCGGAGTCGATCAGCTGGTGATCTTCTAGTCTACTTAACTCATAGATGGGCGGAGGCAGTAGAGTTCAAGGGGAGGCATTGACCGTTAGTTTGGACATAGCGAAGGCCTTCGATCGGGTCTGACACAAAGCGCTTCTTTCGAAGCTTCCTTCCTATGGGCTTCCCGAGAAATTGTGCAAATGGATCACCAGTTTCCTTGCTGATCGGAGCATCAAGGTCGTAGTAGACGGTGCGTGCTCTGATTCTAAGCCTATCAACGCTGGTGTTCCACAAGGCTACGTGCTATCACCAACGCTGTTTCTCCTGCATATCAATAATATGTTGCTAACTGGTAGCATTCATTGCTATGCAGACGACAGCACTGGTGATGCCTTATATACCGGCGGTGCCAATATTTCTCGGGAAAACGTCGCCAAGTACCGGGACAAACTTGTGTCTGAAGTCGAGTATTTGCTTAACAAAGTCTCGGATTGGGGCCGACTAAATCTAGTCCAGTTCAATCCCCAGAAGACACAAGTTTGCGCGTTTACCGCTAAAAAGCCCCTTTGTCGTATCTCCTCAGTTTCAAGGCACTCCCCTTGCTGCCTCAGCCAGTATCGGAATCCTTGGCGTCGACATATCGAATAGTGTGCAGTTTCGTGGTCACTTGGAAGGGAAAAAAAACAAATTGGCCTCTAAAATGCTTGGCGTGCTCAGCAGAGCGAGACAGTATTTCATACCGGCACATCGCTTGCAACTTTACAAAGCAGAAGTTCGGCCCCACATGGAATACTGTTCTCATCTCTGGGCCGGGGCACCCCAGTGCCAGCTCCTTCCACTTGACCGCATCCAGCGCAGAGCGGTTCGAATCGTCGACGACCGAGTTCTTTCTGATCGGCTCCATACACTGGCACTGCGTAGAGATGTTGCATCTCTTTGCGTATTTTATCGCATCTATCACGGTGAGTGCTCTGAGGAATTGTTCGGACTAATTCCAGCCGCTCAATTTCACCATTGCACATCGCGACAAAACTCGCGTTACCATCCATACCATCTGGATGATTGGCGGTCGACCACTGTGCGATTGTTGAAGTGGAATCAATTACCACCAGCAAATTTTCCAGACCGATACGACTTAGGAACCTTCAAGAAAAGAGCTTACACCTTTCTAAAAGGCCAGCAACGCATCTGCAATTCTCCTGGTGTTGCGGTTGTACATGGGCGGCGGTAGTCACTTGCCATTGGGTAAGCCGCATGCTCGTTTGCCCCCTATTCTCTAAAAAAAAAGTTTATCGACAGATGTAGGTGGCTTCAAACAAAGAAAGCTATAGATGCGTCCGCTTTAACGCTGAGGACTAAGAAGGAATGCGTCACAGCCTGTAATCACAATGGACACAGTAGAGAACGCACTGTTGCTTGGCGGCACAAATAGGTGCGAGAGTGGTATCTACCCAGGCGCACTTCTTGGTAGAAAAGGAGTTTTACTGCCAGTAAGCAGTGTTTCTTCTGTTTAGCGAGCAGTTGAGCAGTTCATATGCCATGAGATGGTAGCTTAAGAGAATCCATCACTTTTTCCCGAAGATGTCGTAGGAGATTTAAAATGCCAAAAAAATCTTATGGTTTCCTTTAGATTGCAGTGTATCTCGTTTGTACCGCACCGAAAACACCTAGGCCAGCGACGGTTTTGATTCACTTGCGTAACGATTAAAGCAAAACCTCTCTACGTTAGGAGATCTCCATTTCCAGCAGTGGACTTTTACGGGTGGCTTTCGATCTTTGGCGGAGAAAGAAAAGTGTTGGTATGTTCCACAGGGAATATACCGACACTTTTCTTTTTCCTTTACCCGCCACTCTCAACATCGCTGAACGGCGGTGGTGGGACTGCGGTGGAAACGTCGTCGGCGAATGAACCATATACCAGATTTGCGCAGGCTAGGGAAGGTTGGTGCTTCTACGTGCACGTCGCGTATGTGAAAATCGAAGCCGTGTAGAAAGGCCTGAGGAGAAGAATGGGGAAGGAATTATCCGTTGCCTTTAATTCTCGTTGTTCAGACCTATGTTGTATCTTCGGTGTCAACTTTACTAACTTTACACTGTAAAGCAACGGAATCATGCATTTAATCCACTCTGTATATTACGAAAATGCAAAAAAAATAAAGAAATTCTAAATTTAACAAAGCGTGGGAAACATAGTTATTATAAATATCAATGTATCAAGATTTAGATGAAAACAACACACAACATGCAGCCAATTCCGTTCGGAAATCAGGTGTTTATTTCACCAGGTGATATACAGCGTAAAATCATCGATAAACCCAGCGCCCATTTAGTGATGTCTGGATCCTTGCCAATACCACAATTATTATTTATATATAGATTTATAAGTGCCGGTTTACTCGGCAGATGCCTTATAAAATATATCAGAGGGATCATAAGTTCTGGCAATAAATAAACTGCATTGGTTGTTGACAGCTGAATTTCCGAACCGTTGCGAATTAAGATGGCGTTGTTTTGATTTTGAGTTTCATTTTATGTCTAGTGACTGCAGTTGCCTTATGACTAGAGTTTCTATATTTTGTATAATTTATACCTACTTGTGATTGTTGTCACTTGGTGAAACTTATTCTTCATTTTTGAAGTTCACTTTTGGGGCGTTTGGGAAAAATGATGAGAGTGAATTTTTACGAAGCACGCGCGAGAACCGACACCTAAAACGACACCACGAAGTTGTTACGATGCGCGCGCACACTGACACCTAAAAACGACAACTTCAGTGGGTAATTGTCTCTCAAGTTTTTTTGTTTTGTTATACTAAATAAGTATGACTTCCTACGTCCATACATAAGTACACACCCTTTTTTTCGAAGTCAGTTAACGATCCTTTTTAATGGAGGCATTACAAATTCTTTTTACGAATCTAAGCCAGTGCTTGCATGCTATTCCACCTGGTGGTGAGTTCTGATGTAGCCGAACATGATAAAATGCACTGACATAACAAAAGCCTATTCACTCTTGCCTCGAAGACACATTGTAATCGGATGGAAAGACAGATGCTGGCAACTTATTCTTTATAGATATTAAGAAAACTGTTTGGTTATTCAAAAACGAAAGGGTTGAGACTGGCCCGAGTTTCTTTTTGTCCGATGGTGGAAGCAACAGATATAAAGGTGGAGGTGGGGGATTAAGTTATGCAATTTCTGCACACCTTCTTTGAAATGTATCCTGTGGAAAAATGAAAGGCTGGCTACTTTGCGCCTGTACTCGAGGCAGGTGAGATTGATTTAACCAGATTCAGGTCACCAAGCAATGAGTCGATAGACATCTTATACCTCAGGGAACAACCCATTTTCATTTTGATTTTTAATCGAGGATAGGTAGATGTGGGTGTGTTATGGGCCTCAGCATCTGGCATCTCCATATGGCTCACCTTTCCATTCTCTATGGCCACCTATGGTCACACATCTTAGTTTGAAGCTCCGACTTGCTCACGCCTCGGTTCTCTTTTGCAACGTCTTCGGTCCGCTGTGCGTTTGTCAGTCTGTTTTATGACGCTTACATTACGTATGCGCGCGGATGAAGTTAGTTAAAACGTTTTTATTACTGCGTTTTAAGGTCGCATTAAAGACGCAAGAAGTTTATTATCAACATGGCGGACATACGACTCTATGTCTCCATGTCGTTAAGTATTTTATTTTATGAAGTGTATGATTTAAGGCAGGGATACGCATTATATTATGATTAATCCAAGATTGTGTTTGTTGTTTACCTTTAAGTTACCCAATAGGAAGTTATTGTAATAAGTCTAATTTCTTAAAGTCAAAAGTTTGCCATATCTCTACGTTTCGAGGACGTGATCATCTATAATCGGATGTTATGTACATTCGTAGTTAATTTTCACAAAGCATATTGGTTTACATATTGATTAGCATATTGGTAAGATCATCCACTACCACATATCATCCCGTGGATGTCGTAACAGTTGACAAAAGGAAACTGAAACAGGAAATACGCAGGAGTATCAACAAAACATGACGATTAGAATCCGCCTACCAAGCGTGGCACACATGGCAAATATTCTTCCCATGTGGTAATCAATGGAGGAGAATTCAGCAGTGATTTTTATAGGCGGCAGAATAAAGGTGACAACGAGCACACAGTCCACCTGATGGTAAGTGGATGCTGTGTTCCATGGACATTCTACATCTATCCTCGATAAAGAATCAAAATGCAGATGTGTTGCCACCCCTGAGGACTAAGACAGTATGCCTCGATTCTGGTTTTAATTGGTGCACAATTATATAATTAGAACCTGAGTAATTTTTTTAAACCGGTCCAGTAGTTTTTTATCTATATCTATACAAATAAATAAAATTGAAGTGTCTGTTTGTAATGTCAAAATAACAGCTTTTTACCAAATGCACATGAATTAAAGTATAAACGGTACTTATAACAAAAAAACAATTTTTAAATTTTTTGTCTATCTGTTTGTTGAAACGGCTGAACCAATTTTGACGGGACTTTCACTAACAGATAGCTGATTTTATAAGGAGTAACTTACTTTTATGTTAGAAAAATAATTAGGGTTCCGCGCAAAATTTTTATTCATTTGTATAGATGTATAGATTTAGGTACATTGGGCTTCCGCTTCATCGGCCATCGCTTTTCAGAGGTCAGCCTCCTTAAAAATAACACTAGATATGCCGTTCGCTTTTAAAAAACTTATGATTAAAACATAACGAGCATTTAAAGTTCTGAAAATAGAGCTAATATGCACACAGTCACCTGCCAGAGGTGGTGATGTTTACACTTGGGGTAAGTTACACTTAGCATTAATAATAATATGAGTTTTAAAAAAAACTTAAACAGCACGCGTTGATCATGAGATGTGATGATACTGATAATTATTTTATGTCATTAATTATTAGTTATCCTGATCAGGATACTAGGATAATGTTATTAATTTATAGTACTGTCATCGGTCCTTAATACGAGTGCAAATTTTCAAGTCAATCGTCCATCTACAGTCTACACTGACCGGCACAAAAAACATAAACTTTGGATTTTAAGTAATTAATTATCTTAGAAAATTCATGTCTTATTGATGTATTATTTAAGTTATTCTTTGTCAAAGAATATCCGACAAACAAAACTCGTAAGCAAGAGCGGGACTCACCTGTGAAGTACTTGGCTCCACTGCTCCATATCCCAATTCACATGTTCATGTGCGAATGCAAGTCTGCTGACTCTGTGCTGCCTGGTAAGCTCTAGGCCATGTGCAGGTCTTCTGGACATTATATCAGTTTAATTGAGGCGTCTCCTGATACTCCTGTCACTTACATGCACATTTCGAACTTCAGCAAGGCGATTCCTGATTTCAACAGCAGTCATGGCCCTGTTACGTAGTTTTGCTAGAGTAAGGAGATAAGGAGTAAGCTCTTTGGCGACATGTTCCTGGCCGAAAATAAATACAAATATAATTTCAAGAGTATTTATTTAAAGAAATCATATTGAGTAGTTTTTTGTGCCGGTCAGTACAAGTTGGTGATGTTTGGAAGATTCCGTTACATAGTTATAGATAGATACACGCGAAGGTAATAAAAGCGTCTTAAAAATACATATTAATGTTGTATTCATTTTTACATATTACTGGCTGACCCGGCAAACGTTGTTTTGCCATATAAGTTATTTCTAGGAAATATTTTTTAGTTTTAAAAATCGCGTTTAAAAAACAGGTGTTGATCGTAGAAGGGTGAAAATTTTAAGTTTTATGTATTTTTCAATGCTAAATCATAATATAATAAAAATAAAAATTTCTGTCAAAAAATTAAAAAAGATATTTAGGGGTCAGTCACCCTTATCATTTAGCAGTTTGAAAAATAGATGTTGGCCGATTCTCAGACCTACCCGATATACACACAAAATTTCATAAAAATTGGTTCAGCCGTTTCGGAGGCGTTTGGTAACAAACACCGCGACGTCTTTTTATGAATTTATAGTTATAAGATACTTCCAAAAATGATGAACGGGGGAAGTGAGCATTTTCTTTTTTATGGGCTCCGAACGGAAGAAATCCATGGTAGTTATTACATCACTGATACACCCACTTTCCTAGCGCATAGCAGAGTTAGACACTCGTGTGTTCGCATTTTATATTAAAATACATAAAAACCATTATGTTGATTTTCCTGGACCATAGATAGGCGTGCGTGCGATTTCGCCTACCCGAAAAAACATGGTGACTTTTGGGAAGTTATACTTTTTGATTCATAAAAAATAGAATAGATTTTAATAAATCTTAATCAGATATTAGTTTAAACGTGAAACGAAATCGGTTTATAGACGATATTTGTTTTACTTATTTGCTAAGCATTGCTTGACCACAATCCCTTTTTCGACTTTGACTGCCTCGTTGCTAGAACATACGGACGTAAGCGGCTGTCGGGTCAAAATCAGTAATTGAGTTTTTCGTCGAGAAATACTTAGTAACAGTCCGGAGTCAGAAAGTACGTAAAGCCGTTGTTCCTGCAGCTGACTTCTCTACGTTCGTGTCGGGCTACCATTCAATCGGACTATGAGAGTGAGGGAATAGAGAATGAACCTCTGCTTGCGCATACATATTCGGGTAGGTATTGTAACCCTGTTCTGCGGAGATGGCTAGTTTTCGTTGTGACTTGCCGCCGCGATTGAAATTCGGTCCGGAGGATATTTTAATTATTACAATCCCACCTAGTCATAAGCGGTATGAAGCTTATCGGCATTTCTTCTCGGGATATGCTAAACGATAAGGTTCACTAACGTAACGTACGAACGTAAACACAAATACAGACCTCGGACGTCTTTTTAAAAACAAAAGATTAATGATCAAGCGTAAAACATTGAAATGTGGCCTTGAAAAGAATAGTTAATAAACAATAATAAACAGTATAAATAATTGATTAGTATTAGGTAAGTAGGACATGGACATGTCTAGACTAGAATAAAATCTCCGAAAATAAATTCAATATTTTAAAAAAATTCAGGAGTGACGCAAGTAGATTTGGCAAAAGTTATAATCGAGTGTTAGCTCGAACATGATTATTTCGACAATTTTATGTAGACATATGGCTTCCTCACATAGACGGGGGAAAGAAAAAAAAGTGTCACAGAATATCAGCGTAAAATAGCAGCTTAACACTGCTGTGTTTCGTATGGTGAGTGTAGAGAACCAGAGACCCTTTTTACTGGAAACGAGGCATTCCACCTTAGTTCTCACTAGTGACAACGCATCTGCATTTTGATTTGCAAACGATGATAAATGTAGATGTCTATGGGCTACAGCATCCACTTACCATCAGGTGGACTGTGTGCTCTTTTGTCATCCTATACTATAAAAAGTGTGAGAGTGTGTACTTATATAAGCATGTAGAAAGTTATACTCCTTTAGTGTAACAAAACAAAAATCTTGAGAGACAATTACCCACTGAAGTTGTCGCTTTTAAGTGTCAGTGTGCGCGCGCATCATTTACTCTCATTATTTTTCCCAAACGCCTCAAAACAAGTATAACTTTAAAAATGTGGGATAATTTGGATGTCATGATGATGATGATGATGTTATTTGACAGATTATTCAAAATCTTACGTAAAGAAATTCTCTGCAGAAATATAAAAACACCTACCTACATTAAATTCTTAAAATTAACCAAATTTTTAATATCTTAAATCCCTTAATATTAATATACTATGTGTAATTAAAACGATTCAAGAACTACCTTCATTGTTATTTGTAAACTAAGTTAAGTCAACAAGTTTGAATTCAAAGTTAAGTCTTTAATCAGTTTTAACACTTTCACTGTCCGCTTTTCAGACACAATAGTAAGACAATAGCAATGCCCTATATATAGTGCACTGGAGAAAGAATTTTAACGTCAAAATTTTGAAGAAAAGGTTTAAAATCAAGATAGTCGCATGAATTTTTAACTAATTTTAAATTCATGTAAACGTCATTGTACCATTTGTTCAAGAAAATATCTAAGAATAGTCCGAAAAAATGAAAATTGAAATTCTTTTATAACTACTTTAACATTGTTTAAGTTATTTAATCAATCAAGTAGATACTTTATTCTCCTTCAGTCCATAAAAGCCCACTGCTGGACTTGGGCCTAGCTTATTAAGCAAAAGTTTTTTTATAAGGGTTGTTATAATATTAAGGAATACATGAATGAATGAATAAATTCCTTTGAATGAGGTGATGCACAACCAGTGCTTGATTCCAAAGATCACTTATGAATCTCAGACATGGTTCTTCACTGTTGTTGATATAAGGAAGCTCAAGGTCACTCAGCGAGCTATGGAGAGGGATATTCTCGGGGTTTCTTTGCGTGATAGGCTTACAAATGAGGTAAGCTGAAGTGGCATTGGGCTTGCCATATATATCTCGAAAAACCAACAACCAATGGGGAAAAAAGGTTCTCAAGTGGCAGCCTCGTACCGGTAGGCGAAGTGTAGGGCAACCTCCACTAGATGGAGTGACGACTTGGTAAGACATTCAGGAAGTCGATGGATGCAGGTGGCTCAGGACCGTATTTTGTGGCGTTTATTAGGGGAGTCCTATGTTCAGTAATGGACTTGTGAAATCCTGATCTAATGAACGAATGAATGACGTGATTGTTACCATGCTGTTTCTACATGTTTTCATGTCTAGTTGTGATGCTGTTTCTAAATATGTATTACCCTAAGACAAAAATCTTAGGAAATTAATATATTAACTTTGGCCTCTCAATACATTTACGAAAACGTAATGTACGTGTACACAAAAATACTCGTATAAGTAGTTTTAATAAATAATTGGTATTCATTCTGTTAATAACAGGAAAAGACACAAGCTAACAGTACCGTTACTCGACCCCACCGAATCAATCATTCATTTTTGGCGCAATGTATGTAGGTATACGCTTTTACAACAAAATCCTAGATTTTTTTTTATAGAAGAGGGGGCAAGCGAGTATGCGGCTCACCTGATGGTCGATGACTACAGCCGCCCATGAACAACCGCTACACCGGGGGAATTGCAAATGCGTTGCCGGCCTTTTAGAAAGGTGTAAGCTCTATTCTTGAATATACAAAGTTGGAGGTCAAACTTAAAAGTTCATAAACTTTATTAAACAAAGTTTGTATACAAAAGATTTATTATAATATTAAGGACATTATGGATGAAAATAATCCCTGGAAATTAGGTGATCGCTACCAAGCTATTTCTAATTTGTTTTGTGTTTTAATTGTTTAATATGATTGTAATTTGTTTTTTTTTAAACGCCCCGCTGGTATTCTTTTTGGTTCTTCTCAGAAAAAAGGTATTTTCTGAACCAGTGATAAATTTAACATAAGAGTAATTAATAATCTATATTAAAATTTCTATTTCTATTCTAACGTAATTGCTGCACTACCTTCTCAGAAATGAGGGGAGGCCTCTGCCCACCTGTAGCATTAACTTTTTAAAATATCATCCATTGGGTGTTGAAGGAGGCGACAGAGCGAAATGTAACAATAGATGAGTAGCATCATCTTCTTGATAATAATTCAAAGTAAAAAAAAATCAGTTGCAAAAACGCAAATGGACTCCTAAGAGGCAATCTGTGGAGCAGGCCTTTGTTTAACAGAGGACTTTTGATAGGTTGTATTAAATTAATGAATGAAGATCTTTAAAAAAAAAAGTAGGGCATGTTCCACAATCCCCGTCTATGTGAACGCGCCACTTTCATAATCAACACATTCTGGCACCACTCGTATGACAAAACTCTTTCATACCTCAAACTGTATACAAATTGGAACGTTTTCCCATCATAAAGTCACGCAGCGTGTGAATTTATTTCAGAGAGTATGATTTCGTCTCTGCAATAAAATAGCTTGAAAGCGGACAATGTCATTTATTATTTTGACAATAATGTTTATGAATTATTAGTAGAGTACATCTGTCTTAATAATTGATTCTGTCTGATTCTCATTTGTATCAATATTACTAGTAACGCGTCTTATCGAAATTCACCATTTGTTTTTTTTTTACTAGTATAAGCCTGATGGCAAGAGGTGATGCAGCCTAAAATGTAAAGTGTACGGACTTACTTAGTTTAACAAAACCTATTTATTCACTGCGACCTTGAAGATACTCACATAATAATCGGATGGAAACACAGCTGATGGATGATTAAAGCGTATTGGATGTAAAAATCACGTATATGTTCACTTTATTTCGGACGCCGATATAATAGAATAGTATAATTTATTTATTCAGTACCTATAGATTACATGTAATGCTTATTAAGTATTTTATTTACTTTATCTCTGGTTCGGAAAAGCGGGAGTTTTTTTTACAGTAAATTATACAAAATGAAGGTTACAAATTATTTACAAAATTTATTTTAGAAACAGCTTGGAAGCGACCGCCTCTTTCCCAGGGCTATTTATCAACCATGTATTCATGTATATTATAATAATTCTTTTTATATGGTTTTTCTTTAATAAAATATTTAAACTTGGTAATAGAGAGATCACCGAAGAGTACAATTTGCCACTATGTCTGGCGTATGTGGACTATGAGAAAGCCTTTGATTCCGTCGAAATTTGGGCGGTGCTGCAGTCCCTACAGCGGTGCCAAGTTGACTGTCGGTATATTGAAGTGTTGAAGTGTTTGTACAGTAGAGCTACGATGGCTATCCGAGTACAGAACCAGAGTACGAAACCTATCCAATTGCAGAGAGGTGTAAGACAGGGTGATGTTATATCCCCGAAACTCTTCACCGCTGCATTGGAAGACGTTTTCAATCTTCTGGACTGGAAAGGATACGGAATTAACATCAATGGCGAGTACATCACTCCTTTTTGTTTTGTTTTTGTTTTTTTTGCCGACGATATAGTCCTCATGGCAGAATCGCTGGAGGAATTAAGCACTATGCTCAATGACCTCACTAGTGTCTCTCAATGGATAGGTCTTAAGATGAACATGGACAAAACAAAGATTATGTTTAATGTCCATGTCACACCTATGCCGGTAGTTGTTGAGAGCACTAAGCTCGAAGTTGTTGACGAGTATGTTTACCTGGGACAAATAGTCCGACTAGGTAAGTCCAACTTCGACCGAGAGGTCAATCGACGGATTCAACTCGGCTGGGCAGCGTTCGGGAAGCTACGACACATCTTCTCGTCAGAAATACCTCAAAACCTTAAAACAAAATTGTACAACCAGTGCGTGTTGCCAGTGATGACTTACGGAACTGAGACGTGGTCCTTCACTGCTGGCCGTATGAGGAAGCTCAAGGTCGCTCAGCGAGCTATGGAGAGGGCTATGCTCGGAGTTTCTCTGCGTGTTAAACTTAGGAATGAGGATATCCGCAGTAGAACCAGAGTAACCGACATAGCCCAACGGATTAGTAAGCTGAAGTGGCAGTGGGCCGGCCATATAGCTCGAAGAACCGACAACCGGTGGGGAAGAAAGGTTCTCGAGTGGCAGCCTCGTACCGGTAGGCGAAGTGTAGGGCGTCCCCCCACAAGATGGAGTGACGACCTGGTAAGACATGCAGGAAGTCGATGGATGCAGGTGGCTCAGGACCGTGCTTTGTGGCATTCTTTGGAGGAGGCATATGTTCAGCAGTGGACTTGTGAAGGGCTGTAATGATGATGATGAATAGAGAGATCTTGTATATTTTCTGGGATTTTGTAATAATAGCCGTATACCTTGCCTCACGAATAAATTACTGACTCTGTGGAGAAAAGAAACTGGTAGCTAGTATTTGTTCCTATTCCTACTGTTTACACTTGATTTTTTTGCACATTTATAAAACTAGTGCTTTCCGAATGAAATAAGTTTTACTCGCATGCCCTCAAAATCATTACAAAAAACGTGTGTGCGTGTACTTATGTCCGCACGTAGGAGGTTTTACTTCTTTAGCGTAGCAAAACAAAAATAACTATAAAATCAGTTCCCACAAAAACTTGAGAGACAGTTACCCAATGAAGTTGTCACTTTGAGGTGTCAGTGTGCGCTCGCACCGTAACAACTTCATGGTGTCGTTTTTAGCTGTCGGTGTGCGCGCGCATCGTAAAAAATTCACTTTCATAACTTTTCCCAAACGCCCCAAAAGAAGTATAGCTTCAAAACTTACAACAATTTCCAATGTTCACATATTAATTTTTATTATTCACATGCCTATTATACGTGAAAAATGTTTCATTAAATAAAATTTTTATAAAAAGCTTTCTCAAGTGACGACCTCGATAAGAGAAGCCCTCTAAATGGAGTAACGACCTAATAAGAGATGTAAGTAGTTGATGCTTTCAGGTGGCTCAAAATTGTGATTTCTACTTAGTATACGAATAAAACGAAAAAAATAAGACCTTACTTCATAGGATCATTTCTATAGTAGTATAACAGTGGTAGAGCCACGCGGCAGCTTTTGCTGTCGCACGGATGGGCCGGCTCGAACCGGGATGGTACCACGACCTCACAGAAAACCAGCGTGAAGTAGAGGTTTACCTCTGCGTTTCGCTTGGTGAGTGCAGGTGGCCGGAAGCCCTTTTTACTGGAAATGAGGCATTCCATCTTAGTCCTCACTGGTGACAACGCATCTACATTTTGATTTGTAATAGAGGATAGATGTAGATGTCTATGGGCCGCAGCAACCACTTACCATCAGGTGGACTGTGTGCTCGTTTGTCACCCTTATCCTATTAAAAAAAAAGTATTCCTTGGGGAAGGTCATGTTCAGCAGTGGACTTGTGAAGGGCTGTAGTGATGATGAGTATGATGATGATGTATAATTAGTGTTATCTATACATCTATAGATATAAAAACAATGTCAGTTTGATATTCTTGCGCGCCACAATTAATACCACTAGTGCCCTCTAGTATCGACTATCGAGTAGCTGAACTCAAGAACCTTTTAGAAATTTCCATGGAAGAACTTTCTGGAACTATCGACACCTAGTCAATCGGGACCGATATGTACTCGAACATTCTAGATTTTTCTACAGTAGAAGGTTCTGGAAACTATCTGAGGCCCTATATAAGACCGGTATAGACCTCGACCGAAGCAGTATTGAATTGGCGATACAAGTGAATACTTCGAAGCGATATAACTGCGAACTAAAGTGATCAGTAGTACAGTTGTGTTTTATTATTAGTGTGGTTTTAAGTTGTAATTACTGTTCTGTAATTAAAGTGTCAATTTTGGTAATTCAATCGGCAGTTTTTTTTAATTGTCGCGAACCCCAAGCTCGTAACATTATATTGGAATAACTGGTTTCTATTAAGTTCAGGTGGGGGTTATATAAATAAACTTTTTTTTTAATTTTTGTCTGTCTGTCTGCCTGTCGGGGCTAATCTTTGGAATGATTGAAAAGACTGTTATGAAACTTTACGAACAGATGGAGATCAATACTAGGGGTTATCCAGGCTGTATACTATCCTGAACTGATAAAACATACATAAACTACACATACATACATACATAAACTAATTCTGTTCTTGGCACTATTCGCGCAGTATGACTGTACGATAATTTGAGTAATAAATTTTATAAATTTAGCAATAAATATTGTATGTTTGAATGCCATGTAAATAAATTTATAGATAAAAAACTTTAAATGTATTTTATGTCATTATCAAATAAATTATTGGAACGAAGTTCCTTACCGTACCTTAAGTACCGTCCGGTACGAATTTGGCGGATGGGGCTAGGCGAGAAAAAGTGTAAAATTTTTCCGTCACGACCCCTTCGAACGTAGTGTAGATGGCCTTGGCGGATATAAGGAAGCGAGATGGAATAATATCCATCTCCCTCACACTTTTTCTTACCTTGCCGTGAAAGAAATATTATTAAAACATTATAAACATTATTGACACTTCATTTTAACAGACGCTAGTAATTCATTTGTTAATTAATAATATATGTAATACGTTTATCACTAATAATATACTATGAAAGGAACTTCGTTCCACCCGAGTATTCCACGAGTCCACAACACTCGCGCGTGTTTTTTTAATTCATTTTTATTATAAGAGTTCCCAGGAGTACCCTTAACCGACGAGCATTTATGCGTAGATATATGGATGTAAAGGAGGCGAGAGAGGTGTGTCAGGATCGTGATATACGGAAGTCCTAACCCTCTGGGTGACAGGCATGAGTGTTTTATGATATGATTGATTATAAGAAACCATAAACAAAGGTTGTAACCCTGAGTGCTTGTCATTTTCTGTCATTCCACCGAGGGACAAATAGAGAGTTGACAGGTGTTAAAAACAGTCAATAATAATTAATAACTAAAACATATTATATAAATAGATATAAAATATATATGCGTGTTGTATACCTACACACCTGTTGTGCACGCATCACGGAAAAAGTACTGGATAGATTTCAATTAGGTTCTCTAAGTTTTATTTTTTAGACACTTATCTTTTTTTATATAGGGTAAGGGTGACAATCGAGCACACAGTCTACCTGATGGTAAGTGGTTGCTGTGGCCCATAGACATCTACATCTATCTTCGATTACGAATCAAAATGCAGATGCGTTGTCACCCGTGAGGACTAAGATGGAATGCCTCGTTTCCAGTAAAAAGAGTCTCCGGTTCTCTATACTCACCATACGAAACACAGCAGCGTTAAGCTGCTATTTTACGCTGGTATTCTGTGAGAGCGTGGTCCTTCCCCGGTCGAGCCGACCCATTCGTGCTACAACCATAATATAGCTGCAGCATGGCTCTGCCACGTATAAATTCCAAAAAAATATATTGTGATATCTTCATTTAATATAAAGTCATTAAAGTATTAAGAAACAACGATTTTTATAAGCACTACGTGTTCAGTGATGTATGTTTTCTTGCCACGGAGAAGTGGGGGAGTTGCATTTATATATATTATATATATTATGTATATTCCAATAAACTTTGAACTTTCTTAATGTATCAAACAACGCGGATTAAGTAACGGGTAGCAGCTTGTATTAAATATATATATATATATATATATTATATATATATATATATATATCATATATGCAACAAAATTAAAAGTTAAAAGTCTGTAATGTTATGTTTCTCTAAATAATATCAAAGCAGTAATCTATTTGGATAAAACAAAAATCCCTTAAAATTGTTATACTATTCGAGACCAGGTAGAAAATAAAACGGTTTTTCCAACTATTACACTTTATTTCACTTCACACTTTATTTTACTTCACAATTTATCTTGTACACAATTCAATTTGACTTCACGTCTAACTGCGACGACAAGCGTTGAGCGAATGCCACTCCCAATTTACTAATCAACCTTTAGCACTTGTTAGCAAGGTGGGGCGGCGTCATTTCCGCCCCACTCTTTTACAGCAATCAAAACATTATCCTTCCGGTTACATTATATTACTCTATCCATTATCCGCAATCATTAATGTAAGTAACTAATAATTATTATAATATAAAGTCAAATCACTTATCGAGTAATTCTTTTATAAACAATAATATGGTGGTTATTAATCTAACAATAGTAATTATAGTATCAAGTCAAATCTCTTATCAAGTAATTCCATTATAAATAATAATATAGTAGTTATTAACCTAACAATAGTAGTTATTAACCTAACAGCTCGGCCATCCTACTCAAAGCGAGTCCCATCGCTTCTACACTTAAACAACACCGCAAGTATAAAAGAAAGTAACGAAATTACAATTTTTTTTTAATTACATTTAACATATCCTAAACTAGACTAAGCATGATAGATAAAAATACAATATTAACCAAAATAATAAAATCAAAATTTAAAATTGACCTTCCGTCATAAAATCTATAATTGATATGAAATGCACAGTTATCTTTTTTTTATGTTTGTATAATATAACCAATGAATATCTAATTTTAACTATTCAGTGTCAACTGTATTATTATCAGTTGAATCAGACTCGAAATCTCTATTGAAATTCATCCACGGATGAATTTTGTCAATTGACACTATAGCTTCATATTTTCTACTGTTTTTACGGGTAAGCGGCGTATCTTCAACTAGAAATCTGTCATTTGGTAGCACTTTTACTATGCGATACGGACCTTGAAATTTAATTACAAGTTTTTGTGATTTTCCGTCGTGTGGGACTTGCTTTTCCAAACGTATTAAGTCACCTTCATTGTATTTAGTTGGGGGCTTTCTACGTTCATTAAATCTTTTTGCATCTTGAATTTGTTGTGCTTTAATTTTTGTACTAGCATCTTGCCTAAGTTCGTCTAACTTTTCTAATGGAGTTCCATTTAATGTGTCATTGATAACAGAGCTTAAGATGCCTTCTGATTTACCGGTTATATTAAATCCAAAGAGTAACTCAGAAGGGGACCTTTGTGTAGTTTTATGCTTAGTTGTATTTATACCGACTTGAATATCCTGTACATAATTGTCCCAAGATTTATCGTCTTTACCATGTCCAGATGCCGATAAAGCATCTAAAATGGTCCTATTAAAACGTTCTACTTGACCGTTAGCTCTTGGAGTAGCAACGGCATTT
Organism: Parnassius glacialis; assembly: GCA_033319125.1. Taxonomy (NCBI): domain Eukaryota; kingdom Metazoa; phylum Arthropoda; class Insecta; order Lepidoptera; family Papilionidae; genus Parnassius; species Parnassius glacialis. The sequence continues at coordinate 55,918,170 of JAVANC010000004.1, forward strand.
GTGATATGTTTGATACCATAAGACATAATAAAATCCTGAAAAATTTTACTCGTGAAGCTAGTTCCCTTATCGGTAATTAGTCTCGTGGGTACGCCGAAGTAACTTATGTGGTTTTTAATAACTTGTATGCTTGTCACGGACTTTGTATTCTTAACAGGAGTAATGTTAATATATTTTGTAAAGCCATCAATCAAAACTAACAAATAGCTATTCCCTTTCTTACTTTTCACAAAGGGTCCTAAGTGATCTGCGTGGACTGTGTGGAAGGGAATACTGACCTTATTTATTGTATGTAACTCTCCTTCACGTTTTCCTCCCGGCGCTTTGTGATGTGCGCACTCGAGACAAGACGTCACATATTTTTTTACAAAGCGGCGCATTTTAGCGAACCAGTAATGTTCTTGGATTCGTTTCAATGTTTTTTCAAAACCACAATGCCCTATGTCGTCGTGGTTCATTTTGAGTATTTGCCAACGTACTCCCTTAGGTACTACCCATCTTAGTGAATCGCCAACAATTCGATAGACGCGCTCATTTTTAAGTTTGTAGTTTTTAATTATGTCAACATATTGGTCTGCCTTGGAGTCCGTTAATATGTGCTTTATTTTCTTTATTTCGTCATCAGTAGATTGCACGGTAACTATCCAGTCTGATTGACTTTGCTGTATCGCCAACACATCCCATATTAGCCGGTCATCTGCAATACCTTCAGATGAACAGTCCACCGGGTTTCTACTAAGCGCATCTGCATGAGACATTCGGGCGCCTGGTCGATATTCAATCGTGCAGTCGTATTCTTGTAGTTGGATCCACCAGCGCGCAATACGAGCTACTAAATCTCGTTTAGTCAGAGTGGATCTAAGGGCGTTACAATCGGTTACAATTTTAAAGTGTATTCCTATAAGATAGACTCTAAAGCGATTCAATGACGCAACCACTGCTAAAGTTTCGAGTTCGAATGAGTGAAGTTGACGCTCGTGTGCATTTGTTTTCCTACTAAAATAAGATATGGGCTGTAATGTGTTCTTTGAATTCCGCTGCAGTAATATTCCTGCCACACCTTCCTTACTTGCGTCTGTGTGAAGTTCTGTTTCTGCACAAGGGTCATAAAGAGCTAGCAATGGGCGGTTGACTAGTATTTCCTTAATTTTTAAAAAGGACTCTTCTTGGCTTGGTCCCCATGTCCAGCAAGAGTCCTTCTTTAAAAGGCTAGTCAATGATGCCGTGATTGTAGCATAACCTTTGATAAAACGCCTAAAAAATCCAGATAACCCAAGGAACTGTCTTAATTCATGTTGGTTGCGAGGTTTCGGAAATTTTGAGACAGCGTCTGTTTTCCTACTGCCTGGGCGGATTCCATTAGCACTTACTTCAAATCCTAAAAAGTCAATAGTTTCATAGAAGAAATTGCATTTACTTAACTTGAGGGTTAGACCTCCTCTCTTCAAGAGTTTGAGTACTTCTTCTAGTCTAACAATGCCTTCGTCAAAGGTTTTAGACGGGATAAGCACATCATCCATGTATACAATGGCATACTTGATTTTAGCCTCCATAAGTATTTTGTTGATGGTGCGTTGAAACACAGATGGTGCATTTACCAACCCAAACGGCATACGATTAAATTCATACTGCCCATCAGGCGTTACAAAAGCAGTCTTGCTTCGAGATTCTTCAGAAATTGGTATCTGGTAATAGCCAGAAGCCAAATCCAATGATGTAAATAAAGTATTACCTGCTAGTAAATCTAATTGATCTTCGATTCGAGGTAATGGATAATGAGTTTTCTTCGTCTTTCTGTTAAGAGCCCTGTAGTCGACACATAGCCGTTTCTCACCAGTCTTCTTTTGTACCAATACAATTGGGCTGGCATAGGGCGATGAAGACTCTCTTATGATTCCACTGTCAGCCATCTCTTTTACCATGTCTCTTACTAGTTGTCGCTCAGTATAAGACATGCGGTAGGGACGGTAAACGACTGGTTCAGAGTTTTCCAACTCAATTACCATTTCTGTAGCATTCGTAAACCCAAGATCATAAAGTCCATTTGAGAAACATTCTTTGTATTTCGAAAGTAATCCCTGTAACTCAAGTGTTTGTTCTTTAGTAAGTTGAGAACTACAGTTAATTGTTTCATCTATTCCAGTTGAATCAAGAGTGACTTTACACGAATCCAATACGTGACCTGTAGAACCCGTAGGCATTAAATGTTTCTGTAGGGCACGTGTTAAAAGTGAATTCTTTCCTATGCATATATCATTTGTTGATATATTACATATTAAGAGAACACCTCGACCATTCTTGATTTCGTATTCTCCAGGTAGAATATAAAACTCTTTTCCAGCTGAACCACGTAGCGATCCGATAACGCAAATGTCACAATCAATGTCCGTATTGGCACATACTTCCACCGTTTGCAATGCATTACTAGGAATATTGGCGATGTTTTCAGTTAATAAACGAATTTTGTTATGAGTTATCCTTTGGAAGATTAATTTACTAGGAGTTTTGATAATCAGAATATCAGATTTTTCTGTAAATGAGTGCCCCAACAAAACTGGGTGATTAAGAACGTAATCGTCAACTATGTAAAGTTCTATATCCTCCGTTAAGCCTTGCACTGTTACGGAGGCTAGCGCTACGCCTAATGGTCTTACTAAGTTAGACCCTATCCCTTTTAGTACAGGCAACTTAGTTTGGGAATTAATGTCGAGTCCCATAGTTTCTGCATCACTTAACCTAACTAAAGAACATTGACTCCCCAAGTCAACGTAACAGGTTGTAGAAAATCCGTTAACTTTTATGTTGATTATATATTTATCACATGGGCAGTCACCTAAAGTTACTTTCGCTACGTGTTTCTCATCTTTAGAATCATTAGAAGTTCTAATCCTGTTATTTCCTGACTCAGATGCTAATTTATTTCTATAACAATCGTTTGACTTATGACCTATTCTTTCACAAATTGTGCACTTTATGAGAGGCTTATCGCACCTAAAACTAGGATGCCCTATTTCGCTACAGTTAAAACACCTAATATTATTATTAAATGAATTAGATTTAGACGCCCCGGGTCGGTTTGACGCTAGCAACACCTTACGATCGCTATATTTTTGTACAGGGGCGTCGAAGTTTGGCCGGGATTGACTTGTTTTAACCGTCTTAAAATATTTAAGAACCTGCTCAGGCTCGGAAAAATGAGCAGCCTGAGCCCCCACTTTTATAGCACGATCCTCAACACCGTAAAGAAGGCAGTCCACAGCTTGTCTACCGAAAATTTTACAACGGTTTAATAAATTGATCTTTGCATAGTAGTAGTGCTCCAGTGACTCGCCGTATTTTACTTTCTTAGATAACATTTCAGTCAGAAGCTCGGCATAGTCTTCGCGACAGGGGAATGATTCTAATAACTTTTTTTTCCATTCGGGCCATGTATATAATAGTGAAGGTAATCCTTGAAACCAGGTTTTGGCAACACCACTAAGCTTAGGCAATGAATAATGGATAATTTCTTTCTCATCCCAGCTATAAATTTCAGCACACTCTTCTACTTTGTTTATCCAAGTTAAAATGGTTTGATCTTTCGACAAAGGGTCAAATTCCGGTATGACGTTAGTGTTGAAAGCAAGTTTAGGCCTATCCGAGCCCCTGACTTTACTTAAAATATCTAAAAACTTATCTAATATAATATTAGTTTCTGGTTCCTTACTTATACTACGTTGCCGCTGACGCCTAGTATGCTGTGAATCACCATCCTCTGAAGATGTCGAATGATCGCGCTTCCTTTTACTCCTCGATTCCAGTCTACGGCGAGTTGATCGTTTACCCCTTTTCTTTCTTCCATCATATCCATCCTCACTACCAGACTCACTAGTCCGATACCATGTCCGTACTCCTGGCCTTGATTGTCCCTCTTTATCCTTGTAACGCACCTGCTCTATCCTCGAGCAGGGCGTTTTCCGTATCAATAACGGGCTGAAATTCCGTCCTTGCACCTCTGTCCTTGGTGCTCCTTGATTAGTTAGATGCGCCAGTCCTTCCCCTCGACTGGTCGCATCGTCACCAATCTCATTCAATCCCTTTCCTCGGGTCATCCGATCTCCTTGCTCTTGTCCTTGAGCAATTTCATCATCCATGTTGTCTCCAATTATCTGAAACTTACAGGTATAAGCTTAGAACTTGTTCAGAGATTTTCTTTTAATGTACATGGCAAGCTCATCTATTAGCGCGAACTCAAACTTTTCTTCCCTTTAAAGGTTATACAAAAAAAAATAGTAAAGCTATGTAGGTTATTTTAGTCATTATATCTATTATTGGTACTGGTTGATCACACTGCAATAATCATAACATTGACGAATTTATTTAGTTTTCGTAATGTCGTGTATCACCATAATTTAAAATTAAAAATTTTGTACAGCTGCCTTCAATTTATGTTATTAAGAATAACTCAAAAACCATTAGTCTGCCCTTGATCAAATTTATATGGGACCACATGAGAAGTACCAGCTTTCAAACAAAAAAAATAGTTGAAATCAGTTTACCCAGTAAAAAGTTACGAGGGAACACACATAAAAAAAGAAAAAGTAAAACATTCATTCGAATTGAGTACAGTCTCTTTTTGGAAGTCGGCAGACAAGAAACAGAGTTTCATTATCAGCATTATGTTTTTAATTTCACGACTTATACAAAACAAAATAAGGTTAAAAAAAAAACTAACCATATAAAATGCCTATGCATATAAAAATAATAGCCTAATTAATTATTCGTCAAACATTGAAATCAATAACTACAGTTATACTTAATAGAAAAATATGCCAAATATCACTTTATAAATAAATAAAAAAAATACTTACATTATTCGAGCAATGCACGTGGCAAGATAATTAAATACGTATCCTGTTTATCCCACTTCTGATCTGTTATACTATTCGAGACCAGGTAGAAAATAAAACGGTTTTTCCAACTATTACACTTTATTTCACTTCACACTTTATTTTACTTCACAATTTATCTTGTACACAATTCAATTTGACTTCACGTCTAACTGCGACGACAAGCGTTGAGCGAATGCCACTCCCAATTTACTAATCAACCTTTAGCACTTGTTAGCAAGGTGGGGCGGCGTCATTTCCGCCCCACTCTTTTACAGCAATCAAAACATTATCCTTCCGGTTACATTATATTACTCTATCCATTATCCGCAATCATTAATGTAAGTAACTAATAATTATTATAATATAAAGTCAAATCACTTATCGAGTAATTCTTTTATAAACAATAATATGGTGGTTATTAATCTAACAATAGTAATTATAGTATCAAGTCAAATCTCTTATCAAGTAATTCCATTATAAATAATAATATAGTAGTTATTAACCTAACAATAGTAGTTATTAACCTAACAAAATATTCTTCTTTTAATATCTAATATAATTTCAAAGACTTGAAAAGTTATTAAAAGCTTTTCGATTGTAAAATATGTTTAATTATTTTAAGCGCAATCGAGTCCACTGCTGAACAAAGGCCCAGAGACTCTCATAAGAAGGATATTTGCCACAGTTACCACGTAGAACTTACAGTCCATCAGACGCTTACCATCTGGCTACTGCATCTAACGGACACCTGTAACCAACTTCAAACTAAGAAGGTTACGGATGCATTGTCACCTTGAGGACTAAGATCTCTTTAGGCTAAAAACTCTTTCAACGGGAACACAGCAGTGCACGCACGCATTTAGACCTCGCGTACGTCAGTGTATGCGACGTGCCCTAGTGTTGTCGTCCGATAAAGGAAAACTAGGTTTAATACAGTGCATCCTTAATATAACGTACCTCAATATTCTTCCTCGATTTAACAAATTCTTCGTAATGCCCTTGAATTGTCCATAAGAGTCAATGTATATTCCTTTACATTACGAACATTTTTTTCGAACAACCTTTTTATAACGAATTTTCAACTATCAAGAAAAAGTATAAATACCTCTAATTAACGAATTTTATCTACCCAAAACCTTTATATAAAAATTGAGATTAAGCTACTATAACCATATTGTTGATTCTTTACTTTTAATTCGTGAGTTTTGTTGTGCGAAACTTAAAAATTAACATTAAATTACCTACATAATGTATGCACCCACTAAGATATATATACCTAATTTTACGGATTTTACTGCATTTAATTTTGGTTGCTAATGTAAGAAAAAAATGTTGTTACCCACCTCAGTATTTTTAAATAGAAAATACATACAGTAATTTGATAAAAATGTGTTATCATTTATCTGTATTATTTTTTTACCTCTTTATAACGAATTTTAGACCAACCTAACCTCAACATAACAAACCTCAGTTCAACGAATCAACGAAGTAGGTACTTGATACAACGAATATTTACTAGTTCCCTTCCGATTTGTTATATCGAGATTGCACTGTATATATGCTTAGATTATTGACAAGTCATCGCGCGCGCGATGACATATTAATAATCTAAGTATATATGTATACATGCACCTAAATAGAATTCGGATTGCAAGTTTCGTTTATAATATCAGACTGTATGAAAGACGTGTGCGAGAGGTCGAAAGAAGTTGAGCGGGTGTCTGCGTCACTTGAAATGTACACATTGTACAATCTTTGTTTCATTGTTGGTTTAGGTTATATCGTATTTCTATTATAAATGAGACACGCAAGTAACTAATTAATAACTTAACTGATTGGTACTCTGTGGTCCATTATTACACATTAAAATGTACTCTGTGTACCACTAGCAACACTGGTTACTAGGAGTTTTGGCAGGAACTTGACCGGCGGCGATTTGCTGCTCCTGTATTATTGTAATGGTTTGAAGTGGACTTTGATATGTAAAAGTGGTGCGATTTTGTGTATTACGTGTCTGCGCATGTGAACTATTAGTGAAAACTGTGAAACAAGTGCTCCGATGGTGATGTGATTCTCAAGATAAGCTGTTTGTTTGCATAGGCGCCTTTAGATACCATCGCCAACTGTCAGCTGCCTGCTGGCTCAAGTTGCCGTCAAAATCTCCCAAGGGCTGCACAATGTGACGCATCAACATATTGTGAAGCAGTGAACTATGAAGAAATTATAATAAACCGAATACAAATACTCAAGACTTGGCCTAAAGGTCTAGATACCAGGCCATAAACTCCAAAAAAAAGGAGTTTTGGCAGGAACTTGACCGACGGCGGTTTGCTGCTCCTGTATTATTGTAATGGTTTGAAGTGGACTTTGATATGTAAAAGTGGTGCGATTTTGTGTATTACGTGTCTGCGCATGTGAACTATTAGTGGAAACTGTGAAACAAGTGCTCTGATGGTGATGTGATTCTCAAAATAAGGTGTCTGTCTGCTTAGGCGCATTGAGATACCATCGCCAACCGTCAGCTGTCTGCTGGGTCAAGTTGCCGTCAAAATCTCCCAAGGGCTGCACAAAGTGACGCATCAACATATTGTGAAGCAGTATACTATGAAGGATAATTATTATAATATATTGTAACTTCAGGCTCAGAAAGGCTAGATTCCAGAGCAGTAAAGCCAGTTATTAAGAAGAAGAAGACTGGTTATTATTTGAAGAATGAGTGTTTGATTACATGTAAAATGCCTGTTTTATTAATAGTGATATCTATAAAGAGGAGCGTAGTAGGGATAATAGAAAGGAAACAGCTCTGCATGAGTCTGTAGATAGTGTAAAACAACTAATTCATTTCGTCAAATCGTTCTCGAGATATCTTGAGAATTTACCACAGACTAACGACGATGAATATTTTGGCCTACAGACCGAATTTCGGTCTCGGTGACCAGTCTTAACGAAGATTAGCCGTCTGCGCAGTACATGCTTGTGCACGACATTTGTGCACGACGACATATTAGTGCATGAGTTTGTGCACAAGCAAACGTGCATTCGCTATTCCCTTACACTCATAGTCCGATGAGACGGAAATCCGACACAACTGAAGAGAGATTATCATCATCACCATTACACCCCTTCACAAGTCCACTGCTGAACATAGGCCTCCCCCAAGGACTGCCACAAAGCACGGTCCTGAGCCAGATGGAGTGACGAACTGGTTAGACATGCAGGAAATCGATGGGAGAGAGATCAGGCGCAAGAAAATACAATAAACAATAAATTATTTGGTACACACTACACAGGTTACGTTACGATGTTTTAAACCTACGCCAAGCACCTGATAAATCGCTGGTGCCGACGGGGATTGAACCAGAGTTGATCGCGTACGGCGCAATTTGCAGCGAGTGCTACCACGTTTCCAGGTATATTATTTTCAGGAATGTAAATTATAGATTTTTCTTCCTTAGTTTTTTTCTAGACTTCTAGATTATTAAAAGATAATTAATTTTGAAAAAGTCCCGCTGAATTTCATATATTATTTTTTAATATAACAGCACGCGAAAATCTAGGTTCGATCCCCGCAGGCAACAATAAAAGTATTTAATTATCATTTTAAAATTGTACTTTTAAGTTCAGATTTATCACATGTTCGGTGATGATAACCTGCAATGTCGGAGAAATTAAAAAAATATTTCGAAGATATGTGATGTCCGACAATGCGAATTTGGGACAGCGCGGCGGTTACCGTCTTGTTCCAAAACCTTATCGGTGCGCAAAATCATCATATAAACGGGAGGTGGGCTTTGCCCAGATGTAGGATGTATATATAAGCTGTAACCTCTTAATTTATATTAAGGATATTTTCGTGTTTTTATTAATGTAATTTTATTTTTCACTGGCCGTATTGATTGGAATTTTCAACGTGGTGTTTCCAAGTTTAAAGAATTCTATGATTTATCCCAAAATGCATTAAAGTATAATTCATGTATTTCAAAATATCGTAAAGTCAATTGAGTTTTTTTTTTATATGAACAACATAACTGAATTTTTTGTGTTAAAAATATTGGATAATATTGTCAGAAAAGAACTAACAAAAAGTTGGAAATAGAAGTTGATATTGTATTATTAAGTGGAGAAGCTTGCGAAGTCACTTATTGATTTCACGATGTCTGTCCGTCTGTCCGTCTGTCCGTCTGTCCGTCTGTCCGTCCGTCTGTCCGTCTGTCCCACGATTATCTCGAGAACGGTTGCGAATTTTCAAATTCTGTTTTCAGCAATCGATTACTGATCACCCAGGCATCTGAACCTCCTATTTTGAAACTGATTGCTCAACGGCAACCGTTAGAAACCGCTACAAAGCTGATTGCTTCGGCACTTTGCTATGCTGTTAGCTTGCTAGGTTTATTGTTAATGGGTAAGGTTTACAAAAAGCATATAACCAAAAAAAAACACTTTCAACTAAAGTGTCATTTACCTTTGGTGAACTTTTTGTCTCTGTCGTGTGCGTCTTGTTCTCCGATGTCTTTGCTTCGCTTAAGCACAAAAAAACTATCAATGTCAACACATTAAACTTAATTCCCTTGGATTTTGAAAAACCCATGTTTAAAGAAGATTAAAAATGACAAACTTTGTAATAAATATATATTTAAAAATGTGTAATGTATTTTTTTTTATATTTTATCAGTAAGATTGGCGTGAATTACACGCGAAAGATTAAAAAATTAAATGTCAAAAAATGGCGCGAAATATAAGTTTTCAAAGCTCAAAGCTCGATGGCGGACTCCAGTCAACTGGAAATGTAAAGTAACAGACTGCAAGACGCGATTATTTTTAGATTTTATCGATAGAGCTATATTAACGGATTCGACCGCGTAGAGCAAAATGGTGGAATAGAATTTTAGCATATCATCGAGTGTTCAAAGTAACATTGATTAATAAATTATTGTATATTCTCTGATAATTATTTAATAAAAAATATCGAATTGTGAAGTTGATTATAAATGTTATTTCCCTGTTGAATGTGTTTGATTGACATGTAAATGGCATTGTATTATTTTTCTTTACTTTCAAAATACACGCTACATTTCCAAACCAAATTATTTTTTATAGGATAAGGGTGACAAACGAGCACACAGTCCACCTGATGGTAAGCGGTTGCTATGGCCCATAGACATCTAAATTTATCCTCGTCTGCGGATCAAAATACAGATGCGTTGTCACCCGTGAGGACTAAGCTGGAATGCCTCTTTTCTAGGAAAAGGGTCTCCAGTTCTCGACACTCACCATATGAAACACACCAGTATTAAGCTGCTATTTTACGCTGGTATTCTGTGAGAGCGTGGTCCTTCCCCGGTCGAGCCGACCCATTCGTGCTACAACTATACTACTAATATAGATGCAGCATGGCTCCACCACGTATATACCTATTCCACCAAAAACATAAACGTGAAAACGGGGCCAAGTTCAGTACAAACGACTTTCGTGGCTTTTGACTTCGGACAATAAAATAATTATGATTTGAACGGACGCCAAGCTCCATAAGAGTTGAAAGAACGTTGTATTTTTCTATTGATCCCATGATTTATTCAGTTATTGCATTTTTCAGTCAAGCAATGCTCAATAGCAGCTCAGAGTTAGGAAGTTATTGGTCCGGTCTTGTCGGCTTGCGTCCCATCAAACTATGAGAGTGAGGGAATAGAGAGTACACTATAATCTCGTCCTACGCAGATGGCTAATCTCCGTTGAGACTAGCCGCCGTGATCGAAATTCGGTCTGGAGGACATTATGATTTGTTTTATTCAAATGCTAAAGGCTTGACACCGTGTAGTGGCGGCGTATGAGCATCCATTACCATTATCATGCAGTGGGTACAGTATTTTATTATTTATTTAATTCTGAACAATACAAATTGTGTTGAATCGTTTATGCAAAAATACAATTAAAATGTTTAACAACCAAATTTACAATTATATAAAATTACAATAAAAATATAATTTACAATCATTATTATTAAATTAAAATTATTTTAACAATTAATATAAAAATTAGATTACGAAAAATTACAATTAAGTATATAGAACTTACAATAAAAGTTAGAAGTCAAATCTCATCAGTCAATAAAATAAAGTATAAAATGTCACAAAATAATAATAACAATATGTCATAAAAAAAAAATTACGATTATTTTTAAATGTCATCAAAAATTTTAAAACATTGAAGATTATATTGTAGTATCAGCATGTAGAAATTCGTCAACACTATAATAACATTTTTCCAGTAGGAACTTTTTTAAGGTATTTTTGAAACTATCCTTGTATAACATATTTTTTAAGTCAGTAGGTAATCTATTAAATAGAAGTACTGATCGATATTGAGAACAGTGTCTAGTCATTACCATACGAGGGACGATTTTATTATGAAAGTCTTTTCTTCTAGTATTTTCTCTAATGGTTTTTTGGTCTATCGTCTCATATTCGCCAATATCTTTAGCAAATTGCGTGAGTAAGACCAGTATATACAGACATGGAACAGTCAAGATCCCAAGTCTTTTGAAGTGTTCGCGACACGATTCTTGTTGTTTTATCCGGACCATGGTTCTGATTGAGTAAGAAACGACAACCGGATACTGAAACAGGAGATTGGAAGCAGCATAAGTGCTCATATCGGCACGTATGCTGCTTCCATCCTCATTACCGTCGTTAGAGGCGACATAGGAAAACAAACAGGAGATGGGATGGGCTGCATCATCTTCCTGACAACAGATCAAAATAATAATAGCAGCGGTTACCAACCCGCCTACCAAGCGTGGCAACTATAGCAAATATCCAGCTACTTGACAAATTACGGGGGAGGCCTATGTTCATTTCAGTGAACTTTTGATAGGCTGACGTTAATTAGTTCTACTAATCTTTGCAACCCTTAATATTTACGGTAGAGGAAAACAAAAAAGTAACATACGCGAAAACATGAATGAAATAAAAACTACAAATTTACCACATGAAAAGTAAAAAAGTAGCAGCTTACAAACATGTTGCTATTGGGCACAGGCTGCAAAGAGTTTTGGCCAAAGAAGTGTTCGCTGCGCTGATTCCAACGCGGGATGAGCTCAACTGGGAAACTTCTCAGATATGCAGGTTTTCCTTCACTGACGAGAAGGTGGTAAATTGATACTTCAAATTAAAATGTATGCTAAAATTTATAATAATGCTTACGTACCATGAAATTTAAGTTTTAATCACTTTGATTACTTTGACAAGTAAAATAAAATTAACCTTTGTTGGTCTTTGCGTAACAGCCTGTTCATTTACATATCTAACTCATATGAGCTATGAAACCAGGACTGTCACAATTATCTTAAATATGATTTAATGATATCGTCAAATATCGATACCATTATTGATGATATCATTAAATAATAAACATAATGAAATACCAACGTTGTGTTTAGTTATTAATATCTTCAAACGATTTCTATTCATTGATTTGGTCAAGTTGTAGCTTGACATGTTCAACAGACAGTATTAAATATCATAATAATTTAAAATTAAAAATTTTGTACAGCCGACTTCAATATAAGCGACTTTAATATAGGTTATTTAATAATATCTCAATAACCATTGGTCTGACCTTGATCAAATTCATATGGGACCACACGAAAACTATTAGCTTTCATATAAAAAAAGAATCATCGAAATCGGTTCGCCCAGTACAAAGTTATGAGGTAACACACATAAAAAAAAAACACTCGAATTGAGTACCGTCTCCTTTTTGGAAGTCGGCAGAAAAGACCACACCATCTAGTGTATTACTACGAGTTCTTTATAAAAATCTCTTTAATACTTTATGAACGAATTATATGCACTTATGAATTATATACGTATGAAAATTTTGCAATAATTGCAGACACACCAGGTTTGATCATTTTACTTGTATATTAGTAATTGAAATAAAAACCTTACATATTTGGTAGACTTTTAATAGACGTCACAATTATCTATTGAAATTATTACAATTTTAAAATTAAATATCAAAATTTCTGAAAAATTCAACGTTAGAATTTTTAAATAACTTTAAAAATCTAATTATTTAAACATATAAATGTAAGTTATTTATATTATTTAATTTATTTATGACTGAAAGCAAAATATACCTACTACTTTTTGCATTTGATGACAGATGGCGCTATTTTGATAACTAAATCAGTATATGTAGTTTCAAATTATTTTACCGAGGTTATAACTATATCTTAAACTTTCTTAACTCAGGGGTTAAGCGCTCGCTGTATATATTAGTAGAGTACGCGAGCAACCCGGGTTCGATCCCCGCCGGCACCAGTGAAATTGCTAATTACAATTTAAAGTGCTGATTACCAAGTGCTCGGTGGTGAAGGAAAACATCGTGAGGAAACCTGCATGTCTGAGATATAAGGCAAAAATATTTCGAAAACATGTGAAGTCCGCCAACACGGGCAGGGCGGCAGACATTCCTTGTACTAAAACCCTCTCAGAAATGAGAGGAGCCCTGTGCCCAGCAGTGCGACGTTTATAGGCTGTAATTTTATTTTAACTTCAAGTTTAGTTTAGTAGCATCCGACTGTGGGTAATACCAAATAAATGTGATGGCTTCCGATATATGACGGAATAATCATTTCGTTTATACCAGACGTATAATATCCAGACTGTTAACGGGAAGCAGTGTCGAAGATGCAATCATCGATCTGTTTGTCAAGAGTGACCGAGAACGGTGGCGTTGTGGGGACAACGTAAGAGGGCCCTACATTGGACTTTAAAATTGTAATAATTAAAACTTAAAAATTTTGTAGTGCCGACTTCAATATAAGTTATTAAGAATAACTCAAAAAATATTGGACTGACCTTGATCAAATTCATATGGAACCACACGAGAAGTACCAGCTTTCAAATAAAAAAAGAATCATCGAAATCGGTTCACCCAGTAAAAAGTTATGAGGTAACACACATAAAAAAACATACAGTCAAATTGAGTACCGTCTCCTTTCTGGAAGTCGGCAGAAAAATCAACATGTTTTAAAAGTAAGTCCACGGAAATCCAACAAGATTTTGTTGTACACACAGAAAGGTGCACATTTGTTGTATAACCAATGTTTCTAGAGCAGTTTCTAGAGTAAACACAAAACAATGCGTCAGTGGTGTGCTCTTTTCTGCCGACTTCCAAAAAGGAGACGGTACCTACCCAATTCGAGTGTATGTTTTTTTTTATGTGTGTTACCTCATAACTTTGTACCTACTGGGAGAACCGATTTCGATGATTATTTTTTTATATCAAAGCTGATAGTTCTCGTGTGGTCCCATATGAATTTGATCAAGGTCAGACCAATGGTTATTGACTTATTCTTAATAACCTATATTGAAGTCGGCTGTACAAAATTTTTAATTTTAAATTATTTTGCGTGTTTTTATTTTAACCTATTTTTTAATTTTTCTACTTTTATGAATATCTGTGGTTTGGTTTATTTATATTTAATCTCATTAATATGAAATATAGCTAACAGTACAGAAAGAAACAATAACCTTTACATTTTCCGAACAAATTATATTCCCCGCTATGAAATCTGTCAAATATTATACCTCACTTTCTAGTGGCGCCGCCCTGGTGGCAAAAAAAGTCGTGGATGCGCTCATTGGGAAAACACTGACTTCAATATTATCCGTGTAGTGACGGTGATAGAATATCCATTACCCCATATCATCCCGTGGATGTTATAAGAGGCGACAGAGAAAATCTAATACAAGAAAAGGGCAGCAGCTGCTTCTCGATAACAACTGAAAATTATAAACTGTTCACTTTAAACAGAATGAATGAAAAAGACAAAAAATTGATGGATGTTCCTTCGAAGTTTATTCGAAAATCGATTTGAATAAACCAGACGCGAGTCATTTTAAAAATTCAATTCGGCGCGTTTGTTATTGCACTTAATGACTACGTTGTTTTAGCAGGTGTAAACTGTAATGTACTAAAAACTTTACGGTGCGATGTTTTAAGCTTTTAAAACAAACAACCTGCTGTACATACAGCCGCGACTTCAGTACGATAGTAAATCGCGTACGGGAACAATAAACAGTATGCTATATTTTTCTTCCTCTGGCTAAATGCCTGGTCCCTTGTTGTTCCTAGTGTATATTTTTTGTAATTGACATTACGCTAACTAGGGGAATTTATGTTTCGTTAAAATAATGAGTAATGCTAAATCCAAACTACATCGGAAGTATTTAGTTGTATTTTTTTTATAGGATTTGGTGACAAACGAGCACACAGTCCACCTAATGGTAAGTGGTTGCTGTGACCCATAGACATCTACATTTATCCTCAATAAAGATTCAAAAAGCAAATGCGTCGTCACCCGTGAGGACTAAGATGGAATGCCTCTTTTCCAGTAAAATGGATCTCCGGTTCTCTACACTTATCATACGAAACACAGCAGTGTCAAGCTGCCATTTTATGCTGGTATTCTGTGAGAGCGTGGTCCTTTCACGGTCGAGCCGACCCATTCGTGTATTTGTAACACAAATGCCTTACGAGGTCGGCACTCTACACTTCGCCTCCCGGTACGAAGCCGCCACTCGAGAACTTTGGAAGAAATGAAATGAAAAAGACATGCAGGAAGTCGACGGATGGATGCAGAACCGTGCTTTGCATTCCTTGGGAGAGGACAATATGTTCAGTAGTGGACTTGTGAAGTGCTGTAATGACGATTACACAAATCATTTTAAACTACTTTCACACCCTCATAACTCAAAAACTATTAGACCTGCGAGATAAACCTATTATTGTTGAGTTAATAAGGTCTGAATAGTACTCATTTATCCCTCACTGACTTACTCAGTCATAAAAGACCTATTTCATTTTTAGTGACACAGAAGTGTTAAAAAAAATCGGTTGTCTGTAAAGTCGGCTTACTGACGATAGTTGAACGTGACAACGTCATAAGAAATATTTAATATCGAAAGAATCATTACCTTTATCGCCGCAATTATCGTTGCTATAAACAATTGACACCACATTCGCTCGCACAGTCGCTCGTTCCGCGCTCTCGCTGGAACGCCTAGGTTTCGCCGCATGAGTCATGTTTTTTCGTGCCGGCAGCCAGCTTCATCGATTTATAAGACGTTGTCACGTCAAAATCAAATTTAATAAAACACAACCTTGCATAATTTTTTTTGCGCCCAGAAGCAATTGGAAAGGACTACCCCGATACGGCGAGGAAGTGGAGAATGCTTTATGCATAACACGACAGCCGGTCTGTCGTGGTTATGTGGGACTCACTGTGACTACCTACTGGGGAACCTAAGCGATACCCACTAAACTCCACTTTGGGGATTGACAATAAACGGGGGAGGAACATATTTCCTATAACAACTCAAAATATGTTATATGTATATCAAAATATATTATTGAAACATTGAAACCTCTACACTATAAGAAAAAGTAGATATCAATTTATCTAGTCTCACGCGTTTTTTAAAACTCAGTATCTTAGTAACGTATCGTAAATGTCATCATAATAATATATCATATCAAAGAAAGAAAGACTAAAGGAAAGAAAATGTGTTTTTATTGCTGCTAATACTTTTTACAAAATACTTTTAAAAAAATCTCATTGTATAATTCAATATTTAAAAAAGTTCATAATACTATTAATATCTAATGTCCTCCAGATTGAATTCGGTCACGGCGGTCAGTCTCAACGGAGACCAGCCATCTTTACAGGACAGGATTATAATGCACGAGTATTTCCGCAAGCACAGGTGCACTCTCTATTCCCTCACTCTTATAGTCCACTGGTACGGAAACCCAACATAACCGGAAAGAGATCAGTCGCAGGACCAACGGCTTTCACGGGGATGGAACACCGCCAATTCCTGACTACAGGCTGCTGAAGCTGCTGCTACTGAGAATTTCTTGACAGAAAACTCAATAACTGATTTTGGTCCGATTCGGGATTTAAATCCGGAACCACACGACGAGCAGTCGAGCTTACCACTACTAGAACAACAAGGCAATCATAAGTCATAGATGAGTGATCTACCATTCGGTGCCATTTACCGTCATTTACCGAATGCCGCCAAGCCTGTTTTCTTTGTCGGCCATCTTACATTTAAACGGCTTTCCCGCGTCTGCGCAAGCATCTACTATACATACCTCAACATATTCTATACCATTCTCACTATAAATATGTCTTACAGCGACAGTTATTTTAAATCGAGATTGAGTCACTTTTTATTTTTATACATTTTTTTAATTGAATGTTTTTTTAACAAAGTTATTGCTGAGACTGGCTTAAAACTTAAAATTCACTCTAAAAACTGGACTGTCCGTCCTCTCAACTACTGATAAAAAATGTTTTCTATTTTTGTATTAGAACATCATAAAACTTTACGTCTACATTTATAACCTGTAAGCCACAATAGAACAGTTTAATCCTCGTTTTCTCGATTTTATAACCATAGGTAAACATATTCTGTTAACATTACTTGAATTAATAAAGATTGTCGTAAAATAAAATGGGAATATTATGCTTTAGTTATTGTTCTGTGGTATATTAATAATATGATTACGGCATACGTCATCACGTAGTCAGGTGTGAAGTGTATTTTTATTTAAAAATGCTTATATTAAATATATCGGTTTGATACGTTAGAAATATAAATATTTAGACGAATGCAACTCGGCTGGGCAACCCCTATGATAAAAGACCACCGTATAGTGGCGCCCATTATTCATAAAATAATATTAACAAACCACTACACAGCCCAATTAATAGTAATGGATACTGTAGCCCATAGACATCTACACCTACCCTTATATATTTACTCCGCCTTAATTAAGAATCAAAATGCAGATACATTGTCACCCGTGAAGACTAAGATGAAATGCCTTATTTCCAGTGAAAATGGTCTCCGGTTCTCTACTATCACCATACGAAACACAGCAGCATTGAGCTGCTATTTCACGCCGGTATCATGTTTAATGTCCATGTCACACCTATGCCGGTAGTTGTTGGGAGCACTAAGCTCAAAGTTGTTGACAAGTATATTTACCTGGGACAAATAGCCCGACTAGGTAAGTCCAACTTCGACCGAGAGGTTAATCGACGGATTCAACTCGGCTGGGCAGCGTTCGGGAAATTACGATACATCTTCTCGTCAGGTATACCTCAAAACTTTAAAACGAGATTTTACAACCAGTGCGTGTTGCCAGTGATGACTTATGGATCTGCGACGTGGTCCTTCACTGCTGGCCGTATGAGGAAGGTCAAGGTCGCTTAGCGAGCTATGGAGAGGGCTATGCTGGGAGTTTCTCTGCGTGATAAACTTAGAAATAAGGATATTCGCGGTAGAACCAGAGTGACCGACATAGCCCAACGGATAAGTAAGCTGAAGTGTCAATGGGTCGGTCATATAGCTCGAAGAACCGACAACTGATAAGGAAAAAAGGTTCTCGAGTGGCAGCCTCGTACCGGTAGACGAAGTGTAGGGTGATCCCCTAGATGAAGTGACGACCTGGTAAGACATGCAGGAAGTCGATGGATGCAGGTGGCTCAGGACCGTGCTTTGTGGCACTCCTTGGGGGAGTCCTATGTTAAGCAGCGGACTTTTGAAGAGCTGTAATGATGATAATGATGATGATTCTGTGAGAGCGTAGTCCCTCCATGCTACCAACAGCGTGGCTCTACCACGTATTAATATTAAATCGTAATTACAGACTAGCTTCTACCCGCGACTTCATCCGCGGAGAACATAAAAAATCCTGCAGATCTGTCATCAATAAATTGATTAAACATTTATGGACTGAAATTAATTTCAGAGTTTGCCTCGCCGGGACCGCAGTTTTTATTGTTTTAAATACTAAAAACTCCCAGTTAAGCAAAACCTCTCTAAAATGGGGGACCATGTCCAACAGTGGACTTTTAGGATGCAATAAAGGTAAAGAAAATAAAGAAAAGACTAAGCAAGTACGCTTTACCATCTCGATCTGCATCACCACTTACCATTACATAGCATTGTAGGATCAATCACTGGCTTATAACAGTAAAATAAAATTAAAAACTAAAGAAATCTGAAAGGAAAAAATATTACTTTAATTTTACATCATGACATTATATTATGACCTCAGACTATAATGAATGAATAATTAGTACCGAATGCATGAATGTTTGTTTCTTTTTCTACTTTTGAACCTCACAGACAAGGTACACAATATAATGAATCTATAGCTAGACACAAAAACAATCAATTGTTTGTATACAAACTCGTTAATGGACGATGTGGGAGTCGAGTCTGCAGATTAGGAAGCAATACGCGGTGGGCGGGTTTATTTATATTCATACGATCTCAACACGAATACAGTATACTGTACAACTCCTCTGATCTCAGTAAATTTAACGTATGAAAGTACACACGAATGTAATATAATCTAAAAGAAAGAAAAGAAAGAAAGAACGAACATATATATTTTTCCGAATCTGTGGTAAAAGAAACATGCGTGAGTGTCGTGGAGCACTCGGATGGAACAAAGTTGCTTTCGTAGTGTATTATTATTGATAAATGTAATATATTATTGATTAACAAATATAAATAAATGAATTACTAGCGTCATTTAAAATAAAGAAAAAACATGTGTGAGTGTCGTGGAACATTCGGTTGGAACGAAGTTCCTTTCGTAGTACACAGTCAGGTCATAAGTATTGTCACACAGTAAAAACTTTTCTTTTAGAATGCTGGCCACAAAAAAGTTTATTGAATTCGAATTTCGAATTGTTCATGAAAATAAAACTGTATACTTTTTAGAATTTTACTCATTTTTAAATATGGAGTGGACGCTTAAAGAAGACCGTGTTGCAGTTATTGCGTTGCATCGTTGGGGTTACGCGCCAATTCAAATTTTTGACATACTGAAAAATTTGAATATAACCAGAAGATTCGTTTATCGTACCATCAAACGATACAATGAAGACTCTAGTGTAGATGACAGGTCAAGAAGTGGTCGCCCTCGGTCTGTTAGGACTCCAGCAGTGATAAAAGCTGTGAAGGCGCGAATTCAAAGAAATCCCAAACGTAAGCAGAAACTGTTGGCCCTTCAGATGGGGTTAAGCAGAACCACGGTGAAAAGGGTGTTAAATGAAGACTTAGGGCTTCGGGCATATTGAACAAAAACAGGACATCGTTTGAATGCTCGTCTAATGGACCTGAGACTGAAGCGCTTTGCTGAAGCGGTACGCGGGAAAAAAATATCCGGCAATTCTTTTTTCGGATGAAAAAAATTTTACCGTAGAAGAGAGCTACAACAAACAAAATGATAATGTGTACGCACACAGTAGTGAAGAAGCGAGCAACCGTATACCGCGTGTCCAACGAGGTCATTTTCCATCCTCGCTCATGGTATGGTTGGGAGTTTCTTATTGGGGCTTAACAGAGGTACATTTTTGTGAGAAAGGTGTAAAAACGAATGCAATTGTGTATCAAAATACAGTCCTGACGAACCTTGTGGAACCTGTTTCTCATACCATGTTCAATAACAGGCACTGGGTATTCCAACAAGATTCGGCGCCAGCTCATAGAGCGAAGAGCACACAAGACTGGCTGGCGGCGCGTGAAATCGACTTCATCCGGCATGAAGACTGGCCCTCCTCCAGTCCAGATTTGAATCCGTTAGATTACAAGATATAGCAACACTTGGAGGAAAAGGCGTGCTCAAAGCCTCATCCCAATTTGGAGTCACTCAAGACATCCTTGATTAAGGCAGCCGCCGATATTGACATGGACCTCGTTCGTGCTGCGGTAGAGGACTGGCCGCGCAGATTGAAGACCTGTATTCAAAATCACGGAGGTCATTTTGAATAAACTTTAGTGTCATAAGAATCTATGTTTTGTTAAGTTCATTTTGGTATATAAATGGTTACATGATGAATAAACTTGTTTCAATTATTTTATATTAAACATGTGACAGAATTTATGACCTGACTAGGTATATTGTTATTGATAAACGTATTATATTATTGATTAACAAATACAAATATTTTGGTAAATCCAATTGGGCATACCTTAAGCGCATTAAAAAAATTACGTATATATAACATGATTATACGGAATTTTTAAAGTAGTTTAAATACATTTCGACAGCACTATCGGCTTCAACGTCCTCGAAAACCATGAAAATGACACCCGTGATGAAAAAATTGATACCTATTGCAGCCGCCATCTTGGATTTACATTTCGACAACCCTATCGGCTTCAACTCTCTCGAAAACCATGAAAATGACACCCATGATGAAAAAATTGATACCTACTGCAGCCGCCATCTTGGATTTACATTTCGACAGCACTATCGGCTTCAACACTCTCGAAAACCATGAAAATGACACCCAAGATGAAAAAATTGGTACCTACTTCAGCTGCCATCTTGGATTTACATTTCGACAGCACTATCGGCTTCAACACCCTCGAAACTCATGAAAATGACACCCATGATGAAAAAATTAATACCCATTGCAGCCGCCACCTTGGATATACATTTCGACAACCCTATCGGCTTCAATTCTCTCGAAAACCATGAAAATGACACCCATGATGAAAAAATTGATACCTTTTGCAGCCGCCATCTTGGATTTACATTTAGACAGCACTATCGGCTTCAACTCTATCGAAAACCATGGAAATGACACCCAAGATGAAAAAATTTATATCTATTGCAGCCGCCATCTTGGATTTACATTTCGACAGCACTATCGGCTTCAACACCCTCGAAAACCATCAAAAAGACACCCATGATGAAAAAATTAATACCTGTTGCAGCCGCCATCTTGGATTTACATTTCGACAGCACTATCGGCTTCAACACCCTTGAAAACCATGAAAATGACACCCAAGATGAAAAATTGATATATTTTGCAGCCGCCATCTTGGATTTACATTTCGACAACACTATCGGCTTCAACACCCTCGAAAACCATGAAAATGAAACCCATGATGAAAAAATTGGTACCTAATTCAGCCGCCATCTTGTATTTACATTTCGACAGCACTATCAGCTTCAACACCCTCGAAAACCATGAAAATGACACTCATGATGAAAAAATTTATACCTATTGCAGCCACCACCTTGGATTTACATTTCGACAGCACTATCGGCTTCAGCACCCTCGAAAACCATAAAAATGACACCCATGATGAAAAAATTGATACCTATTGCGGCCGCCATCTTGGATTTACATTTCGACAACCCTATCGGTTTCAACACCCTCGAAAACCATGAAAATGTCACCCATGACAAAAAAAATATATACTACTTGCTTTTAGTACGTACTACTATTATTTATTCTGTGCTTTTAAATATTGTAATAAAAAAATGTCTTTTTATTATTATAATTAAGTATTTAAGAAATTTGGTTATTCGAATATTGTGTATTTGTACAGCGATCTTTTTGAGCCGCTGCAAACAACCGATTAGGCATGGGTAAAAAATATCGATATATCGAAATATCGATATTTTTTTTAAATATATCGATATATATCGTCGATATTTTAAATCACGATATATCGAAATATCGATATTTATTTTAGAGTATCGAATTCGTATCAATTTTGATATATTTTAAAATGTTGTATCGTTTTTTTCGTCGTCCAACCGTCA
Source organism: Parnassius glacialis (assembly GCA_033319125.1). Classification (NCBI taxonomy): domain Eukaryota; kingdom Metazoa; phylum Arthropoda; class Insecta; order Lepidoptera; family Papilionidae; genus Parnassius; species Parnassius glacialis. Next base: position 55,940,696 of record JAVANC010000004.1, read on the forward strand.
GTAGAGAAACCTTTGGACCTTATCTTTACATCATTCAAATGATGACGATATATCGATATATCGATATTTATCACGCGATATATATCGATACTGTTTAAAAATATAGATTCGATATATATCGATATATTTTTTCCCTTTGCCCATCCCTACAACCGATACAATGAACAATGTCCACTCACGAAGGTGACTGCAGCAAGACCACAGAGTACTTTATTATATGAGCAAGACTGAAGCCAAACCAGTGGCATAACAGTCCATAGTATAATTTTTCTTAGAGGTATTATTATGTCATGACAGTTTGTCTATGTTGCAGTAGATGTCGCTTTTTTAAATTTAGCCATGCTAGGCCAATTTAGAATCAAACAAATTAAAATACAATCGAACCTTGCTAACTTACTATTTTGTTAAAAAACAAATTTGTAATTAAATTTTCAGTATAATTTATTTATTTTACATTATTCCCTATATATAATGCACTCTGTGAGCCAAACTAAACTACTCATTACTACTCTGTGGCTGTAGCTTCCCATTTACAGAATTAATATGTATACGAGGCTAACAAATCAACGAAAATTTCGCCATTTTGGAGCCGAAAAAAATTAATTATAGCTAAACAAAACAAAACTACACTGCCATTTACATTCAGTGGCTTCCCACATGATCGATGAAGAGATTAAAAAATAGATTGAGTTAAACAATTAATATTTTCAAAAGTTATTGTGTTTACAAGCCACAGGGACATGATAAATCCACACCATAAGCCACTAAAACCCTTTTTTTATTTAAAAATTGCAATTAATCGATTTTAAAAAATTATTAATAAGTTCAACAATCATTTATCTTTCTAACAATGTGCTTTTTATATCATTTACATGTATAATATGATTGCTAGATACGATTTTATTCGATAAAATGTTGGAATCTTAATTTTTAGGCGATAGTAGAACACACCTTGCGCTTTCGCTTAAGGTATGCAATAAATGAATTACAAGCGTCTATTAAAATGAAGCATTATTTAAAATAAAATAATATTTGAATCTGAATGACAGGGTGAGAAATAGTGTGATAAGAGAAATGTGTGGCTTGCAAGATGATGTTGTGACTAGGATTAAGAAAGGAATGCTTCGGTGGTTTGGTCATGTAGAAAGAATGAATGAGGAAAGAGTGACAAAGCAAATTTATGTTGCAGAGGTGAATGGCAGAGTCGGAAAGGGTCGCCCTAGGCGAAAGTTTATCGACCAAATTGGCGAAATATTGAAAATGGGCCAAATTAAGAGTACCTTTAACCGACGAGCGTGTATGCGTAGCTATATGGATGTGGAGGAAGCGAGAGAGGTGTGTCAGGATCGTGCCAAATGGAATTCCATAGTCTCTGCCTACCCCTCTGGGTGACAGGCGTGAGTGTTTATGTTTTATGTTATGTTAAAATAATATTTCTTTCACGGCTAGGTAGATGGATATTATTCCATTTCGCTTCCTTATAGCCGCCAAGGCCGCCTACTCTACGTCAGAAGGGGTTGTGACGGAACACTTTTTCTCTCCTAGCCCCCATCTGCCAAATCCGTACCGTCCAATAAAGAACTTCGTTCCAAAAATGACTTTCAATAAGAATTACATGTAATAAAAATATTCTATTCAATGGCTGCAACTAAATTTTACAAAAAAGAAAATAACAATATATTTAAAAAAAAATAGATTGTAGAAACAATAAGGCCACTCATCCAGTATAATGTTACAATAACAGAGTTACCGCAGCGCTGCTATATTGATGTAGCCACATAAGTCGACTCGCGACTGTGTTCTTACCCGCCTTGTGCCCCAAGGAATGGGTAATGTTTTTCGATAATATGTATGTATGTTTGTATATATGTATTTTATTTTAATACGTTCTCTAGCCTAAACGGCTTGATTGAATTTAACATTCATGAGGTGTCGTTAGGTTCGTCTATCTCACTCCTACAATTAATGTATTAGTGAGGTAAACTATTTAATAGATATAGAGATGATTACATATTTGTTTAGCCGTGTAGTGGCGGTCAAGAATATCCACTACCCCATATCCTCCCGTGGGTGTCGTAAAAGGCGACAATGGGAAACAGGTGGGAGATGGGCAGCAGCATCTTCCTGATAATAGCCAATATTATAATAAAAAAAAAAACTGCGGTTGCCAACCCGCTCGCCAAGCGTGGCAACTATGGCAAATACCCCCCTTATGAATGGATGTAATAAAGAGACGGCCCCCAGTCCCCGGCGGCCCCGCTATTCCTGGCTACGGTGGCGACCATGGTAACGGCGGGGCAGGGGGTGCTAAGAATCTCCGGTGGAGGTTTGGTTGCCACCTACGACGACTCGACCTGGCAACATACAACGCACGCACCCTGAGGACTGACGAGAAGATCGTGGAGCTGGAAGAAGAGATAGACAAGTTGCGCTGGCATATTATAGGATTATCCGAAGTCCGAAGAGAGGGGGAGGACACGGTAATCCTCGAATCCGGCAACTTGCTCTATCACCGGGAGGGCGAACATCTGTCCCAAGGAGGTGTCGGATTTATCGTCCACAAGTCTCTCGTTAACAACGTTGTAAAGATCGGGAGTGTGTCGACGAGGGTTGCGTACCTTATACTCAGAATCACCAAACGGTATTCGCTGAAGGTCATACAGGTTTACGCACCAACCTCGGCACACCCCGATGAGGAGGTGGAGGAAATGTATGAGGATATCTCTAGAGCCATGCATTCCTCCAAAACCCAATATACGGTGTTAATGGGAGACTTCAATGCAAAACTAGGCACAAGAGAGAACGGTGAGCTGAAAGTAGGGAAATTTGGAATAGGGCAACGGAACCCAAGGGGCCAGCAGCTGGCCGACTTCATGGAGAAAGAGGGACTCTTTATGATGAACTCTTTCTTCAAGAAGCGGCCCCACAGGAAGTGGACCTGGTTGAGCCCCGACGGTTCGACAAAAAATGAGATTGACTTCATTATGACGACCAGACGACAACTGTTCAGTGATGTCTCAGTGATCGCGAGGGTGAAAACCGGCAGCGATCACCGAATGGTTAGAGGCACACTGAACCTAAATGTTAAGTTGGAGAGGTCTCGTCTGATGAAGTCAACGCTCCGTCCCCCTCGTGCTCTAATCCAAAGTCCCGAAACCTTTCAGCTCGAGTTACGAAACCGTTTTCAGTGCCTAGAAGACTGCAATGAAGTGAACGATATGAATGACAAGCTCGTGGAAACTGTCCATGCGGTCGGAGCTAAGTTCTGCAAGACCCGCCGCAGAAGAACACAAAAACTCTCCGATCACACTCTTAATCTCATGGCTGTTAGACGGGAGATGAGGCTACATTCTTCAACAGATTTGACAGCATACAGGCAACTGAACAGACAGATCTCCAAGTGCATGCGGCGGGACTTACGCAACTTCAATACAGCTCGTATTGAAGAAGCGATCGAGCGGAACCAAGGCTCCAAAGTCTTTGCCAGAGATCTGTCTGCCAGAAAGAGCCAACTGTCAAAGCTGAAGACCGAATGTGGCAGCATCGTTTCCGGGGCACCTGAGATTTTGAGTGAGATTGAGAGGTTCTATGGGCAGCTGTACACGTCATCGTTGGAGCCACACGCAAGTGTGAGTAACGATCCAAGAGCGAGTCTTATCCGACACTATTCCGAAGATATCCCGGACGTCAGTCTGACCGAGATTAGAATGGCTCTCCAGCACCTTAAAAACGGCAAGGCCCCAGGCGAGGATGGAATTACAGCGGAGCTTCTGAAAGCGGGTGGAAGACCGGTACTTGAAGTCCTTCAGAAGCTCTTTAATTCCGTCCTCCATGGTGGCATAACACCGGAGGCGTGGAGCAGAAGTGCGGTGGTCTTGTTCTTCAAGAAAGGTGACAACGCTCTCTTGAAGAACTACAGACCGATTTCCCTTCTGAGCCGCGTCTACATGCTGTTTTCGAGAGTCATTACGAATCGTCTTGCGCGCAGACTTGACGACTTCCAGCCTCCCGAACAAGCCGGTTTCCGAAAGGGCTTTAGCACCATAGACCACATACATACCCTACGGCAAATTGTACAGAAGTCCGAAGAGTACAATTTGCCACTATGTCTGGCGTATGTGGACTATGAGAAAGCCTTTGATTCCGTCGAAATTTGGGCGGTGCTGCAGTCCCTTCAGCGGTGCCAAGTTGACTGTCGGTATATCGAAGTGCTGAAGTGTTTGTACAGTAGGGCTACGATGGCTATCCGAGTACAGAACCAGAGTACGAAACCCATCCAATTGCAGAGAGGTGTAAGACAGGGTGATGTTATATCCCCGAAACTCTTCACCGCTGCATTGGAAGACGTTTTCAAGCTTCTGGACTGGAAAGGATGCGGTATTAACATCAATGGCGAATACATCACTCACCTTCGATTTGCCGACGATATAGTCCTTATGGCAGAATCGCTGGAGGACCTAAGCACTATGCTCAATGACCTCAATAGTGTCTCCCAACGGATAGGTCTTAAGATGAACATGGACAAAACAAAGATCATGTTTAATGTCCATGTCACACCTATGCCGGTAGTTGTTGGGAGCACTAAGCTCGAAGTTGTTGACGAGTATGTTTACCTGGGACAAATAGTCCGACTAGGTAAGTCCAACTTCGACCGAGAGGTCAATCGACGGATTCAACTCGGCTGGGCAGCGTTCGGGAAGCTACGACACATCTTCTCGTCAGACATACCTCAAAACCTTAAAACGAAATTGTACAACCAGTGCGTGTTGCCAGTGATGACTTACGGAACTGAGACGTGGTCCTTCACTGCTGGCCGTATGAGGAAGCTCAAGGTCGCTCAGCGAGCTATGGAGAGGGCTATGCTCGGAGTTTCTCTGCGTGATAAACTTAGGAATAAGGATATCCGCAGTAGAACCAGAGTAACCGACATAGCCCAACGGATTAGTAAGCTGAAGTGGCAGTGGGCCGGCCATATAGCTCGAAGAACCGACAACCGATGGGGAAGAAAGGTTCTCGAGTGGCAGCCTCGTACCGGTAGGCGAAGTGTAGGGCGTCCCCCCACGAGATGGAGTGACGACCTGGTAAGACATGCAGGAAGTCGATGGATGCAGGTGGCTCAGGACCGTGCTTTGTGGCATTCTTTGGGGGAGGCCTATGTTCAGCAGTGGACTTGTGAAGGGCTGTAATGATGATGATGATGACATATTTGTACCGTTTGCTGTACTACTACGGGTCAGCTACCCGGCAAACGATGTTTTGCCATATACATTATATCTAGAAAATATTTTTTATTTTTAAAAATTACGATTAAAAACAGGGGTTGATCGTAGAAGAGTGAAATTTGAAGTTTTAAGTAATTTTCACTGCTAAATCATAATAAAATAAAAATAAAACAAAAATTGTCAAAAAAATAAAAATTATTTAGGGGTGGGTATCAGCCTTATCATTTAGGGGTTTGAAAAATAGATATTGGCCGACTCTCAGACCTACCGGACATGCACACAAAATTTCATACAAATCGGTTCAGCCGTTTCGGAGGAGTTTGGTAACAAACACCGCGACACGAGAATTTTATATATTAGATTAAACAGAAAATCAAATAACTTTAACGTTAATTTCAGCCTCAATAATTGCTTTGTTTATTTCTTTTAGTTACACACAGGTGCACTTCTAAATAAACAGTTAAATCTTATAGTTATGAAACGAACTTAGTTAAAAATCATACTAATTCTTAATAACTTTACTATTATCTAGTAATTCTAGTATCTAATCATAGTTCATAATCTCATTGTTAATTCTCATAATCACATATTTGTTTCATTTATTGTGTTGCGTACTCAGTAGTTACGTAGTAGACCAAGTAATTTTTCATTAAACTTAATTAACACATAGCGCTAGGCTCCTTCAATTATTTGAAAATAAAAATAATAACAATTTCGACAATCTTGTCTCGTCTCGAGTCTCGACCCAAAAGTCCCGGGACTCGAGACAACTAAAATTACGAAAAGTCCCGGGACTTTGAGACTCGAGACGTCCGTCCCGGGACTTTGAGACTCGAGACGTCCCGGGACCCAAACACTAAATAGAATAGAATATTTATTGTTTCCAGTGAAAACACGATGTTTTTCTTGACCCCCGAGCACGTGGTAGGTGGTAAAACCATGCCGCAGCTATATTATGCTTGTAGCACAAATGGGTCAGCTCGATCGGGAAGGACTACGCTCTCACAGGATATGAGCACAAAATAGCAGTTTGATACTACTGTGTTTCGTATGGCGAGTGTAGAGTACCGGAGAACCTTTTTAGTGGGAACGAGACATTTTGTCGTAGTCATCAGGGGTAACAAAGCACCTGCATGGTCCAGATAGATGTAAATGTCTATGGGCCACAGTATCCACTTACTATCAGGTAGACTGTGTGCTGGTTTGTCCCTATTATTCTATTAAAAAATATACAAACTTAATTTTATAACCTGATTGCATTTTTATATCACTCTTTGTCACAAAAAAAAATAGTGAAAAAGCAAATCTATTATATTAGGAAGCCCTAGACGAAAGTTTATTGACCAAATTGGCGATATTTTGAGGATGGGCCAGATTAAGAGTACCCTAAACTAAGGAGCATGTAGGCGTATAGGTTTTAAAGGAGCCGAGAGAGGTGTATCAGGATTGTGGTAAATGGAAGTTCGTAGTCTCTGCCTACCCCTCTGAAAGACATCGGTGAGCGTTTATGCTTATGCATTATTATGTAGTAAACTAAACATCGATTCTGTAAAGATACCGACATAAAGATTATCGATTGTTTGTTAACACCTTAGTTAATGGACGCCGTGGGCGGCGACTCTCACGAATCTGGTTTGTTGATCTTTTATACGCAGGCATTTTAAATACGGTCGAATCAATTATGCTATAATCAAACGAAGTTAGTTTTAAAACTGTAATTCAAAATGGCAACCATGTTAACTACATTTCTAAACCTGAGCTATATTACAAATCTCTAACTTATCGGGAAGTTAGTTTAAAAATAGTGATGCAACGAATACGAATACGAATATTCGTATTCGCCGAATAGTAGACATTTACCGAATATTCGTATTCGGCGAATACTGATCACGAATATTTAAAATCTAATATTTTTGTTCGCAACTCAATTACTTGCGGACTTGAATAATGCGTGTCGTCGGCGCTTAAAAAATACGTGTGTTTTGGCCCTACGCCTCAACGACGGGAGACTCCCAAAAATATTTTTTACTGAAACTATGTACAGTCGCCTCGGAATGACTTTTTTCAACGGCTGGGAACATACAGACTGAAAAAAGAAATCGCCTAAAACCAGAAAATCTACAAATTTTATGTGTTTTAAATAAAAACTTTCCTTTTGTAAATTTTAATTATTAGAACAATAGAAAATCATCAAATAAATTAGATTTTTATCACCACGGCGAGATATTCGTATTCGCCGAATAGTAGGTTTGATATTCGTATTCGTATTCGTAAAAGTAGTATTCGTTGCATCACTATTTAAAAATAAAAAATAAATAGAAATTAAAACATCGGATGCCAGCATCGATGTTTAACGATATATCGCTAGAAAACATCGATATTTTTTCACTATCGAATACTTCCACAAAAGTATAATATGACCGTTTTCCAGTGAAACACGCAAAGTTTGTAGTCCTTGATTTTGTATGTGTTTTTTTTTTAATAGGATACGGGTGACAAACGAGCACACAGTCCACCTGATGGTAAGTGGTTGCTGCGGCCCATAAACATCTCCATCTATCCTCGTTTGCGAATCAAAATGCAGATGCGTTGTCACCCGTGAGGACTAACATGGAATACCTCATTTCCAGTAAAAAGGGCCTCCGGCCACCTGCCCTCACCAAGCGAAACGCAGAGGTAAACCTCTACTTCACGCTGGTATTCTGTGAGGTCGTGGTACCACCCCGGTTCGAGCCGGCCCATCCGTGCGACAGCAAAAGCCGCCGCGTGGCTCTACCACTGTTAAAAATGTGTGAATGTAGAATCATAGAACAGAGAAGCAAGTAAAAGTCTTACATAAACTTGCCTTAGATAAACAATCAAAACAATGATTTAATTGCGTTACCACCAAACAGCAGAAGACGACGCAAGAAGAGTGAGAGTGAGTGAATGAAAGTAAATATAATGAACCTATAGAATTCAGAGTCTACATAGGTACATTGAGAGTAAATGGTCGATCGATCTGTCAGCATAGATTAGGTAATTAAGCTGGTCACTCACAGATGTCACTATCTTAATGTACTTTACTTAAAATTGAAGTCATCAAATTAAAATTATTTCTTTTTTTAATAGATTCAACAAAAATATATCGATTCAATAAATATTTGTAAAAACATCGAATCAATCTGATATATCTTACGAAAAACATCGAATACATTCGATATTACGTTATTAAGTGAATATCCCTAGTCTGAAACTCATTAGTGCGCCAGCGCGAGCATCTCTGAAGCACTCATCGATATATATGTACTACGTACTATATATGTAGATTTTGCATTCCGAACATTGACTATGTTCAACTGAACTGTACTGCAATCCGTACACTAAACTAAATATTGCGTAATTTGAAGATTTGTGAATTCCGTAAGCTAATTATTATTACATTTTATTTAGAAATATGTTTGTTTAGATTAAAATAAGAGGATATTATATTAAATTCTTATATTTATTCCCGCGTATGCGCGATGACATAGAGCAGCGCACAATTTTTGTTTGGAATAGCTTCTCTAGTACGTAGTGCCTACATAGAACTCAATGGACGCACTACAGTAACCTGGAAGCCCCAACAACATCCTCAGACCATTATTATATTGTACTCGGAGAACGCTGATAGCCCCCCGCGTGTAGTTGACCCATAGATTACACGTATGAAGTGTTTGGCAGTACGCCAGAAAATGTAATGTACGTACACAAAAATAAAGGTAGTTATACAAAAATAAATGATATTCATTCTGTAAATACTAGGAACAAACACAAGCTAGTAGTACCAGTTACTCTACTCCACAAATTCAGTAATTCATTCTTGGGGCGATGTATACGCATTTACAACAAAATCCCGGAAAATATACCAAATTTAACCTGATCAAAGTTCAAAAACTTTATTATACAAAGTTTGTATAAAAAGGGTTATTATTACAATATTAAGGAATTTATGGATGATAATAACCCATGGAAATGAGGTGATCGCTACCAAGCTACGAGTATTTCTAATTTGTTTTGTGTTGTTAATTGTGATTACATGATTGTAAGCTATTATTTAAAAAAAAAAGTCCTGCTGGGTTTCCTGCTGGTTCTTCCCAGAACAGAGGTTTTTATTCGAACCAGTGGTAATTAAACAAAAGAGTTCAATACATATTATTTATAATTTAAATTGAATAAAAAAGTTTCTATCTTAAACAGTGTTATTTTCACATCTGGACTGCTACGTGCAAATCTGTAAACCAACATGTTCCAGCGGACTGCCGTCGCCCTCCTTTTCCTTATCAATATCCTTGTCATCCTTCAAGTCCTCGGTAATCACGTGACCGAGATACTTGAAGGAAGGCGGAAGGCACCCTTACAAGTTTGCTACCGTTAAGCTTGACAGGCGATACATACATCACCTTACGGGTCCTAGCTTTAAAAACCATCAACTCGCTTTTCCTAACATTATACAAGAGGCCGTGGGGTTTCGCATACTCCGTGCATATCGAGATCAGCCTTCTTAGAACAGCAACTGGCGGACTCAGCAACACCATGTCGTCCGCGTAACTGATGATGTTTACACAGTGACCATCAATGAAAATGCCGATGCTAGCGCTGTTAATCCCAATTCCCAACAATCAACTCATCTACATACAAGTTAAAAAGTGTTGGGGAGGTAAAGACACCCTGCCTCACCCCACACTCCGACACGAACGCATCAGTAAGCTGATCTAACCATTTGACTTGGTTAGTCCGGTGACCATACCAATATTCAAGAATATTTATAATCTCACCAGGCACACCTGAATTTTGTAGTTTTTTTCCACAGGATGTCATACCTAAGTAAATCAAACGCCCTGGATTTGACGGCTCCGTGGCGCAGTGGCTTAGCAATGTGTTGTTGCGCTGGGCGCCGCGGGTTCGAATCCCGCACGGAACAAGTATTTGTATGGCCTACAAATAATTGTTCCGGGTCTGGATGTTTGTCCTCGTGCAATTTATGTTTGTAAACTGCCTCTACGACACAGGAGAAAATCCTAGTGTGGGGGTAACGTTTTATAAAAAAAATGGATAAGACAAGCAAAGCTGCGTCAGCCGGTGTCTAGCTACCCATATAATACCTGACAGTATACTGGAGAGCCAAAATGGCGCACTCAGTTGACAGTTTTGGCTTGAAACCGAATTGAGCGTCGTACAACACCAGGTGACGCTCGAACGGTCTCTCAACTAGACCGTCAAGTACCTTTGCTGTGATGTTAGCTAATGAAATCGGCCGATAGTGGGTCTTATCGGATATATCTCCAGTTTTATTCTTAACAATGGAACAACGACCGACCTCATCAACTCTGCAGATAGGTAAGCTCTGCAGGTAGGTATGAGTGTCTGATGCAGAAAGTAAATAGCAGGCCTAGTAGCATAGTATAAAGACAGGGAAGTACGTTATCTTCAAACAAACGCACTGCGCGCGGCTTGTATGTGTGCGCCATAGTATCTATGAGGCGCCGCACGCACACTTAAACACAATCTCGGAATGTTTCTCACTACGCCAGTCTGGGCTAACACCGCACGAGGTTCGCGCGTTACGGCTTTTTTACATACATTTACATATTTTTGTTGTATTAGTTGTCTATCAGACAGAGGAAGAATAGTAACTAAGTACCTACTTACGGTTATAAAATCGTAATTAATTATATTTGCAAAAGTTATTTATAAGGATGCGGATATATTACGCATTAAAGTTTAATAACAAGTCGTTTCGTAATAGTCGAAACCGAAGAAAGTATTTTTCTGTACCTAATTTGTAATTTTGTAATAAATGTGTGATTCAATATATATATGATTGTATTAATTAAAAATAAAAATTAATATGGTCCTTTATGTGTGTAAATACTATATTATGCCTATTAAAAATAAAAAAAATAACTAGAATATACTAAGTAAATAATTTAAACACGAGCTCACACACCGCCCCGCCGGTTTATTTTATCCCTTTTTTTATAAATAATACTGCTCTGAATCTTAATTCATTTCTGTATTTGTTAGGAAAACCATTGTTGAACTTTATCGACTAATGATCACTGAATTAGTTATACAGAGATGTATTATTTTTGGCAAGGGCCGGGCTTTAAACTAATGATTTGGTGACAGTGACAACCCTGAGACAGTAGGCAATTATATCGCGGATTGGGCCGGAGACAGCCTACTTCCCTGTCTTTATACTATGCTAGTAGCCTCGGGAGGTGGAGGGAGGACTTTCCTCTTTTCATACCTTTAATTAACTGTTCAGTATCCCGCGCATTTAGCTTCGACTGCACCCTAAAATGAGATGTTATGTAGAAATTATGTTTTTTATAGGATAGGGGCAAACGAGCATGCGGCCTCTACACCTGATGGTAAGTGACTATTGCCACCCATTAATAACTGCAACACCAGGGGAATTACAGATGCGTTGCCGGCCTTTTAAAAAGGAGTAGGCTCTTTTCTTGAAGGTCCCTAAGTCGTATCGGTCCGGAAAAATCGCTGGTGGTAGATAATCAATTCCACAAGAAAGTTGTGCGAGGAAGAAAACTTCTTCTAAATCGCACAGTGGTGGACCACCAATCATCCAGATGGTATGGATGGTATCGCGAGTTTTATCGTGATGTGCGATGGTGAAATTGACTGAGCGGCTGGAATTAGTCCGAACAATTCCTCAGAGCACTCCACGTGGTAGATACGATAAAACACGCAAAGAGATGCAACATCTCTACGCAGTGGCAGGGAGTCGAGCCGATTGGAAAGAACTCGGTCGTCGACTATTCGAACCGCTCTGCGCTGGATGCGGTCAAGTGGAAGGAGTTCGCACTGGGTAGCCCCTGCCCAGAGATAACAGTATTGCATGTGAGGCCGAACCTGTAAACCTTGTAAATACTGTCCCGCTCTGCTGACCACGCCAAGCTTTTTAGAGGCCAATTTAGCTTTCTCTTCCAAGTGACCATGAAACTGCACATCACTCGATATGTCGATACCCAGGATTCCGATACTGGCTGAGGCAACAAGGGGAGTGCCTTGAAACTGAGGAGATAGGACAAAGGGTTTTTTTAGCAGTGAACGCGCAAACTTGTGTCTTCTGGTTATTGAACTGGACTAGATTCAGTAGCCCCCAGTACGAGACTTTGTTGAATAAAGTCTCGACTTCAGATACAGGTTTGTTTCGGTACTCGGCGACGTTGTCCCGAGAAATATTGGCATGACAGGTGTACAAAGCATCACCAGTGCTGTCGTCTGCATAGCAATGTATGTTACCAGTTTGCAACATATAATTGATATGCAGAAGAAACAGCGTCGGTGATAGCACGCAGCCTTGTGGAACACCAGCGTTAATGGGCTTGTAATCGGAGAATGCATCGTCTACTACGACCTTGATGCTCCAATCTGCAAGAAAACTGGTGATCCAATTGCACAATTTCACAGAATAGGTACCAGTGTGAAACAGCAGAATAATGCTGCTTTGTTTCGTATGGTGAGTGTAGAGAACCGGAGACCCTTTTTACTGGTAACGAGGTATTACATCTTAGTCCTCAAGGGTCACAATGCTTCTGATTTTGACTCTTAACCGAGGATAGATACTGACAGTGATATTGCTTGTCGTACGTATTCTATAAAATAGACCTACGTTTTGTTTTACATATTAAACCGCGCTAGTTTCGGTAGAGCACCGGGACAACGAGAGAAAGATTTTGTTAATTTATCACAGATATAATATTTCAAATCCGTGTTGCAGTTGTCTCGCTCGGTCGTTCGGGCCGTCATAGCGCGACAGTACCTAATAGACCTGGTATTCTTCATAATATTATTGTTACGAGCTTAGAGTTCGGGACAATCAAAAACTGCCGAGTGAAATACCAAAATTGATACTTTAATTACAGAACACTAATTACAACCTTAAACCACACTAATAACAAAACACAATTTAAACAAATTCAAACAAATACTACTGATCACTTTAGTTCGCAGTTGTATCGCTTCGAAGTATTCGCTTGTATCGCGAACTCAGCACTGACTCCGGTTGCGGTCTATACCGGCCTCATAAGGTCTCAGATAGTTACAGAATCTTCTACTGTAGAAACATCTAGCATGTTTGAGTACACACCGGTCCCGATTGACTAGGTCTCGATAGTTCTAGAAAGTTCTTCCATGGAAATTTCTAGAAGGATGTTGACTCTCCTAGTTCTGATACTAGAAGGCGCTAGTGGTAACTAGTGTCGGCCATGTACCAGTCGTTAATGGTGGCGCGCAACATTATGTTTAGCCCTCAGTGTATTAGGTATAATAATAATCTAAGGGTCAAAGTTCCAGCCGCTCAGTATCCTCCTAACAAGCTTTATGAAATTAATTTTACTTTTATTTTAAACTAGCAATTCCTCGCGACTTCGCCCGCATGTAATTTAGGGTATTAATTATGTTGCGCGGAACCCTAATTCTTTTTCTAAAATATAAGTAACCTAACTCGCTCCCTATAACATCAGCTATCTGCCAGTGAAAGTCCCGTCGAAATCGGACTAGTGGTTTCGGAGATTAGCCGGAACAAACAGACAGACAGACAGACAAAATGTTAAAAATTGTGTTTTTGTTATTAGTACCGTATATACTTTCATATGAATTTATTAAAAAGCTGTTAATTTAACATTACAGACAGACACTTCAATTTTATTGATTTGTATAGATAGCTCTTTCGTAGATTGCCTTATAGGGGGATATTTGCCATAGTTGCCACGCTTGCTACGCTGGTTGACAGGAACGAAGACGCTGCTGTCCTGGTTTATTTTCCTTAGACGCCTCTTACGACGGGTCTAATACAGCTTAAAAAATGTTATAAGCTTGATACAGATTAATGAACAACATTATTCTATTCAACGCTTCATAAGATAAATTATATTTCTGAGGTTTGCCGTGCGTACGTTTTATGAAATTAACCAGAGATTCTGTCAGATATAATTAGAGATCCGACTAACACTGACTAGTGATGCGTGCGTCCCGTGTGATATCGCGGCAACTAAACTAAAACTATTAAAGAAAATAACTAACTCAAATTGCCTTTTACGTGACTGTCCAAGATAATGTTTTTCGGTTGTATGTGTGTATTACATTTGTGTTTCTTATATTTATTTATTTATTCTTTATTAAATTCCTGAATATAAAAGAATACAAAGGGCGGGCTTAATGCCTTTAGGCATGCTCTACCAGTAAACCCATGCAGTGAAAATTTGACGTAGGTGTAGCAATATAGAATAAAAACAAAATAGAAATGATAATTAACTACGTAATATAAACATTTTTTCTCTCCAATTCCTTCTCATTATCTCCAATAATTTTCTCTATATTTATTAATATGATTACTTGCAACATTCGTACCTCTCTTACCACGAAAAAAGATGTACTAAATGTATTGATTTGTTAGGAGACTGTGTAGAAAAATAAATTATTATTTTAACTTTAATTACCGTGTTTTATTTTCATTATCATTACTTTTCGATCACCCCTCGTATGTGTGCCGACGACTTGCAACTGTGTTTATGCCGATGCTACTAACAGGAATAATGCTGCAACTGTGATTAACTCCGATCTTAATTGGATTCTTAACTGGTCAATAAGGTACGGGGTCACTGTTAATCCCAGCAAATGCCAAGCTATAGTCTTATGCAGCGCGCGTCAGTGAGGTAAACTTAATCATACATCATTAGATCCACTGATTTATAATGTCGAGGTAATTCCGTACAGCTCTCATGTTAGGGACTTAGATTAACCTTGGATTGTTCTCTTACTTGGTGCAGTCATGTTGAGGAAGTTAGGCGTAAAATTTGTACTACTTTGAGACAATTGTACAGATTTAAAAATATCTTACCGCCATGTACAAAGAAACTTCTAATTCAATCGCTTATTCTTCCTATGTCTGATTATGCCGATGTGTGTTACTTAGATGCAGACAATTACTTGATCGATAGATTGGATCGACTTCTCAACAACTGTATCCGTTTCATTTACGGTCTTCGAAAGTATGACCACGTCTCTTTCTATAGCTCTCAACTTAAAAGGTCAAATAGCACAACCAGGAAGCTTGGAATTCTTAGCACTCTTTTCACTATCCTTAACGATCCATTCCCTCCAAATTCCCTCTCACCGTACTAGTTTCATCTCAAACTCTTTCGCTGTTACGGCTGTACGATTCTGGATTGCGCATCCCTTAGCAATAAGAAAATCCCCTAACAAGTGAATTTTTAAAACAAAAGTAAAGGAACATTATTTGGGCTCATCTGACACATAAATATCTATAACATATAACCTACTAGCTGGCCAGGCAGACGTTGTTCTGCCCTCTCCGACGACCATGTGTCCTAAAAAGTCCTTAAATTCACAATAAAAAATGTTGAGGGTCTCTAAAAATTATCCTATCTCTCAAGTTGGACCAAACTGTACACATTGTGAAACATTTCATTGAAATCAGTTTAGTAGTTTAGGAGTTCATCGCGGACAAACAATGTGACACGTAATTTTTATATATCATATCCTTATATATACTTAAATAAGTTTGATCTACAAGTATGCGTATATGTGTGTATGTGGTCAATATTAGGTTTTCATCCTAGCCCACTGCAGTACACACATCTCCCACAGACTTTCCGGTTGGCTGGTAGAAAATGCCATATGGCATTAAGTCCGCCGTTTGTACTTTTAGTACAATAAAGTGTATAAAAAAATCATTTCATCAGCCCCTAAAAGTCCGCAACTGGACATGAACCTCTCTCGCCAGTGTCAAAGTTAGGAGATATAACTGCTTATAAGGCCCGCCATATACATACGGAATTCCGTTTCGGGATTCCGTTTCGGAATTCCGAACGGGTCGGCCACACACATACGGAATCCCGTTTTGCCCGCAAAATTTCGAACGGAAAAATACCGTACTTATGTGGCGGGTCATAGATTTTATATGGACTTGCTGCGTTCGGGATTCCGAATCGGAATATCGAAACGGAATCTCAAAACGGAATTCCGTATGTATGTGGCGGGCCTAACAAGGTTCTCCTTAATATTACTGATTTGACTTTGTATGAATTTCAGGCGCATGGAAAAGCATAATTACGGAAAAGGGGGTATTATAAATTAGATAATTATATTTATGATAAAATACATGGACATAGTAACCTTGAAGAAGAGTATTCCTCACGTAAGAAGTCAGTCACTCAATCTTTTTTCAGTTTAGGTACTATGTTATTATTATTTTTATTTTAGCATATTATAAAATTTACAGCTAAAAACTGTTGGACCAATACAACTTAGGGAGCTTCAAGAAACGAACTTACTCCTATTTCAAAAGCCAGCAACGCGCCTGCAACTCCCCATGTGCTATATTTGTTAATAGGCGGTGGTCGACATTTACCATCAGGTGAGCCGCATGCTCGTTTGTCCTTCTCTTCTATATAAAAAGACAATAAGACGAAGTAGACAATTATATTTAACAATGTTCTACTTATGTTCTGGAAGTGGGAGTAATTTTTGTGATTACAATTCGAGGTCAAGGGCCGAAAAGTTTTTTTTTTATAGTACAAGGCTGACAAACGAGCACACAGTCCACCTGATGGTAAGTGGTTGCTGTGGCCCATAGACATCTACTTCCATCTTCTTTTTGTAAATTAAAATGCAGATGCGTTGTCAGCCGTGAGGACTAAGAGAGAATGTCTCTTTTCCAATAAAATTGGTCGCCGGTTCTCTACACTCACCATACGAAACACAGCAGCATTAAGCTGCTATTTTACGCTGGTATTCTGTGAGAAGCCAAAAAATTAAAACTTGAAAATTCTTTATACAACTAGGTTAGTACATAATTTTTCGAATTGCGTTCTTGGAGGCCAAGGGGCCCCTTTAGCTTGGGGGCCCCGGGGCACTGCCCCGGCTAGCCCCTGGGTAGCTACGCCACTGCTGCTGACCCCTTGGGTTTCGTTGCCCTATTCCAAATTTCCCTACCCTCAGCCCGCCGTTCTCTCTTGTGCCTAGTTTTGCGTTGAAAAATATGCTTTCTCATAATTTCTTTGTTATAGTTTCCTATAATGTGCGTATGTTTTTTTATTGTTATAATTATTTTACATCAACTTGTGATGTTTACTGTTTTAATTCTAATTGGCCTTCTTCTTCAATTTTTTTTTCAATTACTTTATGTTTTTAGCTGTAAATTTTATAATATGCTAAAATAAAAATAATAATAACATAGTACCTAAACTGAAAAAAGACTGAGTGACTGACTTCTTACGGGAGGAATACTCTTCTTCAAGGTTACTATGTCCATGTATTTTATCATAAATATTGTTGCGGACAGCTAGAGACCCGCCGCCCCGTCGCTCCTTCATACCCCGTTGCGCCCCGCACACCCCGCGCACCGGAACCGAGCGACGACCAATGGGCGTGCAGCATCGTCGCGCTGCACTACTCACAGACTAAGACGCTCTCTTGCGGGATATAAGAAGGGCGTTTTGGTCTGTGAGCTGTTCATTTCGGAAGCGGCACTCGAATACGACAAGAGAAGAAACCTCAAGAGAAACCATCAAGAGAGAAGAATCTATACTCCAGTAAAGACTCCCTTTGTGTATATAATTAGTGAAAGCCGCATTGTAAATAATTTAATACAACATAGTCTACAGTAACATCTTTTCTTCACGCAGTCCCCTAGCATAGTTAACCTCAGATCAGTCAGTCAATTTAGTCAATACAGTCCACTAGCTCTACAGTAATAAATAAATACAGTCCACTTAGATCCCTTATATTCTTGGTCCATCGTCGCCGGATTCAAGCCAGAAGTAAGAAGAAACAAGAAAGAAGGCAATTATAGAAGAAAGAAGGTAATTACAGAAGAAAGAACGTAATTACAGAAGAGAGAAGATCATTACAGAAGATCTTCAAGGAAGAAAGAAGTTCGTCGACGAAGAGAGAAGATCGTCGGTACTAATTTCTTCCCTGTTTCTTATTAAGCCTACGTCATACACGTCATATTGTCTGTTTCCAGACAATTTCTTGTTTCTTAACCGCGTTTACGCGGCCAGGTGGTTGCTCCCTAACGGTGCCAAACTGTGACCATCTGGTAACGCCCTTGTGGCGGGAACGGCGTCCAATACGTGCGTCTTTTTGAAGACGATACGTGCGTCTTTTTGAAGACGATACGTGCGTCTTTTTGAAGACGATCGGAGGTCGCAACGAGGGACGTCATGAGGAAAACAAGAAGCCAGAAGACACGGAACGACGACGAAACGCCGGTAGGAATGCGGATATTCGAAGAAGCACCCGCGTCCCCGTCCGATTATCTCACGTTGGCACAAGCGCCCTTCGCTGCGCCCCCGCCGCCGCGCCCCGCTATGTCCGTGTCTACGACCGATCGTTTGGGAGAGGTTAGCACATCCGCGCCGCGCACAGAGACACTCGCCGCGATTATAGAAGATCTTCCGACTACAGAAACTAGTTCGATAGTACGTACCGTCGCGCCAGTAGCAGACGTACATAGACCCGCGCCCCGTCGGTCCGTTCAGTCTGTTCAGCCAGAAGGAAGAGTAGGGTAGCTTGGGCGTCGATGCTCAGCCAGGGATCTCCAATACCAGGGGTGCTGGAATCCTCCTGGGATGGTTACTTATTTAATTACACTACCATGTTAAGGGGGATAGGGCTTAGGCCTTCGACCACCTGCACTTAACAGCCGAAGTAAGCTTCTACTTCACGCTGGTTATCTGTAAGGTAGTGGGTCTCCTCGGTTCAAGCCGGTCCACCCATGCATTCATTACAGCTCCTCATTTCATGTCTTACCACGTCGTCACTCCATCTAGCATGGTCCACCCATGCGACAGCAAAAACTGCCGTGTGACTCTTCCACTGTTATGTTATTAATTGTAATCTACTTCGTCATTGTTTATGCGTTACACATAATACTTAGTAATAAGTAATTCGCTTTGCTTTATTATGCCCTGCAGTGAGCGACAAGGAGCTGATGATGAAGTAGTTTTGCACCTTTAAAGTATTTACTTTAGTTTGAATAGGGCCCCAATTTCATTTTTGCCCCGGGGCCCTTGGTTACATAGCTACGCCACTGCCAGCAGCTGGCCGTCTTCATGGAAAAAGATGGACTCTTTATGATGAACTCTTTCTTTCAAAAGCGGCATCACAGGAAGTGGACCTGGTCGAGTCCCAACGGTTCGACAAAAAATGAGACTGACTTCATTATGACGACTAGACGGCAACTGTTCAGTGATGTCTATGATGATTGCGAGTGTGAAAACTGGTAGCGATCACCGACTGGTCAGAGGCACACTGAACCTAAACGTTAAGTTGGAGAGATGTCGTCTAATGAAGTCAATGCTCCGTCCCCCTCGTGCTCTAATCCAAAGTCCCGAAACCTTTCAGCACGAGTTACAAAACCGTTTTCAGTGCCTAGAAGATTGCAATGCAGTGGACGACATGAATGACAAGCTCGTGAAAACTGTCCATGCGGTCGGGGCTAAGTTTTGGAAGACCCGCCGCAGAAGGACACAAAAACTCTCTGATCATTCTCTTAATTTTATGGCTGTTAGACGGGAAATGAAGCTGCAGTCTTCAGTAAATTTGACAGCATACATGCAACTAAACAGATAGATCTCGAAATGCATGCGGCGCGACTTACGCAACTTTAATACTGCTCGTATTGAAGAAGCGATCGAGCGGAACCAAGGCTCCAAAGTTTTTGCCAGAGATCTACCAGAAATCTGTCAGAAAGAGTCAACTGTCGATGCTGAAGACCGAATGTGGCAGCATCGTCTCCGGGACACCTGAGATTTTGCATTCAAAATCTCAGATGTACCGGAGAAGATGATGATGATGAATAATGATGATGTTATTCTCGCATGCATACTCGACGATTTCCAGCCTCCCAAACAAGCCAGTTTCCGAAAAGGCGGTGCTTCAGTCCGCGGTGCCAAGTTGATTATCGGTATATCCAAGTGTTGAAGTGTTCGATGGCTATCCTAGTACAGAACCAGAGTACAAAACCCATCCAACTGCAGAAAGGTGTAAGACATGGTGACGTTATATCCCCGAAACTCTTCACCGCTGCATTGGAAGACGTTTACAAGCTACTGGAAAAGATACGGTATTAACATCAATAGCGAGTACATCACTCACCTTCAATTTGCCGACGATATAGTACTTATGGCAGAATCGCTGGAGGACCTAACCGACCCCCCCCCCCCTAGATTGGAGTGTGTAGTGTTATACTACTTACATTTCATTGTACACTATTTCTCCATTCTGTTCTTGATTTTCTGCATTCATGTTTTGCATCACTTTATACTATTTTTCCATTCTGTTTTTGATTTTCTGCATTTATATTTAGCATCACCTTTATTTCCATAGGATCCTGTAACGTTTTTACACAATAACATATCATTTTACTTCGTATTTTCACACTATTTAGCACTTTTAAAATAGCTGTCAATGAAGTCTTACCTTTTTCGGTCTTTTATTGAATTCTCTGTAACTCTACAATTTCAGGCTTCGCGCACGCTGCCGTGCATTAGTTTTTCC
Organism: Parnassius glacialis; assembly: GCA_033319125.1. Taxonomy (NCBI): domain Eukaryota; kingdom Metazoa; phylum Arthropoda; class Insecta; order Lepidoptera; family Papilionidae; genus Parnassius; species Parnassius glacialis. Next base: position 55,961,491 of record JAVANC010000004.1, read on the forward strand.
TATATGAATAATATCTCATTTCTTACTTAAGTGTAATAGTTTCTTAATAACAGTCCTAAAACTAAAAATTCAATCAATTTGACAACCATTGTTTATGTGGTTGTTATGGTAACTTTTATTCAAATTCGTCTCTGGTATGATGTTCTTCCTACATAAATACTCTTTGGCTGTAGGTCATTTACAATAAATTTCGTTTTAATTTAAATAATTTCTCGTTCTCTCTAAAAAGGTATAAAAGCCGAACAATTGGAGAATACAGGACAGTCTCGCTTCAGTTCTCCAACGAGAAACATCTACTAAAGGCCTTATCCCGGGGCCGCTTTGCCCCGGGATCCTGCAAGCCTCCATCTACACGTGAAGTCGTCGGCAGTCTGCTTCAAGCGCGGGGCCACGCTACCTTCGGGCACGCTACGACTGCTTGCTCCAGGCGCTGAGTGCACCTACTGCCCGCGCTACCTTCGGTCACGCTACGACTGCTTGCTCCAGGCGCCGAGTGCACCTACTGCCCGCGCTACCTTCGGTCACGCTACGACTGCTTGCTCCAGGCGCCGAGTGCGCCTACTGCCCGCGCTACCTCTGGGCGCGGCGACTACTTCTTCAAGTACTGAGCGCACCTACCCCAGGCGCTACGTGCGCCGGCTCCGGACGCTGCGTGTGCCCAGTCCAGGCGCTGCGTGCCGTCGCCGCTGAGAAACCTCAAGCTCTGCGTGTGCCCATTTCTACAAAAGCAGCGAGGCTCCAGGCTCCCCTATAAAACTATATTGTCCTATTCTCCTACCTTTATTTTTTTAAAACCTAATTGTAATCTCATTTCATCCATCATCTTCATATTTCATTTTTTTTATAAAATTGTAAATACTTTTCTGAAACTTTAAATATATTACTTTCTTGGTCTACTTTTGTTGTTTTGCTGTTCTTAGGTTAGGTTCTTTCTCTTTTAATTGTCGCTTCACGACAAGTGACGACCTGGTAAGACATGTAGTAAGTCGATGGATACAGATGGCTCAGGACCGTGCTTTGTGGCATTCCTAGGGGGAGGCCTATGTTCAGCAGTGGACTTGTTGTGAAGGGCTGTAATGATGATGATATTATTTAGTTTACAAACACTGGTGTTAAATAAATCTATGTCTAATTGTTGTGCCAAAGTATTAAAACTTTTGCATGTTTGTCGATAGATAGTTTTATTTAGAGGGTCGTGCACAAGATTGTTGTTGATGTTTGCTTAGTGTCACCGACGGCGCGCGCAGCCCTATTTTATCTGCCGACTTCCAAAAAGGGGACGGTACTCAATTCGACTGTATGTCTTTGTTTTTTTATGTGTGTTACCTCATAACTTCGTACTGGGTGAACCGATTTCGATGATTCTTTTTTTATATGAAAGCTGATAGTTCTCGTGTGGTCCCATATGAATTTGATCAAGGCCAGACCAATAGTTTTTGAGTTATTCTTAAATAACTTATATTGAAGTCGGCTGTACAAAATTTTTAATTTTAAATAATTTATAAAGCAACTCGGGGCAGTCATTTTAGTTTTATCTATTTTACTTTACATTTTAGTTCGCATATTATTCACTGGACATCGTTATTAAAAATAAATTACATTTTGTAAATAGACTATATCCTTTGGAAACTCAGCCCGACTTAATCGGAAAAATTAAGTAAAAGTGAGTAAGGTATTATGAGGTGGTAAGCGGGTCGTGGGGCGGGCGTGCGTATCGTTCGCACGCGCTTTTTGGCTCTCCAGTCTCATTCGTTCAATTCAATTTGTACGCGATAGTACCCATGCGCAGCTATCACCTCCACGTTTCGTTTAGCGCTAGACTTACGTGCCACAAAAGCAATAGCTTGCTAGATGATGGCGAAGGAAAAGGTATAAAATTAAACGATAATTCATTACAAAAATGTTTATTTACAGAATACTCGTACAAAATACATTTAATAGTTCTCTTGGAGGGTTACATTGCAATACTACAATCACTGGAGTATTCTATTTAAGTCTTATTGTTCACAAGTTATTATAGTCAAGTACCTACTTATGTAAAACTAGCTGTTCTCCGCGACTTCGCCCACGTTTAATGTAGGGTTTTAATTATGTTGCGCCGAACCCTAATTACTTTTCTAAAATATAAGTAGCCTAAGTTACTCCTTATAACATCAGCTATCTGCCAGTGAAAGTCCCGTCGAAATCGGTCCAGCCGTTTCGGAGATTAGCCGGAACAAACAGACAGACAGACAGACCGACCGACAGACAGACAAAAAATTTAAAAATTGTGTTTTTGTTTTAAGTACCGTATATACTTTCATATGCATTTAGTAGAAAGCTGGTATTTTGACATTACAAAGAGACACTTCAATTTTATTTATTTGTATAGATAAAGAGTGGAAAATTTTAGTTAATATTATACACTCAATGACATTTGAGGTTAATGCCCAAAAACAAATTTAAAAAACAACATTGATTTCAAATTACGTCAATAAAAATCATAAACGCAATAGCTTTTTTTTAATTCAATTTTAATGATCGATAATTTTATGATATATACAATAAGTTAAAGCATGAATTATGATATTACTTGCAAAAAGTCAATATTGAAACTCTTTATATGTTGATTTACTTGATCGATTTTATTTGAAAAATAGCGCAAAACTTACGTACAAATAAAATAAAATATTTACAATTATTTTATTGCTCAGATATGCAGGTTAGGCTTGGTAAAAAATATCGATATATCGTAATATCGATATTTTCTCATAAAAATATATATTTTAAATTTTTTAATCGCGATATATTTATTTTTGAGTATCGAATTCGTATCAGTTTCGATGTATGTCTTTAAATGTTGTATTAATCGATCACACAATAAGCATTGATGTGCTCTTGTCATTTTAACATGACAAGTTCACGAGAGAATGGTTCATAATCATGCTATAACAGGTGACGCTGTAGTCAAGTTATTTAAGTTCATATATTTTGGTACATATTCTATATTTATGCAATAAAATCTGGACGCGCTAGGTGAAACTGTAGTCGAGTTATTAATAAATTTTATATATACGCTCTTAGATCAAAAAAGTTAGACGGACGGCTGGGTACATCGCAAGTGATGCAGAAATCATGATCATCTTGACACGCACACATATTACTTCTTTCTAAGTTACTAAAGTTCACTGTTGAACTTAAAACCATGTTGTTGGTTGCAAACGATTTCAAATGCTTGAGTGTGCGTGTTCTTAAAATATTTGAGCATGGTTTTGGCTTGGTTTTTGCTTCACTTGAAATGCACGCAGCGATCCGCTTTTCTTTCTTTGTTTGTCTGCCTTTAAACTGCCAAAAATTTAAAAATTTAGGCAGTGAAAGTATTATAATATCAATTACCTGAGCAGAACGTTTGTGACATACAGACAGTCACACTAACAACGAATTTAGCAAACACTAATGAAGTTGAAACGAAACTTATGCAAGCAAAGCTCACCATACGAAACACAGAAGCATTAAACGACTATTTCAAGCTGGTATTCTGTAAGAACGAGGTCTTTTTCTGTTTGAGCCAATCCATTCATGCTACAACCATAATATAGCTTCATCGTAGCTTTATCACGCATAAGAACATTTTTTTAAAAACATCTATTGTTACCATTTGATTGCAATAAAGATTATGAGTTACGAAGAATTCATTTCGTCAATATTTACTTTGATACAATTTTTAAAAAATATGCTTATTATAATAAATATATTCAATACTTATTTATTATAATTTTTGTTAAGTATTTTATAACGCCATTATTATTTCTGAGACTACAGAAAATAGATTTCAACAAAACCTTTTTTTCTATTACCAGTTTTTTTTTAACTAGGACATGAGTCTGATTGAAAAACCAATATGATTTATAGTTACGTTTTGAAATCACACATTAACATAACTTAAATAGTGATTCTTTAATATTTAATAAACTTGGCTAAGCAGTGGCGACAAATTTTTCGTCATAACACTAGAAGCTGCCATAGTCTTACAAACAAGTGAATCTACCCGCTTTTGTAAAAACTCATATCAAATATATAAAATAATATATACATAATTAATTAAATTTTTTAATTAATTAATTACATAATTAATTAATTAAAAAATAATTTTTATTAATCTCTGAAAAGGATTTATGAACAGGATCATATCACGATACCTAAATGCTCCCCCATGGATCGGGCAGGGTTTTTTAACATACTGCAGTGGTGATGGCCTTAGAAAATTCATTTTTTACTTCAGGATGGGTGGCCACCATATTATGTGAGTATTAGAAGACGTCTATGAACTTATTTGTGTGGTGTATGCAATACTAATAAATATTAATGTCGGAAACTATTCAGTAAACTTACACATATTTACCGCTAAAACATTAATACTGTATCGATTTGGTCTATTGTATCATTTTATATTCAAATACCCTAGTAAATGCATTTTAAAAATTCATATAAAAATACTGGTATACTCGTTTTTGTACGATTGGTCTCTAAAACTAAACTATATATGTACACTTACGCCTAATCTAATCTCGTAGGTACACAGCTAAAATGGCATACAAAACTATATAGTATATTGTTATATTAGCCTTGTAACGTTAAGCGACTGTAATAACATACAAATTGACGTAAATTAAACAATTGCCGACGATTATAAATCAAACCAAGGGCAAAATTGGCGCGAAAAATAAGTTAGTTTATTACATAGATATAGTATACATTAGCTTGGCAATGGAGAAATTAGGGTGAGACCAAAAACGAAATGTACCGGAGTGAGTGAAATGATGTGTGCGAGACGAATAGTGCTGCGCCATGCATCAACTTCAATTATCGATACAGAGCGCTGTGCCTGAGTCATAAAATGAATATTTCTATGTTTGAGGGCATAAAAATAAAACTACAAACAGCTTGGGATTTTTATTTTCTTTTGCGATTTTACTTCATAGTTCAATCTAATAATAAAAAAAGTTTCGATTATTAATTTAATAATTAAGTGTTTATGGTTTGATATTGCTGGCGAATCATACATGTGTATGTCAAGTATATTAATTTTTTTTTGCAGGACACGAGGCATTTGTTTACTAATTTTCGAAACATATTTTCGTTTACAATTTTTCCTTTCATATGTTTTCGTAAAACTCTCTCAGAATGAATACCTATCTCATAAACGTCTCGAGAACAGAAACAGCAGTGCTTACACTGCCGCTATGGAATGTAGAAGGAGGTCCATCTCTATCTATGAAAAGTGTCCCTAAAACGTGTCCAATAAGGGTGGCGCTGCAGTAGCATAGGATAAATTAAAAAAAAAAGCGCCAAAAGTAATTAAAATAAGATAGAGAAATAAACAAGGATTGACCAATCCGCTTGGTTTTGTACTACGTAAATAGTTGAGGTTTTGTATACTGGCATTTTACTAACTACTCTAGTCATGAAATTTTTTAAATATTTGAATTCAGCTGACTTCACTCCGTTCACAACAGCTATCTTCATATCATAGTTTTTCAGACGCCAGTGCTATTGTGGTAGGATTTAGAACCTCTATTTTCAGTAAATAGTAGGACACTTTTTCAACTTTCGCCCCTTATAAGATGGTTCTCCATGTACTCTACACTCCATAACTGCCGCGTTCCGGCCTGTTGTGTATAGATACCTCCTCAAGGGGTGAAAACACATTTGTAGGTTTCTTTGTTTGAAGCTTTTTTTTAATACTAGTAATGCTATTAAACATTACTAATATTCCCTTTAACCACTTCTGGTAAGTTTAAAATGCTTGTGTTAGAAGTGGTTCACGACAGTAGTCGAATAGCGGATTCGAACCCACGACCTTTCGAGTTCGCGATCTACGCCCTGCCATTAGACTACTGACGCTCCCGACTGTAAATAATGTACAGTAGCCGTTTATCATAAGTGATATCGTAAGTTCTTTTGTTTCTTTCGTAAGTTCTTTTGTTACTTTCGTTTTATAAAAAAGAAAATATACATCACAATGATATCGACAACAAATTGTACACATTTGAACATGCGCAAAAGTAGTGAACATATTTATCGTAAAATATATAATAAGGAACTACGCACAGGCATAAATAATTTGGGTATTGAACAAGAACGCACCTTTACTCTTTGTGCACTTCTATGAGAACAACATTTTTGTTCAAAGTGCTTGCTACATATAGTTGAAAATTTTTTGGAACCCAGTCTTCTCTATTTATCATTTTAACCATTTTTGTTTAACCTCAATATTTTTAGGAAATCTGAAACATTATAAGAGTTTAAATAATCTCATGAAAGTATTTACTATGATGCCATTTGGCTAAGAAACCCTTAAAATTAAAAAAAGAAAATTTAAAAAATTACAAGTTACAAGAGGCTGCACCCAAACATATGTCTTTGCCTGTTATAAATACATTATCGATAAGATGATAGTGATAGTATCAATCTCCACAAAAATTAGATCAGAAATAGCGGGAATTCACGTGTTTGTTATTATATTTAAAATAATTCTTACGCATTTAGAGCATTTTCATAATTAAATGCTATATTTTTCCCTATCCACTTGTGTATAAAATATTTGTACCAGTTCTAAAATATTGCATTTAGAGTGCTAAATATTTTAATTGTACTTACATGTGAAAAGTATAATTTTGTGGATTTTCTTTTCTCGATGAACTGCGTTCAGGTACTGGCACACGTAACCATTTTTAATCACAACTTTTAAACACTTATTAATACTTTAAAATCAAATATATCGCGGAAATAAGCGGGATTTGTTTCGTTAACGATTGACGTCAGCCCGATATAGGCCTATAGTGTGTATTTGTATGGTCTAGCCATTCTATCTCGTTGTAACGTAAGCATATGCTATGCCTTTTCTCTTTTACATTGCCAATCTAACGTAAGTATATACTAAATCTATGGTTTATTATATCTATTATTATTTTATACTTTTGAATAGACAAAGGCCTATTGATCATACAGCCATTATACGTTTTAACATTTTTCACTTCACAACATGAATTTGACAATTTTCTGAAATAGTTTAGGCGTTTACATAGATCAATTGCTCTTTACAAACACTTGTTCCATGCAAGTATCGAAACAGTGGTTGAGTCCACTCCATTGTCTTTGATAATAAAAATAAATGAAACAAATTAACCATTGCCTAAACTGACTAATCACTTACTATCTGTTAAATTTAGTCAAATCCGTATGTTATTCTCGCTTATTTTATTTACCACCCGAATTAAAAATTAATTGCACTTGTGTAATTCTTTTAGTTCATTTCAATTTTACATGGAATCAAATAATACATATATATTTTATATCATATCACTTAATTTTATTATGCATTATTGCTCTCATATTATTAAATGGTAACAATTTGAATATTTTAATTCGGTGGTTGTTATCGAATTTTAAAATATGGAATGTTATTATAAAAAATAATGTCCAAAACATATCCATAGCAAACAAGGCACGATTCGATTATTAATGCATTCAGGAATTACTTCATTAAAATTCACCATTACTGATATATCATAGCACAAATATATACAAAAATAATGTGATATTTCTACGAAATAGTTAAAACTTTAAATACCTAGCAACACTAGCTTACGTCAAAAATAAAAATAATATCTATTGTTCATTGTTGTAAGTACGTTATTGAAGTAAACATAATCATAATCTTACATAAATATTTAAAAGAAAAGGACTCGAAAACGACAAATTCAAAAATTATTTGTACTGGCTAAAACCTGATTTTATATCCGTCAATAAGCATCCCTTCCTTCACTAAAAGTAATGATTTCCAATCTCAACAGTGCTGCCTGCTTTAAGCTTAAAAATTCTACCTAAAATTAGTCACTAATTTGTAATGCGACTTCTGTCAGCATTAATATAAATACATACCGAAAAACCAGGGTAGGAATTAACTATTAGGGATACTGTCACCCCATGAACAGAACCAATTATAGTTGAACATGGCAGCGTAGGGGTGTTTCCGCTTTTTGTGTAGACGTAAGGACTCCTCGGACGCGTACCAGAATTGAGGAAATTTGTCGAATGGGTACTTTTCAGACTCTTTCACATACGGTTCGGAGGCATTCGCTGAAATTTAAAAAAGGCAACGATTATTTTCTCCAAACCTACGTTAATATAATTAAAGAAGTTAGTTGTACAATAAATTAATAGAATGACGATTCCTCAAACATGCAAGTTTCTTCACTGTTTTTTTAATACTTTATGTATTTGATTTAGTTTTAATTTACTTATTCCTTAGAAAGAGTGTGCATTCTTTACTTTTTAAATTTTGCTAAACTGTAAGCCAGTTTGTCGGCAACAAAACAGTTTATCGTTTTACACTCCTTAATGACAATATTTGGAACTTATAAATAGTTAAATCAAAACATAAATAGTTAAAGAAACATTCACCACTATGGACACAACGACAGATAATGTTTCCTCAAGATGGTTTTGAACTCCGAATTAGTTACGCTTTCGTCATATATATCCGCCACCTCATTACACAAAGTCGGAGTTATCCATTGCCTTGTACGCCAACCAAAGTATTTTTAACAATCCAACTGCCAAGGTCGATGAAGACTTTTGCAAACTGATGTAAAAGAAAAAAATGATGGAGGTTCAGTGGACTTTCACAGACTGATGAAGTTTGCTTTTGTTTGTGTGTATATTATCGCCTCCTCTTATCTATTATTTCAATTTGATAGGTAAAAACCAAATTGAATGGATACTTTCTTGCCCTATCCTATAACCCTTTCAGAAATAAGAGGAAACCTGTGTCAAGTAGCATAGGTCGTATAAAGGCTGTAATTTCACTTTACAATAGATGAGTCGCTGAGATATTTCCTCTTTTGTGTAATTTGGCGCTTCGGCATTATTTACATCTTAGGTTTCTTAAATGTTACCACACTCCATGTTATTCTAATATGAGAGTTGATTTTACTTTCTTGTCTATGGGAATAATTTTACAAATTTTAAATAACATTTCATATTTTTTTTACTAGAGAATTTTCTGTTTTTGGATTTAAAATTGAAATTATTAATTCAACATTCAACCAAAAAAAAGTCCTGCTGCGTATCTTGCTGGTTGTTCTTAGACAAAAGTTTTTTCCTAAACAGTAGTAAAAGTAAAAAAAAATACTTTAAATAACAATTAACAGTAATTTATATTGAATAAAAAAGTATTTTATTCTATTCTATCGGCGTCGTCGCGGATCAAACCCGTTTCGTGTTTGTGAATAAAAATTCCTCAAACATGCAAGTTTCTTCACTATTATTTTCTTCACAGTATTTAAAATTGCAGTTCATTCAAAATTCAACCAAATAAAAGTTCCCCTGGGTGTCTTACTGGTTCTTCCCAGAACAGAGGTTTCTGCCGAACCAGAGGTAAAAGTAAAAGAAATTACTCTCAATAAGAATTACTTGTAATTTATACTGAACTAGCGATCCGCCCCGGCTTCGCACCTCCCGGGCACAAACGTGACTCTAAACCATCTAGGGCCATTTTACGCGGTAGAGCCATGTCGCAGCTATATTACTGGTATAGTTGTATCACGAATGGGTCTGCTCGACCGGAGAAGGACCATGCTCACATAGAATACCAGCGTAAAATAGCAGCTTAATGCTGCAGTTTTTCGTATGGTGTAGAGAGCCGGACATCCTGTGTCCATTTTAGTCCTCATGGATGACGACGTATCAGCATTTTGATACGTAATCGAGGATAGATGTAGATGTCTATGGGCCACAGCAACCACTTACCATCAGGTGGACTATGTGCTCGTTTGTTACCCTTATCCTATAAAAAAATGCATACACACACAAAACGGTTCATCTAAATCCCATCTAATAAAAGGTTTTGAATTTTAGCGAGACTAACGAACTACAATTGATTTTTATATAGAGAGTGTTGCGGACAGCGAGGGAACCGCCGCCCCGTCGCCCCTTCATACCCCGTTGCGCCCCGCGCACCCCGCACACCGGCAGCAGATCACGCGATGTCGACAACCAATGAGCGCACGGCATCTTCGTGCGACGCTACTCACAGGCTACGACGTTCTCTTACGGGATATAAGAAGGGCGTTTTGGTCTGTGAGCTGTTCATTTCGGAAGCGGCACTTGAATACGACATGAGAAGAAACCTCAAGAGAAAACCATCAAGAGAGAAGAATCTATACTCCATTGAAGACTCCCTCTGTGTATTTAGTTAATTAGTGAAAGCCGCATTTGTAAATAGATTAATACAGTATAGTCTACAGTACCATCTTTTCTTTAAGCAGTCTCCTAGCGTAATATCAGTTCAGTAATCAATCAATACAGTCCACTAGCTACAGTAAATAAATACAGTCCACTTCGATCCCTTATAGAGAGATAAAAAGCATTCTATTCTATTCTATTCTATTGGTGCTGGCAGAGATTGAACTGGAGCTACTCACGTATTGTGAAATTACGCTAAACACTTAGCCAATGATCTACCTCGGCTCAGAAAAAAAATCAAAAATAAACTCACGTGGTGGTAAACAGTAGAGGCAGAATATCCTGTGACGTTTGCCCTCATGCATCTCCAGGTGCTTCTTGTGTTGCTTGCGGCGAGTGGACACGTGCGGGCAGCAGGGACACGGAATCGCCACGTCCTTGGGCACCGAGCCGTGCCTCTCCGCCGCGTGGGTCAGTAGCGTGGACGCAACCCGGTAACCCTGGTGAGATAAAGACAGTATGAAGTTATTGTATCTCCCATTTTCCAGGTCTATAAATCTTTTTTGACCGCAAGGACTCGCGAAGGACCAACTGCACAAAGTCCTGAAGCTCCGAGTATATCGAACGGTGGGCCGCATCAGCGAAGACCGTTTCCATGCGAGACATGAGAACTAAGAGACTCTTGATCATCTCTATCTATACAGTTGGATGCTACAGTTTATATAAGTATATTTGATACGCACATACAGGCGTATAAAATCCCCGATTTTGGATGTGTATGATTTTCCTTTTTCAATGTGGCACTTCTGCATAGATTTAAACATCCGTATCCACTTCCGCATCCGCAATAATTAATGCGGAGCTTTTGGATGTGGTACATATTGCAACAAAAAATTGGGCAGCGGTCAGCGATACGTACGTCAGTGGTACGTACGTACCCCTCGCTGATCCCCGCCGTTCTTCTTCTACTTCGCAACAATGCACAAATTTTTAAATTCTCATACTATTTTTTCATTAAATAAAAAATAATATAAAATATACCATCTCTTTCATTTGTTTATGTAGTTATATCCCGAAAAAACTTCAGATCTGTGTCCGGATCGGCATCCGTGGATGTGAAAAAATTTGCATCCGCTATTACGTAACATCTACGTAAATATTATACATCCGTAACATCTCTACTGTGTATGTAGAGAGCCATGGATAAGAATCCGCCATTCGACTACTGTGGTGAACCACTGAATCGTTAATGGGAATTCATTACAGCCCTTCATAAGTCCACAGCTGAACATAGGCCTCCCCCAAGAAATGCCACAAAGCACGGTCCTGAGCCATCTGCATCCATCAAGTTTCTGCATGTCTTACCAGGTCGTCACTCCATCTAGTAGAGGGACGTCCTACACTTCGTCCGCCGGTACGAGGCTGCCAGTCGAGAACCTTTTTTCCCCATTGGTTATCGGGTCAACAAGCTATATGGCCGGCCCATTGCCACTTCAGCTTACTAATCTTTTGGGCTATGTCGATGACTGGTTCTACTACGGATATCCTCATTTCTAAGTTTATTATGCAGAGAAAACCCGAGCATAGCTCTCTCTATAGCTTGCTGAGCGACCTTGAGCTTCCTCATACGGCCAGCAGTGAAGGACCATGTTTCAGTTTCATAGGTCATCACTGGCAATACGCACTGGTTGTATAGTCTAGTTTTTAAGTTTTGAGGTATACTTGATGAGAAGATATTAGTAATGAATAGGGTTACCAATATTCCTTTGAAAAAAAAAAGTGTGTCCTTTTACGGGACTTCTACATGGTCTTCATAGCCATAATTTTCAAGCTTGGCAGGCGAGTTGAAGATTGCATTACCAGATGTGAGCACTTTTGACACTACTGCCCGTCGCCGTCTGGCGGTAAACAAGATGGTTATCAACGCCGATGGCGGAGGCCATAAGATCTTTTTGGCATATTCCATAGTCGCCTCTTAGGACACCGACAGGACAAAATGGAATGATGGGTTCCTTTACGCTGCCATCACATCATTCTAAGTTCATCATACCTTAAAGCAATGTTCGCATCTGTAGGGAAAGTTCTTCCATTTCGGATTCTTCTTTCTGCTGAACACCATTTTGTAGGGCTCCGCTGGAAACCAATCGGCAGGGTCCAAGTGGAGTTCTACAACTTCGACACCTGGAAATAGTAAAGATGCAATTAAAAAAGGATGTTGTTATCCAAAAAGTATTCAAGCTGGAAATAGCTACTTTTAAGATACTGTTACTTTCCATTCCTCCCTTTCACCAGATGTCTCTATGTCCTTTAACCAAACGAATAATTTATCGGCGTCTATCATTCCGTGCGATTCGATCCGATCCATCCTGGGCTGTCTTCAAAGCAAGAGTGAATAGGCTTTTGTTATACTAAAACCGTGCGAATTACCGTTTAGGACTTCATCACAACTTACCACCAGGTGTGGTCAAGCCTTGGCTTATAATAAGTTTAAAAAATGATGATTCACCCTGCTGGTAAGAATCTACTGCAGTCCATGGTCAACTGCAGCCAACTTCAAACAAAAAAGCTACATATGACTTGGCATTGAAGATGAGATGCCTCATAGCCCATAATCATACTTGCTTTCCACATCCTTCTGAGTGGTGCACAGCAGTACAGGCACTGTTAGCAAGAGAAACAGTTCAAAGGGGTGGCAACTGTTGGTATACTGACCTGGTGGTATTACAACTTGTGGTATAACTTCCGGTTGTGGCTGTGGCAATGTGGCTGGTGGTGTCATAACACCAGCGAGCGAGGTGTTTGTTGCCGCGAGTAAACTTGTTAGTATCGTATTTTGCGCCTGTAACATATTACTAAAATATAGAAGGTATTTTGGCAATTTCAAAGACAATATTGTTTATTTATTTATTTAAGAATTTATGTACACACAAAGTAAAACAGAATTATAAACAAAATTATTAAAAACAAACCGGATTGCACAAAAAATAATTAAGTGACAAAACCTAGCCTATAATCATTGCACGATTTAGAACTTTAGACAAATTGATAGATATCTCAATGATAAAACTCCAACCAGTCATTTAGATGTTTCAGCCCCACATATGACTATTAAGTGTTATGCTTTGCCTGACTTTGCTGTAGTGCAGTCAGGTAAAAAGATTTTTGTCCAATTGATAAATTGATTTAAAATTTTTGTACATTCGGCACTGCTTGTTTCAAATTTAAATTTTTTCTAGCCGGCCTGATACTGTACAATACAAAGAGAAGCAGATTTGGTGTGCACTATTATACTTATTTTTAATTTGATTTAATATCTTCTATATATATGATAGTAAATAAGTCTCCCCCAACTCATCTGTCTGTATGTATCATAGGTATGTATGTACGAACTAATTGCAGTAACTACTGTGGAATTTGTCATTCAGTATTCACCAATAGACTGATTCACATGGAGGGTTCAGGTATATAATTTACTAGCTTTTGCCTGTGGCTCCACTTGTGTTCAATTAAATATCGACTAAAGTTTTTTGCATTAAAATCAACCAAATTTAAAAGACTGTAATTTAGGGTAGATTAAGAAGACAAGTAAGTCTGGTTTGGGAGCTATAATATTGCCAAGATTCATTAAAATCAGTTAAGTAGTTTTAATGTGATTGATTCAAACAAACTTTCACATTTATAATGTTAGAAAAGTAAAGTCTTTATACATAAAAAGTGCGTGTCACGTGGTTTGTCCACGATGGACTCCTAAACCACTGAACTGATTTCAATGAAATTTTGCACACTGTGTGCATTTTGGTCCAACTTGAGAGATAGAATAGTTTTTATCCCGATAGATGACCCTCAAAATTTTTTTTATTGCGAATTTAAGGATTTTTATAGGAAGGGTCGTTGAAAAGGGCAGAACAACGTCTGCCTGGCGAGCTAGTAAAGTATAATTTAAGATAAATAGTTTGCTATGATGCATGCTATAATTGATATATCTATGCTATGATGATATTCATTGATTAAGTCGGAATAGAATTGTGCCTGCTCAGACCTATCATTGTGCAAATTAATAACATTACATGAATAATGGTAATAATGTTCTCCAGATCCAGTTGCAGTCACGACGGCCAATCTCAGTGGAGACTAGCCATCTGAGGAAGACAAGGATTATATTCCCCAATGTATGCAACAAGCACAAGTGCACTCTCTATTCCATTACATAGTCCAATGGGATGGTTACCCGACACAACCAGAGAGAAATCAGGAGCGTGACAACCACAACAGGACAACATGGTGTGAAACTTTTTAACTACGGTCTGCTACAGAAAATATCTTGATAGAAAACCCCAAAATAACTCATTTTGACCCAAACCGGGATACAAACCCAGAACAACAAGTCAGTTACATTACATAAAAATTAATATTGTATAGTAAAATTCTGCAACACTATAATATTATGAGAATGTTATAATATTAAGATAAAGCTTTAAAAATACAGTTTATAATTACTGTAAATTTTAGCGCCCCAATCCAGACTCTTATAACTACCATAGACTATGCCACTGAAATCTATAATCTCACTAAAAATACATTGTTGTTCTAGATAATTATTTATTGAAAGTCATTACTTTGTTTAATTTGCCACTGGTTTGGAAAATACATGTCCTGGGAAGAACCAGAAAGAAACCAAGTGGGACATTTAAAAAAAACAACAATTAACAATCATATATCACTTCTTACACCATAGTGTTGTGGTGTCCTGATAATGTCATGGTGAACACATTGGCTTTGGATAGGTTACAATATATACCTAAAGCATCCTGTGCATTCTTTTTTTTTTATAGGATAGAGTGACGAACGAGCACACAGTCCACCTGATGGTAAGTGATTGCTGTGGCCCATAGACATCTACATTTATCCACATTTGTGAATCAAAATGCAAATTCGTTGTCACCCATGAGGACTAAAATGAAAGGCCTTTTTTCCAGTAAAAAGGGTCTCCAGTTCTCTACACTTACCATACAAAACACAGCAGTGTGAAGCTGCTATTTTACACTGGTATTCAGTGAGAATGTGGTCCTTCCCCAGTCGAGCCGACCCATTCATGCTACAACTATACAACTAATATAGCTGCAGCATAGCTCTACCATATAAAGCATGGCATTATGTTTCATCAGGTAAACACCAGCATCAGTTATGGAGTGACAAATTGTGAAATCAAATTGAACCTCTGTTCCACAAGTGCAAAACTGAAATATTTGATACATAGCCACTAATTTTAAATAAGAACAATAAGTACCTGTAGTAAAGCTCCGTTGCTAAAACTCTGTGAGAATTGATCCACTTTTGGTTTCCTCTTATATCCTTTTGGAGGCCCTCTCTTCTTTGCTATTTCCCCATTCTTTTTATACCTGATAATTTCACCGTCAGTGGGAGGTTTTTGCACAGGTGTGATGGTCAGTTTTGCTGGCAGAGAATACCTGCTATGGAGACTCTTGACCATGTTACTAGCATGAAGATTGCTTGTGGCATATGCTAAAGGATTGGCTAAGTTAAGAGGGTTATTAACAAATTTAGGCAGAATTGAAGTGGGTGTCGTTGGGTATATTGAGAGGGATTTTGGTGGGTTGAAAGCCGGTATTTGGTAGACTTTAAGATTAAGAGAAGGGCTTGTGTATGTCGTTTTAAGACGTTTTGTTTCAGGTTCTTCATCACTGGACTCTGACTGTGTGCTTGTAACACCTAAAGGATCTTTATCATTGTTACTGAATGGATCGGTATGTGGTGGTTCTGTCTCTTGTATACAAAACATCTGGAAAAAACAAAACTATTGTTAATTGTTGCCATCCTATATTTTTATAGCATATTGATTAGTAGTTATTCTAACACCTAACAATTTTTGCTAGGATTTTTTTTGTCACATTTTACCACAGTGGTAGAATATAGTAGTATAATATTGTATACTTTTCAATCACAAGATAGCCATACTTATGTTCACATCTGGGTATAGACACACTATTACTACATATTAGCTATTACACAGTAATTATCTACAGCTAACTTATATTGTTGTGACGGTATGAGGAAACTCAACGTCACTCAGCAAGCTAGACAGATGTCCATGCTCAGAGTTTAGGTGTGATAGAATAAGAAATGAGGGTATCAGGAGAACCATGTTAACTGACTGCTAAGTGGCAATGGGCCATATATCTTGAAGAACTGTTTACTGGTGGGAGGCAGTCGCTTGAGAATTTCTTCCTTATTGTTTTTCAAAGTGTAGGGTGATCTATACTAGCTAGTAAGATAATCTGGCTAGACATGCAGGAAGATGATGAATGCAGGTGGCTCAGATGTTAGTGGTGTTCCTTGTCAGAGACCTATGTTCAGCAAGAGACTTACGATAAACTGTAATGAATGAATTAATGGCTGGACTGTTAATTTAATTTAATATAGCTCAACATTGTATTATAATTGCAAAATCTGTTGTTAACTTTCATTGAAAACATAGAAATTGATGTGGTGAAACCACACTGCAGTTATATTATAATTGCAGCACAAATGGGTTGGCTTGACAAGGAAAGGAACACGCTATCACAGTATACCAACGTAAAAAGGCAGCTTATTACTGCCGTGTATTGTTTGGTGGATGTAGAGAACTGGAGACCCATTTTACTGATAATGAGACATTCTACCTTCTAGGCAGTGGCATAGCTAGGCGTGGGCAAAGTGGGCCTTCGTCCACTGCCTCTTACTTATAGAGGCCTTGCAAAGCTCTTTTAAATGGAATGCCCCCAAACTTTATCACAGATGATCACTTTTACGATTTATACTAATTTAAAAGCGTATTTGTTTGGGGCCTTGCAAGAATCCCCTCTTAAGTGAGAGAAGCCATTGTAACTACTTTCAAAGACTGCGACCACTAGATTGACAGAATACGTAATGATGTCGTGTCAAAGCATGTTTGTAGGATAGATCTATTGGATAAATCTTGGGAATGAAAGAATAGGGGCCTCGCTGTTGTGACTTCGCCCACGTCTATGTTAGTCCACGCTATGCCTCTGGTTCTGTGTGAAAATACATCTTCATGTTGATTATTAATCAAGTATAAATGTAGGTTTCTATGATCCATAGCATTCACTTATTATCATGTGGACTGTGTGCTTGTTTATCAACCTTATTCTTAGACAACCTTATTAGACTTGAGAAAAATCTCAAAATTTTTATTATCAGGACTGTACAGCTTCTGATGAGATGGAAGAAGATCATCGAATAGAACAGTAGGTGTTATATTGATAATATATTTATGTATTTATTCATAAAAAAAAATTCTACACAATATGTTACAAAAATATATAATAAACTTTAACACAAACGACTTAAATTTATACAAACTTGACGCTGTTTCGTGCTACCTAATCGCGTCACTATCAGTACCATACAACAAATTACATGCATAAAATATTTATTATGTAAAAAAAATTAATGATACTAGGAATAATGATAACTCAGGTTAATTTTAGATGAACGAGGCACGTAATTCATATTATTTCCTGAGTTTTGGACACGTCGAATATAGAGCATTCTTTTTACATTACAACAATAAAATAATATTACTTACGATTGCTTACTTTAATTTTAGAACTTATACCGTACAACGAAACAAACAATCACAAATAAACAAAAACTATACAAAAGCACGGTGCTGTTGACAAAATGGCGTATTAATTTATAAATGTAACGAAACAATTAGGGCCGTCTCATGAAATAACTGCACATGCCAGTAAAAAGTTACACACAAGTACATCATTTACTCTAATTAAGTTAACTTTAAAGTTGAATGTTTTGACTTAACAAGCTACCTTTTAACGCATAAATGGACACAAAACACCAATTACAATACAAAAATACACAACAGAATTTAATTTAACTCTATTTGCAAAGTTTGTTGGGAAAAATAAAAGTGAAACGTAAGAATAAAAGGTTATCCTCGCTTTTATAAATAACAGAATACAAGATCTATTCAATTCGATCTGACTGACGCTACGCTACAGCCAGAGTTGCCACCTCAAAAATTATCTTGTCACTAGATCCAGAGTAAAAAGTCGCCATATTTTGGAAATTTGGATTGCAAAAAAACCACCAGTTATCGCTTTTTTTTTAAATTAAAATTAAGTACTTTTCATGTATTACATGTATGAAATTAAGAAAGGGGTTATTTAGTAACAATACATAGTTAAAAAAAATAGACTTGATTAAAATTCAAGATTTTAAAATATTATATCTTCCATCATATCTTCACTATCCACTGTTATTACTCACACGATGCACAGTCATCCCGTTTTGGCGTTTCATACTAGTAACTAATAGGAGTTTTCACCGACGCGTTTTTACATATATTGGAGCAAATCGGGTTTGAATATTTTTTTCCATGTATGGAAAAAATAAGTCATTAATTTTTGTACGTTCCGTCGGTGCACCGATAAATATTCGATATTAAAAGAGACTTCCAAATGAGAATCTAAAATAAAATTAGGAAAACGCACACTTTGATTTTTCGAATATCCTACTTCTATGAAACACCAAAGCGGGACCACTGTGCGATGGTACGATACGATGGAAACACTTTTTAATTTGTTTGGTACACTTTTTAACGTGCTTAGTGTTCTTACACTAACCACGTGCAATTGTCTACCCACTTTAATCGACTACGACGACACTTTAAAAAATGATAAAACATTAACGTCAATAACTATAAAATAACAGCGTCTGGGATTCCCCGACCATAGACTAAGTCCAGAAGGAGAACAATTTTCGTTTCAAATTATTGTTGCTAAATTCCAAATTGAAAAATCGCCAAAAATCACTAAATAATAAGTAGTCGCCAAACGAAGAAAAAATATCGCTAAGAGCTCTGAAAAATCACCAGATCTAGTGACAAAATCACCAAGGTGGCAACACTGGCTACAGCAGCGTTCCGCTTACCGCCGGTTAAAAAACTACACATATTTCTGGTGTTACGATTTTAAGCTCTATTACTGCGCCATCCTGGGGCGTAAATTAATTTCAATTATATTAAAAATAAAGCGCCTTAAGCGCTTACCTTACCGCTCTTTGACATTTTGTAATCCAGATTAAAAAAGTACAACAGCCATAGACTTCGACAACAGCCCCAACATTAATTAAACTTGCTCTATCATCAAAACTAGAATGGATGCAAGATAGAAGATACTTTTAAAGTTCTTATTACATCAATAGATAAACCAAATCAATACACATCATGGCATTTTTTTAAATACTGACTTTGCCATTCAATTATATATTTAAGATGATTTATACAAATGCACTATAAAATGTATCAATAAAATGCCCCAGTAAATAACATTTTTAATATAATAAGTTAAGAATAGTGGGTAAGCGAGCTTGCGATTCACCTGATGATAAGTGATTACCGCCACTTGTGAACAACTGTAACACCAGGGAATTGAAGAATCCAGTCCAGAAAATCGCTGGTGGTAACTAATTCCACGACGAAATCATATAAGAAAGAAAACTGCTGTAAAATCGCACAGTGGTAGACCGCCATCATTTAGATGGAAGACCATATATATATACATACCATACCAGGTTGGTATTGTGAATTTGTCGCGATTTGCGAAACTATAATCATTGGTCAATAATCAAGAAACGTAGTGAAACGGTTTAAGTACATACTCGTAGTATTCAGATTATAAAATATGTTAAGATTCAATTATGGAGTGTAGAGTAGAAGGGAGCCATCTCATAAGGGGCGAAAGTTGAAAAAGTGTCCTACTATTTACTGAAAATAGAGGTTCCAAAACCTACCACAATAGCGTTGGCGTCTGAAAAACTACGATATGAAGATGTTGTGAACGGAGTGAAGTCAGCTGAATTGAAATATTTAAAAAATTTCATGACTAGAGTAGTTAGTAAAATGCCAGTATACAAAATCTCAACTATTTACGTAGTACAAACCCAAGCGGATCGATCGGTCCTTGTTTATTTCTCCATCTTATTCTAATTACGTTTGGCGCTTTTTTTTTAATTTATTCTATGCTAAAGCAGCGCATCCCTTATTGGACACGTTTTTAGGGACACTTTTTATATACAGAGATGGTCCGCCTTCTACTCTACACTCCATAGTTTCAATCAAAGACATCTATGCTACTAAACCAGCGATTCAGAACGAAAACTGTGTTATTATGGCCCCTCTACACTAATCGCGAAGTTGATCGAAGTTGGGCGAGGAGAAGTGTACTTTGATTCGCTTCGTGCAACCTCACTTCACCTCGGGCGACTTCCGATCGCTTTTTGCGTCCAAGTCCGAAGACTTCGCAAGGTGCCCCAAAGTTACACGAAGCGTCTCACTCATTACTCGGCTTACGCTAGTTATATATGAATTTTTTATATATAAATATTAAATATGTAGCTTCCTATATAATTATTTATCTATGGTTAACGCATTGACGTCGTACTGTTCACACCACGTAATATAAAAAAGGTCACACAATTGAGTACTTATAGCAGTTGCGTTTTGAATGTTATTCATGTTAAGGGTGCGGGTGGCTTCGGACTGCGATTGGCTTTGACGAGCACTTCATCGAGGTAACTTCGCGAGTAGTGTAGAGGAGGCATTAGTGTTACAGCTGTGGATCACGCGGTTGCATGCGCGGGCGCTGGTGTCATCTGGGCGGTTAGCTAGTTGGTACGGTAAAATTGAAGACGGGTTCGTAAAAGTAGAAAGTACTAATTTACCAAGGATAATACAGTGATGGTGGCAATATTTTTTGTATGCAATTCCGATTTATGTTCTGCTGAGTTGAGGAATGTTAAAACATCAATGTAGGTAAGTACCTATTACCAACTTTTGTTTATACAATAAAACAATACCAGATCAGAGTGTATGATTACAATCATTAGCAATCATTAGTTATAATATCTAAGATAACGTAATCTATTACAAAATTTGACTTGCAATACCTAATGCCTCATGATGTTTTGGTTTGTATAAGGATAGTTAAATATAAGTCATAATTACCTCAATATTATCTTCATAGAAGTACAGTCTAGTTTATGTAGACAATGTAAATTGCTAAACTAGAACATATCGGCATTCGAGAAAAACCATTTGAATTGATGAGGGACTTTTCACAGGGAAGTACCCAGAGCGTAAAAATTGGAGATTACCAAAGCCAAGACTTCGACATTACTTACGGCGTACCACAGGGGAGTGTCTTGGGCCCTACTCTATTTTTGATATAATATTAATCAGCTCACATAATTGAATATTGAGAGTGGCCAGGTCTTTTCGTATGCTGATGACACTGCTATTGTGTTTACTGATAGTACTTGGAAAAGTGTATTTGAGAAGGCTGAAAAGGATCTTTCTAAGGTCTCTAGATGGCTAAGACATAATCTACTAACACGAAATTTTAATAAAACTAAATACATGTGCTTCAGTATAGATAAACGAACACACTCCTCTAGTGAAAGTTCACTAAAATTCATCAATGTGATGATGCGGATTTTTTAAATTGTAACTGTAAAAAACTTGAGCGAGTACATAACACAAAAAATCTTGGAATAATTTTATTGACCAAAATCTTTCATGGATTAATCAAATAGAATACGTAAACGGCGGAATTCGTGAACTATGATATGAAGATAGCTGTTGTGAACGGAGTGAAGTCAGCTGAATTGAAATATTTAAAAAATTTCATGACTAGAGTAGTTAGTAAAATGCCAGTATACAAAATCTCAACTATTTACGTAGTACAAAACCAAGCGGATTGGTCGGTCCTTGTTTATTTCTCTATCTTATTTTAATTACTTTTGGCGCTTTTTTTTTAAATTTATCCTATGCTTTTTTTTATAGGAGAGGGGGCAAACGAGCATGCGGCTCACCTGATGGTAAGTGACTACCGCCGCCCATGAACAACTGCAACACCAGGGGAATCGCAGATGCGTTACCGGCCTTTTAAAAAGGAGTAGGCTCTTTTCTTGAAGGTCCCTAAGTCGTATCGGTCCGGAAAAATCGCTGGTGGTAATCGATTCCACAAGGAAGTTGTGCGAGGGAGAAAACTTCTTCTGAATCGCATAGTGGTGGACCGCCAATCATCTAGATGATACGGATGGTATCGCAAGTTCTGTCGCGATGTGCGATGGTGAAATTGAACGGCTGGAATTAGTCCGAACAATTCCTCAGAGCACTCCCCGTGGTAGATGCGATAAAATACGCAAAGAGATGCAACCTCTCTACGCAGTGCCAGTGAGTCAAGCCGATCGGAAAGAACTCGGTCATCGACGATTCGAACCGCTCTGCGCTGGATGCGGTCAAGTGGAAGGAGCTGGCACTGGGGAGCCCCTGCCCAGAGATGGGAACAGTATTCCATGTGAGGCTGAACCTGCGCCTTGTAAAGTTGCAAGTGATGTGCCCGCATGAAATACTGTCCCGCTCTGCTGAGCACGCCAAGCTTTTTAGAGGCCAATTTGGCCTTCTCTTCCAAGTGACCACGAAACTGCACGTCACTCGATATGTCGACACCGAGGATTCCGATACTGGCTGAGGCAACTAGGGGAGTGCCTTGAAACTGAGGAGATACGACAAAGGGAATCTTTTTAGCGGTAAACGCGCAAACTTGTGTCTTCTGGGGATTGAACTGGACTAGATTTAGTCGCCCCCAGTCTGAGACTTTGTTCAACAAAGTCTCGACTTCAGACACAAGTTTGTTCCGGTACTCGGCGACGTTTTCCCGAGAAATATTGGCACGGCCGGTGTATAAAGCATCACCAGTGCTGTCGTCTGCATAGCAATGAATGTTACTGGTTTGCAACATATCATTGATATGCAGAAGAAACAGCGTTGGTGATAGCACGCAGCCTTGTGGAACACCAGCGTTAATGGGCTTGTAATCGGAGCATGCACCGTCTACTACGACCTTGATGCTCCGATCTGCAAGAAAGCTGGTGATCCAATTGCACAATTTCTCGGAAAGCCCATAGGAAAGCAGCTTCGAAAGAAGCGCTTTATGCCAAACCCGATCGAAAGCCTTCGCTATGTCCAAACTAACGGCCAACGCCTCCCCCTTGGACTCCACTGCCTCCGCCCATCTATGGGTCAGGTAGACCAGAAGATCACCAGCTGAGCGACCTCGACGGAAACCGTACTGGCGGTCACTAATCAGCTGGTGATCCTCAAGGTGCCGTATGAGCTGGCTGTTAATGATCGTTGTCATTAGTTTGGAGAACAAGGAGGTGATCGCGATAGGCCTGTAGTTGGACGGATCTGAGCGGTCGCCTTTTTTAGGGATCGGGTGCACCAAAGCTGTCTTCCATGAGTCCGGGACTACGCCTAGGGAGTAGGAGTACCGAAAAAGACGCGTTAAAACCGGTGCCAACTCCGGACCACACGTCTTCAGCACAATAGGTGGGACTCCATCAGGCCCACTCGACTTGTTGACGTCCAGGGAGAGGAGTGCTTTACGCACCAAGCGCTGTGTAAACAGCACTTCCCGCATGGAGCACTCACACTGCGGGATGGTCGGCGGTGTGTTCTCCCCGTCATCTAGAGTCGAGTTGGAAGCAAAAAGAGAGCCTAGCAGATCGGCTTTCTCCTTTGCGTCATGGGCCAGTGAGTCGTCCACCCTGTGCAGAGATGGCAGAGATGGCTGACAGAAGTTCCCTTGGACAGCCTTGGCGAGAGACCAGAATGCACGTTTTCCCGAAGGGAGGCGAACTAGTTTCTCGCCAATTCTGCCGATGTGCTCTGACTTTGCCTTGGCAATGACACTTTTGAAGGACCTGGAGGCGGAATTGTACTTCTTTTTAAGAGCGCTGGTGTTTACATCCCGCGACGTTGATGCGTCAGCCCAGGCCTGGTAGCACTCCTGCTTATAGCGTGATGCTAGTTTACAGGAGCGACCAAACCATGGCTGGGATCTGCCTCCGATGGGCACCACAGAGGATGGAATAAAAAGTTCCATACCCTGAAGTACCACATCAGCAACAGAATCGGCAACAACGCTGGGATCTTCCGGCGAGAAGCAAGCCCGCCCCCAAGGGTAGGATGCAAAAAAAGACCGCATCCCGTCCCAATCGGCTGACCTATAGTGCCAAACACGGCGGCAAGCTGCAGATCGCAACTGCGATGGGAGCGTGAGTGGCACCGTACTCCGGATCAGACAATGGTCCGAAGAGCCCAGTGGGGCATCGACGGAGACCTGATATCCGTCCGGATGAGAGGTCAGCAGAAGGTCCAACAGGGAAGGTACATGGTCTTCCACATCTGGGATCCGCGTAGGCGAAGTAACCAGTTGTGTTAGACCATGTGCCAAAGCAAAGTCATAGACAGATCTACCCGCATGATCGGTTAAACGAGAACCAAGCCATTCAGCGTGGTGGGCGTTAAAATCACCGAGTATCACGATCTCTGCGGATGGGACCTGTTGTAGCACGGAGTTTGCAGCCATTTGGACGTGGTCGATGAGTCGGTCTGTGTCGGCATTACCGCTATGGGACCTATAGAGGCACCCGTAGACGCGGGGATGGTCGTCGCTGTCTACGCGCAGCCATAGGATGGACAGGTCCGTAACTTCAAGACTGCCGAGGCGTCGAAAACAGATGTCCTCCCTGACGTATACGCAAACTCCAGCCCGGGGCACAAAGGAGTGTTCAAATTTGTACCCCGGGTAAGAGAGATATGAAGTATCAGCCGGGGAGGACACCTGAGTCTCGGTTAAAAAGAGCAAGGCCGGCTTCGCTGTCTCTAGATGGTAATGGACAGCGTTAAGGTTGGAATGAAGTCCCCTGATATTGCAAAAATTCACGGATAGCGTGAAAGGGGTCGCCTTGGTCTTATTGCTCAGCTTGCCCCGAGCAGTATTAGTCGCGAGCGGAATTTTGCCCCCCCCCCCCCCCCCAGAACACGCGGGGCAGCCTGAGCACCCACGCCCAGGAGTGGAGTCGTTTGGTCGTGGATGCTCAGCGAGGGATTCTCCAGGGTTGCTGGTACCCTCCTGGGGTAGTTTTATGTTCAATTCCACTACCACGTTGATGGGGGGGGGGGGGGGGAATTGGGCCTCCGGCCAACTGCATTTACCAAGCGAAACGCAGAGGTAAACCTCTACTTCACGCCGGTATTCTGTGAGGTCGTGGTACCACCCCGGTCCGAGCTGGCCCATCCGTGCGACAGCAAAAGCTGCCGCTTAGCTCTACCACTGAATTATTAGCTTATTTGGATATTTCAAAAAACTGCGTTACGTTACAATGATTAAGTTGATTTTTTTTTGTGGTAGATCCATGCTGCAACTATATTAGTAGTATAGTTGTAGCACGACCGTGGAATGACCACGCTCTCACAGAATACCAGCGTAAAATAGCAGCTTAATACTGCTGTGTTTCGTATGGTGAGTGTAAAGAACCGGAGACCCTTTTTACTGGAAAAGAGGCTTCCATCTTAGTCCTCACAGGTGACAACACATATGTATTTTGATTCTTTATTGAGGATAGATGTGGATGTCTCTGGGTCACAGCAACCACTTACCATCAGGTAGACTGTGTGCTCGTTTGTCACCCTATCCTATAAAAAAAATCAAATTTATACATCTTTAGCTCAGTCAGTTCTACGATATTACATTACGGTATGGGGAGGAGCAGCAAAAAATAACTTCCTGAAGATAGAGAGAGGACAACGATACCTTCTTAAAGTCATATATTTTAAGCCTATTAGATTTAATACCGACGAACTCTATATTATACATGTGACGTTCTTACGTTTAGGCAACTATATATCTTACAGACAATTTTAAAACACATACTAACTCGTCATATAATTGAAATAAACATGTATACGGGGGAATCATAACGTCATTAAACAAATTTATGTAAAATCTAAATTGGCTGAGACACAGTGCAGTACCCATTCAAGATATAATGCTGTACATTATATCTTGAATGGGTTATTTAAATTAAAAAATGAACTTTCACCGGCTTAATTATCACGAATGCAAAACAAATACTTACCGATCAACTTAAAAAATACAATTATCAAATTATCAAACATTCTACATCACGGAATTAAATATATTTACTTATTTTTCTTATTATAATGTCATAGCAAATAATATAATACTGCTGTCATTTAATATACTTACTGCAATGAGGGCTAATAATCTTCCACTCACCAGATGTCGCTAGTTGAGATTGAGGTAAAGTTTTTTGTTACACAATGTCAGTTAATTGAGAAATTAGTTTTAAATAATAGTTTATCATTATCTAGAGTACACAACATAATACGTCAGTGGTTTGATTTTTAATTTTTTGCACATTATAACTCTGATTTTTAAAAAGTCGTCTTTTAGTTATATTTATAGTTTGGTTTATTCATTTCTAATGTAATTAATATAAAACATAACTAATAATACAGAAAGAAACCTTAAAGATTACATTTAGAAGTTATCGTCCCCGCTATGAAATCTGTCAAATATTTTACCTCGCTCTAAAGTGGCGCCGCCCTGGTGGCAGAAAAAGTCGTGAATGCCCTTATTATGCGTTGTTAATTAAAGCACAGCGGAATTTCATTCGTCGTGTCTTCTCCGGAACATGGAGTATAGAGTAGGAGGAGAACCATCTCATATGGGGGGAAAGTTAAAAAAGTGTTCAACTGTATACTGAAAATAGAGGTATTTAAAAGCTACCACTATAGCTCTAGCGTCTGAAAAATTACGATATGAATATAGGATTATAGCTGTTGTAGACGAAGTGAAGTCAGGTGAATTGTAATATTTAAAAAATTTCATGACTAGAGTAGTAAGTAAAATGCCAGTATACAAAACCTCAACTATTTACGTAGTACAAAACCAAGCAGATTGGTCAATCCTTGTTTATTTCTCCATCTTATTCTAATTACTTTTGGTGCTTTTTTAGGGTTCCGTACCTCAAAAGGAAAAAACGGAATCCTTAAAAAAGTAATCCTTATAGGATTACTTTTTTGTCCGTCTGTCTGTCTGTCTATCTGTCAAGGCCCTTTTTCTCAGGAACGCGTGGAGGTATAACGCTGAAATTCATATCAAATACTCAAGTCTACTGTCCCTTAGAGCTGTGAAAAAATCAAACTTCTAAGCCAACGCAATCAAAAGATACAGCCGTTTATGTCACAAATTTTCGACATTCGCAAGAGAATCAAAACCTACAGGATACTTCCCGTGAACTCAGAATCTTGAAATTTGGTACAAAGCAACGTTTTATAGAACAGATAAAGGAAAAATTGCGAAAAGCATAAATTTTCAGTTACATCATATAATAAAAATATTTTTAATAATTTTAAACTTATATACCTACAGATTTGTTCGGAAACTCGGTGCGTGAGTCCGACTCGCACTTTGCCGGTTTTTTAATTTATCCTATGCTTCCGCAGCGCCACCCTTATTGGACGCGTTTTTACGGACACTTATTCACATTAACTTATGGTGGCACTTCACATGGCTATTTGTATTTGTGATTGCATGGTGCCGTATTTGGCAAAAAATTTAACGTACGGGCAAATAAACAATACAACCGTCCACACATGGAGCCAAATACCAAAAAATTAAACATGTTTGCTAGCAGAAAGTAGTTGTACCTACAAAATGGACGTTGCACTTGCAGCTCGATTTTATTATTTGAACACATGTTACTATTATATGTTATGCGTAAAAAAAATACAGTGATGAAAAAGCGACCAATAGCAAGGCGTTGGTGGATGCTGACTGCATAAAAATCTAACTATCCGTAAATGAAAATGCAAACCAACTTGGTTGGTACACATCAGCTGCACCTGATCCGGATCGTTCGCTTTTCTTTATTTTGGTTTTGTAACCTCGATACGCAGATGTGAATTTGAAACTGTATATAAAGGGTTATTATAGTATAAATGAATACATGGTTGATAATAATCCCTGGGAATGAAGTGGTCGCTTCCAAGCTGTTTCAAAAATAAATTTTGTACTTATATAGTTTGTACAACCATTAATGTAAAATTTGCTTTTAAAAAAAAGTCCCGCTAGGTTTCTTGCTGGTTCTTCCCAGGACAGAGTTTTTTTTCGAACCAATGGTAAAGTAAAAAATGACTTTCAATAAGAATTACACATGTGATCTATATTGAATAAAAAATTATTCTATTCTATTCTATAGACATAAGTAAGTATTTTTAACAGTGGTAGAGCCAGGCGGCAGCTTTTGCTGTCGCACGGATGGGCCGGCTTGAACCGGGGTGGTACCACGACCTCACAGAATACCAGCGTGAAGTAGAGGTTTACTTCTGCGTTTCGCTTGGTGAGTGCAGGTGGCCGGAGGCCCTTTTTACTGGAAATGAGGCATTCCATCCTAGTCCTCACGGGTGAAAACGCATCTGCATTTTGATCTGTAACAGAGGATAGATGTAGATGTCTATGGGCCGCAGCAACCGCTTACCATCAGGTGGACTGTGTGCTCGTTTTTCACCCTTATCCTATAAAAAAAAAAGTGACTCTTTTTTGACCTGCCCCTCGTTTCCATGGTCCCAAATGCATGGGTTCATTTGGTAAAGTTCTAGAAACCTTACAACGGTTTCTTTGTTCCAATTAATTTTCCGTAGATACCTAAATAATCACTAATAAAAGGATATAAACAGGTCCGTCCGTACTGGTTGACAGTTCGCGCGCTTATGAGCCCGACCATGTGTGGCCAGTATATTTGCGTATTTGCCTATTTGTCTCCTTTGATGAGCCTTGAAAAACCGACAGACGATCGGTAAGCCGTATTTGTTATTGGCTATATTTGCCAAATAGGCAAATACGGCAATAATTATGGCAAATATACTCTCCACACATGGAAGTTATTTGTCAAATACCCCAAATACGCAAATACAAATAGCCATGTGAAGTGCCACCATTAGAATATACTGGCGTATGGCCAGTATATTCTAAGTCTATGCTTATTCATATACAGAGATCATAGACTTTGTATCTTATAGACTAAAAATTCCGTGACGTCATCAGCGTGTGAAAGGAATGCACGTATATAGTTAGACATAAGAGTAAGGGAGAAGCAAATCTATATTTCTTGTCTTTTTCTAGGTATGCGTTTTTGATTGTTTTCCCTCCTTTATTTGACATTAACGATGTCAAGCTCTTGTAAATAACATTGATATTATAAGCAAACGGGTAATTGAATTTAGTGTTGTTTGTGGGTTTTAGTTATTAGGTAAGGTTAAAAAGATGGTAAGTTGTAGCATTTTAGGATGCAACAGCATCAGTCAACGAAAAATTGATAATATTACCTTTCATCGGTAAGTTTGTTTTGTGCTTACATTTGCTACTTGTACTGATTATTATCTATTGTTTTGAATATAAAGTGTAACATTTCACGTGTTTAACCCTTAATTTGGCACTGTATGAACCGTCATACATGAACTTAAAGAAAAAGATTTCTTAAAAAAATTACATCTTCCGTGTGGAAAATTAACATTCTTATGTTGCAACACTAACTGTTATTTGGTGGAAAAAATAAACACACATGTAGTAACATTTATTTTGACATAACTTGAAAAAAATGGCTACTAGGACAGTTACTATACTCTTTGATGGCTACCCGGCGGACGTCAACTGCGTTGTCCAAGGTATTTATTCTATTATTATGAATATTACTTAGTTTAGGACAGGTGTAATGACTAAAATGTATGCTTTATTGTGTAATGGAATAAGTATGATAATAATTGTGATGTTTCTATTGCATTGAATGGTTCTATTTTGATCACTAAAATGATGTATGACGTGACATACAATGCCAAGTTTGTAACGAAACACCCGCCATTTTGTTTGTATGTCACGGCATACATTGCCAATTTGGGGATGCTTTTTTTATTTACTTGGTTTTATAGCACGCTTTATTTTCTTTGTCGGCAGCAAAAATTTCTAACTCGTGGTAGTAGAATTTTGGCGCTTGTGCCTGCTGAGCATGCACCCTCTGACGGTAGCGAAAGTTCTGACGATGAATTACGTGTGCGCACCCCGCTTTCCGCGACATCTTCCTCTGCACCTTCTATAGATAGCTCAATGGAAAGGCTCAATATTTTAGATGATGATGAAGACCCCTCCGACCAGAATTTTCGACTCACACCAATTTTTCGAAGCGTATATTCAAGCCCGTCCCTAGAACCAAATTGTAAAAAAGTGCCAATCCTGAGTGACATTCCGTCACTCCCAGCAACTCTTGCTACTCCTGCAACCCCAGCAACCCCTGCACTTCCTGGACCCCCCGCACCGCCTGAACCAACAGCAAGTGGTTCCATAACTGGCTTAGTTGCAGCTCGCATAAGGGCTTCTTCCAAGTCGCGTCCCAGAAATACCAGATCGCAACGGCCCACTGTTTCTGCTGTTAGACGACCTATTCGAATCACCAAGTTCACTCTGAACTATCAGTGGAAAAAAACGGTTTTTCGACACAAGGCAACTGTAGAAGAAGACTCAAATCACACCGACATATTAAACGAAACTTCACTTGGTTATTTCTATAAATTCTTTTCCCCTGACGTTTTAGTAGATATCGTAGAGCAAACAAACTCATACGTAGTATTCAAAACTGGGCGCTCTCTTGGCTTGACCGAAGATGAATTGCGAGATTTTTTAGCAATTCATATTATCATGGGTGTTATTAGTATGCCCTCGTACACCGATTACTGGAGTTTGCGGTACAGATACGATCCCATAGCCGATTTGATGTCTCTAAAACGGTATCAACAAATCCGTCGTCATTTGCATTTTGTTGATAACAATATACAAGACTCCGACAGATATTATAAAGTTAGGCCTTTATTACAAAAAATTCGAGAAAATTGCTTAGCTCAAGATAATGAAAAGAAATACAGCATTGACGAGATGATGATTCCCTATAAAGGGACCAAAGCGGGTAAGCGACGTCAATACATGAAGGATAAACCCAACAAGTGGGGCTTCAAAAACTATGTTCGTGCTGGAGTGTCAGGCATGATTTATGATTTTCTTTTGTATGGTGGCGAGGACACATTTAGATTTCATACTTTTACAGATAAGGAAGTTTCCATTGGATTTGGGGCTCAGGTTGTCATTGCTTTGTGTAAAAGTATAAAAAATAAACCAGCTTTTGTTTTCTGCGAGAATTTCTTTACTTGCCCGGAGCTACTTTATATACTTAGAGAAGACTATGGAATATTTGGATTGGGAACAGTCAGGAGCAACAGGTTGAGAGGAGCTGACGCAGTTCTGCCCTCAGAAAAAGATATGAAAAAGAAACCCCGCGGCAGTTATGCTCAAGTGGTCTGCGATAAAAACCGATTAGCAATAGTACGGTGGTACGACAACAAAGCCGTAACATTGATAAGTTCTTACTACTTTTCTACTGGCTCTGCACTATAATAGTGCAGAGCCAGTAGAAAAAATTAAAAGAAACTGCAAGGACTCTAAAAACAAAGTGGATGTAGATTGCCCTCAAATTGTCAAATACTATAATAAACATATGGGGGGAGTCGATTTAGCCGATATGCTCATTTCTCTTTACAAAACCCCATTCAAGACACGGCGTTGGTACATCGGCATATTTGCGCAAATTCTCGACATATGTATCAATAATGCGTGGCTTCTATACCGACAAGATTGCTCAAAATCGCAAAAACAATGGAAGTCTTTCAAGGATTTTCGATTTGAGATTTCTGAGGGGTTGACAAAGTTCGGACGCACCCGTACCGATAAACACACAAAGCGTGTACCACAAGTAAACCCGGTAGAATCGTCACGCTATGACAGTGTTGGCCATTTTATGACAATGACCAGTCAAGGTCGTTGTAGGCTATGTTCAAAGCTAACGTCAGTGTTATGTATAAAATGCCAAGTCCGTTTGTGCTTTGTAACCGGAAAAGTTCTAGGAATTGTCAATTAGACTACCATGTGCGGGTTTAGTAAAGTTGGCCATTTCTAGGCGTTGTCACCTTGTTTTTTTTTGCATTCTAGAAGAGGCCTTTGCCCAGCAGTGGGACAGTAACATTCTGGTATTATTATTATCATTTTGTACTGTAATTGACTGTGTATGTCCCGGCATACAACACATTTCCTTAATGTTTTTATGGGCACTTGGCAATGTATGCTGTGACATACATTGTTTTTCAGGAAATCTGAAGTTTCTATATTTTTCTCACTATTTTTTTGTAACACCTATAAATGTTTACAATAAATTTTTATAAAAAAATTATGATTTTATTACATTTTATTCTTTGCCAAATTAAGGGCTAATGAACTTTGTGATGTATTTTGTCAAATATTTGGACTCCCAAATTGTAAATTCTTCATGATAATGCTCCTTAATTTAAACGGTCATTCGAAAACTTAAAGTCATAACAAACGTGTACTTTTTGATTTGGTAGGATTATAGAAACTAATTTTATACATATACATACACTTTTATGTTCAGTTTTAAAGGAAACTCCTTATTGCCCTACAACTCTTCAATCATTTTCCATATTACATAGACGTCACAAATAACTTTCATTTTATTTAATGAAAGTGGACGAAGCGAAACAAGTATGTAAGGATCGTAGCAAGTGGAAAGAAGTGGTCTCTGCCTACCCCTACGGGAAAGAGGCGTGATTATATGTATGTATGTATGTCACAAATAATATGTAAGTATCAACCTGAAAACATGTTTGAATTCAAGTACATAAACATTGGGCAAAGTATATTTAATTTCACAAAATATGTATTGCCTGAAATCAGATGCACAAAACTTTATTGCATTCCATTAATTCTTCTATACATTAGCAACAGTAACATTACAATATTTATTAAATAAATAAATAAATATGTCATGCTAATATAAAAATAAATATAAACATAGATAAAATAATAAATAAATAAATAAGTCTTAATCTTACACAATAACACAACGACATAAGATAATATTCTCAATTAATGATGTAGAAAAAATTTGATGATAATATACCATTAGTCAGTATCAAAAGTCAAAAGTTATAGGTTTTGTGATAGTTGCCTAGCTTGGCAGGAGAATTGGCAACTGCAGTTATTTGGAGACAAACTGTGTGGGAGTTCTATGTTCAGCTGTGGAGGACATAACTATGTTAGGCTGTAAATGTATTAATTAACAATATCTAACGCTTAATATGTACATAATTTTTTTAAATGTTTGGTATGAGTAATATTATCATTACATTTACATATACTTGCTATTTAATTAAATCAATTGATATTGTATTAGTTGTTATAGGTATTGTATTTATGCACAGATACCCATACTTGATTTTTTTTTGTTAAATGCCTTGATATAAAAGTGTACTATATATTTAATATATTAAGTAATTTCTTTTAAATATATTATTTCACAGCTATCTGTAACTGTTGGATAATCGCTACTGTTAGTAATTATAGGTAACCAACAAAACTTAGCAGTATATGCTCAAAACATTATGAGCCTCATTGTTTAGGTGGACTAAATATACTTAACTTATGTAATTTATAATATAATTAAGATATTTTTTTAAATGTTATAATTTCTTGTTGTTTCTCCATAAGTGATATAAGTTTGATCTTGTTAGTAGTTATGATTTTTGACATTGTTCTGTATGTATTAAAAATTGACTAGCATTGCTTATTTTATTTTCAAATCCTGACATTCTGTATTATTATGAGTTGTAATAATTTGGTTGCATGACAATGACAAAATATTTACTTATAGATGGATTGATTAAACATGAATCCTCATTTACAAATGTTGGAACTTTATCTGTACTACCATGTTTTATGCAAATAAAGATTTAAATAAAAGAAATAAATAAATAATTTAAAGTCCTGACCTAAATATACAAATGAATCATTTATTATGCAATAATAATTGTAAATAATAAAATTGACTGGAAATGCCTACCAATGGGACATTTAGTCCACCCTTAATCCCTTTTATAAAGGTGTTATAACAATAATGTGTAAATAAATTAAGAAATAAATGTAATAATTATGATAATTTTTATTTAATTGTCATAAATAATGTAATAAAGATGTTTTTGACAAGAGATAAGTATTACCTAACTAAGTATAATTTAGGAGTTGTACCTTATTATTTATACCATTAAAATATATTATATACAAGGCATATATATATATATATATATATATATATATATATATATATATATATATATATATATATATATATATATATATATATATATATATATATATACACATACATATATATATATATATATATATATATATATATACCATTCTAATCCGATTCTAACAACCAGCACCCAAGAATTTCTGCCATGCAAAAGTATAAATCAAGTTTACAAATGCATATTTTTGAGAAATTCTAAAGCTACTCAAACCAAGAATTACAACGAATGCTCTAGAAAGAAGACAAAAGTTTTGTTAAATTTGTTTATTAATGTGATGAAAAATTAATAAATAATCGTATGTTTATTTTAATGTTATTGAATTATATTTAATATATAATTGTGTTTTCATTTGTTTTACTTAATGTAACATTGTTAATATTTCTAAATGTTGTGTAAGTACAAACAATTTAGTTCTTTTTCCTTTTTAAATTTCTATGTATATTTTCATTTGAATAGAATATATATCTTTACAGTCTATCAAAAGTCCACTGTTGAACATAAACATGATTATAGTTATTTGACATAGTTTCAACGCTTGGAAAGCGGGTTGTCAACCACTGTTTTTTTTTATTTAGCTGTTATCTGAAAATGCTGCTGTTTATCTTCTTTGATATTTCCCTATGTCGGCTCATACACCACCCATGGAATGATATGAGGTAGCAGGTAATCTTACACTGCATGGTAAATTAAAATAGAATATTATGAAACATTCGTTTTTATTTTATATACCAACATATTACAAAAACAAACCCTTTGTTGTTGCTTTACAACGTATATTAACTAAAACATTTTACCACCTTAAGCATAAGGTAACATGATTAAGCCACCTAACCATAAGTAAGTCACCTAAAAAGGCCTTCCCTAGATATCCTCATAGGATGACTTTTACCATAGTTGCCACGCCTGCGTGTTAATATGCGTTATGCTGGTTGGCCACCGCAGTTATTTATTATCTGGGGGCACGGCAGTGCCCCCGCCAAGTCGAGCAAAAAAGCGGCACGGCCATACCATCCTTTTCTCGAAGCAGTTCAGGCCATATCTGAAACCCTATAACTTCGTTATGGATAAAATTAGAAGCCTGGATTTTTACTAACCAAGTAAGCATTGTATAGACTCGGTATATTTCAAATTTCATTAAATTTGAGCCAGTCGTTTAAGAATTATAACTAGTCAAAATTTCTTAATTTTGTCACTCACTGACTGACCGATCATCAAAACTCTGAGGCACTTCTGGCAGACATAGAAACTTCAAATTTGGAATACGATTATTGTTTAATATATAAATCAAGAAAAAATTAAAATATTTTACAATTTCAGTCCAGTTTTCGAGATACACCAACTGCATAAATAAGTTTGTAATCCCATATAAACATATAGTATTACAAAGTTATATTTGCAGTGAATGAATCAGTGTACCTATACTATAGTGTACTATATATGTATGATGGAATAATAGGTGTAAATAGCTACCTACATATAACTATCTTCAGAAAGAAATGAGATGCCATCAAAAACATAACTTGTAAAAAAAGCCAAGTCTCGCAATTTAGTTCTTCTACCGTAAAAAGTTGTGAGATCCATGTAATACCAAGTCGGTTAATTTATTCAGTCCATAGATTGATACATAGATTGACTTGGCAATCGCATGAAAACATAATATATCTCACAAGTAATACATATTATATTAAATTAGATTGTTTAGTGCGATTGCCAAGTCAATCTATGTATCAATCTATGGACTGAATAAATTAACCGACTTGGTATTACATGGATCTCACAACTTTACGGTAGAAGAACTAAATTGCGAGACTTGGCATTTTTTACAAGTTATGTTTTTGATGGCATTTTAAGTTTTCGTCGGGAAAGTGCTGCTGCCCCATCCCCATCTTGTATTATTGCTTACGATGCGGGGTAATATCATTCCGTGTACAGACAAATTCTCTTTACGCCACAACTTGCCGCACACAAGACACTAACTTAGCAAAACATTCAGGAAATCGCGGGAGTAGCCTCATAACCGTGTTTTGTACTACAAAATCTAAATGGAAAGACTTTCCTTTCGGAAGTCTGTGTTCAGCACTGAACTTGTGATGGAATGGTATGTTAAAACATTATTTTTTTTTTTTTTGTAAAACCAAAACTCGACACGAGGAAATTTTTGTTTATTATTGAATATTTTTATTCTTAATTAATATTTAAGTACATACATAACATATTGTTATTTATTAGCAATATCACACTTTGTGCTAGTAGCGTCTTCACTTAGTGCCGTCGAAATCCAAAGAGTTTATTGAATGTCCAGTAAAATCGTCGTTGCGCCGTTGAATACAGAATGATGATTCTGTTTTTACGCCGTTTTCGCCCGTAGTTTTTAGTCACAGAATGTATTTTCAAGAGAAATGAATTAATCATTTGAATTATAAAAGAACATTTTTTTATGGTAACAATTAAGTTTTTGTATGAATGTAAGTGCTGTGAATATAAATAAACCCATAACGGGGGAAATGGAACAATATCTGGTAACCCAGTGAAAGTACCTCCCGCCTATTTCTATCTCAAAAGCATACGCGAATGCTTTATCTAGTCAATCCTCAATCTACGACAGAGATAGTCCTCATTCTACTCTATACTCCATGCTCCGGAGAGCGGAACCTCTGGCCTAAAGGTCTAAATACCAGGCCATAAACTACAAAAAAAAAAGAGCGGAACCTCTTTTTGAAACGGTATATATACTCGTAGTATTCAGGTTATAAATATATATCAAAGAGAATAGGTAACTGCTTTATACAGGCATGATGATATAAAACAATTATGCTCATGTTCAACCAAAGACGTCTATGTATTACTAGGTACTAGAACAGCAATTCAGAACAGAAACTGTCTTTAAAGTTACAGCTGTAGATTGCGCGGGAGTGGACGCGGGCGCGTGTGCCGTCTGGACGGGTAGCTGGTACGGTAAATATGCCACGCAGTTGTATCTCATTTACTACAGTTGCTGTTCTTAGGTAAATACGAAATAAAGTTACATAATTATCTGAAATAAACTTCAAGCCACGTTGATATAGTGGGCACATAAATAATGACAGCGTTTTCTTAAAGCAGTGTTAGATTGTCGGTCGAAAAAAACGTTCGCGGTTTACAAAACCAAGAACTAGTCTTCTTGCCCGCTCGCAATCGACCGGTTCGGTTTCAGTTTATACAAAGGTACTCTGTGCAATCAACTAAAAAAGTTACGAAGGTATACCATAGAATTAATAATAGTTAAAAGAAGTTATACGGTGGTTACACGTTAAATTTGGCGTCAGTTCAGTCTGTGACCTTGATCACGTATAGACTGATGGCTGAATGATGGATGGACGGGAGGTATAATATTCCAACCGAAAACTTATACGTGATAAACACGCATACGCATTAGGTATGGATTATAACAAGAAAAAATTTAAAAATTCACGGCCAAAGTTGGATCTTAGGGTATTAATTTATAATATTCATTTATTTTCTCTTTCACGTTTTTTACATTAGCTTGGGGTTTTATTTTTTTCAAAATTACTAATAGTTTCTGCCGCGGGTTTGAATCCCGCATAGAACAAGTATTTGTCAATATCATCGTCATTACAGCCTTTCATAAGTCCACTGCTGAACATAGGCCTCCCCCAAGGAATGCCACAAAGCACGGTCCTGAGCCACCTGCATCCATCGGCTTCCTGCATGTCTTACCAGGTCGTCACTCCATCTCGTGGGGGGTTGCCCTACACTTCACCTACCGGTACGAGGCTGCCACTCAAGAACCTTTTATGTCATTTTTAATAAAAAACTCCTTGGTTTTAAAAATCGAATACCATTTATTTATTTAAAATAAGATTATCGGTCTTGTCACAAGGTTTTATCAAACTTGTTTAGTCGTAGAGAAAATGGAGTTGACTCGAAAAGTTTACACACGGAAAACAATTTAATATTAACACACAACAACTTGTAGAACTATAGATCTTTAACTTTGTCATTACAGCGTAACCTACAAGTTTCGGCGGCAGCGTTTTTTTTTATAGGAGAGGGGGCAAACGAGCATGCGGCTCACCTGATGGTAAGTGACTACCGCCGCCCATGAACAACTGCAACACCAGGGAGGGAATTGCAGATGCGTTGCCGGCCTTTTAAAAAGGAGTACGCTCTTTTCTTGAAGGTCCCTAAGTCGTATAGGTCCGGAAAATTCCACAAGGAAGTCGTGCGAGGAAGAAAACATCTTCTAAATCGCACAGTGGTGGACCGCCAATCATCCAGATGGTGTGGATGGTATCGGGAGTTCTGCCGCGATGTGCGTTCGTGAAATTTGGCGGCTGGGATTAATCCGAACAATTCCTCAGAGCACTCCCCATGGTAGATGCGAAAGAAAATGCAAAGGGATGCAACATCTCTTCGCAGCGCCAATGAGTCGAGCCGATCGGAAAGGACTCGGTCGTCGACTATTCGAGCCGCTCTGCGCTGGATGCGGTCAAGTGGAAGGAGCTGGCACTGGGGAGCCCCTGCCCAGAGATGGGAACAGTATTCCATGTGAGGCCGAACCTGCGCCTTGTAAAGTTGCAGGCGGTGTGCCGGCATGAAATACTGTCCCGCTCTGCTGAGCACGCCAAGCTTTTTAGAGGCCAATTTGGCCTTCTCTTCCAAGTGACCACGAAACTGCACGTCACTCGATATGCCGACGCCGAGGATTCCGATACTGGCTGAGGCAACCAGGGGAGTGCCTTGAAACTGAGGAGATACGACAAAGGGGTTCTTTTTAGCAGTAAACGCGTAAACTTGTGTCTTCTGAGGATTAACCTCTAAACAGTGTGACTAATGTTTCCGCCATTTTGCGTATCTGTGATGCCGACCGTCGGCAAGCGCACAGACAGGGATATTATAAGCATATGTTTTTTTTAAAGTTGGATTTCCTCGATTTTTTTAAAGGAATGCTGTACGCTTACAATTAAAATATTGGTTTTAATTACCTATTTTGTATATATCTTTACATATTTAGCATATTGGTAGTTATTTGCCATAGAAACATTACTACTTAATATGGGGTACAGAAAATTTTATTGTATTTCTTGATAATTTGTATAAAATAAAACAATAATTAAACTGAAACTAATTTTAATTAACACATTACATATCTAAGTTTACAATACAAACCAAAATTAACAAGGTCCTATACATTTATTTCACACAACACATGTTTACAAAGTTGACACAAAAAATACTTCCACTTAAAGTAAACAAAAAAGGGTCTCACATTTCTTGTTATCTAAAATGACCCTGAGCGAATGGGACAAAGACCTTTTGTTTGCAGCAACTTAAGCTTATAAGCTACAAATATAAATAAAAGAATCATGTTACATTCAATATAAATTTGAGTATGAGTGGAACAAAGATGGTATGTAATTTGACACCAAAATTAGTACCTCTAAAAACATGTCTATTTTGGATAATATCTACTTACAAATGGAAAAGAAATTATTGTTTCAAGATATACATTAAATTTAGTAATCAATTAAACAAAAAAAAAACAAGTTGTTTCTAAGAAATATTTCAAACATCAAGCTCATGAAAGTAGTAA
Source organism: Parnassius glacialis (assembly GCA_033319125.1). Lineage (NCBI taxonomy): Eukaryota > Metazoa > Arthropoda > Insecta > Lepidoptera > Papilionidae > Parnassius > Parnassius glacialis. The sequence continues at coordinate 56,001,492 of JAVANC010000004.1, forward strand.
ATATCTAAACATTTTAGCCTCATACATGCTAGCAAAGTGTGGATACGACTTGTCTTCAACAAGATGACTAGGTGATTTTTGTAACCCTCATTATTTTGAAACATTATAGTAAACATAACGGGTCTAATAATGACAATCACTTGGGATACTACTTAATATGACATAATTTTTAAATCATGCTTTGTTCACGAATCACAGCAAGAGGTAAAATGAACCGGCGGCTTGTAGGTTGAAGGTGAAGGTTTAGGCAGCATGTTGATACCCAAGCATGGTTGGTCATAATTTACCATTGTTCGATATGTACAAATATGTACAATATACACATAATATATGTATATATATGTACATGGCCACCGATCATGGACATATATATACATATGTTACAAAATGCCAAGGAAACGTACTGAAAATTAGGTTGAGCAACCCCCCCCCCCTTCATTGCGTCCCTAATTTTCGTACGATCCCTTATCAGTATAATGACGTTTGCAATTTGAATGAATGACACGGACCTAGGTTCCAACAATTTTATGATGAGCCAAAATTTCAAAAGACAAACATACATATTATAACTCGTTAGAAACAAATTTATCACAAAAACATAACCCTCTATCTGAGGCACTACATACATACATACGCACATACATACATACGCACATACATACATACATATACAAACTATAGTATATAAATGTGCAGCTTTTTGTTTTCCAAATTTCCCATTACGATTTCGATGGTAACACCTACCTACTTTAACCTTCCCATTAAAATAGCGGCATACCCTTTTTACTGAAAAGGAGGCATTCCATCTTAGTCCTCAGGGGTGACGATGTATCCACTTACCATCAGGTGGACTGTGTGCTCAAGTACAAGTGCTTTTCAGATAGACCTTCAATACTAGTGCCTAAATACCTTGTGTGTAAGACAGTGTTTTTGTGTAGTTTACTGTGAAGTGTGATATGACTCAAAGCAACCAAACACACACAGGGGCACGTTGCAGGCTTTGCAAAAGCTTGATGTTCGCTTTTTGCAAACTGAACAACTACGCCTCTGGTGCTCGTTCCGTGTTGTTCCCGGGAGCAGATCGTATTGCCCCGGAAAATGCCAGGTGTTCGGCAGTGCACGGGTAGGTGCTGGTGGTGTGTGTGCTGCCAACAATTCCCTCACCAAAGTTTGGCGAAAATTTCGGTGAGAAATTGAGCGGTGTGCCTTGTGGAGTATGTAGGCATTTAGAACACTAGCATTCAAGAGCTTCCTGAAAAACTTTTTGTACCAGATTTTGTTCCGCCTTCTTTCAATGGGGTACATGGCGAGCATCTGGTCTTTGCGATCAACCCCCCCCCCCCCCCCATACAGACATTATAGTCTGGTATGACGGTGGGCTTGTGTGTATCGCCGCACATCGCGGTTGCTAGCCCATGGTATGTCGAGACAAATGCCACACGGTTTTTGTCCCGGTATACGATGAGGTCCACATCCCCCGAAGTGCAACCGTTCACCTGACCTATCGCCATGTCTTTTTTCGTAAGATTCGTCAGCTCAATGGGAACAAACTGACGATTCGTTCGTAAGGTCCCCACGCAGTCAAACCCCCGAACTTTCAGTTCTCGCGCAAGCGCGGGAGAATTGTAGAAATTATCCATCCAAATCGTGTGGCCCTTATGCTCAAGACCATTTAAAAGTCTGAGCACAAGAGCTGGCACTTTCCCAGAAACTGGACTGTCCTCTTGTGGGTCTGAGGAGGTATCATGGCCTGCGTGGACTTCAAAGCGTCACAAGTAACCAGTCTGGGACTCACACACCTCGTATGTTTTAATTCCTACTGTAGCTGCTTTGTTGCGGATGAATTGGTTAATATCTAACCAACCCTTCCACATGGTCAGACTTTCATCCACAGACACGTTTTGACCCAAAACATATAATTGTTGGAATTTGTTGTTAAGGTGATCCAAAATTGGCTGCACCTTAAACAACTTGGCCTGAGCCCGTGTCATCAGTTCAGGATCGCAACCGTCATTATCCTGAAAGTGGAGACATTTGCTCAACAGCATGAAGCGGTCATACGTCATCGCCGCAGTGAACCCGGGGTACTGAAAATGTCCAGCGTGCTGTTCCAGTACTCCTCGAGACGTGATTTCACCACAATCCCGGTAGCGAGGATTATAGCGAAATACACGTGCAATTCACTTACGTCGGTGTCTTTCCATTTGGTGATGCGGCTGCTCGGACAGAGCGAACCGTCCACCAGCATGACCGTTGCAAGCTGTTGTGCATATCGATTCGTCTCCATGGCAATGTGTTCCATTATATCGCGATCCCATATGGCAGTAAATGCGTCATATGGGCTCGCATATGGAACCGTGGGCCCACAGTTTATCTGGGAGAACGGTTCCCTCCTCAGCTCAGGAGGAGTTTGAGGTTGCGGGAACCCCCTCCATTTAAAATCAAATTTATTTCCTGGCTCCGACATGGGACAGGATGGGGACGAGGGAGTATGGGTAGGTAAGGAAGGCGGAACAGAATAATCAGGAACATGGGATGTGGAAGGAATGGGACCGGAAGAGTTAGGGACAGGTGGGTGATCATTGGATGTCGGAGGCCAGGAAAAAGAAATAAATGCGTCTACTTCCCCACCTTCACCCTCATCCTCCGATGCCGCGAACATTTGTACCACCCTGGGGACTATGGTGGATTGGAGTCCAATTTCTTCTTCGCCATCTTCTTCGGAGTCCTCGTCGCTGCCTGTAAAATATAAGATAAAATAACCACATTGGCCGACTGTAATAATTTACGTTTTTTTTAAAATAATCTGTTACATAAGTAGTAACTTAATACAGTCAATTATTCTAAAAATAATTGACTGTATTAAGTTAATAATAATAATAATAATAATTTATTCAGATAGAAAAGTGATACAGAGTAAGAGTCAAACAATGCATCTTATATACTAAATATGTTCTTAAAAATGAACTTGCTTCCTAAGTTAGGGTAAACCCTGTGTTTTAGGTTAAGCAAAGCAAAGTTACTACTTATGTAACAGAATCAGTAACATGAGAGCTGATGTTTATAGAACACAGTACGGGTTTTATTTGTATTTTTATTAGCAGCTAAAGCAAAACTATTTTCCCTTACCATAATTAAGGGCGTTGGATATTTCAATATCCCTTAGAGGACGCGACGAAGATGACGAGGAAGTAATTCTAAAAGAAGAAAATAAATTATTAAGAATCAAAATATTAAGTAGACACTTCTGCACATAGAATATATATTTATTAATAGGCACTCACAGACGCCGTTTAGCCCCCATGTCATTGTGGTCCGATCTGAAAAAATAATGTTGTTTTTTGATTTCTATCGTAATAGTTATATTCGAACAGTTAACAGTTCAAAGTCAAATACTATCAATATTTAATAAAGCAATAAAGGAAAAACTTACGCATTTCGCTTTCGGGACGTTGGAGTCCGATTAGGTGTGGAGGTTCCACTCCCTCCAACTTCAACGTGTCTGTAAAACATAAATAGTGTTAAAAATACGTTATTTTATGACCAGTTACGAAAAGTTTAGCTTCAAAATATGAATATAAGTAAAAACTTACAAAGCAGGTGAAGGAACTGAGCAAAGCTCCATATCAACTACTGCTGGTTGGGCCGCTGCAGCTCGGTCCTCCTGAGGGCTCAGCGGCTGGGTCGGGTGGTTGCCGGTGAGGAGGTCCATGGACGACCACAACGACACCGGCACGGGACTAAAAAGAAAGTTAAATTCAATGCCCTGCACGTGAATCGAGTAACAAAACCAACTTCGAAGTGCTTACCCTCGCCTTGCGGCAGGCAGTACTCGAGGTCGCCGCTGAGTCAGCGGCCGCTCTAGAGGCCTCCCCACCGGCAACTCCCCCACCATGCCACAGTAAACTCTAAAATATTAATGCAGAATATTAATGTTGCTAAAAAAAAACGAAGAAACTTGTTAGTTGTTAAATTTGTTATTACGGATCAACAGCAGAAGGCCTTTCGGTGTGGCCAGTACCGCTAGTGGGCCCACCACGCGTCCGCGCACCACCAGTGTGCGCATGCGCCCCTTCACCACCAGTGTGCGCATGCGCCCCTTCACCACCAGTGTGCGCATGCGCCCCTTCACCACCAGCGTACGCACCACGCCCACGCCCACGGCCACGAGCACGACCACGTCCACCTCTTTAAAGAAAAAAGCAAAAACAAAAAGCATGCAAACCAAAGAGAAAATAAACACAAAAATGCAAGAGATACGCGAGACATGAATGCAAAAGGTGCCCTTAGAGCTAATTTAGTAATGTCCATGCGTAACTTTTTTAACTTACTATAAGACGTCTAGAAAATATGTAAATATTATTTTTGGAGAAATTTTTTGAAAAAAAAATTGGTTGTCAAAGTTAAAAATAAAATTATTTATTTTTAAATTTATCATCGTGCAACAAACACTTTTTGTCCCAAACAATTTTGGGCTTGGACGCTCTTCAAATGCCTTTATCTCGGCCCAGGTTCGTCTAAGTCCAAAATTGTTCAGGAAAAAATTGTTTGTTTGGGTGCCCCCCCGACACGACGCAAACGAAGAAAAAAGAAAAAAGAAACAAAAATGCTGTATTTTTATCTTGGTACCTACTTGGTACATCAAATACCTAAATATCTTTGCTCAGGTTCATCCAAGCCCAAAACTTTTTACGACAAAAAGTGTTAGTATATGCGCCCTCTACATGATGCAAACATAAAAAATAAAAAATTACAAAAATTCTGCTAAGTTTTTTCGCTCCCATATTTTATATTTATTTATTTTATTTATTTAATATTCTTTATTGCACACCATACAAAGCATACAGAAATGACATACTACAAAAAAGTATGCAACTTCCACTATATCTCCACAGTAACTAAATGTTTATGCAATTAAAAGTGATGTAACATTACATGCAAAATATTTAAAAATAACTTCAAACAGAAAATACAAAAGCGTATCTATAATTTCTAGCATGCCCGACATGCCGCCGTTATGACGTCATCAACTGCCAAAACCCTGTCTGTGCCCCTGCCGACTGACGGTAAAGAAATAACCTTCACGTATTTAGACCCAAAATTAAAGTTTTCAAAGCTAAATACACGTTTACCATTGTCATCCATTGCAAATTAATTACATTAGTAGCTTAAATTCTCCAAAACATTACGGTTTTATTCACTTTTTAGACCAAATATTGCAGAAATAAAAGTACGTTCATAGTTCGTTAGAGGTACGACTTTCCATTGACGTCAGTGGAGTTTGGTGTTGATACGTATTTTTACAGAAAGATTACACTATTATAAGCACACACACAAAGTCTCAATATACGGAAACGCGTAATTTTTGAGAAAAGAATAATTGAAAATCAATTATTCTTGCAATGTTTATGTCTAATCTGCTAATAAACTGGCGCCATTTTGTAATGTCATTGTCGACGTCAATAGGGATGTCGATTCTTTCCGAAAAAGGTCGTTTTTTAAATCGATTCAAATCGTAAGCTGATGTATCGATTCCTAAAAAATCGATTTCTAAAATATCTATATTTTTTTCATGTTTGCATTTATAATGTAAATATATATCCATTTTATGAGAAAAAAATCCCCTTCATCATAAAATATAGGGGGACTGATTCAGAAGGATTTCTGTATCTATTTTGAGACTGCTACCTCTCCGGCGCTGCGGGAAGAGCAGCCTCTACGCCTTAGCGTAACAAATCGCAGGCATCCCTCCTCGCCTCCGCAGCTTCGGCTTGTTGGTCGCCTTCGGCGACCAGCCTCAGCCGCTCCGGCTCGTCCGATGCCTACGATTTGTTACGGCAGGCGGAAGCTGCTCCCCCTACGCGCATCCGGCTCTATAAAACCACTCTAGGGGTAGGACAGACTCGTACCAGGTGGAGTCGGGGTCAATCAATTCGGTTCTTTGACATAAGTTGAACCTAACCTATTTTATTTATCTGCCCTAATAGGTACTGTTAAATAAAACAAATTTCAATAAGAGATCATTTATCATGGTATCTTTCTTGTTTTTCATAAAATGGGTTTATATTTACATTATAAATAGAAACATTAAAAAAATATAGACATTTTAGAAATCGATTTTTTGTGAACCGATACATCAGCTTACGATTTGAATCGATTTAAAAATCGACCTTTTTCGGAAAGAATCGACATCCCTATTGACGTCGACAATGACATTACAAAATGGCGCCAGTTTATTAGCAAATTAGACGTAAACATTGCAAGAATAATTGATTTTCAATTATTCTTTTCTCAAAAATTACGCGTTTCCGTATATTGAGACATTGTGTGTGTGCTTATAATAGTGTAATCTTTCTGTAAAAATACGTATCAACACCAAACTCCACTGACGTCAATGGAAAGCTAAGCCTAAAAATGTGCAAGTACTTACCTTTCCATGGTTTCTCCTTCAAATCACAACAAATTTGATTCAAGAAAACTTATCAAAGGCGTGACAAAACCGGAGTCGGTTGGTTTGACAGCGTCCAATTTGAAGTGCCGATATTTTTTTTTTACGGAGCAAAGAGTAACAGTAAAGCAGTTTGACACTGAGTATATATTATTAGTCTATGATTTCAAGTGTCGCACCTAAAAAACGCATCGTAGTTCCGTCGTAAAGAGCGCGAAAACATAAACAGGAAACGATGCCGACTGCTGGTCGGCTCACAGACGCGCAAATAATTTGACGTGCCGACTGCTGGTCGACGCACAGACAAGGGGTTAAACTGGACTAGATTTAGTCGCCCCCATTTCGAGACTTTGTCCAGCAAAGACTCGACTTCAGACACAAGTTTGTTCCGGTACTCGGAGACGTTTTCCCGAGAAATATTAGCACGGCCGGTGTATAGAGCATCACCAGTGCTGTCATCCGCATAGCAATGAATGTTACCAGTTAGCAACATATCATTGATATGCAGAAGAAACAGCGTTGGTGATAGCACACAGCCTTGTGGAACACCAGCGTTAATAGGCTTGTAGTCAGAACATGCACCGTCTACAACGACCTTGATGCTCCGATCTGCAAGGAAGCTGGTTATCCAATTGCACAATTTCTCGGGAAGCCCATAGGAAGGGAGCTTCGAAAGAAGCGCTTTGTGCCAAACCCGATCGAAGGCCTTCGCAATGTCCAGACTAATGGCCAATGCGTCCCTCTTGGACTCTACTGCCTCCGCCCATCTATGGGTCAGGTAGACCAGAAGATCACCAGCTGATCGACCCCGACGAAAACCGTATTGGCGGTCACTAATCAGCTGGTGATCCTCAAGGTACCGGATGAGCTGGCAGTTGATAATGGATTCCATTATTTTGGAGAACAAGGAGGTGATCGCGATAGGCCTATATTTGTACGGGTCTGAGCGGTCGCCCTTTTTTAGGGATCGGGTGGACAAAAGCTGTCTTCCATGAATTCGGGACTACGCCTTGGGAGTAGGAGTACCGGAAAAGACGCGTTAGGACCGGTGCCAACTCCGGAGCACACGTCCTCAGCACAATTGGGGGGATTCCGTCAGGCCCACTCGACTTCTGGATGTCCAGGGAGAGAAGTGCTTTGCGACCCGAGCGCTGTGAGAACAGCACATCCGGCATGGAGCACTCACACCGCGGGATGGTCGGCGGTGTTTTCCCCCCGTCATCAAGAGTCGAGTTGGACGCAAAAAGGGAGCCTAAAAGGTCGGCTTTGTCTTTTGCGTCATGGGCCAGTGAGTCGTCCTCCCTGTGCAGAGATGGTAGTGATGGCTTACAGAAATTCCCTTGGACAGCCTTGGCGAGAGACCAGAATGCACGGGTTCCCAAAGGAAGGCGAACTAGTTTCTCGCCAAACCTGCCTATGTGCTCTGACTTTGCCTTGGCAATAACTCTTTTGAAGGACCTGGAGGCGAAGTTATACTTCTTTTTAAGTGTGTACATCCCAAGTCGCCGAAGCCGCAGCCCAGGCTTGATAACACTCCTGCTTACTGCATAATGCAGTTTTACAGGAGCGACCAAACCAAGGCTGAGATCTGCCTCCGATGGGTACCACAGATGATGGAATAAATAGTTCCATTCCCTGTAGCACCACATCAGTGACAGAGTCAGCAACAGCGCTGGGATCATCCGGCGAGAAGCAAACCCGCCCCCATGGGTAGGATGCAAAGAAAGATCGCATTCCGTCCCAATCCGCCGACCTGTAATGCCAAACACGGCGGCAACCTGCAGAACGCAACTGCGAAGGGAGCGTGAGTGGCACCATACTCCGGATCAGACAGTGGTTCGAAGAGCCGAGAGGGGCATCGACGGAAACCTGATATCCGTCCGGATGAGAGGTCAGCAGAAGGTCCAACAGGGAAGGTGTATGATCCTCCACATCTGGAATCAGCGTAGGCGAAGTAACCAGTTGTGTCAGACCATATGCCAAGGCAAAGTCATAAACAGATCTCCCCGCTTGATCGGTTAAACGTGAACCGAGCCATTCGCCATGGTGGGCGTTAAAATCGCCAAGGATCACGATCTCTGCGGATGGGACCTGTTGTAGCAAGGAATCTGTAGCCATTTGGACGTGGTCGATGAGTCGGTCTGTTTCGGCATTACCGCTATGGGACCTATAGAGGCACCCGTAGACGCGCGGATGGTCGTCACTGTCTACGCGTAGCCAAAGGATGGACAGGTCCGAACCTTCAAGACTGCCGAGGCGTCGAGAACAGATGTCCTCTCTGACATACACGCAAACTCCAGCCCGAGGCACAAAGGAGTGCTCCAATTTGTACCCCGGGTAGGAGAGATACGATATATCAGCCGGAGAGGAAACCTGCGTCTCGGTCAGGAAGAGCAAGGCCGGCTTCGCCGTCTCGAGATGGTAGTAGACGGCGTTTAGGTTAGAGTGAAGTCCCCTGATGTTGCAGAAATTCACGGATAGCGTGGCAGGGGTCGCCTTGGTATTGTTGCTCAGTTTACCCCGAGCAGTTATGTTTTTGAGCGGAATTTTGCCCCCCCCCCCCAGAATACGCGGGGCAGCCTGGGCACCCACGCTCAGGATTGGATTAACATGGTCGTGGATGCTCAGCAAGGGATTCTCCAGGGGTACTAGTACCCTCCTGGGGTAGTCTAATGTGTAATTCCGCTACCATGTTGATGGGGGGGGGGGGATTGGGCCTCCGGCCACCTGCACTCACCAGACGAAACGGAGAAGCAGGGCTTCTACTTCACGCCGGTATTCTGTAAGGTATTACGCGAGTCGCGGTTGGACGAAAACGTACCTTTATCCTTCATTATTATAAATTATTTACAGAAATATATTTTAGTCTGCTACGACAAGTTCGGAATTCTTTATTATTGAACTTAATTGTGTAAAAAATTATCATTCTAATGAACAGGTTTTTTTTTAAATAAACTGTTGGGAAACAAGGACAAGGTACTATAAAACCGATTTTGTTAATTTTTTTGTAAATTAGAACAGCTACTTTGCAGTTTATGTGATCTTTTTTAAAGCAACAACGAAAAATCGGTTATATTGCAGCCGCCACCTTGGATTTACATTTTGATAGCACTATCGGCTTCAGCACCCTCAAAAACCATGAAAATGACACCCATGATGAAAAAATTGATATCTATTGCAGCCGCCATGTTGGATTTACATTTCGACAGCACTATCGGCTGCAACACCCTCGAAAACCATGAAAATGATATCCATGATGAAAAAATTTGGTACCTACTTCAGCCGCCATCTTGGATTTACATTTCGACAGCACTATCGGCTTCAACACCCTCGAAGCCCATGAAAATGTCACCCATGATGAAAAAATTGATATCTATTGCAGCCGCCATGTTGGATTTACATTTCGACAGCACTATCGGCTGCAATACCCTTGAATACCATGAAAATGACACCCATGATGAAAAAATTGATACCCCTTGCAGCCGCCACCTTAGATTTACATTTCGACAGCACTATCGGCTTCAACACCCTCGAAAACCATGAAAATGACACCCAAGATGAAAAAATTGATATCTATTGCAGCCGCCATCTTAGATTTACATTTCGACAGCACTATCGTCTTCGACACCCTCGAAAACCATGAAAATGACACCCATGATGAAAAAATTGGTACCTACTTCAGCCGCCATCTTGGATTTACATTTCGACAGCACTGTCGGCTTCAACACCCTCGAAAACCATGAAAATGACACCCATGATGAAAAAATTTATACCTATTGCAGTCGCCACCTTGGATTTACATTTCGACAGCACTATTGGCTTCAGCACCCTCGAAAATCATGAAAATGACACCCATTATGAAAAACTTGATACTTATTGCGGCCGCCATCTTGGATTTACATTTCGACAACCCTATCGGTTTCAACACCCTCGAAAACCATGAAAATTTCACCCATGACAAAAAAATTGATACTACTTACTTTTAGTACGTACTACTATTATTAAGTGGCGGAGCTTGCGAAGTCACTTATTGATTTCACGATGTCTGTCCGTCTGTCCGTCCGTCTGTCCCACGATTATCTCGAGAACGGTTTCGAATTTTCAAATTATGTTTTCAGCAATCGATTACTGATCACCCAGGCATCTGAACCTCCTATTTTGAATTTTTTTTTTCCCGTTAGAAACCGCTACAAAGCTGATTGTATCGCCACTTTGCTATGCTGTTAGCTTGCTAGGTTTATTTATTCTGTGCTTTTAAAATATTGTAATAAAAAAATCTCTTATTTTTATTATAATCAAGTATTTAAGAAATTTGGTTATTCGAATATTGTGTATTTGTACAGCGATCTTTTTGAGCCGCTGCAAACAACCGAAATAATGTCCACTCACGACGGCGACTGACGGCGAACTGATATTATATAATGTACTCTGTGACATATATATACAGTATCTATGACGATGGCAAACTGAGTTAGTGAGTAAACTACTCTGTGGCTGTAGCTCCCCATTTACAGAAATAATTCTATACAAGGCTACCAAATCAACGAAAATTTCGCCATTTTCATCATTCATGATAGATGAAGAGATTAAAAAATAGATTGAGTTAAACAATTGATATTTTCAAAAGTTATAGTGTTTACAAGCCTTGGGGACATGATAAATCCACACCATAAGCAACTAAAACCCTTTTTTTTATTTAAAAATAGCAATTAATCGATTTAAAAAAAAATATTAATCATTTATCTTTCTAACAATGTGCTTTTTATATAATTTATATGTATAATATGATTGCTGGATATGATTTCATGCGACAAAACGTTGGAATTTTGATTTTTAGGCGTTAGTAGAACATACCCACGCGCTTTGCGCTCGGCCTGCAAAAGGTTTATTATATAAATTATTAAAAGGTTTATTTAATATAGTTTATAATATTAAAGAATGTATGGATGATAATAACCCCTGGAAATTAGGTGATCGTTACCAAGCTATTTCTAATTTGTTGTGCTGTTAATTTGTGTAACATACATCATTATAAGCTGTTATTTAAAAAAAAGTTCCGCTGGGTTTCTTGCTGGTTCTTCCCAGGACAGAGGTTTGTTTTTCGAATCCGTGGTAATTAAACAAAATAGTGACCTTCAATAAGTGTTATTTATAATCTATATTGAATAAAAAAGTTTCTGTTTATGTTTCTGTTACACGATTGTTCTTTCCCTAAAAACTACGAGGGCGGCACTGAAAATTTCGGGAATCAAGGAAGTGACACAACATTACTATTTAAAAATGTATCTATTGCTTTTCGTAGTATTCTCCGCGAAATTTGATACATTTTTCCATACGATGGAACCAATCATTGAAGCAACCATTCCATTCGGAAGTTGGGGTCTCCAAAATGGCCGTTTTGTAGGCGTCCACAGCTTCTTCAGGTGATGAAAATCTCTGTCCACGCAATTTATTCTTTATTTTAGGGAAAGTATAGAAATCATTAGGGCTTAGGTCGGGGCTGTACGGCGGATGGTCTAATAATTCTATGTTTTCTTGCTCTAAAAACTCTTTTGTTCTGTGTGCGGTATGAGAACTCGCATTGTCGTGATGGAGGATGATGCGGCGGTAACAGTTCTCTTTACGGAGTTTAGAAACGACCTGTGGCAAACAAATGCTAGCATACCATTCTGCATTAACCGTTCTTTGTCCCTCAAGAGGAATAATCGTAACATGGCAAGTTTTGGAGACAAACGTGGCCACCATTTTTTTTGCAACACTCCGTGAACGAACAACTTTTGTTGGCTTTAACTCATTTTCGAACACCCAAACTCGTGACTGGTTTTTTGTTTCGGGTTCGTACGCGTATATCCAGGATTCGTCACCTGATACGATGTTGTATACAGCATTTGAGGATCCTGCGTGGAATTTTTCGAAAGTTCTGACGCACCAAGTAACTCGAGCCGCTTTTTACTCTTCACAGAGCGAATGCGGTATCCATCGGGAAAACAACTTTTTTACACCTAATTGTTCATGCAAGATTATTTGTATTTGACTCATGCCAATGTCTAAAGTTGCCTGCATTTCGCGATATGTCACATGTCAATCTTCCTCAATCAGCTTACGCACAGCATCAACGTTTTCTTGGGTGACTGCAGTTTTTGGACGACCTTGACGGGGATCATCACTGAGCTTGACACGTCCACGTTGAAATTCAGCAAACCAGCGGTAAATTGTGGTTTTGGATGGGGCTTCATCACCAAATGCAAAAATCATCCGGTCAACACACTGTTTTTGTGTTAAACCACTTCGAAAGTCATAATAAATCATCGCTCTTGAATTTTATCGAGTCAATTCCATTTTCTCAACGACTAAACAATTTTGACAAAATCTTGTAACAAGACCGAGAATCTTTTTTTAAATAAATAAATGGTATTCGGTTTTTAAAAACAAGGACTTTTCAATTAAAAAGATTTTAATATGACAGGAACAGTGGAAATATTCCATTCCCGATACTTTTAGTGCAGCCCTCGTAGGAGATGCATTTTACGCTATAGATGAAAATACTATTTTAAAATTTGACGTTGTCAAATGAATGAATATATTGTTTTTTTTATATAGAATAGGGTGACAAACGAGCACACAGTCCACCAGATGGTAAGTGGTTGCTGTGGCCCATAGACATCAACATCTATCCTCGTTTGCGAATCAAAATGCAGATGCGTTGTCACCCGTGAGGACTAAGATGGAATGCCTCTTTTCCAGTAAAAAGAGTCTCCAGTTCTCTACACTCACCATACGAAATACATCAGTGTCGAGGTGCTATTTTACGCCGGTATTCTATGAGTGCGTGGTCCTTCCTCGGTCGAGCCGACCCATTTGTGCTACAACTATACTACTTATATAGACGCAGCATGGCTCTACCACGTAGAAAACGCCTTCTGCTAATAATTCTCTAAATCTATGTGGAGTGCACTCATTTAAGGAGCGTTAATTCAAGTTTAACTTCTTTTCGGAACAGTAAAAAGAGTTTACAGGTTCTTTTCATCATCCACACGTCAATGGGAAACTTTAATAAAAAGTGTAGGCGTATCCATCAAAAGACTCTCAGAGATAAGATGGATTGCTCATCATGACGCTGTTAAACCACTGCAGAATAATTTAAAAATCTAGTATAAACACTCGAAGATATATATGATCCCAGCACCAACAGAGAAAACGTCGATACAAAAGAAGCAGTATTTACACTCTTACCAGCTTTGTGTGAATTCAGTTTTTTATGCTATCTTTCTTTTTGGTGTAAAATCCTAAAAGAAGTTAGTCAGACACAAAAGCAAATATTAAATAATAAAATAATAATCTAGATTATCACTGGAAAAGTATGTGATAAAATCAAAGCCCAAAAATTTTTCTTCAAAGCCAACGTATTCAACTAGTGGAAAAACTAATTCCTACGTAACAAAAAATGTGAGAATGTGGACATTTCGATTTAAAGAAGAAGAGGAATTAGGAGATATCGAAAATGTTTACCAGGAGAAATGACCCGATATGCTAGACTAACATTGCCAGAAGAGCTGCAGAGAGCTATGTTAGAATGTCTTGACATATTTCACGAGGAACTAGACCATCGCTACAGAGCAATGGATGATGTTCTCGTAACATTTAGTTTTGTTAGGCCTTACACTCTGCTAACGGCACCAGATGAAGTTCTTCGTGTAATAGTTCAAAATCTGACAAAAATCTACGATGATTTTTCTGCAGGATATATAATTTTGGCGATTTTAGGACTTGAAAGTTGCCAGCATTTCTTCCCAAGAAGCAGTTCAATGTAATTCATTTGGACTTTTCTCGTAAAATTGGGCTATTCTGAATTTGTTCGAACCTAGCGCTGTGTCTAAAATTTTTTTCTATTAAGTTTCATGTAAGGAAGTTTTTCAAAACTCAAGTTAATAACATCTGACTTAAGCTCCACAATGAGCCAAGCCCGACTAACCAATCTTTCTATTTTATCTATCGAAAATAATAAGAAAGTAAACTTTATAGAATATTTTAGCAAAATAAAGTCCCGTTCACAGAACACAATTAATAGCATGTTTTGTATTATTTTGGGGGGTACTTGATAGAAAACCACCCTAGGTGTCCCCCACGCTACGCCGCCACTAGTTATCGTAAGGTTTGATACTGTAGCGAAGCAATAATTAAATCAAAATATTAAACAGAGTTTAATAATAACACTATTCAGCACTTTCTATATTGAAAAAAAAAAACGCATTTCGTTTTCCGTGATGCTGTATACACTAATAATATCCTCAAAATATTGTATCATGGGACACTCTATTAGAAAGAAATGCAACGCTTAACTCGGTGCCTTTCATTAATTTCATGGTCACTGATTTAGGAACGTTTCTCTAGTATGAAGTGCGCACTCCCTATATTTTACAACCTCCTTGGGTGAGCCTTAACCAGTTCCACCGGGCGATTGTTTGCGTTTTTGGAAGATTTATCCAGAACCAAATATTCATTATTTTGCAAGTAGTTCATGCCTACAGCTTCGTTTCTGGATATTTTGAAATTTTGTGGTTTTTAGTGGTTGACAACCTTTTTTTAACTTGTACATGGTACTCTTTTTACGTTGTGGGTTTTAAATCATGTTGTGGAAGTATATTCTAATAAGTAAGAAATAATAGCACTCATTGCAATCGCTCACAAACTCAAGTTGTAAATAAATTTCTGGAAAACAAGTCTCCTGTTATAAAAAACCAATGCGTTAGTCTTATTTTGCTTAAAATGGTTGAACTGCCATCTTATTACTATCATATGGCCGAATAGACCTACGAAGTACCACGTGCTCTTGTGATATGGTATAAGGCTTATTTTTGCTTGAAACAGTTCGAAACCGTTCATGCATAAAAAAAGTTCGCTAATAAATAGTCTTTTAATCCGCCGCCGTATAGCGCCGGCGTTTTTTTTTCCTTTTGAAAACACTTGTTTTGCTATTCTTACTAATTAGACGTTTTCAGATCGACTTTACTTTTACATTTGTATAACATTAAATAATATTTAACATTTGTAAATATCAATGAATGATATACCGTTTTTTTTTCAAATTAAGGTGCTTCATTGTTTGATATTTATAAATGTTATTATTAGGTGATTTAATTTAATAAAAATTAAGGTTTCCAGGGTGATTTAGCTGTACCTACTTATATAAATGATTTTTTTATAACAACAAAAAATAGTACAAAACGTTTGTAATCTCTTCATAAAAAAATTCACTTTCTCTCAATTTCAAAGAAAACGGGTAAAAAAAACCCGTAGTTACCCACTAAAAACAAGTATCCTTCAATTTGTAACTTATGTTTGATGTCAAATAAACTTTATTAGGTCTAAACAAGTAAAAAAAGCATAAAAAAGGACATTACTTTTACACATGGCAGATGGCACAATAGGCGTGTTGTCTGTGGCGCTTGACACGCCCGGCGTGTCATAAAATATTTGTTGGCCGCCACAGCTAAAAGTTGTCGAAAATTGGTGCCGCAACGAATCCGTTAATCAGACAGCTGTATACATAATATGTCTAAGAGCCACAGCATTTACTTACCATCAGGTGGACTGTGTGCTCGTTTGTCACCTTTATTCTATAAAATAAAATATAGAAGTGTATAAATAAGTCATATTATAACGATAAAATAAAAAACGGTACATTTGTTTGATAACCATTTTAATTGAAAACTTAATCTAATCTCCAACATCGTATTCAAAGAGTGAACTTTCCTTAGTGAGAAAATAATAATAAATTACTAACGACTAGATGTGACGATCAGCACGAACCAAACACAAAAATCAACTTAAAACTGTCAAAAACAAAAGAAAGTTATATTATCACAATCATAATTATTTCGGATTACGTATATAATGAATGTTAATGTAGGTATATTTGAAATCTTGCAAAAGCTGTAGAAGTATAGAATGTTCGAGAAATATAGCTTGAGTAAACTCATATTATAGCAAATAAATTTTACATAGAAATTTTAACAGACAATTTATTTATTTTTAGTGCTTGTTACCCTATGGTGAAACTCCATCGTATAGATTATAGAATCAACACATGTACTTGATTGACTATAATTATTATTTATTTAAACAGATCGGTTTCGCCGTACGCCTTTATTCGAATACATCAGCTATTTTTGACTTATAATACAAAAAAAAATGTGTTAAATTGGTTAATAATTAATATGACAACCCCAAGGTTTTTAACCTTCTCAAGTTTTAATAGTTTCTCAAATTCATTTATTGCTGGCATGTTTACTAGACGAAACGTGGTAGATTTAAATGTTAAATAAATAAAAAATTACAATGAAACATTACATATTCCAATTCTATAATAAACCATTAAAAATGAAGTAAGTTTGCCGCATGATGGCGACGTAAAAGAATCCATCTCCCCATTTCGTTTGTGAGATGCGAGGAACCACCACAAAATCACCTCTTGATGACAGAATTATGAGGGATAGGTTGCAACGTCAAAGGTAAAGATGCAAGACGTCTGGACGAATGTCAACCAGTCTACCAAGTGTTGCGATTAAGACAAATGTTCCCTGCAATGGTACAGCACCAAGTCTAGCGCTGTACTTTTATGGGTAGTTAAAGCAGAAGAAAGATATTTATGAGAATATGTTAAGAATATGTTTTCAATACATACATTAACATTAAAAAAAACATCATTAAAATATTTACAATGCCTCAACTAAAACAGAGATTCGGTTACAGTATTAAAACTCTGGTAATATTTAGTAGCGTTAAAATTCAATAGTAAACTGTTTTGGTATAAAAAGTGGTTTAATCTGACCTTAAATTTAAAAATAAATACGCCGCGTCGTTTCGTTACCTACATACATAGAGATAATCTAAATCTATGTAAATCGCTCCGATATCTAAATCTCCTAAGTATACTTATAATAAATTAATAATTAAAGTTATATAGACAAAAACTGGCTGCAAATGTTTGGTTCAAATCTTGGTGGTAAAAATCATCTAAAATTTATAAGGAATGATTATAAAAAAAATTGTAGATATGTTCAGGAGGGGTTATAAAATGATATGCTGAATTTCTAACAGATAAATTTTGAGCAATAATTAATGGTTTCACAATTAACAACACACTTTGAAATATTTCAATGCTATTAAATTCCTATTGTCATTTTAAAATGTTGTCGATTAAAATTCCCATACTTGATCGATCAAATTTAGCTATGGCAACACAGCGCCGTAGCGTTACTGTCTACCGAGCCGATTACAGCTAAATTTCCGATCTTCTATCCATGGCTACTTAACCCTCCTAATTAGACTATGCCCGTCTACATTTTTAACTAACATTTTTATTTAACTTTCTACAACTCCAATAATGTTTAATTCCAATAACAATTATAAGTGATACCTGGTGAGGGTCATAGACAATTTTAAGGGTTATATCATTATATAGCTATGGAATCATAACACTATACATATCTTTCAATGATATACCAGCAACGTGGAAGATTAACCGAGAACATTCTTAGGAACTACCACTGACAGTAACATTTAAAGTAGAAAAAACTTAATATGATATTATAAATTATTAAATGCAAATTCTTGTATCACCGATAGACTTCAATATATGGACGTGGTTTGCAGCCTAAATGTGTTCCAGAAATAATAATTTCGTTTAGGAACCCCACTTAGTTTATCCCTAGCAAAACTACAACAATAGCGCATATTATGTGGTGATAAGTTAAAGGTTGAAACAATAGATTGAGTATCACATTCCTTTTTCAAATATTTTGTTTTGAAATAAAAAAGTACTTGATTTCTTTTCTTAATTCTGGATTCATGTGCCAGTATTGTCACAATAAATTATATTTGTCTTAAAGAGCAACAATACCATTCAAGTACCTATGTGACAGTAATCTAATGTTGCTTTTATACACTAATATGCAAAACGCTACAGTCTTTTCTATTTTTAAACCTAACCAAAATTTAAATATCCAATAACGACAATATAATGGTTATGTAGATAAGAAATATAGCCCTAATTAGTATGCCTCAGTTTAAATAATATAATATGTCAAGGGTTATTCAATTCTATGAAAGAGGAAACTGGCAACATAGGTTTCGACTTCACACAGTTTGAACTAGACAGTATGAAATTGTTTGAAGTTGAAATATTAAAGCCAAGTCAATCCGAAATATGTAAAAGTTATAGACATTTTAGATAAGATATATCATATGGTTAAAATTTAATCGTATTTTTGGGTTTTGTCAATATATACACAAGTTTATTTATTTTTTTAATTTAAGACACTATTGATGCTGTGAGGTATCATTTAAATTGACAAAGAAACTATGTTTGGACTTTCAATATATCATTTCTTTTTGCTAATATTAAAAGAATTGAACTGCATATTATTCATTTGGTAATTTAAAAGCTATCCCAACCGGACACATTTAGTACGATAAAAATATGAAAACTGGACCACTACTTATAAAATGCTCCTACACAATAATTGGTATATGTCAAAATTACAAATATATACTGGCACCCTAAACAATTATATAGATTATATCTTATTACATATGTCAATATATTATTATGTTCGAAAAAATGTCATATATCGAAATTAATAATGTCACAATCAAATCGATATATATTTTTTGAACCTTAATACTTCAAACTAAATCATACAAGACAAGTTTTACTGCCGCTTTATTACATATAGTACATTATTATATGTGAAAATATTAATTTCGGTAGTTAATATTCTAAGAAATAAATTTGTAATTACACTACATTTATTTACATACTTTTTGGAAAAGTAACTACGAAAATAAGGAATATATTAAAGGCAAAATCAACGTGTCTCATGTATGCGAATGTTTTTCTTTTTGGCATAAATTTGTTTCATTGGACAAGAGTGACAATGACGTATTATACGCGCTCTTTCGACGCACTCTTCATTCTAAAACGATATAACATTACTGTCAAAAATTGGCGCGAAAGCCATCTTTAAAATTGTATATGAACAGCCCGCGCGAACGGAACAAAAAGCGCGCGTAAAATTCTGCCATCGTACAGACGGTCAAAACATAATGTACAATTATTATTAGACAAACACATCAGGATTTGTATGTGCGGATAACGTCCTTTATTTGGGCCCTGCACAGCGGGCACTGACCCCCACCCTTACCCCTCCACTGTTGCACAGCGCATCTGTAGCACATGCACATATGTCCACACATATACAATACACTGTCTACTGGGTTTTCATAGCAAATTGTGCATTCTCCAGTGAGATTTCCTTCTCCGATAACCGAATAGATTGGCTGGTGATGAGACGAAGAAGGCATTTGGCGGCTGGTTGATGGTCCATTGGGTATTCTTTCGAGTCTTATAGGCTCTCCGTGCCCGTTGGGCATTTGAACTTGCTCGTTGGAGTTGTTCTGGCTTGTGGACGAGCATTGGATGTCTTGTCTCGGCCTCTGCTGCTGATAGGACTGCGGTTGAGAACTACATGAGGCGGGTTGTGGTGGGATTGGCTGGAATCCGGCCAGGCATAGCTGTGATGATGCTTGAATCGGCTGTAACAAAGAAAAATAAAATTTAGTTGACAATTTACTTATAAATTTAACCTATAATATAATGATTTTTTATGAGTATTTCAAGAGAATATTAACAGTATAACCATATAGTGGCTATGTAAGAGAATTCACTACAACATACGTGAAGTGTGGCAAGGTAATCTGCGTGGGGGGGCTATGTTGAGCAGTAAACTTTGATAGCCTATAGTAATCATGATGATAATATTAACAGTAAGAAATTGGTTCAAAATTACTAAACTACCCAATAACGGTCTATTGTTGCCACTCTTCGTTAGAATTAAATGTAAAAGTCGGTAAAAAATGAAGATTATAATTACCTCAATATAATGTGCGCTGGCTAAAGTCAATCCCTGTTGATGATTCGACAAATTCTGTCCATTTGTTTGTGGGGGAAGACTGACGACGAGCACAGTACCGCCTGCACCTGTCGCAATTGGAGATGCCGATCCCGCCAACACCCGCAATTGTTGAGGGGGAGTTTGAGCTGGGAGGATCTGAGAGCTTAGCATTCTGACTTTCTGAGTCGCCCCATATATATCCACGAAGGCCCAAAGCCTCAGTGTGTGGTCTACGTGCATAACAGTAACAGGATTGGACCCATTCCTGCTCACGCGCACTTCACCGTCCACAGTTAGTGTTACTGCCAACTCATCTCCTCTTCGCAGGCCGTTGGCAGCATCCCTTCTAACAACCCAGTATTCAGGACGGTCTAGTAACTGTTCAGCGTCGTCCGGCAAGTCGCAGGGTCTTAGGGTAGCTGGATCGCATGACGTCAGACCTATGGCTAAACTCCCAGCATATGCGGACTCCGTCGCTAAGATCTGGACCACGATCGTCTGTCCGGGACGCATTGGGCGCGCTGTGAAAACGTATCCCTGACAGAATTCCGCTTCTATTCTGGCCGCTACGCCCCTATCGTTCACGAAGTGAACGTTCCTTCCTTTAGTCCGGTGTAAGCTGAGTGGAGCTAATGGGTTTTGGTATCTGGGTGGAGGCAACGCTTCTTCTACGCTTAGAGATCGCATCCCACCTATGAGTCTATCATCTTCTACTAATGGGCTTTGCGTGGACCTCCTCATTTGATTCGGTGCTCTTGGATCTGCGAATTGGACAGCCGTACAGTTGCCATATACGTCTATTAAAGCCCACAGAGGGCTCCTCGTGTCCACCCCAGAGAAAAACAGTCCCTTATCTTCCCCGTTTATCCCGAAATGAACGTCTCCCGCTGAATTAACGTAGTAATATAGTATGTTATCCTTCTCGCAGAATCGTTCCCCCAACGCCTTGGCCCAGTTGCCGGGTTTGTTGGTGAGATCTGGACAAGCGTATTTGGGTAACGCGTGAGCTAATGTCGTGGGGTCGTGGGTGGTAAATCCGAAACGAATGACTCCACTCCAGCTGTTGGATATTTCGACGAAACGTACGCACACCTGGAATTAAAAGAAAAACAATTTTAACTCTCTGTAATATTACACTTGAACAACCTTGTCAGTTAGTGAAATAGGGTATTAAGTTCTATAGATTTTCTGTTCCTTTTAAACATTTACAATTTAGTTTAGGGCTAAGCACTCGTCGTTAATTTCACAATACAGGCACCAACGAAATAGTTAATTGCAATTTTAAGTGCTGATTAACCACGTTCTCGGTGGTCAAGCGAAACTGCGTGAGGACCCTGTACGTCTGAGGAATAAAAATATTTAAACATAAAACCCTCTCAGAAATGAGAGGAAGCCTGTGCCCAACAGTTGGATGTAACTTTAAGTACGTTAATGATAAGTGGTAAAATTAAAATTTTTGTACAACCAACTTCCATATAAATAATTTATTGTTGATTTTTTTAAAACCGCTCGACCGATTTAGATAAAATTTAAATGGGACTGTGGGAAGTATACGATTTGAAACAAAAAAGAATTTACCAAATCGGTTCAGGCGTCTTCGAGTAATCGGTGAACATAGATGAAAAAAAAGCTTGCGACGAATCGAGAACCTCCTCCTTTTGTGAATTCGGTTGAAAAGGAGAATGGTTTTATTTAAAAAATACTAGTAATGCTATTAAAACATTACTAATATTCCCTTTAACCACTTCTGGTAAGCTTAAAACACTTGTGTTAGAAGTGGTTCACGACACTAGTCGAATGGCGGGATCGAACCCGCGACCTTTCAAGTTCGCGGTCCGGGCCCTGCCATTGGGCTACTGACGCTTCGACGATTAAGAAGGATAAAGGAAAAGAAGTTCGCTAGGGTAGGACTATCGTGTATATTCTGTGTTCCAGTCTGAAGAATATAGAAAGTCTGTATAAGTGCAGACTGTAAGGCATTCCATTTCAGTCCTTCGAGGTGACGTCACGTCTGTAACGTTCTTTATTTGACTTGGTATGTCTATACGCTGCAGTACTCTAACAATCAGGTGGATAGTAAGCTCATCTCTCTCTTCTTTTTTTTAGTAAAATATAGAATTTACATACGTTAAAAGGTATTTTCTACCGACTTCAAAAAGAAGACGGTACTCAATTTGACTGTATGCTTTTTTTGTGTGTTACCTCATAATTTTTTACTGGGTGAACCGATTTCGATAATTCTTTTTATATTTGAAAGGTGGTGCTTCACATGTGATCCCACATAAATTTGATCAAGGTTCAGCCTTATTTTTTGAGTTATTATTGATAATTTATATTTAAGTCGGTTGTACAAAATTTTTAATTTTAAATTATTCTTTTTTCATGTTACATTCCTTAAAGCCTTATAAAAGTCCACTGAAGAATACAGATCTTTCTTGGACTTGCCGTAATTCCCACGCTTCCAGGTGCATTGACAGCTGCAGTTTTTTTTCTAGATAATAGGAAGACGCTGCTACCCATCTCTTGGTTAGTTTCCCCTTGTCAACCCTCACGGGTCGACATGGAGTAGTGGATATTCTAACACTGCCACTAACGTTCATAGATATTGTATTTAATCCAAATTATGCCAAATATGCACTTACTTTTTCATTAACCCTAACTGGCCTAGCGCTGAACGCGACTCCCTTGCAGAACGATTCAACGCGGCGCGCTGTGGTGCCATCTCGTGAGATCCTTACGTTCTCTCCATGCACCGCGTGGAAGCTGAGGGGCGGTAGATTGTTGGGCGCGCCACCAGTGCATGAGGTTCGGGGTGCTGGAACAAAAAGACAGTGACATTGGTTACGTTCACTTCACATATACAAGTCACCGTGTAGCGGTGGCGTATAAGAACTACAATAAACATATAACTAAAATAATCACACAACAACTATGGCTAATACCCCTTTATTTTTTATTTAATTAAAAATTTATATTATTAGATACAAAATTTTCATTGTGTCATGAGGAAAACTTACAAAGTTGTAGAATTTTAATACAATTCTGACCGCTTTGGAAGTTATTAATTATTTAATTACAAGTAAAAGGCCAGTTACGTGGGCTAAGCCCACTCAGGACATGTTATCTTTAAAATCACTTGTCAAATACCTTTAGATTGATATAAAATAATAAGCAAAAAGTCCAAAGTCCAAAAGTGTTTAGATAATACACACATCTAAAATGACAGGCGTTTTTTAGGGTTCCGTACCTAAAAAGGAAAACACGGAACCTTATATGATCACTTTGTTGTCCGTCTGTCTGTCTGTTAAGACCCTTTTTCTCAGGAACGCGTGGAGGTATCAAGCTCAAATTCATATCAAATACTCAGGTCTACTGTCCCTTGAAGCTTTGAAAAAAGAAAACTGCTAAGCTAACGCAATCAAAAGATACAGCCGTTTATGCCGCAAATTTTCGACATTCGCAAGGGAATTGAAACCTACAGGGTACTTCCCGTGAACTCAGAATTTTGAAACTTGGTGCGAAGCAACGTCTTATAGCACAGATAAAGGAAAATTGCGAAAAGCATACATTTTTAGTTACATCATATAATAAAAATATTTTTAATAATTTTAAACTTACTACCCCTTTCCTCATGGACACGTAGTGGTATTATATTGAAATTCATATCAAATTTGTACGGAACCCTCGGTGCGCGAGCCCGACTCGCGCTTGGCCGGTTTTTTTTAACCATTTCAAAGACTTAATTTACAAATATTATTTACAAATTCGACAATAATGACACTTTTGCAAATTTGTCGGATTGTGATGTTTATTAGGGCCCAGTTCTTCACGTCATGTAGTTAAGAGGACATTTGGCAATATTTAAAAACATCGTCATTTTTCTTTACGAAATCTTCAGGTTTATCATGAAAAGTAATGAAAGTATGTTCGGAATTTTACTAAAAAACAACCGAAAATGTTGCATAGCGAAAAGAGTACCTACAAGAATACAAATTACAACAAAATTGTATTTTCGCGAAAATATAATCCCCTTAGACGAACAATATTTCTATTGTAGTCTCCCCTCGGTTATTCGTGAGCGTCAAGATAGCCACCCTTAAAGATGGCGGCCACCTGCGCGGCAGATGCGCGTGCAGAGCAGCTTGCGCCAGCGCCGTAATGTCAATTAAAAATATGCCTTTGATCGTCTACGGAATTCTACTTACAATGAACTTTTTAAAAATTGTCTTCAAATACGCTAAAACAAAAGGAATTCTTAGAATCAATGAGGCTGTTGACTGTTATCCGTGTCCCCAAGTTTATGGAACTCACAGATTATGGTCCTTCCGTAACACTTTTTTTTAAAGATTAAACCTTTTATGATGATTGTTTTCGTCTAAATACCTTTTGAATTATAAAATGTAATGTAATCTCTAAAATGATTAAGAGTAATCTATAACTGGACCAACTTTTTTTATATAATAAGGGTGAAAAACGACCACACAGTCCACCTGATGGTAAGTGCTTGCTGTCACCCATAGACATCTACATTTATCCTCAATTAAGAATTAAAATGAAGATGCAATGTCACCCCTGAGGACTGAGATGGAATGCGTCGTTTCCAGTAAAAAGGGTCTCCAGTTCTCTACACTCACCATACGAAACTCAGCAGCATTAAGCTGCTATTTCACGCCGGTATGCTGTCAAAGCGTGGTCCTACCCCGGTCGAGCCGACCCATTCGTGCTGCAACCACAACATAGCTACAGCATGGCTCTACCACGTAAACGAAAACCTACTATTTGTACATATAGAATTTATATAAAAAAAAAATGGTTCCACTTTTTACAACATTATTTCAGAAATTTACTTTCTATCAAAAGACTATTATGCCTATCGTTAATGGTGATATAATAATATCACCAGTAGAAAAAAGAAAAACATGTGCTTAGAACCATGGAAGAGCTTCATACATTACAGCATTCACCCGCATTAGAATTTTACCCTCTATTAATCAAGAGGAACACCCCATTGTGTACGCACGTGCTAGTTCCGCCACGTTTCCGATTACATAGTACAGCGTGATTTAATCGGGAAGTAATACCTATACATATTGCATTTTATTTTTAGCGCCAAATAGACTGAGATGAGGCATCGTCTCCTGTAATTTGGCGCGTTATTTGACAGTTATGGTGAAAACTATATTTTAATATACTTAATATTTAACACTGATATATTTGCTATTTAAAAATGTAGCCGTGGTAGCTCAGGGGTTAAGCGCTCGCTGTGAATTTCACAGTACGCGAGCAACCCGGGTTCGATCACCGCCGGCACCAATGAAATTATTAATTGCTATTTCAAGTGCTGATTCGACACGCGCTCAGCAGTGTAGGAAAATATCGTGATTCGTGAGGAAACCTGCACGTCTAAGAAATGAGAAAAAAAAATCATAAAATATAACAGAGCAGAGCAGCGGACATTTCCTTCCCCTAAAACCCTCTCAGAAATAATGGTGTGTCCTCCTGTGCCCAGCAGTGGGACGTATATAGGATTGTAACTTTAACTATATTTTATTTACTATATAAACAAAGTATATACTTAAATAACGTTACAAAATATAGGGTAATTGAATGTTTATGGTTGGTTATACATCCAATAGAGAAGGAGAAGAAAGTATTTTTTTTCTCCTTTTTATTTGAAGTTGCAAATTAAGTTAATTGCTTTTACCTTCAAGTTATTAGTTTCTATTCCTGAGACATCATTACGAATAAGTCCTCAATAGCTGAATACGTAGGGGCGTAGTTTAAAAGCCAGGTGCTGAACTGTTAAAAGTATGGAGGGTGGGCGCCATTTTGATTTTAGAGGGGACCTGACATCCGCCGGATGCAAATCGATGGATTACCTTTTCCTACCAAGCTTAACGATTTTGGGGGAGGAAATCGGAAGTGTAATCTTTTGTGGATCTATTTATTTTGTAGGCAAAGGTGGTAAATTCACAGTGCCCCACTATGTTCTTGATGTTCACCATGTTGTTCTATATACTTGAACTAGCTGGCCAGGCAGACGTTGTTCTGCCCTTTCCTATGACCATTTGCTTTCCTAAAAAAACTCCTGAGATAAGCAATAAAAAAATTGAGGGTCACTTATCTGGGTAAAAACTATCCTATCTCTCAAGTTGGACCAAACTGCACATTGACCAAAAAATTCATTGAAATCAGTTCAGTAGTTTACGAGTTCATCGCGGACAAACAACGTGACACGTACTTTTTATATATAAACTAGCTGACCAGGCAGACGTTATTCTGCCCTCTCCGAACGACCATTTGCTTTCCCAAAAAAACTCCTAAAATTAGCAATTAAAAAATTGAGGGTCACTTATCGGGATAAAAACTATCTTATCTCTCACGTTGGACCCAACTGCACACAGTCTGCAAAATATTTTTGAAATCGGTTCTATTTGTTGAATAATTCCAGCAACACGTGGTAGTTATACTACTAAATTGTAGCTTATATTAAACGTTTGCATTTTTAACATAGCGCCATCTATTAAATATTTACTCAATCCAGTCAACAGATATCATCAACTGACAGAATCGTTTGGAGCTAACAGATAATTGTGACTGTCAAATAATAGACAAATAATTTTCAATAAAATAATATTGTATTGCGACTATAAATTGAGATAGAGCCACGCGGCAGCTTTTGCTGTCGCACGGATGGGCCGGCTCGAACCGGGGTGGTACCACGATCTCACAGAAAACCAGCGTGAAGTAGAGGTTTACCTCTGCGTTTCGCTTGGTGAGTGCAGGTGGCCGGAGGCCCTTTTAACTGGAAATGAGGCATTCCATCTTAGTCCTCACGGGTGACAACGCATCTACATTTTGATTTGTAATAGAAGATAGATGTAGATGTCTATGGGCCGCAGCAACCACTTACTATCAGGTGGACTGTGTGCTCTTTTGTCACCCTTATCATATAAAAAAAATATAAGCTATTCTATCTTTTAAGTTGGACCAAACTGCACATTGACCAAAAATTTCATTGAAATCAGTTCAGTAGTTTAGGAGTCCATCGCGGACAAACAACGTGACACGTAATTTTTATATATAAAGAAGATAAAGATTACGTGTGTGGGAACAGCTATGGCAACAGATAAGTACATTATTAGTTTACTAGCATAAAGACAAAAGAGAGAGAGAGATATATATATATATATATATATATATATATATATATATATATATATATATATATATATATATATATATATATACACATAAAACAAAATTAAAGGCAACACGAAGCACCACAGTTAAAATGACATGTAACAGAGAACGTCAACGCAAAATGTCAGCTTTTACGTCACCAACTCTTCCTGATGGGACGGCAGTACCTAAGTTTAGACTATCTGACGTCAATGCCGGTCTAGATCTCGAATAGACCCGCAGTTATGCCGGGAACGGATTAGACAATGTAGTTAAGAACAACGATGTACAATAGTTATCTATCGACACTAACTAATTTGCTAAGCAGTACTCATATACAAGGATGGTATTCTTCAAGAGACTTTTCTTATAGGATACGGGTGACAAGCGAGCACACAATCCACCTGATGGTAAGTGGTTGCTGTGGCCCATAGATATCTACATCTATCCTCGTTTGCAAATCAAAATGCAGACGCGTTGTCATCCGTGAGGATTAAGACGGAACGCCTCTTTTCCAGTGAAAAGTGTCTCCGGTTCTATACACTCACCATACGAAACACAGCAGCCTTGAGCTGCTATACTGTGAGTGTGAGAGCGTGGTCCTTCCCTGGTCGGACTGACCCATTCGTGCTACAACTATACAACAATTAATATAGCTGCAGCATGGCTCTACAACGTCGAAAATAATGTCAACAATTCTGTGATGTCTTTTGGTAAATTTTGACCGCAGTTAGTAATAAGAATGCTCACAAGTATATATAATCAAATATAATCTCATTTAATATATTTTGTAAACTACTATATATAAGAGTGTCGTAAATTAAATAAAACGTTGGCAATCTTAAATTTTCTATTTACAAAGTTACCGCCCCCGCGAGCAAGCTAACAGATGCGTGGTTACAGGGCACCTCTCAAGGGGATGAAGATAATTAAGTGCGCATTGTTACCGCACTGGGGGCGGTTTTGCGTCATCCAATAAATGTCTTGCAATGTTATTTCGATAGAAAAATTATTAGCCACAGTGGCTATTCATTAAAACAAAACTAATCAATTGCTATCCGTTGGTCTCGATAAAACTCAAAAATGACTCGACTGATTTTGATGAATTTTTGCGTGTTTGAGTGGTTGGTTTAAACTGGATGGTTTAAACGATTGGACCCGATGAGTTTTTTTATAGGATAGGGTGACAAACGAGCACACAGTCCACCTGATGGTAAGTGGTTGATGTGGCCCATAGACATCTACATTTATCCTCTTTTGCGAATCAAAATGCAGAAGCGTTGTCTCCCGTGAGGACTAAGATGGAATGCCTCTTTTCCAGTAAAAAGGGTATCCGGTTCTCTACACACACCATACGAAACACAGCAGTGTTAAGCTGCTATTTTACGCTGGTATTCTGTGAGAGCGTGGTCCTTCCCCGGTCGAGCGAACCCATTCGTGCTAAAACTATACTACTAATATAGCTGCAGCATGGCTCTACGACATATAAATGAGTGGCGCTGTTGTCGAGATCCAGAAACCACCCGTGCGAAGAGGGGGCGCATCGCTAGTTGAAAATAGTTAGGCAAGAATGAATAGGCTTTTGTAACAATAAGATATTGCGATTTATATGAGTAAAAAAATGTGTGTAAAAAATGACGAGACATAAAATTCATCGATTGTATATTTATAATTAATTTAATGTCTCGAAATAGTTCACCGGAAAACTTTCGTACTTCAACTGTGCTTGTGAAATAATACTAATTCATATATGATTCCCGAACGAGAAGTCGGGTTTTGACCCTTAATATAAGCTTCTTTCTTAAGATACGTGGAATATCTACATGGAGTAGGACATAGGCAGTTTACATTGTAGAATAGAATAGAATATTTTTATTCAATTTTGATTTGATTATAAATAATTCTTATAGAGTAACTTTTACTTTTACAACTGGTTCGAAAGAAAACCTCAGTCCCGGGAAGAACTAGAAAGAAACCTAGCGGGACATTTTTCCCACAGTAACGTTATACAATATAAAATAGCTTGGAAGCGATCACTTTATTTTCGGGGGTATTATCAGCCATGTTTTTTTTTAATAGGAGAGGGGGCAAACGAACATGCGGCTCACCTGATGGTAAGTGACTACCGCCGCCCATGAACAGCTGCAACACCAGGGGAATCGCAGATGCGTTGCCGGCCTTTTAAAAAGGAGTAGGCTCTTTTCTGTTATCTTTTATGTTATCATTTATATCATAATAACCCTTTTTAAAAAGTTTGATTTGTAAACATTTTGAACATAACCTTTGATATAAGTAAACGAGATTAGTTCATTTTGGTATTTCCTGTAGTCGTCTCTTAGTGCCGTAAAACCGTTACCTATCAAAAGTCCACTGCTAAACATAGACCTGCCCCATAGATTGGCTCATAGGCAGAAATTTGCCATAGTTCACCTCTCTGTGTGTCATGTGCTCCTGGTAGATTATCTTCGATACATCTATCCACCACAGACAGACCAAGTGCAGCTGAACGTAGGCCTCCCCCATATATTGCCTCATATATTTGGGGATATTTGCCATAGTTGCCACGCTTAGCAGACGAGGCAAACGCAGTTTTTTTTTAAATTGTTATTAGGAAGACGTTGCTGTGCATCTGTTTTATTTTTCTCTTTCGTCTCTTACGGACACCTACGGAACGATATGGGACGGTGGATATTCTTACACCGTTACTACATGGTCAGCCTCTTACGATCTTCACGATGGATATCTTTGTCTAACCTATAGAGCGTTCAAATCTAGTAATTTCGAAATTTGAGCCACGTGTACGATCGACTCCCAACACCGGAGACGCACATAGCTGCACTTCCCGCCTCAGTTGTGTAAGAGAGGATGCGTTATTGTTTTAATAACCGTAACTGAGAGGACGTGGCAGGAGTCACTCTTGCGTTAACAGTTTTTCCTGTTTCGTGGTTTGTGTCTCAGTTGGTTTAGAATGATCGAACATAGGTCTATGGGACACAGCGTTCACTTACGACCCGGTAAACTTTGCAATTTGACAAATTTTTAAAAAGTGACATAATGAGGGCCAATAATTTTCTGCTCACCAGACATCACTAGTAACACTGAGGTAGTTTTTTAAAATATCATTTAATTAAGATATTAGTTTTTAATAAAAGTTTATCAGTTTCTAGAGTATTATTTTAATACACAAAACAATGCTTCAGTGGCTAAGATGTTTTTAAAAGTCTTTTTTAATAGGTCTTTGTTCAGTGGTGTGCTCTTTAATCTTTGCAACGAAGTTCCTTATCGGACGGTATGGATTTGGCGGATGGGGGCTAGGCTAGGCGACACAAATTGTAGGATTATTCCGTCAAGACTCACGACCCCTCCCTCTCCGCGTAGTATAGACGGCCTTGGCGGCTATAAGGAAGCGAGGTGGAATAATATCCATCTTCCTCGCACTTTTTCTTATCTTGCCATGTAAGAAATATTATTTTATTTTAAATGACGCTTCATTTTAATAGACGCTAGTAATTCATTTATTTGTATTTGTAAATCAAAATATAATACATCTATCAATACTAATATACTACGAAAGGAACTTCGTTCCAACCGAGTGTTCAACGACACTCTCGCATGTTTTTTGTATTACTTTCAATTGGCGATATATTGACGATGAGCCAAATTTAAAATACCTTTAACTGACAATCATGTATGCGTAGATATATGGATGTTAAAGAAGTAACAGTTTTGTCAATATCGAGCTAAACAAAAAGTCCGCAGTCTCTGTCTACCCCTGTAAGTAACGCGCGTTACAGTTTATTTATGTATGTATTTATATATTTGCCATTAATTGGTATTAAGAATTCAGGCCCAAGTCGGCGCCAAGCATTTTATTTTTATAGAATAGGGTTACAAACGAGCACAGTCCACCTGATGGTAAGTGGATGCTGTGGCCCATAGACATCTACATCTATCCTCGTTTGTAAATCAAAATGCAGATGTTTTGTCAGCCGTGAGGACTAAGACGGAACGCCTCTTTTCCAGTAAAAAGCATCTCCGGTTCTCTACACTCACCATACGAAACACAGCAGCCTTGAGCTGCTATAGTGTGAGTGTGAGAGCGTGGTCCTACCCCGGTCGAGCCGACCCATTCGTGCTACAACTGTAATACGAGTATAACTGCAGCGTGGCTCTGCCACGTAATTATTTTCACAGGCGGATGAGTGTGTTGTAATATATTGATCAGTTCGGCCGTCTCGATGCTTTAAATGACGTGTGCACGAAACACAACAGGCCATCCTTCATTTTACGATGTTTACATTGCAATCATGCACGATACTTTTAATAGAACCGATCGTTCAATGAACCATCTCGCTATTAATAATTGTCTAATCCGTACCGCCTTGTAGACAGCCACGAGCCTCGGTGCATCTCGGGGAATAAACGAGTGTTTAAAATTTAACACACGAGGAATCAGAGGCGATATCCACTGACATAATGTTTTTTTTTCTACCAACTTCAAAAATACTACTCAATAGGTACTAATAAGACTCTTTTGTTTTTTTAAATGTGTTTTATCTCATAACTTTTTTCTACATGAACCGATTTTAACGGTTCTTTCTTTATTTGAAAGCTGGTGCTTCTGATGTACGTCTGCAATTTGATTAAGGTCTGACCAGTAGTTTTTGAGTTATCCTTAACAATTTATATTGAAATCGCTTGTACAAAATTTTTAATTATACCACTTGTTTTAAATGAATATAACTAAAATTAAAATTAAAAAAAAACTGTACAGATTTTCTTGAAACATAGCTAGGAACACTCGATTAAGACACCTTTCAAACGACAAAAACTAAATCAAAATCGGTTCATACATACGTACGGGAGCTACGATGCAACAGACAGACACATAAATGCATAGACACATATATATATATATATATATATATATATATATATATATATATATATATATATATATATATATATATATATATATATATACACAGATACATACTACAAACATACAACACCCCTCTGTTTTTATCGACCGTTAAAATCTGAAGTCGCCAACGAACTTACCACAGTCTATCTATAAAAAAAAATGTTAGAGGTTTGCAGTTATGCACGGCAACATGGAAAAACTACTGGATAGATTTAAGTTAAGTTTTAACAGTGGTAGAGCCACGCGGCAGCTTTTGTTGTCGCACGGATGGGCCGGCTCGAACCGGGGTGGTACCACGACCTCACAGAATACCAGCGTGAAGTAGAGGTTCACCTCTGCGTTTCGCTTGGTGAGTGCAGGTGGCCGGAGGCCCTTTTTACTGGAAACGAGGCATTCCATCTTAGTCCTCACGGGTGACAACGCATCTGCATTTTGATTCTTTATCGAGGATAGATGTAGATGTCTATGGGCCGCAGTAACCACTTACCATCAGGTGGACTGTGTGCTCGTTTGTCGCCCTTATCCTATAAAAAAAAAAGTTAGGTTTTCAAAGTTTTATTTCTTAGACACTTGGCCCTTATCTAAAAAGAATAACTGCGATATCTCCATTTAATATAAAGTTATTGAAGTTTTAAAAAACAACAATTTTTATAAGCACTACGTGTTCTATTTTTGCTTATTTTCATATGAATTTAGTAAAAAAACTGTTTTTTAACATTACAAACAGACACAGTTTTATTTATTTGTAAGTATAGATTACACAATTAAACGTAGGTGGCAGACATCCTAAATAGAAAGGTTCCTGAGTGGGCGGGTTACATATGTTAGGCCTTGATTACAAATTACGAGGCAAGTTTAAATAGAAAACTGTGTAAAAGACCTGTACGTTTGTGCATTTTGTTGTATATATAAGTAAATTAATAGTATAGGTACTTAAAAATACAAGTGGTTAAACTAAAAATTTTGTGCAACCGACTACAATATAAATAAAATGAGAACATCATCAATGTAGTCGAAGTCAAATAAATACGCATTATTAAGGATAACTCAAGAACTACTGGTCAGGTCTTGATCAAATTCATATGGGACCACATGAGAAGCACCAGCTTTCAAATAAAAAAAAGAATCATTAAAATCGTTTCACCTAGAACAAAGTTCTGAGGTAACACACAAAAGAAGTACAGTCGAATTGAGAATCTCCTCCATTTTTTGTAGTCGGTTGAAAATTGAAGTGTCTGTTTGTAATGTCAAAATCACAACTTTTAACCAAATACGTATGAACGTATAAACGGTACTTATAACATAAAAAAAACAATTTTTAAAATTTTTGTCCGTCTGCCTGTCTCTCTGTTTGTTCCGGATAATCTCCGAAATGGCTGGACCAATTTTGACGGGACTTCTAACAGATAGCTGATTTTATAAGGGCTAACTTAGGCTACTTATATTTTACAAATAGAATCAGGGTTCCGCGCAACATAACTAAAACCTTAAATTACGCGCGGGCGAAGTCGCGGTGAACAGATAGTATTGAAATAAATGGCTTCTATTAAGCTTATGGCGAAATTGCTACTCAAACACTTCTCAAATTTAAGATGTCGTTAAGTGTCGTGTTGTCACAGTCACTATGATTTAAAGTGACAGAGATAGTACAAGATTTAACGGCATCGTTAAATTGGGCAGCGTTTGAGTATTTGCGCATTAGTCGGTTATTTGCAAGCAATAAGGACTTTAGCCATTCTTAGGGTTCCGTACCGAAAGGGTAACCAACGGGATCCTATTACTAAGCCTCCGCTGTCCGTCCATCCGTCCGTCTGTCAGCGGGTTGTATTTCACGATTCATAATAGAACGACAGTC
The DNA here is from genome assembly GCA_033319125.1 of Parnassius glacialis. Lineage (NCBI taxonomy): Eukaryota > Metazoa > Arthropoda > Insecta > Lepidoptera > Papilionidae > Parnassius > Parnassius glacialis. The sequence continues at coordinate 56,035,856 of JAVANC010000004.1, forward strand.
GATTTCACAGAATGTGTAATTTTGTTGCCGTTATAACAACAAATTATAAAAATAAATCAAAAAATAAATCAAAAATTAAAAGGAGCTCTTCTACTAGAACCGTATTACGATGGTACGGAACCCTTCATGCGCGAGTCCGACTTGCACTTGGCCGGCTTTTTTATTTTATTTGTCCGGACTAATCTTCGGAATGGCTGCACCTATTGTGATATAATTTCACGAACAGATAGAGAGCAGTAGCAGAAGAGATCAAGGCTATTGTGCTATTTATCCGAAAAACTTTGAAAAAAAATACGTAAAATAAATGGTCTTTGACTATTTTTACAAATAATTTAAAATTAAAAATTCTGTACAACCGACTTCAATATAAATTATTAAAAATAACTCAAAAACTATTGGTCAGACCTTGATCAATTGAATTGAATTGAATATATATGGGACCACAAGTGAAGCATCAGCTTTCAAATGAAAATAGAATCATTGAAATCGGTACACCCAGTAAAAACTTATTAGGTAACACACATAAAAAACATACATTCGAATTGAGTACCGTCTCCTTTTTGAAGTCGGTAGATAAATAAAATTGAAATGTCTGTTTGTAATGTCAAAATAACAGCTCATAACAAAAAAAACTATTTTTTAAATTTTTGTCTGTCTGTCCATCTGTCTGTCTGTTTGTTTGTTCCGGCTAATCTCCGAAATGGCTGGACCGATTTTGACAGGACGTGAACTAGTAAGATAGCTAATGTTATATGGAGTAACTTAGGCTAGGTACTTTTTATGTTTGAAACAGAAATAGGGTTCCGCGAAAAAATAAACACATGTAGTCCAACCGTAGATAATATATTCCACGCGGACGAAGTCGCGAAGAACAGCTAGGCTTAAATATAAATTACATATTTTGGCGAAGCCGGGGCTGGGGTATTAAATAAAAGCAGACACGTGCGAGTAGGACGCGCGCCCTGAGGGTTTGTATATCTAAGCTTAGTTATGTACGTACATAGTTCGCATCAAGGACTATATTACCGCTGTGGTTATATTTCACAATTGTTTATATATTCCGGAAATTAAAGGTAAGGTAAGCACCGAACATTCCTTCAACGGTCTAACGAAAGAGCCAGTCTGATTGAAAGGACAAAGTAACTTTGCAGTGGAGAAAATATTTTTCCCTTCTTTTTAGTGTACGTAACGCTCAATGCTCCAGCAGAAGTATGCTTGTAATCGCAAAATGTTATATATCTACAGATTAATAACTTTTGCATTTATTTATTTTTTACATTTTTTACAGGATAAGTGTGATAAACGAGTACACAGTCCACCTGATGTTAAGTGGTTGCTGTGGCCCATAGATGTCTACATTCCTCGATGACGAATCGAAATGCAGATGCGTTGTCACCCGTGAGCACTAAGATGGAATGCCTCGTGTCCAGTAAAAAGGGTTTCCGGTTCTCTACACTCACCATACGAAAAACTACAGCATTAAGCTGCTATTTTACGCTGGTATTCTATGAGAGCGTGCTTCTTCCCCTATAGCCCACCCATTCGTGCTACAATTATACCAGCCGCAACATGGAACTAACTTGTGCTGTGAGACCTTGTTTCTTGAAAATATTCATGACTTTACGACACCCATGTGAATGATATGGGAAAGTGGCTTTCCTTACGCCGCTACTTAAAATCGAGTAAAATAAAAAACACGCGTGCAATATCGTGACAACAGTGTTATATGTACGAATTAATTACTTCATAAAATCAAACCTACACTAGTATACCAGTGGGAGGCATTACGTTATTAATATTGGGGACGTGGGAAGGCCTTTTCGATATTCCCACGCTTGATTAACTAATCGCTTCGTTATAATTTTAATGTGCCACGAGAAGTTTAAATTAGAAATTGGTCTCCCAAACATCTAGTTCAAGCTGTAACAAATCGAAAATCAAATTTAATATTATAAACGTGTTCACCGTGTAGTGGCATTGTAAAAATTTCCACTAGCCTATATCATCGCGTGGGTGTCATAAAAGGCGACAAAGGGAAACGAATCAGGAAATGCTGCAGCTATATTAGTAGGTGGTATAGTTGCAGCACGAATGGGTCGGCTCGACCAGGGAAGGACCACGCTCTCACAGAATACCAGCGTCAAATAGCAGCTTATCACTACTGTGTTTCGTATGGTGAGTGTAGAGAACCGGAGACTCTTTTTACTGGAAACGAGGCATTCCATCTTAGTCCTCACGGGTGATTACGCATTTGCATTTTGATTCGCAAACGAGGATAGATGTCTATGGGCCACAGCAACCACTTACCATCCGGTGGACTGTGTGCTCGTTTGTCACGCTATCCTATAAAAAAGCATTTCCCAAATAACGATTAAAATAGAAATCTGCGGTACCTGCTTGCCAAGTGTGGCATGACAAATATTCCGGTTCACTGCACTCACCATACGAAACACAGCAGCATTGAGCAGCTATTTTACGCTGGTATTGTGAGAACGTGGTCTTACCCCGGTCGAGCCGACTCATTCGTGCTACAACTTTATGATAGATATAGCTGCAACATGGCTCTACCACGTATAAAACTTACCATCTTATGGTCTAGTAACTCGTTTGGCTTAACTTTAATATTCTAATAAAAATATACATTTACTACATACTTAACTAAGAGACTTGCCAAATTTATAATCTCTAATCACGTTATTGCGATACAAAGTTATGTTAGTTTGTTAGGTAAGGGTCTGAAGACCCTCAGTACTCTACATAACCCGTCAAGCGTGAAACGACCTATATTTTGGATCGCCATCTGTGACTCTATTAAAAATAAATACATTCGCATTCCTAAGGGATAATCCCTTGCGTTCGACATTCCTCTCGGTTTCTCAGATAATAGCAACACTACTTAAATTTTCGAAATAAAAACGCGTCTATATATTGAAAAACAAGTAATATAAATAAAAAATATGTTGTCAATAGTCTAATGTTTAAAACAAATTAAATTTAAAAATGCGACTTCGTGAAAAATTTAGTGAAATAATTAAAAATTAAAAATTTTGAACAACCGACTTCAATATAAACTATTAAGAATGACTCAAAAATCAATGGTCAGACCTTGATCAAATTGTATGGGACCACATGTGAAGCACCAGTTTTCAAATAAAAAAAAAGAATCATTGCAATCGGTTTACCCAGGAAAAAGTTATAAGGTAATATACATAAAAAAACATACAGTTGAATTGAGTACCGTCTCCTTTTTGAAGTCGGTAGAAAATAAAAACTTAGCTATGTCCATTACTCTGGTTCTTTTTTTTTAATCTTTATTTTCAAAAAAGGGGTTTTGTCATACAGTGACTATGTCACCCCCCGTTAAATATACACAAATAATAACAGGAAATTTACAGATGAACACATAATAATAATAACATCGACAGTAACGGAACTACATACAATCTACTCTGGTTCTACTGTGGATATCTTCATCATACATTCTTTCAAGCAGAGAAACTACGAGCATAGCCCTCTACACAGCTCGCTGAGCGACCAAATACATCCTCATACATACGTACAGCAGCGAAGGAGCATGTCTCAGTTCCATATGTCATATTCAACGGTAACGGTAGATAAATTCTCTTTTCCCATGACACCCCACGGGAGTGGTAGGAAGCAACTAAGGGAAAATACGTAGTGGTTGGTGACCTCCGATAGAGGAGATCTCGTACTAAATACTCAGACCGATGACAGGAAATAGCGTGGAGGAGATAGAAGCCGGTAACTACGCCAATCAATGGGAGACGTCCACGTCCAACACTGGACCGACTACGGGCATAAATGTAAGTTTTAAGTTACGCAAGACTTCGTTTTTTTCTTTTCTTTTCTTCTTTAGCACATTGAAATATGTATTATGTACTAGAACAATTACCATGAACAAGATCTGTGGGCACGGGTAGTGCGGGACGCGTGGTCGGAGGCATAGAGTAACTTTTTAAAGCACAGACTAAGGTTGAGTTTGCTCTAACGGATGTTACAAACAACCAAGTCTCGATGTCTCTTCTAGTACGCAGTACATATTAATTCAATGCTCGTCGTGCATTACATTTTATCAAATACGTCTCGGTCTAACCTGACACCGGTAAATCGCAGGTCGACCATGGAAATAGAGCCGAGTCTAAATTTTTAATTACACCCACAAAAAAGCGTTTCACGCAGTTCCGGCGATCAATCCGCCATGTTATATTTCCAACGATCGCTTTCGTCATGCTCGCTGCGCGGAAGTGGTCGACCTCACGGCGATGGTCACTGTTCCTTGACGAACGTGCTTAGCTTTAGTTAAAACACTGCGTAGATAATGAGGCTCTTAGCTATATAGACAGAAGTCGGGGTTTGGTTCCCGCACGACTACTTGCTGTAAATGACCTCTCATTATATTGAACCAGAGAAGAAATCCGACTGCATAATAAAGTTACTGAAAAGAGAAATTTAAAAAAAAGGAAAATTCAAAAGTACATGCACACTTCGAATGGTACGGCTTACAATTAGTGAAATCCAAAAGGCTTCCTAAGGATTAAAATCTACAGCTAATAAAAAAAAATGTTCACATCCATACCGACCAATTAAAGTCCAAGTGAGATTATTTTCAATTAACTTTTTTTTAATGATAACCGAAACGTATAGAGATACAGTATGATCACAGGCCACGAGGATCCCGCCTTACATCTTCTTAGTCCTCACAGGTGAACACATCTGTAACTTTCTTTGTTTAAAGTTAGTTGCAGGTGTCTATAAGTTCCAAGAGTAGCCGTCAGTTACTATCAGGTGGACTGTAGGTTAGTTTGTCACTTCAGTTTAATTTAAAAAAAATTAGGTGCCTAGTTTATTTACATCGTTAAAACACAGTCATCTATAGCCTGCTACAATGAACTACTGGATAAGGGTCTACCCCCGTTTGGAGGGCTTTACTGTTTACTAACTGTTCCCCGCGACTTTTTCCGCGTGGAACTCATTACAAAATTACAATTAGATTTCACGGATTTTAATTTTATTTTAATTGTTTTTCTATAATAAAAGTAGCATTAGTTACTCCATATAAAATCAGCTATCTGCCAGTAAAAGTCCCGGTCCAGCCAAATCGGAGATTAGCCGTCACAAACACAGAAACATTTCAATAAATTGTTATTTTGTTATAAGTACCGTATACACTTGCATATGAGCATTTAGTGAAATGCTTTTAATTTTATATTACGAACAGACACTTCGATTTAATTTATTTGTATAGATATAATAGATCTCACAGTTCACAGTCCACCTGATGTATGTGGATGTTGTGGTCAGTACTTTTATCTACGACTCATCATGGTTTTAGTTTTGTTGCACGGAACACTAATTATTTTTCTAAAATAAAAGTATCTAAGTCACTCCTTATAATCATCAGCTAGATTCCAATGAAGGTCCCGTCAAAATCGGTCCAGCCGCTTCGGAGATTAGCCGAAACAAACAGACAGACAACAATTATATTTTTGTTATAAGTACTGTTTATACTTTTATATGCATTTAGTAAAAAGCTGTTATTTTGACATTACAAACAGACACTTCAATTTTATTTATTTGTATAGTGTATAGATGGACAGTCGTAAGGCAAATGGGTAGTCATCCTGAGGACTTATATAGAATGCCTCCTAAGCATTGAAAAGGATATCCGGTTCTTGTCACTGACTAAAGTAAACACAGCATTTAGCTGCTATTTTAAGGTGGTATACAGTGAGCCTCACTGTATACCACCTTAAAATAGCAGCTAAAGAAAGAAAAAGAAAAAAAAAAGAAAAAGTCCCACACTCTCACTGTGAGAGTGTGGGACTTTTTCGGTTGAGCCGAACTATTAGTGCTGGTTCTATAAAACAGTTGGAGCGTGGTCCTGCCACGTACTTCTTTTAGTCGATTTAAATAAAACGGAGTGTTCTCACATACAATTAATAAAAAATAAAAACAGAGGTCAAAGAACTAAAACTAATAGTATTAAAATAATTTTCACATATATTCCAGTCTAAAATTGATGTAGTCTGATAAAATTGAAGTGTTGTTTGTAATGTCAAAATAACAGCTTTTTACCAAATGCATATATGAGTATATTCGGTACATATAACAATAACACAATTTTTACTGGCAGATAGCTAACGTTATAAGGAGTAACTTAGGACACTTTAATATCAAAAAATATGGTTCCGCGAAAAAAAAAAAACCCTAAATTACACGCGGGCGAAGTCGCGGGGAACAGCTAGTACTGTATTATATATTTAAATTCAACTTTTCAATCTTCAAGTCCACTTTTACTTTTTATTAAAAGTCTAATTTTGACATGACATGAACCCCGGGCAGGTCAATTAGCAATTATGGTGCAAAACGACTTGCATGTTATTGTTTCCGCCACAGTTCTGGGAAAATATATCATGTTGTCGGAAGCGACAAGATCTTCCACTTTCCCCGACCGACATTTACAACGCCTAAACTACGAGAAGAAATTAAATAATTGATTTGTTTACATGTTCCTCTCGGTCTGAAGTTAAAATGAAACAACATGGACCGTATTTTACGGGTCTACCTCATGAAAGATGAATTCATAAAATTATATGTCAGATGTAAGATAAACAAAATGTCGGACCTAATTGACTTACAAAGGATGCGAGTGGTACAGACAAATATAGTAACGCATTTCAAACAAACAAACCAACAAAGAAACCGTACTGAGAACAAGGGACTTTTCATTGTGTAATGGGAGTGACTAATAAACAACTAGCATGCCAAAATCGTCCTTAAACAAAGCGAGTTAAGAACTTCTGGTTTTAATACGACAGCCCTAAAAATATGGAGGAATATAAATGAAAATGGGGTCGAAATTAGACAAAGGATGCACTGGATTATAAGAAAATTTTATCAGGGAATCATGAGCAGATAGAGTAATCAAAACAAATACTTTTAACTCAAGCCATGAGTTAATGACAGTTCTTTAGCGCTCTTTAGCAATAGGTAGTACGGTAACAGATTACAAATTTCTACACACAACTATTGCAACAGATTAAAAATGCAATATGAAAGAGATTTTGTTACCTCTATATAAAAAGATTTCTTACACCGTCTTAAAAGCGAAGTGGGGTAGGTAGGTAGGTGCTCACGGAGGTGTGACGATCTAAAAATTTACGATGCGTGAAGACACTGCATGCAAAGCGGAGGCGTTACTTTCAGTAAATGAAAGAGACAGTCATTTGATTCATAAACAAGAAAGAGACAAATGTATCATAATTATAACTACGGTTTCAAATATAATATGACAAGCTTCTTTATGTCAAAGATGTAAATTGATGTAATGCATAAAATAGAACCCGAGTTTTTTGATTTTTTATATCACCTTTATTAAATCGAAAAGGACAACCCATTATTACTACCCGATGTCGAGCAGAGGCGTTTTTATTTTAAAAATTAGCATATTTCGCTGCTTTAAGTGGGTCGAATATAGGGTTCGAAGAATCGATGTTGGATATCGATACCAAATACTCATTTTGTATTGGAAGGTACGGTATCGATACCCAAAAAAGTATTCCAGATTATCGATACTCGTAGAACGCTCATCTTCAAAGTGCCGGGGCATTAGATACCAATGAAAAAAAGTATCGATTCTGAACATCGACTACTCGATATCGGATATCAAATCTAAGTAGAAGTAAGCGATAAACCCAAAAAAGTATAATATTAATATGACTCTTTTTAATCATTTGAACGTAGTCGAATAGACTTCTTTTAACTGAGATAGTAATTTTTTAATAAACGAACTATTTTAAAATGACGTTAGTCAAAGTTTACCTTTAACTTACCGCCGAAAATAAACAAATAGGGGAGGGCGTCATTTCGGTCCACATCTTGTCAATGCAATTGCGGGGGAGTATGGGGCCGAAGATAATGCACTAATTCCGTCACAAATGTCGCACGCAGATGGCGCGGCCCACGGGGATTCTGTCTTTATGGGGGCAGCGGTTTATTTATGGTTATTTACGCTGAATTCATTTAAGACGCCACAGTTTACTAGAACAGGGACGGCCTATAAATATTTTATTTTTATTTTGGTGCTACCCTTCGCGTTGATCTTTGGAAATACAGCCGCTTTAAGAGTTACATTTAGTTTTTGGTTAACTTCAAAAACTATTATAATAAAACAATATAAATGTCAACAATAGTAAATACTGATTAGGTCAATTGTCATTTACAAAGTCCTATTGGCAACCGGTTTTTAAATTAAATTAAAGTATGGTAAACACAGAGAAACTTGGAAACGGAACGGTCGGGTTGAGGAGAAATCGAGAAGTGCCCGACAAGTACCAGGAGTACATAGCTGTGTAGAAAATTATATGAAGCGTATGTGAGATGGAAAGCTGCGGCCGGATTCATACATGATAAAAAATCCCTCTAACCACAAACCGCGGACAGGATGAAGCAATGCCGGATGCGCTTGCCGATATTGATATCATGATACAATGACTGGGAATCCACAGATTATAAACATCTCAACGCTTATCCGTTACTAATAGAATGTTAAAAAATGTTAATTATTTGTGCCAGTAATGACCCTTAACTGCTCTCAAGTCATGTCTTCCTGATCAACAATTTTCAAATGCTCGAAAATTCATCATCAGGCGAAGAGGGACGGACTCACCATGCTACTGAGTTGGCTGAGGCCAGAAATCTACATTTTAGTCGGTTCTGGAGACGCGTTCTACGGTATAACTTTTTTGTACTTATCCCTAAGCTGAGTTTTAATAATACTAATTCATGTACCGCTGCTTTACGTCAGACACAGTAAAGAAGGTGATATTCTTATCTTCCCAGACCACCACAAGGAAGTGAGGAAGTTTATACAATCTAAGGAAAAAAAAACATACGTGAGTGTCGACTGTCGAGCTACACTCGGTTGGAACGAAGTTCCTTTCCTAGTATATTATTATTGATAAACGTAGGTATTATATTATTGATTAACAAATACAAATAAATGAATGATGTACTAGCGTCTATTAAAATGAAGCTACTATACTACTATACTATTTCTGTAATGGCAAGATAAGAAAAAGTGCGATGGAAATGGATATTATTGCATCTTGCCAAGGCCGTCTACACTACGTCAGGGAGGGGTCGTGACGGAAAACTCTTATACATTTTCTCGCCTAGCCCCATTCCGCCAAATTCGTACCGTGCGATAAGGAAATTCGTTCCAAAAGTCTTATAATAAAATAAAGATCTCTATTTTGGCCATAGATAAAAAAAAACATTGTCACCCTACACAAAGACAAGAAGAAGATCGGGACCTAGGTTAAACAAAAAGCACTAGGCACTGTAAACGCGGGTTAAAAATAACCTCGAGCCGGATTGATAGAACAATTACTATAACGGTACCGCATCCCGTTTCTCACGTCGGCTCTAAAATGTTGCTGGATATTTTTTTAGCTTCGCAATACTTGGTCGTTGCTACAATATCGACGCGACTTAATAACATGTTATGGTTACAGCATCAAAACAGAAGCTGATGCTGACTGCCTAGTGGCCATAAACGCGGTTGCTGACCATGAGATCCTGAGTTCGAATCCCGGGTCGGGCCAAAATCAGTTATTGGATTTTTTTGTCAAGATGTTCTCAGTAGGACCCGGAGTCAGGTAGTTGGCGATGTTTTCACCCCCGTGCATAGGAAAGTACGTAAAGCCGTTGGTCCTGCTGATTTCTCTCCGGTCGTGTCGGTTTACCGTAATGTTTGGCTCTATTATATCCAACATCAGAACTATTTATGTAACCACATGAACCTAATAAAATGTTTGAGTTTGATCAGGATTGTACCTATGAAAAATTGACGAAATTATCATCTTCCTATTCCACCGTTTTCTCCTCTAAAACTTCGACTGATATTTTTTCTTTGGAACAATGGAAGAAGGGTTGCTACTACGTCTGTGTGATTTTCTTTCATTTTTTATGTTTGTTAAATTTGTTTGCTGGATGCATAGAACTGGATGTTTATAAGTCAAATTACTTCGTGTGATATTTTTGACCATAGACACTAAACATAAGCCATTTCAAGCAATGATGTATAAACTTAACGTTACTGATTTCAAGCTTATAAAACGAACTTGAAACTTAAAAGCTCTAAGTCTTCGAAACGTGATTTTCGATCCAGTGTGCACTGGTATAACTGGCCAATTTTACAAGAAATTGTAATATACAAAAATAATCGACGTGGCTTGTGATGAACTGACGCTTAAAGGTATAATTTTTCAAATGAAACTTATTTTATTTTTCTTTTGCTTACATCCCCAAATTTAATTTTAAGTAGTACATCTGGTATTGACTGAAATATAAATTTATTTATACATAAAAAATAAGCCAATTCGAACCCAGGATCAGCTCTAAGTAAGCTGACTACTGAGTCAGTGGGGCTCATTAATTACCGCATACAAAACTTATGACATAACACCGTGAGAGAACCAACTATAAACAAAATATCTCGTTGATATATGTACCAAGTTGGCCTCTTAGCATATGGTATTATAAAGTTTTGATTCAGCAAAAGCGATGCTAAGCGTTAATATTATACGTGAAAATAATTAATATTGCGCACACCGTTTATCGTAAAAACGGACTATTAAAGTCGATAGAAAAATCTTTCGCTTTCAAACAGAATTGCAGATAGGAATACTGCAATCGTAAATTAGCCTGTCTACGGCACATCAAATATTTCCAACTAGCTGTGTCCCGCAACTTCGCCAGCGTGGAATTTACTACAATTTCAAGGATTTTAATTTTTTGCGCGGAAACCTCATTATTTTTCTAAAATAAAAGTATCCAAGTCACTCCTTCTGCCAGTGAAAGTCCCGTCAAAATCGGTCTAGCCGCTTCGGAGATTAGCCGAAACAAACAGACAGACAACAATTATAAAAATTGTTTATTTGTATTTTGTACCGTACATACTTTCATATGCATTTTGTAAAAAGCTGTCATTTTTACATTACAAACAGACACTTCAATTTTATTTATTTGTAGAGATGCGTAGTACAATTTTTATAGAATGCTAGCTGTTACCCACGTCTTTGTCTACGTTGCTTGATATATTATATTAACAATTAAAACACATATCCCTGAACGCGTAGTGCTTATAAAAATAGTTGTTTCTTAAAACTTCAATAACTTTATATTAAACGAAGCTATCAAAATATTATTTTAGAAAAGGGCCAAGTGTCTAAGAAATAAAACGTAGAAAACGTAATAGAAATCTATCCAGTAGTTTTTCCGTGATGCCGTGCACAACTGCAAACCTCTATCATTTTATTTGAGCACAGTGGATGCCGATTCAATCTTACTTCAAATGTTTACCGCGATAAAATAAGTTTTATTCAATGATTCCGATTAACTATTATCTTTGAAAGCACACAACAAAGTACTTATACGGTTTGTAAGTTACAATAATCATCATATAAATCCCTGCTGTATTAACATGGCCCCATACAAGTTTCTAAAATTTGTCATGGTATTACCGCAGGCAGATTCCCACAGATTTTCCATTAAAATTGAAACACGTAGCACTAGATGGCGCTGTTCGTAACAACTTAATAATTATAATTCGACAATTTTTTCTATAGAAGCTTTCGAATTTCTTGTGTATGAATAAATTATGTTTGATAAACAAAAATACGTCATAATATTTACATAGCATATTATCTCCAGTTGCTATCTTCGCTAACAGTATGTACAACCCCTTATAGTAGCCAGAACAGGTTACATTTTTAAACGGTTAATATCATGGGAATCAATTCACTTTCAGTCCTTTTGTTTTGATGTACCGTTATAAGTTTTTTTTTAGATTATAGTTAATTGCACGGAAAACTAGATATGGCGCTTCAAATACAAGCCTATATTTAAATGTTGTGGTGCTTCTTAATATGATAAGACTGTTTAGTTTTCTTATTACCGAGTACAAAGGGAGGTATTGCACTTGTTTTTCATAGTACCTAATTTAAAATTATTACGAAGAAATCTTTTCATAGAGAAAATAAAACAAAACCTTTCTACTCCCTTCAATTACCACTGATATTTATACCGATCGATAAAACTAACTTCTAAAACAATTATAATTGTGTCTAAAACAGTGTAACAGTTGTTAAAATAAGTTTACGTAATTGGAACGCGTGCAATGACAACCCGGCTCTCCATTCGTACGGACGGTATCTCCTTTACTCGTATGTATGTCGCAATGGCTATCCCTTTCGCACGTTCGCCCGGTCGATTCTCACGGACCGTGAGAACTTCACCTTTCGGATTGACGATGTATCGTCTCGTTATTCGATAGCTCTTGTTTATCGATGTGCTCCTGGTACTCGGTAATCTAAATAAGTAATTCTAAAAAAAAGTATATTATAAGTTAATTGGGTGAGTAAAGTCACATATGACCTTACTTATATCGTATGACCGAAGTTATGAAATAAGAAAAATCCTGGACAATGACAACTTGTTGGTTCAATTTCCATTCCATTCAATAGACTAGAGTTAACTATTAAGATAATTAAAAGCCTAATTTTCTTATTCTGAAATCGCTTGAAGTTAACAAATTAATGTTTAATTTAGCACCCACTAACAGATAATAAATTAAAATGTATGAAGGAGAGCTTTAAGCTTACGTTACATACATTACGTCACACAAAATAAAATATGATTAGAGAATAAAAAGCAGGTATTTCATCAATTTTACATTTTAGTATAAATTTGATGAAGTTGGATCAGTGTTGCCTAAATGAAAAAATTCACACAATTTAACAATCAAAAATTAAAATTAAAAATTAAATACATAATTAAAAAAAAATTTCATTTTTAAATTGTTTAATCCTACGAATAAATTAAAATATCCAAAAAAAATCAGACCAAAATTTAAAAAAATATATGGTGATTGCGGACGTCTTTTTTTGATAAAATTGCTTTTCTTAATACATTTGGTTTTCAAGAACCAGGCGCGCATAAACAATCATAGATTACGTGAGTAGCAACTATATAGCAATAGTAGCTCTAGCAATGTCCCGGAAGCAAACCTTGTGAAAAGAATAAGCTATTCACAACCGGTGCCGAATGAATAATATGAAGGGAGAAAATAATTAAGCCGTATTGCATGAATAATACGGTTACAATTATATCGCAATTAACAAACATCGAAAGAACAAAACTATTCCGACGGTGCAACTAATATACGCCTTATTTCCAAAAAATACAAACGTAATAAGTTCGATAAACGCACAATGAAAGCAATTTTGCATTCATTCCCACGCACGAGTTCGAAGAACTTCGAATTTTGAAAATTTACAAAAGGGTTGCCATAAAACATCTGGTTCGCAGATGGATTTTACGGTAGAAAAAAATTTGTGAAATTGTGGGAAAGTACAGACAATGTAATAAACAAATAGAATAAACAATAACCTAAAAAAATATTCATCTCTTTATCAATGGGATTTTGTCTGGGGTTTAAAACAATAATTTGTGAACACAACATTTTTTATACTATGTATTTCATTATACTATTTCATTTTAAAGTTGTATCACAGAATGAATAATAGTATTGTAGGGTCGTTGCGCCGGTAAGCCGACCGGGTTTAGTTTTCGGCCTTTGGCACGAGGTGATGCAGTAAATTTGATTTAATAACGATTTTAATAAATATTATCGTCCAAAATTAAGTTTAATGCATTTCTAAATAGTTGCATTTTGTATTGCAACATTACTTCATCGGGTAAACACAACACGCGATTTATAATAAATAGTTCAGTTTGACACCGGCACAGGAGCTGTCAAAGAGTATAAGAAAGTGCAAAAAAAATAGTGGCACGCGTTTCACTCAAAAGTAAATTTTGCGCTGTATTTACAATGATTATTTAATATTGTGCTTACATTTCACTATATAAATAACTTAATTTTAAATTTTCACATAGATTACTATAATATTTTATTGTAAAAGTTAATAAATTAGGTGGCCGGAAAGTGACACACAAAATTTTCATATTATTTGGTTATCGGCCATGTGGCCGGAAAGTAGACCGTGTTTAGCCTAAATACTTTGTCTCTTTCATTTGTTTGGTTACCTACTATTAGTCTTCTTTCTTTTTTATAATGAATTGTATCCTTGCGGAGACACTAGCTTTTAGTTTTCGGCCACCAAAAATTGCAATTTAAATGATTATTGATGAAACTAAAATACCCATTTTAGTTGTGGCCGAAAACTAGATTGAGTCTAAAATTATTATTTAGTTTGCGGCCAATTTAAAATTATATGAAAGAATAGGCAAGCCGAAAATTGAATACTGCTTTAGTTGACGGACATTTCATGAAATATTTCATTCACGTTGCGTTTTAGGAAGAAGATTCAATAAGACATTATTTTCTTCAGATAGCTCCTCCAAAGAAAAATCCTCCAAAAAAATATAATTAGTAAATGGTTTCAGAAAATGTGGACTTAATGAATTTGATCACCATGTAGTAGATTACTCAAAATGTGTCCGGAATACCCAGGAAAGACTAATTAGTGAAAATTCAGACACTAGAAAAAATATATTTCTAAAGAAATAACTTACGCAGACCTAGTTTCCACAAGAAAAGTTTTGAAACATTTAAAATTAAATTTGGCAGAAAAAAAACATGGTTGGCGATGTTCTAGTAACTATGAATTCATCTACCGATGCATTAGAATCGTTTATCGATAACAACATTTCAACATCCCATTTGTCAGGAAGTTATTTGGATATCGGTTCCTTAGTATCGTTAGATGATGTTCTTGTAATCCCAACTCAAATAAGCCTACCAATGACAACAGTACTGACAATGCCGGAAATGGTGATAGATTCCAGTAATGCAATAATAACGACTCAAAGTAGTACAATGGCCACGATGATACCACCACCACTTACACCGATGATAACAAACAACCCCTTTGAAACTTTAGAAAATGTGCTGGTTGATATTCCAATAAAACAGACTAGTACACCTCTAGAAACTAGTGAAACGTCGGCTTGAGTACTATTAAATAAAGAATACAGAGATGCGGTAGAAAAAACATTTATTTAAACCGGAACTCGTAAAAAAATCAACCATTAAGAGTACACGTACACCTTCGTCTGTAGCAATTTGATATGCAGAGTAGCGAAAACTTTAAAAAGATAAAGAGAAAGTTAAAATAAAGAAGTTAGAACTAAGTTAAAAAAGATAAGATATTTTCAAAAAGAAAAGAATATAAAAAGAAAAGTTAGAAAATGCTAAAAGTTCAAAAACGAAAAATCGCAAAATCCAAAAATTCCATGAAGGAAAATGAAAGAGTAAAAGTAAATTGTACATGGTGTTATGACATTTTAATAAGCGATACAGAAGAAGATATGGAAAAAAATTGGATGTGACTTTTGCACCAAATGGATTTCAGAATTATAGATTTTGTTAGAATAAAATATGAGGCAGCGTTCGGGAAATTATAGCACATCTTCTCGTCAGGTATACCTTAAAACGAGACTGTACAACCAGTGCGTGTTGCTAGTGATGACCTATGGAACTGATACGTGGTCCTTCATTGCTGGCCGGATGAGGAAGCTCAAGGTTGCTCAGCGAGCTATGGAGAGGGCTATGCTCGGAGTTTCTCTGCGTGATAAACTTAGAAATGAGGATATCCGTAGTAGATCCAGAGTGACCGACATAGCCCAACGGGTTAGTAAGCTGAAGTGGCAATGGGCCGGCTATATAGCTCGAAGAACCGACAACCAATGTGGAAAAAGTTTCTCGAATGGTGGCAGACGAAGTGTAGAGCGTCCCCC
Source organism: Parnassius glacialis (assembly GCA_033319125.1). Classification (NCBI taxonomy): domain Eukaryota; kingdom Metazoa; phylum Arthropoda; class Insecta; order Lepidoptera; family Papilionidae; genus Parnassius; species Parnassius glacialis. The sequence goes on from JAVANC010000004.1 coordinate 56,051,699, forward strand.
CACTAAATGGAGTGACGACCTGGTAAGACATGCAGGAAGTCGATGGATGCAGGTGGCTCAGGACCGTGTTTTGTGGCATTCCTTGGGCGAGGCCTACGTTCAGCAGTGGACTTGTGAAGGGATGTAATGGAAAGGCTGATGGTGATGAAAATATGAGGAAGTACAAAAAAAATGACAAGATTTGATTGCCATATTTAACGACACGAAATTTTATTATAATTTTACAAAAATTATATTAAGTTACGGTTAAGGCACCTTTTATATCGTGTCTAATGCAATGGCCGAAAACTAAAATTCTTGTGGGCCGAAAAATAAAATTTGGGGCCGAAAACTAGCATTTTACATATTTTTCAGATCAAAAATTATTATAAAAAAGAGATTTTTCTTGTAGCATCAATGAGTTACAAAAATGAAAACTACATTATGTAAGCTACAAATTAACATTAACAGCACTAGGCCAGCATAATGGCAATTCTTTTTTCTAGTACCTTAAAGTTAACAACTCTACTAAAAGGCCGAAAACCGGCGCAACGACCCTAGGTACATGCAAGAAGCCAGTTTACTTTAGTGTCATTGAGTAGATTTTATTGTACACCGAGCTATATACAGATCATCGGGATCACGCTTGTTTTCTTTTTTTTTGTCATATTTTATACCTAAGATTAATTCTTGTGTTACCATATTACAAATGCACAAGAATACTAAGAACATCTCACATGACGTTTTTAGCGCTGTCCATTCAATTCCAGACGGTATTATAATACTACACGCTCGAGCGGTTCGTGACTGGAATCTTTCATGAGATCGTCGTTGTCGCTCTCTTTCACTCATCAGTTCATCAGTCACGCAGCCTCCGTGGTACACCTCTGTTAAATACCCATCTAAGTAATGTTAGGTAGAAATCTTATTTCTATACGCGTCCGATACTAATGATGTAATGAAACAGAGAATTATTACATCATACTTATGATATCCCCTCATAATTAAAATTCTAGCATGAAGTCAATATACACAGTCAGGTCATAAGTATTGTCACACAGTAAAAACTTTTCTTTTAGAATGCTGGCCACAAAAGAGTTTATTGAATTCGAATTTCGAATTGTTCATGAAAATAAAACTGTATACTTTTTAGAATTTTACTCATTTTTAAATATGGAGTGGACGCTTAAAGAAGACCGTGTTGCAGTTATTGCGTTGCATCGTTGCGGTTACGCGCCAATTCAAATTTTTGACATACTGAAAAATTTTAATATAACCAAAAGATTCGTTTATTGTACCATCAAACGATACAATGAAGACTCTAGTGTAGATGACAGGTCAAGAAGTGGTCGCACTCGGTCTGTTAGGACTCCAGCAGTGATAAAAGCTGTGAAGGCGCGAATTCAAAGAAATCCCAAACGTAAGCAGAAACTGTTGGCCCTTACGATGGGGTTAAGCAGAAACACGGTGAAAAGGGTATTAAATGAAGTCTTAGGGCTTCGGGCATATCGAAGAAAAACAGGACATCGTTTGAATGCTCGTCTAATGGACCTGAGACTGAAGAGATGCCGCGCTTTGTTGAAGCGGTACGCGGGAAAAAAATATCGGGAAATTCTTTTTTCGGATGAAAAAATTTTTACCGTAGAAGAGAGCTACAAATAACAAAATGATAAGGTGTACGCACACAGTAGTGAAGAAGCGAGCAACCGTATTCCGCGTGTCCAACGAGGTCATTTTCCATCCTCGCTTATGGTATGGTTGGGAGTTTCTTATTGGGGCTTAACAGAGGTACATTTTTGTGAGAAAGGTGTAAAAACGAATGCAGTTGTGTATCAAAATACAGTCCTGACGAACCTTGTGGAACCTGTTTCTCATACCATGTTCAATAACAGGCACTGGGTATTCCAACAAGATTCGGCGCCAGCTCATAGAGCGAAGAGCACACAAGACTGGCTGGCGGCGCGTGAAATCGACTTCATCCGGCACGAAGACTGGCCCTCCTCCAGTCCAGATTTGAATCCGTTAGATTACAAGATATGGCAACACTTGGAGGAAAAGGCGTGCTCAAAGCCTCATCCCAATTTGGAGTCATTCAAGACATCCTTGATTAAGGCAGCCGCCGATATTGACATGGACCTCGTTCGTGCTGCGATAGACGACTGGCCGCGCAAATTGAAAGCCTGTATTCAAAATCACGGAGGTCATTTTGAATAAACTTTAGTGTCATAAGAATCTATGTTTTGTTAAGTTCACTTTGGTATATAAATGGTTACATAGTGAATAAACTTGTTTCAATTATTTTATATTAAATATGTGACAGAATTTATGACCTGACCAGGTGTATATATATATATATATATATATATATATATATATATATATATATATATATATATATATATATATATAATTGTTGCTCTGAGTGCTCATAGCTGTGAAACCAGACTAATGTTAATGATCAAAAATTGCAAAAGAAATTATAATACAACAAATAATCTAATAATTAAAAAAAAACACTGATTTCATAGTTTTAAGTCTTCACTTCTGTCGGCAGTCCCCGCTACCCCCAATGACCGCGTATTTTTTAAATTACTAACACTTTCCCGCCAAATAGATTTATTCTCTTTATTGTGGCAAACGGCCCTTTGACCACTGTGCCATTTTCAATTTCTAGTTCAAATGCTCGACTTATTTTGCGCTAATGAGGGCTAATAATCTTCCACTCTGAGGTAAAGTTTTTTGTTACACAATGTCAGTTAATTGAGAAATTCGTTTCAAAATAATAGTTTATCATTATCTAGAGTATAATATTAATACAGAACACAATGCGTCAGTGGTTGGATTTTTAATTTTTTGCACTTTATAACTCTTTTTAAAAAAAATCAGCTTTTAGTTATATTTATAGTTTGGTTTATTCATCTAATGTAATTAATATAAAATATAACTAATAATACAGAAAGAAACCTTAAAGATTAAATTTATCTAAGAAATTATCGTCCCCGCTATGAAATCTGTCAAATATTTTACCTCACTGTAAAGTGGCGCCGCCCTGGTGGCAGAAAAAGTCGTGATCATTCAACCAATTAATCAATAAAATAGGTACAACAGATAACATCTAAACAATTCACCTATTTGAATTTAGAATTTCACGCAAGCAGACACGCTTTCTATTACTAACGAAATATGGTGGTTATAACACTTACAGATACAGTTGTGATTGTACGTTGACTAATTAATTTGACTAAGCGACGTGGGAACCGTCTATTTGTCTTCAGATATTATTATCTGGCTTGTTATTTATCTAGATACTGAGTGATGGCGAGTTGCTAAACTAAAAGTTTGTACAGAGATAAAAGTTTAAATGGTTTTAACTTAGTTCTTTAATAAATAATAAAAAATGTTTAACTTAGGTTGCCAGCATCTGTGTTTCCATCCGATTACAGTGTGGGTGTCTTCAAGGCAAGAGTGAATAGGCTTTTGTTATATCAGTGTGCATCACCATCTTAGGCTACAGCAACCACTTACCATCAGGTGGACTGTGTGCTCGTTTGTCACCCTATCCTATAAAAAAAAAGTATAAAGTAGGTGGGGATTGTAGTTAAGCGCTGGCTTAGAATAATATATTTAAAAAAAAAGCAGGTTAACAATTCGACGGTATTAATTTTTTTACGTTTGTTACGCGATATTCCTTAGTAATTGTGAATCGATTTTGACGATTCTTTTTCTATTAAATAGGTTTTTCTTCGGGGGATCCCATAACAGTTCCACCTGTAAGGATGTTAAAATAGGGGATGAATTTTTGGACCTTTAATTCTTTTAACAATTTGTTTTAGCACCAATTTTTTTTGTTATTGTAGTCTGCTTTTACATAATATGTTCCTCAAATTTACGAGTCTAAGAAACAATCCATTTGCCTGAATAACAGCCACTTTAATTAATATACATAGTATTAAATTTAGCCACCACCTAAGCATAAGGCAAAATGGAAAGCAATTGCGCAATCTACGCCCCGGAGGATGAGGCTGCGTAAGCAAGCGCATCTCTCCCACGACCCACCGACCTATGGCTCTCGCGGTCGACGATTTATTAAGAAATCAGAATCCGCACTGGTTGCCGCCAGCAAAACCTTTTGTACACAATACCTTGATATAATACGCGATAAAACATTTTTTTTATTGGAAACGCGGCATTCCATCTAAGTTCTAAGGGCTGACAACGCACTTCCATTTCCATTCTTAATGAAGAATAGATGTAGATGTCTATGGACTACAGCACCCACTTACCATCAGGTGGACTGTGTGCATGTTTGTTAGCCATAATCTATAAAAAGGCGTTATACATGCATACATTGCACATGGACTGACATCCAGACTGGGTATAACTAATTGTAGGTCATACGAACACTTCCGTGCGGGGTCCAAGCCAATTAAGTCCATCATTTATCCATAGCGCTACCAAGCTGTTAAGCTTACCACCTAAGAAGTAGATAAACAAAATCACGTCTACAACTCTTCAAGTTACCACGTCTTGTGTCACAACTCACAATTGCTCGTAAATATAATCTCGACTTTCTCGGTAACGAAACCATATTATAGCGTTTAAAGTTTAATGGGTTAGTTCACGATACGCATCACACGTAGCGGTTCTCTACCGAATTGACTGATCACGATTTAGAAATTTACACAACTATAATTACCACCAAATTGTTATGAAATCTTTAAAATCATTATTGTATACCAATGCTTATTATAGGTGAGAATTTTGCAATGCAAGGCACATATCCCCAGGGCTAAAATACTGTTTACACCTAAATATTTAGAAGAAATTTGATTACATCGTAACTAAATTGGTAACCCCATTTGTATCCCTATATCGATTGAGGTGAATATGAACGGTGCGACTAAGGAAAAGGAGCAAGATATGAGCAGTGATCGTCAGTCAAGTCAACCCATCTGTAATGCATAGAGATTAGAGATTATGGCAAGTTTTTTGTAGACTAGACTGTTAAGACTTCACAAAAGGTATAAATATAATTTAAAATTAAAAATTTTGTACAGCCGACTTCAATATAGGTTATTTGAGAATAACTCAATAACCATTGGTCTGACCTTGATCAAATTCATATGGGACCACACGAGAACTATCAGCTTTCATATAAAAAAAGAATCATCGAAATCGGTTCGCCCAGTACAAAGTTATGAGGTAACACACATAAAAAAAAAAACGAAGAAAAAAAAAAACATACACTCGAATTGAGTACCGTCTCCTTTTTGGAAGTCGGCAGAAAAAAGAACACCTTTGTAATACTTAACTGGTTGAAAAAATATGTACAAAATAAAATCAAAATAATTTTCCAAAAACGGCAACACACCTTTTCCCGTGTTTCGAACAGACAGCAGCGTACACACATTCAGAATGGCGGTTCCGCTCCCACGATCATTAGATCTTTTACGGAGACAACACGCGCTTGGAACTTGGATTCCCAATTCTAATGCACAACGTATCTCCGGTAAGTCGCGACGCGGCGGCTTTCTTCACAGCGCTGCAGTAAAGGAAACCCGCTCGTCTCGCAAAATAATCTTTTATATTTTATGCAAATACGATCGTCAACATATTTCTTTACTAATTCCTGTGACGTATACAAGAAATTCTTGCGATAAATATCTTATAATTGATATCTTGCAAAATTATTTAGGAATCGTTTCAAAAAAGTAAAGTTAACCGTCCCTCAGCTGGGCACTGACCTTTTCTAATTTCAGAGGGAGTTTGCGTATATGTTTACATGCAAATTTTAAATAAATTTATAAAAACAAACTACAAGGGCTTTTTGTATATCAATGCTACAAGTAATGACATTACTAATTAATGCCCTAACTATACATTTTAATACCTAAATAAAATATTAAACATGATTATGCACAGATTATAAATTTTAGTTTAGAAAAAATAGATAATTTTAGTTCTGCAAAACATAGAGTGAGTACAGTGAATACAGTGGAATTATTATTGTAAATTTTACGTTACACAACATCTGTAATTTAAGCATTTTATAAATTTATCTGTACATATATTTTCAGTAAATCTTAATTCCGTATATTGTAAATCATTAAAAAAAAATTGTCCATTAATATGTACAACAAATGGCGCAAACGCATCAGCTGGCGTTAGGAACACCTTTAGGGATGTCATCTGCCCCTATCACATAAGAATCTATTTACATCTGTTATCTCATTCCAAATACTTTGGTGTACGCCTTTACAGTCGCATGAAAGAAGATAAAACCAGCCTTAAATTAAACGCTTAAATATCTCATTTTAAAAACAGCGAAGAGTCACTTATAATGTTTAATACACCTGAAACGAAACTGTATGCGGTAATAGATCTTAATCTGGCGGTAGAAAGTACAAATTTAAATGCAAGCTTGTCATAACAAAGGCTAATGGCTCCAGTAATCTAGTTATTTCGAATTCGACGGCTGCGATGGTCGTATATTGGTTGAATTGATATCATTGACGATATTAATACTATGAAAAAATAGCAGATGTGTGCAGCTAGATATTTATACAAGATTGTGCAGGTATCGGGATGACCGGGGTTCTAACGACTTGGTAGAGCGACACTGCTACCCTAATAATAATAATGTCCCAGGCCGAATTTCGGTTACGGCGGCCAGTTTCAAAGAAGACTGGACATCCTTGCAGAACAGGATTACAGTGGCCAAGTGTATGCGCAAGCACAGGTGCTCCCTCTATTCCCTCACTTTCATAGACCGATTGGACGGTTATCCGAAGTGATAGAGCCACACTGCAGCCATTATAGATATATATAGCTGCAGCACAAATTAATCTCGGGGTAGGACCACGCTCTCACAGAATACCAGGTAAAAAAATAACCTCCGGTTTTCTTGAGACCCTTTTTTAATGAAAACGAGGCATTCTATCTTAGTCCTAAGGGGTGACAGACAACGTATCTGCATTTTGATGTATTCGTAAACAAGGATAGAAGTTGTCTATGGACAGCAACATCCACTTATCATCAGATGGAGTGTGTGCTTAAAAGGAAACCTTTATATCATTATATATTATCACAGTTCACCATCCGTTTTTATCGCTAAGTATATTTACTAGGTAGTGTATTTACTACTCTGCATTTCGAAAGTTTCGAGAGCTTGTATATTTGTAGGATGTGAGGCATTCCATCTTCGTTCTAGGGCAGTGGTGTAGCTAGGCATGGGCGAAGTGCCCTCGCCCACGGCCTCGCACTTAAAGGGGCCTCGCGAGGCCCCCCAGACTTCACCACAAATGATTAATTAATTTGATCACTTTTACGCTCGAAAAAGGACCTTGTAAGTGTTCGTTTAGAGCCGTGTAAGAAGCCCCTCTTAAGTGCGACTGCGAGGCCGTTCTAACTACCTTTAAAGACCACGAGCATTAGATTGGCGGAATACTTGTCAGGAATTAATAGCTATGAGTAGGTAACTCGTGTCAAAGCATGTTTGGTAGGATAGATCTATTGGGTAGATCTTGGGTATGACTATTGGGTAGATCTTGGGAACGAAAGAAAAAGGGGCCACGCTGAAGTGACTTCGCCCACGTCTACGAGTATATTAGTCTACGCTACGCCTCTGTTATAAGGGACGACAACATACCTGTAGCGTTCTCTGGTTGAAGATATTTCTAGCTGTCTATGGACTAGCAGGTGGACTATAAACCGTTTCGATTATCCCATTAATATGAATAAATAATTCGAGTTAAACATAAAACTTTTAACAAAAAGTAGAAACCGACTTCAAATTGCTAAATAATAAATTTTTTCTTCAAAATTTAATGAGACCACTTTCAAAGTAGTCCATTTAATAAAAAATAAGAATCTTTAAAATAGGTTCACAATCTGCGTCTGAAAAGATATCACGTAACATATATAAACACTTGAATTGAGAACCTACTAATTTTTGAAGTCAGTTAAAAATATTTTAATTAAGTTACTAGGATTCTGCCCATTCCATGTTAATAACATTCGTGAGGATTTTTTATCTGTAAATTTTACGAAGGTCTTCGCCCTTTGTTATCTACTACATTTTCAGACTAAAAAAAAGTTTCAAACGTTTTCGGTGGGTCGCGTTATCAACAAACAAACGTATGGTGTGTTGTCGTCTCATTCGCGCACGCCTTTGTCTCTTTCTTACTTATTATTAAGTAAGAACAGCTGTTTCGAAACGGGATCTACAGCATGCGCGTGCGCAAGATGTTCTAGGGTTGGCAGGTTTGTAAGGTTAAGGTCTTTTACATTAAAAAATAATAATAATACAAAAAACAATGCAATGTCCCTCTCATCAACATTTATCCATAAAAGATGGAATATTAGATATAATAATTATACATCAAATAATGTGAATTTGCTACTATAAGCAGGATCTTAAATATGGGTTAATTTTGGGTTAAATTAAATTTTTATTTGAATTTATGAATAGATAATAATTGATAATTTCAATATAAAAACGATGACGTCATACCACTATATTCTCCTACAGTTTCTAAAGAATAGTTTAACTACAACTCTTAAAAATATTAAATCGAAAATTTTTAAATCCCCGAAACAAAAAAGACTCGTGATCCTCAAACTGACTGAAAAGATTTTCTTGAATCACAGCTAACAAAACTCTCGATCAAATCACGTTTCAAACAAAAAAAACTAAATCTAAATCGCTTCATCCGTATCTACGATGCCACAGACAGATACATAGACATACAGCTTGAACATATAGCCTGAAAACCCTCATTTCAGAGACTTACCTATGTCTAGTTAATATAGCGTAAGTTATTATTGCTCGGTAAAAAGCAGAGGGCATTTAAACATTAAATCCAATATTATTACTTTATCTATTAAGACTAGTATGGTTTATCTCCACAACGTAAGCCTCTTGCGTACAATACCTTTATTCTACGAAAAGGATGGACGGGAATATTTTACCTACATTTTATAAATATCCATTGAGGTCGTCAAACTTATATTGTGACAGTATTTATTATAAGCATTTAAAAAAAAAATTTTTTTTACGTGTTAGAGCCATGCTGAAGCTATATTAGTAGTATAGTTGTAGAACGAAGGGGTCGGCTCAACCGGGGAAGGACCACGATCTCACAGAATACCAGCGTAAAATAGAAGCTTAACACTGCTGTGTTTCGTACGGTGAGTGTATAGATCCGGAGACCCTTTTTACTGGAAAAGAGGCATTCGATCTTAGTCCTCACGGGTGACAACGTATCTGCATTTTGATTCTTTATTGAGGATAGATGTGAATGTCTATGGGTCACAGCAAGCACTTACCATTGGTGGTCTATGTGCTCGTTTGTTACTCTATCCTATAAAAAAAGTTACACCTATTATATTTATATATATATATATATATATATATATATATATATATATATATATATATATATATATATATGAATAAATAAAATATTGCAAGTAATATAGATGTTAGTACCGATATTAAATACCGCAAATATTTTTTCGTTTGTGGCAACCCTACAGAAACAGCAGCAATTGCGGGAGTCAGCTGCTAAATGCATAAAAGGGCACTCCCGAACGCCGCAGCTGTTTCTTTTGTGTTTTTGCACACTTTAACTCTAGTTCCGCGAGACCAATAAGCAGGAAACAGCATAACAGGCATAAGTACAGCACCAATGGCTGCTCATTTAGTTTGCAGCTAGGGTTCGAATGCCAGACTCTAAATTATCGTTGGTGCGATTCGGTCTGCCTAACAACTTCATATGTATGACTAATTGGGTAGGTGTAGGTGATGCTCATTTTTTTAACAGACTTCAAAAAAGGAGGATGTACTCAATTCAACTGTATTTTTATGTGTGTTACCTCAGAACTTTTTTCTAGGTGAACCGATTTTGATGACTTTTTTATTATTATTTGAAAGCTGGTGCTTCCCATGTGATCTCATATAAATTTGATCAAGATATGGCCAGTAGTTTTTGTGTAATCTTTAATAACGCGTATTTAAGTGACTACATTGATGATGTTGTCATTTTATTTATATGGAAATCGGTTGTACATTATTTATTTTACCACTTGTGTTCATTAATTAGAGCATAATATCAAAAGTCCATCGCTGAACATAATTAAGCCTATCGCATACATTGCCTCATATTATAGAGTTTGTGATCGGGAAGATACTGCTGTCCATCTCTGGTTTAATTTCCTTCTGTCGACGCTTACGCAGGTTTCCTCACGATATTTTCATTCACCGCCGAGCACGTGGTAAATCAGCACTTGAAATTGCAATTAACAATTTCATTGGTGCCGCGGCGAGGATCGAACCCGGGTCGCTCGCGTACTTTGAAATTTACATCGAGCTCTTAGCCCCCGAGCTACCACGGCTGCGAAAAGATTCATAAAAATCAGTTACAATTGGCGAAGATACCAAAAAAATAAAATACAGATTTGTATTTCATCTTTATCGGAAGTCGGCTGATTTATCTGAGAAATCATGTAGGTCAAATTACAGATGTAGCACATTATGTTCCATATATTTACTAATTAAAGAAATCCAAAAACATAGAAATAACTCGTTATTACTTATTAGAAAAGGTGCAGCAAACAGCTGTTTTAACAACAGATGTCAGATGCAGATGGTCATCACAGCCGCTTCGATATTAAATCTTATTTCGTAACATTAAAGTTTATTTTGTTTTCTCTTTCTCACTCTCATATCCAACGGTTTGATATAAATTTCGGATTATATTTTAGGTTATTGCTTATTAGATTAATTAAAAAAAAACTAAGGTAACTTACCAAGTATTTGCGACTTCACAGAATGAACCATCCTCGGTGTTTTAAAAAAACAAACTTATCGATTTAACATTGCAAAAACAATACTTATTAAAACATTAATATTATTAACAAACTGAAAACAAATTCAAAATTTATTATAAATTATACTTTTAAAACAAAACATAAGCAACAATTCAAAGTGCAACAGACAGCTAAAACTAAAACGAAACACAGCAAGACGTCGGATTGATTAATATTTTTAAAACACTGAGGGTAGTGGACAATTTTGGTATCAATTAATTTCGCAAATCCAATAAATTGCTAAATGTAGTTATTTATTGTGTGCTCGCGTGCACAGAATAAATAATAGTACTACGACGGGAGTAATGTTTTAATTATATAATTTCTTATTTCAAAAATTAGGTAGTTACAATGGTAGACCATAGTAACTCAAGTAGTTTTTCGAGACTGAAAACAATAACAGGAATAATAATTTAACTAAAGAAAAAAGTATTTATTATAGATAATATTTGCTCCTATGGCCACAACTATACCCAAGGGATCATACATCAGAACCCACAATTTTTTGCAGACTACAAAACTGGCGAAATTTATAATTCAACTGCGTGGTTTTTTTTACTTACATGTTATGCGATTTGTTCGCCAGTTGTAAATCGGTTTTAATGATTATTTTTTTAATTAAATAGGCTATAACTATAACCTCATGGGACCTCTTAAATTTGTAGAAAAAATCGAACTCTTAGGGTGGAAAAATTAAAGATGAAGGTTTTAATGTAACTATATAGACATACTATATGAATGCCTCATTGTTCTAGTGGTGGTAGCATTGCGACTTCTGATCATGAGGTCGCAGGTTCGAATCCCGGGTCGGACCAAAAAAGTCAGTTAATGAGCTTTCCATCAAGAAATTCTCAGTAGCTGCCGTAGCAGTTGGCGATGTTTCAACCCCATGCCTCGAAAAGCACGTAAGGTTGTGGATCTTGATCGGCGCCTGATACCTCTCCGCTCGTGTCGAATTACCGTGCCATCGGACTATGAGAGTGAGGGAATAGAGAGTGCAGCTGTGCTTGCGCATACACTCGTCACTATAATCCTGTCCCATGCAGATGGCTAGTCTTCTTTGAGACTGACCGCCGTGACCGAACACTCACCATACGAAACACAGCAGCATTAAGCTGACATTTTCGCTGGTATTCTGTGAGAACGTGGCCCTGTCCCTGTCAGTAGATTATAACGAAGGCGCTGTTGAGTGTTGACCATCTCCTGGTTAACTACTCTCAGGCCGCCCTCGCGACACTATATTATAATGACATTTTAATATAATCAGTGTAGGTATATCCCTTTTTTGAAAATTCTCCACACTCACTACTCTATAACCTGGACGTGCTCGCGCGAAGTTGTAGTATTTTAATTTAAAATTATTAATTATTTGCAATACATCTAAGGAGTAAAATATCAAAAATGTTTTTATTATATCGGGAAAATTTTATTACCGATTTTTCAAAAATCGTAGAATAGATAGGTTTTTTTTAAAGATAACAATTATGATCTGTAAAATTTTGGTAAATAAATTACAATTAAAACTGTATAAGAAGTTGCTGGAGATTGCAATATTTGATTTTTCAATTGTCGAAATTGGTATAATATGTATTTTCAGATACTATTTTAAACACAGACAGATAGCTAATTCTTTATTGCATTTAAACCTAAGTCCGTTAAAACCGTTTCGTTCGCCGTCTGCTTTTCCAGAACCTACTACGATTTGTATACTATATTTATGATTTACAAGTTTTATGTATGTATAAATAAATATGTATGTATAAATAACTAAAACCCTATAAACTTTTATCGCGGTTACAATTAATTCGTCAGTTTTAATTGGGTTTTTTTTTTATTTACAAGTTTCGTTGCAACCTTAGAGTATATATGTTTACTAGGTAGAACTTTAAAGAATAACTATTTAAGTATGTACAACAGGTTGTTTTTAATATTTTGAAATTTTATGTATCGATATCTTAAAAATATAGGTTTGCTTTTTTTTTATTACAGGCTTATTTAATTTCTTATCAGCAAGCAAATGTGTAAATATAGTAAAACCGTTAGAAACGTAAAACTTGAATGAACATAAATTATAAGTTAGGGGAGATAAAAGTATAGGGAGCATAATATTATATTCCGAAGCAGGTATTACAATTTTTTTTTCATAGAAAACTTCAATAAAAGCGGCATAAACGGCCAAGGAAAAATTTAAGTAGACGCTCACCAAGTCCCATCTTTTTCTTAATTTTCTTCAAAACCTTCATTTTGGATCCTTTCTTATCCTTTACCGGCGTCGTCTCCGGTTCCAAAGCCATCGGCGGTAAGACCAGGGTCTGAGGCGGCATCGGTGCCCCGTGCCCTGAGGCCCTAGGACACGCCGGGCAATGGCAGGCCCCCCTCGCTTGCCTAACACTCATACAACCACTTACACCCATCATCGGTCTCGATTGTTCTTTTACTTTAAACAATCGTCTACTTCTAATTCATGTCAAACTAAAAACACAGTCACGAAAAACGTATTACCGAACACGAAGCGATAAAAAAATATTTTTCATAAGTCACGAGAGCATAACGCGGATGTTTGGAACACGACGTGCGACATCCGCTCGCTACGAGGTTTCGCGGCGGAGTGAGTGTTCGCACTCTGTGGCGGAGTGTCGAACGGAGCGTCACGCTCACGCGCTAAGGGCTCGTGTTGCGTACGCACGAATCCCTAATTGTGGGGTGACTATGATTTACAATTAATTTGGAAGATAATAATTACATTAGTTAATGCTACGATGTAAACTCTGTGAAATTCGACAGCAAGGCTAATTACTATCACGCAGACGTGAATTACGGAAACATTAAAATTATGGAACTAATAATGGTCAAATCGTAAGGTTAATTTCAGTATGAACTGATCGTATCGTTTAAAAATATTGCTCACAACATGAACGGAACACACGTTGTAAGAATTGCGGTAAAAGTTTAATTGTAAATTTTTATTTAGAATTCATACAACGATCAACTAAGTTTATTGCTTAATTAATAGAACCAGGCGTTACTTTACGTAAATCCATTATAAGAGGTTAGATATTAATTATCTTGTTAGCGGATCTTAAGTTAATTAATTTCTAACATTTTAAAATATTACTTATTATTAAATATTTACTTATTATTATAAAAGCAGAACATGTAAAAATAAAAGCTATTGTAACTTACAACATAAAAAATTAAAAACACTTAACTAGAAATGCTACAGATAAAGTGACTAAACCTTGAAAAACCTATATTCTATCACGGTGTCCACGTCGACTCATCGCGACACTGATTAGATCTTTTCGTAGAACAGTTCTGGGGACTTCTGCGGTTCCTAAGGCACCACGATTTGAAGTTGGATTCGCATAGATCTCGACGAGATGCGCCGAAGAGTAAGAATATTTTTTTTCGATATCTCGCTTAGTTTCCGAGATATCGATACTCAAAAATATATTAAATCGTGGCGCTGTAAGAATTGTAGTTGTGCCCAGTTCTAAGTTCAGTGGTTAACTAAGAATTCTATCACGCAAAGAAACTCCAAGCAACTATCTTAACCTGCCATAAGGGAAGGACCAGGTCTCAGAACCATATGCCATCACAACGACTTATGTGTATGTTATCAAGGAGAATATCTTATTTTAATAAAAACGGTAAAATTGAGGAGAAACTTCACATATAAAAATAAAGAAAATTTTGGTTTGTTCAGTTGTCGTAAATAATGAAATAGTTTTATAGCGGAAGTTTGGGAATGAATCTCGGAATGAACGATCAAACGAATCATGTAAAGTTACAGCATGTATACTAACCCTACTGCTGGACGCAGAGCTTTTCTCATTTCCGAAAAGGTTAATTCGAAGTAGAACCAAATTAAGCAACATAGCCCAAGAATGAGTAAGGTAAAGTGGCAATGGAATCTTGCACAAGTAGCAGGGCCCCTCAACTACACGAAGTGACGTCAGAACAATACAGAAAATCGATGGATGCTTGGCTTAAGACCGTGTTTTGTGGCACTCCTTACTTGTTTGGTGGCGTATATCCAGTAGTGGACTTGTGACGGGCCAATATTATGAGACGATAAAGATGAATTATTTCATGACGTATCAGTTTTTTTAATGTAAAGTATATTGTTTAAGTTGGGACTGGAATTGACGCCTAGACTCGGCGTGTTTATGATTGACTGACAATTATAATAATAGAACAATATACCCATTTCACATTTTTTCATTTTAATAACCAAATAAATAATGTATCAATGTGAAATTTGATAATGTCATAATGACTAATGAATATTCGTTTAAATAATAAAAGTAAAATAACACGAAAAAGAGTTTTAATAAAAATATATTTATTCATACACCATTTATTATAATATTAATGAAATTCTGAAACAGTGACTATCCCTTATAATAAGAAAAATCAAGGTCACCCTATCTAACGCAGACCATCTCTTTTTGGCGCATTACAATCGAGTGAGATCGAGCAATAACGTTTTCAGCTGTCGTGTAACAAATGTTAGCCAGTTTCACCATTTCATACTATATACACCTTGTGGCCGGCCAACTTCGCCATTACATTAAACATTTGTATTTGGTATTTAATAGGTTGTAGGGCTCCATTCTATGCATAGGAATTCCTATATTCCTATGTATTCATACAAAATGGTAGAGCAATAGGGTCGGCTCGACCGGGGAAGGACTGCGCTCTCACAGAATACCAGCTTAAAATAGCAGCTTATAACGCTTCTGTGTTTCGTATGGTGGGTGTAGAGAACCGGAGACCCTTTTTACTGGAAAAGAGGTATTCCATCTTAGTCCTCACGGGTGACAGCGCATCTGCATTTTGATGTAGCATTTGCAAACGCGGATAGATGTAGATGTCCATGGGTCACAGCAATCACTTACCACCAGGTGGAATGTGTGCTCATTTGTGACCATTATCCTATATAAAAAAACCAGTTGAATTAATAATAGCGCAGTTGTTCATGGGCGGCTTTTTTCCACCTAGAAAAAAGTTACCTCATAACTGATGATTCTTTTTTTATTTGAAAGAAAAATTTTTGAGTAATCCTTAATAATTTATATTGAAGTCGGTTGTACATTTTTTTTAAATTTTACCACTTATTTCCTATTCAGAAAGCAAACTTCGCTGATGGAATTCTGAACTCAAAGGCTAATTTAACAAAACAAAACTTTAACCAATTTAACAAAGTAAAGTACGCGACGCGATAGCACCGAATTAATATTACCTACCTAGTGCTAGCGATAGCGCGTTTACACTTGCGAGTGTTGTCTTTTGTTGGAATTCCATTGTTTAATTGATTGATAACACTGCACAGGTACGCATTCTTACACTTTTTAACCAACTTCAAAAAAAGGAGAAGGTACTCAATTAGACTGTTTTTTTTTATGTGCAGCTGTTGAAATTTTATCAAGATCAGACCAGTAGTTTTTGAGTTATCTTTAATGATGCGCATTTAATTGACTCCGACTACATTGATTTTTTTGATAACAGGTAAGTGACTACCGCCGCCCATGAACAACTGCAACGCCAGGGGAATATAAGGTGGGTTGCCGGCCTTTTAAAAAGGAGTAAGCTATTTTCTTGAAGGGCCCTAAGTCGTATCGGTCCGGAAAAATTGCTGGTGGTAAACTATTCCACAGAGAGGTCGTACGCGGAAGAAAGCTCCTATTGAAACCTACAGTGGTGGACCGCCGAGCATCCAGATGGTGTGGATAATGATGATGTTCTCATTTTATTTATATTGAAGTCGAACTTACAAAATTTTAAATTTTACAGCTTGTTTATTTATTTAATTAGTAACCTGACCCCCAGTGCGATTTTGTTTTCATAATAAGCCAGCACTCGACAACTATCCCAGCAGATAACAAGTGGTGATGCAGCCGAAGATGGCAAAACGCATTACCTTATCATAACAAAAGCATATTAACTCTTGCGTTGAAGTCACTCATTATTACTTATTCCCACGAGAGTTACAAAATGGCCCTGTCATTATGTTTTTCAATGACATTTTGAATCATCAGTGTCAAATACTGGTGTTTCACATTTCCCATCACACGCACAAAGTATAATATCATATTTTGGGACATTTCATCAGGGTTGACAAACTTATCTACATTTTCTCTATTTTTTTTTATTTTTTTTTTATTTAAATTAATTTCTTATTTTATATTAACGACGTTTCGAGTACTTCAGCACCCACGGTCACGGGGGATCCGAGGTGTTCGACGTCCGAATGTAACAGTTAACCACGGCTACCTTCATATTAAAATTATTAATCTTTGGTCCGATCTACGCAGAATCTGCTTAATTTGTACCTTAAAGTCTTGCAATTGTGTGCTTGGTCTGGGATTTAGTTTTATTAATTATCAAATACGGCAGAAGTTTCCCGTGAAGTGGCGTTGCAAGGGAACCTATCGCCCAATTCGACCCGTGGGCTAATTTTTTTTATAGGATAGTGTGACAAACGAGCACACAGTCCACCTAATGGTAATTGGTTGCTGTGGCCCATAGACATCTACATCTATCCTCGTTTGCGAATTAAAATTCAGATGCGTTGTCAGCCGTGAGGACTAAGACGGAATGCCTCTTTTCCAGTAAAAAGGGTCTGCGGTTCTCTACACTCACCATAAGAAACACAGCAGCGTTAAGCTGCTATTTTACGCTGATATTTTGTGAGAGTGTGGTCCTTCCCTGGTCGTGCCGACCCATTCGTGCTACAAATATACTACCTAATATAGCTGCAGCATGGCTCTACCACGTATAAGAAAATACATTTTATTTAAAGGAGATGAACTTGGGCCCGGGGTAAACAAAGTTCAAATAAATCTTATTTTGAAGATTTAAACAGTTGCTATTCAATTCAAAAATCATTTTTAGGGTTCCGTACCTCAAAAGGAAAAAACGGAAGCCTTATACGATCACTTTGTTGTCCGTCTGTCTGTCAAGACCCTTTTTCTCAGGAACGCGTGGAGGTATCAAGCTGAAATTCATATCAAATACTCAAGTCTACTGTCCCTTAGAGCTGTGAAAAAAAAGTCAACGCAATCAAAAGATACAGCCGTTTATGCCGTAAATTTTCGACTTTCGCAAGGGAATCAAAACCTACAGGGTACTTCCCGTGAACTCAGAATCTTGAAATTTGGTACGAAGCAACGTTTTATAGCACAGATAAAGGAAAAATTGCGAAAAGCATAAATATGGCGGCTAGGCGTGGGTGGCCACGGGTCATATACTCCGACAATGGCACAAATTTTCATGGGGGCAAATACAGAACTGCAACGGGCGATGGAAGAGTGGGCACCGCAGCTGAAGGACTACGCGCTGACTCGGCGAACAGAATGGAAATTCATCGCACCGGGCGCGCCTAACCAGGGAGGCGCATGAGAGCGTCTCGTGCGCTCAGTGAAGACCGCACTCGAAGCCACTCTACATCAGAATAGCCCACGGGAGGAGACGTTAGCGACGCTCCTGACAGAAGCCGAGAGTACAGTAAACTTTCGACCGTTGACGCACGTACCGGTCGATATCAACGACGAAGAGGCGTTGACACCCAACCACTTCATCCTGGTAGGACCATCGGGCCTACCAGTCACCGATCCGTGCACACCCATCGATCGTCGGGCATGAAGAGCGGCGCAGGGGCTCGCCGACGAGTACTGGCGGCGCTGGGTGAACGAATACCTGCCGACGTTGGGTGCGCTCGGGGACTCCCGAGACGCTCAGCAGCGCCAAATTCAAGAAGAGGACCTCGTCGTGGTTGCGGACAGCAACCTACCAAAGAAAGTGTGGCCGCGGTGGGTCGTGACGAAGACCTTTCCTGGACCGGACGGCGTGGTGCGCAACGTCAAGGACAGGACCAGGGGCGGAGTGCTGCGGCGACCCGTCAGGAAGATAGCCGTCCTCCCGAGGGAAGCTTAGGTTCGCAGGCTACGCCGGGGGTAGGATGTTATGGACAGCGAGAGGAGCCACCATCCCGTCGCCCCTTCATACCCCGTTGCGCCCCGCGCACTCCGCACACCGGCAGCAGATCACGCGATGTCGCCGACCAATCAGCGCGCGGCATCGCCTCACGACGCTACTCACATACTGAGACGCTCTCTTGCGAGATATAAGAAGGGCATTTTGGTCTGTGAGCTGTTCATTTCGGAAGCGGCACTCGAAGACAACAGCAAGAGAAGAATTATACTCCATTGAAGACTGAAGATTCCCCTCTGTATACATAGTTATATAGTTAATTAGTGAAAGCCGCTGTACATAGTCTGAATATATAATCGACTACAGTACCATCTTTTCTTTGAACAGTCCCTAGTGTAGTATACCTCAACATCAGTTAGTTAGTCAGTCAACCAGTTTTATACATTAAATTCATACAGTCCACTATAGTCCCTAATACAGTAACCCTTTCGGCATGACATCACTCATGCAATCGAATTATTTCATGTCTGTTTTCTCTTATTTATTTTTATCTTTGCTGTTTTTACGTATCATTTTATTATCTGTATCAAAACTGTACGAGTATAAAAGATTAAAAAGTTAAAGTTACAGCCTAATACGTCCCACTGCTGGGCACAGGCCTCCTCTCACTTCTGATAGCGTTTTAGGTGAAGGAAAAAGTCAGTGGCGAACTTCACATGTCTTCAGACTCTTCGAAATATTTTTTTCTAATTTATAAGATAGGCAGGTTTTCTCGCGGATGTTTTCCTTCGCCGCCGAACACGTGGTAAATCAGCACTTAAAATTGCAACTAACAATTTCATTGGTGTCGGTGAGAATCGAACCCGTGAAATTTACAGTGAGAACTTAGCCCCTGAGCTACCACGGCTTGTATGAGTGTAAGTTGCTGAATAAATGAATATCTATGTCTATGTAAATAGCCCTCCGCTGCGCACAGACGGACAAATAGCCTTACCGTCGAACTTCAATAATTAGTAGTTGACGCAACATTTCTCGGAAATTTGAATCCCACGACCGATCATACAATACGTGAACTGAGTCACGCCTATTCTATTGTTATTTAATTGTATGACTTAACTACTTACCACCTTCACATGAATTTAATAGCTTTCTTTATTGGTCTGTGTTAATGGTTTAGAAGGAAGCGTTTTAAAAGCTATTAATAATACAACGACGATACAATTAAAGAGATTATCCAGCATTTTGCGATTTTGAAGTCGGCAGATAAAATGATAGAGGTTTGCAGTAGTGCGCGCATCACGGAAATACTACGTTTTATTCCTTAGACACTTGGCCTTTATCTAAAAAATATTGCGATATCTTCATTTAATATAAAGCCATTAAAGTTTTACGAAACAACGATTTTTATGAGGGGTTTTTCACACGGTCAACTGTACCTCGCTTGCTCTCGCGTTACTAACCTAGATAATTTATATAATATTTTAGCTACAAACAGAGCAACGAATAACATTGTTGTTACAAAGAAATTTTGTCTTTTTGATGTTTTTTCCTTCGCACATACGAAAGCTTTGTTAATATATCAAGCAAGACGGACGAACTCGCTGGTATCAGCTTTTTTTAATAGGTTAGGGTGACAAACGAACACACAGTCCACCTGATGCCTGATGGTAAGTGGTTGCTGTGATCCATAGACATCTAGATCTATCTAAACAAATAAATAAAATTGAAGTGCCTGTTTTTAATATCGAATTAACAGCTTTTTACTATACGCATATGAAAGTATATATGTATACGGTACTTATAACAAAAATACGATTTTTGAAATTTTTGTTTGTCTGTCTTTCTGTGTCTGTTTGTTCCGGCTAATCTCCGAAACCGCTGGACCGATTTTGACCGGACTTTCACTGGCAGATAGCTGATGTTATAAGAAGTAACGTAGGCTGCTTTTATTTTATAAAAGTAATAAGGTTTTTGCGCAATGAAATTAAAACAATCGTAATAAATTACGCGCGAGCGAAGTCGTGGAGAACAGCTAGTCCTCAATAAAGAATCAAAATGCAATATGCGTTGTCACCCGTGAGGCCTAAGATGGAATGCTTCCTTTCCAGTAAAAAAAAGGTCAAGTTCTAGTTTAGTGTTATAATTATATGGGCTTTCCACATAGATTGTTTTTTCTTTCTTTTCTTCTTTTCCTGATTCCTGAGCACTCATCGTCATCCCGTATGTTTTACTCCATCTTGTACGAGGCTGGATTTTTAGTCCCCTTTAATTTTTAATTTATTTTTATTAATTGTTATTATAGCAGTAAAAAAATATACACATTCTGTGAAAATTTCAACTGTCTGCCTATTACGGATCATGAGATACAGCCCACTGACAGACAGAGACGGACAGCGGAGAATTAGTAATCGGATCCCGTTTGTTACCCTTTGGCTATGAAGCCCTAAAAAAAAAAATCGAACTTGGTTTACTTACGTATTTAACGTTATTTTCATTCTCATAATTCATCATTCCATTGCTGAACATAGGCCTCCCCATTGTTTGTCTCATAGGGGAAATATATGGCACAGCAGGCACGCTTGGCAAGCGGATTGGCATCGACATTTTTTATTCTCTAGTGGTTATTAGGAATACGCTGCTGCCCATTTTCTAGTTTGTTTCCCTCTGCCGCTTCTTACTATACCCACGGGATGATATGGGGTAGTGGATATACTTTCTAAATAAATTTAAAAAGGTCAGTTTCATTAATAATCAAATACAATTACTAAAGAAAGGATTAGAACCTACGAATAATTGCTCAATTCCGGCAAGTAATAATGAGACAAAGGTCCCCCGCATTCCTTGCGGCCTAAATGTCGTGAAAGCAGACCTACTGCAATTCGATAGGGTGACCATATTTATTGGAACGATGTTCCTTGTCGGATGGTACGAATTTGGCGGATGCTGGCTAGGTGAGAAAAAGTGTAAGATTTTTCCGTCACGATCCCTTCTGACGTATTGTAGACAGCTTTGGCGGCTATGAGGAATTGAGATGGAATAATATTAATCTCCCTAGCGCTTTTTCTTATCCTGCCATGAAAGAAATATTACTTTATTTAAAATGAAGCTTCATTTCAATAGACGCTAGTAATTAATTTATTTGTATTTGTTAATCAATAAAATAATACGTTTATCAATAATATATACTACGAAAGGAACTTTGTTCCAACCGAGTGTTTCACGACACTCACGCATGTTATTTTATTCTACATCTCTACTATGTAAAAAAGTTGTTTCAAATTTCATGGAGTTTTGCCAGCACTATTTAATAATTGATTTGCCGAGTTACTCATTATTTGAAGTCAAAAAATTGAAAAAACTTTCTTGTTGATTTTTTCCCAGGACAAAGGTATTTTTCTAACTAGTGGTAAATTTAACGTAAAATTACATTAAATAACAAAGAGCGCTTTTTTTTCATACAACATTTTATTGTTAGAGGCTGTGTTATTAACGATATTACAGTACACACAACAGGTACGTAGCGTCCTTCATTTTTTGTTTTCTTCTTTTTTCCATATTTTCATTAGCGTTGAGTTTCTTTTCAGCCAGCATAAGTTAATACAGCATAAGTTCAGAAATGAATTGCAGTCACAAGTGGTAACATAATCTATATTGAATATAGAAAATATATTCTAAACGTTGAAGTAATATGTACTACATACTAGAACTGACATCGTGAACAACGTCTGTACGGTAGTGCGGGACGCGTGGTTGGAGAGACGTAGTACCTTTCTACCGACTTTCAAAAAGGAGCCGGTACTCAATTCCACTGTATGTTTTTTTTAATGTATATTACCTCATAACTTTTTACTTGGTGAACCAATTTCGATGATTCTTCGATTTCGATTTTTTATTTGAATGTTGGTGCTCCACATGTGGTGCCGTATAAATTTGATGAAGATCTGACCAATAGTTTTTGAGTTATTCTTAATAATTTATATTGAAGCAGGTTGTATAAATATTTTAAATTTTAAATGATTTATGGCACACACTAAGTCTGATCCCGTGGGCACTAATGCGCGTTGCAAACAACCAAGTCACAGCGTCTAATAATCGTCGTCAATGCTCTACTGGACACAAATCCTGAATGCGATCTTTTACGAATGATTGGACGGTATTATTGTAGGAATACCTGAAGTTTTGTTAGCGAGAAGAATGAATGTGTTGTCTTTAATTATTAATGTAATTGGTATTACCGATTTAATTAAAGTAAAAATAAAAAAAATATTATTTCAATTATTCTAAAGTATTCTATCAACATCTCAATCATGCGAATAGTCCTTGGGCGTGCTGCCACCATACTAGACAGTCCACCCGCAAACGTGGACACCGTTCCGTTGACAGATGCGCGGGCGCACCTTGCGCGGAGGCTGTGCGTGTCGCAGACCATAACCCGCGACATCTGGTGGGATTAGCGAGCTTTTGGCACCGGTTCGTTGACCCATTCGGCTGTCGCTTTTCGGTATTGTTTCTACAATTGTAAAGGGGCCGGATGCATTCGTTTCACTTCCATATAGATTTTCGATGGTATATTAAATTTAATGCGACGTGACATTGCGCCGTGCCAAATTTAGGAAAATGGATTATTTATGTAATTAACTCAGTGTTTGTGTGTCAAACCATAGGTATTTTTCTAAAAAAAAATTTATAAAACTATAGTGACAAACGAATTTACAGTCCACAGTAATACGCGATAGAGCCACGGTGCAGCTATATTATGGTTGTAGCACGAACGTGTCTGCTCGACCGGGAAAGGACTACGATCTCACAGAATACCACCGTGAATTAACAGATTAATGCTGATGTGATTCGTATGGTGGGTGTAGAGAACCGGAGATCCTTTTGACTGGAAATCAGGCATTCCATCTTAGTCCTCAGGGCTGATAACGGATCTGAATTTTGATTTTTAAACGAGTATAAATGTAGATGTCTATGAGCCACAGCATCCACTTACCATCAGGTGAACTGTGTGCTCTTTTGACATCCTTATTCAATTCAATAAAAAATAAAACGTGCGTGAGTGTCGTGGAAGAAGTTCCTTTCGTAGTGTATTATTGATAAACATATCATATTATTGATTAACAAATACAAATAAACCAATTACTAGAGTCTATTAATATGAAGCGTCATTTAAAATAATTATATCTTTCATGTCAAGATAAGAGTTGGATATTATTCCATCGCGCTAGCACTATAGAAAGGGGGTCGTGACGGAAAAATCTTACACTTTTTCTCGCCTAGCCCCCATCCGTAAATACGTACCGTGCGATAAGGAGCTTCGTTCCAAAACCTGATGGTAAGTGGCATAGATGTAAAGCAGTCCATAGACGCCCGAAATCAACTACATACAAATAAGATGCTTTATCATCCGTGAGGACTGAGATGGAATGTCTCACAGCGTGTAATTATACTGGCTCTCTTTACCCTTCAGACGGGAAAACAACAGTGCACACTGTGCACAATGTGTACAGTGACATAAATAGGTAAGACGGTGATAGCAACCCAGACGGACTCCTGGGCAGATAAATGGGAACATTCGTTTTAGACGTCTATCTTTCCGTCCGAATACAATTTGGGCGTCTTCAAGGCAAGAGTGAATAGGCTTTTGTTACGCTAAGACAGTGCGATTTACCATCTAAGGCTGCATCACTACTTACCAATCAGGTGGGATTGTGGTCAAGCACTGGCTTATAATAAGTAACAAAAAAACAAGACCTATGTCAATCGTGATAATTCGTACATTTCACCCGGGTCGCATCAAAATATTGATGATTCCAATTACATTTTTTGAACGTTCCGGATCAAACGATTGGCAGGATCCGACGACCGACAATATAACGCGGGTCACTGATCACAGCGTACTGAAACTCGAAGTAATCCAATTGAATGATCGAACTGTCTGATCCGGTTTGTAAGACGAATCAATACTTGAATGATCGGATCAATACTAGAAATGAATGAATGACACATGTCTAATTCCTTTGGACACACAAACCAACAACCTCTCACCCTAAACGCATATACATTCTCCGTTCCTTCGTGCGTATAAGTTAAATTAAAAAAAAATTCGAAACAACAAGAGCTGATGGTTTTCAAACGACTGAACAGATTTTCTTGAAACCTTTCAAACGAAAAAAAACATGCGTGAGTGTCGTGGAACACTCGGTTGGAACGAAGTTCCTTGCGTAGTGTATTATTATTGATAAACGTAGGTATTATATTATTGATTAACAAATACAAATAAATGAATTATTAAATTAAATAATGAATTATTATTCGCCTGTTGAAATGAAGCGTCATTTAAAATAAAAAAATATTGTTTTCATGGCAAGATAAGAAAAAGTGCGAGGGAGATGAATATTATTCCATCTCGCTTCCTTATAGCCGCCTTGACGGCTACACTACGTCAGAAGGGGTCGTGACGGCAAAATCTTACAATTTTTCTCGTCTAGACCCATCCGCCAATTTCGTACCGTCCGGTGAGGAACTTCGTTCCAAAAAAACTTAATAAAAATCGGTTCATCTATTAGATATAGACAGATACATAGATACACACTACAAACTTGTAAAACCTCTCTATTTCAGTCGGGGGTTAAAAAGGAGTCCCACCACCTAAGAGACTAGATGAATGAAACCTACAGTTTCTGAACATAATGTCTGTAGCAGACAGATAAATACTGAGGCGAAGTGTTCTCTTTTACTAATTGATTTTATAGAATAGTTTGTGCGTTTGTGATCGTGATCGTGTAACATTTGAACGACTTGACGGATTGAAGTCATATTCACACAACATATTTTGTTGAAACGATGGTTTATAGATATTTTAGAATCCGATAGATGGCACTGTTATAAAATTATTAACAAATTCTA
This sequence comes from Parnassius glacialis, assembly GCA_033319125.1. Lineage (NCBI taxonomy): Eukaryota > Metazoa > Arthropoda > Insecta > Lepidoptera > Papilionidae > Parnassius > Parnassius glacialis. The sequence goes on from JAVANC010000004.1 coordinate 56,077,391, forward strand.
TATTTTACAATATATTGGTTTAGTACCGAAAAAGAAAATCACAAAAATGCGACCCGATAGGCGGCACTGGGGTCGGGACATTAATAAATTTTATATTTATACTCATAATAAGTCTGGAATGAATTCGTAGTGAAACCCATGGCGCCACCTACCAAACAGGGCAGACCAACGTCTGCTGCTAGCTTACCAGCTAGTTTTATTATTACTAAACTTATTACTATTTAATAAACAATCCAATGGTGAAAACAGTAATTTAAAAAACTTCGATTGCGTAAAAAAGTGAACTCAAAAGAGAAAAAACATTATACTCTATGCCACCTTCACAACTAAGAGTAGAATAGAATAATTTTTATTCAATATAGATCACAATGTGTAATTCTTGTTGAAAGTCATTTTTACTTTACCACTGGTTCGAAAAAAAAAACCTCTATCCTGGGAAGAACCAGCAAGAAACCCAGCGGGGCTTTTTTTTAAAGCATATATTACATTAATGGTTGGTACAAAATTTATTTTAGAAACAGCTTGGAAGCGACCACCTCATTTCCAGGGTTTATTATCAACCATGTATTCATTTATACTATAATAACCCTTTTTATACAGTTTCAACTTAACAAAACATTTAAACTTGGTAATAGAGAGCCTGTACACTTTCCGGGACCTTGTCGTAATAGCGTATACATTGCCCCAAGAATGTATTACTGACTCTGTGGAGTCGAGAAACTGGTATCACTGGCTTATGTTTGTTTCTAGTGTTTACAGAATATATATCACTTTTTTTTACTAAAACTACCTTTGTTTTTGTGAACATACATTAAATTTTCGTAAATATACTGAGAGGCCATAGTTAATATATTTATTTCTTTAAATTTATCTTTAAGAGACTTTCTCGGTTTAAGGTTGTAAATAGTTCTAATGGCCATCTTCTGTAAAACAAACATAGTTTCTGAATCAGTCGTATTTCCCCATAGAAAATCCCATAAGACATTATGCTATGGAAATAACTGAAATAAACTAATCTAGTTGTCTCGACACTAGTGAGACCTCTAATCTTTTTTACAGCATTGGCTGCAGAACTTAGTCTGCTTGCTAGTTTGAACATATGGGGGCCCCACTGAAGCTTCGAGTCGAGAGTGATGCCAAGAAAAACAGTGGATTCAACAGGGATCAGTTCTTTCCCATTTAAAAACACATTGGTACTCAGATTTTTAACATTCGTTGTTGTAAATTTAATACATTTAGTTTTATTTCCGTTTAAATGTAGATTATTAACGTTAAACCAATGCAATAATTTTGATATATCATTATTAAATTTGTCACATTTAAATGATTGACGTTTAAGTTTAAAAATCAAGGAAGTATCATCAACAAATAATACTATATCATGATTATCCCCTACAAGAGAAGGTAAGTCATTAATATACACTAGACATCCATTAGTACAGGTGACCTGGAAGAACTTTTACCATTGATAATAACTTTCTGCATTCTATTACTTAAACATAAAATAATAAGTTTAAGCGCTGTGTTCTTGACACCATAGTACTGTAGCTTCCTGATTAATGTCTCCTGGTGAATGCAGTCGAAGGCCTTGGAAAGGTTAAGGTAAGAAGAATCTAATGACGACCCATATGTTAAAATCCTTTAAACCGTTTTGGCTACAGAGCGTGCCAAAGAAATAATAATAATGAGGTCCTCCAGACCGAATTTCGGTCACGACGGATAGTCTCAACGGAGACTAGCCATCGGCGCAGGACAGGATTAAAGTGCCCAAGTGTATGCGCAAGCACAGGTGCACTCTCTATTCCCTCACTCTCATTGCCCGATGGGACAGTAAACCGACACGACCGGAGAGAGGTCAGGCGCAGAACCAACGGCTTTATGTGTTCTCCGAAGCACAGGGGTGAGACACCGCCAGGTTCCTGACTCCGGGCAGCTACTGAGAGTTTCTTGATAGAAAAGCTCTATAACTGATTTTTTTGGCCCCACCCGGGATTCATACCCGGTACCTCATGATCAGCACTACTACAACCACTAGATCAACGAGGCAGCCAAAGAACTAGACATACAGTAACGATAGAACGATGTATCTCGACAACAGCGCCACCTACCCGGGCCCAATTGTAAATTTATTCTCAATATGCAATTGATTCTCGGATCAACTTAATTACACACACAAAGTTTCATCAAAATCAGTCTGCCCTTTACGAGTAGTTCAGTCACATAAAACACGAACAAAAGAATTATATATATATATATATATATATATATATATATATATATATATATATACATACACATATATATATATATATATATATATATATATATATATATGTATATATATATATATATATATATATATAAAGATACATACACCACAAAAACATTACCCTCCTTCTGGGGCAGTCGGGTAACAAAAATGTAAGTCAAATCATCCACATACTGCATCTGGTTAATTGAACAAAACCAATTAAGAGTAATTAAGTTCTCCGTAATTAACATCATTAGAAAAGGTCTTAAGGTCATCCCGAGTGAGACGGCGAGGTCAACGATTCATACCACTGTCCAATTACTTAATCTAGACGCCAGTGTGTCAGCCAAGTACGGAAAAGGAGAGGGAGATGCACTGGCAGTGAGTATATTTACACGGACAATTTCGAGCCAGGGCCTCGACCGGGGAAGGACCATTCTCTCACAGAATACCGTACCGTACGTATGGTGAGTGTAGAGAACCGGAGACCCTCTTTACTGGAAACGAGGCATTCTATCTTAGTCCTCACGGGTGACAACGCATCTGCATTTTGATTCATTATCGCGCATAGATGTAGATGTCCATCATATCCATTCACCTAGATCCTAGACTATCAGCTGGACTGTATGCTATTTTTTCACAATTATTCTATAACAAAAAGAAAAATTCAGAGGACTGAAGAGTATATACTGTCAGTGCATACCGCCGACAAAGAATTAAAAAAAGAAAATAATGTCAACTCTGCATTGGCATAGAAACTTTTTAGGTTTGCGATATAAAAATATATTATCGATTCTATTAATAAGGAAATAAGAACCATTTTAAAATATACCGTATATACCATGACATACGTTGGAAAGGATGCAATTTTTTTCTTTTTAACTGCACCGATTGAAAGTTCATGGCTGCGTAGAATTTTTACTGCATATCGCTAAAGGTGACTCCGCGTTTTTTATTTTCAATTTTCAATTTTTATTTTGAGCAGATGTTCCGTGTTCCGTGCGTGGATAGACTCCAACATAACTCTAATGGCTAAGCACCTGCGTTCTAAAGAAAGTCGGCCGCTTGTAATGCCGTAATGAGATTATTTATTTTATTTTATTTAGCCAAAATTTTCTAAGGATGAATTTCTAGCAAGTAAATTTTATATTGTATGTCTTGTTGGTTATCCTAAAATAAATAAAATAAAATCAACTAACTTTGTCGATATTTTCGCTCACACTAACCTATCGATATGTTTTTGGCCGAGGTACATCAGGATATAAACACTCACCGGTATGCTCCACAGCTGATAAACTGTCAAGATGCAAATTTCCATGATGCAAGAGTTTCGGGAGTTTTTGAAAATTTTAATTTTATTTATTATTTAGTCTAATTTTTGGTTAATGTGAATGTTAGAAATGCGCATTTGTAGATTTTCCAACATTCAATTTTGATTTTTAACTAGCTGTTCCGCGGGACTTCGCATTCGAGTTTTTTTTTTGCGCGGATCCCTAAAATAAAAGTAGCCTAAGTTACTCCTTATAACATCAGCTCTCAGCCAGTGAAAGTCCCATCCAAATCGGTTCACAGATTTTTGCGTGATGTGTGTTCACGCCAAAATAACTCGCAGATGACAGATTTTTTTCAGACTTACTTAACCTTTACGAGGGCGGCACTGAACATTTCGGGAATCAAGGAAGTGACACAACATTACTATTTAAAAATGTATTTATTGCTTTTCGAAGTATTCTCCGCGAAATTTGACTCAGGGCGCGCGTCCTACTCGCACCTGTCTGCTTTTATTTAATACCCCAGCCCCGGCTTCGCCAAAATATGTAATTTATATTTAAGCCTAGCTGTTCTTCGCGACTTCGTCCGCGTGGAATATATTATCTACGGTTGGACTACATGTGTTTATTTTTTCGCGGAACCCTATTTCTGTTTCAAACATAAAAAGTACCTAGCCTAAGTTACTCCCTATAACTTTAGCTATCTTACGAGGGCGGCAGTGAAAATTTCGGGAATCAAGGAAGTGACACAACATTACTATTTAAAAATTTATTTATTGCTTTTCGAAGTATTCTCCGCGAAATTTGACACATTTTTCCATACGATGGAACCAATCATTGAAGCAACCATTCCATTCGGAAGTTGGAGTCTCCAAAATGGCCGTTTTGTAGGCGTCCACAGCTTCTTCAGGTGATGAAAATCTCTGTCCACGCAATTTATTCTTTATTTTAGGGAAAGTATAGAAATCATAAGGGCTTAGGTCGGCGCTGTACGGCGGATGGTCTAATAATTCTATGTTTTCTTGCTCTAAAAACTCTTTTGTTCTGTGTGCGGTGTGAGAACTCGCATTGTCGTGATGGAGGATGATGCGGCGGTTGCAGTTCTCTTTACGAAGTTCAGAAACGACCTGTGGCAAAAAAAAAATGCTAGCATACCATTCTGCATTAACCGTTCTTTGTCCCTCAAGAGGAATAGATGTAACATGGCAAGTTTTGCAGACAAACGTGGCCACCATTTTTTTTGCAACACTCCGTGAACGAACTATTTTTGTTGGCTTTAACTCATTTTCGAACACCCAAACTCGTGACTGCTTTTTTGTTTCGGGTTCGTACGCGTATATCCAGGATTCGTCACCTGATACGATGTTGTAAACAGCATTTGAGGATCCTGCGTGGAATCTTTCGAGAGTTCTGACGCACCAAGTAACGCGAGCCGCTTTTTGCTCTTCACAGAGCGAATGCGGTATCCATCGGGAAATCAATTTTTTTACACCTAATTGTTCATGCAAGATTATTTGTATTTGACTCATGCCAATGTCTAAAGTTGCCTGAATTTCGCGGTATGTCACATGTCGATCTTCCTCAATCAGCTTACGCACAGCATCAACGTTTTTTTGGGTGACTGCAGTTTTTGGACGACCTTGACGGGGATCATCACTGAGCTTGACACGTCCACGTTGAAATTCAGCAAACCAGCGATAAATTGTGGTTTTGGATGGGGCTTCATCACCAAATGCAGAAATAATCCGGTCAATACACTGTTTTTGTGTTAAACCACTTCGAAAGTCATAATAAAGCATCGCTCTTGAATTTTCTCGAGTCAATTCCATTTTCTCAACGACTAAACAAGTTTGATAAAACCTTGTGGCAAGACCGAGAATCTTTTTTTAAATAAATAAATGGTATTCGATTTTTAAAACCAAGGACTTTTTAATTAAAAAGATTTTAATATGACAGGAACAGTAGAAATATTCAATTCACGATACTTTTAGTGCAGCCCTCGTAAGTACCGACGTGCGATAAAGTTGTAAAGTTTATAGAGAATAAGGGTGAGAACTTTCTTACATCTATGGTAAAAAATTAGCACAAAGACCACGTGATGGTAAGTTGTTGTCAACCTTTGTTGTTAACATACCACGCATTCAAACCAAACGGTTTGCTTCGTCGTTCATAACGCGTACAGTAAAAGCAGTGTAACAATTTGTCAGCATCTTCCGTCTTTCCGTCCGATTATAATGTGGGTTTTTTCAAGGCATGAGTGAATAGGCTTTTCTTAAGCTAAGTCAGTGCGTTTTACAATCTTCGACCGCATCACCACTTACCATCGGGTAGGATAGTTGTCAAGCACTGGCTTATATTACACTTCAATATAAATTAAGGATAACTCAAAAACTACTGGTCAGACCTTGATCAAATTTGTATGTAACCACATGAGAAGCACCAGCTATCAAATAAAAATCGGTTTGCTTAGAAAAGTTATGAGGTCTGTACGTGGTAGAGCCAAGCTGCAGCTATATTAGTAGTATAGTTGTAGCACGAATGGGTCGGCTCGACCAGGGAAGGACCACGCTCTCACACAATACCAGCGTAAAATAGCATCTTAACTCTGCTTGCTGTTTTTCATATGGTGAGTGTAGAGAACCGAAGACCCTTTTTACTGGAAAAGAGGCATTCCATCTCTCACGGGTGACAACGCATCTGCATTTTGATTCGCAAACGATGATAGATGTAGATGTCTATGGGCCGCGACATCCATTTACCATCAGGTGGAATATGCGCTCGTTTGTCACCCTTATTCTATAAAAAAAAATCGAGTGTTAGGGTTGTCAGAAATTAGACGCCCGTTTCATTTACAGTTTCTCTCAAATATTACAGTTAATCCATGGCACATTATCATACAGCCTATAAAAAAAAATCACCAACACCTGGCTGTTACACAGAAGCACCGCGATATCGAGTAGCGTAAGGTCAATAAAGCCAGATGCGCACGCGACGGCATGTGGCACGCGTTTTGGGGGCGGCAGCTTCGATAAGAAAAAAAAACAACTAGGTACTTCCGGTGACTTGAGTAACTATTACCTATAGACGCCGGCTTTATGATGCCCCATTCCTCTAAATGAGCAAAAGCTTTCTCAAATGTTGAGAAAGCTTTTGCTCATTATTCATGGTGGAGGCTCGACCGGGGCAAAGAAGGGGCAAAAAATTTTTTTTTTTTATAGAATATTGGTTACAAACGAACACATAGTCCACCTGATGGTAAGTGGTTGCTGTGGCTCATAGACATCCACATATATTTTCGTTTGCGAATTAAAATGCAGATGCGTTGTCAGCCGTGACGACTAAGATAGAATCCCTCTTTTCCAGTAAAAAAGGGTTCTCTACACTTACTTACGGTATTCTGTGTGAGCGTGGTCCTTTCCCGGTCGAGCCGACCCATTCGTGCTACAACTATACTATTAATATAGCTGCAGCATGGCTCTACCACGTCAACACTGGGGTAGGGCAACGGTCTTATATGCTATATATATATATATATATATATATATATATATATATATATATATATATGCATGATCGTTATCGTCCTATATACTAATACTATATATAGGACGATAACGATCATTTGTAGACGGCTCCGTGGCGCAGTGGCTTAGCAATAAGTTGCAGCCCTAAGGGTCGTGGGTTTGAATCCCGCACGGGACAAGTTCTTGTATGGCCTACAAATAATTGTGCCGGGTTGGTGGGAATGTATTATGTGGAAATTATTTTTAGGGATGATATGCGTAAGAAAGGAGTGAGTGAAGAGAGAGAGCTAAATGAGGGGAATGGAAGAGGAAGATAGAGTCGGCCCAAATAACTTGGGATAAGAGCTGAAAGAAGAAGAAGTTGCAGTGGTTGTAACTTTGTTATCATATTATTGGTTACGTCATCCGCTTCTTTCATAGAATAAAGGTGACAAGCGACCACACAGCCCACCTGACAGTAAGTGGATACTGTAGCTCATAGACATCTACATCTATCCACGATTAATAAGAATCAAAATGCAGATGCGTTGTTATCCCTGAAGACTAAGATGGAATGCCTCGTTTCCAGTAGAGAGGGTCTCCGGTTCCCTACACTCACCATACGAAACACAGCGGCATTGAGCTGCTATTTTATGTTTACTCCTTTTTATAAAAGGCCAGCAACGCACCTGTAATTCCCCTGGTGTTCAAGTTGATCATGGGCGGCGGTATTCACTTACCATCAGGTGAGCCGCATGCTCGTTTGCACCCTCTTCTATAAAAATATGCTAGTAGTTCTGTGAGAGCGTGATCACACCCCAGTCGAGTTGACATATTCGTGCTACAATCATAATATAGCTGCAGTGTGGTTCTACCACATACACATTTACCATCAGGTGGACTGTGTTCTCGTTTGTCATCCTTAGTCTATAAAATTAAATAAAAACAAAAACTACTTATTCATTAAAGTATCTACATACAAACAGAGACGCGTAGGCCGCTAGTAATCATACAGGTAGGTAGGTACGTATACATAAGTGCGCACGCGCGGGCGCGTGCCTCTACGGCAGATGTTTGCGGGCCCATATTTTTTGCGACGAGTCTGCTCGACCTTGCCCGGCCTACAGGGCGAGACAGAGCAAATCACCTTCTATATAAATTTCTCCTTTATGCTGGTCGGGTAAGGCGAATGTACTTCGGTTTAAAACTCTTCATGTTTAAGAAATTAAAAAAAATATTTCGATGACATGTGAAGTCCGCCAACACCCAACATGCATTGGGGCAGTTCATTTGATCCGGGTCACATGAAAGTATTGATTTTTTTTTATAGGATAAGGGTGACATACGAGCACACAGTCCACCTGATGGTAAGTGGTTGCTGCGGCCCATAGACATCTACATCTATCCTCGTTTGCGAATCAAAATGCAGATGCGGTGTCACCCGTGAGGACTAAGATGGAATGCCTCATTTCCAGTAAAAAGGGCCTCCGGCCACCTGCACTCACCAAGCGAAACGCAGAGGTAAACCTCTACTTCACGCTGGTATTCTGTGAGGTCGCGGTTCGAGCCGGCCCATCCGTACGACAGCAAAAGCTGCCGCGTGGCTCTACCACTGTTAAATTTGATGACTGCAATTACATTTTTAGAACGTTCCGGATCAAAGTTTCGGTTTAAAAAAAACGATTGACGGGACACACTACGAACAAAGAGAATGGTAATATCCGCGACCGACATAATCGAGCGCGTCTCACATCATCACAGAGTACTGAAACCCGAAATGATGCATTTGAATGATCGTTCCGAATAATCTGGTTCGTAAGACGAATAAGTACTTGAATGTCCGGATCACTACAAATGAATGAATGCCACAAGTCTAGAGGCAGCGCGGCGAAACATTATTATTATTAATACACTACTAGATGCCCAGGCAGACGTTTTTCTGCCCTTGCCGACGACTCTTTGTGTCACTTTCAATTCGCAATATAAAATATTGAAGGTCACTCGTAAAAACTATTCTATCTCCCACGTTGGATCATACTGCACACAGTGTGAAAAATTTAATTCAAATCAGTTCAGTCGTTTAGGAGCTCATCGCGGACAAACTTCAATGTGACACATAAATATAAAGACATTTTTAAATTCTTTTAGTTTTGAGGTAGGTTTGTTCATTTGATTAAAAGTTTAACTCTTATACATGCATTGCGTATGTTAGTGATCTTAAAAGTTGGATTACTTAATCGAGATATATTTTATAGATATAACAACTGATGGGGAAGAAAGGTTCTCGAGTTGCAGCCCCGTACTGCGACCGTGACGAACCCAATGACGACCTGAGGTAAGCAGTTGTCGGATCGGATACAGATGGCCTGTGCTTTGTGGCAGTATTTACGGCAGGCCTCCATTCAGTTGCACAGTCAAAGTCAAAACGCTTTTATTAAAAATTGGCTTTTTCGAGTTCGCTTCAGCAAACCTCTAGAATATTTTTCTATCCACGGGTATAATTTGAACTAATAAAATATAAATACATAAATCATAAAGATGTGGTACCTCCGGGGCTAAGCTTTCGCGTGCTACCCAGGTTCAATTCCTGTCGGCACCAATTAAATTGTTAATGAACGGCGGAAAACATCGTGAGGAAACCTGTATATCTGAGAAATACAAAAATAAGGTGGCAGGACCAGGTGACAGGTGGCTCAGGACCGTGCTTTGTGGCATTCTTTGGGGGAGGCCTATGTTCAGCAGTGGACTTGTGAAGGGCTGTAATGATGATGATGATGATGACAAAAATAACTATTTCAAAGACATGTGAAGTCCGCCAACATGCATTGGGGCAGCATAGTGGAGGACTACTGCTTGCCCTAAAACCCTCTCAAAAATGAAAGAAGGGTTTTTTTGGAGTTTATGGCCTGGTATCTAGACCTTTAGGCCAAGTCTTGAGTATTATTATTCGGTTTATTATAATTTCCCCAAGCCTTGTCTTTATGTATTATTATTCTTCATAGTTCACTGCTTCACAATATGTTGATGCGTCACATTGTGCAGCCCTTGGGAGATTTTGACGGCAACTTGAGCCAGCAGGCAGCTGACAGTTGGCGATGGTATCTAAAGGCGCCTATGCAAACAGCTTATCTTGAGAATCCATCGCCATCAGAGCACTTGTTTCACCGTTTCCACTAATAGTTCACATGCGTAGACAGTTAATACATAAAATCGCACCACTTTTACATATCAAAATCCACTTAAAACTATTATTTAAACTATAATACAGGAGCAGCAAACCGCCGCCGATCAAGTTCCCGCCAAAAACCTGAAAGAAGGGTTGTACCCAGCTAGGGTTACCAGATGAAAAAATCAAAAGACCAGAGAAAAGGCCAGATTTCCATTTTCTGCCGACTTCCAAAAAGGAGACGGACTCAATTCGAGTGTATGTTTTTTTTTTATGTGTGTTACCTCCATAGATATAATAATAGATCTATTTAATATTTCTATGGTTACCTCATAACTTTGTACTGGGCGAACCGATTTCGATGATTCTTTTTTTATATGAAAGCTGATAGTTCTCGTGTGGTCCCCAATTTGATCAAGGTCAGACCAATGGTTATTGAGTTATTCTTAAATAACCTATATTGAAGTCGCTTATATTAAAGTCGGCTGTACAAAATTTTTAATTATAAATTATAAAATCCTGAGATTTTTTACAGTTTGAGAAAAAAAAACCTTACTTAAAAAGGTATCTTCACATATTATGATAAAACTGTTTAAGTACCTACTTGGATAAATAAGTTTTGATTTTAATTGTGCAATTATTACCAAAGGAAGATTATTTTAAGTTTGTTTAACTTTTTATTAAAGAGATCTTTAAAATGTAAGCTATATTGTATTGAAAATTTTAAAAATCAAGTCAAATCAAAAAAGTTTTTTTTATTCTTTTGAGTATGCTTGTCACCCTTGTTGCCCTATACTATTATATTTTCTGTGCCCCTGTTTAATAAAATAATATTTTTTCTTTTCAAGATAAAATATAAATATACCCAAAAAGTTACGAGAAGTTGCAAATGTGTTGAGACCAGACGAGGTGTTATGTAGGTATTGCATTAAGTTCTTTGTTTATAATACTACATTGACTTGCAGTGGCAAGCATGGTAAATAGCCTTAGCAACAGAGTTATGCAAAAAATAAAAATAAAAACCACACATATTCAGATGAATTCAAGTCTCTCTTTGTATTTACCACGTGCAAATAACACCTTTATTCCTTGAGAAGTAAGATCTATCGTTATTATTCTTACGCATTGTGTAGGTTTTTAGTTAACAGCTGACTGTCAGCTGTCGGTTGGACAATGAACTTAACAGTATGCGAGCCATTTTTAACCTAATACATAGTGCATAACGTACAAATTTGTTATTATAGTGCATAATTAGGTTCACACTAATACAAAATACCAATGACCCCGTCCTTATGTCAGGTGCAAGATTCCAAAAAATGCATTTTATGTAAGGTAGGAGGACTCCTTTAGTCCGTCTAAGTAGCTTCCCCCTTCTACCCTTCAATTATTTGCCCCCAAATCTTATTTACGTAGCCGGTACTCAATTCGACTGTATGTTTTTTTATGTGTGTTAGCTCATAACTTTTTACTGGGTGAACCGATTTCGATGATTTTTTTATTTGAAAGCTGGTGCTTCACATGTGGTCCCATATAAATTTGATCAAGGTCTAACCAATAGTTTTTGAGTTATTCTTAATAATTTATATTGAAGTCGGTTGTACTACATTTTTAATTTTAAATTGTTGAAATAACGAGTACATCCCCGTCCGTAGCATGGAGCCAAATGAAAGTTAAAAAATTATGCTTTTTTGTCATTTGAAAGGGACAATTCTATCCTAGTTCATTGGACGTGGGTTTAGGTTTATATTCATACAAAAGAATCTATCTATCTCCCATTTTATCTGCTGTGGATATTATTGGATATTATATCCACCGCGGTGTGCCCATGTTCGAAAGGTGGATAAAACTAAGCGACGGCATAAACATTTTCTTCTTTCCCCGGGGATATAATTGTCTCCTGCCCATGCTAGATGCTCTGCAGATGGGCAGCGGGATGTTCCTAATAACTACACTACTCAAAATAATTAAAACTCGTAATAAAAAAGATTGCTGACTGTCTGCGCAGTAACTATGGCAAGTACCCCCCCTTTGAAGCAACATATAGGGGAGGTCTATGTTCAGCTGTGGACATTCATAGGCTGTAATGTATTAATGTAGACAAGACGAGAAGAAATCTCTTTATATATTTAGAATAAACAAACTATATACTATAATTGTTCGGATTAATCCCAGTCGCCAAATTTCACGAACGCACATCGCGGCAAAACTCCCGATACCATCCACACTATCTGGTTGATTGGCGCAGGGTTACCAATGCCAATGTATGGAATTCCCCAAAAATCCAAATAAAATTCCCCAAATTGGGGGACAAAATCTGCTGATTCCCCACAAATTCCCCTTAATATTATTTTAAATAATGAAACAAGTGTCAACCATTTAAATAATATTCATTTTTAACCTTTGTTCCATTGCACTTTTTCCATACGTTTGATGCTATCATTTTGCTGGAAGGATTAAACTTGAAGAAGGAGAATCCCCTAATCGTAGAATCGGTATACTTTTTCATATTTCTTGCTTTCATTAAATTTGGGGTTTTGAGACCATAGATCAAAAAATTATTAAGATTTTTGGCTTGGACGCTCGTCTTTAAAGCGATGTCTTACTTTCATTTTTAGATATTTTTTGTTTACGATATGCTGATGCTTCACATTGCGTAGTTTATGTGAGATTTTGACGACAGCTCAACCCAGTGGACAGTCGATGACGACAGTTACTTAAGTTCATAAGGCGCCTAAGCGATCAAAAGAACTTGAGGTTTATATCAATATCAAAGCATTTGTTTCGACGTTTTCTTTAATATTTCACATGCACAGACACTTAACATACAAAATCGCATCACTTTTACGTACCAGAACCCACTTCAAACCATTATTTAAATGATAAAACAGGAGCAACAATACGCGACAGGCAAGTTCTTGTGAAAACCTCCATAGATTAAAAAGAAACCTCATACATAGGATAGTTACTATACTCTTTGAAAGAAACTGAACCATAAACTATATAAGGCAATGAAAATGCTGTATTAATATTCACAGTAGCCACTAGGTGAAACCAAAGTATTTTTTTAAATTAATTTGGAATAAACACGAAATCTGTAGAAATAAATGTTTAAACCTTAAAAACATTAGAAGATACACAAAATAATTCTACGATTGGAGAAAGAATAAAGATGCAGAAATTTAAAGTCTTCTGTTATCCATAAGTATCTAAACTAAAAAAAAATATTTGGAATTCTCAAAAAAATATGTCGACGAAGATGTTAAAATCCCCGCATTTTCCCCACATAATGCCAGTCCCCAATAAATCCCCAATCAACTTGAGATTCCGCTCAGTTTGGGGAATTCCCCACAAATCGGCAACACTGTTGGCAATCCACCACTGTGCGATTTAGAAGAAGTTTTCTTCCTCGCACAACTTACTTGTGAAATCGATTACCACCAGCGATTTTTCCGGGCCGATACGAGTTAGGGACCTTCAAGAAAAGGGCCTACTCCTTTTTAAAAGATCGGTAACGCATCTGCAATTCCCCTGGTTCCCTTGGTGTTGCAGTTGTTCATGGGCGGCGGTAGACACTTATCATCAGGTGAGCCGCATGCTCGTTTGCAGTCTCTTCTATAAAAATAAAAAAATAACAAAGTGTGTTCGCGGGTTCGAATATCGCAGGGAAGAAACTTAGTAATTGCGCAAAAATAATTGTTCCGAGTCTGGATGTTTGTACATCTACAACTAACAAGCTCTGTCTGTAAAAAGGTCAGGTCTAGAGTACTCTGACCAAAGAGCATGTATGAAGGGAATAATGAAAGTGGACGAAGCGAAACAAGTATGTAAGGATCGTAGCAAGTGGAAAAGAGTGGTATCTGCCTACTCCTACGGGAAAGAGGCGTTATTATATATATATATGTATGTATGTATAACTGAATCAGCTGATTGGATAATGTATACACACAAGGCCGCAAGCAAATTCTCACAGAATCACAGGCCTAACCACAAAACTGTAATAAAAAAATAACTCATCGTGTGAAGAACACGACATTAGAACATTTATAGGTTTCCTTTGTTCCATCAGCTGATCGAAAAAAACTACAGGCTCCAAATTTTGCATAACTAAAATGCATTGTACAAAACGCTCTTTTACAAGGAACGAACTGGAATAAAACTTTATACTTACGGAATAGAGTTGATTTTCGAATGTCAACGATAGGTAGAAATGTTTGAAAAAATAACCACAGGATCGAGGTACAAAATAAATTTCAGCCTTAACATATGTAACTAGAGTTGAGTTTGAAATATGACTCGAATGTCCATTTTGCATTGCGTGAATTGTACTGGCAGAATGCACGTTGCACGTGCGCTACAAAAAAAAACTAAAAGAATGACAGGTAGAGTTACCCTACAGATGATCGTCAGCTGTTTGCGCAACGAACAGTAATATATTAACTACATTCATATCGTAATACAATCGAAAATATGCTTTATTCCATAGCTATATAGTTTTATGTCTTTTGTAAGCACCCCGAATAATTATACTTTTAAGACATTCGAATAAAACTAAGGAAAACTAAAATTATTATTAAAACTATGCCAATTTAGTTGAAAAGCAATGCAAATATAGGTTTATACGCGTTTTAGCAACAGAGGGAACCAAATCAGAAGATGGGCAGCAGCGTCTTCCTTATAACGACTAAAAATAAAAGACTGCGGTTGCCAAGCCGCTTGACAAGTAACTATGGCAACTTTCCCCCTATAACACAATCTATGGGGGAGGCCTATGTTCAGCAGTGGACTTTAATACCTAGTCAGGTCATAAGTATTGTCACACAGTAAAAACTTTTCTTTTAGAATGCTGGCCACAATAAAAACTTTTTAACAAAAAAATTAAACCGCCAAAAATACTAAAAAGCAAAAAATAATAAACCTTTTTATTTAACCTTAATAACTTTCTCTCGTTCTTAAACTAATTTAAGTATACCTAAGTATATATTTTTGTAATTATTTTGAATTTTTAATTAACCTTAATAACTAAGTTCTAAAACTAATGTAAATATACCTAAGTAATTTTGAGTCGGCGCCAAACAAGCAAACTAATTAATTATGTAAAGCGTGATGCGCGGCATTGTTAATTTGATTTGGTTATTTCTTTAAATTTAAGGTAATTTACTGGTCTTTGTTCATTGATTGTTTAGCGCCGACTCGAAATTACTTAGGTATACTTTCATTAGTTTTAGAACTTAGTTATTAAGGTTAATTAAAAACTCAAAATAATTACAAAAATATATACTTAGGTATACTTAAATTAGTTTAAGAACTTAGTTATTAAGGTTAAATAAAAAGGTTTATTATTTTTTGCTTTTTAGTTTTTTCGGCGGTTTAATTTTTTTGTTAAAAAGTTTTTATTTTATAATTTTTCGTGGCTATAGTCTACTAATTACTACATGCTTAATTTTTGAATACTTTCAAATTAGTTACCTACCTTACTATAGCTTTTAACTGTTATATAATCCTACTTTTACTATTATTTGTTGTAGAATATAAATACTTTAAAAAAAACAGGCTTTATATACCACCATGGATAGGCCTCCAAAAATGCTGCTCGAATGAGAAAGAGATATTTAGAAGAATGTAATAATGAGAAAAAAAAGTGGGAAGCAAATAGAAAGAGAATTAGATTAACACGTTAACAGGAGAGTTTAGATCATCGCGAGTAAAGACTGTAAGCATAAGAAGCAGACTAAAAGATAGCTATGGTTGTGTGAAGTGGTAGCAACTTTTCAAAGTACGAAGGGTTATGGCGACTCTGAGCGCAGGATGTTGCCGATAATTTTATGCTGAGCCGTCACGGTTCACAAATTACAAGGTACGACCCTTGATAAAGCTGTAATCGACCTCGGAAAGAAAGTGTTTGCCAAATGGCAAACACTGTATATGTGGCACAGGTATATGTGGCACTGAGTAGAGTACAAGAACTTGAGGGTATTGCTTTATCTAATCTAGAGCCAAATAAGGTATTACACAAACCTCAGGATGAACGAGCTTTAGCAGAAATGCAGAGACTGAGAGGTCTAAACACAAGAAATTGACAGGTCTAAAGCTCATTCATCGTGGGGTTTTTTGTAATGTGATGTAATGTAATTATTATGTAATGTAGTAATACACAACTCAGCATTAGAATATGTGAGTAAACAATAAATCACCCCTATTTTACCACCCTTAGGGTAGACGTTTTGTTTTCAAATTTATATGGGACCAATTTCGGGGTATACCCTATCTAATAAAAAAAAATTATCAAAATCGGTCCCCTATGTAAAAAGTTATGCGTGGTCTAACATAAAAAAAATACGAGTATACACGTCGACTTGAGAACCTCCGTTTTTTCGTCGGTTAAAAAAGTTTATTGAATTCGAATTTCGAATTGTTTATGAAAATAAAACTGTATACTTTTTAAAATTTTACTCATTTTTAAATATGGAGTTAACGCTTAAAGAAGACCGTGTTGCAGTTATTGCGTTGCATCGTTGCGGTTACGCGCCAATTCAAATTTTTGACATACTGAAAAATTTGAATATAACCAAAAGATTCGTTTATCGTACCATCAAACGATACAATGAAGACTCTAGTGTAGATGACAGGTCAAGAAGTGGTTGCCTTCGGTCTGTTAGGACTCCAGCAGTGATAAAAGCTGTGAAGGCGCGAATTCAAAGAAATTCCAAACGTAAGCAGAAACTGTTGGCCCTTCAGATGGGGTTAAGCAGAACCACGATGAAAAGGGTGTTAAATGAAGACTTAGGGCTTCGGGCATATCGAAGAAAAACAGGACATCGTTTGAATGCTCGTCTAATGGACCTGAGACTGAAGAGATGCCGAGCTTTTTTGAAGCGGTACGCGGGAAAAAAATATCGGGAAATTCTTTTTTCGGATGAAAAAAATTTTACCGTAGAAGAGAGCTACAACAAACAAAATGATAAAGTGTACGCACGCAGTAGTGAAGAAGCGAGCAACCGTATTCCGCGTGTCCAACGAGGTCATTTTCCATCCTCGCTCATGGTATGGTTGGGAGTTTCTTATTGGGGCTTAACAGAGGTACATTTTTGTGAGAAAGGTGTAAAAACGAATGCAGTTGTGTATCAAAATACAGTCCTGACGAACCTTGTGGAACCTGTTTCTCATACCATGTTCAATAACAGGCACTGGGTATTCCAACAAGATTCGCCGCCAGCTCATAGAGCGAAGAGCACACAAGACTGGCTGGCGGCGCGTGAAATCGACTTCATCCGGGATGAAGACTGGCCCTCCTCTAGTCCAGATCTGAATCCGTTAGATTACAAGATATGGCAACACTTGGAGGAAAAGGCGTGCTCAAAGCCTCATCCCAATTTGGAGTCACTCAAGACATCCTTGATTAAGGCAGCCGCCGATATTGACATAGACCTCGTTCGTGCTGCGATAGACGACTGGCCGCGCAGATTGAAGGCCTGTATTCAAAATCACGGAGGTCATTTTGAATAAAATTTAGTGTCATAAGAATCTATGTTTTTTTATAAGTTCATTTTGGTATATAAATGGTTACATAATGATTCAATGTACTAATGTTTCAATTATTTTATAATGTACAAATCTTTGTAATGTACAAATGTTTCAATTATTTTATATTAAACATGTGACAGAATTTATGACCTGACTGTGTAGACTGTAACGATAATGGTAACGCAGTTTTTAAAATATTATTTTATTAATTAACTAGCTGTTCCACGCGACTTCATCCGCGTGGAATTTATTACGATTGGATTTTATGGATTTTATTTTTTTTGCGCGGAGTCCTAATTCCTTTTCTAAAATAAAAGTAGCCTAAGTTACTTCTTATAACATTAGCTATCAGCCACTAAAAGTCCCGTCAAAATCGATCCAGCCTTTTCTGAGATTAGCTGAAACAAACAGCCAGACTGACAAAAATTTTAAATATTGTTTATTTTTTTGTTATAAGTATCGTATAAGCTTTCGTATGCATTTAGTTATAATTTGAAATTAAAAATTTTGTACAACCGACTTCAATATAATATGTATCAATTATTAAGAATAACTCAAAAACTATTGGCCAGACCTTGATCACATGATGACCACATGTGAAGCACCAGCTTTCAAATAAAAAAAAGAATCATCGAAATCGGTTCACCCAGTAAAAAGTTATGAGGTAACACAAAAAAACATACAGTCGAATTGAATACCGGCTCCTTTTTGAAGTCGGTAGAAAAACTGTTATTTTGACATTACAAACGAACACTTCAATTTTATTTATTTCTATAGATGTATAGACTACTAGCTGGTAGGTACCCGACGCGTTGCTGCCATGGAAAAGATAATACTTCGTTGAAGTTGAGTGATGTAAAACTTTCAGTTGGTACTATGCGCGCCATCTACTGTAAGTTAATTGTACTATGCCCATAACTAGGCTTGCCAACTCCAAAGAAGGTATTTCCGGGATTACTCAGCTCGACATCCGGGACTTCGTTATATTACGCGGGACACAACACAACACACCACTTACAAATTGGTTAGAAAAAAAACACTATTTATTTTTTAATAATTTAATGAAAAAATCAATACTAATGTTTGACAAACATTTTTAATTAAATTTATTTTTTGTTTTAAAACTGTACTTCTTTTGCGAATTTTTACAAGTTTTGTTTTGCAATACGTAGTTATAAAATTCACTATATTTTTTATCAAAATTAATTCAAATTTGTAGTTCAGCCTTGGCGTGGTCAACGGACGCTTATTTCTGCTGTCTGTACATGCATTGCTACTACCATCTGAAAGATATATAGAAAGCCAAGTGCGTCTTTCTTGGACATAAATAATTTGTGTATACGCAATGCGAAATACGCAATGCGCAGGTATTAAGAAATTTTAATAATGTGTAACAAATTAGTGTATTTGGTGGTGTAGTTGGTACGAGATATATACTAATATCATATAATCATTGATTTCCGGGACAAAAGGCGTCCCGCAAGGGGTTACGGCGGGACGGTCCAAATTTGACCCAGAAGCGGGACGTCCCGGAAAATCCGGGACGGTTGGCAAGCCTACCCATAACCTTCGTGCAAGTGCACGCAATAAGTTGACAAAGTTTTCCCGCAATCTGATGAACCGTATGGTAGAGCGTAAAATACGAACAAACAAAATTAATTTTTATATATTAGATAACGTTTTAGCTATCAGTTTTCTTATACTTTTTTTATTTATTTATTTAGGCTTACCAAGTTAACAACATACAAAACATTATTATTAAACATTTGCAGTTATAAACAAAATTATACTATATATGTATTTAATTTAAAGGTATGCACAACATTTCAACATAAAACTTAAAATTAAGAGTTAAAGTTATGGGAATTGTAACATAACATGTGTAATTCTTATTGAAAGTCATTTTTTACTTTACCACTGGTTCGAAAAAAAACCTCTGTCCAGGGAAGAACCAGCAAGAAACCCAGCGGGACTCTTTTTTTTTAAAAAGCATATATTATTACATTAATGGTTGGTACATAATTTATTTTAGAAACAGCTTGGAAGCGACCACCTCATTATCAGGGGTTATTAATTATCAACCATGTATTCATTTATACTATAATAACCCTTTTTATATAGTTTCAACTTAACAAAACATTTAAACTTGGTAATAGAGAGAGCCTGTACACTTTCCCGGACCTTGTTGTAATAGGGTATACATTGCCCCAAGAATGTATTACTGACTCTGTGGAGTCGAGAAACTGGTATCACTAGCTTGTGTTTGTTCCAAGTGTTTACAGAATGTATATCACTTTTTTTAATAAAACTACCTTTGTTTTATTTACGTTTAAATGTAGATTATTAACGTTAAACCAATGCACTAATTTTGATATATCATTATTCACTTCGTCACATTTAAATGATTGACGTTTAAGTTTAAAAATCAAGGAAGTATCATCAGCAAATAATCCTATATCATGATTATCCTCTACAAGAGAAGGTAAGTCATTAATATACACTAGAAATAGGAATGGGCCGAGAATGGAGCCCTGAGGGACACCCATTAATACAGGTGACCCGGAAGAACTTTTACCATTGATAATAACTTTTTGCATTCTATTACTTAAATATGAAATAATAAGTTTAAGCGCTGTGTTCTTGACACCATAGTATTGTAGATTCCTGATTAATGTCTCATGGTGAACGCAGTCGAAGGCCTTGGAAAGGTCACAAAATATACCCAAAGCATCCTCTGAATTCTCCCATGCACAAAAAAATGTTTAATAAGCTCAACTCCAGCGTCAGTTGTCGAGCGACCCCTTGTAAAACTGAATTGATTTTTATGGAGTAATTTATTAATATTAAAGAAACTTAACATCTGATCTAAAATTATTTTTCAAAAATTTTAGTACAGAAATTTGTCTAAAATTGGCGGGGTCTAATGTACTACCAGATTTAAATAAAGGTACGACTTTACTATGTTTCATTAAATCAGGAAACACACCAGATTCGACGCTTGTATTAAATACTAGCTGTGCCCCGCGGTTTCACCCGCGTATTATTTAAGGAATTACTTAGTTATTAATTGATTTATAGTACTTCAGTATGGACAATATTTTAGTAACCTTTTCATTTGGTATTAAAATATATTGGTTTTCAATTTTCACCGCATCCTGTTCTAAATAAGTCAAAATATAACTGCCCATGGGAAAAATAGCATTCACTTCAACCTATCCCCACGTGCTTGAAAGTCTGTCCCTGTGCTTTATTTATAGTGACTGCAAACGATACTTTTATGGGAAATTGTATTATTTTAAAACTAAATGGTAAATCTGTAGGTATCATAGGAATTCGAGGTATCAGTACAGTTTGCTCAACTGCTGACCCAGTTAAAACTATAGCAACTATGATATTGTTTCTAAGAAATTTAACTTGAAGCCTAGTTCCGTTACATAGACTTGGTGGCCGCAGGTATCGTAATAAAATAATGGGAGTGACACTTTTTGAACTAAGCCGCGCGAAATGACAGCTCGCTTACATAGGCGTCACTGCTGGTTTCTTACGGATCTCATCGGGCGGCTAAGGTTTATGCGATCGTTAGCACTCCGAGCAGAGTGTTGATTATATAATTTTTTCATTATCTCTTAAACTATGCGTCCAAATAACATGCTATAAAGAGCAAAGTTTATCTTCATAAATTTGTCTTGATGATGAAGTAACATTCGTTCGTAAGGATTAATATGCCATGCCTAATAATAACGCTCATAAATCACTTTTTAATTTTCAATAATTTTTTGCCATAAAATACCTTATTGTGGCTTATGTATAAGAAATAGGCATACGGTAGCACGGATTTTTTTTATGTGGGGCAAAGACTAATATTTCTGTAGAACATTGTATTTATGTAATACTAAACGTAACGCCAGCGCACGCGGATAAAGCAGTTAGAGAGCGCCTTTTCTTCCGACTTGCTTAACAAAATCAATATTTAAGGCTAGCTGAGAGTTATAGGCTAATGCTAGACAACCTATACTATTTCTCATGAATCTGGCTATTATATACAAAAATAAT
This sequence comes from Parnassius glacialis, assembly GCA_033319125.1. Classification (NCBI taxonomy): domain Eukaryota; kingdom Metazoa; phylum Arthropoda; class Insecta; order Lepidoptera; family Papilionidae; genus Parnassius; species Parnassius glacialis. The sequence goes on from JAVANC010000004.1 coordinate 56,099,156, forward strand.
TTTTCAAATCGGACTGGCAGTTCCAGAGATTAGCGCGTTTAAACAAACAAAAAAACTCTTCCGCTTTATTATATTAGTATAGATAGTGGTTGTATAGTGGCTGGATAAGGTGCTATTTTATCTATTATAGATAAAATAACTTTAACGGAAATTCCACATAAGTAAGCCGTTTTCTAAGCATCAATAGTTTCAAAATATTTAACGATATCTTTTGGCAGTACTCTATGGAATTTAAAAGTATTTCAACAAGCCTTTACATTTTGTTTAAGCAATGATTCGGCGACAGTAGGAGAAGAATTTAATGATTTAGTTGTCGAAAGAGGAACATCAGTAAAATGTTTCTCAAAAGCCATAGCAACTGCTTGACCAGATCGGGGAGCAGCTAGTTTAACATAATTATACTATAAACTGAAATGAAGCAATCGTTCGCAGTATCATTTGTGATTTGTAAAAGAAATTATACATGTTTGGTAAATAATTGCGATTTTGATGCACTACCCGCGCGACGAGAAAATATTATATTACTAGCTGTTCTCCGCGACTTCGCCCGCGTGTAATTTAGGGTTTTAATTATGTTGCGCGGAACCCTAATTCATTTTCTAAAATATAAGCAGCTTAAGTTACTCCTTCTAACATCTGCTATCTGTCAGTGAGAGTCCCGTCGAAATCGGTCCAGCCGTTTCAGAGTATAGCCGGAACAAACAGACAGACAGACCGACAGTCAGACAAAAATTTTAAAAATTGTGTTTTTGTTATAAGTACCGTGTATACTTTCATATGCATTTAGTAAAAAGCTGGTATTTTGACATTACAAACAGTCACTTCAATTTTATTTATTTGTATAGATGTGTTATTTAAAACGATTAGGTAGGTAAAATATTTAAATATTTCGCGGAACATATTTAAGCTGAATTGAATACCAGCATAAAATAGCAGCTTAACGCTCCTGTGTTTCGTATGGTGAGTATAGAGAACCGGAGACCCTTTTTACTCGAAAAGAGGCGTTCCGTCTTAGTCCTCACGGCTGACAACGCATCTGCATTTTAATTCGAAACGAGCACACAGCCCACCTGATGGTAACTGGATGCTGTGGCCCATAGACATCTACACCTATCCCTGAATAAAAATCAAAATGCAGAAGCGTTAGCACCCCAGATGAATAAGATAGAATGCCTCGTATCAAGTAAAAAGGGTTTCTGATTCTCTGCACTCACCGTACGAAACTGTCATTTTACGCTGGAATTCTGTGAGAGCGTGGTCGTTCCCCGATCGAGCCGACCTATTCGTGCTACAACTATACTACTAATATTTTTTTTTATATGATAAGGGTGACAAACGAGCACACAGTCCACCTGATGGTAAGCGGTTGCTGTGGCCCATAGACATCTACATTTATCCTCGATTATGAATCAAAATCATCATTATTCCGATGATATCCCGGTCGTCAGTCTGAGCGAGATTAGAATGGCTCTCCAGCACCTTAAAAACGGCAAGGCCCCAGGCGAGGATGGAATTACAGCGGAGCTTCTGAAAGCGGGTGGAAAACCGGTACTAGAAGTCCTTCAGAAGCTCTTTAATTCCGTCCTCCATGGTGGCATTACACCGGAGGCGTGGAGCAGAAGTGCGGTGGTCTTGTTCTTCAAGAAAGGCGACAACGCTCTCTTGAAGAACTACAGACCGATTTCCCTTCTGAGCCGCGTCTACGTGCTGTTTTCGAGAGTCATTACGAATCGTCTCGCGCGCAGACTTGACGACTTCCAGCCTCCCGAACAAGCCGGTTTCCGAAAGGGCTTTAGCACCATAGACCACATACATTCCCTACGGCAAATTGTACAGAAGTCCGAGGAGTACAATTTGCCACTATGTCTGGCGTATGTGGACTATGAGAAAGCCTTTGATTCCGTCGAAATTTGGGCGGTGCTGCAGTCCCTTCAGCGGTGCCAAGTTGACTGTCGGTATATCGAAGTGTTGAAGTGCTTGTACAGTAGGGCTACGATGGCTATCCGAGTACAGAACCAGAGTACGAAACCTATCCAATTGCAGAGAGGTGTAAGACAGGGTGACGTCATATCCCCGAAACTCTTCACCGCTGCATTGGAAGACGTTTTCAAGCTTCTGGACTGGAAAGGATACGGTATCAACATCAATGGCGAGTACATCACTCACCTTCGATTTGCCGACGATATAGTCCTTATGGCAGAATCGCTGGAGGACCTAAGCACTATGCTCAATGACCTCAATAGTGTTTCCCAACGGATAGGTCTTAAGATGAACATGGACAAAACAAAGATCATGTTTAATGTCCATGTCACACCTATGCCGGTAGTTGTTGGGAGCACTAAGCTCGAAGTTGTTGACGAGTATGTTTACCTGGGACAAATAGTCCGACTAGGTAAGTCCAACTTCGACCGAGAGGTCAATCGACGGATTCAACTCGGCTGGGCAGCGTTCGGGAAGCTACGACACATCTTCTCGTCAGACATACCTCAAAACCTTAAAACGAAATTGTACAACCAGTGCGTGTTGCCAGTGATGACTTATGGAACTGAGACGTGGTCCTTCACTGCTGGCCGTATGAGGAAGCTCAAGGTCGCTCAGCGAGCTATGGAGAGGGCTATGCTCGGAGTTTCTCTGCGTGATAAACTCAGAAATGAGGATATCCGCAGTAGAACCAGAGTGACCGACATAGCCCAACGGATTAGTAAGCTGAAGTGGCAATGGGCCGGCCATATAGCTCGAAGAACCGACAACCGATGGGGAAGAAAGGTTCTCGAGTGGCAGCCTCGTACCGGCAAGCGAAGTGTAGGGCGTCCCCCCACTAGATGGAGTGACGACCTGGTAAGATATGCAGGAAGTCGATGGATGCAGGTGGCTCAGGACCGTGCTTTGTGGCATTCTTTGGGGGAGGCCTATGTTCAGCAGTGGACTTGTGAAGGGCTGTAATGATGATGATGATGATGATGATGAATCAAAATGTAGATGCGTTGTCACCCATGAGGACTAAGATGGAATGCCTCGTTTCCAGTAAAAAGGGTTTCCGGTTCTCTACACTCACCATACGAAACACAGCAGCATTAAGCTGCTATTTTACGCTGGTATTCTGTGAGAGCGTGGTCCTTCCCCGGTCGAACCGACCCGTTCGTGTTACAACTATACCAGAAATATAGCTGCAGCATGGCTCTACCACGTAAAAAATAATTCTATTGTCGTCATTCTCCAGCGAGAAAACAGAAAAACAAAGGTATGGTCTAAAAATAGTAAGTTATGGTACAGCCGACCCAACGTTCTCACAGTGTACCAGCGCAAACGTAAAATAACATCCTAATGCTACTGTGTTTCGTATGGTGGGTGTAGAAAACCGGAAACCCTTTGAGTGGTGACAACGCACCTGCATGTACGCGTCTATAGGCCACAGCATCCAACTACCATTATGTGGACTGTGTGCTCGTTACTCACAAGTACTTTAATATTAATAATAAACTCGTTAATTTATATATTAAATACAAATGAGGAAAACTTCATTCGGTTTAAAGAATATTATTTCTCTTAAGCACAATACAATGGTACTTGTACTATTTATCTATTCTGTGACAATAGTTCACGTATAATGCGTTACAAAGTAATTATTATATTAAGATAATATTATCACATCTACCTCTAGTATTGGAAGCTATGGTCTTTTAGGTAATTCACTTAAACATATTAGGTACCACGTAATATGTATAAGTACGTACATACATATAAGTTTGTACGTGGTAGAGCGACGCTACACCTATACGAGGGTGGATTGAAAATTACTCGGCCTAACCAAGAAAATAAACACATACTAAATCAGTTATATTTTTATTTTTCTACATAATCACCATCAAGTTCAATACACTTTTGCCACCTCCCCTTCCAAGCATTTAGACCGTTGAAAAAAAATGATTCTTCCTTAGAGTCAAAATATGCGTCTACAGCTGCTTTGATCTCGTCGTTTGTCGAAAACCTTTGACCTCCCAAGTGCTTTTTTAGGTTAGGGAACAGAAAGAAGTCTGATGGTGCCAGATCAGGTGAATACGGCGGATGCGGTAACAGTTCAAAGCCACAGTTGTGAATTTCAGCCATTGACTGTACTGACGTGTGAACACGGGCGTTATCTTGATGAAACAGGACTTTTCTTCTGAGCATTCCTCGAAGTTTTTCTTTTATTTCCTCTCGTAAACGACGTAGTAAGGTGCAGTAGTAATCAGAGGTAATAGTCTGACCCCTTTCAAGATAATCAATCATAATCACACCTTTCGAGTCCCAGAATACTGAAGCCATCACCTTATTTGCCGACAAAATCGACTTAGCCTTTTTAGGGGGTGGTGAACCAGGTCTTCTCCACTGTTTTGATTGTTGTTTTGTTTCCGGTGTACAGTAATGAACCCATGAAGCAAATACAAAGAGGAGACGTTGTAATTAAATTTCACTATGTAACAACGCGTGACAATTTGCGGGGTGAGGGGATGCAAAGCCCGGCCCACTTTACATTATCTACATCTACCGATAAATAGTAAAACTACTCGAATCATTCCATATCGATGTTGCAATGTAGCTTAGCTACCTTGACGTTAGATGGCGGCATGTCCACAAAATGTTATAAAGTATAGAAATAATATTTTGGCGATTAAAATTTCTTTATGTCTGAATGCAAAACAAATTTCAGCACCTTCGTATGATTATTTTATCATTACTGAGCTCTACGTACCTTTATATTTTTAGTTCACAGGACACAAAGTGTCGCCATCTAGTGTGGAATATATTTAATTATATTTGAAAGCCGACGCAAAGAGATTTTTCTAGAACTATTTTAATAAATTAGGTGTAAAATTACTTACAAATGAAATGTGATGCTATCCATAGCATCGGAGCGTCTATCTCATGAAGCAAATACATTCAGACAAAGAAATTTTAATCGCCAAAGTAATTTTTTTATAGTTTTCATAATAATTTTGGGAACAAGCCGCCATCTATCGTCAAGTAAACCTCATAAAAATAATAAACAGACAGGGCCGCAATTAGAATTCAATTATTTTACCCAGTAACCCAGCATTCAATATTGAAATGAAGGAAATTGTACTTGGCTGATTTTTACGGAATGTTTAAGTTATATTTAAGTGACATTCTATATGCAAAGAATCACTTAAATACAATTTAAATATGTTTATCATTTCGTGAAAGTCAACCTTCAAGAAATATTTATTTTATCCATAAAATAGTCTCTTTGAAACTAAATATTCTATGTTCAATATTAAGTAGGATATTTAATTTGGAACTAAATATCCTACTTATCTCACTAATATTATAAAGGCGACGTTTTGTGTGTTCTTTCTGTCTCCTTGAGCTTATTCCACACTAAGTATGTACTGTGTATGTGTAATTTTTTCACGCAGTAACGGCTAGACTATTATTTATGTGTGGGCTCTGAGGGAGAACAAATAATAGACAAATTATTATAATTAATATCATTTTATTTACAAATCAATTGAAATATAAATATTTTATGCCAAATTAGGCATCCGAATGCACTTTTTGAATGCCAATATAAGAACATTAAATTGTATTTAAGTGATTCTTTGTATATAGAATGTCACTTAAATATAACTTAAACATTTCGTAAAAATCAGCCTAAGTACAATTTCCTGCATTTTAATATTAAAAGTAGTGGATTACTGGGAAAAATAATTGAATTCTAATTAGGGCCCTGTCTTTTTGTTATTTTTATGAGGTTTACTAGACGAGAATACGACCTTCTCGTTACGTACTACGTTCTCAAAATGATTATAAACTATAAAAATAATATTTTGTGATTAAAATTTCTTTATGTCTGAATGCAAAACAAATTTCAGCACCTTCGTATGATTATTTTACCAATACTGAGCTCTACGGACCTTTATATTTTTAGTTCACATGCCACAAAGTGTCGCCATCTAGTGTCGAATATATTTAATTATATTTGAAAGCCGACGCAGAGATTTTTCTAGAACTATTTTAATAAATTAGGTGTAAAATTATTTACAAATGAAATGTAATGCCATCCATAACGTCAGAGCGTCTATCTGAGTAGTTTTTACACAATAAAACACAATACTTCATCCTTTTCTTCTTAATACTACGAAAATACACCGATTTGCGATTTTTCAACACATAAGCGCACAGGACGAATGCTGACAGTATACTAATTAAAGCCACGCCCACTATGATGACGTCAGGACCTACTTAGAATCACAGTGCACAGTTGATTATGCCGTCTCCCCTTTGTATTAGCTTCATGAATGAACCCATGTTTCGTCTATAGTAACAAAACGATTCAAAAAATCATCTGCATCGGCTTCAAATAACTCCAAACAGTCGCGTGAAATAGTCAATCGCGTCCTTTTTTGTTCAACTGAAAGCAGTCGCGGAACCCACCTCGCAGACACCTTGTGAAAACCCAACTCGTTGACAATGATGTTTTGAGTTCGTTCATAAGAGATGCCTATAATCTCGGCTATCTCTCTAATTTTTAATCTGCGGTCTCCCATTATTAAATCAAGTACTTTTTTAATATTTTCGTCAGTAGTTGACGTCGAAGGCCTTCCAGAGCGGGGTTCATCTTTCACACTCTCTCTACCACGCTTAAATTCTGCTATCCATTTTTTGACGGATGAATATGACAGAGCACAATCGCCTAATGTACTGACCATGTCATCATGGATGGCTTTTGATGGTAGCCCCTTCTTATGGAGGTACTTAATGACGGCACGCTGCTCGATTTGCTCCATTCGCGGAAATTATGTCCGATTACTTTGTTAATAAATTTATAAAATCACAACTAATTATCGCACACGTTTCGAACTTCACACAATGAACTAGTCTGAACTGAACTAAATAATGTGGGTAGATTTGATTTTTAGAATTGAATGGATCTGTGTTAGGCCGAGTACTTTTCAATCCACCCTCGTATTATGGTTGTAGCACGAATGGGTCTGCTCGACCGGGGAAGGACCACACTCTCATAGAATACCAGCGTAAAATAACAGCTTAATGCTGCTATGTTCCGTATGGTGAGTGTAGAGGAGAAAAGAGAACCGGAAACTCTTTTTTACTGGAAACGCGGCATTCTATTTTAGTCCGTAATAGGGGTTAAAACGCCTTTGCATTTTAATTCATAATCGAAGTTAGCTGTAGATAATTATGGGCCACAGCATCCACTTACTATCAGGAGATTAGATTTTTTTTTAGGTAAAACGTTACCCCTATACTCGGATTTTCTCCCGTATCGTAGAAGCAGTTTACAAGCACACATTGCACAAGGACAAACATCCAGACCCGGAACAATTATTTATAGGCCATACAAACACTTGTTCCGTGCGGGATTCGAACCCGCCGCCCCCAGCGCAGCAACTCATTGCTAAGCCACTGCGCCACGGAGCCGTCAAAGAATTGTGTGTTCGTTTGTCATCCACATACTATAAAAGAGATTCCTAAGGTTACATTTGTTTTTTTTTTTTGCCGAACGCACGATGGAATGTGGAGATTTGGCATAGTTATAGTTTATATGGAGGAGAGCAGAGAGCAAAATTATTTCAATCGTTCTTTTTTGAATGGCGTGTGGAGTGTAACTGGACTTCAAAAACAGGAGGAGGTTCTCAATTCGACTGTATATTTTTTGTGTGTTAGTGTGCTCAGAACTTTTTTTTGGTTAACCGATTTTTATGACTCTTTTTTTTTATTTGAAAGCTGGTGCTTTTCATGTTGTCTCATATAAATTTGACCAAGGTACTGACCAATAGTTTTTGAGTTATCCCTTAATAATGCGTATTTAACTGATTTCGACTACATAGATGATGTTCTCATTTTAATTAGGTATATTGAAGTCAGTTGTACAACATTTTTATTTTACCCCTTGTTTTATATTTCGTGTATTAGATATCTGTGGTTTATAAATTAATGTGTGGTCAAAAGTGAAATACATTATACAAACTTAAAAAAAATAATTAATTACAGTCGAATTACTATTACCACTAGTACTATTGATTTTTTTAATTAAATTAAATTACTAGCAACGTTATTATTGATTTGATTGAATCGTGTAGCAGCGGTGTTAGAATATCTACTACCCGATATCATCCCGTGCATGTCGAAAGAGGCGACAGATGGAAAAAAAACCAGGAGATAGGCTGCAGCGTGGTCCTAATAACAACAAGAAAATAAACAAGTTAAAAATTAAAAAAAAAACGGCAAAGTGCGAGTAGGATTCGCGCACCGAGGGTTCCGAACAAATCTGTAGGTATATAAGTTTAAAATTTTTAAAAATATTTTTATTATATGATGTAACTAAAAATGTATGCTTTTCGCAATTTTTCCTTTATCTGTGCTATAAAACGTTGCTTCGTACCAAAATTCAAGATTCTGAGTTCACGTGAAGTACCCTGTAGGTTTTGATTCCCTTGCGAATGTCGAAAATTTACGGCAAAAACGGCTGTATCTTTTGATTGCGTTGGCTTAGAAGTTTAATTTTTTCACAGCTCTAAGGGACAGTAGACTTGACTATATGATATGAATTTCAGGTTGATACCTCCACGCGTTCCTGAGAAAAAGGGTCTTGACAGACAGACAGACAGACAGTGGGATCGTGGGATCGTATATAAGCGCTGGCTTAGTAGAATATAAAAAAAGACAGACAGACAGACGGACAACAAAGTGATCCTATAAGGGTTCCGTTTTTTCCTTTTGAGGTACGGAACCCTAAAAATTACAACCGACTTCAATATAAATAAAATGAGATCATCATCAATGTTATCAAAAACGCATTATTAAGGATAACTCAAAAACTATTGGTCAGATTTTGATCAAATTTATATAACTGTGACTACTTTTTTTTACTGTGGCAAGTGGGGGATATTTTTATGAGACAATCTATGGGGAGGCCTTTGTTCAGCAGTGGACTTTAATAGGTTGTAAATTATTATTTTTTACATGGTAGAGCCATGCTGCAGCTATATTACTGGTATAGTTGTAGCACAAATGGGTCAGCTCAACCAAGGAAGGACCACGCTCTCACAGAATACCAACGTAAAATAGCAGCTTAACGCTACTATGTTTCTGTAGTCCTCATGGATGACAACGCATATGCATTTTGATTCATAATCGAGAATAGATGTAGATGTCTATGGGCCACAGCAACTACTTACCATCAGGTGGACTGTATGTTCGTTTGTCACACTCATCCTATAAAAAAATATATTTTATTAAGTAATCTACACTTCATAGTGGTCCTATATAAATTTAAAGAAAAAATTCTATTCTTAAGGATGGAAAAATAGAGAATGAAGATTTAAATGCTACTAGACAACATTCTATTTGTTACCTTGAACTTGTGAATTATATATGTGGTAGCTGCAGCTGCACGTAAATTATGGTTGTAGCACAAATGGGTTGTCTCGACCAGCGAAGGAACACACTCTCAAATAATACCAATGTTCCTTTTTGTCGCGGGTACATTCTATAAAGTATCTTGGGGTTGAAATTGATGATATAATAAATTGGAAAATGCATATAATGTCTTTGTCTACAAGATTGAGAAAATTTATCTATGTTTTTAAAACTCTGTATCTGTGCATGGGCTACTGCAGCAAAATCATATTTGATCACTGTAGCATGTGCACAACGAACAGTACTGTAAGTGTTATTCGCCTTACCCTACAGGCACCCAACAACAGATGTCTATGATAAAGCCAACGTTCTTAGTGTTAGTAAATTATTTGTTTATGAAAGTCTACGAAATTATCACAAAAAAGTTGTTCCTTTCCTGCCTAAATCATCTGCAAGGCTTGACCGTTGTCCTATTCCCAAAGTAAAAACAAGATTCGCCCAGAAGCAGTTTGATGTTATTGTTCCACACCTATATAACAGACTTAATAAGAAATATAACATAAAAAACTGCAATAATAACCTTATTAAGGAGCATATTATATTTTTGTGGCTTAAACAACTTGATTATGAAGATGTAGAAAAAATGTTAATTGCTTTTTACTACTGACACAAACACACATACACAAACGCGCGCGCGCTAACACACACGCGCGCGCACACACGCGCTCACGCGCGCACACGCACACGCGCGCACACTCGCACACACGCACGCGCACACACACACACACACACACACAAACAAACAAACAAACACACACACACACAAACAAACACACACACACACACACACACACACACACACACACAATGTTATGTTAAGGCATAAATTAATAATGCAATATTATGGGAGAAGCCACTGGCTCTTGAAACACAGTTTTACACTAGTTTGGGAGCCTATGGATTCAATGAAACATTTACTGTAATATTTTTATGTCAAAATAAATAAAAGTTATTATATTATTATATAATGTTGAATACCAGCATAACGCTACTGTTTTGTATGGTGTGTGTAGAGAACCGGAGACCCTTTTTACTGGAAAAGAGGCATTCTATCTTAGTCCTCAGGGTTGACATTGCATTTGCATTCTTAATCAAGGATAGATGTAGATTTCTATGGGGCACAGCATGCACTTACCATGAGGTGGAGTATGTGTTCATTTGTCACCCTTATATTACAAAATAATAAAATAACAGAACAAAAAGAACAAAACAAAATTACACATAATAATAGCTTATGAAGCTATGCAATTCTTTGTAGTTTAGAAGTAGGTTGGTACTTCCCATTAAAAGGTTAACTATTTGATTTAATGATTATGTTAATATTTTAAATTAAACAACTAATAACGACTTTTTAAGTAAGCAATCTATACCTTTAAACACTTGACTACGTTTCCTATATCAACTAGTAAAAATCTACTGCTAAGTCATAAAAAATTAGGTTTTATTTTGAGAAATCCAAAAATTTATTTCTCAAAAAAAAAACCTAGTTTTTATGGCCTAGCAGTTATCATAATCTTAAAGACATTCGATCAAGACGAAGCTGGGGTGGATCACTTCTATGATAATAACTGTGTTTAAATACCAGATGAGCACTCATCTCGCCTTCAAATTTTGTAATATGTGAGCAAAATGGGTTTTTTACCTGCTGGCACTAATGAAATTGCTAAGTGCAATACAAAGATTTACCACTGACTCAGTGATAATGAAAATACATTGAGAGGAAACCTACACAACTAATGAATAAAATATTTCATGGACATGTTAAGTCTGCCAACACACACTTAAGCAGTACTGTGATCTAACAGCTCCATAACTCTCTTAGAATTGAGAGAAGATCTGTGCCCAGCATTGTAACATAGTCTATATATTATAGTGTGAGCCATAGTGTGTGTATAGTCTGCAACTTTATTTTCTACCAACTTCAAAAAGGAGGAGATACTCAATTCGACTGTATGTTTTACTTTTTTTATGTGTTACCTCACAACTTTTTTCTGAGTTAACCAATTTTGATGATTCTTTTTTTATTTGAAAGCTGGTGCTTCTCATGTGGTACTATATAAATTTGATCAAGGTCTGACCAATAGTTTTTGAGTTGTTCTTAATAATTTATATTGAAGTTGGTTGTACAAATTTTTTAATTTTAAATTATGCCTACTACTTTATTTTCTACCATTGGACAACTAGATGAAGGACAGGTGTCTGAGCATTTGTTGTTGATATTTCACAAGACAAGTGAAGTGGAAATAAGCAAAGTACTTCTTAAGCTGGTTCATGAGTCCGCTTTCTAAACTTTCTGATAGCAAAAATTGTAGAATTTAATTTTGAAGCTAGTTCATTCATATGTGCTTCCAACTAAAGCCTCGAAGCAGTGGAAATTTTGGAAAAATGGTTAAGCTTTTGAAATCTAAATTATTATCTTGTAAATTAATTACGTAGGCCATTCCTTGGGAGAGGATTATGTTCAGCAGTGGACTTGTGAAGGACTTTTCATCATCATAATTAGATGATGATGATGCTGATGAAATTAATTACAGTATTCTCTGGCAAATGAGACAGTGTTAATTGTAAACATTTTGTTTTTCCTACAATCAAAAGCAAATTGCACTGTAAAGGCCCAACCAAATATTGGATACTGTTTCCAAATAGTTTTCAGTAAACAAAGTTGCTTCTTTTAACTTTAAATAATATTGAGGTATCATCAGCAAACAGAACTATTTCAGACATTTTTTGGACCATACAAGGAAGATCATTTATGTTGCCCAAGAACAAAAAGGTTACTAAGCATTGACCCTGAAGTACACCCAATTACATGTCACAATGACACTACTCTGTTAATTATAACCTTTTGCTCTCAGTTTGAGATATATAATTATAATAATTATATCTTTAAAAAAAGTAACAACCGACTTGAAATTGCTCAAAAATAAGTAATTTATTTGCTACCCTTAGGGGTGGCATTTATTCTCCAAATTTATATGGGACCACCCTTGAAGTATAACCTATTTAATAAAAAAAGAATCATCAGAATTGATTCACAATTTTCGAAGATATTGCATACCATATATACAAATAAAACACACACTGGAATTGAGAACCTCCTCCTTTTTGAAGTCTGTTAAAATTAAGCACGGTATCAGAAATGCCACAGTAGTTTAGTTAGTTAGTTAAAATTTTATGATCTACACAATCAAAAGCTTTTGAAAGATCACAAAAGACACTGAAAGTGACATGGTGCTCTCTCCAAGGGTGTGTGAATGAGACAAACAGAGGGAAATGAAACAGGAGATATGCAACAGCATCTTCCTGATAACAATCTCAAAATAATAAAAAACTGTAGTTGACAACCCAATTGCCAAGCACAGCAATGATGGCTAATATCTACTAGGCAATCTGTTGGTGAGGTATACGTTTAGCATGAATTCTAGTATTTAAACTGTAGATTAATATATTTCATCTCATTTATTCTTAGTTATTCGGTGGGTGTCGTAAGTGGCGACAGTGGAATACAAGCCAGAAGATGGGCAGCAGTATTATCCTAATAAAAAATAAAATAAAAAACTACAGTTGCCAGCATGTCAACTATAGTAAAATTATGCCCCATGTGAGCAGGGGTGGCCCTTGTTTAGCAGTGGACTTTTACGATACAGAAAGGATTACAAGTATTTAAAAAGTTTTAAGCATACAAAATAAAGATTTGCACAAATCGTTTATTTTACTGTATTTAGTATAAAACAATAGACAATAAAACAAATTGGGTACTAAACAAAACATCATGAAACAATGTTATTGTGTGCTAATCATAATAATAAAACATTTATAGTAATTTGATAAACACTTCCTCTTACTGATTAAAAATGCTTTTTAAGAAAAGCAAGTATGCATTAATTAACGAACAACCTTTAGTTTACGTATGCAACAAAACTAGAATGCGTCATAGTTTAAATAGGTTATGATAGTATAGGAAGTGACAATTCCAATTAGAGTCTAATTAGAGCGAGTTTACACATTTTAGAGCTTTATCATAATAATTAACGTCACTTACCGGGTATTGCGCTCCCCGTTTGCCCCATTTCTTTAAAAATTCAAGCTCCTTCGAAACACCAAATTATCACGAAGTGATGCTTGTTTAAATAAAAATTATACCCCTTTTATCACTGTCTAAGCTACGTTCAGTCTTCTACCCACACCCATAGAAACTTTAATTATGAACTCAATATAGATACAACTCATTAAAGGTACGCATATTTATTGTACAAATTTATTTGATTTATTAATGTCGCTTTTATAGAAAATTATAGATTTTCTTACTGGAATTTAACAAAGTGCGATATGAATTATCACACAATGCGGTAACCGTTTTAATTTTTACATTTGTTCGTGATTTTTTTACATAATATTTAAATGTTTTAGTTTTACAACAATAAAATAAAAATGGTTTTGACTTGTGATTGGAACTGTTATTTGACATTTATTAGACAGACAGAAAACAGCGTTCAGATTATGAGGTTTGATTATGGTCGTTTTAATCTTGTGATTTTGTTTACAAAATATTACTTTTTGACATAATATGAATATTTTGTTGCACATAACATATAAAAAATTAATTGTTAATGTAATGGTAAATATCATGTTGAAGTAATTATGGATGCGAAAGAAACAAGAGAAGTGTGTCACAGTCACAATGTATGAGGACATGATTGTGCCAAACTGCCAAAAGGAAGATGGTGATGAAAATGAATGTAATACACAGTACGCATACATATTTATAATGATACTCCGGCGACTAATGATTGTAAATACCAAATATATATATATATATGTTATCTCATTTGTTTGGGCTGTATAAATTTATAAATGAAAATGATAAATATTTATAAAAATCAATAATATAAAACAAATACATAGAAAATACATACATAAATAAAAACCCAACCAGATGGAAGCCCTCGGAAGAGGAGACAAACGGCTGAAGGTTAGGTAAAAGGTAAAGAAACCGGCGGACGATGCAGGCTGTATCGAGGGGCACCGCCTTCTGCATTTGAGCCCCAAGCGATCCGTCACGAAGTTCCAGTCGCCTCAGATGACCCGAGACGCTGACCGGGATTAGCTCGTTCACAGAAACGACCACAGGAATAATTTCGACCGCCATACCACACCACATATTGGTCATCTCGTGAGCCAGGTCCAGATATTTTGTATGCTTATCTGTTTCGGCTTTTTTCTAGAGGTTCTCGTCATAAGTAATGGTAATGTCGACCAAAACTGTTCTTGACAGTGCCCGGTCTATCAGCACAATATCAGGCTTTTTCGCAAGAATAGTCCTGTTTGTGACGATGGCCCGGTCCCAGTAGAGTCTGGCACGGTCATTTTCGAGCACAACTTCCGACAAGTACTTATAATAAGGCGGTTTGCGATCCACGAGATCGTATTTCAAAGCAAGCTCCTGGTGTAGAATCGTAGCAACGAGTTTGCCTGTGTAAATACTGAGAGTTAGAAAGCGCCGAACAACCGGAGATGACATGCCTAAATTACTCACAGGAATGGTGACAAGCTCGACAGATGTCGACGGTGCCATTCCTTAGGATGTATCTCCGATAGTTGTTGGTGTTAATAACCTGATCCTGTATCGCACAGACAATACCCTCGGCTTCCACAAAAAGGTCACCGAAACGTAGCCAGTGGAGGGAGGTGGTCGAGTCTACGAAAGGCTCATGTAGAGCCTTGTTAGAATCTTTCATGGAGCTCCATCTCCTTCCATACAGTCTCACCGTCGGCTCTGTACTACCGGATCTTGCCATTGTTCATTGGCTGAGGATAGAGGGGTAAGCCCTTTACCACAAGAAATGACGTCCTTATAGAATGGATCTTCCGATCTCGCCAGGAAGTAATTACGCAGGTTGTACACTTCGCGATTATGCATGGTGAGCGCGCTTAAAAAGCCCACCTTGCCCCCGCGGCAAGTACAGCGTCATTATCGACGATATCGGATGGTGCATCCTATGGGACGTCATGGTAGTGCGGACTTTTCTCTCCAGGGCATTAAGTTTAATTTGAGTCCAGCTGAGTATTCCAAAGGTATACACGAGAACAGGCATGACCCAACCGTTATATGCGTGTGTCTTATTCACGCCCGACAATAGCCTGTTAAGCACTTTGGTCTACCTATAAAACTGCAACAGCAGGATATATAAAGTCAAGTTCCGCCAAAACTCCCACAGACCAACCATCATATTAGTTTGTGCCACAGACTATGCGTTACACCCATAGATATAAGATTTCTTATATCAATGGTTACACCCTATCACAGACTAATATGATGCTTACACCCTATAAATAAAATAATTGTATATTACCGTAGATTGAGGATTGACTAGATAAAGCATTCGCGTATGCTTTTGAGATAGATATAGGCGGGAGGTACTTTCACTGGGTTACCAGATATTGTTCCATTTCCCCCGTTATGGGTTTATTTATATTCACAGCACTTACATTCATACAAAAAACTTAATTGTTACCATAAAAAAATGTTCTTTTATAATTCAGATGATTAATTCATTTCTCTTGAAAATACATTCTATGACTAAAAACTACGGGCGAAAACGACGTAAAAACAGAATCATCATTCTGTATTCAACGGCGCAACGACGATTTTACTGGACATTCAATAAACTCTTTGGATTTCGACGGCACTAAGTGAAGACGCTACTAGCACAAAGTGTGATATTGCTAATAAATAACATATTTTATGTATGTACTTAAATATTAATTAAGAATAAAAATATTAAATAATAAACAAAAATTTCCTCGTGTCGAGTTTTGTTTTTACAAAAAAAAACAATAATGTTTTAACATACCATTCCATCACAAGTTCAGTGCTGAACACAGACCCCCGAAAGGAAAGGCTTTCCATTTAGATTTTGTAGTACAAAACACGGTTATGAGGCTACTCCCGCGATTTCCTGCATGTTTTGCTAAGTTAGTGTCTTGTGTGCGGCAAGTTGTGGCGTACAAGAGAATTTGTCTGTATACGGAATGATATTACCCCGCGTCGTAAGCAATAATACAAGATGGGGATGGGGCAGCAGCACTTTCCCGATGAAAACTTAAAATAATAAATAACTGCGGTGGCCAACCAGCATAACGCATATTAACACGCAGGCGTGGCAACTATGGTAAAAGTCATCCAATGAGGATATCTAGGGAAGGCCTTTTTAGGTGACTTACTTATGGTTAGGTGGCTTAATCATGTTACCTTATGCTTAAGGTGGTAAAATGTTTTAGTTAATATACGTTGTAAAGCATCAACAAAGGGTTTGTTTTTCTAATATGTTAGTATATTAAGTAAAAACGAATGTTTCATAATATTCTATTTTAATTTACCATGCAGTATAAGATTACCTGCTACCTCATATCATTTCATGGGTGGTGTATGAGCCGACATAGGGAAATATCAAAGAGATAAACAGCAGCATTTTCAGATAACAGCTAAATAAAAAAAAAACAGTGGTTGACAACCCGCTTTCCAAGCGTTGAAACTATGTCAAATAACTATAATCATGTTTATGTTCAACAGTGGACTTTTGATAGACTGTAAAGATATATTATATTCTATTCAAATGAAAATATACATAGAAATATAAAAAGGAAAAAGAACTAAATTGTTTATACTTACACAACATTTAGAAATATTAACAATGTTACATTAAGTAAAACAAATGAAAACATAATTATATATTAAATATAATTCAGTAACATTAAAATAAACATACAATTATTTATTAATTTTTCATCACATTAATAAACAAATTTAACAAAATTTTTGTCTTCTTTCTAAAGCATTCGTTGTAATTCTTGGTTTGAGTAGCTTTAGAATTTCTCAAAAATATGCATTTGTAAACTTGAATTATACTTTTGCATGGCAGAAATTCTTGGGTGCTGGTTGTTACAATCGGATTAGAAGGGTATATATATATATATATATATATATATGCCTTGTATATAATATATTTTAATGGTATAAATAATAAGGTACAACTCCTAAATTATACTTAGTTAGGTAATACTTATCTCTTGTCAAAAACATCTTTATTAAATTATTTATGACAATTAAATAGAAATTATCATAATTATTACATTTATTTCTTAATTTATTTACTCATTATTGTTTATAACACCTTTATAAAAGGGATTCAGGGTGGCCTGAATGTCCCATTGGTAGGCATTCCCAGTCAGTTTTACAATTATTATTGCATAATAAATTATTCATTTGTATTTTTGTTGTTGTTATTATTTGTATTTAGGTCAGGACTTTAAATTATTTATTTCTTTCTTTTATTTAATTCTTTATTTGCATAAAACATGGTAGTACAGATAAAGTTCCAACATTTGTAAATGAGGATTCATGTTTAATCAATCCATCTATAAGTAAATAATTGTCATACAACCAAATTATTACAACTCATAATAATACAGAATGTCAGGATTTGAAAATAAAATAAGCAATGCTAGTCAATTTTTCATACATACAGAACAATGTCAAAAATTATAACTACTAACAAGGTCAAACTTATATCACTTATGGAGAAACAACAAAAAATTATAACATTTAAAAAATATATCTTAATTTTATTATAAATTACATAAGTTAAGTATATTTAGTCCACCTAAACAATGAGGCTCATAATGTTTTGAGCATACACTGCTAAGTTTTGTTGGTTACCTATAATTACTACCAGTAGCGATTATCCAACAGTTACGGATAGCTGATTCCTTAGAATAGCTGTGAAATAATATATTTAAAAGAAATTAATATATTAAATATATAGTACACTTTTATATCAAGGCATTTAACAAAAAAAAATCAAGTATGGGTCAAGTATCTGTGCATAAATACAATACCTATAACAACTAATACTATATCAATTGATTTAATTAAATAGCAATTATATGTAAATGTAATGATAATATTACTCATACCAAACATTTAAAAAAATATGTACATATTAAGCGTTAGATATTGTTAATTAATACATTTACAGCCTAACATAGTTATGTCCTCCACAGCTGAACATAGGCCTCTCACACAGTTGGTCTCCAAATAACTGCAGTTGCCAATTCTCCTGCCAAGCTAGGCAACTATCACAAAACCTAAAACTTTTGATACACTTTTGATACTGACTAATGCTAACGGTAAGTATATTATCATCACATTTTTCTACATCATTAATTGAGAATATTATCTTATATTGTTGTGTTATTGTGTACCTTAAGATTAAGACTTATTTATTTATTTATTATTTTATCTATGTTTATATTTATTTTTATATTAGTATGACATATTTATTTATTTTTTTAATAAATATTGTAATGTAACTGTTGCTAATGTATAGTAGAATTAATGGAATGCAATAAGTTTTGTGCATCTGATTTCAGGCAATACATATTTTGTGAAATTAAATATACTTTGCCCAATGTTTATGTACTTGAATCCAAACATGACTTCAAGTTGATACTTACATATTATTTATGACGTCTATGTAAATGGAAAACGATTGAAAAATTGTAGGGCATAAGGAGTTTCCTTTAAAGCTGAACATAAAAGTGTATGTAAATGTACATTATGTGATTCATATTTATGGACATAACTACTAATCACAATAACAAGTATTATTAAACAATGCGAAAACATTATTGTACTCGCTGATATCCCTAAAGTTTCTATAATCCTACCAAATCAAAAAGTACACGTTTGTTATGACTTTAAGCTTTCGAATGACCGTTCAAATTAAGGAGCATTATCATGAATTCTGGCGCAGAAGGGCTGGAACCCAGAGCCGTAAAGCCAGTTATTAAAAAAAACAATCAAACAACTGTTAAAAACTGCTGTTCAATTTAAATTTTATTTTTAAAATTAAAAACAAGAAGATTCTTAGCAATAGCAACTAGAAATAAATCAATTAAAAGACTAATAGAATATTGTTTGCCAAAATGTCTAGAATGAATAGAGTTGATAAGAAAAAGATTTTAATTAGGCGAAAAGACAAACTTATTGAAGAATTAAAATACTATGAAAAGCGGATTGAAAAGGATAAACTAGACTTGAAAAAAACATTCGTATACGATGGAAGGTAACATTACTATAATCAT
This sequence comes from Parnassius glacialis, assembly GCA_033319125.1. Taxonomy (NCBI): domain Eukaryota; kingdom Metazoa; phylum Arthropoda; class Insecta; order Lepidoptera; family Papilionidae; genus Parnassius; species Parnassius glacialis. Next base: position 56,118,743 of record JAVANC010000004.1, read on the forward strand.
CATTACAGCTTTTCAGAATTTCTATATCTAATTTTTTTATGGTACTTGTCATTTTAAGTTATTTAGATAAATAGTAAATTCATTTCCTTATACTGTCTTCATAATAACAAGAGTATATTTTAATATTGCACGACTACTACTACTGACTGACTTTGTACTAATGACTTAAATATTAATAGATAAAGTTCCAACCTAATTTTTTGTTGAAATTTTAGTTCCGATTCTGACTCCGAGTTTTGTGCCCCCATTGATATTGGACCATCTGTAACAGGGTTGAAAATCCTACAATCGGCACATCAAACTTGCCTTAACGCTACTCAGGAACTCATTGGTCTCCAAGTGTTACAGTTTGAAGTCAATGTTTTAGTTGATGATCCAGTTTTAGATGGGTAAGTAGTAAAAAAATCTTGTAGAGGATGTAAGAATATCCAGTAAATCATCTCATTCCATGAGAGTCTTAAGAAGCGACAGAGGGAAATGAAACACATGGGCAGCATCACCTTTCTGATAAGAACTCATAATAATAAAAAAGTGCAAATGCCAACTGCTTGTCGAGTGTGACAACTATGTTAAATATCACCTATATGAGATAATCAATAGGGGAGGTTGATGTTCAGCAGTGGATTTTGATAGGCTGTAGTAATAATGATGATGATGAAGTAGAAACTTAGTTTGTAAATTCTTTTTTTTATAGGATAGGGTGCAAACGAGCACACAGTCCACCTGATGGTAAGTGGTTGCTGTGGCCCATAGACATCTACATCTATCAAAATAGATCAATAAAGAATCAAAATGCAGATGTATTGTCACCCATAAGGGCTAACATGGAATGCCTTTTTTCCAGTAAAAAGGATCTCTGGTTCTCTACACTCACCACACGAAACACAGCAGTGGTAACCTGCTATTTTACATTGGTATTCTGTGAGAGTGTGGTCCTTCCCCAGTCGAGTCGACCCATTCATGCTACAACTATACTACTTATATAGCTGCAGCAATATAAAAAAGTAAAAAAAACTTACAACAAAATCCCAAAAAATTTCCAAAATTTGCCCACTGCCAAGTTCCAAAATTTTATTAAATAATATATTAATCTAAAAAAAAATCTCTTGAAAAAATTAATTAGATTTGGTATAGAGGGTTATTATAATATTACACTTTAACCCCTGAGAATGACGTCCCGCTCAGTCTCTTACTGGTTCTTCTCAGGACAAAGGTATTATCTGAATCAGTGAGGAATTAAAATAAAGAATGACTGTTTTATTTATTATCTAATATTGCATTAAAAAAATCTATTTTTATCTCTATTTCTGCACTCATAGTAAGCATGTAGCTCAAGTTTGAAATGAAATGAAATGAATATTTATTTCCTTTGAAAAAGGGGATAAAGTGTAGTTCAGCTTTTTCAGCCATCTATAATAGCATGCAAATGCATTTTTTATAATTAAATTTATTATATTACAATATAAAATTCAATTAAAATATTTATCATCATGTCATTAATTATTAATTCTTGATTTTAAGGTAGCTGTAATTACTACTATCTAAGTGATGAATTCCTCACTATTTAAGTGATTACCTATATTGTGTTTCGTATTATGTTATTGAAATTTACTAAGTATGAGAAATAAAATTTCACTATGATGTGAGTTTTGATAATAATTAAACTTTTCATTAATTTATTACAGCCTTTCAGAAATCCATTGCTGAACAAAAGCCTTCTTTATAGATATCCCACCTGGGAGATATTTGCTATAGTTGCCATGCTGGCAACCACAGCTTTTAATTATTTTGAGTTGTTAACAGAAGGAAGAATGAATTCTGTTGTAAAAAAAAATTACTTACAATTAGTCACTAAATGGGATAATATTGTTTGCTGCGGCTATATTATAGTTGTAGTATGTATGAATGGGTAGGCTCAACTGGGGAAGGACCACCCTCACAGAATACTAGTGTAAAATAGCAGCTCAATGCTGCTATGTTGAGTGTAGAAACCCAGAAACCATTTTTCACCTCAGGGGTAACAATGCACCTTCATTTTGATTATTATTCGAGAATAAATGTAGATGTCTCTGGGCCACAGCAGCCACGTATCATCAGGTGGACTATGTGCTTGTTTGTCACCCTTATTCTATTAAAATAAGTTGAATTGGACACAGATGCAGATCACACCTATTTTCATCGTGTAGTGGCGGTGTAAGAATATCCACTATTCCATATTGTTCCTTATGTATTGTTAGAGGAAACAAACTAGGAGAAAAAATTTGCATTTGTTATTTAGTTGTTAAAAAATAAAAATAAAACTGCAGTTGCCCACTAAGTTGTCTGCTAAGCGTGGCAACTGTTTCAAATTTTACCCCAATGAAGAATAGAATAGAATATTTTTTTATTTTGATTATCACATAATACTTATTGAAAGTCTTTTTTTATAGGAGATGGGGCGAACGAGCATGCAGCTCACCTGATGGTGACTGCCGCCTCTCATGAACAAATGCAACACCAGGGGAACCAGGGGAATTGCAGATGCGTTGCTGCCGGCCTTTTAAAAAGGAGTAAGCTCTTTTCTTGAAGGTCCCTAAGTCGTATCGGTCCGGAAAAATCGCTGATGGTAATCATATTGCACAGGGAAGTTGTTAGAGGAAGAAAACATCTTCTAAATCGCACAGTGGTGGATCCCCAGTCATCCAAATGGTGTGGATGGTATCGGGAGTTCTGCTGCGATGTGAGCTCGTTAAATTTGGCGGCTGGGATTAATCTGAACAATTCCTCAGAGCACTCCCCGTAGTAAATGCGAAAGAAAATGCAAAGAGATACAACATCTCTTCGCAGCGCCAATGAATCGAGCCGCTCTTCGCTGGATGCGGTCAAGTGGAAGGGGCTGGCATTGGGGAGACCCAGCCCAGAGATGGGAACAGTATTCCATGTGAGGCCGAACCTGCGCCTTGTAAAGTTGCAGGTATTGTGCCGGCATGAAATACTGTCCAGCTCTGCCACATGAAATACTGTCACGCCAAGCTTTTTAGAGGCCAACTTGACCTTCTCTTCCAAGTGACCATGAAACTTCACGTCACTCGATATGTCGACGCCGAGGATTCCGATACTAGCTGAGGCGACAAGGGGAGTTCCTTGAAACTGAGAAGATACGACAAAGGGGTTCTTTTTAGCAGTAAACGCGCAAACTTGTGTCTTCTGAAGATTAAAATGGACTAGATTTAGTCGCCCCCAATCCGAGACTTTGTTCAGCAAAGACTCGACGACTTCAGACACAAGTTTGTTCCGGTACTCGGCGACGTTTTCCCGAGAGATATTGACACGGCCGGTGTATAGAGCATCACCAGTGATAGCATGCAGCCTGGAACACCAGCGTTAATAGGCTTATAGTCGGAGCATACACCGTCTACAACGACCTTGATGCTCCGATCTGCAAGAAAGCTGGTGATCCAATTGCATAATTTCTCGAGAAGCCCATAGAAAGGGAGCTTCGAAAGAAGCGCTTTGTGATAAACCCAATCGAAGGCCTTCGCAATGTCCAAACTCCGCTCATCTATGAGTCATGTTGACCAGAAGATCACCAGCTGATCGTCTCCGACGAAAATCGTATTGGCGGTCACTAAGCAGCTGGTGATCTTAAGGTACCGCATGAGCTGGCAGTTTATAATGGATTCCATTATTTTGGATAACAAGGAGGTGATGGCGATAGGCCTGTAGTTGGACGGGTCTGAGCGGTTGGCTTTTTTAGGGATCGGGTGGACAAAAGCTGTCTTCCATGATTTCGGGACTACGGCTAGGGAGTAGGAGTACCGGGAAAGACGCGTTAGAACCGGTGCCAACTCCGGAGCACACGTTCTCAGCACTATTGGGGGGATACCGTCAGGCCCACTCGACTTGTGGGTGTGTTCTTTACGTGGTAGAGCCATGCTGCAGCTATATTAGTAGTATAGTTAAAGCACGAATGGGTCGGCTCGACCGGGGAAGGACTACGCTCTCACAGAATACCAGCGTAAAATGGCAGCTTGACACTGCTGTGTTTCATATGGTGAGTGTAGAGAACCGGAGACCATTTTTACGGAAAACAGGCATTCCATCTTTGTCCTCATGAGTAACGACGCATCTGTATTTTGATTCTTTATTGAGGATAAATGTAGATGTGTATGGGTCACAGCTACCACTTCCCATCAGGTGGACTGTGTGCTCATTTGTTACCCTTAATTTATAAAAAAAAACTTATGTATTCTTTGATATTATATTAACCCTTTTTGTACAATTTTTCTCTAATAAAATATTTGAAAGCAATCTATGGGGCATTCCTATGTTCAGCAATGGACGTTTATTTATTACCATATTGCAGGGAGCCACCAGTGAAAGAGGATGGTTTATGGCGAGAGGTGACCGTAGAGTGCAGAGTTGACCTTGTGCCGTTCTCTATGATGTTCTATGTCCATCGACCTGTTAGTATCTTGTTATAATTTACGTAAACACATATTTAAGCCAGATACATATTTTTGCAGTCTTAACATAGAATTCTTCACAATACATTAATTTGGTGTGCAGTAGTTTTAAATAATGTGTGCGTTGAGTATCAATGTAATACATTTTCAATTATAAGTGATTAGTATGAGTAGCAACCTCGTGAAATCCGAAATAGATAAGTGAATAAAATATCTGGACCTGGGTTATGAGGTGACTAACATGTGAGCTGGTCTGCCAGCCGAAATTATTCCCGTAGTCGTCTCTGAGAACGGGCTAAATCCTGTCAGCCTCTCGGGTCATCTGAAATGACTAAGACTCCGTGATGGACCTCTCCAGGCTCCAATGTAGAAATAATTGGTACCGCTCGCATGCTGTCCATCTATTTGTTTGTTTACCTTTGTCGCCTCTTACGACACCCACGGGACAATAAGAGGTAATGTATATTCTTAGACCGTCGCTATTACGGTCAATATTCACACATTATTGATACAGGGAAGATACCTTTACCTTACACTGTAAATTGTTAACATTGCTAAGGCTTATAAAAACATATAAATTTTTTTTGTAAAACAAATGTAAATCTGTAAAAGCTTATATATATATATATACTAGCTGACCAGGCAGACGTTGTTCTGCCCTTTCCGAACGACCATTTGCTTTCCAAAAAAAAACTCCTGAAATTAGCAATAAAAAAATTGAAGGTCACTTAGCGGGATAAAAACTATCCTATCTCTCAAGTTGGACCAAACTGCACACAGTCTGCAAATTTTTTTTGAAATCGATTCTATCTGTTGAATACTTACAGCAGCACGTGGTGGTTATACTACTAAATTGTAGCTTATATTAAACGTTTGTATTTTTAACATAGCGCCATCTATTAAATATTTACTCAATCCAGTCAACAGATATCGTCATCTGACAGAATTGTTTGGAGCTAACAGATAATTGTGACTGTCAAATAATAGACAAATAATTTTCAATAAAATAATATTGTATTGCGACTATAAATTGAGATGTAAGCTATCCTATCTTTTAAGTTGGACTAAACTGCACATTGACCAAAAATTTCATTGAAATCAGTTCAGTAGTTTAGGAGTCCATCGCGGACAAACAACGTGACACGTACTTTTTATATATAAAGAGATATATATATATATATATATATATATATATATATATATATATATATATATATATATATATATATATATATAACATAAAATATCTGAAACATGTTTATTTATTTTGTACAAACTATAGATACTCGTAGTGCTTCAATAAAGTAAAAAATAAAAATATTTCAGTATCGGACATTTGGAGCGCCCTCCTTTCGGGGCCTTAAGGTAGCAGCGGTCAAGAAGGCGCACGAGAGCGAGCTGAACCAGTCGGTATTGGTTAACTTGACCAGACCAAGTGACGCCTTTGAGGTATTATTTCCATTTCACAAAAAAAAAACTCGCAAGTTTTTGCGATAAAATATATCTTGGATCACTTCTGGTATTGCTCTCTACTTGTTCAAGAAGTTTCATCATAATAGCTTTTTCGAAGATAAGCCTGGACGGACTAAGTCACTCAGACAGACAATAATTTAACGAATGGGTAATCATGTCTTACTGGCATGTGTACATAGCCCCCTGAGCTCAAAAAAGGCATTTATTTTGATGTTAGAGACAGACACATAAATTTTATTATTTATAGATAAAATAGGCCTTGGTGCAAATTAATCTACCTGTATACTAGCTTCTTATTTGGCGACTACAGGCCTACCGAATTACCGGCCATAGTATATGGACGTCTTTAGAATATTTTCGCCACCATTTCATTCCACGGGTGTTGAAAGAGGCGATTGTGGAATAGCCCAAAAAGATCTTATAACTTCCTATAAAATATAAACATAGAATCTCAAGCATGTCACCCAGAGGGGCAGGCATATACTACGGATTTCAATTCGGTTTGATCTTGACACACGTCTCTGGTGTCTTTCACACCCATATATCTATGCATACATGCTTGTTGATTAAATGTATTCTTGATTTGGCACGTCCAATTTGGAAGAAATTGAAATTTCTTTTAGTGCATCCCTTTGTTTTTATACGATAAGGGTACACACACACAGGCAGACGGGGAAGCTGGTCCTCATTTGGAAGCCGGGGCGCCCTGCGGACTCTCCGTCCGCATACCGGCCCGTGGTGCTGCTCGACGAGGTGGGCAAGCTCTTTGAAAGAGTCATTGCAAACCGCCTCGCCGAGCACCTTGCGGGGACGGGGCCGGATCTTGCGGAACACCAGTTTGGTTTCCGCAAGAGGCGCTCTACGGTGGACGCCATCATGCGCGTGAGAGCCCTCACGACGGGGGATGCAGTGGCCGGGGGGTGGGGGGGGTTGTTTTGGCGGTGTCTCTCGACATCGCCAACGCCTTCAATTCCATGCCCTGGAGCTGCATTAGGGAGGCACTCCGGTATCACCGGGTGCCGACCTATCTCCGTCGTGTAGTCGGGGACTATCTGACGGACAGGGCCGTCATCTACCCCGGTCGCAACGGTGAGTGGAACCGGCGAGAGATGTCGTGCGGTGTCCCACAGGGTTCGGTTCTGGGGCCGCCCCTGTGGAACATCGGTTACGACTGGGTGCTGCGCGCCGACCTCCCTACCGGCGTGGCGTCAGCGTAGTTTGCTACGCTGACGACACGCTGGTACTGGCACAGGGGGGGTCGTACGAGGCGGCGGCGGAAAATATGACACGCGGGGTTGCGATAGTCGTTGAGAGGATTCCGCAGCTGGGTCTTGAGGTGGCTCTGCACAAGTCCGAGGCCATGCACTTCCATGGTCCTCGGAACAGGCCACCACCGGGATCCTCAGTGATGGTAGGAGGGGTATCCGTCGGTGTCAAGTTGACGTTGAAGTACCTAGGACTCGTCCTCGACGGCCGATGGAGCTTTGTTGAGCACTTCCGACGTTTGGCTCCCAAACTGGAACGGACCGGGGCTGCCTTCAGGCGGCTCCTGCCGAACCTTGGAGGGCCAAACGCCTCCTGCCGGAGGCTCTACGCGGGGATTGTGCGGTCCATGGCCCTTTACGGGGCCCCAGTGTGGGCGCGTGGTTTGGCGCGGCTTGCCGTCCACCACCTGAACGCGCCCCAAAGGGTGGTCGCCGTGAGAATGGCTCGCGGCTACCGCACGATCTCCCGCGAGGTGGCGTGCCTCCTTGCCGGATTGCCGCCATGGGATCTGGAGGCGATAGTCCTCGCGCGCCTGCACGAATGGCGCACGGAGGCACTATGCCGGGGGGAAACCCCGCTGCCGCGGCAAGTTGTCGTGCAGCGGACAGACTTCCGGCGTGATCTCATGGCGACATGGAGAGAGCGACTGTCGCAACCCCGTGCTGGGCACGCCACTATAGCGGCGATAAGACCCCTCTTTGAGGAGTGGCTTGAGAGACGCCACGGCGTCCTCACCTTCCGCCTGACGCAGGTCCTCACCGGACACGGTGTGTTCGGGAGGTTCCTGCACCGAATCGGGCGGGAGGAAACGCCCGGGTGCTCCCACTGCGAGGATCGACCGGAGGACACGGTGGAGCACACCGTGGAGGTGTGCCCTGCTTGGGCGGAGCACCGCCGTGTCCCCGTAGCGGCGATAGGCGGCGGCGACCTCTCGCGTCCGGCCCTGGTCGAAGCCATGGTCCGGAGCGAGACGGAATGGGATGCCGTCACCACCTTCTGCGAAGCAGTGATGCTAGCGAAGGAGGTGGCGGAGCGGGAGAAGGAGAGAGCAGCAGCTTTCCTTCCCGGCCGCCGCGGGAGACGCCCCGGGCGTCGGGGGCTACGTCGTGGCCCCCGGCCACCGTAGGCGCGGGCCTGTGGATGGCGAGCAATGGGTAGCTCGCCGTCCGTCCGTCTAACGACGACAGGCCGTGTCGACGGCGCGTTTTGTTCCACGCGCGCCTCAAAGAGCTGTCAGCATCGTGAAGGGGCCCGCAAGGGCCGACGCCTGCCGGGGCTGCGGGCTGTTCGAAAGAGATACCGCGGCTCCGGAACGTAAGGGCACTGAAGGAACACGGATGGTTTTTAGTCAGTAAAAGTCTGACACTCCCTTCCGCTCCACCCAGAGCGAAAGGCGTCATTTGATGATTTTCCATGCGCAAAAAAAAAAAGGCCAACTGATGATAAGTGGTTGCTGCGGCCCATAGACACCTACATCTATCCTCGATTAAGAATCAATGTGCAGATGCGTTGTCACCCGTGAGGACTAAGATGGAATATCTCGTTTACAGAAAAAAGGGTCTCCAGTTCTCTATATTCACCATACGAAATACAGCAGCGTTAAGCTGCTATTTTGCGCTGGTATTCTGTGAGAGCGTGGTTCTTCTCCGGTCGAGCCGATCCATTCGTGCTACAGCTATATCACTAATATAGCTGCAGCATGGCTTTACTACATAAAATTTTAACAGTGGTAGAGCCACGCGGCAGCTGTTGCTGTCGCACGGATGGGCCGGCTCGAACCGGGGTGGTACCACGACCTCACAGAATACCAGCGTGAAGTAGAGGTTTACCTCTGCGTTTCGCTTGGTGAGTGCAGGTGGCCGGAGGCCCTTTTTACTGGAAATGAGGCATTCCATCTTAGTCCTCACGGGTGACAACGCATCTGCATTTTGATTCGCAAACGAGGATAGATGTAGATGTCTAGGGGCCGCAGCAACCACTTACCATCAGGTGGACTGTGTGCTTGTTTGTTACCCTTATCCTATAAAAAAAAAACGTCGCACGTCTCTTGCTGACTCCACTTATTTTTCGTAAATTTGCTTTGTCACTCTTTCCGCATTCATTCTTTCTACATATCTAAAGTATTTCTTTCTCCTGTCTTCTGATGGATGGCAGTATAATCGTCTCTTTTACGACAGGCTTAAAATACCCAGTCCAGCGATGGACAGATGGAAGACCTGTTACTGCAATTGTAACTCTGTCTATCATGACGATTGAGAATAATCCTCCCTACAGCGGGAGAGGCCCGCTTCTAGTAGTTAATATTGAGAAAAATACGGTTCATCCTGCAGGAAATTTGATTATTGTTTATATAACACACCAAAAGGTTTTGGTTTTTTGATAATCTTTGAAACGGCTCGAAGTCTCAATGAACACTTTCGAACGCCGTGTCGCCCATCTCTATCGGTTGGCCCGTTCTAAAGATATCGTACGACAAAATAGTATTTACATACATACACACACGACTGGAGGTCCAGCCGGAAATACTCGGATCGGCTTCCTACGACCTCAAAACGTGGAGATCTAATGAAAACTCGTATTCTCAAAATCGCACCGAAATCTATAACTTCCTACTTTTGAAAATTATTTTCAAAGCAGAAAGTTAAAAAGTAGAAAAATTTAATACTGAAGTCTAAATTACCCTATTGTTTTTTTTTTATAAAAATAAAGTGTTAAACGGACTTATAATATATAAATAACTAACTGTTCCCCGAGACTTCGCCCGCGTTCAATTAAAGGTTTTAATTTTTTTGCGCGGAACCCTAATTATTTTTCTTTTCTTTCGTTTTTTAACAGTGGTAGAGCCGGGTGGCAGCTTTTTTTGTCGCACGGATGGGCAGGCTCGAACCGGGGTGGGTACCACGACCTCACAGAATGCCAGCGTGAAGTAGAGGATTACCTCTGCGTTTCGCTTGGTGAGTGCAGGTGGCCGGAGGCCCTTTTTACTGGAAGTGAGGCATTCCATCTTAGTCCTCACGGGTGACAACGCATCTGCATTTTGATTCGCAAACGAGGATAGATGTAGATGTCTATGGGCCGCAGCAACCACTTACCATCAGGTGGACTGTGTGCTCGTTTGTCACCCTTATCCTATAAAAAAAAGTAGCCTAAGTTACTTCTTATAATATCAGCTATCTGCCAGTGAAAGTTCCGTCGAAATCGGTGCAGCCACTTCGGAGATTATCCGGAAGTAACAGGCAGACAGACAGATAGACAGACGGAGAGACAGACAAAAATTTTAAAAATTGTGTTTTTGTTTTAAGTACTGTATACACTTTCATATGTATTTAGTAAAAAGCTGTTATTTTGATATTACAAACAGACACTTCAATTTTATTTATTTGTATATATAAATAATGATATACCGTTATTGCAGTTTTTGAAAATACGAGTAAATAAGACTTCTTCTTTTATTTGAAATTATCCCAAATTGAATGTGATTATGGGCAACAACATTTTTGCCTACCGATCGACCCTTAACGAATGTATGCCACACATTTTGAGTTTAAAAGATAAAAAGGACAGAATATTTGAGATTTTATAGAAATATATTTTTCTTCACCATTTGCCTATATTACTTATCCTAAACCTTATCTACAAATTTGGCCGGTTATTGCAAAATAACCCTGTATACTTTGCTTTTCATGTAAGAGTGTGTGGTACATACCCAGTCGGATTATTAGGCAGAAAATTAGTCCTACCACTACTAAAAACCTACCTATTAAGTTGCTTTTCATATTTGTAAAAACCTGTTTATATATTATATACTTACAGGTTTTTAAAAGTTATTCGGTCGCCCATCGATCTCGTCGTACAACCCTCGCGCGGCTCGCCGAGAAATATGGGAATTCCTTGTACATGACGACAATGGTGAGTAAAATGTTCGTTTATTTATTTTTTCATTTATTTATTCATTCATTCATTACCTTCCCTATATTAGTTTATTGGGACATATTTACTATAGTTGTCACAATCGGTATGTGAGTTGGCAACCACAACTTTTTTGTTATTTCGGGTTGTTATATGAGATGCTGCTGTTCATCTTCTGTTTTAATTCCCTTCAAAAACGAGACTCCACTTGTGTCAATGAGCTAATTTTTTCTAAGTTATTTTTTTTTATATATATAATAGGGGGCAAACGAGCATGCAGCTCACGTGATGGGAAGTGACTATCGATGCCCATGAATAACTGCAACAGCAGAGAAATACCCCTGTTACGTATTGCCCGCCTTTAAAAACCGACTAAGTGCGAGTCAGCAGAAATACATATTCTGTGAAAAATGAAGTCTTCCTATTACGGATCGTGAAATACAACCCGCTGATAGACAGACTGATGGACGGACGGACAGCGGAGGCTTAGTAATAGGGTGCCGTTGGTTAACTTTTAGGTACGGAACCCTAAAAATGAGTAGGCTCTTTTCTTGATGGCCTCCATGTATTTTGGCAGTGGTAGAGCCACGCGGCAGCTTTTGCTGTCGCACGGATGGGCCGGCTTGAACCGGGGTGGTACCACGACCTCATAGAATACCAGCGTGAAGTAGAGGTTTACCTCTGCGTTTCGCTTGGTGAGTGCAGGTGGCCAGAGGCCCTTTTTACTGGAAATGAGGCATTCCATCTTAGTCCTCGCGGGTGGCAACGCATCTGCATTTTGATTCGCAAACGAGGATAGATGTAGATGTCTATAAGCCGCAGCAACCACTTACCATCAGGTGGACTGTGTGCTCGTTTGTCACCCTTATCCTATAAATAAAAATATAATATGACTCCACTAGCTTGGGCCGGGGGACATAAAGTTTCTTTCTGTCGACTTTTACAAAATTATAACAAGTGGACTCTAATAAATAATGGATATAAATTACTATTTGTTATACAGGGTTATCTTTCAGAGTAGTCAAAGAAGACGGTCCATTTCTGGCCCAGTCTATGTACAGTATACCGTAAAAAAGAGAAAAATTCAGGGATTTTGTTAAAAATAAAATGAGAGAATAAATCAAACTAAATAACTTGCAAAAAATAAAAATGCAATCCCAAGTTTTTGATGGTTTTACAAGATGGTGCCCTTCCAGTCATAAAAAAGTAAAAAAGACACGGTTGTTTGTCAAATGTCATTTCTGTCAAATGATATTTTTATTTATTCCGAGCTTGTTCTGAACCGATGAATGTGTTTAATTGTGGATATCTTTGGCGATTTGGTTTTTTGTTTGGACTTTGGATCAGCTACTTGTTTAACCCTGCTTTTGTTTTATGGACTTAAGATTTACCTGAGATTCCGATTTCGTTGATATCGGACATCTGTATTCTGTAGAATCACATTTTGGATCAGAAGGCAGGTATGTACTAAAGAAAGATGATACCTTAAGCTATTAAACGCATTTGAATGACATGCTTCTATCTGTAGTCTGTTAATAATTATTAATTTCTACATAAGTTCATAATGGCTGCAAAATCTTAATATGATGTAATTATCTTTCAATTCATCTTTTAAAACATGTTGCACTGTTTAAAATGCGCTTCTGCAATATAGATAGTTTATTAAAATAAGATTGTTTTGTTCTAGATGGATGAAAATGCACCCATATGTTCACAATGTTCTGGAAACGTATTACAAGAATTATCTGTCGGCACAAATCTTGAAAATGAGCTCCAGCACCCTAATGCCAATACTATCAGTATATTGTATGTTTGGTATCAACGAAGACTGGGTAGCAGATAAGTTGTGACCCAGTTAATATCATCCCAACAAGACTCTGTTTTAATAAGAGGCCATTTAAAATCTCGCCATCACTCGGGCAGAGGTTATTATACATATATAGGTACTGTTGGTGAGACAAGGGACAAGTTGGGATGAGATGATTGCAGGTTATTATTGCAGTTGCACTTCTGGACAAGAGACTTGCTGTGCCCACATAATGATCGTTGTCTGGTATTTGTGTTGGGCTCGGTATCAAAATTCCATAACTGCACCGGCCTCAATTCTGGATGGCATTTTAGTAAGAGAGGATTTTGAAGTAGGATAAATAAATAAAAAATAAATAATTAAGCTGTTTTATTTATATTACTTTAAGTATCCAAAACATAATTGACCTAATGTTTCACTTTCTATAATTCATAGGACTGTTAACCTTTTTTATGACATTATCCAGGCTTTAAATGTCTGTCAAGGCTCAAGGCATACTCTGACACCCTGAGGACCTGTTATATGAAAATATTTGTACACCGGAAACGGCAGAATATTTAGGATATGAATTTTTTTGTAACAACTGTAATGTACCATATTATAACAAATAAATTATATTATCTATGATTGTACTCTAGCACTTCAGCAGCCCAGATAGACACATATACCTGAACAGAAATTAGTATTTAGGATTATTCAGTTTATCCACCTTAAAACAGCCACTCTAGAGTAAAATAAGTTAAATATATTCTTTATTATTAGTGCAATAAAGTAGTATCTCAGGGTGAATTTTTTAGGGTAGGGAAACGGTGTTACCCGCTATTCACATATAATCTCGGATTTGAGCTATCTGGCACAAATTTTTTGTAAAAGCTAACAAAACACTTAGGCCTCATTTCCCCATGTAAAACAAAAAAAGTCCTGGATGCCCCTGGCACTGAAGTGTGCATTATACACACAAAATTATTTAATTGCATTAATTAGTGTGCACACACTAATTAATGCAATTAAATAATTTTGTGTGTAGACACCGTTGATTTATCTCAACAATCTTCTTGTCTGGAATTAGGTAGTAAATTTTACATTTATTTTACAAATATCAACAAGAACATTAGTTGTTTTAAGATCAAAAAAGCACATACCCAATCTTTTACACGTTATTCTTGTTTTGATCAAAAAATACAACTATTTTGCCTTACTTTCCTACTAGTGTCGAGACATTTTAGCTATTTTACATAATAAATCTACCTGATAGGCGATATCAGAGATGACAGCTAACGTCAAATCAAAACGACTTCAATCCGCCATTAGTGTTGCAGTTTTTGGTGAGAATAAAATATTAATACCACTGAAATTAAGGCAAATTCGTGGATTTGAATGATCAAAAGTGGTTTAATATTTTATTTTAATTTATTTCCATACTAGTACATAAACTAGGCCTACGCTTCATACAATTTTGGACCGTCTCCTTTAAACTTAAGTTCAAATATATAAATACATAGTGATATACCATTATTGCAGTTTTGAAAATATGAGTAAACAAAGCTTTCACTTTTATTTTAAATTGTCCCAAATTGAATGTAATTTATGGGTAACAGCGTTTATTACCAACCGTTCGACCCTTACGAGCGTGTGTGTGCACAGTAAAATCAGTTAAAATAATGCATTACTACGGATTTTGAATTTAAAAGATAAAAATACAGACATTTATTTAAAAAAAGTTTGAAAATTTTTAAATAAATTTTTCCTTACCATTCCATTTGCCTATATTTCTTACTTTCTCTGCAAACTTGGCCGGTTATTGCAAAATAACCCTGTATAGTTCGGTAGCGAAGTGATTAGCGTATAATATTTGGGGTGCTACGGTGCCGGGGCTTAGAATACCGCACGGTGCAAGGTTTGTTTGGTCTACCAATATTTGTTTTGAATCTGAATGTTTGTCTATATGGAATTTGTATATATTACGCCTCCGCAACACATTAGTAAGACCTATTGTGGGGGTCTATTTGTTTATTACAGCCTATAAACTGACCAGTCTGACCAGTCCGAGTCTGATATCTGAAAAAATAGCTAATACTCTTCGACAGAGTGGTGTTTACGTGGCGTTCAAAACAAACAATTCATTTAAAAATATCTCTAATTAGAAAGATAAGTTAGATATTCGTCTAAAGTCTGGTGTTTATAAACTTGTTTGTGACGAATGCCACGCCGTTTACGTGGTTCAGACTGGTCAAAACTTCGAAACACGTTATAAAGAGCATTTAGCCGCGTACAGGAGTTGTAATCCCGATAAATCACTTTTTTGCCAAACATCTCTTGGACACTGGACACAGCCTAGCCAATGACCACTCCTTTAAAGTCTTACATACTTGTAATAAAGGGCTATGACTGTGTGTACTGGAACAGGAACACTGCTGAATGAACAAACAAATATTTCGAACTCGCCTCGGTTATACAGGTTTAAGCCTGCTCCTTGATGATATACCTTGCAACATGGTCGTTGTCACCCTCACGGTGCGGTGGCATGCGATTGGTTGCGTGGTTGGAGGGTAGGCGGACAGTTCGCAGTAGTTCGTTGTTAATTTCACATCAATTATCTGCGTACGTCAGGTGGTGATTGATGACGTAATCGCTCTCTACGTAATTGGAGCGCGGTTGCGTCAGCAAGTAGTATAAATAGCAGTAGTTTCGGCTCGCCGCTCACTTAGCGGTCAGCCCCGCAGAGACTACTTTACCTGAGGATGCCTCGTGGAGAGGTGAAACTCGTGTCGTATTTTCGATAGGGGTGTGTCGTGTCTAGTGTGGTGGTGCTGGGGATGGTAGTGCTGAGATTGACGGCGACAGGTATAGTGCGCGCGATTGAGGGATGGTGGGAGGTCCCCTTAAAACTGGGCAGGACATATCATTTTCTTTCTTTCTTTACGCGGAATTAAGCAAATTACTTTATAACAACCCCATTATAATGGATTTCCGCAAAGTAACGCCTGATTCTATTAATTAAACTATTATTATTATTAACGTTTTAAAAACAAAACAAGAAAAAGCATCGACATCGAATGGTTATTTTCTATAGAAAATAACTATAAATCTTAAAATAAAAATATGTATCTACGGTTTATTTTTTATTTGTCAGGCAGAAGGTGGCTACCAGTTAAAATGTTCGAATCTTCTCGAAATTACTTGGACCTTGCAGAACAAGTCGTCACCCATTGCCCCATTTCATCACCGCATGAAGTTCGATTTGGAGTATATGGGTATGTAAAATTGTGTTTCAGTTTTGAAATTATTATCTGTTTTTAGTTATTTACGATTGTATTTTATATCTCCGTGATAAAAATAACAAAGTTTCTAAAGCTCATCCATAGTCGGGAGATCTGCTACCGTAGCCATCTTAACATAACATGTTAACCAACTGACATTTCTCAGTCTATGGGGTAATAAGGCCTTTTATGACGTGACGCTCTTCATTATGGCTAGGAGGTAAGACTCCTCTTATGTCCTATTTTATCGTCTTTTCAATTTATTAAACGCATCGGTATCTGTATTGCTAGGAAGAAACACCTTAGCAAGATCTAACTGCCCTCAATGCGCAAACGTAACACTCATCTCGAAAACTACGTACTCAGAAGAAAGAGGAAAATTGCTCACAGCTAAGCAACTCCTTCAATTCATTGAAGATATAGGACTTAGCAGTGACCTTTAGCCATAACTTATAGCGATTACAATAGGTCTTATTGGCCTCAGATTGAACCTGAATAGCTTAAAATAAAATTGTATCGTGATCACCGATATTTTTATGCGGGTAACGGTGCTGGTATTGTATCGGCAAAAATGCGTATCTTTGCACCCCTAGTTGCATGATCAGGTGGACTGTTAATTCGTTTGTCACTTCCATTTAAAGAAAAAGAGTGAATAAACAAATAGTTATTTTGATATGTAATTTTTTTTATTTCTTTTTTAGATGAATCGTATATTAAGATAGTAACTCAAGCACACAAACAACTGTCTGATCCAATGCTTGACACAGATGGCAGGACGTTATTATTGGCTAAAATCATCAGCACATGCTTAGAAGCCCAGGGGCCGCATCACAGTGTACAAGAGAGCACAGAATCCGAGTCCGAGACAGCGAAGATACAAAAAGGACGCACAAATTTAGACAAAGAACCGGAAATGCCATTACCAAAGAAGAAGAAAGAGAATTGTGAAGTGATGGCACCACCGAAAGCGCTTCCCAAGAAGATAAAGCCTAAAGGCAAAGAAAATGTAGCGGAATATAACAAGACTGGCAAAACCCTGAAAAGAGCGAACGAAATTGGCGATGATGATAACATTGGAGGAAAGAAAGTGAAAAATGATATTCCTGAGAAAGTACTAGAACCTGAAAATATAGTTAGTCACAAGAGAACTGCGATTGAAACAAACCATGAGAATGTCAATAATAATAATAACAAAGAAATCGAACGTAAAACGAAAAAGTCAGATAATTTAACTAAAGACAGAGAGTTTAAGGAAACCAATAATGAAAATGTGAAAAAGCCTAATAAAATGGTGAAGAATAATAATAATATCAACGCTAAACGCAATCAAAAAGAAGAAAAACAAAAAAGAACTGGTAACACGTATGATCAACATAACGAGAATGCGGATAAACCTAATAAAGGAAACAAATCGGAAAAAGGTAAGAAAATAATTACTGATGAAAGTAACATTCCTAAAAATGACGTTACTAACAGAGAGAGATCTGGCAACACAGTGAAATCAACAAAAGTAGCCGATACGTTAAATACGAAAATGGTGAAAGAAAATGTAAATACAAATATCAAAGATAAACAAGTTTCAAAACAAACTGAAATAAAACAAAAGATCGATAAACCTAAAAATAAAAACATGTTTCAATATATCGATGATAATAAAAAAGAAAAAAATGTTGCCACAGACAAAATGAAATCCAAACCTACTAAAAATATTGTAAGTGATAAAGTTGAAATGATTAATAAAACGAAATCCTCAAAAGAAACTGTAGTGGAGAAATCTAAGAATATCGAAAACCAAAATAAAGCTACCACGAAACAACATAAATTATCTGGCAACATGGTAGATTCAAAGAGTTTGAAAAACCAAAACAAACCAAAAGTTTCCATTACAAAAACAATGAACAGCAGGTTCTTAAAAGCTCCCAAATTTGATAAACGTAATCCTAATTCGCAGACATCGTCGAAAATACCACAGAAGTCTTCGAGCGCCGAGAATATACTGAAGAAGAACCCTTTGAGGATCAGTCCTAGTGAGTATCTTCATCATTCTAAACACCACTCTGTATAAGGGATTTTTGGTAAGGTCCCTCTAGCGGTGAATTAGTTATTTTCATCCACGGGAATCGTAAGAGGCGACTTATAAAAATTGACTGCCAGTAGATTTGTGGGGTTTATAGCCAAAGCCTATATGAACGAATTGAGAATGGCAGTTTCATCATTACAACCTGGGCCTCCCCCAAAGAATGTCACAAAGCATGGTCCTGATTCGCACTCGTAACATTGACTTCCTGCATGTCTTACCAGGTCTTCACTCCATCTAGTGGGGGGTGACCCCACACTTCGCCTATCGGTACGAGGCTGCTACCTCAGAACCTTTTTTCCCCATCGTTTGTCGGTTCTTCGAGCTTAATAGCCGGCCCATCGCCACTTCAGCTTACTAAACCATTGGGATATGACGGTCACCTGGTTCTACTGTAGATATCCTCATTTCTATGTTTATAAGCCCGAGCATAGCCCTCTCCATAGCATGCAGTGAAGGACCACGTCTCAGATCCATAAGTCATCACTGGCAACACGCACTGGTTGTACTATCTTGTTTTCAAGTTTTAAGGTATGCTTGACAAGAATATGTGTCATAATCTCCTTAACGCTGCTCAGCCGAGTTGAATCCGCTGATTGACCTCTAGGGCCAAGTTGGACTTGCCTAGTGGGACTATTTGTCCCAGGTAAACATATGTACTCGTCAACATCTTCGAGCTTAGTGCTCCCTACAACTACCGGAATATGTGTGACATGGACATTAAACATGATCTTTGTTGGATCTTGGATAGAAGTTTGTATTTGTATAATATATAGGTTGCACAGTCAGGAAATTTTATATTATTATTTACTAGCTTTCTTCCGCGACTTCGCCTGGGGTGGTATCTTAATATCATTTATGTCATCATTTAGATTTAAAATCAAAGACGATATTTTCGATTTTACAAAAACAAATACTCAAATACAAACTTTTCTATTCATTTAAATATAGGCTTGATCACACCTGGTATTGTTCTCTATCTGTTTGTGAAGTTTGATCACAATTAGTTCAGCCATCTGATAGATTAGCCTGAATAGACAGACAAACATTTAAAATAGGTTATTCATGTTAACGGCATGCAAATAACCCCCTGTATAAGCTCAATAAACGGCAGTTATTGACAGACACTTCAATTTTATTTATATGTATAGATATTTAGATTTAGGCATGGTAGGGCTTGGATTCGGTTTCACAGTATGCGAGCGAGAATACCTGGGCTCTAATTGCAATTGTTAATACTGACTTATGTGTTACTTAAATTAAATAAACAAAAATGTTTTGTTCCAGGAAAAAGCCTAACAAAATTCAACACAATGTCACATCAAAACAGCATCGGGAGCAGTCAGAGCAGCACAAGAAAAGTTAACACGAATATACCAAGTTAGTTGATATTTTTGCATTTAACATGCCGTAATTGAGTGAATCACGCCTAGTTCCGAGGGTATCGTAGGTCTCCCTCTCGTTACTGTGGGCTTTTATGTGGTTACCAGTGTCTCCTCGCCAAACGTTTTGATAATCACCACGCTCTTATAGAATACCAGCGTGAAATAGCAGCTTGATGTTGCCGTGTTTCATATGGTGAGTGCAGAGAACCGGAGACACTACTGAAAACGAGTCATTCCATCTTAGTCCTCAGGGGTGTTAACGCATCTGCATTTTGATTCGTAATCGAGGATAGATGTAGATGTGTATGGGCCACAGCATCCACTTATCATCAGGTGAACTGTGCGCTCGTTAGTTACCCTTATTTTATATATAAAAATGAATGTTTGTTAATTCGTATTTTATCTGCTGCCATACCATTCATCAGATTGCGCTAAAACTTTGTAAACCTATTGCTTGCACTTGCGCGAAGGCATACAAAATTAATAAATAAATTAACCTACAGCAGGTGGCGCTCGTACCGTAGTGGCAAATTTATTTGAAATGTATATTCAACTACAATGAATGTATTATCATTCCTAATCTACACAAATAAATAAAATTGAAGTGTCTATTTGTAACATCAAAATAACAGGTTTTTACTTAATGCATATGAAAGTATATAGTATATATACAAAATGATTCTATTCTATTCTTATGGTATCTGATATATCCGCTATCGGTATGACCATCTCGTTTCAGCCCAACGTAAAATACGGCAACGGGCAACGGTGTCAAAAGGACAAAACGTCTAATAATGTAATTGCCAAACCTGCCGAGTGTGGCGATTACAACTAAATCTCCCTACAACGGAAAAACAGAAAAACGGTCCATGTCCAGCTGGTCCGTCTGGTCCGACTAGCTGGTGATCGGTGCATTGCAGTCGCAGAAGAAACAATTGTGGAAATATCGTTTTAAATTTGTAACAGTTATATTGTTTAGCTAGCTGTTCCCCACGACTTCGTCTCCGTGTAATTTAAGGTTTTAATTTTTTTTTGCGCGGTACCCTAATTCTTTTTCTAAAATTAAAGTAGCCTAAGTTACTCCTTATAACATCAGCTATCGGCCAGTGTAAGTCCCGTCAAAATCGGTCCAGCCATTTCGGAGATTAGCCGGAACAAACAGACAGACAGACAAAAATAAAAAAATAAATGTTTTTGTTATAAGTAACGTATATACTACTTTCATATGCATTTAGTAAAAAGTTATTAGCTACCGACAAAGGAGACAGTACTCAATTCGACTGTATGTTTTTTATGTTTGTTACCTCATGACAGCTTGTTTCTGGGTGAACCGATTTCGATAATTCTTATTTATTTGAAAGCTGGTGCTTCTCATGTGGTCCCATATAAATTTGATCGAGGTCCGACCAATAGTTTTTGAGTTATCCTTAATAATTTATATTGAAGTCTGTTCTATATACCACTTTTTATTTGTATAAATTTGGAAGACCCTGCGGCTCATCTCCTGGTTTGTTTCCTTCTGTCGTCTCTTACGACTCACGGACAATATGTGGCAATGGATATTCTTACACCATCACTACTCGGTCATACGTCTATTGCTTGCCAGTAATTAAAACTTTTCTATTTCCAGGGTTAGTCAGGAAGCCCGTATCGAAGACAAAGTCATAATGGAAAAGATCCTATGTAAGGAATTTTGCATTTCATCAGGTGTGCTGTGTGAAAATACCTTAACGCACCTTTTATTAGATTTGTAAGTATGTATTGTTATTTAAGATTTTTAATGGAATAAAAAGTTGTACATTGTTCAACAGTGTCTATTATTTTAAAACTTTATAGGCCATCCATATCATCTGGAAGATTGGCGGTGGAATCGTAGTCGAATGGTGATAGTCCACCAGCCATTTTTCTGGACCGTACGACTCACGGACCTGCTACAAAAGAGCCCATTCTTTTTTAACCGACTTCAAGAAGGAGGTTCTCAATTCGAGTGTTTTTTGAATATATGTATGTTACGGGATATCTTCGCCGATTGTGAACCGACTTTAATGATTCTTCTTTTTTATTAAATATGCTTTTTTGTTAGGAATGTGTGCGTGTGCAGTAAAATCAGTTGAAATAATGCATTACCACGCATTTTGAATTTAAAAGATTAAAAGGAAAGAATGTTTGAGATTTTCTTTAATCAATTTTTTCTTCATTATTTGCCTATATTATTTATTCTGAACCTTGTCTGCAAATTTGGCCGGTTGTTGCAAAACAACCCTGTATATAGTCAGGTGGGGTAAGACTATCACCGGGGCAAGACAATCAATGTTTAGTATCTTGATAAGTATAGCTTCCTTACTAAATTCTCCTAGTCGGCAAAACAACGTAACAAAACATACATAAAAGTTCCCGGCTCAAAACACCGATATTGCTACTGCAAGTAAATATGACCGAAAAACGTCTTAAAAAATCTTAGAAGTGGAAACTATAAGTTATCAAAGCTGCCGGGTTAACGGATATTAAAAAACTTTTGTGAAAATTGAGCAAAAATCGAAGTGCTTTCAGCGTATATAGCAATATATTATAAACTTACAATGAAATGTTGATTATTTACGATGAGTATTAGGTATTTACACTTAATATAAATGTTTAATATTTTCTCTTTCAAGTTTTTTTGTTCTTTTTTATTGATAACTTTATTAAGTAGACATGGTTATTAGTTTTATTTTATTAATGTTCCGAAAAATATGTATGTGTACGATAAAGTTTTTTTACAATAATTACATATTACCATTTTTTCATCTCTGGCACTTTTTTCAAAATGATCCCTGTGAGCTGTGTCTCGGCATCATAAAAGGTGAAAAATAAACTCATAACTAAAATCTTATATTAATAAACTACACTAAATAATAAAAAAACAATTTTACTAAATCTTAATAATTAACTTCCCAAGTATTTATTTTTCCAACATTTTATATAAATCCCTTGTAATATTTTGATGATAATGTAAACTAAACAAAATACGCTTCGTATCAAATAAATTTAAATATATAGGTATACTAATACTTAAATGTCTTTGGTTTAAATTAATCACAACCAATATTTCAGTTAATAGCTTATCAACAAAGTATTAACATTAAATTAACATCAACCACGAATGAATTCAACTAATAGCGTTACCCTTATGTGTTAAAAATATCATTTGGTGCGGTTTAATAAAAATATCACTTCAAAATATTTAACGGTAAACATAGATAGAGGATTTAAAATACTAAGTCTATGACGGCAAATGATTTCTTCGTTTAAATTAACCGATTCGTTGCGGCACCGATTATGTTGATGACACGCCTATTGTGCCATCAGCCATGTGTAAAAGTAATGTTCTTTTATGCTTTTTTTTTACTTGTTTAGACCCAATTAAGTTTAGTTGACATCAAACATCAGTTACAAACGGAAGAATACTTATTTTTAGAGGGTAACTACGTGTTTTTCTACGTGTTTTCTTGGAAATTGAGAGTGAGCGACCTTTTTATGCAGCGATTACAAACCTTTTGTACTATTTTTTGTTTTATAAAAAAACATTATTTATGTAGATACAGCTAAATCACCCTGGAAAACCTTGGTTCTTATTAAATTAAATTTTTACCTAATAATAACATTCGTAAATATGAAATAATCAAGAACCTTATTTTAGAAAAAAATAAGGTTTATGATTCATTGATATTTACAAATTTAAATATTATTTAATGTTATACAAATCTAAAAGTAAAGTCGATCTGAAACCGTATAATTAGTAAGAATATCAAAACAAGTGTTTTAAAAGGATAAATGCCGGCTGTACGGCGGCGGATTGACAAAAGACTGTTTATTAGCGAACTTTTTTTATGCA
The DNA here is from genome assembly GCA_033319125.1 of Parnassius glacialis. Lineage (NCBI taxonomy): Eukaryota > Metazoa > Arthropoda > Insecta > Lepidoptera > Papilionidae > Parnassius > Parnassius glacialis. The sequence goes on from JAVANC010000004.1 coordinate 56,142,239, forward strand.
TGAACGGTTTCAAACTGTTTCAAGCAAAAATAAACCTTATACCATATCACCAGAGCACATGGTACTTCGTAGGTCTATTCGGCCATTAGATAGTAGTAATAATAATATAATAATAATTTATAAATTATCTCGGCAGAACTGCGGGTGCAAAGGCTCGTTTGTGCTTACGACCGCACCATGAAACGGTGCCGGGCCTGGGCGTCTCCCGTTAATTGACGCCCATTTAATAGGTGATGGAAAAAAGAAGAGTGCGCAAAGGGCCGCTGCCTAGAGGTCGCCAGGGCGCGTCTGGAGCTGGCGCTGGACGTGACAGCATGCGGGCCGCCAGCCGAGCGCGGGGGGCTGTAAGACCGCCTAGCAGCCGCCCGCATCCATCATCCCCACCAGAGGGCTTGATGTCGGCCGAGTCTTCTCGGACTCAGCAAGCGACATCCGCCGCTGGTGGAACACGTCGCATGCGTTAGACGGAAATAATGAACACACGCATTGCGAGCGTACTTTAGGGCGAAAAGGGAAGAAACTGGAATGTTGGCGTATCGGGCTCGGATGCATCGCTTTTTCGCAGAGCTGGAGCCATCGGTTCATGTAAGGGAGCAAAACCTGGCAGACCGAGTTCGGTATATCCTGCGCTCCAACATATTTGGTGACGCTGAACTCGAACGACTATGACGTGAGGCTGTTCCCTCATCGGATGAAAATGCTACAGCTGGTAATGCGGCGCTAAAAATTGCAGAGCAACCTGCACACGTGGATGCCGCCGTGAATATTCCAGTTGTAGTTCATTCAGACGATGATGAAATAGTCTCCCACAAAGTAGAGCAAATGAAGAGTATATTGGAAGAGGCTATTTTGGAAACGCGCAGTACACCTCTCGAAAATCGACCGCGACTTCCCCGCATACCCCTAAGCAAGCGGAATCGGCCAGCCGGGACCTTTGCGATACGGACTCAATTGTTGGTCTTAATAACCTGATCCTGTATCGCACAGACAAAACCCTCGGTTTCTCCAAAGAGGTCACCGAAACGTAGCCAGTGGAGGGAGGCGACTGTGTCTACGGAAGGCTCATGTAGAGCCTTGTAGAACCTCCCGTGGAGCTTCTTCTCCTTCCATACGGTTTCCCGGTCGGAAATGCACAGTACTGCTGGGTTTTGCCATTGCTCGTTGGCTAAGGATAGAGGAGTGAGCCCTTTATGACACGAAATGACGTCCCTATAGAATGGATCACCCGATCTCACCAGAAAGTAATTACGGAGGCTGCACACTTCACGATTATGCATAGTGAGAGCGCTCAAAATGCCGCGGCCACCATGTTTCCGCGGCAAGTACAGCCTCATTACTGACGACCTCGGGTGATGCATCCTGTGAGACGTCATAACAGTGCGGACTTTTCTATCCAGAGCGTTCAGTTCGGTCTGAGACCACCTGAGTATGCCGAAGGTATATATGAGGACAGGCATGACCCAACCGTTATATGCGTGTGTCTTATTCACACCCGACAAAAGACTGTTGAGCACTTTTGTCAAGCGTGCATAAAACACATCGCTAACTGACTGTTTCATGTCCGCCTCATCGATACCTATGTTCTGTGACATACCCAGGTATCGGTATGTTTCAGCCTCGGATAGGGTCTTTATGTTGATGGGCATAGATAAGTCTATGGCCTCAGAGTTAGCAACCCTACCCCTTTCGACATGGAGGACCGCACACTTATCCGTCCCCAGCTCCATTCTAATGGAATTGCTAAAACCACAAGTGATGTTCAGCAATTCCATAAGATGGGAGCGACTGCAGGCGAATAATTTGAGATCATCCATATAGAAAAGGTTGGTCACTTTTGTACCTCCTTTCCGAAGCTGAAATCCCCTCCCGGAACCCTCCAGTAAGGTACTGAGAGGGTTCAGAGAGAGGCAGAACCAGATAGGAACTCAGACAATCGCCCTGGAAGATACCCCTTCTTATACTTATGTGGTCCTCCGCAGCCGTCATCCGCTCGCCTAGATGACAAAGGATCGTACTCCACTGCCCCATACACTGCCCGAGGAAGTCTCTAACTGTACAGTCAACCTTGTACAGCTCGAGGACCCTCTTCAGCCATGTATGAGGCACTGAGTCGAATGCCTTTTTGTAGTCTATCCAGGCGCGGAGAGGTTCCGACGGTTGCGTTTAACCATTTTGCTAATGACCGCGTTAATAAGGAGTGGTTCCTTGGTTCCACGACCACCGCCCCGACATCCATTTTGAGCGCGCGACATGACCTGATTTGAGTTCAGGTGATGAGTAATTCTCGCGGTCAAAATAGATGTTAGTGTCTTATATATCGTGGGTAGACACGTGATGGGGCGGTATTTGCTCGGGTCTGTGGTATCTCGGTCTTTAGGAACCAAATGAGTGATCCCAGTAGTGAAGAGGCTCGGGAGCGACTTTTGGTCGAGAGCCTCTTGAAATTGTCGCATTCAGCCCATCCTAAAGGATGGCGCCGTCGACATCTGTCGACATCAGCTTGCCGCCTTCCCGGTGAGTCATTTAGGCATGTCATCTCCGGTTGTTCGGCGCTTTCTAACTCTGAGTATTTGCACAGACACAATCTAGTAGCCAGTATTCTACACCAGGAGTTCGCTCTGAAATACGGCCTCGTGGATCGCAAACTGCCGTATTATAAGTACTTGCCGGAAGCCGTACTCGGAAATGACCGCGCCGGGCTCTACCGGGACCGGGCCATCACCACAGACAGGACTATTCTATCGAATAAGCCTGATATTGTGCTGATGGACTGGGCACAGTCAAGGATATTTTTGGTCGACATTACCATTCCTTATGACGAGAACCTCGTGAAAGCCGAAACAGATAAGCTGACAAAATATCTGGACCTGGCTCACGAGGTGACCGACATGTGGAGTGATCTGCCGACCGAAATTATTCCTGTGGTCGTTTCTGCGAACGGGTTAATCCCAGTCAGCCTCTCGGGTCATCTGAGGCGACTGGGACTCCGTGACGGACCGCTCCAGGCTCAAATGCAGAAGGCGGTGCTCCTCGATACCGCCCGCATCGTCCGCCGGTTTCTTTCCCTTTCTCCCTAACCCTCGGCCGTCTGGTCTCCCCTGCCGAGGGCTTCCATCTGGTTGGGTTTTTATATATTTATATATTTTTTTATGTATTTATTTCATTTTATTGATATTTATGTATGTTTACCATTTTCATTTACAATTATATATTTATACAGCCCAACCAGATGAGAAAACTTTATAGATACCCCAAAATAATAATTTATTTCGGATAACCAAGTGATCCATAAAATTTGTTAGTAAATATGAAACTTATAACCTATGTTAGTACCTAAATCTAATTCTTAAATACAAGTGCCTTATTAACTAAACATAGGCGGTAATATTGCTTAAGGAGGAATGAGTTGTACGAGGGTGGATTGAAAAGTACTCGGCCTAACCAAGAAAATAAACACATACTAAATCAGTTATATTTTTATTTTTCTACATAATCACCATCAAGTTCAATACACTTTTGCCACCTCCCCTTCCAAGCATTTAGACCGTTGAAAAAAATGATTCTTCCTTAGAGTCAAAATATGCGTCTACAGCTGCTTTGACCTCGTCGTTTGTCGAAAATCTTTGACCTCCCAAGTGCTTTTTTAGGTTAGGGAACAGAAAGAAGTCTGATGGTGCCAGATCAGGTGAATACGGCGGATGCGGTAACAGTTCAAAGCCACAGTTGTGAATTTCAGCCATTGACTGTACTGACGTGTGAACACGGGCGTTATCTTGATGAAACAGGACTTTTCTTCTGAGCATTCCTCGACGTTTTTCTTTTATTTTCTCTCGTAAACGACGTAGTAAGGTGCAGTAGTAATCAGAGTTTATAGTCTGACCCCTTTCAAGATAATCAATCATAATCACACCTTTCGAGTCCCAGAATACTGAAGCCATCACCTTATTTGCCGACAAAATCGACTTAGCCTTTTTAGGGGGTGGTGAACCAGGTCTTCTCCACTGTTTTGATTGTTGTTTTGTTTCCGGTGTACAGTAATGAACCCATGTTTCGTCTATAGTAACAAAACGATTCAAAAAATCATCTGCATCGGCTTCAAATAACTCCAAACAGTCGCGTGAAATAGTCAATCGCGTCCTTTTTTGTTCAACTGAAAGCAGTCGCGGAACCCACCTCGCAGACACCTTGTGGAAACCCAACTCGTTGACAATAATGTTTTGAGTTCGTTCATAAGAGATGCCTATAATCTCGGCTATCTCTCTAATTTTTAATCTGCGGTCTCCCATTATTAAATCAAGTACTTTTTTAATATTTTCGTCAGTATTTGACCTCGAAGGCCTTCCAGAGCGGGGTTCATCTTTCACACTCTCTCTACCACGCTTAAATTCTGCTATCCATTTTTTGACGGATGAATATGACAGAGCACAATCGCCTAATGTACTGACCATGTCATCATGGATGGCTTTTGATGATAGCCCCTTCTTATGGAGGTACTTAATGACGGCACGCTGCTCGATTTGCTCCATTCGCGGAAATTATGTCCGATTACTTTGTTAATAAATTTATAAAATCACAACTAATTATCGCACACGTTTCGAACTTCACACAATGAACTATAGTATGTGCCAAATCGATTGAGAAAAACGGACAATGACCTTTCGGTCGTTTAACCAGGGGTTACAAACCTTCAATATATAGGCACATTTTATATGTAGTACTTTCTTTATTTATAATGATTTTTTTATAATGATTGATATAATATATATTTATTAACTATTATTAAAAAGTTATGTGAAAGATCGCTGTAGAAGAAAAATCATCTATTGTTATAAAGTACTTTATTCATTTAACAACAAAAAACATTAATTTATAACACATAAAGATTCGAGTGATAACGACACCGAATAAGTACGTACTTATGCAAAAGATAAAACTTTATTTTTAATATTATATAAGAACTTTATTTTTATTCGGTGCAATCATCACTCGTATCTTCACTTGATGAACTATCTGTAACATTAATTATAAAGCGATCTGCAGTTTGGTCAATTCTATCATCCATGCCACGCATTTTTTGTTCAACCTTAAGGACATGCTGAACACAGTTTTTCCATTTATCTGGCGTGATTTGAGTTAAACCATCTTTAAGTAAATTTTTAACATCTTTTAACTTGAAAGTTGTATTTTTTCGTGCAACGTACCCTTTCACATCTGCCCACACAAGTTCAATGGGGTTAAGCTCACAGTGATAAGGAGGTAACCTTACCACTGTGATGCTTTTTTCTTTTGCCATCTCGTCGGTGACGTAACTTCGATAGTTATCTTTAACTGCCTTTATTTTTTCCATTAAGTGGGTCTTTGTGTCCGAGGGCACGTATGCGATCTGTTTAGATTCTAGCCATTCCTGCATATTTTGTTTCCGCCAAGACATTGTTGGGGTTTTTTCTAAACGTCTGGAGTGGTAACTAGCGTTATCCATAACTATGACATCGCCGCTTTGCAGTTTTTCTATTACTTTTCTAAACCAGTCCTCGAAATGGAGAGCGTCCATACTCTCATGGTAGTCACCAGTAGATGATGATTCAAATACCCAATCACATCCCTCCAAAAAGCCATTTTCATTGCCAACGTGTACAACTATTAATCGCTTTCCTTTACCCGAAGGGGCTTTCGCGCCAGTAGAGTAGCCTTCTAACCGTGATTGACGAGAAGATTCAATTGTGGTGTCTTCCCATACCTTTCCCATAGTATGACCTGCGTTAATCCATGTTTCGTCAAGGTAAAAAATGTTACGTCCCTCGTTTCTTAATATTTGTATTTCTCTCAAATATCTGGTACGCCACAGAACTATCTCTGGGCGATCTATTAGACCACTTTTTCTGTTTCTCTTTATATATTTGAATTTTAAATGGCGCAACACACGTCGCAGGGAAGTTTTGCTCAAGTTTGGCAACTGGTCATCTTGATTTATACTGAGCAAAATTTTGTCTAAAGTCGGTAATTCTCCTGCAAGAAAGAACTGATGCACTTTCGCTCTTATAGCCGATTTATCAAAATCGTCCAACTTGTCAATTACAGACTTTTTTCTTTTATTAATTATTCCCTTTTCTGGTATTTTATGGGAATCTCTATACACGCTTAATACGCGATATATAGTGCTCTTGCTGACTCCTGAGATCTCCGAAACCTTTTCTACCATATTAACGTTTGAAGGATACACGTCTTCGGGCCAGGTGTTTTTGACATATTTGTATACATTAATGATAATCTCTTGTTCCCCGACCGACAAAGTGGTAGGTTTTCTCTTTTTTACTGGTGACGTTAAAGGTGCTCCAGAAGATGGGCCTGTAAATAAATGACAAAAATATACTACCATAGTACTACATCACATAAATACATATTGTTTTAGAAAATAAATACCACATGGTCACATAAAAAGAGCGCTTTAAGAAATAGAAAGGCTACGTCGTCGCATTTGTACCTATTTGTACGTACCTGCTACGTTTATTATGGGTCGGCGACGTCTCTTTCCACTTGATGTTGAAGGACCGGGTCCTTCACCAAATTCTCCTGAACTCATGTCGATTTAGTAACGACCGTCACAGTAAAACTAATATAACAGATTCAAAAAACAAAAACTTAACGATATAACAAATTTAACAGTAAAAACTCAACTAAAACAATGCAATGAATGCTATGAATTACCCGAGACGTACACACGCAAGCGCTATCCGAACACGAATGAAAACAAAATGGCGGACCGGCCCAAAAAAGGTGACGCATCTCTGGCTGCCATTGTCACGTTTCTTTTAGAACGAACTGACGTAACGCGCGTTTTGTTTATTTTAAAGGGATGAATTTGCAAAAGCTCAATATGGTGATTATATTGCTTCAAATATTTTTTTAATATGAAACTGTTATTAAATGAATTGCTGCGTTACTTACCATAAATTGAAATATAAAATATAACACATTTTTCGCGATGTACCGTAAGATTTTACTATGTTTATAGGAACCACAGACAATATTATTTAAGAAACAAAAAAACAAAACATATGTGCTGACCTAGAAGTGGGAATAATATCAATATTTAAATATTGTTATCACATCTAAATTGAGATTTTGTAAGTTACGCCTTTTGACACTCGGCTCATATCTGAGGTCATTGTCCGTTTTTCTCAATCGATATGGCACATACTATAGTCTGAACTGAACTAAATAATGTGGGTAGATTTGATTTTTAGAATTGAATGGATCTGTGTTAGGCCGAGTACTTTTCAATCCACCCTCGTATCTTTCAGCAATTATTTTCATGATGGAGTTGGAGCTAGCCCGCACCCTGCCAAGCAACGAAGCTGTTTATTTTCTTATAAGGGCGTAATAGTCATCTGTACGCGCCTTATCAAACATGGCTGATGCACTGCAAAATCGGGGTAGCCCCAACAAGATCCTGAAGCCATTATTGTACTGGACGCGTAAGGTGTGGACAGTCCGCTGTGAATAATTCGACCACAGGCTGCACGTGTAAGAAACTTGACTTTGCTTTAAATAGTGTTATCTTTACTTGTTCACTACACCGCGCAAACCTACGAGCCGACATATTACATCTGACTGCCAGCGCCCTACGTTCCCTTTCAATGTCAACATTGTCACTCAGGTCATCGCAACAAAATGCCCTAGGTAGGTACTTAAATTTAGCAACACGTTTTAATTCAATGCCATTCAGTTTAATTGCAGGCACATTTTCTGGGCTTCTACAGCCGACGTCCCTAAACACCATGAATTCGCTTTTATTACAATTGTATCGCAAGCCATGGTTTAACGCATACTTCTCACATATCTTAAGGTGTTCTCTGGTGGCCTTAACCGTGGGACTCAGCAACATCATATCATCTGCGTAACTTATGTTGTTAAAACTTACATCGTCGATACGACATCCGACTATTTTGCTGCTGAGTGCAACGATTAGGTCATTTATGTACAGGTTGAAAGTTTTGGTGACGTAATTCCTCCCTGTCTGACCCCACATTGCAATCTGTACCTTTCAGAGAACTTATCGGCCCATTTCACATTGTTATACTGTTTATTATACCAGTACTGAAAAATCTTCAAAAGCTCAGCTGGAATCTTTTTCTGGCGTAGTTTATCCCATAATAAGTCATAATTTACGAATTCAATTGCTCTGGAGAGAAAAGCATGCATATACAGGTGTACGTCGCTTTGTGTAATATTCGACAGTGTGCTTTAGGGCTAAGATAGCATTCTCAGTAGACAATTCAGACCGAAACCCAAACTGTGCATCGTGCAACTCAATATAACTTTCCAGCTGTGTATCCAACAGGCTGTCAAGTATTTTAGCCATAATTGTTGCCAAAGATATAGGTCGATAATTACACTTATCTCTTACGTCACCTGTTTTGTTTTTAACTATAGGCACAACTATTGTCCGCATAAGGTCGTGAGGCAGATACGAATGACAGAGACATGAAGAGAAGAACGTAGCGAGTAATCGAGGCAGGTGAAGTCCGGCATGCTGCAGGTGCTCGATGCTGAGAGAATCATGGCCGGGAGATTTCCCCCTAATCATATTTTTAATGGCAGTTGCCACTTGTTCAGGTGTAAAACGAATGCAGTCATGACTGTCATGATTATTATTTATTAATAAGAAGGCAGTTTAACCATCATAAGCAAAATTAAACAATAAGACAAACGCATTGTTTTTTTTTCCAGAAACTTGTTTACAACTTGAGTTCGTGAGCGATCGCAATGAGTTCTATTATCTGTTGCTTATTAGACTATTTTTCCACAATATGATTTAAAAAAACCCACAAAGTAAAATGAGTACCATGTACAAGTTAAAAAAAGTTGTCAACCCCTAAAAATTTCAAATTTTAAAATATCCAGAAACGAAGCTATAGGCATGAACTACTTGGAAAATAATGAATATTTTGTTCTGGATAAATCTTCCAAAAACGCAATTTGAGCGAGTTATCATGATTTTTCAAAAGACACGACTCGCGTGTCATACGCCAAGCACAAAAATAATCAATGGCACGCCTGGAGTGCCATCCGCACTGAACCGGTTATTACCATCCAATATTTCAGCCAATAGCGTAACCACAAAGTACATAAAATGAACATCAACCACCAACGTATTCAGCCAATAGCGTTACATCTGTGTTAAAAATATCATTTCATACCTTTTTTGCTTCATGTTTCATACGGTTTAATAAAAATATCACTTCAAAAGATTTAGGGATGGGTAAAGGGAAAATATATATCGAATCTATATTTTAAACAGTATCGTTATATATCGCGTGATAAATATCGATATAGGGGGATGAGTCGCTCGCGTCCGTAGGCTTCGACCACCTAATCCTAGAACCACCCTACACATGTCCCCCGGGTGGTGCTAAACGAGCGACAAAGCCGATAGAATAGACTCGGCTCCTCGCCGTATGGTAGCGGCGTGAAATCTACCACCCCTTAGATCGCACCATGAGCCAAGAAGTGAAAGAAATGGCCCCGAGTTCCCGGCGCCCCTTTAATGGGGCAGGGGTGCGAAGAATCTCCGGGAGAAAAACCGGCGACGAGGTTCGCCACCCGTCACGTTCTGTCTCCCGGAGGGGCGAATAGTGGATTGCGGAGGCCCGTCTGGCTACGCTGAATGTATGTGGAGCAATTAATGATAAGATGGATGAAGTATGCGAAATGATGAATGATAGAGGAATAGATGTGTTACGTGTAAACGAGACGAAACGAAAGGGAAGGGATGTCACTGCACATGGCATGTATACCGCTTACTGGTCTGGAGTAGACGAGACCGAGCGGGCATGCCAGGGAGTCGGTGTCATCCTTTCAGAAAGAATGGGTCAATGTGTGAAAGAGTATGAATGTGTAAGCCCAAGGCTGCTCTGTATACGAATGAAAGTGGGCTTAAAGAAGTTGTTTGTGATAGGGGTGTACGCCCCAGATATGTCTAAGCTCACTTATATCTGTGAGCAGTTTTGGGACATGGTAAGGTTGGTGTTAATGAAATGCAAGGAAAATGAAAATATTATTATGTTAGGAGATTTTAATGGAAGGGTTGGGGTGAGGAGGTCTGGTTATGAAAGGATATTAGGAACGTTTGGTGATGAAAGTATAAATGAGAATGGTGAAGACCTCCTCACCGTATGTGTGGAAAAGAATCTTTTTGTGACGAACACTTTCTTTCGTCATAAGAGGATTCACATGTATACATGGGAAAGAGGGGATGATAGAAACATGATAGATTTCATAATTGTGGATGAAAGAATGAGGAGCGCAGTGTTAGATACAAGGGTTTACCGGGGGTCCAACGTAGGAACGGATCATTACTTGGTCGTATGCCGAATTAATGGTCTATTCAGGCGTTGGCGGCATCGGACATCTGTGTCTACCACTGCGTTAGAGCGCATAAGAATAGAGAGGCTACAAGATGAAGGTGTGAAAGAGAAGTATAAATGTAGACTAAGGGAAAATATAAGTGGTGTGAATGAATTATGTATGAGTGATTTAGACTTGAAGACTGTATGGAATAATGTTAAGAAAGTTTTGGTGGATGCAGCCACCGAAGTATGTGGTGTAAGTAAGAGAAAGAATGAAAGGAAAAGTAATACGTTGTGGTGGGATGATGAGGTACGGATGGAAGTTGAAGAAAAGAAGAGAGCATGGCTAGATTTACTAGCAACCAAAGCTGGTAATTCTAGCGATATGAATGATGAGATTGAAAGAAAAAAAGGCAGATTTTAGACGTATAAATAAAAGAGTAAAAGTAGTCGTTGAAAGGAAAAAGCAAGAAAGGATGGATAAGAATGATAGAAGGATACCTGATAATTTCCAGGCAAATATTAAAAGGTTCTGGAAACTCGTAAGAACTGCCAGGGGAAATTCAAAACAGCCTAGAATGAATGCTATAAGAGACGAGAATCGCTGCATGCTGAATGATGAAGTTTCGAATCTAAAGAGATGGAAGGAATACTTTGAAAGCGTGTTTAAGAGTGAAGAGTCGTCTGAAGTAAAAATTACTATAATTATATTAAAATATTATATTAGAAATTCCGGAAGAAGTGGAGAGAGGTAGGGAGATAAGTGCAGATGAAATAATGAAAGCAATGAAAAGCATGAAAGCAGGTAAGGCAGCCGGATATGATAGAATATCACTCGAGATGCTAAGGGCTGGAGAGGGTGTGGTTGCAGGCCTGCTGTGCACCTTGTTTAATTTATGTTGGGAACTGAAGCGAGTACCGGAAGACTGGTGTAAAGCCGTTATAGTCCCAATATATAAGGGAAAGGGCTCACAGCAGGACTGTAAAAACTACCGTGGTATCAGCTTACTTAGCATTGTGGGTAAACTGTATGCTAAGGTGTTAATTGAAGGAGTTATGGAAGAACCTGATGGAAAAATTTGGGATGTGCAAGCTGGATTTAGAAAGGGGATGGGGTGTACGGACCAAGTCTTTTCCATGCGCATGATTGCGGAGAAGTTTTTGGCCAAAAAGCAGAAAGTTTTTTGTGCGTTCATGGACTTGGAAAAGGCTTATGCCAGAATGGACAGGAATGTGTTATGGCAAACACTGAACTCATTTGGGTTGAGCGCTGGTCTGATACAGGCATTGAGGTCCCTTTATAGGGACTCTAGTGCTTGTGTCAGGATCAACGGGGTCTACTCGGACTGTTTTGGCATACATAAAGGTGTCAGACAGGGATGTGTAGATTCCCCGTGACTGTTTAACCTATTTATGGACAGTTGTTTGCAAACTTTGAAAGTTGAAGAATGTGGGTTGAGAATGGGTGAGTTAACCGTCAAATGCCTTTTGTACGCCGATGATCAAGTCATATTTGCATTGAGTTGCAAATGATGGTTACTTTAATGAACTTGTCATTGAAAGAAAGGGGTATGAAAGTGAACGCAAGTAAGACGAAAGTGATGGTTTTTGAAAGAGAAGAGAGTAAAACGTTATGCAAAATAAGAATAGAAGGGGAGTTGATTGAGCAAGTGGATGAGTTTGTATATTTGGGATGTTTATTTAGCAGGGATGGTAGATATGATAAGGATATAGAACGACGAGTGAACGCAGGAAATAGAGTGAATGGGGCTCTACACGCTATTATGAAGAGTCAGAATGTGTCAAATAAGGCACGTATGGCAATTCATAGTGCTGTGTTAGTCCCTACTCTAATGTATGGTAATGAAAGTTGGGTCTGGCAGAAGAAGCATGAGAGTAGAATAAATGCTGTAGAAATGCGGTATGCTAGGGCTTAATCTAAATGACAGGGTGAGAAATAGTGTGATAAGAAAAAAGTGTGGTTTGCAAGATGACGTTGTGACCAGGCTTAAAAAAGGAATGCTTCGGTGGTTTGGTCATGTAAAGAGAATGAAAGAGGAAAGAGTGACAAAGCAAATTTATGTTGCAGAAGTGAACGGCAGGGTCGGGAAGGGACGCCGTAGGCGAAAGTTTATCGACCAAATCGGCGATACATTAAAAATGGGCCAGATTAGGAGTACCCTTAACCGACGAGCGTGTATGCGTAGGTATATGGATGTGGAGGAAGCGAGAGAGGTGTGTCAGGATCGTGCCAAATGGAAGTCCGTAGTCTCTGCCTACCCCTCTGGGTGACAGACGTGAGTGTTTATGTATGTATGTATGTATGTAAATATCGATATATCGTCATCATTTGAACGATGTAAAGATAAGGTCCAAAATTTTATTTACTGACGATTGGACGACGAAAAAAACGATACAACATTTTTAATTGATACGAATTCGATAATCTAAAATAAATATCGATGTTTCGATATATATCGATTTAAAATATCGACGATATATATCGATATTTTTATTAAAAAAATACCGATATTTCGATATTTTTTGTTCAAACCTAAAAAGATTTAACAGCAAACGATTTGTTTAATAATTACATTGAGCTATTATGTACTATGTACGTACGTACGTAAGTACATATTACCAATATTACTTCAATGAATAATTATGATTATTTATTTTAACCACAAATTCAGCATAAAATATTGGATATAAGTTTAATTTTATAACAAATAATTGTTAGAATGTTTATTTTTAGACATGTGAAGCCTAAATTTTAATAAATCAAAAGAATACAAACATGTATTGATGTTTTTAAGGAATATTTTCATTCAAATATCATTGCTTTGTAAACCGTCATCTACTCCATTCTACAGGTATCATTTTATCGTTAATGAGGGCATCCAGGACTTTTTCTGCCACCAGGGCGACGCCACTTTACAGTGAGGTAAAATATTTGACAGATTTCATAGCGGTCACGTTAATTTCTTAAGAAAATGCAGATTAAGGTTTCTTTCTGTATTATTAGTTATATTTTATATTAATTACATTAGAAATGAATAAGCCAAAATATAAATATAACTAAAAGCCGCCTTTAAAAAAAAGAGTTACAAAGTGCAAAAATTAAAAATCAAACCACTGACTTCTATTAATATAATACTCTAGATAATGATAAAATATTATTTAAAACTAATATCTAGGGAGTGAGCGCTTGAAACATTGAAAACGTTCCTCATTTTTCTTAGAAAGAGAGGTACCGAGTTTTGTATTTTATCTCCTTCTAACATTGATAAATGTTTACACATAATAAAAACATTACCAACGTTTAGACAGTTATTGACTTAAAGTAATATTTAAGACGTATGCTAGAACGATAATCTTACATTTTTTGTCGCTGTCATAGTTGGTATATTCCATATTGTATTTTAATTAAGCTTATTATTAAGTAATACAAAAAAAAACCACTAATACACTTTAATGTATGAAATTTATGACTCCAAATGTCAAACAATTAAATATTAATGTAATTTTAAATGGAGAGAAACGGAGTCTTGTAGATACCACCATTTTTCTTGGAATCATATTAGATGCCAAGCTTCAATGGAGACCCCATATATCAAAATTAGCAAGCAGACTTAGCTCTGCAGCATATGCTATATACAAGACTAGAAGTCTGACCAGTGTTGAAACAGCTAGATTAGTTTACTTTAGCAATTTCCATAGCACAATATCGTATGGTATTTTGCTGCACACGCAGCTGACACTGAAATTATATTTGTTTTACAGAAGAGAGCCATAAGAGCAATTTATGATTTAAAGCCTATAGAATCGCTGCAACAAAAATTTAAGGAAATTAATATATTAACTTTGGCCTCTCAATACATTTATGAAAATGTAATGTACGTACACAAAAATAAAAGTAGTTTTACAAAAATAAGTGATATTCATTCTATAAATACTAGGAACAGACACAAGCTAGTTGTACCAGTTACTCGACTCCATCGATGCAATAATTCATTCTTGGGGCGATGTATACGCTTTTACAACAAAATTCCAGAAAATATACAAAATTTGACCAGCTCAAAATTCAAAAACTTTAATAAACAAAGTTTGTATAATGGTTATTATAATATTAAAAAAAATTATGGATGATAATAACCTCTGGAAATGAGATGATCGCTGCCAAGCTATTTCTAATTTGTTGTGTTGTTAATTTGTGTAACATACAAGATTGTAAGCTGTTATTTAAAAAGAAAAATTCCGCTGGGTTTCTTGCTGGTTCTTCCCAGGACAGAGATTTTATTTCGAAGCAGTGGTAATTAAACAAAAGAGTGCCTTTCAATAAGTATTTTTTATAATCTATATTTAATAAAAAAGTTTCTGTTTCTGTTCCACAAATGTTCTTTCCCTAAAAACTAGGAGGTGCATTTTACGCTATAGATGACAACACTATTTTAAAATTTGATGTTGTCAAATGAATGAATATATTGTTTTTTTTTATAGAATAGGGTGACAAACGAGCACACTGTCCACCGGATGGTAAGTGGTATTGCTGTAGCCCATAGACATCTACATCTATCCTAGTTTGCGAATCAAAATGCAGATGCGTTGTCACCCGTGAGGACTAAGATGGAATGCCTCTTTTCCAGTAAAAAGGGTCTTCGGTTCTCTACACTAACCATACGAAATACATCAGTGTTGAGCTGCTATTTTACGCTGGTATTCAGCGAGTGTGTGGTCCTTCCCCGGTAGAGCCGACCCATTTGTGCTACAACTATACTATTTACATAGCTGCAGCATGGCTCTACCACGTAAAAAACACCTTGTGCTAATCATTCGCTAAATCTATGTGGAGTGCACTCACTTAGGGAGCGTTAATTCATGTTTAACTTTTTTCGGAACAGTTCACAGGTTCTTTACATCATCCACACGTCAATGGGAATCTTTAATAAAAAGTGTAGGCGTATCCGTTAAAAGACTCTCAGGAGACAAAATGAATTACATCATCATGACGTTGTTAAACCACTGCAGAATAATTTAAAAAAAAACTAGTATAAACACTCGAAGATATATATGATCCCAGGACCAACAGAGAAAACGTCGATATAAAAGAAGCAGTATTTACACTCTTACCAGTTTTGTGTGACTTCAGTTTTTTATGCTATCTTTCATTTTGGTGTAAAATCAAAAAAATTGTTCACAGGTCTCGAATATCTAGCAATCGTTTGTTGTTCCAACGAAACGTGTGTACGTTTCTATACATCGCTGTCGTAAATATGACTTCAGATTACTTGAAGTTGTCTGAAAACTAAATTCGTTTTTCTGCCGACTTCCAAAAAGGAGACGGTACTCAATTCGACTGTATGTTGTTTTTATGTATGTTAACTCATAACTTTTTACTGGGTGAACCGAGTTCAATTATTCTTTTTTGTTTGAAAGCTGGTTCTTCTCATGTGGTCCCATATAAATTTGATCAAGGTCAAACCAATAGTTTTTGAGTTATTCTTAATAACTTATATTGAAGTCGGCTGTACAAAATTTTTAATTTTAAATTATACAAATATTACAACGCCCTTTTCTATTTATCTATTATCAGTTTTTCGAAAAACTCCCACAAAATCCATGTTCCATGGTCCGTTCCATATTCCGCGAATATTTATATTTTCCAAACATATGAGTGTTTATGGAATATCAAATTAAACTACAAGGACAGAAAATAAAACTTCTTTGGTCATTCTTCGTGAAATTCTCAAACTTGCACACCGGACTCGAGATTTTTTCTTTTTTTAAATAATCGCAGATTAGTGTAATTTCCGCATGTACAAGGTTTACTAATACAACACCGCTAAAATGAAAATCGAATGTAATTTAAATGATTTATCATATTGTAATATCGCTTTTACTACTACAGGTTTATAAATTAAAAGTTGTACATAGTCAAAATCGTGTTTATTATTAAAAAAAAAAACAAAGAAAACAATACAGTCAAAATAATAGACAATCTTATTACTAAAATAAATGCACATGGCATGAAATTGAATTTCTTAACTGGTAACATCCACTCGCACATTTGTAAAATGGCCAAAAATCTTAGTGTGCGTTCACAGTGAATGCGCGGCGACTTGGGCCTGTTGCGGGCGCGGCGACGGGCGCGTGCCGTGGCTACAGTGACGAGCGAGCTGTTGGTGTGCTTAGACTGTATTTCAGGCTTTGCAAACCATAGGCAAGGATTTAGTATCTTTACTAGACATTTCTATCCTGAGATGGGAGTTGAACGGAGGGTGTGCACGATGTAAATAAAAACGGAGAAATAAATAGTGAATTTTTTAATATGTATGAAGAATTCAGATTGTATCCTAGAAAAATTTTTGAGTACACTCGAATGTCCGTGTCAATATTTGATTATATCATGAGTAAAATATCACCTTAAATTAATTAAAAAAAATTGAAGTCACGCTAACGCCGAGCGATAAGACCGTACTGGTTTGATACCCCTGCACCCGCACATGGGATAGCTTGCTGACTAGGCCCGTAGTGTGGCCAAAAATCTCGCCCATGCCCGTCGCGCTAGGTGCCCGCCTTAGTCACTACACTATGGACGCAAACGGCGGTTTTATATGTTTGATACTTCGCGCTCGTCGTCGCAACCGCGCTAGGCTTGCACTGTGGACAAGGGCTTAGTGTGCGTCCATTGTGAATGCGCGGCGACTTGAGCCTGTTGCGGGCGCGACGGCGGGCGCGGGCTGTGGCCACAGTGACGAGCGAGCTGGAGCGAGCTGTTGGTGTGTTTAGACGTATTACTTAGATTTTGAACAACGAACGAAACGAACGCAACGACAGACAGACGGTGTAATAAAAGTCAGGCCTCACAAAGAAAATAATTGAAACAAGTATGGCTGACTTTCGCCGGTCCGATCCGAACTTAGTCAGGGTTATGTCGGAGAAAGGAACACCTATCAAATAACGATTATTAGCAATCAAATATGTAAATATCTGTCAGTTATCAGTACTAGGTCAGTGTCACAGGACAGTATTTTCCCAAGTCTTAGTTCAAAGCCTATAGTTGTATGCAGTTAAATACAGAATTTTTATATATATTTTAAATATAATATTATTGTATGTAGTTAAATACAGAATACGGCAGGTATAATTATATCAGATATGACGAGTCTCCGTAAACTCAGACGTTTTGACAGGCAAAAGTCGGCCACTGATAAAATGTCGTCGTCTGGTTTAGACTTACATTTCTTAACAATACGTTATTAAAAATAAAATAAAATTAAAAAGCAATATTGAAAGGATAATTCTTGTGAGTTTCTCCCAATCTGCAACAAAAGAAAATATTTTTAACAATTATTAAAAAGCTAGCGATCCGCCCCGGCTCCGCTCGGGTGATTTCTGAATCTCGACAACAGCGCCACCTACCGGTCTAATTGTGAACATAAACCATCTAGGGACGTGAGTATTCACAGTAGATGCGTGAGCATTCACAACGTTTTTCATTTAAATCGGTCCAGCTATTTTTGACTTTAAGAGAGACTAATACGCGGTAGTTGATTTTATGCTTAGAATAATAACACCTAGAAGCCGAGTCCGCGTCCGTAATGTGAGGCAACTCAAACTAAGCCAGTATGGCTTAGTTTAATACTCAGCCCGTTAGTGCTCAAGGTCGTGTCGTGGTGACAACAGCTCCCGAAATTTTAATTAAAAATGACGTTTTATGCAGTGAACGGATGTCAGTACATCAGAGAAACATAAGAAACATAGTAACATTACATTTCACGAGTAACTAATGCTTTGGACTTATATTTTTACGTAAAACATTCATCAAAAATAAATATGAATTTTTAAAAACTGACTTATAACATTGTACGGAAATGTTGCCAAAGTGAAAGAAAAATTCTCCCACCTTTTTTTAATTAAAACTAAAACACGTCAATAGGAATGAGGGCATCTACGACTTTTTCTGCCACCAGGGCGGCGCCACTTTACAGTGAGGTAAAATATTTGACAGATTTCATAGCGGGGATAATAAGTTCTTAAGAAAATGTAATATTTAAGGTTTCTTTCTGTATTATTAGGTATATTTTATATTAATTACATTAGAAATGAATAAACCAAACTATAAAATATAACTAAAAGCCGATTTTTTTAAAAAGAGTTATAAAGTGCAAAAAATTAAAAAATCAAACCTCTAACGCATTGTATTATGTAATAACATAATATTTTAGATAATGATAAACTATTATTTAAAACTAATTTCTCAATTAACTGACACTATGTTACAAAAAACTTTACCTCAGTCACAACTAGCGACATCTGGTGAGTGGAAGATTACTAGCCCTCATTAAATAGAGTGCGTAACACCACTTGACAATTTATTACTACGAGTGCTGCCAACATTGAAAAAATGCAACGCATTGTTTTTATTTATCGACGGTTCCGTGGCGCAGTGGCTTAGCAATGAGTTGTTGCGCTGGGGGCCGCGGGTTCGAATCTCGCACGGAACAAGTATTTGTATGCCTTACAAATCATTGCTCCGGGTTTGGATGTTTGTCCTCGTGCAATTTATCTTTGTTAGCTGCCTCCACGATACAGGAGAAAATCCTAGTGTGGGGGTAAAGTTTTTAAAAAAAATATTAAAAAATATGAATGATGAATTTTAAAGAAACTTTTTATATGGTCTGATAATAAATGCATGTTTGGTTTTCGTTTTATGTTTCTTTCTGATCCGATCATTGCGACTTGTGAGACAGAAAACATCAGACACAATCGAAATGAAAGCTGTTGGAAGCCCACTAAAATACAAAATTTTGTTCTTTACATTTTTTATAGGATACGGTGACATACGAACACACGGTCCAACTGATGGTAAGTGGATGCTGTGACCCATATACATCTACAACTATCCTCAATAAAGAGATGCGTTGTCATCCGTGAGGACTGTGTAAAACCTACCAAAATTAAAATTTTCTTGTGTTTTTCGTATTGTAGCTTTCATTATGCATGCACTGAGGTGCGATACACCATTACTCGACGATTATTAAAAAAAAATGTTAAAAATAAACTGAATAATAGATACTGAATACGGTCAATCGTTCGTTGAACAGTCGTGTGTTAGGCATCGGGCGGGTGTATATCGAACTTGCATTAGTCATATAATTATAACGTCTCTATACAGTTACAAAGAAAAATATGATGCAATTACATTTATAGGCAAATATCCTATTCAAAAATATTTTGAATTTAGCGGGCTACACTTCGATAATAGAATTCAAACAAACTTATTTTCACATTTGTGTGAGTCATACGTTAAGTTGTAACTATTAGTTAAATATAGTTTCGATTTCCCTACTTTTCGGGAAAATTTAATGTATTGGCCACATTATTTCTTCACTTGCGTGTGTTTCGTCTAGCGTAAACACAAGTTGATAACGCATACATATATTTTGTTCTTGCCCCACTTTTGAACGTCCGCTTTGTAGGGAACTATCGTTCTAGGTGTTATTATTCTAAGATTTTATGTATGTTTAAAAATATTTTACTAAGTACCGTCGAATTGTTTCTTTTTATTTTTCTCTTCGCATTAACTAGCAGTGTTTTATCACTACATCTCGTATTAGATAGTGTATGATTTAGCGCAAGTATCGAAAAATTTGTTTTTTTTTTTATTAAAGTGACAAAGGAGTACATAATCGAGATTTCCATCTGGATGATTGGCGGTCCACCACTGTGTGATTAAGACGAAGTTTTCTTCCTCGCACTTCCTTGTGGAGTCGACTACCATCAGTGGTTTTTCCGAACCGATACGACTTAGGGACCTTCTACAAAAAACCCTACTTTTTTTAAAAAGCCGGCAATGCACATGCAATATCCCTGGTGTTGCAGTTGTTCATGGACGGTGGTAGTCATTTACCATCAGGTGAGCCGCATGCTCATTTGCCCTCTCTCATTTAAAAAAATATATTATCGATAATTTGGCCAATGCAGAAGATTGGAGAGGCCAATGCACGGCCCACGGAGGGTCATATTAAGGGGAAAATAGGGAGAAGGGGCAAGGGGGAGGGGAAATAGGGTCTCCGGTTCTCTACACTCACCATGCGAAACACAGCAGCGCTAAGCTACTATTTTACGCTGGTATACTCTAAGAGCGTGGTCCTTCCTCGGTCGAGCCGACTCATTTGTGCTACAACTATACTACCATAGCTGAAGCATGGCTCCTCCACGTATAAAAATATTATTGTGAACATCCAAACAAGTTCAAACAAAGAAAATGACACCTCAAGGTGACAACCACCTGATGATAAGCGGTAATGCAACTGAAGAGCGTAAAGTTCTATGACTTAGTTTAACAAAAACCTACTATGCCTATTATGCCTTGAAGACACCCACATATTAATTGGATGGAAAGTCAGATGAGGACAGCTTATTTCACAACTTTGCTGCCACGCATGGCGAACAATGATGGTTCAAAAGCGTGGTAGGTCGACAACGGACGAGTGGAAACTGGCCAACTATCTGTGAAGCATGTCCCTTTTAAGCTTGTCGATAGCAGTAGCAGAAAATGAGATACCTCATTTCCAGTAAAAAGGGTCTCCGGTTCTCTACACTCAACATACGCAACACAGCAGCGTTAAGCTGCTATTGTACTAAGCAGTTAAATAGCAGTTAAACCTTATGAATACCATTTAGTTAGTTTTATTCTTTTATATTTTAATTTTTATACAACATAATATTGTGGTGGCAAGCTTTTATTATGTTATTAGATATCTGTGGAAACTTCATTGGTTTTTAGGATTACTTTTATGTTTTATTGTGTAATTTATTACTGTACTGTATGTTTCCCTTAGAAAGCAAATAAATAAATAAAATAAATTGTGTGGGAGCATAGTCCATCATCGCTCGAGCTGATTCATTGGCGCTACAACCTTAATATAGCTGCAACTTAGCTCTACCACGTACAAATGTGTGAATGGCGGCATGTCTGAGAAAAACATCGTACATGTGAAGTCCGCCAACACGCGTATTTCAGCCTCTATTATAGCTCATATTAAAACGCGCACAGAAATTGTAGGAAGTCTGTGTCTGTGACGTATATAGAGACGACAACGAAAAGTGAGACGTTCGGCAACCCTATGCTTACCCCTTGAAGGTAAAGGTCCGCTTGTTCCTGTTGAGTGCATTCAGTGCAATGATATGGGTGGTGTCGAGCTGCACGCGCTGGGCGGCTAGACTGTCGTGCAGGTGCGCCGCGCTGGAGCACTTCACCACCACGCTGCGTCCCTGGTGCAACTGGTACCTGTTATCCGAGGGTGGAGTAAATTTTTATTTAGAATAAGTGTGACAAGCAAGCACACAGTCCACCTGATAGTAATTGGATGTTGTGGCCCATAAACATCTACATCTATCCTAAATGCAGATGCTTTGTTACCCCTGTGAACTAAGATGGAATGCCTCGTTTCTAGTAAAAGGGGTCTCCGATTCTCTACACTCACCATACGAAACACAGCAGCATTAAGCTGCTATTTCACGCCGGTATGCTGTGAGAGCGTGGTCCTGCCCCGGTCGAGCCGACCCACTCGTGCTAGTCATAATATAGCAGCGACGCAGTGTGTCTCTACCACGTAAACATGAAGGCCAATACTTTTACTCTTATGTTGTTAGTTGAGAATAAGGTGAACTTATTTGTCATCATCTATGAAAAGGTGCATTTTAAATAAAAGTTTTTCGGTTTCTAGTGTACGTATATACACAAAACAATGTCTCAATGTTGTGTTCTTTAAATATTTACACATTTTACCTTTTTTTAATTCTACTACTTTTAAGGGATATCCGTAGTATCTTTTTCCAAAATAATTAACGAGCTGTGCCCCGCGGTTTCACCCGCGTCATCACGTGTCCGAGGTGCGCGACATGACCTAGTTCAAACATTTTATGGCTAATGTTTAAGCGTCGTTCGCGCGTCCAACCAAGTATTGAATTATTTTAATTTTACATTATCTCTTAAACTATGCGTCCAAATAACATGGTATAAAGAACAAAGTTTATCTTCATAAAATTGTATTGATGATGAAGTAACTTTCGTTCGTAAGGATAAATAGACCATGTCTAATAATAACGCTCATAAATCACTTTTAAATTTTCAATATTTTTTTGTCACAAAATACCAAATTATGGCTTATGTATAAGAAATAGACATATGGTATCGCGGACTTTTTTTTAGACGGAGTAAAGGTCTATATTTTTCTACAACATTGTATTTACGTATCCCTCAGACAAAATAAAAAGTCAAGACAGAGCCCCGCCGAACAACACACTGAGGCCGGTAAAACTACGCCTCGCCTTACACAGTTACACGCACACACGTATAACGAAACTACGCCTTACCTTGTCAGTCGAGCTATTCCAGCGCGCAGAGTGTCACGCTTTAATAATTCGCAATTTTTAAAGAAAAAATGCCGAATTGTGTGGTGAAAGGGTGTAAAAACCAATTTTTGAAAAATAAAAAGCAGGATTGAATCACATTTCACACGTAAGTAAACATAAAAATCCATATTTTAATAAATCAATTTTATTATTTATTATGACAGCTTGGAACATAAAATCTCCACAAGTGTTGCCACTAGTAAGCATCACAATAGTCCCCGTTTATTGAGTAAGTTGTTAATGTGCCGCGAAACGGAATGTTCACTCATTTGATTTACACACGTTCATTTAATTATTTCTATTTTTACTTTTAATGTTCATAACAATAATGTAAGTATAAATAAGCGTTATTTTTTTTGTATTTCCATGTTTTATCATCACTTAAAAAAACCTATATTTTTAAGGTTCCCCCTCCGAAATAAAGACATTAAAGAAAAATGGATTGAAGTGATTCGAGTTAGCCGGAATGAGCCATCGTGGTATCCAACGGTGCGCAGCGTAGTTTGTTCAACACATTTTGAAGATGGACGATTTATATAACACAAATAAAGGACTTCGCCGCGTGGTACGAAACGGATATCCAAAAGTTATTTCCAATTTTTCAATAATATTATTTTCAGTAATAAATTTAAAAATGTCGTTTATTATCGATATTTTTCCATGTAGCACTGACAAGTAATGACATTTCTTTACAAAATGGTGAAAGGCTATCATATATAAGAATTCAACTTCTATTACTTATATTAATTTCAATAATCCAACCATTATTTTAAAATATGCTATATTGAATAAAAATATTCTATTCTATTCTAGAATATCAACCATATTCACCATATCTCGTAAATATCAAACCAACCTCCAAACGTCATAAGTTTTGCATATTTACAAATTATTCATTATAGATAGATTTTTATATAGATTATATATCTTTATATATAAAAATTACGTGTCACATTGTTTGTCCGCGATGAACTCCTAAACTACTGAACTGATTTCAATGAATTTTTTTACAATGTTCCCGATAAGTGACCCTCAATTTTTTTTATTGTGAATTTAATGATTTATTAGGACTCATGGTCGTCGGAAAGGGAGAACAACGTCTGCCTGGTCAGCTAGTATATATATAATTTATATATTATATATTTCATATTTAGCATCTACCTGCTGCGCCAAATCAATCAGCGAATATGGATCTGAGTGTACCTACTAGTGTATATGCTGTAAGTATTTTTACCCGTTTCTTCTTTCTGCACCTTCACAAGCTGTAAATGAAAATAAAGGTGGCTTAATCTTTCCGTCGAAAGATCTTTTTGAAATTTGCGTAATTTGTGAAACTGTTAAGTGTAAATTATGTAATGAAATCATAGTGATAGTTACTGAAAACCAACACAAATCATTTGTTATTAATATTTTAAAACGATTTATTAATACTGATAACGTTTTCTCTAACTTGGAGACTGAGCACAATTATGTTGTGCAAGAGCATAAAATAATTTTAATAAGAAGCATAATTGAAAATTATTTATCTATTCCTTTCCACCATATTTCTAAATTGGAAACAATTTCCAAAACGGTCGACAGTAAACGGCAATACTTCAAAAAAATTGACCCAACAAAAAGGCTATTAAAATAAAAACAATGTTTCATATTACTATTGTTTTATTTTCCCCCTATCTAGTCGGAATAAACATACTACCTTTTAAAAGTGAGATGAAATTCAAAAAATTGCCAACTTATCTATTTACTTATCCATTCTTCCTGCTAGTACGTAGACAATAGCATATTAGGGTAGTAAGTTTTTACTGCACGGCAACACTCGCTAAGTGCACACATGTTTACGAAACCGACCTCATTTCATTGTTGACAGCGCTCTGTCTTGACTTTTTATTTTGTCTGAGACGTATCCCTAACGATAACACCAGCGTACGCGGATAAATCATTTCGGGAGTGCTTTTTCTTCTGACTTGCTTAACAAATATCCATATTTAAGGCTAGCTGAGTAATATAGCTTAATGCTAGATAGCCTATACTATTCCACATGAATCTGGCTATAATATACAAAAAGAATTTTTCAAATCGGACTGGTAGTTCCAGAGATTAGCGCGTTTAAACAAACAAAAAACAAAAAACTCTTCCGCTTTACTAAATTATAAGTATAGATAAAAAGAAATATAAAATTTTTCAAAAAGAAATATTAATCTCTACACTTTTCTAACAAATTAACTTCCCCGGCTGTGAAATCTGTCAAATATTTGACCTTATTCCAAAGTTTGGCCACCCTGATGGCAGAAAAAGTCGCGGTTGTCCACACTGGATGGACGCACTCTTGTGTTCAAACAATAAAAAGTGTTGGATAATGCAAAATAGCGCACTGCAATGTGTTAAACTAGAGCCCAATGACTTCGTCAATCTTACTTAGCGGTACCATGTAGCGACATCTATGGAAATGTATTAAATAAAGAACGATGTATTTAGCGCGTCAAATTTTCATATCGATATACATCGCAACCGCTTCCGTAGATAGATAATAGATGGCGCTAGAGTAGTCAAGTGAGCTCGGCCACGGTCCTTATTGCTTTGTAAGAGAGATAGAAAGACGTGTTAATTGTAATAGGGGATCTGGCCAACTGCCCTACCAAATCTAAATACTTATTTAAATAAAGGTACTTTCGATTATTAATTTTTATACTACTTTAAAATTATTAGTAACCGCGGCTTCACCTCGATAGGTTTTATTAATGTGGCGTTATTTTTGAAATCTTCAGTTTATTCGGATCAAACATAGCCGATATCACTCCTGCCATGGCTTTCTATATGTTTGTAAAGTTTCATCTCAATCGATTCAGCCATTTTGAAGATTAAGACGGATCGCCCAAAAATTTTAAAATTCGGACTGAATTATTGGCGCTGGAGGGGATGGACCCCGAGTTGCTCGCGTATTGTGACATTTACAGCGGTCGCCACGGTTCTAGGAATTAGTAAAATATAAATATACCAAAGGTTCTAGGCGGACGAAATGTAGGGCGCCCCCCCACTAGATGGAGTGACGACCTGGTAAGATATGCATGAAGTCGATGGATGCAGGTGGCTCAGGACCGTGCTTTCTGGCATTCTTTGGGGGAGGTTCAGCAGTGGACTTGTGAAGGGCTGTAATGATGATGAAATATACCAAAAAGTTTTTATTGAATTCTTAGAATTTGAAAAGGATTTTGACAGAGTGGACAAGTTTGCTTTATGGCAAACGCCAGCCGTGTTTGTGCTGAGCGCAAGGATGATACAGGCATTAAAATCTTTTAATAGAGATCTAGTGTTTGTGTCAGGATAATCGGGGACTATACTGTCTGGTTTGGCATCCATAAAGGTGTCAGATAGGTTTGTGAGGCTTCCTTATGGCCTTTTAAAGGTAGAAAATGATTCAAGTTCTCCAGAATGAATTTTAGTCACTTTAGCCGGTCTCAACGGAGTAAATACATTTCCGCAGGACAGGATTATAGTGCCGAGTGTATACGCAAGCACAGGTGCACTCTCTATTCCCTTACTCTCATAGTCCGATGAGACGATAATCCGACACGATCGGAGAAAGGTGGCCACAGGACCAACGGCTTTGTGTTTACTAAGGCGCGGAGTTGAAACACCGCTAATCGTCTAACTCTGAGCTGCTACGACAATTTATTGACGAAAACGCTCAATAACTAACCCGGGATTCAAAGCAGCAGTGGCGTTTACGACTGCTACCAATGAGGAAGTCAAAAAACTAAAATGTAGGCAAGGAATGGGTGATTTAGAACTCAAATGTATCTTGTACACATATGATCAAGTAATATTTGTACCTAGATGAACTCTAAGCAGAAAAAAGCTTACGTGGTAGGGCCATGTTGCAGCTATATTACTGGTATAGCTGTAGTACGAATAGTTCGGCTCGAACGTGGAAGGACCACGCTCTCACAGAATACCAGCGTAAAATAGCAGCTTAACGCTGCTATGTTTCGTATGGTGAGTGTACAGAACCGAAGACCCTTTTTACTGGGAACGAGGCAATCCATCTTAGTGAGTGTCAACGCATCTGCATTTTGATTCGTAATCGAGGATAGATGTAGAAGTCTATGGGCCATAGTAACTAGTTACGTATAACTTCGCCTCTAGGTCCTTCAAAAGAGTTATTGCCCAGGCAAAGTCAGAACACATAGGCAGAATTGGCGAGAAACTAGTTCGCCTTCCTTCGGGAACCCGTGAATTCTGGTCTCTCGCAGAGGCTGTCCAATGGAATTTCTGTAAGCCATCACTACCATCTCTGCACAGGGAGGACGACTCATTGGCCCACGCCGCAAAAGAAAAAGTCGACCTTCTAGGCTCTCTCTTTGCGTCCAACTCGACTGTTGATGACGGGGGGAATACACCGCCGACCATCCCGCGGTGTGAGTGATCCATGTCGGATGTGCGGTTCTCATAGCGCTCGGTTCGCAGAGCACTCCTCTCCCTGGACATGCACAAGTCGAGTGGGCCTGACGGAATCCCCCCCCAATTGTGTTAAGGACGTGTGCTCCGGAGTTGGCACCGGTTCTAACGCGTCTTTTCTGGTACTCTTACTCTCTAGGCGTAGTCCCGAAATCATGGAAGACAGCTTTTGTCCACCCGATCCCTAAAAAAGGCGACCGCTCAGACCCGTCCAACTACAGGTCTATCGCCATCACCTCCTTTTTCTCCAAAATAATGGAATCCGTTATACACTGCCACCTCATGCGGTACCTTGGGGATCACCAGCTGATTAGTGACCGCCAATACGGTTTTCGTCGGGGTCGATCAGCTGGTGATCTTCTGGTCTACTTAACTCATAGATGGGCGGAGGCAGTAGAGACCAAGGGGGAGGCATTGGCCGTTAGTTTGGACATTGCGAAGGCCTTCGATCGGGATTGGTACAAAGCGCTTCTTTCGAAGCTCCCTTCCTATGGGCTTCCCGAGAAATTATGCAATTGGGTCACCAGCTTTCTTGCAGATCGGATCATCAAGGTCGTAGTAGACGGTGCATGCTCCGACTACAAGCCTATTAACGCTGGTGTTCCATAAGGCTGCGTGCTATCACCAACGCTGTTTCTTCTGCATATCAATGATATGTTGCAAACCGGTAGCATTCATTGCTATGCGGATGACAGGACTGGTGATGCTCTATACACCGGCCGTGCCAATATTTCTCGGGAAAACGTCGCCGAGTACCGGAACAAACTTGTGTCTGAAGTCGAGTATTTGCTGGACAAAGTCTCGGATTGCGGCGACTAAACCTAGTCCAGTTTAATCCTCAGAAGACACAAGTTTACGCGTTTACCGCTAAAAAGAACCCCTTTGTCGTATCTCCTCAGTTTCAAGGTCGATTCAGCCAGTATCGGAATCCTCGGCGTCGGCATATCGAGTGACGTGCAGTTTCGTGGTCACTTTGAAGAGAAGGCCAAATTGGCCTCTAAAAAGCTTGGCGTGCTCAGTATATTACATTACAGGCATATATTCAATTACATTCGTACATTTAATAGTAGTATTTCATGCTGGCACAACGCTTGCAACTTTACAAGGCGCAGGTTCGGCCTCACATGGAATACTGTTCCCATCTCTGGGCAGGGGCTCCCCAGTGCCAGCTCCTTCCACTTGACCGCATCCAGCGCAGAGCGGCTCGAACCGTCGACGACCAAGTCCTTTCCGATCGCCTCGACTCGTTGGCGCTGCGAAGAGATGTTGCATCTCTTTGCATTTTCTTTCGCATTTACCACGGGGAGTGCTCTGAGGAATTGTTCGGAATAATCCCAGCCGCTAAATTTCACGAACACACATCGCGGCAGAACTCCCGATGCCATCCACACCATCTGGATAATTGGCGGTCCACCACTGTGGGATTTAAAAAATGTTTTCTTCCTCCCACAACTTCCTTGTGGAATGGTTTACCACCAGTGATTTTTCCGGACCGATACGACTTAGGGTTCTTCAAGAAAAGAGCCTACTCCTTTTTAAAAGGCCGGTAACGCATCTGCAATTCCTCTGGTGTTGCGGTTGTTCATGGGCGGCGGTAGTCACTTACCATCAGGTGAGCCGCATGCTCGTTTGCCTCCTCTCCTATAAAAAAAGAGTTATCATCAGGTGGACTGTCTGCTCTTTTGTCACCCTTATCCTATAAAAAAGGACTCCTATCATATTGAATGCAGCTTGCTTCCTTAATATAAACATTTGAGATAAATCTCTGTCTCGGCTACGATGACAAATCATCAATAGCCCCGATTTTAACGTATGTATCGTTGTCACACACTCTCACATGTCATACTCGTATAATAATATACTTACGCCACTAAGAGCTGAGCTGGTGTGATACCAAGCCCGGCAGCCATAACAAGTACCAGGGGATCATCAATGACAGGAGATAGCCCGCTCTTCATCTCTGCAGGCGTGCCTTTGGAGCCCAGCACACCGAAGCAGTTGAGCTTGATCCCGTACGCATCGCAAAAGCCTGCAAGTCTATCTTGGCTTAGGTATGGTTGACATTCCACCTGTAAAAGTTATATAATCGATTTTTAGTTGTGTACTAAACTAAGCAAAATGGAAAACTTGTGGCATCATCTCCGTGTCTATCTTAATATTTTTTTTTTAAATCGATTAATTGCTATTTTTACATAAAAAAGTGGTTTAGTGACTTATGGTGTAGATTTATCAAGTCCGCATCGAGTGGTAAACACGATACCTTTTGAAAAAATCAACTGTTTAACTGAATCTATTTTTTAATCTCTTCATCTATCATATGGGTAGCCATGGAATGTATATAGCAGTTTCATTTTGTTTTGTTTAGTTATAATTAATTTTTTGCGGCGTAGAAATCCCGAAATCTTCGGTGTTTTGAGCAGCCATGTAATAATTTATTTTACAAAGTAGACTGCGGCTGCCTCACTCACTCAACACTCACTTCGGCCTCAGCCGCCGTCGTGAGTGAATATTGTATCGTTTGTTTGCAGCGGCTCAAAAAGTATTCGAAAAACCAAATTTGATATATACTTGATTATTATAATAAATACAGATTTTTATTACAACATTTTCAAAGCGCAGAATAAATAATAGTACTACGCACTAAAAGTAAGTGGGATGTATATATTTAAGTATATTTATACTTAAATACGTCTTGGACTTTATGGAGTGCCTGAATGGTGATATGATGACCATACGAGGATTATGAGTCGTGCACTTTTGGATTTTCCAAACTATTTTTTATTTATTTATTTTTATTTATTTAAGCTTTCATGCACAAAGTTGTACATATGGCGGACTTAATGCCATAGGGCATTCTCTCCCAGTCAACCATTAGGCTAAACAGAGATATACAGACAAGAGGCGGTGTAGCAGTAATCAAAATAGAAAGCGCTAAAAGAAATTGTATATACATATATACATATAGTTATAAATATACACACACATACATAGACATATATACTTAAATACACACAATATATACATATATAAATACATACAAACACATATACACGCATACACTACATATATACACAATACATATAAATATTATCTATGTCAGAACAAATATGAAATATACATATGCGTATGAAAATAAAAGCTATGTTAGTTCAAACTTGCAACAATTTTTCACATGCTTACGCACTTGATTTTTAAAAAGAAACTTGTTGGAAGCTTTTTTAATGTCAAGAGGTATGTCGTTCCAGAATCTGATGGCCGAGAGGGCGAAAGATTGAGATAAATAACCAGTACGGTGTAAAGGAGTGAGCAACTTAAGGTTAGCCGACGAACGGAGAGAGCGATTATGAGAATCTCCCAGGTATTGAAATTTGGATTTCAGATACTCGGGAGCACATGGATCGTTCAGAATCGTGAAAATGGTGCAGAGCATTCTGACATGTCTGCGCTGACGGATAGGCAGCCAATTTAGCTGAGCACGAAAAGAAGATACATGGTCGTATTTACGGAGACCATAAATGTATCTGATACAATTGTTAAGTAGACGATCCAATGTATTAAGATGATGTTGAGACAGGTCTGAGCAACACACATCGACATAATCAATAATCGGTAAGATAAGTGACTGGACAAGTAAAATCTTGGTATTGGTGGGAAGAAAATTTTTTAATCGATATAGAGATCGCAAAGTTCCAGTAGTTTTGCGACTCACCTCCTGTATATGTTTGTTCCATGTTAAGCAACTGTCAACGTACAGACCAAGGTTCTTTACATAAGGAGAGAATGGTATGACATTATTTTTAAACATAATTGATGGTACGGTGGGAATATCTACTTTCGATAATAATCGTGGGCTACCTAAGATTATTGTTTGGCACTTAGATGGGTTCACGTTTATGCCATACACAGTGGACCATTCGGATATGTATTTCAAGTCATCATTCAATAATGAGATAGCATTAGAGATGTTTGAGGGTTCCACTTGCACATATAACTGCAGATCGTCAGCATACAGATGGTAAGAGCATTTGAGATTTAATGTGATGAGATTGATAAAAATTGAAAACAGAAGAGGAGAGACTATACCGCCTTGAGGGACGCCAGTAGACACATCACACCAGTCAGATAGTATATTATGTCCAGTGCGCACGGCCTGTTGGCGCCCTCGAAGATATGATGAGAACCATTCCTGAGCTGAAGACGAGATATTCAAATGAGAAAGAAGGGCCAACAAGATATAATGATCAACAGAATTAAATGCGTTAGAAAAATCAATTAAGATGAGGACGGTCAGTTTTGATTTTTCCATCCCCTCTCGAACATCTTCCGTCACCTTGAGAAGAGCAGTAGTAGTAGAATGACCAGGGCGGAAACCCGACTGATAAGGAGAAAGAATATTATTTGAAAAAACAAAAGAAGAAATCTGTTTATGAGCAACAGCTTCCAGAACCTTAGAGAGAAAAGGCAGAATAGAAATTGGTCTGAAATTGGACATAGCGTTGCAATCGCTGGATTTAGGAATGGGTATAATAAAGGCTTTACGCCAGAGAGTTGGGAAAACACCATTCATCAGCGAAAAATTAATGATATGAGTTATCACGGGTAAAACAGCATCCAACACGTGCATAACCATTACCCTACTCACATCATCACAACCAATGGCTTTCGATTTAATAGAAGAAAGTGCCTTGCGTATCTCGCCTTCGTCTACAGGAGAAAAAGTGAAAGCTTCGTGAGAATAAGGAGGCATGGAAGATATAAATATATTTTTTGCATTGAAGTTTGACATAAAATTATGGAGAAGTTGGAAGTATAATAATAAGATTATTAGTAGAAACTTGTGTGTATTTAAACTACTACGTATAATCATGTAACACGTAATTTTTTTAATGCGCACAATTATATTTACCAATAGTTTTTATTTTATTCATTATAATACGGACCGTGTATAGGCGGTGTAAGAATATCAGGCAGCAAAGGGAAATAAACTAAAATCTTTTCAAAAGGATTGCTGTGCCCAGCAATGGGACTTATACAGGCTGTACTTTATTTTAACTATTTTAACAATATAGACGGATTCATATAATATATATATTTTTTTTATAGGATAAGGGTGACAAACGAGCACACAGTCCACCTGATGGTAAGTGGTTGCTGCGGCCCATAGACATCTACATCTATCCTCTATTACAATTCAAAATGTAGATGCGTTGTCACCCGTGAGGACTAAGATGGAATGCCTCATTTCTAGTAAAAAGGGCCTCGGGCCACCTGCACTCACCAAGCGAAACGCAGAGGTAAACCTCTACTTCACGCTGGTTTTCTGTGAGGTCGTGGTACCACCCCGGTTCGAGCCGCCCCATCCGTGCGACAGCAAAAGCTGCCGCGTGGCTCTACCACTGTTAAAATATATTACTGTTAATATATGTCGGAGCGTCGACAAAATACCAGTCGAATCGAGTGAGCGAGAGGTTGCGTCACTCTAGCGGAATGTCATATCGATGGTAGCGAGGTGGAATTGAGGGTATATCGACAAACTCCCACTTGTTGGTGCAATATAAAGTTCACTGTAGGCGCCTTGCGCGAGAGATAACCTGCATCTCTATAAAACCTGCGTACGTTCTATCATGACATACGCGGGTGTGCCCTTTGCTCATGTCCCCTAAAGGAAATTCCTGCGTCAAATCACAGGAGCTCCCTATTATGTGAGGAACGCGGATCTTCACCGCGATCTCGATATGCCCACTATCCACTCGTATCTTAAGGAATTATCCTTAAGATACTTCGATTTGATATAGGAACACGAGAATCCGTTGGTGAATGAGGCGGGCTCGTACTCCCCAATGAGGGATGCTGCCCCCCACAGGAGACGTCCCAAGAACGTTCTTCTTGATCCGGACGACGAGATCACTTCTATGAATAGGTCGATCCCGTCCCCCTCCCCCCCTCCACAGGAGAGGGAACTAGTTTAGTTAACATAATCACACACACACACACACACACACACACACACACACACACACACACACACTCAGACATTACTCTATAATATAATTATAGTACAGAACACTAGGGCACACCGCGTTCGCCGGCGAATGCGTGGTCACAGACACATCCCGTACACCAGGTTCAACACCCGTGATACGGGGCGTTTCTTATTTTGCGACCCGTAAACAAAAGTGCGATAGTAATTCAAGCCGAGGTTCGTACCTCCTTCTGAGGGGCCCTTGAATCGCATCGATTGATGAGTGTCCCAAATTAAATAATAACAGTTAATACTTCGAGAAAATACGATGGAAAATTGAGAAAAACTTGTGGCATACAAAGTGAATGGTACCTTTCGAGTGACACCCAGCTCTAACATGTCAGAATGGTGACTTGAAAAAATTTATTAATAACAAGCTGATTTTTGTTTTGGGGCTTGCAAAATATGTATTTTTTATATAAAATGCATCGGCATACAAATTTGTTGGTAATTTATTTGAGACCTACACTCGAAAGGTGTCAAGATTATGTTGATCTTTTTTTGATTAATAACCGTATGCCACGAAACATTTATAATTATCTACTTAATTATTAATCTAAATATAATAGTGACCTACAAAAAAATGGTATTTTTTTAGTTAACCTACAAACACAAAAAATCGAATCATTTAATATGTGCTCCGTACTTATGTCTTGTAACCACTTGTTTTCTTTTATATTAAACTAATGTTATAAAAATAAAAGCTTGTATTTTGAGTGTATTATCAGAACTTTACTTGCACAAAGCATAAATTTCTTTCGTAATTTTTTATAAGTTCTCTTTTCGGACGAAAACGTTCGTCCTTACGTAAAGAATTGCACAAGAAACACTCCACGATGACGATCACTTAACAGATTCGAAAAGAGAGCTCGACTCGACCAATATGAAACGCTTTGAATTGTGTTTTGAAAAATAGTCGTTAGAGCTGATGCTTAAAGGAAGTTGGGAGGGGATAGTGGGTCTTACGATTTTATACCTGAGGCAAAATCACACAGTTCAGCATATTATTTTTTCATAAGGCACTGCAAAAAAATTATAGTGAAAAAAATTATAAGCGCCGCCGCTGTTCGCGGTACCGCGCGCACGCACCAACCTTCTAAAGGAGGCCCCACTGACCCGAGTGCTGCACACTCTAAATAAAGTAGCACAGGGTATAGATTTATTCTGCTGTTCCTTGGGTGAATTCACAAAAGTGACATTATATGTATTGTGTTATAATAGTAGATAAGTTGTGTTCTGTCTTTATTAAATTAGATAGTTTTATGTGCCTACGCTGTCGTATTAGGAGCGCCTGTAAAGACAGAGGTAGAAATAAATAAATAAATAAGTGTAATTACGTACCTCACGTTACACTGGTGTGTGATCGTGGCGCGGACGTGTTACGGTGTGGTCGAACTGTAATTTCTCTATACTGAATGTATAGTGCGTTACGCTGTCTTATTACTGATAATGATTGCGTAAGCAAGAGAGCGAGTGGAACATCCTCTCTTACACTTTTACTGTTTTTAACAATTAACGCTATCCTGATGTATTTCAGAGATCAAAATTGGGATATACTGCTGAATCTCCGACATATATAAAATATATAATATATCATCATAAATATCCCATCCATCACCTGATTGACCACCGGCTTTAACTGTCCCTTCTCCATCACCCGATGCACTTGTTCCGAGTTGAAGTTACTGACGCCGCCCCTTCTCACCAGACCCTTGCTGATCAGGTCCTCGATGCCGTACCACGCGTCCATGTAGTCGTGCTCGGAGAATTGAAGAACGTTTGCGATTTTAGGTATGGGGTCCTTGCCTTCCTGTAAAGTTGATTAACAAGTGATAAAATAAAAAAATATTGGTACAACCGAGTTCTGAGTTTTTAAACTGAAAAATACTCTATATAAATAATATATTTAAGGTTTTAAAGCTTTTAATTTAAAAAAAAATGTGCGTGTTAGCTCCGACGTGAGATTAGTGTTGTTTACTCCTGAAAAACGGTTGTCTTAAAATATACATATACAATAGGCAAAGGAAGTAAATTAACCCATATATTTATTTTATTGATTTGATAAAACATATTACAAAAATTATCTTTATATATAAAAATTACGTGTCACATTGTTTGTCCGCGATGAACTCCTAAACTTCTGAACTGATTTCAATGAAATTTGCACACTCTGTGCAGTTTGGTCCAACTTGAGAGATAGGATAGTTTTTATCCTGATCAGTGACACTCAATATTTTTTATTGCGAATAAGGATTTTTTATATGAAGGGTCGTCGAAAAGAGTAGAACAACGTCTGCCTGGCCAGCTAGTATTATATAAAAATACTAGCTGACCAGGCAGACGTTGTTCTGCCCTTTCCGAACGACCATTTGTTTTCCCAAAAAAACTCCTGAAATTAGCAATAAAAAAAATGAGGATCACTTATCGGGTTAAAAACTATCCTATCTCTCAAGTTGGACTAAACTGCACACAGTCTGCAATTTTTTTTTGAAATCGGTTCTATCTGTTGATTACTTACAGCAACACGTGGTGGTTATACTACTAATTATTGTAGCTTATATTAAACGTTTGTATTTTTAACATAGCGCCATCTATTAAATATTTACTCAATCCAGTCAACAGATATCCTCATCTGACAGAATCGTTTGGAGCTAACAGATAATTGTGACTGTCAAATAATAGACAAATAATTTTCAATAAAATAATATTGTATTGCGACTATAAATTGAGATGTAAGCTATCCTATCTTTTAAGTTGGACCAAACTGCACATTGACCAAAAATTTCATTGAAATCAGTTCAGTAGTTTAGGAGTCCATCGCGGACAAACAACGTGACACGTACTTTTTATATATAAGAATAAAGATATGACTTATTTTAGATTATTATTTTCGCGCTAAGAGTTACGCGCGAGTATGTTACACAGAGGAAAACGATAACGGCTTCACTTTTTGTTAACGTTTGATTTTCCTACCCATTTGGTTTTTATACCGTGCGCTATATATGAAACGATTCTTAAGGAGTAAACTCCAATAAACTTCAAGAATTAAATATTATGGACTAAGGGGCTTTGGAGTTTTATTCTGCTAAAGTCGCTATTTGAGAAAAGGGTTGGTTTTGGCTGCTCTATGGTTTATGTAATCACCTTGAGAGACATAGGATTGTGTATGAGGAAGAGGTCGAAGTAGGCCAGGCCCATGGTTTGCAGTGAATTCCTGCATGCCTCCTCCACCAAGTCACGCCGGTGGAAGGTGCTCCACAACTTGGAAATGATGAAGAGGTCCTCTCTGGAATCAAATTGTACAATTGATATTATGTTATAAAAGAAAACTCCAATGTTGGTAGTAAAAATCGCTGATATAATTGATATTATTCGCTTATATAGTAAACGCTAATGTTGGTATAAAATCAAGAAATTATCCACTCGTATCGGAAAATATACGAAACTACGTACCTCAAAAGCTTTCGTCTCAAAAATTAGACTTTCAATAAAAGTAAAAATCCAAAATTTTTAAAATCCAAAAGCGCACACCTCTAACGCTCATGTACTTTTATTAATTACTGAAACACATATTTCGTTTAAAGTGACACAGTATTGTTTCTGTTTAATTAATACGATTGAAAAAAATTGTTAAATAATTAATTAAAAAAAATTGATGAACTGAACGATTCACAATAGTGAAATTCAAAAGGCTTCCTAAGGATTAATATCTAAAGCTAAAAAATCCAAATGATAAGTTCAGTTTTTCGAAAGATATCTTCTTCACATCCATACCGTCCATCTGACGTCCAACTGAAATTTTCTTCAATTAACATTGTATTTAATAATAATCAAAATAAACCTTATAACTACGTCAGAAGTATTAACTGAAATCTCTTGCTATTGGGGTACATTTTTATTATATAAGTGCAAAGTGCAATATAAAGCTGGCGGCAGTGATGTAAGTTGAGTGGATCGCGATTTTTTGATTTGGTGACAATACAGTTACTGCATCTATATACTAGATATCCAGATAGAGATGATCGATAGATTACATCTCCGCTTCACGTATATTTTTTAACATATGCCTTTTTATTATTTTCTAGCTTCTATGGAAATTATTTCATCTCGCAACAAATTGCAACATGCCATTGTGTAATAACATGAACATTGTTATGTCAAACGAGCAAGAATAATGAAGAAAGATTGTAATTTAGTTTTTAATTGTTTCGAAATCTAAGAGTTTCAGATCTCTGAACTGAACTGTACATGTATGTTAAAAAAATCTTTCAAACAGTAACAGTAGTAGATAGCTTTTTGGTTTTGATGTCAGTTTGTATTTTTTATTAGTAAAGTAAAGTTACAGCCTATTTACGTCCCACTGCTGGGCACAGGCCTCCACCCATTTCTGAGAGGGTTTTAGCGCAAGGAAATGTCCGCCGCGCTACCACAATGCGTGTTGGCGAACTTCACATGTCTTCGAAATATTTTTTTCTTATTTCTCAGATATGCAGGTTTCCTCATGATGTCTTCATTCACCGCCGAGCACGTGGTATATCAGCATTTAAAATTGCAAATAATCATTTCATTGGTGCCGGTGATGATCAAACCCAACCCGGGTTTGATTTAAGCACGAATGGGTTGGCTCGACCGGGGGAGGACCACGCTCTCACAGAATACCAGCGTAAAATAGCAGCCTAACGCTGTTGTGTTTCGTATGGAGAGTGTAGAGAACCGGAGACCCTTTTTAGTGGAAACGAAAACGAGGAATTCCATCTTAGTCCTTACGGATGAGAACGCATTTCTATTTTGATTCGTAATCGAGGACAGATGTAGATGTCTGTGGGCCACAGTAAACACTTACCATCAGGTGGTCTGCGTGCTCGTTTGTCACGCTTATCTTATAAAAAAATTTACACTATTTGAAAATTATCAATAGTGTTCAAAAAACGAAAGTGTTCTCGATTTGTAGAAATATTCGTTAAAATCGATCCACATTCTAGACAGAACAGGGGTCTTACCACCACAAGCAGTCTTACCAGGAAATATACGTGAAGCCTAGCCAGACTGATGCAGGCTAGCGATGAGCGATTCAGTTACCGTTACCGTTACAGCCTATAAAAGTCCACTTCTGCGTATAGACCTCCCCTATAGATTGCCTCATACGTGATTATTTGCCATAGTTCACCTCTCTGTGGGGCATGTGCTCCTGGTAGTTTTTTTCTATACATCTATCCATTACAGCCCAGGTGCAGCTGAACATAGGCCTCCCCCATAGATTGCCTCATACGGGATTATTTGCCATAGTTCACCTCTCTGTGGGGCATGTGCTCCTGGTAGTTTTTTTTCTATACATCTATCCATTACAGCCCAGGTACAGCTCTGAACATAGGCCTCCCCCATAGATTGCCTCATACGGGATTATTTGCCATAGTTCACCTCTCTGTGGGGCATGTGCTCCTGGTAGTTTTTTTTCTATACATCTATCCATTACAGCCCAGGTACAGCTCTGAACATAGGCCTCCCCCATAGATTGCCTCATACGGGATTTTTTGCCATAGTTCACCTCTCTGTGGGTCATGTGCTCCTGGTAGTTTTTCTTCTATACATCTATCCATTACAGCCCAGGTACAGCTGAACATAGGCCTTCCCATAGATTGCCTCATACGGGATTATTTGCCATAGTTCACCTCTCTGTGGGGCATGTGCTCCTCGTAGTTTTTTTTCTATACATCTATCCATTACAGCCCAGTTACAGCTCCCCAATAGACTGCCTCATATTTGACATAGTTGCCATGCTTGGCAATCGGGTTGGCAATCGCAGTTTCTTATTTTTAGTCGTTATTAGGAAGACTCTGCTGCCGATCTATTGGTTTGTTTCCCTCTGTCAACTGTTACGACACCCACAGGATAATACGGGTAGAGGTTATTCTTACACCGCCACTACACGGTTAACGACTCAATTAATTGACAACTGACCGTTTCACACTCCCATCCTCGATCTTTTTTTTAATCGCTTCTCCGACCTCCCGCTCGTTTCCATAAATGTAGGCGGTGTCGAACGCACGGTAGCCCAGGTCAATAGCCGCTTCTACGACGTGCTTGACCAAACGTTTGTCCAACTGCAAGAGAGATTCCAATATTCAGATACGTGTGACAAATGTTTGTCTGCTAATTTGATGCAAATTTTCCGCAACCTCACAGCCGTGGTAGGTCAGGGGCTAAGTGTTCGCTGTAAATTTCACAATACCCGAGCTACTCGAGGCACCAATGAAATTGTTAATTGCAATTTTAAGTGCTCATTTACTACATGCTCGGCGGTGAAGGAAAACATCGTGAAGAAACCTGTATGTCTGAATAGTAAGAAAAAAAATTTGTAGATATATGAAGTCCAGAAATCGGAAATGAGAGGAGGCCTGTGTCCAGCAGTGGGATGTATATAGGCTGGAACTTGAACTTTTTCTGCAATCTCAAGTTTATGAAAGAGGTAAGGTCAACTTGTGCCCTAGATCAAGTCCATCTTCAGACGTAGGAGTGTAAAAGAAATTCCTTCTTAAATCGGTTTTTTTATATTCTACTAAGCCAGCTCTTATCTACGATCCCACCTGATGGTAAGTGGTGTTGCAGCCTAAGATGGTGAACTGCGCACTGACTTAACAAAAGCCTATTCACTCTTGCCTTGAAGACACCCACACTGTAATCGGATGGAAATACATCTGTCTTTGGCAAGTTATTCCACTCCTTTGCTGTACGCATGATGAATGACGGTAGCGAACCGTTTGGTTCGAATGCGTGGTAAGTCAACAACGAAAGGGTAGAGACTCGCCGAACGTCTGGTTGTCCGATGGTGGATGGTAGAGGGAGGAATTAAATTATGCAATTACTGAGCACACTCTTCAAAATGCATCCTGTAGAAATCCGAAAGGCTGGCTACTTTACGTCTGTGTTCGAGGCTGGTAAGATTGGTTTTAACCAAATTAGGATCACCAATAAGCGAAAATGAGGTAATATATTCTCTTACGTCGTCACCTCTTGGCAAAAAAGAAATACAGCTGACATAAAACACCAACGTTGTTTGTATAGTTGCGATGTAATAATATCCACTACTCCACATTCCGTGGTAACAGCTGACGGAGGTAAACGTAGATGGACGGATTTGAGGAACCGCATCTTGAGGAAGATTAAAGAAGAGAGTACACAAAAAAAATTATACGTGGTATGCTGCAGCTATATTAGTAGTATAGTTGTAGCACGAATGGGTCGGCTCGACCGGGGAAGGACCACGCTCTCACAGAATACCAGCGTAAAATGGAAGCTTATCACTACTGTGTTTCGTATGATGAGTGTAGAGAACCGGAGACCCTTTTTACTGGAAAAGAGACATTCCATCTTAGTCACTTATCAATAGTTCTCAAAAAAGAAAATATCTGACAACAGAAAAAAACAGTTGACAACGCATCTGTATTTTGATTCTTTATTGAGGATATAGATGTAGATGTCTATGGGTCACAGCAACCACTTACCATCAGGTGGATAGTGTGCTCGTTTGTCACTCTTATTCCATAAAAAACATTGACCGTGGTTGCTCAGGGCTGAGTACTCGCCATAAATTACATCACAGTACGCTATCAATCTGAGTTCGATCCACGCCATCATCATCATCGTCATTACGTCCGTTTACAAGTGTGGACTCACCAGTGGTGGTGAACATAGGCCTCCCACAAGAGGGCAATACACGGTGGCGGTTAGGAGTCTAGTATAGGTGAGTAATCCTAGTTATTTTATAACGAACCTCGAACTTACCAGTGCGGTTCCTAAAGCGATCACAGGCATACTTGAACCGTCGCGTAATTCATGGTAAGTTGCGTTTATTGCTCCGTAGTTTGTCTTAGCGTTGAGCAGTTCACCGATCTTCTTTCTGTACGCCTCCTCGTCCATTTGACTGTTGAGGACATCTGTCTTGTTCACCTTCTTCCGGAGATCTGTGGTTTTCTCCGGTCTAGATGGCGACAGCTTACCCTGAGAGATGTCAAATTAATTAACATTATTGTAATTAATTAATTTGCTCCGTGGCGCAGTAGCTAAGGATTTAGTTGGAGCAGTAAAGGCCGTAGGTTTAATGCCGCGCGGGACAAGTTTGTGTACTTCCTACAAATAATTGTGTTGGGTCTGGAATCTGGATGTCTGTCTTTGAGTAATTTATGTGTGTAAACTGAGAAAGCCCGTGTATTTTTATAAATAAAAGAAAAAAAATCTTTAAATACAGCCCATCAAAAGTTAACTGCGGAACATTTGTATGTCGCAGTAAGATAGTTAATGCCGCGATATAGTTATATCACTAGGGATATAGCTATATACCGTCATACAGTTATATGAAAACGATTCATAACTATCTTGCTATGCTAATCTAGGGATAATATTATAATTGTAAACTGAATGTATAGAAGGAACAAATATCCCTACATCTACATTAGATCTTAATGCCTCCTCTACCCTACTCGCGAAGTAACTTTGCCGAAGTGCTCGTCGAAGTCAATCGCAATCCAAAGAACGTGACTGTATACTCGTGCTACTTCGCGAAGAGCTCAGTCGTCTTGAGTCTCCCGCACCCTTAAGATGAATGACGTTCAAGAGGCAGCTGCTATAGGTAACAAATTGTGTGAATA
Organism: Parnassius glacialis; assembly: GCA_033319125.1. Taxonomy (NCBI): domain Eukaryota; kingdom Metazoa; phylum Arthropoda; class Insecta; order Lepidoptera; family Papilionidae; genus Parnassius; species Parnassius glacialis. The sequence goes on from JAVANC010000004.1 coordinate 56,184,133, forward strand.
GTACGACGTCAATGCGTTAACTAAATAAATACTTATGTAGAAAGCTACAAATTTAATATTTATATATATAAAAAATATTCATAACTGCCGTAAGCCGAGTAGTGTAGTGAAACCCTTCGTGTAACTTCGAGGTACTTCGCGAAGTTCTTTGACTCTGGCGCAAAAAACCGACAGCCATCGCAAGTCGCCCGAGGCGAAGCGAGGTTGCACGAAGCGAATTAAAGTACCTCTCTACACTATTCACCTCGTCCAACTTCGATCTACTTCGCGAATAGTGTAGAGGAGGCATATGATCCTGTTGGGTTGTTGTTCACGTACCTTTTTCTGCCGAATTCCAAAAAGAAGCCGGTACTCAATCCGACTGTATGTTTATTTTTTATGTGTGTTACCTCATAACTTTTTGCTGGGTGAACCGATGTACAGCCGACTTCAATATAAGTTATTAAGAATAACTCAAAAACTATTGGCCTGACCTTGATCAAATTCATATGGGACCGCACGAGAAGTATCAGCTTTCAAAAAAAAAAGAAATATCGAAATCGGTTCACCCAGTAAACAATTATGAGGTAACACATAAAAAAACATACTGTCGAATTGAGTACCATCTCCTTTTTGGAAGTCGGCAGAAAATTTTTAATTTTAAATGATTGACAGTAGGTTAAGTAGCGGCTGGTGTGATCTTAAAGCCGCGTAAATTATAATGATATAAAAAATAAGATTGAAAGAATTGATCTTTTTAATGTAACAAATTCAAAAAGTGTGAGTTAATAATTTAACCCCTTAGCTGTCCCGTGCACTAAATATAGGTCATTGCTATTGTCTTACTATTGTGTCTGGAAACCGGACAGCGAACGTGTTAAAATTAAAAATTTTGTACAGCCGACTTCAATATAAGTTATTAAGAATAACTTAAAAAATATTGGTGTGACCTTGATATTATTCATATGAGACCACACGAGAAGTATCAGCTTTCAAATAAAAAAAGAATCATCGAAATCTGTTCACCCAGTAAAAAATTATGAGGTAACACACATTAAAAAAAGCGTACAGTCGAATTGAGTACAGTCTCCTTTTTAGAAGTCTGCAGAAAATAGGGTAGACTGACATTCCTGGTCAACTTATACTTATAATTATTTGTCTAAATTAGTCTAGTAAGATAGTTATATTACTATGTCGTGCTCGTATCATAGTTATATTCCGGTATATAACTATATACCTAGAGATATGACTGTATCACAGGCTTTAACTATCTTACTGCGACATGTATCTAAACATACGCCTCCCCATAGTTTGCCTCATAGCGGAGATATTTATTATGGTTGCAACGCTGAAATGACTTTCAATAAGTATCTTGTAATCTATATTGAATAATAATAAAAATAAAAAATTTGTACAATCGACTTGAATATAAATTATTAAGAATAACTTAAAAACTATTGGTCAGACCTTGATCAAATTTATACGGGACCACATGAGAAGCACCAGCTTTCAAATAAAAAAAATCATCGAAATCGGTTCACTGAGAAAAATATATGAGGTAACACACAAAAAACATACAGTCCAATTCAGTACCGCCTCCTTTTTGAAGTCGGTTGAAAAATGGGCGTCATTCATTATGTAAATGTAAAACTTAATTATAATATTAAAATACTCACGATCATTATAAACGCCATTGTTAACCACCTTAAATACATTGACACTCTTTTTACAAAAACTCGCCTGGAACAGATCATAAATAGTGTATTATCTATGCCGACCACTTTCAAATAAGAAAAGTACGGGTCAGATATTAAAGAGTTAAGTCTGTAGTGTTTTCTACCCACATTTTTAGTTCCAACATTTTATGGTTGATACACACTACTCAAAAGATCTCTAACGTGAATTTAGCATTGTTTAGATCGACCAGATAAATTTATTTGGGTCGAATAATAAGACTGATATTAATTTTACATTAATGTATTTTATGATCACAATAACATCATTTAAAGCGTGATTGTTACATGATAACATAAATATGTTTAAAGTGCTATTAAGTAATATCGGTGTTTTATTATTTATTAAAATATAAGTCTAACTGGCGAGTAATTTTTAATCGAGTTTGTAAAAATGAGGAGGTTAAATAGAGCAATGTGTTAGCAATAGAATAAAAGACAATCAGTTTTTTTAAATATAGATAACAGAGAATACTTATTGAAAATCCTTGTTTACTTTTAACATTAGTTCGAAAAAATACCCTCTGTCCTGATTAGAACCAGCAAGAAACCCAGCGAGACTTTTTTAAATAAAATAAACACAACATATTTTTATACATATTTTTAATATAACTTTTTTTGGCGTACATACATTAAATTTTTGTAAATATATTGAGAGGCCTAAGTGAAATATATATTTTTTTAAATTTTCTCTTAGGGTTTCTTCGGACCTAGCTCTTAGCTTTCGACCGAGCTCTTATGGCTCTCTTCTGCAAACAAAGATAGTTTCAATGTCAGTTGCATTACCCCATAGCAAGATTCCCTATTACACCTATTACATTATGCTATAGAAATAACTAAAATTTTTACGGCATATACTGCAGAACTAGGTTTGCTAGCTAGTTTAGATATATGAGGGCCCCATTGAAGATTCGCGTCAACTGCAATTCCGAGAAAAACAGTGGATTCAACAAGATTCAGCTCTTCTCTAATTGAAAGAGTTTTGAATTTTATACAAGAAGAAGAAGAGGAGCTTAGAGTTGCATACAAATCGCAAGGCCATTATGAAACTTTATTGTTGAAGAAATCTAAAATATATATAAAGACCAATTGCAGTGCGTTGATCTCGATCAAATTTTTTGTGGATGTTTAATTCGGTCTTTGGATGGTTTAGATTCGCAACTGGACCTGGTAGGTGACACTGTTGTCCAGATCCTGAAATCACCCATGGGAAGTCGTAGCGGAACGCCATTATTTAAAAAAATAAACAGTGTAAAAAGCGCCTAGCCCTTGAGACATCACGGTTCTTTCTAAGATGCAGCTAAAACAAGTTAAACACGCAACTGATTTAACGTAGAGTTGGAGGTTCATTTCTAGTTAGTCCATCTTAGTCCTCAGGGGTGATAACGGATTTGCACTTTGATTCTTTATTGAGGATAGATGTAGACGTCTATGGGCCACAGCATCCACTTACCATTACGTCGACTGTGTGCTCGTTTGTCACCATTATTCCATAAATAATATTACTTAAAAACTTATAGAAGGTAATTTTAATAAATAAATAATTATAATCTAGACTACAATCCTACCTGGTGTTAGGTGGCGATGAAGCCAAGTAAATTGCACTGTCTTAGTAAAAGCGTATTCACTATCCTTGCTCGCTTTAAATTACAAAAATAAATGGACATACTTTTACAAAACAGATATGGATGTTGTTGCTCGTTTAAGTAATTAGTTATCTTAATTAGAAAATAATTACGACGTTATGTCATAATAATAACAATAAAGTTAAATATCGGTAAATCCAATTGAGCATGCCCTAATCGCATTAAAAAAATTACGTATAACATGATTATACGGATTTTTTTTTGTTAAAGTAGTTTATATATATAAATACACACAAGTTTTCACAAATAACCTTATTATACTTCCAATTTTTCGATAATTTTATGTCAAACTTCAATTTAAAAAAAGTTTGGAAAATTCAAAAATACACGACTCATAATGCTCATATGATCATCATTCATGTCACTCCATAAAGTCCAAGAAGTATTTAAGTATAAATATTATATCCTAATTAAAAAAAATTATAACTAAATAAAACAAAATTTAAACTGCCATTTACATTCAATGGCTTGCCACATGATAGATGAAGACTTTTGAAAATAGATTGAGTTGAACAATTGATATTTTCAAGTTATCGTATTTACGAAGACTTGATAAATCCACACCATAAGCCACTAAAACCCCTTTTTTATCTAAAATAGCAATTCATCGATTTAAAAAATATATTAATAAGTACAACAATCATTTATCTTTCTGAAAATGTGCCTTTTATATCATTTATATGTATAATATGATTGCTAGATATGATTTCATGCGACAAAACGTTGGAATCTTGATTTTTAGGCTAGAAGAACATATCTACGCACGTTGTGCTTACGGCATGCAAAAGACTGGTAGCGCGGTGTATCGGCTTTTAAGTAGCACATAATACAGTTATCAGCGGGTATATTGTTTTCTTATATTCACGCGAACACTACACATTTAAATAAAATTAGTTTTTACGGATAGAATCCGTAAAATAATATGTTAACTTATTTTATATTCCCGATGTTTCGAACACTTTACGCACCCATGGCCACGGGGGGACTGAGGTGTACGACGTCCTAATGTCATAGTTAGTTATATATAAACGAAAATGTAGTACAATCAAGCAGTCCACTAGTAAAAAATCTAAACAACATCTGAAGCAAACAACCAATAGCATAGACCTAGATAACAGTGTAAATGTGTCAATAAATTCTGAAATATTGCGAAGAAATATAGGAGATGGCCTTTTGGAGGACGCGTTTCTGCTAAACGGTTTTAGAAATTTAGAAGACTTTTCACAGTTACTCTAGCAGAACCCTTCTACTGACAACAGGTTCAATCACCTGTTGGTCAACCGTCATCCGCTTAACCAGATCTTGGAGATGTAACCGACAACCCAACATCTCATGCACAGTAGCTGTTGACTCCACCAGACCTTGAATGTGCAAAAGGTAACTCGACAATTAACATGCAACTGCATTTATTTATTACTATCTATTGTTTTTGAGCAAGTATCACAAATAATAATAACAATAAGTAATTATTGCACTTTTTTGTTTGCTCGTCTTTGAGAAATACGCAATTTGTCACTGGCTAGTGTAGAACTGTGAATGAAAGTCACAATAGTCTTTCTCTTCACCAACTGATTTCTATTAAAATAATTTTTAAAAGAACTTCTAGATTTTTTTGGTTGCACTTCATTTTGAACTTGATGTTCAGACGATGATCACTCTTCCGATTCTAACCTATCTATTTATCGGCATGTTTTTTTTTTCAAGTTATCTCTTAGATTGGTCGTATTTTCTAAATGCTTATATTCTTAATTATAAAGGTTACACTTAACAAACGGACTATTACTGTCCACTATCTAGAAATAACCCCACATTAATGATTGATTTTTAGTATAAATTTTCGATTCATTATGAAGTCAAATACAAAACAAATCAGTAAACTATAAAACGCAAGATCAACCGCCCGTTCTTCGGCTTCAGTCGCCGTTGGTCGCCGTCGTGGGTGGACATTGTTTCGGTTGTTTTCAGCGGCTCAAAAAGATCGCTGTACAAATACACAATATTCGAATAACCAAATTTCTTAAATACTTGATTATAATAATAATAAGAGATTTTTTTATTACAATATTTAAAAGCACAGAATAAATAATAGTAGTACGTACTAAAAGTAAGTAGTATATTTTTTTTTCTCATGGGTGACATTTTCATGCTTTTCGAGGGTGTCGAAACCGATAGGGTTGTCGAAATGTAAATCCAAGATGGCGGCCGCAATAGGTATCAATTTTTTCATCATGGGTGTAATTTTCATGGTTTTCGAGGGTGCTGAAGCAGATAGTGCTGTCGAAATGTAAATCCAAGGTGGCGGCTGCAATAGGTATAATTTTTTTCATCATGGGTGTCATTTTCATGGTTTTCGAGGGTGTTGAAGCTGATAGTGCTGTCGAAACGTAAATCCAAGATGGCGGCTGAATTAGGTACAAATTTTTTCATCATGGGTGTCATTTTCATGGTTTTCGAGGGTGTTGAAGCCGAAAGTGCTGTCGAAATGTAAATCCAAGATGGCGGCTGCAAAATATATCAATTTTTTCATCATGGGTGTCATTTTCATGGGTTTCAAGGGTGTTAAAGCCGATAGTGCTGTCGAAATGTAAATCCAAGATGGCGGCTGAAGTAGGTACCAATTCTTTCATCATGGGTGTCATTTTCATGGTTTTCGAGGGTGTTGAAGCCGATAGTGCTATCGAAATGTAAATCCAAGATGGCGGCTACAATAGATATAAATTTTTTCATCATTGGTGTCATTTTCATGGTTTTCGGAGGTGTTGATGCCGATAGTGCTGTCGAAATGTAAATCCAAGGTGGCGGCTGCAATGGGTATCAATTTTTACATCATGGGTGTAATTTTCATGGTTTTCGAGGGTGTTGAATCCGAAAGTGCTGTCGAAATGTAAATCCAAGATGGCGGCTGAAGTAGGTACCAATTTTTTCATCTTGGGTGTCATTTTCATGGTTTTATAGGGTGTTGAAGCCGATAGTGCTGTCGAAATGTAAATCCAAGATGGCGGCTGAAGTAGGTACCAATTTTTTCATCATGGGTGTCATTTTCATGGTTTTCGAGGGTGTTGAAGCCGATAGTGCTGTCAAAATGTATTTAAACTACTTTAAAAATTCCGTATAATCATGTAATACGTAATTTTTTTAATGCGCTTAAGGTATGCCCAATTGGATTTACCAATATTTATTTAGATATGCGCGCGCACACCGACAGCTAAAAATGACACCATGAAGTTGTCACGATGCGCGCGCGCACTGACACCTCAAAGGGACAATTTCATTGGGTAACTATCTCTCAAGATTTCGTGGGAACTGATAACTATATTTAAGGTAGTTATTTTTAGTTATTTTTGTTTTATTACGCTACAGATATAGAACTTCCTACGTGCGTACATAAGTACACACACACGTTTCTTTGATTATTAAAGTTAGTTTTCATTTATATTGAAAGTTTATTTTTTAACTTCTTAGTGTTGTCTAAGGAATGTCAAAGGTTCAAGGTAACAAAGAGAATGTCGCCTAAATATCAAAACCTTCATCCCCAATTTTTCAACCGCAGCTATATTAGTAGTATAGTTGTAGCACGAATGGGTCGGCTCGACCGGGGAAGGACCTCACAGAATACCAGCGTAAAATAGCAGCTTAATACTGTTGTGTTTTGTATGGTGAGTGTAAAGAACCGGAGACCCTTTTTACAGGAAAAGAGGCATTGCATCTTAGTCTTCACGGGTGACAACGCATCTGCAATTTTATTCTTTATTGAAGATAGATGTAGATGTCTATGGGTCACAGCAAACACTTACCATGAGGTGGATTATGTGCTCGTTTGTCACCAGGGCTGCACATGGGCCTACCCCATAGATCGCCTCATAATAAAACTTCTCCCCATCCCACACAGACTAGGATTTTCTCCTGTATCGTGAAGGCAGTTTACAAACATAAATTAAACAAAGACAAACATCCAGACCCGGAACAATTATTTGTAGCTCATTCAAATACTTATTCTATGCGGTATTCGAACTCGCACCCCAAAGTGCAGCAACTCATTGCTAAGCTACTGCGCCACGGAGCTGTCGAGTATTAAGTTAATGAACGTCAACTGTGTTCACAGTGCAGTGTAGCTTTTAGTAAGCCTAAATTTAATGAAAAGTTTGCATTTTGACCTTAAAAAGGGTGGGGATGCGTGGTTTTAAAGAAGAAATTTCAATTCTGTTCTGGTTTACCAACGCGCTAAATCTAGCTTCCTTCATGTAGATTACATTGTCCTCTCAATCTCAACCGACAGAAAAACATCCATTATGTAAGGTACCTGCTACTTTTCACCTTTCTTTTCTACTTAAAGAAGTAGTATGTTTGTATTACTCAATTATTATTACATAATTATTATATAATAATAATTATTATATATTATTATTACCTCAAACAAAGCAATCTTCTCCGATACTGAACTCTTCCTCGGTCGTTCTGTTTCACTAATAATAATGTGTCTTTTACCATGTTCTATTCTCTCCATTGATTTTATTCTCATGATCATTTTATGGACTTTCCCTTTGATTACATTTCCCAAATCAAGTTCTGCGACTGGCGTAGTTCTTCTTATGTCATCTTCTTCTCTGCTACTAGATTCCTTGACTTTGTACTCTATTTTATTTCTTTCTTTTATTATCTGTGTAATCGCTTCATTATATTGCTGTGTCGCAATTTTTTCCTCTGACTGATCTTTATTTACAGAGCTAAGTTCTACACCCGAATCAAAACTTTTACTTTTTTCTTCTAATATATTAACAATAGTATTATTGTGTCTAGTCAATATTTTATCTAACGTCTTCCCCACGGGTGTGAAATCAAAATCATAATCTGTATTTACTTTTGTGATTTTCTTGTTAGATTTTTCACTCAAGTTACAATTTTCATATTTATAAATAGTTTTAGTGCCATCTGATTCAAGGCTAGAGTTAAAATCATTATGTAAATTTTTTAATGCGTCGCTACTTAAAATTTCAGTAACTTTTTTGATATTGTTGTTCGTTTGTGTGATATCAAATCGAGAATCGTTCTTCAACTCAAAAATGTTATTGTTTACGATTATTTGTTTAGAATTATTCAAATTAGAATTATCTGTTTCATTTCCTATTGACGTTTCAGTTGTATTGACCTCGTTTTTGAATGCATGAATTGCGATAGTATCTTTTGCAGCATCTTCTATATCATTAACAACATCTTCTACTGGTTTGTAATTATACCTTCCTAGTGTAGCGATTGTTGTAATCCCGTTTTCTAATATATCATTTTTTAGTATCTTGTTACTAGAAGTATCGTTAGATTTAACATTTGTATTTTCTTCTTGTTCAGTGCATTTAAATTTTGTTGAGGTACTATATTCATTAGTTTTCGTGGCGCATGATTCACTTGTATCCTTTAATAATTCTCTAACTATTACAGGCATTCTAAGTTCCTGACTTGTTTGCCGTTGCGTTCGCTGTCCCAGTGGAATTTTGTGTTCTAGTTTCGGAATTCTTGATTTAGGAAAGGGCTCCTTTGGTTCATTGTGCTGCAAGAGAATAAGGTTTTTATAAAATAATAAAGAAACATTTTTTTAGGTTACTTATCATACACAAGCATTTTATAGCCAGAGTCGAAAAAGAAAAAAATATGTTACAAGGTAGCAAACCGTGATAAACAAAGATATTGTCAATCAACTTGTGCATACTTAACGTCTTTTATAAATGAGACATAAATAAGATTACCTCAAACATTGCTATTTTAGACAAAATAGTTTTCTTCTTTGGCAAGCTTTCAGAACTATCCTCTTCGTGTGGTTTTGAGCCACCGTTGGAACTCATCCTTCGAATGATTCTAGTAACTTTTCCCCTTAGAATTGGTATATCTTCTTCCATTAAATTTTCTAAATTTAGTTCGGTTATATTTTCAGTCATATAATTTGTTTTTGTTCTTATTTCATTTGTTTTTGTACTAATTTCTTTTTGTGTTTCATAACCTAATTCTTCGTTAGTCGATGTAGTGAGTGTTTTAGGAATAACTTCAGATTCATATTTGTAGCTTCCAATATTTTCGTTATGTGTTTTCGATTCTTTTTCATTTATATTGATTTGCACATGACTTGATGTAAGTATTGTTTCTACAGGTTTAATGTCGTAAGTCTTAGCTGGTTCTTCTATGTCATTTGTTTTTAACATAGTTTGTTCTTTTGGGACTTCAGACAAAGATGTTTCAGGTGCAAAGTTTTCTTTACTCTCGTTCACTGTGGTTATTGTCTGTTCATTTATTTTATTTCCAATACCAAACACAAGACTTGCGACTTTAACCGATTCTTTAATTTCATCTTTTTCTGACGTTTTTTGATATTGCGAATCACTTTCATATAAATCCGCAGACGTCCTTGCTAATACTAAGGTATCCAAGCCATTATTAACATTATTATCTGTATTGGTATCGTAATTACTTGTAATCAAATAGTTATTGGAATAAGAGCTTACATTTTGTAATACAAACTTTTCAGTAGTTATTTTCATCTGTGTGTTAGTTTTTCTTATTTCTTCTGACTTAACATTGGTTCCTTCACCCACATGTGTGTTATTTTCTTCATGTGTAGTGGAAGTTATAGGTGTATCAATAGAAATGCTCTTTTTGAGTGTAGCTCTTTCTCGATTGTTAGGCACTTCAATTTCGTGTATACTTTTTCGTTTTAATAGCGGAATTTTGGATTGCCTTACTTTGTCTATACTTAAGGATTGTACCTTATTTCCTTCATATGCATGCATAATTTCTTCGAAGGTGCTTTCAAGTTCATTGACATTATCTATTTTATTACTTATAGTTTCTAGGGACGGTGTATCTTCTGTTTGTCCCATTTCTTGAAAGATCTTATCGAATTCTTCATCCGCCTTTGAAGTAACAATATCTTCTTCTTTTTTAATTGCATTTATTTCTTTGTTGTAAAAAGGAGGTGGGGATTTACTGCCTTTTAGTCTTGGAATTGATGATTTTCGATTTGAGCTATGAGGAATCTGAAAATAATAATATGACAGTAAATAAAAGGTACATTAAAAGTATGTACTAGAACGAATATAAAATAAATATTACCTGGGAAAAATGCATTTTTCTTATCATCTTCTATAAAAATGTAAGAAATCTATGACTATGGAAAATATTTATTACCCGGATGAATGATAAAATTTTTATGAGAAATCAATCACACGCAGGCGATCATATTCAAAAGAGGATTTGTCAAAAAAAGAAAGGAATAGTTGGAAGTGACAGATCGCAACTGAATTCTAGTAATGGCTCGTAAGAGGATCTTTACATCTGGGGAAGGATCATGCTTAAAAATATTATGTATGTATATGACGAGTGAATAGAATCACAATCAATAACATGAAGCCCAACTTAGACTTTAGGCTTGTGGGTCAATGTATTTATATTTTGATACAGTTGATGGTAAGTGGATGCTATGGCCCAAAGAAATTTATATTTATCATGGATTAATAATCAAAACGCTGATGTAACACTCCCTACAGTAGCGTAGCGGGGCAGGGTTTTGGGGGCAATGCCACCGAGCGGATTTTAGGGGCTGCATTTTGGGAAATTTGAATGATGATAATAAAATGTCAAGAAATCTGAAAAGCTGTTATCTTGCACTTTTTTTTCTTTTAATAAAACGTTACTCCCACTCTAGGATTTTCTCCTGTATCGTGGAGGCAGTTTACAAACATAAATTGCACGAGGACAAACATCCAGACCCGGAAAAGTTATTTGTAGGCCATACAAATACTTGTTCCGTGCGGGATTTGAACCCGCGGCCCCCAGCGCAACAACTCATTGCTAAGCCACTGCGCTACGGAGCCGTCGCTGGATTCCTCCTTTCCTCTTGTATGTTCATAAAGTTACAGCACAATCAGTTCAGATATTCTAAGATTAGTTCAGACAGACAGACAGACACAGACTGATAGACAGACAAAGAATTTGTAAATGGCTGTCTGCAAATAACCCACTGAGCTTAATAGAAAATACAGGTTTTTTAATACTTACATCTTGTTCTTTGTCGCTAGCCATCTTCTCTTTCCGTTCTTTTTTCATTTTATCAATCGCCTGCCTGAACCTTGCCGTCGGTATTCTGGTTCTTGTCCTTTTAGATTCCACTATTTCTGTTTCTGTAAGTATAAAAAGTATATAATTAATTAAAACTTTAGCTTTAGCTCGGGCTCTGATTTTCATTGAAACCAATTCCTATTTTTTTATCATACCGAAACCTGGAACGCTTTAGACTATCGACATTTGGACAATAATCTGTAATTTTATTTTCAAGTATATATACATAATAATCTATGAACTTTATTAATCTATGATGGCCTGACTTGTCTTCGCAGAGAGGAAGCGTTGCTGAGGAGCGTGTTTGGCACATCTTTCGCTAGCATATAAGCTAAGAGACAGACATGTTTTTGATTGATTTTGAAGAAGTATTATTGATTTTTTTTGCTGCAGGATAAAAGGTTCTCGAGTGGCAGCCTCGTAGGCGAACTGTAGGGCGTCCCCCCACTAGATGGAGTGACGACCTGGTAAGACATGCAGCAAGTCGATGGATGCAGGTAGCTCAGGACCGTGCTTTGTGGCATTCCTTGGGGGAAGCCTATGTTCAGCAGTGGACTTGTGCGTGTAATAATGACGGTGTAAGAATATCAACTACCCCATATCGTCCCGTGGCTGTCGTAACAAGAGACAGAGGGTAACAAACCAGGAGATGGGTAACAGAGTCTTCATAACCACTGGAGAATAATTAAAACAACTGCGGTTGCCAACCCGCCTGCCTTGCGTGGCATCTGGCAACGTGGTAATAAAATTGAACACTTAAATTATCACACACTCCTAATCCCCGGGCTATAGTGCCGAAACGCTGGCTGCATTTCCTCGCTGAATAGCTTTATTCAGCCTTTGAAAATAGAAACAGCCCTCTTATAACCAGCAGCGACGTCAAGTTACGGAGTCAAGGAGACTTGTTCCTAAAGGAGACTTGTTCCTAAAGGATACAAGTCGTTGGGGAACTTCACCGCACGTAAATCCAGCGTAGCAGACCGATATTCTCTACAGCAAATGGCACAAATATGTAGTTATCTCTTAGAGACTTATACTTGCGCCATTTATTACTTAGTTTTGCCGCCCCTGATGCCGCGCCGGCTCTAAGCGAGTTACCCATTGGATGATAGGTTGTCCCTGTCTACGCTCGTAGCATCCCATACAAACGCTTTACCTCTCTCCCAAGGGACTAAAGTCATACAGTCGGGCCCTGCCATACCTGCCATCGTCTCTTAATGTTCCACAAGGCTCTTAAGCCTGAGGGAACATTTACAGAGACAAGAGCTCTTCCGTTAACATCGTTCAGAATCGTGACGGGTAAACATTATTTTTCAAAGTTCGTTCAGTATTCTTGACTATATTATATGCCTACTTGTGTCGGCTACGACGCCGTAGATCGCGTCGTCAATTGAGTTTCATTCGTCTAAAAGCACCCTTACCCATTGGTTATCACTTCTACGGTAAACAATATGCGTGAGTGTCGTGGAAGACTCGGTTAGAATTAAGTTACTTTCGTAGTATATTATTAATATTGATAAACGTATTATATTATTGGATAACAAATAAAAATAAATAAATTAATAGCATCTATTAAAATTAAGAGTCATTTAAAATAAAATAATATTTCTTTCATAGCAAGATAAGAAAAAGCGCGAGGGAGATGGATATTATTCCATTTCGCTTCCTCATAGCCCCAAAGACGGTCTATAGCAGGTATGGGCAAACTTTCACATGTTGAGGGCCAATCTTTAGCGTGCAAATACGTTCGCGAGCCGTGTTTAAAAGTACTTAGTGCATTTTAAAATAGTGATAATATTTTTTGCGATAGACTGATGTCTAATCAAACTAAAAAAAATGTAAAACTGTTTTAACATTTTTCTTTTGCTCAGCCATCTGACTTCACAATAATATGTTACGTCGTTATATTCAGCTGATATTTCATCCAAAAACGCCTTGAACTGACGTTTGTTAAGCGCTCGGGATTGAATAAAGTTGATGGTTCTTACTACCACATTCATAACATTCTGGTTCTGGAGTCGAATGGACTTAGAACACAAGTTCTGTTGGTGGATAATGCAATGAAGCACTATCAAATCATCTTTTTGTACATTTAATTCTGTTGCTTTTTAAATCAAAATTCCGATGAAACCTTTACGTAAGCCCATACGTAAGACCATAGAGCATGTGCACCATCAGTGCATACTCCAATTAATTTTGACCATGGCAAGCCAAAACTTGTGAATACCTTTTGAACTTCAGTAAAAATATCCTCTCCTTTAGTGGTTTCTTTTAGCGGCTGTAAAGCAAGCAATTCCTCAGTAACAGTGAACTCCTTATCAACACCTGAATAAATATAGCCAGTTGAGCTGTGTCAGATAAATCGACGCTCTCTTCTAATGCTATGGAAAATTATTCTAAACCAGCCATACCGTCAGTCAATGTTGTTTTTATATCATTAGCCATCATTTCTATACGTCGAACAACAGTTCGTCTTGACAAACTAATTTTTTCAAATTCATTTTTCTTTTCAGTACACAAAATACCACAAACTTCTAACATACACTCCTTGATAAATTCTCCTTCGGCAAATGGTTTTAATGCCTTTGCCAATTTTGAGCTAAGTATAAAACTAGCTTTCGCAACATTATCAAGTTGTGTTCTTTATTTATGAAACATTGGTTGCTGTTTTTCCAAATTTGCGGTAAGCTTCTGGATTTTTTCTATTCTTAATTGTCCTGTCAATGAGTGCAGCGTAGCATGCTTAGTTGAGTAATGCCTCTTTACATTGAATTCTTGAATGGATTCATTACACAGCAAACAAATAGGCTTACCATTGTGCAAGATAAAAAAGAATTGTTCAGTCCATTTTTCTTAAAACTGGCGACCCTCTGTATCTACTTTTCGTTTCTTTCCACCAGACATCATTTTTGTTTACTTTTCGTTAATTTTTTCGTAATAAACTTAATAACAAACTATAGTTAGTAACCACTCAAGATGCACACAAAGTCACAAAGCAAGTTTACGACTCGAGCAGTTCGCTAGGATATCGCTTGTACAAGTTATCACCTCGGTAGCTCAAATAGAACTGAAGTAACGTTCGGGCCATTCATCCGCTTATATAGGCAAAATGAAGGAATAATCTGGAATAAACTTGTTTAGAATAATTGAGAGGCGGCAAACCTCAAAAAATTGGGTCGAGCAAGCCGAGTGGCGGCGATTATCAAAGTGTGAAGCGGCAAACATCAAACCTTTGATGATTTGATGTTTGCCGCCTCACTGTCACTCCCGTGAGTATAAGTACCTAATGTAATATTTTTTTAATTGAGTTTTTTCAAAATGTCTCGCGGGCTGGATCATATCTTATGGCTCTAGTACACGAGAGTACAGATTTTCGTGGTGCCGTTCACACGTTGGCGTGTTTCATTCTGCGTTGGTAGCTAGATGATGATGGACGTTAGGGCAATCGCGGCCGCTGTCATATACTTATACAGCACTTCACTCTTCTCAGAGTAAACGAAAAAAAGCTATACATACAACAATAATCCCAGTATGTCCTTTATAGGGTTCCGACCTCAAAAGGAAAAAAGAAAGCCTTATAGGATCTACTAGCTGACCCGTGCCCGCTTCGCTGGGGGTTTTTTCAAAACAAAAGATAGCCCAAAAGAAGCCCCTAAGCTACATTATCCCTGAGCAACATAAACGCAGAGATAATTTATAATAATATTTATCATTAGGTAGGTACTCTGAAATCGCAACTAAACATGTATTATTTAATACAGCTAGGCAAGTTACTTACTCTGGTTTTATTTTTATGTTGCTCATGTTTGGGGTTCTATATAACTGATTCTTTGTGAGAATCAATCAATGAACCTAAATATTTCACTCCATAATTATTAAATTGTTATGTGTTGGTATGCATACATATACAAGTAACATTAAAAATATATTATATTGAATTATATATTTTTTCATAATATATATACAGGGCATAACATATATACAGGGTATTTTTGGAACGCTCCCGAAAACTAAGACAGGCGACAGCACCAAGTATACCTTTGATCATGGGTCACAAATAAATTCGATCCTGATGAAAAAAAATCATCTTTTACAACGTTTTATTAGCTTTATTCACGCGCCATCATGTTAGTACAGCTAAATGAAACGATAATTTCATAAAATATATCATGAAAATGCTGAAACATAAAACCAGCAGTGGAATAACTGAATTCATATCAGCTGATTAAAGGTCAATGTACGCGCGAACGCAAATTCGCGCGGCCCGCAACTAGCGGGCCATACCACAGTACCTAATAATTTACAACACTTGTCTAAATACCTAACTTATCTACTTAACCTACTATTTTGCCACTGTGCTTGTCTCTACGTAGCTACTTTAATCCGAATTTATTGCCAAGTCAATCTATGTATCAATCTATGGACTGAATAAATTAACCGACTTGGTATTACATGGATCTCATAACTTTTTACGGTAGAAGAACTGAGTTGCGAGACTTGGCTTTTTTTACAAGCGGGCCGCATTTCACAGTAAGTTTAGGAGCCCTGCTTTTTTTTAACTCCCGTTGAACAGACTTTAGAATTCAATTGTAATTTAAGGAAATAGGTCCGAGTTACCCGTATGTGGTGGTGGCTGTTCTAATTCTTCATCGTTTCTGTGCACGTTGGTTTCGCCATTCGGACGTGGTATTTTTGTATTTATTTCATAAGTTAGACGCCGATTAACGACGTTTTCTTGAGACTCTTGACCATTGGTAAATGTTTGCTGAAATTTAAATGTATACATATTAATAAAATTGAAGTATCTATCTGTAATATTGAAATGACTGCCTTCTATTAAGCTCATGGGGTTATTTGCACGATATTAACACATAAGTTACCATTTTTGGATTTTTTGTGTAACTGTCTGTTTGTCCTGGAAAATCCTCGGAATGTCTGAACCCATTGTAATGAAACCTTACAAACAGACAGCAATACCAGCACGGCTAGCATGGGCTGGGGGCAAAAATGTATCTCCCGATTATATCCACTGACAAGAGATAAAATTATCCTGTTCTTATACTAAAGCACGGCAACGTGGAGAAGTATATCTCCGTTTGGCATAAAAGTAGACATATATCCCCCGTCCGTAGCATGGAGCCAAATTAAAGATAAAAAATTATGCTCTTTTGACATTTGAAATATACAATTATAGTTCATTGGACGTGAGTAAAAGTTTATATTGATGCAAAAATCTATCAAAGTCTATCTCCCATTTTATCTACTGTGTATATTATATCCACCGGTGTGCCCATGCTCGAAGGGTGGATAAAACTAAGCGAGGGATAAACATTTTATCCTTTCCCCCGGGGATAAAATTGTCTCCTGCCCATGCTAGCCCGGCTGGAGGGATCTAGGCTATAATTTATCCCAAAAAAAATGATGATTTTTTAAAAACAATAAATCGGAAATTTATAAAGTAAATCTTTGATTATCTTAAAAAAAACATCACATTACTAGATCCTATCCAGGAGCAGCCGGGGCGGGTCGCTTTCACAAAATAATATTTTAATAAGTACTCATTAACAACGAGTAGCTGATATTGTCACGTGGATGTCGTAAGAGGCGATATAGGAAAATCGAAACACGAATCGTGACAAACGAGCACACAGTCGACCTGATGGTAAGTGGTTGCTGTGAGCCATAGATACCTACATCTATCCCCAATAAAGAATCAAAATGCAGATGCATGAGGACTAAGATGGCATGCCTCTTTTCCAGTAAAATGTAATGGATGGATGGGTGGAACTAGTTTAGTAACCTAATAATATAAGTCATATCATAAATTACATAAATTGGAAGTTTATGGTAATCAACCACCACAACTGATAAATAATTTAACTGCTGGTCAAGCTTGATGATTAGTGCGATGGTTGCCGCATGAGGAAGCCCAAGGTCCTTCAGCTATGGAAAGGGCTAGGATCGGAGTTTCTCCACGTGATAGATTTAGAAATGAGGATATACGCAGAAGAACCAGAGTAACCGACATAGCCCAACGGATTAGTAAGCTGAAGTGGCAATGGGCCGGCCATATAGCTCGTTTACCGATAACCGATGGGGAAAATAGATTCTGAGTTGCAGTATCGTACCGGTATACAAAGAGTATGGCGGCTCCCTTTGAAGTCCTGGTAAGATATATCTATAGATAGTTGATGAATGCAGGTGGCTAAGGATCGCCCTTAGTGATATTCCTTGGGGATATACAATATGTAACAAAAATCCTGTGGTTCCCGTTAAGTACGTCATCAGGATCATTATTCAAACGTATAGAAATAACTTTTTTTTAAAAACTCAAACAATATTTCTTTTATTTTATTTAAAAAAAATTGTATGCAAATTGTATGTGGTTTTATTACCTCTGCATTGTCTGGGGTGTAAGAGGATTGTCAAAGACCCCGCTTTACTTAGCTTTAGCATCGGCTAGTGTCAGTAAGAGTTAATAAAACCACAAATATAAAATTTCTTTTTTAATAAAATAAAAAAAATATGTTCGAGTTTAAAAAAAATATGTATATATAAAGGGCTGTAATGATGATGATAATAATGATGAATAGCCTGACGATCTATGACACTTCCGCTTACGTTATTTTTGGATATGTTTCGTATGAGCTGCCTGTGGGCAAGGTACACACAAAGATCCTATAACGTTCTGTGCGCTGTGATAGCATTCCGGGTGTCTATGTAGTTGCCTAGGTTCTGCAGTGCATTGAGAATCTTCCCGCAGGCTCAGATTTTTTTTATTGAAAAATCGTAACAGAGGAGCATACAGTCCACCCGATGATAAGTGGATGCTGTGGCTCATAGACATCTAAATCTATCCTCGATTAAGAATCAAAATGCAAATGCACTGTCACACCTGAGTCCTAAGGTGGAATTCCTCGTATTCAGTTAATACGATCTCCGTTTTTCTACACTCGCCTTATGGAACTTAATGTGAATTGACAATTATTGTAAAGTGACTATTATTTTGACCTGCTGGAAGTTTGTCCACCACGCATGCAAAACTTATGTATGCAAAACGCCTATATGATACATTAAAATCTATAGTAGTAGTATCATTTTATAAATAAAACCAAAGATTATTTTAATATGAAAACGGATAATTTCGCCCATTGTTGAATATTTCTATTCACGAAGTTAGTAATACTGTGGTAATACTACAATTTAAATAACTTCTATGTTAATAGATGGCGCTTTAATTAAAATGTATTTTTTTCTTTATATTTCACTTATATAGTATTCTTGGTGGTAGGATTAGAATAGAATAGAATAATTTTTTATTCAATATTGATTATTACGTAATACTTATTGAAAGTCATTTTTTATTTACCACTGGTTCGGAAAATACTTCAGTCCTGGGAAGAACCAGCAAAAAAACCCAGCGGGACTTTTTTTTATACATAATTTCACTTAACTATAATTTTATTTATACAATTTTTAAATGATTTTTCATAGAATCAGCACGGTGGCGATCACCCTATTCCCAGGGGTTATTTTCATTCATGTATTCCTTGATATTATAATAACCCTTTTTGTACAGTTTTTCTTTAATAAAACTTTTAAACTTGTTTATTGACAAACTTTGAATATGTTCTGGGATTTTATTGTAAAAGCGTATACATTGCCCCATAAATGAATTACTGATTCTGTGGAGTCTAGTAACTGGCATTACAAGCTTATGTTTGTTCCTAGTATTTAAAGTATGCACATCCTTATTCTTATTAAAGCTATTTATGTTTTTATGCACATACATTACATTCTCATAAATATATTGCGATGCCAAAGTTAATATGTTTATTTCTTTAAATTTTTCTCTGAGGGACTCTTTACAATTTAGGTTGTAAATCGCCCGTACGGCTCTCTTTTGCAAAACAAATATAGCTTCAATATCAGCCGCATTACCCCATAGCAAAATTCCATAAGACATTACGCTATGAAAGTAACTAAAATACACTAATCTAGCTGTCTCAACATCTGTGAGACTTTTAATTTTTCTTACAGCATATGCTGCAGAACTAAGTCTGCTTGCTAATTTAGATATATGGGGGCCCCATTGAAGTTTCGCGTCAATAGTAATACCAAGAAAAACAGTGGTATCCACAAGACTCTTCTATGCCAAATCTATGATTCTTTTATGCCAAAGGGTCCGTTTAGGTAGAAAACAATTTACCAATAGGCTGTGAGACATTTCATCATCGCAAAATGCATCTGTACTGCAATAGCTGCTTAACAGCAGGATTGTAGGTTCGTCTGTCACTTCAGTTTTATAAAAAAAGTCTAGTTGTACCTGCCTTAAGGGTAACATACAAGTTTTTTTCTGTATATCTATGTACAGATCGAATAATTTTAGTGTTATTTCTCTACTTTAATAAATGCTAGAGTATATGATAATTTTAGATTTTCACGTGTAGACCTAAATAAATAAAAGACAAACACATTATTCCAGTTTTATTCCATTCAATATTTGTAATCTAATTTCTGTACGGTGGTCACCACAGTTTTACCTGGCATCGTTTGCTTTTTAAACAAATGCTGATATCTTACCGATATGTCTTCCGTAACAATCACTTTCTGAAGCTTCAAATCTCCTTTGCTGAATGACGACTCGTGCTTCGTAACTGTTATAACCGGATCTAAAGTAAAATCGTCGGTAGTTGCAATTTCACTCGTATTCCCATGGATTCCAGTTTCATTTTCTTTGTCGGTAGCGCTCTGTTTACGATTTTCATCTTTTACGCTTGAATTTGAAGCTTCAATTCCCGAACTATTATCGCTGGTTCCTCGTATATTCTGTTCGCCTGGTACTTCAGACTCAATATTTGTTGACGCCGCTTCCGACATTTTTCTAAATAAAAAAAACTTTGTTTAATCCGTAATATTTTTTAATCAACTAACTTCATTTACAGAAAAGAGGGGGTGGGGGGAAGCACGTAAAGCCGTTGGTCCTGCGTGTGATCTTTCTCCGTTTGTGTCGGATTATCGTCCCTTCGTACTACGAGAGTGAAGGAAAAGAGAGTGCACTTGTCTTGCGTATACACTCGTGCACTATAACCCTGTCATGCGCAGTTTACTAGTCTCCGTGGAGACTGGCAGCTGTGACCGAATATCGGTCCGGAGGAAATTACCAAGTTAACTCTAAGATATTTCAGTAACCTTTTATTAACCAATGTTAATTAACACCGCCTCGAAGTTAATTGATACAGAGATATAAAGATATATAATTGATAAAGAGATATAAAGAGACATCATGTGGTGGTTGTAATAAGAACCGAATATGGGAAATATTAAAAAAATCATAAGACTGATGACATTAGGCTGAATGATATTATAAGGTACGTGAGGGTAAGCCTCAAGCTTTTCCGCCTTATAAAACCTAAACTAGGAGGAAGACAAAGACAAAAACACATAGCAGTGTACTAATATATAACTAATATATTAAGAAAAAAATAGCAAACAAGCTTTGGCAATAATTAGGAACACTGAAAGTTCAACATAAAAAAACTAACTACACTACACAATACTAAAATCTACTAAAATATTTACTATAATATAAACTGTCAAAATAGCGTCGATAAAGCAGCGCCCGTTTGACCTTTTATTATTTGATTGACTGATGAAGAGCTATCGTATCACAGAGCCTTCTATGCAGACAAGGCTGTAGTTTTTGAGTTACAAGAAAGTGACCGTATTAATCGGATGAGCATATTACCCTCACGTACTATATAGTTTTTATAATATCATTTTGTGTGCATTTTTTGAAATATAATAAGAGTGACAAACGAGCACCCAGTCCATCTGATGGTAAGCGGATGCTGTGGCTCATAGACATCTATTTACATTTATCCTCGATTAAGAGTCAAAACCTAGATGCGTTGGCACCCGTGAGGACTAAGATAGAACGCCTAGTTTCCAGTAGAAAAGGTCTCCGGTTCTAGAGAACTCACCATACGAAACAGCTTAATGCTGCTATTTTACACTGGTATTCTGCGAGGGCGTGGTCCTACCCCGGTCGAGTGGACCCATTCGTGCTACAACCATAATATAGCTGCAGCATGGCTCTACCACGTTTAAAGGTTTTTTGCAAGACCATGTACCACATGGTACATGGTCAATATGGTTTGGGTGCCACAATATTATTCAAGGAAAGAAGTAAGTATATTAAACACTATATAACAACAATATTACGAATTAAGCGATATCATTCCATGATTCAAGATAGTAAGCAACAAAAACACTAAAAGTGAATACAGCGGTCCGATGCACTCTGCAAATATCATCATCAACTGCCTGCCCATTAGATAAACACTGAATAAAATTACTAAGCGTAAACAATCATAGCAGAGTTGCAACTTCCATTAATTTAAAACATTCAGTGAAAACCAAACCCTAGTATTAACTTCAGCACGAATAAGTCAGCTTGCAAAGGACCAAGCTCTCACAGAATACCAGCGTGAAACAACAGAAGAATACTGTTTCGTATGGTGAGTGTAGAAAACCGGATACCCTTTTTACCTGGATAAGGCATTCCATCTAAATTCTCAGGGGCGACAACGCATTTTGATTTTTCACTGGGGATTGATGTAGATCATAATACTGGAACTGGAGACTCTTTAACGTTAGCAAAGTAGAAATAAAGTAAAATTACGGCCTTTGTATGTTGCCCACCTTATTATTTCTGAAAGGGTTATGTACTTTATCGAGAAATACTTCAATGCGTGTTGGAGTCCTTCACATGCCCTCAAAATATTTTATTTCTTACATATATGCAGGTTTCCTCAAGATGTTTTCCTTCACCGCAATTAACAATTATATTTGTGAAGGCGGGATTTAAAACCGGTCCATTGGCCTACTGTTCAATTTAGAATCTTCTGGTCTACCACTGGTCTTTTTATATTAGTATTGGGATATCATCTGCAGACACATTGTCACCCCTGAAGTTTTTTCCTCAAAAACGTGACAACGTATCTTCTGCATTTGATTCTTGTTCGAGGAAAGATTCATAGTATTCACTGACCGTCAGGAGGATAACGTGTGAATTCGTCTCCCTCACACGTATAAGGCATGTATGTTTAGTTGTGGTCTTAAAAAGACTTGAAAATGAACACGATGAGTCAAATGAAAGAGCAAAATAAAAATATACTCACGTATCTCTCCCGCTCACAAGGAATTTCAACAAAGAACTGTGTCCAACACTTTCCATCAATAATCACTTTTTATCACAGATAATAAATATTAATCTATCCTTACGTGTAATTGCATTCGATAACAGTCTGTATCATTAGCTTAATATATGTATATCTTTATATATAAAAATTACGTGTCACATTATTTGTCCCCGATGAACTCCTAAACTACTGAACTGATTTCAATGAAATGTTTCACAATGTGTGCAATTTGGTCCAGCTTGAGAGATAAGATAGTTTTTATCCCGATAAGGGACCCTCAATTTTTTTATTGGGACATTAAGGATTTTTTTAAGACACATGGTCTTCGGAAAGAACAGGACAACGTCTGCCTGGCCAGCTATAAAACCATATGAAAAGGCATTCAGCGTGTAGTGACGGAAAGTGCATAGGAATAGATCGACGAGGTCTGGATTTATATATTATATTCTTTCTTATTTTAGGTTTAGGTTCCTTATTCTAAGAACGATTGGAGTTTCGGTTTACTATCATAATCATCATCATCATTACAGCCTCCTATAAGTCCACTGCTGAACATAGGCCTCCCCCAAGGAATGCCACAAAGCACGGTCCTGAGCCACCTGCATCCATCGACTTCCTGCATGTCTTACCAGGTTGTCACTCCATCTCGTGGGGGGTCGCCCTACACTTCGCCTACCGGTACGAGGCTGCCACTCAAGAACCTTTCTTCCCCATCGTTTATCGTATCGTAAGGAGTAACTTAGGTTACTTTTATTTTAGAAAAATAATTAGGGTTCCGCGCAATAACATAAAAACCCTAACACGCGAGCGAAGTCGCGGGGAACAGCTAGTCTAAGAATATAATATACTTGCCATAGTTGCCACGCTTAGCAGGCGGGTAGGCGACCGCCATTTTGTCATTATTATTAAGCAGTGATCAGGAAGGTGCTGCTTATCTCCTGTTGCAGTTTCCCTCTGTTACTGTTGCAACGCCCACGGGATGGTATGTTGTAGTGGCCGCACCACTACACTCCACTTAAAATCCAGTTTAGAATCTGTAAATCAGTTCTTAAAGTTGTGTTGGTATCAAAAGGGATTGTACGGGGTCGCTTTTGTGATATCCAATTTACAGCGAATGCTTATTCCCTGAGCTACTACTTTTTTTTAATAGAAGAAGGGTGACAAACGAGCACTCAGCCCACCTGATAGAAAGTGGTTATTGTGGCCCATAGACAGCTACATCTATCCTCGATTAAGAATCAAAATGCAGATGCGTTGTTGTTGTTGAGGACTAAGATGGAATGCCTCATTTCCAGTAAAAATGTACGTGGTAGAGCCATGCTGCAGCTATATTATTAGGACTGAGACTAAAACGTCTCGTATCCAGTTAGAAGGATATCCGGTTCTCTACACTGGTGAGTGTAGAGAACCGGATACCCTAAAATAGCAGTTTAATCATAATAATAATAAAATAGAAATTAAATTAGAATAAAGATTTTTTTTATTGGTGCCGGTGGGGTTCGAACTCACGTACAATGATTTTTGCAGGGAGTAATGTGCCTCTCACAAGCAAATCACGTCTCTTGTGTGTAACGATCAGATGACACCACAATAATTTAAAATTTAAAATTTTGTACAACCGACTTCAATATAAATTATTAAGAATAACTCAAAACTATTGGCCAGACGTTAACCTTAATTATATGGGACCACATGAGAAGCATCAGCTTTCAAATAAAAGAAGAATCATCGAAATCGGTTCACTCAGTAACAAATTATAAGGTAACACACATAAAAAATATACAGTCGAATTGACTACCTCCTCCTGTTTGTAGTCGGTAGAAAATATAAAACTCTCGATAGTGATATGGTTACGTGTTTGACTGAGCGCAATGTGTGTCGCGGGTTCGAATCCAGCTCGCAACAAGTGTTTGTCTATGTGCGATTTACGTCACTTACGTACACGTCTCCACAGTACAGGCTAAATTTCTAGTATGTGGCACGCGTATACAATATAATGCGTAATATTTCATAAAATAGATAATAAATGGTAGAATGTTTTCTTTACTTTTTATAATAGTTAAAATGATTCTTTAATTATTTCCATTGCACGGGAATCACCAGCTTTCAAATAAAAAAAGAATCATCGAAATCGGTTCACCCAGTAAGAAGTTATGAGGTAACACACATATAAAAAAAAACATACAGTCGAATTGAGTAGCGGCTCCTTTTTGAAGTCGGTAGATAAAATAGAAATAATTAAAGCCAACGATTATGTGTTATAAGAAGCGACAGCGGAAAACTTAAATAGGAGTTTAAAACACAGTCATTAAAAAACCCGACTGCGTAAAAAGACATGCGTGAGTGTCGTGGAACACTCGGTTGGAACGAAGTTCCTTTCGTAGTATATTAGTAATGATAAATGTATTATATTTTGATTAACAAATACAAATAAATTAATTACTAGCGTCTATTAAAATGAAGCGTCATTTAATATAAAATAATATTTCTCTCATGGCAAGATAATAAAAAGTGCGAGGAAGATGGATATTATTCCATCTCGCTTTCTTATAGCCGCCAAGGCTGTCTATACTACGTCAGAAAGGGTCGTGAGTCGTGACGGATAAATATTACACTTTTTCTTGCTTAGCTCCCATCCGTTAAATTCGTACCGTCCGATAAGGAACTTCGTTCCAAAAGTTTACGGAAAAGAAAACAATTTAATATCTAAAGACATCTCATAAAAATTTGACACACCATAATATGTTGAAATCTACAAGCCGTTTAGTCTACAGAGCGTGCCAAAGAAATAAACGTACATACGTACATACACTCACTCAAACACAACACAAACACATAACACAAAAGCATTACTCTCCTTTTGTTGTAGTCGGGTAAAAGCTATGGCAAATATATGGGGTGGGCATTTATACATCAGTGGATGTAATAATGATGGCGATTAAAGTAAATCAAATCAGACGTTCTCACCCAATCGATCAGTTATCGAATGCAATAGTTGACACTCATGTCAATTGAAGTACTGGACTGTTAAAATAGAATTAAACTATACGGGACTATGAGTAAGTGACGTCATAGTTTATTGTTGTCAAATAAACCTCTTATTCGTTTATTTTAAAATGTTAAAAATATAATTCAAAACGAAAGCGATCAAGTATTGAGATACCGCTATATGTAAAAAATACTAATTCTGGAATAATTCATTTTAATAACCGAAATATTTACACAAAACTCTTTTCTAAACACCGTTTAGTCACTCACTTCACGCTATTCCACTTTCACTTACGAAAGTAACTGTTTTGAATTACGAATGTAACTTTGTTTTCTTTTTTTTTTTACTTAATAATTATGTCTTCACATACTAGCAAACATATCGGTACTTGTTTTGCAACATGTGCGTTTATCTCTCAGCCGATTTTCGATAACACAATGATAATAGTTATTGATTAGTATAGATAATAAACAACTTTTCAACAATTTTAAGTTGAAGGCATTAATAGCGAGATAACGATAAAGTTTTTTTTTTAAATAATATTATCATAACCATTGAAAAAATAATTAAGGAAATTATTTTTTCAATTTATTTCCTTATTATAGTTTATCAAAGTCGTCTGCTGAACAGCCTATAGATTTTTTTTTTTATAGGGTAAGGGTGACAAACGAGCACACAGTCCACCTGATGGTAAGTAGTTGCTGCGGCCCATAGACATCTACATCTATCCTCAATTACAAGTCAAAATGTAGATGCGTTGTCACCCGTGAGGACTAAGATGGAATGCCTCATTTCCAGTAAAAAGGGCCTCTGGCCACCTGCACTCACCAAGCGAAACGCAGAGGTAAACCTCTACTTCACGCTGGTTTTCTGTGAGGTCGTGGTACCACCCCGGTTCGAGCCGGCCCATCCGTGTGACAGCAAGAGCTGCCGCGTGGCTCTACCACTGTTGAGATGTCTTATAAGGGGGATATGTACTATAGTTACAAGCGGATTGGTAATTGCAGTTTTTTTGTCAGTTGTGAAGAAACTGTCCAACTCCAGGTTTGTCTCCTTTTAGCGGAATATCATATCCCTCTAGCATAGAAGTTCACTGCTAATCAAAGGCCTCCCCTTTGATTGCCTCATAAGGGTGGATATTTGCCAAAGTTGTCGTGCTTGGTAGACGTATTAGCAACTACAGGTTGTTTATTTTCTAGGCTGTTTATAGGAAGTCGTAGCTGCACGTCTCCTAAATGTTTCTCTCTGTTGGAGTAGCATAACATATATTTGCGATAATAATTTATAATTTTTAACAGTGGTAGAACCACGCGGCAGCTTTTCCTGTCGCACGGATGGGCCGGCTCGAACCGGGGTGGTACCACGACCTCACAGAAAACCAGCGTGAAGTAGAGGTTCACCTCTGCGTTTCGCTTGGTGAGTGCAGGTGGCCGGAGGCCCTTTTTACTGGAAATGAGGCATTCCATCTTAGTCCTCACGGGTGACAACGCATCTACATTTTGAATTGTAATAGAGGATAGATGTAGATGTCTATGGGCCGCAGCAACCACTTACCATCAGGTGGACTGTGTGCTCGTTTGTCACCTCTATCCTATAAAAAAAAATCCAAAATACTGTAAAACAATTTTCCGAAATAGTTGGAGACGGTGTATTTTTTAAAGAACGTTATGTTTTTTTTTATAGAAAGAGCGGCTAAAGAGAATGCAGTCTACCTGATGGTAAGTGGATGCTGTGGCCCATAGACACATTTATCCTCGATTAAGAATCAAAATGCGTCTCTTTAACCGTGGTAGAGCCACGCTGCAGCTATTAGGTATAGTTGCAGCACGAATGGGCCTTTCGACCGTGGAAGCTTAATGCTGCTGTGTTTCCTATGGTAAAGAACCGGAGACCATCTTCACTGGTAACGAAGCGTTCCATGGGTGTCTTATGGGATTTTGCTATGGGGACATGCGGCTGATTCAGAAACTATTTTTGTTTTACAGAAGAGGGCCATTAGAGCTATTTACAACCTAAAACTGAGAGAGTCTCTTAGAGATAAATTTAAAGAAATAAATATATTAACTTTGGCCTCTCAGTATATTTACGAAAATTTAATGTATGTTCACAAAAACAAAGGTAGTTTTAGTAAAAAAAGTGATGTGCATTCTGTAAACACTAGGAACAAACACAAGCTAGTGATACCAGTTTCTCGACTCCACAGAGTCAGTAATTCATTCTTGGGGCAATGTATACGCTATTACAACAAGGTCCCGGAAAGTGTACAGGCTCTCTCCATTAGCAAGTTTAAATGTTTTGTTAAGTTGAAACTGTATAAAAAGGGTTATTATAGTATAATTATTAATGAATACATGGTTGATAATAACCCCTGGGAATGAGGTGATCGCTTCCAAGCTGTTTCTAAAATAAATTTTGTACTTATATATTTAGTACAACCATTATTGTAAAATTTGCTTTAAAAAAAAAGTCCCGCTGGGTTTCTTGCTGGTTCTTCCCAGGACAGAGGTTTTTTTTTCGAACCAGTGGTAAAGTAAAAAATGACTTTCAATAAGTATTACACATGTGATCTATATTGAATAAAAAATTATTCTATTCTATTCTATTCTATTCCATCTTAGTCCTAAGGGACGACAACGCATCTGCATTTCTATTCTTATTCGAGGATAGATGTATAAGTCTATGGGCCATAGCATTCACTTACCGTTTTTATTTGCCAGTTATTATGAGGTGGGCTGCGTGCTCGTTTGTCACATTTATTTTATGTCCAAATCTGTTGTCATCTCTGAGGAGTAAGATGGAGTGCCCAGTTACTAGTAAGAAGTTTCCGGTCCTCGTTATTCTCCGTATAAAACAGCAGCATTATGCTGCTATTTCACCGAAGCAGTCTGCACGAGCGTAGACATACCATATGTCAGGATTTGTCTTGAAATAATGATTTCTTATATTTACGCGAATACTACACATTGAATAAAACTATTTTCAAAGATTTTATCGCGTACCAGGACTGAGATGTTTGACGTCTTCAGCTATAGAATATTAATTTTCGATTCGATCTATGCCGAATGAGCTTACAGTATCCTGAAGTCTTGCAGTGGTACGCTTGAGTTTGGATTTAATTTTATTAATCATAGGATCTTAAGCAGATTGCAGCATCCATCAATCTTCTCTATTGAAATTAGGATGTTTTCATAATTTCAATAGCCTCGCGTATCATCCTTGGTAGGAATCGGCGGTCTTTTGCGAGGATTTGTGGTCTATCAAACCTAATGTAATGGCGAGGATCTTGAACATGTTCACAGACTGCAGACTTCCAGGAGCGTCAGTGCCTCACGTCAACTATATGTTCTTTCACGCGGGTTTTAATGGATCTTTTTGTTCGTACGATGTAAGAGAGACCACATTCGCAATCAAGCTTGTACACTCCTGCATCTTGTAAAGGGATATTACACTTAACGGATGGTTAAAATTGACTAATCTTCTTCAGCAGCTTGAAATATGTTTTAATAGAAGCTCGCTTCAAGATGTAGCCAACTATATTGTGACTCCTCTGACATAGAGGCACTGTACACTGTATAGCAGGCACACGCTCGACTGTAGTCGGCTTCACTCGGTCACTGTGACATAGGTGCGGGACCCGAAGCTTGTTGTCTTGCAATACTTGCTCGAAGTACTTGCTGACGCTCGGCGGCCAGATGTTTTCTATCCCAGATCCCTCGTGCTCTGTGAAACAAAGATTTTCCCACGGTAGCGAACTGTGATGGATGATGGTGCGATTCACCATTTAAATATCGGTTAGTATGGGTCTTTTTCCTATACACAGTGTGACCAATAGTGTTATCAGGATTTCGCATGACTAAAATATCTAGGAAAGCTACAGAATTGTTATTTTACGCTAGTATTTTGTGAGAGCGTGGTACTTCTCCAGTCGAGCTGACACATTCGTGCGACAACCAATAATGTACGCAACAATAACATAGCTGTAGCATGGCTCTACCACGTACAAACAAGTTAATTTGTTAGAAAAACATAAGGGTTTCTTTTTGTAACATTAATTATATTTAACATCAATTAGATTAGTAATGAATAAACTAAACTTTGGATCTTCCTGAAAGTAGAAATATTATGTATAAAAAATTAAATAGCAACCACTGACGAATTGTTTTGTGCATTAACATAATCTAGAGAAATCGATAAACTGTTACTTTAAGCGTTACTTCTTAATTACGAGTATATTGTAATGTGTAACAAAAATCTTCACCTGTGTCCCAACTAAGATGTAGCGTGGTTCTACCACGTCAAAAAATACGTATTGCTAAATTTAAGAAAGCATCAGTTTTATTTTTTATTGTTTCCTATTAATATTAACGAACTTTTATTCACTGATTGGCATGTTTTAAAAATACTATTCCTAATTTAATGAGAATGGTTAGTGTGACCTTGTCAAGTCGACAGTAAATCCCAAACTCTGGCTTTGTGTTCGCGGTGTGCAAAAATTTTCTTAAGCTCATCCTCTTAAGTATATAAATTACTGTCGTATGAATTATTAACAGTGTTAACCCTATAAATGGTTAACGGCGTGAATATGCAGAAACATAAAGTCTTAATAATATAAGATATAAGGGAGAATTACGATGCGTGTCATTCACATTCAATGTAAGCTTTGCCGGTAAAGAATAAAGATACAGACGGGCAACTGAATTGAACTTTCCTTTGAAACTACCCACTAAACTTAACTGTAATATACCATTAGTGTAATGGTGCTCCCACACAGCTATACTATACACATTACACTAGTATATTGTTGCGTGCCACAATTAATACATGATACATGGCGCCACTAGTTACCACTAGCGCCCTCTAGTATCGAGTAGCAAAACTAGGACATTCAAGAACATTTTAGAAATTATTATGGAAGAACTTTCTAGAACCATCGACACCTAGTAAATCGGAACCGATATGTACTCGAACTTCTAGAAATTTCTACATTAGAAGGTTCTGGAAACTACCTGAGGCCCTATATAAGGCCGGTATAGACCGCGACCGAGTTAGTATTGAATTGGCGATACATGCGAATACGTACTTCGAAGTGATACAACAGCGAATTAAAGTGATCAATAGTACAATTGTGCGTATAATAACGTGTGTGTGTGTGTGTGTGTGATGAAATAGTGTGGTTTTAAGTTGTAATTAGTGTTCTGTAATTAAAGTATCAATTTTTGGTAATTCAATCGGCAGTTTTTAATTATCTCGAACCCCAAGCTCGTAACAATATGTAGCTATACTGTTGTGTTGACTGCCTTGTTGGACTTGTGATCGTAGGACTGCAGATTCAAATACCGAGTTTTATCTAAAAATCAGTTATTAAGTATTGCTGTCAAGAAGCTCTAAGAAACAGCCCGAAGTCAGGAAGTTCGCTGTGTTTCACTCCCGTTCCTCGGAAAGCTTGTAAAGCCGTTGGTTCTGCATCTGATTTCTTCAGTCGTTTTCGATTGGACCGACCCATCGAACAATGAGAGTGAGGGAAGTTCTATATCATTATTTCACATTTTTAAAGTACTTCAAAAAACGAAATGGTTCTACGACTGAAGCTGAACCGATTTTAATGATTGTCCTTTTGTTAAATTTATTATTTATCAGAAGTGCTTTATCAAGCACGGGCTGAACTTCTTCTTCAAATTCAACTTTCTAAATCTGGGCTGCCAATGAGTACTTTTGACAGAAAAACCCAGTAACTGCTTTTGTCCGACTCGGTATTTGAACCGAGACCTCGTGATTGGCAGACGCGCTTGCGACCACGAACCACGACCACGACCACGAAGCAGTCGTATTAGCAATACGTGTGGCCTTACACCCGTCGAGGTAACCCATTCTGGTTCCAGCCATATTACACTGTATAGTCATTCTACCACGTATAAAATTTTTCCTCGCTGATTTCTCTCAATGAAACTAAAAGGTGATTTTTAGGTAAGGTTTTGGGCTGGAATAGAACCAATCTTCTTGTTACCAGCGTTAGCGACTAGTCGCATAGTTACTACACATTCGGACAAGGTTTGGTCAAAAATATAGGTATAGATAGAAAATTGTGAGAGCGGTGATAGTTTGTTAGCTCATCACCCCCACAACCACAAACCCGACATCGCATTAAGTCGCCTTATATGACACGCCAGACAGGTAAAACAGTTGGTACATTATTTTTGTTAGAAGTCTTACATAAGCATCATCATTATCATCATAATTACAGTCCTTCACAAGTCCACTGCTGCACATAGGCCTCCCCCAAGGAATGCCACAAAGCACGGTCCTGAGCTACCTGCATCCATCGACTTCCTGCATGATTTACCCGGTCGTCACTCCATCTAGTGGAGGGACGCCCTTCACTTCGCCTGCCGGTACGAGGCTGCCACTCGAGAACCTTTCTTCCCCATCGGTTGTCGATTCTTCGAGCTATATGGCCGGCCCATTGCTCCTTCAGCATACTAATTCTTTACATAAACATATAATAATATAATTATTTTTTTTTCTAAAATAAGGGTAACGAGCACGTGATCCATCTGATGGTAAGTGGATACTGTGGCCCACAGACGTCTGAATTTCTCTTCAATTAAGAATCAATATGCAGATGCGTTGACACCCCTGAGGGCTAAGATGGAATACTTCCTATTCAGTAAAAAGGGTTTTCAGTTGTCTATACTGACTATACAAAAAACAGCAGCATTAAGCTACCCTTTTACGCTGGTATTCTGTGAGAGCGTGGTCCTTCTCCGGTCGAGCCGACACATTATTACACAACCATAATAAAGCTGCAGCAAGACTTTACCACTTGCAAAATATTATATCCTAAATAAAAAATAAAAGGCATTCGGAGAGGCTTTGGGTATTTTGTATTAAAACTCTCCGTGTCTGCATTTCTAATTTCTACTCTATGACCTTCACTGGCGTGACGGCTCAATTATCGCATCCATTATTCTCTCCACTCGACGGCATATTCAATTTTATTCGTGATGCCGACATCATCTCGTTTTCAATACTCAGTTGATTCAATGCACAAATGTTAATACTGCTTATTGAATGTTAGAATATAATAGAATAGAATATTTTTTATTCAAATAAAGATCACAAGTATATTCATTTGTAGTTTTTTTGTTATTTATGCTTTTACTACTGGTTCCGAAACCAGGCGGTTTTTTAATTACTATAAATTTACTATATTATGTTGTACAGTAAAATATAAAAATTTAAGATATTATTAAATACGATACGACTTACTGTTTTTTAAAAGTCCGTCATCGCATATGCCCTGGTGTTGCAGTTGTACGTGGTCGGTAGTCGATACTTACCATCAGGTGAGCCACATGCTTGTTTGGCCCCTCTTCTATATATAAAAAGTAAAATATGTCTTCTAAGAACTAAAAATAATAAAATAATTTCACATTCTGAAATCGATGCTCTGACATAGTGTATAGAAGATTTAAAGCTCCAACTTCAAAATGTGAAATTATTTTATTTAAGTTATACTTTTTTGGGGGAGTTTAGGAAAAATTATGAGAGCGAATTTTTACGATACGCGCGCACACTGACACCTAAACGCGACAACTTCAGTGGTTTGTCTCCCAATTTTTTTTATAACTTCCTACGTGCGTACATAAGTCCACACACAGTTTTTTATTTTTAATTCTTTGAAGTCGGCTTTTACTTATTTATAATCAAGCTCAATGTCGTTCTAAATATTTACATTAAATACTTCAAAACTTTCTTCAAACTTTAATAGGACCACCGGAAAAATATAACCTACTTAATAAAAAAAAGAATAATCAAAATCGGTTTACAACTGGCTAAGATATCGTGTAAAATAAAAAGTCAAATTGTAAACCTCCTCCTTTTTAAAGTCAGTTAAAATTAATTAGAAACAGTAGGGTTACAGCGATCATTTCATTCCCAGGCGTTGTAGTCAATCATGCATTCTTACTATAATAATCCTTCTTAAACAACTTTTACAATAAAATAAAATACATAAATAAGAATAGAATAGAGTCATTTTTATTCAATATAGATTACAAGAGCACTTATTGAAAGTCATTTATAACACGATGTTTTCTTTCACCGTCGAGCTCGTGGTAAATAAACACTTAAAATTGCAACTAACAATTTCATTGATGCCGGTGGAGATCGAACCCGGGTTGCTCGGGTACTGTGAAATTTACAGCGAGCGCTTAGCCTTTCAGCTATCACGACTCTTTAAGTGCCTACGTAACTGAAATTAACAGTACTCCTTACTAAATTTCCTGTTCGATCCATCCATTATAAAAGTCCACTGCTGAACATAGGCCTGGCCCAAAAATTGCTAATAGCGATTTTGCCATAGTTGCCACGCTTGGTTTGTTAGCAGAAAGATGCTGCTGCTCATTACCTGTTTCAGTGTCACTCTGTCGCCTCTTACGACACCCACAGGACTATATGGAGTATTGGATTTTCATACACCTCCACTACACGGTTTCTGTTTATTTAATTTCCCGTAAAATTAATCAAAATAATAGATCTTTCTAAGACCATTGCCATTGTTGATTTTTAACTATTATAAGCCAGTGTTTGTCTGCTATCGCACCTGATGGTAAGTGGTGATGCAGTTAAAGATGGTAAAGAGTAGTTAGCTTAACAAAAACCTATTAACTTTTGCCTTGAAGACATCATCATTCTAATCGGATAAAAGCCAGACGCTGACAAATTATTCCACACCATTGCTGTCAGCGTGACGAAGCAAAACGTTTAGATGAAATGCGTTATATGTCAAATATAAAGGTGTGGAGACTGGCCAAGCATCAGGTTCTTCGATAGTAGAACAAAGAGAAAGGAAAGTTATTCAATTCCTATGCTTACTCTCTGAAATTAATCTTCGAGAACAGAGGCTGGCTATTATGCACCTGTGCTCTAGACTGGAAAGATCCAACACTCCTCTTAGCAGGCTCTCCAATTATTATCATTTAAGACTTTTTCAAAAATTCAGGGTCAGCAGGCATTCCAATATTGAAATAATAAAGTATGCTTATCATAGAAAAACGCATATGTATTTTGATCTTAAGCATTTACTAATATAGGTAAACGATATAGTTACACTGCCTTCTATCGAAAACTGAGAGATCTTTGTCGCATTTTTCGAATGAAGTTCCTTATCACACGATACGAATACGACGGATGGGGGATAGGCGAGAAAAAATGTAAGATTTTTCCGTCACGACCCCTTTTCTATAGTGCGAGCAAGATGGAATAATATCCATCTCTCTCACACTTTTTCTTATCTTGCTATGAAAGAAATATTATTTTAAATGACGTTTCATTTTAATAGACGCTAGTAATTTATTTATTTGTATCTGTTAATCAATAATATAATAAGTTTATGAATAATTTCTCTACACTCATCATACGAAACACAGCAGCGTTACTACGCACACAGCGCTGCTTATTCAGGCTGGTATTCTGTGGGAGCATGGTCCTTCCCCGGTCAAGCCGACACATTCGTGTTACAACGATACCACTAATATAGCTGCAGCATGGCTCTACAACGTAATAAAAATCTATGAAATCTAGACTGTGAGATCTGTGCGCAATTTGGCAGCACCACACAATAATATATCGTGGCAAATATGTCAAAATCACCCTCTATGAGGCAATCTGTGATATAGTACCAGATTGCGAAGAACACTTTTCATACGTTGCTTTATAAATAAATATAATAGTTGGTGCGTCTGTTAGTGATCGTGTAACTTTTAAATGTCCTGATAACTGACCGATTGAGGTTCACACAAAACATTTACTCTGTCAAGTTGATGGCTCATAGCTATGCTAGGGTCCGATAGGTGGCGCTGATATTAATTTATTATTATATTCTATACTAGCGACTCTAGGTCATGTGGTTGCGGTGTAAGAATATCCACTACCCTATATCATTCCATGGATGTTGTAAGAGGCTACAGAAGGAAGCAAA
The DNA here is from genome assembly GCA_033319125.1 of Parnassius glacialis. NCBI lineage: Eukaryota > Metazoa > Arthropoda > Insecta > Lepidoptera > Papilionidae > Parnassius > Parnassius glacialis. Next base: position 56,219,763 of record JAVANC010000004.1, read on the forward strand.
TCAGGAGATGGGCAGCAGTGTCTTCCTAATAACGACTTAAAATAAAATAAACTGAGGTAGCGGACCCGCTTGCTAAGTGGGGCAACTAAGGCAAATATTCTCCCTATGTAGCAATGCAGGGGGGAGGCCTATGTTCAGCAGTAGACTTTTATAGCCTGTAACGATAACGGTATCGACTCTCACCAGCCTCTCTTGGATAGCATCTATTATTGTGGCGCTATTTAGATTTAAGACCTATCAAATTTTCGATTAAAAAGAAACCACTTTATCTTCAAGTTATCGAATAAATCATAGCCTAGATCCCTCTTGATATTGGTCTATATCTATTTGTAAAGTTTCCCCACAATCGGTTCAGGTATTCTGAAGATTAACTAGAACAGATAGACAGCCAGACAGACAAAAATTTAAAAAGATGGCTTAACCATAGAAGCCACTTATTTCAATATTAGATAGACCGACACTTTTTTATTTATATTAAAAAAAAGAAAATCACTTAATGTGGATCGATCGGTGTTATTTTTTTTAAATTGAAACTTTAAAAAGTCCAGAATAAATTTATAGTGAAACTCATCGCTCTTGGGAAGAACAACGTCTGTCAGGCCAGTTAGTATACTACATAATATCTGGCCATGTTGTGTTCAAAATAATATCATTAAGAAAGTAAACAGTCAAGCGAAGATGCGTGGCTCAACTAGTGCTATACCCGTATCTTTATAAGAGCTCAAGTGTTCAGACGTACGCGAGAAGCAAGCGAGAGACGCGAAGGCATCGCTTATTAAATATCTTGCGTGCATTGCATTGTTGACTGCTGACTGACTAATATGACCCTGCATACTGAGTTCATTGGACAGTCCTTTTTCTATTTCCTATACATACAAAGTCATTTTATGGTTAAAAGTCAAAGTTAAAGTTACAACTTCTATACGTTCCTCAGCAGGCCTACTTTCAATTCTGAGAGGGTTTTAGGGCAAGGAAATGTCCGCCACGCCGTCCCAATGCGTGTTGGCAAACTTCACATGATTTCAAAATATATTTTCTTATTTTACTGATTCCCAGTGATGGATACTATACAAAAAAAAACTATATTAAGCTACTATTTCACCGCGGTATTACAGCGTACGTAGTCATTCCTCAATCGAGACATTCCATGCGTGTTACAGATATAATTTAGCTGCAGGCCTGTATAGGACAGTTACTATACTCTTTGGCTGCAGGGCAGCTCTATCAAGTAGAAACGTCTCCTCTATTAAAGGAATATACTAGTTAAACTGATTAAAGTTTTCCTTCTTTCTTTAGATTAAGGCCGGAAGCAATACAGCAGCGACGCATTGTATGAGTAATAGATTTGCAAAGTTCTTCATATTTTTTCACGTTATACTTCTTTTGGCGCGTTTGAGAAAAATTATAAGAGTGAATTTTTTACGATGCGCGCAATCCGACACCTAAAAACGACAGCACGAAGTTGTTACGATGCGCGCGCACACCGAAACCTAAAAGCGACAACTTCAGTTGGTAATTGTCTGTATAATGGATCGAAGTGGACTGTATTTATTTACTGGAACTAGTGGACTGTATTGATTGATTACTGTACTGATATTACGCTAGGGGACTGCTTAAAGAAAAGATGGTACTGTAGAACTATACTGTATTCAAGGTATTTACAATTCGGCACTAATAAACTATGCTATATGTACAGAGAGGGGTCTTTACTTATGGAGTCTTGATTTTCTCTTGAGTCTTCTTTCTTCAAGTGCCGCTTTCGAAATGAACAACTCACAGACCAAAACGCCCTTCTTATATGCCGCAAGAGAGCGTCTTAGCCTGTGAGTAGTGTCGCACGACGATGCTGCGCGCTCATTGGTCGTCGGTCTGCTGCCGGTGCGCGGGGTGCGAGGTGCGCAACGGGATATGAAGGGGCGACGGGGCGGCGGTTCTCTCGCCGTCCGCAACTGTCTGGTAACTGTCAAGTTTTCGTGAGAACTGATAACTATATTCAACGTAATTATTCAAATATATATGAATCTATAAAACTTGTTTTACCTTAGTTATTTTTGTTTTGTTACGCTAAAGAAGTATAACTTGTTACTTGCGTATATAAGGACACGCACACACGTTTTTTATAAAACTGGAGCGATTAACGAATGAAAACTTATGGTAAGTGGCTATTGCAGCCCATTTAAAAAAAAGGAGGCTACAGTAACTTCTGCATTTCTTATGTAACCTGATTTTGACCGCTGCCCATGAACAACTGCAACACCAGTAGAATTGCAGGTGTGTTGCCGGCCTTTTAAAAAAGAGTTGGCTCCTATCTTGAATGTCCCTAAATCGTATCGTATTTAATTAAATCTTAAATTTTCATATTTTATTGTACAACATAATATAGTAAACTTATAGTAATTAAAAAACCGCCTGGTTTCTTGCTGGTGCTTTCCAGGACAGATTAATATCCGAACCAGTGGTAAAAGCATAAATGACTACTAATGAATATTCTTGTGATATTTATTTGAAAAAAAATATTCTGTTCTATTATATTCTAACTTTTAAATTATAATATAATGTAATTATACTGGCCCTCTATAGCCTTCAGACCGAAATGCAGCAGTGCAGGAAGTATTTGTAACATGTAAACATTTTTTTAATTTGAGAACGTGTTTACGTAACGTACGTAAAAATGTAATTGCATAATACAGGCTATATATATTTTGTATGACACACGGTGATAGAATATAGAAAATACAATAATTACTGAAAAAATAGAATTGTTAATAAAAAAATATTTAAATGGACTTAAATAAATTATTCGTTCTTTTATATATAAATATATGACAAAAGAAAATTAATGCCACTTCTCTATTGAACTCAGTAGTCTGATTTAACCAGTCAGCAGTCCGAAGTACTTACTGAACAATTTTTCATCATTATCGTTTTAATCTCTGTAACCACAGCACCTTACATAGGTCTTTCCTAAGGAATGCCACCAAATATGGTTTTGAGTCACCTGCATTCATTAACTTCCTAAATGTCTTACTAGGCTGTCGCTCTGTCCATTTCACGATTCCACTTACCTTAGAAGTAAGGCATGCACTCTAGAATAGAGTTGCTACTCCAGCTCACTGATCCACTGAGATATCTCGGTTACTCTGTTTTTACTTGGGATATACGTTTTATTATTTGAATAGCTGTACTAGCACAAGGTAGGCGAACAACCCATGTTCAATCCTCAGCGTACTAATAAAACAATTTAGCAAGTACTTGCCGATTATGGAAAACATCAAGAGTGTTGTAGGTTTCCGCCTGAGGAATAAAAATATTTAAGGCATGTGAAGTCCGCTATTTTCTGAATTCAACTGTATGTTTTTTATGTGTTACGTCATTACTTTGTCTTACGTGAACTGATTCCGAAGTTTCTTTTTTTATTTGAAAGCTGGTGCTTCTCATGTGGTATAAATTTGATTAAGGTCTGACCAATAGTTTTTGAGTTATCCTTAATAATTTATGTTGAAATCGGTTGTACAATTTCTTTAATTTTACTACTTGTTATTCGTTGCATTAATGATTGACAACAACGCAACTAGAACATGAAAAATAAAATCACAGAGTTATAGCGCACAAAATGAGTATATCAAACTGGTGTGTACTTACAAGCTAGCCACAAAATCAGTTATTGTGTGCATAGGAGGCGTGGAGTACGTAATTCGATATACACAAGTATAAGTGGAGTAGTTATTATTATATTATACATTATTATTTATTAAACGAATACACATGATCAATAATCAACAACATGTACTTAGTTAACATAATAAAACACATATTTTAACAACCTTACATACATATCTTTAATCTTGGAGTAAAAGATTGGTCATTTAAAAAAAAAATATATTACATGAACTAAATGGCATAGATTATAAACCCCTAAACGCTGAAACTACAAAACATTTTCTGTTATCAAACGGTTTAGGACTAAAGTTACAGCTGCACATTTCCGAGACTCACCATTAAGTTTAAGCGAACTTTACTTATATGAAGTCCTCAGTATTATCTTATTTTCTAGTTGAGAGATTAAAATCAAGTAAGCGAGCTATCGAACTATATACGAATTTATTGGTACATAATTTAAAATTAAAAATGTTGGACAACTGACTTCAATATAAGTTATTAAGAATAACTTAAAAACTATTGGTTAGACCTTGTTCAAGTTCATATGGGATAACACGAGAAGTACCAGCTTTCAAATAAAAACAGAATCATCGAAATCGGTTTACCCAGAAAAAAGTTATGAGGTAACACACTTAAAGAAACATTCATTCGAATTGAGTACCTCCTCCTGTTTGAAGTCGGTAGTAAAGAACTTGAAACATCGCAGTCATCAATCAAGTACCAGAAATATATATGTCTGGCCGATTTGGATTATGTTGAAAAATTATAATACATATTTGATAATACGCAAAGATTGTCAAACACATTTTTGTGCTACAAAATAATAATCTTATTATGGTAACCCTACTTTTTCTAAAGAGCAAACATTCACTGCTTATCAATAAAAGACTTTCATCACACTCACGCAGAATCGAAATTGTCTTGTATAAAATTATTCGATTTCTAGTAAAACAAATGCTACAAGTATGAATAGCCGCAAAGCACTTTGTTCTTTATTATTTAGAGCATAAAGTAGATTTTAGTTTAATGATGCTTTTAAAATATAACTTGGGTGCGAATTTCTTCAGCACAATGAAGATGTTGGACTGTAATGGGGTAGAAATTGAAATAAATTTCGTCTTAAGTAGGTTATTGGGGTGTATTCGAACCCTAAATATTTCTTTGTTAGTTATTTATAGGTATAAAACACGTTTAGATATGTAATGAATGATTTGTAAAAATTTCAAATAAAAATGTACCTATAAAAATCCACTGCTGAACATAGGCCTCCCTCATAGATATTAGATTATAGAGATTTTGCCATAGTTGCCACGTGGGTTGGTAATTGTTGATTTTTATTATTTTAAGTTGTAATCAGGAAGACGCTGCTGCCAATGTCCTGTTTAATTTTCCCTCAGTCGCCTCTTACGACACTCTCGGGCAGTATGGGGTAGTGCATAGATTAGTATAAACTGTGATATTTTCATATCGCCACTACACGGTTAAAATACTACAAGTATATCACTATTATTTGTTACTTTTCTTGCATATAGTACACGCATCCCGATTCTTGGAGAGGGTAAGTCTCTGCTTTGCTGCCCCAAAACCCCGATGCCTGTTGACTTTTTATTTCTAAAACTGAAGTGACAAATGAACCTACAGTTCACCTGATGGTAAGTTGCTTCTGCGGTGCATGGTCACCTACAGCCAACTTCAAACAAAGAAGGCGTTGATAATTTAGTTGTAGCGTGGCTCTATCAAGTAGAGACGGCGAAGGCAAATGCTAGTAAAACTGGTTAAAGTTTTGTTTCTTTCTTTAGAGTGAGGCCGGTAACAATGCGGCAGCGACGCGGTGTATGAGTGCTAGAGTTGCAACGTTCTTCATTTTGAAGTTGTACTTCTTTTGGGGTCTTTGGGAAAAATGATGAGAGTGAATGTTTTACGATGCGCGCGCACAACGACAGCTAAAAATGACACCATGAAGTTGTTACGATGCTCGCGCACACTGACACCTAAAAGCGACAACTTCATTGGATAAATTGTCTCTCAAGTTGTTTTGTTTTGTTACGCTAAAGAAATGTAACTTCCTACCTTCGTAAATTAGTACACACACACTTTTTTATTTTTTATTCTTCAAAATCGGCTTTTAATTATTAATAATATTGCAATCTCAATGTCGTCTAAATATTTGCATTAAAAACTTCAACGCCTATTTTCTTCAAATTGAAATAGGACCACCGCTGAAACATAACCTACTTAATAAGAAAAAGAATAATCAAAATCGGTTCACAACCGACGAGGATATCGCGTAAGATACAAAAAAAGGTGAAAAAGAAAAACGTTCAGTCAAATTGTAAACCTCCTCCTTTTTAAAGTCAGTTAAAGTTAATTAGAAACAGTCGAGTAGGAGCGATGATTTCATTTCCAGGCGTTGTTGTCAATCATGCATTTTTTAATACTATAATAATCTTCCTTAAACAACTTTTACAATAAGATAAAATACATAAATAAGAACAGAATAGAGTCATTTTTATTTCCTACACGCGTACATAAGTACACACATACTTTTTTTTAATAAATTGAAGTGAAAAACTAACCGCCTGATGGTAAGTGGATACTGCAGCCCATTTGAAACAAAGAAGGCTCCACGTGCCTTGTAACTTCTGGCGCTTAAGATGGAATACCTCATAGTTTGTAATTGTACTGGATCTCTATACTCTTCGAACCGGAACTCATTGCGTGCACAGCTGCTTGGAAGCTGGAATATGCAACAGTGTGGTCCTTATTTAGACGAACTTCTAGACAGGAAACGAGTTCTTCCACCAAGTATGACTACATTTCATCAATTTTTTTTTTAATTTCTTCAGCTTGCAAATTTCCTGACGATGTTTTCCGTTACCGTCGTACACGTGTATAATTCGCTCTTGAAATTACTACTAAATATTTTTATTGGTGCCGGCAGGGAACGTCTCTCATGGGACTGACCACGACTGCTGATCATATGCGATAGCGAAGCCTCTATAGAAGCCGAGAAGCCAGGCTTGCCCTATCAAACTGCTCAATCAATAATATCGACTAATAAAATAACTCGTAAACTGTTTCAAACTATTTCAAATTTCCCGCGCGCTCCTCTGTTATACACAGGTCATGATCTCGTAGCCTTATTATGTAACGTCACCACTTGGCAGATTGTTTTCAATTCGAAACACATTGATTTGTGTTCTCTCTGTCTCAAAGAAAACACGCAATGGACTGTCAAAATTAATGAAAACAAAGCAATATGAATGGACTCAGGTCGCGACAAATCATGTGGTCTCGGGTTCGAATGCTAGGCCGGGCAAAAATATGTTATTTGTTTTTTTTTTCTGTCGAGAATGAAATAGAATAGTATAAATAGAATAAGTGAGTGTTGTTTCATCCCCATGCCTCAGAAAGCACGTATGGTCATTGGTCCTGCGTCTGATACCTCTCCGGTCGTATACGATTGCCGCCCCATCAGAGTATAAAAGATAAAAAACTAAAGTTACAGCCTATATACGGCCCAATGCTGGGCACAGGCCTTCACTCATTTCTGAAAGGGTTTTAGGGCAAGGAAATGTCCGCCGCGCTGCCCCAATGCGCAAGTCCTCGAAATATTTTTTCTAATTTTTCAGAAATGCAGATTGCTTCGCGATGTTTTCCATCACCGCCGAGCACGTGGTAAATCAACACTTAAAACGTACGTAGCTCAGGGGCTAAGCACTCGCTATAAAATTTAGCACAGTACGCGAGCAACTCGGGTTCGATCCCAGCCGGCACCAATGAAATTTTTAATTGCATCAGAGTACGAGAGTACAGAAATTGAGAGTGCACTCGTGTACTTTAATCCTGTTCTGCACTGATGGCTAGTCCTTGAAACTAGCCGCCGGAACCTAAATTCCGTCTGGAGGACATTATTATGGCTGCAACGAGAATATATCGTCTCGACCGGTGAAGACGTATTTTCTCAGGGAAAGCAAAGTAGCAAATCAAGGATTTACTGGTAAGCTTAATACTACGTTATTTTCATGCTCTGATGTATTGAGCCAGATGAATGATTACTTTAGTCGCGGACAATTTTTAATGTTATGTTATTACGAGAACATTTAATTATTTTGGATTTAAATATGAAATGATTAAGAAACAGATATTCTAATATCGATACAACTTACTAATTTTAGTCTATTGCTAAGGTAATTTCAGAAAATGGTATAGTTCAACAAAAGCGTCATTTGGACGCGGCAGATTAATTGGATTTTAATGTGTTCTGTTGACTTAAATTAAGTTTATTTTATTTAATTGCATTTAAATACATAAGGCCCCGATAGAAATTTTTGTTTGATATTAAACTTGAAATTGACGTTTTAATTTGATATTATTTTGATGTGTTCTTCAGTGAAAATTATGTCAAAACTGCGTTTCAAATAATCATCCTCTAAGCATCTATATTTTGATTATTTTATCTCTAGTAGATCACTTCAGTTAATTATCTGGAGTTGTGCTGAAAAACTACAATCATATCTTGATGACGTTTATTTAATTTCATTACAATAATAATTTAAACTAATTTAGTGAAACATTGACTTCCTTAACTCATCTTTTCTATACAGTGACAAACGAACACACAGGGATGCTGTGGTACATAGACATCTATATTCATCCTCGATTAACAATGAAAATGCAGATGCATTACACCCCTGAGGACTAAAATGTTAAGCCCCGTTCCCAATAAAAAGGGTCTCTACACTCATCATACGAAACACAGCAGCATTAATCTATAGCAGCTTCTTACTGGTATTCTATGAGTGTGTCCTCCTTCCCCGGTCTAGCCGACCCATTCTTGCATATATATGGGATGGCTTTACCATATAAACGAAGTGGTCTATAATTAATATAAATCTAAATGCACCGGCTCATATAGGTTGTATAAAACAATCATATCTACTGAAGGTGTAACTTTGTTTTGAGTATCAATAAAGTCAGTGTCTTTCGTAACGTTATATGTTCTTCATAACATGTTCACGAGTAACGTAATATCAAAAGCTTAGTCGGGACAATTCATGATCAACATGTTATTGTTAATTATGTCTACTTACAAATATTTGAAGTTTAGTTATGACAGTTAATTTATTTATAATTTGTGATCAACAGGTTTTTATGATAATACAGCTACTGTTCGAATGTAGTATGTTTTGGGAGTGGTGCTGAAGGTTTTAAAAAAAATATGTCTCAATTAATAATCAACTCAATTCAATAATTAATTAAAAATTAATTCAGTTCCATAATAATTTCCTTAACTAGGCGATTACGACTACAATCAGGATTATAATGAATATAATTCCAAATGCAACGGCTTTTATAGGATGGTCGAAACAAGTCTGTAGACTGAAAGTTGACACCTTGGTTTGACCAGCAATAACAATTATACAGCAGTGGAGTCAGCGTCTTCTGTACACTTCATAACATGTTTTAATTAATTAATATCAAAAGTCAGAAAATTTGAGATCAACAGGCTGTTACATTATTACGGCTATTTTCAGATTGTACATCTATGTATAACTGCTATCTTAACTAAATGCTACGAAACATACAAACGTGACGGCTCCGTGGCGCAGTGGCTTAGCAATGAGTTGCTGCGCTGGCGTCCGCGATTTCGAATCCCGCACGGAACAAGTATTTGTATGGCCTACAAATAATTGTTCCGGGTTTGGATGTTTGTCCTTGTGCAATTTATATTTGTAAACTGCTTCCACGATACAGGAGAAAGTCTTAGTGTGGGGGTAATGCTTTTTCTAAAAATAAAAACTATAAACTATAATACTCGCGAGTACATTCGCACATACGCTACGCAAATCCAGCTACGACTGCTACATATTAACGCTACAAACACAATTAACGCAACTACGAAAGCCTACGAACCTCCTACGAAGCTACGACTCTACGAACTTTTCAAAATATTCTCTTATCGATATTTTCTCATCTGTTTGTTGTTGTCGAAACATACAAACGACAAACAATTACTCATTAACAGAAACGCTATGCAATCACAGTTACGACTGTTTTAGCTGCTAGGCATTTACGCTACGAAGACAGTTAACCCAACTATGTATGCCTATGCTACGGCAGCTACGAATGCCTCTACAAACTTCGGAAAATATTTTCTCATCAATATTTTCTCATCTATTTGCTTTTTTTTCTTGCATGAAAAGTGTTTTTTTGTAGATTTTTAGGAGTTGATTCATTTTAAAACGTTATGCACGTTACAAAGTTGGGGCATTAATTATTCTATACACTGTCTTCGGAAAAATTCAAAATTCGAATTTCTTCAATTTCGGAAGCAATATATTATATAATAATATTATAATATATATATATATATATATATATATATATATATATATATATATATATATATATATAATTAAATGTGCGTAAGTGCTGAACAATCTTGGCATAAAGTAACAACATTACATAGTTACTTTGTTTCTTATGGTGTGTGACGCCAACTCGAAATCCATTTATTCTTAACGAGCCACTCCATCTCAGTCTTCAGGAGTGACATCGCATGTGCATTTAGATTGTATACCGAGGATAGATGTACATAGGTGTCTGTATTCCACAGCATGCACACAACAAACGTCAATGAACTATACGTGCTCATTTTATCACGCGTTCTTTTTTTTTTATTTCAGTGCTTGTTATCAATAGAACGAGGCGTTATTTAATGGAATTCCATTACATTAAAGATATTTTGTACGTGGTACCATACTGTTTCCTTAAAAAAAACTTTAGGTTGATTTACAAGCACTTAATTAAAGATGTTAAAATTTTGTATCTACGATCCGCGTAAAAATTAACAATTATGGTGTGTTATAACTCGTAGTTTCGAAAACATCCACCTTCCTCCGTCATTGGCGTACACAATCTTAATGGTCTGCTATTGCAGAGTATATTTCTCTTAATGATTCCTCGTATAGAAGCAAAATGATAGTGCACGCGGTCTTTTCTTATTTTTTTTATACAATAAGGGCAACAAACGAGCACGCAGTCCACTCTATGGTAAGTGGATGCTGTAGCCCATAGACATCCACATCTGTTCTCGGTTTAAAAACAAAATGTAGAATGCATTGTCATCCCTGAGGGCCAAGATGGAATGCTTTGATTCTAGTAAAGAAGTCTTCGATTCTCTACACTAACCTTATGAAACATAGCAGCATTAATATGCTGGTATTCTAAAAAGCGTGATCCTTACCCGAACCTGGGCTGAAATAGAACTATAATATAACTGCAGCGTGTTTCTACCACTTGTCACTTATTATGTACTATGAAACAAGATTCAATTAGATTTTGGCATATTTTAGCAACACCCTCACAATCGCGAGGAAACCTTCATGTCTGGGGAAGTGTTATGAAATCCGCAAACACACTGGAGTAGCACGACTTCATATAAAACACGTTTCTATGTTTTTTCAATTCGTAACTATGGTTTTTCAACACCTATCTATGTTTTCTACCGACTTCAAAAAGGAGACGGTACTCAATTCGACTGAATGTTGTTTTTTGTGTGTTACCTCATAACTTTTTACTGAGAGAACCGATTTCGATGATTCTTTTTTTATTTGTAAGCTGCTGCTTCACATGTGGTCCCATATAATTAAATGATTAATGAATTGTCAAAACTTGATCAAGGTCTGACCAACAGTTTTGAGTTATTCTTAATCATTAATATTGAAGTCGGTTGTACAACATTTTTAATTATTTATTGAACAAAAGCGTATTAATTATAGGTAGAAACTAGCTCCTATTACTCAGGTTAACCTTTTACAGGAGCTATGGTCACATTGATATGTATGTATAAATTGTATTGTCGCAATAAAGATTTTGTTTATTTTCACTCATTGCTTCATAATTCTCTCAAAAATGAAAGTAAGCCAATGCCCAACAGCGGTTCATGTATATGATGTAATTTTTACCCTTTTTTGCAACTGTTGCGATGTAATGGTAAAAAATATATGAGTATAGTGTATTTCCATTCGTAAGATCCTTCTTTATTGTCAATCGAAATAAAAAAAAAACTATCATTCTATTCCTTCGCTAATGCCTCAAATTGTTCCTCTCTTTCATGCACGTGGCAAAATCGAGTTACTATCTCTTTTCAGTACTTAAACCGACCCTTCAGGACTGGAAAGTGGACGGAGGGTTGCATAGAGTCGACTTGTATATTTTATTTTTAATATTCTATTTTATGGTGGTTTAGGGTGACCTAGCATAGAATACCATCGAATTACACACATTTTTTTACTGACTACAAGGCTTTCTATGTTATCTCTAACGGGTGACAATCATCTCCATTATTGGATCGAAGTCCTTATCGCACGGTACGAATTTGATGGATGGGGGCTAGGAGAGAAAAGTGTAAGATTTCTTCCGTCACAACCCCCTTTCTACAGTGCGAGCGAGATGGAGAAAAGTGTAAGATTTCTTCTGTCACAACCCCCTTTCTACAGTGCGAGCGAGATGGAGAAAAGTGTAAGATTTCTTCCGTCACAACCCCCTTTCTACAGTGCGAGCGAGATGGAGAAAAGTGTAAGATTTCTTCCGTCACAACCCCCTTTCTATAGTGCGAGCGAGATGGAGAAAAGTGTAAGATTTCTTCCGTCACAACCCCCTTTCTACAGTGCGAGCGAGATGGAGAAAAGTGTAAGATTTCTTCCGTCACAACCCCCTTTCTACAGTGCGAGCGAGATGGAGAAAAGTGTAAGATTTCTTCTGTCACAACCCCCTTTCTACAGTGCGAGCGAGATGGAGAAAAGTGTAAGATTTCTTCCGCCACAACCCCCTTTCTATGGTGCGAGCAAGATGGAATAATATCCATCTCTCTCGCACTTTTCTTATCTTGCCATGAAAGAAATATTATTTTAAATGACTCTTCGTTTTAATAGACACTAGTAATTCATTTATTTGTATTAATCAATAATATAATATCAATAATAATATACCACGAAAAGAACTTCATTCCAACCGAGCGTTCCACGACACTCACGCATGTTTTTTTATTTTTATTGAGGATAATTGAAAGTATTTACGGGCCACAATTTTCTACATATCATTAGATGGACTGTGTGCTCGTAGCTCAGTTATTTGTGTAGTAATTAAGTTCGACCACTTAGTAAAGTGTTAGTAAAATATTTCTGTCTGCCTCATTAGTATGATGGTCGTCAGCACGACTGCTGGTCATTGGGTGTGAATCTAGGGTCAGGACAAAATCAGTTATTGGTTTTTCTGCCGAAACATTCTTAGTATCAGTCCAGAGCCAAGAAGTTAGTTTGGTGTTATACCCCCATGTCTCGAAAATCACGTACAGCTGTTGGTATTCCGCCTGATCTTTCTATGAGAGTGAGGGAATAGAGAGCATACCTGTGCTTTCACCCACACTCTTACACTATTATCAGGATTATAGTGGATCCTCAATTGACCAAAATTTGCTCTGGAGGACAGAATTTCTTCTTAAAATATTTCAAGAACAAACCCCTTTCCAATAACGTCACTGTTCTAATGTTAGACGGTAAGAGGGTACAGCGGTCGGCACTCCGCGCTAATCACCCTCACGTCACGCTTCACGACTGGAATCGAGCTGGGACGAACTGGGTCCGACTCGGTGTTCTGTCAAGCTGACAAATCAGTTGATAGATGTCTTGGCTTGTTGTTAACTCGACTACATCGAATAATTTTAACCACTATAAAAAGTAAAGAAAACATTCTACCATTTATTTTCTATTTTATGAAATATTACGCGTTATGTTGTATACTTGTGACACATACTAGATACTACTAGAATTTAGCCTGCACTGTGGAGACGTTTACGTAAGTGACGTAAATCGCACATGGACAAACACTTGTTGCAAGCTGGATTCGAAACCGCGACACACATTGCGCTCAGTCAAACACGTAACCACAGTACTATCGAGAGTTTTATATTTTCTACCGACTACAAACAGGTTGAGGTACTCAATTCGATTGTATGTTTTTTATGTGTCATAATTTTTTACTGGGTGAACCGATTTCGATGATTTTTTTTTATTTGAAAGCTGGTGCTTTACATGTGGTCCCATATAAATTTGATCAAGGTCTGACCAATAGTTTTTGAGTTATTCTTAATAATTTATATTGAAGTCGGAAATTATATTTTTAATTATAACTTGAAAGATCGTCGTGTACACTAGCCCATATCGTTCCGTGGGTTTCGTAAGAGGCGACGTAAGTGAACTGAAACAGGGGATGAGCAGCTGCATCTTTCCAATATCAACTTAAAATAATAAATGACTGTGGTTGCCAACCCGCCGGCCAAGCGTAGCAACCATGGCAAATATCCCTTCCCAAGGAGGCAAGTTTTGGGGGAAGCTTATGTTGTTATATATAGAGACCTATTCAGCGGTGGACTTTGGTAGACTGAATGATGATGATTCTAAATTTCTTCTACATACAATGAGTTACGTGGTAGAGCCATGCTGCAGCTATATTAGTAGTATAGTTGTAGCACGAATGGGTCGGCTTGACCGGGGAAGGACCACGCTCTCACAAAATACCAGCGTAAAGTAGCAGCTTAACGCTACTGTTTCGTATGGTGATTGTAGAGAACCGGAGACCCTTTTTTATAGAATAAGTGTAACAAACGAGCACACAGTTCACCTGATGGTAAGTGGTTGCTGTGACCCATAAACATCTACATTTATCCTCAATAAAGAATCAAAATGCAAATGCGTCATTACCCGTGAGGACTAAGATAGAATGCCTCTTTTCCAGTAACAAGAGTCTCCTGTTCTTTACACTCACCATACGAAACACAGCAGTGTCAAGCTTCCATTTTACGCTGGTATTCTGTGAGAACGTGGGCCTTCCCCGGTCGAGCCGACACATTCGTGCTACAACTATACTACAAATATAGCTGCCGCATGGCTTTACCACGTACATTTTTACTGGAAATGAGGCATTCCATCTTAGTCCTCACGGGTGACAATGTATCTGCATTTTGATTTGTAATCCAGGATAGATGTAAATGTCTATGGGCCGCAGCAACCACTTACCATCAGATGGACTGTGTGCTCGTTTGTCACCCTTGTATAGGACAAGGACAATAAAAAAAAACGTAGCTTAAATATTACCACGGATACTGCAGTGCTAATCCTCAGTTTGAATTCCTTCCGTTCACACACATGTGTAATTACACAAATATTTGATTTTCGCATCTGAAGAGCGATTGTGTAATTCTCAATTAATACGAATTCGTGGTTTGTACATGTCTACTCAAACATCTAGGTTTCACCACGTAGTTATTCTGCACACACTTCACTGAGCACGTGGAAAATAAGCAAATAAAATTTCCTTACTAGTTGTGCCGGACGGGCGTAACTCTTCGGAGTAAATGTTGTCGAAGATACTCCGCGAGTCGCTCACGTCCTACACCTGTAGGTTCCGGAATCCTCCCACTGCCGTCTTTCACTGCCGTCTCTGCGGTTGCTGCGGATAAACTGTGGACTGAGGTTCAAAATTAAAATGCACGATTATAAATTAAAATAGCAAGGGAGTGGCCAGCGGATCGACTAATTAATTTGTCGCGAGATTTTACACTGTTATTTATTTATCACTATTATATAAAAATGGTTGGTCAACTATGGTTATTCACTATAGGTTGTTCACTATTTATTTTAAAATATTTAATTCAAAAGAGCTGTAGTATAAAAATATCTGTCCGGAGTAGTTGGTTCTTTAACACTATTGACTAGCAGCTATTCATCAACTAAAATTAGTTGAATTTAACACTTGTGTAACTGCGAATATCAGTTATCACTTTTTCCGTCTAGCTAACACTTTTCACTATATGTCACACCGAATTTTCAGTTGTGACCTTTTTCCGCTAGCTAACACTTTTTCACTATATGCCGCACCGAATTTTCAGTTACGACCTTTTTCCGCTAGCTAACACTTTTTTACTATTTGCAACACCGAATTTTCAGTTGCCACTTTTTTCGGCTAGCTAAACACTTTCACTATATATTTCTGCTAGTCACTGCAACTACTACCGGATACTACTGCTGGGCACTGGTAGTTCTTCCTACTACAATATTACAATGTTTCGCCCCCATAAGGTAGACTTCGGCTATACTCTATAGGGAGCCGCTTGCCATTTCCCATTTGCCTCTTTATTTTCAAACATTTTTCTTTATGCAAATGGCACAAATTGCAACATTTTCTATATAATACTAATCTTAATTTTAACATGTTATACATCATTAAATAGACACTTTTGGTCTTCATTAGTACGTGATAAAGGATACTTAATATATTTACATTCAACAAAGTTATTAAGTAAAATGTCCTAAACTTTTACACTAAATGGGCATATTAATTCTTTAATTATCCTATAACTTTTGAATCGTGCTTAATTATACGAAATACTTCTTTATTATAACGATCTATACATCATATGCTAACTAAATATCATATTTACAACTCTTTTCAGATATAAAATATTCTCATTAATTTTTTGCTTAAAACTATTACGCAGTTAATTTAAATTTCCAGAATGTTCTATAGCGCGGCGCGCTGTGATTGGTCGGTTTTTCTTAAACAAAATAAAGTTGTTTATATTAACTATCATTAAACCGACCTTCTATATAGACATATTGAGAGTTGTAAATACATGGTAAAACTATATTAATACATTATTTAGTCAATATTTTCCGTATTTGCACTTTTTAAACAAATCAATATTCTTTAATCACTTTTTCGTTTAAAGTCTTTTTGGCCGTCTCGAACATTTCTCCCGCCGTGCAGCGTCGCGAAGACTCGTCGCAGCGTCGCTGCATAAATTTCGGTGAGAGACGTTGCCTCTACTACGGCAGCGGCACGAGTTTCCTGGTTGGCCTCTTGATTAGTCCGTTTGCTGTGCGTACCTCCACAGTGCGGATCTGTCCGTCCGCACCGGGGTAAATGTTTTCAATCCTTCCTCGTGGCCAGGTGTTACGAGGTAACTGGCTGTCAGCTATGAGGACTGGATCGCCCACCTGGAGATCGGGGCCTTGACCATGGGCCTCCCGCCGGTTTTGAAGTTCCGGCAGATATTCTTTGACCCAACGCTGCCAGAACATGTCAGCGAGTATCTGGGAGCGTCGCCAGTGTTTTTTGCTGTTCGCATCTTTTTCACTAAAAACTCCAGGTGTTGGCAGTCTCGCAGATCCTCCCAATAGGAAGTGATTTGGAGTGATGGACTCGTTGTCTTTGCTGTCTACTGAGATGTGAGTCAATGGTCTGCTGTTTACTGTATACTCCACCTCGCAGAGCAGCGTGGTCAAGACATCTTCGTGCGGATGTCTCTCATGAAGGACGGTGTATAGTGCCGTCTTCACGCATCGAACAAGACGTTCCCACACCCCTCCCATAAAAGGCGCGGAGGGGGTTATAAATCGCCACACTATGCCTCGTCGGCTGGCTTCTTCTCGGAAAGCCTCTCGAAGCTCTTTATCGGCACCGTGCATATTGGTGCCGTTGTCCGAGTAAATCTCGGTGGGACATCCTCGGCGCGCTGCGAATCTTCTCAATGCCAGTATGGCAGAGTCTGCGCTGAGATCTTTCACAATTTCCAAATGTACAGCTCGTGATGTAAGGCAGGTGAAGAGAGCCACGTATCTCTTCTGATGCTGACGTCCCACTGTTACGGAGAGTGGCCCAAAATAATCCAGGCCGGTGAACGTGAACGGTCTCTGGTGATGTGCGAGACGCGTGCTGGGATGATCACCGGTGGCTGGCATGGATGGTTGTGCCTTTCTTATGCGGCACTGAACGCATTGGCTTACTATTCTTTTAGTAGTGGGTCTTAGTCTGATTACCCAGTAATGCTGTCGAACCTCGTTGATGGTCGGTTCGGTCCCGCAATGATGCAGGCTACGATGCGTCCAATCAATATACAATTGGGTGATGTGATGATCACCATCCAATATAGCTGGCCCTTTCATATCTTCAGAGACTCCTTTTACAGCGGCTATTCGACTTCGTAGCACAATGATCCCGTCTTTCAATTGTATTTGAAGCGGTCGTAGGTGGCTATCATGGGCGACCCTCTTATCGTTACGGAGATCGGCTATCTCTTGTGTGAAGGAGTCTTCCTGGATGACATGTATCAGGAGCTTTTCGGCCTTTCTTATATATTCGGCCTCCAGTGTGATGTATTTGTTTACATCTTTATTTTTCACCTGACTGGGAGGCTGCGCGAGACGTCGCGGATTACATTTCAATCTCCTCCAGTCGGGGTCTTCCTCTCTATTTCTTTTCGTCCTTTTGTAAAAGGTCCTGTCGGTGGTTTTGCGGCAGAGTGTTATGAATTGAAGCACTCTGGCCGTAGCTCGCACTAAGCGTTCCCATTTCGAAAATTTCATCGGATCGGGAATGAATTCTCTGTATAGTGGAGCTCTATACTTTTCTTTAATTGTCAACGATCTTTCCTCGCTTGTAGGTACGGAGGACGAGGGTGTAGACCTCTTAACTGTCGTTTTATCGTTGACAGGCATCGTGACATCTTTCTTTGTCCAGAGAAGCTCTTTTTCTGTATGCTCGTCTTCCAACTGACGGGTGCTGCTATTTAGTATTTCTTCAGCTTTCTTCTCTGGACCGGAGTCTGATCTTCTCGGGTTAACTACGAGAGATTCTGGCGCGAAATATTCGCGGAGTTGGTCATCTGTGTTCTCCTCGCTCATGTACAGCTCGTTGGCCGTGTGGACGCGCTGATGCGGGGCTTTAGTGTGTGCCCCGTGTAGCACCCATCCCAGTTCTGTGAGCGAGGCGATTGGCTGGTGCGGTGGACCTCTGCGGACTTGAGTGGCTATTAAGAGTCTCCAGTTGTCTTGTCCTATCAGGATCCTGGGGTTGCCTGAATCATATATCAATTGATTCTTTAAGTCTTTCAAATGCTTACATTTTTCTATGTCTGTTGCACGCACAGTCTGCGGCCCCAAGTTTAGGCTGGCGACCGTGCGTGCTCTGAGTGGCACCCTTTTTCTATGGAGACTCTTCAGTGACACTTTGACTCTTTGGGAGTCCGGCGAATCGAGGGTAGTGTTCCCGATAGCTGTGATCTTGAATGGGTCCAACCGCCCTTTAGCTCCAATTTGATCGGCAATCTCTTGATCCATTAACGAGACTGTCGACCCATCATCCAGCAGAGCGTGTGTGTTTATTGCTCCCGCCGGTCCAATTACTCGAACTGGAATTATCTTTAAGTAAGCTTGATGCTTTGATACAGCGAATGAGTTTGCAACTGTCTCTTGAGGTTCTTTTAGTGGGCCCTCTGTCTTCTCCTTTCTATTATTATGAAGGAGTCGATTGTGTGTTGCGTTGCATCCTTTAATTCCACACTTCGTGGTTTTGCATTTGTGTGTCTGACTTCTATAACGCAGACACCGGAAACATAAATTCCTTTGCTTGGCGAGTTGCCATCTTTTATCAATATCTGCTTTTTTAAACTTGTTGCAGTCGGATCCGTAATGACCCTCTTTTTCGCACACACTGCATTTCGGAGATGGCTTAGTGGTAGCCGTGTGCGTCCTATGTGTTGGACGATTATTTTGCGCTCCGTTTATGATTTCCGGAGGCGCAAATGCACTGCAGAAGCGAGCTTGCTCGGTTATAAATTCACTGAAGGAACCGAGGTCTGGTCTCGAGTCGTACTTTTCTGTATAAATTCTATACCACTGCGCGCGTATAGAGTTTGGCAGTTTGTCTGTGAGGTGTCGTAGCAGCTCTGCGTTAACGAGGTAATGGTCTCGTTTGAGTGCTCGAAGAGTGACGACGCTTCCCCTCACTTTGCTCGCGAATGTACAAATATCTCTGGGTGCTTCTGTACAGCGTGGCAATCCTCGTAACTTCTCGGTTTCGGCTTGCGCGATTGAATCTGGACGCCCAAATTGTAGCTCCAGTTCTCGCATAATCTCATCTGGTTTAGCATGCCCGATGAGTTCTGAACTGACTGTTTCCAAGGCTCTTCCTTGTAGACTTCTTCGTAGTCTTGCAGTATTTTCTATGTCATTGAAGTAGCCTCGGGTTGTTTCATAAATGGCACGGAACGAAAGCCATTCGGTATGTGCTCCGCTAAAGCTCGGCAGCGTCATTATCGCTTTTGATGCTGCGAAAGTATTCGACGATGCACTCTCTGGTTTTGGTTTGTCAGCGAGTGCGGCTATAGCGGACGTGAGCTCCGATATGAATGGTCGGAGCACCCTGTCTTCATTGCTGACAGGTGCCTGGTTAGGCCTTTTTGTTATGGGATTCTTGGTTGCTTCTTCCGGATAGGGATCCTGGTAGGTGGGCTCTGATACAGCAGGTAGGAGCCCCCTGTCTTCATCAACCTTGGAGTCCTGGCAAGTCTTCTGAGGTACGGGACTCTTCGGTATATTTTCTGCATTGGGATCCTGGTAGGTGAGCTCTGATACAACAGGTAGGAGCTCCCTTTCTTCATCAACCTTCGAATCCTTGTTTGTGAGCTTCATCGACGGCTCACTGAGGTCGACAACCTCCGGGGGTGGCTTTGTGATGTTTTTATTAAGTGGGGCCTCCCCACCGGTGGTTGCGCCTTGCGTTGGCTTTTGCTTGGCTACAGAATTTTCGAGCCAAGATCGGACATACTCACTTTTGGAGTGACCATCCTCATCATAGTCGTCCGATTCATCATCTTCTTCAACCATTTGTAATGAGATCTGTGCGAGTTCCAATTTTATTCTCAGCACTTCCTCACGAGCCTTCAAAACCTTTTTATTTGGCCGAGTGGTCCTCTTTGACCTTGTACTTTTATCGGTGTGGCCCCTTGGTGGCTTTTCGGCGCGGGAATATACCCGGGCTGTTGGCGGTGATGCACAGCGAATGTCATCGTTGCCTTCTATTTGTTTCCTCTGCTTCGGTGTACCAGCTTTAACAACGGCTGGCACTGGCAGGTGTACCCCCCCATCGCAGGGGCAAGCTATCTGTTCTCTCTGCTTCGGTGTACCGGCTTCAACAACGGCTGGCACAGGCAGGAGTACCCCCCCATCGCGGGGGCAAGCTGGCGCCTCAGCGCCTTCTGTTGTGGATGGTGAGCGTGGTGGCATCTGGTGGCGGACGGTGTCGGTATTGTCCGACGGTCCATCATCCAGACCGACAGTCCACGCCATGGTTCCCCTTCCTTGCGAACGCGTGATCGGCATCTTGATTCTGAAAATTCAGCAACTTTAAAACGGTAGTGACTATGTACCTGGTTCCGAAATACTAACGGATTGACGAATCCCGTTCGAATGACCAGCCAATGTGGTCCGGTGTATACGGATGATTCGGCTCAAAGGACCATATGGTCCGGTCGGCAGTACAGGCGGATGAATCCGGCTCGAAGGACCATAAAATGGTCCAGCCGGAAGTACAGGAGGATGAATCCGGCTCGAAGGACCATAAAATGTGCCGGACGGGCGTAACTCTTCGGAGTAAATGTTGTCGAAGATACTCCGCGAGTCGCTCACGTCCTACACCTGTAGGTTCCGGAATCCTCCCACTGCCGTCTTTCACTGCCGTCTCTGCGGTTGCTGCGGATAAACTGTGGACTGAGGTTCAAAATTAAAATGCACGATTATAAATTAAAATAGCAAGGGAGTGGCCAGCGGATCGACTAATTAATTTGTCGCGAGATTTTACACTGTTATTTATTTATCACTATTATATAAAAATGGTTGGTCAACTATGGTTATTCACTATAGGTTGTTCACTATTTATTTTAAAATATTTAATTCAAAAGAGCTGTAGTATAAAAATATCTGTCCGGAGTAGTTGGTTCTTTAACACTATTGACTAGCAGCTATTCATCAACTAAAATTAGTTGAATTTAACACTTGTGTAACTGCGAATATCAGTTATCACTTTTTCCGTCTAGCTAACACTTTTCACTATATGTCACACCGAATTTTCAGTTGTGACCTTTTTCCGCTAGCTAACACTTTTTCACTATATGCCGCACCGAATTTTCAGTTACGACCTTTTTCCGCTAGCTAACACTTTTTTACTATTTGCAACACCGAATTTTCAGTTGCCACTTTTTTCGGCTAGCTAAACACTTTCACTATATATTTCTGCTAGTCACTGCAACTACTACCGGATACTACTGCTGGGCACTGGTAGTTCTTCCTACTACAATATTACAATGTTTCGCCCCCATAAGGTAGACTTCGGCTATACTCTATAGGGAGCCGCTTGCCATTTCCCATTTGCCTCTTTATTTTCAAACATTTTTCTTTATGCAAATGGCACAAATTGCAACATTTTCTATATAATACTAATCTTAATTTTAACATGTTATACATCATTAAATAGACACTTTTGGTCTTCATTAGTACGTGATAAAGGATAATTAATATATTTACATTTAACAAAGTTATTAAGTAAAATGTCCTAAACTTTTACACTAAATGGGCATATTAATTCTTTAATTATCCTATAACTTTTGAATCGTGCTTAATTATACGAAATACTTCTTTATTATAACGATCTATACATCATATGCTAACTAAATATCATATTTACAACTCTTTTCAGATATAAAATATTCTCATTAATTTTTTGCTTAAAACTATTACGCAGTTAATTTAAATTTCCAGAATGTTCTATAGCGCGGCGCGCTGTGATTGGTCGGTTTTTCTTAAACAAAATAAAGTTGTTTATATTAACTATCATTAAACCGACCTTCTATATAGACATATTGAGAGTTGTAAATACATGGTAAAACTATATTAATACATTATTTAGTCAATATTTTCCGTATTTGCACTTTTTAAACAAATCAATATTCTTTAATCACTTTTTCGTTTAAAGTCTTTTTGGCCGTCTCGAACACTAGTTGTATTGGTCCTCGCGGGAATCGTACACTTTTTGTTCCTATGCTATTGAAATCTTACGGCAAGCTACACGACTCTCGTATTTGTTTAACTAGAACTCTGAAAAGAAGTTTTTGTATTGTGGACCACATCTACCTAGTTATTAGTCATCATGCCACGAACTAGTCCATCAAATAAAGATAAAAATCTCCCATCGCAATTTATTTTCAATTAATTACAGCGGACTTGATACTAAATGAAGTTGGCGATATAATTGCTATGACGATAGACACCCAACATATTCAACTAAAGACTTTCTTTCTTAACCACCGTTTTGTATATGTAGAAAGGGTAATTGAGTATAGTACAGAGACTAATTTTATAGTTAGGAATAATAATTAATTCGTTTACACGAACTAATTATCCAACGAGTCGAGGATAAACTAGTAACGGAATACGACAAGCGCACCGTTCCACGTCAGGGCCAAGACTGTCCTAACGGCGACCGCGCCGTCCGTTTTATACAAGCAAAACGAGAGCCACTGCAGGTGCAATGGTGCAGGTGTGCGGAACACGTGTTATTTACAAGAATTCTGTCTAACTGCACCGACGGCTACCGCGCCGCACGTGCAATGGTGCTGGTCCCGTCATATACACAGTTTTGTTAGTCATTTTACTATAAGTGAAAATTACGGTAATTCATCCTTAACATTGCCACCGGTCTGGATATTTTAAGTCTGACAATTTTTGATACTGCAAGAATAGACTTTTTACGTTACTTCTTATTAGTTTATTTAGCAGTAAGTTGATAGCGATGGAAATGATCTGCTACTTCATTACATTATTAATTCAATGAACTGGCCACGACATACTTATATAACAATCTCTATAATAAACTATAATGGTAATTGGAGTTTTGAAATAATTGTAGTTTTAATCGGTTTATTGATAGATAAAAAAACACAAACTAATTTCATGGAAATCTTAGTTTTTGGGTGAATCGTGAATACTACACAGACTGACAAAAGTTCTAAAAACCGCTAATTTGGCTTCAGCGCCATTTAGAATTACCGACAAATATACAGATTTATAATTATATCTTATTCTAATTTACAAAATATTTTCATAATGAAAAATATATTTTCTTTCTTTCTACACAATCACATATCTGGATACCATGTTTTATTAATTGTCTTCGATATAGATACAGAAAAACAGAGTGAACGCAGGACAATGGGGTTTTGCACTCTATAATGGTAAGTCAAAAGGAAATGCTGTGTTAGTCTCTACATTAATGTATGCTAGTGAAAATTGTGTGTGGTAAAAGAAATACGGGAGTGAAATTAATACTGTAGAAATGCGGTCGTTAAGAAGTACGTTAGTGATAACTATTGACAGTGAGGTCGGTAAGAAGTATGATAGTGATGATATGGATTTTTTTATAGATTAAGGTTGACAAACGAGCATACAGTCTACACGATGGTATGTAGATGCTGTGGCCCATTGATATCTACATTTATCCTCGATTACGATTAAAAAAGCAGATGTGTTGTCACCTCTGAGAACTAAAATGATATGCTTCATTTCCAGTAAAAAAGTCTCCTGTTTTCTACATTCACCATACGAAACTCATCAGAATTAAGCCACAGTTTTACGTTGGTATTCTGTGAGAGCGTGGTCCTTCCCCGGTCGAGTCGATCCATTCATGCTACAACTATTAATTGGAATGCCTCATTTCTAGTAAAAACGTGTCCGGTTTTTTAATCTTACCATACTATTTGACGCAGGTATTCTGTGAGAGAGTGGTCCTTCCCCGGTCAAGCCGACCCATTCGTGCTGCAACTGTTAATATAGCTGCAGCGTGGCTCTATACTACGATTATATATAACTGAAACGTGGTAGGTACTTGTAGGCGTGTTGGCAATCACAGTTTTTATTATTTTCAGCTGTTATCAGAAAGATGCTGCTGCCCATCTTCTGCCTCAGTTTCCCTCTGTCGCCTATTATGACACCTACGGAATGATATGAGGTAGTGGAGTCACTGCTATTACTACAATATCATATATTTTTCCATATTATTAACACTTACTTAATTTTTAGTATCGTTGAATGTAACGAAGTTAGCGCCCAAGAAAACTTCGTTGCCATGGCAACGAATTAGTTCAATATATGTTTATCACGCACAGAGATGATCCAGCCGTGAAGCTTACTTTATAATGTCTTTGTGTTTGAAGGTGCGGTAACGCAGTGGTTGAGTTACTGCGGCACTGCGGGCTGCGGGTTCGAATTCTGCTCGGATCAACTGTTGCTACTAGTTATTCCTTGCTTTAATCCTAGTAAAATTTATGAATGTATCCTTATAATACTGTTATATGGTGTGGGGATAACATTTTTTAGGGGAAACCAAAATAATTGGTATATATTACAGTTTGATTAAAATAGCAGCGGATTTTGATTAGTGGATGTAGGTTTGAATTCTTCTTCGTTTATACCGTTGATTCTGCACCTGATCTATCTTTAGTCATGTTAGATTGCTGTCCCATCGGATTATGAGGGTGAAGGAATTGAATGCATACTCGGGCACTATAATCCTATCTTGCACAGATGGCTAATCTCCGTCGAGACTGGCCGCCGTGACCGAGTTCGATCTGGAGAACTTTATTGTTTTTAATTAAGCTGTAAAAATCCACATTCAAACATAAGCCTCTCCTATTGTAAGGAAGGAGGAAGAAAGATGGACATAGCTCATTAGACGCTCCTACCAGTCGCCAATCGCATACACCCGCCGCCATCACTGAGTTTTTTAAATCAAGTTTACCAACATTTATTTGAGCTACGCCCACACTACCTTACCAACTACCGCCCATTTACCGAAATGATTATGGCATTAAATTACTGCCTAAATTACCGCGTGAAGTAGTGGGGTTACATTATAGTTTAGACAATGAACTAGGCGGGAAAAACGACATTTTTCAAGATAGAGCTTGAAGCTGCGGCGGTGTTGTCTTTTATGAGTGTCAGTTACTATTACATAAATCCTTTAAATTTTAACAAAGCGAAACCAACACTTAGAAGAAGATGGTGGATGATATCTTATACGTGGTAGAGCGATGCTGCAGCTATATTAGTAGTAAGGTACGTGAGGGTAATATCGTCACCTTAAGCTTTGCCGCCTTATAAAACCAAAACTAGGAGGTGGACAGAGACAAATACACAATGTCGTATACTCTAACTAATATAGAAAAAAATCACAAACAAGCCTCGGCAATAATTAGCAACACTTCGAAAAATCAACTTAAAAAAACTAACTATAGTACGTGAGGGTAATATGGTCATCCGGTTAATATGGTCACTTTCTTATAACTCAAAAACTACAGCGTCGTTTTCATAGAACGCACTGTGATACGATAGTTCTTGATCAGTCTATCAAATAATAAAGGGTCAAAAAGGTGCTCCTTGATCGACGCCATTTTGACAGTTGATATTATTGTAAATATATTAGTCGATTTTTGTATTGTGTAGTGTAGTTAGTTTTTTTAAGTAGAATTTTCGAAGTGTTCCTTATTGTTTCCAAAGCTTGTTTGCAATTATTTTTTCTTAATATATTAGTTATAGTATACGACTTTGTATTTTTGTCTCTGTTCTCCTCCTAATTTTGGTTTTATAGGGCGATAAAGCTTAAGGATACCATATTACCCGCACGTACTTACTATAATATCAACTGTCAAAATGGCGGCGATAAAGCGGCGGCCATTTGACTCTTTATTATTTGAATGACTGATGAAGAGCTATGGTATCACAAAGCCATCTATGCAGACAAGGCTGTAGTTTTTGAGTTATAAGAAAGTGACCATATTAACCGGATGACCATATTACCCTCACGTACTATATAGTTGTAGCACGAATGGGTCGGCTCCACCGGGGAAGGACCACGCTCTCACAGAATACCAGAGTAAAATAGCAGCTTAAAACTGCTGTGTTTCATATGGTGAGTGTAGAGAACCGGAGACCCTTTTTACTAGAAAAGAGGCATTCCATCTTAGTCCTCACGGGTGACAACGCATCTGCATTTTGATTCGCAAGCGAGGATAGATGTAGATGTCTATAGGCTACAGCAACCACTTACCATCAGGTGGACTGTGTGCTCGTTTGTCACCCTATGCTATAAAAAAATGATGAAAATGGATAGAAAGCGTAATACGTTAGTCTTTATTCCGTTGAACTCATGCCGCACACGGAACAAACTGTAGTGTGGCCAATTGACGCAAAAATAAGCGTGGTAACCGTCTTTGATATGCGAAAATAAACGGCACTGGAGCTATTTCCTACAGTCGTATGCCAAAGATACATAGATAACTCTTTATTGCATTGAAACAAAGTGGTCACAAAAATGGAAAACTCATGAACTACAAATGGTGGCCATATCACTTTAAGCGATTCGTAAAACGACATTGTAATTTTATATTTTGACGGATAGGTGCAACGTACTATATAAAATAAACTGAGGAGAAAAAACCTATTATTAAATAACATTTATATAAATATATGAATTATATTTATAATAAATATGCCATATTGAATGACATTGTAAAATTATGGCAATAAATCGTGGCAACACCTAGGTGTTGTTTCAATTATTACCATAATTATTGCCACATCACGGCAGTGTGGCCGTAGCTTAACACTAACACACGATATTTTTTATAGGATAGGGTGACAAACGAGCACACAGTCCACCTGGTGATAAGTGGTTGCTGTGACCCATAGACATCTACATCATAGATGGAATACCTCTTTTCCAGTAAAAAGGGTCTCCGGTTCTCTACACTCACCACACGAAACAGTACCGTTAAGTTGCTATTTTATGCTGGTATTCTGTGAGAACGTGGTCCTGCCCCGGTGGAGCCGACTCATTCGTGCTACAACTATACTACTAATATAGCTGCAGCATGGCTCTACCACGTAAAGAGTAGTATTACATAAGTATTATACGATCACTTAAAGTAATTACAAAAGTGCTACAATTACTTAAAGGTAAACTCCACATGCTAATAAGCAATACAATACATAAACTGAAAACACTGAATTGATCATCAACAAACATTAAAAAATATATGTTATAGAAAGAATATTGCTACATAAAATCAAGAAGCACTTACCTTTACAACCTATTAAAGTCCACTGCTGAACATAGGCCTCCCCCATAGATTGCATCATAGGGGGATATTTGCCATAGCTCACCTCTCTGTGGGTCATGTGCTCCTGGTAGATTATCGTCTATACATCTATCCATTACAGCCCAAGCACAGCTGAACATAGGCCTCCCCATAGATTGCCTCATAGGGGGATATTTGTCATAGCTCACCTCTCTGTGGGTCATGTGCTCCTGGTAGATTATCTTCTATACATCTATCCATTACAGCCCAAGCACAGCTGAACATAGGCCTCCCCCATAGATTGCCTCATAGGGGGATATTTGCCATAGCTCACCTCTCTGTGGGTCATGTGCTCCTGGTAGATTATCTTCTATACATCTATCCATTACAGCCCAAGGACAGCTGAACATAGGCCTCCCCATAGATTGCCTCATAGGGGGATATTTGTCATAGCTCACCTCTCTGTGGGTCATGTGCTCCTGGTAGATTATCTTCTATACATCTATCCATTACAGCCCAAGCACAGCTGAACATAGGCCTCCCCCATAGATTGCCTCATAGGGAGATATTTGCCATAGCTTAGCTCTCTGTGGGTCATGTGCTCCTGGTAGATTATCTTCTATACATCTATCCATTACAGCCCAAGTACAGCTGAACATAGGCCTCCCCCATAGATTGCCTCATAAGGAGATATTTGCCATAGCTTAGCTCTCTGAGGGTCATGTGCTTCTGGTAGATTATCTTCTATACATCTATCCATTACGGCCCAAGTACAGCTGAACATAGGCCTCCCCCATAGATTGTCTCATAGGGCGTAGGTATGTTTGCCATAGTTTCCACGCTTGGCGAGCGGCTTGGCAACTGCAGTTTTTTTTATATTTAGTCGTTATTAGAAATTAGGCTGCTGCCCATCGCCTGATTTGTTTTCAACTCTTGAGACACCCACAGGATGATACGGGGTAGTGGATGTTCCTACACCACCACTACTACTAATCAATTAAATCGCTCCTGTAAAATAGCATCACGCTACTAGCACTGCTACCGAGCCTGGGCTAATGCATCAACGGCCGGGGATGTAAACACTAGCGCTCTTAGAAAGAAGAAGTATAATTCCGCTTCCAAGTCATTGCCAAGGCAAGGTCAGAGCACATCGGTAGAATTGGCGAAAAGCTATTTCGCCTTCTTTCGGGAACCCGTGCATTCTGGTCTCTCGCCAATGCTGTCCAAGGGAATTTCTGTAAGCCAACCCTTCCAACTCTTTTACGGACAGGTGAGTCAAAGTAAATGTCGATTTGATCACTGAATAGAATCTGGTATAAGGTGATTTTTTCCAAGACGGTTCTTCTTAATGGTAGACTAATAGACAATAGAGCTGCGGGGTAATCTTTAAGGTATACGAAACTTAAAAAGTGCACTTAAACTAAATATTCTTGTTCCTGAGGCTATAGAAGTCCACTGCTGGATATAGGAATCTCCCGTTGTACGGAAAATTCGCCTTAATATATTTGACAGGCGGATAGAAGACCGCAGAACCAGACGTAACAATACTTTGACTGTTGTACCCGTCGTCAGACTGGTCAGACTGGCAGTCCCCTTAATGGAAAGTTGATGTTGTGGCCCATAGACACCTTTTATCCTCAACAAAAATTAAAATATAGAGTCGTTCTCACTCCTGAATAGAATTAAAATTGGAGTGCACCATCTAGGATTGCCAACCGTACTATAATATAGAGTATTGTATTATATTTCGTGTCTGCGTACTTTATACTGTTGAAGAATTATATAGTACGCAAAAATTCTATATTTACAACACTGAAACCTAACAAATAAATCCCTAATTATAATAATTTATAAACGCTTTTTATCATTTTAGACACAATATTATTATAATGCAAGAAATGCATAAAAATATATTTTTTTAAATAAATTAGTAACTAATATATCTATGTCTATTTTTTTCTTTTTCCATAAAGCACTATATTACTGAGTAAGTGGCGTAAATATGAGTCTCTGAGAGACGACTAGATATTTGTGCCATTTGTTGTAGAAACTATCGGTCCGTGGGGTCCACGTGCGTTGAAGTTCCTAAAGGAGCTCCATCCGCGGCTGGTCGTTGCTGCTGGTGATAAGAGGGCTGGTTTTTTTTCTCGCTCAAAGGCTATGGCCATTCAGCGGGGAAACGCAGCCAGCGTTCTTGGCATGATACCGCGGGGAGTAGGACTATATGATAATTAAGTTTCTAGATTTAAAAGTATTTAAACAAGCCTTTTGTTATGTTTAAGTGATAACTATATTTTTGAAGTGAACTTTTGTAGCTTATTTTAATAAAATACTATATTTCGCCGAAGAAATATTGGCAACCCTAGCACCATTAGTGAACCATGGATGGGGCAGCACGTCACCCGTTATAAGATAAATCTTCTCGCATATCCTCTACAAAGCCTGCCATCGGTTCGCGTATCCTACTCTGAGAAATCCTGATGTATATCAAAGGTCACGCTCTCACGGAATACCAGCGTAAAATAGCAGCTTAATGTTGCTCTGTTTTGTATGGTGAATGTGGAGTCTATTACCATCAGCGATTTTTCCGGACCAATACGACTCAGCGACCTTCAAGAAAAGAGTCTACTCCTTTTTAAAAGGCCGGCAACGCATCAGCAATTCCCCTGGGTCCTCTGGTGCTGCAGTTGTTCATAGGCTGAGCCGCATGCTCGTTTCCCCCTTCTCCTATAAAAAAAAGAATCGAAGACCCTTTTTACTGGATAATGCACCTGCATTTTGATTCTTAAGCGATAATCGATATAGGTAGGTGTCTATGGGCACTGCACAAACTCAGTAATTCATGCAGAGGGTAATGTACTGAATGCCTCGTTGGTCTAGTGGTTATAGTAGTGCGAATGTTGATCATGATGTCCCGGGTTTGAATCCCGAGTCGGAAAAAACAGGTATAGAGCTTTTCTATCAAGAAATTCTCAGAAGTGGCCCGGCGTCAGGAAGATGGCGATGTTTCACTCCCGTACCTCGGAAAGCAGGTAAAGCCGTTGGTCCTGCGCCTGATCTCTCTCCGGTCGTGTCGGCTTACCGTCTCATCGGACTATGAAACTGAGCGAATAAAGAATGCACCTGTGCTTGCCCATACCCTTTGGCATTATAATCCTGTCCTGCCCCGATGGCTAGTCTCCGTTGGGCCTGGCCGCCGTGACCGAAATTTGGTCTGGAGGACATTATTATTACATATATAATAATAATTATTATTACATATATAATAATAATTATTATTAATGTACTTTACGGAAAATATACAAGGTATGTCAATGTCAAATTGACTTTTTTTTTTAAATATTTTAAATTTAGCAAAGACTCCCTAGAAAGGGAAAGGACTACGCTGCTGCTATGTTAAGGCTGCAGCTCAAATGGGCCAGCTCGACCACCACTACCAACGTAAAATAGCAGTATAATGCAGCTATTATGAGTTAGAGAACCGGCGACCCTTTTGACTCTCTCTTTTGACAATCTCGATTATGGACATGTTTTAACTAAAACATATTAGTTAAAACATGTCAATAATTAAACATGTTAATTAGTCTCGTTTTCAAGTTTTGAGGTATACCTGACGAGAAGATGATATAATTTCCCGAATGCTGCCCAACCGAGTTGAATCCGTCGATTGCCCTCTCGGTCGAAGTTGGACTTACCTAGTCAGACTATTTGTCCCAGGTAAACATACTCGTCAACAACTTCGAGCTTGGTGTTCCCAACAACTACCGGCATAGATGTGACATGGACATTAAACATGATCTTTGTTTTGTCCATGTTCATCTTAAGACCTATCCGTTGGGAAACACTATTGAGGTCATTGAGCATAGTGCTTAGGTCCTCCAGCGATTCTGCCATAAGGACTATATCGTCGGCAAATCGAAGGTGAGTGATGTATTCGCCATTGATGTTGATACCGTATCCTTTCTAGTCCAGAAGCTTGAAAACGTCTTCTAATACAGCGGTGAAGAGTTTCGGGGATATGACGTCACCCTGTCTTACACCTCTCTGCAATTGGATAGCTTTCGTACTCTGGTTCTGTACTCGGATAGCCACCGTAGCCTTACTGTACAAGCACTTCAACACTTCGTTATACCGTTAATTCACTTGGCACCGCTGAAGGGACTGCAGCACCGTCCAAATTTCGACGGAATCAAAGGCTTTCTCATAGTCCACATACGCCAGACATAGTGGCAAATTGTACTCCTCGGACTTCTGTACAATTTGCCGAAGGGTATGTATGTGGTCTATGGTGCCAAAGCCTTTTCGGAAAAGCATATTCGGGACGCTGGAAGTCGTCAAGTCTGCGCGCGGGACGATTCCTAATGACTCTCGAAAACAGCACGTAGACGCGGCTCAGAAGGGAAATCGGTCTGTAGTTCTTCAAGAGAGCGTTGTTGCCTTTCTTGAAGAACAAGTCCACCGCACTTCTGCTCCACGCGTCCGGTGTAATGCCACCATGGAGGACGGAATTAAAGAGCTTCTGAAGGACTTCTGAAAGCGGATGGAAAACCGGTGTTTTCCATCCGCTTTCAGATCCTCGCCTGGGGCCTTGCCGTTTTAAAGGTGCTGGAGAGCCATTCTAATCTCGCTCAGACTGATATCTGGGATATCATCGGAATAATGTCGGATAAGACTCGCTCTTGGATCGTTACTCATACTTGCGTGCGGCTCCAACGATGACGTGTACAGCTGCCCATAGAACCTCTCAATCTCACTCATAATCTCAGGTGCCCCGGAAACGATGTTACCACACTCGGTCTTCAGCTTTGACAGTTGGCTCTTTCTGACAGATCTCTGGCAAAGCCTTTGGAGCCTTGGCTCCGCTCGATCGCTTCTTCAATACGAGCTGTATTGAAGTTGCGTAAGTCCCGCCGTATGCATTTGGAGATCTGTCTGTTCAGTTGCCTGTATGCTGTCAAATCTGTTGAAGAATGTAGCTTCATCTCCCGTCTAACAGCCATGAGATTAAGAGTGTGATCGGAGAGTTTTTGGGTTCTTCTGCGGCGGGTCTTGCAGAACTTAGCTCCGACCGCATGGACAGTTTCCACGAGCTTGTCATTCAAATCGTCCACTTCATTGCAGTCTTCTAGGCACTGAAAACGGTTTTGTAACTCGAGCTGAAAGGTTTCGGGACTTTGGATTAGAGCACGAGGGGGA
Organism: Parnassius glacialis; assembly: GCA_033319125.1. Classification (NCBI taxonomy): domain Eukaryota; kingdom Metazoa; phylum Arthropoda; class Insecta; order Lepidoptera; family Papilionidae; genus Parnassius; species Parnassius glacialis. Next base: position 56,252,650 of record JAVANC010000004.1, read on the forward strand.
CTGAGCGTTGACTTCATCAGACGAGACCTCTCCAACTTAACATTTAAGTTCAGTGTGCCTCCTACCATTCGGTGATCGCTGCCGGTTTTCACCCTCGCGATCACTGAGACATCACAGTTGTCGTCTGGTCGTCATAATGAAGTCAATCTCATTTTTTGTCGAACTGTCGGGGCTCGACTAGGTGCACTTCCTGTGGGGCCGCTTCTGGAAGAAAGAGTTCATCATAAAGAGTTCTCCATGAAGTCGGCCAGCTGCTGGCCCGTTGGGTTCCGTTGCCCTATTCCAAATTTCCCCACTTTCAGCTCACCGTTCTCTCTTGTGCCTAGTTTTGCATTGAAGTCTCCCATTAACACCGTATATTGGGTTTTGGAGGAATGCATGGCTCTAAAGATATCCTCATACATTTCCTCCACCTCCTCATCGGGGTGTGCCGAAGTTGGTGCGTAAACCTGTATGACCTTCAGCGAATACCGTTTGGTGATTCTGAGTATAAGGTACGCAACCCTCGTAGACACACTCTCAATCCTTACAACGTTGTTAACTAGAGACTCGTGGACGATAAATCCGACACCTCCTTGGGAAAGATAGTCGCCCTCCCGGTAATAGAGCAAGTTGCCGGATTCGAGGATTACCGTGTCCTCCCCCTCTCTTCGGACTTCGGATAATCCTATAATATGCCAGCGTAACTTGTCTATCTCTTCTTCTAGCTCCACAATCTTCTCGTCAGTCCTCAGGGTGCGTGCGTTGTATGTTGCCAGGTCGAGTCGTCGTAGGTGGCAACCGAACCTCCACCGGAAATTCTTAGCACCCCCTGCCCCGCCGTTACCATGGTCGCCACCGTAGCCAGGAATAGCGGGGCAGCCGGGGACTGGGGGCCGTCTCTTCGTAACTTTCATCATGGGGGGTATATTGCCATAGATGCCACGGTTGGCGAGCGGGTCGATAACCGCAGTTTTTTTATTGTATTTTTGCCGTTACCAGGAAGATGCTGCTGCTCATCTTTTGCCTGTTTCCCTTTGTCACCTTTTACGACACCCACGGGAAGATATGGGGTAGTGGATATTCTTAACCGCCACTACACGGTATATAAAGTGTTATCATTATATTACATGAGTAAAAACCGTAGGGATAAGGTGATTGCATCTATAAGCTGTTTCTTAAATGAATTTTATAATAATTAAATGTAGGTAGAGTACTACATAATATTGTAAAATTTTAGTTTATAATTCAAAATTTTGTACAACTGACTTCAATATAAATTATTAAGTATAACTCAAAAACTGTTGGTCAGACCTTGATCAAATTTATATGGGACCATATGAGACACACCAGCTTTCAAGTAAAAAAGAATCATCGAAATTGGTTTACCCAGTAAAAAGTTATCAGGTACCGTCTTCTTTTTGAAGTCTGTAGAAAAGAAGGCCACTGGGTTTCTTGCTAGTTCTTCCCAGAGCTGTGGAATCCGTATCATTGATAAAATTAAAATAATTACTTTCAATAATTATTATTTACAATTTACATTAAATAAAAAGCATTATATTCCATCAAGTAAAGCATATAGCAGTAATAATGCTGACTAAATTAAATTTCTCTATTAATATTCCTGAAATGCGGTACAGAACCGCGCGGAATCCTAGTGCTTCACATTGAAGGGACGGCCTTTAGTCATAAGTGTAGTAAGAGAGGAAAATGCGATTCACTGCGGGCGGGAGTGAGATGGTAGTAGAAATTAAGGACCTCTTTCCGCGGTCACTTAGCAGATGGGTGTAAGTGATTTTTTTTGAGTGTCAATACGTCGTTAATAATTATTTATAATTTATCTATTATCATTATAGCCTATCAAAGTCTACAGCTAAACATAGGCTTCCCCCATATATTGCTCCAAAGGGGAGGATGGGGGGAACAATAAGGGGGAGGTAGAATAGGTTTTTGTTTTAATTTTTATAGGAATAGGGTGACAAACGAGCAAACAGTCCACCTGATGCTAAGTGGTTGCTGTGACCCATAGACATCTATATTTATTCTCGTTTGCGAATCAAAATGCAGATGCGTTGTCACCCGTGAGGACTAAGTTGGAATGCCTCATTACCAGTAAAAAGGGTCTCTGGTTCTCTACACTCACCATACGAAACACAGCAGTGTTAAACCGCTATTTTACGCTTGTATTCTGTGAGAGCGTGGTCCTTCCCCGGTCGAGTCGACCCATTCGTGCTACAACTATACTACTAATATAACTGCAGCATGGCTCTACCATGTATAAAATTATATACACGTATATTGTGTCGGGATTCATACAAAGTATATAATATTGTGACAATATAAATACAGAAGAGTTGCCAGTAATTCATAAGTTATCTAGACCTAAAAAATCTGAGGTCTTAAGAAGTCTGTACCCACCTTTAAGAAAATTACAGTCTTCTATATTCATATTTTGAGTAAACGCTGCATATAAGAGGTTTCTGGAGGCTTACTTTAAGCTGAGACTTAGCTTTGGAGGCGGCCTAATGCTCCTCTTGCTTCGTGGTCTAGATTCTCGCTAGCCTTCTGTGATCTAAATTGTCAACTCGACTCAAACCCCTAGAGAGCATACTCGAAATCATAGAGCAGAGTTCGTACTCTGCTCTATGATTATGCTCTACGAACTACACCGTTTTTAATTACGCTACCACTACGGCTATTCAATTAAAAAAAAATTACAAATTTTAAAATTAGTCCAGAACACAGTTGCGTCCTTCTCCATCAATATCGTATAGCGCACTTTCAGCGGGAACTTATCGAAAACCTGTAGCTTTTAACGCTAACGACAAATCAATTTAAACCGCAACTACTTCGACTTACAGCGCATTTTCCCGTATACGTTCGCGTTTTACAGGACATTTATAGTCTGTATTCAAAAGCAAACTATACGGTTATGAACACAAGTTTGATATTTCAATGTCTAGGAGACGACATGTAATGATTGTCCAAGATACCTTGGCCGATTTCTCCCCTCTTGCGATGACGTGAGTGCTGTTATCATAGGGGTGTCGAACATATATATCATGGTTCAACACTTCCTGGACGCATTTGAAGTCTGATTTTCGAATTAGAAATTCTGCGTGCTGAAGCTCAGTCAGTTTTCAGGAGGACCGGAGGCGAGACGTCCCTTTGCATTAGAATTTATTTTAGCTGATATTAAATTTATTTTAAATTTTATTGAAGAGAATGGGAGGTGACTTCAGCTGGTTTATATAGAGTAAGTAATTTTCACTTCTAAAACTAATAAAAAAAGATTTGAATGACAAAGAAATAAATTATTATGTGCGTTTTCTTTGCAAAGCGGTAATTGAAATTCCTTAAATATTTTTATTAATTTAAAGCAGCACATCGAAACGAATTTTATTATAATCAATAAATACATAATATTCATTTGTTAGAGTAGTTTGTTAAAGTACTATAATTAAAAATGTATAAATATATTTATATTTTATGATGTATGTATAGAATATCTTCTATATATATTCTGGTTTATTCGAACTTCTTTACCTTTTTCTCATTATTAGTTTACTTTTGCTGCACTACCTCCCATATGTTTATCTCTGCTTAGCCTAATGGTTGACTGGAAGAGTCCGCCATATGTGCGATTTTTATTTTGTGCATAAAAGTTTAAATAAATAAATATAAATTGTAAATAAATTTTAATAATAATTTTTTTTCTAAGACTTAAATTATATTGCGATAAAGCAGTAGTCTTATTGGCTATGGTTATATGCGCTTTAGTGTCACAGTAGCTAGTTACGGGAAGAAGTCAAGTTCGATTCCAGCTGGCACTACGAGTAATGTTTTTTCTTAAAACTTTACCCTCACAGTAGGCTTTTCTCCTATATCGTAGACTGTCTACGTATGTAAGTATCGCTAGGAAACACATCCAGATCCGGAACAATTATTTGTAAAAACACTTGCTCTGTGCGGGATTCGAACTCGCGGTCCTCTGCGCCGCAACTCAAAGCTAAAGTACTGCGCCACGAAGTCGGTACAAAGACGTGGTATCGGTCGTATAATGTATCGGAAAATTTCCAGCTCCATGACGCAATGAGTGAGGGCCGCAGGTTAGAATCCCGCACGGAACAAGTTCGCGGCCAGATATTAGTCCTTGTGTAAGTAAACTTAAGTAACGTAAGTTTTTTGACGTATTAATCCCTAACTTCAGAAGCTATTATGTGGCTTTTTTAATGTTTTTTAGTTTTTCTACCGACTTCAAAAAGGTGAGGGTACTCAATTCGACTGTATGTTTTTTTTACGTGTGTTACCTCATTACTTTTTTCTGGGTTAACCGATTTCGATGATTCTTTTATTTTATTTTAAAGCTGGTGATTCTCATGTAATTCCGTATATATTTTATCAAGATCTGATCAATAGTTTTTGAGTTATTCTGAATAGTGTTTAATGAAGTTGGTTGTACGAATTTTTAAATTTTAATTATAAAATATTGTTTTTACTTTTCAAGGTTAATTATTTTACCATTTTGTGTGGTCTGCGGTATATCAAAAGTTAAATATTACAACTAGAATGTGGTTTAAATAGGTACATTAAAATCTTCCACACCATTTTCCACCCTTAGTATTAAAAGTTTTTGTTTAATTTTTCTTTAGTCAGGGTGATAAGCGAGCACACAGTGCATAGACATCTATATATATCCTCAACAAAGTATAAAAAACAGATGCGTTGTCACCCCTGGGGACTAAGATGGAATGTCTAGTTTGCAGTAAAGCAGGTCCCCTTAAAAATTTTATTTGATGTATGTAGAAACACTCACCATACGAAACTCAGCAGTGCTATTTTACGCTGGTATTCTGTGAGAGCGTGGTCCTTCCCCGGTCGAGCCGACCCATTAGTGCTACAGCTTTTGACAGGGTAGAGCCACGCGGCAACTTTTGCTGTCGCACGGATGGGCGGGCTCAAACCGGGGTGGTACCACGACCTCACAGAAAACCAGCGTGAAGTAGAGGTTTACCTCTGCGTTTCGCTCGGTGAGTGCAGGTGGCCGGAGGCCCTTTTTACTGGAAATGAGGCATTCCATCTTAGTCCCCACGGGTGACAACGTATCTACATTTTGATTGGTAATAGAGGATAGATGTAGATGTCTATGGGCCGCAGCAACCACATACCATCAGGTGGACTGTGTGCTCGTTTGTCACCCTTATCCTATAAAAAATCTATAATATAGCTGCAGCATGGATCTATCAAGTATTTCATGTTCATCCATTTAATAAAAATAAATAGGTTTAGTCGTTTTTGAGAAATCGGTGAACACACGTAAAAAAAACATGTGCGTCGACTATAGAACCTTCTCGTATTTTAGATTAAGTTAAATATAACAATAATAGGTATCTATACAAATAAATAAAATTGGAGAGCTTTTTACTAAATGCATATGATCTTATATCGTCTATTTGTTTGTTCCGCCTAATCTCCGAAATAGCTGGACCGATTTTGATAGATAGCTGATTTTAAAAGGAGTAACTTAGACTAATTTTATTTTAGGAAAAGAATTAGGCTACCACAAAATAGTTAAAAGCCATCGCGGGAAAAGTTAGTATCTAATAAATGACAATAATCCCTGAGAATGAGGTGATTGCAACTATGTTGTTTCTAGATGTTTAAAATTTAAAGTCTTTATTTAAAATCAATTGTAAATTTTACACCAAACAGATAATAAAGCGAATAATAAAAAAAACATGCGTGAGTGACGTGGAAAACTCGGTTGCAACGAAGTTACTTTCGTAGTACATTATTATTGGCATACGTATGATACTATTGATTAACAAATACAAATAAATGAATTACTAGCGTTTATTAAAATGGAGCGTCATTTAAAATAAAATAATATTTCTTTCATGACAAGATAAGAAGAAGTGCGAGGGAGATGGATATTATTCCATCTCGCTTCCTTATAGCCGCCAAGACCGTCTACACCGTCAACACTACGTTAGCAGAGGTCGTGACGGAAATTTTTTACACTTTTTCTCGCCTAGCCGCCATCCGCCAAATTGCTATCGTGCGATAAAGTACATCGTTCCAAAACGTGGTAGGTATAAAAGGCTACAGGTGTAACACGCGTGATAAGATAAAATGTCGCATAAAGATAAATCCATTTTATTCATCCATTGCAATCTATAAATGCCATAGAACAAGCCTCTCCATAGATTGCCACATAGAGGAATTTTGCCATAAATGCCACGTTTGGGAGGCGGGTTGCCAAACGCAGTTTTTTATAATTTTGTATCATAAGGGCGACAAAAGGAAATGAAATTGGGGATGTGCAGCATTGACTTCTTGGTCACAGCTCAAAATTAATTCTGATGTGTTTCGTATGATGAGTGTAGAGAAACGGAGACCCTTTTTACTGGAAACGAAGCATTCCATCTTAGTCCTCACGGCTGACAACGCATCTGCATTTTGATTCTTTATTGAGAATAGATGTGAATGTCTATGGGTGACAGCAACCACTACCATCAGGTGGACTGTGTGCTTGTTTGTCACCCTACCCTATAAAAAAGAAACAAGTTTTTAAGGACACCTATTTGCTTTTTTATTTATTTTGAACTTTTATACGTGGTAGAGCCATGCTGCAGCTATATTAGTAGTATAGTTGTAGCACGAATGGGCCGCCTCGACCGGGGAAGGACCACGCTCTCACAGAATACCAGCGTAAAATAGCAGCGTAACACTGCTGTGTTTCGTTTGGTGCGTGTAGAGAACCGGAGACCATTTTTACTGGAATAGAGGCATTCCATCTTAGTCCTCACGGGTGACAACGCATCTGCATTTTGATTCGCAAACGAGGATAAATATAGATGTCTATGGGCCACAGCAACCACTTACCATCAGGTGGACTATGTGCTCGTTTGTCACCCTATCCTGTAAAAAAAACCTATCTGCATTTTTTCGGAATGATTTATTTTTCTTTCTAAGCGCTTACCTGGCTTACCTGTATTATGTTGTTTTGAGTTAATAATGCCAATTTATTAAAACAAATGGCCAAATTAATATTTCTTTTTTTCTTTCTTTCAATTGTGCCTACAGGTTTGACATTTTAAATCTTAAGTAAATTAATGATAATATATTTTACCGAATTAACCGTAATTAGTTGGTAAATTATTCATTTTATATAAGAAACAGAAAATATTTGTAAATGTATCCATTAGCACATACACCTGAGATACAGGTTTATCCTAGTTCAGGTGCCTGTTACTGTAGACTATTTTAAATTAAGACATTTATTGAATTAATTGTACAGTTTCTTGAAATAAATTATTATTGAAAATAATTATTATATTTCTATGCTAATAATTCATGTCGTAATACTGTACGTTACTTTTACGTCTAAAAATCCATTTCAAATAATTTAGACTTTAAACGTGTGTCACGTATGGAGGGACTTTATGGCTTTTGTTAGATACTTGGTGTTATAGTGCTTTCAATTATAGGAGAGGGCTTAAAGCGAAGTAGCTCTGGTTTAAGTGGGTCGTAATTCTCTAGCCACTGGGTGCGATAAAAAATCGCACCCTAACAATAAGGAGCTCAAGATTTTCTTAGTTATACTACGTAAGCCATGATAAGCTCTCGCTGTAAATATCGCAGTACGCGTCCAACCTGGGTTCGAAACCCACTGGCGCCAATGAAATGTTACAATTTTAAGTGCTGATTTACTATGTGTTCTACGGTGAAGCAAAACATCGTGAAGAAACCTTCACGTCTTACAACCTAAAAAAGATATTTCAAATATTTGTGAAGTCCACCATCACACATTGAAACAGTGGGCCGAAGTTTTCCTAGCCCTAGAAAACCTTTATAGGAATGAGATGAGGGCTGTGCCCAGGAGTGGGGCGTAGTAGGTTGTAACTTGAACTACGTATGGATCAACTATGCGTCTGGGTTCCTAGGTTCGATTCTAATTTCGGCTCTTTACTGGCACCAACTGAATATCACACTCTATGTTAATGACATGTGCAACATATTCACTGAGGGTTTCGTAATAATTTAGTAGATGATACGTTTTAACTCATCATGACATAACTGTAGCGCAAAAAATAATAAAATTCGATTTTGCAATTTGAAATTTGTTATGCAGATGGGCATAGGATGAAAACGTAACAAACAATATTGGTTAATATAATTTTGGCGGGAAATTCAATTGTTCAATTGTCGTGTCAATTGTTTTATTCACATGTTGATGCTCGTTATTCGTCGCAAAAATGGAATTAACGCGAAAAGATTTTATTACGATATTTTTTTATGATTTTAAAAGTTCACTTTCTCCGCAAGATTACACTGCTCGTTTTTGAAATGATTTTATGTGGGAAGCGCTTAATTTGAACACCGTAAGGCGTTATTTTTTTTGCGCCCAGAAGCAATTGATAAGGGCTACCCCATTAACGCGAGGAGGTGGTGAATGCTTTATGCATACCACGACTGTCGGCTGTCGTGGTTATGTGGGACTCACTGTGACTAACCTAACCTAACCACCCTAAGTGTACCCACTAAACACCACCTGGGGGGACTAGCATTGGCTTATTTTGGGAAAAGAGGGCGCAGGCGGCTACGAGCTACTAAGGCAAATTTAAGAAGAGTCGGCCTGAGCCGCCAGGAGGCAGTTCAGGTCGGTTGAAAGTTTGTTTCGCGAGTCCGAGAGAGAGTCTCTCTGCCTGTGGACTCGATAGCGAGAGGGGGTGGGGCTGCATAAGTAGCTGCCTCACGAATGAAACGATTGGAGTGAAACTCTGAGGCTTTGAAGAAGTTCTCAGAGAGTGTTTTAAGAAATAGTTGAATTGTAGGGAGCTCTAAGTCCGGAGGTGGTATCAGGGTGCGTTCGTAGCTCGACGACAGAAGAGGTTTTGAACTCTTTGGAGTTCATTAATGACTTTGGGGGTAAGGCGTTGGTGCACAAAATTTGATCGTGGCCGAGCTTCTCTCTGTGATGAAATTCGTGAAGGTCAACCGTCAACTGCGATCACTGAAGAATACATGACTATGTATTGTATGTCAAGTGAATAATTGGAGAAAACCGGTGCATCACCTATGATAAAATTCGGAGACATTTAGGAATTGGTATGAGCTAAATAAAAAAAAATACATCAGTATTTGAAAGTTCACTTTGTGACGCTGGATTCTAAATGAACTCATCCGAGAACACAAATGTAAAAGAAAATGTTGTTAAATGATCTCATCCAAGAACACAAATGTAAAAGAAAATGTTGTTAAATATGATCACGAATGTCGAAATGACCTTGTGACAGTGTGTTTGACTTTTCAACACTCTTATACGCTTCTAAAAGAACTCTAAGTTCTATGCGTGTTGGTGTATTGATGTTCATAACGCTTGTGTACTGCTTGGGATCCTGCATACAGACCAGACCTCGAAAATGCGTTTCTTCATTTAAAAAAAAAATTTGAGAACAAATAGAGATGCCGAGCCAGAAGAGGCCGTGACAGCTTTCAACCAGAACGTGAAAAAGATGCCCACAGACCAATGTTCCTTATGTTTTCAAAAATGGTTTAAACAAATGAAAAAATGATTATTACGAAATGGAGTATAATGGGGAAGCAGTAAATTATGTATTAGTTGACATATAAATTGTTTTATTTATGAGTTACGCAAAACTTGCTGTGTACGTACATTTAAGCAGCACTGGGCATCATTGAGTACCGTGAAGTAGCGGTGTAAGAATATCCACTGTCCCATATCACCCCGTGGGCGTCGCAAGAGGCGACAGAGGCAAATAAATCTCCTAATTTGTTTCCCTCTGTCTAATTTAATATAGTATGTATTACTTGTTAAATACATTGCGTTTTCATGCGATGGCCAAGTTAATCTATTTACTTAAAACATAAAAGATTTTTAATATTGATATGGTCACTGTAAGATGTTGCTAGGTTAGGAAATTACGTAATAACTTGAGACAGAAGGATCCTTAAGTAGGGACTGAATAAATGAACCCACTTGGTATTACATGGATCTCACAACTTTTTACGGTAGAAGAACTGAGTTGCGAGACTTGTTTTTTTTTTACAAGTTATGTTTGTGATGGCATCTTATTTCTTTTTGTTGATAGTCCTACTTTTTTTTCCTTTCCGGTACCATCTACTTGTTGAATACCAACTACGAATTTTCTTAAAGCCCACTCCCTGTCTTATGAGCTTTTCTTATTTTTGTAGGTAGTCGTCCTCTTTTTCTTTTCCGGTACTTCTTCTGCAGCTTCAGCTACAGGTTTTCTCAAAGCCCACTCCCTGTCTCTATGGGTTTATCTCGGAGGCTTTAATGTTACAATTTTTGACAAGTCTGAACGGTAAACTGACTGATACAATTTTGATACGATTTTAAATAAAACGTGGTTTATGTGTATACCTGCGATATCGCAGTAAAATTCTAAAGTTGCCTGAAAGAAACTGGCCGCCTTTCTGTGACAGACGGGAAGCGTGGAAACCGCGGCGCGTGCAAGCCACCTCCGCTGGCCGCAGTTATGATTCTTTCTTTCATGGAAATTTCGGGAAATTTAGTCTACTTCATAGTTTGTGGGATTTTGGTATAACTTCATAAGACATGTCACATTCTTACTTTTTCATTCCGTTGATCATTTTACAAGTTACCTTTGAACTCAATTATATCTAGGTAGGTACATATCTACACCTATTATTTCATTATATCTATACTACTCGTAATATTATAAAGAGGAAAAGTGTGAGTTTGTTTGTAGAAAGTAATCTCTGGCGCTACTGAACCGATTTATTAAAATATTTCACCAGTAGAAAGCTACATTATTCCCGAGGGACACAGGCTATATTTGATTGTGGTTGATAATATTTTTTATTTAATCTCACAATTGCAATATTTGTCAATCAGTTCCGAAAATGAGTCCTAAACACTCAGTACTAAGAACCACACAAGATAACACAGCACAGGTCAGCTAGTTATACATATTATACAGGTACACTGATTCATTCACCGCATAAATGTAACATTGTAATCTTATATATTTATACGGGATTACAAAGTTACTTATTCAGTAGGTGTATCTAGAAAACTGGACCGAAATTGCAAAATATTTTAGTTTTTCCTTGATTTATACACTAAACAATAATTATATTCTAAGTTTGAAGCTTCTACGTCAGTGAGTGACAAAATTAAGAAACTTTGACTAGTTGTAATGCTTAAACTACTGGTTCAAATTGTATGAAATTTGAAACATACCGTATTTATACAATGTCTGCTTGGTTACAGAATTCAGGCTTCTAGTTTTATCCACAACGAAGTTATAGGGGGGTGGAAAATGGCCTACACTGTTTCGAGAAAAGGATGGCCGTGTCCCTTTTTTGCTCGACTTGGCAGCGGCACTGCCGTGCCCCCAGATCACTGAGACTAATGTACTTGGTATACTTGCTGAATCTATAATTGATTATAGGCACCTGCGGCAGCATATACAAAACCTATGTGAAAAAAATATACGGTTTACAAATATCACAACATAACGTAAACACTCAAGCTTGCTCATTTCTTACGTTCATATAATCTATACATATATGCTCGTTGGTTAGGGTTCGGGTAGTCTTAATTTTGCCCATCTTCAACATATCGCCAACTTGATCGATAAAAAAGGTTCTCGAGTGGCAGCCTCGTACCGGCAGGCGAAGTGTAGGGCGTCCCCCCACTAGATGGAGTGACGACCTGGTAAGATATGCAGGAAGTCGATGGATACAGGTGGCTCAGGACCGTGCTTTGTGGCATTCCTTGGGGGAGGCCTATGTTCAGCAGTGGACTTGTGAAGGGCTGTAATGATGATGATGATGATCGATAAACTTCCATATAAGGCGTCCCTTGCTGACTCTGCCACTTATTTCTCAGCATATATATATTACTTTTTTCATTGAGTTATATATACTACGTACTAGAGAAGCCATTCCAAACAAAAATTGTGCGCTACTCTATGTATTCGCGCATGCGCGGAAGATAGTAGAATCGCGTATGCGCGAAGACTTTAATTTAATATATAATAAGAAATTAATATAAAATACTCTTATTTTAATCTAAACAAACATATTTCTAATAGAATGTAATAATAATTATCTTATGGAATTCACAAATCTTCAATTCACGGAATATTTAGTTTAGTGTACGGATTGCAGTACAGTTCAGTTGAAGATAGTCATTGTTCGGAATGCTAGTGCGTAGTACATATATATCGATGACTTTTTATTCTTGCCGTATTCATTCTTTATATGTATTCAAACCACCGAAGCATTCTTTTCTTAATCCTAGTTACAACATCTTTGCATTATCATTATATTACATAAAAAAAAAGACAGGATATAAAATATCTGAGAATTTTACAATGAAACGGTTACGTCTATCTCGGCGCATTTACTACCATAATTCTTTAAAACCTCAATAGAGATTAAGAGATTTGCCGCGGATCAAAGAATTGAAAAATGGACCCGTCCCCTAGAGAAATCAACTAAAACCCCGGCAATGGTATCTGATTAAAAATTCTTTACGTAAATATTTCTTAAAGAGTGCAAAGAATTTTGAACGGTTTCATTTATCAAAGGTACACATTGAAATTGACTTTCCGTTTGTTATTACGTTATCCTATATTATTATACGATTCTTATACGACGTTATCCTACATTTATATTATACGAAAGAAAAGTGTTTTTATTTGCATGCTAATAAGACAAATAATCATTATATATGAACATTATGTATAACTTTATTATATATTATGTATAAGTTTACGAACAGATATAGTAATGCTATGAGGTCAGAGTAGAGTAGAGGTAGAGGTAGGGGCAGGCTATAGAAGTCCACAGCTGAACATAGGCTTCCCACAAACATTAGGGGGTAATGCGCCATAGTTGCCATGCTCGTTAGGCGGGTTGGCAACAGCAGTTTTTATTAGTTTGAATTGTTATCAGGAAGTTACTGCCGCTGATCTCTTATTTTTATTAAGTTTTTCTATTTTTAACACGGTTCTTTTAGCTTGGTATAGCATCTATGTAACGGAATTTTCGAATGTGATTTTCATCCCCTTCAAAACTTCGGATTGATTTGAAACTTCGCACACTTATCAAGGACCGATGACAATGTAATAATTTTAATAATTTGTCCCATTATCCTTGCCAGGATCCTCAGGATTTGTGTATAATTCATAAAACAACTACGATTTCTGCCAGTTCAATCTACTGTAAGCCGCGTAAAAGAACTTCGTTCCAAAACAACACGCTTTAGTAGTTACCCGCACAAAAAAATAGAAAATAAATAATACTTTAAAAAAAATATAATAAACACGCTTTTGTAGATAACCGAACTAACAAGTAGAAAATAATTTTCAATAAGTTTAAATTAAGAAAATAGTGTTTAAAATAAAATAAAAAAATTTATTGTAAAAGAGGATGGGGTGCTGATGCCATTTGTTGTAAATATTTTTGTGGATATTTGTAAAATGAGCGTCATCATAAAATATCTGAAAATGCTACCCACTTTTTTTACAATAAAAAGATTTTTTAAAATTAAATCACTATTATCTTATTTTAAACTTATTGAAAATTATTTTCTACTTTTTAGTTCGGTTTTCTCTATCTACAAAAGCGTGTTCTTTTAGTTTTCTAAACTACTATTCATTACTTTACAAGTTATTTTAGATAGGCTATCCTTAAGATAATAATTTTTTTCTAACGCTGGGTAAAGTTCACTCAGGACACGGGACATTAATAAATATAGGTGAAAGATATGCAGAAGCCCATGGCCTCAGATACAACTCCACAATGATGAACAATTTGTTTTCAAGACAGGGAACAAAACCCCAAGTCTCATCAGGCTTAGGGGAATACTGTTAAGTAGAGTCACCAAATTTAAATACCTGGAGCACTGGGTTACGGATGATCTCTCTGATCATTTAGAGATCAAACGAAAAAGTAGAGCGTTAGCATTGAGATGCAACATGCTGGCTCGCAGGTTTGCAAGATGTGCACAAGCCGTCAAGATAACCCTTTTTGAGGCGTACTGACAAACGTTTTACACCTGCAGCCTTTGGGTCAAGTATACTCGCGGACCTGTAAATAATCTAAGTGATCAGTAAAATAATGGCTTTAGGATGCTGATGAGACTGTATCGCTATTGCAGCGCTTACTAATATGAATAATATGTAAGCATCGAAAGTTGACGTAGATTGTTTTAATTATTTATTATAATAGGAAGGGAGAAAGGTATATCATTCGAAAGATACTGTGCAATAAATATTATGTAGAACAAAACATGTGTGCATGCACCCACGAACAATGACCGGGGTGGGACCAAGCTCTCCCAAAATACCAGCGTAAAATAACAGCTCAATGCTGCTGTGTTTCGTATGGTGAGTGTAGAGAACCGGAGACCCATTTTACTGGAACGAGATGGAATACCATCTTAGTCCATAGTGGTGACGACGCATCTGCGTTTTGATTCTTAGTCGAGAATAGTCGTAGGTAGGGCCACATCACATCTACTTACCATCAAGTGGCCTGTGTGGGTCGTTTGTCGCCCTTATTAAGTAATAACAACATAGCTTTTCCACACAAAACGCTAAGTATCATGGTATGGAATGACTCGCTACCGGTAAAAAGGGTATCCGGTTCTCTACACTAAACATTCGAAATACAGCAGCATTAAGCTACTATATTGCCAGACACTTTAACAATTGTCAGCTCGAATACCTTAATTAAACTTTGTAACAATTTTGGACGGTTATAAATAAATCTGAACAAGCGTATTAATTCCGCTGGCAAAGACAAAGCGGAAACGCGCACCGCCATATTGCTGAAAACGAGTCGTTATCTCTCGGCTCATTTCCGGCGGCCATTTTGAATTTTACGCCGCCCTTGTCGTGTCTTAAATGCGTCAAATTTTTCAGTTCGTTTAATAGCGAGTGATTAGAATGATATTATATAAAATATCCTGTCCTTTGATATTAAATATTTAATATGAACAATTTTATCACTTTTCTTTTGTAGAAGTAAGTATGTCAGACGAGGGTGAAGTAGGTACTATTGCTGGTAACTGCACGGTATAGTTCTTAGACGTTTCCCTCAGTAGACAGTATCCACAGTATCTACTTATATTAGTAAATGTATCCTAAGTGGATATATTACTTATCTATCCTAAGGAGATCCACAGTGACTAGGTCTTAGGATAGATTTAAGATCCTAAGATCTAGATACTGTGTGAATATAGAATCTTAGGATAGATTCACTAATCTATCCTAAGTGGATACTGTGGACCATGAACTCCTACATGTATCCTAGATTAGGATCAAAATGCGAAATATGAAGAGCCATGCTGCAAGTATATTAATAGTATTATTGTAGCACGAATGGGTCAGCTTGACCGGGGGAGGAGCACGCTCTCCAAGAAAACCAGGGTAAAATAGCAGCTTGATGCTGCTGTTTCATATGGCAAGTGTAGATAACCTGAGACCCATTTTACTGGATACGAGGCATTCCATCTTAGTCCTCATAGTCCACAGTATGCACTTACCATCAGATGGACGCACACAGTCCTGTCGTTTTTTATCCTTATTATATTAAAAAAAACTAATAACTTACTTTAGTAACCGTACATCACATTATAATTTTTCCATTGCAGCATATCAACAATCATACGGAGATAAAACTCCCTATGAGGCAATCTTTTGGGGAGGCTTATGTTCAGAAGTGGAACTATAATGGATTGTAGGATAGGGTAGTAACTGTAGTAATTTCCACGTTTAGCGGGCGGGTTGACAACCACAGATTTTTTAATAATTTTGAGTTGTTATTGTAGTTCAGGAGGAATCGGCGAATGAGTAAAAAAAATTGCCTCGTTTGAAAAATAACAATTACTTACAATTGAATAAAAGATCGGTTTAAACAGTATGGCACCGAGTTGCCCCATGCCAACATGCATTTAAATAATCAGTAGGATTGAGGAGAATCGCATAAAAATTTTGAGGTGGAATAGTTTTAGGTACTCGTGTGCCGATCCCTCCTGGAGTATTGATGATATAGAATGATGCTGCAGTCCATTTTCTGTTTTATTTCCCTCTGTCGCTTCTTACGACACTTGTGGGATATTGGAATCTGTTGCGCTGTCACTGACCGACGGCTAAGATAACGGCTATACGGCTTTAATGTAAGGCCTTGTACCAGTAGGCGAAGTGTAGGGCAATCCCCCACTAGAAGGAGTGACGACTTGGTAAGACAATCAGGAAGTCGATGGATGCAGGTGGCTCAGGAACGTGTTTTGTGGCATTCCTTGGGGGAGGCCTATGTTCAGCCGTGGATTTTTGAAGGGCTCTAATGATGATGATAATGACATGGCTTTCCTGGAAAGTTCTAACAGGCATAGAATGCATGAAAGATTTGCTATTTCAAGTGGTAAGCCCTGTGGTAATGATTTCCGGCACTGATCTATGAAATTTTGATTTAGGTTTTTTTTAGGTCTGGGACTTATCGGTCCCATGTTTATGTGGTACTTAAAAGTTACAGCCTATATACGTTCCGCTACTGGGCGCAGGCCTCTTCTCATTTCTGAGAGGGTTTTAGGGCAAGGAAATGTCCGCCGCGCTGACACAAACGCGAACTTCACATGTCTTCGAATTTTTTTTCTTATTTCTCAGACATCCAGTTTTCCTCACGATGTTTTCTTTCACCGTCGAGCACTTGGTAAATCAGCACTTAAAATTGTTATTAACAATTTCATTGTTGTCGGCGGGGATCGAACCCGGGTTGCTCGCGTACTGTAAAACTTACAGCGAGCGCTAATCATCTAAGCTACGACAGCTCTATGTAGTACTTATAACAAATAAAAATTATACCAACTGTGTGACTTGCCTAGCATGTAAAAAACGAGTAATGGCATATAAGAGGACTTGGAGCATAAATGTAGCTGTTTATAGGCCACAGCATCCACTTATCATCAAGTGGATTGTATGCTGGTTTGACATCCTTATTCTTTAAAAAAAAATTGTCCTTGTTTCCTAGGTCTGAGCATCCGACGAGTGCAAGATGGGCGCGGCCTCTGATGGCTTCAGCAGCTGGCGGGCCCGCGTGTCTGCTTTAAGGGAGTCCAGGAAACTGGTGCTGGTGATCGTCGCCATCGCCTTGCTGCTGGACAATATGCTCCTGACCACTGTTGGTAAGTTGTGTTTTTTATATTTATTGTTATTTAATTTAAAATGATAATTTCAGCTTCAGATGTATGAAATTGAATATATTAAATGGAAAATAATTAAACCTTTAATAAAAAAAAACATGTTTGAGTTCGCATGCAGTAGTAGTAAAACCTTCAGATAAAGAATAATTTCTTTCGATTAAAATTGCTTTGTGATAGCGCAATCTATGTTATTCCATAGGTAAAGAAGTCATTTTATCGAACAAAACTTGATTGAATCTAAAGGTGGTACGTAAAATAGACGCTAGATGGCCTAAACACGACAAATTAAATATAGCCCACCTACGAGCTGACAAACGAGCACACGGTCCACCTGATGGTAAGTGGTTGCTGTGGCCCATAGACATCTAGATCTATCTTCGATTAAGAATTAAAATGGAGATGCGTTATCACCTGTAAGGACTAAGATGGAATGCCTTGTTTCTAGTAAAAAGGGCATTCAGTTCTCTACACTCACCATACGAAACACAGCAGCGTTACGCTGCTATTTTACGCTGGTATTCTGTGAGAGCGTGGTCCTTCCCCGGTTTGAGCCGACCCATTCGTGCTACAACTATACCAGTAATTTAGTTGCAACGTGGCTTTACCACTTAAAAGAGCCTGTATTATTCTATTTCACACTTTACCTGTTAATAACCTATAGATATATCTATATGTATGTCTCTTTTTAGTGACGCGTTTTCGTTTCATTGAGTTTCAAATCACAACGATATTAAATAAGTATTTACTTCAAAAACCAAACCGACTTAAAAACTAAAAAAAACTCCACATCCACACTGTTTCTGAAAAGTCGCTTAGCAAATTTATGAGTGGTAGAGCCACGTTACAGATATATTAGTAATATAGTTGCAGCATCAATGGATTTGTAATCGAGGATAGATGTAGATGTCTATTGGCCGCAGCAACCACTTACCATCAGGTGACTGTGTGATCGTTTGTCACCCTTATTTTATAAAAAAAAAACATACACAAAATAAACATTACTAGGTCATACATTATTAGATCAACATACATAAATTAACAATTTTAACGTATTAGAGCCATGCTATATCATAATTGTGGTATGAATAGGTCGGGTCGATTGGGGTAGAAACACGTTCTCACAGAATACCAGCGTAAAATAGCAGCTCAATGCTGCTGTTTCGTATGGTGAATGTAGAGAATAAGAGATTATTTTTACTAGATATGAGGCATTCCGTCTAAGTCCTTAGGGATGACAACGCATCTGCATATTGATTCTCAATCAAGGAAGGCAGAGGTAGATGTCTATGGGCCTCAGTTTTTACTTACTATCAAGTGGACTGTGTGCGCGTTTTTCAATCTTATTCTATAAAAATAACAAGTGCGTCGAATATGGAACCTTCTCGTTCTTGAACTCGGCTAAAACATGAGTTCATATGAACCAACTACACACACTTATAGACCATTGCATATATATTTTTTTTAAGAATTCATCCTATTATTTCAAAATCGATTTTGAACAGAAAAAAACGATTTTGACATCACTATTTGAATTGTACATTTCTGTACGTGAGTTTCATTCGATATTAAAAAGATATAAGGACAGAAATTCTGTAATTTTTTCTGGGAAACCATCAATTTAGTTTAATCTATTCGAATTCATTACGAGAAAGCGGGAGATCGAAAGCTCACCACCTTCTAATGAATTAGAGATGAGGCACTTATCTGATTGGGCCGCCATCTTGACCGGTTGGCGGGTAACAAACCGCCAATTTTATTCTAGCGGGCGAAAAATGGTGTCAGTTTATAATTTATATATCGCACAGGTGATAATATAATTATTGTAGATAAAACACATTGAAATAAAATAGTTTTATCGAACAGTGATCACATCCACAGGAATTGTACATAGTATGTGTAAAATAAATAAAGTTGGAGCATATTATATTACACTAGCAAATCCGCCCCGGCTTCGCACGTGTGAGTCCTGGATCCAGATATCAGCACCACCTACCAGATCGAATTGTGAATCTAAACCATCCATGGATCTACTAAGGACTAGCGATACACCCTGGCGTCGCATGGGTGATTTCTGGATCTCGACAACTGCGCCACCTACTGAGTTAAATTATGAATCTAAACTATTCTCGAATTAACTTTATCACGCACTCAATATTTCATCAAAATCAGTCCAGTTGTTTGAGTGGAGTTCAGTCACATACATTCGGATCGAAGAATTACATATAATGAGGGCATCCACGACTTTTTCTACCACCAGGGCGGCGCCACTTTAGAGTGAGGTAAAATATTTGACAGATTTCATAGGGGGGACGATAATTTCTTAGGAAAATATAATCTTTAAGGTTTCTTTCTGTATTATTAGTTATATTTTATATTAATTACATTAGAAATGAATAAACCAAACTATAAAAATAACTAAAAGACGACTTTTAAAAAAAAAGAGTTATTATGTGCAAAAAATTAAAAATGAAACCACTGACGCATTGTATTATATATAAATACAATACTCTAGACAATGATAAACTATTATTTAAAACTAATTTCTCAATTAACTGACACTGTGTTTATAAGTTTTAACAAAAAACTTTACCTCAGTCGCTACTAGCGACATCTGGTGAGTGAAAGATTATTAACCCTCATTACAACATAAATTTGAAAATTTTAAAAACCCCCGAAACAATAAGAGCTCGTGATCTACAAACGGCTGAACTGATTTTGATAAAACAGAACCACCGCTTCAAATCGGTTCAACCGTTGAAGAGCTACGGTGCCACAGACAGACACTTCTCTTTTTGTGTTAGGGGTTAAAAAAACATGCGTGACTGTCGTGGAACATTCGGTTCGAACGAAGTTCCTTTCGTAGTATATTATTATTGATAAACGTAATATATTATTGATTCACGAATACAAATAAATGAATTACTAGCGTCTATTAAAATGAAGCGTCATTTAAAATAGTATTTCTTTCATGGCAAAATAAGAAAAGTGAGTCGTCGTGACGGAAAAATCTTACACTTTTTCTCGCCTAGCCCCCATTCGTCAAATTCGTACCGTGCGATAAGGAACTTCGTTCCAACTAGCTTCAATTAAGATATCTCACTATTAGGCACAGGCCTCCTCTCATTTCTGGGGGGATTAAGAAGCAGTTTATCCACACTATTGCGTGTTAGCCCTAGACATGTCCTTGAGATGTCCTTGACACACCGTGTAGTGGCTGTGTAAGAACACTACCCCATATCATCCCGTGGGTTTCGTAAGAGGCTACAGAGGAAAACAAATCAGGAGATGGGCAGCAGCGTCTTCCTAATAACGACTAAAAATAGAAAAAACTGCGGTTGCCAACTCACTTGCCAAGCGAATATGGCAAATATTCCTTCTACGAGGCAATCTATGGGGGAGGCCTATGTTCAGCAGTGGACTGTAACGTAACGAAATATAATATTAACGGCAGATTTTTCAAATAAAAGTTACTCATATGATAAAATACAACACAAACAAATTAAAAATTATAGTTATATGACTATAGTAGTTCAATTGTTTTACTTTTATATTCAGTCGGATTATTATTTAGTTAATGTATAAATATTACCTGACGACTGAGAAATAAACTTTAATTAAAATATTAAAAGTTTAAGAAAAAGGAAGTCATTAGTATTAAAGAAGCCGAATAATTATAAAGTACTCTACGTACTTAAAATTCTACTTTGCCGCGGCATTTACCTTTGAGCGTAAGCCTTTGCGATCAAATACTTGAAAACGTTTTGAGGTTTAACTTTGTTTGAAGTGGCCGTCGGGTTGGGGTTGCCATATTTATTGGCTTCTTAGCCGAGAATATTTTAATGTTCAAATGAGCTTACAAAACTTGAGTAGATTTGGGGCTAAAGTATATAAGTAAAGTGTTTTTATTAATTTTTATAAAAAAACACCAGCTTTTCCTTTGTATCGTGAATGCAGTTTACATATATAAATTGCACAAGGACACACATCCAGGTCCGGAACAAATAATTGTAGGCCAAACACTCGTTCCGTGCGGGAATCTCACCCACGGTCCTGCAGTGCCACAAAGAAGCCGTCAATCCGTGTTGCGGTGCTCTAGATTCGAATCCTAGTCAGATTATATCTGTGCAGAATCAAAGTACTACGTGTTTGGTTTTAAAGATGGATTTTTCGTTCTCCATACTATACCTTCGACCTTATAACATAAGCGTCACAGGGGTCATAAGTATCTTAGAACTAATTCCTCTGTGTTCGATCCGATTTTCAACCTACTTCAAAAAGGAGGAGGTTCTCAATTCGTTGGAATCTTTTTTTATGTATGTTCACTGATTACTCAAAGACGCCTGAACCAATTTGGAAAATTATTTTTATGTTTCGAATGGTATACTTCCCAAGTGGTCACGTATAAATTTGATCAAGGTCTGACCACCAGTTTTTGAGTAATCCTTAATAATTTATATTGAATTCTGTGCACAATTTCTTTTTAATTTTACCTCTTGTAAGAAAGAAGGACTTCCTTAATTCGACTGTATTTTGTTACGCGATGTCTTCGCCAATTATGGACTGATTTTGATGCTTTTTTTTTTAATTAAATATTCAATACCTTAAGGGTGGCCCCACTTAAATAAATAAATATATGTATTTTTGACGGAGAAGGTTTTATGCTATCCACTTTGTTGTAATTCACTACTAGATGGCGCTGCACGGCCGTAACTTCCATACCGTTTAACCGATCGCCATGAAAATTGGTATATATCGGCAGGACGAAATCTGCCAAGTTTTGCTAGTATTAATTAAAAATGACCCGTTTTTTTCTACCGACTTCAAAAAGGAGACGGTATTCAATTCGACTGCATGTTTTTTTTATGTGTGTTACCTCATAACTTTTTACTGGTTTTTATTTAAAAGCTGGTGCTTCTCATGTGGTTCCATATAAATTTGATCAAGGTCTGACCAATAGTTTTTGAGTTATTCTTAATAATTTATATTGAAGTCGGTTGTACAAAATTTTAAATTTTATATCATCTTTGTCTCGTGTTCCGTTCCTATACTATTCATTTACGATTACGATAAACTTTGGCGTATTATTGAGTACGCGTCTACGAAGGTTTCTGACAAAAAATGTCATTGCTTGGCCGACCCAGCTAGTTTTCAATAAAATCTTTCTGTTTAATATCTCTAAATTCTTCAATTTTATATTTTCCAGTGAACGGGAGGCGGCAATTTAACACCTCTTTTAGTTTGAACTCGGACCGGAAGCAGGGCAATTTCCCCTTCGGTGAGATCAAAGTGAAATTCACTTAGCTGCTTCATCATAAACGCCGTCTGTTGTAATGTTGTGCTGCGGAGTTATCGATATTATATTATATCATGATACATAGGGCACACTGAAAGTTTTGCGTTCTTGGCCGTTCATAAATTATAGAACTTCGAATGTTATATTTAAAACATAAAGAAACTTATTTTTGATTAAAATAATTTTAGTAGAAAGTCACATTACAATTGTTTTTTTTTACCACAAGTTAAAATTAATCATTCGTAGCGTTATTGTAGTTAACGCGAAAAGATTTCGGGGTGATTATTTATTTTTTTTATTTAAAAAGTTCACTCTATTTGCAAGATCATCTTTAAAATTCTTTTGGGAGGGAAGTACCTTATGAACCATATTCAAAAAAACATGTGTGCAGTTGACACGCGGTAGAAAATTTCAGAAGAGAGGGACCGAGATAATATTATTATATAATCCATTCACGACTAACGTCGGTTTTAATAAATACCCCGTCCTGCACCCCACAGGAAAAAAGGCATTTATATATCCCCATTTATGTTTTTTAAATGTATAGAATATTGTAGTTTTGTATGATACTTTTTGCAATAATATGATGTTATTTAATTAAAAATATTATGTAAGTTATATTATATTATAATATTATTATATATTATATTATAATATTATTATATATTAGAGATAATATTATTATCTCGGTCTCGTAGCTTTCTCTGTTTGTAAATGGCTATAGATGTTCATGTATTGCAGCAGCCACTTACAATCAGTTGGGCTGTTAGTTTGTTTGTCACTCCATTTTTCAACATACACGAAAGCGTTAAAAACATATTGGTTCTTATCGTCATATTTTTTTTCGTTTTCATGCAACTATTATATCGATATCGATACAACCTTCTCGCGTCACTAGACACCGAAACGTTGTCAAAGTTGGTGCAGCGCTACAAATCACATTGCCCCCAGTTTCCCCGTCTATTAGTAAACGTTTTGATACGGAGCGTCTACAGAAATCAGATTTACGAAGGCTGAACTTGTTGCTGTAGCCAATTTGGCTTGTATAAGATGTCAATTTAAATTAAGGCCAACCTTCGTAATTATTTTGTCTAATAACGGCAGAAAATTCTTCTATTTTTGAATAAGTATATTTTGAGTGTAGTGTGTACGAATATCCACTACCCATATCGCCTCGAGGATGTTGTAAGAGGTGACAGAGGGAAACCGAAACAGGAGATGAGCAGCAGCATGTTTTTATTTATTATTTATTTAAACTTTTATGTACAAACAATAAAATCGTACATATGACGGACTTAATGCCGTAAGGCATTCTCTCCTAGTCGACCATTAGGCTAAGCAGAGATAAACATATGGGCGGTAGTGCAGCAAAAATGAACTAATAATGAGAAAAGAAGGTAACGAAGTGCGAATAAATCAGAATAATATAAAGGTATTCTATACATATATCATACAAATGTACATATGATATAACTATATTAATACAGACGTACACAAATACAACTCTACTAACTGTACCTGATAACGACTCAAAATTGGACGTGGTTATGCAAAAAGGATCCAACCCGAGTTTGTGTCAAAAAATGTAGATTGGAAAAATAATGTTTGTGGTCTATACTATTATGTGATGTAACAATTTTAGCAAACGTAACACAAATACGAAGAAAAATTACAAACAGATCTGTTCTGGTTTCTGAACCATATCGATAATTTGAGTTTATGATATTTGAAGAATGGATACTTCAAATATCATAAACTCAAATTAACTGATTGCGGGATGGATCCTTTTTGCATAACTAGTCCAATTATAAAAACATGCGTGTTTGTCGTGGAACACTCGGTTGGAACGAATTTCCTTATTAATGATAAACGTAATATATTATTGATTAACAAAAATACAGATAAATGTATTACTAGCGTCTATTAAAATGAAGCGTCATTTAAAATAAAATACACCATGACACAAGCGGTAGTGACGAAAAAATCTTACACTTTTTGTCACCTAGCTCCCATCCGCCAAACCCGTACCGTCCGATAAGGAACTTCGTTCCAAAAATGCGGCTGTCAACCCACCTAGCGTTGCCTAGCGAGCAACTATAGCAAAATCCTCCCTAGGCAATCTGTGGGGGGACAGCCTGTAATGGGCTTGCAACTTGGGCACGGTCCCCGTTGTCATCAATGACATTGTTATTACAATTTTAATTGCTGCATCGTGGGGAAACCTGTATTTCTAGGATTTTTTTTGTGGTCATCCTAGTTCATCGTCATTGGCGGTGGGACAAGTGCCTAGTACTTAAAAATGAGAGGAGGCTTGTGCCCAGCAGTAGGACATAATATATAGGCTAAGGCTATATAACGTTACTAGCTTGCCAGGCAGACGTTGTTCTGCCTTTCCAACGACCCTTACTATAAAAATCCTTCAATTCGCAATAAAAAATTTTGAGGGTCATTTATCGGGATAAAACCTATCCTATCTCCCAAGTTGGACCAAAATGCACACAGTGTACAAAATTTCGTTTGAAATCAGTTCAGTAGTTTAGGAGTCCATCGCGGACAAACAACGTGACACGTAATTTTTATATATAAAGACTAGCTTGTCAGGCAGACGTTGTTCTGCCCTTTCCAACGACCCTTCCTATAAAAATCCTTAAATTCGCTATAAAAAATTTTGAGGGTCATTTATCGGGATAAAAACTACCCTATCTCTCAAGTTGGACCAAACTGCACACATTGTAAAAGATTTCACTGAAAGCAGTTCAGTAGTTTAGGGGTTCATCGCGGACAAACAATGTGACACGCAATTTTTATATATAAAGAAGATTTTACACTAGCGACCCGCTCGGACTTCGCTTGGATGGGATCTATTAAGGTGTTATTTCGATTTTTTTTTCAAAAAGTATCCTAAGCTTATTCATATAAAATATAGCCTAGATCCCTCCTGGAGTTACTCTCTATCTGTCCGTAAAGTTTAATTACTGAAGATTAGCCCGGGCAAACAGACGAATGTTGTACAATCGACTTCAACATAAATTATTAAGAATAACTCAAAAACTATTAGTCAGACCTTGATCAAATTTATATGTGACTACATGTGAAGCACCAGCTTTCAAATAAAAACAGAATAATCGAAATCGGTTCGCCCAGTACAAAGTTATGAGGTAACACACATAAAAAACATACAGTCGAATTGAGTACCGTCTCCTTTTTGAAGTCGGTAGAAAAGCATTTAAAAAAAACATTGTTTATTTCGGACAAAAAGATCCATAGAATTTGTTAGTAGAGAAAAACTTACATCTATGTTAGTAATATAATTTATACTTAATACTTTATTATTAAGCAGGACATAGTCCTGGCGATCATTTGTTTGATCAGTGGACAGTCCCCACTGTAAAGTATATGTCTTAATGACATGCAAATAACCTTTGAGCTTGACAGAAGTTAGTCATACGAATATTACAGGCAGACATATTACTTTTATCTATATATTTTATTTATATGTATCGGGTAGTCTGTCAAGAAATTGTCAAAAGCAGCCCGGCGTCGTGAAGTAGGCGATGTTCCACTCCGTGCCTTTTAAAGCACATAAATCCGTTGGTTCTGCGCCTGATCTCTCTCCGATCGTGTCAGATTACCGTCCGATCGCACTATGAGAGTGTATCTGCGCTTGCGTATATTCAGGCCCAATAATCCCATCATCCGCAGTTGGCTAGTCTGCGTTCAGACTAGCCACAGTGCCCGAACAATGTTTGTCACCTTCACTTGTATAAGACACCCTGAATGGATCGCCATAAAAAGTGCGTGATTACGAGAGAACTGGAACGCCCGAATATTGACGAAAAAATCGTTAATTTAGTTCAGTAGCTTTTTTATAGAATAACGTGACAAACGAGCACACAGTCGACCTAATGGTAAGTGGAGGCTATAGCCCATTTATTCTCGATTAATATTAAAAATGCAGATGCGTCACCCCTGACGACTAAGATGGAATGCCTCGTTTCCAGTAAAAAGGGTATCGGATTCTCTAAAGTTGCTATTTTAGACTGGTATTCTGTGAGAGCGTGGTCTACCCTGGTTGAGCCGACCCATTGGTGCTACAACTATAATATAGTTGCAGCGTGGCTCTACCACGTATCTATACAAATAAATAAAATTGAAAGGTCTGTTTGTAATGTTAAAATAACTGCTTTTTACTAAATGGATATGAAAGTATATACGGTAGCAATAACAAAAAAAATTAAAAATTTTTGTCTGTCTGTCTGTTTGTTCCGGCTAATCTCCAGAACGGCTAGACCGATTTTGACAGAACTTTCACGGGCAGATAGCTGATGTTATAAAGAGTAACTTAGGATACTTTTATTTTAAAAAAATAATTAGAGTTCCGCGCATAAAATTAAAACCCATAAAATCGTAGTAAATACCACGCGGGCGAAGTCGCGGGGAACAGCTAGAAATTAACATACTCGCGATATCATCCATACCATCTTTTTTTTAAGGATAAGGGTGACAAACGAGCACACAGTCCACCTGATGGTATGTGGTTGCTGCGGCCCATAAACATCTACATCTTTCCTCTATTACAAATCAAAATGCAGATGCGTTGTCACCCGTGAGGACTAAGATGGAATGCCTCGTTTCCAGTAAGAATGGCCTCCGGCCACCTACGCTCACCAAGCGAAACGCAGAGGTAAACCTCTACTTCACGCTGGTATTCTGTGAGGTCGTGGTGGCCGGTTCGAGCCGGCCCATCCGTGCGACAGCAAAAGCTGTCGCGTGGCTCTACCACTGTTAAAATCTGAATCTGAATGATTGGCAGTCCATGATTGTGCGATATACAAAAAGTTTTCTTCCCCGCACAACTTCCTTGTAAAATCGACTACCACCAGCGATTTTTCCGGATCGATACGACTTAGGGACCTTCAAGAAAAGAGCCTACTCTTTGTTAAAAGGCCGGCAAGGCATGCATGTGTTCATGGGCGACGGTTGTCACTTATCATCAGTTGAGCCGTTTGCCAAGCCCCTGAACCGAGCGTTTGCCCTCTCCTATATTATAAAGAAAATACATTCATGTGTAATTTAGGTATGTTCTAAGAAACCTTTAATCATTCAATCAGTCTTATTAATTAAAGATAACTCTTGGCAGAATTTTCAATCAATTTTCTTGAGAAAAAACTGGTTTTAAATGACAAATATAAAAAAAAGATATCGATTACAATGGTGGGAAATGAGTTGTCATCCGCACACGCTCTTGAAACGTCTGCGTCCCCACTTCAGAGTCGTAATCAATTTACAATTGGCGGGAATGTTTTTTTTTATCGCGCGCAAACTATTTATAAATTATGTAGTGTTAAATGATATTAACCTATTTTTTAGAACTTTTACAAATGATCACACAGGCCATCGGTAAGTGGATAAGCCCATAGACATATGTCTATCATCTGTCTTTAAGAGTCAAAATAAAAGTTAAACTTACGGCTGTTATACATCACAGGCCTTCCCTTATTTCTGAGAGGGTTTGAGGGCATAGAAGTGACCGCCGCGCTGCTCCAATGCGTGTTGGCGGACTTCGTCTCACGATGTTTTCCTTCACCGCCGAGCACGTGGTAAATCAGCACTTAGAATTGTAATTAACAATTTCATTGTTAATTGCATTTTAAGTGCCGGCGAGGATCGAACTCGGGTTGTTCGCTTACTGTGAAATTTGCAGGGAGCGTTAATCATCTACCACGGTTTCGACCGGGGAAAGACCGAAGAAAGACCACGCTCTCACAGAATACCAGCATAAAATAGTTTTGTATGGTGAGTGCAAAGAACCAGAGACCCTTTTTACTGGAAATGAGGCATTGCATCTAAGTCCTTAGGGGTAACAATACATCTGTAGTTTGATTACTAATAGAAGACAAATGTAGAGCTGCAGTTAATTTTTGTGGCAATACGAATGGTTTTTTACGGTATAAGAGAGACAAATGAACACACACTCCGCCAGCAGATGCTGTGGCCCATAGATATCTACATCTATCCTCTGTTACAGATCAAAATGCAGATGCGTTTTCACCCGTGAGGACTAGGATGGAATGCCTCATTTCCAGTAAAAAGGGCCTCCGGCCACCTACACTCACCAAGCGAAACGCAGAGGTAAACCTCTACTTCACGCTGGTATTCTGCGAGGTCGTAGTACCACCCCGGTTCGAGCCGGCCCATCCATGCGACAGCAAAAGCTGCCGCCTGGCTCTACCACTGTTAAAGAAAGGGAAGATCCAGAAATCTGTGCGAAAACGGGCCAGATAGCTAGTATATTATATAATTCTTCTGTCCGTGTGTATATGACTGATCTTCTTATAAACCGGCTGGACCGATTTTAATGAAATTTTGTGATTTGATTAGAGAATGGTTTAGATTTACATTTGGACCCGGTAAGTGGCGTTATTGTCGAGATCCAGATATCAACCGTGCGAAGTCGGGGCGGACAATCTCAATGTCGTCTAAATAATTACATTAAAAACGTCCTATTTTGATAGCTATAAGAGTGGAATATTTTTCTTTAAATTTATATGTGATGACCTCTGAAACATTGACGGCTCCGTGGTACAGTGACATAGCAATGAGTTGCGCTTCTAAGGGCCACGGGTTCGAATCTCGCACGGAAAATGTATTTGTATGGCCCACAAATAATTGTTCCGAGTCTGAATGTTTGTCCTAATGTAATTTATATATGTCAAGTGCCCCCACAAGAAAACAGCCTAGTGTAAAAGTGTTTCAAAAATAGCCTATTTAATAAAAAAAATCATTAAAATCGGTTCACGATAATTAAAAATAGAAGATATAGAATATAAAAACATCTTCCATTTTGAACTCGGCTAAAGCGACGATAAAGATACTAAGCAAAGTAAACATGTAATCATAAAAGTTTCGATATAACCTAAGAGACAGTCGCTTACAGTCATTGTGATTATAACGCCAACCCTTAGTAATCATGTGACCTCAATCTCTGGAATGTTTTATGAATCGCTTTTGTAACGCACAACCCTCATGCTCAACGACCCGTTAGAGATAATTCCGCCGGACATATTTGCGTAGTCCACAGATAACAATGCTAACCTTTTAGTATAGTCTGTTACATGTGTTAAGTGCGTTCCTTACCAACCAACTTATTGTAAATTAATGTGTATTTTTTCATATGATAAGGGCGTCAAACGTCCTCCTGATAGTAAGTGGTTGCTGTGACCCATAGACATCTACATTTATCCTCGATTACGAATCAATATGCAAATGCGTTGTTACAAGGCCTCGTTTCTACTAAAAAAGGTATTCGGTTCTCTACACTCACCATACGAAAGGCAACAGCGTTAAGCTGCTATTTTACGCAGGTAGTCTGTGAGAGCGTGGTCCTTCCCCGGTCGGGCCGACCCATTCGTGCTAAAACTATAATATTAATATAGCTGCAGTATATCTCTACCACGTACAACACTCTCTCACACAGTCAGAAGTGTACTGACATTCACAGAATACCAGCGTAAAATAGCAGCTTAAAGTAGATGTGTGTTCGTATGGTGAGTGTAGAGAACCGGAAATAGAATAGAGAATCCCAGTGCCAGCTCCTTCCCCTTGACCGCATCTAGCGCAGAGCGGCTCGAATCGTCGACAACCGAGTCGTTTCCGATCGGCTCGATTCTTTGGCACTGCGAAGAGATGTTGCATCCCTTTGCATTTTCTTTCGCATTTACCACGGGAAGTGGACTGAGGAATTGTTCGGATTAATCCCAGCCGCCAAATTTCACGAACGCACATCGCGGCAGAACTCCTGATGCCATCCACACCATCTGGATGATTGGCGGTCCACCACTGTGCGATTTAGAAGATGTTTTCTTCATCGCACAACTTTCTTGGGGAATCGATTACCATCAGCGATTTTTCCGGACCGATACGACTTAGGGACCTTCAAGAAAAGAGCCTACTCCTTTTTAAAAGGCAGGCAACGCACCTGCAATTCCCCTGGTGTTGCAGTTGTTCATGGGCGGCGGTAGTCACTTACCATCAGGTGAGCCGGATGCTCGTTTGCCCTCTCTCCTGTAAAAAAACCCTTTTAACTGGAAATGCCTCAGCATTTCATCTTAGTCCTCAGGGATTACAACGCAGCAATACATTAATACGTAGAACAATTGTTAATTCTGTGATATTGATTCTTAATCGAGGATAAATGTAGATGCTTATGGGCTACAGTATCCACTTACCATCAGGTGGACTGAGTGCTCGCTTGTCACCCTATCCTATTAAAAAAATCAAATCAATATAAATAAATATATGGGTTCATTTACTTCCTTTGCCCATTGTATATGTATATTTTAAGACAATAGTTTTTCTCTCTTTCTCAAAGTTTTTTACTTTAATTTTAAACACATGCAACAAAATATGAAATTCAGTTGTCTCGTCTGGACAATCTTTTTCTCGTGCTAGTATACGGTGACACCCCAGTGAGCTTGCGATGTCATCTGCCCTCGTAGCTGGTAATTAACTTTAAAGGTGACCTCAATTGTAAATGTATTAAGTTTATGCTCGCGCGCCAACCTAACGCACTTAGAGGGGCATTTTAAAAAGGACACCTATAAAATACAGCTATATAACAGCTTTTTAAGATAAAGAAGACTGTGTCCGTAGCAGTTTTTTTAAATCGATTGAATAACAACGCTCATTCCTGTCATCATCGTCATCAGCCTGCGACAGTCCTCTGCTGGACATAGGCTTCACCCAAGGCCCGTTTATTACGAAGTGGAGCTATGCTGCAGCTATATTAACTGTATAGTTGTAGCTTGGGTCGGCTAGACCGGGGAAAGACCACGCTCTCACAGAATACCAACGTAAAATAGCAGCTTAATACTGCTGTGTTTCATATGGTGAGTGTAGAGAACCGGAGACCCATTTTACTGGAAAAGACGCATTCTATCTTAATTCTCACGGCTGACAACGCATCTGCATTTTAATTCGCAAACGAAGATAGATGTAGTTGTCTATGGGCCACAGGAACCACTTACCGTCAGATGGACTGTGTGCTCGATTGTCACCTTTATTAAAAAAAAAAAGGCGCGCCACTTACCCCGATCGTCAGCTACACGCATCCAGTTTCTAGCAGCTCCATCTGGTCAGGGGGTGCCACACTACGTTTACCTAGACGCGGTCTCCACTCCACAGCACGTCTACTCCCACCGGTTGTCACTTCTGCGATAGACGTGGCTAGCCCATTGCCACTTGGCAATGGGCTAGCCACGTCTATCGCACACAAAACACACAAGGCTATGTCAGCAATGTTCGTTCTCCGGTGGATTTCTTCATTTCGAAATCTATCTACCAGAGAAACTCCGAGCATAGTTCTCTCCATATATATTTTTGTGTTTGTACATTCATGCTTTCCGTATTATGCATTTATATAGCTACAATTAAGGGAACTGCTTGATATGGAGCTTGGCACCCGTTCAGATCCCAACTCTTTCGTTTGAACCCAACTTTGTCGCCTTTTTTGGTTATATATGATATCCTACCAAATTAATTAAAAAACTATTATTTAAAAAATAGAGAATGTTTCAATCCGACCGCATCCTCATTGTTTTCTTTTGGGATGGGGAAAAGCACTGAACTCGCGTGGCCGTCACGCTCAGATGTTTAAAATTGATGAAAATCCAATCCTATACGTGGTAGAGCCAGGCTGCAGCTATATTTCTGGTATACTTGTAACACGAATGGGTCGGCTCGACCGGGGAAGTACCACGCTCTCACAGAATACCAGCGTAAAATAGCAGCTTAATGCTGCTGTGTTTCATATGGTGAGTGTAGAGAACCGGAGACCCTTTTTACTGGAAACGAGGCATTCCATCTTAGTCCTCACGGGTGACAACGCATCTGCATTTTGATTCGTAATCGAGAATAAATGTAGATGTCTATGGGCCACAGCAACCAGTTACCATCAGATGGAGACTATGTGCTCATTTGTCACCCCTATCCTATAAAAAAATTGATTAAATTTTATAAAATCAATATGCATTTATAAATTAGGTTGTATTATATAGACAATACTCATTCTTTTTCATGTAAAATATATTAATACGTTAAAAAAATAATTTCTAATAAAAAAATACTTCTTAAAAATATTTCTTAACAACCCAAAAATAATGTTTACAAGTTTGTGAACTTGAGAGGTTTTCACTTTTGACGTGCAGTCCTACGACTGATAGTTTTTTTTTTTGTATATTTGGTACGCGCTATCTTTATCAACTGTTAACTGATTTTAATGATTATTTTTTGTTAAATAGTACTATATATATACTAATACCTTTTGTTTTATATTTTTTTTATAATAAAATTATTTTTTGTTTTTTCGTATTTTATGCGCTGCCATACGGCTCATCAGATTGCGGTAAAACTTTGTAAACTTATTGCTTGTATTTCCACTAAGGTTAAAGGCATAGTACAATAATTAACTTACAGTAAGTGGCGCGCGTATCGTACCAACAAAATTTCAAAGTAATATGACACTCGACTTCAATAAATGTATTATCATTCCTAATTAGACACAATATAAGTCACCAAGGCACCAGCTAGTCCCATATAATTTTAACTGTGGAGAAATTATAAGCGACCAGGCGTTGCTGTGGCTCAATAAGTTTTTTTTAAAAGTAACACACACCTATTAAAATGGAACATTGTGTTAAAATTTCGAAGGAATCGGTGAAGAACTTTCGGAGATTTTTTAAATCTTTATTTTTTTATAAATTTTTAATAAACGTACATTTTTATCTTTTTATATACCTATATTAAAACCGTGTAGCGGCGGTGTAAGGAAGATGTTTGCCCTTGCGCAATTTATATTTATAAACTCCCTTCATGATACAAGAGAAAATCCCAGTGTAGTAGTAAAGTACTTTTTTTGAAAAAAAAATCTAGTACCCCATACCATCTCGTGGGTGTCGTCACAGTAAGAGGCGACAGAGGGAAACAAATCGGGAGATGAGCAGCAGCGTCTTCCTAATAACGACTAAAAATAAAAATAAAAACTGCGGCTACCAACTCGCTTGCCAAACGTGGCAACTGTGGCAAATATTCCCCTTTGCAGCAGCAGTGGACTTTAATGAGCTGTAACGTTAACAGTATAATATTCAGAAAGCAAGAATGTAAAAATGTATTTATAACTAGCGATCTGCCTTCTGACACCTGGTGATTTTCAGGATGTCCTGGTGATTTTCAGGATGTCCTGGTGATTTTCTGGATGTCCTGGTGATTTTCAGGATGTCCTGGTGATTTTCTGGATGTCCTGGTGATTTTCAGGACCTCCTGGTGATTTTCAGGATCTCCTGAAAATCACCAGGTCTAATTGTGAATCGTTTGATCATCCAGGAACCCACTCAAACACACACAGAAAATTTAATCAAAATCGATCAAGCCATTTTCGAGTTTGATTAGCGAGACTAACGGACAGTAATTTCAGCAATTTAATTTTTGTATATAGGGAAGATGTGTTACAAATATATTATATTATTATTATTTTATAAGGATCAAGTCTTTTCCATTTTGTAAAGTAAAGATTGGGGAGAAGTTTTTAGCCAAAAAGCAGAAAGTTTTTTGTGCGTTCGTGGACGTGGAAAGGGCTTATGACAGAGTGGACAGGAAAATGTTACGGCAAACACTGAACTCATTTGGGTTGAGCGCTGGTTTGATACAGGCATTAAGATCTCTTTATAGGGACTCTAGTGCTTGTGTCAGGCTCAACGGGGTCTACTCGAATTGGTTTGGCATTCAAAGAGGTGTCAGACAGGGCTGTGTAGCTTCCCCGTTGCTGTTTAACCTATTTATGGACAGTTGTTTGCAAACTTTGAAAGTTGAAGAATGTGGGTTGAGAATGGGTGAGTTAACCGTCAAATGCGTTTTGTACGCCGATGATCAAGTCATTTTTGCATCGTCGGCGGCCGAGTTCCAAATGATGGTTACTTTAATGAACTGGTCATTAAAAGAAAAGGGTATGAAAGTGAACGCAAGTAAGACGAAAGTGATGGTCTTTGAAAGAGAAGAAAGTAAAACGTTATGTGAAATAAGAATAGAAGGAGAGTTGATTGAGCAAGTGGATGGGTTTGTATATTTGGGATGTTTATTTAGCAGGGATGGTAGATATGATAAGGATATAGAAAGACGAGTGAACGCAGGAAATAGAGTGAATGGGGCTCTACACGCTATTATGAAGAGTCAGAATGTGGCAAATAAGGCACGTATGGCAATTAATAATGCTGTGTTAGTCCATACTTTAATGTATGGTAGTGAAAGTTGGGTCTGGCAGAAGAAGCACGAGAATAGAAAAAATGCTGTGAAAATGCGGTCATTAAGGAGTATCCTAGGGCTGAATCTGGATGACAGGGTGAGAAATAGTGTGGTAAGAGAAAAGTGTGGTTTCCAAGATGACGTTGCGACCAGGATTAAGAAAGGAATGTTTCGGTGGTTTGGTCATATAGAAAGATTGAACGAGGAAAGAGTGACAAAGAAAATTTATGTTGCAGAAGTGAACGGCAGAGTCGGGAAAGGAATCCCTAGACGAAGGTTTATCGACCAAATCGGCGATACATTGAAAATGGTCCAGATTAGGAATACCCTTAACCGACGAGCGTGCATACAGGCTCGTCGGTTATGGGTACTCCTAATCTGGACCATTTTCAGGTAGATATATGGATGTAAAGGAGGACACTCTGCCTACCCCTCTGGGTGATAGGCGTGAGTGTTTATGTGTATGTGTATGAATATTTTATGTTATGTATATTAAAAACAAATTCGCTCCCTGCCGTCAGTACGCTTAGATCTTGTTAAACTACGCAACAGATTTTTAGGCGGTTTTCATCGATAGATATAATGATTCAAGAGGAAATTTATATGTATAATACATGCATATTATATGTATATTATATAATTCTTCTGTCCGTGTATGTGACTGAACTCGCCCTAAACGGCTTGACCGATTATTGATTGTTGATTAGAGAATGGTTTAGATTCATAATTAGACCCGGTAGTGGCGTTATTGTCGAGATCCAGAAATCAACCGTGTGGCCGGATTGCTATATGGATAATAATGTGCACTTGTAAGTCAAATACAGCTTACCTAATATACAAACCTAAAAATGTAATTAATGAGGGCTAATAATTTTCTACTCACCAGATGTCGCTAGTTGACACTGAGTAATTTAATGTAATAATGTAATTTAATTGAGAAGTTAGTTTTTCAATAAAAGTTTATCACTTTCTAGAGTATTATATTAATACACAAAACAATGAATCGGTGGTTTGCTCTGTAATTTTTTTGCACATTTTTAACTCTTTTAAATTTTTCTACTTTTATGAATATCATATATATATATATATATATATATATATATATATATATATAATTATATAATTATATAATGTTATTAATTTAAATTATAGCTAATAGTAAGGAAATAAACAATAACTTTTACATTTTTACAGAAAAAGTCGTGGATGCCCTCATTACGGTTAAATTTGACTAAAAGGCGACCACTAGGGACCTCTAGTACAGATTAATAAAATTAATAGAAATCGGTTAAATTTATTTCCAATGCACTAATAAATATTTTATTCCACAGTGCCAATCATCCCGGAGTTCCTCTATGACATACGCCACCCAGATGCACCGCTCTCCATGTCCCTGGACGAGATAACCACCCCGCCACCCTCGCCTACCCCCTACTGTCCCTGTCTCGAGAAGAACACCACGGTAGTCTACGAAAATGTAACACACAGTAAGTATCTTATAAAATAACTTGACGTATTTACAATACAATGCCTCAGTGCTGTAAAGAAGTAAAAACTATAGAAATGAGTTGGGGGGTGACTCTAACTTTAAGCTTAGTCAGTTTGAATAGCCTATCAAGTAATGGATGTCATGGGGGTCATGGTTGAATAGAAGCAAAATGTTCTCATTACACTCCTAGGGGGTCAAAATGGACAAACACCAAAAAATTGGGGGGTGGCTCGAACTTTAGGCCTAGTCAGTTTGAATAGCCTATCATGTAGAGGATGTCATGGGCTTCATGGTTGAATGGGGGTAAAAAATTCTCATTACACTCCTAGGGGGTAAAAATGACCAAAAACAAAAAAAATATTCTTATTTCGGCTATAACTCCACCTCCTTCGGAGGTTCTTACACAGTCTTTACTTCCCGCGTCCCACTCGTATTACTGTAAGAATATCCGTAGTTAGGATTATCCATTTCTAATTGAATTAATTTAAAATGTAAGTTATATTAATTGCAATTTTAAGTGATGATGGAGGTATTCAATTTGACTGTTTTTTTATGTTTTTTTTTTAATGTACATATGTTAGTTCATAACTTTTTTCTAGATGATTTTGTTTTATTTGATAGCTGGTGCTTTTCATGTGGTTGATCATGGTTTGACCAGTAGTTTTTGATTTATGCTTAATAATTTTATATTGAAGTCGGTTGTACAGAATTTTTAATTTTTCCAATTGGGTTTATTTGTTTTAACAGTGTATTGAAAATGACTAACATGATTGTTTAGAGTTTAAAAAACTTTAGAATTGCGTTATTTTAGTCTTAACTTTGTTTGTACCATGAGTATATTTTTAGTTTAAAAGGATGGATGGCAATGATTTTTATTTCAATTTGTAGAGGAAAAAAAATAAAACAATTCAATGGCTTTCTACATTTAATTGAAACGTGGCAGTGTTATTGCAGTGAACCTAACGGCGGAGAAGGAGGAACGCCACAAGGATCTCATCCATGAGACCGTCGCTGTTGGCGTTATGTTCGCCAGCAAAGCGATCGTCCAGCTTATAGCTAATCCATTTGTTGGTCCATTAACGCACAGGTGAGTAAACAAGGTTTTAATAGTGACTTCTTTGTCTTTTTATAATTAATTCAATTAATAGTAGCTATCCACATCAGCATAACGCCCAGTGGATGACGTAAGGGACGGCTATGGCGAATGTCTTAATAATATGGGAATTGGAAGCAGCAACAAAATAAAAAGAGAAAAGAAAGAAAAGAAGACAAAGTCTAGTACTGCGAACATTATATGTGTGGTCCATATCAAGACATGAACTGTGCCTAATCTTAAGATGATATTGTGATGACTATGATTCACGTGGTCTCTGGTAGATAGCGGTATAACTATCCCGTATTTACATATACATGACGCCTGTATTACCAGGAGGGGGTAGGCAGAGTCTAAAGATCAGCGAGTTACTCAGACTACTTTTAGCCAAAAAAATATGAGCTTTAAAAATTTTTTTTTAATATCTTAATCTAAGATCTTAGGCGGTTAGCCACCGTAGAGTCTATATCACTTGAGGATGCCTCGTGTAGAGGCGAAACACGTGTCGTATTGTCGTCAGAGGTGTGTCTTGCCTAGTGTAGTGGTGTTGGGAATAGTGTTGCTGGGATTAGTGGTGACGGGGATAGTGCACGCAATTGAGGGAAGGCGGGAGGTGCTCTTCATACTAGGTAAGACACATCATTTTATTTTATAACGTGGATATTTTCGAAGTAATTTTTTTTAAAAGCTTTTATATAATGGATTTCCGCAAAGTAACGCTTTTTTCTATTAATTATAAAAAATATGAGTTTAGATGGAAAATTGTGAAAAAGTAATAGTTGGCTAGCTCATAGACCTCGTACAAACCGGATTTAAAATACCTAGACTGAAAATGGTACGCATCAATTGTTATATCCGGCTCGAAGGACCATCTATTAACTTTACTAACGATACATACAAACGATTTGTCGCTTAAAGGTTTGTTTTTTTATATTTTTCAGGATCGGTTATAGCATACCTATGTTCACTGGTTTCATTCTGATGTTCTTATCGACGCTGAGTAAGTAGAGCTTTATTTTGGTACAAATACATGCAATAATTTTATTTTTGAGTTTTTTATATAGAATAAGGGCAACAAGACAAACGCGCACACAGTCCACCTGACGGTAAGTGGATTCTGTGGCCCATAGACATCTATATTGATAATCGATTAAGAATCAAAATGCATATGCGTTGTCACCCCTGGGACTAAGATGGAATGCCTCATTTCCAGTAAAAAAAGGTCTCCGGTTCTCTACACGCACCAAACGAAACACAGCAGTGTTAAGCTGCCATTTTACGCTGGTATTCTGTGAGAGCGTGGTCCTTCCCCGGTCGTGGCGGCGCATTCGTGCTACAACTATACTACTAATATAGCTGCAGCATGGCTCTACCACCTATAAAAGTTCAAAATAAATAAAAAAGCGAATAGCTATCCTTAAAAACTTGTTTCTTTTTTATAGGGTAGGGTGACAAACAAGCACACAGTCCACCTGATGGTAGTGGTTGCTGTGACCCATAGACATTCACATCTATCCTCAATAAAGAATCAAAATGCAGATACGTTGTCAGCCGTAAGGACTAAGATGGAATGCTTCGTTTCCAGTAAAAAGGGTCTCCGATTCTCTACACTCACCATACGAAACACATCAGAATTAATTTTGAGCTGTGACCAAGAAGTCAATGCTGCACATCCCCAATTTCATTTCCTTTTGTCGCCCTTATGATACAAAATTATAAAAAACTGCGTTTGGCAACCCGCCTCCCAAACGTGGCATTTATGGCAAAATCCCTCTATGTGGCAATCTATGGAGAGGCTTGTTCTATGGCGTTTATAGATTGCAATGGATGAATAAAATGGATTTATCTTTATGCGACATTTTATCTTATCACGCGTGTTACACCTGTATCCATTTTACGTTGGTATTCTGTGAGTGCGTGGTCCAACCCCAGTCGAGCCAACCCATTCGTGCTACAACCATATTTTAGCTGCAGCGTGGCTCAACTAGTATTTCATGTTTAGTTTGCTCACATTTTTTTCCGATCTTATTCTATTTCAAGAGGAATCATTTTTCGTCAATATCTTATCTAAAATACGATGTTTTATCCAACTATGCCTTAAGCTTCACAATTTCAAAATTTGCGTAAATAGTGTGGGTATAAGACACAAAGTTTGTTACTAACCCCCGACGAAAAGAAGTATCTGAGTATCTATGTGTGTGTGTATTTAACGTGTGTATCTGTGTATGTGTGTATATGTGTGTCTATAGCATCATAGCTCCCAAATGGATGATTTGATTTAGATTTAGTGTTTTACGTTTGAAAGGTGACTTGATCGAGAGTGTTACACTTAGCACTGATTCAAGAAAATCTTATCAGCCGTTTGAAGATTCCGTTTGAAGATTCATTTTGTGTCGGGAATTTGTAAAATTCTAAATTTAAGTTATTTTGAAGTTTGGGCTTAAGCTCGACATTTTTTCTCAATATCGGCCTTAGATACAGGCTATCATTTTTGTCAGCTCAAAAAGTGGGAAATTATACAGAAACGCACAAACACATAGGTATCCTTCTTTCCAGTCTTTGCATTTGGTCGCTCCTACGGAGTCCTGTTTGTTGCTCGAGCTCTACAAGGGATCGGCTCCTCCTGTTCTTCGGTCTCCGGAATGGGCATGCTGGCGGAGAGATACCCGGACGATAAGGTGAGATGAGGCGAAAGTATTTTACAAAATTTTAAATTTTACCACTTATTTATGACTTACTTTCTACTTTTTCCAGGAACGTGGCAACGCAATGGGTATAGCACTAGGAGGTCTGGCGCTAGGTGTTCTCATTGGGCCACCTTTCGGCGGTTTAATGTATGAGTTCGTCGGGAAAACGGCGCCTTTCCTCATGCTGTCGGCACTTGCACTTGGAGACGGATGTGAGTTGGTATTTTAAGCCTGAACAGCCAATTTTTGCCCTGTGGTGACGGTGTAAGAGAATTACCCCGTCTTGTCTCATGATTGTCGTAAGAGGCGAATATTGGAATTTCAAAAAAATTTTTGGCTTCATATAACTTTTTCGGGTATCGTAATTTGCTTCGGATTGTCTGTGGACACTGCACTAGGGTCATCTGGCATTCCGAGGGATTGGAAGGGTTTTCATAATTCAAAAAAAACATGCTTGAGTGTCGTGGCACACTCGGTTGGTACGAAGTTCCTTTCTTAGTATATTGTTTTAGATTCAAGTAGGTTATTAGTCAGAGAACAATACTGGCAGCTATTGCCTATGGTTATACATATATATATATATATATATATATATATATATATATATATATATATATATATATATATAACTTTTTATTCTGACTTTGATCCATGATGTTTTAAAATGAAACAGTAACGGAAAGATGTATTAAAAGACGAGTAGAAAATATTATAATTAGTAACTGTTTTTTAACTTGTTGTCTTGATTATTTTGATTAAAATAATTAACAAAGAAAAAGTCTTTAATTGCAACTACCACATAATTTATTATTGATAAACGTATTATATTATTGATAAACAAATACAATAACGTTGGAATCTTAATTTTTAGGCCCTAGCAGAACATATCTGCGCGTTTTGCGCTTACGGCATGCAATAAATGAATTATTAGCATATATTATTTATTATTTCTTAAATCGCAAGATAAGAAAAAGTGCGAGGGAGATGGATATTATTCCATCTCGATTGCACTATAGAAAGGGGGTCGTGACAGAAAAATCTTACACTTTTTCTCGTCTAGTTCGTTTTCTTTCCCCCATTCGTCAAATCAGTAGATAGAATGATTCAGTTTATATGTATAATATAACAGCTCACCCGATTTTGATTAAATTTTGTGTATGTGTATAACTAAGTTGATTAGATAGATTAGGCTTAGATT
The DNA here is from genome assembly GCA_033319125.1 of Parnassius glacialis. Classification (NCBI taxonomy): domain Eukaryota; kingdom Metazoa; phylum Arthropoda; class Insecta; order Lepidoptera; family Papilionidae; genus Parnassius; species Parnassius glacialis. The sequence continues at coordinate 56,293,907 of JAVANC010000004.1, forward strand.
CAATTGGACCCAGTAGAAGTCAACCGTGCGAAGAAGTCAACCGTCCGAAGCCGAGGCGGGTCGCTCGTAATTCATATTAGTATTTCCGCGTCAACAGACCCCTCGCCAGTTTTTGTCTGTAGATATTCTCACTTTTGTAACGGTGGACATTATCTATATTATATAACCGCCGAAAGTATACTGCTGAACATTTCCCGCCCACGTGTCTTTTAAGGCGGATATTTGCCATAGCTGCCACGCTACTATTTTTTATCCGACTACATATGTGTGTACGTATGTATTGTTTAAAAGAAAAAAATGAAAGTCGACGAACTATGTCAAGTCGGGTATCATTGATTAGGGTCTTTGAAGATCAGATTTAAGTTTCTCTATTTATTTTTCATTCTGAATGACCATTTAGGATCTATAACAATTTAAACTTGGTTAGCGACCATTCTCGCTTAATCAAAACTTATAATGAAGCTGTGATAAAGTTCTTATGTAAGTAATTTTTTATGTAGTCGGTTTTTTTTAAACGCAGTATTAATAACGCTTGTTTATTATTATTGCACTATTTACATTTGCGGCAGCTTAGGGAGAATTGATGTGAAAGGAGACGAAGACTTTTCCCTACATTACTTTGATTTTCTAACTTACAAGCTAACTAACTACTGTGACAACTTATGTTCACAAAATTAATGGACTATCTTAACATTTAAACCTAGCTTGCTACATATTCATTTTTCGGTTTAAACCTTGGTATTTATACTATGTTGAATATTCTTAAGTCACGTCAGTAAATTGAGTCATGTTTGAAAGACGTGCTGCTATTTGCTTAGCAGGCGGTGCTCTATGGTAGGTATCTTCGTGATCGTATGCAAGGTCAGTAGGCATATGTAACTCGCTCTTGTCAAGAAGGTGTTGCTGCCCATCTAATGTTTTGGTTTCTCTCTGCCTCTTACGACATCCACCGGATGATAATCTGTAATTTTGTGTCTTTCAGTGTTGCAGCTGATGATTCTTCAGCCTGGTGTGGTGAGGCAAGAAACGGAACCGCCTTCCCTCCGAGACCTGATAACCGATCCGTACATACTTGTTGCTGCTGGTAAGTCGGTGTTCTTAACTTGCTATTTGGGGATGGTGTAATGTGTCAGTTTTTGGGAGTCCCAATTTTAACTTAACTATGTTTTGGGCCCCTAGATCTAACTTACATTACTATATAAAAGACAAGTACCGATTCCCTCACTCTAATAACTCACTGACTCATGGGCGTTGCCCAGCCCAAAACCTTGTTACTAGAATGCTGATATTTTACACAGAATTTTCTTATTTTATAATATGGACAAGCGGTACGAAAGGATTTTACGAAATTCCCACTGGATCTGGAATAATCGGCTTCTCCGGTCGAACTGACCCATTCGTGCTACAAATATAATAAACCTACCTGCAGCATGGCTCTACCACGTATAATGTGTAATTTATGTATGTATTAAAAATATCCAGAAATTCTTATCAATTACAGATAGCTCTTGGCAGAATTTTCAATCAACTTTCTTTGGAAAAACTGGTTTTAAATGAAAAAAAAATGATATTGACACTAATGGGAAATGAGCTGTCATGGAATGCCTCGTACCCAAAAAAGGGTCTCCGTTTCTCTACACTCAACATACGAAACACATCAGCATTAAGCTGCTATTGCACGGTGGTGTTCTGTGAGAGTGTTATCCTTTACCAGTCGAGCCGACCCATTCGTGCTACAAATAAATACAGCTGCAGCGTGGCTCTACCACGTATGAACGTTAATTTCCTCTAGTTGCCTCTTACGACACTCACTTGACGAAATGTGGTGTTAAATCCTCTTCATTAGCCGCCACGCGGCTCAAGTGAATGTTAAGATTAAAAATACTGTCTCGTTGGTATAGCCGTTGTAAAACGTGACTACTGTTCATGAGGTTCAAATCCTGGACCGGGCCAAAAAGTCAGTTGTTGAGTTTTTCTTCCCATAAATTCTTAAAAGCTGCATAGTTTTAATACCTCATAGTTGTAAAACGCCTTTGATGTCCGGCGATGCCGCCGCCCACAGAGGTATTTATGCGGTGGGTAGCGGTTATCACGAAATTGGAAATAAAATGATTTTGGATATTATAATACTCATTATCATTTATTAACATCATGTACATACTTATAAGTTAAAAATATTTATCGAACAAGATCATTTTTATAGTACTACAAGAAAAAACACATTTACAATTGTTGCATTGTCAGATATTTTCGTGACAATTTCTTTTATAGATGTTTTCGGTTTTCGATTGTTAAATTTAATTATGTAATATATTCGCATTCGGATAGTGAATTTTATCAACAAAAAATGAAGTAAATATAAATAATATATATTTACTTCATTTATATAATAAAATAGTAAGCTTTGTATGGATGCATCCAAAATAAACTGGAACGGCGTGGTTTCTGCACCCACTGTGGACGAAAAGGTTGGAGTTTTGAATGAAGCTATCCTTACATAATATGATGTACATGCTCCCATTAAAAAAGTGAAGCTCAAGCGTCCACCTGCGCCATGGATGACGATTGGGGTTCGAATTGCGATGAGACGTAGGGATCGGGCTTTCGGCAAATTTAGAAAAGATCTATGTGATCAAAACTGGACTCTTTATAAAGTTGCAAGGAATCCGTGCAATCAGATGATACGCAACGCGAAACGCCGATTTATTCTTAGTAATATCTCATGTTCTTCCTCTGCTAATATTTGGAAGTTCCTTGGAACCATAGGTATCGGTAAACGACACCGTTGTGAGTTTCAGAGGACGATTGGTGTGGATGATATTAATTTTCATTTTTTCTCCAACAGTCCTCTTGATCACCAGACCAAGCGTCTTACTGTTGAACACTTAATGGGTTTACCTCGTCCCGACATTGATCTATTTCAATTTTCTCCAGTAGCTATGGATGAAATCAAGAAGACAATCCTTTCCATTAAATCTAATGCTGTAGGTTGCGACAACATCAGCCGACGGATGATTCCCTATATACTTGACCATATCCTCCCAGTTATCTCGCACATCATTAACTTCTCCTTGGATTCTGGTGATTTTCCTTCAATGTGGCGTAAGGCTTACGTTATTCCCCTGCAAAAGATCCCAAATCCCACTTTACCCAATCATTTCCGATCTATATCCATCCTTCCCTTCCTATCCAAGGTCTTTGAGGCCTGTGTCCATAAGCAACTTTCGCAGTTTATCTCCTGTAATAACTTATTAAGTCCCTTGCAGTCTGGCTTTAGGCCCGGTCACAGTACAGTTTCCGCACTCCTGAAGGTAACTGGTGATATTAGAGCGGGCATGGAGGACACTAAAGTCACTGTGTTGGTTCTAGTTGACTTCTCGAACGCCTTTAATACCATCAGTTATGACATTCTAATTTCCATCCTTTCCCTTAATATGGTCTCACCCGAAGCACTGGATTGGTTTTCATCATATCTTCGAGGGCGCCAGCAGTCGGTTCGCATCGATGAGCTATCATCTAGCTGGCTTGACATACATGCTGGTGTTCCTCAAGGCGGCATATTAACTCCTTTATTGTTTTCTATATTTATTAATCTCATTACCATAAACCTTCAGTCTGCGTATCATCTGTATGCTGATGACTTGCAATTGTACGCGAGTATTGACGATATTTCTACAGCGGTGGACACAATAAACAGGGACCTTGAATACATTAAGAACTGGTGTGACAGGTTTGACCTAATGGTCAACCCTTCGAAGTGTCAGGCCATAATAATTGGTAGCTGTCGGATGATCCAGAGATTGAAAACAGTAGCTCTACCTTCTATCATTTTTAATAGTAATTTTTTATAACATTTTTAATATTTGTAATAGTGAGATTCAATTGTATTCTAACTGTGAAGAATCTAGGTTTATTAATTGATTCCACTTTGAGTTGAAAAGATCAAGCAACAACCGTTAACCAGAAAGTCACCGGTACCCTGCGTTCTCTGTATTGCCTAAAAAATTTTCTACCATCTGCAATTAAGACAATGCTTCTGCAGAGTTTAATTTTTCCTCTAATCGACTATGGCGATGTGTGTTATTTCGACCTGAATGCAGATGTTCTCAACAAATATGACCATCTTCTAAATAACTGCATTCAATTCATTTTCAATCTTCGAAAATATAACCATATATCCACGTATCGTTCTCAATTAAAATGGTTACCTATTCGTCAACGCCGTAGTTGGCGTGCACTCACCATCCTTTATTCTATCCTGATGTCTCCAAGTTCCCCTTCCTACTTATCTCCTTGCTTTCAGTTGCTTAGTGCTAGTCATGAGAGAAACCTCCGCTCTACGAACAATCGTCTTCTCCTATGTCCCTCCCATAACTCTGGACTTGTTCATTCTTCTTTCCACATTCAGTCTATTCTCCCTTGGAACGCACTCCCTCTTGAAATCAGGATGGCTAGGAATCGTTACGCGTTCAAGATGAAGGTTCGGGACCACTTACTTAATAAATTGGAACCATCATAGTAACAGTTGATTTATATATATGCTATTGTATATATATATTTATGAATATATATGTATATTCTTATTATGTATATTATACATTTTATTTTATGTATCATATGTGTATATATATGTATATATAAGTATATAATATTTTTATTTTTTGTGATATATGGTTTATATCTGATGTATTTTATTTCCATGTATTCCAATTTCTTTTTGTTATTTTAGTTTAGTATTCGCATATTAACTTTTATTACACCTACTCCATTCTATCTCTCCATCATCCCAAGGTAGACTGGTAGAGAATGCCTTAGGCATTAAGTCCGCTCAATATACCACATGTGTATATGAAGTTTAAATAAATAAATATAAGCATAGTCGTGGTAGCAGCCTGAAGTCAGGAAGTCGGTGGTTTTATCCCCCCCCCCCCCCTTACGTGCCTTGGAAAGCATGGAAAGCCCTGCGTGAACACTTGGGCACTATAATCCTGTCTTCCGCAGACGGCCCGTTTTCGTTGTGATTATTTAAAAATAATTGACATATATCTTCCAGGGGCAATTACATTTGCGAATGTTGGTATCGCCATGTTGGAGCCTAGCTTGCCGATCTGGATGGCGGACACAATGGAGGCGCGTCGCTGGCAGCAGGGTGTTGCCTTCTTACCCGCTAGCATTTGCTACCTTATTGGTATGTTCGCTTATCTACTGCGATTAATTTTTTGATATAGAATAATTGACGATAGTAGAACCATAGTGATCCAAGTGTCATTTTTCTTGAAATAGTAATTTTGGTATGTAATTACGAAGACCAATTAATTATTTCATGCCATCATGCTAATCCAAATGCAATTTCGTAACATTTGATTTGTTGTTAGTTCTGCCCAGGACAGAGATATTTTCCGGGCCAGTAGTAAATAAAAAAAATTACTTTCTTATTTTAATAATGTGTATTGAATAAAAAATATTCTGTTCTATTCTATCTAAATTTTTATTTATAGGCACCAACTTGTTCGGACCTCTTGGCCACAAAATGGGACGTTGGCTTGCAGCTCTCACCGGACTGATTATTATCGGGTTTTGTCTCATTTTGGTACGTACATTTAATTCCTAATTCATCATGTAGTAAGCCATGATAGCTCAGGGTCTAAACGCCCACTCTAGACTTCACAGTACGCAAGCTCCAGTACGATCCCTGTCGGCACCAATAACATTTTTAATTGCAGTTTTAAGTGCTGATTTACCACGTGCTCGGCGGTGAAGGAAACAACGTGAGGAAATCTACATATTTACTGTTAGCGCCAATCAAAACTCTACTGGGGGATATTTGCCAGATGCTGCTATTTTGTTTCCCTCTGACACCTTTTACGACACCCACGATATGATATGAGGTAGTGGATATTCTTACAACGACCAGCATATCTGGTAAAATAATGCAAAGACACATGAAGTTTGCTCACACGCATTGTGGCAGCGCGAAGAGTGAAAAGTTGATAATGTAATCATCATCCCGTCATCCCTAATTACGTTTTAGTGGGTGTAGTGGTGACTGTCGTTGTAAAGCGTCTGAGCGTTTTCATGTGAAGAGTGATAAAGCTTTTGTTACGCTATAACAGAATTAACCACTTACTATTAAGTACTGACTTGTAATAAGTAATAAAAAAAACACGTTCGTAGTATGGACCATTGTAATGAGCCGAAACTTTAATGCTTATATGTATTGTATGGTGAGTAACAGGAACCATAATCATTTTCCACTGTTAACAGGCATTCCTTAAGGCAGGCATTCCTTAAGGCAACCTTAGTCCTCGGAAGTAAAACAAAATGATAGATGTATAATATTTCTATGAAACTCTACTTCCGCTTAAAAGAAAAATACCTTATACTTAAAATAAATTAACAAAAATTCTTCGTCAATAGTCGAGGCCTTGGAATTCTTTAAAAAAATTAGTTTATTTTTAATCCAGATCCCAATGGCGCGTAAACTGGAACACCTGATCATCCCGAACGCCGGCCTGGGCTTTGCCATTGGCATGGTGGACTCCTCAATGATGCCCGAACTTGGTTTCTTGGTTGACATCCGTCACGCCGCTGTGTATGGATCCGTTTACGCTATAGGAGATACCGCTTTCTGTCTCGGATATGCTGTAGGTAAGTGGAAATTTAATTATAGAAAAAATATAACCAAACGGTTTGCTTTTTTGTTCGTCAAGCGTAAATTTTTTAACCGGCTCTACGGCTCTGGGTTCTTGCCCTTCTGGGCCTGGTCAAGCGTACAGTAACCGTTACTGTTACAGACTATTAAAGTTCACCGCTGAACATAGGCCTTCCCTATAGATTGCCTCATAGGGGGAAATTTGCCATAATTCACCTCTCTGTGAGTCATGTGCTCCTGGTAGATTATCTTCTATACATCTATCCATTAGTATATTATAATGTTTATTTAATGATGAAATTTGTCGTTGCAGGTAAATATAGACTTTCTATTTCTTTAATTCTCTTAAATCGAAATAATGTCACATTAATTATCCTACCCAGGTAAAGCTGGGGCGGGTCGCTAGTAACACAATAAATACGATAAATCGTTGATAAATCGTCGTCGTTATACAGGTCCCGCCTTTTCCGGAGCTCTGGTCAACAGTATTGGCTTCGAATGGATGTTGGTAATCATCGCGTTACTCAACTTTGCATACGCCCCGTTTCTTCTCATGCTTCGTTCTCCACCAGCAAGAGATGAGAAGCAGGTAAGTGAGAGCAGGAGAAAATTATATTTTGTAAATGTCGCATTATTATATAAAATGTTAAAAACTCTCTGATCTGGATTGACACAAAAGCATATTATTAATTAATATAAAAATGTTATATTTTTTATTTAAAATACATATTATATACTACAATTTGATTGAAATTCAGCAATTTTAAAATCTAGCAGAACTGTATTTTTGAATTTTTAGCCTCACAAACCATTCTCTAGAAAGAGACAAAGCGACTGTGCGGCAAATACCTGTCTCTTTCCTGCAAGTCTGATTGGTCCATGTTCCTGCAAGCCAATGACGTGGACCAATCAGTATTGACGTGAACCAATCAGAATTTTACGTGGACCAATTAGAATTCTAGAAAGAGACTATAACTTGCCACATATTCGCTTTGTCTTTCTCGCACTTTTCGGTCTGTATTCACTGCACAACTGAATACAGAACGCACAGCCCATTCTATGAAATTATGAACTATTCTATGAAATCTATGTCTATGTTTTTGTTAATTATAATTTTTAATTATTCCCTGAATACGATTACATGAATAGAATCCTATCGTGATACCCAAAAGACCTCTCACAGATCGGACAGGGTTTTTTACATATTGTATAATGCTGTGACCGTGCAAGAGCCAATCATGGGAAATTACTCTATGTTTACTATATAGTTCAACGAACCGTTGGGGAAGAAAGATTCTAGAGTGTCAGTCTCATGCCGGTAAGCAAAGTGTAGGGCGACCTGCCAATAGATGCAGTAAGTCGATGGATGCAGGTAGCTCAGGACCGTGCTTTATGGCATTCCTTGGGGAAGGCCTATGTTCAGCAGTAGACTTGTGAAGGGCAATAATGATGATGATGATGATCATTCTATTAAATCTTGGTAGGTGGTTATCGATTAAATGAAACTTTTAGCAATTAAATGGTGACTATTTTATGTTAAACTAAACGCTGACTGATGTTCTTTGAATTCTACTCATAGATTAACGAAACGTAATTTTTGGGTTTATTTTTATAGCTATTTTGTTGTACCGCCGTATTTAATCATGTTATAGTTTGCCGCCATGTTGGTCTTGCCTCTCTCTCTTTCAATTTTCCCTATCACACATTACACAGTATGTAGCAACATTTAAAACGTTACAAATGTAATAGCTAGCATAAACGGGCGGTACTACCGTCTCGTATAATGTCAGATGTAAAAACTCGTCTGGTAGGTGGTAGAACGAACGAAAAAATCGTCTGCCTAGAGTGATGATTAAAGAGAATCCTACTTAATTTAAATGGGACCCAATCCATCCATCTAATTAGCAAAATCGAGCTCGATGTTATCACATTAAATTATCACATAATAAATTGAACATGTGGTTTCAAATCGTTTTTCCATAAACATGGCGATATAATTCCCCTCTTTGTCTATTATTGCCTAAAACTACATATTTAAACATGCCCACGTGACTTTTTCTGCCACCAGGGTGGAACCACTTTGGAATGAGGTCAACAATATTTGACAAATTTCATAGCGGGGAAATTAATTTGTTAGAAAATCTAAGGATTTATGTTTCTTCATGTAATATTATTTATATTTTATATTAATTAGATTTAAGTGAATAAACAACACTTCGGATTTTCCTAAATGTAGAATTTTTTTTAATAAAGTTAAAAAAATAAAGAGCCAACCACTGGCTTTGATTTGTGTAGGTACTAATATAATACTCTAGAAACTGATGACGTTTATTAAAAACTAACATCTCAATTTAATAACACTGTGTAACAAAAACTTCACCTCAGACCCAACTAGCGACACATCTGATGAACGTAAGGCTATTAGCCCTCATTCCCACACATAATATGTAGATTTTTGATTTTATACATGTCATGTATTCATAGACGTATATTAATGTTAGGGAGAGGTCAGAAATAAACTTACTATTAAATTTATGATAAAATAAAAAATATTATTTACTTATGGCACCTACTTTTTTTCTTTTAAGAGTTTGATTATAAGTGAGAAAGCATCGGTACGCTACGTAAGCTACCAAAACGAGGAGGAAGAATAGAGCCCGCCATTATAACGATGCCGCCATCTTGAAGCCCGCCCGATTCAATTTTTTAATGCGACGACCGCAGGATATTTGCCTAAAGTATAAAATATGCAACTAGTTTTAGAAGAAAAATATCTTAAGAGCCTTATTTACTCATAGAGTAAAGCTGTATTTAGCTGCAAATTTAAATATAAGATAGATATTTTTATTAAAAATTGTAAAAAAGAAAAAAATTGGTTTCACTATGTTTCTTGACTATTTATGAAATAATAAATAATTAACGAAAACAATCTATATGTGTGTCCATGTTATATATTTTATATAGATTATGTCTACTGTAGTAAATAAAAAATATATCATACATTCTATCTTATAATATTTTCTTCTTATATATACAAAATATTCTATATCGTAATAATTCACGACCAATTTATAATCTGACATATATCAAAAATACTGTATGTTTATAATCTGTCTGTAAATATATTAGCTGTCCTTTAGGCCTCATCGCTTTAGGCTAGTCTTCCTGTAACGACGGTTAGGTACATATTTAAACTCTTTGGGCTGGCCCAAGGACAGTTACTATACTCTTTGGGCTGGCCTTACATGGCTGGAATATTTGTGTAAGGACCGTTTACAATATTTATCCATTTAGACAGGTTATTACTTATAATAGAGTAACTTTTTTATATCCATGGTCTTAAAAATATTCTATTTTTTACTTATTCCCATCTCAACAAATTAATATCGTGATTGAAATAATTCTCGTGTTCTATCATTTTTTTTTAGCCTTCAAGTGTCACATAATTATTTATTACATAGGTTTGCAAATGTGACTTTGACAATATTTTATTACAATAACACGTATTTAACCTTTTAAAAATATCTATTTAAGACAATAAGTGAAACATAAACACTGCATCTTTTTATATGTATTTTACGTATTATCGCTAATTTGTATTTTATTGTATTCGGACCACCCTAAGTTGAATTCAATAATTGCACGAATTTAATACATCTAAATCAAAATTTTATACGTTTTAGCAATTATAATGATGGTACCTATACATTTATCTGACAATAACTTTAAGTCTATCTCACCCGTTATTTCAGCACTGTTACGAATTTTTCAATATTTATATAATATAGTAAATGACCAACAAAGACCATCCCATTCAAAATATATATCTAATATATCTTTTGTGCAACGTTATAAGAAGCATTGAAAGTATGTTAATAATAACATTTACTATTTCGCTTATGTATAATATTATTTATTCTGTGGTATAATATAAATAATGAAATCATAAACGATAATCCTTTAATATAATACAGAGCTATAAAGTACAGAAACAATATTGTATAGTATTTTGGGTATCTATTGTGTGTAGTCTGTGGCCATTTAAAAATCAAATATGAATGATGAGTTAGTAAAACTCATATATCAAATAGGTATTTTAAATGTTAAAAGTGTTCCAAATAAAAACATAATAGTAATTTAAATTTAAGGTGAAAGCTGCAGGGTGGCCCGCGAAATTCAAATTTTCTTGCGTTTTTAATAAAATATGATTCGCGACCGTAACAAGTATGTGTTTATAGAATTATCACCAATACAACCCTCTAAGTTTTTTTTGAATGAGTTTTTCTGGAAATGGCCATACATTGGAATTATACGAACACAGAGGGTTCTATTGATGATTATAATGATTATAATTACTCGTTACGGTCGCGAATCATATTTTGTTAAACATACAACCTGACACTGACCAGCAAATTGCAAAAAACGTAAGAATATTTGAATTTCGCGGGCTACTCTGGCGCTTCCACTTTAAGGAAATAATTTAAGGCACTTATCATATTTACTAAAATATTCAAGAGATCTTGCCTTCAGTGTGGTAAATATCCCCTAAGAGTATCTATGTTTAGCAGTAGATTTAAGAAAGTATGCAATAAATTAATATAAATAGGTCTTTCCAAAAATGTGCCAAAAAGACGCATTTCTTGAAATGTTTATATTCACCACGAGTTATGCCAGCAGCTTATTCACAGACTTCTATGATACTTAGGCTTATAGTGAGAGTAGAGCTGTCATCCTCACATTAGTGCATTAGTCATTTACATCATTAGCCTATGGGATTTGGTTACCAATATCATTCATTCCAGTTCATTCTTAGTATCAGTGAGCACCTTGTACAGTTTAGAAGAAGAACTTTAAAAAACCAACTTAAATCCTTCTTAATCGTAGCTAAACTTAATTGTCTCCGTAATTTCTCAACACAATAATTAATCTGCTAAAGTTTATAGATATTTCAAGTAAATAATTACAATATTTATCTGCTTTTAAGTTAGGTGTAATATTTTACAATCACGCGAGTGGATGGACATTTTTTTTTGCCAGGAGTGTTTTACTACTTATTTTTGAAAGACATCTAACGAAATATTCTCTGAATATTATTGTCTAGTTAAATTTTTTTTCTTTCCTCCGAAAAAGAAACTATTTTTAAAAAAAAGAATTAAAAGGTTAAAATTATCTGCGGATGAAGGAAAGTTTGAGATTAAAATAATTAAACAATAATACGTTTTTTAAACGCGTTAGATATTTAGACTGGATATTTGACAATACATGGCGATAAATAAAAAAGTACCACGCCTTAAGTGTATAGATGTTAGTCAATGTTAAGTCTATACCCTATTAAGACGCCTCCTCTGTCTGAAAAACACCTGTAGAAAAAAAATTACTTTACCTACCGTTAATTTTAAACTATGTTTGAAATGAACCGTGTAATGTTGTTTAACGAATATATTTCAGGGATAGAAGTAACAAAAAACATTATGTTGCCAAGTTAATGAAACTATAGATTATAATTTATAACACACATCAACGTTAACTATGTATGGCTGCATAGATAACAAATGATGGAAATGGTCAAAAAAGTGTCCATTCCACCATTTTTGGTTTTTTTTCACAAAATGTTATCTTTTTTAATTTAATTGTTTTTTTTTTCTCGTAATAAATTTTATTTATTGTATTCGTATCCTACAATAATCATTAGAATCAAAATTTTCTTATTGGTATATTCGCAAGCAGTCGTATTTTATTTAATAGTAATTAGATAATAAGAAAAAATAATAATCACACTATCTTCCAATGTTAGGTAAGCATTTTCATTAAAAGTCACATGAATCATTAATACTAAGCCAAATAAAATTCATTAAAAAAATGGTACATATTCGAAGTTATAGTAGTATAATAATTATTCTACTAAAATACTATTATAACGAAAATACTGTTTAATAGTATACAGGTAGCTCATTGCTGATTAATTTACGTCATCAAAAAATAAAAGAGTGATATTATTAAAAACAAAGACAAGACAGAAGGGCAGTAACTTTTTTAACAACATTAAAAAAACAACGCCGAAGGAATAAATCAAATAAGCATGCTCTGCAGTCTGCAGTATTAAACGAAAATGAAATAAAACTGGTATAATTATTAAATATAAAAGATAAATTTTATCTTTCATTCATCGTCATACCCATAACAATAATTTATTAGAGTAGTATGTAGGTCTTTGAATCTATTTAAATCATCGTAATGTATTCAATAGTAGTTGTATCATTCATATTTGATTAAAAATTATGTCTGTATATGCGAAATGGTGTATTTATAACAATAGCTGGAATGGGTCCTTTTTAACTTATACCTATATTTTATCATTGTCTAGTGTTACTATTATGATTGTCTGAATGACTTGAACTTCTTTATTTGCAGTTCATGATTATTATTCTTAAGACGAAATTAGTAATAATTGCTTAAAAAACAAATTTCTTTGTTTTAGAGATATTTCTTAAATTATATTTTCTATTGCATGTAATATTTAAGTAAATTTTATAAAGGCCTTTCAGTTCTAGCAATTTTCATTTGTTGTTTTCATTCAGATGTTCAGAATGTTGTACAACATAATTGAAACATAATCGTGTAATGTTAGAATAAGATTATTTATTAAAAAAAAGCCACGAGCTCAGTGTATGGTAGTAATAAATGGAAACTTTGTAAAATATACAACTTATGTACCTACGCATTAAATCATATATATTTTATTAGGTAGTGGAATTTTCCCGTCACAGATAATCATGTTTATGTATAACGATAATATCTTATATTAATGTGATAGATTTAGTGATATTTTGATGCTTTTATCGTATATAAATAAAATAAGCGAACGGAAAATTATATCTTGTATAAATTGTGTTATTACTAAGAGAATCGAAAGACGGTAACGGCACTATAGTAGTTATTAGTAAATTGGCTCTAAAATTAAATTATAATAATAGTGTGTTGCTTTTTTTCTTTAGTTGTGAACTCGTACAGTTAGTCCTTTTCCTTTTAGTCAAGTTAATTAATATTGATATAATATAATTACTTTCGTTTAAAATAATTTATTTACAATGATTTTCGCAATACTTTAATACGTCATGTTGAGAAGTTTTGGAACAGTTTAACTACAACTTAGCTGACTAAACAGTCGATGACGACAAATGCATAATTTGAACTTTATGTCACCATCTCAGTACTTGTTTAACCGTTTCTACTAACAGTTACAGGGGCAGACTTTTAATACGCTAAGTCGCCACTTTTTCATACACAATCCTTTTCAAAATAATTATTTGGATGATATTACAAGAACAGTAACGCGCTGACGAGTAAGTCCCTACCAAAAAGAATTTCTCCTATAACGTTACATTCTTCAATATTTGCTTCGTCACGTAAAATCGTTCATTGTCACTTGCTGAAATTAACTATAAAATTATCTCTATACCGATCTCTTTCTAATGCCATTTAGGGAAAAGAGCGAGAGCTACTTTAAATACTTTGAGTAAGGCCGTCACAATTTAAACAAGTAAAAGCGTAAAACTCGAAATATCTAAATGTGGCAATTTTAGTGCTGCAATTGCGAAGTGCCATTACCATCTTTTCTATTTCATTTATAATTCATTTTGTGTTTATATTTTTAAAAAAAACTCAAGTCTCAGCATTATCTGTTGGTTTTGCTGATTTGAATTTATTGAGTTTATAATCTGTATTAAATTGGAAGTATTAATATCGTATATTCCAATGTATCGATTGGTTACATTAGTACCGAGTTTGTAAAATATTTTACAGATTTTTAATCCTTGAATTGTATATTTTGTTGCAAGTGTTAATATAATTTCTATTGTAATAAAATGTGGGTATATGAACTACGTGACTGTTTTTCTTTCCTTATTATAAAGAAATGTAATAAGGTAAGGGTAATATGGTCATCTTAAGCTTTGCCGCCCTATAAAACCAACACTAGGAGGAGGACTGAGACAAATACGCAATGTCGTATACTATAACTAATAAAAAATAGCCAAAAAATCTTTGTCAATAATTAGGAACACCTCGAAAAATCAATTTAAAAAAAACTACACTATCCAATATTTACTAAAGTCGACTAAAATATTTACTATAATATCAACTGATAAAACGCCCTTTTGACCCTTTATTATTTGAATGACTGATGAAGAGCTATCGTGTCACAGAGCCATCTATGCAAACAAGGTTGTAGTTTCTGAGTTATGAGATAGTGACCACATTAACCGGATGACCATATTACCCTCAGGTACTGTTATAAAAATTAACCCAGAGCACATTTTTCTACATAAATATTTACGTAATTTTTATGTCTATTTACTTTATTGTACTGACTGATTCAGCCCACATCGTATTTTTAAACAACTAGCTGTTCCCCGCGACTTCGCCCGCGTGTTAGGGTTTTTATGTTTTTGTGCGGAACCCTAATTCTTTTTCTAAAATAAAAGTAGCCTAAGTTACTCCTTATGAAATCAGCTATCTACCAATGAAAGTCCCGTCAAAATCGGTTCAGGCGTTTCGGAGATTAGCCGGAACCAACAGAGAGACAGACAAAAATTGTAAAAATTGTATTTTAGTTATTATAAGTACCGTATTTACTTTCATATGCATTTAGTAAAAAATTGTAATTTTGGCATTACAAACAGACTCTTCAATTTTATTTATTTGTATAGATGTGGTCAACGTTGCCTGATCTAATTGCTAATCTATATCTATAATATACAAATTCTTAAATAAAAATTAAGTGTCTTGTAATGTCAAAATAACAGATTTATACTACATGCATGTGAAAGTATATACGGTACTTATAACGAAAATACAATTTTGAAAATTTTTGTCTGTCTGTCTGTTTGTTCCGGCTAATCTCCAAAATGGCTGGACCGATTTTGACGGGACTTTCACTGGCAGATAGCTGATGTTGTAAGGAGTAACTTGGCTAATTTTATTTTAGAAAAAGAATTAGGGTTCCGCGCAAAACATTTAAAACACTAAATTACATGCGAGTGAAGTAGCGAGAAACAGTTATCTTATACCTCCTAAACAATAAAAAATCAAACAATAATTTAGATTAACATTATTTTATTATAAACTTTTATTCTTCATAAATCGCAGAAACGTTATACGTGTGATACATTTCGACTACAATCCATTCAATTTACAAAACATTTTCCTAAAAATATCATTATATTTTTGGAAATCTTACGAAGATATTGTTAGTCGATCAGATCAAACGTTCATTAGGAATTAAAATAACATATATTATTTCCAGTACGCCATCTTGTTTATCCTTTAAACGAAAATGCGTATCCTTCACCGAAAGAGTGTGGTCCCTTGTTCTGTTCGGGGATTTCATTGTCACGATACTGAAAGAAAAATAAATTATAATTATTATCGAGATACCAAACAGTTTAATGGCGATAAAAGAATACATATCCAGAACCCAAAATCGTTCCATGGGTGTCGTAAGAGGCAACAGATGGAAACAGATCCGGAGATAGGCAGCTCCGTCTCTGCGCTTGGCAACTCGCCTGCCAAGCGTGGCAGTTATGGCAAATATCCTTCTTATTTTTTTATATAATAGGCGGCAAATGAGCATGCGGCTCACCTGATGGTAAGTGACTACCGCCGTCCATGAACAACTGCAATACCAGGGGAATTTTAAATGCGTTGCCGACCTTTTATCTTTATAATAGTTTATGATGACGGCTCCGTGGCGCAGTGGCTTAACAATGAGTTGCTGCACTGAGGGCCGCAGGTTCAAATCCCGCACGGAAAAAGTATTTGTATGGCCTGCAAATAATTGTTCCGGGTCTGGATGTTTGTCCTCGTGCAATTTATGTTTGTAAACTGCTTCCACGATACAGGAGGAAATATTAGCGTGAGGTAACGATTTTTTTTTAAATGAAGAAAAGAAAAAACAATAGAAATAACCTCTGGGAAAAAGGTGATTGTTACCAAGCTACTTCTAATTTGTTTTGGATTGATAAGGCTAAGCGTCCACTAGGTTCGTCAAGCCGAGTCAAATCGAATCGCAGAAAGTCGCCTCCTATATATTTACTAGGAAACTGCATCCATTAGCGACGAGCCGCGGCGCGCCGAATTGAATCGACCGCGCGAATTGCTTGACAGGCGAATTTCTTCGCCGGTGTGATTCGATTCAACTCGGCGCGCTTCAGTCGACGCCAGTATAATAATTTTTTTATAAATTTCAGTATATAGGAAAGTACTCTGTGGTCGACGCGGAGATGGGGATGCGAGCCAACGTATTTTTATTAATTTCTATTTTGTTTTCGTAAGAATCTTTTTGTTTAAATAAAAATGAATGAAGAACTATTGATATCACTGGTCCAACAATATACTAACAGTGGTAGAGCCACGCGGCAGTTTTTGCTGTCGCACGGATGGGCCGGCTCGAACCGGGGTGGTACCACGACCTCACAGAAAACCAGCGTGAAGTAGAGGTTTACCTCTGCGTTTCACTTGGTGAGTGCAGGTGGCCGGAGGCCCTTTTTACTGGAAATGAGGCATTCCATCTTAGTCCTCACGGGTGACAACGCATCTGCATTTTGATTGCCAAGCGAGGATAGATGTAGATGTCTATGGGCCGCAGCAGCCACTTGCCATCAGGTGGACTGTGTGCTCGTTTGTCACCCTTATCCTATAAAAAAAATACAGAATTGTTTAATAATGAAGATATACATTATCACGATGAAATATAAACATCTCTTCATCCGAGCAGTCCATGACACAAAAACGACCTATTTTTATGAAGAATTTGCAATGAATGAACAATTCATCGTTCGTGAAAGATTCGTCAGAGATGGACGCACTTGGAATAAATGCGACTCGTTTCGATTCGACGCATTTCTGCTGTAGTCGACGCCAGGCTTAATAGACATGTGTCAATCGTGAGTGATTCGTTCATTTGACCCGGATAGCATTAAAGTAGATGATTGTAATTAAATTTTTTAACGTACCGGATCAAACGATCGACAGGGCCTACGGCCAAAGAGTTTAGTAATGTCCGACGACCAACATTATTGAGCATTGAGCGGGTTTCACAGATCACAGAGTACCTAGTACCTACTGAAACTGGAAATGATCCATTTGAACGATCGACCCGAATAACTCGGTTTGTAAGACGAATCAATACTTGAATGATCGGCTCACTAGAAGTGAATGAGTGACACATGTCTAGTTGATAATTATTATGTTACTTTAATAATTACAAACAGTCCTTTTTTTAAAAAAAGGTCCCACTGGTGATAATTTAACATAGAGTGATTTTCAATAAATAATATTTGTACTCTACTCTGAATGAACAAGTCCAACAGTCAATGGTAAAGTAGTTAAAAACCAAGCTATGAGGGAGGCCTGTGTTCAGTAGTGGACTTTCGACAGGATGTAACGGTAACTAAGATGATTGAAATGGTCGAGATGAGAGATGGCTGCCACCTGCATCATACCTGTAAATGGTATGGTGTAGATAAACATCGATGTTTGGCGGGAGAACTTCGATGCTTTTACATCAATGTTAAGTCCTCGAAAACACTGACATATCGATGTTATGAGTATAATATCCGATATTATTACATAAATAACGAATCATAAATAAGAAATATCGATATACCTACTATAGGCAATTGGAATCCATTACTTTTATGGCAAGTCCTAGGATCCATCTATCAAAAGTTGAAAAAAGTAGCCATTAAACATTTGTGCTGCACAGCGAATCTTTTCTACCGACTTCAAAAAGGAGGAGGTGCTCAGTTCGACTGTATGTTTTTTGTGTGTTACCTCAAAACTTTTTTCAGGGTGAACCGATTTCGATGATTCAATTTTTATTTGAAAGCTGAGCTTCTCATCTAGTCCTTTATAAATATGATCAAGGTCTGACCAATAGTTTTTGAGTTACTCTAAATAATTTATATTGAAGTCGGTTGTACAAAATTTTTAATTTTAAATTAATAACTGGTCAACATCTGTATCACCAAATTAACAGATTAAAAGGAAAACTTCTAAGTTACTTTTTTTTGCAGAGTGTACCCAAAAAAAACTGGTAATGTTATTTTTTAATAATTACCATGATAAATACTGTAATACATGTAATAAACCTGTTGGTAAGTAGATGCTGCGGCCCATAGACATCTACATTTATCGTCAATAAAGAAAAAAATGCCGATGCGTTGTCGTTTCCAGTAAAAAGGGTCTCCGGTTCTCTACACTCACCATACGAAACACAGCAATAGGAAGATGCTATTTTACGGTGGTATTCAGTGAGAGCGTGGTCCTACCTCGGTCGAGCCGACTCATTCGTGCTACAATCATAATATAACTACAGTGTGGCACTACCACGTATGCCGTGGCTATACCATATCTTTTATAATACGTTGCAGCTCGTCAAATATGCGCAAAAACAACACAAATCGTAAAGGGATAAGAATACCTGTCCATCGTCCTGGCCGCTCGACTTCCAGTTCTGATTAAAGTACTGGCCTCCAGCTCCTTGACCACTCGCAACCTGTAATCGGTTTGTTTTAAAAAAATGAGGTCGTGTAATTTCGGGCGGTTGAACTAAAACTTATTAGATCTAGATTAAAGATTTTCTAGCGGAGCGTCGTATCCAAAGTATTTGTGCTTGTGTGGCAACCAGATTACTTTATGATTATTAAAAAACCAGCCAAGTGCGGGTCGAACTCACGCATGAAGGATTTTGTAACACGTTTCTAGTAGGGGAGCCCCTTTTATTTTTTAATTTATTTTTACTTTTTAGCGGCAACAGAAATACACTTTCTGTAAAAATTACAACTGTCTACCTATTACGGATCATGAGATACAGCCCGCTGATAGACAGACGGACGGAGGACAGCGGAGGCTTAGTAATAGGGTCCCGTTGGTTACCCTTCGGGTACGGAACCCCAAAAACAGGTAAGCGTACCATATTCTTGCCTATGACATAGTAATTATATGCTCTTTGTAAGCTAGGAACCATCCAGGTAACCCCATAAGTACTCCATAAAAAATTCATCAAAACCTTTCAAGTCATTTAGAAGGAGAAGAAGACGGAGAAGAAGGATATACTCTTTGTTCACAACGAATAGCTAATGATCTGCTCATATTTTTAAGTGTAATAGTTTGGATGTTGACAACAATATAGTTTACAATGACTAAACAATAAATTCATATGGTTCTCTACCCATGAATTATAACCAATGAAATCCACGACTTTTTTTTTCCACCAGGGCGGCGCCACTTTACAGTGAGGTAAAATATTTGACAGATTTCATAGTAGGGACGATAATTTCTTAGGAAAATGTAATCTTTAAGGTTTCTTTCTGTATTATTAGTTATATTTTATATTAATTACATTAGAAATGAATAAACCAAACTTTAAATATAACTTTAAGCCGATCTTTTTTTTTAAATAAGTTATAAAGTGCGAAAAACTAAAAATAAAACAACGGACGCATTGTGTTGTGTATTAATATAATACTCTAGATAATAAACTATTATTTAAAACTAATTTGTCAATTAACTGACACTGTGTAACAAAATAACTTTACCTCAGTCACAACTATACACGCGTACCAGAGGGGGGGGGGGGGGGGGGGCAAAATTCCGCTCAAAAACATAACTGCTCGGGGCAAACTGAGCAACAATACCAAGGCGACCCCTGCCACGCTATCCGTGAATTTCTGCAACATCAGGGGACTTCACTCTAACCTAAACGCCGTCCACTACCATCTCGAGACGGCGAAGCCGGCCTTGCTCTTCCTGACCGAGACGCAGGTTTCCTCGCCGGCTGATATTTCGTATCTCTCCTACCCGGGGTACAAATTGAAACACTCATTTGTGCCTCGGGCTGGAGTTTGCGTGTATGTCAGAGAGGACATCTGTTCTCGACGCCTCGGCAGTCTTGAAGGTTCGGACCTGTCCATCCTTTGGCTACGCGTAGACAGCGACGACCATCCGCGCGTCTACGGGTGCCTCTATAGGTCCCATAGCGGTAATGCCGAAACAGACCGACTCATCAACCACGTCCAAATGGCTACAGATTCCTTGCTACAACAGGTCCCATCCGCAGAGATCGTGATCCTTGGCGATTTTAACGCCCACCATGCCGAATGGCTCGGTTCACGTTTAACCGATCATGCGGGGAGCTCTGTTTATGACTTTGCCTTGGCATATGGTCTGACACAACTGGTTACTTCGCCTACGCGGATTCCAGATGTGGAGGATCATACACCTTCCCTGTTGGACCTTCTGCTGACCTCTCATCCGGACGGATATCAGGTTTCCGTCGATGCCCCTCTTGGCTCTTCGGACCACTGTCTGATCCGGAGTATGGTGCCACTCACGCTCCCTTCGCGGTTGCGTTCTGCAGGTTGCCGCCGTGTTTGGCATTATAGGTCGGCGGATTGGGACGGAATGCGGTCTTTCTTTGCATCCTACCCATGGGGGCGGGTTTGCTTCTCGCCGGATGATCCCAGCGCTGTTGCTGACTCTGTCACTGATGTGGTGCTACAGGGAATGGAACTATTTATTCCATCATCTGTGGTACCCATCGGAGGCAGATCTCAGCCTTGGTTTGATCGCTCCTGTAAAACTGCATTACGCAGTAAGCAGGAGTGTTATCAAGCCTGGGCTGCGGCTTCGGCGACTCGGGATGTAAACACCAGCATACTTAAAAAGAAGTATATCTTCGCCACCAGGTCCTTCAAAAGAGTTATTGCCAAGGCAAAGTCAGAGCACATAGGCAGAATTGGCGAGAAACTAGTTCGCCTTCCTTCGGGAACCCGTGCATTCTGGTCTCTCGCCAAGGCTGTCCAAGGGAATTTCTGTAAGCCATCACTACCATCTCTGCACAGGGAGGACGACTCACTGGCCCATGACGCAAAAGACAAAGCCGACCTTTTAGGCTCCTTTTTTGCGTCCAACTCGACTCTTGATGACGGGGGGAAAACACCGCCGACCATCCCGCGGTGTGAGTGATCCATGCCGGATGTGCTGTTCTCACAGCGCTCGGTTCGTAAAGCACTTCTCTCCCTGTACATCCAGAAGTCGAGTGGGCCTGACGGAATCCCCCCAATTGTGCTGAGGACGTGTGCTCCGGAGTTGGCACCGGTCCTAACGCGTCTTTTCCGGTACTCCTACTCCCAAGGCGTAGTCCCGAATTCATGGAAGACAGCTTTTGTCCACCCGATCCCTAAAAAAGGCGACCGCTCAGACCCGTCCAACTATAGGCCTATCGCGATCACCTCCTTGTTCTCCAAAATAATGGAATCCATTATCAACTGCCAACTCATACGGTACCGAGCTACGAGCAGGATCACCAGCTGATTAGTGACTGCCAATACGGTTTTCGTCGGGGTCGATCAGCTGGTGACCTTCTGGTCTACCTGACGCATAGATGGGCGGAGGCAGTAGAATCCAAGGGGGAGGCGTTGGCCGTTAGTCTGGACATTGCGAAGGCCTTCGATCGGGTTTGGCACAAAGCGCTTCTTTCGAAGCTCCCTGCCTATGGGCTTCCCGAGAAATTGTGCAATTGGATCACCAGCTTCCTTGCAGATCGGAGCATCAAGGTCGTTGTAGACGGTGCATGTTCTGACTACAAGCCTATTAACGCTGGTGTTCCACAAGGCTGTGTGCTTTCACCAACGCTGTTTCTTCTGCATATCAATGATATGTTGCTAACTGGTAACATTCATTGCTATGCGGATGACAGCACTGGTGATGCTCTATACACCGGCCGTGCTAATATTTCTCGGAAAAACGTCTCCGAGTACCGGAACAAACTTGTGTCTGAAGTCGAGTCTTTGCTGGACAAAGTCTCGAACTGGGGGTGACTAAATCTAATCCAGTTTAATCCTCAGAGGACACAAGTTTGCGCGTTTACCGCTAAAAAGAACCCCTTTGTCGTATCTCCTCAGTTTCAAGGCACTCCCCTGGTTGCCTCAGCCAGTATCGGAATCCTCGGCGTCGACATATCGAGTGACGTGCAGTTTCGTGGTCACTTGGAAGAGAAGGCCAAATTGGCCTCTAAAAAGCTTGGCGTGCTCAGCAGAGCGGGACAGTATTTCATGCCGGCACACCGCCTGCAACTTTACAAGGCGCAGGTTCGGCCTCACATGGAATACTGTTCCCATCTCTGGGCAGGGGCTCCCCAGTGCCAGCTCCTTCCACTTGACCGCATCCAGCGCAGAGCGGCTCGAATCGTCGACGACCGAGTCCTTTCCGATCGGCTCGACTCATTGGCGCTGCGAAGAGATGTTGCATCTCTTTGCATTTTCTTTCGCTTCTACCATGGGGAGTGCTCTGAGGAATTGGTCGGATTAATCCCAGCCGCCAAATTTCACGAACGCACATCGCGGCAGAACTCCCGATACCATCCACACCATCTGGATGATTGGCGGTCCACCACTGTGCGATTTAGAAGATGTTTTCTTCCTCGCACGACTTCCTTGTGGAATCGATTACCATCAGCGATTTTTCCGGACCGATACGACTTAGGGACCTTCAAGAAAAGAGCCTACTCCTTTTTAAAAGGCCGGCAACGCATCTGCGATTCCCCTGGTGCCCCTGGTGTTGCAGTTGTTTATGGGCGGCGGTAGTCACTTACCATCAGGTGAGCCGCATGCTCGTTTGCCCTCTCTCCTATAAATATATAAGCGACACCTGGTGAGTGGAATATTATTAGCCCTCATTAATTAAAGAAAGAATCCATAAAATTTGTTTAGTCGTTTCCGAAAAATCTGTAAACATACCTACATAAAAGACTATGTCGAGACTGTCAACTTTCTCTTTTAATTAACTCGGTTAAAAAAGGAATGTGTGAGTTCAATTACATAAATAATGATATTATACCGTCATTGCAGTTTTTGAAAATACGAGTAAATAAGTTTTCTATTTTTATTTGAAATTATCCTAAATTGAACATGATTTATGGGCAACTACGTTATTGCCTACAAATCGACCCATACGAATGTATGTGTGCGCAGTAAAACCAGTTAAAAAAACTATTGGTGAATCCAATTGTGCATGTCCTAGGCGCACACAAGTTTTCACTAATAACCTTATTATTATGCTTCCAATTTTCCAATAATTTTATGTCAAACTTCAATTTTAAATAATATTAAACTGACGCCAATATAATATAAGAAACCTTGAACCTTGAAATATTTCAACCAATAGCGTAACAACAAAGTATATAAAATTAACATAAGCCATTAATGAATTCAGCCAATTATTACATCTATGTGTTAAAAATTAAATTTCGTACAGTTTAATAAAAATAAAACATCTAGTTCTCCTCGTTGTGGAGTTCCAGCGGCAGTCTTCAAAGTACTCTTTCAAGTCACGCTATCAAACTCGGAGGTAAGGCCTCATCATAACTAACAAAAAGAGGCCAAACTCAGCACATCTAGTCCCCTCGTTGATGAGTTCCAGCGGCAGTCTTCAAAGTACTGCTTCAAGTCACGCTATCAAACTCGGAGGTAAGGCCTCATCATAACTAACAAAACGAGGCCAAACTCGGCACATCTAGCTCTCCTCGTCGAGGAGTTCGAGTAGCAGATACCAACACATCTTCTGGTCTATAAAGTCCGAGACATATAAGTATATTTATTTATATATAAATCCTGCGTGCGTTTAGGGAAACAAAATATTGTAATAAAAATATGTGCTTATAAAAACAATAATAATATCTTAACTTGGTCAAGTATAAATCAAATTTGGTTTTTGGAATATTTCGTATTTCTACGGCGATCGATATTTTTCATAACGAGACGCTGTAACAAACGACCACTCACGACGGCATTTGAGGCCAGAGTAAATAAAGTACTCTTCGGCCAATTTAGTAAAAGAAATTAATACAAGGCTGCTAAAACTACCGAAAGAACATCGGTCACGGCCCATACATGTTGTGACCTGGCTATAAAATATCGCGAGCATGACTAGTGTATGGATTAATCCTATCCCCCTGGGCACAATCTAAATCGTAAATTGAAAATATATTATTTAATAGCCGAGGTTTTTAGAACATTACTATAATGGATGAACAGTGGACTGTATATTTATTTGTGACTGATTACTTAACGACTGATCTGAGGTTAGCTATACTAGGGGACTGCTTGAAGAAAAGATGGTACTTTTAATATACTGTATTAACTATTTACAACAATTCGGCACTGACTAACTATAACTATGTCTAACACTATGTACAGAGGGAGGTCTTGAATTGGAGTCTTGAGTCTTCTTCAGGTTTCTTCCTAAGTGCCGCTCCGAAGTGAAATGAACAGCTCACAGACCGAGACGCCCTTCTTATATCTCGCAAGAAGGTGCCTCAGTCTGTGAGTAGTGCCGTGCGACGACAAATGAAGCCACACGCGCGCTGATTGGACGCCGACATCACTGGGTCGGCGCCGGTGTGCGGGGTGCGCGGGGGGTAGCGGGGTACGAAGGGGCGACGGGGCGGCGGGTCTCTAGCTGTCCTCAACATCCTCCCCCCGGCGTAGCTCGCGAGCCTCATCTTCTTTCGGGAGGACGGCGATCTTCCTGACCGGCCGCCGCAGCAATCCGCCCCTGGTCCGCACCTCCACGTTGCGCACCACGCCGTCTGGTCCGGGAAAGGTCCGCGTTATAATTCCACGCGGCCACACGTTCCTTGGCAGGCTACCGTCTGCCACCACGACGAGGTCCCCCTCTTGTGGCTGCCGCTGCTGCACATCCCGTGAGTCCCCGCGCGCAACCAGCGTCGGCAGGTACTCCTTCATCCAGCGCTTCCAGTACTCGTCGGCAAGTCCTTGCGCCGCTCTCCACGCTCGACGATCACTAGGCGTGCACGGCGCGGTTACTGGAAGGCTCGATGGTCCCAGCAGCAGGAAGTGGTTGGGTGTCAGCGCTTCTTCCTCGTCGATGTCGACCGGTACGTGTGTCAACGGTCGAGAGTTCACTGTGTTCTCGGCTTCGGTGAGGAGCGTCACCAACGTCTCCTCCCGCGGGCTCTTCTGGTGTAGAGTGGCTTCGAGCGCGGTCTTCACTGAGCGCACGAGACGCTCCCATGCGCCTCCCTGGTTCGGCGCGCCCGGCGCGATGAACTTCCAGTCTGTCCGCCGAGTCAACGCGTAGTCCTTCAGCAGGGGTGCCCACTCCTCCATTGCCCGTCGTAGCTCGGTGTCCGCCCCATGGAAATTCGTTCCGTTGTCAGAGTAGATGACCCGTGGCCACCCACGCCTAGCCGCCATGCGCCGCAATGCCGATATCGCCGAGTCCGTCGTTAGGGAATAAACTATCTCTAGATGTACCGCGCGCGTCGTCAAACAAGTGAATAATGCTATCCACCGTTTTTCATGCCTACGTCCTATTGTTACCGTTACAGGCCCGAAATAGTCGATTTCGGTGTAGGTGAATGGTCGCGCGAATGCCCCTAACCGTTCAGGTGGTAGATCTCCGATAACCGCCGGCCGTGGTGTCGCCTTGCGTACCCTGCACTGCAGACATCTCCGCTCCACTTCTCTTACGGTCGGTCGTAGTCGAAGTATGTGATATCTCGTGCGTAGGTCGTTCACTACCCGTTCCCTGTTGGCGTGGCTTGCTTCCTTGTGCGCCTTCTCCACAAGCAGCTTTACAAACTGGTGGCGTCCGTTCAGGATGGTGGGCCTCTTCATTTGACTGTCCACATCGGCTGCGTCAATCCGTCCTCTAGCTCGCAGTATGCCATCTTCGAATATGGGGTCGAGCTTCCTCAACGCGCTGCCGGTTGCCAAGTTCCTTCCTTTCTGCAGTCGGCTGATGTCTTCAGCAAAACTGTCTTGTTGACTTCGCTCTATCCACATCCGTTCTGCTTTCTGGATGTGGTCCAATGTTAGTCCGTGCGCCTTTCCTCTCATGGCATCGACGAACTGTAATATGCGAGCGGTGGCCCTGACCAATCTCTCATAAGAAGAGAACCTCTTGATGTCTGGCAGGTGTGGAGCGTCCCTGGTGTCGCTCTGGTGCGCCACGACTTCCTCCAGCTCGTCATCTTCATCCCCTGCCTTCTCTTCCCGACGTCGAGGCCATCGATCTTCATCTTCGTACAGGAATGGTGGTCCCGTAAACCATTTGTCGCTCTCTTCCTTGTACGTATAATTAATGCGCGTTGCCTGATCCGCGATGTTGTCTGCGGTCGGTATCCACCTCCATTGCTCGGGTGACGTCTTCTCCGATATCTCCCCTAATCTATGTGCTACGTATGGGGTGTAACGCGCCGTATCGTTCTGAATCCAATGGAGCGCCGTAGTGGAGTCTGTCCAATAAACTACCCTATCGGCTACCACTCTGTGCTCGCCTTGCACGAATTCCGCGAGTCGCGCGCCTATTAGATTCGCCTGTAACTCTAACCGCGGAATGCTTTGCGCCTTTATCGGGGCGACTTTCGCCTTGGCCGCCACTAATCGTACCTTAACCGTTCCGTCGCGGTATCGTAATCGCCAATACGCCACGGATGCGTACGCACGTTCGCTTGCGTCATTAAACACGTGAAGCTGACGCTCTACCACTCCCCCCGTAGGAGCATAGCACCTAGGCAGCCGCAGTCGTGATACTTCCTCGACGACTCGCAGCCACCTCTGAAATTCCTCAGCTGCCTCCTCGGGTAGTTCGTCGTCCCATCCGACCTTCTTCATTCGCCACAGGTCTTGCAGCAGGATCTTAGCGGTGATGGTGAGGTAGCTCAGCAGTCCCAGCGGGTCGAAGACCGACATGACTGCACTTAACGCCTCTCTTTTGGTCGGTGGCCTCTGCAGCGTCTTCACTTCGTTCGGTACCCTGTTCATGGATGTGTTGAACGTTAAGGCATCTTCATCGGCCATCCATAATAGCCCTAGGGTTCTGCCTGGGCTGTCTTGTCTCAAGCCTACCTCCTTAGGCTTGCTCGCTAGTAATTCCTCCGGCTTGTCTTCTAGTAGGGCTGCGTGGTTCGAATTCCAGCCTGCTAAGGTGAAGCCGGCCTGCTGGTGTACTTCCATAACCTGCCTCGCAGTGTTTACCGCTTCCTCTACCGTAGCATAACTGTCTAGGTAGTCATCCATGTAGTGACTACGTACGATAGCGTTAAGTGCCAACGGATGTGTCTCTGCGTGTGCGCGCGCGTTATGATCCCTAACACTATGTGCGAGAAACGGCGAGCTCCTCGCACCGAAAATCATTGAAGTCATAACGTATTCCCGCGGTGGGCTGGATCGCTCGTTACCTCGCCACAGAAACAATTGCGCGGGTTGGTCGCGACGGTCTATCTTTACGCGTAAAAACATTTCCCTAATATCCGCGGACACGGCTATTTCGTTCTCCCTAAATCTAAATAGTATGCCCGGTAGGTTCCGTAACAAGTCGGGGCCGTCAAGTAAATAATCGTTCAAACATTTACCGGACGCACGCGCTGCCGCGTCGAAAACCACTCTTGTCTTCCCAGGCTTGTTCGGATTCTGTACTGCGAAGTGGGGCAGGTACCAGCTCTTGGGGTCCTCTCTCTCTGTCCCTTCGGCTTCCCTTGCGTATCCTTTCGCCAGGAGGTTGTCTATTTGTGCTGTATAGGCGTCTCGAAACTCCGGCGATTTGTCCATCTTCTTCTCGATCGTCCGCAGTCTTCGAGCAGCCATCTCGTAGCTGGGAGGCATCCGCACGTCGTCGTCCTTCCATGGCAGTCCCACCTGGTATTGCTCGCCGACCTTCTTGACGGTGCGCCGGAATATCTCGACAGCGCGCTCCTCTTCCCGTCGCGGCCTACTCTTTAGCGAGATACCGATGGAATCGATCTCGTACTGCCGTTTAAGGAGTTCCGTTAACTCCTCGTCCTGACTAGCGAACGTTCGAATGTCCCTATCTAACCGTCCGCTACTGCTTACGACGTGTAATACGGTTTCACCGTCCTCCCTACACGTGAATCGCGGCACGGTTCCCTGTATCACCCATCCTAATAACGTTCGTGCAGCTATAGGCTGCCTTCGACGTCCTATCCTTAAATTACGGGTGATTATTAAATGCCAGTTGTCGGCGCCTAATAATAATCTCGGTTTGGCGTCCTCGTAGCAAACCGAGCTCGGTAGGTCGCGTAAGTGTTTCAACCGTAAACACTCTTTATTTACCGACTGCGAACCTATCTGTAAATTTGTTACTGTACGCGCATTTATTCTGTACATCTCGCTGCGCGATTTTCCACGTATGCCTACGTTAACTAGCCTGCTATCGGCCTCGCGCTGACTATTGCTTACTCCTCTAATATTCAGCGGCTTTACCGGTCCTTCCGCTCCTAACTCGCGCGCTAAGTCGTCGTCGATCAACGAAATGGTCGAGCCTTCGTCAAGCAACGCATACGTATCTATTTCCCTACCGCGTGGTCCACGTAACGTAATGGGACACACTTTCAATAATACGGACGCATTACTAGCGACGTTAGACGCGACGAGCACGGTCTCATCCGGTTTTGCCGATGTCTCGGGTGCGCGGGTCTTGCGGGTGTGAAGGAGGGCATGGTGGGGGGCGTTGCAGCCGTCGACGCCGCATTTCTTCGCTCTACATTTAAACCGTCGGTGTTTACTATTCAAACATAGAAAACACACCCCCTCTTCCTTTACCCAATTCCACCGGTCGTCCACACCCATTTGCGCTAACTTTCTACACTTAGCGATCACGTGTTCACCTCCGCAGCACATACAAGAGGCACTACTGGTGTCCTCCTGTGCGGTGAACGTTTTTACGTCGCGAGCCCTATTCTCTACGCGGCGTGTCACTATCCTTTTCGACGACGGGGCCTCTCGTCTTACGGGCGATTCCTTAGTCGGCTCTACGGACGTATAGGCATGACTCAACGCACGATCAGCCTCTCTCATCATGAACCTGGACAGTGTAACGATGTCCGGTTCGTCTGCACTTCCGTAGTGCTCCGCATAATCACACCAACGCGACCGTAAGTGAGGGCTTAACTTACTCGTTACTTCCCTAGTAAGCATTGGATTTTGCAGATATCCCTTGCCGTCGACGTTTTGCAAAATGCACACGATATTTTGCAACTTTATTGCGAACGCATTTAATTCCTGTGCGGTTTGACCCGGGCGCGGAAGGCGTTTCAATTCTTCTAACGCTCGATCGATAATTACTTCCGGGCGGCCGAAACACTGCTCTAATGTTCGCATAATATCTGCTGGATCCTTCGCGGTAAACAGCAGTGCCGATACTACCTCCCTAGCTTCACCGCGTAGACAGTTTCTTAGCCTTGCCATATTTTCCGTATCTGTGAATCCATATAGACGCGTGGATTCTTTCATCGCGGCTTTGAACGCTAACCATTCCGCGGCCGAACCGTTAAAAATAGGCAAGTCCTGCGTCTGCTTCGCGGCAGCGGGCCTAACTCTGACCATATTCTCCAGAGCTTCCGCTAGTCGCTCTATACCCCTATCTTTCCCTCGCGGAGTAAGCGACCTATCTCTATCCCTATCTCTCTCTAGCCTACGTTGTGGCGCTGGCGTCCTATGCGCACCTACATCCCTATACGGCGACGATAATCTACGATCCGCGTGGCGATGTGGCGATGGCGATCTATGTACACCTACATCCCTATACGGCGACGGTGATCTACGATCCGCGTGGCGATGTGGCGATCTATGTGTAGGCGATAGAGTGCGGTGTTGGACGCGCGACGGCGACGTAACCCGTACACGACGATCCACCTGGTTCATTCCTACGGCGACTCCATCTTCCCTCTGTACCGAATCTATGCGGCGCGGTTGAACGTTATTCGCTTCCGTCCTCCCCTGGGCATCTTCACTGTGGTCGTAACCGGTTACCCTGTTCGGTAGGGTCTGCTCTAACTCGATGCGGGGCGCGGGCTGAGAGGGGCGGGAAGGCGACTCCCCCCGCACAGTCTCTACGTTTTCTAACCACCTATCAACGCGTACCCTATTTTCAACTAACTCGTCTTCGTTGACACTTTCCCTATCTGTTTCTTCTTGCAGTTGCGCGACGTCCCTAGCGTACTTCTTCCTAATAAGATCTTCTTCCAACTGCAATTGCTTCCTCCTAATTGCAGCTAGTTCCTCCGCGGCGTTATACTCAATTTGCTTTAATTTAGCTATCGCACTAGCCGTCGACCGGGCTGAACGAGCGGAGCGAACCGACGGGGCGCGGGGTGCGGGCCTATGTACGTCTGTTACAGGCGCGACGGTACGTACTATCGAACTAATCTCTGTAGACGGAAGATCTTCAATAATCGCGGCGAGTGTCTCTGTACGCGGCGCGGAAGTGCTAACCTCTCCCAAACGATCGGTCGTGGACACGGACATAGCGGGGCGCGGCGGCGGGGGCGCGGGCGCGGGCGTAGATGCGGGCGCGGGCGGGGCCTAGAGCGCGGGCGCGGCGGAGGGCGCTTGTGCCATCGCGAGATAATCGGACGGGGACGCGGGTGCTTCTTCGAATATGCGCATTCCTACCGGCGTGTCATCATCGTTCCGTGTCTTCTGGCTTCGTGTCTTCCTCATGGTCCCACGTTGCGACCTCCGGTCGTCTTCAAAAAGACGTACGTACAGTCTTTAAAAAGACACACGTATGGATGTCGTTCCCGCCACAAGGGCGTTACCAGATGGTCACAGTTTGGCACCGTTAGGGAGTGACCACTGGCCGCGTAAACGCGGTTAAAGAAACAAGAAATTGTCTGGAAACAGACAATAGACGTATGTGACGTAATCGTAACAAGAAACAGGGAAGAAATTAGTACCGACGATCTTCTCTCTTCGTCGACGAACTTCTTTCTTCCTTGAAGATCTTCTATAATGATCTTCTCTCTTCTATAATTATGTTCTTTCTTCTATAATTATGTTCTTTCTTCTATAATTGGCTTCTTTCTTGTTTCTTCTTACTTCTTGCTTCTTTCTTCTGGCTTGAATCCGGCGGCGATGGACCAAGAATATAATGGATGAACAGTGGACTGTATATTTATTTGTGACTGATTACTTAACGACTGATCTGAGGTTAGCTATACTAGGGGACTGCTTGAAGAAAAGATGGTACTTTTTAATATACTGTATTAACTATTTACAACAATTCGGCACTGACTAACTATAACTATGTCTAACACTATGTACAGAGGGAGGTCTTGAATTGGAGTCTTGAGTCTTCTTCAGGTTTCTTCCTAAGTGCCGCTCCGAAGTGAAATGAACAGCTCACAGACCGAGACGCCCTTCTTAAATCTCGCAAGAAGGTGCCTCAGTCTGTGAGTAGTGCCGTGCGACGACAAATGGAGCCACACGCGCGCTGATTGGACGCCGACATCACTGGGTCGGCGCCGGTGTGCGGGGTGCGCGGGGGGTAGCGGGGTACGAAGGGGCGACGGGGCGGCGGGTCTCTAGCTGTCCTCAACAATTACACTTATGTATTTCGTCACTTTTGAGGTTATGATGTAGCCATGACTGCAACCTCAGATAAAACAATTGATATGAAAACTATGCAGAAATATATACTTAACTAAATAAGTCAAGTCAATGGCTAAAACCAGAAAAATGAATCAATTACCTTTCTAATCTATTCACTGCTAAGTATCTAAGACACAGGTGCTTTGACTTTTGCTCACGCTTTGACAGCTCCGTGTCGTAATACCACAGACTGCATAGAGACACTCATAATACGTTCCGTTCTAAGTATTAGTGCATTCTAAGTTTACTGTCAACCTATTATTTGCAACTTATTTCGGAATACTTTCCATATCCCTATCTAAAAATTATATTATTGATAATACACTACAAAAATAAATAAAAAATCAACAATAAAATCTAGTATTTAAAAAAGTAAACAATAATAGTAGTGTTACTTTAGTGTTATGATGAAACGTGCACCACAGATAAAAACGGGACGGGTTTAGATGCGTTCAAAACCAATAAAAAGTAGTAGGAAAATGAGGTTTTTCATTACAAAGCTAAATTATTTTACCGGCTTCAATAAAATATGTTGGACCCCGTAATTTAATATACACCAAAGTCACTATTTTTTGACGTATCAATAATTGGCGGTCGTTTGATATTTTTGTCTGGTCCTATTTGACCGATGTTCTTTCGCCATTTTATAACCGAAAAAACTAATTATAACTAAATAAAACAAAATTAAATTATCATAATTTACATTCAATGGCTTCCCATATGATAGATGAAGAGTTTTAAAAATATATTGAGTTGAACAATTGATATTTTCAAAAGTTATCGTGTTTACAAAGCCATGCGGAATTGATAAATCCACACCACCCACCCCCCACTCCACCCCCTTTTTTATGTGAAAATAGCAATTAATCGATTAAAAAATATTAATAAGTTCGACAATCATTTATCTTTTTTTATATAGAATAAGGGTGACAAACGAGCACACAGTCCACCTGATGGTAAGTGGTTGCTGCGGCCCATAGATGTCTACATCTATCCTCTATTACAATTCAAAATGTAGATGCGTTGTCACCCGTGAGGACTAAGATGGAATGCCTAATTTCCAGTAAAAAGGGCCTCCGGCCACCTGCACTCACCAAGCGACCACCACGGTTCGAGCCGGCCCATCCGTGCGACAGCAAACGCTGCCGCGTGGCTCTACCACTTTTTCGATCTTATCTTTATATTATATTTATCTTTTTCGATGTCGATTATCTTTCTGACAATGTGCTTTTTATATCATTTATATGTATAATATGATTGCTAGATACGATTTCATGCGACAAAACGTTGGAATGTTAATTTTTAGGCCCTAGCAGAGTATACCTGCGCGCTTCGCGCTTAAGGCATGTAATAATGCATTACCACGCATTTTGAATTTAACGGATAAAAAGGATTTTGTTTGAGATTATTTTTCATTGATTTTTCTTCATAATTTGTCTATATTATTCGGAACCTTTTCTACAAATATGGCCGGCTATTGCAAAACAACGCTGTCTGTATACACTGGAGCGATACGATCAATATTAATGTTGCCATGCACTTAGCAGGTTCATAAATCGTGTGTTTTCTTTTTAAATATGGCTTACCTGATTCTGCCCTTTTGTCCACTCTTGATCGGGTTCAGTTTTCTGATGGTTGTACTCCTGTTGGGCCTGGTACTGCCGTTTCTGTTGCTCATATGCGTTCTTATAGTAATTGTCTGTAAGATTTAAGATCAGACTTTTTAAACTTTATTTGTAACTCACACTAAAAAGAAAGATGGACGGAGCACTAGCACTAGGTACATTTTAAGTGACGCCAAAGCCAAGCCAAAACCACGCTCCAATTCTCTTAACTTACAGTAGTGTTTAAATAATGGTTTCATATATAGTACGTGAGGGTAATATGGTTTCTGAATATATCAGTTATAGTATGCGACTTTGTGTTTTTGTCTCTGTCCTCCACCTAGGTTTGGTTTTATAAGGCGGTAAAGCTTCATCATCATCATCATTACAGCCCTTCACAAGTCCACTGCTGAACATAGGCCTCTCCCAAAGAATGCCACAAAGCACGGTCCTGAGCCACCTGCATCCATCGACTTCCTGCATGTCTTACCAGGTCGTCACTCCATCTCGTGGGGGGACGCCCTACACTTCGCCTACCGGTACGAGGCTGCCACTCGAGAACCTTTCTTCCCCATCGGTTGTCGGTTCTTCGAGCTATATGGCCGGCCCACTGCCACTTCAGCTTACTAATCCGTTGGGCTATGTCGGTTACTCTGGTTCTACTGCGGATAACCTCATTCCTAAGTTTATCACGCAGAGAAACTCCGAGCATAGCCCTCTCCATAGCTCGCTGAGCGACCTTGAGCTTCCTCATACGGCCAGCAGTGAAGGACCAAGTCTCAGATCCGTAAGTCATCACTGGCAACACGCACTGGTTGTACAATTTCGTTTTAAGGTTTTGAGGTATGTCTGACGAGAAGATGTGTCGTAGCTTCCCGAACGCTGCCCAGCCGAGTTGAATCCGTCGATTGACCTCTCGGTCGAAGTTGGACTTACCTAGTCGGACTATTTGTCCCAGGTAAACATACTCGTCAACAACTTCGAGCTTAGTGCTCCCAACAACTACCGGCATAGGTGTGACATGGACATTAAACATAATCTTTGTTTTGTCCATGTTCATCTTAAGACCTATCCGTTGGGAGACACTATTGAGGTCATTGAGCATAGTGCTTAGGTCCTCCAGCGATTCTGCCATAAGGACTATATCGTCGGCAAATCGAAGGTGAGTGATGTATTCGCCATTGATGTTAATTCCGTATCCTTTCCAGTCCAGAAGCTTGAAAACGTCTTCCAATGCAGCGGTGAAGAGTTTCGGGGATATAACATCACCCTGTCTTACACCTCTCTGCAATTGGATAGGTTTCGTACTCTGGTTCTGTACTCGGATAGCCATCGTAGCTCTGCTGTACAAACACTTCAGCACTTCGATATACCGACAGTCAACTTGGCATCGCTGAAGGGACTGCAGCACCGCCCAAATTTCGACGGAATCAAAGGCTTTCTCATAGTCCACATACGCCAGACACAGTGGTAAATTGTACTCTTCGGACTTCTGTACAATTTGCCGAAGGGTATGTATGTGGTCTATGGTGCTAAAGCCCTTTCGGAAACCGGCTTGTTCGGGAGGCTGGAAGTCGTCAAGTCTGCGCGTGAGACGATTCGTAATGACTCTCGAAAACAGCACGTAGACGCGGCTCAGAAGGGAAATCGGTCTGTAGTTCTTCAAGAGAGCGTTGTCGCCTTTCTTGAAGAACAAGACCACCGCACTTCTGCTCCACGCCTCCGGTGTAATGCCACCATGGAGGACGGAATTAAAGAGCTTCTGAAGGACTTCAAGTACCGGTCTTCCACCCGCTTTCAGAAGCTCCGCTGTAATTCCATCCTCACCTGGGGCCTTGCCGTTTTTAAGGTGTTGGAGAGCCATTCTAATCTCGCTCAGACTGACGTCCGGGATATCTTCGGAATAGTGTCGAATAAGACTCGCTCTTGGATCGTTACTCACACTTGCGTGTGGCTCCAACGATGACGTGTACAGCTGCCCATAGAACCTCTCAATCTCACTCAAAATCTCAGGTGCCCCGGAAACGATGCTGCCACATTCGGTCTTCAGCTTTGACAGTTGGCTCTTTCTGGCAGACAGATCTCTGGCAAATACTTTGGAGCCTTGGTTCCGCTCGATCGCTTCTTCAATACGAGCTGTATTGAAGTTGCGTAAGTCCCGCCGCATGCATTTGGAGATCTGTCTGTTCAGTTGCCTGTATGCTGTCAAATCTGTTGAAGAATGTAGCCTCATCTCCCGTCTAACAGCCATGAGATTAAGAGTGTGATCGGAGAGTTTTTGTGTTCTTCTGCGGCGGGTCTTGCAGAACTTAGCTCCGACCGCATGGACAGTTTCCACGAGCTTGTCATTCATATCGTCCACTTCATTGCAGTCTTCTAGGCACTGAAAACGATTTTGTAACTCGAGCTGAAAGGTTTCGGGACTCTGGATTAGAGCACGAGGGGGACGGAGCGTTGACTTCATCAGACGAGACCTCTCCAACTTAACATTTAGGTTCAGTGTGCCTCTAACCATTCGGTGATCGCTGCCGGTTTTCACCCTCGCGATCACTGAGACATCACTGAACAGTTGTCGTCTGGTCGTCATAATGAAGTCAATCTCATTTTTTGTCGAACCGTCGGGGCTCGACCAGGTCCACTTCCTGTGGGGCCGCTTCTGGAAGAAAGAGTTCATCATAAAGAGTCCCTCTTTCTCCATGAAGTCGGCCAGCTGCTGGCCCCTTGGGTTCCGTTGCCCTATTCCAAATTTCCCTACTTTCAGCTCACCGTTCTCTTTTGTGCCTAGTTTTGCATTGAAGTCTCCCATTAACACCGTTTATTGGGTTTTGGAGGAATGCATGGCTCTAGAGATATCCTCATACATTTCCTCCACCTCCTCATCGGGGTGTGCCGAGGTTGGTGCGTAAACCTGTATGACCTTCAGCGAATACCGTTTGGTGATTCTGAGTATAAGGTACGCAACCCTCGTCGACACACTCCCGATCTTTACAACGTTGTTAACGAGAGACTTGCGGACGATAAATCCGACACCTCCTTGGGACAGATGGTCGCCCTCCCGGTGATAGAGCAAGTTGCCGGATTCGAGGATTACCGTGTCCTCCCCCTCTCTTCGGACTTCGGATAATCCTATAATATGCCAGCGCAACTTGTCTATCTCTTCTTCCAGCTCCACGATCTTCTCGTCAGTCCTCAGGGTGCGTGCGTTGTACGTTGCCAGGTCGAGTCGTCTAAGGTGGCAACCGAACCTCCACCGGAGATTCTTAGCACCCCCTGCCCCGCCGTTACCATGGTCGCCACCGTAGCCAGGAATAGCGGGGCCGCCGGGGACTGGGGGCCGTCTCTTTGTTACATTCATAGAGGGGTATTTGCCATAGTTGCCACGCTTGGCGAGCGGGTTGGCAACCGCAGTTTTTTTTTTATTGTATCTTTGGCTATTATCAGGGAGATGCTGCTGCCCATCTCCCGCCTGTTTCCCATTGTCGCCTTTTACGACACCCACGGGAGGATATGGGGTAGTGGATATTCTTGACCGCCACTACACGGCGATAAAGGCGGTAAAGCTTAGGGTGACCATATTACCCTCATGCCTCAAGTACCTTATTTACGAGAACATTTTACATTGAATAAAACTACTTTTACGGATTTTATCGCGTTCAATTTACTTAATTAAAATTAAGTAAATTGAACGCGATAAAATCCGTAAAAGTAGTTTTAATTATAATTAAGTAAGTTAAACGCGTAAAAGGAGTTTTATTCAATGTACAGTAGAGTTTATTTCCCTCTGTCGCCTTTTACGACACCTACTGCCACGGGAAGATATAGGGTAGTGGATATTCTACACCGCTACCACAATAATAAGAATAATAAGGTTTGCCACCATCAATAATAAAAAATAGACTTGCTATAGTTCCCTCTCTCACGCACACTTTAGCACTTTTCTCATAAAATTGAGGTAACTTTTTAAGAACTAGCGACGCGCCTGGGCTTCGCCTGGGTACAGCCATGCTGCAGCTATATTATGGTTGTAGCACGAATGCGTCGGCTCGACCGGGGAAGGACCACACTCTCACAGAATACCATCGTAAAATAGCAGCTTAATGGTGCTGTGTGTCGTATGGTGAGTGTAGAGGACCGGCGACCCTTTTTACTGGAAAAGAGGCATTCCCTCTTAGTCCTCGTTATAACATAACTCCATTTTGACTCGCAAACGAGGGTAGATGTAGATATCTATGGGCCACAGGCAACTAAATATCATCAGGTGGTAAGTAGTGCAAATAAAATATTAATGGTATTAAAATACTGGCTGATACCCGCGACTTCGTCCGCGATGCTTGATTTGATATATTTGCCCCACTTCTCCGCGGCAAGTAAACACACATCACTGAACACGCAGTGCTTATAAAAATCGTAGTTTCTTAAAACTTTAATAACTTTATATTAAATAAAGATATCACAATATTTTTCTTAGATAAGGCTAAGTGTTAAGAAATAAAACTTAGAAAACTTAATTGAAATCTATCCAGTAGTATTTCCGTGATGCGCGATTGCAAACCCCTATCATTTTATTTATATAAGATAAATATATAAATATATAATTATATAAATATTTGTTTTATCAAATTATCGTCTCCCAAAAATATCTCCAAGTTTATCGGATAAAAAACGGCCTAGATCACTTCTGGTATTACCACAGAATAAATAATTGGTATTACTGTTCGAGACGGCCAAAAAGACTTTAAACGAAAAAGTGATTAAAGAATATTAATTTGTTTAAAAAGTGGAAATACGGAAAATATTGACTAAATAACGTATTAATATAGTTTTACCATGTATTTACAACTCTCAATATGTCTATATAGAAGGTCGGTTTAATGATAGTTAATATAAACAACTTTATTTTGTTTAAGAAAAACCGACCAATCACAGCGCGCCGCGCTATAGAACATTCTGGAAATTTAAATTAACTGCGTAATAGTTTTAAGCAAAAAATTAATGAGAATATTTTATATCTGAAAAGAGTTGTAAATATGATATTTAGTTAGCATATGATGTATAGATCGTTATAATAAAGAAGTATTTCGTATAATTAAGCACGATTCAAAAGTTATAGGACAATTAAAGAATTAATATGCCCATTTAGTGTAAAAGTTTAGGACATTTTACTTAATAACTTTGTTGAATGTAAATATATTAATTATCCTTTATCACGTACTAATGAAGACCAAAAGTGTCTATTTAATGATGTATAGCGTGTTAAAATTAAGATTAGTATTATATAGAAAATATTGCAATTTGTGCCATTTGCATAAAGAAAAATGTTTGAAAATAAAGAGGCAAATGGGAAATGACAAGCGGCTCACTATAGAGTATAGCCGAAGTCTACCTTATGGGGGCGAAACATTGTAATATTGTAGTAGGAAGAACTACCAGTGCCCAGCAGTAGTATCCGGTAGTAGTTGCAGTGACTAGCAGAAATATATAGTGAAAGTGTTTAGCTAGCCGAAAAAAGTGGCAACTGAAAATTCGGTGTTGCATATAGTAAAAAAGTGTTAGCTAGCGGAAAAAGGTCGTAACTGAAAATTCGGTGCGGCATATAGTGAAAAAGTGTTAGCTAGCGGAAAAAGGTCACAACTGAAAATTCGGTGTGACATATAGTGAAAAGTGTTAGCTAGACGGAAAAAGTGATAACTGATAATCGCAGTTACACAAGTGTCAAATTCAACTAATTTTAGTTGATTAATAGCTGCTAGTCAGTAGTGTTAAAGAACCAACTACTCCGGACAGATAATTTTATACTACCGCTCATTTAAATTAAATATTTTAAAATAATAGTGAACAACCTATAGTGAACAACCATAGTTGACCAACCGTTTTTAAATAATATTGATAAATAAATAATAGTTGTAAAATCTCGCGACAAATTAATTAGTCGAACCGCTGGCCACTCCCTTGCTATTTTAATTTATAATCGTGCATTTTAATTTTGAACCTCAGTCCACAGTTTATCCGCAGCAACCGCAGAGACGGCAGTGAA
The DNA here is from genome assembly GCA_033319125.1 of Parnassius glacialis. Classification (NCBI taxonomy): domain Eukaryota; kingdom Metazoa; phylum Arthropoda; class Insecta; order Lepidoptera; family Papilionidae; genus Parnassius; species Parnassius glacialis. The sequence continues at coordinate 56,333,672 of JAVANC010000004.1, forward strand.
AGACGGCAGTGGGAGGATTCCGGAACCTACAGGTGTAGGACGTGAGCGACTCGCGGAGTATCTTCGACAACATTTACTCCGAAGAGTTACGCCCGTCCGGCACATTTTATGGTCCTTCGAGCCGGATCTTTTCGCCCGTACTGCCGACCGGACCATTTTATGGTCCTTTGAGCCGAATCATCCGTATACACCGGACCACATTGGCTGGTCATTCGAACGGGATTCGTCAATCCGTTAGTATTTCGGAACCGGGTACATAGTCACTACCGTTTTAAAGTTGCTGAATTTTCAGAATCAAGATGCCGATCACTCGTTCGCAAGGAAGGGGAACCATGGCGTGGACTGTCGGTCTGGATGATGGACCGTCGGACAATACCGACACCGTCCGCCACCAGATGCCACCACGCTCACCATCCACAACAGAAGGCGCTGAGGCGCCAGCTTGCCCCCGCGATGGGGGGGTACTCCTGCCTGTGCCAGCCGTTGTTGAAGCCGGTACACCGAAGCAGAGAGAACAGATAGCTTGCCCCTGCGATGGGGGGGTACACCTGCCAGTGCCAGCCGTTGTTAAAGCTGGTACACCGAAGCAGAGGGAACAAATAGAAGGCAACGATGACATTCGCTGTGCATCACCGCCAACAGCCCGGGTAGATTCCCGCGCCGAAGAGCCACCAAGGGGCCACACCGATAAAAGTACAAGGTCAAAGAGGACCACTCGGCCAAATAAAAAGGTTTTGAAGGCTCGTGAGGAAGTGCTGAGAATAAAATTGGAACTCGCACAGATCTCATTACAAATGGTTGAAGAAGATGATGAATCGGACGACTATGATGAGGATGGTCACTCCAAAAGTGAGTATGTCCGATCTTGGCTCGAAAATTCTGTAGCCAAGCAAAAGCCAACGCAAGGCGCAACCACCGGTGGGGAGGCCCCACTTAATAAAAACATCACAAAGCCACCCCCGGAGGTTGTCGACCTCAGTGAGCCGTCGATGAAGCTCACAAACAAGGATTCGAAGGTTGATGAAGAAAGGGAGCTCCTACCTGTTGTATCAGAGCTCACCTACCAGGATCCCAATGCAGAAAATATACCGAAGAGTCCCATACCTCAGAAGATTTGCCAGGACTCCAAGGTTGATGAAGACAGGGGGCTCCTACCTGCTGTATCAGAGCCCACCTACCAGGATCCCTATCCGGAAGAAGCAACCAAGAATCCCATAACAAAAAGGCCTAACCAGGCACCTGTCAGCAATGAAGACAGGGTGCTCCGACCATTCATATCGGAGCTCACGTCCGCTATAGCCGCACTCGCTGACAAACCAAAACCAGAGAGTGCATCGTCGAATACTTTCGCAGCATCAAAAGCGATAATGACGCTGCCAAGCTTTAGCGGAGCACATACCGAATGGCTTTCGTTCCGTGCCATTTATGAAACAACCCGAGGCTACTTCAATGACATAGAAAATACTGCAAGACTACGAAGAAGTCTACAAGGAAGAGCCTTGGAAACAGTTAGTTCGGAACTCATCGGGCATGCCAAACCAGATGAGATTATGCGAGAACTGGAGCTACAATTTGGGCGTCCAGATTCAATCGCGCAAGCAGAAACCGAAAAATTACGGGGATTGCCACGCTGTACAGAGGCACCCAGAGATATTTGCACATTCGCGAGCAAAGTGAGGGGAAGCGTCGTCACTCTTCGAGCACTCAAACGAGGCCATTACCTCGTTAACGCAGAGCTGCTACGACACCTCACAGACAAACTGCCAAACTCTATACGCGCGCAGTGGTATAGAATTTATACAGAGAAGTACGACTCAAGACCAGACCTCGGTTCCTTCAGTGAATTTATAACCGAGCAAGCTCGCTTCTGCAGTGCATTTGCGCCTCCGGAAATCATAAACGGAGCGCAAAATAATCGTCCAACACATAGGACGCACACGGCTACCACTAAGCCGTCTCCGAAATGCAGCGTGTGCGAAAAAGAGGGTCATTATGGATCCGACTGCAACAAGTTTAAAGAAGCAGATATTGATAAAAGATGGCAACTCGCCAAGCAAAGGAATTTATGTTTCCGGTGTCTGCGTTATAGAAGTCAGACACACAAATGCAAAACCACGAAGTGTGGAATTAAAGGATGCAACGCAACACACAATCGACTCCTTCATATTAATAGAAAGGAGAAGACAGAGGGCCCACTAAAAGAACCTCAAGAGACAGTTGCAAACTCATTCGCTGTATCAAAGCATCAAGCTTACTTAAAGATAATTCCAGTTCGAGTAATTGGACCGGCGGGAGCAATAAACACACACGCTCTGCTGGATGATGGGTCGACAGTCTCGTTAATGGATCAAGAGATTGCCGATCAAATTGGAGCTAAAGGGCGGTTGGACCCATTCAAGATCACAGCTATCGGGAACACTACCCTCGATTCGCCGTACTCCCAAAGAGTCAAAGTGTCACTGAAGAGTCTCCATAGAAAAAGGGTGCCACTCAGAGCACGCACGGTCGCCAGCCTAAACTTGGGGCCGCAGACTGTGCGTGCAACAGACATAGAAAATTGTAAGCATTTGAAAGGCTTAAAGGATCAATTGACATATGATTCAGGCAACCCTAAGATCCTGATAGGACAAGACAACTGGAGACTCTTAATAGCCACTCAAGTCCGCAAAGGTCCACCGCACCAGCCAATCGCCTCGCTCACAGAACTGGGATGGGTGCTACACGGGGCACACACAAAAGCCCCACATCAGCGCATCTACACGGCCAATGAGCTGTACCCGAGCGAGGAGAACACAGATGACCAACTCCGCGAATATTTCGCGCCAGAATCTCTCGTAGTTAACCCGAGAAGATCAGACTCCGGTCCAGAGATGAAAGCTGAAGAAATACAAAATATCAGCACCCGTCAGTTGGAAGACGGGCATATAGAAAAAGAGCTTCTCTGGACAAAGAAAGATGTCACGACGCCTGTCAACGAAAAAACGACAGTTGAGAGGTCTACACCCTCGTCATCCGAACCTACTGGTGAAGAAAGATCCCTCACCATCACAGAAAGGTATAGAGCTCCGCTATACAGAGAAGCCATTCCCGATCCGACGAAATTTTCGAAATGGGAACGCTTAGTGCGAGCTACGGCCAGAGTGCTTCAATTCATAACACTCTGCCGCAAAACCACCGACAGGACCTTTTATAAAAGGACGAAAAGAAATAAAGAGGAAGACCCCGACTGGAGGAGATCGAAATGCAATCCGCGACGTCTCGCGCAGCCTCCCAGTCAGGTGAAAAATAAAGATGTAAACAAATACATCACACTGGAAGCCGAATATATAAGAAAGTCCGAAAAGCTCCTGGTACATGTCATCCAGGAAGAGTCCTTCACACAAGAAATAGCCGATCTCCGTAACGATAAGAGGGTCGCCCATGATAGCCGCCTACGACCGCTTCAGATACATTTAAAAGACGGGATCATTGTGCTACGAAGTCGAATAGCCGCTGTAAAAGGAGTCTCTGAAGATATGAAAGGGCCAGCTATATTGGATGGTGATCATCACATCACCCAATTGTATATTGATTGGACGCATCGTAGCCTGCATCATTGCGGGACCGAACCTACCATCAACGAGGTTCGACAGCATTACTGGGTAATCAGACTAAGACCCACTACTAAAAGAATAGTAAGCCAATGCGTTCAGTGCCGCATAAGAAAGGCACAACCATCCATGCCAGCCACCGGTGATCATCCCAGCACGCGTCTCGCACATCACCAGAGACCGTTCACGTTCACCGGCCTGGATTATTTTGGGCCACTCTCCGTAACAGTGGGACGTCAGCATCAGAAGAGATACGTGGCTCTCTTCACCTGCCTTACATCACGAGCTGTACATTTGGAAATTGTGGCAGATCTCAGCGCAGACTCTGCCATACTGGCATTAAGAAGATTTGCAGCGCGCCGAGGATGTCCCACCGAGATTTACTCGGACAACGGCACCAATATGCACGGTGCCGATAAAGAGCTTCGAGAGGCTTTCCGAGAAGAAGCCAGCCGACGAGGCATAGTGTGGCGATTTATAACCCCCTCCGCGCCTTTCATGGGAGGGGTGTGGGAACGCCTTGTTCGATGCGTGAAGACGGCACTATACACCGTCCTTCATGAGAGACATCCGCACGAAGATGTCTTGACCACGCTGCTCTGCGAGGTGGAGTATACAGTAAACAGCAGACCATTGACTCACATCTCAGTAGACAGCAAAGACAACGAGTCTATCACTCCAAATCACTTCCTATTTGGAGGATCTGCGAGACTGCCAACACCTGGAGTTTTTAGTGAGAAAGATACGAACAGCAAAAAACACTGGCGACGCTCCCAGATACTCGCTGACATGTTCTGGCAGCGTTGGGTCAAAGAATATCTGCCGGAACTTCAAAACCGGCGGGAGGCCCATGGTCAAGGCCCCGATCTCCAGGTGGGCGATCCAGTCCTCATAGCTGACAGCCAGTTACCTCGTAACACCTGGCCACGAGGAAGGATTGAAAACATTTACCCCGGTGCGGACGGACAGATCCGCACTGTGGAGGTACGCACAGCAAACGGACTAATCAAGAGGCCAACCAGGAAACTCGTGCCGCTGCCGAAGTAGAGGCAACGTCTCTCACCGAAATTTATGCAGCGACGCTGCGACGAGTCTTCGCGACGCTGCACGGCGGGAGAAATGTTCGAGACGGCCAAAAAGACTTTAAACGAAAAAGTGATTAAAGAATATTAATTTGTTTAAAAAGTGCAAATACGGAAAATATTGACTAAATAACGTATTAATATAGTTTTACCATGTATTTACAACTCTCAATATGTCTATATAGAAGGTCGGTTTAATGATAGTTAATATAAACAACTTTATTTTGTTTAAGAAAAACCGACCAATCACAGCGCGCCGCGCTATAGAACATTCTGGAAATTTAAATTAACTGCGTAATAGTTTTAAGCAAAAAATTAATGAGAATATTTTATATCTGAAAAGAGTTGTAAATATGATATTTAGTTAGCATATGATGTATAGATCGTTATAATAAAGAAGTATTTCGTATAATTAAGCACGATTCAAAAGTTATAGGATAATTAAAGAATTAATATGCCCATTTAGTGTAAAAGTTTAGGACATTTTACTTAATAACTTTGTTGAATGTAAATATATTAATTATCCTTTATCACGTACTAATGAAGACCAAAAGTGTCTATTTAATGATGTATAGCGTGTTAAAATTAAGATTAGTATTATATAGAAAATATTGCAATTTGTGCCATTTGCATAAAGAAAAATGTTTGAAAATAAAGAGGCAAATGGGAAATGGCAAGCGGCTCCCTATAGAGTATAGCCGAAGTCTACCTTATGGGGGCGAAACATTGTAATATTGTAGTAGGAAGAACTACCAGTGCCCAGCAGTAGTATCCGGTAGTAGTTGCAGTGACTAGCAGAAATATATAGTGAAAGTGTTTAGCTAGCCGAAAAAAGTGGCAACTGAAAATTCGGTGTTGCATATAGTAAAAAAGTGTTAGCTAGCGGAAAAAGGTCGTAACTGAAAATTCGGTGCGGCATATAGTGAAAAAGTGTTAGCTAGCGGAAAAAGGTCACAACTGAAAATTCGGTGTGACATATAGTGAAAAGTGTTAGCTAGACGGAAAAAGTGATAACTGATAATCGCAGTTACACAAGTGTCAAATTCAACTAATTTTAGTTGATTAATAGCTGCTAGTCAGTAGTGTTAAAGAACCAACTACTCCGGACAGATAATTTTATACTACCGCTCATTTAAATTAAATATTTTAAAATAATAGTGAACAACCTATAGTGAACAACCATAGTTGACCAACCGTTTTTAAATAATATTGATAAATAAATAATAGTTGTAAAATCTCGCGACAAATTAATTAGTCGAACCGCTGGCCACTCCCTTGCTATTTTAATTTATAATCGTGCATTTTAATTTTGAACCTCAGTCCACAGTTTATCCGCAGCAACCGCAGAGACGGCAGTGAAAGACGGCAGTGGGAGGATTCCGGAACCTACAGGTGTAGGACGTGAGCGACTCGCGGAGTATCTTCGACAACATTTACTCCGAAGAGTTACGCCCGTCCGGCACAATTACTCTTTATCTTTCGTGATTACCTGTCGTACGCGGCTGCTCTGGGAGAGGGCTCTGAGGCAGGTGACTTCCTTCTAGAATCTGAAAAAAAAAGATTAATAGTTACATTACGTGCCTATCAAGAGAGATTGAGAATATATGGAAATACGCAAAATATCTTGGGCAGTGCTTTGGGCGTAGTATGGACTACAACTAGGAACCCCTTCTCCCGCCCCTTCTCGTTAGTCTCTCAGAAACACAAAATCTGTAAAAGTCCTTTATAGTCATTGTACTTTAATTAAATTATTACAAAATTCCGGTTTTGGTTTAACTCCGGAGTATTGATACTGTTGAGCGCCACCATTAATGCCTGGTAAATGGCAACACTAATTACCACTAGAGCCCTCTAGTATCTAGTGGCATAACTAGGAGAGTCAAGATCCTTCTAGAAATTTCCATGGATGAACTTTCTAGAACTATCGGCACCTAGTCAATCGAGACCGGTATGTACTCGAAAATTCTAGATGTTTCTACAATAGAAGATTCTGGAAGTATCTGAGGCCCTATATAAGGCCGCAACCGGGGTCAGTGTTGAGTTGGCGATACAAGCGAATACTTCGAAGAGATACAACTACGAACAAAAGTAGTCAGTACAATTGTGTTTTGTTATTAGTGTGGTTTTAAGTTGTAATTAGTGTTCTGTAATTAAAGTGTCAGTTTTACTAATTCACTCGGCAGTTTTTAATTGTCTCGAACCCCAAGCTCGTAACGACACCTTACAAGATCGTTTGGGAAACCGGAGTATTCGTGAAAAGCCTCGGATTTTAGTTATAAAAATATTTTTGAGTGCGATCCATTAAAAATGTGAATACATAAGATATATCTGCAATCGCTTGATAAGCTCATCGAACGGTAATGAGAGAAAATGAAAAAAGAGATGGACAGCAGCATCTTCCTGATAATAATGACTCTTTAATAATAAAACTGAGGTTGCCAACCCGCCTGGCACGCGTGGCAACTATATTAAATATCCCTACGGGACATTCCACGGGCCTATATTCAGCAGTGAAGTTAAAGACTGTAATGATTATAATGATTAGCAACTAACGAAAGCGTTACTTACGTTACGTTACATAATGTAATGTAACTTAAATTTCTAATGCTTAAAAAAAGTTTTCTTTATTTATTTTTAGGCTTAGAGATTAATGTATAAACGAGATAATAAATCTAAAAATGATTCGATGACTGCCTACTAAGAGTTTCGAAACTGAAACACTGGAACTCCGAAATTGAAACACATCGACTACTACTGATATTAGAGCCTCTGATACCTATATAGTTGTATAACAATCTCATATTTAAGTCAAATACGAGTACATAAAATAATTTGACAAGCGTATTTCCTTATCATCATCATCATCATTACAGCCCTTCACAAGTCCACTGCTGAACATAGGCCTCCCCCAAAGAATGCCACAAAGCACGGTCCTGAGCCACCTGCATCCATCGACTTCCTGCATGTCTTACCAGGTCGTCACTCCATCTCGTGGGGGGACGCCCTACACTTCGCCTACCGGTACGAGGCTGCCACTCGAGAACCTTTCTTCCCCATCGGTTGTCGGTTCTTCGAGCTATATGGCCGGCCCACTGCCACTTCAGCTTACTAATCCGTTGGGCTATGTCGGTTACTCTGGTTCTACTGCGGATAACCTCATTCCTAAGTTTATCACGCAGAGAAACTCCGAGCATAGCCCTCTCCATAGCTCGCTGAGCGACCTTGAGCTTCCTCATACGGCCAGCAGTGAAGGACCAAGTCTCAGATCCGTAAGTCATCACTGGCAACACGCACTGGTTGTACAATTTCGTTTTAAGGTTTTGAGGTATGTCTGACGAGAAGATGTGTCGTAGCTTCCCGAACGCTGCCCAGCCGAGTTGAATCCGTCGATTGACCTCTCGGTCGAAGTTGGACTTACCTAGTCGGACTATTTGTCCCAGGTAAACATACTCGTCAACAACTTCGAGCTTAGTGCTCCCAACAACTACCGGCATAGGTGTGACATGGACATTAAACATAATCTTTGTTTTGTCCATGTTCATCTTAAGACCTATCCGTTGGGAGACACTATTGAGGTCATTGAGCATAGTGCTTAGGTCCTCCAGCGATTCTGCCATAAGGACTATATCGTCGGCAAATCGAAGGTGAGTGATGTATTCGCCATTGATGTTAATTCCGTATCCTTTCCAGTCCAGAAGCTTGAAAACGTCTTCCAATGCAGCGGTGAAGAGTTTCGGGGATATAACATCACCCTGTCTTACACCTCTCTGCAATTGGATAGGTTTCGTACTCTGGTTCTGTACTCGGATAGCCATCGTAGCTCTACTGTACAAACACTTCAGCACTTCGATATACCGACAGTCAACTTGGCATCGCTGAAGGGACTGCAGCACCGCCCAAATTTCGACGGAATCAAAGGCTTTCTCATAGTCCACATACGCCAGACACAGTGGTAAATTGTACTCTTCGGACTTCTGTACAATTTGCCGAAGGGTATGTATGTGGTCTATGGTGCTAAAGCCCTTTCGGAAACCGGCTTGTTCGGGAGGCTGGAAGTCGTCAAGTCTGCGCGTGAGACGATTCGTAATGACTCTCGAAAACAGCACGTAGACGCGGCTCAGAAGGGAAATCGGTCTGTAGTTCTTCAAGAGAGCGTTGTCGCCTTTCTTGAAGAACAAGACCACCGCACTTCTGCTCCACGCCTCCGGTGTAATGCCACCATGGAGGACGGAATTAAAGAGCTTCTGAAGGACTTCAAGTACCGGTCTTCCACCCGCTTTCAGAAGCTCCGCTGTAATTCCATCCTCACCTGGGGCCTTGCCGTTTTTAAGGTGTTGGAGAGCCATTCTAATCTCGCTCAGACTGACGTCCGGGATATCTTCGGAATAGTGTCGAATAAGACTCGCTCTTGGATCGTTACTCACACTTGCGTGTGGCTCCAACGATGACGTGTACAGCTGCCCATAGAACCTCTCAATCTCACTCAAAATCTCAGGTGCCCCGGAAACGATGCTGCCACATTCGGTCTTCAGCTTTGACAGTTGGCTCTTTCTGGCAGACAGATCTCTGGCAAAGACTTTGGAGCCTTGGTTCCGCTCGATCGCTTCTTCAATACGAGCTGTATTGAAGTTGCGCAAGTCCCGCCGCATGCATTTGGAGATCTGTCTGTTCAGTTGCCTGTATGCTGTCAAATCTGTTGAAGAATGTAGCCTCATCTCCCGTCTAACAGCCATGAGATTAAGAGTGTGATCGGAGAGTTTTTGTGTTCTTCTGCGGCGGGTCTTGCAGAACTTAGCTCCGACCGCATGGACAGTTTCCACGAGCTTGTCATTGATATCGTCCACTTCATTGCAGTCTTCTAGGCACTGAAAACGATTTTGTAACTCGAGCTGAAAGGTTTCGGGACTTTGGATTAGAGCACGAGGGGGACGGAGCGTTGACTTCATCAGACGAGACCTCTCCAACTTAACATTTAGGTTCAGTGTGCCTCTAACCATTCGGTGATCGCTGCCGGTTTTCACCCTCGCGATCACTGAGACATCACTGAACAGTTGTCGTCTGGTCGTCATAATGAAGTCAATCTCATTTTTTGTCGAACCGTCGGGGCTCGACCAGGTCCACTTCCTGTGGGGCCGCTTCTGGAAGAAAGAGTTCATCATAAAGAGTCCCTCTTTCTCCATGAAGTCGGCCAGCTGCTGGCCCCTTGGGTTCCGTTGCCCTATTCCAAATTTCCCTACTTTCAGCTCACCGTTCTCTTTTGTGCCTAGTTTTGCATTGAAGTCTCCCATTAACACCGTATATTGGGTTTTGGAGGAATGCATGGCTCTAGAGATATCCTCATACATTTCCTCCACCTCGTCATCGGGGTGTGCCGAGGTTGGTGCGTAAACCTGTATGACCTTCAGCGAATACCGTTTGGTGATTCTGAGTATAAGGTACGCAACCCTCGTCGACACACTCCCGATCTTTACAACGTTGTTAACGAGAGACTTGTGGACGATAAATCCGACACCTCCTTGGGACAGATGGTCGCCCTCCCGGTGATAGAGCAAGTTGCCGGATTCGAGGATTACCGTGTCCTCCCCCTCTCTTCGGACTTCGGATAATCCTATAATATGCCAGCGCAACTTGTCCATCTCTTCTTCTAGCTCCACGATCTTCTCGTCAGTCCTCAGGGTGCGTGCGTTGTACGTTGCCAGGTCGAGTCGTCTAAGGTGGCAACCGAACCTCCACCGGAGATTCTTAGCACCCCCTGCCCCGCCGTTACCATGGTCGCCACCGTAGCCAGGAATAGCGGGGCCGCCGGGGACTGGGGGCCGTCTCTTTGTTACATTCATAGAGGGGTATTTGCCATAGTTGCCACGCTTGGCGAGCGGGTTGGCAACCGCAGTTTTTTTTTTATTGTAACTTTGGCTATTATCAGGGAGATGCTGCTGCCCATCTCCCGCCTGTTTCCCATTGTCGCCTTTTACGACACCCACGGGAGGATATGGGGTAGTGGATATTCTTGACCGCCACTACACGGCAATTTTTTATTTCCTTAACTAGCCAATAAATATATAATACTTTTGATGGGTACTACTTGTGTTATAATCTATATTGAATAATAAACATGCGTGAGTGTCGTGGAACATTCGATTGGAACGAAGTTCCTTTTGTAGTCGTTATTATTGATAAACGTTATTATTTATTTTTTTATATGATAAGGGTGACAAACGAGCACACAGTCCACCTGATGGTAAGTGGTTGCTGCGGCCCATAGACATCTACATCTATCCTCTATTACAAATCAAAATGTAGATGCTCCGCCACCCGTGAGGACCAAGATGGACTGCCTCATTTCCAGTAAAAAGGGCCTCCGGCCACCTGCACTCACCAAGCGAAACGCAGAGGTAAACCTCTACTTCACGCTGGTTTAAGCCTTAATATGATTAACAAATACAAATAAATGAATTACTTGCGTCTATTAAAACGAAGCGTCATTTAAAATAAAATAATATTTCTTTCATGGCAAGATAAGAAAAAGTGCGAAGGAGATGGATATTATTTCATTTCGCTTATACTATACTGAAAGAGGCTCGTAACGGGAAAATCTTACACTTTTACTCGCCTAGCTCCATTTATATAAATAAGGATAAGGAACTTCGTTCCAAAAAAATCCATTCTATTCTATAAAATATCTAGACAAACTTTTTTACTTAGATTCGTTTCCCTTATGCAATAGCGGGGTTGGCTAACTTCTCTTTCTACAATAGAACACTAAATGTATGGGAGTGACCACCACGCTCTCACAGAATACCAGCGGAAAATAGCAGATTAATGCTATGTTTCGTATGGTAAGTTTAGAGAACCGGAGACCATATTTAATGGAAACGAGGCATTCTTAGTCCTCACGGGTGACAACGCATCTGCATTTTGATTTTTAATCGAGGATAAATGTAGTTGTCTATGGATCACAGCATCCACTTACCACAAGGTGGACTCTGAGCTTTTTCATACTTATTCTATAAAAGAAATAGTCACGTAACGTAGAGATATGACACTTACTCAGTGGTCACTAGTTCTATTTGCGTTAACGATTGTAGATAACAACTTGGTCGATTCTCCACGTCACATGACAAATACCTTAATTGCGAAATACCTGGAAGCCTTCCTTTCCGGCACGATACTTCAGTTTCACGAGCTGACCACTCGGGTCCTTGTACTGGTAGGCGCCGACCCTCGAACCATCTGGTTCTATCACTTCACCGGCCGCCAGCCCGTTGTCTGAAGCGTACTCGAAGCGGAAACTGCCCTCTGTTGACAACAATTTACAACCAAAAAACTTGCAGGATCTGAACGCCAGTTTAACCGACTTTTAACACTGAATAACATTGTAAAATAGCTGCTTAATGCTGCTGTGTTTCGTATGGTGAGTGGAGAGATACGGAGACTTCTTTTCCTGGAAACGAGGCATTCCATCTTAGTCTTCATGGGTGACAACGCATCTGCATTTTGATTCGTAATCGAGGATAGGTGTAGATGTCTATGGGCCACAGCACACATTTACAATCAGGTGGACTGTGTGTTCGTTTGTCGCCCTTATCCTATAAAAAAAGACCTATGACGGGAAGACAAGTAGCAGTACGGCTCGGAACCGTGCCGAACAATCTAGCGATGAGAGCAAAGAGCAAGTGCCTCGAACTCGGAACAGGGAGCGATATTTGAATCTTAGAAAATAAGAAAGAGGCACCAAGAAGAGGGAACCCAAGAATCCATCGTGGTTGCCATTTTTTAAAGGATAACGGCGACAAGCGAGCACACAGTTCACCTGATGGTAAGTGGTTGCTGTGGCTCATAGACATCCTCGTTTGGGAATAAAATGCAGATGCGTGGTCAGCCGTAAGTACTAAGATGGAATGCCTCTTTTCCAGTAAAAAGGGTCTCCAGTTATGTACACTCACCATACAAAACTCAGCAGCAGCTACGAGGATAGATGTAGATGTCTATGGGTCACAGCAACCACTTACCATGAGGTGGACTGTGTGCTCGTTTGTTACCTTTATTCTATAAAAAAAGACGATTATTCCGATATACAAACAGACACTTAAATTTATTTAATTTTACTGTCGGGAATGAGGATAAAAAAATTAAATTAAATACGACTAACTGAAGGCATGACGGTAATCTCTAATCGGTAATCCACTTGTTCTAGCAGTATAACGTATCGCACAGGCGACTGGCAGGCATCAGTATGTAATTGTACGAGTCTCACTGTCGTAATGTCGTTACTATGCCCGTTGGGGTATTCTATTAGTGTCGTCAAGGAAGATCGTGTTGCTGACAGGCTGTCCTGTGTTTCATTGAGATAGGTAGTGATGCTGTTTTTTTGTTTGCATACTTTGATGTTATCATGTCATTGAGTCCTGATAGTAAGCAGGGTTTGCCACCGAGTAGTGTTCTTTTCTACCGACTTCAAAAAGGAGACGGTACTCAATTCGACTGTATGTTTTTTTTATTTGTTTTACCTCATAACTTTTTACTGGGTGAACTTTTTTCAATGATTCGTTTTTTATATGAAAGCTGGTGCTTCACATGTGGTCCCATTTAAATTTGATCTAGGTCTGACCAATAATTTTTGAGTTATTATTAATAATTTATATTGAAGTCTGTTGTATAAATTTTTTATTTTAAATTATATTTAAATAATTTTGAGAATAATTTCTAACATCAAGAATCGAATAATTTCTTACAGTAGGTATAGATATATCTCACCTGAAGTTAAAGCTTGCTTGTGATGTAATATGGAGGCCTGCTGTTCCTTACTCGCGGTGTTAGGCTGCTTCCATGGTTCTGGTGCTTAAGTCAAATAAATATTAATAATATTCAGATTGTATTGTCAACCATTTTTTATTTATTGCCAACAATAATCTTCTATATGCAAAATGTGCACCGTGTAATGGCGGTGTAAGAATATTCAGTCCCCCAGATCGTCCCGTGGGTGTCGTAAGAGGCGACAGAGGGAAACTGAAACAGGAGATGGGCAGCACCATCTCTTTGATAACGTTTTTTACGTGGGAGAGCCATGCTGCAGCTATATTACTGGTATAGTTGTAACACGAATGAGTCGACTCGACCGGGGAAGGACCACGCTCTCACATAATTCCAGCGTAAAATAGCAGCTTAACGCTGCTGTGTTTCGTATGGTGAGTGTAGAGAACCGAAGACCCACTTTTTATTGGAAACGAGGCATTCCATCTTAGTCCTCACGGGTTACAACGCATTTGCATTTTGATTCGTAATCGAAGATAGATGTAGATGTCTATGGGCCACAGCAACCACTTACCATCAGGTGGACTGTGTGCTCGTTTGTCACCCTTATCCTATAAAAAAAAACTACTCAAAATAATAATAAAATTGCGGTAGCCAAACCCGCAATTTTTTTATTATTTTGGATCCCCCCTAGGAGGCAATCTATAGGGGAGGCCTATGTTCAGCAGTGAACTTTTATAGGATGTAATGGATGCATAGTAGCGGATCCGTTCAGGCTTATCATGGGTGATTTGTAGATCTCGTAAACATCGCCACCTGCCAACTATAGCGAAGAAGTAACAACCATCCAGGCGAACCCATAAGCACCTCATAAAAATGTCATCAAAATGAACAAGAAGAAGAAGTAGAAGAAGGAGAAAGAGGGCTAATAATCTTCCGCTCACCAGATGTCGCTAGTTGACACTGAGGTGATGTTTTAGAACGAAGTTCCTTATCGCACGGTACGTATTTACGGATGGGGGCTAGGCGAGAAAAAGTGTAAGATTTTTCCGTCACGACCCCTTTTCTATAGGGAGATGGAATAATTTCCATCTCCCTCGCACTTTTTCTTATCTACTGCATTATAATAGACGCTAGTCAAAATAATATTTCTTTCATGGCATTTCGCCTTTATTTTAATAGATATCAATTTCTAGAGTATTATATTAATATACACACACAACAATGCCTCAGTGCTTTGCTCTTTAATTTATTCTTCTTTTAATTTTTCTACTTTTATGAATATTTTGTGGTTTGGTTTATTTATTTTTAGTGTAATTAACATAAAATATATCTAATAGTATAGACAGAATCATTAACCTTTACATTTTTGTAACAAATTAACCTACGCGCTATAAAATCTGTCAAATATTACATCTCATTTTAAGTGGCGCCGCCCTGGTGCCAGAAAAAGTCGTGGAGAGTCGTCATTACGAACACATGTACACCGGAAATTTTATGCCATCAAAAACATAACTTGTAAAAAAAGCCAAGTCTCGCAACTCAGTTCTTCTACCGTAAAAACTGTGAGATCCATGTAATACCAAGTCGGTTAATTTATTCCGTCCATAGATTGATACATAGATTGACTTAGCAATCACATGAAAACACAATATATCTTACAAGCAATACATATTATATTCAATTAGATTGTTTAGTGCGATTGCCAAGTCAATCTATGTATCAATCTATGGACTGAATAAATTAACCGACTTGGTATTACATGGATCTCACAGTTTTTACGGTAGAAGAACTGAGTTGCGAGACTTGGCTTTTTTTACAAGTTATGTTTTTGATGGCATCTCATTTCTTTTTGTAAATAGTTATATCTAGGTAGCTATTTACACCTATTATTCCATTATACATATATAGGTACACTGATTCATTCACTGCAAATGTAACTTTGTAATACTATATGTTTATATGGGATTACAAAGTTAGTTATGCAGTTGATGTATCTCGAAAACTGGACCGAAATTGTAAAATATTTTAATTTTTCCTTGATGTATATATTAAACAATAATTGTATTCCAAATTTGAAGTTTCTATGTCTGCTAGAAGGGCCTTAGAGTTTTGATGATCGGTCAGTCAGTGAGTGACAAAATTAAGAAATTTTGACTAGTTATAATTCTTAAATTACTGGTTCAAATTCAATACAATTTGAAATATACCGAGTTTATACAATGCCTACTTGGTTAGTAAAAATTCAGACTTCTAGTTTTATCCATAACGAAGTTATAGGGTTTCGGAAATGGCTTGAACTGCTTGGAGAAAAGGATGGTACGGCCGTGCCGCTTTTTTGCTCGACTTGGCGGGGGCACTGCCGTGTCCCCAGATAAAGATATAATTTTTGCTTTCCGAACATTGACTATGTTCAACTGAACTGTAGTGCAATCCATACAAACTAAATATTGCGTAAATTGAAGATTTGTGAATTCCATAAAAGAATAATTATTACATTTTATTTAGAAATATGTTTGTTTAGATTAAATTAAGATATTTTATATTAAATTCTTATATTTATTTTATATTAAATTAAAGTCGTCGCGCATGCGCGACTACCACACCCGCGCATGCGCGAAGACATTTTATACTTACACTGTAACTAGTCCAGAGTCAGCTCGGTGTACTACTTATCGCATCACCTTTCAGAAAACGCAAAACAACGCCTGCCGGATTAGCTAGCACATATATAAATATATTTATGACTGCATCGTTGGTCAAGTGGTCGTAAACTTGACTGATTATGTGGTCCCGGGTTCGAAACCCGGGTCGGGGAAAAATGTGAATTGGCCTAGGACAAATATAGAGGAAAGGTACCAATTATGAAATACGTCCCTAATATGAAATACCGTAATATTTCTAAAACTGAGCACCACGAATATTCCAAACTTGTGCCATGTTACTCCTCCCGCTACCCACATTCCAGGCCACAGGCCAGGGTGCGTGCGGCGTTCGGCGGCAATACTCGGAAATGAGAGTGCGCGACACTGTTGACGCAACAAAACATCAATCGGATATTTAGGTAAGTTTTACGTATATATTCTCTTATTGCTCGTACATGAATATTTCAAAATAAGTTGATAAGTATCTGAACAAAGTATGTAATGTTTAAATGATATTGTTATTTGACGAATTTTTAAACATATTAAAAAGTTACTTTTATTTTCCTCCCGCCATCATATTGTTCGTAATATGGAATACCGTTGAGGTCCTAATATGGAATAATATTATATATTAGAACCTCAACGAAAGCAAGTTTTTTAACATGGTGTCTGATTACTATTTCTCTCTTTTACAGTTATAATTGTGATCAAAATTACTCTACCAGTAAAAAGCGAAAACCAAAAAAATCGGTTATAAGAAAGCTGCACAGGTTTTTAATGTACCTCGGACTACCCTCCTCCGGTTCTGTCATGATACGAACCAAATATAGACTGCCGCCTTGGTCGTAAAACAGTTTTTGGGACCTGACATTGAACATATGTTAGTACAGTATGTTAAGCAAATTAAAAAAAAAAACGGTATTTTGGGCTAACACGAAATGATGTGAAGAGAATGGCATATCAGTTGGCGGTAAAACATAATTTAAAACATCCTTTTAATAATAGAACAGCTGGACGTAAATGGTTAAAAGGGATTTTTTCGAGGCATAAAGAACTTTCTCCGATCCAACCTGCAGGTACATCATTTGCTCGGGTTAAAGGCTTCACGAAAGAAAATGTTAACTTCTTCTTCGATTTACTGATAAAGGAATTTGGGCTTTTTAAATTTCCCCCAACTAGGATCTACAACGTCGACGAGACTGGGCTTAGCATTGTTCAATCGAAGACACCCAAGGGTTTAGCTTGCAGGGTTAATTTTATTATTTTCTTTTGATTAAGGAGACGTGACCCTATTATGGAATACCCTATTCCATAATAGGGTCACATTTTTGAGAAGCATATTTTTTGTTCATTTATTTTAGTTAATAATATTACGAAAAGTGTTTATGATTTATTGATTTAAATATTATTTTTAGAGAGTGATAATGACTACATTTAATTGTAACCAATGAGACTGATTAAAATAAAACTTTTGTACTGATTTTTTTAAAAATTTGTTTAAGTATTCCATATTCGGTCCCTTTTTCTCCACATAACTTATTGTGAAGAAGTTTTGGACACATTATTTTAAAGGATAATTTCTTAATAATATTTTGACACTGGCAAAAGTACAACTGTATGAGCTAATTATCAAAGAAAGAAGATTGACTTATTCACGTGGTCTATCTGTACAGTATCTGTATCTGTACAGTACAGCTGAACGCACATTTGTCCGCGCCGCACGCGTCGCACGCGCCGCACGCGCCGCACGCGCCGCACGCACTGTACGCGCCGAATTTTAGAATTCGTTGCATGAAATCATATGAAACCTCGCACATTACAGCCGCACCGTACGCGCCGAATTTTATAAAATGCGGTAGGTATACGATATCGCAGGACGAATGCTGATGACGTCATATAACGCGGCGCGTGCTGATACCATTGAGTTATACATATGTACGTATTACATATAACTCAATGGCTGATACACAGTGTTATCTAATGTTGCCAATTTAGTGGATTTTCCACTATAACTCATTGAGTTATATGTAATAAGTATGTACATATAACTCAATGCTATAACTGGTGGTTTCGACTTACATGATAATTTTTGTATTTTTATAACTTTTAATTCATTCGTAATTAATTATACATAATTTGATATTTGCATCGATTATCAATATGTATTCTTAGCGATAAATTATTTAAATACTGAACTAACAAAAAAATAGTTAAATTTAATTCAAAAACCCAATTATACCTGATTAATATATTATCAATAAAAATACTTACCTCAAACATACAACAAGTCTTTTCTGCCGACTTCCAAAAAGGAGACGGTACTCAATTCGAGTGTATGTTTTTTTTTATGTGTGTTACCTCATAACTTTGTACTGGGCGAACCGATTTGAATGATTATTTTTTTATATGAAAGCTAATAGTTCTCGTGTGGTCCCATATGAATTTGATCAAGGTCAGACCAATGGTTATTGAGTTATTCTTAAATAACCTATATTAAAGTAGCTTATATTGAAGTCGGCTGTTTTTTTTTATAAGGTAAGGGTGACAAACGAGCACACAGTCCACCTGATGGTAAGTGGTTGCTGCGGCCCATAGACATCTACATCTATCCTCGTTTGCGAATCAAAATGCAGATGCGTTGTCACCCGTGAGGACTAAGATGGAATGCCTCATTTCCAGTAAAAAGGGCCTCCGGCCACCTGCACTCACCGAGCGAAACGCAGAGGTAAACCTCTACTTCACGCTGGTTTTCTGTGAGGTCGTGGTACCACCCCGGTTCGAGCCGGCCCATCCGTGCGACAGCAGAAGCTGCCGCGTGGCTCTACCACTGTTGGCTGTACAAAATTTTTAATTTTAAATTATTTCTGGTTCAATTGGCTTTCTAAATCTTGAGTTTTCCATAGTAAGATATGGTTTTAGTATATGTAGCAATTTTTGAAATTTCTTGTATTTTGAATGCAAATATCTAAAAAAAATCATTCATCATCATCTAATAAATCTTTAAATAAAGTAATCCCCTTCATATTCTAAACACAATTGCCTTTTTAAATTAATATTATGAATCCAGAATCTTCTTTTACTTCGAATTTTATTTTCTTCTTCCTCTTCCAATAAGCAGGCTATTACTAAATTGCTTTTCATAGTGATTTCGAGCGATACTGTACGGTTTCACACCAGTGGTTGGAAAAAACTACAAAGTTGTTGGTAAAACAAAAGATTTGCGAACGGCGCGGACGATACGTACGGGCAAATGTGCGAGGCCATCAGTAAATACTCGGCGCGTACGGCGCGTACGGCACGTGCGGCGCGTGCAGCGCGGACAAATGTGCGTTCAGCTTACCTTTCCAGTCTTGGTTAACCGAAGGGCCTGGTCTCCACGATTGTGCGACGGAGCCGTGAGGTGTGACGTCAGACGGTCCCGCTCGTGTGAACAGCCCTTTGTTGTAGGAATCCTCCTGGTAAAATAATCAGAATCAGAATAATATATTTCATGGATCATAGATATTACATAGATGTTAGATATTATATAATCAAGTTCAACTGTATCCTACCCTGTGAGAAGTACCATAGACTAGAATAAATCTATGAGAATTACAATATTTTTGCAAATAAAATAAAGTAAGTACCTAAATAATTAAAAATTAAAAATTTTGTGCAACAGACTTCAATATAAATTATTAAGAATAACTCAAAAACTATTGGTCAGACCTTGTTCAAATTATACCACATACCACATGTGAAGCACCAGCTTTCAAATAAAAAAGAATCATCGAAATCGGTTCACCCAGTAAAAAGTTATGAGGAAACACACAAAAAAAAAACATACAGTCGAATTTAGTACCGTCTCCTTTTTGAAGTCGGTGGAAAATAAACTGTATGAAATGCGAATGCAAGCATGTCGGAAATCTAATCTATAATATAATAATTTAAAATAAAAAATTTTGTACAGCCGACTTCAATATAAGTTACTTACTTACTTATCGTCACGCACAATCCCTGACGGGGTAGCCAGAGAGAACAGATCGCCAAGTGTCACGATCCTTACATACCTCTTAATATAATAATAAGAATAACTCAAATAACTCAAAAACTATTGGTCTGACCTTGATCAAATTCATATGGGACCACACGAGAAGTATCGGCTTTCATATAAAAAAAGAATCATCGAAATCGGTTCACCCAGTAAAAAGTTATGAGGTAACACACATAAAAAGAAACATAGGCGTCGAATTGAGTACCGTCTCCTTTTTGGAAGTCGGCAGAAAATGAATCGCTGAATGTGTTGCTAAGCGCAAATCTCGAGAGCAGCTGAACCGATTTCGCTGATTCTTTTTTATAATATTCCTTGAAGTACGAAGATGGTTCTAACGGAGAGAAAATTTTAAAAAAAATTGCCTGAAAAAGTCTAAAAAAACACTTTTCTATATTCCCATACAAAATATTCGTTATAATACTTAAAAGTCAATTTGAACTTTAATACTTTATGATATGGTCATAAAGTTTAAGTGTTAGTGGAGGGGTTCCGGGAAGGCAAAACAATTGAGAGACGTTAGTATTGTGTAAATATTATATAGTATCGTATCATATCATAGGCGGTACGAAGTTCGCCGGGTCAGCTAGTATGACATAAATATAAATATTTATAAATAAAAACTGACATATTTAAGTGTTTTTAACAATAATAAAAAAAACATTACATACATAACAAAACATAACATTACATTACATATATATAGAAAAAGATAAATTATTTATTTAATACTTGAACCTGTGATATTATTTTAAAATTAAAACTATTGGTATCATAAAAATCATCACTAAAGAAAGCATTTAATGTAATATAATATTATGCGTTGTTAATTAGGACACTACCACGTAAAAAGGATTTGTTACAATTTACTGAGAATGCTAGTGACAGATAGGGTTACCAGATGAAAAAATTAAAAATCCGGAGAAAAGGCCTGATTTCCATTTAAAAAATCCAGAGATTTTTTACAGTTTGAGAATAAAACCTTACTTAAAAAAGTATCTTCACATATTAAGTACGATAAAACTGTTTAAGTACCTACTTGGATAAATAAGTTTGAATTTTAATTGTGGAATTATTACCAAAGGAAAATTATTTTTAGTTTGTTTAACTTTTTATTAAAGAGGTCTTTAAAATGTAAGCTGTATTATATTGAGAGTTCTAAAAATCCTGAGATTTCATGAGATTTGCAAAATCCGGCCGCAATCCTGAGAAGTCTAAAAATCCTGAAATCTCAGGACAAATCCTGAGATAAGGTAACCCTAGTGACAGACGATCTTACAGTGACGGTAAGTGGCTACTTCAGTCCATAGAAACCTACAGCCTACTTTAAACAAAAAAGACTACAGCTGCGTTGTCACGTCGAACCGCCTGGGAACACGTGATGTTGGCTTTTTACCATGATTATATCGACCCTACAAATGTCACTACGCCTGTTAAAGTAATGATGGAATTCCTCACAGCTGTAATTATACTGATTCCACAGAACACAATTACTCTCTACTGACTCTCTATACCACTTGTACAACACAGATATTTGTCAAAATAAAACCGTGTACCCATTAAGGTAAAAACAAAAAGTAGAAAAGAAAGATCTATATCATCTATATATTAGGTACTGTGTGTGTGATACTTTTGCATTTCACCGAGTTTCAGTTTATGAAAATAATATAATATAACAACATCTTAACACCTTTCAAACTTTCTCGTCCTGCTCTGTGCGACAACACATTTTGAAGAAGTGAGGGAACACATCAAACATATAAACGGACATATAAACTGAGTTAGCGCCATTCGCGACGCAGCGAGTGTTCCCCAAGTCTACTAAGCTTATAAGTTATAAGGTCATTTTAACGTGACAATAGATGTCCCAAAATATTGAGTTATAAGTTATAAAACAATATTTTGGGACAATTATAAGTTATAACTCAATATTTTCGGACATCTACTGTCACGTTAAAATGACCTGGTAAGTATTTTTAAAAAAACTGTCTGGGTATAATTTGGTTAGTTTTACAAGGTTGATCAATAGATTTTCTGCATAGTACACTCATCAATGATTTAACTAAAAACTTTACCCAATTTTTTTGAAGTAAAACTTAATTAGCATCGTTGTGATTTTCAAACAAATAAAAGTATGAAATGAAGTTGTGAGTTTCAATCAAATGAAACGAGAACAAGAACGTTAAAATAAGGAATTAAAAAATTACAAGTTTGTTATTATCAAATATATTTTATTGAATAAAATTATCATAAATGCTGAGTATCAAGTGCCGCACTTTTCGTTGATATAATCAAGTTAAATAAATCATTTACTTGGATATGTTTTTGTTACAAAAGTATTTCGTTTCATTTGATTGTTTCACTTCTACCTCGTGTGAACTGCACACATGTTTTTTTTTAAATTGAGTTTTAGTTTTAGCTGGGAGCTGGGACGGGAAATTCGCTGTACATGATACACATGCTGATTTATTAACGGATTATACCACCACTATTTTTTGAAATAAAAATTACACACAATTTATCAAACAAAATTATTCAATAATATAACGGAAGATGTCTGACGAAAGCAGCACGAATTTACTCACACCTCAATTACGTTTAATTGGTACTTTAGTAATTGCCAGTGAATAATTAAGTTCGATATGCTCGAACAACCGCCATCTTGCAACGTTTTACACATCGTCAATTCGGGCCAAAATTGTTTTAACAATTTCTTTTTTTTAAGTGTCATCAAAGTGTTAACGCTAGGTTTGTGTATCATTCAGTCATTTTGTGTAAAAGGGTGTTTTAATTAAAGTGTAAAATAAAAATTTTACACTTTAATTTCATATACAGTCTACAGTACCTAAGTAGTAATGGGTCGGCGCAACCGGGGAAGGAACACGCGCTCACAGAGTATGGTGATTTGGTGAGTGTAGGAAACCGGAGACCCTTTTTACTGGAAACGAGGCATTCCAACTTTGTCCTCAGGTGACAATTGACAACACATCTGCATTTTGATTCGTAATCGAGTACACATGTAAATGTCCATGGGCCACAGCAACTACTTATCATCGTCCACCTGATGATAAGTAGTTGCAGTGTGCTCGTTTAACCTTATCCTATAAAAAATGCATGCAAGAAGTCGTTTGGTTTTTAAATAACCCGTCACCCCGAACGGTCAACCCGGGGCAAGAGGAAAATAATGTGATAGGTGCCAAAAATGTAAACGTTTATCACACAGAGATCTTTTGAAGAGAATTGCGCAACTGAAAATGCCGTCGTAAGGTATTCAAACGCTCACGCTCCTCCATACATCTACACGTATAAACAAAATTGAAGTGTCCGTCTGTAATATCAAATTAATTGCCTTTTATAGAGATGAGCATTTTTAAAGTTTTTTCTGTCTGTTTGACTGTTTGTCTGTAGCTAATCTGCTATAATGGCAGACTCGATTGTAGTTGCATTTCACGAACAAGTACGAGTAGAAAGCAATGTAATGGTAATCTATATTGTATTTTATTTATAAAACTTGGATAATTTCGTTGTTAAATCGAAAAATGTATGAAATAAATGATATTTGAAGGTTATCTTAATCTAAATGACGCCACATTAATATCCAACGCAGGCGGAGCCGTTAGTTTCAAAAAATATCACAGGTCGTTAGAGCATACACGCAATTCGGTTTTGAGCGAATCTTGGGTGATATTGTCAAAGTACGAATTTGTTTGTAAACATTTGCGATCGTCCATATACGGTTTATGAAATTGTCATTCCACATTAACACATCGTTTTACGATATCGCAATCGATTCAAAGAGGGCTAATAATTTTCCGCTCACCAGATGTCGCTAGTTTATTTTTTTATTTATTTTTCTTATTTTTTTTTTATTTTTTTGTTTTAATTTTTTTTAAAAAAACGTTACCCCGCAGTTTACAAACACAAATTGCACAAGGACAAACATCCAGACCCGGAACAATTATTTGTAAGCCATACAAATACTTTTTCCGTGCGGGATTCGAACCCGCGCCCCCCAGCGCAGCAACTCATTGCTAAGCCACTGCGCCACGGAGCCGTCTAGTTGACACTGAGGTAAAGTTTTTTGTTACACAGTGTCATTTAATTGAGAAGTTAGTTTTTAATAGAAGCTTATCAGTTTCTGTAGTATTATATTAATACACAAAACAATGCCTCAGTGGTTTGCTCTTTAATTTTTTGCACATTTTTAACTTTTTTTTTTCATTTTTCTATTTTGATGAATATCTGTGGTTTGGTTTATTTATTAGTAATCTTATTAATGTAAAATACAGCTAACACCACAGAAAGAAACATTAAGCTTTACATTTTTCGCACAAATTAACTTCCCCGCTATGATATTATCTGTCATATATTATACCTCACTTTTAAGTGGCGCCGCCCTGGTGGCAGAAAAAGTCGTAGATTCATCTGTATCACGGCGTACCATTAGCCTTAGAGTAACGTGGTACCACGCATAAGTAGACAAATGAATAATGAATATTAAAAAAAAAGAAAAAAGTGAATCAAAAATTTGTGATCTGACCTGATTAAACGTCTGCGGGGCGTAGTAGGCGCTTTGCTGAGCGCTTATTGCCGCTACCAAGAGCACGCAACTGTAGTAAATTAACTGAAAAAAAAAAAATTACTGATTGATGTACTTGCTATATTTAATGGGTCGGCTCGACCACGGAATGACCACAAAGAATACCAGCGTAAAATAGCAGCTTAATGCTACTGTGTTTCGTATGATGAGTGTAGAGAACCGGAGTCACTTTTTACTGTAACCGGGGCATTCCATGGAAACCTACCTCTACATTGTGCGTGGCCCATCACGCACATGGCCAATTTTTTTATTTTTACCACTGGTTCAGAAAATACCTCTGTCCTGGGAAGAACCAGCAAGAATCTCAGCGGGACTTTCTTTTAAAAGCATAACTTACAATATAATATTTATATAATTGTTATGAAATGAAATGAAAACATTTAGAAACATCATGGTAGCGATCACCACCAGGGGTTATTATTAATCATGTACTCTTTAGTAGTATAATAACCCTTTCTAAACAATTTTTGCTAAATAAATATTTTAAAACTTTTGATTAGTGTTCATTAAACATCGTATGTTAAAGTATTCGATAGTAATCGATAGTTTCTCGATCACCTATATTTATCGATATATCGATAGACTATCGATTGTTTTTGAGCAGGTATCACAAATAAAAATAACAATAAGTAATTATTGTATTTTCTTGTTTGCTTGTCTTTGAGCAATACGTAATTTGACACTGGTTAGTGTGGAACTGTGAAGGAAAGCACAATAGCCTTTATCTTCAAGAACTGATTTCTATTGAAATAATTCTTAAAAGAACTTCTAGATTTTTTTGGTTGCACTTCATCTTGAACTTTATGTTCAAACAGTGATCCCTCTTCCGATTCTAACCTATCTGTTTTATCGGCATGCTATCTTTTCAAGTGATCTCTTAGATTGGTTGTATTTCCTAAATGCTTATATTCCTGATTATAAAAGTTACACTTTACAAATGGACTATTACTGTCCGCTATCTAGTAATAACTCCACATTAATGATTGATTTTTAGGATACATTGTCGATTCATTACGAAGTCGAATACAAAACAAATCAGTAAACTATAAAACGCAAGATCAACCGCCTGTTCCGGCACTCACACAAATAGCGACTTAACTCAAACTCAGCGTCACACATATTAATTAGCTATTCACACACACACACACAGCTTATTTACAGAGATTTCTCTGGCCTTAGACTAAAGGGAGACATCTACTATAGACAAAAATTACGATAAGGAAGACAATCGATAGTTTACCCAGACTATCGATAGAATCGATAGTGCAAACACTATCGATTAATCGATAGTATATCGATGTTTAAGGAACACTACTTTTGATAGATAAGGCCTGCATATTTTCTGGGATCTTTGTTGTAAAAGCGTATACATTAGGAATGAAGGAATTACTGACCCTTTTGAGTCGAGTAACTTGTGCTTGTCCCCAGTATTAACAGAATTCACATGAACATTTTTAATAAAACTATTTTTATTTTTATGTACATACATAATTTTTTTTTGTAAATATGAAATGAGGCATTCCATCTTAGTGTTCAAGAACGACAACACATCTGCAATTTGATTCTTAATCGAGGAGAGATGTAGATGTCTATGAGCCACTGTGAGCTTGTTTGTCACCTTTAACCTATAAAATCAATATTTTTATAACCGATAACATCCCAAATAATTTTATTTGTTTATCCAATTATTTGAATTTTTATAATCAAACATTTAATGTATGTTTAGCTCGCTACAGCTAGGTGGAGTCACTTGTGGTTGGTTAAGCTTAGGTGTGTTTGATTTATCGATGGTACGGGCAAAGACGGAAGAAGTAATAAACCTAGATTTATCTATAGGTAATTCTATTATATTACCCATCTAAGACTTTTTGGGTGTGTGGTTATGTTATCACCTCTAATTGACACGAGCATCGGTGAAGGGGGCTTCTTCACAATCCCCTTATTCTCCGAATAATGCGGAGGTAATAAATATATTTTTTTTTATGTTCAAGTTTTTTGAAAGAAAGTTATTTCTTTACGTTTGAATACTGACTCTGATAACGGAGTTAGCGGGAACCACAGGCGTTTTGTTACATGTTGTATATATTACTATTGTGTATAGTTTTCAGATTTCCAGAAAAAGCCGTTTGGTTAAAAATATTGTTCCACATCCCCAATGTTAGAAAGACCTGTCCAACGATACCCCGCATTATGGAATAGACGGGTAAAAAAAAACACCCTTTACCTACGGACGGACATAGCGAAACTATAAAGGTCCCTTGTTGTTTAACTACGGAACCTTAAAATGACTTTCAATAAGAATTACATATAATCTATATTGAATAAAAATTATTCTATTCTATTCTATTCCCGTAAAAATGGTCACCGTTTCTCTACGCTCGACATACGAACCATAGCAGCATTAAGCTACTATTTTTACGCTAGTACTCTGTGAGAGCGTGATTGTTCCCCGGTCGAGCCGACTCATTCGTGCAACAACCGCAATCTGGCTGTAGTATGGCTGTATCACGTATAATATGTATCCGTCAGCGAAATATTAAGATTCAACCAAATAAAAATATAAAAAGGTAGCCATCAAAACACAGCTATTTACTCACCCGCATAATGAGGCAGATAATTCGAAAAATACACAAATTTCCAACCTCGTACTACGTCGCACAAACTGACAATGTAGTTCACTTATGAAAGGCGCCTCTATATATTAGTTTTGCAAGAAAACCAATGGACCAAATAAAAACAGGTCGCCGCTTGCAAACCTCGACTGTATGAAGATTGGACGAAATTTAAATGAATTTACTAACGAGGAACCTAGCGCTAGAGAATAGATTTTTGAATTAAGAAGAAAAACATGCGTGGGTGTCGCGGTACACTAGGTTGGAATGAAGTTAATTTCGTAATATATTATTATTGATAAACGTATTATATTATTGATTAACAAATACAAACAAATGAATTACTAGCCTCTATTAAAATGAAGCGTCATTTAAAATAATATTTCTTTCATGGCAAGATAAGAAAAAGTGCGAGGGAGATGGATATTATTCCAGCTCGCACTATATAGAAAGAGAGTCATGACGGAAAAATCTTACACTTTTTCTCGCCTAGCCCCCATCCGTAAATACGTACCGTGCGATAGGGAACTTCGTTCCCACTATAAGTAACCGTAACGGAATCCGATGTAAAATAGTTTCGGATAGGGACGGAGTCTAAATGAGACTTTATGTTCTTTCATCGGCTATTTTTCCACCCTTAGGTGTAGAAATTTTTCTGTTTATTTATAAGAAACCACGTCTGAAGTATGAAGTATTTAATAAAAAAAAGAATAATCAAAATTGGTTTACATTTGACGAAGATATCGCGTAATATACGCTCAATAATACGAAAAACTGTCGAATAGTAAACCTCCTCCTTTTTTTAAGTCGGTTAAAAATACATATTTCTTCAACGCACACTCCAGCAGAGATCAACGATCTGAAAGGGGAACAATGGTGGAGCGCTTGAACTTTGGATTAAAGACGGTCTCCAATTAGGGTGACGCTATTTCATCATCATCGTCAATATGTCTGTCTGATCCTTCTGACATATCCCCTGACTATTAAAAACTTACCCAGAATCATCATCAGCCCTTAGTTCTTCTTGGTCCATCTATGTCCTCTAAACCGAATTTAGGTCACAGCGGCCAGTCTCAGTGGGAACTAGCTGCGTGCGCAGGACAGGATTATAGTGCACGAGTGTATGCGCAAACACTCTCTATTCCTTCACTCTCATAATTTGTTGGGACGGCATCCATGACCAGAGAGATCAAGAGCAGGACCAACGGCGTTTGCTTTCCGTGACACTGAAGTCAAACACGGCCAACTTCCTGACTCCGGGTTGCTGTTGAGAATTACTTCACGCAAAAACCCTAATAACTCATTTTTGGTTTGACTCGACATTCGATCTCGGGAGCACACGATTAGCAGTTGTATTTACGGCTTTTACACCAACGAGGAATGTTTTTTTATAACTTACTCCTTATAACTTTAACAATTAAATTTGCAGTCTGTATACATTTTTTTTATAAGATAAAGATGACAAACGAGCATACAGTCCACGTGATGGTAAGTGGTTGCTGTGGCCCATACATCTATCCTCGATTACGAATCAAAATGCAGATGCGCTGTCACCCGTGAGGACTAAGATGGAATGCATAGTTTCCAGTAAAAAGGGTCTCCGGTTCTCTACACTCACCATACGAAACACAGCAGCGTTAAACTGCTATTGTACGCTGGTATTCTGTGAGAGCGTGGTCCTTGCCCGGTCGAGCCGACCCATTCGTGCTACAACTATACCAGTAATATAGCTGACTACCACGTATAAATATAGCCATCTTCTCATTTCTAACAGGGTTGAAAGGGCAAGGAAAAGCCGAATAAATGGTAAATCAGCACCTAAAATGTTCAATAAACAATTTTGTATAAAACCAGCTGGTACCCGACGCGTTGCAGCTGCAGAAGAAATAATTATGGAAATAACATTTTAAATTTGGAAAAGTTATATTGTTTAATTAGGAATGATTGGGAATGATACTCGTAATACTTTCGTTGAAGTAAAAAGGTTATACTTACCTTTTTACTTCAACGAAAGTATTACGAGTAACTTTCAAATAAAATTGTCGGTACGATACGCGCGCCACCTACTGTTGTTGATTGTTGATGTCGACGGCTCCGTGGAGCAGTGGCTTAGCAATGAGTTGCAGCGCCTGGGGGCCGCGGGTTCGAATCCCGCACGGAACAAGTGTTTGTATGGCCTACAATTAATTGTTCCGGATCTGGATGTTTGTCTTTGTGCAATTTATGTTTGTGAACTGCCCCCACGATACAGGAGAAAATCCTAGAATGGGGGTAACGTTACTAAAAAAAATTGTACTATGCCTATAACCTTTACGTAAGTGCAAGCAATAAGTTGACAAAGTTTTACCGCAGTCTGATGAATGATATGGCAGCGCATACAATACGAACAAAAAAATTAAATTTTTTATATATTAGATAAGGGTGACAAACGAAGAAACAGTACAGCTGATGATGGTAGCAGCTTGATGGTAAGTGGATGCTGTGGCCCAAACATCTACATTTATCCGCGATTAAGAATCAAAATACAGACCCATTGTCACCGCTAAAGACTACGATGGAATGCCTCGTCTCCAGTAAAAGGAGTCTCCGGTTTTTACACTCACCATACGAAACACAGCAGTATTTTCTAAGCTGTTATTATACGCTGGCATTGTGTGATAGCGTGGTTCTTCCTCGGTTAAGTCGTCCCATTCGTGCTGCAACCTTCAACCATTGTACCACGCATATAGGTAATTATTTTAAGTATGTGTTTATAACTAGTTACCCGCCCCGGCTTTGCCTAGATAGGATCCATTATTATGGCGTTATTTAAATTTAAGATACTCAAAAACATTGAACAAAACTACTTTTACAGATTCTACCGCGTTTAATTAACTTGTCTTTTTATTGATTCCCGAGCTTTCGGGTACTTTACAGCACCCATGGTCACGGGGGACTGAGGTGATTGAGGTCCCAATGTCAGAGTTAACCCGGGGTATCTTCAGCTTTTTTAATTATTAGTTTTGGTCCAATCTACGCAGAATGAACTTACTGTGTCTTGAATCGTTTCGTTTTATTCAATGTGTAATGTTCACGTAAGTTTTTGATTATGATTTTTTATTATTCATTAGTCTTTATTAATTTTTAGTTTTTTTTTTAAATCTAATGTTTTGGATCAAATATAGCCTAGAATAGGTCCCTCCTAGCGTTGCTCTCTATCTCTTCGAAAAATTTCATCACAATGAGATCAGCCATTTTGTAGATTAGCCTGGATGGACAGACAGAGAAAAAAATATTAAAAATTAATTATAACTAAACAAAACAAAAATAAACTGCCATTTACATTCCATGGCTTCCCACGTGATAAATGAACAGTTTTAAAAACAGATTGAGTTGAACAATTGATATTTTCAAAAGTTATCGTGTTTACGAAGCATGCAGAAAAAAATAAACCCACACCGTAAGCCACTAACACCCCTTTATTTACGTAAAAATAGCAATTAATCGATTTAAAAAAAATCTTAATAAGTTCAACAATCATTTATCTTTCAAAAAATGTGCTTTTTATACCATTTATATGTATAATATGATTGCTAGATACGATTTCACGCGACAAAACGTTGGAATCTTAATTTTTAGGTCCTAGCAGAACATACCTGTGCGATTTGCACTTACGGCATGCAATTGTTATTCATGACTAAACCAGTACTAAAACAAAGGCAGCAATCCGTCAAAAATCATTTTATTATGATTGACAGACCTGTAATGGCGGTATAAGAATATCCACTACCCCATAATATCGTCCCGGGCTGTTGTAAGAGGTGAAAGGGGAAAGCAAGATTGTAAATGGGCAGCAGAGTCTTTCTAATAACAACTTACTAGAGTACGGTCGCGGAGCAGGAATTTTTTATTGCTTTGCATTTTTTAACTTAATTCCCATCACAAAAAGTTTGATTTCTATCGCAACTAAGATAGTTTTAGGACCAGTTGACCAGTATTTGTGATTTGAAAACAGAGTTTGTTCTCTAGTTATTAAAGTTCACATTTGTATGAATTGTAATAATTTGAAATTCTTCCTGCTCCGCGATCACGCCATAACTATCTCACAACTAATAACTAATAACAATATTACACGTGGTAGAGCCACCCTGTGTCACCCTGTCTACTATATTGTTTTTGCAGCATGAACCGGTAAAGTATCACGTCCCACTACTGGGCACAGGCCTTCCCTCATTTCTAAGAGGATTTCAGGAGAAGGAAATGTCCGCCGCGCTGCCCCAATGCGTGTTGGTAATCTTCACATGTCTTAGAAATTTTTTTTCTTATTTCTCAGACATGCAGGTTTCCTCACGATGTTTTCCTTCACCGCCGAGCACGTGCTAAAACAGCGTTTAAAATTGCAACTAACAATTTCATTGGTGCCGGCGGGGATCGCACCCGGATTGCTCGCATTCTGTGAAATTTCACAGCGAGCGCTAACCATCTGAGCTTCCACGGTTCAGTAAATTCCATAAATGCTGCTATTTTCTAGAGTGAGAGTAGAGAACCGGAGACCTTTTTAATGAAAACGAAACGTTACAACTTGAACCCTGAGTAGGGTTGACATCGAGTCTCCGTTTTGAATCTTAATCGAAGATATAAGTTATTGTCTTTGGACGACAGCAGTCTTGCCATCGGATGGACTGTGTGACGTTTGTCACATTTATTCTATTAAAAAAAAAGTAAATTAAAACTGTCCTTACAAACCCACCTACCAGAGTAATCTATGCAGAGGTCCGTGTTTGGCAGTGGATATTATTATTATTTCGTTGGTTGGTTGACAGCCCTGACTGGAATGCACGTAACATTGTACAAGCGGTGTTAAACTACAAATTACTGACAGCCGATCGCGTGACCGATTTGCGAAGCAAATTTGTTCATGTCAAGGTTTCAAGTATAGATCTAAGGTATAGATTACACATGCGGTCACGCTTTGGTGCGAATTAGTAACTGTAGCAGTGGCTCGCCAGTGCCACGACGTAAACGCTAAAGCGAGTTTCAAAATGGCGCCTAAAATCTTTTGTCAAAGAAATCATCATCGTCATTTATTCTCGAAGTAGTTATAAGTTTTCGAATCCGTACAGGTTGGAGAGCTCGCCGAAGCTCTTCAACTTCTATGCACATCTTTGTTGCACAAAGTCCAAGCCAGCTACGATAGCATTCTGAGGGCATTTACTGAAAGATTAAATTGTATATATCATCATATGATCATGATGGGCACGACCCGGGATTTATATCCAGGACGGGTACGAATATCGGGTCGTGCCCAAGATCAGTTATTAGATTTTTCTGCCAATAAATTCTCAGTAACGCGTCTCGTGCTGCCCGAGCCTCACAGCAGCTCTGACTTCAAGGTCGTGAATGCCTTCGATGAATGTCTGCAACAGGTTCCCCACAATGAGCGCAGGTACAGACTGGTATGCTTTTCGAACCAGCTTTACCGCCTCAAGTGCCCACTGCTGCAGGTTTTCATTGCTGCGTTGCACGCGATCTTTGAGCTGCGTACGAAAGACGTGTTCAAGGCGAGCGTCGCCATATCTCGCCTTCAATTCCTCAAGGAGCTGCTCGTAAGTCACTTCCTTACCAAGAGCTTACAGAACAATTAAGGCCTGGTCGCGCAGGCCTGGGGTAAGAGCAGTCATGGTCTGACTTCTATTCCAGCCGTCCGCCTTCATGACAGCCTCGAACTGGATTTTGTAGGCCAACCAGGAAGAAGTCCCGTCGAACGGCGGCACTTTGAATCCACTTAGCGAAGGTGTTGTAGCTACCACGGGAGCTGTAATTCTATCCCCAAGTTTGGGGTCGTACAGCGTTTTCTTCACGTCAGCCATCACGTTGTCAATCCGATCGTTCACTTGGTCGATTCTGGTTTCAGCTTCCGACAGGCGGTTGTCATGTTGAGCAACCCTATCCTTCACCTACCTTATCTCTTTCCCGAATTTAGCGTGAAGATCCTTCATGAGGAGCATCTGTTCTTCCTTATTGCGTTTGAGCTGCTCTTCTAAACGACGGGCCTGTTCTTCCTGTCCCCGCTGCAGATGCTCTTCCAACCGACGGTCCTGTTCCTCCTGTCGGTGGGCTTGTTCCTACAGCATCATCATCAGAGCACCTAAGTCAGGTACTGCAGATGCAGGAGCTGCTGATGGACCGGCTTTCGTGGTCAGCAGCTGGCCCTCCGACGTCTGCAGCGTTGCACCACCAAATCGTCTCTGGTCCGTCTCCTGCTGCCGTTGACTTCGGGTACGGATACCCTCCGTGTCATCCTTTCGTAAAATCGGCATAATTTGATCCCACTTCTGACACTAACTGTTACGAGCTTGCGGTTCGAGGCAATTAAAAACTGCCGTTTGAATTACCAAAATTGACACTTTAATTACAGAATACTAATTACACAATTGTACTACTAAAGCTAGTTTGTAGTTGCATCGCTTCGAAGTATTCGCTTGTATCGCCAATTCAATACTCACTCGGTCGCTGTCTATACCGGCCTTATATAGGGCCTCAGGTACTTTCCAGAACCTTCAACTGTAGAAACTTCTAGAATGTTCGAGTACATATCGGTCCCGATTAACTATGGGTCGATAGTTCTAGACAGTTCTTCCATGTAAATTTCTAGAATGTTCTTGACTCTCCTAGTTCTGCTACTCGATACTAGAGGGCGCTAGTGATAACTAGTGTCGCCATGTACCATGTATTAATTGTGGCGCGCAACAATATTTTTTAATATAATCTATTAAAATTTACTCATCTTAAAAAATATTTTATATAATTTACACATGTATTAGTTTGCACCACATCTGCTGCAAATACTATTCTTCAGTACTGCACTTCAACACTTCACTATAGCTGGAAGACGAAATCTTGAAAAAACTAATCCGGAAGATGCCGTCAAAACACTTGAAAGAAAGTTTGAAGAGTGCATGTCTTCGTTTGAAGCATGGTTGGGAAGTTCTCAACCTAATATCACTTCTCTCACCAATGATTTTATCCTTCAAAGAGACTATGAAGGCTGCCCTGGATATCATATAAAAAAGCAAGTTCAGTCCCTTACACTCTTGACTGACATTGACAACAGGAGCAGGCATCAATTTCTTTTAATCCAGGGCATTGAAGAGTCTAATGCAGAAAACAGCATTGACATTTGACACTGTTGTAAATCTAGTGACATTAAAATTAAAAATACATGCATTTAGATCAACTCAGGCTGTTCATTACTAACTCACAAAACTTCTAAACAAAAACAATCTCTTCAATCCTTTTCAGTCTGGTTTCCGACCACTGCACAGTACTTCCACGGCCTGAATTAAAATAACTGATGATATCCGCTTTGCGATGGATAGTCGTCAACTTACTCTTCTTTTCCTTCTAGACTTTAGTAATGCGTTTAATTGTGTTGACTATGACATACTGTTAGCAATTCTGCAATCCCTGAATTTAACATCATCAGTTGTACAATGGTTCAGTTCCTATCTTCGGGGACGCCGGCAACGCATACATGTTGATGATAAGTTCTCCTACTGGTGTAACATTGTTGCCCTTGTTCCTCAAGGCGGTGTTCTATCTCCGTTGCTTTTTTTTGTGTTTATCAATGCACTTGTTTCCGTAAGAAATTTCAGCAAGTATCACCTGTACATAGATGATTTCCAACTGTATTAGTATTTTAGTGTAAATGACATAAATGTATCTGTGGACAATATTAATTTGGAACTTGCTGCAGTTCATCAGTGGGCAAGCTGTCGTGGACTTATATTAAATCCTACCAAAACACAGGTTATAATCATAGGCAGCAGAAAAATTACATGTCGACTCGACTATCTACATCTACCTAAGGTTAGTCGTTTTGGCTGACGATCTAAGTTGGATGTCACAAGTTAATAAGGTCCGGTAACAAATTTTTAGCACAATGCATTCATTAAAGCTCTGGCAGAAGTTTATCCCTCAGACGGCCAAGGTTACGCTAGCCAACTCTCTGTAATATTATATTATATTACATTTTTAAATATGTGAAAATAAGTTAGTTTTTTTTTTTTCTGTTGAGGCTCTACACATAGCGCTCACCACACTACCAAAGGTTAGCTGGCAGAATGAGTGAAAGTTAGTTCTATAACTAAAAAATAAAATTTTGAAAACCCCCGAAACAAAAAGAGCTGATGATCTTCATGCGGCTGAACCGATTTTGATAAAACATGTCTAAGAACCACGGCTAGAAAATCTTTTTTTAAATAAAAAAACGCACCTAAATCCGTTTAAGATCTACGGCGTCACAAACAGACAGACAGACACACATAGCGGTCAATTCTATAACACCCCTCTTTTTGCGTCAGGAGTTAAAAAGATTAGATGCCTTACATGTGTTGAAACAGCTACATTAGTTTATTTTAAATATTTTCGAGCAATTTATAAGCTAGGTCCGAAGGAATCCTTTAGAGAATTTTTTTTGGCCTATCAATACATTTACAAAATTCATTTATGTACAATATGGAGTGTAGAGAGAAGGAGGACCATCTCTATATAGAAAAAGTGTCCCTAAAAACGTGTCCAATAAGGGTGGCGCTGCAGTAGCATAGGATAAATTTAAAAAAAAGCGCCAAAAGTAATTAGAATAAGATGAAAAAATAAACAAGGACCGACCAATCCGCTTGGTTTTGTACTACGTAAATAGTTGAGATTTTGTATACTGGCATTTTACTAACTACTCTAGTCATGAAGTTTTTTAAATATTTGAATTCAGATGACTTCACTCCGTTCACAACAGCTATCTTCATATAGTAGTTTTTCAGACGCCAGCGCTATTGTGGTAGGTTTTGGAACCTCTATTTTCAATAAATAGTAGGATACTTTTTCAACTTTCGCCCCTTATAAGATGGTTCGCCTTGTACTCTACACTCAAAAATAGTGATGTACATTCTGTAAATAATAGGAACAAGCACAAGTAATTATACCAGTTACTCGACTCCGAAGAGTCAGTAATTCCTTTATGAAGCAATGTATTTTGCAACTGTCCCAAAAATTCTACTGTCTAAAAATTGTTTAGTAAGGGTTATAATTATACTACTAAAGAGTAAATGATTAATAATGAACGATAGGAATGAGGTGATCGCTCCCATGCTGTTTCTAAATGCTTTCATAATAAGAGTATTAAATATTATGTTGTAAATCGCGTTTTTTTTTTAAAAAGTCACGTTGGGTCTCTTACTGGTTCTTCCCAGGACAGAAGTTTTTTCCGTACCAGTAATAAAAGTAAAAAATTACTTTCAATAAGTATTATATGTAATCTATATTAAATAAAAATGATTCTATTTTATTCTATTAACACGACATAATGGGAATAAAGTTTTTCATCAAAAGTATGTTTTTTTTGTAACGCAAAGGGAAGTGTACCCCATTGTTGCTATTTGATAATGCACAGTGGTTTCCCTTCCCTTCACATTTTTACACTTGTTAATTTCAGATTTGGTACGTATGTGGTTTTATTACCTCTGCGTTGTCCGGGGAGTAAGAGGATTGTCAAACACCCCGCTTTACTTTGCTTTAGCATTGGCTAGTTTCAATAAGAGGTAATAAACCCACATAAAATTTAAAAAAAATAAAATAAAAAGGAATTGTTCGTTTTTAAAAAAAAAGTTATTTCTATATATATATATATATATATATATATATATATATATATATATATAAATATATAATATTATATATTTTAACAGTGGTAGAGCCACGCGGCAGCTTTTACTGTCGCACGAATGGGCCGGCTCGAACCGGGGTGGTACCACGACCTCACAGAATACCAGCGTGAAGTAGAGGTTGACCTCTGCGTTTCGCTTGGTGAGTGCAGGTGGCCGGAGGCCCTTTTTACTGGAAATAAGGCATTCCATCTTAGTCCTCACGGGTGACAACGCATCTACATTTCAGAGGATAGATGTAGATGTCTATGGGCCGCAGCAACCACTTACCATCAGGTGGACTGTGCTCGTTTGTCACCCTTATCCTATAAAAATAAAAAATAAAAAAAAGGTTTGGATACTGAACCTGATAACGCACTTAACGGGAACCACAGGGTTGTTACCATAACATATACGCGAAAGTGTCGTCATTCACCGCTTTATTACGACCGTCATGCAGCGGCACCGCAATCGTAGGAAATCAGAGCTTTAGGAATCGTCAAAAAAACAAACTTACTCCTTTTTATAAGTCTGGCAACACACCTGCAATTTCCCTTGCGTTGCAGTCGTTCTGGGTGGCGGTCGATACTTACCATCAGGTGAGGCGCATGCTCGTTTGCCCCCACTTTTATTAAAGCAAACTACCACAGAAATGAAAACCACAATTATAAAAATAACGTATTTATTTATAAATATAAAGTTTTTATTTTTAATTTTATGACAGATAATCAAAAACCCACGGCGACATATCACTGGTGTATCTGACAGGCGGCACGTCGTAAGGCAAAATGAGGCGGTTCTTAGCGTTCTCTTCCAACGGGAACAGATCTTCGTTTATCTAAAAAAATTAAAAAAAACGAATTCATGTACAAGTACAAACATTATAAGTATAAACATTATAGTGAATAATTTAGGGATGGGCAAATGAAAAAAAAAATATTTTGAAACGGTATCGATATATATCGATATATTGTTATGTTTTGCATAATGTACTAGGATAAGGCCCAAAATTTCATTACTGACGGGTGGACGACGAAAAAAACGACAACAGCATGCTTTTGTTGCTTAATGTTTGGTCGATTAATACAACATTTCACATAACGAAATTGATACGATATCATTACTCTTAAACGAATACCAATATATCGCAATTAAAAATATCGATATTTTTTACCCAAGCCTAGATAGATTTATATAATTTATAGCGACACTAGCCTAATAGTAGTGTGCGGACCGGGAACTAAAAAGATCGCTGGTTCGAATCAGCCATTCGACTATTGTCGTGAACCACTCTTAACACAAGCATTTTAAGCTTACCAGGACTGGTCAAAGGGTATATTAATAATATTGCTAGCATTAAAAAAATATACAGGGTTATATGTATTGATCCTATGGCAGGTCATGTTTTTTTTTCTTTGTAATGGACTCGCACGGTTGTACTTTTGCCAGTGTCAAGTAATAAGAAATTATTACATAAAACGATTTGATTAATAACTTCTTCACAATATATTGATGCGTCCCATAGTAAAGTCTTTGGGAGATTTCTACGGCAGCTTGAGCCAGCAAACATTCGATGAAGACAATATCTCAAGGGACCTTAGACATAATAACTTGAGATTCACATCACCATCAAAACAGTTGTTTCATCGTTTCCACTAATCACATGCGTAGACAAAATACGCTACACAAAATCGCACAATTTTTACGTATCAAAGTCCACTTCGAACCATTATTTACACAATAAAACAAGAGCAGCAATTCGCCGCCAGACAAGTTCCTACTAAAAACTCGGAAGGATAATACGTTATCTACTTGTAATGCCTTATGCAAAAGTTGCCTCGTAGGGGGATATTCGCCATAGTTGCAACGCTTGGCAAGCGGGTTGGCAACCACAGTTTTTTATATTTTTAGTTGTTATTAGGAACAAGTTGCTGCCCATCTCCTAATTTGTTTCCTTCTATCGCCTCTTACGACACCCACGGGATGATATGGGGCATTGCATATTCTTACACCGCAACTACACGGTAAAAATAAAGTTAGGTGTTAGCAATATTAAATAGCAAGGCTCTATGCAAAAGTGAACTATTCTCTAAATTATGATTTAATATTTACAAAGTAAGGTGAGGTCGTATTTTAAAATTAATAAATTAGAAACTGTAGCATGAAATCAGTTTTCTATAGTCTACCATGTCTCTACATACATCACCATCATCATCATTACAAGCAGGCATCATCTCTTGGTTTGTTTCCCTCCTTCGCTTCTTGGCGACACCCACAAAACGATATGGAGTAATGGATATTCTTACACCGGCACTAACTACATGGTCAAATTTTATTGCAAATGGAGTTGAAGTTAAAAATATAAAATCGATTATGCATCGAAATTTTAAAAGATTGGAGATTGAAGGCAATGGAGGGTACTTACAATAAACTTGGGCAGGAACAGCACACCAGCTTCATAGCTCATGACCCTTAGCGCCTTGTTGCCTTTGTTCAGAAAGCCCCAGGCCGCTTTGCTAACGTTGGCGGAAGTCAGAAGAAAGAAGGCGGCCATCTTGTTGTTTGGTGAGATCCGCGTGTAAGTCTTTATGTGTGGCATCGCCTTATTTCGATGTGTTGAAGTCGCTCGCCACTGGCTGAAATTGAATAAAATGACTGTGTATAACTCGGCTTCAACAGTCCATTGTTGGGCGTGGGAACCACCTATAGTAGGAAAAATTAGACTAATGTAAGAAATAAGACAAAGATAAATTTCTTCACAGATTCAGATCGGAAGTGCAAGCAGCGGAATGCACAGCAGTGCAAGCACTCCCTTAGCGATTATTCTATATGGTAGAGCCATACTTCAGCTATATTATGGTTGTACCACGAATGAGTCGCCTCGACCGGGAAAAGACCACGCTCTCACAGAATACCAGCTTAATGCTGCTGTGTTTCGTATGGCGAGTGTAGAGAACCGGAGACCCTTTTTACTGGAAACGAGGAATTCCACCTTAGATATTAAGAACAACAACGCATCTACATTTTGGTTCTTATTCGAGGATAGATGTAGATGTCTATGGCCCACTACATCAGGTGGAATGTGTGCCTGTTTTTCATTCTTATTCTATAAAAAAAAAAATAGGCAAAGTAGGAGGGTACCTAGTAAAAATATTAAAAAATTCAAAATTAAAGGACCAAAATTACGAAACTTACAATAGAAAATCATTCAGCCAGGGCTGCTTCGCGTGGGCATCAGCTGCATATGGGAGGCAGCCACCGCCCAGCAAGCCGTCATGCGACTGCTTCACATTCTCTGCGAAAATAAATTCATTTATTAGACATTAGCTTCTACCCGCGACTTGGCGTGTAATATAAACAACAAAAAAGCGGCAGATCTATAACTTTTTTTTAATTAAGATTCTTGGCTTGGCTTGGATGTTTGTCCTTTAAGACATGTCTTCATCTCATTATGGATCTTCGTTTTTATAGATTTTCAGTATCAAGGGATAATAATCCTTAATAGTACACTACTTCACAATATGAATGTTGGTGAATGTTGATGCATCACATTGCGTAGTTTTTGGGAGATTTTGACGGCAACTTGAACCAGACTTTTTTTATCTACAATCATTTAAGGGACATTATGTCAGTCCCATCATATCCTTACATACATCACTTACTCATATAACGTTAGTTATTACTTATTATACTATATGGGCCATGGATTCGAATAGAACTTTCGCATCGTTGCCATTTGATTGGGATATAATATAATGAAATGTGCCTGCGTCAGTTCTGTTCAAATTGAAGACCCTTATTAAATTACTTCTGAGACAGACAGTTGGCGTTAGTATCTCAAGGCGCCTAAGCAGACAGACACCTTACCTTGAGGTTCACGTCACTGAGCACTTGTTTCATCGTTTCCACTTATAGTTCACATACGCAGACACTTAATACACAACATTGTACTACTTGTACGTATCAAAATCCAATTCAAACCCCTATTTAAACAATAATAGAGGAGTAATGATCCGCCACCGGTCAAGTTGCCGCCAAAAAAAACCCCGCAGATCTATAAGTGGTGTTCGGCATGGCCTGTAGTTAATTATAAAAAAAAATACTTTAAGCTTAGTTTTTTAATATTTAAACTGTAAGCGATATTGAAAAATATTCAAAAAGAAATTGAAAATCTAATTATTAATTTCACGCAAAAATGGCCTTAATACGTTATCCTTTACATTGATAGTTTTGTTGTAAAATGATGTTAAAATAAAAAAAAAAAACGAGTGAGCATTACAGTAACCGCATATGATGTGTAACATCTGACGTCCCACTTGGTAATAAGCAACATTAACGTTATATCCTGATCAAAGACATTTTTTTAAGCAAAATTAAAAATATCAATGAACAGAAATTAAAGTTAAACTTTATAAAAGCCAAATTCTGAAATATTTATTCGAATTCACTATTAATCACTTGATTTTTTTAATCAATGATCTGCACTTTTTTCAGACACTTATTTTCAACAGTAAATGCATTTATTAATATAGTTTACACGTATATAAATTAGTTTATACAACAGCACACGTTACTACCACCGCGCGCGCTCATTGCTCAAATAGCGCGCGCTTCCCTAGCTATTCGTGAAAAGAGACAATTCCGTTCCTTTTCGCAAAATCACTCCCACAGATGGCGGGAAAGCGAGAGGAAAGATGTTATACATCAAAAATAAATGTTAAATATCAATTTTGTGAAATAATTCCATGCCAAAAAAATTTCTTTAATCTTTTTTATATCTCTTTGAAGTTTATGAAAGAATGATTAAAAAAATTATCTATTTTTAGATTCCACATAAGCCCTCCATATTTTTTGGATGAAATATAAATAAATGTAGCCTAAATCAATACCAGCATTGCTCTCTATCGGTTCGTGAAATTAAATAACAATCGGTTCAACCTTTCCAAAGATAAGTCCGAACAGACAGACAAACAGACAAACGTTTTAAAAGTGGTTATTCACGTCTTAATACCATGCAAACAAGTACTTAAGGTTGTTGCAAATAAGCAGAGCCCCATCGTTGTCGGCAGAAATAGGTAAGGGAGTGGTAACTACCCAAACAAGACCTTCAAGGCAGATATATGTTTTTTTTTTAGAATAAGTGTGAGAAATGAGCACACAGTCCACCTGATGGTAAGTGGGTGCTGTGCCCCATAGACATCTACATCTACCCCTGAGAACCAAGATAGAATGTCTCATTTCCAGTAAAAAGGGTCTCCGGTTCTCTAGAGTCACCATACGAAAAACAGCAGCATTAAGCTACTATTTTACGCTTGTATTCTGTGAGAGCGTGGTCCTTCCCTGTTCGAGTTGACGTATTCTGCAACCATTATATAACTGCGTCATGGGCCACTATTACCACGTATAAGAAACTTCTTTGGAAATTTCTTTCATATCTACTAAAAATGATTCAACTAGAACTTACCCAAGGACGGGTAGATCAACTTTAACTCCGCCGGTGTGGACAACATTTGAGGTTGATCTTTAATCTTCGTGAAGTTATGAAGAAAGTCCCCTGTCAGCCATAGCTGCCACACGTAAAAATTTATTAAATATCACACTGACGTAACAGGATTAGAGTCTGACTAGTGATGCTCAATACTTAGTTTTGTACCGATATATCGTATCATATTTCTTAGCGATTGGTATCGATATATCGATACACAACTATATTACAATATAATTAAAAAAGCTTTATTAACTCTAACAGGATATTTGTTAACTGAAATGACAAACCAACTTACAGTCCACCTTACGGTAAGTGGCTCTCTGCAGGCATGCACACCTGCAACCAACTTCGAACAAAGACTACATAATTGCCTTGTCACTTCTGAAGGCTTAGCTGGAATGCCTCACAGCCTGTTATTATACTAGTTCTCTATACTAGGTGCAAAGCGTATTTATTGTAACAGATAAAAAAGAGGTGTCTTAAATAGCAGCCCGTCACTGTGACAAACTGAAAAAAACAGCTCCTGTTTCGCGAGATAACATAATTCATTACACAACAGTCACAAGCTTTACTTTATTCTTACATATGACAGTTACCTTTATTACAATAAGAAAAACAAATGTTACTGTTACATTGCGACACCCTGTTACAGTTATCACAAGCTCTGTCCTTATCTCGCATAGGTTCTACACCTTAGTTAGAAAGAGAAGTACCTATCAAGACTGTAGTAACAGACTGCTATTTTGTAACAGGTCTTTGGAACAGTATTTTTGTGGAACTGCACACTCGTACTCTACACCCTTCAGACCGGAACACAGCAGTGCACGCACTACTGTTTGGTGGTTGAAATAGATGAGGAGAAATTTTTCGCGGGAACTTGACCGGCGGCGGATAACTTCTCCTGTATTATTGTTTGAATAACGGTTTGAAGTTGATTTTGATATGTAAAAGAGGTGCGATTTTGTGTATTAAGTGTCTGTGCATGTGAACTATTAGTAGAAACAGTGAAACAAATGCTCCGATGGTGTTGCGATTCTCAAGATAAGGTGTCTGTCTGTTTAACCGCCTTGAGATACCATCGCCAACTGTCAGGTGTCTGCTGGCTCAAGTTGCCGTCAAAATCTACCAAGGGCTGCACAATGTGACGCATCAACATATTGTGAAGCAGTGTACTACTATGATGGATAATTATACATTGTAACTTCAGGCTCAAAAGGGCTAGAACCAAGAGCCGTAAAGCCAATTATAAAAAAAAAAGATAAGAGGATGGTGCCTACCCAGACAGGCTCCTAAGCACAAAAGGAGTTCTACCATCTAGTGTAGGTTGTAATAAATAGGATATAATACAGTTGGATTACAGTTTGAGTTGGATACTATCTTAGACTGGTATCTCATTCATCTAAATTCTACAAAAAGGATATAAAATAAAGTGTTACAATGCCTCGTTGGTCTATTCTAGCATGTAGTTCCGAGTTCTAATATTGGATTGTGCCGACATCGGTTATTGGGTTTTTAGAATAGAATAGAATAGAATCATTTTTATTCAATACTAGCTGTTCCCTGCGACAATGTCTGCGTGAAATTTATTAAGATTGGATTTCATGGCTTTTAATTGTTTTGCACGGTACCTTAACTCTTTTTCCAAACTAAAAGTAGCCTAAGTTACTCTTCATTATTATTATTATTATTATTATTATATATCTGCCAGTGACAGGACGGCTAGCAGCGCAGCGCTACCGGTGTTGGCGGTCGTATTGCCTGCCGACCTGGAAGTTTTTCGTGCGGGACGTGTCGACGAGGAGGGGACGGGTTTGGTCGACAAGGAGCGCAGGATGAAGAAGAGGGAGATGATGGCTGCTGTCGTTGCCATTTGGCAGGACCGGTGGGATTCAAGCCAAGATGGCAGGGATCTATACAAGTTTTTCCCGGACATCGCAGAGCGTCTAATTTTCAGGTGGGTCGAGCCCGATTATGCAGTATCGCAGATTCTTGTTGGTCACGGGTGTTTCAACGAGCGTCTCCTAAAATTCAACCTTAGGAACTCTGGCTTATGCCCCTGCGGCTCAGCACTGGAGAGTCGTGACCATGCTCTCTGGGATTGCGATCTGTATATTGAAGAGAGGAACGCATTATTGAACAGCCTACAAAGAACAGAAATAGGACCAGTATACTTCCGGGACCTAGTGTGCTGCGAATC
Source organism: Parnassius glacialis (assembly GCA_033319125.1). Classification (NCBI taxonomy): domain Eukaryota; kingdom Metazoa; phylum Arthropoda; class Insecta; order Lepidoptera; family Papilionidae; genus Parnassius; species Parnassius glacialis. Next base: position 56,378,344 of record JAVANC010000004.1, read on the forward strand.
CAACTTTAAGGAGTTTGGGAGATTTGCGCATGCATGGCATCACAAAAGGAAACAGTATGAGGACTGAAAATACGACCAGATAGCTGCGAACGCGAAGTGTCGTCGCTGTGGAGTCACGCCCCAGAAGAGGGAGAAGTGAAATGTAGAGAAAAGGGACGGAACAGAGAGATTTGTAGGGAGTCAAGTAAGCGCACGTGGGAAAGAGCCACGAGCAAGTACCGTGTGCGTCTCCCGTGATTCGGTCCGTATGCCGCAAGGCGGGAAGGACCATGGGATGGCCAGCTGTTTCGGAGATTAAGACAGACAGACAGACAAAATGTATAAAAATTGTGTTTTTGCTATTCCTATGCATTTAGTCAAGAGTTGTTATTTTCTCATTAAAACAGTCACTTAGATTTTATTTATTTGTATAGCTTGATTACATATAATTCTTATTAAAAGTCATTTTTAACTGTTACCACTGAAGAACTGAAAAATCTTCAGTCCTGGGAAGACCCAGCAAGAAACCCAGCGGGACTTTTTTTAAAGCATAACTTACAATACAATATTTATACAATTAGTATCAAAATATTTAGAAACAGCATGGTAGCGATCACCTCATTCCCAGGGGTTATTATCAATTATGTACTCTTTAGTAGTATAAAATATACCTTACTTAGACAATTTTTGCTTAGTAAATATTTTAAACCTTTTGATAGATATTTTCTGGGAACTATATTGTAAAAGCGTATACATTGCCCCATGATGGAATTACTGACTTTGGAGTCGAGTAACTGGTATAACTAACTTGTGCTTGTTCCTAGTAATTACAGAACGTACACCACTCTGAAGATTTCGGTAGCAGGGCGGAGACTGGAAGTTGGTGGTGTTTCACCCCGTGCCATGGTGCCACCTGTGCTTGCGCATACACTTGGGCACTATAACGCTGTCCTGCGCAGATGGTTAGTCTCCATTGTGAATTGTCGCCGTGACCAAAACTCGGTGTGAAGGACATTATTATTACACGTTGTAGAGCTATGCTGAAGTTGTATCACTTCAGTACTAAAGGCGTGTGGCCCTTGAGCTGCTACTTCACTCTGGTATTCTGTGAGAGTGTGGTCCATCCCCGGTCAAAGTGACCCATTCGTTAACGGTCAGTTGGCCGTCACAGGACAGCACATGTAAAAGATCATAGTTGACAAACACTGAAATAACCCACATAATGCATATAAAGAGAATTGTGTTCTCCAGATGGTGCCGAAGCAAGATACCGAGACCAACTCACCTTCGGTTCCTTCCCGTAACTGCCTAAGCTACTCGCTTGTGCAATTAGCGGCCACTTTGAGTTTTCCTGCGGCGGGACGCGACAGTGCTGCCGCAGCAAACTGCCCACACGAGTCATTCCCCATTCAGTATCAAAATGGGACCCGGGGGCTGAAGCCACCAAGAACACGCTAGGGAAGGAAATTTTGACGTCAATACGTCTTCATATTTGCTTCGATAGTGGGAAGCAATTCAGAAAACTGATGATAACAAAATCGTGGCATAAAGTTTGATGTTGCAGTTACATATCTATAATTTACATTCAACATTTAATTACATCAATCGATAGCTAAAGGATCGAAGTATTCCTTACATTGAGTGACGCTTCGCGTGCGCCAGAGAGAGCGCCGCCATTTTGACGTCGTTTCGTTACATACACGACGTTCATATTTCCGATCTTATTGAAGTTTTCCTTAATTCTGTGTCAAATCATGTACTTTTGTATAATAATATAACAAAATTTTATATGCAAGCTCAAAATTCTAACAATAATCTAAATAATTCCTTACGAATTCTTCAGTAGCTATTCAAGTTAATATTATCTAATTTCATTATTAAGTACCTACTAATATATTTTGTGTATTAATTGATCAGATTCGAATCACGCAGGGAAGAGGCTTTTATATTATCATTACATAGTACATTCCTAGGCGATAGAACACCCTTGCAACTCGCTTGCACTGCTGTGTTCATCAAGTATAGTGTAACTACAACTACGAGCCATTCCATCTTAGTCCTCAAGGGTGACAGCGCATCTGCATTTTGATTCTTAACCGAGGATAGATGGAGATGTATATGGACCACAGCATCCACTTACCATCAGGTGGACTGTGTGCTCGTTTGTCAAACTTACTTCTATAAAAGCAGAACAAAAATATTTTATAAATCGTAAAATAATACCAGTAAAAGACGTTATACTTACATATAAATAATAAACACCCCATTTGAATTTATGTACAGTCTGCAACAAAAACTCGGTGGTCCTTTTGGCGATGTGTAGATGTGCATGGCATTTACGTAATTTTTTTTTTGGTCATTATTAAAGGAATTTTAGTGTTTAGGTAAATTACTAAATTTAATCTAGTGAAAAAAATGTTGTTAACACCTGAACACAACACAACTGATAAAGCGGGATCTTTGACAATCTCTTACTCTCCGGCATACGCAGAGGTAATAAACCCACATACAATTTGCAAATAAAAACGTATTTAAATGAAAATCGATTTTTATAGTCGAGTTTTCTAATGAAAGTTATTTCTATATGTTTGAATATGCTGAAAACGCACTTAACGGGAACCACAGGGGTTACATACATACTTAATATGGCTGAAGTCGCATTTCTTGACCCAATCCACATAGTACGAAAGCTGGGGCATCTGGTAGTGGTGGAGGTATCGAAGCAGTGACCGTTTGAACATGGTGGGGGATTCGCCGTCGTGGGGCATAGTACCCGCAGGTAGAGGGGGACAGCGGGGACTGAACCACAACCTGGAATAAAGAACATTCTAAAATAATTTCTTCCTTGCATCAGCAGATAAGGGCTCACTGTTGGACTTAGGCCTCTTCTCTTATTACGAAGATTAGCTTAAACGTCGAATTGGTAGCCAATTATGAACTGAATCTGATGATTCCTTTATTATTAAATAGGTTATACTCTCGGCACAGTTTAATTACTACTGACAGTCAGTCATCGAAGGCGTCCAGACGAGACAAGACAATCGCGCAGTGTGGTGCGGGCCGAGATGCGGATGGAGCGCTCCAATCAAACGCGATTACTGACTGTATGTTCTTAGGCTGTGCTTCAGGAGTGGTTCCATAGAATTTAGAGAAAAAATAACACCGCTATATGTGACAAAATAGGGGATAAAGTTTTTAATGTAACCATTTAGACAATATTTAGTGACATTCCTTGGTCCGCTCAAAATATTTAAAAAAATATCTTTAAAAAAAAGTAAAATTCAACTTCAAAAACTAAAAAAAATGTAATTTCACATTCTGTTGTTGATGCTAAGATATAGTATATAGATAAAACGACACGCGAGAATTAATACTTCTTGAAATAGTTTATGCTTAGAAAAAATATGCGCAAACATGAAAATACTAATTTCACTATTAATCGTGATAAAAAAAAAATACAATTCAATCGCTGGAAAAAACTTTAACGTTCTAGTTTTCGATAAGCGATAACCATATAATGTTTTCGATACTATGAAAAGCATAAATAGAAGGACAATTCTCGAAGTGTCATCTACACAAATAAATAAAATTGGAGTGTCTGTTTGTAATATCAAAATAAACAGTTTTTCAATAAATGCATATGAAAGTATATACTTATCACAAAAACGCAATTTTTTCATTTTTTTCTGTCTGTTTGTTCCGGCTAATCTCCGAAACGACTGGAACGATTTTGATAGGACTTTCAACTGGCAGACAGCTGATTTTATAAGGAGTAACTTAGGCTGCTTTTATTTTAGAAAAAGAATTAGGGTTCCGCAAAGAAAAATTTAAAACCTAAATTACACGCGGGCGAATTCGCGGGGAACAGCTAGTATGTAATAAAGGTAACTTACCCCTGTGTTCTGTTCTCCCAGTCATCGACATAGAGGTTGGCGGTCGACACGACTACTCTTAACGACCCGTCTTCATAGCAGAGAATCATCATCTTCCTGCAACATTAGAGCCACAATTTATAATTCTTCAAAACTCCACGGCTGAACATAGGCCTCCCCCATAGTTGCCACGCTTGGCAACCGTAGTTTGTGATTATTTTCCCATCTCCCGCTTCGGCTTCCCTCCGACGCCTCTTACGACATCAACGGGATTAGATTAGGTAGTGGATTCGTTTAAACCGTCACTACACGGCCCGCTGTCATCGCTAGTTCCCGAATAGCTAATGGTTATTGTTACGGACGGCGAGGGGAGCCGCCGGCCCCCGCGCCCCGCACTGCGACATAATCAGACGAGCGCAACCAATCAGCGCGCTTCAAGTTCGCGTGGGAGACCGTCAACTGTGCGACGCCCGCCGCGGGAATAATATAAGGCGGGCACCTGGCCGGCGGAGACTAATGAAGAAAAATAAAAAACAAGAATAAATATCTCTAGTGCTCCCTATAGTATAATGAGGGCTAATAACCTTCCACTTACCAGATGTCGCTAGTTGTGACTGAAGTAAAGTTTTTTGTTACACAATGTTACTTAATTGACAAATTAGTTTTAAATAATAGTTTATCATTATCTAAAGTATTATATTAATACACAACACAATGCGTCAGGGTTTGATTTTAAATTTTTTGCACTTTATAACTCTTTTTTTTTATTCTTCTACTTTTAGTTATATTTAGAATTTGGTTTATTCATTTCTAATCCAATTAATATAACTAATAACACGGAAAAAATATTAAAGTTTACATTTTCCTAAGAAATTATCGTCCTCGCTATGAAATGTGTCAAAATATTTTACCCCATTGCAAAGTGGCGCCGCCCTGGTGGCAGAAAAAGTCGTGGATTAACCCTCATTAGTGTTTGAAAATTAAGTAGTTGTAGTGATTCCTTGTAAGTAGTGCAATAAATTATTTTAGCTTGTTTTACATTCTTTTAATAGAACAGTCCCAGCTTAGTCAATTATTATATTTACGCGAACACTGCATATTTAAATAAAACCTAGTTTTTACGGATTTTATCGCGTATATTATTTGGTTAGTTAGAGTTATTCAGTCATTAGTTAACGGTCAACTCAGCCACATCACTTCTCTAAATTATATCAGTTTCTTAAATATAAAGTCAAACTGTCCACATTCTCTTCCTGTCCTTTTCAGTTAAAATATATTACTACATAAAGATCTCGATTAAGAATGAAAACCGAGGACTAAGATGAAATACCTCGTTACCAGTAACAAAGGTCTCTAGTTCTTGTCACCCGTAATACGAAACGCAGCAGTATCATGCTGGTTTCTGCAACCAAGGGAAGGACCAACCCATTCGCAATGCATCTAAAATACTTAGCAGCTAAGTTCTACCACATAAACAATGTAAAAATCACATAAAATTACTATGACAAAAATATTAAAGGTTTTCAAAATGGAAGATTTTACACGTGCTAGAGCCATGTTGCGGCTATATTAGTAGTATAGTTGCAGCACGAATGGGTCGGCTTGACCGGGGAAGGACCATGCTCTCACAGAATACCAGTGTAAAATAGCAGCTTAACACTGCTGTGTTTCGTATGGTGACTGTAGAGAACCGGAGACCCTTTTTACTGGAAAAGAGGCATTCCATCTTAGTCCTCACGGATGACAACGCATCTGCAGTTTGATTCGCAAACGAGGATAGATGTAGATGTCTATGGGCCACAGCAAACACATACCATCAGATGAACTGTGTGCTCGTTTGTCACCCTCTTATCCTATAAAAAAAAAATTGAACTGAAAAAAGTAGAATATGACTATGTAATCTTTGGAAATATTAAACACTATCGAAACGCATATTTGGCAAACGAATAAAAATGAATTTGATAAAATAGCCAAAATTGAGGCAAAAGAATGGCAAGGGCCCGTTGACCGTTTCTTAAAAAAAAAGGATACAAAATGCCAGTAGTAGAATCAATTATTGCTACAATGTCATGTATAATGACTTGGCGGCGCCGTGGTTAAGAATTTGACTGCGGCACTGCAAGCATCATTTTTGGGAAAAATACTATATTTATTCAAAAAAAAGGTGGCAACCCTAGCTGTAGTAGCCACTTACCGTCAAGTAGGTTTTAAGTTCGTCACTTCAAAAAAAAACACCAAGACTTTTCTAGTTTTCAAAGAAACCTAACCATCTAGACTATCTTAGTGCGGAAAAATACAATGTAAGGCCTACACATTTCTTATATGTTTCAACAAAGCAGCCTCACGTGTGATGCTTCCCGAAGGGTGTGGCCATAGACACGTAGTGTGCGTCAACGTTAGGTTTCTTCTTGTTTATGGTCTTCATATCTGCGCAGTCATCGCCATAGAGTATTGTTAACTTCTTTCCACTGAAAAATTGACACTAATTAAAAAACTAGTCTTTCAATTTATGACGTTTGGGCTTACAAATGCCCGTCTCAAAACCAAATTCACAAGATTCTTTAGGGATTACACTCCCTACTACACGTCCTACTGCTAGGCACAGGCCTCCTCTCATTTCTGCGAAGGTTTTAGGGCAAGGAAATGTCCCCCGCGCTGACCCAATGCTTATTGGCAAACTTCACATGTATCGAAATTTTTTTTTTTCTTATTTTGAGCTACAACGGCTTCTGCACTAATTATAGTTTTCTCAAAGTCGCTCAGCGAGCTATGGAAAGGGCAATGCTCGGCGTTTCTCTGCGTGATAGACTTAAAAACGAGGATATCCGCAGTAGAACCAGAGTAACGGATATAGCCCAAAGAATTAGTATGCTGAAGTGGCAATGGGCTGGCCATATAGCTCGAAGAACCGACAACCTATTGGGAAGAAAGGTTCTCGAGTGGCAGCCTCGTACCGGCAGGTGAAGTGTAGGGCGTCCCCCCCCACTAGATGGAGTGGGGACCTGGTAAGACATGCAGGAAGTCGATGTCGAAGTCGATGCAGGTGGCTCAAGACCGTGCTTTGTGGCATTCCTTGGGGGAGGCCTATGTTCAGCAGTGGACTTGTGAAGGGCTGATGATAAATATCATCATCATCATCATTACAGCCCTTCACAAGTCCACTGCTGAACATAGGCCTCCCCCAAGGAATGCCACAAAGCACGGTCCTGAGCCACCTGCATCCATCGACTTCCTGCATGTCTTACCAGGTCGTCACTCCATCTTGTGGGGGGACGCCCTACACTTCGCCTACCGGTACGAGGCTGCCACTCGAGAACCTTTCTTCCCCATCGGTTGTCGGTTCTTCGAGCTATATGGCCGGCCCACTGCCACTTCAGCTTACTAATCCGTTGGGCTATGTCGGTTACTCTGGTTCTACTGCGGATATCCTTATTCCTAAGTTTATCACGCAGAGAAACTCCGAGCATAGCCCTCTCCATAGCTCGCTGAGCGACCTTGAGCTTCCTCATACGGCCAGCAGTGAAGGACCACGTCTCAGTTCCGTAAGTCATCACTGGCAACACGCACTGGTTGTACAATTTTGTTTTAAGGTTTTGAGGTATTTCTGACGAGAAGATGTGTCGTAGCTTCCCGAACGCTGCCCAGCCGAGTTGAATCCGTCGATTGACCTCTCGGTCGAAGTTGGACTTACCTAGTCGGACTATTTGTCCCAGGTAAACATACTCGTCAACAACTTCGAGCTTAGTGCTCCCAACAACTACCGGCATAGGTGTGACATGGACATTAAACATAATCTTTGTTTTGTCCATGTTCATCTTAAGACCTATCCGTTGGGAGACACTATTGAGGTCATTGAGCATAGTGCTTAGCTCCTCCAGCGATTCTGCCATGAGGACTATATCGTCGGCAAATCGAAGGTGAGTGATGTACTCGCCATTGATGTTAATTCCGTATCCTTTCCAGTCCAGAAGCTTGAAAACGTCTTCCAATGCAGCGGTGAAGAGTTTCGGGGATATAACGTCACCCTGTCTTACACCTCTCTGCAATTGGATAGGTTTCGTACTCTGGTTCTGTACTCGGATAGCCATCGTAGCTCTACTGTACAAACACTTCAGCACTTCGATATACCGACAGTCAACTTGGCACCGCTGAAGGGACTGCAGCACCGCCCAAATTTCGACGGAATCAAAGGCTTTCTCATAGTCCACATACGCCAGACATAGTGGCAAATTGTACTCTTCGGACTTCTGTACAATTTGCCTTAGGGTATGTATGTGGTCTATGGTGCTAAAGCCCTTTCGGAAACCGGCTTGTTCGGGAGGCTGGAAGTCGTCAAGTCTGCGCGCGACACGATTCGTAATGACTCTCGAAAACAGCACGTAGACGCGGCTCAGAAGGGAAATCGGTCTGTAGTTCTTCAAGAGAGCGTTGTCACCTTTCTTGAAGAACAAGACCACCGCACTTCTGCTCCACGCCTCCGGTGTAATGCCACCATGGAGGACGGAATTAAAGAGCTTCTGAAGGACTTCAAGTACCGGTCTTCCACCCGCTTTCAGAAGCTCCGCTGTAATTCCATCCTCGCCTGGGGCCTTGCCGTTTTTAAGGTGCTGGAGAGCCATTCTAATCTCGCTCAGACTGACGTCCGGGATATCTTCGGAATAGTGTCGAATAAGACTCGCTCTTGGATCGTTACTCACACTTGCGTGTGGCTCCAACGATGACGTGTACAACTGCCCATAGAACCTCTCAATCTCACTCAAAATCTCAGGTGCCCCGGAAACGATGCTGCCACACTCGGTCTTCAGCCTTGACAGTTGGCTCTTTCTGGCAGACAGATCTCTGGCAAAGACTTTGGAGCCTTGGTTCCGCTCGATCGCTTCTTCAATACGAGCTGTATTGAAGTTGCGTAAGTCTCGCCGCATGAATTTGGAGATCTGTCTGTTCAGTTGCCTGTATGCTGTCAAATCTGTTGAAGAATGTAGCCTCATCTCCCGTCTAACAGCCATGAGATTAAGAGTGTGATCGGAGAGTTTCTGTGTTCTTCTGCGGTGGGTCTTGCAGAACTTAGCTCCGACCGCATGGACAGTTTCCACGAGCTTGTCATTCATATCGTCCACTTCATTGCAGTCTTCTAGGCACTGAAAACGGTTTTGTAACTCGAGCTGAAAGGTTTCGGGACTTTGGATTAGAGCACGAGGGGGACGGAGCGTTGACTTCATCAGACGAGACCTCTCCAACTTAACATTTAGGTTCAGTGTGCCTCTAACCATTCGGTGATCGCTCCCGGTTTTCACCCTCGCGATCACTGAGACATCACTGAACAGTTGTCGTCTGGTCGTCATAATGAAGTCAATCTCATTTTTTGTCGAACCGTCGGGGCTCGACCAGGTCCACTTCCTGTGGGGCCGCTTCTTGAAGAAAGAGTTCATCATAAAGAGTCCCTCTTTCTCCATGAAGTCGGCCAGCTGCTGGCCCCTTGGGTTCCGTTGCCCTATTCCAAATTTCCCTACCTTCAGCTCACCGTTCTCTCTTGTGCCTAGTTTTGCATTGAAGTCTCCCATTAACACCGTATATTGGGTTTTGGAGGAATGCATGGCTCTAGAGATATCCTCATACATTTCCTCCACCTCCTCATCGGGGTGTGCCGAGGTTGGTGCGTAAACCTGTATGACCTTCAGCGAATACCGTTTGGTGATTCTGAGTATAAGGTACGCAACCCTCGTCGACACACTCCCGATCTTTACAACGTTGTTAACGAGAGACTTGTGGACGATAAATCCGACACCTCCTTGGGACAGATGGTCGCCCTCCCGGTGATAGAACAAGTTGCCGGATTCGAGTATTACCGTGTCCTCCCCCTCTCTTCGGACTTCGGATAATCCTATAATATGCCAGCGCAACTTGTCTATCTCTTCTTCCAGCTCCACGATCTTCTCGTCAGTCCTCAGGGTGCGTGCGTTGTACGTTGCCAGGTCGAGTCGTCTAAGGTGGCAACCGAACCTCCACCGGAGATTCTTAGCACCCCCTGCCCCGCCGTTACCATGGTCGCCACCGTAGCCAGGAATAGCGGGGCCGCCGGGGACTGGGGGCCGTTTATTATTGTCATTGCTCATGGGGGGTATATTGCCATAGTTGCCACGCTTGGCGAGCGGGTTGGCAACCGCAGTTTTTTTATTGTATTTATGCCGTTACCAGGAAGATGCTGCTGCCCATCTCCTGCCTGTTTCCCTTTGTCGCCTTTTACGACACCCACGGGAGGATATGGGGTAGTGGATATTCTTGACCGCCACTACACGGCATGATAAATATAAATATATATAATACAAGTTATTGATACCCGTTAATCTTAACTTATTTTTGATTCCTAAAATTATCCTACAAAATAGATTTACAAGAAACAAAAGTCCAAGCAAGCAAGTCGCTATCGTAATGCTTCGAAAAATTAAAAAAAGTTAAGTAACATTACCTGTAACCAGCGAAATAGTACTGAGCAAGTAACCATCCAATTTCCACCATGAAATTGATCTGCAATGAGCACTTCAGCTCACCCAGACTACGATCCAGGATTTCTGTAACAACAATCAAGTATTGTTATTGAATATAATACATTTCTTTGACAACACTAGTAACAAGATTAACAAGTGCTAAAATTAAAAATTTTGTACAACCGACTTCAATATAAATAAAATGAGAACATCATCAATGTGGTCGAAGACCATTAAATACGCATTATTAAGGATAACTCCAAAACTACTGATCAGATCTTGATAAAATTTATATGTTGGGTATGTAAACCAAGCAAAATCATTTTTCTTTGTATAGAATGGGGTGACAAACGAGCACACAGTCCACCAGATGTTAAGTGGATGGTGTGGCTTTATAAGCATCTGCATTTGTCTTCGATTAAGAATCAAAATGCAGATGCGTTGTCACCCCTGAGGACTAAGATGGAATGCCTCGTTTCCAGTAAAACGGGTCTCCGGTTCTCTACACTCACCATACGAAACACAGCAGCATTAAGCTGCTATTTTACGCTAGTATAATGTGAGAGCGTGGTCCTTCCTCGGTCGAGCCGATTCATTCATGCTACAACCATAATATAGCTTCAGTGTGGCACTACCACGTAAAAACAACTATAAAAAATATATTATAATGTCAATATCAATATTACATCAAAATTTATGATTCAAGCATAGGTTCTCCAATGAAGTGTTCAAATAAATTTGCAATCAATCTACAATTTATTATCATATAACATCTACATCCGAAAAGTTAATATTCCAGTGGTCTTTCAAGCCATATATTTCAAACTTATTAATTGCTCTAAAAAAAGTTATACCGAGGAATGTGATCGAGTACGGCATCTTATGCGTTTCTCTGCTGTCAGTTATTGTTGTGTAGAAAATATGATAGGGGGCACTAGCAGCATGCTTCGCCGCCATCCCACCGGAAGGAAGCACAACTTTGAGGAATTGTTCCGGTCTTCGGGTCGGCGGTATTATAGGACGGTAGTCATCTGGAACTAAATAATAAAGTGATTAATTCATGAATGACATATATTAATGTAATATGATAAGAAATTTATTTCAATTGATGTGATATGCGTATTTATATTTTAAAACTTCTTCAAGAAATTCATTTAATAATAGCCAAAACTGCTTTAAAATCGAACAAGAAGTAAATAAGCATCTTTTTTTAATACAGTTTAATGTTGTTACCTTTATGTACCACCAACTGATTTGTTGGTGATTTGCTCTTCTCCCTTTGTTTTACTTTTAAGTTTTCTCCTGATGTTTCTGCTTTTCTTTTTACTTCTTTATTACTACTACATGATTCTGTTATATTGTGACTTGGTGTTAAACCGCTACTATTTGATTCTCTGGTAGAACTAGTGTATGGTACTTTTTTATTTGATTCATTTTCTTTTTTGTCTGTGCTTTTTGATCTGAAAAAGTATTTGCGGTCAAGTACACGATACGTACAACATGTGTTCTGTGCCACTAGATCTGAAACGTGTTCGGAATAATCCTGTAAAGAATTATCACTGAACATACATAAACAAATATTCCTCCAATATAAAAAATCTCTTTATTTTCTTGAAGTCGGTTAAAAATCGAACTAAGGGCAATGGTGTCGAACGGCCGTGTGTTGTGCCAAGTGATGTACTCCACATTCAATGCCGATTAAACTTGTGTGATTATCATGGGGGCAAAATATTGATTACCTAAAATTTTGCTTATGACCAATGATATCCAGAGTAGGTGTGTAGTTATTAGTAGATAGTCAACAAACCGTGATAATATTTTGCGCGAGTCGTCCGCTCCGAACGAAAGTCTCCGCGCCCAAAGAGATCGCGCTACCTTTATTTATCATACTCGCGCTGATAAAAAATCAAGGGTTCCTAAACCTGAACTCAATACAAACTGCAATCCGCCTACATAATAAAAAAAAGCTGCTGCATCGCCCGCCTGGTCTCGCGCTTGACAACTGCGATCACAAACCTCTGTTCTTGCGGCGCTTGAGCCAGCAAACATTAAATGACAATAGTATTGCATGGCACCTAAGCATAGACAATAACTTGAGGTTTACATATTAATCAAGATCACGTGCGCAGATATTTAATACATACAAACGCACCTTTTTTTACATATCAAAATCCACTTCAAACCTTTACTTAAAAAATAATACACGAGCAACAATGCACCGCCGTTTAAGTTTCCGCCAGAACATAAAAAAATAATATTATGCTATTGTATATAATTGTTGTGTGAACCTTTTTGTATGGTGAGTGTAGAGAACCGGAGACTCTTTTTACTGAAAACGAGGCATTGCATCACAGCCTTTATGGGTGACAATGCATCTGCATTTTAATTCTTAATCGAGGATAAATATAGATGTATATGGGCCCTGCTCGTTTGTCACCCTTATTTTATAAAAAAAAATATAAAAACAACTTACTCTGCCTTTTCTTCCTGTACATCATCACTCACAGGTACATACAGTTGTTTTTCTGTAATAACTTGCAATTGGTCCACAATAAGATGCCTTTGTGGCTGCAGTTCCTTTGGTATTGGATAGTCACCCTCACCTTTGTAGTTGTCTAATATTGATTCCACTGTCAGTGATAAAATTTGTATAAATAACTGAGTATAATTTAAAAAAAAAACAGTTTTCTAATTATTATTTTTTACTTATCATAAGCCAGTACTTGACTACAATCCCACCTGGTGGTAAGTGGTGATACAGCCTTAGATGGTAAATCGCACTGTCTTATCGTAACAAAAGCCTATTTCTCTGGCCTTAAAGACGCCCATTTATCCCATATAGATTGTAATCGGACGGAAAGATAGACGCCGGCAAATTATTATACTCCTTTGCTACGCATTACTCAAGACGAAGTAAGCAGTTTGGTTCTAATGCGTGGAATATCGACAACAAAGGGGTGAAGATCCGCAGAACGCCTGGTTGTCCGATGTTGGAAAGGAGAGGAAGTAATTATAGCGTGTATTTCCTGCGCACACTCACCGAAATGCATCCTATAGAATACCGAGAAACTGGCTACTCTGTGCCTGTGCTCGAGGCTGACAAGATTGATTTCAAACAAATCAAGGTTACCAATGAGCCTCTTAGCACATCTCTCCACTAAGTCCAACACTGCCAGGTGTCATTTTGCAGCACTAGCCCACATGTGACAGCAGTACTTCATGCACAACCGGACTTGTGCTTTATATAAGGTAAGAAGCTGCCCTGGCGTGACGCACCGCCGCACCCTTGCAAGGACACCAAGTTTCCTACAACAGGAGTAATACCGAAACAACTTCACCAGTCCCTTAATTCCCTCAACTTACCTGCAAATACCTATCATCTGCTGCAGAAGGCCGCGATACTAAACACATGCAGATTAGTTAAAAAGTTTCTGCAACGTGAACCAGAAAACCTATATCAAAACACAATCCATTTTCTGTGCAATCTTCTACACGTGACCGTATTTAATCCAACTAATAATCACTTGGCTTAGACCCGTGTTATCATCTCTTCCCGGCTTGCCGAGAGTATAAAATCAATTAAATAAATAATAATAATGTTCTAATATTGTTCTAATAAAGTATCGACTATTTAAAAGCAAAATCTAATAACATTTTTGTCCACATCCACTTGATGGCAAGTGTCTACTTCAGTTCATGGACACCTGCAACAGACTTCAAACAAAGAGGGTTACACATACATTGTCACCTCAATGGACTAAGAAGGAATGCCTCACAGTGTGTAATTTTATTGACTTTCTATACCCTCCAGACCGAAACACAAAGGTGCAAGCACCGCTATTTGGTGACAAAAATAGAAACACCTAAGCTGAACTTAGTCCTAACGCCTTGTGCAATTCCAAAAGCGAGACTTCTATACAGGGTTACTTTGCAATAACCGGCCAAAAAGCAATGGCAGACTTTCATACATAAAATTAATTGAGAAGAAATGGTAGTGTCTATATACCAAAAATATCTTAAAATGTTAAGCGTCAGTCCCTTAATAACTCTGTCAAAGAATTTTGTACTGAGAAGGCGTCAAAAAAAAGATATTTACATTTGAACCTTTTTAGGTTATGTCCTATGTCACTTGGAAAAGTCATGCTTCCTGTGGTTGTTTGATGTTAGCTTAATACATAATTGAGAGTTTTTACATTATTGTATCTCTATTATATATTTGCATACTATAAATGTATATTTCTGGCACGGCTCCAGGGCTTTTGTACCATAGTGACATTCTCAGAAGGGCTAGAACCCAGAGCCGTAAAGCCAGAAAAAAACAGTGACATTTTATTTTAGCTAGTGTTGGCATAACATTAAATGGAATTATTACATAGTACTATGATTGAGATAATGTATTATTGTAGGAAATTCTTTGTAAGAGACTTGTTCTCAGCCATATCACTTTTATTTTTATTACTGATAGTACAGTTATTACTAATAATAACTTAATATAAAAATATTTAGTGTGTTGTGTTGGTAGTGTTACAAAGTGTATACGAAAATAGTATGAATATACTAAATGGCAACATTTCAATAGAGTAAAATGATTTAAGTCATTTGATATTCCCAAAAATGTTTGTTTTTTTCTGTGGCTTTAATTAAAATACATTTTTATTTGAAAAATCATAGAAAAATAATAAAACTCATTTTATATATAACTTATTTCTAGACGCTATAATTTTTGTCAACTATTTTTCCGCCATTGCTCTTTGCAGAGAAGTTTCAGAATAAGTAATATAGGCAAATGGTGAAGAAAAATTAATAAAAAAAATCTCAATCATTCTGTCCTTTTTATCTTTTAAATTCAAAATGCGTGGTAATGCATTTTAAATGATTGTCATTGTAAGGGTCAATCAGTCGACAAAAACGTTGTGAATTGAATCGCACACAGAGGAGAGCGCGTAAGCGTAGTTGTTGCCCATAAATCACATTCAATTTGGAATAATTTCAAATAAAAGCCTTACTTGTATTTTCAAAAACTACAAAACGGTATTATATTATATTATCATTATTTATATATTTGAACTGCAGTTTAAAATTTGGCTACGCTTTAAAAAATAACTGTATAGATAACCACTTATTAGGACGATGCTGCTGCCCATTTTCTGGGCAGTTTGGACAAACAAGTAATGATATGGGGTATCGGATTCTCTTATGCCACCACTACAAAGCAAAAATGGAAAAATATTATGTGTAGCAGTAAATAGGTGGTAGATTAAGTAGATTTAAAAAATGG
Organism: Parnassius glacialis; assembly: GCA_033319125.1. Lineage (NCBI taxonomy): Eukaryota > Metazoa > Arthropoda > Insecta > Lepidoptera > Papilionidae > Parnassius > Parnassius glacialis. The sequence continues at coordinate 56,393,958 of JAVANC010000004.1, forward strand.
CATCCATGAAATTAATATATGTCATGTCATTTCACAGAGCCAACCAATTACTAGTATAGAAATAATATTGTGGACGTAGACCTTTCTCATTCCCCTCAACCTTCTCAGTTCTCAACAATCAGTAAACAGTAGACTTATGGACAGGGGCATCTCCAATAGCAGGCAAACGTAAGGTTAAGGCATATTGTTTCTTAACACAAGCAGAAAAATAAGCATACCAGCAGTTATCATAGGATATCTTTCACAGTTTCTTCTCCCGTCAGAGGGACATCATGTAGAAACGATAATAGATTAAAAATAGTGACATGTGACTAACGAAATTTTATTTTCTTATGTCGAAGAAAATAAATAGATAAATATATTTCATTCCTTTTTTTATAGAATAAACCTAGCAAGCTAACAGCATAGCAAAGTGGCGAAGCAATCAGCTTTGTAGCGGTTTCTAACGGTTGCCGTTGAGCAATCAGTTTCAAAATAGGAGGTTCAGATGCCTGGGTGATCAGTAATCGATTGCTGAAAACAGAATTTGAAAATTCGAAACCGTTCTCGAGATAATCGTGGGACAGACGGACAGACGGACGGACAGACGGACAGACATCGTGAAATCAATAAGTGACTTCGCAAGCTTCGCCACTTAATAAGGGTGACAAAAAAGAACACAGTCCACCTGATTGTAAGTCGATACTGTAGCCCATTGACAATTACACTTATCCTCAATTAAGAATCAAAATGCAGATGTGTTGTCACCACCGTGGACTAAGATGGAATGTATTGGTTACAGTAAAACAGGGTCTCCGGTTCTCTACAATCACCATATGAAACACAGCAGCATTAAGCTGCTATTTTACTGATTCTACCACATATATTCATTTATTATTAATTAAAGGAAAAGTAAAATTACAGCTTATATATGTTCCACTGTCAGCACAGTCCACCTCCCATGTTTGAGAGTGTTATGGGGAAGTTAGTCCTGCCACGCTACCTCAGTGCTGACTTCACATGTATACAAAAATATTTTTAATCTTAAGACAAGCAGGTTCTTCACAATGTTTTCCTTTACTGCCAAGCATGTGGTAATTCACCACTGCAATTAACAATTTAGCTACCACGGCTCTCGGTATTCTTTACGGACCAAAGAAATAGATAAAGAACAACTACTAACAGTGAGGGTGACTGAACTCTCTCAAATGTGCTGGGTTCAATCTGTAGCATTTATCTCCATAAGTACACTCTCTTTTAACTCTTTTAGGTGTGTGACCATCTGAAAAAAAAGTTATTCACATAATTTGAAATAGGAAGAAATAATCCCATACCCCTAGTGATGTAATGAACACATTTGGAGAAATCCAGAAGGGTGTAGAATTATTTCTCCAAATGTTTACACCCCTGAAAAGTAACCTTTTTAATAAAAAACATAAGACTGCATGTCAGTAGTGAAAACTTCTTAGCTTCACAAACTTGTAAACATTATTTTTGTATATCTGAGGGTGACGGTCACACAAGATCTGTGCTATTTCCACATCCTAAAAGTGCCCAACGTGCCTAAACAAGTTCTCATTTCAATAAATAATTATAAAAAATTGTTCATATTAGACGAAGACATCATATAATATATATAAAACATAAAGAAATTATTTTGATCCCTCGAGGAGCTCAGGTGGCTCAAATAATCAAAATACACACACACTCGATGCGGCCACCTCTGGCCAGCCATGTCGATTCCTCTTAGTTCACTATATCAGTGGTCCTCTTTGTACACACTGGGTGAACACACTAACCACACACAACACTAAGCCAAGGCTACTAAGTCCCACCACAACAAGGTAGGAACCCATTTGGGTGGGTTTGAAAGTTACTTATTATTATTATAAAATTGTTTATAGACCACATTAAATATTTTTTGGAAATTTTAGGAATGCACCAAGTAATAAACAACTGTCTTTTTAGCCCACTCGCAAATAAAAGAAGAATATATAATTTTGTTATATAGAATAAGACTAACAAACAAGCATTCAGTCCACATGATGGTGTGTTATGGCCCATAGACATGTACATTTATCCTCGATTATTGCCACCCCTAAAAATTAAGATGGAAAACTTTATTTCCACTAAAAAGAATCTCCAGTTAGATTCACCATACAAAACACAGCAGCATTAAGCTGCTATTTTATGTTGGTATTCTGTGAGAGTGTGGTCCTACACCGTTCGAGTCAACCCATTCATGCTACAACCATAATTATAACCGCAGGGTGGCTATACTACGTGAACATGACTAATACATCAAATCACTAACTAGGGCAAAAACAAGGACAATTTTGATTTATCTACAAGATAAAGCAAAGCCATAGTATCTTCTTTATATATATATATATCTTCTAGTTTGAGCTCCTATCTCCCACAACAACAAAACATTCTTATACTATTTATGAAAGAACTGTAACTGTGTAAAATGTGGGAGAAATTAATGTTTATTAATATTATTATATTATATAAGTTATAATCATTGGTTTCTAGTAGTATTTTATTAAGTTATTTCTAATAGTATTTTATTTGATTATTTTTAATCAAAATGTTGAAGACTATAAAACTTTGGTGTTATTAAATGTCTGATTAGTTATGTGTGATGTTTAATTAAGTTATGCCTCAAATTTATTATGAAACAAATCTTGCATGAACCAAGTTAAGCACAATTCAAGTCAATTACTCAAGTGGTATAGAATAGAAATTGCTGAATAACTATGAATCTTTAAATTTGATTAAATATGTACTTGAGTTGTATCATTAGCACAGAGTACAACTGCAACATGAAGTAAATTAATTAGCTAAATAACAAGTTTATCTCCATCTCAGATCAACTAAGAACGATAGGCAGGCAGGACAGAGTGCTGCATACGATTCAAGAGATGCTAAAACCAATGCAAAACCATGCACAACTTATAATTAGGACTCTTACTCAACACACACATCCAAAATTACTTACAACCAACAACATGGTTTTATATGCAATGTGCAGTCGTGGATTTTTGCAGGCTGATAAAAATGAAAGAAAAAATATACGTGCATGATGCGTGTTAAGAAGTTGAGCATGATTTCGGCGTTACTTGAAATGTACACAGCTTTCTTATAATCTTTCTTCGTTAGTCTGAAACTCTATTTTTATATTAATTTTTTGTATTGTTCGTTAAGCCTATATTCGTCATTTCAAACTATAAATAAGAAAATTATGAAGCGTATTACTTTATAGGTAGGTATTAATTTACAGGTAGTTAGATTATAATCTTTCTCAATAAATAACTGAAATGCAATAAACGTACGCACCTAACATTTTTTCTGCTCGTTTATTGAGACTGTTCATTATTCTTATTAATAATATAAAAATATATTATAAATTTATATTTATCTTTATTGATGTGGATATGGATAGATCACAAATCAGCAGCTTATTCATAGATAAATATATATGTAGCAAGTTCAAAATCAAACTTTCAAAAATTGTGACAGTGACATCTGACATGCACAGACTACTAAGTAGAAGTGATCGTTACTCGTTACAAAACGTAACCAGTTATTGAAACTATCTGTTCATACAATAAGGGTAGCGGGTTACTGCAGTCCAACGAAGTGGACGTTTTACTCAGTAATATGATTTTAAGATCGAGCGTTCAGAACGAAATGTAACAAATCGTTTATTTTGCTATTTTCGCGACGCATCGGCAAAGGCTTCGGTTGTTGAATTACCACCGGGTATCGAATGTCGAGAGAGCGCGGTTGGCACGTTTTGTCTCTTTCACACCCTCCTACACATACATTGCTTTTGCATTTGACCTATGACCTCTATTACCTTCGGATAAATGTGATATTATAGGTGATAATAAGGAAATTTCATTGCAATATAAATCTTCTTAACACTAACATCTCGATAATAGAACAAAGGAAACAGGAACACAAAACAAGATAATCAAGCTTTCTCGTGAAACGACCATCGTTTCAATGTCCAATTTTCAATTAAACACTCCATTGAAGCCGCTATTTAAATAGAGTGTTTCAAAATTCGATGGATAGTTTTGTTTCGTTACGCAAAAAAGCCGCCACTACCCACCCTTAGAGTATTCAACTAACAGGAGACGCCATGCGCATAAAGTTCCAAGCAAAAAAGTCTGTCACTTCTAGCGGGAGGCGAGGTAACGCACACTAAGCAAATCGTAAACATTGGGCCACGTCGTTACGCACGCACACAGCATAATATGAGCACACGATTAAGCAAAACGCACACAACCTTGAAAATCTCTTATAAATGTCTCATCGTTACAGTGAATAAGCTATAAGCAACTAGTGCGAGGGCCTTGTTTTTACCCTTCATAATGTAAAATAAACCTGTAGCAAAATAATAAACTTACTTCCAATAATTTCAAAGCCGGTACAGCAGTTTCATTTAGTTTCCTTTTATTATTTGATTGGATTACGAAAACCGATTGGTCAAAATGCTCGGAACAAATAGTGCTTGTTCGTTTAGGTACCCAGGTTATATGATTGCCACATAATTTTATCCAAACTTGGCGCCTGTAAGGATCTTTTGGAAAACTGTAAAACCAAAGATCTTTTTTAAACATTGTACAAAAAAGAATTATAAATAACACCTTGGTATTATATAACAAAGTATTACTTATAGTCAAATAAAAACATCGACACTAAAGATTACAGTGAACATCACTATTATAGTCTTGATGATACCATTTTATATACTCGAAATTCCCCTTCTTTTCGTTTCATAACGTAACATAATGAAATGAAAATATCTATTTAAAATGTTTTAAATGTATAATGTATACAATAAAACAATTTAAATTGATGTTTTCATTTCGTTAAAATTAATTAAAGATTATTAATGTTGTTTGAAATAATATAGTTTTGCAAATAGATCACAATAATATTGATGAATTTACGACTATTCGATAACACGATTTTGTCCTGTGTAATTTGAACAAAGAGAAACGACATTTGTCTACAATTAAGCAAAATTTAATTATGTCCTAGTAGTGCAAAAGTCCTTACTATAGTATTAATACTTTAAGTTGGCAACACTACCTGCTCAGCTATATTAATCAGAATTTTCGTGATTTAATGCTTAAATTAATTATTGAAATCAAAATAAATACTTAATGATGAAAGGTAACGCCGTCTTTTTGTAAATTTGAGGTCTGTGATCTTTTTTTTACAAGAAAACACACTGCAACTCGGCATTTTTCTGGAGGTCAACTCACGCTTACGACTACTTGGTAAGTGACGCCGTACACGGCGCAAGTAGTTTTATATAACCGGAATGATCCGCGCTCTCGTACTTTTGACAGCGGGGAACACTCTCCAATGTCGTCTCCTGTTAGTTTAATACTCTAAGTACCCACCGCTACTACTAAGAGGCAGTGTTTTCACTATTAGGTTTTAATATAGCCCTAGTTGTTGGACAATTGCCCTAAAATAACTCAATTTAATCTCCGAAAATTGAGGTATTTAGGGCAATTGTCTTGCCCTAAATACCAAAATTTTCTTCATTTAGGGCGTAAAATTTGAAGTTGGAAATAAAACAAAAACATTATCTTTTTATTTTTTTTTATTTTAATAAAGTGATTTTCTACGAACACAAATCGATTATTACTTAGATATGATGCTGATGCTGAAGCTGAAGTACTAACGTGGCTTTTTTAGTTGCACTCATAGCATTGTTGGAGCCAGCCTATCATCCCGAGTTTGGTGTGCAACAAGCCATGGAGGGTTTAATTATGGGTTTATTTCTTTTGTCGGATTTTACGTTTTTAGTACAATGAATAATCTTTCCATCTGAGCGTTTGACGACGGCAGTGCTAACAAAAGTCAAATCACACCTTCAAGGTTTTGATGTCTGTTATTTTTGTGATGATCTTTCAAACTCTTCACTTTATTCCAGTATACTTTTGCTAATTACTTTGCAAATTTCATTGAGGGAGATATGTGCGGGAATGTGCGTGTTATTGGCTAATAATGTACTAGTTATTTATGCCTGATAATCTTGCAATGTGACTCACAGAATGTGCCCAAGGTGCCTATCGGGTTCAATAATTAAAATCTCAAATGTCACTGATGTTGTATACAGAAATCGCAATTTTACAGGTTAGGATATATGTTAGTGGCGATACCATAATAATTCCTATTTGATAGCGACCTAGCGTGGGCAGTGACGGGGAACGATTGGCTGTCACCGCTGAGCGCACTCCGGACACAAGTGTCCGGTGTGTGCTCAGTGTCAAGTGCAGTATCAATTCAGCAAAATGTATGTAACTACTGTGTCTCTCCATCTTCCTTACTTTATACTTCGAAATGATTCGCTTTAAAGAATGCTTGTTGTCGCCATTCATTCTCTGACAAAAAACAGAACAAATTTTTTAAAAAATTACATTCTGACTCTCCGTTTTTGGATCTACATAATATTTTTTCATATTGAAAACGTTTTCATCTAAGTGAAATCTGGTTTGCATCTGTGAAATAACTTCTATGTATAATTCTCGAAATATTGAGTAAAATTTGTCAATTCCTTTTATTTTCGTTTTTTTTGTTCATATCTTCCAGCATGTAATAAACATCCAGGCCAATATAAATGTGATCATTATCCAAAAGGTGTTCAGTTTTGTTGACATAAGCGCATCTGTCGCACCACTTCTGAGAGCACTCGCGCGATCGCGGCACGTGTAACTAAATTGACGATTTCTCTAAAGTTTTGTATGAGAGCTATATATAAAACTTACGTGATTAGAATTGTTATGAAATAAGCTATCTAATAACATACGCATGAGTACAGTTTTATTATGTAATATACTGTCAATTATTTTATCAACAAAAAAATTAGTGTAAGCGAATTCTTCCTACTTCATTGTACTTAAGTCATTAAAATTATAAAATCAAACCTTTATTTGGTAATTTTTTATGGTATTTACTTAAAGATACATTATTTAACATTAATCTATTAAAATAACACACCTCCTTATACATTTTTTTCACCCCACAAGCTTTAAAATAACACGCCTTATTTAAGCGACCCGAGCACCAGACAAAAAAATATGTATAATGCATATTATTAGATGTTTTAGGTGCGACGTAATACCATCCTGGCATTTCTCCTACATATTGTTCGAAAGTGAGCAGTTTATTAAAGAGGAACACTTGACATTTCTATTTCCACGCCTGAATGACACGCAACATCTTTCACAATTTGTCTCTTTTTGCCTTATTTGAGCATTAAATTAGAAAAAGCGAAACAAGTATATTAACTCAATTTATGTAGAATTGCAGATTCACTCTACGAATACGTATGTATGTAATTACTAGCAACAAAAGAGAAGGCAAACCGCGGTCATGCCGCTGTTATTGTACTATCATAACAGGGCTCTGTGTACTATGTACTCTGTGTACGTTCCGTGGGGCTAGTGTTTCTATGTTTCTATATAGTTTGTGCATGGGGCTTGCTTTAGTGTTCATTAAACAAACACAGTTAATATTCCCTGTGAAATAATTTTGCGGATTCCGGCTGAATTTAAGTAGATATCATAGTGACCTTTTCACGATATATTTTCAATTATACAACGATAGTACAAAATTCCGCCTTATTCGACTACGTTTTTGTTGTAAGATATCAGATGAAGCTTCCATAAACTTTCATTGAAACTTTCAAGTATTACGAACCGGACTAACAAAAATCCCTAATTTTACCAAGTCATAGACTAAATGTATTTATGGTAACGGTTTTTGTTTCGCTAATGTCACATGCCGTGTAGTGGCGGTTAAGAATATCCACTATCCCATATCTTTCCGTGGGTGTCGTAAAAGGCGACAAAGGGAAACAGGCAGGGGATGGACAGCAGCATCTTCCTGGTAACAGCAAAATACAATTAAAAAAAAACTGCGGTTGCCAACCCGCTCGCCAAGCGTGGCAACTATGGAAAATACCCCCCAAATGGATAAAGTTACTAAGCTGGTAACTGGCTACTGTGGCGACCATGGTAACGGCGGGGCAGGGGGTGCTAAGAATCTCCGGTGGAGGTTCGGTTGCCACCTACGACGACTCGCCTAGCAACATACAACGCACGCATCCTGAGGACTGACGAGAAGATTGTGGAGCTGGAAGAAGACATAGACAAGTTACGCTGGCATATTATAGGATTATCCGAAGTCCGAAGAGAGGGGGAGGACACGGTAATCCTCGAATCCGGCAACTTGCTCTATTACCGGGAGGGTGACCATCTGTCCCAAGGAGGTGTCGGATTTATCGTCCACAAGTCTCTAAAGATTGAGAGTGTGTCGACGAGGGTTGCGCACCTTATACTCAGAATCACCAAACGGTATTCGCTGAAGGTCATACAGGTTTACGCACCAACCTCGGCACACCCCGATGAGGAGGTGGAGGAAATGTATGAGGATATCTCTAGAGCCATTCATTCCTCCAAAACCCAATATACGGTGTTAATGGGAGACTTCAATGCAAAACTAGGCACAAGAGAAAACGGCGAGCTGAAAGTAGGAAAATTTGGAATAGGGCAACGGAACCCAAGGGGCCAACAGCTGGCCAACTTCATGGAGAAAGAGGGACTCTTTATGATGAACTCTTTCTTCCAGAAGCGGCCCCACAGGAAGTGGACCTGGTCGAGCCCCGACGGTTCGACAAAAAATGAGATTGACTTCATTATGACGACCAGACGACAACTGTTCAGTGATATCTCCGTGATCGCGAGGGTGAAAACCGGCAGCGATCACCGAATGGTTAGAGGCACACTGAACCTAAATGTTAAGTTGGAGAGGTCTCGTCTGATGAAGTCAACGCTCCGTCCCTCTCGTGCTCTAATCCAAAGTCCCGAAACCTTTCAGCTCGAGTTTGTAGTGTTATGGTACTTACATATCATTTTACACTGTTTTAAATTTATTTTTCCATTCTGTTTTTGATTTTCTTTTTACATCACCTTTATTTCCATAGGATCCTGTAACGTTTTTAGACCATAAGAACACAATAACGAATCATTTTCACTTCGTAATTTCACGCTATCGATGGAGTCTACCTTTTTTTATCTTTTATTTAGTTCTCCGTAACTCTGCAATTACGGGTTTCGTGCGCGCTGTTGCGCTATCTTTTTTCCTATATCAATAATATCTCATTTCTTACTTAAATCTTGCCGTTTCTCAATTACGAGCCTGAAACCAAAAATTGACATGTTTTGTCATCGTTGTTTATCTGGTTGTCATGGCAATTTTTATTCAAATTCGTTACCGGTCTGATGTTTTTACTTCAATACTTCCACATAAATACTCTTTTCCTCTAAGCCATTTACAAAAATTTGTTTTTAATTTATTTTGTGTGCCTAGACCAGGCGCTGCGTGCCACCACCGCCAAGTGCAGTGTGCCACTTTGATTTTCAGGCTCCGCTTCAGTATTTATCTATCTTTATTATTTAAAAAAAAAATTGTAATTCACGTCACCCATCACCATCATCATACTTCATTTTATTATATATAAAATTGTAAATATCTTTTTAAAATTTTAAATAAATTATTTTTTTGTTAGGTTAGGTTCTTTTGTTTTTTTTTTAATTGTCGCTTCACGACAAGTTACAAAACCGTTTTCAGTGCCTAGAAGACTGCAATGAAGTGGACGATATGAATTACAAGCTCGTGGAAACTGTCCATGCGGTCGGAGCTAAGTTCTGCAAGACCCGCCGCAGAAGAACACAAAAACTCTCCGATCACACTCTTAATCTCATGGCTGTTAGACAGGAGATTAAGAGTGTGATCTTAATCTCCTGTCGAAAGCTACATTCTTCAACAGATTTGACAGCATACAGGCAATTGAACAGACAGATCTCCAAATGCATGCGGAGGGACTTACGCAACTTCAATACAGCTCGTATAGAAGAAGCGATCGAGCGGAACTAAGGCTCCTAAATCTTTGCCAGAGATCTGTCTGCCAGAAAGAGCCAACTGTCAAGGCTGAAGACCGAATGTGGCAGCGTCGTTTCCGGGGCACCTGAGATTTTGAATGAGATTGAGAGGTTCTATGGGCAGCTGTACACGTCATCGTTGGAGCCACACGCAAGTGTGAGTAACGATCCAAGAGCGAGTCTTGTCCGACATTATTCCGATGATATCCCGGACGTCAGTCTGAGCAAGGTTAGAATGGCTCTCCAGCATTTTAAAAATGGCAAGGCGAGGATGGAATTACAGCGGATCTTCTAAATGCGGGTGGAAAACCGGTACTTGAAGTCCTTCAGAAGCTCTTTAATTTCGTTCTCCATGGTGGCATTACACCGGAGGTGTGGAGCAGAAGTGCGGTGGTTTTGTTCTTCAAGAAAGGCGACAACGCTCTCTTGAAGAACTACAGACCGATTTCTCTTCTGAGCCGCGTCTTCGTGCTATTTTCGAGAGTCATTACGAATCGTCTCGCGCGCAGACTTGAAGACTTCCAGCCTCCTGAACAAGCCGGTTTCCGAAAAGGCTTTAGCACCATAGACCACATACATACCCTTCGGAAAATTGTACAGAAGTCAGAGGAGTACAATTTGCCACTATGTCTGGCGTATGTGGACTATGGGAAAGCCTTTGCTTCCGTCGAAATTTGGGCGATGCTGCAGTCCCATCAACGGTGCCAAGTTGACTGTCGGTATATCGAAGTGCTGAAGTACTTGTACAGTAGGGCTACGATGGCTATCCGAGTACAGAACCAGAGTCGAAACCTATCCAATTGCAGAGAGGTGTAAGGCAAGGTGACGTCAAATCCCCGAAACTCTTAATCGCTGCATTGGAAGAAGTTTTCAAGCTTCTGGACTAGAAAGGATACGGTATCAACATCAATGGCGAGTACATCACTCCCCTTCGATTTGCCGACGATATAGTCCTTATGGCAGAATCGCTGGAGGACCTAAGCACTATGCTCAATGACCTCAATAGTGCTTCCCAACGGATAGGTCTTAAGATGAACATGGACAAAACAAAGATCATGTTTAATGTCCATGTCACACCTATGCCGGTAGTTGTTGGGAGCACTAAGCTCGAAGTTGTTGACGAGTATGTTTACCTGGGACAAATAGTCCGACTAGGTAAGTCCAACTTCGACCAAGAGGTCAATCGACGGATTCAACTCGGTTGGGCAGCGTTCGGGAAATTACGGCACATCTTTTTGTCAAGTATACTTCAAAACTTGAAAACGAGACTGTACAACCAGTGCGTGTTGCCAGTGATGACATACGGAACTGAGACGTGGTCCTTCACTGCTGGCCGGATGAGGAAGCTCGAGGTCGCCCAGCGAGCTATGGAGAGGGCTATGCTCGGAGTTTCTCTGCGTGATAAACTCAGAAATGAGGATATCCGCAGTAGAACCAGAGTGACCGACATAGCCCAACGGATTAGTAAGCTGAAGTGGCAATAGACGGGCCATATAACTCGAACAACCGACAACCGATGAGAGAATATAATATTGAGATGCCGTATTTACGGAGCTGTCATTTTCAAGTAGTGCTGTATCTAATCAGAGCGCGCGATGACCTATTATTAATCTATGTATCTTATTTTGTACCACAATTTGTATGAAGAGTTCAGCTATAATGAAATCGTTCTTATTTTAGGACCACAAACTAGTAAGAAGTGCTAGTTTTAGGACTCTATCTATGCTAGTAATTACAAGAGTATTTTCTCAATCCTCCATCTACGAACCAATACGAACACGGTACTGTACATAGATTATTGTATATAGTATGGTGTACTATTATTTATTCTGTAGTACGGTAGTTAGAGTTTTACATTTAATTACATTTGATTATGGACACTAGAGGTAAGGAGTACTATCACTGTGTATAAAAAAGTGTCCGCTGAAATGCGTTAAATTAGGGTGGCGCTACAATAGCTAGTAAGTTTTAAAACAGCGCCTTAAGTCATTTAAGGTTAATTTAAAAAATATATTTTTGGACTACGGTTTTGTAAACGGTACTGTAACTAACTACTATAGCCACCAAAAATATTTTTTTTAACCCGGCACACTTCAATCAATCTACAACTGCTACAATCATACCATAACCTGTAACGCTAGCGTCATTCTGGAAGGTTTTTAACTGATATTAATAGCTTACAGTCGAACATTTTTTATCTTGTCACCCGCATATAATATCTTCACCTATAAAATAATGTAAAAGAAATTGGAAGTTAAAGTTGACCATTTTTTAAGTTTTCGATGGATTTTTATTGAATAACTAGATCTATTTGTAAATTTGGTGTAACAATGGTTAAAATTCGAAAATCTGGCATGATCATGAAACGTTGGATGAAATATGATATCCAGGATTTATAAACTATTATTATTATTTTATATTCATTTCTGAACAAAATTAATTTATTAAAATAATTTCTATACGACATCATAGATAAGACTTGTACGACACTATGTGCGCAAGATGACAAGATAACTCTGCGCGCGACTGATGGCGTACTTAATGTTACCAGCATAACTAAATTTTTTTTTCCTTCATTTAATCTCATTACAAGAATTATATAATTATATGAAAATACATAAATGACTGAATTTATTTCCAAAGCTCAGTTAAAAAAACTGTAATGTTCAGCTTAAACTTACAAAGACCTTATAAATATTAAACCCTTTATTTATTGTTTAAGATTCGCATAATAAACATATTTTTTGATTGTGACCTCCGTAAGTTTGACACAAGTATCACAAATGTACATGGTAAGATTTAAGTTAATATAAATTATTCCTTAAAAACATTTGAAAACGTTTAATTTATGCGAGCGAGTTTGAGAAAAAAAAAACAAAAAACAAGTTTCACTTTTATTTTTGGTATTCTTCTCAGCACATCCTTTTATTTGATATCCATATCATTGGAATACACAAAAAATAACTAGTCCTCCATCTTTAAGAGTCCGCCATATTTGATTTAGAATGAGGTCACTTATTTTCATCTAAACTTAACGTATATGCAAAATTTCCGCTCCATCGAGAACCTAAAAGTTGGTAAAATTTAACTTTCAACTCTTTTTTACATAATTATAGGTGAAGGTATTATATGCGTGTCAAAAATGATATTTTGTCTATGATGATTTTTTCAAAAAAGTTATTTAAAAATATTTATTATAAAGAACGAAATTAAAAGTCCGTGGAAACCTTGTAAATCTTTTATTGAATAGCTAAATCTATTTGTAAATTTGGTGTAACAATGGTCCTGCAGTGGGTCAACGCCTTCCATTCTCACATCTTCATCAGAATCCTTGCTAGTCTTCATCAGAAGACTCGGACTTGTCGGCCTGTGACATTAATTATAAATTTATCCATTTAAACTGGCACCTTTTGTATTCGTAGTTCATAGTCTTTAAGCCACTACTCAATGTTGTTCCGCCATATTTAAAATGAATATCAGCTTTCAATTCGAACCAAAGTTTATTTATGGCAGGAATCTCTTTCTTCACAACGTTAAACGATTGATTTAAATTCGTTATAGCGCCACGTATGAAAATCGTCTAAATCATAATTTTTTCCTCCGGTTACTAGTTTTTCCCAGCGTCACAATTTTAGAAGATGAAGCTACTGCTACATTATGTACCCTCTTGAATTATTTGGGTGATGGTGAGTTCAGAAACGCCTAAAACATAATAAAAACAACGCATTATAAATACATGATATTAATGACACGAGGAAACTTAAAACGTACAAATCGAGAAAATTAGGGAGTTTTATTTGTTATGGCAGCCCTAAAAACTACCTGCGAGATATGAAACGTGGGCTCTAACTTTGGAAAACGGTACTGTAGGTCCGTTATTGTCTCGTTCTTCTTCACAAGCACGTTTGACCTTCAAGGTAATATCCCTGCCAGCAATTTTAATCATTTTCGGCATAGTGATGTCGATTATTTACTGCAAAAACGAATAAAAACACGACACCTAACAATCTGTTTTGACATCTGCCATAAACAGTAAGATGGCGGCACACGATTAGTTCCAATTTTGGCCGCGCGCAGAGTTATCTTGCCATAGACTTTGTATCTTCAATACTCAATCTACAATCAATCAAAATATCAATCCTCTATCTACGTATCTTGCGCGTACTTTAGTTTGTGATACTATATCACTGCTTTCTGACAGTTTGACAGCAGATCTACCACAACACTCGGCGCTTAACATGGCGGCGCAGTCGCGAATGGATGAGCTAATGACGTCACACGAAAGCATTACCAAAATAAGCACTTTACAAACTGTATTTGTCTCTCTTTTCTATTGCAGCTACTGCTTTGTTAAAAAGAGACAAAGCTGTTTTTGACAAGTGTGTGTCGATATTATAGATATTTGTATAACTATTATTTCTATAGTGGAATGTGCCCTCTCCATAGGTATATATCTCTATGATAAAAGCTTCTTCTCTATTAGTTTGTGGTCTATGAATTGGGATCCCTAATGATTAATATTACCAGTATTGCCAGTATTTACAGAAGCTTACATTTCTTACATTTTATTAATTCATTTAACTTGTATGTAAGAAAATTTTCATACGCCTTCGCGACAATTTCAGTCCACAAATCATCACACACCTGTTATTCTTAGTATTATTTATAGATAACTAATTGGGATTTAACAATTTTATTTAAACAACCAAAATAACAATGGCCACTCTCCTAACATACGTGGACTGGACTAGTGAAATCCAATAAAACGTAGTGGTGGGTCGTTGTCTAATTTTACACTGACGAAACGAAGCCGTTTTACCGACGATGAAATCGGTTGCAGAAAACGGTCGTCGTTGCAACCAGTTTGAAGACGGCTTAAAGGACGAAACTTATTCAACATATGGTATCATAGATATAATAATAGAAGGAGATATGCTCGGTAGTTGAAAATGTATCGGAACCCGGTGTCTCCAGTTGGCCCCTACCACCCGCCTACTACTACACTTGCAGATCAGTAAAAGCAATATATACGCAGTCGCGCACGCACTCTTAATTTATAAATCAGAGCGTACTTCACAATCAATTATAAACCGTATCCCTACAAACACAGCGTGCATTTACTATGCACCGTACTACTTACTCAGACAAAAATATCGGGCGCTATCGTTATGCTGTGCAAAAGCCATTTTTTACATATACTCGTACATTAGTGATTGCTAAATTGAAAAGTTATCGATTCTCTTCCATTTATACTAAAATTGGAAATAAAATAAATAAAAAACGATATGCACAGGAAATTATATAATAAAAATAAACAATATGTAGCTAAACCTAAATTATTAAGTACCTAATCAACCTAACAAATACAATAAAAAATCCGGTTATGTTGGTTTAGATTGTCACAGCGTATTGAAAAAGTAGGTATTTTGGCATATAGTACTAGTTTTTGTAGGGAACCAGTTTAGTGGCCTTCCTGTGGCATCAATTTATTTCTTTTTTAAATTAGCATCTTTTGGGAAGCTGAAAATGTACGATAATAATTTATTTATCATTTGCGTATATCCTACGCAACTTCTTAACCTCACCATGTACCTGGCAAGCTTTTATTAAAAAAAACCCTGGTTGTTCTAGATATTGTTAAATATATGAAAACAAACACACACTCATGCATAACAAATAAATGACCAGGAGAATTATGTTGACTTATTTTTAGCAAAAGTCAATATTATAATATTATCTGAATTCTGAACCATGCCAATTAGGTATAATAACGCATTCGAAGCTTTTGAAAACATAAAAGTATGGAATTAGCACGAAGATAGGGCATAATATACTATAATTCAACCCAAAACACTTCACCGATGCTTAACCTAATTATTTAAGCAACTTACTTTATGCTCGCTAGTTACGAATTCAGTGTAGTAAACGGTGAAAATAATCAAAATAATTAAATACCATTATGTCACATCAGTCTTCCCACCGGGCTGAAACGGTTGACAAATTGAAAGAATAAACTATAGTAGCAATTCGCCAATCGACATTGTTGTCGATAGCATACGTTAGTGGATCTGCACAAGCACAACACTAACTCATCGCAAGATACAGTGGCCGTACTACACGATGCGTCCCCATAAATAAAGTATCGTTTTGTCATATTTACATCATGTTCAGTCGCTTGGCGACATACAATGTAAATTGAATGTAAATTGGCGACATAATAATGTATTTACTACAAAATAGTACCGTCGCAGTGATATTTGAAAACAAAAATAACGCATTAAGAGCAAAAAAATATTTTACGATTTGTTGTTTTTCATGATTTTAAAGATAAAGATAGTAAAATACTTGTTCTTACATGTGGTAAGTGATTCCAGGATCTACAAAGATTTTGTTTTGGCTTCGGTTTTTACAAGAAACCACTGAATAACACGGCATTCTGATATTGTTTCACGATTACGGTTGAAAGTATACTAATAAGCAGAGACGGCCGTTTGAATAGAACCTGAGCATTTTGATCATAGCGTGCGGACACAGACACGCCCCCTTGCCACTTCTCCTCTATTTAATATTTCTATGTATGGAATAGAATTAAGCTTTTGTCGAGTGAAATGGTTGCAGTTTCTTACAACTTGGTAAGGACTGTATTGTCTGTCTACGTTTGTGTACGAACGCGGAACCAAAGACGAACGTTAAGGATGACGACGCGACGAGTGAGAAAGATAGTTAAATCATTGAGTTTTCGACTGTATTTTCATAGGTGTATAGTAAAAAATCGGACCAAGTACTTCGAAGACTGGATTGTGCAACGAAAACTGTTTGAACCCAGAACGTAAAACAGTTTCGTCGTTGCAGAACACAAAACGGTCTTTGAAAACGATTCGTCGTCATAACGCCCACCCCTTAGAATAATAACACCTAGAACGATATTTTCCTACAAAGCGGACGTTCAAAAGTGGGGCAAGAACAAAATCTATGTGTGCGTTATCAACTTGTGTTTATGCTAGACGAAACACGCACAAGTGAAGAAATAAAGTGGCCAATACATTCAATTTTTCCGAAAAGTAGGGAAGTTGAAACTATATTTGGACTAATAGAATGTAACGTATGACTCACACAAATGTGAAAATAAGTTTGTTTGAATTCTATTATCAAAGTGTAGCCCGCTAAATTCAAAATATTTTTGAATAGGATATTTGCCTATCTAGCCAAGTGAGATACTTTTATGAACCATATATGTAAATGTGATTGCATCATATTTTTCTTTGTAACTGTATAGAGACGTTATAATTATTTGACTAATGCAAGTTCGATATAAACCCGCCCGATGCCTGACACACGACTGTTCGACGAACGATTGACCGTATTCGGTATCTATTATTCAGTTTGTTTTTAACAATTTTTTTTAAATAATCGTCCAGTAATGGTGTACCGCACCTCACTGCATGCATAATGTAAGCTACAATACGAAAAACACAAGAAAATTTTAATTTTGGTAGGTTTTACACAGTCCTCACGGATGACAACGTATCTATTTATTGAGGATAGTTGTAGATGTATATGGGTCACAGCATCCACTTACCACCAAGTGGACCGTATGTTCGTATGTCACCGTATCCTATAAAAATGTAAAGAAAAAATTTTGTATTTTAGTGGGCTTCCAACTGCTTTCATTTCGATTGTATCTGATGTTTTCTATCTCACAAGCCGCAATGATCGGATCAGAAAGAAACATAAAACGAAAACCAAACATGCATTTATTATCAGACCATATAAAAAGTTTCCTTAAAATTCATCATCAATATTTTTTAATTTTTTTTAAAACGTTACGTGGAGGCAGGTTACAAACATAAATTGCATGAGGACAAACATCCAGACCCGGAACAATGATCTGTAAGGCATACAAATACTTGTTCCGTGCGGGATTCGAACCCGCGGCCACCAGCGCAACAACTCATTGCTAAGCCACTGCGCCCCGGAGCTGTCGATAAATAAAAACAATGCGTTGCATTTATTCAATGTTAGCAGCCCTCGTAGTAATAAGTTGTCAAGTTGCGTTATGCACTCTATTTAATGAAGGCTAATAATCTTGCACTCACCAGATGTTGCTAGTTGTGACTGAGGTAAAGTTTTTTGCACCATAGTGTCAGTTAATTGAGAAATTAGTTTTAAATAATAGTATATCATTATCTAAAATATTATATTATTACACAACACAATGACCACGTCAGAGGTTTGATTTTTTTAATTCTTTGCACTTTATAACTCTTTTTAAAAAAACGGCTTTTAGTTATATTTTATAGTTTAGTTTATTCATTTCTAATGTAATAATATAAAATATTAGTAATAAAAATATTACTAATAAGAAACCTTAAATATTGCATTTTCTTAAGAAATTATTATCCCCGCTATGAAATCTGTCAAATAATTTACCTCACTGTAAAGTGGTGCCGCCCTAGTAGCAGAAAAAGTCGTGGATGCCCTCATTCCTATTGACGTGTTTTAGTTTTAATTAAAAAAGGTGGGAGAATTTTTCTTTCACTTTGGCAACATTTCCATATAATTCCATGTCAGTTTTTAAAAATTCATATTTATTTTTGATGAATGTTTTACGTAAAAATATAACTTTAAAAGCATTAGTTTAGTTACTCGTGAAATATAATGTTACTATGTTTCTTGTATTTCTCTGATGTACTTACATCCGTTCACTGCATAAAACGTCATTCTCATTTTTAATTAAAATTTCGGGAGCTGTTGTCAACACGACACGACTTTGAGCACTAACGGGCCGAGTATTGAACTAAACCATACTGGCTTAGTTTGAGTTGCCTCACATTATGGACGCGGACTCGGCTTCTAGGTGTTATTATTCTAAGGCCCACCCCTAATAAAACGTAACTTCATGAAATATAATATAATGTCGTGTCATTTGTCTATTTATATTTATCTTTCAGGCATGCCGGCCGACATAACCAGAGTAATTATTTTCTACCATTCTCTACGCATTCTCTCACGTAACTTTCAGTCAAGCCATATATACAGTAAACTATGAGTCAAGCCTTGCTGGCAGATTCGTGTAGAATCTACTAGTTAGTCTGTGGCTGGCAGCACTGCTTACTTTTGATTTTGAGTTTTGACATAAAAATAAAAACATTAAAAAGTTACCTACAAAAGTTTAGCTTTAAAATTACTTTTAGTTTTGTTATTCTTTTCAGAGTTTGTTATTTTTCTGTTAAGATTAATTCAGGTTTATAAATTTACGAGTACATTGACGTATAAGAAATAACCGTGTAATATTCAGTGGATTAAAAATTTAATTTGCCGGCAGGTACTTTACCATGGATGATCCATTCGTTGCGTGCCCGTATAACTTTGCTCATCGTGTACCTCGCTCGCGGATTCAAGCTCATATTGTAAAGTGTCAGCCAAACTACCCAGAACTTGACATATGTCCGTACAACGCTACACATCGGGTTTCAAAACTTGAAATTAGAAGTCATGTTCTAAACTGCCCATCTAAATATGCTATATTTCCTCAAGACAAGCCTCCAAAACTAACAGGATCACTGACTACACCAAAGCCTATTTTACAGAAGGATTATTTACCAGAGACTGACCCTAATCATGAAATATGGGATGACTGATGTGAAATGAAGTGTGATTATTTTATTTTACAACTATTTTGAATTTGTGTGATATAAGATTTTAAGGTTAATTGATGATGATGATGAATTGATTGATGTGTTAACATTAAATGTTACATGTTAATTATATATTTTTGAAATATGCCTTTTTATTAAAATGCCAACAGTAATATACAATGCAAAACAGCAATGATCTAACCCTTCTTTATTACATAGTTAAGCTTATTTCTCTATTCTCAGCCTCAAAAATGTTTGTGGTCTCATCCACTACAGCCTATAAAAGTCCACCGCTTAACATACAATTACCACATTTTGCCTCCTGGGGGGAATTTTACATGGTTTTTTATTATTTTATGTTGTGATAGTTGTGGCAGTATTTGTGGTATATTATTATCAGAGCTTTTGTTGGTTGGTTGGATTCAAGATGTGGGTACATTTTTTAAGTTCACAGATTTTCATTCCAAGGAAAACTGAGAATCGTGCTGAAAGTCCACCAATTTTGTTTCCTGTGCAGTGTCTATCCTGTCCTAAGCTGACTGATCACACTAAACGTCATGAAAAATTCATTATAATCATATTAGAAAAATATTACTTTTTATTTTTTATTGGCCGCGGGTTGGAATCCCGCACGGAACAAGTATTTGTATAGCCTACAAATAATTGTTCTGGGTCTGGATGTTCGTCATTGTGAAATCTATGTATGTAAACTGCCCCCACAGCACAGGAGAAAATCCTAGTGTGGAGGTAACGTTTTTTAAAAGATTAAAAATAATTGAGAAATTGGAGATACAAAGTTTCATAATATAATTTTTTTATTGTTTATTAATCACAAGGGTTTCTTCGTTGCTTTAGTAAACAATACATCATAATTGCAATAAATCAGTTTGGGCTAACAACATCATTTTTATAAACGGCCAACGAAACTTACATTCTGCCATTCCAACTGAATGTAAGTGCATTAGGCAGTTCAGAGTTCTACCACATAGACTTTTCTCAAACAATTATAGAAATAAAACGCAAACATATAATAACAATTAGTTATTTATTAATAGTTTATTTGATACAATAAACAAGACCAATAAAAGGAATGTTGGCAAAACAATTTCTTTTAATAAAAAGTAAAAACTGTAAAATAATTTCACATTCTGAATCCTTTCATTCTTCTATGCATTATGTCCAGGGCCTGATTGGCTCACCGGTGAAAACCTCTGGTGCAAGGACCGAGGGGTCGTTAAGCTTGTTTTTGCAAACATCTTATTTACAGAATAAATTTTATATAATATTTCTCATCAATCACTAATTTTTATTAGTGATAGATGAATATTCTCAATTAATAAAAGAGTAAGTGCCGCAAGCATTTTATTTGTAAAGAAATAGATTGTTATACGGGGGGCAAACTAAAATGATCGGGAATAGAATATTTCGGATTGAGTTACATTAAAACCTTTTTTAGAATTTGAATACTGGCCTCTTAGAATCTTAATGACATTCAAAAAATAAAAATAAAATGTTTAAAAACAAAAACTATGTTGGTTTAAAGTTGATACGTCGTTAACAGAAATGGAGCTCACGCGTGAACATTTGTCACAATTTTCGTCGCGGCTTATCTCAAGATAAATGTCTCAGCGAACTTGTTTCGATTTATGATGTTGAAGCACAGAGTCTAACGACAATATACTGCTGATATGCCGAGTTCCGACGCGGTCGTGTGTCGCTCAGCACTGTTTCTTCTGCAGGTCGACCAAGAACAGCGGTCACGCCTGAAAACATCGCAACTGTGCGAACTATTATATTAGATGACCGTCATGTGACATACGATCAGATTTGGGCTGTTATCAGTATCGGAATGACTGCAATTCAATCGATATTACATAATGAGCTGTTACACACAGCTCATTATGTAATATCGATTCTAGCTATTATTATATATATTATTATATTATTACTAGTTGACCAGGCAGACGTTGTTCTGCCCATTCCGAATAAACATTTGCTTTCCCAAAAAAACTCCTGAAATTAGCAATAAAAAAATTGAGGGTCACTTATCGGGATAAAAACAATCCTATATCTCAAGTTGGACCAAACTGCACACAGTCTGCAAAATTTTTTTGAAATCGATTCTATCTGATGAATACTTACAGCAACACGTGGTGATTATAATACTAAATTGTAGCTTATATTAAACGTTTGTATTTTTAACATAGCGCCATCTATTAAATATTTACTCGATCCAGTCAACAGATATCGCCATCTGACAGAATCGCTTGGAGCTAACAGATAATTGTGACTGTCAAATAATAGACAAATAATTTTCAATAAAATAATATTGTGTTGCGACTATAAATTGAGATGTAAGCTATCCTATCTTTTAAGTTGGACCAAACTGCACATTGACCAAAAATTTCATTGAAATCAGTTCAGTAGTTTAGGGAGTCCATCGCGGACAAACAACGTGGCACGTACTTTTTATATATAAAGATTATCGAAAGCTAGCTTCCCACTGAAGAGCAAAAAGCGGCTCGTGTAGATTGGTGGCGGAATACTCTGCAAAGCTTCAACGGAGGGAAGTTAAATGCCGTTTATAATATCGTCTCAGGTGAAGAATCATGGATTTATTCATACGAACTTGAAAGAAAACATCAATCAGCAGGTTGGGTCTTCGAAGACGAGGTCAAACCAACGAAAGTGGTTCGCTTTCACAGCGTGTCAAAGAAAATGGTCGCTACGTTTGTCTCGAAAAAGAGGCATGTTGCTACAATTACTTTACAGGAAAGCAGAACGGTTACCGCTGAATGGTATATCACGGTTTGTTTGCCAGAAATGGTAGCCGAAATCCGAAAAAATAACCCGAAACGTCGCATCATCTTACATCACGATAATGCGAGCTCCCATACGGTTTGGAAGACAAATGATTTATTGAAGCAGGAAAACGTTGAGCTGATGAGCCATCCTCCGTACAGTACTGACCTGAGCCCAAACGATTTCTTTACATTCCCTAGAATGACAGATTTATTACGCAATCAACGGTTTGAAGACCCCGAAGCAACTGTAAAAGCGTACAAATCAGCCATTTTGTCTACATCAACTTCAGACTGGAATTACTGTTTTAATGATTGGTTTGCGCGAATGGAAAAATGCATTAAGTTGAACGGAGAATACTTCGAAAAACAATAAAATACAATTTAGCTATACCTTGCATGTGGTTTTTCTTATTCCCGATCATTTCAGTGTGCCCCTTGCTTGTAATAAGAATTTGAATTTTTTGGTGCCCTTTCTCTATCGTCAAAGATTTTAAATTAATTGCTTAAGCTCTCTTCTTTACCGCTAATTTGATTAGTTACTACAAACCTTTTTTTATTTATTTTTTTTTACTTATTATAAGCCAGTGCTTGACCACAATCCCACCTGATGGTAAGTAGTGATGCAGCCTTACATGATAAATCGCACTGTCTTAGCGTAACAAAAGCCTATTCACTCTTGCCTTGAAGACGCCCAGATTGTATTCGGACGGAAAGATAGACGCCGGCAAATTATTCCACTCTTTTGCTGTACGCATTACAAAAGACTTGATAATAACTAATTAGCATATAATTAAATATTTAAAAACTATATTTATACACAAACTAATATTATAAATCAGTCTGTCGTGATTGTTTGTTATCTTTTTACATTTGCTGAACAGATTTCAATTAGACAAGGAGATACAGAAAGACCTTTTACTGCGGAAAATATCTTATTCTCATGAAAAAATTTAATGCGGGCGAAGGCTTTGCGCCCTTAGTAAATTATAAAAATCTAGTAAGTATTACTAAATGGATATTATTGGTTCGGGCATACACAGGCAGGACAGGCCGAGGTGAGGATGCACATGTTCATAGCTAGCCTAACGCTGTTATAATTCTAAATCAGGCGCTGACTATCTCTTAGCACCAATTTCAAAATGTCAAATTATTTTAAAATTATTTTTAGTTGACGTTGACGATTTAAAAAAGTTTTTAAATTTTAGAAAGGCTAAGAAATATATTATATTACATTTCTTTATAAATATAATTTGAATTTTTTTTTATGTCATATTCATTGACTTGGAGTGGCGGCACGTAGTGACTTCTCCAAGTTCTTCAAGGCAGGTGTGACGCTGGTGCCCAGGTCTTCGACCACACTTGACAAGTATACTGAAAAATTAAAAGATTTTTGAAGTTATACTTTTTTAGGCGCGTTTGAGAAAAATGATGAGAGTGAATTTTTTACGATGCGTACGCACACCGACACCATGAAGTTATTTCAATGCGCGCGCACACTGAAACCTAAAAGCGACAACTTCAGTTGATAATTGTCTGTCAACTGTGTCTAGTTTTCGTGAGAACTGATAACTATATTCAATGTAGTTATTCAAATATATATGAATCTATAAAACTGATTTTATTTTAGTTATTTTTGTTTTGTTACGCTTAAGGTGTATAACTTCTTACGTACGTACATAAGTATACACACGTTTTTTTTCTATCTTTTTCTTTTTTGTAATCTATTATTTTGGACGTTAATAGTTTAATATAGGTAGTGCCGGCGGGGATCGAACCCGGGTTACTCGCGTACTGTGAAATTTACAGCGAGCGCTTAGCCCCTAAGCTACGACGGCTGAATAAATGTATGAATGATAATAATTACCAATATCGGTGAGGCAGCGCTTCGTGCCAAGAGCGTCCATGTTGCGTATGTTCAGAATTTTCTCAGCGTAAACTTCGCACGTGTGCGTGCAGACCTGGAAAAATTGTATTTAATTATTGGTGCTGGAAGAATATCCACTATCCCATATCGCCCCGTGGATGTTGTAAGAGGGGACAGAGGGAAACAAATCAGGAGATGGGCAGCAGGGTCTTCCTAATAACGACTAAAAATAACCGGCCAAGTGCGAGTCGGGACTCGCGCATGAAGGGTTCCGTACCATCGTAAAACACGTTTATAGTAGGGGAACCCTGTTTAATTGGAACGAAGTTCCTTATCGAACGGTACGAATATGACGGATAGGGGTTAGGCGACAAAAAGTGTAAGATTTTTCCGTTCCTTCTCACGTAGGCCTTGCTTCCTTAAAGGCCTTGGCAGCTATAAGGAAGCGAGATGGAATAATATCCAACTCCCTCGCCATCCTCTTATCTTGCCATGAAAGAAATATTCTTTTATTTTAAGTGACGCTTCATTTTAATAAACGCTAGTAATTCATTTATTTGTATTTGTTAATCAATAATATAATACGTTTATCAATAATAATATACTATGAAAGGAACTTGTTTACTATGAATAATATAATATGAACTCGCATGTTTTTTTAATTTGTTTTTATTTTTATTACTTGTTGTCATAGCGGCAACAGAAATACACATTATGTGAAAATTTAAACTGCCTACCTATTACGGATCATGAGATACAGCCCGCTGACAGACAGACAGACGGACGGCCGGCGGATGGACAACGGAGGCTTAGTAATAGGGTCTAGTTGGTTACCCTTTGGGTACGGAACCCTAAAAATGGAGTTGCCAACCTGCCCGCGGAGCAGCGTGATATGCAAATATTTCCTCTATGAGCAACGGCAGAAAAATCCTACTGTGTTTAGTATTATTGCGCGCCACTATTAATGTCTTATACATGGCAACACTAGTTACCACTAACGCCCACTAGTATTGAGTAGCAGAACTAGGACTGTCAAGATCCTTCTAGAAATTTCGGGACCGATATATACTCGAAAGCTAAACCTCTGCACACGCTAACCGAGGAGAAGCGACATTTCTGCTGGGATAAAAGTTGAGATATCGCATTCCTGGAGCTCAAGGACCGTCTGTGCAAAACACCTATTTTGGGCTACCCTGATGCGGGCAAGGAATTTATAGTTGAAACAGACGCAAGTGATATATGACTTGGCGGTGTGTTGTCTCAACGGAATGGTGATCAAGAGGTTGTGATAGCGTACTTCAGCAAGTCGTTGTCAAAGCCGGAAAGGAACTATTGTGTCACAAGACGGGAATTGCTTGCTGTGATAAAGTCTTTGCTGCATTTCAGCAAATATCTTCTGGGGCGGAAATTTCACTTACGACCTGACCATGCTGCACTGAAATGGCTATTGCAGTTCAAAAATCTGGAAGGACAAGTTGCGAGATGGATTGAACTACTGCAGGAATACGACTTTGTGATCAAACATCGCAACGGGAAATCTCATGTCAATGCAGATGCATTGTCAAGAAGACCTTGCCCTGAAGATTGCAAGCATTGTACTAGGCAAGAGGGTAACGAAGTGGTATCTGTGAGGATACTCAGGACAGACCAGTTCAGCAATGAGTGGAAGGACAGCCTACAACAGGCACAGCAGGAAGATTCGGACATTAAGCTGATTCTGGAACGGATGAAGGCCAGTGCTCCTAAGCCCAAGTGGAGCGACGTCTCAGCAATGAGTTCGACCACGAAAAGCTATTGGGCCCAATGGGACAGCTTGCTGATTCAGGATGGAGTCCTGTGCCGTAAATGGGAAAATGGTCGGGGAGACAGTTGTCATTTACAAATGGTTGTCCCTAAGGCTAAAGTACCGGATGTTCTACAGCTGTACCATAATGGTTGTTCAGGAGGCCACCTGGGAGTTAAACGAACTCTACTGAAGATCCGAGAACGGTTTTACTGGGTCCACTGTCGTGACGATGCCGAGGACTGGTGCCGCAAATGTACAAGTTGTGCGGCTGTAAAGGGACCTCAAACTCGTAGTAGAGTTGCATTGAAATTGTACAATGTTGGTGCACCATGGGAGAGGATACCCATTGACGTTGCGAGCCCGTTTCCGGAAAGTGAAAGTGGTAACAAGTATTTCATGGTTGTGATGGATTACTTCACCAAGTGGCCAGAAGTCTTCGCCATTCCAAATCAAGAAGCTTCAACAGTTGCAGATACACTAGTTCATGAAGTCATTTGCCGGTTTGGAGTGCCTTTAGAGATTCACAGCGATCAAGGAAGGAATTTTGAGTTTCAAATATTCCAGGAAACATGCCGAGTTATGGGTACTCATAAAACAAGAACAACTTCTTACCACCCACAATCAGATGGAATGGTAGAAAGTTTTAATCAGACATTGGAGAGGTACCTAGCAAAGGTTGTGGAAAACGGCAACGAGACTGGGACAGGCACATACAACCGTTTTTGTTGTCATATCGAAGCGCTGTTCACGAAAGTACATCAGTGACACCAGCTTACGCAAACTTTGGGAGAGAATTACGGCTGCCTGCAGACCTGATCACCGGAATACCACCTGATGCCTCACGCAGTATAACCGATTATGCAAATGACTTTCGGAACAAAATTAATGACATTTATGAGCACGTCAGACAGTCAGGCCAGCAAACGTCTGAGAAGATGAAAACACGGTATGACCGCAAAATTAACAACAAAGGGTTTGACGAAGGTTCACTGGTCTGGTTACATAATCCAGTTCACAGCAAAGGGAAAGCAAAGCTTCAAGCTAAATGGGACGGACCGTACCAGATTGTGACAAGGATCAATGATGTAACCTACCGGATACAGAAAGGTGCCAGAGGTACTCCTAGGATCGTCCATGTGGATCGACTGGCGCGTTATTATGGGGCCAATAATGCTCGGGACGAGCATGTCTTAGGAGGGGGCAGTGTTGCGCGCCACTATTAATGTCTTGTACATGGCAACACTAGTTACCACTAGTATCGAGTAGCAGAACTAGGACAGTCAAGATCCTTCTAGAAATTTCGGGACCGATATGTACTCGAACATACTAGATGGTTCTACAGTAGAACTATCTGAGGCCCTATATAAAGCCGGTATAGACCACGGCCTAGTCAGTATTGAATTGGCGATATAAGCGTATACTTCGAAGCGAAATAACTGCAAACTAAAGTGATCAGTAGTACAATTGCGTTTTATTATTAGTGTGATTTTAAGATGTAATTGGTGCTTTATAATTAAAGTGTCAATTTTGGTAATTCAATCGGCAGTTTTTAATTGTCTCGAACCGCAAGCTCGTAACAGTATTGTGTGTGTAGAGAACCGGAGACCTTCTTTACTATATAGGTACGAGGCATTCCATCTTAGTCCTCAGGTGTGAAAACCCATCTGCATTTTGATTCTTAATGGAGGATTGATGTAAATGTCTATGGGCCACAGCATCCACTTACAATGTGATGAACTATGTGCAACGACATAACATTACATAAACAGACGCGTATATCACCTAGAGGGAGACACTAAGACCTTCCATTTGGTACGATCCTGACACACTTCTCTCGCCACCTTCACATCCTTATACATTTCCATACACGGACGTCGGTGAAGGGTACTCTTAATTTGGCCATCTCAAATTTCCGTCCAGTGCTTCCCTTACCAACTTTGCCACTCACATTTGCAACATAAATTTGATTTGTCACTATTTCGTCATTTATTCTCTCTACATGTCCAAACCACCGAAGCAGTCCCATCTTGAACCTGGTCACAACATCTTGCAAACCACACGTCTCTCATCATTCAGAGCTAATTCTACTCTCGTGATTCTTCTCGCTCTTCTTATTCTTTTCCCACACCCAACTTTCACTACTATACATTAAGGTATGGACTAAAAAAGCATTGTGAATTGCCATATGTGCCTTTTCGACACATTCCGACTATCCACAGTAAAGAGTACAAATTAAAAATTAACAGTTTAGACTAAAATACTGAGGGTGGTTAAACATTGCTAATTCTATATACTATAAGTATATTTCCTATAACAAACGATCATTAAACTAATTAATTTTGGGTCCGATCTACGCAGAATGAGCTTACAGTATCTCGAAGTCTTGCAGTGGTATGCTTGGGTTTGGATTTAATTATATTAATTATAGGATCCTAAGCAAAAGGCAGTAACCATCCATCATTTCTATTGAAATTAGGATGTTTATTAATTTCAGTAGCCTCGCGAATAGTCCTTGGTACGATTTAGTGTTCTTTTGCGAGGATTTGTAGTCAATCAAATCTGATGTAATGTTGGGGACGATCTTGAACATGTTCACAGACTGCAGACTTCGCAGAGCGTCCCGTAACGTCAGGAATAAAAGTTAAAATTAAACGCGATAAAATCAGTAAAAGTAGTTTCGTTTATTGTGTAGTATTCGCATAAACATA
This sequence comes from Parnassius glacialis, assembly GCA_033319125.1. Taxonomy (NCBI): domain Eukaryota; kingdom Metazoa; phylum Arthropoda; class Insecta; order Lepidoptera; family Papilionidae; genus Parnassius; species Parnassius glacialis. The sequence goes on from JAVANC010000004.1 coordinate 56,422,711, forward strand.
AGAAAACAAACTGTTATATTACCTCAGATAAGAATTGCCATGGCGCTTGTTTCTCCGGCAGGTGCATCTCAAGATGCTGCGGTAGCGTCATCAAGTATTGGCCGATCTGAAAGCAAACGTGCTCTAAACAGGTGGGAGTTGGCATAAATTGACGTGACGTAACGATTGCTACGTGGTAGAGCCACGTTGCAGTGTATAGCTGCAGCACGAATAGGTTGTCTCGACCAGGGAAGGACCACACTCTCACTATCAGCTTGATATCAGATATCAGCGTGAAACCGGGACTTCGTACGTGACTAATTTTACGCAAGAGAGCAATATTATAACACAACATTAATTGGTCCGCTCGAAGGACCATAATCTGTTATGGACCGATACATAAGTAATTGTTATTTTAAGCATTATGTATAGTATATAAGAGTGATTTTTCATATAATTTTACAGTCAAAGTTTAAAAAAAAGGGCCCAAAAGCGAGCCATCCAAACGTGGTAGAGCCAAGCTGCAACAATATTGTGGTTGCAGCACGAATGTGTCCGCTGGACCACGCTCTCAGAGAATACAAGCGTTAATGCTGCTGTGTTTTGCATGGTGAGCGTAGAGAACCGGAAACACTTTTTACTGGAAACGAGGCATTCCATCTCACTCCTCAGGGGTGACAACGCATCTGCATTATGCTCTTGATTGAGGATGAATGTAGTCTGTCTTAGGGCCACAGTATACACTTACCATCAGGTGGACTGTGTGCTCGTTTGTCATCCTTATTCTATACAAAAAAAAGTACGCACGTAAAACCATTATGAAATAGTAGCTTAATGCAACTGTGTTTCGTTTGGTGAGTGCAGAAAACTGGAGACCCTTTTAATTAGTATATAATATTATAATTTTTTACAAGGTGACAGTCTTCAGATTCCACATTTATTCTTAATCGAGGGTAAATGTGGATGTTTATGGGCCACAGCATCCACTTACCATCAGGTGGACAGTGTGCTCGAGTTATAAAATAATATTATTATTTTATAACTATTTAGATGACATATATATTGTGATATTTCTTGGAATGGTCTAAGAAATATCACTACTTTTAATAAAAAGTAAAAGCCGACTTCAAACAACTAATATTTTAAAATTAAAAATTTTGTACAACCGAGTTCAATATAAATTATTAAGAATAACTCGAAAACTACTGGTCAGACCTTGATCAAATTTATATGGGACCACATGAAAAGCACCAGCTTTCAAATTACAAATCATCAGAATCATCGAAATCGGTATACCTAGAAAAAGTTATGAGGTAACACACATAAAAAACATAGTCTTATTGAGTACCTCGTCCTTTTTGACGTCGGTAGAAAAGAATTAAATAATTTCACAATTTATGATTCTTAAGCCGTTCTTAAGTCCCAAAAGGTACCTTTTATGAAATAAAACAGCTGATTCAGCAAAGCTAAGCCACAAAATTATTTATTTTCACCAATCTCTTTTTACAATTCATACATTACAGCGCCATCTACATCACATATTATTACTTTAGGTCGGCCATATACATACGGAATTCCGTTTCGGAATCCCGAATCGGGATTCCATGAATACATCACACACATACGTTTTTTTTCCGTTCGAAATAACAAGGGTGAGTTGAGAGACGTTAGCCATTGAGTCTAGACATTCTGCCAGCGAATAATGACGACGATTTTCTGATTACGATTACATTGTTGCTGTATCATTCTTACTAGGTGCATCCCCTTAACTTGTAATATAGTCAATATTATGTAAAAAGATCTATCTATCCAGATATATTTTTTAAATATTTATGTCTGTAAATTCTTTCGACCAATTATTAAATAAAATAAGATGAAAGGTTACGAAAAGCTATACACCTACAAGATTAAATGTAAAAACATACATAAACACACCTACTCGCCATGGTCTTGCGACGAACACTGAGCGCGTTCCGTAAGGAATTTACGTATGCGTGTTGCGACTCGTACAAAATCTATGGAAGACTTGCGCTCGGAGCGGCTTTTTTCCGTTCGGGATCCCGAACGTACAGGCGGTCATACGGAATTTCGAATCGGAGAAAATTCCGTACGGAAATTTCTGCCACACGGCAGGTCATCGATTTTATATGGACTTGCTGCGTTCGGGATTCCGAATCGGAATATCGAAACGGAATCCCAAAACGGAATTCCGTATGTATGTGGCCGGCCTTATGAGTTGAACAAGAGACCCTTCTCTTCCCTATTTTTGACTACGCAGACGTCAGCTATCTAGATCTCACCGAAGCTCACCTCGATAAACTTGAGCGAATTCAGAATTTTTGCATAAGGTTTATATTCGGATTGCGCAAATATGACCATGTATCCCATTTTCGTACTAAGCTCAAGTGGTTGCCAATACGACTTCATCGGAATGCTCACATACTTCATCTTCTTTATAGTGTTCTCTTTAATCCTTCTTACCCTTCTTACCTCAAAAATCGTTTTGAGTTTCTTCATGATTCCCATTCGCGTAACTTGAGATCAGCAGAGAGTTTGAAGTTGAATTTGCCACTATACACTAGAAAATTTATGAACAAGTCTTTTACTGTACAGGCCGTTCATTTATGGAATGAACTCCCATTGTCAGTAAAACGCGCACCATCCCTACCGGTATTTAAAAAACTAGTTAAGAATCACTACCTCGCACTTTAAATTCTAACTTCACTTCCACACTAGCCATTAAATAATATATTATATGTATCATATCAATTTCATTTAATTAATTAAATAATTCAATATATATATATATATATATATATATATATATATATATATATATATATATATATATATATATATATATGTGTATATGTATGTATGTGTGTGTGTATGTGTATGTGTGTATGTATATATATATATATATATATATATATATATATATATATGTGTATGTGTATGTATGTATATATTGTATGTATATATGTTTATAGTATGTGTATGTATAGTATGTATATCTGTTTATTCTTTTTTATCTCTTTTTTTCTCTAACACACCAATTTGCCCTGCCCTTGTCATATTCGTGCAATCCTGTCCATTCATTGGTTGTCTGGAAGAAATTGCTATCAGCAATAAGACCGCCCATTGCATACTTCTTTTATATATATAATTTCTGTAATTTATGTATGGTGTGCAATAAAGAATATTAAACAAGAGGCTATAATTATTCGTCTTATGTCCACAGTGAGCTTTATTTTTTATTAAAGGTTAATCTTTTTGGACGTAAAAAACTAAAATTTCGTTCTTATTTTTTATGAAAACGTTAAACACTAGGATATTCTCCTATGTCGTGGAGTCAGTCTACAAACATAAATAGTACGAGGATAAACATTCACACCCGGAACAACTACTTGTAGGCATACTCTTATACTTTATACTTTTTTATATTGTACTTCGTAATCTACTAACGTTTGAAAACGAGTAGGTATTCCAACTTACCTCTGTGATATACTCCTGTGGGGAAAGCGCGAAGTCCGGGAGGTCGGTGGAGAGCGCGTCGTTGTTGTGCCACACAGGCAACTGAGGAATTTTGTCTGCCACAGGTAACAAAGTTAAAGTTACAGCCAATGTACGTCCCACTACTGGGTACAGGCTTCCTCTCATGTCTGAGAGGGTTTCAGCGCAAGGAAATGTCCGCCGCGCTACCACAATGCGTGTTGGCGAACTTCACATGTCTTAGAAATATTTTTTCTTATTTCTCAAACATGCAGGTTTCCTCACGATGTTTTCATTACGCTCCAGCACGTGGTAAATCAGCACTTAAATTTGCAATTTAAAATTTTATGTGTATGTCTGTAATATCTAAATAACTGACTTTGAACTTATGTTGAGCTGAGAGCGTTATTTACATGCCATAAAGACATGAATAACGATTTACACATGAACTTGAACACATGAAATTGACATGAAAAAAAATTGTTTGTCTATCTTTCGGGGCTCATCTTTAGAACGGCTGAACCGATTGTAATGAAATTTCACGAAGGTAGTGTGAAAGTTTAAAGTGTAAAGTGAAAGTGCAATGCCAAATTTTACAAATAAAACATAAAATAAATGCTGCGCTTGGATAGGATGTATTAATATGGCGTTATTTAAATATAAGATAATCATTAAATACCATTTATTTGCTTAATTTTTGGATTTCTAAAAAAATATTCTTTCGTAAAGATTCATTACAATCGATTCAGTCGATACACAGACAAAAAACATGTGTGAGTGTCGTGGAACACTTGGTTGGAACGAAGTTACTTTCGTAGTATATTACTATTGATAAACGTAGTATATTATTGATTAACAAATAGAAATAAGTTAATTACTAGCGTCTATTATAATGAAGCGTCATTTAAAATAATATTTCTTTCATGGAAAGTGCGAGGGAGATGGATATTATTCCATCTCGCTCGCACTATAGGAAGGGGGTCGTGACCGAAAAATCTTACACTTTTCTCGCCTAGCCCCCATCCATCAAATTTGTACCGTGCAATAAGGAACTTCGTTCCAAAAATTTAAAAATGGTTAATCATGTCTTTATAGCATAAAAGTAACCCTTTTACTTAATTAAAGGCAGTTTATTTCGATATTACAGACAGATACTTCAATTTTATTTATATATGTATTGATATGAGACGGGCTAAATCTAAAACAATAACTAAAACTGTCCATACCCAACTGCACATCTACAGGGTTCCGCAATATAGCCCTGGCGAGTCCCCTCAGCTGTTCCCTGGTCCTCTGAAGTCCTGCGACCGAGGCCAGTTCGCGCGACTCCACCCTTTGTCGGGTTTCGCCCTCCAAGAGGTGGCTTTGTAGGTCCAGCAACGGGTGATCCGGTTTATTACCTGAAACCAGGAATCCAGTCGGGAAATTGAGAAGTTTTGATTTCACATCAAATGGTACAGTATTGATGCCTGGGTTCGGAACGCATGCGTCATCCACAAATATACCGTATACAAAGACTTCTGAACATACTGCTACACCAACAATTCAGAATAAAACTGTATCACCGCTGTGGATCACGCCCGCGGGTAGCAGGCACGGTAAATATACCACGCAGATGTATTTTCATATACGACAGTTACTGTTTAGTTTCATTTATTGGCTTTTGTGTGTCAAGAAGTTCTCAGTAACAGCCCGGAGTCAGGAATTTGGCGGTGTTTCACCCACGTTCTAGGCAAAGCCGTCGGTCCTGCGCCCGACCTTCCACCAGCTCGGTTAACCGTCCCATCGGACTATGAGAGTAAGGAAGTTGAGAGCTTTTTTCATAGGATAGGGTGACAAACGAGCACACACTCCACCTGATGGTAAGTGGTTGCTGTGGCCCATAGACATCTACATTTATCCACAATAAAGAATCAAAACGCAGATGCGACGTTAGCCGTGACGACTAAGATGGAATGCCTCTTTTACAGTAAAATGGGTCTCCGGTTCTCTACACTCACCATACGAAACACAGCAGTGTCAAGCTACCATTTTACGCTGGTATTCTGTGAGAGCGTGGTTCTTCCCCCGTCGAGCCGACCCATTCGTGCTACAACTATACACTAATATAGCTGCAGCATGGCTCTACCATGTATAAACATCTATGCTTACACTACACTCAAGCACTATAATCCTGAAATTCGGTGTGGAGGACATTACCATGCTTCGGAAGTGCTTCACACAACTTCTGCCACACTCCACTCACCTTCTTCTTCCTTCTCTATCTGTTGTCGAGAAGCCAACACCCTCAGTAACTCGGCCGCGGCCGACTCCAAGGCCAAAGCCGCCGGGAAGCTCTCGCTCAGGACCCCGGCGCTTTTTCCTGCTGTGACCGCTGCCAAAAAGTTTGTTTCTATGCGGCGACTGTGTGCAGAGATGAGGGAAAGAATAGCCGACATCAGTTCCTGGAGAAATATATTGATTTAATGTTAATTTTGCCACGGTTACCAATTTTAATAATTATTATTTTAACAACACGGTAAGCAAGCAACCAGATTTTATCCTCACCGGCAATTGTTAATTAGAAATTGCAATTGGAAATTGTTATGATTTCTTCTTCTTTCGTCCAATTTTTGCTTTGGGGTGCAATAAAGGTTATCTAAGGAAATGTGGGGCGTCCTCCGACTAGATGAATAATGACCTGGTAAGATATGCAGGAAGTCGATGGGTGAAGGTGGCTCAGGACCGTGCTGTGTGGCATTCCTTGGGGGAGGCCTATGTTCAGCAGTGGATTTGTGAAGGGCTGAAATAATGATGATGGAAGATTATATATCTACTCACCTAAGTGCAAATAGTGAAATAAAATTATTGCGGATTCGAATACCGCAATGGCCTTACAAATAATTGTTCCGGGTCCGGATGTTTGTCTTTGTGAAATTTATGTACGTAAACTGCCTCCACGATACAGGAGTAAAACCTAGTTTAACCAACAAAAAAAACTGGCCAAGTGCGTGTCGGACTCGCGCATGAAGGGTTCCGTACCATCGTAATACACGTTTCCAGTAGGGGCCCCATTGATTTTTTATTTATTTTAATTTATTCTTTTTTTTTGTTGTTATAGCGGCAACAGAAATACACCTGTGAAAATTTCAACTGTCTACCTACTACGGAGCATGAGATACAGCCCGCTGACAGACAGACGGACGGACGGACGGACAGTGGAGGCTTAGTGATAGGGTCCCGTTGGTTACACTTTCGGTACGGAACCCTAAAAATAAATACATACAATTACCCGTTACAACAAATCTAACGTTCTGCTCCTAGCAAAGGACACATTAATTATTTACTTACATTACTGCGAACAATTTTTTAACACACTAAGACAATATGCATGTTGTGTATGTGTGCCTACACACACAAGTAAGACCAACCCGCCATCTTGGTATAAACATACTATACCTCTACAGCTGGCGAGTAGAAAGGCATAGCAGCATTGCCCGCTATTTGCCGTGCTCTGCTATATGCAGCACTGAGCCATCCTTCACAGCGCTCCGCAACAGATAGAAGGGCCTTCGAATGTTCCAGAAGGTCCTCCTGGAAAGATTTATAACAGTTGGACATGGAGGAATAGCTGATTTAATATCTGTTTCATTAAATTTTCAAGTCTGTGTATTAAGCAAGCTGTATTTTATATTTCAACAAATCTTTATACGTATATACATAATGCCTCTGTCAGTGCGTATGTGGCTTAAGGCGACACCGCGAAAAAATGCACCTTCTTTCATCGAACAGTATAGGAGTATGAAACGACTAACGAAACTGGAATTTTGATATAGGTAAATTCATGTCTTTATCTTGAATTTGCTTGTTCAAAAACACGATTGTAAGATTTAGACTCGATCATAATTATTTGCGGAAACACCTCTAAAAATCACTGTAGTTGAAATTACAACGAAATTCCTTAATCTATATGCTTGGGAACCACTCAAATACATTCATAACATAAATATTAGTAATTTACTTGCTCATTATTTTGATTACTAAAATCAATAATTTTTTAAAAATATTTTAAGATTCTAAGCGGTCTTAATCGTCGCGGGCGTTACGCAATTTTAGAACTTATGACGGCGTTTTTGAAGTTTTTCTACAAATTATGTTTCACTCGGGTCAATCCGGCGATAGCCCGCTTCAACGATTTTCGATGTGTCGCCTTAACTACGAAACGGATGGACCGATTTTGATGAAATTTTGTGTGTGTTATAAAGTTGATTCGAGAATGATTTAGAGTCATAATTAAACCCGTTAGATGGCACTATTGTCACGATCCCGAAATCACCCATGCAAAATCGGAGTGGATTGGTAATTGATACGTGGTAGAGCGACGGCCACGCTGCAGCAATATTATGGTTGCAGCCCGAATGGGTCGGCTCGACCGAGGTAGGACCACGCTCTCACTACCAGCGTGAAATAACAACTTAACGCTGTTGTGTTTCGTTTGGTGAGTGTAGAGAACCGGATACCCTTTGTACTGGATACGAGACATTCCATCTTAGTCCTCAGGGGTGACAACGAATTTAGGATAATTGAGGATAAATGTAGATGTCTATGGGCCACAGCATCCGCTTACCATCAGGTGGACTGGGTGCTCGTTTGTCACCCTAATTCTATAAAATAATTATATAAAATGCAAAATAAGAAATATAAAATAATATAATAATACATCTAATATATAAAAATAAATTTTTGTTTGTTCGTATTTTATGCGCTTCTACACCGTTCATCAGATTGCGGTAAAACTTTGTAAACTTATTGCTTGCACTTGCGCGAAGGTTATAGGCACAGTACAATTAACTAACAGTAGGTGGCGCGCGTGAGTACATCACTTACCTTCGATTTGCCGACGATATAGTAATTATGGCAGAATCGCTGGAGGACCTAAGTACTAAGTACTTGCTCAATGACCTCAATATTGTATCCCAACGGATAGGTCTTAAGATGAACATCGACAAAACAGAAGTCATGTGTAACGCCCATATCACACCTAGGCCGGTAGTTGTTGGGAGTACTAGGCCGGTAGTTGTTGGGAGTACTAAGCTCGTAGTTGTTGACGAGTATGTTTACCTGGGACAAATAGTCCGACTAGGTAAGTCCAACTTCGACCGAGAGGTCAATCGCCGGATTCAACTCGGTTGGGCAGCGTTCGGAAAATTACGGCACATCTTCTCGACAGGTATACCTTAAAACTTGAAAACCAGATTGTACAACCAGTGGGTGTTGCCAGTGACGACCTATGAATCTGAGGCTCTACCACGTATAAAAAAACATTGATGAACATGAAATCACACAAAATCCACAACTAACAGCAACATTTTAAAATTATTTGACGACTACCTCTACTCCGTGATGTGTCTGTAAGGATGATGGTGAATGATCATTACCTGCTTGAGCTGCTGCTCATTTAAGTTGGCGAGGAATAGCTGAGTCTGGATCTCCGTATACTTTGCCATCAGTTCTCTAAGTGGCGCGTACACTGTTTTACCCAGCTCCCTCATTAAGGCGGGAGAAAGAGTTTCTGTTGAAAAAATAAAAAAAATATCAATCGGTACTTGCTCATTGAACTTCATTGGCATTTTAAGTCCACTGCTGGATATGGGTTTCAAAGTACAGCTGGCGTGCATCACGCTGGACAGGTGAGTAATTTTTTTAACATTGATATATTTTTATAAAGTGTGAAAGCCTATTTTTCCCGTCTGATATTTACTTTACTAATCTAAAAATTGACTTTTTGGTTACTATTACAGCCAATTACAATTTAAAATTTAAAAATTTTGTACCTCAAAAACTATTGGTCTGACCTTGATCAAATTCATATGGTACCACACGAGAAGTACCAGCTTTCAAATAAAAAAATAATCGTCGAAATCGGTTCACCCAGTAAAAAGTTATGAGGTAACACACATAACAAAAACATACAGTCGAATTGAGTACCGGCTCCTTTTTGGAAGTCGACAGAAAAGCAATAATGATGAACTAGTGGTGCAGTCCTCTTCCGTAGATGGCGACATAGGGGGTAAATATGGCATATTTGCCGTAGTTTTGGGCAAAAAAATTATAATTCAAAATGGCGGCCAATTTTTACCAGGTTTTTTTATGGAATAGGGGGCAAACGAGCATGCGGCTCACCTGATGGTAAGTGACTACCGCCGCCCATGAACAACCGCAACACCAGGGGAATTGCAGATGCGTTGCCGACATTTTAGAAAGGTGTAAGCTCTTTTCTTGAAGGTTCCTAAGTCGTATCAGTCCGGAAAATTCGCTGGTGGTAATTGATTCCACAAGGAAGTCGTGCGAGGGAGAAAACTTCTTCTAAATCGCACAGTTGTGGAGCGCCAATCATCCAGATCCAGATGGATGGATATGGATGGTAACGCGAGTTTTGTCGCTATGTGCGATGGTGAAATTGAGCGGCTGGAATTAGTCCGAACAATTCCTCAGAGCACTCTTCGTGATAGATGCGATAAAATACGCAAAGAGATGCAACATCTCTACGCAGTGCCAGTGTATCGAGCCGATCAGAAAGAACTCGGTCGTCGACGATTCGAACCGCTCTGCGCTGGATGCGGTCAAGTGGAAGGAGCTGGCACTGGGGTGCCCCGGCCCAGAGATGAGAACAGTATTCCATGTGGGGCCGAACTTGCGCTTTGTAAAGTTGCAAGCGATGTGCCGGCTTGAAATACTGTCTCGCTCTGCTGAGCACGCCAAGCTTTTTAGAGGCCAATTTGGCCTTCCCTTCCAAGTGACCACGAAACTGCTCTATACTACTAATCGATATGTCGACGCCAAGGATTCTGATACTGGCTGAGGCAGCAAGGGGAGTGCCTTGAAACTGAGGAGATACGACAAAGGGGTTCTTTTTAGCGGTCTTCTGGGGATTCAACTGGACTAGATTTAGTCGGCCCCAATCCAAGACTTTGTTAAGCAAAGACTCGACTTCAGACACAAGTTTGTCCCGGTACTCGGCGACGTTTTCCCGAGAAATATTGGCACGGCCGGTATATAAGGCATCACCAGTGCTGTCGTCTGCATAGCAATGAATGCTACCAGTTAGCAACATATCATTGATATGCAGGAGAAACAACGTTGGTGATAGCACGCAGCCTTGTGGAACACCAGCGTTGATAGGCTTGAAATCAGAGCATGCACCGTTTACTACGACCAGCAAGGAAACTGGTGATCCATTTGCACAATTTCTCGGGAAGCTCATAGGAAGGAAGCTTCGAAAGAAGCGCTTTGTGCCAAACCCGATCAAAGGCCTTCGCTACGTCCAAACTTACGGCCAATGCCTCCCCCTTGGACTCTACTGCCTCCGACTATTTATGAGTTTAGTAGACTAGAAGATCACCAGCTGATCGACCCCGACGAAAACCGTACTGGCGGCATTGAACTATTATGTACTAAAGTACTAGAACAGACACGTACAACAAAAACCGCGCGCCAGTGGAAGGATTCGTTGTCATAGAGCAGCCTGTGGCGGACAGAAGTGACAAATGGTGATTATGTGTAAATAATATACCTACTTTATATTGTAAATTGTTATTATTAAGTAAATTTAAGTATATGGTAAATAAAACTACACAAATAATTCAAATTATTGTTATATACTACTATATTTATTTTTTATAGCGGGAATCAGATGAAATCTATGATTTAATGTAGAAGGTTAATCAAAAGAATAATCAAGTAAACAAATGAATACATCTTTCTCAACGAAACATTGTAATGTTTTAGTTGTTTCTTCATTCCGATTATTTTGTACAAATTTAATCCACGCTTTTCTTTTCTCATGTCCCGGCCGTAGAAACCTTCAAAAACAAGATTTTATTTAAAAAAAAAAGTTACTATTTTATCTATTCTACACAATATTCTTTCCATTCTTAATATTCTTCACGTACTATATGGTACATAGATAAAATTATTTTACGAAGTAAAATAGTTAATCATAAATTGTTTCTCTTCGTAAACTATGCATGTAATAAGTTCTATTTTTTTTTGTATTATTGTACTATTGTTTGTACTATTGAAATCTTTGAATAAACTGATAATGATAACTGAACAACAAAATAAAAGTAGGTACAAATGTTAGCGTATCTGCGTCTTCTATTGTCATTACTCTATAATTTGTACTGCAAAATGGCGTCCACGGCAACTCGCTTCTCCTGGGCGTTGTTACATTGCGAAAAATATTCATCAAAAAGTTTTAAGCGTATTTATGTCTACTTATCTATGAAATGTTAAACCATCACTTTTTTTTTGATGTTCTCAAGTGTTTAGAAATGTCTTTAAGTACACAACCAGGCATTTTTACGATAGTACAAAACACGACTCGTTGCGACGGGCGTTGGATACTCACTGGAAAGTTGCGGTACGGTGTACCGCAAGTCGTTGCGCAAAGTCATGCTTTGCGGTGTCCTCTATAGTACGTTAGTACATAATATCTCAATGACTGGCGGTCACTAATCAGCTAGTGATCCTCAAGGTACCTCATGAGCTGGCAGTTTATAATGGCTTCCATTATTTTGGAGAACAAGGTGATGGCGATAGACCTGTAGTTGGACGGGTCTGAGCGGTCGCCTTTTTTAGGGATCGGGTGGACCAAAGCTCTCTTTCATGAATTCGGGACTACGCCTTGGGAGTAGGAGTACCGGAAAAGACGCGTTAAAACCGGTGCCAACTCAGGAGCACAAGTCTTCAGCACTCCATCGGTTTGAAGATCTATGCTAAATTTAAAGTATTTCTATCGAGAAGTTATTTTAAAATTAATTGCAATTTTTTTTCGAAAAGACAAACTAACGGGCAGAAAAACAACGAGTTTATGTTGCATTGTCATACAGCTCTGAGCTATAATTAAAGTTTCAAGACTAGCTCGTCAGGGAGTTAGTTTCAAATCGATTGCAAAATTTATATCCAGAAGACAAACAAACAGTCAGACAAATAGCGAGTTTGTATTGTATTATCATCCAGCTCTGAGAGATAATTAAACTTTCAAGTATCTATAGTATGTGCCAAATCGATTGAGAAAAACGGACAATGACCTTTCGGTCGTTTAACCAGGGGTTACAAACCTTCAATATATAGGCACATTTTATATGTAGTACTTTCTTTATTTATAATGATTTTTTTATAATGATTGATATAATATATATTTATTAACTATTATTAAAAAGTTATGTGAAAGATCGCTGTAGAAGAAAAATCATCTATTGTTATAAAGTACTTTATTCATTTAACAACAAAAAACATTAATTTATAACACATATAAAGATTCGAGTGATAACGACACCGAATAAGTACGTACTTATGCAAAAGATAAAACTTTATTTTTAATATTATATAAGAACTTTATTTTTATTCGGTGCAATCATCACTCGTATCTTCACTTGATGAACTATCTGTAACATTAATTATAAAGCGATCTGCAGTTTGGTCAATTCTATCATCCATGCCACGCATTTTTTGTTCAACCTTAAGGACATGCTGAACACAGTTTTTCCATTTATCTGGCGTGATTTGAGTTAAACCATCTTTAAGTAAATTTTTAACATCTTTTAACTTGAAAGTTGTATTTTTTCGTGCAACGTACCCTTTCACATCTGCCCACACAAGTTCAATGGGGTTAAGCTCACAGTGATAAGGAGGTAACCTTACCACTGTGATGCTTTTTTCTTTTGCCATCTCGTCGGTGACGTAACTTCGATAGTTATCTTTAACTGCCTTTATTTTTTCCATTAAGTGGGTCTTTGTGTCCGAGGGCACGTATGCGATCTGTTTAGATTCTAGCCATTCCTGCATATTTTGTTTCCGCCAAGACATTGTTGGGGTTTTTTCTAAACGTCTGGAGTGGTAACTAGCGTTATCCATAACTATGACATCGCCGCTTTGCAGTTTTTCTATTACTTTTCTAAACCAGTCCTCGAAATGGAGAGCGTCCATACTCTCATGGTAGTCACCAGTAGATGATGATTCAAATACCCAATCACATCCCTCCAAAAAGCCATTTTCATTGCCAACGTGTACAACTATTAATCGCTTTCCTTTACCCGAAGGGGCTTTCGCGCCAGTAGAGTAGCCTTCTAACCGTGATTGACGAGAAGATTCAATTGTGGTGTCTTCCCATACCTTTCCCATAGTATGACCTGCGTTAATCCATGTTTCGTCAAGGTAAAAAATGTTACGTCCCTCGTTTCTTAATATTTGTATTTCTCTCAAATATCTGGTACGCCACAGAACTATCTCTGGGCGATCTATTAGACCACTTTTTCTGTTTCTCTTTATATATTTGAATTTTAAATGGCGCAACACACGTCGCAGGGAAGTTTTGCTCAAGTTTGGCAACTGGTCATCTTGATTTATACTGAGCAAAATTTTGTCTAAAGTCGGTAATTCTCCTGCAAGAAAGAACTGATGCACTTTCGCTCTTATAGCCGATTTATCAAAATCGTCCAACTTGTCAATTACAGACTTTTTTCTTTTATTAATTATTCCCTTTTCTGGTATTTTATGGGAATCTCTATACACGCTTAATACGCGATATATAGTGCTCTTGCTGACTCCTGAGATCTCCGAAACCTTTTCTACCATATTAACGTTTGAAGGATACACGTCTTCGGGCCAGGTGTTTTTGACATATTTGTATACATTAATGATAATCTCTTGTTCCCCGACCGACAAAGTGGTAGGTTTTCTCTTTTTTACTGGTGACGTTAAAGGTGCTCCAGAAGATGGGCCTGTAAATAAATGACAAAAATATACTACCATAGTACTACATCACATAAATACATATTGTTTTAGAAAATAAATACCACATGGTCACATAAAAAGAGCGCTTTAAGAAATAGAAAGGCTACGTCGTCGCATTTGTACCTATTTGTACGTACCTGCTACGTTTATTATGGGTCGGCGACGTCTCTTTCCACTTGATGTTGAAGGACCGGGTCCTTCACCAAATTCTCCTGAACTCATGTCGATTTAGTAACGACCGTCACAGTAAAACTAATATAACAGATTCAAAAAACAAAAACTTAACGATATAACAAATTTAACAGTAAAAACTCAACTAAAACAATGCAATGAATGCTATGAATTACCCGAGACGTACACACGCAAGCGCTATCCGAACACGAATGAAAACAAAATGGCGGACCGGCCCAAAAAAGGTGACGCATCTCTGGCTGCCATTGTCACGTTTCTTTTAGAACGAACTGACGTAACGCGCGTTTTGTTTATTTTAAAGGGATGAATTTGCAAAAGCTCAATATGGTGATTATATTGCTTCAAATATTTTTTTAATATGAAACTGTTATTAAATGAATTGCTGCGTTACTTACCATAAATTGAAATATAAAATATAACACATTTTTCGCGATGTACCGTAAGATTTTACTATGTTTATAGGAACCACAGACAATATTATTTAAGAAACAAAAAAACAAAACATATGTGCTGACCTAGAAGTGGGAATAATATCAATATTTAAATATTGTTATCACATCTAAATTGAGATTTTGTAAGTTACGCCTTTTGACACTCGGCTCATATCTGAGGTCATTGTCCGTTTTTCTCAATCGATATGGCACATACTATAGTTCACTTCCCGAGTTTCATGTCCCGTACAGTATTTATTTTATTTATTTATTTAAGCTTTTATTCACAAAAGAATTAATATTAATGCATTCTCTCCCAGTCAACCATTAGGCTAAGCAGAGATAAACATATGGGAGGTAGTGCAGCAAAAGTAAACTAATAATGAGAAAAAAAGGTAACGAAGTTCGAATAAACCAGAATATATATATACAGAAGATATTCTATACATATATCATAAAATGTAAATATATTAGTATAGTTTTAAATTAATTTCAAAAGTTGTATAGAACATACAAACAGAAAAGAACGCGAGTTAACAAAAACTTGGTACCAGAAATTTGAATAGAGTGAACAAGCTGTGCACATTTTTCAAACCGAAATATACCGGTTCACTACAACAAAACACAATACAATAGGACTCCCCACAGATAGCCTCAGAAGGCGAATTTTGCTATAGTTGCGGAAAATATTTGTGTAATGCGGGTTGGCCACTGCATTTTTGGAACGAAGTTCCTTATCGCACGGTTGGAATTTAGCGAATGGGGGCTAGGCAAGAAAAAGTATAAGATTTTTTTCGTCACGACCCCTTTTCTATAGTGCGAGCGAGAGAATAATATCCATGTCCCTCGCACTTTTTCTTATCTTGCCATGAAAGAAATATTATTTTACATGAAGCTTCACTTTAATAGAAGCTAGTAATTCATTTATTTGTATTTCTTAATCAATAATAATATACTACGATAGGAACTTCGTTCCAACCGAGTGTTCCACGACACTCACGCATGTTTTTTTTAAATTGTTTTAAGTTATTAGTATCGGTTGAAAATAGCAAGTGTGTAAATACCTTTATTTGGTCTCGGCGTGTCTATGACAGCCCTTATGCAGGAAATGAGCTCATCTATATCGCCCTTTAATCCCGTGAGTAGTGCCATCCCTTCCTCGGGAGTCTGACACAACTTGAAGTTCGCTAACGCTATCTGCAACAATATTTAGAACGATTTATCTAAAATTTATTTTTAATCTATGTATACAGGATTATTTTTCAAAGAGTAGCCAAATTTTAATCTTAAGTTCATATATACAAATGATATACCGTTATTGCAGTTTTTGAAAGTACCAGTAAATAAGACTTCTATTTTTATTTGAAATTATCCCAAATTGAATGTGATTTACAGGCAACGTTTTTGCCTACCGAACGACCCTAACGAATGTGTGCGTGGGCAATAACATCAGTTAAAATTAATGCATTACCACGCATTTTGAATTTAAAGGAAAAAAGGACAGCATTATTGAGATTTTTTAAATTAATTTTCCCTCACCATTTGCCTATATTACTTATTCTGAACCTTCTCTGCTAATTTGGCTGGTTATTGCAAGATAACCCTGTATAAAATATTTGATTAAATTCTTGGATTTTAATTAGAACTTAGTTTTGATGCTTATATTTTAATTTATGCCCTTTAAACGATGATTATGTTACTATATATCTATTAATGAGAACCTATTATGGGCTTCTTGTAATTAAACATTTTGTTTCCTTCGAGAAAGATATTTCGAGGTCGCTCAGCCGTTGATTTTCTAGTTTCCCTGGCTCATAGATGGGAGGAGATGATAGAGTCCAAGGGGGCTCCTCTATCAGGTTAATAGCGAACTCCTTCGATAAGGTTTAGCACAAAGCGCTTCTTTTAAAGCCTCCTTCCTGTGGACTTCTCGACAAATTAATTGTGCAATTGTACCACCAGTTTCCTTGCAGATCAAAGCATGTCGTAGTAGACGAGTACATGCTCCGACCACAAACCTATTATAGATGTTGATAGATGAACAAACTCGTGTCTAAAGTCGAGTCTTTGTTAAACAAAGTCTCGGATTGGGGACGCCTCATTGAGTTATATGTACTATGTACTAGAGACGCTATTCCAAACAAAAATTTTGCGCTACTCTATGTCTTCGCGCATGCACGGGAGATAGTAGTCGCATATGCGCGAAGAATTAAATTTAGTATAAAATAAGATATTAAAATAAAATAAATTTAAGAAATTAATATAAAATAACCTCATTTTAATCTAAACAAACATATTTCTAAATAAAAAGTAATAATAATTATCTTATGGAATTCACAAATCTTCAATTTACGCTATATTTAGTTTAGTGTACGGATTTCAGTACAGTTCAGTTGAACATAGTCAATGTTCGGAATGCGAAATCTAGTACATATATATCGATGGGACGCCTAAATCTAATTCAGTTTGACCCTCAAAAGAACCCCTTTGTCGTATCACTTCAATAGAGCACCCTGCTGCCACAGCCAGCATCAGTATCCTCGGCATTGAAATATCGAATGACGTACAAATCCGCAGTCACAATAAACAATAAATTTTCCATCGCATTTACCCTGGGGAGTGCTCAGATGAATGTTCGGTTAATTAAAAAATCATGATACCATCCACACCATCTGGATTATTGGCGGTCAACCACTGTAAGATTTACTAGGAGTTTTCTTTCTCGCACGACTTCTTTTGGAATCGTTTACCAACGGTTTTAACGAAGCGATACGACTTAGAGACCGTCAAGAAACGAGTTTACTCTTTTTTTTTTAAACCGGCAAGCATCTGCAACTTCTCTGGTGTTACAGTTGTTCATAGGCGACGGTAGACACTTACCATCAGATGAGTCGCATGCTTGTTTTCCCTACTACTATAAACAAAAACTAAATAGGAATGCTTTTTGGAACATGGAAAAAAATCGGATAAGTTAACACAAATATCTGCTTACATACCTTAGTTGGTGATGGCTCCAAAGAGAGCAGCACGTCTGTATACAATCTGACAAGCTCCGCGAGTGGCGTCTCCGATTTTAGCACCGTGGTTAACCATTCAACCTGCCGATTGAAGAAATAAAGAAGCAGACTTACTGACTGCAGCTAAATTAACTGTACAGTTGTAGTACGAATGGGTCGGCTCAAACGGGAAAGGACCATGATCTGTCAGAATACTAGCGTAAAATAGCAGTTTAATGCTGCTGTGTTTCGTATGGTGAGTGTAAGGAACCAAAGACCTCTTTATTGGAACAGAGCCATTCCATCTTAATCCTCACGACTGACAACGCATCTGTATTTTAAATCGCAAACGAGTAGATGTCTATGGGCCACAGCAGCCACTTACGATCAGGTGGACTGTGTGCTTGCTTGTGCTAAAATTGTAAACAACGAAAAAAGAACGATCAAATGACAAAAATTAATCAATTTAAGAAAAAAAAGAACAATTTTAAATTGCTTTGACATGTGTGTGTGTGTGTGTGTGTGTGTGCGCGCGCGCGTGTGTCTCGGCTCTCGGCGTTCACCTGGCGCTGTGCGTCGGCGCGCAGTGCGGCGGTGAGGTCGCGCGGCGCGGGCGCGGCGGCGCGCCTCCAGGCGGCGGCGTGCCGCGCGGCGGTCGCGCGCCGCCAGCAGCGCGCAGCGGACGTGACGCGCGACATGCCGCGGAACAGCGACACGTACGCGCTCGTGCGCTCTAACATCGAATTAAAAAAAAAGTTTAATTCTTAATAATAGTTAGAAAACTAAAAAAAAAACAATAATCTCCGCATATTCTAAAGTCGAAATTAACAGTTTGCTTTTACTTTTAATTAAAAGTTAAATTTCTACCCATATGAACAAACTAAAGAATATCACAAATTCAAGGTAACAAATGAAATGACGTCTTAATAAAAACTCTTGGCGAAATAGTCAAACGCTACTCAATTTTAAGATGTCATTAAATCTCGCGGTGTCACAGTCACTTTAACTTAAAATGAGACAGCATGAGACTTAAGGGCATCTTAAAATTGAGTAGGTAGCGTTTGAGTATTCGGGCATCTACGAGTATCTTCTATTTTTCGATAACACCCCTGAAATATAACCTATTAAATAAAAAATAATCTTAAAATCAGATTGCAATAATTAGCGAACACATCGTGTAGCATATGTACATAAAAAAAATATGTGTGCAGTTCACACACGGTAGAAGTGAAACCCTCAGAAAAGGAGACCGAGATAATAGGAAACACTGTATACAGTATACTATATTCTATCTTCTCTCGTAGGCTAAATCCTATAGATGTATATGTTTGTCTCTTTAAATGTCGTTTTTTTGTTTCATCGGGTATCAAATCACAACGATTCTGTTGCCGCGGCCACAGACATCGCGATAGCGCGAATATTCGCGTTTTCGCAATGTACGTGGCGGTTCCTTCGTGAATACTTCGTCACTTCACGCGAAGTCGCAAACACATCGCTTCACTGTTGGTAAATTCTCGCAATTCAAAGGGTTGAATCGCGATGGACTTCGCGTGCGGCCACACTTCAGTCTGCCGACAGACATCGTGCGTAGCGGATGTGAAAAATAAATCTGAGTTTGCGACGTATTTCTGACATAGATTGGTGTAATGAAAATATTTTAGAATTTTATAGTAATTACGAGTCTGAGCCGATATTATTTATGTATTTTTTTCTTATTTTTTAAAAACTGAAACAATAATAAAAAAATAATTATGCGCTACCATATAATAAAGAGTGACCGTGGCATTCATTTTGTGTTTAGCGCGATAAACTTTACAACGGGCGGTGTGGCCAGACACCTTCGCGGTAAGCCAAAGGCGAAGTTTTATCGCAATAAGTAATTCTATCGCGATATGTGTGGCCGAAGCATAAAGAAGTTTTAACTTAAAATAAAAAGAACACACCTAGTCGAATTGAGAAACAGTGAAACAGTGAAACAGCACGCATTGGTGCTACTAGTGGAAATAGTACTATAACTGGGGATGCATCCGATGCTGATACCATTATTAACAGACTAGACACAGAATAAATAAAACGAGGCATTCCATCTTAGTCCTCCACGGTGACAATGCACCTGCATTTTGATTCGTAGTCGAGGATAAATGTAAATGTCTATAGGCCATAGCATCCACTTACCATCAGGTGAACTAATTACTCGTTTGTCACCCTTATTAAGTGGCGAAGCTTGCGAAGTCACTTATTGATTTCACGATGTCTGTCCGTCTGTCCGTCTGTCCCGCGATTATCTCGAGAACGGTTTCGAATTTTCAAATTCTGTTTTCAGCAATCGATTACTGATCACCCAGGCATCTGAACCTCCTATTTTGAATTTTTTTTCCGTTAGAAACCGCTACAAAGCTGATTGCTTCGCCACTTTGCTATGCTGTTAGCTTGCTAGGTTTATTCTATTAAGCAAGATGTATTTAACTTAAACTTCAAGTGTACATAAATATATAATAAAATACAGACATCTAACGAACCAAATATTAAAAAAAAAACAGACTCACAAAGAGAAAAGAAAGACTATCAAAAAAGGAACATTTGTAATCACACAAAATTCACAGGTCGTTCAGTAGATCTGACAGTGTTTTTGTTGACAACATTTACAAATTCTTTGGCGACAGACAGATTGTGTTGACGATAGCGGTATGAACGTAAAAAAATAATGTTTTATTTATTTAACATAATGTAAGTATTTGTAACACTCGTCACTATACATATATAAAAAACAATTGCTGTCCGTTTGTCTCAATTCTTTTGGGTGTTTAAGTGAATGCCTAGATAGTTTAGATTCACATTTGGACCCGGTAGGTGGCGCTGTTGTCGAGATCCAGTAATCACCCGCGCGGAGCCGGGGCGGATCGTTAATCAAACATAAATTTTAGTTATTGCACTCCTTCTCCATATAAACTTTAACTCTGCCAAATCTCACACTCCTCAAATGCTCAAAAAGGGTTACAAAGTTATCTCTTTACTCATTAATATACAACATGTAACAAAAACCCTCTGGTTCCCGTTAAGTACGTTATCAGAATCATTATTCAAACCTATAGAAATAACTTTTTTTTTAAAACTCGAACAATATTTTTTTTATTTTATTTAAAAAAAATTGTATGCAAATGGTATGTGGTTTAATTATCTCTGCATTGTCTGGGGAGTAAGAGGATTGTCAAAGACCCCGCCTTACTTAGCTTTAGCATCGGCTAGTGTCAGTAAGAGTTGATAAAACCACATAAAATTAAAAAAAATATTATTAAATAAAATATTTTTTTTTAAAAAAATAAAAAAATATATGGTTGAGTTTTAAAAAAAATGATATTTCTATAGGTTTGAATACTGATCCTGATAACGTACTTAACGGGAACTACAGGGATTTTGTTACATGTTGTATAGATTAGTAACTTTTGAAAATTACTGATAACATACAAAAGACCATACAATTAAATAGAAACTCACCAGCATCCATTTGTGTAAGGGCGTCTATGAGTGGTGGGCTAATTGCCGCTTCTAGGCGGTTGTATAGAGTTTCCAGTTGAATTTTTTTGTGGTCGTAGTCTGGAGCATCACTTAATACCTGGAGAAAAAAGTAAAAACAATATGGACGCCATTTTTTTATAGAAGTAAGAGTGACAAATGAGCACACAGCCTGTTAGTATGCTATACTGTGGTCCGTAGACCTCTAATAAATCTTGGGAAAGAGTTTTACGGAGATTAAAAAAATAGAGCCGTGGCACAGAATAAATAATATTACTACGTACAGAAGTTACACTCCTTTGATGTTGACTGCTTGCCGACGTTTTAATGGCGTACATAATTATTATTTATTAGATAAATCATGCACGCAAGCTAAATTAAACCTTATAGCTGAGCGCAAGTCTCCGTATAGCCTTGCGTCTTTTTCCTTTAATCTCTAAACTAACGGTTATTAAATTAAAGAGTGAAAAAAACTCTAAATGTAACGTATAATTTTAAATCAATTCTGGGAACGAAAAAATTAAAAAAGGTAAAAGAAAACATCACAAAGGAAACATGCATACTGAGAAATAAAAAAAAAACATGCGTGAGTGTATCTCACCCGCACTATAGAAAGGGGTTGTGACGGAAAAATCTTAAACTTTTTCTCGCCTAGCCCCCATCCGTCAAATTCCTACCGTGCGATAAGGAACTTCGTTCAAATAATGTATAGAATAATTAAAACTTCAACTTCAGAAAGTGACATTATTTTATTGTTATAATTTATTCTTAGAAGTCGGCTTAACTTTTTATTTAAAAAAAAAACCCTTTTGAGTGGACTGAGGAAAATCATCTCAATGTCGTCTAAATAACTACATTAAAAACATCATAACCTATTTTGCCACCCTTAGGCTCCATTTTAATTGCGGCGGAACGGAACGGAATGGAAGCGTCGATATCGCCTTGTCGCGCGGGAAAGCGCGCGAATGCACCATTGAGTTATTTAGTCTAGATCTTTTATTTGACAAGAATGGTTGATTGGATATTATTTTCATATTTGCTTATATGAAGGGATTGTCGGAGATACATACCCATGGTTATACATACATTTACATATATTTTAACAGTGGTAGAGCCAGGCGGCAGCTTTTGCTGTCGCATGGATGGGCCGGCTCGAACCGGGGTGGTACCACGACTTCACAGAATACCAGCGTGAAGTAGAGGTTTACCTCTGCGTTTCGCTTGGTGAGCGCAGGTGGCCGGAGTCCCTTTTTACTGGAAATGAGGCATTCCATCCTAGTCCTTACGGGTGAAAACGCATCTGCATTTTGATCTGTAACAGAGGATAGATGTAGATGTCTATGGGCCGCAGCAACCACTTACCATCAGGTGGACTGTGTGCTCGTTTTCACCCTTATCCTATAAAAAAAATATATGTATATATGGCGTGGTCACTTGACCGACTGCTACATAGTACTGTTGCACAATATATAGTCCTATACTAGGGACTTATGATAGTAAGGTCTATGGAACAAAATAATTAATATATAAGGTACATATATATTATGATAGCAGAGTTATGACTTGAAGTCCCATATATCAAAGACATATAATAAATAGTAAGGTCTATGAAATAAAGTAATTTGGAAGGTCTCAAATATGTAAAAGCATTATATTGAAAGAAATGGGACTGGAAAAGGATTATTATAGTGAGGTGTAGATTGCTTCACAGCGTCCGAGACCGAGGTAAACTTGGACTCGTTAACCGATGTGTCCTAGACATAACATCTAAGTGCCGGTGGTAAGCGGGTTTGTTGTAGCAATATGACTTGCCCGTGGACATCGCACACCCTTACCGTTTGTAGGCGGTGTCTTAGCGCATAGCGTTATGATACGTCGGCTATCTTTCGGATTAGGGTGAGTGTGTTTGGCAGTACTTATAAGTGCAGCAAGCATATTCAGCTCCAAGTCTTAGTGCTTAGTTTTGGCTACTATGATACTTTGGTGGTATTTTTAGTCAACAACAGTACCGATTTTGTTACCAAAGTTGATAGGGATCATGTGGGTGTGTTGTGAGGGTGTGCCATCCGTATGATAGTTGCATTGATGCTTACTGCTACTTGCGGTATTGAGTCTTGTGATGGATCTGCGGGTGTGTTGCGCCTGATTCGACGCACCTTGTGGTTCTGGTCGATGAAGGTATGCGGGTGGTGATGTCAGCTGGGATTGTATGGGGGATGATGGAAGCCCGAAGATAGTCGTATTGATGCTTGTTGCATTCTGCAGCATTGCGTCTCTGCGATGGTTGTTTGGTGGATCACTATTCTCAATGGCGCTCTCTGCGTCTTGGTTTGACTCACAACTTAAGTAGCTTTGCCCAAGTCGGGTCCCTTCATTAAGGGGCTGCAGACTGTCTGACCTCCATGATGTTTTATATAACAATATAATAATATATCTCTATAAACTTCCCACCTTTGAACGATAGAAGGCAATTTGTAGGTAGGTGAGAAACATGATCGACACAAACCCTTTCCGATGACGAATTACTGCCTATTGGCTATATCTGCCTTTGTATTGGTTGGTAGGGCAAATGTGTCGACCTCATGCGGGTGGTAGCAGAAGGGAGAATCTGAGGAGGCTCTCAAGGTTGCGGCCGAAAACCGCGCAACTTGGGACCCCATTCCCTTGAGGTGAGCGGTAGACTTAGGACACGCTCTGCGACTAATTAGCCGTGTTGATCATGCAATTGGTGGTGATGCCTTATACTTACATCACGTCTGGAGGAACGGCGGTCTGGCAGGTGGTGGCGCTCACGGAGGGCTTTTTATGGCCATTGTGCCTATTGTTGCCTAATCCGTGTGACGTACTGTGGCTGGATTTGATCGTATTTTATATGGCGTTTACACGCATTGACATGCGCGACTTCAGTCAATGTTTGCACTTACGCACTACTAAGGGGCGAAGCCCTCTTTTACTAGTACGCCCCTTACTTTTCTGTGGACTACGGTCCAGTTCCCAACTTTACGTTCCTTCGGGGGGAGCGCGTTGGTTGGTTGGCGCTCACCGCAACGGCGTGTGTGTCTCTGTGTGTGCCTCCGAGCCGTGTTCCTCCCCCGAGCGAAGCCCTTGTATCTGGTATTTGATATAAATATTGTGAGCCTTTTTCAAGCGGTAAGTGATTAATTAAGAAGGAATTGACTGATGTGAACCTGATTCAAGTGGAATAGGGACGATTTAATTTTCTTAACCTTTTTTTGAGCCCTGTCTTCGTGTACGGGGTTCTTGAACTTATAAGGCACTATCAACAGTTTTCTATTGCTCTCGTGAATATTCATTATTCCAAGAGACACCTAAAAGAACTAAGTTACTATATAAACACAACGTAAATTAGGGTCCTTACTAAGACGATCACGCCATAATTTTTTTAAACGGCCTATATTTAAATCTTTAGAAAGATCAATATATGGTTAATATACGATGGCGGCACTGAAAATATCGGGAATCAAGGAAGTGACACAACATTACTATTTAAAAATGTATTTATTGCTTTTCGAAGTATTCTCCGCGAAATTTGACACATTTTTCCATACGATGGAACCAATCATTGAAGCAACCATTCCATTCGGAAGTTGGGGTCTCCAAAATGACCGTTTTGTAGGTGTCCACAGCTTCTTCAGGTGATGAAAATCTCTGTCCATGCAATTTATTCTTTATTTTAGGGAAAGTATAGAAATCATTAGGGCTTAGGTCGGGGCTGTACGGCGGATGGTCTAATAATTCTATGTTTTCTTGCTCTAAAAACTCTTTTGTTCTGCGTGCGGTGTGAGAACTCGCATTGTCGTGATGGAGGATGATGCGGCGGTTGCAGTTATATTTACGAAGTTCAGAAACGACCTGTGGCAAACAAATGCTAGCATACCATTCTGCATTAACCGTTATTTGTCCCTCAAGAGGAATATTCGTAACATGGCCGGTTTTGGAGACAAACGTGGCCACCATTTTTTTTGCAACACTCCGTGAACGAACAATTTTTGTTGGCTTTAACTAATTTTCGAACACCCAAACTCGTGACTGGTTTTTTGTTTCGGGTTCGTACGCGTATATCCAGGATTCGTCACCTGATACGACGTTGTATACAGCATTTGAGGATCCTGCGTGGAATCTTTCGAGAGTTCTGACGCACCAAGTAACGCGAGCCGCTTTTTGCTCTTCACAGAGCGAATGCGGTATCCATCGGGAAAACAAATTTTTTACACCTAATTGTTCATGCAAGATTATTTGTATTTGACTCATGCCAATGTCTAAAGTTGCCTGAATTTCGCGGTATGTCACATGTCGATCTTCCTCAATCAGCTTACGCACAGCATCAACGTTTTCTTGGGTAACTGCAGTTTTTGGACGACCTTTAAGGGGTCATCACTGAGCTAGACACGTCCACGTTGAAATACAGCAAACCAGCGATAAATTGTGGTTTTGGATGGGGCTTCATCACCAAATGCAGAAATCATCCGGTCAGCACGCTGTTTTTGTGTTAAACCACTTCGAAAGTCATAATAAATCATCGCTCTTGAATTTTTTCGAGTCAATTCCATTTTCTCAACGACTAAACAAGTTTGTCAAAACCTTGTGACAAGACCGAGAATCTTTTTTTAAATAAACAAATGGTATTCGATTTTTAAAACCAAGGAGTTTTCAATTAAAAAGATTTTAATATGACAGGAACTGTTCGAGACGGCCAAAAAGACTTTAAACGAAAAAGTGATTAAAGAATATTGATTTGTTTAAAAAGTGCAAATACGGAAAATATTGACTAAATAATGTATTAATATAGTTTTACCATGTATTTACAACTCTCAATATGTCTATATAGAAGGTCGGTTTAATGATAGTTAATATAAACAACTTTATTTTGTTTAAGAAAAACCGACCAATCACAGCGCGCCGCGCTATAGAACATTCTGGAAATTTAAATTAACTGCGTAATAGTTTTAAGCAAAAAATTAATGAGAATATTTTATATCTGAAAAGAGTTGTAAATATGATATTTAGTTAGCATATGATGTATAGATCGTTATAATAAAGAAGTATTTCGTATAATTAAGCACGATTCAAAAGTTATAGGATAATTAAAGAATTAATATGCCCATTTAGTGTAAAAGTTTAGGACATTTTACTTAATAACTTTGTTGAATGTAAATATATTAATTATCCTTTATCACGTACTAATGAAGACCAAAAATGTCTATTTAATGATGTATAGCGTGTTAAAATTAAGATTAGCATTATATAGAAAATATTGCAATTTGTGCCATTTGCATAAAGAAAAATGTTTGAAAATAAAGAGGCAAATGGGAAATGGCAAGCGGCTCACTATAGAGTATAGCCGAAGTCTACCTTATGGGGGCGAAACATTGTAATATTGTAGTAGGAAGAACTACCAGTGCCCAGCAGTAGTATCCGGTAGTAGTTGCAGTGACTAGCAGAAATATATAGTGAAAGTGTTTAGCTAGCCGAAAAAAGTGGCAACTGAAAATTCGGTGTTGCATATAGTAAAAAAGTGTTAGCTAGCGGAAAAAGGTCGTAACTGAAAATTCGGTGCGACATATAGTGAAAAAGTGTTAGCTAGCAGAAAAAGGTCACAACTGAAAATTCGGTGTGACATATAGTGAAAAGTGTTAGCTAGACGGAAAAAGTGATAACTGATATTCGCAGTTACACAAGTGTTAAATTCAACTAATTTTAGTTGATGAATAGCTGCTAGTCAATAGTGTTAAAGAACCAACTACTCCGGACAGATATTTTTATACTACAGCTCTTTTGAATTAAATATTTTAAAATAAATAGTGAACAACCTATAGTGAATAATCATAGTTGACCAACCATTTTTATATAATAGTGATAAATAAATAACAGTGTAAAATCTCGCGACAAATTAATTAGTCGATCCGCTGGCCACTCCCTTGCTATTTTAATTTACAAATCGTGCATTTTAATTTTGAACCTCAGTCCACAGTTTATCCGCAGCAACCGCAGAGACGGCAGTGAAAGACGGCAGTTGGAGGAGTCTGGAACCTACAGGTGTAGGACGTGAGCGACTCGCGGGGTATCTCCGACAACATTTACTCCGGAGAGTTACGCCCGTCCGGCACAGGAACAGTGGAAATATTCCATTCCCGATACTTTTAGTGCAGCCTATGTACTGGTCACGAAAATTTGATATATTTTTATATATCTTATAGATAGATTTTAAAGAGAAAAATAAAGTAGAGGGGGAGAGTGTTACAATATGTACACAGAGTACACTTTACTACCACCGCGCGCGCTCATTGGTCAACGCAAATAGCGCGCGCTTCACCAGCTTCCTGTTGCACTCTGCCGTCCCTTTTCACGAAAACACAGGCTGCAGGAAAGCGAGTGGGAAAATGTTACACATCAAAAACATATATACTTTTAAAAACTACTCAAAATTATATAATAAAGACAATTCATACACCGCAATAATATGAGAAACTTCCAGACACGCTTCATCTATGTAAAAAAAAACATATTAATAACTTGTATTCCAGCCCAAGTGCCGAAATAAACACACCGCATTTATATGAGCCGCAAGAATAGAGTTTTTAAGTTATTCTCAATAAATTATTAAGAATAACTTAAAAACTACCAGTCAGACCTTGATCTAATTTACATGGAACCACATGAGAAGCACGGCTTTCAAATAAAAAAAGAATAATCGAAATCGGTCCACCCAGAAAAAGTTTGAGATAGCACACATAAAAAAAAGAAAAAAAAACATAGTCTAATTGAGTACCGTCTCCTTTTTGAAGTCGGTAGATAACTCCAATCAGTATCAATTCTCATGTAAATGAATGTTATTCTTATGATGATATAGAGATGATGTGATGATATCTCAGACCACAGCATGCGAAGTCTATTAAATAAACAACTCTCCTTTAACTTAAAGCTGTAGGTAGGTAATGGATACATACATCTAGACTGGCCGTCATGGCAGCCACGTGTTCAGAAAGCTCGGCCAGCTTATCCCCACTAGAGGGTACCCCAGTTTCTAAGATGTCTTCCAGAGATGTAGCCAAGGCCGTCCACTTGTCTGCCTCGCGAAGTGCTGATGCGGCATTCTGAAAAGAAAATTATTTGCTGGTTTTCATTCTGCCCTCTACAGTCCTCCTCTTAGATTGTCTCTTTAGATTTTGCAAGAGTTGCAACACTTAGCAAGCGGGTTATCAGGAAGATGCTACTGCCCATCTTCTGTTTCAGTGTCCCTCTGTCACCTCCTGAGACAACCGCGGCATAATATGGGGTTGTGGACTCTCACTCCGCCATTACAAAGCGAGGAGCTATTTAATGAATAAGAGGCTTATGTAATGATTTCTTATATTTACGCGAACACTACACATTGAATAAAACTACTTTTACGGATTTTATCGCGTGTAATTAACTTATTTTTCTTATTTTTTTTATATTATTTTTATTAATTCCCGACGTTTGAAAAACATCCTAATTTCAATAGAGGGAGGCTGGGTACTACCACCTGCTTGGGATCCTGTAATTAATAAAACGAAGACTAAACCCAAGCATACCACTGCAAGACTTCAAGACACAGAAGTTCATTCTGCGTAGATCGGACCAAAATTAATAATTAAAAAAGCTGAATGTACTCCGGGTTAACTCTGACATCGGGACGTCAATCACCATAGTCCCCCGTGACCATGGGTGCTGGAAAGCACCCGAAACGTCGGGAATTAATAAAAATATGAAAAATAAGTTAATTAAACGCGATAGAATCCGTAAAAGTAGTTTTATTCAATAAGAGGCTTATTAATCATTTTAAAGCCAATCTTGGAAATGGACTTAGGTGGAGTCGAAATAGTGTGGAGTTGAGTTGTTGAGTGTAAGTGGACAGTATGACTAACTTTGATTTACTTCTTGAACAGAGATTGATTTTACTTCGATAGCTTTACTTTATTAAACTGACTTTACTATTAAACTGATTACTAAGCTAAGAGGACTGTATAAAATAAAGGTGGGACAAGTTAACAACAATTAATTGACTATTTCCAACAATTATGTGGCAGTCCAATTAATTACTAATTCTAACTAATAGGGGAAACACTAGAGGGAGATTTCTTGGTTCTTCTTTTCTTCAGTCTTCTTTACTGCCGCTTGGGAATCGAATGACTCCCAGCTGCTGGTTTCTGACTGATGTTTGTGCTGTTAACCTTTTGGCTTTTACTGCTTCATCGGGCTCAGGACTAAGAAAGGGGATGAATTTTTATTATTCTGCGTCGTTACTTGCGTAACGATGGCTCCTAGGACAGATTAAAGTGCACGTAAATGAGTTATCTGACGGCCGTCTAAACAGGGGGAGACGGGCCCCCGCTCTGACAGCTAACTCGTATCGTTCTATGTTCTGGGCGGTGAGAGCCGCCCAGGGACATGGGTGTACGGTGTGTACGCGGTGTGGAGGGGTGTGAGGCGCGCCCGTCTGCGGACTAGCTGCGTGCCATCCGTTGTACGAATACTCCTAACAGTGTGGCACTATGTGAGTGTATATTGTTTATGTGTGACTGGCCGGCGAAATTTCGGTCGTCGGCATCTAGCGAAACGGGGGGTTCGATTAGGACGTTACGGGGCCGCCGGAGGCTTTCCGTAACGTTCGAAGTAGGAGCGTATGTGGCTGCATTTACCACTAGCGGGTTGGGATGTGTGAATACTCAGAGATCTCACCTCTCAGACAATCTCTGTGTAAGTCGGAGTTTTGCTAGTACGGCCGAGCTCCGGTGGCTATGCGAATGAATCTATTTTGGACGACTTGGAGATCGTACAAGTGTCTATGGGCCGCGTGCGCGAAAACTACGCTTTTTTTTTATAGGATAGGGTAACAAAAGAGCACACAGTCCACCTGATGGTAAGTGGTTGCTGTGGCTCATAGACATCTACATCTATCCTCGTTTGCGAATCAAAACGCTGATGCGTTGTCATCCGTGAGGACTAAGATGGAATGCCTCATTTCCAGTAAAAGGGGTCTTCGGTTCTCTACACTCACCATACGAAACACAGCAGTGTTAAGCTGCTATTTAACGCTGGTATTCTGTTAGAGCGTGGTCCTTCCCCGGTCGAGCCGACCCATTCGTACTACAACTATACTACAGCTGCAGCATGACTCTACCACGCTTGCGTAAGACATGATAGGTCTTACGCATGCTTTGTAAAGGTGGAGCTTATCACAAAGAGCAAACTGTCCTTAAGACATAATCTTAAGGACAGTTTGCTCTTTGTGTTAACTAGCGGGTGAAGGCGGCTAGTGACGATTTTGGCACGATTGCGGGCATTGCGAATGTGTTTCGCGAATGTCACACCGTGGTCAAGGTCAAATGTGACCCCTAGATATTTGGCCGTTGATTGCCAGGGGATCTGGCGGCTGTACAGGGTGATCGTACCTAACGATTTCTTGGGATTTTTGTATTGTCGATTGAGAGTGGGTGTGGTTTGAAAGTGTATTGTAGATATAAGCGCCGAAGGCCAATTCCACGGCGGCGGCGTGGCCTGAAAATATTCTCGGCGGCGGCGGCGTCGCGGCGGCGAGGCGTAGCTGGCCATAGGCCTTAGATATTGTTTTATCAGGAAGAGATTTCTTAAAAAAAACTTAAAGAAAACCATATTGTTGGTACCAAAAACAACATTATATTTTTAATAAAGCCCTGGGGAGCCCCAGCCCAGTGATGGGAACAGTATTCCATGTGAGGCCGAACCTGCGCCTTGTAAAGTTGCAGGCTGTGGGTCGGCATGAAATACTGTCCCGCTCTGTGAGCACGCAAAGCGTTTTAGAGGCCGATTTGGCCTTCTCTTCCAAGTGATCACAAAACTTGTACGTCATTCGATATGTCGACGTCGAAGATTCCGATACTGGCTGAGGCAACAAGGGGAGTGCCTTGAAACTGAGGAGATGCTCCGATCTGCAAGAAAGCTGGAGATTCAATTGCACAATTTATCGGCAAGCCCATAGAAAGGGAGCTTCGAAAGAAGCACTTTGTGCCAAACCCGATCCGGCTTTCGCAATGTCCAAACTAACGGCCAATGCCTCCCCTTGGACTCTTACGCCTCCGCCCATCTATGAGTCAGGTAGATCAGAAGATCACCAGCTGACCGACCCCGACGACAACCGTATTGGCGGTCACTAATCAGCTAGAAATCTTCAAGATACTGCATGAGCTGACAGTTTATAATGGATTCCATTATTTTGGAGAACAAAGTGATGGCGAGGGGCATAGCTAGACGGGTCTGGGCGGTCGCCTTTTTAGCCAGCCTGCAGAATGCAATGGCGATGTTATTGTGAATGGCACCACACTTCGGACTAGACAATGATCTGAGGAGCCAAGAGGGGAGTGGACGGAGACCTGATATGTATCTGAATGAGAGGTCAGCAGAAGGTCCAACAGGGAAGGTGCATGATCTTCCACATCTGGAATACGCGTAGGCGAAATTACCAGTTATGTGACCATATGCTAAGGCAAAATCATGAACAGATCATCCCGCATGAGCGGTTAAACATGAACCGAGCCATTCGGCGTGGTGGGCGTTACAATCGCCGAAGATCACAATCTCTGCGGATGGGATCTGCTGTAGCAAGGATTCTGTAGCCATTTTGAGGTGGTCGATGAGTCGGTCTGTTTCGGCATTATCGCTATGGGACCTATAGAGGCACCCGTAGACGCGCGGATGGTCGTAGCTATCTACGTGTAGCCAAAAGATGGACAAGTCCGAACCTTCAAGACTGCATCCTCAAACAGATCTGCCTCAACAGATCTCCTCTCTGACATATACGCAAACTCCAGCCCGAGGCACAAAGGAGTGTTCCAATTTGTACCCCGGGTAGGAGAGTTACGAAGTTTCAGCCGGAGAGAACACCTGCGCCTCGGTCAGAAAGAGTAAGGCCGGCTTCGTCGTCCCGATATGGTAGTGGACGGCGTTTAGGTTCGAGTTAAGTCCCCTGATGTTGCAGAAAGTCATGTGGTTGGGGTCGCCTTGGCCTTGTAGCTCATCTTGCTCCGAGCAGTTATTGTCTTGAGCGGAATTTTGCCCCTACCCCCTCCCCCCAGAATACGTGGAGCAACCTGAGCACCCAGGAGTGGTAAGTCCCTTCTCAAGAGTGGAGTAGCTTGATTGTGGATGCTCAGCAAGGGATTCTCCATTACCAGGGGTGCTGGTACCCTCCTGGGATAGTATTACATTTAATTCCGTTACCATGTTGACCGGGAAGGTGGGGGGGGGGGGGGAGGAATGGTTCTCCTGCACTCACCAGATGAAACGCAGAAGCGGATCTTCCATTTCACGCCGGCATTTTGTGAGGTCGTGGTACCACCCCAGTTTGAGCCGGCCCATACGTGCAACAGTCGAAGTTGCTGCCATTGTTAACACCACACAACAATACACGTTCACTCGATGAAAAATTCGACTGGACTGAGGGAACCACGAGCGTGGCGAGGCGACAAGGCGAACTAATACGGTCGGGCCGCGCATGTGAGCGGGAAAGGAACGCGTCGACATGAACTCACGGCGACGGCGGCGCGCCGGCACGGCACTTATATCTAGTGTATTGCAACACTTTTTTCAGGATTTACTTCGATCCTCCATAAGCGACGTCTCTGCATCATTGCAGATGAAGCCGCAGACTAGAGAGAAGTCAGCGGGGAAAGAAAACGAGCCTTGTGGGACGGGCTTTGGTTTTGGGGCTTGGGAAGGCGGCGCTGGCCTTGAGGCGACGAATGCCGGCGGTTTCACCCAAGCATTGGATTTTTGGGCGGAGGGCGCGGGAGGACTAGCACCTTGCTCGGCCGCCCCGATGACTGACACGGGCATGGTGGCGATATGAGGCGAGGAAATGAGTACTGTGGTCGGTTTGGGTTTGGGGGCAGACAGGACGGCTTCTACCTCCGCGTTGCTTCCTTTGCGGCGCTTTGGAACACCCGCGATAATTAGCTTTGTGTCCTTAATCGCGGCAATTTACGCAGCTCGGGGTTTCTACCATCGCGTGCGTACAAGGGCGGTCAGCGATGCCGTGGTCACCTAGGCACTTGACGCACCTAGGCCTGGTGTAACAATTTTTGGCCGAGTGGCCGTACAATTGCCAGAAAGACAAGGCACAGATCTAAGAAACGTTTTTTATCTGTCTGGTGGTGCACCTCTCGGACCGGGAGATTTTGGGCTTTGAGGTCGTTTAAAATGTGCTCCGTCTCAAGCTCTTTAGGGTGACCGCGGACGACCACGCGAATGTTGCGTTGCTCTGGGAGGGCGTAAGTGTGGAAGCTTACTTGCTAGGCACGCAGGTGATTTGTTACACTGTGGAATCCCTCGGTCGAGTTTACAAACATGCGAATGCCCTGACCAGCGTTTTGCACCTTTGAGCAGTATATATTTTTAGAGTTCAACCAATTGGAAAGGTTATTCCATTTGGTTTTGTTTTGAACTATGATGGGTGGCGGCGGCTTTTTCCTACGTTTATCAGGAGACCCATTCGCTGCGGGCTTGACCGCAGGCTTAAGGGGTTAAGCGCACGTCGCGGGGCCAGGCTTTTTTGCCGGAGTGGCGGTGCGAGACGATGAGGCCGAGTTAGGCTCGGTTGACTTTTTTGGGGCTTCACGTTTGCGCTTTTTGCCCTGGACGAGGGTGAAGCCTTCGTCTTCGGGCTTGCGCGGGACACGCGAGTCGGTTTCCATGTCGGAGCCTGATTCGGCATCCGTGAAGACCGAAGAGAGGGTACGCGGGTGTGCATAGCGGAGGGCGCGGTGGACGCGGCGTCGTAAGTTGTATCTATGGACACAGTAGTTGTAGGTCCGGTGCTCGTCGACAGAGGATCCTCGATTCACACGGTCGGACGGTCGATGAGGCGCCTAACACGTTGGGGGGCGGGCCGACTAGAGGCGCAAACTCGAGTGCGAACTCGGGCGAGGGACGGGCATTGCGCTGTGCAATAAACACAGCCCAGATGTCGGGGCAGGCTCCACTAAAAAAGTCGGCTAGTTCGTCGGTTGTAAACGACGCCATCTTGTTCACTATGCTAACACAAACACAGATATGTACCAAGTTCACCCACCTGTCGGAGGGGGAGGTGTGTGCCTACGACAAACATCTATACACCAAGCGCGTTTGTACGCTAGGGTGTGGACCTAGCTGTTGCCTAATGCAACAAGCAACACAAGAATTAAAAACGATGGCCGCTTCTCAGGCGGCGGGTGTGTTTCACTCTACTTACAATTGCCGATACCAGTACCAGGAAGCTAGGAAGGAGAGTTACGCACAAAACACTCTTTGCACCACGCAAGCGTGCATTATACTTCACTGTGAGACTGCTGTCACCCGGGAGAGCTCCTTTCACCGTCCGTAACATTACCAGTCCATTACCTTTCGGTGTTCTTCAGGATACGTTTCGGAGTGTTTTTTTTTCACCAAATGACAACCTGACGCTCGATTAGTATCCACCCATTTGTTGTCGACACACCACGGGTCCGAACCAAACGGTTTGGATTAAAGTAATCTGTCGTTTCGTCCCATTACAATGTCGGATTTTCAAGGTAAGAGTGAACAGACTTTGGTTAAGCTAAGTCAGTGTGCTTAACCATATTCAGTTAAATCACAGGGATATATTTAAACACTAGCGTATAATGCAAGAAATATATAAACACAACAAACCTCCAATCGACTCTTCAATCGGTCAATTCTTTGCAAGCTCTCTATGGACTGACCAGTCTGTTGCTCAACACCCTGGACTTGTTGTTCCAGAGTAAGAAGCTTCTGTTGAAGCAAGGCGCCTTCTAACTGTAGACTGGATGCATCTTGTAAAATTTTAGGTACTGAATTTACGATCTGCAATAGAGAACATTGAATACTTCTATATAGGTAAAAATTTCATCATCTACATATTGATATGTGACGAGAAAACTTTGTATTTCTTTTTATATTTAAACTCTACACAGTCCACCTAATGGTAAGTGGTTGCTGTGGCCCATAGACATCTACATCTATCTTCGCTTGCGACTCAAAATGCAGATGCGTTGTCAGCCGTGAGGACTAAGATAGAATGCCTCTTTTCCAGTAAAATAGGTCTCCGGTTCTATACACTCACCATACGAAATACAGCAGCATTAAGCTGCTATTTTACTCTGGTATTTTGTGAAAGCGTGGTCCTTCCCCGTTCAAGCCGACCCATTCACGCTACAAATATACTACTAATATAGCTCCATGGACAGTTGCTGACTTTACCTTTATATTCATCCAGCCTTGGGCTTAGAGTAATTACACATAGAGTGATTGAATTAATTACACATAGATGAAATTCCGTTCGAAGTTGAAGCAACAACACAATGAATGTGTGCTTAAGCGGCCTGTAATTACGTTTGCCTACACGCACACAAGCAAATGAGTAATGTTTGCAAGCTAATGACATTTTCCCCAAAAAGTGGGGAAAATGTAATAGTAGACATAGACATGGAATTAATATTTTGGTTGCGTTTATAATTATTTATTAACTATTTGCAAAGAGAAAAATGTAATATTATTTATTTTTGTTAACTTATGTAATATTTAAATTATTAATATACGTAATGTATTACTTATATTATTTGTAAATATTAATTTTTATATAATACTCAATGACCTTATTTTATGATATATAGAGAAGTGGAAGAAATATAGGAGGCAAATGCCTACAGCCATTACTTCCAGTTTTTCCAATCCAGCCCCACTTCAAGATAACAAGTGAATAGTTGTCAGATAATCATTTTAGCTGTCAGATATTTTTTCATTAGTTATTCATTACTAGCTGTGGCTGTGGCCTGCGGCTTCACCCGCATATAAAAGCATACACTGATCTCGATTCTTGCCATTCTAAGAATCTACGCGATATATTTAATTTAAATCGGTCTCGACGTAAAGATTACAACATACAACTTTCACAGAATGGAAATAATATTAGAAATAATCACGAGACTTAAGAGTGTGGTCAGCTTCAAGTGATTATTATTATTAATTTATTGGATATTATGTTTTGCATTAAAACAAAATAAGATTCGGAAAGAGATAAATTATTCAAATAAAACATGAAATTAAAAATGTTTATTAAATAATATAAAATAAAATATACTCAAGTACTTAAAAAAAATATCTCTTAATGACCCTGAAACTGCAACTGTGTTATAAACAACTGCCGCTTTGATGACGCTATCCTCGAAATGTTATCTTTTTTAGATTCATAAAAGAATCGAACTAAAAATGTTAAATATATGTAAGTTAGAATAAAAAAAAACAATCATAAGCTATGTTATTTATTCTAAAACACATACCATAAAAAGGTAAAAACAACTGCACATTATCAAAACAAAATAAAATCAACACATTTTTTTCGTCGCAAATGGGAACCCTAATAACATTTGGTAAATAAAAATGCTTATTTATATGTGAATGAGACTATTGGCAGTATGTATGTATTTTTTCAATATGCATTTTTTATTATAATAATAAGAAAAAATGGGATAAAATATTTTACTATGCCTAGCAACATTTTCATTATATCGGCGTCTGTCAAATTTATTATTTATTATTTTATTTTGATGAATGTTTTTTTACAAAAATATAATATGCTAGGCAGTAATTACCAGTGAAATTAGATTTTTATATTGTTTTAGTGATTATATGATGAGTTGTAACCATGAAGCTAATACAATGAGGAGTAAAGTAAAATATACTTTATTGTACACCAAGGAACATAACACAAAATTTATATAGTTAAAGGGACATTCGTACAACAGGCGGCCTTATCGCTAAAACAGCGATCTCTTCCAGGCAACCTTAGGGCAGAGGATACTATTTTTAAAAGATAGCGGAAGGGGTGTACAGAATATAATATAGAAAGATAAATAGAAGAACATAAGAGATTAAAGGAAAAAAAGAAAAAAAAAGTGATTGACGACAGGTAGTAACTTAAGAGGAAAGGTAATAAAGTTTTAATTTATTTTTAAATATAGGAAGAGATTTAGATTCTTTAATATGTAAGGGGAGAGAATTCCATAGTCGTATAGCGGTAACCGTAAAAGAATTAGAATAGAAGGAAGAGGAATGTCTAGGAGTACTTAGAAGGAGATTATTTTGAGATCGTAGAGGTAAGGAGTGTAAACTACTTAAATATATAAATCGGTCTTTCAAATAAGAAGGAGTGGTCGGATTGAACAGAATGCAGTAAAGAAGATGAAGAATGTGAGTATTCCTGCGAAGGCGAATCGGTAACCACTTGAGCTTATGGCGAAATTCGGATATGTGGTCATACTTTCGTAACCCAAATATAAACCTTATGCAATAATTTTGAAGCCGCTCAAGTTTATTAAGTTGCTCGACTGTTAGGTCAAGATAACAAGTGTCCGCGTAGTCAAGGATCGGTAAAAGAAGAGACTGAGCCAGCGCAACTTTAGTAGGAATGGGGAGAACATTGCGTAATCTTCGAAGTGAACCAACTGCGGCAAACATTCTTCGACTTACTTCACTCACTTGCGGTCCCCAAGACAAAGTCTGATCGAACATAATACCTAAATTCTTAACTTTGTCACTGTATGGGATAAGTGTCCCTTCGAATATGACTGGCGGGAGCAGCGACAAAGTTAACCGAAAGATTAATTTTGAACTCCCAATAATAATGGTTTGAGTCTTCAATGGATTAACTTTAAGCCCAAATGAATTACACCAATGAGAAATACGAATAAGATCTTCATTAATTAACCTAATTGTATTGGGAAGATCCGCAATCTTACATTGAGAGTAGATTTGTAAATCGTCTGCATATAGGTGGTAAAGAGAAGTAATGTGGGAACAGATCGAATTGATGAAAATAGAGAACAATAGAGGAGACAACACGCCACCTTGTGGGACGCCAGCTTTGACAGCAGACCAATCAGAAAACGTGTCTTGAATTTGTACACGTTGCCGGCGCCCTTGCAAGTAACTATGAAACCAACCAATTACTTCAGGAGATATGTTAAGAGAACTTAGGACAGCGAGTAAAACATCAAAGTCTACAGTATTGAAGGCATTACTAAAGTCAAGCAATGTCAATACTGTAACCTGCTGATTATTCATGCCTAGGCGAATATCATCAGTGATTCTAACCAAAGCCGTAGTCGTACTATGACCGGGACGGAAACCAGATTGGAATGAATTCAAAAGGTTATGATTGGACAGGAAATTGCTCAGCTGTTGATATATTAGGCGCTCGAGTACTTTAGAGAGAAAGGAAAGGATAGATATAGGACGGTAATCCTTATATGTCGGATTAGATTTTTTAGGGAGTGGAGTTACTAAGCCGTCTTTCCAGGATGAAGGAAAAGCACTGGTGTCAAGGGAACGATTTAAAATAAGTGTAAGGATAGGAGCTAAAAGATCGAGTAATGGGATAATCATCTTACGACTAATGCTGTCAGAACCAACTGCGTCGGAAGTAATGGCTAATATATTCTTTTTAACATCACTGACAGTAACTTGGTTAAAGACAAAAGAGGAAAAATTGGGAGTTGATATAGCAGAAAGTTGAGCAAGTGTATTTTTCTTCGTAGCACTGTCTATAGTGGCGCTAGATAGGAAATGAGCATTAAGCTTATTTAAATTCAAATTAAGAGATTCTACATTACGCTTTGCTTTTCCAACCCCTAAAGATTTGAGAAAATTCCAAACTTTAGTTGAGTTATCTTCCTCAACAACAGATTTATAGATATGGCGTCGTTGACTATCTCTACACACCATATTGCAGCGATTTCGTGCCCTGTTATATTTCTCTCGGTTGGAATCATTAGGATTCATACGATATTTAGTTTTCGCTGTGTTCTTTTTTTCTTGGAGTTTTTTTATGTCGGCAGTGAGCCAGGGGGCCGGAAGGTGCTTCATTCGGACTGGACGAATTGGAGCGTGGATGTCATACAGTTGTGTAAGTATGCTGTTAAAAATAGATATCTGCTCATCAACCGAACTAGCATTCGCAACTACTGACCAGTCAACCTTAGCAGTATCTTCTCGTAACTTATCCAGATCCATTCTACTAAAATTGCGCCGGAGAAGGATCCTTCGCTTAGCTTTAGGAGGTTTTAGGAGACGTTGTAATTAAATTTCACCATGTAACAACGCGTGACAATTTGCGGGGTGAGGGGATGCAAAGCCCCGCCCACTTTACACTATCTACATCTACGGATAAATAGTAAAACTACTCGAATCTTTTCATATCGATGTTGCAATGTAGCTTGTATTGTATTGTAGCATGTCCACAAAATGTTATAAACTAAAAAATAATATTTTGGTGACTAAAATTTCTTTATGTCTGAATACAAAACAATGTCTTTTTTGCATTCAGACATAAAGAAATTTTAATCGTAAAATATTATTTTTATAGTTTATAATCATTATGTGAACAGGCCGTATTCTATCGTCAAATAAACATAAAGATAACAAAAAGACAGTGCCGTAATAAGAATTCAATTATTTTATTCAGTAATCCAACTTTCAATATTAAAATGAAGGAAATTGTACTTAAGCTGATTTTTACGAAATGTTTAAATTATATTTAAGTGACATTCTATATGCAAAGAATCACTTAAATACAATTTAAATATGTTTATCATTTCGTGAAAGTCGCGGCCTGTTCCCAAAATTATTATGAAAACTATAAAAATACTATTTTGGCGATTAAATTTTTTTTGTCTGAATGTATTTGCTTTATGAGATAGACGCTCCGATGCTATGGATGGCATCACATTTCATTTGTAAGTAATTTTACACCAAATTTATTAAAAATGTTCTAGAAAAATCTCTGGGTCGGCTTTCAAATATAATTAAATATATTCCACACTAGATGGCGACACTTTGTGTCCTGTGAACTAAAAATATAAAGGTACGTAGAGCTCAGTAATGTACAAAAAAAATGTCGCCATCTAGTGTCGAATATATTTAATTATATTTAAAAGCCGAAGCAAAGAGATTTTTCTAGAACTATTTAATAAATTAGGTGTAAAATTATTTACAAATGAAATGTGATGCCATCCATAACATCAGAGCGTCTATCTGAGTAGTTTTTACACAATAAAACACAACACTTCATCCTTTTCTTCTTAATACTACGGAAATACACCGATTTGCGATTTTTTCAACACATAAGCGCACAGGACGAATGCTGACAGTATACTAACTAAAGCCACGCCCACTATGATGAAGTCAGGACCTACTTAGAATCACAGTGCACAGTTGCTTATGCCGTCTCCCCTTTGTATTTGCTTCATGGTTGTAACACCCTTTCACAGTACATTATGTAATTTTTTTGAAAAATTGTGCGAGCTGTTAACACGACTACGTCGACTCGAGTACTAACGCGCCAAAAGTCGTACTTAGCCTTTGAAGGCTAACTTGAAATGACTTCACTTTGTGTGCGTACTGCGGTTCTAAGCCTAATACTTCTATTGCCTTGGGTATTTTTTGTACTATTCTCGTATGATTGGGATGCAAAAGTATATATATATTTTTTTTAAAAGGCTGGCAACGTACCTGCGATTCCCCTGGTGTTGCAGTTGACATGGGCGGCGGTAGTCACTTACCATCAGGTGAGCCGCATGTTCGTTATATAAAAATCCCCTCTCATATAAAAAAAATCAAGGAGTAAATAAAAATAATTTGAGGATATAATATAATGTATGTATTGTAAAACAAGATTAAATTCCACAACTTACTTGTGTCGTTGTTTCGTCCAACGAATTACTTAACTGCTTCATATAGAGCTGTAACCTTGTGACAGTATTGGTGACAAATATCTGCAAATTGATCAATTATTGGGAAAAAAAAATTTCTCGAGTGGCAGCCTCCTACCGGTAAACAAAGTGTAGAGCGGCCCCCCGCTAGATGGAGTAAGAACCTGGTAAGACATGCAGGAAGTCGATTGATGCAGGTGGCTCAGGATCGTGCTTTGTGACTATTCTTGGGGGAGGCCTATGTTCAGCAGTGGACCTATGAAGGGCTGTAATGATGATAAGATGAGCAATTGTTTATTGCCTCCAAACATGAGTCAAATTAAAAAATATTTCATTTAAACCTATTTAAACTCTTAAAACATCACAATCTTCCATCATCTCAGTATATATTTAATGACTGTGTCCAAAGTTATATGGGTCTTTAGAGTTTTACTCTTGTGAGGTTTTGTATTATCCAAGTAAATATCCAAGTTGATTATGCATGATAACAATAATGAAATCATTATAGTCAATATTTCAAATCTGAAAGACCCAAGGTTTTGCTAATAAGTAGCGCCTGAATGCAAATACCTAGTTACATCAATTGTCAAACTGCAAGTAAAAAATAAACATTTTTTACTTTCATGGTGAGGCCTTTTAATTTCTATAAAGGCTATAGAATACTTCCATATAAGTGTAGTGTAGCGGTGGCGTTAGAGAATTCACTATCCCATATCATCATATGTATATCCTATATTTTCGATTATATTTTTTGTCCACAAAAGTTTAAATAAAAAATAAATGAATTTTCCTATGAGTGTTGTAAATGGCGACAGATGAAAATTAAACACCACAACTCAAAATAATAATAAAAAACTGGGTATTTCTTTAGTAATCTGCGGCATGAATATATTCTGGTCGCTGAGTGGGCAATTGAGGAGGGGGGGGGGGGAGTTGTAGAGTCACCCCCCACTGCCATTTCCTGCCGGACGTGCTTAGTCTTGTTTTTATAAATTTTTAAAAATCTCATTTTGAGGTTATGTTTTCGTAATGTTTTTGACAATATAAACCTGATTTGTGGAGGGAGAGAGTTGGGAAAGGGTAGCTCAATGCTACTCCACGTGGCGCAGCTGAGGGAGGGTCAGTCGACGGAGCCCCGCTTTGCGGGGCTCCTATTTCTGGATGGTTTTAAAAAATAACCATGAAGGGGATGGAGGGGTCAGTATGCTCGCTTCGCTCGCTCACTCGACCCCGCCATCCCCTTCTAACCTAACCTGTCCGAGTCGGGGTGCCCCAAATCCCAAGCTCGCTTCGCTCGCTCTAGCACCAAATAAAACACCAAAATGTAAACTTTTATAATTACTTTCATAAATAAACATATTTTATTACTTCCACCTACCATCGCCAACTGTCAGCTGTCTGCTGGCTCAAGTTGCCGTCAAAATCTCTCAAGGGCTGCACAATGTGACGCATCAACATGTTGTGAAGCAGTGAAATTCTATATATTCAAAATAAAAAAGACAAGGCTGTATGGCATAGTTCCTTTGCCTGCTCTCTCGAGCGAATAATAATAACAACAACCAGTGTTGCCACTTTAGTGATTTTGTCACTAGATTTAGTGAATTTTTGGAGATAGATAGTGATATTCTGAAAAAGAAAATCACTAAAAAATTATTTGATAACTTTTAGTGATATTTATCAAATCTAGAAGAATTTAGAAAATACCTATTAGTAACCCTCTTTACCTGTCGGTAAATTCCCCAGTTTATATCAAAATAGCACTATCCTTTTCTCACATAATAAAAACGTAATTAGACATCTTTGTTTAGTTATGCTAAGCCTACCTTGGAGTTTTCCCGACTAATAATGAGGACCTAATACGTATGTAAAGTTGGTTTCAGTGAGTGCTGAATACTGAAATGTTGATATATGAATATTGAAATATAAGAAGGTCTCCTAATAAAAAAATCCTAATTGGAATCGGGGTAGATGTCTCTGTCATGACTGGAATCAATAATGGCGTACGCGTACCTAATTAAATTCTAGTCAGATGTGTTAGCCACTCATGCACTTATTCACACTGTTTCACATGGGTCAGAGTAAACGTTACCGCGAAATATAGAGTTTCTCATTACAGAAACTTAGAATTAGTCCTCACATTCACCCATACGCTGTGATGAGTACAAAGATATATATGAGACAGTAAGTTGTGCTTTAAAAATATTGCGATCTTGTGATACTCGTTGGCTGTCCGTTGAAGAAACTGTGACCAGGAGGCCGTCTCGATTTAATATGTTGTTTTTATTGTAATTATTTTCACAATTAAAATAGTATTTTTATTACATACCACGTGATTTGATTTTAAATAATTTGGTGAATTCTAGGGATTTTTTTAAGTAAAAATATCCCTAAATCTGGTGAAATTTCAGACCATAACTAGTGATATTTTTTTCTGCAAGGTGGCAACACTGACAACAACAACAACAAAAGTTCAGTTTCAAGTATTAATTAGTGATTTATAAATATTTTTAGAAAATAATTTTAAATTTGTCGTCGCAGCTGAAATTGCACAGGGGTGCTTGAGATAAGCCCCCTTGACCTCCCCATAGTGACAGACTCTAATAATTATATTGTTATTTCGTTTTCGTATCATTTTTAAATGGATATAACCTCAAAACTATAATTATCGATATCTCGAAAACTAAAGATTTCCGGCATAAAAAGCAGCTAGATGGTAATCAATAGCATCATTGCCTATCAC
Organism: Parnassius glacialis; assembly: GCA_033319125.1. Classification (NCBI taxonomy): domain Eukaryota; kingdom Metazoa; phylum Arthropoda; class Insecta; order Lepidoptera; family Papilionidae; genus Parnassius; species Parnassius glacialis. The sequence continues at coordinate 56,466,593 of JAVANC010000004.1, forward strand.
CTAAAGCTAAAATGACCACTTAAATTGTGCCGCAGATTACTAAAGCCGACCCAAAAATTGCAGTTAACAATGCAGATGTGGTAGAGAGATTCTTACATGCCAGTCTTTAGAAAATCAATTTAAATTTGTTTATTTCAGATAATTAGGGAAGCCCAGGCAAGAAGCATAGCAAGGGGAAGAATACTTCAATTATTCAAAAATATATAATTGATAGCTCTATAACACTTTCTCAAGTTGTGACACATGCGACCGGCCACGCCATGATAATTCAACTAAAACCATACCCTGCAGTTTTACAATAGTGATCTTTACTCAAGTAGTTCAATTGTCGAAAAGGACTATCCACTAAGATAATAGGAAATAGGTTAGTTTTTGCTACTGCCTCAAAAACTATGTGCAATATGAGTAAATGATGAAATCCATTAATCTTTTGCATTAAAAAAGCATAAGCATGTTAAAAATCAATTTTGCATTAAAATTGACACATGTCATTCAATCATTTCTAGTAACCCAATCATTCAAGTATTGATTTGTCAAAATTCTGTAAAGATCATAACATCCAATTACACCTCATTGCCACGGGAACTAGTAGGGCCAAGGGTTAGGTCGAAAAAATAAAGTAGAATGAAAAATGGCAGAAGTGTTTTGTTTTTTATTTTTTTCCTTAATTTTCCATAATATGTATTGATATTAAAACCAGCCAGACACAAACAGTACAACCAAAGAGATTTTCCTTCAATTTTATAGAAACACAATACGTAGAAACTTTTTCCCCGACTTATTATATAAGAGGTGTCATAATATGTAGATATATTTATAAAAATAATTAATTGCTTATTATATAGGTATATAATATACTTATATGTATAATATTTTATTTGTTTTTTTACTCTCATTGTAGCTAATCATAGAAATATTATTTGAATTTGTTTTTGTAGTTTCCTCATTGAAATCCAAGTTTTATGAATATATATATATATATATATATATATATATATTATAGGTATATAGATATAATAGAGAGATAACATAAAATATAAAGTATCACCAAGTAGCAGTTTGAAAGTGGAATGCCCCGTCATGGAAAAGTTGACAAGTGATAACTTTTTGTGGTACGGGCATATTGTACAAAGGGAAATAGAGAACAAGAATGTTCACTATGAAAGTAGATGGATAAAAGAGTAGAGGAAGACCAATCAATAGATGGATAGAGTGTATTACAAATGATATATGTAAGAAAGGAGTGAGTGAGTGAAGAGATGACTGCTAGAAGAGGGGAATGTAAGAGGAAGACATGCTGTGACGATAACTTAGAGTAAGGGCAGTAACAAGTCTAAATAAAGTAAATAATTTACACTTATATTGTCATCATCACACCTCTTCACAAGTTCACAAATGAACATAAGCCTCCTGAATCTCATACTTCCTGGTCTCCATTAAATCTAGTAAGCTGCAGCCCTACACTTCGCTGGTATATAGGTGTAATGAAGTATTGTTTACCTCCTTTTCTTGATTACCACTAGCAATCCACGCCTTGTTAATCCACTTTTTGGGATCGAAATTTTCTTCCGCAAAAGTTTTTATATCCTGTGTTATAAATTGATTTTACTTTTCTATACAAAGAATCTTATGGTAATATCAACGCAAAACTACTTACCATTATGTTGAAGATCTAGAGTTCATAAGCAATATTAACTGTACATAACTTATTTAGTTTAGAATAATAATTTCATACACTGCTAATGCTAATTCTTATTGTTTACCTCAATATTTCCGGTATATATTACTCTACTCTATGCTCAATATATAATGTACTCTGTGACCTAGAGATGGGTAACTCAGGAGAGATAGATACAAAAGATATGAATCAATCCGTTTCCATCAATCACTCTTTATATCCATTCGCATCCGAATGTATCACTGTATCAGTATATCTTTACAACTTATTCACTCAATGCATCTTTTAACGTTTTCTATTCTAACATCTGTGTCACACATTGCGCACACTGCTTTGGGCCGGCACGGCCGGTCGTTCCAGGAAGATTTCGGAAAGTCCATAGTACAGACGTTTTTTTCGCAGGTCACTATTTAGAATGTTCTGTCGCGCTTTGGCAAGACGGAGATAGTGAGTTGTTTGACCATTATAAACTGTAATACGTTGGCACAAAAAGGTAAATTGATAACTCTATGACTGGTGCATAGGGCTTAAAGTCATTAAGCGGTACATTAAAATTTAAGTATTATACTGGTTTGAACTGTACCTATGTGTACTTTGCCTATAAATTTTTTAGTAAACAAAGCAAATAAATTTCAGTTATAAAACCATCGTTTTTAAGAAAGTTTTATAACCGAAATTAGTAGTCGTTTATATCCATTAAAAAGTAGAAAAAAGATTTGTGATTTACAAAATTAAACAAAGATATCAGTTTGCTTCATTATTTCAACCTTAACTCAGGAGAGTAATATTGTTTGCGTTAATTGCATCGAGTAAAAAAATATTTTAAGTAGTTTTGTACACTTAGTGACTGTTTAATTTAAATGTAGGTAAATAAGACATTCAGTGTAAATAGTTTAGTGTTTTTTGTTCTGTACGTACAGTTAGTGACTGTTTCATTTATTTCAAGTGTAAATAATTTTGCGCAGTTAGTGTTTTATTAATAAAAAAAATGGGTTCACGAAAACGAAGCGCAGTATGGAATCATTTTGAGGAAGTAGAACCAAAAAAAGCAAAATGCCATTATTGTGCGAACATGCAAAATGTAGCCGCTGGAAATTGTGGTAACCTAGGTAGACATTTAAAAAGTAAACACCCCACAGTACCCCTCGTAGCTAAAAGACAGCCAACGCAGCAGGCATGTTTTCAAGAAGCCGAAACTATATAATATATATTTTCTACAAATTAATACAAACAATACCTACCCTACCTACGACATTTACGTTAATAATTAATTTCATTATTATTTCAAACTAAAAATTTAAGTTAATTTCTCGAATAAGTGCCTATTAATATTTATCAATACAATAATAGCGCTCGCTGTAAGTTTCACAGTACGCGAGCAACTCGGGTTCGATCCCCGCCGGCACCAATGAAATTGTTAATGGCAATTTTAAGTGCTGATTTACCACGTGCTCGACGATGAAGGAAAACATCGTGAGGAAACCTGCATGTCTGAGAAATAGGAAAACTTTAATTTTTTAATCATAACAAATAGATATCTAGAAAGAAACAGCAGCCAAATATATCAGAAAGATACACAATGTAACGACCAAGCAAACAGCTCTATAAGTACTTTATCTATCACTCTTACTGATAGGATTGAGTTGAGCGAAGCGAGTAATGCGATGCGTGTCGTGAAAGCGAGCTTGATCTACTGATACATAAGGATATAAAGATATAAAAGAGTGATACATATCCAAGTGATAAAAAGATACATATCAATATTTTCTTATAAGTGATACACATTGCTCATGTCTACTGTGACCTCATGACAAATTGTGACACAAACAGGCCGTGTCAAGTGTCACTTCTTCTTAATAACTGGCTTTATGGCTCTGGGATCAAGCCCTTCTGAGCCTGAAGTTACAATATATTATAATAATTATCCTTCATAGTATTTGGCTTCACAATATGTTGATGCGTCACATTGTGCAGCCCTTCGGGAGATTTTGACAGCAACTTGAGCTAGCAGACAGCTGACGGTTGGCGATGGTATCTCAAGGCGCTTAAGCAGACAGACACCTTATTTTGAGAATTTCATCACCATCAGAACACTTATTTCACAGTTTCCAATAATAGTTCACATGCGCAGATACTTAATACACAAAATCGCACGACTTTTACATATCAAAGTCCACTTCAAACCATTATTAAACTATAATACAGGAGCAGCAAACCGACGCTGGTCAAGTTCCCGCCAAAAACTCCCTGTCAAATGTCAACTTCCTAATAGCTCACAGATGATATTATATATGATATATGATAATAGCTCATGGGCATGCAAATTAGAACATTATTTTACGAACAAAATTATACGTTTTATGTGCTTCCATCTACATTCCGAAGCGCTAGGCTAGACTTATTTTAATCTCACTAGAGGGCACTTATATATTAAATCTATACATACGCAACAATGGACGCGCACTACGCAGTTGGTAGCGGTGACCCGTGACTGGTAGATACGTTTAAATTGTTATTAATATGTATTGAACATTATTTCTTTTTTGGAAATGCCAATTTATCTGTGTTTTCAGACAATGAAAAACTGCCAAAATATTATTAGAATATGAAGGTCAATTTTGCCACAACGCGTAAGGTTATAATAGCTTAGGTGGATGGTGGTGGCGGTCCCGAAATCTAAACACCCCGGATCGCGTCCAGCAGATGTGTTTATTTTTTCCCTTTTTTCAAATTCCTTCTTTTGTAAGCGCCGTCTGCTATGCAAAGCACGACACTAAAGAAAATTATATTTGAGTCGCGCATCTATCTCTATAGTTCGGCCGTTCAGAGAATGCGTTCCTGACACGTCGCGATTGAACTGACGACGTAACTTTGTAATGGCGTTGCAGTTACGATAAAAATATTTTTGCTGGTTGTTTACCGTTTTAACAATTGATGAGCATTAAAACAACATTATTATATCAATATATTATATCAGTGATGACTTACGGAACTGAGACGTGGTCCTTCACTGCTGGCCGTATGAGGAAGCTCAAGGTCGCTCAGCGAGCTATGGAGAGGGCTATGCTCGGAGTTTCTCTGCGTGATAAACTCAGAAATGAGGATATCCGCAGTAGAACCAGAGTGACCGACATAGCCCAACGGATTAGTAAGCTGAAGTGGCAATGGGCCGGCCATATTATAGCTCGAAGAACCGACAACCGATGGGGAAGAAAGGTTCTCGAGTGGCAGCCTCGTACCGGCAAGCGAAGTGTAGGGCGTCCCCCCACTAGATGGAGTGACGACCTGGTAAGATATGCAGGAAGTCGATGGATGCAGGTGGCTCAGGACCGTGCTTTGTGGCATTCTTTGGGGGAGGCCTATGTTCAGCAGTGGACTTGTGAAGGGCTGTAATGATGATGATGATGATATCAATAATCAATGAATGTTATAATTTTGTGCCTAACTGAGTGTCAAATAACTTGGTAAACAATATTTTTCTAAATCTATACTGCGCTATTACAAGGTTATGTCAGCGCTTTATATTTGTAGTGCTGTGCTAACAATAACAGGCAATAACAGTATCGTAATCTGTTCTTATACAGTTATACTTTATAAAATAATACGTTTTGTTTTTCTTTTTAAGAATTTGAAAATAATGGACTATAAGATAACTTTTATTAAATATAAAAATAAAACTACGACCAAACCGAACGTACGAAAGAAAGTAGCATTTTTATATTTGTGTTGAAAATGGTAACCCCAAATGGCGTTATGGGCCGCCATTTTGTGACGCTAAAACAGTCGTCTGTTGTCGTTTCGTGCGCATAGACCACGTTCTTCAAGTGTTTTCGATCTGTTTTTATTTGATTACCCGGCTTTCGTTTAATGGACTGTTTCTGCTTTTCAAACTGACATCGGCGCTAAATCGGACTTCGATTGTGTTTTGTATTGCGTTCTTTTTACTTTTGGTACATAATAATGCCTAAACGTGGACAAACATTGAAAAGTGGAGCCCATGAGTTAATCATCAAGCTGCAAGATTACTTTGAGCGGGAGCGGCAAAATGGCGGACCCCTGTTACCTGTTGAAGAAGTACAAGACCTCGTCTCTCAGGCGCTTGGAGTTAGCAAACGAACGATAACAAATATTAATAAAGAGAAGTTCGGCTCTACTGGCACGGAAGATAATATTTTACGTACTCCGAAGAAGAAACGTAGAACTAAACCCGTGACAGATAATGACACCTTTGACGCCGATGCAATCAGAAATCATAGAAAGGACACATCACGTGAGCAACAAAGGAAGATTGAAGCTTGCAGAAGGTCTACCTGATCCAGCGAAGTTCTCCAACTGGGACCGACTCCGATACTCAACCGCATGTGTTCTACAGTTCATTCAACTCTGCAGAACCAACAAACAGAGAGTCAACTACAAACGTTCAAAGAAGAATAAAGAGGCTGATCCCACTTGGAAAAAGAACAAAACTACAGTAAAATATCAGGCGCACACGACGACAAAGAAGCGGTCGCCAGAAGACATAAAGCCGCTAATGGTCTCAGCCGAGCTGCTTAAAACAGCTGAAGAACTCCTGATGCGATCCTCCCAAGAAGAATCCTTTGCGGAAGAAATAGACAGCCTAAACAGCGGGAAGCCGATCAACAAAGAGAGCCGCCTTCGCCAGCTCAGCGTCGAGTCTCTAAACGGCACACTTAGAAGTCGTATTCGAGCGGTCTGCGACATGGAATAAAAATTCAAGAACCCGCTGATAATTGACGGTGATCATCATACAGTCAAGCTCTGGGAGCAGGCTATACATCGGCAACTCCATCATGCCGGTGTAGAGGCCACAGTGAACGAGTGCCGGCAGCAGTATTGGGTACTGAGACTGCGCCCTATCGTACGCACAAAACTACGAAGATGCCTATTCTGCAGAATGAAGACGCAAGTACCGCCGCATCCGAGAACCGGGAACCTGCCAACATTTCGCTTAGCTCACCACAAGCGCCCCTTCACCTACACCGGGGTGGACTATTTCGGACCTCTTTCGGTGACCGTCGGATGAACTCGACAAAAGAGATATGTAGCCATCACTACACGAGCCATACATCTGGAAGTCACCGGCTCACTCAGCACTGACCCCGCGGTAATGGCCATAAGGCGAATGATCTCGCGGCGAGTCTGCCCAACAGAAATATGGTCAGACAACGGCACCAACCTAAAGGCAGCCGATAAGGAACTTCGACAGGCGGTCGACGCAGCGACCGCAGAAGAAGCAGCGAAGAGGACTATCTCCTGGCGCTACATCCCACCTGGAGCTCCATTTATGGGCGGAGCCTGGGAGTGAATGGCTCGCTCCGTCAAGACCGCTCTCATCGCGACGTTGCACGAACGTCATCCAACAGAGGAAGTCCTCACGACACTACTGGTGGAAGTGGAATACACCGTCAACAGCCGCCCGCTGACTCACGTCTCAGTCAGTCCAGAGGATCCCGAAGCCTCACTCCTAACCACTTCTTGTTGGGAGGACCGGGACGAGTACCACAGCCAGGCACTTTCACCGAAAAAGACGCGCTCTTACGGTCAAGTTGGCGACCTGCGCAGAGGCTAGCCGGCATCTTCTGGCTACGCTGGGTGATGGAGTACCTCTCTGAGCTCCAACACCGGCGGAAGCCCCACGGACGAGGCCAAGCAGCACGCGTCGACGACCTCATACAGATCGTCGATCCCAATCTGCCCCGCAACGTGTGGAAACGAGGAAGAGTCATCGCTACATATCCGGGTCCCGACACCATCGTGCGGACAGTGGACGTGCTGACCAAGGGAGGTGTCCTACGCCAGCCAGTAAGGAAGCTTTTTTTTTTTATTATACTATATCCTCCGACATGTTGTTCGGAGACCTTGTGTAGCTGATTGCTGTTTTATATATATGTTTATTTTAGTTTCACATTATTTTAATATAGTTTTTATTTTATTTCCTTTTTTTTCTTCTTTTTTCTTCTTTTCTTTTACTTTTATTCTTTTATTCTGTGTATTCGATGAAACACTTTTTTTTTGTCAAAATCATGGACGGCAGATTTTTTTTTTTTTGGTTAAGTACATTGTATTTCTCACTTTGCCTTGTCCCAAATGTGGTTGATTCTTATTATATTAGTTCCTTTTTTTTTCTTTTATATTTCAACACTACTAACACTATTTATAATTAAATTTTCGCCTTTTTTTTTCCTTGTCATACTTATCTTATATAATATTAGGACATATGTACTCATATGTCTAGTTATATAGTTTTCTTACTCTCTTGTTTTTTATTTCCTTTTTTTTACTAAGGTTTTTTTTGTTGTACTTTTGTTGGAAGTATCTTATTCTATTTTTCTAAATTAGTTTTATCTTGTTCTTGTTTAGGCCCTTTTATTAGTTTTTATGATTTTATTTGCTACGCTTATACAATATTTTGTGAAAATGTTGCTGCCGCGTTTGTCTTCCATTATTTTTTGTATATTGTCTTTTGTCAATTTTAATCCTATCTGCAGTTCCACGTCTGCTCTATTTTTGCAAAATTGAGGGCAGTCTATAATTATGTGCAGAGAAGTTTGGGGTTGGTTGTTATCACACGTACAGTCTGGTCTAGATTTAATTTTGAAACGGACAAATAGTCTGCAAAGCCTCCATGACCGGTCAAAACTTGTACTAATACTGGCGTTAAATGGATATGTTTTAGAATGCGATATGCTGCTTCTACATCTGGAAAAAATACTTTTGTAATTTCGGCTTTTTCTTCTGTTAAATATCTCTCATCCCATTCCTTAATTGTTTTATGTCTAATTTGGTTCTTTATGAACGAAATTGGACATTTTGCGTAATTTAATTTTGTTTTTAATTTTAAAGCTGCTTCCTTTGCGAGTTCATCTGCGCGTTCATTCCCGGGAATACCTACATGTGCTTTAACCCAATATAGCCCTATCTTCCTATTTTGACTTCTTAATTTAGCGATATCTCGCCTAATTTCGAAAGCCAACGGTTGATATGCTGATTGATTTTTGACAAGTTCCAGTGCAGATCTTGAATCACTGTATATGTAAGTACTTTGGTAATTCTTTGCTTTTTGAATTGCTTGATGCATTGCGTATAGTTCAGCCTGAAAGACAGTGCAGAATGAATCTAATTTGAATTTTTTATAATCTATTTCTTGTTTATTTCTCCAAATAGAAATTGCAGCTCCAACCTTGCACTCAATTTTGCTTCCATCGGTGAATATTTGTATGCTACTTGAATGATGTTCCTCTAGTTTTTCTGATGTTGTATTCTCTATTATTTCAAAGTCGATATTTTCTTCGCAGGCCGGATGCAGCATTTCCAAAAAACTTACTTTTTCTTCGATCTCTCTGTCTTTAAGTAGGTTATAATCTGGTTTACCGCGTTTTGCTTCATACAAATATGCAGCCTCGCGTAACCTTAGATCTAAAGGAAGTAGTCCTGAGAGTATCAAAGCTGCGTTAAGTGAGACCGTGCGATATGATTTACAAATTTTTTGTGCAAATCCCCTCTGCACTGCATTAAGCTGGTTTTTGATTGCTATTTTGTGGACTGCTGGTGCCCAAACGCTTGCGGCATACATGACAACTGGTTCAATAACTGATACGTAAATCGTTCTGATCACCTCGGGTTTAAGTCCCCATGAAATTTTTGCTGCACGAGCCAGTAATTTATAAATATTTATGGATTTTTGGCAAATGTATGAAACATGACTATTAAATTTTAATTTTTTATCAATGTTTAGGCCTAATATTTTTATCTCATCTACTAGTTTTATTTCTTTACCTCCCATGAACAATTGTGGGGTTTCATACTTTAATTTATTCGTTACTATCATACCATAAGTTTTTTGTGGGGCAAATTTTAATTTATTTTTTAATCCCCATTCATATATGTGTGAAAGAGTTTGATCTACATTTATTTTAATATCGCTTGTCACGTGACCCGAGAAGATCAGAACGATATCGTCGGCAAAGGCTTGGCAGTACACTCCACGCTCTTCTAGCTCATTTAGCAATGGATCTAATAGCAAGTTCCAAAATATGGGACCACCAATCGAGCCTTGAATGCACCCTTTTGTATTATTTTTTGTAAATTCTTCGTTCGCATATCTAACTGTGACTTTCCTATCTATAAAATAACTATTTATTAATCTACGTAGATTTACAGGACACTTTATCTCCATCAGTCTATTTTTAATAGCCGGCCACCACGCGCTGTCGAAAGCCCCCTCTATGTCTAGGGATATTACAATACTTATTTTCTTATTTCTCAGATTATTCTTAATGTGTAATACCAAGTCATAGAGGGAGTCCTCCGTACAGCGCTGTGGAACAAACCCGTACTGACGTGGATTTAATTTTGGTAGAATATAATATTTTAATCTCCTGACCATCATCTTTTCAAGGATCTTACCCATAACAGAGAGAAGCCCTATTGGCCTGTATGATTTTGCGAGAGAGTAATCTGTTTTCCCCGGTTTTCTAAGTGCTAACACAGTAGCTTCCTTCCATGGATCCGGAAAGTATGATAATTCTAAGCACTTGTTCAACAAGGCTAAGAATATCTGCTCATCAACGTTTATCGCCGCGGCACAGATGTCTGCTGTGAGGCCATCTGAACCGGGCGCCTTCCTTGGATGGAAGCTGCTGGTGGCAAATTGTAATTCGGTTAATGTAAATGGAACATCCCAAATATCATCTGTAGTTTGAGTGCACATTTTGTTTGCTTTCATTCGTGTACGATATTGTTCTGGTATTTCGTTTTCCAAATTGTCATCAGGGAAAAATGTCTCCGCCATGTATTTCACTGATTCCTCTGCATCCAAAGATTTACCTTCCCTAATTAGCAGTAGGTCCTCGTGTCTTTTTGATGTTTTCCTAATTACCCTATAGATCCCGTCCCACAGACTTTCCCTATCCTGCTTACTGCAAAACTTTTTCCAGCTATTGATTTGTGCTTGTGCTACTTCTTCTTCATATTTATTCTTTATCTCCAAATATTGTTCTACTACGTATCGACGCCGGCGAGAGGCAGCATACGATATTCTTCTTTTCTTAGCTGTCATATCTTTTTTTAACTTATTAAGCTCTTCTGTCCACCACGGTATAGCTATTTTATTTCTAGTTTTAATTTTTGGAATATTCGAATCACTTGCTTCCTTAACACACTGTATATATGTATTAATTGTAGTTTTTAGTTTTTCCTTTGATTTTAGTTCTGTTATCTCTTCTTTACTAATATTTTTATTTTAAGTGTTTCAGATAGTTTATTTTTGAAATCTGTCCATTTCGCCTTTTTAGTATTATATATTCTAGTACTTTTAACATTATTATTTTCTGTAGGTTTTAACAACACTAGTTTAAATGTTATACAGTTGTGGTCGAAACTTATAATAGCTTTATTTACTGTTACTTTATTTAGCTTTAATTACTGTGTTGCAAACAATGGCAACATGTCGGTGGTTCTTTTACTGCCCATAATGGACAGTCGTCCTTAACATGGAGTCCGGCGCAATGGCTGCATAAATCCTGTGTCTCTTTACAAAACTTCTTTCCGTGACCGTACCCCAAACACCGCGTACACTGTACCAACGGTGATTGGTCTCTTACTATAACACGTTGCAAGTCAATGTGGACTTTTTCCACTGTTGTCAGTCTCTGCCACACTTTTGGGGATACTTGAATTACGACATGATTAATATGCGGATTTCTAGCTTTTTTCCGATATTTAATTGCTGCTCTGTATTGATCATCTGGTATATCGGATAGGAGTTGCTTATTCTGGTTTTTTAGAGCTGCTAGAATATCTTCATCTTTATTTATAGATAGAACATCTCTCATAACTATCAGAGGGTCTTTATTCTCGACTTCTTGTACTAGCAATTTTGAGGATGCTCCTTTGATTCTTTCCGCAATTTTTTGAACTTCGTCATGTGTCTGGCATCCCACTATTACCTTTTGATCCCTGGCCTTCCGTAGTTTATCCACTCTCAACCCAGTGGTTTTAGCGTCAATTGCTGTTCTAATTTTATTTATTATATCTCCGCTAGTGTCTTGTTCTTCTTCGGACGATACCAGTACTGAGTGCATTGGGGCCATCATTCTACTGTTTATTTTGGCCTTAGGTCGACCAGCTATGCTGGCATATGTAGGTTCATTTGTTTCGCTTATAACCAAGGACTCTCGAAGTCCACCCATTTGGTCTTTTAGGGATGATAATTCTTCTTTTATTTCCATCAGTTCCCTTCTGGTATCCTCCGATTTGCCTATAAAAGTATGTTTATCCACTAAGGTGTCATTGCCCATCGTGTGCTTCAATGAGTCCGTTAGGGTTCTCATATCACTCACTGTTTCGGTGAGAGCAGACTGAATATCTCTTATACTACCCTGATCCATTAGTGCTCTAATGCTCTCTGCATACTGTTTTTCTTGCCTAAGCAGATCTTCTTTAAGTTGTATACGAGCTTTCTCCAATTGTAGGAGTAGAGCCTGCCTTTCTTCGTTTAACTGTAATACGATTCCAAAAAGTTCAGAAAGGTTATTAACCACCGTTTCTTTTATGGAAGTCTTTAAGTTTCCAGACTGCTCTAGCTGCAACTTAGCGTCCTGATATAATCTATTGGCCTTAGACGTCGCTGTCACAGCTATTTCTAGAACATCGGATTTCCGAGTGTTTATTTCTTTTAGTTTCTCTTTGGTTGCAATATTCTGTGAAGTAAGACGTTTCCGCTGGTCTTCTGTCCTATTCACGTTACCCGGCACTGAACTCATTTTATTTTTTTAAAAATAAAAGACTTTTGTTAATTTATATATATGAATCTACCTTAGTAATGAAAAACAGGGTGGGTGGGAGGTCGAAATTTTGCTAATTTCTACGTTTTTTGTTGCAGATTTTGGCAGATACGGCGGTTGTGGAGTAAGGTGGACCAGACAGGAGCAAAAACGGAAGAGATTTGTAAGAATTTAATATAGACGAAAAATTTTGATATATTACGATGTTTAAAAACAATAATTTTTTAATTTAAATTAGAAATATCGCCCGAAATGGCTTGAAAACACAATATACTAATAAGACTAAACTAATTATATATTTCAGGGCAGCCAGGGAATTTTTACAATGTTTTTATGCAAAGTTATAAGGTGTCAGTAAGGAAGCTTGTGATCCTGCCTTTATCTACGGACGTCGAGCCCGCACCGGAAGCTGATGCGACGCGGTCGCACGGCGGGAGTGATGTGCGGGACAACTGAAAACAAATAGTGATAGGATAATACATAAATAAGACAAACATTTTTATATTAATGGAATAAATATTATAGTTAGTTTGTACTTAAATAGGATATAAGCGTTTATGTTATATTAATAAAGATTATAGTTTAGAGTTACACATAAAATAGGATATAAGCATTCTATGTTAAGAAAATAATAGTGTAGAGCTTATATTTGTATAATAGAATTAGTTGGTCACTTTGTATAGTAGAACTAGCTTAAGGTAAACAATGTAAACAATGATTCAGTAAGGTGGTCACTTTGTATAGTAGAACTAGCTTAAGGTAAACAATGTGACATGACTCAGCATCGTCACTTGCTCTGTCACACCTCGCGCTGATTGGTCGACGCCGTTTGTACGATACTTACACCGTATCTATTGACCCAGCCGAGGTAGTATAAAAGAGCCTCATGTCAAAAGAGTAACACGTCTAGCTCGTTTTTATCTAGGTAGGCTTAACAGTATGTTAGGCAGACATAGTAAAATGTCATTAAAAATAAGCGAACCCTTTATAAGGTTTGTATACGACCGGTAATGTCTTACGCGGCTCCTATTTTTGCACACGCTAACGATAAAATTATTAACGAACTCCAAGTAGTTCAAAACCTATTCCGTCGTCGAGCTACGAACGCACCTTGGTACGTCCGTAATGCCGACCTTCATCGGGACTTAGAAATCCCAACAATCCAACAATTTCTTAAAAAACTCTCTGAAAACTTTTTTAAAGTTTCAGAGTCGTATAATAACACATTAATTCGTGAGGCAGTTACTTATACAGCCCCACTCCCGTCTCGCTACAGCGTCCGCAGGCCGAGAAACACTCTCACGGACCCGCCTAATAAATTGTCAAACGACCTGAACTGCCTCCTGGCGGCTCAGGACAATTCTAATTAAATTAAAAATTATTAAATTTAATATGCCTTCGTAGGCACTCCCTAAACGGCATTTAGCCGTCTGCGCCCTCTTTTCCCAAAAGAGGGTCGCTTTAGATACGGCATAAGAAGCTTTCAACAGCTGGTTGCCAGTCCCCAAAGGCAGTTTTTAGGGGGTATCACTTAGGTTACCATATCACCCATAACCACGATAGACCGGCTATCGTGGTATGCGTAATGCATTTTCTGCCTCCCTCTGTGGTAGCCCATTTCCAAATTGCTTCAGGCGCAAAAAAAAAACGTCGTTCGACACAGTCGGGTCGGCGGCCCGTCAGGGTACATGTATTCAGTGGTCGGCGGCCAGCTACCTCTAAGAAAATATCGCAGCGGTTTTATTCTCCACCAACCCAGCACACAATTGTGCCTGTAGGGCACAATAATTGTATATTTTTTCGTGTGAATTGCGTTTCGTGTTCATGTTATGTGTTCTAAATCGTGTTTCCCGCTATTATCTAGATTTTCCAATGACTATTATCTCGTAAATTTAAACAAGGAAACATTTTGATTGTTTACATTTTTACATAGTGTTGAACTTACTCTTACGTGCTGTCATGTTTTGAAATTATCGATATAGATTTTAACAAAGTTTTTTTTTATTAAACTGGGTTCTAGCCCTTCTGAGCCTGATTAATAATAATATTAATGCAGCCCTATGATCAAATAACGTTTTAGATACGTAAACTGTATATTTAATCAAACGATCGATTGAAAGCCTTTCATTTAAGAAAGGAACTTGAAAATAGTGTAAATCGTAAATTTTCTATAATAGTTTTTTCATCAAAAGATTTCATGATGTTAAGATTATTTTTCATTGGTACTTAAGAATGCATAATATTTATTTTAGGTTGCCAAAAAATTAAGGCCTTCAAAAATTGTGGATTGAAAATATAGGCCAGGAAAACATAAAACCTGCAGTAGTAAGAAGAACATGCTCCTTGCACTTTGAAAAAGAATGTAATAAATAGAACGCTGGATGTAGTTCGACTTACGGGTGATTTGATTCATGTGTCTAAAATAAATTTTCTGACTAAATAATATTATTTCGACAGGAATAAATGATTTTAATCAGTATACATTATTTTTATTTTTAATCCTTACTCTCTCGTTTACCTCCAGTATCCACCACGCCAGTATCCATTACGCTACTGGTGGAAGTCATTACAACTTGCAGGTTGTGAACACTATAAAATTGGTATATTGTGGTGTTACACAAATGTGATATAATGAGAAATGAGTATGGAAGTGAAAGTCTGAAGTGGGCAGCCACCCCTATTGATCGAAATGTTGCATGGAAATTGGTTGTCATATGGTATGAACATGGGATGCTGAAGGTTGAGGAATACGTTAGGATAGTTAAATGATTAATGGATTGTGTGAACGGTGGTATGTTTAGAAAGGGACTGCTCAACTCGATTAGATTACTGAGATAAATAAATAAATAATCTGTATTATCAAAGAAAAGAGAGATGACGGCTAGTAACTATGTATGAAAGAACACATGCTCCACAAACTTTAAATAAATCAAGATAAAGGTTAGTCTACTGCACGTTCATGGTGACTTGAACTGATAGCCGACCATTACCACGAAAGAAAGGTGTTGTCGAAACTTTATGGCGGCTTGGAAGTTAAGAGTGATCGCTAGTTCGTGCAGATATAGTTGAAAGAAAACTTGATGATGTCTCAGATCACAGTACGTAAAGCGAAGCGTGAAGGTACAGGACTTGCGCTCGAAACTAACTTCCCAGCCGCCATAAAGTCTCTCTCTCTCTCTCTCTCTCTCTCTCTCTCTCTATATATATATATATATATATATATATATATATATATATATATATATATAATATAATATAATTCACGCAACCTGGACGCATACCGTTGGGGCTGGTTCGATGTGGTGCATGACAATACCACTGGGAAAAACTTAGGGGTGACTTCTGCTTAGTAGTGGGACAGCATGGGCTGGACAAAAAATTTAAAAATTTAAAATTATTTATTTATCATCTCAATACAACTATTCTTACAGGATTAACCGAATGCAATAGTGTAGTGATCTAATATTTGTTTATTTAATATATATCTATGAGATGGACAATACGTCATAATTTACATAGCATCGATACTGAAAATATCGACAAAAACAACGCTATTTCTCGTGGGTGTAGTCGTCGCCATATTTGAGAAATACTTGACTTCAGATCACGTGACCACATGTCATATCCCCTATTTTTCTTATATCTATGTTACAAATCGGGGTTTTTGTCACAGAGTACTTTTTATATACTGAAAGTACTGGCAGGAACTTAACCAGCGTCGGTTTGCTGCTCCTGTATTATAGTTTAAATAATGGTTTGAAGTGGACTTTGATATGTAAAAGTGGTGCGATTTTGTGTATTAAGTGTCTGCGCATGTGAACTATTATTGGAAACTGTGAAACAAGTGTTCTGATGGTGATGAAATTCTCAAATAAGGTGTATGTCTGCTTATGCGCCTTGAGATACCATCGCCAACCGTCAGCTGTCTGCTAGCTCAAGTTGCCGTCAAAATCTCCGAAGGGCTGCACAATGTGACGCATCAACATATTGTAAAGCCAAATACTATGAAGGATAATTATTATAATATATTGTAACGTCAGGCTCAGAAGGGCTAGATCCCAGAGCCTTAAAGCCAGTTATTAAGAAGAAGAAGATTATGGCAGATAGTGAATATACTTTATTGTACACCACTAACAAAAATACAAATGTCATAACAAAAATCAGATTATACTATGTACAATTTGGCGGCCTTATCGCTACATAGCGATCTCTTCCAGGCAACCAAAGGTGTAAAGTAATACAAACAAAGAATAGGTAGGTGGTAGGTGGTGCAATATAAATATACAAATAAGAATGCAAAAAAAGATATAAATAACTACGTAATAGATGAAATAATATAAATTACTAACACATAATAAAAGATAAAGTAAAACATATAATATATACATACACATATACATACATATATATATATATATATATATACATATACACATACATATAAATATATACATAAATATACACACAACACATATATATCAATATACATATATATACAAAATTCCTCAAACAATAATATAAAGCTGATAGATACAATAAATACATAATCACACAATCTATCCTAACGGTGTTCGAACGATTGAGACAAGTAATGCTCTTTAAGTAATCGCTTAAATATAGCAATAGTTTGTGCCTCACGTATACGCAAAGGTAGGGCATTCCAGAGCTTAATAGACTGAACAGTAAAAGATTTATTGAAAAATGATGTATTGTGAGTTGGTATACTTAAAATGAATTTTCTAGAAGAGCGTAAAGGTTC
The DNA here is from genome assembly GCA_033319125.1 of Parnassius glacialis. Taxonomy (NCBI): domain Eukaryota; kingdom Metazoa; phylum Arthropoda; class Insecta; order Lepidoptera; family Papilionidae; genus Parnassius; species Parnassius glacialis. The sequence goes on from JAVANC010000004.1 coordinate 56,483,835, forward strand.
CCCCGGAAGCCCCACAAAATTAAACTTCTCCTTTAGATAGGGAGGAGTAGTAGGGTGAAATAAAACACAGTACAGAATAGAAAGTATATGCATGTTCCGGCGAAGTCGGATAGGTAACCACTTGAGACGTGAGCGAAATTGGGAAATATGGTCAAATTTGCGCAATCCAAATATGAACCGAATACTAGTATTTTGAAGTCTCTCAAGCTTATTTAGCTGGTCCTCAGTTATGTCTACATAGCTTGCGTCGGCATAGTCGAGAATCGGAAGGAGAAGAGACTGTGCGAGCATAATTTTTGTAGGAATGGGAAGAAATGATCGAAGGCGACGCAGTGAACAGAGAGCGACAAAAGTTTTCTTACTTACCTCATTCGGTTGGCGTATCCAATTTAAGGAATTATCAATATAAATACCAAGATTTTTGACATTGTCAAAGTAAGGGATAACAACTCCATCAAATACGATAGGTGGCACAGAGAACCAGTCAATTCTTGAGATAAAGCTCTGGCTACCAATAATGATAGCCTGAGACTTTTTAGGATTGACATTTAGGCCAAATGATTTACTCCACTCGTGAATAAAATTTAAATCCTTATTTAATGTAGCGATTGCATTTGGCAAATTCTCAAGAGTTGACTGGGTGTAAATCTGGACATCATCCGCATACATATGGTAGAGAGAAGATATTTTATGAGTGATTGAATTAATGAAAATGGAAAAGAGTAAAGGTGACAACACGCCGCCCTGCGGCACGCCTGCAGTAATATCACACCAAGATGAGTGAGTTTCATCGACACGAATACACTGCCGACGGCCACAGAGATAACTTTGAAACCAGTCAATTACTGATGGAGATATGTTAAGGGAACACAACAGACTCAACAGTATATCGAAGTCAACAGTATTGAACGCATTACTGAAATCCAGCAAGGTCATGACTGTGAGTTGTTTATTATCCATACCCCACCGTATGTCATCAGTAACTTTGATTAAGGCAGTAGCCGTACTATGACCAGGACGGAAACCGGATTGTGAGGAATTCAATAAATTGTGCTTATTAATATAGTAATAAATTGTGCTTATTAATATAGTAATAGTGTTCATTAAACATCGATTGTTGAAGTATTCGATAGTAATCGATAGTTTCTTATAAGACCATCGATATGTCGATAGACTATCGATTGTCTTGGAGCAGGTATCACAAATAAAAATAACAGTAAGTAGTTATTGTACTTTTTTGGTTGCTCGTTTTTGAGAAATACGCAATTTGTCACTGGCTGGTGTAGAGCTGTGAAGGAAATTCACAGTAGCCTTTGTCTTCAATAACTGATTTCTATTAAACTAATTCTTCAAAGAACTTCTAGATTTTTTTGGTTGCACTTCATCCTAAACTTGATGTTCAGATGATGATCCGTCTTCCGTTTCTAACCTATCTATTTTATCGGCATGCCTTATTTTCAAGTGATCTCTTAGATTGGTCGTATTTCCTAAATGCTTATATTCCTGATTATAAAAATTACACTTTACATACGGACTATTACTGTCCACTATCTGGAAATAATTCTATATAAATGATTGATTTTTAGGATAAATTTTCGATTTATTATGAAGTCAAATACAAAACAAATCAGTAAACTATAAACCACAAGATCAACCGCCCGTTCTGGCACTCAAACAAATAGTGAATTACGTCAGCGTCACGCATAGGAATTAGCTATTAACACAGTTTATTTACAGGGATTTCTCTGACCTTAGACTAAAGGGAGACATCTACTATAGACAAAAATTACGATAAGGATGGCAATCGATAGTTTAACCAGACTATCGATAGAATCGATAGTGTTTGCACTATCGATTAATCGATAGTCTATCGATGTTTAAGGAACACTAATGGCAGATCAAAGTACTCTGTGGGCAGATCCCATGCCATCCCATGCGCTTGCGGTTGTGTTCTTGTATTTTTGTGTTGCAAACAGGGTGAGGCAACTTTGTATGAAAGCTGAAAAATCTGCACACAATCATGATTTTGTCAATATACGTGTTGGGCTTGTTAAAATAAAGCGAGATAAAATATCGCTGTCTCTTTCTTTCATTTTGTTTTAGATTGCCATTTTAAAAATTAGATAAACAAATTCATATTATATGGGAAGAAAATAAAAATATTAATTCGGTGTCAAACTTTTATTGGTTTGCTACATACATATTACTCTGAGATTCGCACAATTAGTTTACCTATTAAATTATTTAAATAAAAATATTAAATATTAGCAGAATTTTATTAAAAGAAGCCATGAATTAATAGAAGAAGAAAAAATGACATTTGTTTGTCAACGTCTTTCATATTGAAAATATTTTCTGAAATTTATTAAAATTTATTTCATAGGTTTAGTTTTTTAATATTTATTATTCATTTTTGCTTAAATTCAGTTAGATGGACTTCATTTTCGTATGTACGCAAATATACAGTCATAATATCGTCGTAAATGTACAGTATGAATTTTTTGTGAGATGTTAATTCTGTATAAGATATTGACTATAAATGAATTCATTATTTCAAAGTTTTATGCACGATTTGTGATCATCATCGAAAGTAAGTTAAGTGTTGTGTAAATATAAAGCACAAAATCATCTGATCACTTTCTGCAAGTTGCCTATGATAGGAAAAGAAAAACTTATGACAATATTGTGGTAAGGCTATAAACATTTCGAATTTATTGGCCGTTATTTGTAGGTTTTATAACTATATTGACTCGAATTGTATCTGTTTCAGATCACGTATTTGGGCTGAGTAAAGTTTTCATCATGAGAATTTTGCTGATCTAAATTTACGTTAACGTTCTGTGAAGAATAACTCTCTGACAATAACATGTGTTATATATTAGTAACGTGCGTGGAAATATTACGTGCAAACGCAATAAAAAACATCAATAATAATGTGTAGTTTATAAAATAATTTGTCTTCCAGAAAATAAAATTACATTACTATACTTATTTATAGTTTTATTTTATCCCACATACTAATCTAAATTATATTCGAGTAATCTTGGTGCAACCTCTCAAATATATGGGAATTTACCCCATAGGTTTGTGAGGCTTGAGCCAAAATTTCTCGAGTAAGCCTTAAAAAGTTACAGAATACAAAGGTTTGAAATTCCCGCTAAAAAAGTTTTATATGGGCGTCCACCGTAGCGCTTTCCGTATACAAACATAAACACGTGTTTCCGTTTTTTAGTATGAAGTTGGCGTTCTTCTCTTGATAAAGAGTAATTGTGTTCTGTGGTTGCAAATTAAGTTTATATTTTGATATCAACTTATTCCATACATTACTAACGTTGAGTTGAACATCCCGTTCCTCCGTTTTAGTGTTTACAGTGAGCAAGAGACTCAAAAACAAGTGCTGTGCATTGTGCTTAACCTCTAAACAGTGTGACTAATGTTTCCGCCATTTTGCGTATCTGTGATGCCGACCGTCGGCAAGCGCACAGACAGGGATATTATAAGCATATGTTTTTTTTAAAGTTGGATTTCCTCGATTTTTTTAAAGGAATGCTGTACACTTACAATTAAAATATTGGTTTTAATTACCTATTTTGTATATATCTTTACATATTTAGCATATTGGTAGTTATTTGCCATAGAAACATTACTACTTAATATGGGGTACAGAAAATTTTATTGTATTTCTTGATAATTTGTATAAAATAAAACAATAATTAAACTGAAACTAATTTTAATTAACACATTACATATCTAAGTTTACAATACAAACCAAAATTAACAAGGTCCTATACATTTTTTTCACACAACACATGTTTACAAAGTTGACACAAAAAATACTTCCACTTAAAGTAAACAAAAAAGGGTCTCACATTTCTTGTTATCTAAAATGACCCTGAGCGAATGGGACAAAGACCTTTTGTTTGCAGCAACTTAAGCTTATAAGCTACAAATATAAATAAAAGAATCATGTTACATTCAATATAAATTTGAGTATGAGTGGAACAAAGATGGTATGTAATTTGACACCAAAATTAGTACCTCTAAAAACATGTCTATTTTGGATAATATCTACTTACAAATGGAAAAGAAATTATTGTTTCAAGATATACATTAAATTTAGTAATCAATTAAACAAAAAAAAACAAGTTGTTTCTAAGAAATATTTCAAACATCAAGCTCATGAAAGTAGTAAATATCTAAACATTTTAGCCTCATACATGCTAGCAAAGTGTGGATACGACTTGTCTTCAACAAGATAATGACTAGGTGATTTTTGTAACCCTCATTATTTTGAAACATTATAGTAAACATAACGGGTCTAATAATGACAATCACTTGGGATACTACTTAATATGACATAATTTTTAAATCATGCTTTGTTCACGAATCACAGCAAGAGGTAAAATGAACCGGCGGCTTGTAGGTTGAAGGTGAAGGTTTAGGCAGCATGTTGATACCCAAGCATGGTTGGTCATAATTTACCATTGTTCGATATGTACAAATATGTACAATATACACATAATATATGTATATATATGTACATGGCTACCGATCATGGACATATATATACATATGAAGTGTGATATGACTCAAAGCAACCAAACACACACAGGGGCACGTTGCAGGCTTTGCAAAAGCTTGATGTTCGCTTTTTGCAAACTGAACAACTACGCCTCTGGTGCTCGTTCCGTGTTGTTCCCGGGAGCAGATCGTATTGCCCCGGAAAATGCCAGGTGTTCGGCAGTGCACGGGTAGGTGCTGGTGGTGTGTGTGCTGCCAACAATTCCCTCACCAAAGTTTGGCGAAAATTTCGGTGAGAAATTGAGCGGTGTGCCTTGTGGAGTATGTAGGCATTTAGAACACTAGCATTCAAGAGCTTCCTGAAAAACTTTTTGTACCAGATTTTGTTCCGCCTTCTTTCAATGGGGTACATGGCGAGCATCTGGTCTTTGCGATCAACCCCCCCCATACAGACATTATAGTCTGGTATGACGGTGGGCTTGTGTGTATCGCCGCACATCGCGGTTGCTAGCCCATGGTATGTCGAGACAAATGCCACACGGTTTTTGTCCCGGTATACGATGAGGTCCACATCCCCCGAAGTGCAACCGTTCACCTGACCTATCGCCATGTCTTTTTTCGTAAGATTCGTCAGCTCAATGGGAACAAACTGACGATTCGTTCGTAAGGTCCCCACGCAGTCAAACCCCCGAACTTTCAATTCTCGCGCAAGCGCGGGAGAATTGTAGAAATTATCCATCCAAATCGTGTGGTCCTTATGCTCAAGACCATTTAAAAGTCTGAGCACAAGAGCTGGCACTTTCCCAGAAACTGGACTGTCCTCTTGTGGGTCTGAGGAGGTATCATGGCCTGCGTGGACTTCAAAGCGTCACAAGTAACCAGTCTGGGACTCACACACCTCGTATGTTTTAATTCCTACTGTAGCTGCTTTGTTGCGGATGAATTGGTTAATATCTAACCAACCCTTCCACATGGTCAGACTTTCATCCACAGACACGTTTTGACCCAAAACATATAATTGTTGGAATTTGTTGTTAAGGTGATCCAAAATTGGCTGCACCTTAAACAACTTGGCCTGAGCCCGTGTCATCAGTTCAGGATCGCAACCGTCATTATCCTGAAAGTGGAGACATTTGCTCAACAGCATGAAGCGGTCATACGTCATCGCCGCAGTGAACCCGGGGGTACTGAAAATGTCCAGCGTGCTGTTCCAGTACTCCTCGAGACGTGATTTCACCACAATCCCGGTAGCGAGGATTATAGCGAAATACACGTGCAATTCACTTACGTCGGTGTCTTTCCATTTGGTGATGCGGCTGCTCGGACAGAGCGAACCGTCCACCAGCATGACCGTTGCAAGCTGTTGTGCATATCGATTCGTCTCCATGGCAATGTGTTCCATTATATCGCGATCCCATATGGCAGTAAATGCGTCATATGGGCTCGCATATGGAACCGTGGGCCCACAGTTTATCTGGGAGAACGGTTCCCTCCTCAGCTCAGGAGGAGTTTGAGGTTGCGGGAACCCCCTCCATTTAAAATCAAATTTATTTCCTGGCTCCGACATGGGACAGGATGGGGACGAGGGAGTATGGGTAGGTAAGGAAGGCGGAACAGAATAATCAGGAACATGGGATGTGGAAGGAATGGGACCGGAAGAGTTAGGGACAGGTGGGTGATCATTGGATGTCGGAGGCCAGGAAAAAGAAATAAATGCGTCTACTTCCCCACCTTCACCCTCATCCTCCGATGCCGCGAACATTTGTACCACCCTGGGGACTATGGTGGATTGGAGTCCAATTTCTTCTTCGCCATCTTCTTCGGAGTCCTCGTCGCTGCCTGTAAAATATAAGATAAAATAACCACATTGGCCGACTGTAATAATTTACGTTTTTTTTAAAATAATCTGTTACATAAGTAGTAACTTAATACAGTCAATTATTCTAAAAATAATTGACTGTATTAAGTTACTACTTATGTAACAGAATCAGTAACATGAGAGCTGATGTTTATAGAACACAGTACGGGTTTTATTTGTATTTTTATTAGCAGCTAAAGCAAAACTATTTTCCCTTACCATAATTAAGGGCGTTGGATATTTCAATATCCCTTAGAGGACGCGACGAAGATGACGAGGAAGTAATTCTAAAAGAAGAAAATAAATTATTAAGAATCAAAATATTAAGTAGACACTTCTGCACATAGAATATATATTTATTAATAGGCACTCACAGACGCCGTTTAGCCCCCATGTCATTGTGGTCCGATCTGAAAAAATAATGTTGTTTTTTGATTTCTATCGTAATAGTTATATTCGAACAGTTAACAGTTCAAAGTCAAATACTATCAATATTTAATAAAGCAATAAAGGAAAAACTTACGCATTTCGCTTTCGGGACGTTGGAGTCCGATTAGGTGTGGAGGTTCCACTCCCTCCAACTTCAACGTGTCTGTAAAACATAAATAGTGTTAAAAATACGTTATTTTATGACCAGTTACGAAAAGTTTAGCTTCAAAATATGAATATAAGTAAAAACTTACAAAGCAGGTGAAGGAACTGAGCAAAGCTCCATATCAACTACTGCTGGTTGGGCCGCTGCAGCTCGGTCCTCCTGAGGGCTCAGCGGCTGGGTCGGGTGGTTGCCGGTGAGGAGGTCCATGGACGACCACAACGACACCGGCACGGGACTAAAAAGAAAGTTAAATTCAATGCCCTGCACGTGAATCGAGTAACAAAACCAACTTCGAAGTGCTTACCCTCGCCTTGCGGCAGGCAGTACTCGAGGTCGCCGCTGAGTCAGCGGCCGCTCTAGAGGCCTCCCCACCGGCAACTCCCCCACCATGCCACAGTAAACTCTAAAATATTAATGCAGAATATTAATGTTGCTAAAAAAAAACGAAGAAACTTGTTAGTTGTTAAATTTGTTATTACGGATCAACAGCAGAAGGCCTTTCGGTGTGGCCAGCACCGCTAGTGGGCCCACCACGCGTCCGCGCACCACCAGTGTGCGCATGCGCCCCTTCACCACCAGTGTGCGCATGCGCCCCTTCACCACCAGTGTGCGCATGTGCCCCTTCACCACCAGCGTACGCACCACGCCCACGCCCACGGCCACGAGCACGACCACGTCCACCTCTTTAAAGAAAAAAGCAAAAACAAAAAGCATGCAAACCAAAGAGAAAATAAACACAAAAATGCAAGAGATACGCGAGACATGAATGCAAAAGGTGCCCTTAGAGCTAATTTAGTAATGTCCATGCGTAACTTTTTTAACTTACTATAAGACGTCTAGAAAATATGTAAATATTATTTTTGGAGAAATTTTTTGAAAAAAAAATTGGTTGTCAAAGTTAAAAATAAAATTATTTATTTTTAAATTTATCATCGTGCAACAAACACTTTTTGTCCCAAACAATTTTGGGCTTGGACGCTCTTCAAATGCCTTTATCTCGGCCCAGGTTCGTCTAAGTCCAAAATTGTTCAGGAAAAAATTGTTTGTTTGGGTGCCCCCCCGACACGACGCAAACGAAGAAAAAAGAAAAAAGAAACAAAAATGCTGTATTTTTATCTTGGTACCTACTTGGTACTTCAAATACCTAAATATCTTTGCTCAGGTTCATCCAAGCCCAAAACTTTTTACGACAAAAAGTGTTAGTATATGCGCCCTCTACATGATGCAAACATAAAAAATAAAAAATTACAAAAATTCTGCTAAGTTTTTTCGCTCCCATATTTTATATTTATTTATTTTATTTATTTAATATTCTTTATTGCACACCATACAAAGCATACAGAAATGACATACTACAAAAAAGTATGCAACTTCCACTATATCTCCACAGTAACTAAATGTTTATGCAATTAAAAGTGATGTAACATTACATGCAAAATATTTAAAAATAACTTCAAACAGAAAATACAAAAGCGTATCTATAATTTCTAGCATGCCCGACATGCCGCCGTTATGACGTCATCAACTGCCAAAACCCTGTCTGTGCCCCTGCCGACTGACGGTAAAGAAATAACCTTCACGTATTTAGACCCAAAATTAAAGTTTTCAAAGCTAAATACACGTTTACCATTGTCATCCATTGCAAATTAATTACATTAGTAGCTTAAATTCTCCAAAACATTACGGTTTTATTCACTTTTTAGACCAAATATTGCAGAAATAAAAGTACGTTCATAGTTCGTTAGACGGCTATGTCGTTGGTTTGGCCTGGTTTTTACAATTAAATTAGCAAAATTATATGTTTCCCAGTAATAAAAATGTGAAAGTACTTACCTTTCCATGGTTTCTCCTTCAAATCACAACAAATTTGATTCAAGAAAACTTATCAAAGGCGTGACAAAACCGGAGTCGGTTGGTTTGACAGCGTCCAATTTGAAGTGCCGATATTTTTTTTTTTACGGAGCAAAGAGTAACAGTAAAGCAGTTTGACACTGAGTATATATTATTAGTCTATGATTTCAAGTGTCGCACCTAAAAAACGCATCGTAGTTCCGTCGTAAAGAGCGCGAAAACATAAACAGGAAACGATGCCGACTGCTGGTCGGCTCACAGACGCGCAAATAATTTGACGTGCCGACTGCTGGTCGACGCACAGACAAGGGGTTAAGAGACAGAGACTCAATTTTATCTTTCATCATGAAAGAAAACAAAAGGAAATGTTACAAGTGTGGATGTTCTGCTCATGATCGTAACATCACCTTGCATCGTTTTTCTAAGCCTGGGAGAACAAATAGCTTACGGTACGTATGCTAAATAGCTTTTTGATTACTGATTAAAACAGTTTTAAAATGTTTAAATTTGAACCACTGAATTAATAAAGTAACAGAAATAAAAAAAATTAAGGGCCACATCGGCTATAAGCGATTTAAAAACGTGTGCAAATAAGTCTGAAAATTAAAAAGAAATTATGCAGAACAGCATGAGGTGTATCACATAGAAATCATAACATAATAAAATAGTTATACGATGTATTGGTACACATAGAAATAACTTGTGGAATAATATTTATATATGTATACAATACAATCAAATTGTTTGAAAGGAACAATCTCTTGTATTGCACTCTTCTTCCAAGCATGTTTTTAGCACCTCAGTAGTACATTATTATCTAATTATATTTTTTCAGATGTGAATTATGGGCGAAGTACTGTTTTCCTCATGACTCTTGGTGGTCACCAGAATTTCAAAACAAGCTTCATTCTAGGCATTTAATGTTGTGCACTAAACATTTTAAGAAATCATCATTCATTGATAATTTTGGAAAGAGGCTAGTCAAATCTGCAGTACCTAATGAGGAATGTGATAAGGTTAGTCAATCTTTCTTTTGTTACTATCTACATTTTTTTCTTTTGTGTGGCTTTTCTCATACTACAGGGAAAAGATTATCTAGTTAACAAATGGTGGTAACAGATTGAGTGGTGATTTATAAGGGTATGAGACAAAACCTACCATTACTTCCACCATAAAAAACAAAAGATATAAACTTAGGAAAATATGTTATCTTTTATTTAAAAAAGACCTTATCCATACTAGGAATTTCTACTGTATTGTGGAGGCAGTTTACAAACATAAATTGGATAAGGACAAACATCCCCCAGCACAATTATTTATAGGCCATACAAATACTTGTTCTGTGCAGCATTCGAACCTGTGACCTTTAGTGTAGCAACTCAATGCTAAGCCACTGCACCGCAAGCTGTCAATGTTGTTTAACTGACAACTGTGTCAACTTGACGGCTCTGTGGCGCAGTGGCTTAGCAATGAGTTGCTGCACTGGGGGGCGCGGCTTCGAATCCCGTACGGAACAAGTATTTCTATGGCCTACAAATAGTTGTTCCTAGTCTGGATGTTTGTCCTTGTGCAATTTGTGTTTGTAAACTGCCTCCACGATACAGGAGAAAATCCTAGTGTGGGGGTAATTTTTTATAAAGATAAAGAAAGAAAAAACTTCCTAATAGCTGATGGGTACTGGGAGATGACCTTGGGGGGCTTTAAGGAAGCGAGATGGAACAATATCCATCTCCCTCACACGTTTTGTTATCTTGCCATGAAAGAAATACTATTTTAAATTACACATAATTTTAATTTTTTTTTTATTTAATAATTATAATACTTTATTGCGTAATATATTTTGTTAAACATATATTTCTTACGTTTTGATTGAAGTAACAAAATGTATGAATATGAAACTCCATACTATAATAAAAAGGCAAGTTATGGCAACAGCAAATAAACAAAATTACAAATGGCAGATCCCTTGCGCTTGCGGTTGTGTTCTTGTTTATTTGTGTTGCAAGTTAAGTTTATATTATGATATAAACTTATTTCATACATTACTAACGTTGAGTTGAACATCCCGTTCCTCCGTTTTAGTGTTTACAGTGAGAAAGAGACTCAAAAACAAGTGCTGTGCATTGTGCTAAAGAGACAGAGACTGAATTTTTTCTTTCATCATGAAAGAAAACTAAAGGAAATGTTACAAGTGTGGATGTTCTCCTGCTCATGATCGTAACATCACCTTGCATCATTTTCCTAAGCCTGGGAGAACAAATAGCTTACGGTACGTATGCTAAATAGCTTTTTGATTTGTGATTAAAACAGTTTTAAAATGTTTAAAGAACAATGGCCAAATTTCTATAGGTGCTGGACTTGACTTTTATTTTTCATGTCCCAAAACAAGCTATAGCTAGATGGGTTTGTATTTATGTTGTAAAAACCATCCTGTTTGAAAATCATATCTAAATAGCCACAATTTTTTATAATAACGTCAACAATACTTTTGAGGTTAGCATCACATAATATGTAATCTTCTTCAGTGATCTAAAATAAGAATTAGCTTTGTATTATGATGTAGGAGTGTGTGTGATGGTTTATGTTAGTGTAATAAAATAATGTTACGAGCTTGGGGTTCGAGACAATTAAAAATTGCCGATTAAATTACCAAAATTGACACTTTAATTACACAACACTAATTACAATCTAAAACCACACTAATAATAAAACACAATCACTTTAGTTCGCAGGTATTTCGCTTCGAAGTATTCTCTTGTATCGCCAATTCAATACTGCCTGGTCGTGGTCTATACCGGCCTTATATAGGGCATCAGATAGTTTCCAGAACCTTCTACTGTAACGACATCTAGAATGTTCGAGTACATATCGGTCCCGAAATTTCAGGAAAGATCTTGACTCTCCTAGTTCTGTTACTCGACACTAGAGGGCGCTAGTGTAACTAGTGTTGCCATGTACAAGATATTAATAGTGGCGCGCAACAATAAGTAGATGTATGTAAATATGTACTATTGAAGAATTACACTCGCAAATCTTAGAAATTGCTCTGGTATCAAGCTCAAAAAGAGATTGCGGCAAAGTGTATCAATGCATATGTTACAATTAACACAAAGCAATCGCAAGGCTAGTTGTCGTTGTGTGTAGCTGTAGTCTGTATGATGTCTTTTAAAAATATCCAAGATGCAAAATCGGTGTCCAGAAATCAAAAGCACAGAATAATCATTACAAATGGTAGTTATCAGTTCGTAAGACAATGCCGAAGTCAAAACAACAGAGGGAAATCTAAAATAGTACAGTACGAATCACAATCCACAAAAACGAGTGAAGCAAATAAGATGATGCGAATGATTGTCATAGATAAATAGGTATGTAGATGATTGCCGGGTGACAATCAATGGTGTCGATCGATGACAACCGATTAAGTATTTTGTCGATGACAAATGATGTTCCGTTGCATGTAATTGAACAAAACGCTTAGCTTACTATGAAGCTACATAATTATTTTATTTCATGAATCCAGTACATAATAAATCAGTATAATAGTTGATTCGATGCCTACATACTATTTGAATTAAATTACAATTAACAACTATTCAGAATAACATGAATAATTATAGTCTTTGAATAAAAGTCCTTTCATACGTCAAATGAATCGTCATTAGGTGCGTTCTGAAACCTTTGTTTTAAAAAAAACAGTAAACAGTTACAAAAACAAAAATAAAAGGATAACTTTTTTGTGGCTACTTAGAAAGGTATTTTTTGTGTTTTTTAAGACCTCAAAAAATAAGGATATTTTTCATAAATATGGCATATAGTGACGCCATCGTTTCGTTGCCTGGTACGATTTGACCAACCTTCTTTGAACCACTGAATTAATAAAGTAACAGAAATAAAAAATTTAAGGGCCACATCGGCTATAAGCGATTTAAAAACGTGTGCAAATAAGTCTGAAAATTAAAGAGAAATTATGCAGAACAGCATAAGGTGTATATCACATAGAAATCATAACATAATAAAGTAGTTATACGATGTATTGGTACACATAGAAATAACTTGTGGAATAATGTTTATATATGTATACAATACAATCACATTGTTTGAATGGAACAATCTCTTGTATTGCACTCTTCTTCCAAGCATGTTTTTAGCACCTCAGTAGTATATTATTATCTAATTGTATTTTTTCAGATGTGAATTTTGGGCGAAGTACTGTTTTCCTCATGACTCTTGGTGGTCACCAGAATTTCAAAACAAGCTTCATTCTAGGCATTTAATGTTGTGCACTAAACATTTTAAGAAATCATCATTCATTGATAATTTTGGAAAGAGGCTAGTCAAATCTGCAGTACCTGATGAGGAACGTGATAAGGTTAGTCAATCTTTCTTTTGTTACTATCTACATTTTTTTCTTTTGTGTGGCTTTTCTCATACTACACTGAAAAGATTATCTAGTTAACAAATGGTGGTAACAGATTGAGTGGTGATTTATAAGGGTATGCGACTTAACCTACCATTACTTCCACCATAAAAAACAAAAGATATAAACTTATAAAATATGTTAACTTTTATTTAAAAAAAAATCTTATCCATACTAGGATTTTCTCCTGTATTGTGGAGGCAGCTTACAAACATAAATTGGATATGGACAAACATCCACCAGCACAATTATTTATAGGCCATACAAATACTTGTTCTGTGCAGCATTGGAACCTGTGACCTTTAGTGCCACAACTCAATGCTAAGCCACTGCACCGCAAGCTGTCAATGTTGTTTAAATGACATGATTATAATTTAGTTACAGAATATATTTACAAATAAAAGAAATTGTTAATATAGTGTCTTAAAAATAGGATGGTGGTAGTAATGGGTTAAAGCAACATTCATTAATAAAAACAAGTTGTATTTAATGTTTATAAATGTATAAGGCTGTTTGAAATTTAGAGATTTTTGGTTGACCAATGCTGGGATACATGATATAAATAATGATTTGATAATCTCTAATTTTCAGATCACATTAGCTGACCTTAATTTGGAACAAATGGATGTGATTCAACATATTACAGGTCCATCAACAACTAAACAACCACTGTCTGAAAATATTCAGAACACTATAACTGTCCCAAATGTATTTGAGCCTGTTGCGGGTCCGTCAAAATTTATACAACCCTTGTGTGAGAATGTGCATTAGAAGACCATTCCTGACAAAACTAGTGCTATTCCTCAAGTAACTGAGAATATCAACCCTGTTGCTGCTGCAAATCCATCCACGAAAAACAAAAGGGATAAAGATATGTTGATAAAAATGAAATATCATCTGAGAAAAATAAACAGGCTTCAAAAACTAAAGCATCTGAAGAATGAAGCATTTCTCAAAGTATTGAGCAAAGATAATTCAGTAAATCAAATATTAAAATCTAAAATATCCCCCTCTTTTGCATTATTTTTGCAAGGAGAATTGCAAAACTATAAAAAAAAAACCAAAAGGTCGAAGATGGAACATGGACTCCAAAATAATAGCACTAAGACTGTATAAAAGCTCACCAAGCACACTCACAGTGTTACAAATTATTAAGAAGGATGATTTGCCTGCCAACACCTAGTTCATTAAAAGCGTTTCACATGAAAGTTGGTATTAATGACCAAATTTTTAATGTTTTGAAAAAAAACAATAAAGCTACAGACTCCCACAGACAATGAGTACAGTACAACAAAAAGGAGGACATAATTGAGGGTTATCAAGACCATGCATTGCAGGCCAGGTCACCACAAATGGCAACACATGCCCTCGTGTTCATGATTGGCGGAATCCGTAAAAAGCTGAAACAACCAATTGCTTATTATTTTTCTAGCGGATCTGTGACTGCAGATAGGCTGTCAATTCTTAAGGCGGTGAGCATTATGGTCTTCTATTTGTTATTATGTCAATATATGTAGTAATACTTTTTTACATTGTTTTGATGCTGGAATTAATATTTCAGCTATAGTGTGCGATATGGATGGTGTGAATAAGAGAGCTTTAAGTATCTTGGGAGCATCTGTAGAACAGCCATATATTCTGCTAAGTAATTGAGAAGTGGTTACCATTTTTGATACTCCGCATTTGCTCAAATGCTTTAGAAATATGTTTTTAAAATATGACATTAAATGTCCAACAAATATAACATCAAATGATCAAATTGGATTTGGTAAGATATTTTGTTTTATTACAATCATAATATTATACATATTTCCAATTTACTGGAAGACACACACAAATTACACAAATGTTTTTTACAGGTGTTGCGAATTGGAGCCATATAAAGGAGTTTTATGAAACGGATAACACCAATCCCAATTTTGTGTTTGCACCTTGCTTAAAACAAGAGCATTTAAATCCAAACACGAAGCAGAAGATGAAGGTGAAGCTAGCTGCACAAGTGTTAAGCCACTCAGTTACTGCAGGAATGTATGCTAAAATTTCAGAAGGTAAATTAAATTTATAATTTAAAGTATAATATTTAAACATATGTCCACCTATCTAAATAATTATTAACTTAAAAAGGAACTAGGCTCTCCCAAGTACAAATTATTATTTATTGTGTGATATGTGATTTTTTTTTGAGTTGTCTTGTAACATACTTTAAATTATATTTCTTTAATCCTAATAGTAAGATCTTATATTATGTGTTGTTTACAGGGGAACTCTCTTCAGAGGCAGTCAGTACAGCTAATGTTATTGCAAATATGGACAAGCTGTTTGTGTCAATGCATGCACACCAGACCTAAGAAGGGGGAAACCATTTTCGACAAACATGACAAATAATATACCACATCTCACACATTTTACTTTAATGTAGAATTTTTTAAAGAAATGACGTTTTTGGGATGCAAACGAGCCCTTCCATCCCAAGAAGGTTAGATATGGTCCATCAATGGAATAGAACGAATCTGGAGAAATCTCAGTTCTAAACATAAATCAATAAAAGGTTTGGAAACAAGAAGGTTTTGGATGCATTCGGGCCAATTGCGGTTGCAATTCAAATCCCACTGCTGGGCAGTTTGTTGCGGGTCTTAAAATGGCTGTCCTTAGCAACTTATCTTTTATTGGGACAGGAAATTGTGAAGAAGACCAAAATCAAGTTATATTGACAAATATTAAAACTTTATTGTCTCCACCCACAGACACACACACTGCTAATGCCACAATTTTAACCGATGAGTTAGAAGAAAGTGTAAATTCTACATTTGAATGTAGCTTGGAAGAAAGCAATGACGAAATACATGCATGTGCGTATGTCTGTGGGTTTATAGTAAAAAATAATCTCAACAAATGTGAAATTTGTAAAAAAATGTTTGTATCTGAGACACAAGAGAGATCACATACGTTTATTGACTTTAAAGAATATAGTGATCTAAAATGTCCCTTAAATACGCCTCTAAAAACCTCATTAACTGTATTGAAAGTAGTACTACGATGATTTATGACTTTTTTAGAGGCAGAAGCATATAAAAAATAATTAAAAGGCACAATTAAAGTTTTGTTCAATAACTCAATAAATTTGGAGTTTCTCGATAAATGTCCAGAACATAAAGATATGAATAGATTACTTATTTAATAGCGTATTTCACATTTGTATCAGGATTGGCTGATTTAAATCAGACTGATTTAAATCGCTTGATTTTGATTAAAAAAATCAATGATTTAAATCAACATGTATAAATTAATATAATAGGCAGAAAATGATAAAAATGAAAAAAAAAACTGGCTTAAAGTAAGGTAAAATCTTTTGATGTTTTTTGTTATTCTTATTGTTCTACTACAATAGTCTCATAAACTTTGGAAATCAACAAAGACGTAGCGATGAGGTCTGTCAGTCTCATAAACTTAGTAAAATCTATTTTTTTTTAGAAATTCACCTTTAATACTGTATTAATTACAGTTAAACTCTTAATCAGTCTCATACATATCTAATACAAATAAATAAAATTGAAGTGTCTGTTTGTAATGTCAAAATTACGGCTTTTTACTAAATGCATATGAAAGTATATATGATATGTATGACAAAACACAATTTTTTAAATTTTTGTCTGTCTGTTTGTTCCGGCTAATCTCTGAAACCGATTTTGACGGAACTTTCACTAGCAGATAGCTGATGTCAAGGAGTAACTTGGCTACTTTTATTTTAGAAAAATAAATTAGAGTTCCGCGCAAAAAATCTAAACCCCAAATAACACGCGGGCGAAGTCGCGGGGAACAGCTAGTGTATTCATACACTTTTAATCCAACTATGTCAAAAAATGTTACCAAGTCGTGAATTTCCAAATATACAAAAAAAATCAAAAAAGTCATAATTTTTTTTTAAAAAATCAGCATGATTTGATTAAAATTAAAAAAATCATGATTTTTTCCATCCCTGATTTGTATGAAGAGATTTTGTATTTTAAAAAATCGGCAATTTGCAGAAGAGTACTCAGCATCTGCTCTTAAAAGAAAAATTGATATCTTGCAAAATAAATAGGATATTACATGGAATTACTTTTTCTGTATGTACAGTCACAATCACTTCGGTGGTGACATTTTAACGTTAGGTTGATTGTACCAGTTAATGCAGACTATTTTGTCCTGGGTAGTAATTACCACATGTAACATAATAAACATACACTGATTTTTTAATGTGGACAATTTTTCAGTTATTCGGCTATGTAAAATGCAGTTAATATGTTAAAGATAACTTTAATACAATAAATTTTTGGTTACTGTATTGTGCTTTAAACTCCATATTCTAAATAGGGTGTCTTAGGATGTGTTTAACATGTAAAATTTTGCATAGGTTAAAATTAAATAATTTTTCTGGAGACTGACGCAATAAACATTTGATATTTCCATATCTTTCATTTGTTATTTAGTATCATTTTGTTGTGTAAGATATATTTATTTGCGTTTGGTCAGTCTCAGGTAAAACCGATTTTAATTTTAGGACCATACTTACACAGGGCTAAAGAAATTACACTTAAGTTAGTGCTAATTAATGACATGAAAATGTTGACTTATAATTTTTTAATGCAGTCAATAACAATAATATAACGAAAATAATTTCTACAAATGTAATAATATTGGTGGCATCTGTAATATAATCAGGTTATTGGAGTTTAGACATAATATTGCAAAGCTATTGCCTTGTTTGTAAAATGTTAAGGTAAATAATGTTTTCTTGTTAGAAAAAAGTGTTATTAGATTGTCTAATCTTTTTTATATAAAACCAATGTACCTTTACTTTCCATTTTGCTTAAATGTCATGTTACATATGCTTATATGTTTACTTAATAGGTGAAGTGATGAAGTAATTAACTATAAACTAATAATCGTTGACACGTGTTTTAGCGAAGTTACGAGAATGCTTATTTCTTATACTTCGCTAAAACACGCATACCTCTTAAAAATAGACTATTCTGCTTTACATAACTACTTAACTATTAAATCGATATTTAGTTAAAAGCTGTTGAGAACTGTTTACATGCATAAAGTTAAAAATTTGTTAATTACTCCGTCACTTACATCCATCAATGTACCAACGGTTTTCCTATGTACCGATGTGGACAAGTATGTAATGTAAATAAAAATTATGTATTTCAAAAACAACTTTTACTTGAAAAATAGTTCCTTTTTTATATTAAAATGATTGCTAATCGTTTCAAAAGTGGCTTATGAATGTAAAATACTATAATTTACAAATAACTTTGTGCTTGTTTTCGTTTTAATTTAGCAATATATATCATTGAAACGAAAAACTACAAGCTATATCTATCTATATGGTATTTTACATTCTTAAACCATTTTTGAAACGAAACAACCAAGACGCCAACTAAAAAAAATCACGTATCAAAATTCCAGCGCAAAAAAGTTTAAGGTGGCACGACAGAGATGGCGTGCATTATGGGTGCCATTTTCTTTGTTTGAAGTTGACATTCTCCCTCCGCCTAAGGATATTAGTGTTCTGTGGTGACAAAGTTATTTAAAAGCGTAGAGGGAGTATGTACAATAGAGTAGTCATTGCCGTATACCTAAGCGGGATAGCAATAGTTTAAGGTTAGTGTTGCCGATGATTATCTATTGTTATTTTCTTGATTTTTGGGAAAAGTAAATTCTGTTTACTAATTATAGGTAGAATCAATACAGTGTTTCAAAAATATGTAAGTAATTCATTAACCACCTAAGATATATCTTATTAGGTTAGTAGTAGTTCATTAACTTCCTAAGATATATATATATTAAAAGGTTAATGTATTAAATTGAAAAATAAAACGATTTTTTTATTATATTTGTAATCGCTTTATTTTGCGCTTTGTCTTTTCCTTGTTTTATAATCAGTTTTCTTTTATATAATGTTTTGCTATGTATAACAGATTACGCAAAAACACACAAAAAACTATAATATACTTGAAATTAAATAGTTTATAAAACTTACCTTTGGAGATATTATTATCTGCCGATTTTTTTTATCGGTAAATAATAAATAATATATCCACAGGTATGTATTCAATTTCTAATGAAACAACAGAAATAATACAAAATATTTATGTGAATATTATTTAAATAAAACAAATAATTGAAACAGCACTAGGAAAATTTTAGTACATCTTTACAGTTTTCGGTTTAGTAACACATGCTTGAAAACTAAAGGATTCTAAGTAAATATTTTTTCATCCCGTTCACAGACTGTAACCCTAAAAAAGAACGGACAAGAAACTTTAGGGAACTGTTTACAATCAGCTAAACTTACATACGCTTACATGTTTATTAATGCAAACATCTATTGCATTCATCATTACAGCCTTTCATAAGTCCACTGCTGAACATAGGCCTCCTCCCCCAAGGAATGCCACAAAGCACGGCCCTGAGCCACCTGCATCCATCGACTTCCTGCATGTCTCATCAGGTCGTCACTCCATCTCGTGGGGGATCACCCAACATTTCGCCTACCGGTACGAGGCTGCCACTCAAGAATCAATTTCGTTTTAAGGTTTTGAGGTATGTCTGTGTGTATATTTAATAATAAATTTATAATTTTTACGAACAAACGAAAAGCGATGAAGTCAGCAACAGCCTTTTCAGAATTATAATCGGGCAGCCATTTTGTCACCGGGAGCCTTTTATACATGAGACGTTTGTACCACGTCTGTTTCTTGAAACGATGTTTGGACGGAGACGACATTATTTATTGCTTCTTACCTGAGAATAAACAGACAATTTTCAAATACTCAATGTAAAAAAAAACCTATTATTGTATAATACTAGCGATCCACCCCAGCTTCGCACGGGTGATTCTGGATGTCGACAACAGCGCCGGTTACCGGGTTCAATTGTGTTTATCTTCTAAATCATCCAGGGACTCACTCAAACGCACACAAAAATTCATTTCGAAATCGTTCGAGCCGTTTTCGAGTTTTAACGAGACTAACGGACAGCAATTGATTTATATACAGGGTATTTTTGGAACGCTCCCGAAAACTAAGACAGGCGACAGCACCAAGTATACCTTTGATCATGGGTAACAAATAAATTTGATCCTGATGAAAAAAAAATCATATTTTTACAACGTTTTATTAGCTTTATTCACGCGCCATCATGTTAGTACAGCTAAATGAAACGATAATTTCATAAAAAAAATCATGAAAATACTGAAACATAAAACCAGAAGTGAAAACTGAATTGTATTCACCTGACTAATGGAGGTTAATATACGCGCGAACGGTGAAAAAAGAACGCTGGCCTTGAACTTGGGCACTGAGCGATTTATCACATATTGGTACGAAGGGGGCGCGACGGGGGAACAATCCGCCAGTATTACTGTGCCTGCATGCTATTGGTTCCCGCGCTTTGTTCGCTCTAAAAATACAGTCGCATACACAGCTTACTTTGCGACTCGCGACGATGTTTTAAAAAGGAAGGAAAGGAAAATTATTTATATCTATTGTTTTATGACTAAACTAGTGAACGAAAAGGTAAATATGATAGGAGAAGGTGAATGGGGAAAATTGTGCAGTAAATTTAAAAGTGTTGAGGAAGAATACCGAAAAAATTACCATGTGATAGACCTGATGACGGAAGCTCAAGCGAAGATGAAAGTGATGATGAAGTAGCATCCAGTAACACCAACACACCTTCAACATCTGGCTTCCATGTGACCCAAGACGACATAATGGACGGCGTGCCACCCTTACCTTAAGTTTTCTTGTTACAAACTACTTTATATTTTACGATAGAAATAACAAATAATGCTCAAGTAAACATTATCCATTTTTAATTCCAAGTAAGGCACCTATTATGATTCTACAATAAAACAATTAATTACTTACTATAATATTATAAAACAATATCCCAATACCATGTAGTACTTTAGAACGCGACTGTAACCTCCCTCCACTCGACCTGTATCTAGCTCGGTGCGAAATATCCGGCTCGTGTCGCATCACGCTGTGACGCAGTAGGTTTCAGTTTTGTCGATTTGTTTATTAAATTGTAATTACGTGTTGGTATTATTCTTTTTCGTTTTTTGTTTTAATAATGCTTAACGCGTACGTTTATAGTGATTGTGAATACGACAACATGTTATGTATCCGAACCTAGGTACACGAAGTATCGCTAAATAAATTGTTAAGACGTCGGGATGGAACAAATGTGTCATACTGTGCAGTGCACAAAGTGTTGAAGCGTACCCGAATGCGCCCATACAAATTGCACAAAGTGCAAGCTTTAGTTCCCGGCGATCACGACCGCCGACGAGTTTTCTGCCGTTGGTTATTATACCAGAAACAACGTGTGGCTGGTTCCATTGAGCACATTATCTGGACGGATGAGTCGACATTTACCAGAAAATGCCTGTGGAACCGAAGAAATACACACGTGTATTCAGAGTTTAACCCGCACGCTGTTCGACAAACCGGGCACCAAACCCGATGGTCGGTTAACGTATGGGCAGGTTTATTTAAGGATCGCATACTGGGACCAGTGTTTCTGCCACAGCGACTGAACTGACAGTGATACCTAAACTTTATAAATGAACAGTTGACAAACATTTTAGACGACCTATCGTTGGCTGAATATCGCCGCACATGGTTCCAGTATGATGGTGCCGCTCCACATGTCGTGAGGTTCGTCCGTGAGCGCCTCAATGAGCTATTTGATGATCGCTGGATTTGGCGGACTAGGACCACACGCTTGGCCACGTCGCGCACCAGATCTGACCCCGTTAGACTTCTTTCTGTGGGGTATGTGAAAGAAAGGGTTTTTAATCGTGAGTGTGATAGTGCTGACGAAACTACAAAAGGATCGTGGATGTTTTCGACAAACTACGTACGGACTGTGTCGAAGACCAGACGATGATGCCCCGCCTCCATGAGGAGACGCAACACTGAGCCCAAATCTGCCTTGAAATGAATGGAGCACAATTTGAGCCGCATCTCATAAGACCACGGAGGATTTAGAGCGGTAAGCTGTTTCATAACTAATTTTTTTAAATAACTTAGTACTGAACTAATCTGAATACATACATAACTGAATACATGAGAATAATAAACATACCTACACGATGAATAAAAACGCATGACTCTAAACTTGGTTACATTTCATTTATGTATTTTTTCATTAGCGGGAAATCGAACCAGTTATTTGGGTTATTTAACCTGTAAATTCGGATTAAAATGGCTACGTGGAGACGAGTACAGTGGCAAAATAGTAGGTTAAGTAGATAAGTTAGGTATTTAGACAAGTGTTGTAAATTATTAGGTATTGTGGTATGGCCCGCTAGTTGCGGACCGCGCGAATTTGCGTTCGCGCGTACATTGACCTTTAATCAGCTGATATGAATTCAGTTATTCCACTGCTGGTTTTAGGTTTCAGTATTTTCATGATTTTTTTTATGAAATTATCGTTTCATTTAGCTGTACTAACATGATGGCGCGTGAATAAAGCTAATAAAACGTTGTAAAAAGATGATTTTTTTTCATCAGGATCGAATTTATTTGTGACCCATGATCAAAGGTATACTTGGTGCTGTCGCCTGTCTTAGTTTTCGGGAGCGTTCCAAAAATACCCTGTATATATAGAGATTAAAGTGACAAACGAGTTCGCATGGTAAAAAGTTACTACAACCAAGTACAAACAAAAGGAAATTCTTGTGCATTGTCGTCTCTGAGAAAGAATGAAGATGAAATACGAGTATGTACACATGTAATTATACCTACTGTTTCTTCCTTCAAACTGAAAAATAACACTGGAAGCATGACCGCTTGGCGACAGAAAGGGGTGGGAGGGTAGTACATATTTAAACTAAAAATGGGGGTGATTTTACAATTTACGATGTACTGTATAAATTTTTATAGCTGTAGCTTTTAATTAAGATATAAGCACAGAGTACTTTTTTATATAGGAAAGTAATAAGACTACATAAGTTTATAGCATTGCTATTGAATGTTTCTGAAAAACATATAAAACTCAAAGAGATATAAAACTCATTTAATAAAATGTTTACCTGCTTTTGTAAACACAAAACGCGCCTGCTATCTACAACCTAGTTCAAAGTAAACTGAAATAATGTTGCAGCTGTAATGATATGAAACCATGGGTTTAGTTAGGATAAGTGTAAATACGATTTTTGAACAATAATATACAACGTGTCCCAAAATTCAACGATAAGCCAGCACCGGAGGATAGACCTGTCCCGGACTAATCGGGGAAAAAAAGAAAAAAAATATATCCCAATTATATTTTAAGTTATATAAAAAAAATGAAATTCTTCAGAAATTGAGACCGTTTGTGATATTTTTCACTACCATGACCACAATTTTTTAAATATTTTTTTCTTTTTTTTTATAGGCTACCTGAATAGTATTGCTATCTACCACAATTCTTAAAAACTCCAGAATAACTCTTGTTTTATCACGAAAATTAATGAAACTTATTTTATTCCCTAAATTTTTTGAAGACTTTTACTTTTAACCAAATTTAACTTACCGTGGTGTAAAAAAAAGTATGAACACTAGTATGGCAAGTTTTTTTAAAAATTGACGCAACTAACCAACATTCCAAAATGGTATAATACTCTAGGAAAACAAGTTATAAAAAATTATGGGCCTATTATTTCTTAACAGGGGCCAAATGACGGTCGGGTGTAATAAAAGTATTAGTTCTTGAAAAATGTTTAATATTTCAAAACAAATGGTACAAACAGTTTCACGTGTAATTTATTAAGTTATTAACATTACAGCAAATGTTCGAACTGTTTGCCACCAGCATTAATACATGCACGACATCGCCTTAAAAATGATCGTTTTATTTGTCTTGCATATCTTCTGCTATTAATGTAATCAGCAGCCTGAGTGATATTTCGACGAAGCTCGTCCAATGTCACAATGGGTTTTGAGTAGACCCTGTTTTTAACACAACCCCAATAGAAGAAGTCCAGGGGGTTCAAATCGCGTGAACGGGGTGGCCATAAGATAGGACCAAGTCGCCCGATCTAACACCCTGGATACTCTTGATTTAAATATTCTTGCACAGGACGGGCATAATGTGCTGGGCAACCATCATTTTGGAACCACATGTTTTGAAGATCACTTAAGGGCACGTCGTTTAACAATTCTTGCAAGTCATTTTGTAAAAAGTTTAAATAACTATTGCCTAAGTTTCCTTGTAACTCAAAGGGCCCAATTACTTTTCCATTTAATATGCCGGTCCATATGTTAACCTTGAATTAATATTGGGATTTGTCTTGTCTCATCAAGTGTGGATTTTCATTACTCCAACTATGTAGGTTGTGAAGATTTAAATACCCATCTATCTTGCACGTTGTTTCATCCGACCATTGAATTTTGTCTAGGAAGTGGGGATCTTCACTGTCCCTTTGCAGCATTACACGGCAAAATGTGACCCGTAGCGGATATTACCGCAGTAATAACGTCTGCACACGCCTGTAGTGATATGGGTGAAGCTTGTGACGTTTTAATATTCGACGTGCAGAACTTTTCGGGATTCCTGTAGCTTCTTCTATGGCACGTACCGAAGTAGTCGAGTCATTTTCTATCTCATTGAGAACTTCTTCATCACGATCCAATCTAGGTCTTCCTGCGCTTCTCCTATTGGATGGCATACGACCCTCCGAAAACGCTTGATGCACATTAATAAACACTAGATAATCAGGATATTTTTGAGCATTTGGGTATCTTTCTCGATACAGTTTGCTAGCAGCGTTAGCATTACATCGGCATTCTCCATAAATTAAATGCATATTAGCGTATTCCTGTGGTGTATACGGTTGCGGCATGTTAAACGCCAAACAGTCCAAAATGCGCCAGAACTCTAAATCACAAAACACACAATCGTAGTCCAAGATAATGCCAGGTCAGTTCAGTTTGCAGATCACTTCCAGTCCAAATAATGCCAGGTCAGTTACGTTTGCAGGTCGATTCCAGTCCAAAAAGCCAAGCCAAAAGTCGATAGTATGTACGAGGGCCACGTAAGTTTAAGTAATTGGGAACGGTGCGCAGTAAACAAAAGAGCAGAGCGTACTGAACCGACTTGCTGAGAATAATAACAGCTTCTCTACCCGCCCTGTTGTTGTCTCTTTTTAACGTAAATATCTCTATCTATCTTTCTCTCTCTAACATCTAAGGTATTAATGCCCCATTCGAATTCCTAGAAATTGTAACAGGAACCCATTTTGGGCATGTAGTAAAAGTGATTACTGACAATTACAATTTAAGGAATTTGGCGCCTGTTTAGAAATAATAGGCCCATATTTTGTTATAACTTGTTTTCCTAGAGTGTTATACCATTTTGGAATGTTGGTTAGTTGCGTCAATTTTTAAAAAAAACTTGCCATACTAGTGTTCATACTTTTTTTACACCACGGTAATTTAAATTTGGTTAAAAGTAAAAGTCTTCAAAACATTTAGGGAATAAAATAAGTTTCATTAATTTTCGTGATAAAACTAAGAGTTATTCTGGAGTTTTTAAGAATTGTGGTAGATAGCAATACTATTCAGGTAGCCTATAAAAAAAAGAAAAAAATATTTAAAAAAGTGTGGTCATGGTAGTGAAAAATATCATAAACGGTCTCAATTTCTGAAGAATTTAATTTTTTTTATATAACTTAAAATATAATTGGGATATATTTTTTTTTCTTTTTTTCCCCGATTAGTCCGGGACACGTCTATCCTCCGGTGCTGGATTATCGTTGAATTTTGGGACAAGTTGTATATAGCATTTAATTCTGTTTACTTTCTTCAAAACAGTACAATACGTATGGCAATACCGTCGTGTCAGAAAGAAGAATAATGCTTCTTTCATATCACAGAGACACGAAAACGTAGCAATTCTATTTTCTCAACATAGTGAAATTCAGTTTTCCAACTTATTTAAAGTCTTTGCGAAAATCAGTAAACAAAGTATGCGTCATATGTTTCAAAATACATCATGTACGCATGTACGAATTTATAATTTTTACAAACAAACCATGAAGGAATTTTTAAAATCACTGACCCCTAAACAAATTCAATTTGTTGTAAAAGTTACGAACTTTGTCGTCATTAGAAGAAATTTTCTTTGCTGCGTAATGCATTCTCATTTTTAAGTATTTTAAACAAATAGATTTTATTAAAAGTGGGTAATGGCATTCTAAAAATTCCTGACTTTGAAAACGTTCATTAATTTGGGGGAAAAATCTGTCTTCAAGCATTTTTTGAGGCACTCCTGCGAATGACTATGAAAATTATCCTTTTTGTACATTTTTTTCATTTGACAATGTTTTTTCACTTATTTCGCAAATATATACAACGTCCTTACTGGGGTAGAGTAAGCCCCTTTGTCTTTTTTTAACTGTAAGCGGGGATATTTTTGAGAAATTAACGCAGATACACATTCTGAGCACTTTATTTCCCTTTTAAGCCTATGTACAATAAACCCCGCAATGTAAATAACGACCTGTTTGGAAAATTCTGTAAGTCTGCTTGGGTCTGTGATGTAGTCATGATCAGTTATGGTACTAATTATATCTTCACTTTCAAAGCTTTCATTTTCAGAATTTGCATCATTTATTAATGTTATTTTGTCTGTTGTTTTATTTATTGCATCTTCAGGTTTTCTATATGTCAGAATATTAATTTCTTGTAAGGGAATACAATTTCCAGAGGTAATATGTTTAAGCTCACCGTGTACGAGCATTCGCCTAAAAGCAGATTTAAATTGTCTAGCGGAAGGATTATTATTAAAACCACTCTTTACTGTTATAGCACTAAAAAATATTTCAGGTGGTCCTGGCTAAATTTATATGTACATAGAAAACGAAGAGAATCACTTCTAGCATGGTTTTCATAAAGATAACAAATACTTTTTATACAAATTAAAAAACCCCAAAACCCAGTTTTTCTGCTAGTTTTGCATAGAGACTCGCCATCTAAGTTTAGGTGAGCTAAATATTGTAACATATCTTCTAGAAATTTTTGTTTTTCTACAAAGTTTCCCTCAAATAAAGGTTTTTTGAAACCATGTGCGTTCATATTTCGCGAATTTAATAAATCAAATAAATCGTTTATTTTCCTTATGAACGCTACTGTCGCCTCAGAGTTTTGAAAGTTGTCGATATTAAGTTCATTAGCACAGAATTCAATAGCATCGGCAACTGAATTGCTAAATGTCTGGGCGGCCAATTTCACCTTCATAATTTGTTTACTGAAATTTTCATGCAATCTTGTCAACTTGTTGCCCAAGTGCAACCCCTCATTTTCCTGTAAATCTACTAAGAGTTTCTGTTACGGCCTACAGCTGCTTATACAACGGTTCAATATCAGGGGCCCATAAGCGGAGATTCAACAAGCAGCCGCAGGTTCGAGCCCGAGTGGCTATATGGAATGTTTCTAATTACTATAACCTCTATGGGAGTTAACTAGAAAGCAAAGTACTTACCTGTCGCAGGAGACGACTTCGCTCCAAGACTTGGGCAGGCCGTGAGTGTGTGTAATGGTGTTTGGTGTACAGTGTACAGTGAGGGGTGAATGTGTGGGGCCTTGGCTAGCATAGGCGACCAGCAGTGGCCGAGTTCCAGGCTGCTCCAAAATGCTGCATCACTCCAGACTGCTTCAGCGCCGGACCACTTCTTTCTTCACTGTCACTATTCAGTCTCTTAGCTTCATTGTACATTTAACTAACTTCCATTCGCCCAATTCCACACTCATCGCAGAATCGAACACGTGATACCCGACACGGCAACGGACAGTAGTTCAAGTTCATATTCAATGTCCCGGATTCACTTATCACAAATTATAACTTCGACACAGAATGACACGTCGCACAAGATTCAAAATACGCCTCGTTGACACGCAATTAATTTAACTAGACAACCTAACACAAAAAGGCACGAACGCGACTATCCAATTATAAAGATATCTACTTCATCTAGCTAGCTAGATCCACACGGACCCGTGAATATCTCGGAAAAGGGGGCCGTACGGCCCTCAGCCGTGTCTGGCGGGGGACTCACACCTCTCGCCCACGCGTCGAGCGACTGACTGCTGCACACCGACGCGCCACCTGGCGAGCGTTTTATCACCTGCATATTATCGGTCATCAATATGACCACTTTCGTAAACAGTTTGATATATCCCCACGAAATAGTGCGGCCGTGTCGATCCAAAATTGTTCCCTTTTGACCTAATGCATTTCTTACGAGCTTCAACATGTGTGAAGGATCCGAAAATATCACCACTTTTTTTGTCTCCGATGCAAAATGTTGGATCAATTTCTTTATCTTCTAACTTACATCCTAAAATTTTTGCCATCGCAAAGTTCGTGGGGCACACATCAAAATTTACTGATATGACATCAATTCCACATTCAACGTGCACCTTTTCATTGCACGTTTTCACAAGATTAGCTTTCTGGTCTGCAGATATACCGTTTATCAAGAAATAGCCTAATGGTATTTTCCATGATCGATTCACACACGTTAACATAAAAACTAGGGCATCTTTAGCTAATTGGCCGCTGTTTAAATTATTGCCACAGTCAACAAATCCTACACAGTCTTTCCCATCGAAACAAACGGACTTACGAATGGCCATCTCATCAAAAGATAAGACACAAAGTAATTTACGCAAAGGATTTTTTAAACTGTTAGCTCTATAAAGGAGTTGTAAAGCATGAAATGACTCTTTGCTAAAACCCGGATTACCATCTACGCCTTCATACCACCGTGATAATGTACGTGGGTGGGGAAGGCAAGTATTAAAATATTTACGTACGTAATCGTAGGCCCTAGGACTACTAAAGTGCAGAGTCAAAGCAAATTTTCTTAGCTCCGCAGAATATTTTCTTTCTACAGTCTCTTTACTAATTAATACATACATACATACATATAATCACGCCTCTTTCCCGTAGGGGTAGGCAGAGACCACTTCTTTCCACTTGCTACGATCCTTATATACTTGTTTCGCTTCGTCCACTTTCATTATTCCCTTCATACATGCTCTACGGTTTAGGGTACTCTTGACCTGGCCTTTTTTCAAGACGTCCCTGATTTGGTCTAGAAATGTCCGCCTAGGTCTACCCCTTCCAACACTTTCATTCACACTCGCCTTATACACTTTTTTCGTCAATCGTTCTTCATTCGTTCTCTCGACATGGCCAAACCATCTCAGCATACCTTTCTCAATGTTTGTCACTACATCTTCTTTCAGACCACAACGTTTCCTTATCTCACTATTTCTTATCCTGTCACTCAGTTTAACTCCTATCATACTTCTTAATGCTCTCATCTTAACTGCATTTATTCTGCTTTCATGTTTCTTCTGTCATACCCAACTTTCGCTTCCGTACATGAGTGTCGGAACCAACACCCCCTCATGCACAGCCAAACGAGCCTTGTTAGACACCTTCCGACTGCTCATAAAGGAGTGCAAAGCTCCATTCACCATGTTTCCTGCATTCACTCTTCTTTCGATATCACTCTCACACTTTCCATCTCTTGTAAACTTTGAACCCAGATACACAAACTCTTTCACCTGTTCAATTTGTTCATCTTCAATCACGATATCGCAGTCTGTCACTGCCTCATCTTTTTCAAACACCATCACTTTCGTCTTCCTTACATTCATCTTCATTCCCTTTCTAACAAAAGATCCACTCATAGCAGTTACCATCTCCTGCAACTCCTCGGCCGAAGACGCAAGTAATACTTGGTCATCAGCATTGAGAAAACATTTGACGAGTAACTCATTCATTCTCAACCCACTTTCATTCTCTTTTAAATCTGTCAAACAATTGTCCATGAACAGATTAAACAGCCACGGTGACGCTATACATCCCTGTCTAACACCTTTTTCGATATTAAACCATTCAGTGTATGCCCCGTTTATCCTTACACAAGCACTAGAATCCCTATAAAGAGATTGATTGCAATGCTCGTATGAGGATACTGCTCACACCGTTCACGGACAGTGCTGACCACAATTCATTCCTCACCACTCTAATTACTAATTAATATTTAAAAAAATACTTATTCTCAGAACCAATAGAAGACAACATATCAGCGAATTCTTCACTAATCGTTAAACGAGCTTTCAATTCTTCTATAATAGTCGAAAGTACTGCAGTTTTTTTTTTCAACAAGTGTCAAAAGTTTTCGGTAGAGCCACGCGGCAGCTTTTGCTGTCACACGGATGGGCCGGCTCGAACCGGGGTGGTACCACGACCTCACAGAATACCAGCGTGAAGTAGAGGTTTACCTCTGCGTTTCGCTTTGTGAGTGCAGGTGGCCGGAGGCCCTTTTTACTGGAAATGAGGCATTCCATCTTAGTCCTCACGGGTGACAACGCATCTGCATTTTGAATTGTAATAGAGGATAGATGTAGATGTCTATGGGCCGCAGCAACCACTTACCATCACGTTGACTGTGTGCTCGTATGTCACCCTAATCCTATAAAAAAAAAAAACCTCCAGGCTCTCGACCTTAACACTGCAATCTTCTTTTTTCTTGCGTCAGCTAAGAGGGTTTTCTCGTACAAAAAATTTCTTAGCTTTCGTTTACGAGGCGTTTCAACCAATTCACTAGAAGGAAGAACACTAGGTATGTTGTGTACCCTGCAATTTAAAAAAATTCTCATAAATGATTTGATAATATATATTAATTTATTTATGTTATTAATTCAAATGGCTATTTGTTTTTTTTAACTTATGGAAGGATTCTCGATTTTCGTAGCAACTTCCTTGGGTCTTTTAGTATTATGCAGACTAAATTTTTGTAACAAAAATGGCATAGGAAATTTTTATGAAATAAATCTCATATAAAAGAATTGCTTTATAAAAAAATAGCTGTTTTTAAGAAACAAATTTAAAAATATTAAATTGGAATCTTTCAATTAAACTACAAACTTTTGCATCATACCACTATAGCATCAGTAAGGTTTTTTTGTTATGATGCAATAAGGTTGATAGTAAAAACAGAATGATACAAAAAAGTCATAACTTTCTGTATAGTTAAAAAAATAGTACCTCGTACATATATTAATAAAGGGATTCACTAACGCTTACCTCATGAACTGGTTCAGAAAGTTTCGCTTTTTTACTAGTACTAGGTTGTTCTACAGGGATTTCATGAAAACAAAATTAGCTTTTAAAAAAAATTAAAAAATATTCCATAATATTTTATTTCATAATTAAGTATCCAAATTTTAAGTAAATAATATCTACTATAATATACATGCTATACCAATACAAACTCATTGGAGGGCAGACATCTTTACAGGTATCTTATTTTTTATCGCACATTACGAAAAGCAAAAAATATCGCATTGGATGTATGTACACAGAAATCATTTAAATTGATAAAGATAAATATTTAAATGTTTCTACATTAACACTTAAGTACTTACCTCCAGTCTCCATTCAACATTTTTTGGCATGTCAATAGTACTAGGACGAAGTTGAACTGTACTTTCCTGAAAATAAGAGTAAACTCTTAAGTGGGTCCAGAAAATTAATATTGTACCTACTCAGTTATTCATCAATTACTCTTACATCAGTTACTCGATTTTAGTATAACTATGAGCCTTATTACCAACTAATAATGAAACCGAGCGGTAATTTCAATAACTGCACGATTTGGTGTAGAACCCGTGCGGTTATTTCAATTAGGGACCAATAAAAGAAATATATGGGCTAGTTTCTTTGAATGGTATTGAAAAACGTCGTATGACACTCGTACACTATTAAAAATTACGTATTCCGCTGAAAATTAAGCACTCTGGCAACAGGCGAGTTCTTGATGCCCAATGTCAGCCTCATACATAATTTTCAACTAAGCGTACTTGTATCATAATGTATGTATTATTATTTTACCTCAAGTCCTGGTTCGACGATTTTCAGTTGTTTCGTAGTACATGGTCGCTCATCAATAATATCCTGTAAAAATAAATATTGAGCATGTAGAAAAAATATCCCTATAACATTCAAAATTACAACAATAGTTAACAACACAAATTCAAAATCAAAATAGGTTACTCACTGGAATAAAAAGTGTTGGAATCGCATTCGGCAACAAATATGTCCTTTTGTGCGTTTTAGGAAAATAACGCGACTCAAAATATTTCGAACATATCCGGTCATTCTTCTCGGGTTGCCATTCCTTTCTCCCAGTAGCTACAATCCACATATTTATAATGTTTGCTTCTTTAGGAAATCTAAAATAAATAAATTATATTGGTAATTAAATTAAGGTTAAAAAAGTTGGAATCGTTAAGAAATTAAGGAATTTTTGCCAAGCACTGGTATCCCTGTAGTGATTATACAGCAAATTAGAAAACGACAAAAAATAAATGGCGACCTTTAAATAAAAGAACGCTTCTTAATTTAGTCGTAAATAACGAAAAAAGTTGTAGGTTATTTTAGTAATTTATTATATATTTTCTAATAATTATACACTAAAAAATAATGAAAATTAATCAGCTAATCGATTTCCATAGGCAATTTTACTTTAAATAAGCTTACTTACTGATAAAAGGTTATGTTTGGTATTTTTGGTTCTGGTCGGTTTTTACGACCTAACACACAACAACTCACCATAATTTTACATAAACTCTGTCTAAAACAAAAAGCTTTAAACGTCACGTAACTCAAACGTCAATAATTTAGCAAATAATCACATAAAACCTCTAAAACAGCCGTTTGTTTGGAACATAGTACCTTTGTTCCAAACAAAGGAAATCGCATACGGTGAAGGAACCAAAAAAAATTGGTTGACTCGCTCGCTCTTAACTTAACACAGATAATTGTGTTTCTCTCACGCATTTTATGTCATTTTAGTGACGCCTCTATAGTTCATGCTCTCTCTACGTTTAAAAGTTACAACTGACAACCAAGCTAGGCTTGAACAAAATATACCGAAACCGATGCCGCATAGAGGATCCGATCTCTTTACATTTGCAGTGTATGGAGTCTAATAGGTCAACGAACTCTAAATCCTACGTTCTCCAGGTTCCTGCAAAACACAAAGAGACATTCGACGCTCCCAATTTCTGGCCCTCTGGGGTAGTGTTTCGCCGATACAGGGACGCGCCGATCAAGAAATTTCACTAAATAGTGTTATGTCTATATTTTTTATATATTTTAGGTTAAGGTATATAATATATTGGTATGGACCAATGTTCTCTGGAACTACCAGTCCGATTAGATAAACCATTTTTTTACCATCGCAGAACGCAGAAAGTTTCTTCAAATGTTTTTTATGTGAAAACTTTTAATACACAAAATTGCACAACATGTATCCAAATCCACTTCAATACTTATTAAAAGGATAAAACATTAGCAACAATGCGCCGGCAGTCAAGCATCAGTATAATTTAAAGTGTTGTGAAGTACAACACGATTAGGCTGCATGAGCGTGGATCCCTTTGCTTTTATATTAAAACAACAATCAATCATATTTTTTTCGTAAATTGTTATAATGTATTACGTCCTATTTATTTAATTATTTATTAATTAATATTAATTTTCATAACATGTTATTAGAAATAATGTGTATCAAGTTTCTTCGGTGATATCTCTCGAAGTATCTACTTACAAGTAAAACTTGGAAGTTTAAACGGTCTTCGTCGTTCTCGTCTTCGTTTACTTAACCACACTTGAAGAATTTAAGTTTTTCTATGCTTTTACGAAATTAAAAGTTTTTTTTTATTTAGAAGTATTAATATTTTTAGTACATATATTTATTTTATGGTGATGAGAAGCGCAAGTTGTTTATTTGGTGGTTAAAGTGCCACGATTACTCATAACGGTAATACTGCCACCTATAACTTTGGCTATTAACATTCTATATTTTTTAATAACAACAGCCGGATTATTACAACAATTGCTTAGACGCTACTAATAAGATTTTTCTATGTAATTTAAATTCTTAATATTTGTGTAGGTAACAGTTATTCTACCAAAACAAACTAAAATATGAAATCAACTTTATATGATTAACAATTATGAGAGTTGGCATATCAATTATCGTTGTATATTAGGGGTCCGATCTGTTTTTTCAAAATTATACAAATAAGTATACTTTTATATCTTTTAAAATTACAAAAAGTGTCATTGTATTTATTTTCAGCATTATCAAATAAAAAATTGGTATAGTTATTCGAAAACAGGGTTAAACTGTAGACATCCGGTACTAGCGTACAGGGGTGGGAGGAGGAGGGGGAAGGGAGAGGGTTCAGGGGAAGCCTCCCCTACCGCGGAAATGTATAGTTTATGAGTAATAATTTTTTTTGTGAAATCATAACCTCACTTTTTTACACAGGAATATTGACACAAAGTTACTTCTGCAATGGCTTCGGCGCTGCGGGAAGTGCAGCCCCTTCGCCCTTGCGTAGCAAATCAAAGGCACCCATGCTCACCTCCGTAGCTTCGGCTCACACAGGGGCCTGTGATTTGTTACAGCGGGCGAGGGCTGCTCTCCCTCTGCGCCTACGGCTTACAAAAACACTCTAGGGGTAGGGCAGACAAGACTATGTGGAGTGGGGTGTTTTGATTCAGTTTTAGTACAAATTCGATCTATCTTATCTATAAAGTCAGGTTTCCCTAAACTCTGCTATGAAAGTGATAAATGAAACAATGTAATTTTAAATTGAATAAGTTCAAAAGCAGAGCAGAAGTCGTCGAAAAAACAGGGAAAACACAGCGCTAAGCACAAGAGAGAACATTCATGTGACCACTAGAAAAACGGAATGACAAATGACAATTGACATTTGACATCATAGATAATATATTATATTTGACATTTACGGTTGCTCAAATTATGGCCGTCAACACCGTCCCGTTTCACACTTTTTTACATCAATTATTGACATCTAATCTCATAACACTATACAAAATGTCATATTTGCGTTTCGTTATACGGAATTTTTAGTGAAATTTATTTTTATCGTAATTAATTCAAAATTAATTTCCGACATTCAAAAACAGTGTAAAAGGTTCATGCTTAGCCCAGACAAGCCTCCTAAACTGAAAACATAATTAAAATCAAGTACCGGATATCTATAGCCAACCCAAAAACAGTAATTTGGTCAACAATTTTTTTTCACTACCAATGTCAAAAGTTTGTTCTGATACCTTCATTTTTTTGTGTTCAAAACAACTGTTCAATTGACAGTATAGAAATGACATTTTGTGGTTAACAAACAACATGAACTCGTCTAGAAAAAAAAATACTATGTGATTGACTGCCTGGCATGATTATGGGCCACAATAACGACTTACCATCAGTTGAATCAAGTCCTCGTTTTTAACCCTTATTCTATTAAAAATGCTTATTGGGAACAACGAGATCCAATAGTCACCTCATACAACACTCACAGGACGAAATGGGTTGGTGGGTTCTCATATGCCGCCACCACAAGGCAAAATAAAAAGTAGAAGGGGAATATACTGACAGAATGTAGGATTTGGAGATTTCAGTTAATTCAACTATCTCTTTCTACTTGTTTTAGATGAAAATAATTAATATACAAGACTCCTCAAGTGACGATGATGTGCCTTTGAAATACTGTTCTACAAATGGACGTAACTCGTCTTGCTCCAACAGAAGTCTGTACCAAACAAATGTTGAATGCTGCGAATTCTGCGATAAAGTGTCACATAACAGGTGAAATTAAACTTAATTTTATAGAATATTTAATTTAAATATTAAGGTTACTTAAAAAGTAATTTTAGAATTAATTTAAAAAGTAAAGTTAATATTTATTTGTTAGAAACCACATAATAAAATAAAATGATGCTTCTTACCTATTTTGAAAAGCACCTCCCGCCCTCCCTCAATTGTGTGTACCCGTCACCACTAATCCCAGCACCACTACTCCCTAACATTACTACAGTCTGTTCACTAAGATACCGTCGCCATTTTGTTGCGGCGCCTTGGCACGTGCCGCATCTTATCCAAGGCGCCGCTGCGTCATCAAAGACCGCCGCGTGCGGCATGCACCAGCAAGAAAATTTGGCATTTTAAAATGAAGCACCACACCATAGTAAAAGGTTCTTTGCTATCTAAATTATTAAATATATTCTATTTATTCTAGCCGCAGCTATTGTGCAGAATTATTAATTGTACTGTGTGCAATAAGCGTAAATTTATTATATACAGTCATCGATATATATGTACTACACATTAGATTTCGCATTCCGAACATTGACTATGTTCAACTGAACTGTACTGCAATCCGTACACTAAACTAAATATTGCATACATTGAAGATTTGTGAATTCTATAAGATTATTATTATTATATTTTATTTAGAAATATGTTTGTTTAGATTAAAATAAGAATATTTTATATTAAATTCTTATATTTATTTTATATTAATATCTTTATATTAAATTCAAGTCTTCGCGCATGCGCGACTGTGCGAAAACATACGAGTATTGCGCACAACTTTTGTTTGGAATAGCTTCTCTAGTACGTAGTACATTAACTCAATGTATACAGTCTATTAAATTTACTTGTTAGTGTGTCATTTAGACTAGGCACCTGCGAGGGTGACACTGAAAGCTCTTAGAAAATCAAAAACTGAACAAACTAGCAAGTTATTAGTTTTATTATATCTTTTCAAAATAGTGTCCATTTACATCAATACATTGCTGCATCCGGTGGAACCACTGAGAAAAGCACTTTGATCACTCGTCCTTAGGGTTCTCTTCGACGGCATTTTGAAACGCAGCCACTGCTTCCTCGGCGTCCATAAAACGTTTTCCTCGAAGTTTTCCTTTTATTTTCGGAAATAAATAAAAATCGCAAGGTGCGAGGTCGGGGCTATAGGGCGGGTGACCCAGTAATTCCACGTCTGACGTCGCCAAGTAGTCGATTGTTTACTTGCAGTGTGCAACGAGGCGTTGTCGTGGTGAAGGAGCCTTCTGCGAGGTCGTTTCTCTCAAACTTCAACTTCCTTCCTTCCAAGACAAGTGGCATGCAATTGTTAGTGTACCACTATGCAAGTACGTTTGTATGTCAAGTAAGTAAGTATGTCAAACACAGCATTTGTGTCACCTCTGTTAAATCTTTGAACCATTTCACGACACCAATCAACACGACGGAAATTTTGGGCCTCTGTCAAATTATGACGTACCCACCGGGCACAAAGCTTCCTGACCTCTAAATGTTCATGGAGGATTTTGTGCACTTGACTCATACCGATGTCTAAGCTTGTCCGAATCTACTGATAAGTCACTCTTTTATCAGTCTCTATCATACGCCGCACAACACCGATGTTATCTTCAGTCGTCGCCGTAGAAGGCCGTCCCTCACGCCGATAGAATAGAATAATTTTTTATTCAATATTGATTATTACATAATTCTTATTGAAAGTCATTTTTTATTTACCATATATTTTCGGAAAATACCTCTGTCCTGGGAAGAACCAGCAAGAAACCCAGCGGGACTCAGATCATCAGACTCGGGATCATCGGTGAGATTAGTGCGACCACGTTTAAACTCATTAAACCAGTTGTAAACAGTGACACGAGATGTGGCTTCATCGTGCAAGGCCAATCAAAGTCTATCATAACTTGTTGACTTAAGGTGGCACAGGTCGCGGGCTCGAACTCGCTGGTGGGCGCGGCCAAAAAGCACGCTGTCTCACCTGGCATCGTGCCCGACAGAGATAGTATCAGTTATGAGCATATCGACACTAGTATTCACGCAGGTCTTGTTCGTAAGGCGTTCCGAACCGTTTCAACAAAAACAAAGTCACACGAACACGATGCAACATCTATACTAATATAATAAAGCAGAAGAGTGTTTTTGTTTGTTTAAACCTGCTAATCTCTGGAACTACCAGTCCTATTTGAAAAATCTTTTTGGATATTATAGCCAGATTCATGTTGAATGGTATAGGCTATATAGCATTAGGCTATAATCTCAGCTAGCCTATATTTGTTAAGCAAGTCAGAAGAAAAAGCGCTTCCAAAATAATAAATATATATAGAAAAACATAGATCTTTACTCCGTCTAAAAAAAGTCCGCGATACCATATGTCTATTTCTTATATATAAGCCACAATTAGGCATTTTGTGACAAAAAAATGAAAATTTAATTATTAGGCATGGCATATTTATCCTTACGAACGAAAGTTACTTCATTATCAAGACAATTTTATGAAGATAAACTTCTATCTTTATACCATGTTAATATAGTACATAGTTTAAGAGATAATGTAAAATTAAAATAATTCAATAGGTAGGTACCTAACACGCGCAAATAACGCATAACCCCTAGCCCGGTGCGAACTGAGAAGCCAGTATTGAAAGCTTCTATGAGCGAGGTTAGGTTAGCCGTTAGTTCAATCATTATCTATATGTACACAAATAAATAAAATTGAAGTGTCTGTTTGTAATGTCAAAATAACAGCTTTTTACTAATTGCATATGAAATTATATACGGTACTTATAACATTAACACAATTTTTCACATTTTTGTATGTCTGTCAGTCTGTTTGTTCCGGTTAATTTCCAAATCGGCTGGTCCGATTTTGACGGGACTTTCACTAGTAGATAGCTCATGTTATAGGAAGTAACTTAGACTGCTTAAATTTTAGAAAAATTATTAGGTGTCCGTGCAACAAAATTAGCTAAAATAAATTGAAAATTAATTGAGTACTTTTATTTATCTCCCGGGTGAGCGTAACAATGATTAGTTACATCTTTATTTCTAAACTCTTTCATTTCACGTTGCTATGGTATTTTGAAAGTTTAATTGATTAATAAGTATAAGAGGTTGATAGCAAATTTATCAAGAATCATTTCTTGCCTACACACTTTTCATGTATCGTGTACGTTTTTCTTTAAAACTGAAAAAAAAACCGCGCATAATATGCCTACAGATAAAATAAAATCACTCCATTAATTATGACAATTTATCCATACATTACTATCAAATAAAATATTTGATTGCAATTATAAAATGCTTGAACTAGGTGTCATGTCATGGCCACGCATCTCGGACACGTGATGACGCGGGTGAAACCGCGAAATTATTAGGCGCTGTGGCTCTATATACCTAATATAGATTGCTTATTTTATTATGTTTAGTTTTCCCCGAGTGGTCATGTAGCGATCACTCAAGAGTTCGGCTTCGAACGTGTGTAACTCGATAATTTTTCCACGGGAACGAAATACCTGAATAAACGGTATCTAATAAACGGAATAACGATTATTTGACAGCTCCGTGTCGTAGTGGCTTAGCAATGAATTGTAGCACTGGAAGCCGCGGGTTCGAATCCCGCACGGAACAAGTATTTGTATGGCCTACAAATAACTGTTCCGGGTCTGGATGTTTGTAAACTGCCTCCACGATACAGGAGAAAATCCTAGTGTGGTGGTAACGTTATTTTAAAAAATGAAAAAATTCGATCCCCGTCGGCACCAATGAAATTGTTGCAATTTTATATAACAGTAATCGTATATAGACTTTACTTTTTTTACTTTTATAATTATATTATATTACAGACACGAAAATTTTAAAATTTTGTCTGTCGTCCAAAACACATCACTTCTTTCAATTATATGAATTTCCATGCCGTCTTTTGTCTTTGGCGTCCAAATTACAAAATAGCAAAACTTTTCGTTTCGAATAAAATTCGAATAAGCGCGCGTCACCGCCCGTGCATGTGTGTGTAAGCGTCGTCCTCCCGCACCGCACTGGGGGAAACATTATTCAGTGAGATGCACGATAATTCATAGCTGCATAAATCAATTACAAATAAAATTGATTGAATTGTTCGATAATTGAGCTATGTCGGTACCGACTTTGTTTTGGAAATTTTACATTTCTTTTATTACTAATTTACGCCCAAAGTTGTGTTAAAATTGGCAATAAAAACGAATCTTTGGTAGCTCGTAACTTTTTAATAACATTTTATTTTCCTATTCTGTTTCCGTACAGACAAATTTAATAATGAGACAAAACGATATCATGTTTAACTTTGGATGTAGGTACACTGACAAACAGCGGAGTAAAACCCCTCCGAAATTTCTATGGAAATAATGTCGACTAGTGTCACCTTAACTGACATCGAAAGTCATAAAAAAACATTGTACGAAAATTTTCTCACGTTACATTCATGCTGACGTGACACATACAATTTTCAATTTGCCGCCAAATCGTAAAAAAATTACAAATTATTAAAAAACATACACAATAATATTGGCAAAGAGTTCCATTTTCAAAATTTGAACTTTTTTTTATTATATCGCTTATAAGTGGCCAGTTCTAAAAACTTCCAGTATCGTCCTCGTAACTGGTTCCAATTATTGTGTTTATCATTATCATATCGTTGCTGCGTCTGGCAAATTCCATATGTGTATTTTTTCTTTTTTGTACTAAAGATAAAAATAAAACAGTATTCTATTTTATTCTAAGAGTAGAAAAACATTTACTTAACAAACACAGTAATAAATAATAAAATAAACGCAAAATATAAGTGCACCTCCAGCTGTACCGACATTATCTTAGCGAACAGACTATAATACACTAGGAAAAACACACGACTGTTGATAATACGACACGTGATTGGCCTCTAAGCAAAACATGTTCTGCAAAGTAATGCCTGACCTGAGTCTATTAATTGACGTTAGCAAAAAAAAATTCTTTGTATTTTGTTTGTATAAATTTGAAGAATAATCTCTGGTTGTACAGTTTGCATATGGCTGGTTTTATTATAAATACATATAGGACATTAAGAAAAATAAAAATAAAAGTAAAAAACGCCTTTCCGCCATTTTTCAATTGTTTTTCTGTTCGCCAATATGAGTGAATCTAAAGAAGAAATTAGATACATTCTGAAGTTTTATTACAAAAAGGGAAAAATGCAACTCAAACCACGTTTGTGGACCTAATGCAGTGTTAGTAAGAGTAGCACAAAACTGATTCAAGCGTTTTCAGTCCGGGATTTTGATGTCAAGATGCAGCTCGCTCGGATCGCTCTCATACGCTTAAAGTCAATGCCATTTCTGAAAAAGTGGGGCAAGATCGGCATATTAGTAGTTACTTACGTACGTAAAACTGTTTTACCCCATTTGATAAAGTCTGGCTATACAAAAAAGCTCGATATTTGGGTATCACACAAACTCACTGAGAGAAACCTAATGAATTGTGTACTCATTTGCGACTCTACTGAAATGTAATGAAACCGAACCATTTTTGAAAAGATTGATCATTGGTCATGAAAAGTGGATCACCTACAACAATAACGTACGAAAAAGATCATGCTCAAAGGGTATTCAAGCTCCACAGACTGTAGCAAAATCTGGATTAACGCGCAATTAGGTGATGATGTGTGTACGGTGGGACTGGAAGGGCATCGTTTATTATAAGCTTTTACCGCCGGGCAAAACTCTACTGCCAACAACTAATGAGACTTCAAGAAGTTAAGAAAAAATGGCCGGAATTGATCAACAGAAAAGAGGTGGTCGTTCATCATGATAACGCCAGACCACACACATATTTGGCCACTCAGCAAAAATTGAGGGAGTTTGGTTGGAAAGTATTACATAGGCTGCACTAAAAGTATCGGGAATGGAATATTTCCACTGTTCCTGTCATATTAAAATCTTTTTAATTGAAAACTCCTTGGTTTCAAAAATCGAATACTATTTATTTATTTAAAAAAAAATTCTCGGTCTTGGCCCAAGGTTTTGTAAAACTTGTTTAGTCGTTGAGAAAATGGAACTGACTCGAGAAAATTCAAGAGCGATGATTTATTATGACTTTCGAAGTGGTTTAACACAAAAACAGTGTGTTGACCGGATGATTTCTGCATTTGGTGATGAAGCCCCATCCAAAACCACAACTTATCGCTGGTTTGCTGAATTTCAACGTGGACGTATCAAGCTCAGTGATGATCCCCGTCAAGGTCATCCAAAAACTGCAGTCACCCAAGAAAACGTTGATGCTGTGCGTAAGCTGATTGAGGAAGATCGACATGTGACATACCGCGAAATTCAGGCAACTTTAGACATTGGCATGAGTCAAATACAAATAACCTTGCATGAACAATTAGGTGTAAAAAAGTTGTTTTCCCGATGGGTACCGCATTCGCTCTGTGAAGAGAAAAAAGCGGCTCGCGTTACTTGGTGCGTCAGAACTCTCGAAAGATTCCACGCAGGATCCTCAAATGCTTTATACAACATCGTATCAGGTGACGAATCCTGGATATACGCGTACGAACCCGAAACAAACAACCAGTTACGAGTTTGGGTGTTCGAAAATGAGTTAAAGCCAACAAAAATTGTTCGTTCACGGAGTGTTGCAAAAAAAAATGGTGGCCACTTTTGTCTCCAAAACCGGTCATGTTACGACTATTCCTCTTGAGGGACAAAGAACGGTTAATGCAGAATGGTATGCTAGCATTTGTTTGCCACAAGTCGTTTCTGAACTCCGTAAAGAGAACTGCAACCGCCGCATCATCCTCCATCACGACAATGCGAGTTCTCACACCGCACACAGTACAAAAGAGTCTTAGAACAAGAAAACATAGAATTATTAGACCATCCGCCGTACAGCCCCGACCTAAGCCCTAATGATTTCTATACTTTCCTTAAAATAAAGAATAAATTGCGTGGACAGAGATTTTCATCACCTGAAGAAGCTGTGGACGCCTACAAAACGGCCATTTTGGAGACCCCAACTTCCGAATGGAATGGTTGCTTCAATGATTGGTTCCATCGTATGGAAAAATGTATCAAATTTCGCGGAGAATACTTCGAAAAGCAATAAATACATTTTTAAATAGTAATGTTGTGTCACTTCCTTGATTCCCGAAATTTTCAGTGCCGCCCTCGTAATGCATTCGCCATATAGTCCTGACCTTGCACCCTCAGATTTTTACCTGTTTCGGTCTCTTCAGAATTATTTGGGTAGTGTTATGTTAACATCAATAGATGACTGTCAAAACTACTTGTCGCATTTTTTTTTTCAAAAAATCTCAAGATTTTTACAACAATGGGATTATATCACTATCTGTAAAATAGCACATATATATTATAGTTAAATGTTATTAAACTTTGAACAAATTGTCTTGAATTTGTATATGAAGAAACTTTTTCCACTTCTGGGAATAAACCTCTCATTTTGCTGAAGGTTTTATGGCAAGGAAGTGTCCGCCGTGCTCTTAGTTCACTGTGGGGTGCAAACCACTTCTACTATTACTTTAATTTGTTCATATGTCTTACTAAGTCGACTTACACTATGACATCTTAAATAACAGATTTTTTTTAAAACTGAGTGTAGTGACTACTTACTAGTAAACACAGCATACACATACTAATCACCCCCGTCACGACAAGACGGGAATCCGTTCGGGTGGGAATCAGAGCGTCCTTTTCTTACATGTAGAAATGCTTACGCTTTCGCAAGCAGTCGCATCTCCACCAGCCCCGGCCCCTCCTCGGCAGCAGTCCTGGAGAATAGGGCGAGTGGTGCGTCCGCCATACTAACATTTCTCGTACGGCAGCTTAAACCAGTACAAGCTTTGCAATATGAAGCATAAATATATCGGGAAGAAATTTGTTGATATATTTGAATATTGATGTGATGATTCTTTTTGAATAAAGGCTTTGTAGCCAATGCCACAATAAACGAAAAAAAATAGTTTAATTTTGGTGGTAATCATGGCCATCACACCATTTCCATATTGTATATGTTACGGACGGCGAAGGGAGCCGCCACCGCCCCCGCATGCCCCGTCACACTCCGCACACTGCCACAAACATCACGTGATGCTCGCGACCAACGAGCGTGCAGCGACCTCGCGTGAGAGCCCACCTACGGAGAGACCCCCGCCGCGCGAATAAAAGAAGGGCATCTGGTCGAGGTGAGTCATTCGATTCTCAAGTGGCAAAGAAGAAAGAAGACAGACAGATTAAGAAAATCCCTCTATCAGTAGTACTGCCGCTATTATAAATAGTTGAATAAATCGTTTACGTTACATTTACCTTTTATTTTTATTGAAACGTCAAATTTAGATGCAGTCCACTTAATCTCAGTTTAGTCTCAGCTATCGAAGTAATTAAGTAAATCAGTAAATAAATCAATAAAGAAATCATACAGTCCACATGCTCTCTCGGACACGAACAGCGGTCCGTTTCAATTCTTTGGTCTATCGTCGCCGGATTGAAGCCAAAAGATCGAAAAAAGATAGAAGATAATTATAGAAGATCGTCGGTCAAGAGTGAAGATCATCGGACAAGAGTGAAGATCGTCAGTCAAGAGAGAAGAACGAAAATCTCAATCAGATCCCCGTTTCTAATAATAGTCTGTCAAACGTCATACGTCACGTCAGAACGTCATAACCTCTTGTTTCGTACCGCGTTGACATGGCCATATGGATTACTATAATGATTTCTTATATTTACGCGAACACTATACAATTGATTACCACCTAACGGTGCCATACGGTATTCGGCTGGTAACGCCACTTGTGGTGGGAACGGCAACCCATACGTGCGTCTTTTTGAAGACGATCGGAAGCTGCAACGT
The DNA here is from genome assembly GCA_033319125.1 of Parnassius glacialis. Classification (NCBI taxonomy): domain Eukaryota; kingdom Metazoa; phylum Arthropoda; class Insecta; order Lepidoptera; family Papilionidae; genus Parnassius; species Parnassius glacialis. Next base: position 56,528,698 of record JAVANC010000004.1, read on the forward strand.
GAGACAGCATGCGTAAAACAAGAAGCCAGAAGCCCAGGAACGACGACGAAACACCAGTGGGAATGCGTATCTTCGAAGAAGCCACCGCGTCCCCCTCAGACTACCTATCGTCGACATACGTGCTCTCCGCCGCGCTCCCGCCGACGCCCTCATCTAAGCTCGCGTCCACGCCCTGCTATGTCCGTGTCGACGAACGAGCGATTACTAGAAACTAGTACATTCGCGCTGCGTACAGATACACTCGCCGCGATTATAGAAGTTGTTCCGGTCACTGAAAGCAGTTCCACAGTTCAAACCGTCGCGCCCGTAGCTAAAGACACTATTTATAGGCCCGGTCGACAGGTAGCATGATCGCGAGAATATAGCAAATCGAGTATAACAGAACTGAAGAGCTCGCCGCGATTAGGAGAAAGCAATTAGAAATCGAAAAAGATTTAAATTTAAAAGAAATTCAAGAAGAAACAGATAGGGAAAGTCTCGAAGTACTAATCGGATCGGACAATTGGCATTTAATTATAACACGTAACTTACGGATAGGACGTCGTAAGCAACCCATTACCACTAGAACATTATTAGGATGAGCCTTGCAAGGAACAGCGTCGCGAGTGATATGTAAGGAAGATAGCGATATGGTGATATATCGAACGGACGGATAGAGAAAGACGTCAAGACGTTCGCCAATCCAGACGAGGAGTTGACGTATCTCGCTCAAGAGCAGACCACCCTCCAGCGCACCGTCAAGAAGGTCGGCGAGCAGTCCAGTTCGGACTGCCATGGAGTGACGACGACGTCAGGATGCCACCGAGTTACGAGATGGCAGCACGAAGACTCCGAAACATTGAGAGGAAAATGGATTAGCCACTGGAGTTTAGAGATGCGTATGCAACGCATATGAATAACCTCCTACAGAAGGGCTACGCCGAGGAAGGCTACGGGTTCGAGAAAGAGTATCCCAAGAGTTGGTACCTGCCACATTTCGCTGTAAAGAATCCGAATAAGTCAGGGAATATGAGACTAGTTATTCTACGCAGCAGCTCGTGCATCAGACAAATGTACGAAGTATCACAGCTATACTCCTACGGGGGGATTAGTGGATAGAAAATTTCACGTTTTTAATGACGCAAGTGAACACGCGTAAGCATTCGCGGCACATTGGCCTTTCCGTTATCGCGACGGTACGGTTAGGGTCACGTTAGTAGTGGCCAAGGCGAAAGTCGCCCCGATTAAGACTCGAAGTACCGAGTCGTGGAATTCGTGCAGGATGAACACAGAGTGAGAGGAGATAGGGTCGTATACTGGACAGACTACTACGGCACTCCACTGGGTCAGAAATGACACCGCGTTACACTCCATACGTTGCACACAGACTCGGGGAAATAGCAGGGAAGACTTCACCCGATTAGTGGAGATAGATTCCAACTGCACAGAACATATCAGACCAGGCGACGCGCATAAACATCGCAACCAACCATCCTTGTTTGCGACAAATGGTTCACCGGTCCGTCATTTCTTTATAAAGAAGAGCACACAGCAACGGGAAGAAAGGGCAGGAGATGACAATACAGAGGAAATTGTGATTCGCCACAATTTCCGAGTTAAAGGACGCACCACACTTGCCAGCCATAAGGAGATTTTCTTCCTGCGAGAAGCTGATCATCAGTTTGTAGAGATTATGCAAGGACGGGCTCAAGAAATAACCCTTCAGAAGGCCGAGCGGCTGTGGATAGCATGCAGTCAGCACTGTCTGACCAGCCCTGACGACATTAACTGACTCTGCCAGAATAGGAACCTGGTCAACGGCAGCACCCTGAGGATGCTCGACCCCATAATGGAAGCTGGTATTCTAAGAGCCAGGGGAAGGATAAATGCAGCCAATGTAGACGACCAAATGAAGCGACCAGTCGTCCTAGAAGGTCGCCACCAATTTGTGAAGCTGCTGATAGAGAGGGCAGACCAGGACGCAAGCCATGTCAAAAGAGAAAGAGTGGTCAACGATCTGCGGATGAAGTACCACATTATCCGGCTACGACCAACTGTGAGAGAAATAGAGAAAAGATATCCGTGCTGTCGAGTACGTAAGGCTGCACCACGGCCAGCGGTCATAGGGGATTTACCACCCGAAAGATTAGGGGCGTTCGCGCGACCGTTTACGTACACCGGGATCTCTACCGGGTTATTTATGTGTTTGATGACGCGCGTGGTACATGTAGAAATAGTACATAGCTGAACCACGGACTCGGAAATCGTGGCTTTAAGGTGCATGGCGGCTAGATGCGGGTGGCCTAGGGTAATATATTCCGACAATGGCACCAACTTCCACGGAGCTGACACCGGATTACGACTGGCCATGGAGGAATGGAGACCACTGCTTAAGGACTTCACGTTGAAGCAACGCCTCGAGTAGAAGTTCGTCGCATTGGGTGCGCCCAACCAGGGAGGCGCATGGGTACAACTGGTACGATCCATCAAGATGGCACTGGAAGCAACCCTTCATCAGAAGAACCCCAAAGAAGGGAAACACTGATCACTGTTGACAGAGACCGAACACACTGTCGATCCTCGACCTCTAACTCACGTGCCAGTCAGCATCGACGATCAGGAAGCCCTAACTCCCAACCATTTCGTAATGTTGGTACCAGCGAGTATATCCATCATCGCGACGTGCTCATCAGCGAATCGACGAACATGGATGGCAGCGCAAAGACTCTCCTAGTATTGGAAGCGCTGGGTGCGGGAGTACCTATCTACACTGATCCCGCGCGGAGAATCACGGAACGCCCAGTGAGAGTAAGTGAAAGAAGACGGCGTCGTCGTGATCGTGGATGCCAAATTCCCCAGGAACGTATGGCCACGAAGAGTCGTCACCAGGATCTTTCCCGGACCTGACGGCGTGGTGTGGAATGTGGAAGTCAAGACGCGAGGTGGATTACTCAAAAGACCGTTGAGGAAGATCGCTGTCTTCCCGGGAAGAATAGGAGGACTACGTCAGGGGGAGAATGTTACGGACGGCGAAGGGAGCCGCCGCCCCGTCGCACCTGCATGCCCCGTCACACCTCGCACACCCCGCACACCCGCCACGAACATCACGTGATGTCCGCGACCAACGAGCGCGCAGCGACTCCGCGTGAGAGCCTAACTAACGAGAGACCCCGCCGCGCGAATAAAAGAGGGGCATCTGGCCGCTGGACGTTATTCGATTCTCAAGCGACAGAAAAGAAAGAAGACATCAAGAAAATCCCTCTAGTGTTCCCTGTTGTATATTAATTAGTAGTACTGTAAATTGTAATTACTATTGTAAATATTTGAATAAATCGTTTATTAGTACCTTTTCTTTCTATTGAACGGTTAAATTTACATACAGTCCACTTAGTCTCAGTTTAGTCTCAGTTATCGAAGTAATTAAGTAAATCAGTAAATAAATCAATACAGAAATTGTACAGTCCACTTTCTTTGTTTCTTTCAGTATGTCTGATATGTAAAATGATCTTTTACAGATACGAAAGCTTAATCCACAATGCTACCCACATTATTATACCACTAATAAATCAGAAAGTGGTCACATGCAATGAATGCGGGTTTTGCTTCACATCACAAAATGACCTCCAACATCACATTCAAATAAAACATTCAAATATACCATTACCACATTGTACCAATGCAATTGACCATATAAATTTAAAAGAAAGAAAAAGAAAAGAAGAAAGAGAAAGAATTAAAAATAGAATACGATTTGAAGATGACGAAGAATTTGAAAATATCAACGAGCTCTTAGACGACTTAACTACGGAATGCAAAGTAGCTTTAGACATAACTGATCAGCCAATTTTAAACAAAGCTATTGAAGCTAGCAAATGTAATATTAAAATCTTAACAATTGTCGATCTATCTAACGACACGGATGAGATAGAAAATAATGTAATGTATAAAAACAAACATGTATTTGGAAGGTACAGTGCGGTGGCCCCCGACAGCTTTGCCAATGAGTATAAGTCTTATATTAATTCACATTGTAAAAACAGTGAGGTGAAACTCGAATTAGAAAAAACATCTAGTGAGAAGAAATTAAAGGAAGTAAACAAATTGGAGGATGTCGAGATATATTACGAAAGCATTCATTATGATGTTTTGAGGGAACCTCAAAATGTTAGATGCAAGAGATGCAATCAAATGTTTTCAGACAGGTAAGAAAATCCACTACCACATATCATCCCGTGGATGTCATTAGAGCTGATAGAGGGAAATGAAACTAGGGGAAAAGTAAAATAATAAAAAGGTGTAGTTGGCAACTCGACTGCCAAGCCTAGCAATATATACACACATATTATATAAGCATATCACTCAGTGGACTAAATAGAGACAGACTTCTATTTGGCATAATGCTCACATTCATTCCTCTTTCGTTTCCTTCATATTCATATATATATATATATATATATATATATATATATATATATATATATATATATATATATATATATATATATATATACGCATACGTGCTTCTGTTAAGATTTTTTATTACAGAATAAGTGTGACAATCGAGCGCAAAGTCCACCTGATGGTAAGTGGATGCTTTGACCTCTACATTCTCATCGATTAGGAATTAATATGCACTACCCCTGAGGCTTAGATAGAATGCCTAGTTTCTAGTAAAAAAGGGTGTCCAGTTATCTACACTCGCCATAAGAAACAGCAGCATTAAGCTGCTATTTTATGCTGTTATACTATGTCGCAAAATTGGTTAATAAACTTCTTTCTAAAGCATCCCTTTCCGACTCTTACTCCCTTCTGCGGAATAAATTTGCTTTGTCACTCTTTCCTGATTCGTTGTTAAAAAATACGAGTAAATAAGGCTTCTACTTTTATTTGAAACTATCCCAAATAGAATGTGGTTTATGAGCAACAACTACAGCGTACGCGCGCTCCCTATGTTGTTCCACACAGTTTTTGCCTAGTATTCAATTTTTTAGTGACATGCTCACTAGGATATGTAATGCTTAAGTGATAACTACACGACGCGAATTATGATACCAGTGTTCCCTTCATACTTTTAACGGGCTTAGGATTATCATAATAAATAAAATAAAACAATTTTTACATATCAACGAAACCCGATGACTGTCATTTTTTATACGATAAGGGTGACGAGCACATAGTCCACCTGATGGTAAGTGGTTGCTGTGACCCATAGACATTTACATCTATCCTCGATTACGAATCAAAATGCAAATGCGTAGTCACCCGTGAGGACGAAGATGGAATGCCTCCTTTCAAGTAAAAAGGGTCTCCGGTTCTCTACACTCACCATACGAAACAGCAGCGTTAAGCTGCTATTTTACGTTGGTATTCTGTGAGAGCGTGGCCATTCCCCGGTCGAGCCGACCCATTCGTGCTGCAACTATACTATTAATATAGCTGCAACATTGCCCTACCACGTATGAATTACGTATTAAAAAAATGGAATTATCTATTTACAAGTAAATTACGCTAGTAGTCCCAATAACTTATTTATAGTATGCTCAAAATGGAATGCATTTCTCTTTATGTCAGTACCTCCTAACACAATTCTTAGAGTCAACTCGTATTATAATTAAAAATGACTGCATTTCTATAGCATTAATGTTACTCTTATGCTTCTTCTGCCACACCCAACTTTCACTACCATACATTAAAAATAGAATAGAATATTTTTCATGCAATATACTCTTAGGTAACTAGAATACTAATTAACAGGCATTTAAGTTTCACCACTGGTTCGGTAAGCTAGGTACTAAAACATCACTATGAATTACCATTGAAGGGCCACAATCACAATGTGTCTTGCAAGGTGGCACATATTCCCCCTCGAGACAATAAATGGAGGGGGCATCAGACATAGACTTTATGCGGTTTTTAAAGTCGATCGCCGTAGTTGTTTTTTTAAGTTCAAAACATTTTCGGGATCGAGATTTGAATGGATTAATACTAGTTTATTTGCAGCGAAGTTTATTTAAAATTTTCTTGATCTTGGACGCCAAACGACAAGCCCTAGTTCAAATTGAGATTGATAAATCAACTGTAGATACTTACTCCTTTGCTGTATTGACTATACAAAGTTTTACGTACAGAAATTTTTATTTTTAGGTCTTTGAAACATATGTAAACTAAATTTGTGCCATGTGATGACGATGTAAGGAATACATCATCCCATTTTCTGTAGTAAGAATCTTATGAGGTGACTATGGGATAAGGAAATATCTTAATATGACTTTAATTTGGCCCATATTCAATTAAAAGTTCCTGAAATATGTTGGCAATCATAACTCATCAAACCCAATAATTATTTATATTTTATACTAATGTTGATTTTTTTTTATAGGATAAGGGTGGCAAACGAGCACACAGTCCACCTGATGGTAAGTGGTTACTGTAGCCCATAGACATTTACATCTATTTTCGATTACGAATCAAAATGCAGATGCGTTGTCACCCGTGAGGACTAAGATGGAATGCCTCGTTTCTAGTAAAAAGGGTCTCCGATTCTCTACACTCACCATACGAAACACAGCAGCGTTAAGCTGCTATTTTATGCTGGTATTCTGTGAGAGTGTGGTCCTTCCCCGGTCGAGCCGACTCATTCGTGCTACAACCATAATATAGCTGCAGCATGGCTCTACCACGTATCAACTAATGTTGATATCGGTGCAAGACCCATTTTTTAATAGGAATATATTTTTCAGATACAGCCTCATAATACACGAAGCGTCACATATTATCTTTAACACGAGGTTGCCTCTCCTCTGCACTACCTGTGACAGATACATTGCCGGGACCCGGAAGAATCTCAAACACCACATCCAGACTCATCATTCGGACTATGTGAAAAAGACAACCTTTAGGCAAAAGTGCCTGGAATGTGGACTCTATTACATTAGTTACCTTTCACACGTAGATAATTACCACAGATGCGAACAGAAAGAAGTGTTGAACTATAAATATGAGAAGATTATGGAAATTTGCGATTTATGTTACAAGTTCCTCAAATCTGGAACGAATCGCTACTATATAAGAATTGGTAGCGTTAGCAAATTAGGTCATAGGAAAAAGTGCAATGTATGTATGAGGAAGTTTTTCGAACTAAACAAAGTGAGGAAGACGCAGATAAAAATTAATTACGGTTTAGAGAAAAAGCGGAATATAATAGATAATAAGAGGTTGACTAATAACCAGAGACTAAAAAATATACAGATGCGATTGAAAAATATAAATAAATTGAGAAAATTTTAGTAGCCTTGTTGTTTTATTACTGTTACTAGTGGTCGCCAAGTGGTCGTAATTAGACCAAAGTAATTCATGAAATTTTGAAGTTTTTATATTTTGTATAAGCTGTATCTATAATATAACTGATCAAACACTTTGAACTGCACACTAACATGTAAAAAAAAGTGTAAAATATAGGATATCGTCACCTTAATACGCATTCCTTGTAACTCCATATATAGATGGAAACGACATTTTGATACCATTGGATGCATTTAAAAAAAAAAAATTTTTCGTTTCAAACCTCTTAAATGCAAGATTATAATAAAACCATGACAATTTGAGTCAAGCTAACGCAGTAAATGTACCATCACATATTTTTAAAGCAAACCTCGTAACTCCATTGTTTATGCCTTTTAATATGGCGGACTGATATCGTGAGGTTGCGCACGTGGACTGATGAATCGTTATAATCTACTAGTTAAGCGTTTATTACATTATTCATCTTTTAGAAAATCTAATTAGGAAGATAGTGATCACATTACAGTTAATTGAATTCTAAATCGTGACGAAGCACATTCGTAAAAAAAGTATAGACGGGGTTGCACGTTTGATAGATGGCGCCGTATTTATCAAAACAGCAGAATATAGGACTTGCCTTAGCCGTGGTGGGAACAATGGATATTAAAAAAAGAAAAACGAGAAAATGCTGGGTTAAAGAATACTTGTACCTAGTCAGGTCATAAATTCTGTCACATGTTTAATATAAAATAATTGAAACAAGTTTATTCATTATGTAACCGTTTATATACCAAAATGAACTTAACAAAACATAGATTCTTATGACACTAAAGTTTATTCAAAATGACCTCCGTGGTTTTGAACACAAGCCTTCAATCTGCGCGGCCAGTCGTCTATCGCAGCAAGAACGAGGTCCATGTCAATATCGGCGGCTGCCTTAATCAAGAATATCTTGAGTGACTAAATTGGGATGAGGCTTTGAGCACGCCTTTTCCTCCAAGTGTTGCCATATCTTGTAATCTAACGGATTCAAATCTGGACTGGAGGTAGGCCAGTCTTCGTACCGGATGAAGTCGATTTCACGCGTCGCCAGCCAGTCTTGTGTGCTCTTCGCTCTATGAGCTGGCGCCGAATCTTGTTGGAATACCCAGTGCCTGTTATTGAACATGGTGTGAGAAACAGGTTCCACAAGGTTCGTCAGGACTGAATTTTGATACACAACTGCATTCGTTTTTACACCTTTCTCACAAAAATGTACCTCTGTTAAGCCCCAATAAGAAACTCTCAACCATACCATGAGCGAGGATGGAAAATGACCTCGTTGGACACGCGGAATACGGTTGCTCGCTTCTTCACTATTGTGTGCGTACACCTTATCATTTTGTTTGTTGTAGCTCTCTTCTACGGTAAAAAATTTTTTCATCCAAAAAAAGAATTTCCTGATATTTTTTTCCCGCGTACCGCTTCAACAAAGCGCGGTATCTCTTCAGTCTCAGGTCCATTAGACGAGCATTCAAACGATGTCCTGTTTTTCTTCGGTATGCCCGAAGCCCTAAGTCTTCATTTAACACCCTTTTCACCGTGGTTCTGCTTAACCCCATCTGAAGGGCCAACAGTTTCTGCTTACGTTTGAGATTTCTTTGAATTCGCGCCTTCACAGCTTTTATCACTGCTGGAGTCCTAATAGACCGAGGGCGACCACGACCTGTCATGTACACTAGAGTCTTCATTGTACCGTTTAATGGTACGATAAACGAATTTTTTGGTTATATTCAAATTTTTCAGTATGTCAAAAATTTGAATTGGCGCGTAACCGCAACGATGCAACGCAATAACTGCAACACGGTCTTCTTTAAGCGTCCACTCCATATTTAAAAATGAGTAAAATTCTAAAAAGTATACAGTTTTATTTTCATGAGCAATTTGAAATTCGAATTCAATAAACTTTTTTGTGGCCAGCATTCTAAAAAAAAAGTTTTTACTGTGTGACAATACTTATGACCTGACAATGTATATTTACAAATACAATGTTTGGTGCTCTGAAAATGATGTCAAGCCATGCCATCTTGCTTATTTTATAATGCGCTGGAGAAAAAAATGTTTCTATATTCGAACCAAAAAAAGATGAAAGCGAGTTGTGTATTGCTTGTGCATATTAATCTGGAAACTTACAACAAAGTGATCATGATTAGCATGTTGTAAAAAAAGATGAGACGAGAGATGAAAAGGTCAAGGATGAAAAGACTGAGAAGCATGTCTTTGCAATGGGTCTTCAAGCGGTTTTACTTTGACCCAAATCTAATGTTTCCAGTCTTTACTACAAAATGAAATTAAACGTGCATAACGTTTGTATGTACAACTTAAAGACCAAAGAGGTTTATTGTTTCCTATGGAATGAGACAAGGCGGTGTGAATGCTGAGGAGTTTGCATCAATTGTTGCAAAGCTTTTAAATACAGAAGTTTGTCCCTTTTTACAAGATGACTTTTTTATAGGATAGGGTGACAAACGAGCACACAGTCCACCGGATGGTAAGTGCTTGCTGTGACCCATAGACATCTACATTTATCCTCAATAAAGAATCGAAATGCAGATGCCTCGTAACCCTTGAGGACTAAGATGGAATGCCTCTTTTCCAGTAAAATGGGTCTCGGATTATCTACACTCACCGTACGAAACACAGCAGTATCAAGCTGCCATTTTACGCTGGTATTCTGAGAGAGCGTGGTCCTTCCTCGGTCGAGCCGACCCGCTAGTGCTACAACTATATTACTAATATAGCTGCAGCATGGCTTTACCACGTATAAATCTATCTATCTATTTACAGTGATGGATGTACTTCACAATATAGAAATAACTTGATGGCTAATGCTTTATTGAATTTAGTTATGTTAAACAATGTAGTGATTGAACAAAATTTTTTAGAAAAAGTCATACTCAAATGGAAGTAGACAGTGTACACGCTTGCATTGAAAAGCATAAATATGAAAAGAAGCAAGAGTGAATATAAAGCCATATAAGTGCATTATTTGACATACTAATACTTATACAGTGACTTTGCTTTTTTTAAATCCATTCGATCTGGGAGGAAGGCCAGTTATCCAGTAGTAACAGATATTAAAGCATTAAAATATACTCCGAGTGGAGACGTAGTTTACAAACTAAAATTTTCAGAGCCTTGGTCAACTTTGCCACAACGCAAAAACCCTGCTGTGGTCGAAAAAGCATTAAGTGCCTTGCAGAAACTCTACAATGAAAGGCTAAAAAAAAGTATGATGACTTGCAAAGCCTGAAATGTTCTCTTCCAAGAGATTACCATAGTTACTACGATAATATTCCTTGTGAAGACTGATTTTATTGTTTTTAATTTTATTAAAACAAATTAGTTGGTATAAATTATGATACTGTAAGTTAAGTTGCTTGAACATTGATACTCAGAGGTATGTTGTTACGAGGGCGACACTGAAAGTTTTTAGAACTGGCCACTTGTAAACGATATAATAAAAAATAAGTTCAATTTTGAAAATGGAACTCTGCCAATGTTATTGTGTATGTATTTTATTAATTTGTCATTTGTTTCCAATTTCGCGGCAAATTGAAAATTGTCTGTGTCACATCAGCATGAATTTAACGCTAGAAAATTTTCGTACAATAATTTTATATGACTTTCGATGTCATTTAAGTCAACAAAAAAGTTATGATAGACTTCGATTGGCCTTTCACGATGAAGCCCAACTCGTGCGACTGTTTACAATGGGTTTAAACGTGGTCGCACTAATCTCACCGACAAAAGAGTGACTTATTAGCAGATTCGGACAAAGTTAAGCATCGGTATGAATCAAGTGCACAAAATCCTCCATGAACATTTAGCGGTCAGGAAGCTTTGTGTCCGGTGGATACCTCATAATTTGACAGAGGCCTAAAAACTTCGCCGTGTTGATTGGAGCCGTGAAATGTTTCAAAGATTTAACGGAGATGACTCAAATGCTGTGTTCGATATACTTACGGGTGACGAAAGCTGGACTTATTGTTATGAACCTGAAACTAAGAGACGGTCTGCTGTCTAGGTGTTTCCTTCCGAGGAGTTGCCAGCTAAGGTTAAGAGAGGTCGAAGCGTGGGATAAAAGATGGTGGCTTCGTTTTTCGGAAGGACAGGTTTACGCAACAATTGTTTTAGAGGATCGATAAACAGTTACTGCAGAGTGGTACACTAACAATTGTTTTCCACATGTCTTGGAAAAAGTTCGGGAGAAACGACCTCGCAGTAGGATCCTCCTTTACCACGACAACGCCTCGTCGCACACCGCCAAGCAAACAAACAATCGACTACTTGGCGACATCAGACGTCCTCGCACCTTGCGATTTTTATTTATTTCCGTAAATAAAAGAAAAACTTCGAGGAAAACGTTCTATGGACGCCGAGGAAGCAGTGGCTGCCATTGAGTTATATGTACTACGTACTAGAGAAGCCATTCCAAACAAAAATTGTGTCCTACTCTATGTCTTCGCGCATGCGCGGTAGTAGTAGTCGCGCATGAGCGAAGACTTTAATTTGATATAAAATAAGATATTGATATATAATAAATATAAGAATTTATTATAAAATATCTTCATTTAATCTAAACAAACATATTTCTAAATAAAATGTAATAATAATTATTTTATGGAATAAACAAATCTTCAATTTACACAATATTTAGTTTGTATGGACTGTAGGGACTGCACTACAGTTCAGTTGAACATAGTCAATGTTCGGAATGGCTTCTCTAGTACTAGTACTAGTACTAGTACGTAACTCAATGGTGGCTGCGTTTCAAAATGCGGTCGAAGAGACCCGTAATTACGAGTGGGCAAAGTACTTTTCTCAGTTGTTCCATCGGATGCAGCGATGTATTGATGTAATTGGACACTATTATGATAAGATATAATAAAACTAATAGTTATTTCTTTTTTTTTCGTCTAGTTTATTTTATAATGTTTATGGGATGAAAACTGATTATTTAAAGTTTAATTTGCGTAAAAATAAAACTTGGAAAATAAAAAATAAAAATATTTGTCATTACAATTTTGTTTCTTACTGTATCTGGTACCAAAATTCTTTTGGATTCTTACCACAGTTTTATTAGATTTTCGACCGACTCGATATTATGGCACTATCAATGTGGTATACATCCCGTTTTCTTACAATCACGTCTTGTAATAACCACAAAATTTCTCTGAACTTACCCTCGTAACTCCTTAGATTTTTTCGCGTTCGCAACTTTGTTTTTAATACAAAAATTGACACAAATATGGATTTTTTATATTTTTTCATTAGTAATTGTACAAAATCTCGTTATATTGAATAATAAACATTTAAGTATACCCTACCATCTGATATTTATTTGAAAAATGGAGTTACAAGTTTGCATAGTTAAGTTTTGCAAGTGTGACAATATACGCTTCTACAAAGACATTTAAGTAGTAGTTAGTATATAATATATATTTTAAATCTCTTTGCGCTTCTGAAAGTAAAGTAACAGTCTATATATACGCCCATGGTTAACGTCGGTATGCCAGTAGTTTTTTGGAGTACTAAGCTCGCAAGTTATTGACGAGTATCTTTACCTGGGACAAATAGCTGGTAAGTCCAACTTCGATCCAGAGATCAAGCGACGGATTCGACTCGGCTGGGCAGCGTTCGGGAGGTTACGACACATATTCTCGTCGGGCATACCTCAAAACAGTGCGCTATGCCAGTGTTGATTAATTGATCTGAGACGTGGTCTTTCACTGCTGGCAGTATGACGAAATTCAAGGTCGCTCAGCGAGCTATGGAGAGTGCTACGCTTGGGGTTTATCTCTGTGATAAACTTAGAAATGAGGATATCCGCGGTAGAACTAGGGAAACCAACATAGTCCAACAAATTAGTAAGCTGAAATGGCAATGGGCCGGACATATAGCTTAAAGAACCGAAAAACGATGGGGAAGAAAGGTTCTCGAGTGGCAGCCTCGTACCGGTAGGAAAGGTGTAGGGCGACTCCTAACTAGAAGGAGTAACGACCTGGTAAGACATGCAGGAAGTCGGTGGATACAGGTGGCTCAGGACAATGCTTTGTGGCATTCCTTGGGGAAGGCCTATACATAGGCTGCACTAAAAGTATCGGGAATGGAATATTTCCACTGTTCCTGTCATTTAATATCTTTTTAATTGAAAACTCCTTGGTTTTAAAAATCGAATACCATTTATTTATTTAAAAAAAGATTCTCGGTCTTGTCACAAGGTTTTGTCAAACTTGTTTAGTCGTTGAGTAAATGGAATTGATTCGAGAAAATTCAAGAGCGATGATTTATTATGACTTTCGAAGTGGTTTAACACAAAAACAGTGTATTGACCGGATAATTTCTGCATTTGGTGATGAAGCCCCATCCAAAACCACAATTTATCGCTGGTTCGCTGAATTTCAACGTGGACGTGTCAAGCTCAGTGATGATCCCCGTCAAGGTCGTCCAAAAACTGCAGTCACCCAAGAAAACGTTGATGCTGTGCGTAAGCTGATTGAGGAAGATCGACATGTGACATACCGCGAAATTCTGGCAACTTTAGACATTGGCATGAGTCAAATACAAATAATCTTGCATGAACAATTAGGTGTAAAAAAGTTGTTTTCCCGATGGATACCGCATTCGCTCTGTGAAGAGCAAAAAGCGGCTCGCGTTACTTGGTGCGTCAGAACTCTCGAAAGATTCCACGCAGGATCCTCAAATGCTGTATTCAACATCGTATCAGGTGACGAATCCGGGATATACGCGTACGAACCCGAAACAAAAAACCAGTCACGAGTTTGGGTGTTCGAAAATGAGTTAAAGCCAACAAAAATTGTTCGTTCACGGAGTGTCGCAAAAAAAATGGTGGCCACGTTTGTCTCCAAAACCGGCCATGTTACGACTATTCCTCTTGAGGGACAAAGAACGGTTAATGCAGAATGGTATGCTAGCATTTGTTTACCACAGGTCGTTTCTGAACTCCGTGAAGAGAACTGCAACCGCCGCATCATCCTCCATCACGACAATGCGAGTTCTCACACCGCACACAGAACAAAAGAGTTTTTAGAGCAAGAAAACATAGAATTATTAGACCATCCGCCGTACAGCCCCGACCTAAGCCCTAATGATTTCTATACTTTCCCTAAAATAAAGAATAAATTGCGTGGACAGACATTTTCATCACCTGAAGAAGCTGTGGACACCTACAAAACGGCCATTTTGGAGACCCCAATTTCCGAATGGAATGGTTGCTTCAATGATTGGTTCCATCGTATGGAAAAATGAGAATACTTCGAAAAGCAATAAATACATTTTTAAATAGTAATGTTGTGTCACTTCCTTTATTCCCAAAATTTTCAGTGCCCCCCTCGTATTCAGTAGTGGACTTGTGAAGGGCTGTAATGATGATGTTGATGGTACTATCTTATAATTTGACAACGAGGTAACAAAGTTGAGCTTTGAAGATACATAAATACTAAGCTTTTAGTGACGCCCTGTATGGGTAGATATCGTAATTTTAAAAGGGCTCTAACGCAGTTTTCATTATATATATCATATTATAATAGGTATCATATTTCTTATAACAAGCTATCATATTTCTTGGCATTATTTTTATGGAGTAATTGAACTAAATTTTATCCCGTTTTATACATAAATATGTTATGGCTTTCATAAATTGGTACTCTCATAGGTAATCATAAACAGGAATTGCATAATATATCGTTAATATTAAATGCAAATTAAAACCGATTGAATATTTGATAGAGTACTTTCGACGAACGTGTGAAACTGTCTATAAAATAAAATTAGACGAACTGCCAGCAGCGTACTCAATGCCATATCACTCACACCTGTGACCATCGTATATCAACACTTTCAGAAATACTTACAAGTAAAATTAGAGCGTTGAGTTTTGTAAATTATGTCGTAACAAACTAAGCTAAGGCCATGATTTTGACTGATGCAATTGGATGCAATAAAAGTGATAAAACGTATCTGCAACGCTGTCTTTGTTAGATGGCACTGCGTCGCAAAAAATCGCGTTATGAATAGAATAGAATAGAATAGAATAATTTTTTATTCAATATAGATCACATGTGTAATTCTTATTGAAAGTCATTTTTTACTTTACCACTGGTTCGAAAAAAAACCTCCGTCCTGGGAAGAACCAGCAAGAAACCCAGCGGGACTTTTTTTTTAAAGCAAATTTTACAATAATGGTTATACAACTATATAAGTACAAAATTTATTTTAGAAATAGCTTGGAAGCGATCACCTCATTCCCAGGGGTTATTATCAACCATGTATTCATTTATACTAGAATAACCCTTTTTATACAGTTTCAACTTAACAAAACATTTAAACTTGCTAATAGAGAGAGCCTGTACACTTTCCGGGACCCTGTTGTAATAGCGTATACATTGCCCCAAGAATGAATTACTGACTCTGTGGAGTCGAGAAACTGGTATCACTAGCTTGTGTTTGTTCCTAGTGTTTACAGAATGCACATCACTTTTTTTACTAAAACTACCTTTGTTTTTGTGAACATACATTAAATTTTCGTAAATATACTGAGAGGCCAAAGTTAATATATTTATTTCTTTAAATTTATCTCTAAGAGACTCTCTCAGTTTTAGGTTGTAAATAGCTCTAATGGCCCTCTTCTGTAAAACAAAAATAGTTTCTGAATCAGCCGCATTTCCTCATAGCAAAATCCCATAAGACATTATGCTATGGAAATAACTGAAATAAACTAATCTAGCTGTCTCGACACTAGTGAGACCTCTTATCTTTTTTACAGCATAGGCTGCAGAGCTTAGTCTGCTTGCTAGTTTGGATATATGGGGGCCCCACTGAAGCTTTGCGTCGAGAGTGATGCCAAGAAAAACAGTGGATTCAACAGGGCTCAGTTCTTCCCCATTTAAAAACACATTGGTTCTCAGATTTTTAACATTCGTTGTTGTAAATTTAATACATTTAGTTTTATTCCCGTTTAAATGTAAATTATTAACGTTAAACCAATGCACTAATTTTGATATAGCATTATTCACTTCGTCACATTTAAATGATTGACGTTTAAGTTTAAAAATCAAAGAAGTATCATCAGCAAATAATACTATATCATGATTATCCTCTACAATAGAAGGTAAGTCATTAATATACACTAGAAATAGGAATGGGCCGAGAATTGAGCCCTGAGGGACACCCATTAGTACAGGTGAGCCGGAAGAACTTTTACCATTGATAATAACTTTCTGCATTCTATTACTTAAATATGAAATTATAAGTTTAAGCGCTGTGTTCTTGACATCATAGTAATATAGCTTCCTGATTAATGTCTCATGGTGAACGCAGTCGAAGGCCTTGGAAAGGTCACAAAATATACCCAAAGCATCCTCTGAATTCTCCCATGCACAAAAAATATGTTTAATAAGCTCAACTCCAGCGTCAGTTGTTGAGCGACCCCTTGTAAAACCGAATTGATTTCTATGTAGCAATTTATTAATATTAAAGAAACTTAACATCTGATCTAAAATTATTTTTTCAAAAATTTTACTAAATGTTGGTAGTACAGAAATTGGTCTAAAATTGGCGGGGTCTAATGTACTACCAGATTTAAATAAAGGTATGACTTTATTGAGTTTCATTAAATCAGGAAACACACCAGATTCGACGCTTGTATTAAATATAGTGGCTAGATAAGGTGCTATTATATCTATTATAGATGAAATAACTTCAACGGAAATCCCCCATAAATCTGCCGTTTTCTTAACATCAATAGTTTTAAAATATTTAACAATATCTTTTGGCAGTACTCTATGGAATTTAAAAGTATTTGAACAAGCCTTTACATTTTGTTTGAGCAATGATTCAGCGACAGTAGGAGAAGAGTTTAATGATTTATGGTTTATGGTTTCGCTTGTTATAATAAATAAATAATTTCTTTTCTTCGTTTTGTTGTAATCTATTTGACGGAGCAGGTTCTCACATGCAGATTCATATCTGCATCTCTGATCTCACATTTATGTTGAACGACCTGTTTTCTGTTGTTGTCCCACTCCAATGCTGCATGTGAGAGACTGCTTCGTCAAATAGATTACAACAAAACGAAGAAAAGAACCACTGGACAGAAATTTAAATATATTTTCTTCACTTTGGTCCTGCAACTGAGCTATCTGTGCACTGCGAAAGAATTGTTTAACTGTTTTCTACCGACTTCAAAAAGGAGGAGGTACTGAATTCGACCGCATGTTCTTTTTTATGTGTGTTACCTCACAACTTTTTTGTAGGTGAACCGATTTCGATAATTCTTTTTTTATTTGAAACCTGGTGCTTCTCATGTTGTCTCATTTGATCAAGGTCTGACCAATAGTTTTTGAGTTATAACTAATAACTTATCTTGAAGTCGGTTGTGCAACATTTTAAATTATTATCAAGAAAAAGACTACTAAAATATTTTAAAATTAATAAAGTAACGTATTACGCCGTACCTAAATTCGTTGACTTTGTCAGTTGAGGGTGAACGCTCTTTTTGACTCATTACTATCGGGAAATTCTGCCACTCGTCACCCATCCATTCATCCCATTCCTTTGGACTCATCCGGAGGAGAATATCAAAGAGTATCGTTAATGTAGCTTACGTTTTTGTCCATCTTTTGCTTTTTGGAGGATATCGGTTTAGTTACTGTAGGTATCAGTTTCGTAACTATCACTGTCACTTTCATCGCTGCTCATTATGAGCCGGATTTGATCCCCGTCGGCACTAATGAAATAGTTACGCCCACAGAACACAATTACTCTTTATCAAGAGGTTACGCCCATATGCCAGTATATTCTAAGTCTATGAGTGTTTTTTTACTTTTTCTTTTTCTTAATGTCCTATATGTATTGCTATTAAAACCAGTCAGATACAAATAGTACAACCAAAGAGATTTTTTTTTTCAATTTTATACAAATAAAATACTAATAAACTTTAACCCCGAACTATTATATAAGCTGTAACTTGAACTTTTTAACTCATTATGATCTCGTATTGTACGATTTCGTAAAGGAAAATAACATGTTATGCAGTAAACAGCAAAAACTTTTTTAAGACAGTCATATCCATTCCATTGCCTGAATAAAAATATGCAGCATTGCGGTCATCGACCCATCTGTCCAGTATGATGTTTGGGTAGCAATTATAATATTTTTGATTCAAACCAAAACACAGCCTGTACCACATTACGAGTACTAAGCACACATAACTACATTAGGATTTGTACAAATATAAATGATTATACTAATAAATCTTAGTAATAAATACTAAAAAGCAATGAATTATGAACGCAAAGTACGGGTAGATCGCAAATTCGAACACAATTTGCAATCGATTGAAAATTGATAGATAGAAACAACAATGATGTTGTTATGTTGAAGAACTACCGATCGAATTCACTTCGAGCCGTGTCTACGTACGAATCGTCTCGCACACAGATTCGGTGACTTTCAGCCTCCCGAAGAAGTTGGTTTCCGAAAAGGCGTTTGCACAATAGATCACATACATACTCTTCGGCAAATGGTAAAGAAAACCGAAGAGTTCAATCTGCCACTTTACCTTACGTATGTGGACTATGAGAAAGCCTTTCATTCCGTCGAAATTTGGGTGGTGCTACAGTCCCTTCAGCGGTGTCAAGATGACTGTCAGTATATCGAAGTGTTGAAGTGCTTATACAGTAGGGCTACGAAGCTACGATGGATATTCTAATACGGAACTAGAGTACGAAATCTGTCCAACGGTAAAGAGGTCTATGACAGGGTGATGTTATATCCCCAAAACCCTTCGCCGCTGTGTTGGAAGAAGTTTTCAAGCTATAGTCCTTATGGCAGAATCGCTGGAGGACCTAAGCACTACGCTCAATGACCTCAATAGTGTCTCCCAACGGATGGCTCTTAAGATGGACATGGACAAAACAAAAATCATGTTTAACGTCCATGTCACACCTATGCCGGTAGTTGTTAGGAGCACTAAGCTCGGAAGTTGTTGACGAATATATTTACCTGGGACAAATAGTCCAACTTCGACCGAGAGGTCAATCGACGGATTTAACTCGGCTGGGCAGCGTTCGGGAAACTACGACACATCTTCTCGTTAGACATACCTCAAAACCTTAAAACAAAATTGTACAACCACTGCGTGTTGCCAGTGATGACTTACGGATCTCAGACGTGGTCCTTAACTGCTGGCCGTATGAGGAAGCTCAAGGTCGCTCAGCGAGCTATGGAGAGGGCTATGCTCAGGGTTTCTCTGCGTGATAAACTTAGAAATAAGGACATCCGCAGTAGAACCAGTGACCGACATAGTCTAACGAATTAGTAAGCTGAAGTGGCAATGGGCCGGCCATTTAGCTTAAAGAAGCAACAACATCGGTTGTTGCTTCTTCGAGCTTCGAGGGGAAAAAGTCCTCGAGTGGCGGCTTCGTAACGACGGACGAAGTGTAGGGCGTTCCCCAACTAGATAGAGTGACGACAGGTGGTAAGACGTGCAGGAAGTTAATGGATGCAGGTGGCTCAGGACCGTGCTTTGTGGCATTCCTTGGGAGAGGCCTATGTTCAACAATGGACTTGTGAAGGGCTGATGATGAATTATGATGATGACAGAGTATAAAATCGATATAGGCTGTATGGTACATTTGTCTTTGTCTATCAAATGCTAAAAAAAATCCCTTCGCGGTTGCGTTCTGCAGGTTGCCGCCGTGTTTAGCATTACAGGTCGGCGGATTGGGACGGAATGCGGTCTTTCTTTGCATCCTACTCATGGGGGCAGGTTTGCTTCTCGCCGGATGATCGCAGCGCTGTTGCTGACTCTGTCACTGATGTGGTGCTACAGGGAATGGAACTATTTATTCCATCATCTGTGGTACCCATCGGAGGCAGATCTCAGCCTTGGTTTGGTCGCTTCTGTAAGACTGCATTACGCAGTAAGCAGGAGTGTTATCAAGCCTGGGCTGCGGTTTCGGCGACTCGGGATGTAAACACCAGCACACTTAAAAAGAAGTATAACTTCGCCTCCAGGTCCTTCAAAAGAGTCATTGCCAGGGCAAAGTCAGAGCACATAGGCAGAATTGGCGAGAAACTAGTTCGCCTTCCTTTGGGAACCCGTGCATTCTGGTCTCTCGCCAAGGCTGTCCAAGGGAATTTCTGTAAGCCATCACTACCATCTCTACACAGGGAGGACGACTCACTGGCCCAAGACGCAAAAGATAAAGCCGACCTTTTAGGCTCCCTTTTTGCGTCCAACTCGACTCTTGATGACGTGGGGAAAACACCGCCGACCATCCCGCGGTGTGAGTGCTCCATGCCAGATGTGCTGTTCTCACAGCGCTCGGTTCGCAAAGCACTTCTCTCCCTAGAGATCCAGAAGTCGAGTGGGCCTGACGGAATCCCCCCAATTGTGCTGAGGACGTGTGCTCCGGAGTTGGCACCGGTCCTAACGCGTTTCTTCCGGTACTCCTACTCCCAAGGCGTAGTCCCGTTTTCATGGAAGACAGCTTTTGTCCACCCGATCCCTAAAAAAGACGACCGCTCAGACCTGTCCAACTATAGGCCTATCGCGATCACCTCCTTGTTCTCCAAAATAATGGAATCCATTATTAACTGCCAGCTCATCCGGTACCTTGAGGATCACCAGCTGATTAGTGACCGCCAATACGGTTTTCGTCGGGGTCTATCAGCTGGTGATCTTCTGGTCTACCTGACCCATAGATGGGCGGAGGCAGTAGAGTCCAAGTGGGAGGCGTTGGCCGTTAGTCTGGACATTGCGAACGCCTTCGATCGGGTTTGGCACAAAGCGCTTCTTTCGAAGCTCCCTTCCTATGGGCTTCCCGAGAAATTGTGCAATTGGATCACCAGCTTCCTTGCAGATCGGAGCATCAAGATCGTTGTAGACGGTGCATGTTCTGACTATAAGCCTATTAACGCTGGTGTTCCACAAGGCTGTGTGCTATCACCAACGCTGTTTCTTCTGCATATCAATGATATGTTGCTAATTGGTAGCATTCATTGCTATGCGGATGACAGCACTGGTGATGCTCTATACACCGGCCGTGATAATATTTCTCGGGAAAACGTCGCCGAGTAACGGAACAAACTTGTGTCTGAAGTCGAGTCTTTGCTGGACAAAGTCTCGGATTGGGGGCGACTAAATCTAGTCCAGTTTAATCCTCAGAAGACACAAGTTTGCGCGTTTACTGCTAAAAAGAACCCCTTTGTCATATCTCCTCAGTTTCAAGGCACTCCCCTTCTTGCCGCAGCCAGTATCGGTATCCTCGGAGTCGATATATCGAGTGACGTGCACTTTCGTGGTCACTTGGAAGAGAAGGCCAAATTGGCCTCTAAAAAGCTTGGCGTGCTCAGCAGAGCGGGAGAGTATTTCATGCCGGCACACCGCCTGCAATTTTACAAGGCGCAGGTTCGGCCCCACATGGAATACTGTTCTCATCTCTGGGCCGGGGCACCCCAGTGCCAGCTCCTTCCACTTGACCGGATCCAGCGCAGAGCGGCTCGAATCGTCGACGACCGAGCCCTTTCCGATCGGCTCGATTCATTGGCACTGCGAAGAGATGTTGCATCCCTTTTCATTTTCTTTCGCATCTACCACGGGGAGTGCTCTGAGGAATTGTTCGGATTAATCTCAGCCGCCAAATTTCACGAACGCACATCGCGGCAGAACTCCCGATACCATCCACACCATCTGGATGATTGGCGGTCCACCACTGTGCGATTTAGAAGATGTTTTCTTCCTCGCACGACTTCCTTGTGGAATCGATTACCATCAGCGATTTTTCCGGACCGATACGACTTAGGGACCTTCAAGAAAAGAGCGTACTCCTTTTTAAAAGGCCGGCAACGCATCTGCAATTCCCTCCTTGGTGTTGCGGTTGTTTATGGGCGGCGGTAGTCACTTACCATCAGGTGAGCCGCATGCTCGTTTGCCCCCTCTCCTATATAAAAAAAAATATGACTGCGCCTTTAAATTTTTATAACAATAAAACGTGTAAAAGTAAAACTCATTTTGATAACAAACTACGCATACTAGGCTATTGATATGAAATAGGAAACCAGTTGATATAATTTCTGAAGGTAATAAAAAAATCCGGTCTCTTATGTTATACGTATTCGGTCTCAGTGTGGCTCTACCACGTTTCACGTCTGATGATTCAACAATATATTATTTTATTACGTGTTTTTTTTATTATTTTATTAAAATATTTATTTACGTAGTAGAGCCATGCTGCAGCTATATTATGGTTGTAGCACGAATGGGTCGGCTCGACCGGGAAGGACCACGCTCTCACAGAATACCAACGTAAAATAGCAGCTTTATGGTAGGGACAGACTAGTCTCACGCACGCAACGTATGCAACGCATTATGACATCTGAACGTTTGATTTTGTATGAAAAACTATACACTAGAAACACAAAACAACGCAATCACACGCGTCCGACGCAACGTCGATCTGCGATGTCTAGATCGGTAGAGACGGAATGCTTGGTTACTAGTGAAAAGAGTTTTCAAAGATATATCCAATACGTTATACGTCGTAGAGTCACGCAGCGTCTATAATAATGGTTGCAGTACGAATAGGTCGGCTCGACCGGGAACGGACCATGCTATCTATCACAGAGTACTAATGCGAAATGGCAGCTTAATGCTGCTGTGTTTCGTATGAAAGAACCGAAGAATCTTTTTATTGGTAATGAGGCTCTATCTTCGTCCTCAGGGGTGGCAACGCAACTACATTATGATTATTAATGGAGAATAAATATAGGTGCTATCCACACACCACATCACACTTCACACCACAGCATCCACTTACTATCAAGTGGACTGTGTGCTCACTCACGTCACTCTTAAGAGGATTGTGAAGTGCCGATACGCGACGCGAGTAGGTATTTTCAAAAATGCTATCTGTTTCATAACGCACGCTCTGCCTCCCGCCGGGCTCCGGGCGTGACAACACAAATACAACATATTACACTAATTCTTACGCACACTACGATACCAACAGGAAGAGCGTTCATTCATTCATAGCCTATATTTGCGTACATTTACGACAAGTTACATAATGAATTTGTGTTACTTTGCAATTTTATTATATTGCATAGTCTATATAGACGTGGGGACTTACTACATATAACTTATAAAAGTGGGCTGTTATTTTTTTATGTAAGTATCTTTCTATATACTATGTGAGTGATTATAAGATGTGTATTACATTCAATAAACTAAAATAATTTTATAAATTTTAGAATAGAAGAGAAAGATTAGAGACAAAACTAGAAATATGCAATTTGCTTCGTAAATCGAAAGGACGGGCAACAGGTAAGTAGGCGTACTTACTTACTTATAATAAATTATACTTACTTTGATCGCGTACCTTACCACCTTACATACTATTGTATGTACATTGGTTGACTGGTAGGAGATAGACCGAAATTTATTCCACAAAATATAAAAGTATGGGATAGCTGATGTTGATTTGACTACAAAAACGGAGGGGGTTCTATGTTCGGCTGTATGTATATTTGTTTTATTTTTATATGTTGTTATATGTTCACCGATTTCTCCGGACCGAATTTGAATACTTACCTATTCTTTTCTTGTTCACAGTTGGTATCATACAAATTTTATGGAAATCATTTCAACCATTACATATATTATGTTATAATTGAGTTTTATTGAAATCGGTTGTACAAAATTTTTAATTTTATCACTTGTCCAGTAATAATATTAGTCCGTTAGAAGAAGTTGTTCGTATCACTGTTACTGTGGAATTCCGATGATTCCAAGGAAAATGCTAAAATTTTCGAGATACAAAGGTTTGATTAGTAAAATTTCTATACGTGGTATAGCCATGCTGCAGCTATATTACCTAGTAGTATAGTTGTAGCACGAGTGGGTCGGCTCGACCGGGGAACGACTACGCTCTCACAGAAATTTAAACGATGAACCGAATTATAAAGTTAAAGTAGCTTTTCATCCACGACTTCGCCCGCATTAGTTAGCCATAAAATATAATTTAAACTATTTGCTTCTATTTATTTTTCAGTGACTCCGAGATAGACAAATAATTACCAGACAGTAATGTGCAAGGACGATGTACTTCAGTTGGCGAAGGAATCGAATCTGACAAATAGAATCAAAAAGAATACAATAATAATAAGTCATGTATGTGTATATATATATATATATATATATATATATATATATATATATATATATATATAATACATCACACGTCTTCGACTGTCGAGCTAATTATTGAACCAGAGTTAGTCAAGATTGTTGAGTCCTATTGAGTCAGATAAGTTGTATGGGCGAAGAATTGTAGAAATAAATCATTTAGCAAATAAAAAAAATATTTCCATTGCAATTTCATTAATTTAACAGTTTGCAAGGAATCAAGATTAGGAAACAAAATCTAAAAAATTGGGAGTGTGGACAGTTTATTGATTCCGAAGATTATTGTTTAGGGACAACTCCCGATGGGTTTATTGGACATGATTCTCTAAATGAAAATGTCTTATTTCTGATTCTAATATGCTACAGTTGGAGGCCATAACTAAAAACAGATCAAATTTCGTTTGATACGAGAAGGACAAAAAGAAAAAAGAAATCATGATTACTATTATCAGGTCCAGGGATAATTACATATCACTGGTTGGCAATTTTGTTTTTTCGTAGTATGGACACAACTTTTTCATGTTTTCGTACTTAATTTAATAAACCATGATCACTTTTGGGCAACAAAAATGCAGCCAAGACTTTACTCATTTCATTTTTAATGTTTATTACCAGAAATGA
Source organism: Parnassius glacialis (assembly GCA_033319125.1). NCBI lineage: Eukaryota > Metazoa > Arthropoda > Insecta > Lepidoptera > Papilionidae > Parnassius > Parnassius glacialis. The sequence continues at coordinate 56,553,830 of JAVANC010000004.1, forward strand.
TTGACCCTCGAGTTCCTAGAGAAATGGCAGTTCGAGAAAGAGTGTAATTAAGTAATATGTAATAATAAACAATAATAATTTCTAAATAAAACTAATTTTACGGATTTTATCGCGTATATAGACTTCCCGGAACGTCGATTCTTCACATCACATCAGCTATGTGTTCTTAAGAACACATAGCTGATGTGAAGAATCGACGTTCCGGGAAGTCTGCAGTCTGTGAACACGTACAGGATCGCTCCCGTCACTACATTAGATTTCATAGACCACAAATCCTTGCTAAAGAACACCGATTCCTCCCCAGGATGATTCGCGAGGCTATTGAAATTAAAAAAACATCCTAATTTCAATAGAGAAGATGGCTGGGTGCTACCATCTGCTTGGGATCCCATAATTAATAAAATTAAATCCCAACCCAAGCATACAACTGCAAGACTTCATGATACTGTAAGTTCATACTGTGTAGATCGGAACAAAAATTAATATTTTTTTAATCTGAAGGTAGCCGTGGTTAACTATGACATTGGGACGTCATACACCTCAGTCCCCCCCGTGACAATGGGTGCTGAAAAGTGCCCGAAACGTCGGGAATATAAAATAAGTTAATATACGCGATAAAACCCGTAAAATTAGTTTTATTTAAATGTGTAGTGTTCGCGTAAATATAAGAAATCAATAATAATTTCTTCAAGTTGTTACTTTTTTATTTATTTGCCTACCCACTTTATTGTAAACTCGAAATATTATTAATTTAATGTCCTTATTCAATAAAGACTAAATTAATAACTAAATAATCGATAAACACTGAATAATCTAAACTGAATAATGTAAATGTCTGTACATTAACTTTTCATGAGAGGTATTATCTTTCTAGGTTATCGATATTGTTTTCTCCTCCCTAGGCGATAATAATATCGATAACACCTCTAAAAGTTACAGCCTATATACGTGTCCCACTGCTGGGCACAGGCCTCCTCTCATTTCTGAGAGGGTTTTAGGGCAAGGAAAGGTCCGTCGCGCTGCCCTAATGCGTGTTGGCGAACTTCACATGTCTTCGAAATATATTTTTTTTTCTTATTTGTCAGACATGCAGGTTTCCTCTTGATGTTTTCCTTCACCGGCGAGCACGTGATAAATCAGCACTTAAAATTGCTATTAACAATTTCATTGGTGCCGGCGGGGATCAAACCCGAGTTTCTTGCGTACCTACTGTGAAACTTATAGCGAGCGCTAACCATCTGAGCTACCACGGCTCATTTTACAAATATAACTTTTATTTTTACAACATAATCGTAAAATACTGGTATTCACACCCCACCACCCCTAACATCACTACAATATGCCCCTGCCCCCCGACCCGTATCGTGCGATAGAGAGAGTTGCAAGTCTTGAAGACAATTGCCTACATTTTCTTTTTGAAATATTGTTTCCGGCGATAACGTTTTTACCCCCCTAAAACTTTACAAAATAAGACAATTTTGGTCTTATTAGATTCAGTACACTTTAATCTAGGCCGGTACGTTTTGCCTTTTTAGTAATCAGTTTCGTTTAATTAAAAAAAAATAAAAACGCTCGAGGAAGTTTTTAAGTCAAAAATATAGATCTTTAGATGCTAATAACTTATATTGTTTACAATATTTCTTTAAAATAAAAACGTACGGGCCTAGTTTTTTGTCATATCTACAACATTTCCAAAAATTATTAAAATTGGACGATATTTACGGGGGGGAAAACGTTATCGCTTTTTGTATGAAAATTTACAGCTTCACAATCCTCTTAAAAACGTGTGCAATTCACATGCGGTAAAAATGAAACATTCAGAAAAGGAGACCAAAATAATAGTAAACACCGTATACTGTTCTATCTCATTCTCTCACAGGCTAAATCCTACAGACGTATACGTTTGTCTCTTTTTAGTGTCGCTGTTTCGTTTCATCGAGTTTTATATTACAACGATTCTAAAGAAGTTCTAACTTCAAAAAAACTGTTTTTTCTCATTTCCGTCACTTACCATAAGAAACAAAGTAGGTAGTAAAATATTTGTCAATGAGTACTGCGCTGCTATATTTTACGCTGGTATTCTATTCTGGGCGAGCATGGTTCGTCGTTGTGCTTCACCTTATGGAAATGAAACAATAGGTTGCAAATGTTCTTCCTATGCAGTTAATGTAAAATCTTGTTGACGTAAAATCAAATAACAAAATGTAAGAAAGCACTTGCGTATCCTTCTTTAACCTGATTACATACCTCAGCAATGTTGTTGAAAATTCTTATTCAATGTAGTTATGTAGTATACGTGGTAGAGCCATGCTGCAGCTATATTAATAGTGTAGTTGTAGCACGAATTGGTCGGCTCGACCGGGGAAGAACCACGCTCTCACAGAATACCAGCGTAAAATAGCAGCTTAACGCTGCTGTGTTTCGTATGGTGAGTTTAGAGAACCGGAGACCCTTTTTACTGGAAACGAGGCATTCCATCTTAGTCCTCACGGGTGTCAACGCATCTGCATTTTGATTCTTAATCGAAGATAGATGTAGATGTCTATGGGCCACAGCAACCACTTACCATTAAGTGGATTGTGTGCTCGTTTGTCACCTTTACCCTATAAAAAAAATTGATTCCGTCATAACTTATGGGTTAAGTAGCTACGGACGAACAGACAAATCACACCTACAGTACATTTATCAACTACAAGTTAGGATTTTAAAAGCGATTATACCTATAAAAATTAAACTTCAGGCAAAAACAAATGAAAACTTTATATTTAAACACTACAAGGTACTCAATATCCATGATAAAGTCCAATATCAATTGTTAAAAGAACAATTCTTCAATTTAGGTGTACAACATACAGTCTCAAACAAAATTCAGACCCGCAAACTAACTCAAAAAAAAAAAAAAATAACAATAGATACCATTCAAAAATAAATATGATGAGCGCATCCATAATACCTCGCTTAATAAATGGTCTGGATAATAAATTTAGAAGTGAACTTAATGAAGTTAACATAAAGTATAAATTAAAATGTTATTTCCTTAACAAATATTAGTTGTTATCCCCATTTTTGTAAATGTAGACGGAACGGCACGCAACACAAACCTGTGTGGTTTTTCGCTGTGCCGCATAGCAATATTGTAACAATTTTTATCTAATAATAAATAAATAAAAAAAATTGAGCCACAGCGGTAACTACATTTCATTCAAAATCGCGATGCAGCCATAATAAAATATATTTATTACGTAGTGGCGATTTCCCAATTAGGGATGCGATCTAATAAATCGAGCAAGATCGTCAATCTGCGACAAATTAAGACGCAGCGCTTCGCGGGAGTGCAGCTGCAGCGACGTTGAACCCGCTCGAGAATAGACTGCGTCGCTTGGCTTGCTTCTAGACAGGGGTAGCGTGGAGACGCTTTATATTATTCTTTTATAGTACAACAAAAATACAAAACAACAATATCATAAAGAGACCAATATTTTATCTTTGATTTTCAAAAACACTTCACTCCTTAGTGAGGGACTTTAAACGAAGAAGGCAACAGATTTGTCTTTTTTCACGTGGCTACAGCTAAATTATGGTTGTAGTACGAATGGCTCGGCTCTACCGGGTAAAGGACGAAGCTCTCACAGAATACTAGCGTAAAATAGCAGCTCAATGCTGATGTGTTTCGTATAATGAGTGTAAAGAACCGGAGACCCTCTCTACTGGAAACGAGGCATTGCATCTTAGTTCTCTGGGGTGACAACGCATCTGCATTTTTATTCTTAATAGTGGATAGATGTAGGTGTCTATGGAGCACAGCATTTATAAATTTAAAAAAAATCAGCCCGTAAAAGTCAACTGGTTGTTTTGTGCCTCTCCAGTTAAGGAGGATTGCCGTCATCGTCACGCATGGCAGGCGAATAGATGGTCGCAATACCAGACGTGAGCACCTTGGACGCCGCTGTCCGTCTCCGGAGTGAGTATTTTATGTCTGACGTAATGTTGCTGCCGCCATTCATAAGATTTTTCTGGCATTTCTCCTAGTCATCTCTTACAACACCCATGGTACAAAACTAGGTGATCCATTCTCTTAAACCGCCACCACACGACAGTGCTACAAACACAAAGTTACGTATTTAATATAGAAAAAAAAATAAAATAATACTCCACAGATTTTCGTGACCAATAGTAAATGCTGAGCGAATAACACGCACCAGTTTGTAATCGTCCGCAAACAAAACCAACGTCCGCGCGTAAAAAAAAAATAATTAAAAAACTATTTAGGTGGTCAGTATATCACCAATATTTTTAATGAACTTTAAAAAGTAACTGGTGTTTACAATAGTATAGTTAACACTCAAATTAAAAATACAGGCCCCGAATTTGTTGACGTGTGTGTTTCAGTGCTCTGTAAGTTGTGAGTGTACTGTACAAAATTAAAAAATAGCCAGCCAGTGTTGTCACTCGTGATTACATTTTGTAAATTAAGTAGGTACCTAACTTTGTATATTTTAAGAAACTTTGCTTGGATAAAAATTCTGATGTCATTTAATCTCTCTGTTTTTTGACAAACAATAATTTTAAAATTATTTTTTGTCATGCCTCATGCTTGGTATTTATAATACTTGGACGGGCTTCAAATTAATGTTTTTCGCGGCCTAGGCCAATCATTCAGTACTTTTGTTTTCTTCTCACATTTCGTATAAAAAAACTAATGCATATAATAAATAAGCAATAGCTACTTATTGAGTGACAATCATGGTAGTGCCGGTATACAATATTTCATCACCTTATATAGTTTTTTTTTAATATCATAAGGGTACAAGCGAACACACAGTCCACCTGACGGTAAGGGGTTACTATGGCCCATAGACTTCTACTGAAAATTTCGGGAATCAAGGAAGTGACACAACATTACTATTTAAAAATGTATTTATTGCTTTTCGAAGTATTCTCCGCGAAATTTGACACATTTTTCCATACGATGGAACCAACCATTGAAGCAACCATTCCATTCGGAAGTTAGGGTCTCCAAAATGGCGGTTTTGTAGGCGTTCACAGCTTCTTCAGGTGATGAAAATCTCTGTCCACGCAATTTATTCTTTATTTTAGGGAAAGTATAGAAATCATTAGGGCTTAGGTCGGGGCTGTACGGCGGATGGTCTAATAATTCTATGTTTTCTTGCTCTAAAAACTCTTTTGTTCTGTGTGCGGTGTGAGAACTCGCATTGTCGTGATGGAGGATGATGCGGCGGTTGCAGTTCTCTTTACGGAGTTCAGAAACGACCTGTGGCAAACAAATGCTAGCATACCATTCTGCATTAACCGTTCTTTGTCCCTCAAGAGGAATAGTCGTAACATGGCCGGTTTTGGAGACAAACGTGGCCACCACTTTTTTTGCAACACTCCGTGAACGAACCTTTTTTGTTGGCTTTAACTCATTTTCGAACACCCAAACTCGTGACTGGTTTTTTGTTTCGGGTTCGTACGCATATATCCAGGATTCGTCACCTGATACGATGTTGAATACAGCATTTGAGGATCCTGCGTGGAATCTTTCGAGAGTTCTGACGCACCAAGTAACGCGAGCCGCTTTTTGCTCTTCACAGATCGAATGCGGTATCCATCGGGAAAACAACTTTTTTACACCTAATTATTCATGCAAGATTATTTGTATTTGACTCATGCCATTGTCTAAAGTTGCCTGAATTTCGCGGTATGTCACATGTCTTCCTCAATCAGCTTACGCACAGCATCAACGTTTTCTTGGGTGACTGCAGTTTTTGGACGACCTTGACGGGGATCATCACTGAGCTTGACACGTCCACGTTGAAATTCAGCAAACTTACTTACTTATCGTCACGCACATCCCTGACGGGGTAGCCAGAGAGAACAGATCGCCAAGTGTCACGATCCTTACATACCTCTTTCGCTTCTTTCAGATTCATTATCTTCTTCATACATGCACGTCTAGGTATCCGAGTACTCTTGACCCTCCCCTCTTCGAGCAATTTGCTCACATGGTCTTCAAAAGTTAGTCTCGGTCTACCTCGACACCTTTTAATATTAACTTTCGCGCTATATATTTTCTTCACCATTCGGTCTTCACTCATTCTTTCAACGTGCCCAAACCATCGAAGCACGCCCTTATCAATTTTTGTGATAAGGTCATCTTTCAAACCTGCCATATTGCGAATCTCTTCGTTTCGCTTTCGGTCGGCCATGGTTACGCCGCACATTTTACGAAGAGATCGCATCTCCACTGCATTCAACTTGCTTTTATGCCTCTTCTGGCATACCCAGGTTTCGCTGCCATATGACAAAGTCGGTACCAACACTGCGTTATGTATTGCAAGGCGTGCACTCTTCACTACGCCTTGCCTTTTGACGAACGCAGTCAGGGCACCATTGACTTTGTTCCCGGCAGCGACACGCCTGTCCACATCTAAATCACATCTTCCATCCCGGCTAAAAGCACTCCCCAAGTATACAATTTCATTTACCTGTTCTAGTTCAGCAAACCAGCGATAAATTGTGGTGTTGGATGGGGCTTCATCACCAAATGCAGAAATCATCCGGTCAACACACTGTTTTTGTGTTAAACCGCTTCGAAAGTCATAATAAATCATCGCTATTGAATTTTCTCGAGTCAATTCCATTTTCTCAACGACTAAACAAGTTTGACAAAACCTTGTGACAAGACCGAGAATCTTTTTTTAAACAAATAAATGGTATTCGATTTTTAAAACCAAGGAGTTTTCAATTAAAAAGATTTTAATATGACAGGAACAGTGGAAATATTCCATTCCCGATACTTTTAGTGCAGCCTATGTTCATTTTTCCTCGATTACAAATTAGAATACAGAAGCGTTATCTCCGGTGAGGACTGAAGTAGAATGCCTGCTTTCCAGTAAAAAGGGTTATCTACACTCACCATACGAAACATCAGCGTTGAGCTGTTATTTTACGCTGTCAATTCCCGGTCGAGCCGACCCATTCGTGCTACAACTATACTACTTATAAAAAACTACTTTCAATTAGAATTATTTATAATTTATATTGAATAAAAAATTATTCTATTCTATTCTATCTATCGCCATCATCTGTCTGCTGGCTCAAGCTGCCGTCAATATCTTCTAAAAACTTCAGAATGTGACGCATCATTATATTGTGAAGAAGTGTGCCATAAGATAATGCCTCATTACTTAATACTGGCAAACATAAAATAAAATAAAAAAACAACTTTTCATTTCTGGAAGTGGTTTCAATGGGTGCGATATTTGAAAGTTCAAATTTCAACATGGCTCCATGATTTGAGGTCTTTAGATCCATAGATTCCATTTCTACTATAGATAAAAGGATACATACATACATACATATAATCACGCCTTGTTCCCGTAGGGGTAGGCAGAGACCACTTCTTTCCACTTGCTACGATCCTTACATACTTGTTTCGCTTCGTCCACTTTCATTATTCTCTTCATACATGCTCTACGGTTTAGGGTCCTCTTGGCCTTTAGCGCCTTTTTTCAAGACGTCCCTGATTTGGTATTGAAAAGTTCGCCCAGGTCTATCCCTTCCAACACTTTCATTCACACTCGCCTTATACACTTTTTAGGTCAATCGTTCTTCATTCATTCTCTCGACATGGCCAAACCATCTCAGCATACCTTTCACAATTTTTGTAACTACATCTTCTTTTAGACCATATATAGATAAAAGGATGAAGAAGAAGAAGAGAAGAAGAATGAGAATATATGTAAGTTATATATATATGTGTGTGTATAACTTACATATATTTTAAGATAATCAAAGACCACTTATTTTAGTAGTAGTGCTCTCTATCTATTCGTAAAGTTTCTTCACAATCGGTTCAACCGTACCGAAGTTCAGTACGGACAGACAGACAGACAAAATTAAAAAAATGGTTGTTTATGTCTTAATACCACGCAAAGAACCCCTTGAGCTTAATAGCAGCCAGTTATTTATAATATATAAGAGATAGCCTCCAGTACCGGCGCAGCGGCCCCCCTATACCACTGTACCGCTATTCCTGGCTACGGTGGCGACCATGGTAATGGCGGGGCAGGGCGTGCTAAGAAACTGTGGTGGTGGTTCGATTGCCACCTAAGACGACTCAACCTGGCAACATTTAACGCACGCACCCTGAGAACTGACGAGAAGATCTTGGAACTGGAAAGAGAGATCGACAATAGATAAGATATTATAGGATTATCTGAGCTCCGAATAAAGGGGGAGGACATGGTCCTCGAATCCGGCAACTAGTCATCATCGGGAGGGTGAGCATCTTTCCTGTTGTATAGATTGGAAGTGTTTCGACGAGGGTTGCGTACCTTAACCTTATACTCAGAATCACTAAACGGTATTCGCTGAAGGTCATACAGGTTTACGCACCAACCTCGGTGCGTAAGGAGGTGGAGAAAATGTATGAGGATATCTATAGAGAGATCCCCCAAAACTCACTATACGGTGTTAATGGGAGAATTCATCGCAAAACTAGGCTTACGAGAGAATGGTGTACTGAAGTTAGGAAATTCGGGATAGGGCAACGGAACCCAAGGGGCCAACAGCTGGCTGATTTCATGGAAAAAGAGGGACGTTTTATGATGAACTTTTTCTTCCAGAAGCGACCTTACAAAAAGTGGACGAGCCCCGATGGTTCGACAAAAAAATGAGATTAACTTCAATATGACAACTAGACGACTGTTCAGTGATGTCTATGGGTATAAAGCAGGTGGTAAACCGGTACTTAAGGTCCTTCAGAAACTCTTTAATTCCGTCCTCAATGGGGCCACCATTACCATACTCCAGAGGCGTGGAGCAGAAGTGCGGTGGTCTTGTTCTTCGAGAAAGGCGACAACACTCCTTTGAAGAACTATAGACCGATTTCCCTTCTGAGCTGCTTCTATGTGCTGTTTTCGAGAGTCATTACGAATCGTCTCGCTCCACGACTTCCAGAACCGAACAAGCCAGTATACGAAAAAGCTTTAGTACTATAAACCATATATAAAGAACATACCCTTCGGCAAATTGTACAAAATACCGAAGAGTACAATCTGCCACTTTACCTTGCGTATGTGCCTTTGATTCTGTAGAAATTCGGGCGGTGCTGCAGTCCCTTCAGCGGTGCCAAGTTGACTGTCGGTACATCGTAGTGCTGAAGTGTTTGTATAATAGGGTTACGATGGTTATCCGAGTACAGAACCTGAAAACGAAACCTATCTAACTGCAAAGAGGTCTAAGACAGGGTGGCCTTATATACCCTAAACTCTTCAACGCTACATTGGAAGACGTTTTCAAGCTACTGGACTGGAAAGGATACGATATTAACATCAATATTGAAATATTTTATATAATAGGTTCGGGGGAAAAGTTTCTTCGTATTTTATATACAAATTCAAGACATTTTTTTCAAAGTTTAATGACATATACATACAATTAAGTAGTGACATAATTCCGTTTCTGTAGAAATCTGTGGCGTTATCATGATGAAAGACCACTCCTTTTTCTGTCGACTTCCAAAAAGGAGACGGTACTCAATTCGAGTGTGTTTTTTTTATGTGTGTTACCTCATAACTTTGTACTGGGCGAACCGATTTCGATGATTCTTTTTTTATATGAAAGCTGATAGTTCTCGTGTGGTCCCATATGAATTTGATCAAGGTCAGACCAATGGTTATTGAGTTATTCTTAAATAACCTTTTGAATTTTGATGAAATGGAAATTTTGATGTCAAAAATGCAGCTCGCTCTGGTCACCCTCATACGGATAAAGTCGATGCCATTTTTGAAAAAGTGTAATAAGATCCACATATTAATAGTTACGATAAAGCCGAGGAGTTCGAATTGGCAACAAAACAGTTTTGACGTATTTCAAAAGATCTGACTATATAATAATTTAAAATTAAAAATTTTGTACAGCCGACTTCAATATAAGCGACTTCAATATAGGTTATTTAAGAATAACTCAATAACCATTGGTCTGCCTTGATCAAATTCATATGGGACCACACGAGAACTATCAGCTTTCATATATAAAAAAGAATCATCCAAATCGGTTCGCCCAGTACAAAGTTATGAGGTAACACACATAAAAAAAAAACATACACTCGAATTGAGTACCGTCTCCTTTTTGGAAGTCGGCAGAAAATACGAAGAAACTTTTTCCCCGACCCGTTATAACGGATTTTACTTATCGCTGGAGGACCTAAGCATATGCTCAATGCTCTCAATAGTGTCTCTCAACGGTCTTAAGATGAACATGGACAAAACGAAGATCATGAGTAACATCCATGTCACACCTATACCGGCAGTTGTTGGGAGCACTAAGCTAGAAGTTGTTGACGAGTTTGTTTACCAAGTCCAACTTCGACCGAGAGGTTCGACGGATTCAATTCGGCTGGGCAGCGTTCGGAAGATTACGACACTTCTTCTCGTCAGGTATATCTACCTCAAAACCTGATAACAAGATTGTACAACCACTCCATCCATAAGTGATCACTGGCGCGTTGCCAGTGACTGGCGTTTTGCCAGTGGTGACTTATGGAACTGAGACATGGTCCTTCACTGCTGTCCATATGAGGGAGCTCAAGGTTGCTCAGCGAGCTATGGAGAGGGCTGTGCCCGGCGTTTCTCTGATAGACTATGAAGATATCCGCAGTAGAACTTGAGTAACAGATATAGCCCAACTGATTAGTAAGCTGAAGTGGCAACGGGTTGGCCATATAGCTCGAAGAACCGACAAACGATGGGGAATCAAAGTTCTCGAGTCGCAGTCTCGTACCTGTAGGTGAAGTTTGAGGTGGCTCCCCACTAGATGGAGTGACGACCTGGTTAGATATGCAGGAAGTCGATGGATGCAGGTGGCTCAGGACAGTGCTTTGTGATATTCTTTGGGGGAGAAATGAATGATAATTTGAATATTACAGACCAACACTACAATTTTATTTATATGAATATGTTATAGACAAAGTGATTAATTGGGCATTATTCATAATGCCTGGGCAATATGACTAATGCCCAATATGAGTAGGCAATGTGATATAAACTATTGAAGTAAGTAATAAAATTTACCAGGCTTTACGAATAAAGCCCGTCACTTATCGGGCAAAGTAACAACAAGTGATAAAATAAATATTATAATATTAAATATATAAGATTTAAATGGGATCACCTCGGAATTTTCCAAATCGGTTCAGGCGTCTTCGACTTATCGGTGTAGATACATAAAAAAAAAAGATTCCGTCTAATCGTAAACCTCTCCTCTTTTTTGAAGTCGGTTGAAAAATATGGAAGTGTCTATTCCTACGATAATCGAACGATAACTTTTTATTTTTACGATTAACGTGTGATTTGTTTATTTTTATTCGTCTGATAAATTTTAAATTTAAGAAATAAATATGATAATAAGACATTTGAATACAATATTGAATATAATTATTACTCTGATACTTATTAGTATGATTCCTGAGGTGAGGATATTTTGCGTCTAATAAAACATTACACCAATCTAGCAATATCTGTGACAGTAGGTTTAGGGGCGGCTGGGGTGGCCCTTGGGCCACACTAAATACAATATTCAATGAATTTAACTTATTATTTTAAAAATTATCAGACGAATAATTAGTATTTTTTATTTATGCGAGATGCGTATTGTTGTATGAATAATTATTTTTTAATCATTCGATTAGCATTAACATTATTAAGTTATTGTCTTAAAAGTGGTTTACATGATTAGGTTTGATTAAGTTAGATTATATCAATTTGCCGAACATTTACGTAGCAATATTCATAATGACCAGACAATGTGATTAGTAATGAATCAGTATTAATTACGCGGCCCGATTTGACTTGTCCTTATTCATAATGCCCGAGCATTATGAATAGGGACATTCCGATACTAGTAGAGTACGTAGGTACTCGATACTTTTGATTCGATACCAAGTACTAATAGCATCGAATCAATCTTGCGGTACTTGCTCAGTATCGAAACAAAAGTACTTGGTATCGAACCAGGCGAGCCGAAACCGTCCGACTTCACCCGAGCCGAGACCGAGAGAGAGAGCCGCCATTACACTAAAATTGTCACTGGTCGTGAGCACTAGCAGTGTTCAGCATTCCACAAGTGATTGTTTACGATTAAGTTACGAGTAATTTAAGTTATCGTATTCATCGGCTTATTGTTACAATGTTATCAAGGCACCACCAAAATCATTCATATGGACATATTTTACCAAAACAAACGAAACAACTGCAAAATGTAAACAATATTTTAAGTCGGTGAAATATTGTGGCAATACGTCTAATTTATTCAAGCATTCCAAAACTCAAGGAATTACTGTGGATAAAGGCAAATTACAAAAAAAAGCAAATAAAGGGACAAACGAAAGGTAGGATCTTCAACTTTTCACTAATTAATTTCGTATGTTAGGTACTTAGGTTTGGTTCATAATAGTTCGTTAGTTCATTGGTTGGAACTATGCGATGTTATATAAAGTAGCAGGGCAGAATAGATCGTTGTGGGGCTTGAAACATTTGCTACGTTAATTTCATTAAAAAAAACTAAAAGTATCGATATCAGTAAGAATCGATACTTTAGGAGTATTTGTATGAGTAGTATCGAAAAATGATTTGAACACTACTGATATGAGTATGTATCGATACTTTCATGATATCGGAACATCCCTAATTATGAATAGTGACCTGATTAATCACTTGGACCATAACATATAGATATAGTCTCTTGGTGCCGTTAGGAAACGCAGCCTTACCAATTTTTTAATTATATTCATCTTTGGCATTGCTACAGATGTTCTAATGCTAATATGTTTGGCAAACTTTCACGTGAGATTTTCTAGGATTAAAGAAGAAATATCTGTCGGGAATCAGTGTCACAAAATGACCTTGCCGTGAATATATTAACATTTTAAAAATTGGCCAAGCGCGTGCTTTGTGACGACAAGGGCGATGTACGTTATACAGATTCTGCTTCTTACTCGTATTTTAATTCACGTGCGGTACTGACAAATGTGTGATCATATCCTTTTGTTTATCATCATTATATAATATATTGTTACGAGCTTGGGGTTCGATACAACTAAAACTGCCGAGTCATTTATCAAAATTGACACTTTAATTACAGAACACTAATTACAACTTAAGATCACTTAATAATAAAACACAATTGTTCTACTGATCTCTTAACTACACAGTTGTATCGCTTCGAAGTATGCGCTTATATCGCCAATTCAATAATGACTCGGTCCTTGATCGTGGTCTATACCGGCCTTATATAGGGCCTCAGATAGTTTCCAGAACCTTCTACTGTAGAAACATCTGGTATGTTCGAGTACATATCGGTCCAAAAATTTCTAGAAGGATTTTGAACTATTCTAGTTCTGCTATTCTATACTAGAGGGCGCTAGTGGTAACTAGTGATACCACGTTGCCATTAATAGTGGCGCGCAACAATATAAATAGCGATACGCCCCGACGTCACACGGGTAAAATTTAAAAAAAAGAAGTGCGCTCATTAAAGTTGCCATTTATTAAAGTTCAACTGCGGCTGCGAGTTATTTTTTAGGTTGCACGTAACTTTCTCGTGTAAAAGACAATTATAATCTGCATTTAATACTCACACGTTACTAACATATTTATCTCAATAAGAACTTAATACTGAATAACAAGCGGTAAAATTAAAAATTTCGTACAACCGACTTCAATATAAATTATTAAGGGTAACTAAAAACTACTGGTCACACCTTGATCAAATTACCATATGAGAAGCATAAGCTTTTAAATAAAAAAAATCAATCATCAAAATCGGTTCATCAAGAAGAAAATACACATAAAAAATAATTGAGACGAATTGAGTACCTTCTCCTTTTCGAGATCGGTTAAAAACTGTGGTTGCAAACCCGCCTACTAAACGTGGTAGCTGTGACTAAATCGCCTCTATGAGGCAATCTATGAGAGGGGCCTATATTTAGCACTGTACTTTTATAGAATTCTAATCTAGCCCATTTAAAAACACTCATCGACATTTCGAGAAGAATATGTTGGTCCTACTTGTATTAAAACTAGCAACCCGCCCCGGTTTCTCTTGTGTGTATTAATATGACGTCACTTAGATTTGAGTTAATCTCCCAATTTATCGGATAAAATATAGCATGGATCACTGGCATTGTTCTCTATCTGTTCGTTAAGTTCTATTACAATCGGTTCAGCTATTTCTATGGAGTGTAGAGAGAAGGAGGACGATCTCTATATATATGAAAAGTGACTCTAAAAACGTGTCCAATAAGGGTGGCGCTGCAGTAGCATAGGATAAATTAAAAAAAGCGCCAAAAGTAATTAGAATAAGATGGAGAAATAAACAAGGACCGACCAATCCGCTTGGTTTTGTACTATGTAAATAGTTAAGATTTTGTATACTGGCATTTTACTAACTACTCTAATCATGAAATTTTTTAAATATTTGAATTCAGCTAACTTCACTCCGTTCACAACAGCTATCTTCATATCGTAGTTTTTCAGACGCCAGCGCTATTGTGGTAGGTTTTGGAACATCTATTTTCAGTAAATAGTAGGACACTTTTTCAACTTTCGCCCCTTATAAGATGGTTCTCCTTGTACTCTACACTCCATAGCTATTTCAAATATAGAAGGACAGATAAAAAAATTTAGACGAGCAGTCTCGCTTACGACTATTAGATCAAGGAGGCGGTCAATTTATGGATATAATTATTGTAATAAATTACCTGACTATTTTGCATCTCCATTGTTTAATCTCAGGTCCGATTATACACAGTTATTTAAGAGCCTTACTTGGATACATGAATCCAACATGTAAAGTCACATTAAAGAATTTTTCATCTGTAAAAGTCTCGGAAAGTAGATATGCCGCAGGTTTATGGTTTTTACACCTTACACCTACACTTACACCTAAGCTTTTGATCAAGAACCGAAAAAAGACAAAATTAATACTTAATCTTATTATTAACCTGAAAAATCCTGTTTTTTTTATCAAAAACCTGATCTTTAGTTTTTTATGATAAATTTAAGCTTAGGTTAGGTTAATCTAATTGCTTTATTTATTTAAAGAAATAGCAACTGTTAAAAAGTCATGATTCTCTGCGAGGCGCAATCGGTAGAATATTTTTTTCATAAAAGTAAGGGTGATTAACGAGCACGCTCTCCAGACAGAAAGTGGACGCTGTGGCCTATAGAGCCAAAATGCTGACACGAACAGTAAAAATGTTTTCCGATTCGCCTCACTCATTATACGAAATGCAGCAGCATTATTCTGCTATTTCATGCTAGTCTTATGTCACATCGTTGCCCTTTTCCGGTGAAGCAGGTGCAGCGTGAGCTTTGCCACGTATAAAACGGTAATTATTATTGCAAAGAATTTTGTAAACATATTACAAAAGATAAATTCCAATTAATTTACATTAGTAAAAGTAGTAGTGCCATGAGTTCGTCATCACAGAAAAAAAATTACAAAAAATTCATCTTAAAAAAATTCTATGAAATGTAATTTGCGGGGAGTTTTGGCGCGCTGCACCCGCACTGACATTTAAGACGGTGTTGCCCGCCAAATCATTCGCCGGAGAATCGGGAGCGCGTATTTATAATGGCCTAGATATTTTTGTGCCGATCGAATTGATAATGCACTTCCTAGTTATAGGGAAGAGAATTACTCTCTTGGTTGCCTGATGCTTACGGTATAAGTTAATCAATTATCATATTTTGTTTACACAAAGGGGGCCACTTTGTCATAAAGTTTTTTCTATAACATAAATTGTTGAATTTAAAGAGTTAGTACAGCGACGGGGCGCTGGCTGTAAATTTCTTACTACACGTTTAACCGAAAAGTATCTTCAAAATAATCTATTTGAATAACACTGAATGTATATTAAATTGTAATTTGTACAGATTACCTGTGAGCAATATACATGTGTATGTGTAGTCGAAAAAATTTGTAAAATAGGTTTGTATTTCAATTTTTATAAATCCTTTACTGCCAAAATTTTTAACTAGTATTAAAACATAAAAAAAACATAAACACTCACGCCTGTCACCCAGAGGGGTAGGCAGAGACTATGGAATTCCATTTGGCACGATCCTGACACACCTCTCTCGCTTCCTCCACGTCCATATACCTACGCATACACGCTCGTCGGTTAAAGGTACTCTTAATTTGGCCCATTTTCAATATATCGCCTATTTGGTCGATAAACTTTCGCCTAGGGCGACCCTTCCCGACTCTGCCATTCACCTCTGCAACATAAATTTGCTTTGTCACTCTTTCCTCATTCATTCTTTCTACATGACCAAACCACCGAAGCATTCCTTTCTTAATCCTAGTCACAACATCATCTTGCAAACCACACATTTCTCTTATCACACTATTTCTCACCCTGTCATTCAGATTCAGCCCTAGCATAGTACGTAATGACCGCATTTCTACAGCATTTATTCTACTCTCGTGCTTCTTCTGCCATACCCAACTTTCACTACCATACATTAAAGTAGGCACTAACACAGCATTGTGAATTGCCAAACGTGCCTTTTTGGACACATTCTGACTTTTCACAATAGAGTGTAGAGCCCCATTCAATCTATTTCCTGCATTCACTCGTCGTTCTATATCCTGATCATATCTACCATCCCTGCTAAACACACATCCCAAATACACAAACTCATCTACTTGCTCTACCAACTCCCCTTCTATTCTTATTTCACATATCGTTTTACTTTCTTCTCTTTCAAAAACCATAACTTTCGTCTTACTTGCGTTCACTTTCATTCCCTTTTCTTTTAATGTCCTGTTCATTAATGTAACCATCATTTGCAACTCGGCTGCTGACGACGCAAGTATGACTTGATCATCGGCGTACAAAAGGCATTTGACGGTTAACTCACCCATTCTTAACCCGCATTCTTCTGCTTTCAAATTTTCCAAACAACTGTCCATAAATAGGTTGAACAGCCACGGGGAAGCCACACAGCCCTGTCTGACACCTTTATGGATGCCAAACCAGTCCGAGTAGGTCCCGTTGATCCTGACACAAGCACTAGAGTCCCTATATAGAGACTTCAATGCCTGTATCAAGCCAGCGCTCAACCCAAATGAGTTCAGTGTTTGCCATAACACATCCCTGTCCACTCTGTCATAAGCCTTCTCCAAGTCTATGAACGCACAAAAAACTTTTTGGTTTTTGGCCAAAAACTTCTCCGCGATCATGCGCATGGAAAAGACCTGATCCGTACATCCCATTCCCTTTCTAAATCCCGCTTGCACATCCCAAATTTTTCCATCAGTTTCTTTCATAACTCTTTCAATTAGTACCTTAGCATACAGTTTTCCCACAATGCTAAGAAGGCTGATACCACAGTAGTTTTTACAGTCCTGCTGTGATCCTTTTCCCTTATATATTGGGACTATCACGGCTTTGCACCAGTCTCCCGGTACCCGCTTAAGTTCCCAACATAAATTAAACAAGGTGCACAGCAGGTCTGCCACCACTCCTTCTCCAGCCTTTAGCATTTCGAGAGATACTCTATCATAACCGGCTGCCTTACCTGCTTTCATACTTTTCATTGCTTTCATTATTTCATCTATACTTATATCTCTATCTATTTCCTCTTCTTCCGGAATTTCTATTTCATTTAATTCAAACGTCTCATCACTCATAAACACGCTTTCAAAGTATTCCTTCCATCTCCTTAAACTCAAAACTTCGTCATTCAGAATACAGCCATTCTGGTCTCGTATAGCATTCATTCTAGTCTGTTTTGAATGTCCCCTGGTAGTTCTTACGAGTTTCCAGAACATTTTAATGTTTGCCTGGAAGTTATCCGATATTCTTCTATCATTCATATCCGTTCTTTCTTGCTTTTTCCTTTCAACTACTTCTTTTACTCTCTTATTTAGGTGTCTAAAGACTGCCTTTTTCCTTTCAATATCTTCATTCATACTGCTAGAATTACTAGCCTTGGTTGCTAGTAAATCTAGCCATGCTTTCTTCTTTGCTTCAACTTCCATCCGTACCTCATCATCCCACCATAACGTGTTAATTTTCCTTTCATTCGATCTCTTACTTACACCACATACTTCGGTAGCTGCATCCACTAAACCTTTCTTGACATTATACCACACAGTCTCCAAGTCTAAATCATTCATATACAATTCAGCCATACCACTTATATTTTCTCTCAATCTATATTTGAACTTCTCTCTCACACCTTCATCTTGTAACCTCTCTGTTCTTATACGCTGTAAAGCAGTAGTAGACACAGATGTCCGATGCCTCCAACGTCTGAAAAGACCATTAATTCGGCATAAGACCAAGTAATGATCCGTCCCTACGTTAGAGCCCCGGTAAACCCTTGTATCTACCACCGCGCTCCTCATTCTTTCATCAACAATTATGAAATCTATCATACTTCTATCATCACCTCTTTCCCATGTATACGTGTGAATCTTCTTATGACGAAAGAAAGTGTTCGTCACAAAAAGACTCTTTTCCACGCATACGGCGAGAAGGCTTTCACCATTCTCATTTATACTTTCATCACCAAACGTTCCCAATATCCTTTCATAACCAAGCCTCCTCACCCCAACCCTTCCATTAAAATCGCCTAATATCACAATATTTTCATTAACCTTGCATTTCATTAGCACCATCCTTACCAACTCCCAAAACTGCTCTCGGATATAAGTGGGCTTAGACATGTCTGGGGCGTAGACCCCTAAAACAAACAACTTCTTTAAGCCCACTTTCATTCGTATCCATAGCAGTCTCGGGCTTACACATTCATACTCTTTCACACAATGACCCATTCTTTTTTCTTTTAACTAGTATTACTAAATAAATATAAACTAAAGCGATTCTTCAGTCAAATATTCTACTTCTTTATTTTTTTATCATTCTCGACGTGAGTCAAATCACTCTTGACAGGAGTATTTTGCTATTTTTCAGTGTTGTACCTACACTTGTTCAGATCTACGATTTATTTTTTCTTCTTCTATTTTTTCTTATTTTAGATTTATTACTTCCTCTGATTTACTATGTAACCATTGCTATGTAATAAATTAAAAAAATTGACCTTAAATACACGAGACGAATTTCTCATTTCGGAATCTTTGAAATACCTAATTTGTGCACATCATATTTTACAATTAGCTCCCTAGTATGTCTCCAAGTTAAATTAAATAGAAAATTGTTATATTCATTTATTATTCTTAAGTGACAACACTGACTGATTGGCTTGAAATAGTTAATGAAATAGAAAAGCATATAAAGTACTTACTTATAAAGGTCAGAAACGCGGAAAAGCGATGAGTAGGGTCCGTTCGTGTACCGAATCTGACACATCGAACTCAAGCTCGGAAGAGGACGTGGATTCTGGGATTGCTGACGAGCCTCACACGGAGCCGCGAAAGGAAATCGACTGCATGGATCTCACAGAGTTCTTTAGTTATTGGTAAGTTTATGGTTTATTATAATATTAAAAGTCGCAATGTCAAACACTAATCTACCGGGATACCCTACCCTATTTAGAGGTTTTGTCTTTAACCTGATTATCATTAAAGCTTATCAAGAGTCCATTCCTGTACATGAGCCTCTCTCGAAATCTGCTTTCTTTCCCATATTTGCCTCGCTTGGCAGAAGAATTGGCAACTACAATTTCTTATTTAATATCTGTTATCAAGAAGAGAGTGTTGTCAAACTCCTGTTTTAGTCTCCTTCTGTCACCTCCCAAGATACCAACAGAATGAAATGGGGTAGTGGCTTCTTTCACGGCAAAATTACAGGGCCTCCATCTAAATATATCAACACAAAATCAAACAGATGTGATGGGAGAAGGTCTATCACCAGTAGTAGTTCTCAGTCGGATTTTCTTGTCTCGTGGAGGTGGATTACATACATAAATTCTATAAGGAGGCACACGTGTAGATCTGGATAAAATATTTGTAGACCGTACAAATTCTTATTCCCGTAGGTTTGCAGCGCCGCGACCAAACATTAGTCACTGCCGCTACGGAGCCGTCTGCTAGTAGTGGATTCTAAATACTAACATGCCAGAATTTTTTTTAAATTATTTAAGCAAAGTACGCAAAGTTGCAAGCTTTAAAAATTGTCAGGTTATTATTATTTCTTGGTGCTATTATCTATATGTCTATTTGTTCACTCTCTGTCCTTTCATTTAATTCTTGATATTTATTTATTTAATTTATATTTGTTAGCCTTGGTAGTTCAGGGGGTAAGCGCCTGAAAATTGTTAATTGCAATTTTAAGTGCTGATTTACCACATGCTCGGAGGTGAAGGAAAACATCGTGAGAAAACCTGCATGTCTGAGAAATAAGAAAACAAATATTTGAAAGTCATGTGAAGTTCTTCGACAAGCATTAGGGCAGCGCGATGGACATTTCATTGTCCTAAAACCTTCTCAATAATGAGAGGAGGCTTATATGCCCAGCAGTGAGACTTATATAGGCTCTAACTGTAAATTTTAACTTTATTTATTTAATATGTGGTACAACTTCCTCTTACAGAAAATTATCCTGTTACTTATTTATACCGCTAAGCAGCATATACTATCGTTTTGTGCTTTGTTTAGTGTAGACAACCAGTATACCAAGTTATTTTATATATCATTAGCAGGGTTGAAAAGAGTCTCTATAGACTTACTTGTTAATAGTTGTTATATTTAGTTTACCTTTAAACCAGTCAGACACCGCTTGATAAAGTTTTTAATAACGCGCCTGGTGAAAATTATCTAAAAGATTTGTTCCAAACATTGCTATAAATTTTCTAAAAGGCGCATATTTTGTAGTATGGAGGAAAAAATTAAAACGAAATTATGTTATTGAAAAGTTTTATTCCACGACGTCCACTTCACCTTCCCTTGGCGATACCTGTAATAATCAATAATCAGTAAGATTAAATTTGATAAAAACACTAATTATTGTAAATTAGATAACAACGACGTTTTCATAATATTCCATGTATTTTTTTCATACATTAAATAATCTGATACTAGTCTTGTCTAGGCAGGTATTCAATCGATTTTTCCGTCATCCATGGGAAAGTGCCGGGTTTTAGTGATGTAAGAGAATCCATTACATTCTACAGCGGGACCCATTGACCCGGGATTACAATGGCAGACGTCTAGTACCTATTTACAGCAGTTTTATTTTTATAAAGTTTTTATAATACTGAATTAACGTTTTTTCCTAAAGAATGATTCTATCGTCACATATTTTATTTATATATAATATATTTAGTGTGTTTGTGTACGTCTGTATTAATATTACAATTCTATTAATTAAGTGCCAAAAAGTTAAACACAACTTAAAATAAAGTTATATGGTAACACTACATAGAGACTATTTACATAACAAAAAGACTAAGTAAGGAAGCATTAACAGAATATATAGGTATATAAGAATATCAGTAAAAAAATGCAGATCACTTGCAAACCCTACTTAAATTAGTTTTTAATGTCTGTTTTAAGGTATTGAGAGATGTGTTTAAATGGTCGATATTAGTAAATTGCGTATTGCTTATATGTCATTATAATTAATTTTACATTTGTATAATATGTGTATACAATACCTTCTTTCAGGTTTATTCGAACTTCGTTACCTTTCTTTTCTCATTATTAGTTTACTTTTGCTGCACCACTTCCTATGTGAGAGAATGCCTTAAGGCATTAAGTCCGTCGTATGTAAGATTTTTCTTTTTGTGCATAAAAGTTTAAATAAATAAATAAAAAGTGACAAACGGACCTACAGTCTACCTGACGGTGAGCGGGTATACAGCCCATGGGCACCTGCCACTACCTAACTTCAAAAATGGAAGGCTATTGTCGCCTCTGAAGAGCAAGAGGTCATACTCCACAGCCTGTATTTACACCGGCTCTTTTGACACTGCAGAGCGAAACACAGCAGTGCACACACTGCTGCTTGGTGAGAGAAATAAATATAATTTAAAATTAATAATATTGTACAGCCGACTTCAATATAAATTATTAAGAATAACTCAAAAACTATTATATATTGGTCACACCTTGATGAAATTTCTATGGTACCACATATGAAGCACCAGCCTTCAAATAAAAAAAAGAATTATCGAAATCGGTTCACCCAGTAAAAAGTTATGAGGTAACACACATAAAAAACACACAGTCGAATTGAGTACCGGCTCCTTTTTGAAGTCGGCAGAAAAGGGACCTACACAGACGTCTAAGAAAGAAGAAGTCTTAAAATCCAACAGTATCAGGTAGACTGTAAGTTAATTTGATACTTCAGTTTTTGGAACGAAGTTCTTTATCGGACGGTACGATTTTGGCGGGGACTAGGCGAACGTTTGTCAATAATAATATATTAGATGCGTCAGTAGCCTAATGGCAGGGCGCGAACCGCGAACTCTAAAGGTCGTGGGTTCGAATCCGCCATTCGACTACTGTCGTGCACCACTTCTAACTCAAGCATTTTAAGCTTACCAGAAGTGGTTTAAAGGAATATTAGTAATGTTTAATAGCATTACTAGTATAAAAAAATACTACGAAAGGACGCTTGTTTTTTTTAAATACTGTAATCTCCTATTAAAGTTAAAAATTAAGTACTTATAGCTAATACGAATCACGAGATACAGCCGGCTGACAGACCGACGGACAGGCGGGCGGACGGACAGCGGAGGCTTACTAATAGGGTTACTTTTGGTTACCATTGGTTACCCATTGGTTACCCTTCGGTTACAGACCCCTAAATATCCAAATAGTCTCAAAGTCCTAGTCATAATTCTAGAAACTTAAATTAAAGAGAGTATTTATACCTGGCAAATTATTATTTACCAAGATCGTGTGTCGACTCGACTGGTGAAGGACGCACACACAGAATACCAGTATGAAATAGCAGCTGTAGCTGCAGCAGCAGCTGTGTTTGGTAACTATGTAGTAAGCAATGAGTGTAGAGACAGTGGGCGATGTGGGCCCTCGCCAACGTCTTCGCACTTAATGGGACCTCGCGAGGCTCCTTAAAATGTGATGCCCCCAGACTTCGCCACAGGTGACTAATTAGTTTGATCACTGTTACGCTCAAAAAAGAACGTCACAAAGTAGGTATGTCATATCAAATAATGTTTGGTAGAATAGATCTACTGCGTAGATCTTGGGAACGAAAGAAAAGGGACCTCGCTGATCCGACGTCGCCCACGTTTATATTAGTCTACGCTATGCCTTTGTGTAGAGAACCGGAGAACCTATTAGTGGAAACGCGGCATTCCATCTTAGTCCTCAAGGGTGGCAACGCATCAGCATGTTTATTCATAATCGAGGATAGATTTCTATTCACCACAGCATCCACTTACCATCATAGAGAGTGTGTTATTTATCACCTTATTCAATAAAAAACTTCGCTCCAAAAACTTTGTCAGCAATGAGAGGAGGCCCGTTCCCGGCAGTTAGAAATAATATAGCCTATGGAGCTATTGAAATATTAAAAAAAAACTAATTTTACGGATTTTATCGCGTATATTAACTTATTTTATATTCCCGACGTTTCGTTTATTTTACAGCACCCATGGTCACGGGGGGGGGGGGGAGACTGAGGTCTTTGACGTTTACATATAAACAATCGTCAAGACACGAAACAATTATTTGTAGCTCATTCAAACACTTGTCCCATGCGGGATTAGTACCCCCAACCATCAGCGCTGCAACAACCCTAAGCCACTGCGCCTCGGAGCCGTCCAGTATGTGAGGGAACCAGGTATGTAGTTCGAAGGTCTGTTTCATCGATACAGTACAGACATAGCGGCTAAGATATGTACATCCCACTTACCCCACCGTCGACAACATGAACTCCACTGCCATATTCACAGCCGTCCCCAACAACAGGCATCCCACCACCGCCGGGGCCAGCGAAGCCACTATCAGGGACAATATGGAGTTCCTCTCCATCCACGACGTGCACCCCTCCAGGGCCAGGGTAGTCGCCGTCCACTACGTGTACACCACCATGGTCGGGGTAATCGCTATGTTCAACCACAAGGACATCGCCACTCCCATCCACTACATGGACGCCGCCGTCGCCGCTGTGCTCGACCACATTCACACCGCCGCATCCATCAACCACCTGGAATCAAAGGTGATCAAGGAGATATACTTTGGCGTTTCCGTATCGTTAGTTCTCTACCGACTTAAATGAAGTAAATGATATTGTAAGTTACAGCCTTTACACGTGCCACGGCTGAACACGGGCCTATTCTTATTTCTGAGAGGATTTACGAGCAAGGCTATGTTTTAATATCTCAAACTGTTCTGTGTGGCTATTATTAATATAATAATCAAGACTGTTCACTTTGTATCATTATATTTAATACTACAAATGTTTGCAAATAACATTACAGTTTTTGAAAACTTGAGTACTTCCAGCCATAGATCATAATATATTTCCAATCACTAAAAACCACGGTAACAACAGTGTTGCCACTTTAATACACATGATTGCCCCTAAAGCACAATATTCAAACACAAACATGAAGGTTTCCTCCCGATGTTTTCTTTTGCCGTCTAGCACTTGGTAAATTAGTATTTACTTAAAATTATTGCAATCAATTTCGCTGGTGGTGGGATTGGACCCGGGCTACTTGCGTCCTGTGCAATTTACAACGAACTCTAACGCCTGAGCTTTTTTTTATAGAACAATGGTGACAAATGAGCATTCAATCCGTCAGATAATAAGTGGATGAAGTGGCCCATAGACGTCTATATCTACCCTCGAGTAAGGATCAAAATGCAGATGCGTTGCCACCCCCAAGGAATGCCTCATTTCCAGTGAAAAGGGTCTCCAGTTCTCTACACTCACCATAAGAAACACAGGAGTATTAATTTGCTACTTTACGCTGGTATTCTGTGAGAGCGTGGCCATTCCCCGGTCGAGCCGATCCATTCTTGCTACAACTGTACTACTAATATAGCTGCAGCAGGGCTCTACCCACATATAGCCGCATTTTAACTCTAAAGTTATTTATTTATTATCTTACACGTATAGTAAAGCTACTACGCTCCAATTTCAATAATAGGTTGTCAATTCATCATACATTTCCTAGATATCTTCTAGTTATAAAGTTGATGTTGAACTTTATAAAGACCATTAAAGACCGTCTAGAAAAGATTGGAGAATCCCAGTCTGGAACAATTAACTTTTATTGAAACAATTTTTTGTCATCAATGTAAAATGGAAAGAAGAAAGACTTCAAATTTCAAAATAGAGCATGTATTTATAAAAAAATTAATTGTAATTTATTTTAATATGAATCTAAATTGCGTAGATTACTGTAATTATTTAAAAAAAAACTAATAGATCATTGATGGCCTAAGTGAAGAGCAATAACAAATATGTATGTGGAAAATACATAAAGATTGAAAATAAATGTGCACTTTTTCCTGAATTTCCCAAAAGTACAATATTTTTGCGTCTTTTGGGAAAAATACTATATTTGTTCAAAAAAAAGTGGCAAACCTAATCGGTAGCCATTATATTTTTCTAGCACTATCCGTAGTCGTCTCTTAATACACCAACGGAATGAAATTATGTGGTGAATTCTCTTACGCTGCTTTCACACGGCATATTATAATTATTTAACTTTCTTGAAGTGAAAATTTCAAGGCCGCGTCATTAGAAATCTTCACGAAAAACCGTCATGCCCGTGACGCTTGCATCACGCATGCGTTAGATTAGAAAGAGATAAAATATTATTCTCTCTTCTTTTGAGTGTAATATTATGATTTTTTGGTAATTTTTTTTTATAGGATAGGGTGACAAACGAGCACACAGTCCACCTGATGGTAAGTGGTTGCTGTGACCCATAGACATCTACATTTATACTCAATAGAGAATCAAAATGCAGATGCGTCGTCACCTGTGAGGACTAAGATGGAATGCCTCTTTTCCAGTAAAATGGGTCTCCGGTTCTCTACGCTCGCCATACGAAACACAGCAACATTAAGCTGCTATTTTACGCTGGTATTCTGTGAGAGCGTGGTCCTTCCCCGGTCGAGCCGACCCATTCGTGCTACAACTATATTACTAATATAGCTGCAGCATGGCTCTACCTCGTATTTAATAACTATAATAACAAATAAAGGTTTTATATACATATGTATTGATATATGTGTAAAAATAATATTAAATAATTAATATTAGATATCTACCATGACACGTGGGTTTAGAAAATCTAACCTTATTTTAATTTTGAAATATAAATATCTAATGAAGTTAAACTTATGTTCAGCAATGCACTTGTGAAGGGCTGTATTGATGATGATGATGAAAATAAATGAAGTTTTACTTATAACACGTGTGCGTGAGTACCATAGAGTGTGTACATACCATAGAGTGTGTACAGATTACACACTCTATGGCACTCACGCACTTTTTTGTAACCGTTGTACATCTGTCGCAATTTTTAGAGCAGACAGTACTCGTTTTAAATTTTAATCATTCCGAATTTCAAGATCAACTATCATCGTACCATCAACAGGTACATTGGAATTAAAACTTCAGTAATCATTAGAAAATATGATTGTCGAAATAGTGACGTAACAAGGGGATCAGAAGTGCCACGGCTCCGTACGGCTTTTCTGCCGACTTCCAAAAAGGAGACGGTACTCAATTCGAGTGTGTTTTTTTTATGTGTGTTACCTCATAACTTTGTACTGGGCGAACCGATTTCGATGATTCTTTTTTATATGAAAGCTGATAGTTCTCGTGTGGTCCCATATGAATTTGATCAAGGTCAGACCAATGGTTATTGAGTTATTCTTAAATAACCTATATTGAAGTCGCTTATATTGAAGTCGGCTGTACAAAATTTTTAATTTTAAATTATATCAAATTAAATGAAAACTTAATTTTTTTATGTAAGCAATTTCGTTTGCAAAACACCAGCACATTTTTAATATACTACCCTTTCAAAATGGGGTTCCTCTGTCCGGATAAGAAACGGAAAAAGAAACTCCGGATATATCTTCTTTTTTGTAATTGTTTTTTTAAGGTGAATTATATAATTACCGTGTAGTGGCGGTGTAAGAATATCCACTACCCCATATCATCCCGTGGATGTCGTAAGAGGCGCTATGGGGAAACAAATCAGGAGATCTGCAGCAGCGTCTTCCTAATAACGACTAAAAATAAAGAAAACTACGGTTGACAACCCGCTTGCCAAGCGTGGCAAATATGGCAAGTATACCCTCTATGCCTCATTCTATGGGGGAGGCCTAAGCTCAGCAGTGGACTTAAATAGGCTGTAACGGGACACAATTGAAAAGGAATAGACCCTTATGTCAAAGCTTGTGTTCGATGATAAAATAACGCAACTAAACAAAATAATATAAATAATTAAAACTAATAAACGTGTTGCAAACCAGTCTCCACAACTACACCTGATAATAATTTAAAATTAAAAATTTGTACAGCCGACTTCAATATAGGTAATTTGAGAATAACTCAATAACCATTGGTCTGACCTTGATCAAATTCATATGGGACCACACGAGAACTATCAGCTTTCATATAAAAAAAGAATCATCGAAATCGGTTCGCCCAGTACAAAGTTATGAGGTAACACACATAAAAAAAACATACACTCGAGTCTCCTTTTTGGAAGTCGGCAGAAAAGTATGACGCATGTGCCAGCTAACTAGAATGTGTGTAACTAATGAAGTGGATGACGCGACATTACATCGACTCTACCTTACATTAAGATGTTGCTATATTATACAATTTAAGGGGCGGCATTTTCGAAAGGCAAGAAAGCCTTTTCTGCCGACTTCCAAAAAGGAGACGGTACTCAATTCGAGTGTATGGTTTTTTTTTGGTTTTTTTATGTGTGTTACCTCATAACTTTGTACTGGGGGAACCGATTTCGATGATTCTTTTTTTATATGAAAGCTGATAGTTCTCGTGTAGTCCCATATGAATTTGATCAAGGTCAGACCAATAGTTTTTGAGTTATTCTTAAATAACTTATATTGAAGTCGCTTATATTGAAGTCGGCTGTACAAAGTTTTTAATTTTAAATTATTTTAACACGATTTTATTAGCTTCGCGTGTATCTATCTATGTATAGTATATTTTAATGTGATTTTCACCAACTTGTAGACGGCCGATTGAAGCACTCGTATCAAGGACCGATAACAAAATATTCAGCCACAGATTACTGTATACCATCAGCTTTGGATTGATGCGTGTTGTTTTAGGTTTTCTAAAGTCTTATATTATTAAATGATGCCAGTAACAAACTCAAAATATATGAAAATTTACTTTTTAATAAAATAATTACGAACGCAATAGCATTGCAACTTCTGAAAATATAGATAATCTGTATGTACACATACTCTTATCTAGGTTATTTAAATCATAAAAAATCTCTTATACATTTTTTTTAAGCAATATACAAGAACTTTAGAAAAGTTTAACTGATCTTATATATTTTTTAAATATTTCGAAGCCGAGCCGGCAGACTCTTAGGCGGCAGGATCGAAGAAATAAGGATTACCTCCTGATTAAAAATGATTATCCTACCTGAACCCCATTGTCACCATCCACTACTGACACATACTCCGACATTCTGCAACGTATGCGTTTGATACAGAGGACACTTTCTATCAAACTGGACAATGCTGCGTAGTTGTATACCAAAATCCCTGTTAGAAGATAACGATATTTTAAACAAACACGAAAACTTTGGACTTCGTTCAATTTTCACGTACGCTTCTAATTGAATATTATTACAGGTTTATTAACTGAACAATTGTATACGAGCTTTGTTTGCGGCTTTATGAAATAAGCATTTGCCTTGATGCCGCATCGCGTTTAGCGTCTTAGCTTAATAAAATATTCCTTGAAGATACCTACATTTTATTCGGACGGATTGATAGACACCGGAAAATTATTCTAGCGTGGTTAATTTATGCTAGCTAGTAGAGATGCAATGATAATATTGACAAAATTACATTGTTGCACAACCAATAATAAAAATAAAAATAAATTCAAAATTAAAGGGGGCTCCCCTATTAGAAAAGTGTTTTACGATAGCCGACAATTTTTACTAGCCAGGGTTTTGACGAGTTCAAATATTTCGTGGTCGCACTAAGCTTATAGCTAATTCCTTATCAATGACATAGTTGCTTTATCGATTATTTGCTCGAATAGATAAATCTGTTCGATAACTAAAAATATAACGTAAATTTAATTAAAGGTAATATTGGATGATTAGTCGAAGATAGGTTTTTAAAATACATATCAAAATTTATGACAAGGACTTTGAAAATATGCTCACATATTTAATTTAAATTTATTTAAAATTTATGACAAGGACTTTGAAAATATGCTCACATATTTTATTTAAATTTATTTAGCTTAATTTTGTTATAACGATAAACCTGCCCGTTACTGGGTACATTAAGTTTTGTCTTCCACGTAATTTAGCATATAGGTGGCGTTGCGAAGAAGCCCCTCTTCTCTATAAAAAAACACAAACTGATTCTCGAAATTTGAATTCTCACAAGAGGATTCTCAAAGTTATTGAAATTGAGAAATATTCTAATGCTAAATAGAGATGGCTGGGTGGAATTTCATATGCAATCTAACTGCAAGCGGATTATAAGTACTGTGACAGTTGACAGATAGACAGGCACAGATAATATACTATAATATAATACTAATAATAATATCGTATATACTCAATAAATATGAACTGAAAGGATATAAACTCAAGGACAGTTTCTAGATCAATCACCTACTATACATGGATGACCTTAAAGTTTATGCAAACAATAAGAGTAATTTGAAAGTGTTGTTGGATAGTGTGGAGGTATTTACAAGCGACATAGGAATGCGATTTGGACTAGACAAGTGCAAAATAATACACTTGAGTTCTGGATATAGAAGCAATGCATTAGGAGACACAGGTGCCCTCTCCGGCTGATACTTCGTATCTCTCCTACCCGGGGTACAAATTAGAACACTCGTTTGTGGCCCGGGCTGGAGTTTGCGTGTATGTCAGAGAGGACATCTGTTTTCGACGTCTCGGCAGTCTTGAAGGTACGGACCTGTCCATCCTATGGCTGCGCGTAGACAGCGACGACCATCCCCGCGTCTACGGGTGCCTCTATAGGTCCCATAGCGGTAATGCCGACACAGACCGACTCATCGACCACGTCCAAATGGCTGCAGACTCCGTGCTACAACAGGTCCCATCCGCAGAGATCGTGATACTCGGTGATTTCAACGCCCACCACGCTGAATGGCTTGGTTCTCGTTTAACCGATGATGCGGGTAGATCTGTCTATGATTTTGCTTTGGCATATGGTCTGACACAACTGGTTACTTCGCCTACGCGGATACCAGATGTGGAAGACCATGTACCTTCCCTGTTGGACCTTCTGCTGACCTCTCATCCGGACGGATATCAGGTCTCCGTCGATGCCCCTCTGGGCTCTTCGGACCATTGTCTGATCCGGAGTACGGTGCCACTCACGCTCCAATCGCAGTTGCGATCTACAGCTTGCCGCCGTGTTTGGCACTATAGGTCAGCTGATTAGGACGGGATGCGATCTTTTTTTGCATCCTACCCTTGGGGGCGGGTTTGCTTCTCGCGGGAAGATCCCAGCGTTGTTGCTGATTCTGTTGCTGATGTGGTACTTCAGGGTATGGAACTTTTTATTCCATCCTCTGTGGTGCCCATCGGAGGCAGATCCCAGCCATGGTTTGGTCGCTCCTGCAAAATAGCATCACGCTATAAGCAGGAGTGTTACCAGGCCTGGGCTGACGCATCAACGTCTCGGGATGTAAACACCAGCGCACTTAAAAAGAAGTATAATTCCGCCTCCAGGTCCTTCAAAAGCGTCATTGCCAAGGCAAGGTCTGAGCACATCGGCAGAATTGGCGAGAAGCTAGTTCGCCTTCCTTCGGGAACCCGTGCATTCTGGTCTCTCGCCAAGGCTGTCCAAGGGAACTTCTGTCGGCCATCTCTTCCATCTCTGCATAGAGAGGACGACTCACTGGCCCATGCCGCAAAGGAGAAAGCCGATCTGTTGAGCTCTCTTTTTGCGTCCAACTCGACTCTAGATGACGGGGGGAACACACCGCCGACCATCCCGCGATGTGAGTGCTCCATGCCGGATGTGCGATTTACACAGCGCTCGGTCCGCAAAGCACTCTTCTCCCTGGACGTCAGCAAGTCGAGTGGGCCCGATGGAGTCCCTCCCATTGTGCTGAAGACGTGTGCTCCGGAGTTGGCACCGGTTTTAACGCGTCTTTTCCGGTACTCCTACTCCCAAGGCGTAGACCCGAATTCATGGAAGACAGCTTTGGTGCACCCAATCCCTAAAAAAGGCGACCGGTCAGACCCGTCCAACTACAGGCCTATCGCCATCACCTCCTTGTTCTCCAAAATAATGGAAGCCATTATAAACTGCCAGCTCATGAGGTACCTTGAGGATCACCAGCTGATTAGTGACCGCCAGTACGGTTTTCGTCGGGGTCGATCAGCTGGTGATCTTCTAGTCTACTTAACTCATAGATGGGCGGAGGCAGTAGAGTCCAAGGGGGAGGCATTAGCCGTTAGTTTGGACGTAGCGAAGGCCTTTGATCGGGTCTGGCACAAAGCGCTTCTTTCGAAGCTTCCTTCCTATGGGCTTCCCGAGAAATTGTGCAAATGGATCACCAGTTTCCTTGCTGATCGGAGCATCAAGGTCGTAGTAGACGGTGCATGCTCTGATCTCAAGCCTATCAACGCTGGTGTTCCACAAGGCTGCGTGCTATCACCAACGCTGTTTCTCCTGCATATCAATGATATGTTGCTAACTGGTAGCATTCATTGCTATGCGGACGACAGCACTGGTGATGCCTTATATACCGGCCGTGCCAATATTTCTCGGGAAAACGTCGCCGAGTACCGGGACAAACTTGTGTCTGAAGTCGAGTCTTTGCTTAACAAAGTCTCGGATTGGGGCCGACTAAATCTAGTCCAGTTCAATCCCCAGAAGACACAAGTTTGCGCGTTTACCGCTAAAAAGAACCCCTTTGTCGTATCTCCTCAGTTTCAAGGCACTCCCCTTACTGCCTCAGCCAGTATCGGAATCCTTGGCGTCGACATATCGAATAGTGTGCAGTTTCGTGGTCACTTGGAAGGGAAGGCCAAATTGGCCTTTAAAAAGCTTGGCGTGCTCAGCAGAGCGAGACGGTATTTCATGCCGGCACATCGCTTGCAACTTTACAAAGCGCAAGTGCGGCCCCACATGGAATACTGTTCTCATCTCTGGGCCGGGGCACCCCAGTGCCAGCTCCTTCCACTTGACCGCATCCAGCGCAGAGCGGTTCGAATCGTCGACGACCGAGTTCTTTCTGATCGGCTCGATACACTGGCACTGCGTAGAGATGTTGCATCTCTTTGCGTATTTTATCGCATTTATCACGGGGAGTGCTCTGAGGAATTGTTCGGACTAATTCCAGCCGCTCAATTTCACCATCGCACATCGCGACAAAACTCGCGTTACCATCCATACCATCTGGATGATTGGCGGTCCACCACTGTGCGATTTAGAAGAAGTTTTCTCCCTCGCACGACTTCCTTGTGGAATCAATTACCACCAGCGAACTTTCCGGACCGATACGACTTAGGAACCTTCAAGAAAAGAGCTTACACCTTTCTAAAAGGTCGGCAACGCATCTGCAATTCCCCTAGTGTTGCGGTTGTTCATGGGCGGCGGTAGTCACTTACCATCAGGTGAGCCGCATGCTCGTTTGCCACCTATTCTATAAAAAAAAAAGGTGAAGGTCATATACTTTTAAGCGAGAAAACGCTTGAACAACTTGCAATAGGAGATAGATATAAATATTTAGGAATACATGAATCAGGAAAAGTAGAACACAGCATCATAAGAGATCAAATAACTAAAGAATATTTTAAAAGACTCTAGAAACTATTGAACACTCATCTTAACTCACGATATCTGATAAAAGGTATTAATACATACGCAGTTCCAGTTTTACTTTACTCATTTGGTATCATAAATTATAAACATAGTGATCTTAAGAAAATAGAACTTAGAAATTAGCTTACCATGCATAATCGCGAAGTGTGCAGCCTCCGTAATTACTTTCTGACGAGAGCGGATGATCCATACTATAGGGACGTTATTTCTTGTGATAAAGGACTTACCCCTCTATCCTTAGCCAACGAGCAATGGCAAGACCCGGCAGTACAGAGCATTTCCGACCGGGAGACCGTATGGAAGGAGAAGGAGCTCCACGGGAGGTTCCACAAGGCTCTACATGAGCCTTTCGTGGACACAGTCGCCTCCCTCCACTGGCTACGTTTCGGTGACCTCTTTGGGGAAACCGAGGGTTTTGTCTGTGCGATACAAGATCAGGTTATTAAGACCAACAATTATCGGA
Source organism: Parnassius glacialis (assembly GCA_033319125.1). Lineage (NCBI taxonomy): Eukaryota > Metazoa > Arthropoda > Insecta > Lepidoptera > Papilionidae > Parnassius > Parnassius glacialis. Next base: position 56,587,314 of record JAVANC010000004.1, read on the forward strand.
GATACATCCTAAAGGATGACACCGCTGACGTCTGTCGAGCTTGTCGCCATCCCGGTGAATCACTTAGGCATGTCATCTCCGGTTGTTCGGCGCTTTCTAACTCTGAGTATTTGCACGGGCACAACTTAGTAGCCAGGATTCTACACCAGGAGCTCGCTCTGAAATACGGTCTCGTGGATCGGAAACTGCCGTATTATAAGTACTTGCCGGAAGCCGTGCTCGAAAATGACCGCGCCAGGCTCTACTGGGACCGGGCCATCATCACAGACAGGACTATTCTTGCGAATAAGCCTGATATTGTGCTGATGGACCGGGCACAGTCAAGGATATTTTTGGTCGACATTACCATTCCTTATGACGAGAACCTCGTGAAAGCCGAAACAGATAAGCTTACTAAATATCTGGACCTGGCTCACGAGGTGACCGACATTTGGGGTGGATTGACGGCCGAAATTATACCTGTAGTCGTCTCTGCAAATGGGTTAATTCCAGTCAGCCTCTCGGGTCATCTGAGGCGACTGGGACTCCGTGACGGACCGCTCCAAGCTCAAATGCAGAAGGCGGTGCTCCTCGATACCGCCCGCATCGTCCGCCGGTTTCTTTCCCTTTCCCGCCAACCCTCGGCCGTCTGGTCTCCTCTGTCGATGGCTTCCATCTGGTTGGGGTTTTTATATATTTATGTATTTTTTATGTATTTATTTTATTTTATTGATATTTATGTACGTTTACCATGTTTATTTACAATTATATATTTATATTGCCCAACCAGATGAGAAAACTTTATAGATAGCCCATAATAATACATATACATAAATACTCACGCCTGTCACCTAGAGGGCAGGCAGAGGCTACGGACTTCGACCATTCGACACGATCCTGACACACCTCTCTCGCCTACTTTACATCCCATAGAATTACATCCATTATACCTACGCATACATGCTCGTCAGTTAAGGGTACTCCTAATCTGGCCCATTTTTATATATCCCATATAAATATATCGCCAATTTGGTCGATAAACTTTCTCCTAGGTCGTCCCTTCCCGACTCTGCCGTTCACATCTGCAATATAGATTTGCTTTGTCACTCTTTCCTCGTTCATTTTTTCTACTACACGAATGGGTCGGCTTGACCGGGGTACGACCACGCTCTCACAGAATACCAGCGTAAAATAACAGCTGAACGCCCCTGTGTTTTGTATGGTGAGTTTAGGGAACCGGAGATCACTTTTACTGGAAACAAAGCATTCACCTATATTTTGATTCTTAAACGAGGATAAATGTAGATGTCTATGGGCCACAGCATCCACTTACTTAAATTATTAACGGCAATGTAATAATTTTTAAAATATGATATAGTTATCGGCATGAGGCATTTTTTTAAATTCAAGTTTTATAATATCAAAGGCCAAAGCTGCATCCAAATGTCCTGCCTAAAAGTCCGTAGTGTGGAAACCATTTTCTTATTAATTTCAGTTGTTTGTAGTTTTTAGGTTTTACTCCAGGAGCTACTTCATCAAGTTGGTTGTAAAAGGTCATGTGACTGTAATATTATTTAAAAAATTGTAGCAAATAGTTGTATAATGGATGAACAGTGGACTGTATATTTATTTGTGACTGATTACTTAACGACTGATCTGAGGTTAGCTATACTAGGGGACTGCTTGAAGAAAAGATGGTACTTTTTAATATACTGTATTAACTATTTACAACAATTCGGCACTGACTAACTATAACTATGTCTAACACTATGTACAGAGGGAGGTCTTGATTTGGAGTCTTGAGTCTTCTTCAGGTTTCTTCCTTAGTGCCGCTCCGAAGAGAAATGAACAGCTCACAGACCGAGACGCCCTTCTTATATCTCGCAAGAAGGTGCCTCAGTCTGTGAGTAGTGCCGTGCGACGACAAATGGAGCCACATGCGCGCTGATTGGACGCCGACATCGCTGGTCCGCGCCGGTGTGCGGGGTGCGCGGGGGGTAGCGGGGTACGAAGGGGCTACGGGGCGGCGGGTCTCTAGCTGTCCTCAACATCCTCCCCCCGGCGTAGCTCGCGAGCCTCATCTTCTTTCGGGAGGACGGCGATCTTCCTGACCGGCCGCCGCAGCAATCCGCCCCTGGTCCGCACCTCCACGTTGCGCACCACGCCGTCTGGTCCGGGAAATGTCCGCGTTATAATTCCACGCGGCCACACGTTCCTTGGCAGGCTTCCGTCTGCCACCACGACGAGGTCCCCCTCTTGTAGTTGTCGCTGCTGCACATCCCGTGAGTCCCCGCGCGCAACCAGCGTCGGCAGGTACTCCTTCATCCAGCGCTTCCAGTACTCGTCGGCAAGTCCTTGCGCCGCTCTCCACGCCCGACGATCATTAGGCGTGCACGGCGCGGTTACTGGAAGGCTCGATGGTCCCAGCAGCAGGAAGTGGTTGGGTGTCAGCGCTTCTTCCTCGTCGATGTCGACCGGTACGTGTGTCAACGGTCGAGAGTTCACTGTATTCTCGGCTTCGGTGAGGAGCGTCACCAACGTCTCCTCCCGCGGGCTCTTCTGGTGTAGAGTGGCTTCGAGCGCGGTCTTCACTGAGCGCACGAGACGCTCCCATGCGCCTCCCTGGTTCGGCGCGCCCGGCGCGATGAACTTCCAGTCTGTCCGCCGAGTCAACGCGTAGTCCTTCAGCAGGGGTGCCCACTCCTCCATTGCCCGTCGTAGCTCGGTGTCCGCCCCATGGAAATTCGTTCCGTTGTCAGAGTAGATGACCCGTGGCCACCCACGCCTAGCCGCCATGCGCCGCAATGCCGATATCGCCGAGTCCGTCGTTAGGGAATAAACTATCTCTAGATGTACCGCGCGCGTCGTCAAACAAGTGAATAACGCTATCCACCGTTTTTCATGCCTACGTCCTATTGTTACCGTTATAGGCCCGAAATAGTCGATTCCGGTGTAGGTGAATGGTCGCGCGAATGCCCCTAACCGTTCAGGTGGTAGATCTCCGATAACCGCCGGCCGTGGTGTCGCCTTGCGTACCCTGCACTGCAGACATCTCCGCTCCACTTCTCTTACGGTTGGTCGTAGTCGAAGTATGTGATATCTCGTGCGTAGGTCGTTCACTACCCGTTCCCTGTTGGCGTGGCTTGCTTCCTTATGCGCCTTCTCCACAAGCAGCTTTACAAACTGGTGGCGTCCGTTCAGGATGGTGGGCCTCTTCATTTGGCTGTCCACATCGGCTGCGTCAATCCGTCCTCTAGCTCGCAGTATGCCATCTTCGAATATGGGGTCGAGCTTCCTCAACGCGCTGCCGGTTGCCAAGTTCTTTCCTTTCTGCAGTCGACTGATGTCTTCAGCAAAACTGTCTTGTTGACTTCGCTCTATCCACATCCGTTCTGCTTTCTGGATGTGGTCCAATGTTAGTCCGTGCGCCTTTCCTCTCATGGCATCGACGAACTGTAATATGCGAGCGGTGGCCCTGACCAATCTCTCATAAGAAGAGAACCTCTTGATGTCTGGCAGGTGTGGAGCGTCCCTGGTGTCGCTCTGGTGCGCCACGACTTCCTCCAGCTCGTCATCTTCATCCCCTGCCTTCTCTTCCCGACGTCGAGGCCATCGATCTTCATCTTCGTACAGGAATGGTGGTCCCGTAAACCATTTGTCGCTCTCTTCCTTGTACGTATAATTAATGCGCGTTGCCTGATCCGCGATGTTGTCTGCGGTCGGTATCCACCTCCATTGCTCGGGTGACGTCTTCTCCGATATCTCCCCTAATCTATGTGCTACGTATGGGGTGTAACGCGCCGTATCGTTCTGAATCCAATGGAGCGCCGTAGTGGAGTCTGTCCAATAAACTACCCTATCGGCTACCACTCTGTGCTCGCCTTGCACGAATTCCGCGAGTCGCGCGCCTATTAGATTCGCCTGTAACTCTAACCGCGGAATGCTTTGCGCCTTTATCGGGGCGACTTTCGCCTTGGCCGCCACTAATCGTACCTTAACCGTTCCGTCGCGGTATCGTAATCGCCAATACGCCACGGATGCGTACGCACGTTCGCTTGCGTCATTAAACACGTGAAGCTGACGCTCTACCACTCCCCCCGTAGGAGCATAGCACCTAGGCAGCCGCAGTCGTGATACTTCCTCGACGACTCGCAGCCACCTCTGGAATTCCTCAGCTGCCTCCTCGGGTAGTTCGTCGTCCCATCCGACCTTCTTCATCCGCCACAGGTCTTGCAGCAGGATCTTAGCGGTGATGGTGAGGTAGCTCAGCAGTCCCAGCGGGTCGAAGACCGACATGACTGCACTTAACACCTCTCTTTTGGTCGGTGGCCTCTGCAGCGTCTTCACTTCGTTCGGTACCCTGTTCATGGATGTGTTGAACGTTAAGGCATCTTCATCGGCCATCCATAATAGCCCTAGGGTTCTGCCTGGGCTGTCTTGTCTCAAGCCTACCTCCTTAGGCTTGCTCGCTAGTAATTCCTCCGGCTTGTCTTCTAGTAGGGCTGCGTGGTTCGAATTCCAGCCTGCTAAGGTGAAGCCGGCCTGCTGGTGTACTTCCATAACCTGCCTCGCAGTGTTTACCGCTTCCTCTACCGTAGCATAACTGTCTAGGTAGTCATCCATGTAGTGACTACGTACGATAGCGTTAAGTGCCAACGGATGTGTCTCTGCGTGTGCGCGCGCGTTATGATCCCTAACACTATGTGCGAGAAACGGCGAGCTCCTCGCACCGAAAATCATTGAAGTCATAACGTATTCCCGCGGTGGGCTGGATCGCTCGTTACCTCGCCACAGAAACAATTGCGCGGGTTGGTCGCGACGGTCTATCTTTACGCGTAAAAACATTTCCCTAATATCCGCGGACACGGCTATTTCGTTCTCCCTAAATCTAAATAGTATGCCCGGTAGGTTCCGTAACAAGTCGGGGCCGTCAAGTAAATAATCGTTCAAACATTTACCGGACGCACGCGCTGCCGCGTCGAAAACCACTCTTGTCTTCCCAGGCTTGTTCGGATTCTGTACTGCGAAGTGGGGCAGGTACCAGCTCTTGGGGTCCTCTCTCTCTGTCCCTTCAGCTTCCCTTGCGTATCCTTTCGCCAGGAGGTTGTCCATTTGTGCTGTATAGGCGTCTCGAAACTCCGGCGATTTGTCCATCTTCTTCTCGATCGTCCGCAGTCTTCGAGCAGCCATCTCGTAGCTGGGAGGCATCCGCACGTCGTCGTCCTTCCATGGCAGTCCCACCTGGTATTGCTCGCCGACCTTCTTGACGGTGCGCCGGAATATCTCGACAGCGCGCTCCTCTTCCCGTCGCGGCCTACTCTTTAGCGAGATACCGATGGAATCGATCTCGTACTGCCGTTTAAGGAGTTCCGTTAACTCCTCGTCCTGACTGGCGAACGTTCGAATGTCCCTATCTAACCGTCCGCTACTGCTTACGACGTGTAATACGGTTTCACCGTCCTCCCTACACGTGAATCGCGGCACGGTTCCCTGTATCACCCATCCCAATAACGTTCGTGCAGCTATAGGCTGCCTTCGACGTCCTATCCTTAAATTACGGGTGATTATTAAATGCCAGTTGTCGGCGCCTAATAATAATCTCGGTTTGGCGTCCTCGTAGCAAACCGAGCTCGGTAGGTTGCGTAAGTGTTTCAACCGTAAACACTCTTTATTTACCGACTGCGAACCTATCTGTAAATTTGTTACTGTACGCGCATTTATTCTGTACATTTCGCTGCGCGTCTTGCCACGTATGCCTATGTTAACTAGCCTGCTATCGGCCTCGCGCTGACTATTGCTTACTCCTCTAATATTCAACGGCTTTACCGGTCCTTCCGCTCCTAACTCGCGCGCTAAGTCGTCGTCGATCAACGAAATGGTTGAGCCTTCGTCAAGCAACGCATACGTATCTATTTCCCTACCGCGTGGTCCACGTAACGTAATGGGACACACTTTCAATAATACGGACGCATTACTAGCGACGTTAGACGCGACGAGCACGGTCTCATCCGGTTTTGCCGATGTCTCGGGTGCGCGGGTCTTGCGGGTGTGAAGGAGGGCATGGTGGGGGGCGTTGCAGCCGTCGACGCCGCATTTCTTCGCTCTACATTTGAACCGTCGGTGTTTACTACTTAAACACAGAAAACATACCCCACCTTCCTTTACCCAATTCCACCGGTCGTCCACACCCATTTGCGCTAACTTTCTACACTTAGCGATCACGTGTTCACCTCCGCAACACATACAAGAGGCACTACCGGTGTCCTCCTGGGCGGTGAACGTTTTTACGTCGCGAGCCCTATTCTCTACGCGGCGTGTCACTATCCTTTTCGACGACGGGGCCTCTCGTCTTACGGGCGATTCCTTAGTCGGCTCTACGGACGTATAGGCATGACTCAACGCACGATCAGCCTCTCTCATCATGAACCTGGACAGTGTAACGATGTCCGGTTCGTCTGCACTTCCGTAGTGCTCCGCATAATCACACCAACGCGACCGTAAGTGAGGGCTTAACTTACTCGTTACTTCCCTAGTAAGCATTGGATTTTGCAGGTATCCCTTGCCGTCAACGTTTTGCAAAATGCACACGATATTTTGCAACTTTATTGCGAACGCATTTAATTCCTGTGCGGTTTGACCCGGGCGCGGAAGGCGTTTCAATTCTTCTAACGCTCGATCGATAATTACTTCCGGGCGGCCGAAACACTGCTCTAATGTTCGCATAATATCTGCTGGATACTTCGCGGTAAACAGCAGTGCCGATACTACCTCCCTAGCTTCACCGCGTAGACAGTTTCTTAACCTTGCCATATTTTCCGTATCTGTGAATCCATATAGACGCGTGGATTCTTTCATCGCGGCTTTGAACGCTAACCATTCCGCGGCCGAACCGTTAAAAATAGGCAAGTCCTGCGTCTGCTTCGCGGCAGCGGGCCTAACTCTGACCATATTCTCCAGAGCTTCCGCTAGTCGCTCTATACCCCTATCTTTCCCTCGCGGAGTAAGCGACCTATCTCTATCCCTATCTCTCTCTAGCCTACGTTGTGGCGCTGGCGTCCCATGCGCACCTACATCCCTATACGGCGACGATAATCTACGATCCGCGTGGCGATGTGGCGATGGCGATCTATGTACACCTACATCCCTATACGGCGACGGTGATCTACGATCCGCGTGGCGATGTGGCGATCTATGTGTAGGCGATAGAGTGCGGCGTTGGACGCGCGACGGCGACGTAACCCGTACACGACGATCCACCTGGTTCATTCCTACGGCGACTCCATCTTCCCTCTGTACCGAATCTATGCGGCGCGGTTGAACGTTATTCGCTTCCGTCCTCCCCTGGGCATCTTCACTGTGGTCGTAACCGGTTACCCTGTTCGGTAGGGTCTGCTCTAACTCGATGCGGGGCGCGGGCTGAGAGGGGCGGGAAGGCGACTCCCCCCGCACAGTCTCTACGTTTTCTAACCACCTATCAACGCGTACCCTATTTTCAACTAACTCGTCTTCGTTGACACTTTCCCTATCTGTTTCTTCTTGCAGTTGCGCGACGTCCCTAGCGTACTTCTTCCTAATAAGATCTTCTTCCAACTGCAATTGCTTCCTCCTAATTGCAGCTAGTTCCTCCGCGGCGTTATACTCTATTTGCTTTAATTTAGCTATCGCACTAGCCGTCGACCGGGCTGAACGAGCGGAGCGAACCGATGGGGCGCGGGGTGCGGGCCTATGTACGTCTGTTACAGGCGCGACGGTATGTACTATCGAACTAATCTCTGTAGACGGAAGATCTTCAATAATCGCGGCGAGTGTCTCTGTACGCGGCGCGGAAGTGCTAACCTCTCCCAAACGATCGGTCGTGGACACGGACATAGCGGGGCGCGGCGGCGGGGGCGCGGGCGCGGGCGTAGATTCGGGCGCGGGCGGGGCCTGGAGCGCGGGCGCGGCGGAGGGCGCTTGTGCCATTGCGAGATAATCGGACGGGGACGCGGGTGCTTCTTCGAATATGCGCATTCCTACCGGCGTGTCATCATCGTTCCGTGTCTTCTGGCTTCGTGTCTTCCTCATGGTCCCACGTTGCGACCTCCGGTCGTCTTCAAAAAGACGTACGTACAGTCTTTAAAAAGACACACGTATGGATGTCGTTCCCGCCACAAGGGCGTTACCAGATGGTCACAGTTTGGCACCGTTAGGGAGTGACCACTGGCCGCGTAAACGCGGTTAAGAAACAAGAAATTGTCTGGAAACAGACAATAGACGTATGTGACGTAATCGTGACAAGAAACAGGGAAGAAATTAGTACCGACGATCTTCTCTCTTCGTCGACGAACTTCTTTCTTCCTTGAAGATCTTCTATAATGATCTTCTCTCTTCTATAATTATGTTCTTTCTTCTATAATTATGTTCTTTCTTGTTTAATTGGCTTCTTTCTTGTTTCTTCTTACTTCTTGCTTCTTTCTTCTGGCTTGAATCCGGCGGCGATGGACCAAGAATATAATGGATGAACAGTGGACTGTATATTTATTTGTGACTGATTACTTAACGACTGATCTGAGGTTAGCTATACTAGGGGACTGCTTGAAGAAAAGATGGTACTTTTTAATATACTGTATTAACTATTTACAACAATTCGGCACTGACTAACTATAACTATGTCTAACACTATGTACAGAGGGAGGTCTTGATTTGGAGTCTTGAGTCTTCTTCAGGTTTCTTCCTTAGTGCCGCTCCGAAGAGAAATGAACAGCTCACAGACCGAGACGCCCTTCTTATATCTCGCAAGAAGGTGCCTCAGTCTGTGAGTAGTGCCGTGCGACGACAAATGGAGCCACATGCGCGCTGATTGGACGCCGACATCGCTGGTCGGCGCCGGTGTGCGGGGTGCGCGGGGGGTAGCGGGGTACGAAGGGGCGACGGGGCGGCGGGTCTCTAGCTGTCCTCAACAAGTTGGATATCCTAGATTTTAGAATTCTAAGGCGTTATTTATTTTAAATAACTTATTAATGTCTGAGGTATACGCTTCATCTTCTTCAAGAATTTCAGTTTTTTTGCCCACTTCCAAAAAGGAGACGGTACACAATTCGACTGTATGTTTTTTTATGAGTGTTATCCTCCTAATTTTTTACAGGATGAACCAATTTCCATAATTCTTTTTTTATTTGAAAGCTGGTACTTCTCGTGTGGTCCCATATGAATTTGAACAAGGTCAGACCAATAGTTTTTGAGTTATTCGTAATAACTTATATTGATGTCGGCTGTACAAGTTTTTTAATTTTCTGCCGACTTCCAAAAAGGAGACGGTCCTCAATTCGACTGTATTTTTTTTATGTGCGTTACCTCATAACTTTTTACTGGGTGGACCGATTTCTATAATTCTTTTTTTATTTGAAAGCTGGTAGTTCTCGTGTGGTCCCATATGAATTTGGTCAAGGTCAAGACAATAGCTTTTGAGTTATTCTTAATAACTTATATTGAAGTCGGCTGTACAAAATTTTTAATTTTAAATTATTATAAATTATGTAATATTTGTGATATACATTAGTTGTGCCAATAAAGTTCCCAAATTACGAGTATAAACGATTTTTTGTCAATGTGAAAGGTGGATGAACTTCATACCCTACTAGGGTTACCAGGTGAAAAAATTAAAAGTCCGGAGAAAAGGCCTGATTTCCATTTAAAAATCCTGAGATTTTTTATAGTTTGAGAAGAAAACCTTACTTAAAAAGGTATCTTCAAATATTAAGTATGATAAAACTGTTTAAGTACCCACTTGGATAAATAAGTTTTGATTTTAATTGTGGAATTATCACCAAAGGAAAATTATTTTTAGTTTGTTTAACTTTTTATTAAAGAGATCTTTAAAATTTAAGCTGTATTATATTGATATAAGTTCTAAAAATCCTGAGATTTCATGAGATTTGCAAAATCCAGCCGCAATCCTGAGAAGAGTCTAAAAATCCTGAAATCTCAGGACAAATCCTGAGATATGGTAACCCTATACCCTACCGACAACGATGTCTGGAAAAATAAATATTTAGTACTGGAACTAAAATTATTCAGCACCGTCTTGTACTGAGTCACTCGCCAGTCGCTACACTTTAATACAGTCCAAATGCAAAACGCACCACGTAACGAATGGCCGCAACACAAATAAGTTTTCTATTTACAATTCAGTAATTCGAAACTTCGAACAGTCTCTCAGTCGTCGACTCTCGCGCGGACGCTGACGCCAGCGCTTTAAAAAAAAACTATATTCCGAAACGGTACCCGGTACCTTGTTTAAAAAAATAACTGTCATTTCACCGTTTGGCGCGTAAATTAAAAAAAAAATAGCTCCCTGAACAAAGTTTTTTCGGATACGCGTTCTGATGTGGTCTGTGTTTACAAAACAATATCACGTGATCATAACAAAATATTTTGGAAAGCAAAACCGTTCATTGTGATTTATTAATATAATTATTATTTTAAACCAAGTAAGTTTAATGAGTTAATTTTTACTTGGTAGAATTTTGTTTGCGATATTTTGTTGAGGCTGTTGGGTTTTTGGTCATATTTGTGCGGGCACATGTAATAAGATTTTTTGTTTATTTATCATTTTATTTCTTTACTATTTAATATTTACCAAACAATGATTGACGATGACGGACAGGAAACCGGATCAGGAATTAGAAACATATAAAGGAAAAACAGGATTAAGATCGGAAAGAAATAATTATACCTATAGTCATTAGCAAATATAATGGTATTTTAACGATTTTTATATTTTTAACAGATAATGCAGCGTAATCCACGTTAATAATAACAATAATAATTTCTTTATTCAGGAAAAATCTTTATAACATACATTTATATCTGCGCCTGGACTAATCAATAATCTTGTGTATCAGGCAACAGCCCACATTCTTAAAGGACAATTAAAAAAAATCTTTTTGATTAATGGCCGATTTTTTTTTATTCATATTATTTGCCTATCCTTCTAAGAAACGCTTGTGATATATGTATTTATAAGATATCTCTGCTTGACGTTATACGTGGTAGGGTCATGTTGCAGCTATATTAGTAGTATAGTTGTAGCACGAATGGGTCGGCTCGACCGGGGAAGGACCACGCTCTCACAGAATACCAGCGTAAAATACCAGCTTGAAGCTGCTGTGTTTCGTATGGAGAGTGTAGAGAACAGGATACCCTTTTTACTGGAAATGAGGCATTCCAGCTTAGTCCTCACGGGTGACAACGCATCTGAATTTTGATTTGTAATCGAGGATAGATGTAGATGTCTATGGGCCGCAACAACCACTTACCATCAGGAGGACTGTGTGCTCGTTTGGCACCCTTATACTAAAAAAGAAACGTTAGCCATACGTGGAAGCCGTATTCCAGACCTGTACATTTGTGTGGGTATTAAAAGTCTAAATTAGTTCAATGGCAATCAGTATGGGCATATTTTTTATATTATAAACGAGACAAACAAAGGTAAAACCATATGAGGGCTGGGCATCCGACGCCTGCAGCTAACTCCAAACAAAGACTGAAAGGTTTCAAACAAGCACTGAAGCGATAAACAGTTGCCAGTACTGAGGACAAAATGAGTAACAGTACTCGTACAGGCGCACTAAGGACTTCAACACACCATTCAAGCAAATAAATAAATTTATCCTGTTTTTCTAAAGAATAACGCTGACTAACGAGCTCCACCTGACAGTAACTGCATGCTGTGGCCTATATAAACATCTTAAGAATCTAATACGGATGCGTCGTCACCCTTGAGTACTAAGGTGGAAAGCCTCGTTTCGAGTGAATAAGGTATCCGGTTTTCTACACTCACCATATAAAACACAGCATCATTAAACTACTATTTTGCGCTGGTTTTCTGTGATGTGTGAGAGCGTAGTCCTACTCCGGTTGAGACGGTCCGTTCGTGCTGCAACCGTATCACGATTTAAAACTCTACGTTATAATTAAACGCGTATACTGTTTCTCGCTATTTCTTTCTGTGATTTACCCAAGATTAACCCTTAAAACCGCAATATAAAAATATGTTTACTGTTGATAAGTTGCAAAAATAGGCTTATATATTATATATCTAGTTAGAAAATCAACTCTTTTGCCTACTTTATAGACATTTACGACACGAAACCGAATGATCGTAACATATACAGACACTTTTTTATTCAATATAGTTCGGTAAGAACCTCTTTCTTGGGAAGAACCAGCAAGAAACATCTGTAGTGAAGCCCACACGACGTATAATTGTATATTTTTTTATTGGAGACTAGATGTTTCCCGCGACTTCGCCCGCGTGCAATCTAGGGTTTTATCTTTTTTGCAAGGGACCTTAATTATTTTTCTATAATAAAAGTATCCTAAGTTACTCCTTATAACATCAGCTATCTGTCAGTGAAAGTGCGGTCAAAATCGGTCCAGCCGTTTCGGAGATTAGCCGGAACAAACAGACAGACAGACAGACAGACAAAAATTTTAAAAAGTGTATTTTTGTTATAAGTACCGTTTATACTTTTATATGCAGTTAGTAAAACGCTGAAATTTATTAATTACAAACAGACACCTCAATTTTATTTATTTGTATAGATTAAGAGAGTTCGATATAGATTATAGTACCTATAGTACAAATAATACGTGCCTAATGAGGGCTAATAACTTTCTGCTCACCAGATGTCACTAGTTGACACTGAGGTAAAGTTTTTTTTGTTACACAGTGTCATTTAATTGAGAAGTTCGTTTTTAATAAAAGTTTAATAGTATCTACAGTATTATATTAGTACGCAAAACAATGCCTCAGTGGTTTGATCTTTATTTTTGGCACATTTTTAACTTTTTATAAATATTCCCACTTTTATAAATATCAGTTGTTTGGTTTAGTTATTTTTAATGTTATTAATATAAAATATAGCTAATAGTACAGAAATAAGCAATACCCATTACATTTTCCGAAGAAATTAAGTTCCTCATTATAAAATCCGTCAAATATTATACGTCACTTTTAAGTGGCGCCGCCCTGGTAGCAGAAAAAGTCGTGAACACCCTCATCTTCACTATTAAGTGGTCAATTTGTATTATATTTTGCCACTGTAATTAAATATGAAAGCTAGCATTATTAAGTTAGAATAATTAGCCGGCATCTACCTTTCCGTTCCGATTGCAATGCATTTTTTTTTATAGAATAAGGATGACACACGAGCACACAGTCCACCTGATGGTAAGTAATTGCTGTGGCCCATAGACATCTACATCTATCCTCGTTTGCAAATCAAAATGTAGATGCTTTGTCAGCCGTGAGGACTAAAATGGAATGCCTCCTTTCCAGTAAAAAGGGCCTCCGGTTCTCTACACTCACCTGACGAAACACAGCAGCGTTAAGCTGCTATTTTACGCTGGTATTCTGTGAGAGCGTGGTCCTTCCCCGGTCGAGCCGACCCATTCGTGCTACAACTATACTGCTAATATAGCTGCAGCATGGCTCTACCACGTACAATTTTTTTTAAATACTAGTAATGCTATTAAACATTACTAATATTCCCTTAAACCACTTCTGGTAAGCTGAAAATGCTTGCGTTAGGTGTGGTTCACGACAGTTGGCGAATGGTGGATTCGAACCCACGACCGTTTTGAGTTTGCGGTCCGCGCCCTACCATTAGGCTACTGTCGCCTTAAGTAGTAATAATACTCTAAAACTGCGTTTTACCATCTAGGGCTTCATCACCACTTACCACCAAATGGCGCTGTTGTTTTTCTACTACGATTTTCTCCTGTACCGTGGAGGCAGTTAACATGTATAAATTGCAGAAGGACAAACATGCAGACCATACAAATACTGCTTCCGTGAGGGATTCGAACCCGCGGCCTCCAGCGCCGCAATACAATGCTAAGCCACTGCGCCACGGGGCCATCAAGCAAGGTTGTAGCTATTTAGTAATCTGTGGTTGTAGTCAGGTACTTATAATAATAGATAAAATACAGCGACATTATGGAAATACACGAAGTTTGTTGCTGCCTGATGATAAAAAGGGGATGGGGGAATTAAATCGTATAATTATTATTAGACCATTAAGTTTTCTGTAACAATATTAGCATAACCTGCAATGTATTTTGTTTACTTCATTTAAATTTGGATTTGTATTAGCTCTTCACTTATATATTAAATATGTAACGTTGTAGTGAGGTGGTAAGAGATGTTATTATTTGTAACTTGTTGATAAATAAAATTAAAAACTATAATAGTAAAAAAATAAAATAAAACTAGAAACTTAATTATCATATAGTTATAGTCCTACTCCCCGCAGTATCGTGCCAAGAACGCTCGCTGCGTTTCCCCGCTGAATGGCTATACTTAGCCTTTGAGCGAGAAAAGAAGCAGCCCTCTTATCACCAGCAGCAACGACCAGCCGCAGATGAAGTTCCTTTAAGAACTTCACCGCGCGTGAACCCCACGGACCGATAGTCTCTACAGCAAATGGCACAAATATGTAGTCATCTCTCAGAGACTCATACTGGCGCCACTTACTCGGTTCAGCTGCCTATGATGCCGCCCCGGCTCTAAACGAGGTACCCCTGAGATGAGAGGCCGCCAGAGTGTCTACGCAAGTAGCATCCCACACTAGGGTCTCCTGCCATCGTCTCTAAATATTCCACAAGGCTCTAAAACCGAGGGAACATTTATAGAAACAAGAGCCCTTCGGATGACATCGTTCAAAGAACTGTGTCGTGAAAACCTACCAGCGCTTTTCTTAGATGAAAGTCCGTGAAGCCCAAACTTGTCGACGCTGCTACCACAGGGGCACTCATGGGGTTGACAAAGCGCCGCTCCTAGGTGGATTCCTACGGCAATACGCAAGCTTTCCCCATCAAGTAATGTGCCGAAATTACTTGATGTTAAAGCGTGTAACCAGTGACTAAATTCCTTAGTCGAAACAGCTAGAATGCGTGCCTTATTTTGGTCATTATGGAAATTATGAAACAAATCTTTCTGCACGCCCCGTACCAACGGAATATCCCACTGTTTTTGTTGGTTAACTTCCAGTGGAACATTTTCACCGGGACAGAGCGTTTGCCATGTCTGCCCCGCCTCCGTAGCAAAGCATAGGTCTACTTTATTATTTAAAATTATGTTACATAAGTCACTGACACTATGCACGGAAGCAAGGAAAGCAGGCAATGCAACGCTAGAAAGATTTCTCACACCAATGCCACCAAATTTTATAGGTAAAGTAGCTTGAGTCCAGGCTGTTGTATTTAAAGTTAAATTTAGAATTTTTTCTATAGCTACTTTAAAATTATTATCAATATCTTTTAAAATATCTGAACATTTCCAGACTGGCCTCGAGCGAAGTAAGTATGTAAATCTAGGTACAAGGAGACAATATTTTAAAATAGTAAGAGCTATGGGAGGGTTTAATTTATACAATTGATTAACGTGGTTTAAAAACTGATCAAATTTTGTTTTTAAAACAGGTTTAATACTATCGAAAAACAACGGGGCATCTAGCAGGTATAGTGATTCCGTACTGACAATTTTTATTCCTGGAGAAACATGATTGAAATTTTGAATTAAACTGTCTCTATGAGAAGTAGATAAATTATTGGAAAAAAATATTTCACATTTATTGCTATTTGCTTCAAGACCAATATTTTTAATATTTCGAAAAATATGAGTAAGATCACTGAGGACGTCATCTGCTCTACCTTCCAGTGTACCGTCGTCCAGGTACCAGACATTCAGCTTGGATTTCAAATTTTAAATAATGGGTTGAATTCCCAAACTGAAAAGTGCTGGACCTAATGGGTCACCCTGCTGAACACCGACAGCAGAATCGATAACATGGTTTTCGTAAAACAAGTTAGTATTTTGACTATAACATTGCCAAACGTAATGATAAATTTCGGGGGTATTGTTAGCCACTTCTTTCAGCAAGGTTACGCTATCGATAGAGTTAAAAGCATTTCTTAGGTCAACCTTCACAAGAACATCTGCATCAGAGTTTGTTAAAAATGTACGCACTGAATTTACCGCCGCCTCACATCCACCTCTAGTGCCAAAGTCTAGTTGAGTAGGCTGAAATTTGGTCTTAAGGTTAGAGATTATGTGCCTGCAAGTTAATTTTAAAGTTAAGCGTGGAAATGTAGAACCAACGGCAATAGGACGGATACCGTTATCCTTTTTTTTTTGAAGACACATAATCTTGCCCCATATAAGAATGGAATGAAATTTGGATTAACATTACCAGAAAGCATAAAGTTACATAATTTTGTAATGTCTTTAAGAAGTACTCCGCCGGCGTCAACGGCAGAAGCGCTTACAAGATCTTTAAGATGTGGAGGCGTAATTCCGTCAATGCCGCCAGCAGAGCCATTTGAAAATGACATAATTGTATCTAGTGTCTTTTTCAGAAATTTGTAAAAGTTCCATAGAAGTCTTGGGAGGCAGCGGTAAACGCTGAAAAGGTTTGACCGAAGGATGCTTCTGACGAAGGCTTTCAAGTTTTTCGACATTACCAGGAGCCAGGATGTCGTCTGAGAATAAAATACGGGATGCATTTTTTAAGTCGCCATCCATTACTTTCAACTCAACTACTTTTTTTAAATCAAATTTAGGCCGTGGTCGAGATAAATGAGTATTAAATGGGTAATATAAATTTTGAAAAGATGTCTCTTTTAGTTGAGACGTAATTGATTTATTTATTGTTTTATCAAAATGAAAATGGGAATATGCGAAAGTAAATAATTTTTGCCAACTATTTTCACTATTAGTGAAACAATTTTGAATAGTGCATGACAATGCTTTAGCAAGCTGCATCCTCGCACCTCTAGAAATTCTTTTAACCAATGGTACATTACGATGATAATTGTAAATTTGCTCCGAAAAAAGGGAAAAATTTGTGTCATTAGTTGAATTGCTAATAGAGTTATGAATTTCTACGGTAGGCTGTGAGGCCGAAATACTTTTACTATGGCCCTTAAATAGCCTACCGTCGGCATAATTTTGACACTGTAGGAAGTCCGGCTGTGAATATAGCGGGGCAGAGATATTCATTAAAAAAACTAAACAAATCTCTACAGCACTCAAAAGTCTTTATATTACATAAGTTCATATTTAATTGTTGCTGTACCCCGCAATCATTTACGGCCTAAATAAAAGCACTTTACTCTATAAATAAAATATTATCACATTACTTCCCTGGATTTATTCCATATTGATAAAAAATTGTTTGTAGTCGTTATGCTTTGACAGTTGACAACGACGCAGCAGAAATATTTTCCTATATAAATGAGTATTGTGTCTGAAATCAAAAAATAATTGTTATAATAACTCTCTTATATATTTACTGATCTTTCTATTGAAATTTATAAGCCAGAATTGGCGTCAAAATAACAAAATAAAATAAATTAAATATACGTAGCTTTTGACAGTGAAAAATTTTGAGAAATTTTCAAATAAATAAAATAAATAAAATCCAGACTGTAAAAATCACTATGTACTAAATATTGTGTTACACATGGTAGAGCCACGCTGGAGCTATATTATTGTTGTAGCACGAATGGGTCGGCTCGACCGGGGAAGGACCACATCTCTCACAGAATACCAGCGTAAAATAGCAGTTTAATGCCGCTGTGTTTCGTACCGAACACAATAGCATTTGAGTGTACGGAACCAGAGACCAGGAAATGAGGCATTCTATCTTAATGTTCAGGGGTGACAACGCATCTGCTTTTCGAACCTTAATCGGGGATAAATGTAGATATCTATGGGCCACAGCATTCACTTACGATCAGGTGGACTGTGTGCTCTTTTGTCACCCACATTTTATGAAAAAAATATAGGTCAGTCCAAAGTTCAAACCTTTGCGATGGAACTCATGATATCTGTGCTACTTTAAATCCTTGTTTCGTCAAGTTTTAGCATAGCCCTGTTTTCCAATACCAGTTTCTACCATACCCGTGCAGTCATTTACCATAATCGAATTAAAATACAGTTCAAAAACAAGTTTCTTTTATCAAAACAAATCGATGGAATATCTGTGTGTAAAATTATATCCGAAACTGTGCCAAGCCAAACGTTACGAATACCAGCGTAAAATAGTAGCTTAATTCTGATGTCTTTCGTATGGTGAGTGTAGAGAACCAGAGACCCTTTTTACTGGAAACGAGGCATTCCATCTTAGTCTTCGTGAAAACGCATCTGTATTTTGATTCTAATAAATGTCTGTGGGCCACATCAACCACTTACCGTCCGGTGGACTGTGTGCTCGCTTGTCACCCTTATCCTATAAAAAAAGCTTTTACTTTCAATTAAAAGTCTTTTGATTATTTCTTGTATTGCATATTTATTTTGTGTTTAATTTTTGATGTCACCTATTATTTACGCTACAAAACTGTTTATTTAGCGTACCTAGGTCTAATGTTTTTTTTTTTTTGAATTCTATTATTTCCTAGTCTCGTAAAGCCCTTCTTACAATTCCTTCGAGACGAAACAGGGTGATGAATTTCTTTACGCCACTTACATCACTTACATCAGGTGGGCTATGTGCTAGTTCGTCCTATAAAAAATTACAATATATAAACAGTGTGATGGAAGATAAATATTCGAAATGACTTCATTTGAATTATATACAGTATAATTAATGAAAAATACTTTTTATGAGCCGTTAAAAGTTAAAACAAACATTGTCTATGCTCTGATTCTTGAAATTTGTTTGATGAAATTTTGTATGTATGTAAAGAACAGTTTACTTTCACTGAGAACATTGCTTCTTTTCTAACACCGAGAAATGTTAGATACTTTACGAAAGTATATTGTTATAACGTTGTAGCTTTATAGACAAACTAGCTGATACCTGCGACTTCATCCGCATTGCTTGATGTATTATCAGTTTTCGTATGTGCGAAGGAAAAAACATCAAAAAACAAAATTTCTTTGTAAACAATGTTATACGTTGCTCCGTTTGTAGCTAAAATATATAAATTATTTGGTTTTGTAACGCAAGAGCAAACGACGTGCAGTTGACCGTGTGAAAAACCCCGTATAAAAATCGTTGTTTCTTAAAACTTTAATAATCTTATACTAAATGAAGATATTGCAATAATTTCTTTTTAGGTAAGGGCCAAGTGTCTAAGAAATAAAACTTAGCAAACCTTATTGAAATCCATCCAGTAGTTTTTCTGTGATGTGCTCACAAATGTAAACCTCTATCATTTTATTTATTATGTACACAACACACTGAATAAAACATTGGTTTTTATCGCGTTTAATTTAACTTATTTTTTAACTCCCGACGTTTCGAATGTTTTGCAGCACCCATGGGGAGTGAAATAATTTCACAGCATCTGTCTCTTTTTATAGAATGAAGGTAACAAACGAGCACGCAGTCCTCCTGCAGGGCTAACATGGGCAGGCGACAATTTCATCCCCGGGGAAAGGAGAAAATGTTTACCTCCTCGCTTAGTTTTATCCACCCTCGAGCATGGGCACACCGGTGGATATAATATCCACAGTAGATAAAATGGGAGACAGACTTAGACTCACATAGATTTTTGTATGAATATAAACTTAAACCCACGTCCAATTAACCAGGATAAGATTGTCCCTTTCAAATGTAAAAAAAACATAATTTTTTATCTTTCATTTGGCTCCATGCTACGGACGGGGGATATATGTCTACTCGTTATGTCAAACGGGGATATACTTCTCCCCGTTGCCGTGCTTTGACATAGGGACAAGATAATTTTATCTCTTGTCAGTGGATTCAATCTGGGGATATATTTTTTGTCCCCAGCCCATGCTAGCCGTGCTGATGGAACGTGGATACTGTGACCCGTACACATTGATTAAGAATTTTTAAGAATTAAGAATCAAAATGCAGATACGTTGTCACCCGTGAGGACTAACATAGAATGCCTCGTTTCCAGTAAAAGGGATCTTCGGTTCTCTACACACACCATACGAAGCACAGCAGTATTAGGCTGTTATTTTACGCTGATATCTAGTGAGGGCGTGGTCTTACCACGGTTGAGTTAGCCATTCGTGCTACAACCATAATATAGCTGCAGCATGATATTACTGATGCTGGCGATCACATACAGTTTAGCTCAAGCGCAGTGAGCTAACCATTAAAATTCATGTTAAATAGGTACTATAAAAGGTAATTTACATACGAGTCATGTTAAAATACCGGTGTGTCCTTGCTTTCTCTCAGGTTCATAATCTTCCTTGAATATTTTATGAATAAAACAGTGATAATTTTTACTCGTTTGATTTCGAAATTAATCAAGATCATGACCTTTTAAGATGTTTAACGATGAAATACTAGAGAAATTTTATAATCTATCCAAGTTATTAAGTGTGATCAACTCGATATCCATCTATCACAGACACTTTCCTTAACGTCTTTTTCACGTAGATTTAGATTTTGCATAGTTTTTAGGGTTCCGTACCTCAAAAGGAAAAAACGGAACCCTTATAGGATCACTTTGTTGTCCATCTGTTTTTCTGTCTGTCTGTCTGTCTGTCGGTCAAGACCCTTTTTCTCAAGAACGCGTAGAGGTATCAAGCTGAAATATTCAAATATTCAAGTCTACGATCCCTTAGAGCTGTGAAAAAATCAAACTTCTAAGCCAACGCAATCAAAAGATACAGCCGTTTATGCCGTAAATTTTCGACATTTGCAAGGGAATCAAAACCTACAGGGTACTTCCCGTGAACTCAGAATCTTGAAATTTGGTACGAAGCAACGTTGTAAAGCACAGATAAAGGAAAAATTGCGAAAAGTATAAATTTTTAGTTACATTATATGTATAATAAAAATATTTTTAATAATTTTAAAGTTATATACCTACAGATTTGTTCGGAACCCTCGGTGCGCGAGTCCGACTCGCACTTTACCGGTTTTTTTTAAATATTATTACCCAAATATGGAAGTTAAGGGGAAAATTTAAATCGTCTTTTGGTCGTGATAGAAAAAGGGGACATCTCCCACCGGGCAGTGCAAGTCCGACTAACGGCAACGCAGTGTGCTTGCTAAAAAATATACTAAATAGAATAGTTCCATACAGATTATAAAAAAATGCATATCTAAAGAATAATTACAGAACGGTCTAATTGCTCCAAAAACCTTCTCATAAATGCAGAGGAATGTATAATATGTTTGAGCATATAGAATTTCACTGCTGCGAGATTTCTAATGGTTCATCGGTATTCAACTTTTTACGCCCATTTAACACCTAAAATAATGATATTATCGCGTGTTTGTAATTTCTAAATTTCTCGGACCACATAATAGTGTTGTACTTCGTCGGTCTAGATTATGGTCTCTAAGGACATAAAAATTATATCTAATATCCTCAAATCAATAAAAAAAGGACAAAACAAAGCGTTAATGTTATTTTACGCTTGTAGTCTGTGAGTGCGTGCTCCTTCCTCGATCAAGGCGACCCATTTGCGCTACACCATAGAGAACCGGAGACCCTTTTTACTGGAAAAGAGGCATTCCATCTTAGCCTTCACGGCTGACAACGCATCTGCATTTTAATTCTAATAAATGTCTGTGGGCCACATCAACCACTTATCATTTGGTGGACTGTGTGCTCGCTTGTCACCCTTATCCTATAAAAAAAGCTTTTACTTTCAATTAAAAGTCTTTTGATTATTTCTTGTATTGCATATTTATTTTGTGTTTAATTTTTGATGTCACCTATTATTTACGCTACAAAACTGTTTATTTAGCGTACCTAGGCCTAATGTTAGTTTATTTTTAAATTCTATTATTTTCTAGTCTCGTAAAGCCCTTCTTACAATTCCTTCAAGACGAAACAGGGCGATGAATTTCTTTACGCCACTTACATACGATCAACAACGTTCGAATATTTTATAATTATATTTAATTTAAAAAAATCGAATGGCACATCACTAGCAAAACTTGCAATTTCTTCGTACTAGATGTGCATTGTCCGATAAAGAATGTTTAATAAGTCGAATAATCGCTGATTATATACATACACATCTCAGCGTAAGAAATTGCGTTGTTTAATTTAATACGAGTGACTCGCCCCGACTCCGCCTGGGCAAGATCTATTATTGTGGATTCAAGATAATAAAAACCATTTATTTTATTCATTTTTCGTTTTTTAGTGTAAGTTTTTCTAATAAAATATAGCCTAGATCCATCCTGGCAGTGCTCTCCGGCTGTTCGTAAAGTTTTATTACAATTAGTTTAGACATTCCGAAACTAGCCCGAATAGACAGACATACAAACATATAGACAAACATTTTAAAAATGCTTATTCATGTCTTAATGGTATGCAAACAACCCTCACACTCAATATAAAGCAGTTATCACCATATCACAGACAGACATTACAATTTTATTTATATGTTTAAACTAGCTGTCCCTCGCCACTTCGCCCGCGTGGAATTTATTACGATTTCATTGATTTAAATTTTTTGCGCGGAACCCTAATTATTTTTCTAAAATAAAAGTATCCTAAGTTACTCCTTATAATATCAGCTGTCTGCCAGTGAAAGTCCAGTCAAATCGGTCCAGCTGTTTCGGAGTTTAGCCGGAACAAAGAGACAGACAGAAATACAAAAATTTTAAAAATTGTTTGTTTTTTATTAGTACCATATATACTTTAGAGCCGTGGTAGCTCAGATGGTTAGCGCTCGCTGTAAGCTTCACAGTACTCGAGCAACCCGGGTTCGATCCCCGCCGGCGCCAATGAAATTGTTAATTGCAATTTTAAGTGCTGATTTACCACGTGCCCGGCGATGAAGGAAAACATCGTGAGGAAACCTGCATGTCTGAGAAATAAGAAAAAAAATATTTCGAAGACATGTGAAGTTCGCCAACACGCATTGGGGCAGCGCTGCGGACCTTTCCTTGCCCTAAAACCCTCTCAGAAATGAGAGGAGGCCTGTGCCCAGCAGTGGGACGTAAATAAGCTGCAACTTTACTTTACTTTTATATACTTTCCTATGCATTTAGTAAAAAGCTGTTACTTTAACATTACAAACAGACACTTCAATTTTATTTATTTGTATAGATTAAAACCATGGGTTCTGTGAAGTTCTCGAAACGTGGGGAATATGAAATAAGTTAATATGCGCGATAACATCTCTAAACATTGCCGCCTTATCCTTAACTTCCCTCTTTTTCTGCCGACTTCCAAAAAGGAGACGGTACTCAATTCGAGTGTATGTTTTTTTTTAATGTGTGTTACCTCATAACTTTGTACTGGGCGAACCGATTTCGATGATTCTTTTTTTATATGAAATCTGATAGTTCTCGTGTGGTCCCATATGAATTTGATCAAGGTCAGACCAATGGTTATTGAGTTATTCTTAAATAACCTATATTGAAGTCGCTTATATTGAACTCGGCTGTACAAAATTTTTAATTATAAATTATTCCTCTTTATTATGGTAAAAAGTGAATTTTGATACGCAAAAGTGGTACGATTTTCAACCGACTTCAAAAAAGGAGGAGGATCTCAATTCGTCGGAATCCTTTTTTTATGTATGTTTATCAATTACTAGAAGACGCCTGAACAGATTTAGAAAATCATTTCCAGGTGTTGGTGTGGTTCCACTTCCCAGGTGGTCCCATTTAAATTTTATCGAAATCGGTCGCAGTTCAAAATAAAATCAACAATAAATTATTTATATTAAAGTCGGTTGTACAAAAATTATCATTTTACCATTTCATACGTAGTAGCAGCGATATTAGTAGTATAGTTGTAGCACGAATGGGTCGGCTCGACGCGGAAGGACCACGCTCTCACAGAATTCCAGCGTAAAATGGCAGCTTGACACTGCTGTGTTTCGTATGGTGAGTGTAGAGGACCGGAGTACCGTTTTTCTGATGACATTCTATCTTAGTCCCCACGGGTAACGACGCATCTGCATTTTGATTCTTTATTGAGTATAAATGTAGATGTCTATGGGTCACAGCAACCACTTACCATCAGGTGGACTGTGTGCTCGTTTGTCACCCTATCCTAAAAGAAAAACACTTGTATGTATTAACTTTCTGCACATGTGAACTATTAGTACAAATGATGTATCAAGAGCTTCGATGGTGATATAAATCTTGCTTGCGCTTTGGGGCCTAAATATATTATCCCTATTAACTTTCCACTGGGTTAAGCTGTCGTTAATATCTCCCAAGAACTCCGCATTGTGATGCAGAATCTCACTGTGAAAGTAATGTCAAAATAGATACATTAGTGTTCGTTCAAATAGATCCTGTTCGACAATCGCAAGCGCTCAGCAAGTTGGTTGGATCCTGGTTCAGCATCTAAACAATGTCCTAAACGAAAACTTACCCCTAGAAATGTGATAGACACTGTTTTGTGGTCTAGCGCCGGTGTGATTCATCATAGTTTCTTACTAAACGGGATGGGCATTACTGCAGATGTGTACTGTGAAAAACACAATGATGACGAAGCTTGCAAGTCTCCAACCATCTTTGGTAAATCGCTCGTCCCCACTGCTCCTGCGTGACAACGCGCGACCTCATACTGTAAAACAGACGGTCTCCCAGTGCCTGATTTAGAGTTCCTAGGCTATTTATGACGCCCCCCACCGACCTGTTCTATCTGTGCTTGCCCAGCCCACGAATATATTTACTAGATTTTTATGTTCTACTACATTTCCACCGCCACATTAAAGCAAATTTTCCTGATACTAAATATCAAAGATGCATCGATAGCATGGGTGATTATTTTGGATATAGAAATAAAAAAATCACGTTAACATATTCCATAAAAACGGCAGTTTCATAGGCAAAGACCTAATATTTACGTGACACTTTCTTTTTATAAATGTTGATTGTTAAAAAGTATAATTATGTAGTGTATTCACATGCGGATACAGAAACAGAAACAGAAACTTTTTTATTCAATATAGATTATAAATATTACTTTTTGAAAGTCACTCTTTTGTTTAATTACCACTGGTTCGAAAAAAAAACATCTCTGTCCTGGGAGGAACCAGCAAGAAACCCAGCGGGATTTTTTTTAAATAATAGCTTACAATTATGTTATCACAATTAACCACACGAAACAAATTAGATTATAGCCTGGTAGCGATCAGCGCGATCAGGGGTTATTATCATCCATAAATTCCTTAATATTATATTAACCCTTTTTATGCAAACTTTGTTTAATAAAACTTTTGAACTTTGAGCAGGTCAAATTTTGTATATTTTCTGGGATTTTGTTATAAAAGCGTACATCGCCCCAAGAATGAAATACTGACTCGGTGGAGTCGAGTAACTGTTACTACTAGCTTGTGTCTGTTCCTGAAGATAAACAATTTTATCAAATATAAATGAGAGAAACATACGCATGGCCGTCATTTGAATTTAATTTTACTTAGTAACTCTATAATAACTATAACAGTAAATCACCATTATATATATATTATATCTTTAGGAAACACAAAACTTAAGTTAAGTCAAAGTTAAGTCAGTTAAAAAAATGCCAAGTCTGGTGACTTTACCAATGGAAATTAACTTTGCCATCAGGGGTGTACTGGTAAAAAATTACGATTAACAACGGAAAACGTAACGTACGTAACGTAATTTTCGAGATGTCATGTTTTGGATGAAAATATAGTAACTAATTGACAGCATTGCTTTCGATATGGCAACATGAGAGTTAATTTTGGTATTTTATTTTAACGTGTAAACGTGCCAGTGAAATAACCTCTGTTCAGTGCTCCAGAACCTTTGTTGATTTTGTTTGAAATACTGAATGAAGGTATCTATATCTTTGTAGTAACGTAATATTAATGGTTATGAAATGTAATATATCGTTTTTAACATGTTGGTCTTAACATTTATCTATAAAACTAACTTGGCAAAGTTACCACACTAGTGATGCCATTGTGTGACGGTTACTTTGCCATGTTTTGTTACAACCAAGGGTTGTCACTTTTAACCTATATTTTTAACCGATTCAGACTGTTTAAAGAAAAGGTTCTGTACTTGACATTCTATGTATGTAAGTTTTGTATCGATTTTTTTATAGAATAAGGGTGACAAATGAGCACACAGTGCACCTGATGGTGTGGCCTATAGACATCTACATTCATCCTCGGTTTGTCATTGTGACCCCTGAGGACTAAGATGGAATGCCTCATTTCCAGTAAAAATGATATCCGATTCTCTCTTCACTCACTATATGAAACATAGCAGCATTAAGCTGCTATTATGCGCTGGTAATCTGTGAGAGCGTGGTCCTACCCCAGTCGAGTCGATCCATTCTTGTTACAACCATAATATAGCTGCAGTGTGGCTCTACTATGTTTGGCATGTTTCAACGTAGCAAATATGTAATTTAAATGGCTCTACCACGTATATAACCATCTTGTACGAGGTAGAGCCATGCTGCAACTATATTATAGTTATATTATGAATGGGCCGGCTCGACCGGGGAAGCACAACGCTCTCACAGAAAACCAGCGTAAAATAGCAGCTTAACACTGCTGTGTTTCGTATGGTGAGTGTAAAGAACCAGAGACCCTTTTTACTGGAAAAGAGGCATTCCATCTTAGTCCTCACGGGTGACAACGCATCTGCATTTTAATTCGCAAACGAGGCTAGATGTAGATGTCTATGGGCCACAGCAACCACTTACCATCAGGTGGACTGTGTGCTCGTTAGTCACCCTATCCTATAAAAAAAGGAGGAGGTTCTCAATATGACTGTAGTTTTTTTGTGTGTTACCTGAGAACTTTTTCTAGGTGAACCAATTTTGATTATTCTTTTTATTTTTTTATTTGAAAGCTATTTTTTTTGGAGTTTATGACCTGGTATCTAGACCTTTAGGCCTAGTATTGAGTATTTTTATTCGGTTTATTCTAATTTCCCCAAGCCTTGTCTTTATGTATTATTATCCTTCATAGTTCACTGCTTCACAATATGTTGATGCGTCACATTGTGCAGCCCTTGGAAGATTTTGACGGCAACTTGAGCCAGCAGGCAGCTGACAGTTGGCGATGGTATCTAAAGGCGCCTATGCAAACAGCTTATCTTGAGAATCCATCACCATCAGAGCACTTGTTTCACCATTTCCACTAATAGTTCACATGCGTAGACAGTTAATACATAAAATCGCACCACTTTTACATATCAAAATCCACTTCAAACCATTATTTAAACTATAATACAGGAGCAGAGATCCGCCGCCGATCAAGTTCCCGCCAAAACCATTTGAAAGCTAGTGCTTCTAATGTGTTACCATATAAATTTGATCAAGATCTGACCAGTAGTTTTTCAGTTATTCTTAATTGACTTCGACTACATTGATGATGTTCTCGTTTTATGTATATTGAAGTCGGTTGTGCAAAATTTTTAATTTTACCACTTCTTTCAACTCTAATTTTATTATATACTCAAAGCCGTAATTTTAGTAATTAATGATTTTTTCCCATTAACAACTAAAATGTGTCAAAGTAAATTTTAACATTGGTACTTGCTTTGCTGTCTGCAAGTCGCAAGTCAGTTACCAACCGCGATAAAAGAAAAAAATAAACGCGAAATTTCTTCGTCTGGGGTGATCTCGTTCCTGGTTTAAAAAAAACTGTCGGTCGCGTCAACTTCAAAAGGAAATACATAATTAGCTCTTCCCTGAATACCGTCGCTTCCATAGAGTTAAAATTGTTACTTTTAATTGCCTACCTGACTGGAAACGGATGTCGTCTTTTCCTTTTCCGTAAGGAATAATATATTTCGGTTATTATAATTTAAAATTATGTTATTATTATACGATCTTATAAACATCGACTTCAATGAGGGTTAAAGATCTTTCGTTCACCAGATGTCGCTAGTTGGAAGGTCTTTAAACTGTGACTGTGGTTAAGTTATTGGTTACACTCTTAGAGTATTCAACTAACACTATGTCATTATAATTGAGAAGTTGGGTTTTAAATAAAAGTCAATCAGTTTCTTATGTGTGTAGTTACGCAAAACTTCGCTCTTTTATATCTCGTTTTTTTACTTGTATGAATATCTGTAGTTAGATTTATTTATGAACAGACTTCAACAAAAGAGGGAGGTTCTCAATTCGACTGTAATTTTTTAAATGTGTCTCTCAGAACTTTTTTTTTATAGGATAAGGGTGACAAACGAGCACACAGTCCACCTGATGGTAAGTGGTTGCTGCGGCCCATAGACATCTACATCTATCTTCTATTACAAATCAAAATGTAGATGCGTTGTCACCCGTGAGGACTAAGATGGAATGCCTCATTTCCAGTAAAAAGGGCCTCTGGCCACCTGCACTCACCAAGCGAAACGCAGAGGTAAACCTCTACTTCACGCTGGTATTCTGTGAGGTCGTGGTACCACCCCGGTTTGAGCCAGCCCATCCGTGCGACAGCAAAAGCTGCCGCGTGGCTCTACCATTGTTAAAACTTTTTTTAGGTGAACCGATTTTAATGATTCTTTTTTTATTTGAATGCTAATACTTCTCATGTGGTCCCAAATAAATTTTTTCAAGATCAGAGCAGCAGTTTTTGAGTTATCCTTAATAATGCGTTTTTGATTGACTTCGACCACATTGACGATGTTCTCATGTTATTTATATTGAAGTCGGTTGAACAAACTTTTTAGTTTTACCAACTGCTCATGAAACTGAAATGGCCAGCTAGCTTTTAAACCTTTACATTTTTGTAACAAATTAAGTTACCCGGCATGCAATCAAATCTAAGTTGCGTCGCCATAGTTGCATAAAAAGCCCTCATTAAAGAAATGCTTAAAGTTGCTCTCTCTCTCTCTTTCTCTCTCTTCACTTCTTAATTATAATAAAAAGAGATAGGTATAGAGATAATTAATACTTAATATAAATAATATATAATCCACAATAATTGACGATTAGTATGGCCGTTATTGGATGACTTTTAATAACCTCTTTATGTAAGAGGAGACGCCGCATGTTACTATGGGCACAAAACAAAAATAGATTTGGATTTACTGACAACTTCATTTTAAAATGTCATGTTTGATGACAGCGTCGTAGTACTCTGTCATTTTAAGGTTATTTCTCCATTTATTTTTGTGGAAAACTAGCATAGTTACCACTAAATAAATAATTGTGGAAATATTGTTTTAAATTTGGAAAAGTTATATAGTTTCGTATGGTGAGTGTAGATGTAACAGTGGTAGAGCCAT
This sequence comes from Parnassius glacialis, assembly GCA_033319125.1. Classification (NCBI taxonomy): domain Eukaryota; kingdom Metazoa; phylum Arthropoda; class Insecta; order Lepidoptera; family Papilionidae; genus Parnassius; species Parnassius glacialis. The sequence goes on from JAVANC010000004.1 coordinate 56,616,470, forward strand.
GCGGCAGCTTTGCTGTCGCACGGATGGGCCGGCTCGAACCGGGGTGGTACCACGACCTCACAGAATACCAGCGTGAAGTAGAGGTTTACCTCTGCGTTTCGCTTGGTGAGTGCAGGTGGCCGGAGGCCCTTTTTACTGGAAATGAGGCATTCCATCTTAGTCCTCACGGGTGACAACGCATCTACATTTTGATTTGTAATAGAGGATAGATGTAGATGTCTATGGGCCGAAGCAGCCGCTTGCCATCGGGTGGACTATGTGCTCGCTTGTCACCCTATCCTATAAAAAAATTTTCATTAGGATATAATATAACTTTCAAATAAATTGTCAGTACGATACGCGCGCCATCTATGTGAGTTAATTGTACTCAGCCTATTCGCGCAAGTGCAACCCTTAAGTTGACAAAGTTTTACCGCAATCTGATAAACGGTGTGGCAGCGGATAAAATACGAAAAAAGAAAAATTAATATCTATATATTAAATACTACGAAATGCGGTCACAACAAAAAATTATTAACAATTTAGATACATTAACGTGATATAGCCACGTTGCACGAATGCGTCCGCTCGGCCGGGGAACGAACATGCTCTCACAAAATATCAGCGTAATATAGCAACTTAAAGACTTCTATTTGGTATGATGACAGTAGAGAATCGGAGACCGTTTTTATTGTAAACAAGGAATTACATCTTAGTCCTGAACGGTGATGTCTATGGGCCGCAGCATCCACATACCCGTGTGCTTGTTCGTCACACTTAGTTTATAAGAAAAACATAGTATGAACAAAAATTAGCTTTAATACGTCCCACGACTGGGCATAGGCCTCCTATAATATCTGAGAGGGTTTTAGGGCAAGGGTTTAGCCGCCGCGCTGCACCAATACGTGTTGGCTGACTTCACATGTCTTGGAAATATTTTTTTTAATTTCTCACACATGTAGTTGTCCTCACGATGTTTTTCTTCACAGCCGAGCACGATCAAAAGAACAAGAAAACTTATAAATACATATTAATTATTTCCGTATGATTTTTTTGCACATCTTACCCAACGCACTTGAAGTGAAATAACGTCTGAAATGTAGTGACGCGCATAGTAGATATCGAATAACATAAAGACAAGTGATTCTGCAACATTACTGTAGTTTTAGGTTATTTAATATGGCGCTGGAATGGGCCTCTCTTGTTGCAAATGGATTTCTTTTATAGAATAAAGGAGACAAACGAGCCCACAGTCCACCTGATGGCAAGTGGATATTGTCGCCCATACACATCTACATATATCCGCAATAACCCCTGAGGACTTGGATAGAATGCCCTTTTTCAGTAGGAAGAGTCTCCAGTTCTTTACACACAATACGAAACTGCTATTTGATGCTGATATTCTGTGAGAGCATGGCCCTTCACCGGTCGAGTCGACCCATTCGTGCTACAACCATAGTACAGCTGCGGCACCGCTTTACCACGCATAAAAGAAAAGGATTTGACTTAAACATCACTGTTTGGCAGGCTGTCAGTCTGACGCAAACGAAATGGTCTAACCACCATCTAATCATCTAACCATCGGAAGTAAACATGTGTCAATCGTGAATGATTCGTTCATTTGATCCAGGTCGCATCAAAGTATTGATGATATAAATTACATTTTTTAAACGTTCCTCGAAATGAACCATTTGAATGATCGACCCAAAAGAGTGAATGAACCCGTTCGTAAGACGAATCAATACTTGAATGATCGGGTCACTAGAAATATTTGAAGGCATATTTATTTAGGAATAAATTCGTATTCATTTAAATACATTAATCAAAATTCTATCAGATATTTATCTAATGAATATTTAGATGCTAATTTTAGATTGATTGCTTAATATCGCCACAATTTTGGTGAAGATATTACTCTATAAATTAAATCAATTTTTACTGAGAACAGGTTTATCCACATTTTTGGGGCTTTGAGTTGATTGAGTTAATTCGTTCTTCCTCTTCAATAATCATAATAAGCGATGTAAGTAATCTCATACATACTGGTTCACAATATCGTCAAGAATTGAATAAAACTAATTTTACGGATTCTATCGCGTTTAATTAATTAATTTTTATTAAATTCCAACGTTTCAAGTGCTTTACAGCACCCATAGTTACGGGGGACTGAGGTGATTGACGTCCCAATGTCAGAGTTAGCACGGAGTACCTTCAGCTTTTTTAATTATTAGTTTTGCTACGATCTACGTAGAATGAATTTACTGTGTCTTGAAGTCCTGCAGTGGTATGCTTGGGTTTAGTTATTAGTTTGAATTTTATTAATTACAGGATCCCAAGCAGGTGGCAGTACCCAGCCTCCCTATCTATTGAAATTAGGATGTTTTTTTTAATTTCAATAGCCTCGCGTATAATCCTTGGCAGGAATCGATGTTCTTTTGCGAGAATTTGTGGTTTATCTAATCTAATGTAATGGCGGGGGCCGTCTAGGATATGATCACAAACTGCAGACTTCTTATTAATTTGTGCTGCAGACTTCCCGGAACGTTGGTGTTACACGTCAGCTATGTGTTATTTATATAAACGTCGGGAATTTAATAAAAATAATTTAATTAAACCGCGATAGAATCCGTAAAAGTAGTTTCAATTCAATGTGTAGTATTCGCGTAAATATAAGAAATCATTATCGTCAAGAGTTTCATTCATATCGCACGTTAGTGTGACTTGAACGGAATTTTCTGTCACGCATGACCATACTGTGTTCATGTGGATATGTCACCAGCAGTTTTTCCGAATGACACGACTTAGAGACCTTCAAGAAAAGAGGTTACTGCTTACTCAAAGCCCGGCAACGCACCTGCTATTCCCCTGGTGTTGCAGATGTTCATGGGCAACGGTGATCACTTTTTTATAGGAGAGGGGGCAAACGAACATGCGGCTCACCTGATGGTAAGTGACTACCGCTGCCCATGAAGAACTGCAACACCAGGGGAACCAGGGGAATTTCAGACGCGTTGCCGGCCTTTTAAAAAGGAGTAGGCTCGTTTCTTGAAGGTCCCTGAGTCGTATCGGTCCGGAAAAATCGCTGATGGTAATCGATTCCAAAAGGAAATCTTCTAAATCGCACAGTGGTGGACCGCCAATCATCCAGATGGTGTGGATGGTATCGGGAGTTCCGCCGCGATGTGAGGTGTATCAGGTGAGGCGTATGCTTGTTTGCCTTCTCTGCCATCAAAAAAACACTAAGATATTCATCGACTAAAACTCCATTCTGATGGTAAAGGATATAACTTAAGCTATTATTATTATTTTAACTTTTGAAGCTTATGCTAATTAATTCTAGGTTTGCGCCGTATACTTAAGGAAATCCCTTGTGTAAACAATTTTATTATGCCCCTCCCTAGTGCACGCTATTTATATAGTTCATGGCCAAGAACATTTCGATACGAAATCACTTCGCATTGCTCTGTGGATTCGTAATAAAACACCAAAATGGCCGAAAGGATCCGTTTGGCGGCGTTCCAGCGTAAATATCGACTTATGATTGCTATAAATTGAATGATTTATCGATCAATCGATGTCTGAGAGGATTTATAATGGATTCGACGTATTTTTATTTATTGAAGCATTTATTCAATTGAATTTTAAATATGAGGTTGCGGTTGTTTAGTTTCTCTATTTAGGTTTTGCGCTCTGAACGCTGACTACGTAATCGTCTGCGTGTATGCTTATATGCACACAGCAGGTCTCGGGCCTCGGGGCATATCCCCCTTTGCCCGGAATCTCCTCGCGGTGCATCACTATGCACCGGTCGTGGGAGCCGTTATGGCGTTGTAGGTTTGGAGCAGCGACGCGGGTTTGATTTCCCGGTCGCTGTAGTCAAATTAGGTTTTCATGAAATTTCTTCATGCGGTCAGGTAATATAGCCTCCGTCTGTAAAACGTGGCATGTGTGGTAGTCCAATGTGGCCGGTTGTTAATCCGGCCAGGCGTCTAGGTTGGCCTATCTGCGGCATTGAGGGTTTGACTCGACTCTCTAATCGCTATAGAGAGGAGTTCTCTTGGCAGAGGTCGCCCGTCCGGTGGTCGAGCATGTAGAGGCGCAAAATTCTGTAGGTGTTCGTGTGGCCCGTTATCAGCGCGGTCAAACATACCGCGCGCTAATCGGGCCACAAATTGCTCGACTGTCTCCATCTTCAAGTTGGTCGCGATGACGTCGTTCCGGACGTAGCGACCTGCACCGACGATGGTCCGTAGTGTCAAATTCTGCTGGACCTGCAGTCGCCGCTTCTGATAATCGCTCAGGAGCGCGTACCAGGCCGGCGCAGCATGTGTAAATCTGGATCGAATGTATGTCTTGTAGATTTTTAATTTTGTTTTTATTGGCAATTTTGCAGTTAAGACCGGACGTAGCGCCGCCCGCGCACATCTGGCGTTACGGACGGCGATATCGACGTGCGCGGTCATGCGCAACATTCGGTCGATCCGGCATCCCAGGTACGTTACAGTCTTCTGGTAAGTGATCTCCTGGCCCCTGAGCGTCAGTGTTGGTGGTAAATTCCTGTAACGGCGAGTGAGCAGAGCGGTCGTCTTGCCAACGTTGACGGCCATCCTCCACTCATCTAGCCATGGTGGTAGCAGGTCCAGCAGGCGCTGCATCCTGGCAGTGGCTATATGGGCTCTTCTAGACGATGTGAAGTAGGCACTATCGTCCGCGTATAGCGCTAATTCAACATCGTCTTCCCATTCGCGCAGATGGTCTGCCAGGGTGGGGATGTCATAGGTGTAAGCCGCGTACAGGATCGGCGAAAGACAGCTGCCCTGTTGTACGCCGGCTCTAATTGGTCTTGCTGCGGACTCGGCGTCCTCTACACAGACGTAGAACTTCCTATCTCTCAGGAACGACGCCACTAGCCGCAACATAGCAGGAGGGGTACTTGTTTGTGATTCTAATTTGTAAAGTAATCCAGAGTGCCACACTCTGTCGAACGCCTTCTCTATGTCGAGAAGGACGCCCAACGATGTGCGGCCGCGGTTGTACTCGGCCGCCAGATAGTGCAGCACCCTGGTCAGCTGTGTTGCTGTAGAGTGGCCCCTCCTGAATCCGTGCTGTTCCGCCCGAAGATGTACGCACGGGCGGAAGCTTCTTAGCAGCAATCTTTCGCACAGTTTAGCTAAGTGCGGTAGCAGCGTGATCGGCCTATAACTGGCTGCTCTACGCCTGTCCTTCCCGGGTTTCGGCAGAACGATCACTTTGCCGATTTTCCAGTCCTCCGGGAAGTGGGATGTCCGCAGTATACCGTTGTAGAGTCGACCTAACTCTACAAGTATTCTATTAGGCAGCTATCGAAGTGCTGCGTTGGTTATCCCGTCGTGCCCCGGCGCCTTCCTGGGTTGCAGGCGGGCTACTGTCCTCCGCAATAGGGCGGGGGATATAAACCACTCTCCTGCAAGCGGTGGCGCGGGCTTCGACAGGAACTTCTGTACGCGGCTCTCCTTCCAGGTATGAAGTTCCATGAACTCCGCACTTGCTGGGTTCGGCATAAATTGCTCCTCGAAGTGCTCTGCTAGGATATCCGCTCTATCTTTGGCCTCGTAACAACGTTCGCCCGCGTTGTTGGTCAGCGGGCAAACGGGGGGTCTGGTTTTTGTTAACTGCCGGTTCAGTTAGTAGAGCGACGCATCTTCCTGCTCTGCTTCCGATATGCGCCGCTCCCAGGCCTCTCCTCGGTGGGCCCGGACTACAACCGACAGTTCATCCGTTAAAGCATTCAATTGCGTTTTCAGTCGAGGGCAGCGAGTACGCGCCCAGAGTTTTCTAAGAGCTCTTTTGCATTTGAGCTGCACGCATATCTCTCGCGGCAGCTCTTCCCGTCTTCCTGTGATTGGGACGATCGTAGAAGCCGCATGTAGAGCTTCCTTGATCGTCTTTGTGATTTTCTTTGCAGCGGCCTCTACGTCGTCCGCTGTGTTGATGGGTGTATATGTTGGAGGTCTCTCCATTAGGTGTCGCTGGTAGAGCCTCCAATTGATTTTCCTTTTGAGAGCTCCGGGCAGCGTAGTCACTGCCTTGAGGCCAATGGTAATGAGAATCGGGAGGTACTGAGACATCAGGTCATACAGCACCTCTACCAGTACCGGGTAGTTGACGTTCCTAGAGAGCACGATGTCCAATACATCCGGACATTTTTGATGATCCGTAGGAACATGTGTTGGTTCATCGGGACCCAAAACGTCGTAGCCGTGTCTCTCGGCGTCGTCATATAGTTCACGACCCGGCGGGGTGATCACTCTGGACCCCCACGCCGGGTGTTTCGCGTTCAGGTCCCCCGCGACGATGGTCGGTGTTTCGCCTTCCATTATTGTCCGGATGTCTGAGGAGCAGAATGGAGTCCCTGGCGGGCGGTATGCTGCGTAGATCCTTAGTTCCTCGCCCGCCGCCTCCATTTTTATGCCGATAGAGCGCATCGTTTGGTATGTTGGTAACTCTAGTTCTTGATGGACGATGTCTCTCCTCACTAGCACCGCCGTGCCTCTGTAGGCGGTCCCTTGAGGATTGACCTCGTCCCTTCTATATATATGGTAATTTGGCAGCTTCAGATGCGTCGATGGATTCAACTTTGTCTCTCCCAGCAATATCACCTGTATGTCCTGCTGCTGGGTGACAGTACGGAGATCATGGATCTTGTGTTGTATCCCGTCTGGATTCCAATATAGTAGGCGCAGGTTACTCGCCTCTGTAATGCCGGGCAAGTAGTTGCGCCAACGCTCTCATTATCGCGGTGATTGGGTCTGTCCCAGCTCCTATATCGGTCAGGACTTGCGTGCCGACCTCTATGGCTATGCCAACCAATCTGTGGATGGCATCTATATAGCCAGGGCCGGTTGATGGTAATCTATGTGAGGTTGGCTCTTGTCTCGGCTGGTTTTGGGTATCTCTTCGTAAGGTAGAGCGTGCTCTAGTTGTAGAGCGGGCTCTATGTTCCGGTAGAGCCCTCTCTGGTGCTCTACCTACGGTAACTCTTGTGTCCTTTGCGGTAACCTGTGCCTGGGAGGCTATCGTGACCGCTGGGGTGGGGGTAGAGGTGACGGCTTGAGGAGGCTGTGATTGGTTTTTCTTCCTTCTCCCCCGCTTTTTCTTTTTCGGTGCGAAGCGCTCTGTAGCGTCGTTAGCGGGGGGCTGGAGAGTCGCTCCGGTGGTTGCTATTTGTTGCGGTGGCTCTACAATTTCCATTTGTTGTTGTGGTTGCTGAGGGGGTGGCGGGGGGGCTGTTTGCCTCCCCCCTTTCCCCTTACGGTTGTCCACCCCTCTTCGTTTACTTGTACGGTCCTCGGGCGACTCTCCGGAATCCGATTCGGCGCTTCCGGAAGCAAGCCGGGAAGTGTTATTCCTTGCTTCCGTGCTATCCTCCTCAAAACCGGACATCGACGATCATTCGCTGTGTGGTCTTTTGCGCAATTTGCGCATGTGGGTGGTTCGTCTCTACCCCTCGGGCAATCCCTTGCAGCGTGTTCCCCCGCGCAACGGACGCATTTGATGGGTCGGAAGCAGTTATAAGAGGCGTGTCCGAACGCCTGGCAGCGGTGGCACTGTGCTGGGCCCACTCGTCCCTGCCAGGCTTCAATTACTACTCCTCTCATATATAGCAATTGGTTAATTTTGTAAAGGTCGTTCAGCCTCTCTTGGCTTAAGTGGTCCAATTGCGCGAAGTACAGGCATCCCGGCCTGCCTCTGCGCGGAGGGATTGCCTTCACATAGCGTATCGGAAATCCTAACGCTTGGATAGCCTCCCCTATGGCTTTTGTGTCCGTGTTCGCTGGCAGCCCCCTAATGCCCACTTTTGTGGGCTTCTCCCCTTCGGGGGTGTAGCAGTACCAGGACATCGCTGGTACTTCCTTGGATAGGTCGATCAGGTATTTTTGGATGGCCCGGAATTCTTCCGGGCTCTGGGGGGAGAAACGCACCCCCTTCCCGAATGGACGAGCGTTCGGGAGGTGACCCAACTTCTTGTTGAGCACCTCAAAATGCTTCGTCCAATTCGGGAGGCATTCCGCGACAATCGGAGGGTATCTTCCCTTCCCGGGTTCCTCCTCTGGTTTTGGGGCTTCAGCCTCCTGCCTTGGTACTGCTGGGGCTGCTGCCAGTTGTGCGTAGCTGGTTGACGGACGTTGTCCGTCGTCCGTTGGTAATCCAGACGGGTTTGTTGGGTGTCCATCCGATGGGGCTAGGGTAGCATACGTAGTGCTATCCCAGCCATACAATTCTTCCCCCCCCCCCCTGCGCGTACCCTGCCGCGTTGCTACGTCGGTCAGGGGAGATAGGTGGGGTTAGTTTTCGCGGAGATGGTGGTTTGGGCGGTGAGTTGTGCTTCCTTACGTCGACCGCTGGTAACTGGTATTCTTCTTCATCGTCGTCCGATGATTGGGGTGCAGACGAGGTCGGAGACACAACGCACTGCCTCTTCTCGTACAGGGACGCCTCTGTTTCGGGTGGTGTATGCCTCCTGGCCGACTTCTTCGCCCGCTGCGGTAGGGGCGACGGTTCGCGTTCAATCGTGCACTCAGGCGCGGAGAACACGAGCGCGGCGCTCGGTGCGGGCTCCTTAGGCGGCGAGGTAGGCTTCCTGGTTGTCTTCGGGATCTGGCTAAAGGAGCTTACGATCCTGGAGCGTTCCGGGTTCGTGACGTCCCTAACCATGAGAGGCCGATCTAATATCCCCGGACGATCCGGGGGTTTCCTAACGCGAGGGGGTGGGGGGGGGTCCCCCTTTCCCCTGCCTCTGTCATTGTTTACAGATGTGCAGTTGTCTCTTGCGTGTCCTTATCTAATTTCCCTACCTAGCAGGCTGACAGACAGATGACTGAAGCGCGCCGCGAGATACGGGAGACGGTGGAGAGTGAGTTGGCTGCAACACTTGGGGCACTGCCTACCCCTTTCGTTACGAAAGGGTTGGGGGAAGTGCAATAGGTAGCACTTAAAATCGCGACTGGACACTTATAAGCCGAGAACGCTCTTAAGTGCCAAGAATCTACCTAAGGGCCGGTGACCTCGACACCTCACGGAGTATGCGGACTCGACGATCGGTGGAGTATGTCGTACCGGCGGTTGCTTGGGACCACTGCTAATCCACAAACAACACACACTTAGGAGATCCTTGGTCAACGCTGACATTCGATGCAAATCGTTTTGATGCAATTGGTATTTACCTCGTGGTGAGCCGCTCCAGTGAAATAAACAGACTCCCATCCATAGATCAAAGTATCGTTCAAAAAAAAATTAAATTAAATTAAATCGTCCTGAAGTTCGTTGTTTATGGCATTCAAAGTTTTAATTTATTTGCTTCAATATTACGTGGTAGAGCCATACTGCAGCAATATAATGGCTGCAGCCTTAATGGGTTAGCTCGACCAAGGTGCGACGGGTGGTCTCACAGAATACCAGCATGAAATAACAGCTCAATGCTACTGTATCTTATATGGTGGGTTTAGACCCCTTTTACTGGAAACTAGGCATTTTCTACCAACTTCAAAAAGGAGAAGGTATTCAATTCGACTGTAATATTTTTTTATGTGTTACCTCATAACATTTTACTGTGTGAACCGATTTCGATGATTCTTTTTTTTATTTGAAAGCTGGTACTTCACATGTAGTCCCATATAAATTTGATCAAGGTCTGACCAATAGTTTTTGAGGTTTTTTTAATAATTTATATTGAAGTCGGTCGTACGAAATTTTAAATTTTATATTAACCCTTAGGGGTACAGTGCATCTGCGTTTTGATTCTAAATCAAAGATAATTGTTGACTATGGATCACAGCATTCAATTATCATTGTTACCAGTGTTAGCCGCGTTGTCCCAATGCATGTTTTTTTATTAATTTCTAAGTCATGCAGGTTTCCTCACGCTGTTGTTCTTTACCGCCGAGCAGGTGGTAAATCAGTACTTAAAATTGCAATTAACAATTTATTTCATGCCGGTGGGGATTGAACCCAGGTAACTTGCATACTGTGAAATCTACAGCGATTGCTTAATCCCAAAGCTGCTACAACTATCAATACATAAATATTTAATATTTTGGAATATTAATGCAAGAAGTACTTTCTTCACTTTTATATTTGATTAGTATTCGAGCCCACTATCCAGGCTTATATGCGTGATGAAAGTTTATAATTTATCACGTTTTTTGTACTAGTAAATATTTTCCAAGTTCAATACCTACCGGACGAGCAATGACGTCCGCCATTTTGATTAGCGTCAAATACGTTCCGGTTTACGTGTTTTCAATTAAAATCGCAAATTTAGTTTGCGCTTGGGATGTTAGTATTAACGTGTTCACGATCGTAAGCACATCGCCTTTAGGTGCAAAACATTTTTTCAAAGGAACTCATTCCTTGGTAGTAATAAAACGCATCCCGGTTTCCAATGAATGTTTGTTTTGATGCGTGTGGGTGTCGGATGTTTGATGGCAATAATAAATCTGTGTCAAGAGCGTAACTGTCAATTATAGAGCATAAGAAAGACTAAATAAAAATTCTTGTAGGAAATTAAATGAATCAGTCAATGTACTTCGTTTTTTAATTTGTTCTTTACGTATAAATAACAGCTTACGATCGGGCCGGGTGGCTTTGTGTCTCACGTACCCATACTTTGTCTTTTTTTATAAAATAAGGGTGACAAATGAGCCCCCAAGCTCAATCCCACTCGTGGCTTGTACTACAACCATAATATAGCTGCATCGTGGCCTAACAGACTTCAAAGTAGTAAAAGGCGTTCCTACCACTTTGTGAGTTAGCCCAGGGGGATTTGAGGGCAGAAATAGAACTAATGTAGAAGATGGTGTAAGCAAATATGTATTATTACTGGTCTAAACTAAAGGTAGTGTGTCAACTAAGATGTAGATGACTATCAAGTAGTCTTATTATATTAGGCCCATGCTTAAAATTTACTGCTTGTTAAAATTAGCTTGTTTAAAGTTCAATGTATTGTTCTAAATTTAAATCAACGTTATATTTAAGATATGACATTAGTTTTAAAAACAACAAAAATGGCGGTGTCTGCCGATTGATTTGACCTTGATATCACTGAGTCAAACTTGAAAATTCTCATTATTTTGGAATGTGAGTTACAGACCAACAAATAAAGAAAAACAAAGCACTGCATACCTTTCCTAGTAACGCATAAACGACGCTCATTTTCTTAAGAACTCATGCATACATCTTTCTTATTTCTTTCTTAAATATCCCGTAAAAGTTCACTGCTGGATTCACACACATGGCGCCTAAAACCATCTAGTTAGTTGCAAATGATTGCAGTTTCATGTGACCTCGCTGGTCGAGTCGCCCTGTTGCAATTTCACGTTGTAGCGTGACTCTACCACGTTCAAAAGTCAGAAATTATATCTTAAAAGTCGACAAAGTGATGTCAGAAAAATCAAAACATCTCGTAACCTTTAACAGATAGTGGGATACGTAACTTTAAAAAGTATAAAATTGGCTTTTATCCAGGGCTGCTTAAAATATTTATTAATAACTCTGCATCAAAATAACACATACTGTTGAAATCGGCATTTCCGAAAATAATTTTATTCAAAGGAACTCGAAATAAGCAAATAACTAGATCTGAGCTTCTATTCTTAGAAAGATCTGGCTGTTTTTACACAATAAATGCTTACACATTGGCCGATAATTACACTGAACCGATACAGATTAAAAATCATCATTGCAGTCCATCACATGTCCACACCTGAACAAAGGCCTCCCTCACAGAATGCCACGAAGCACGGTGAAGTCATCAGCATCCATCTACTAACTGCATTTCTTACCAGGTCGTCGCTCTATCTAGTAGGGAGCATACACTTCTACTTCACTTACCAGTATTCGCGAACCTTTTTTCTTTACTTCAGCTTACTAATCCGTCGGTTACACTAGATCTACCGCGGTTAGTTTCTACGTACTCCAGGTTCTCGCAAAACACATAGACACATTTTTCGCTTGTGATTTCTGTCCCTCTGGGGTAGTGTATTGCCGATACAGGGACGCGGCAAAGAACAAAGTTCTGTAAATAATGTGTAATGTTTATGTATATTTATTATAAATATTTTTAGGTTTTATACGTGGTAGAGCCATGCTGCAGCTATATTAGTAGTATAGTTGTAGCACGAAGGGGTCGGCTCGACCGGGGAAGGACCACGCTCTCACAGAATACCAGCGTAATACATATATACAGCGTATATACAGCGTAATACATATATATACAGCTTAACACTGCTGTGTTTCATATGGTGAGTGTAGAGAACCGGAGACGCTTTTTACTTCAAAAGAGGCATTCCATCCTAGTCCAACTAGTCCAAGTGACAACGCATCGGCATTTTGAGTCACAAACGAGGTTAGATGTAGATGTCTATGGACCACAGCAATCACTTACCATTAGGTAGACTGTGTGCTCGTTTGTCACCCTATCCTATATAAAAAAGTAAAGATTTAAGTTATATTTTACTATGGGCCAATGTTCTTAAAATTTAAGTACTTGATGCCTGTAATAAAGAATTGTATTGTATTGTAAATGTTAATATAAAGAAAAGTTACAGCCTATATACGTCCCACTGCTGGGCACAGCCCCCCTCTCGCTTCTGAGAGCGGTCATAAACAAGGAAGTGTCCGCCACGCGGCCCCAATGCGTGATGGCAGACTTAAATGGCTTCGAAATATATATATTTTTTTATTTTCTCAGACATGCAGGTTTCCTCACGATGTTTGCCTTCACTGCAGAGCACGTGATAAAATTGTATTGTGAATGTTATATTTACCACAACAATATTCTTGAAATGTATCTTGTATTCAAAGAATACTAGCGTAAAATAGCAACATGTTCGACGACAGATTTAAAAATATTTTAAACAACTTGTTAATTTTCTGCCGACTTCCAAAAAGGAGACGGTACTCAATTCGACTGTATTTTTTTGTTTTTATTTTATGTGTGTTACCTCATAACTTTTTACTGGGCGAACCGATTTCGATGATTCTTTTTTTTATAAAAGCTGGTACTTCTCATGTGGTCCCATATGAATTTGATTAAGGTCAGACCAATTTTTGAGTTATTCTTAATAACTTATATTGAAGTCGGCTGTACAAAATTTTTAATTTTTAATTATTTATATATTATATTATTTTACCAATGTTTAATACCACGTCTAAAGGGTCGGCACGACCGGGGAAGAACCATTATCGCTCTGAAAAATAGCACAATAATGTTGCTGTGTTTCGTATGGTGAATGACGACAACCGAAAACCTTTGCCACTGGTAACGAAATATTATTTGCCCGTATGGATAAAATACCAGATCGTACTGTGGGTGTTGTAAGAGGCGACAGAGGGAAACTGAAACAGGAGATGGGCAGCAGCATCTTCCTGATAGCAAATCAAAATAATAAAAAAACTGCGCTTGCCAACCCAACTCAAGCGTGGCAACTGTGGCAAAATCCCCCTATGAGGCAATATAAAGAAGAGAAGGCCTATGGTCAGCTGTAAATAGAATGGGTGAAAATGCTATATCGTAACTCTTTTTTTGATGAGTGGTCTTTGAACCACATTTATTTTTAAAATTAGGTGGACTGTGTGTCCGTTTATAACCCTTAATTAAGAAAAAGAGTTAAACTGCGGCTCTGTGTACCGCGGGATCGAATTCGGTGCAACTGTTTATATGGCCTACAAATAATTTTTCCGGGTCAGCATGTTTGTCCAAATGCGATTTACGAGTATATATAAATATATTCGTAATACAAAAGAAGGGTTTCTAGAATGGGGGGTATGTTAAACTGGACAAAACGCCGGCCGTTGTTAGTACGTTGTACGTTGCATGCTGAAATTCGAAACAAAAGCTATAAATTTGTAAGTAACGCGCTTCAAAGGTCTTTGCCTTGACTATATTTAAACGCGCGTGTAAGAAAGTTCAAGTGTTGACTGCGTGTGGGGACATGTATCGATAATTTTTTGTTTTAGTTGTCGATATTTTCTTTGTTTGTGTGAGTATTTTATAGAATTAAACGATTCCGATATGTAGAGTGACGTGCAGTTTCGTCGTCACTTGGAAGGGAAGGCCAAACTGACCTCTAAAAAGCTTGGCATGCTCAGCAGAGCAAGACAGTATTTCATGCCGGCACATCGCTTGCAACTTTACAAAGCGCATATCCGGCCTCACATGGAATACTGTTCTCATTTCTGGGCCGGGGCACCCCAGTGCCAGCTCCTTCCACTTGACCGCATCCAGCGCAGAGCGGTTCGAATCGTTGACGACCGAGTTCTTTCTGATCGACTTGATACACTGGCACTGTGTAGAGATGTTGCATCTCTTTGCGTATTTTATCACATCTACTACGAGGAGTGCTCTGAGGAATTGTTCGGACTAACTCCAGGCGCTCAATTTCACCATCGCATATCGCGACAAAACTTTCGATACCATCCATACCACCTGGATGATTGGCGGTCCACCACTGTGCGATTTAGAAGATGTTTTCTTCCTCGCACAACTTCCTTGTGGAATCCATTACCATCAGCAATTTTTCCGGACCGATACGACTTAGGGACCTTCAAGAAAAGAGCCTACTCTTTTTTAAAAGGCCGGCAACGCATCTGCAATTCCCCTGGTGTTGCGGTTATTCTTGGGCGGCGGTAGTCACTTACCATCAGGTGAGTCGCATGCTCGTTTGCCCCCTTTCCTATAAAAAAAGAGAATGCTATGGCCATAGACATCTAATGCACTGTAATCCCTAAGGACTGGAATGCCTCGCTTTCAGTAAAAAGGTTCTTCAGTTTTCTACTTTCACCATACAAAACACGCTGTTATTTTACGCTGATATTCCGTGAGAGCGTGGTATTTTTGTGCTTACTATAATATACGAGTAGCTGCAGCGTGACTTTACCAGGTATAAATACAATAACGTGAGTATGCAGTAATATTATCACAATTAGAGCGTTGACCTCTAACATTGTCAAACATTACTTATCGTATTATTTTCGCTCAAAGACGGCGTGTCCCCCAGTCAGATGTCACGCTTCCACAAATCCATCACCAGCTCACAATTATACGCAACGAATCAAAAACAAGTGCCAAATAGTACGACCTATTTTTTTCCCGTGTCACCACAACGCATTGATGAAGCGTAGTTTAGTGACGTAGATATTAAATGGCATTTATGCCAAGAGAAATTCTTTTGCGATCAATTAGAAGTATTTAGGAACATTTACTTTTATTTTACTATATACATACACATAATAATGCCCCTTTCCCGTAGGGGTAGGCAGAGACCACTTCTTTCCACTTGCTACGATCTTTATATTCTTGTTTCGCTTCGTCCACTTTCATTATCCCTTCATACATGCTCTTCGGTTTGGGGTACTCTTGACCTGGCCTTCTATATAAGTTTATCCTATTTAATCTTCCTATTTCGTCCTATTTAATCTTATGTATGTGTATCATATTTTGAATGTATATATTAGTGTATTAAATCATTTGTTATTATGTATCGGTTTAGTTTATTTAGGTATTAGTATGTAAGTTTACTATAATATACACCACTTCCCACTGTCCAGTGTGCAATAGTACAATTTTATCCTAATCTTAAGGATGTCTGGAAGAGATCGCTTTTTAGCGATAACAACGCCTTATTGTACCTACCTATTAAGTTTTACTCCTTGTAATTTGTTTTTTTATCGTTTTTGCGGTGTACAATAAAGTATAAATAAATAAATAAGTTAAAAAAAATACTTTCTGTGGATTATTTAAAGATTGATTGACGAAGGCTAATGGTAGGATCTGAGTGTATCGTGTAGTTCCCTGTTTCTGAACTCTAGAGTTGCATGTAGATACTTGATGCAACCGAGGAAGGAGCACTCTCTCAAATAATACCAGCGTACAATATCAGCTTAGGTAATGCTGCTGTGTTTGTAGAAAACCGTAGAGCCTTTTTACTGGAAACGAGGCATTCTATCTTAGTCCTCACGGGTGACAACGTATCTGCATTTTGAATCTTAATCGAGAATAAATCTACATGTTTATGGGCCTCAGCATCCACTTACCATCAGGTGGACTGTGTGCTCGTTTGTCATCTTTATACTTAAAAAAAACGTAGTTATAATCTCGCATCTTTGATACTTTTTTCCACCGTAGATCTATTTTATATCTGGCGTAAACGAGATGATTACACCGGCATCTATTCGAAAGCATAAGTTTTTTCTAGGGTTTCTCATAGTCACCTCTTAGGATGGCAACAGAATGCAATGAATTAATGGATTCTACTACGCCGCCACCTCACAGGCTTCTTTCACTTATTAATTACAGCATTATTCATTATTAAAAAGAATTACTGCCTCTTTGGTCTAGTTGTTGTAACTGCAAACTAACTTTCCGAGGCACTTGAACGGGACACCGCCCACTTCCTGACTCCGAGTGGCTGCCGAGAATTTCTTTATGGAAAAAGTTAATAACTGATTTTTTTTATGCTGACTCGGGATCTGAAGCCGAGATCCCGAGTCAGCATAAAAAAACAGTTATTAACTTTCTCCATAAAGAAATTCTCGGTAGCCACTCGGAGTCAGGAAGTGGGCGGTGTCCCATTCAAGTGCCTCGGAAAGCACGTAAAGCCGTCGGTTCTACGCCTGATCTCTCCGGTGGTGGTGAGAGTGAGGGAATAGAGAGTGCACCTGTGCTTGCGCATAGACTTAAGCACTATAATCTTGTCCTGTTGTCCTAGACGGAGACTATCCGCCGTGATCGAAATTCGGTCTGGAGGACATTATTATTATTTATTAATTCATTCATCAATGTATAGTACTGAATATAGTCCCCTATAGATTGTCATAGTTACCACGTTATTTTGAGATGTTTTCAGGAGAATGCTACCGCCCAACCCCTGTTTAATTTCCCTCTGTCACTTCTTACGACACCCATGGGATGATATGGTATAATAAATTCTGTTACATCACCACCTCACGGCTTACTAATTAATAATAATAACAAAATAATGTTATTTTTACCAATCTCCTAACACAATTAATATAAGTATGACAAAAATTCTTAATGAACAGTGAGCAGTGGACTTGTGAAGGGCTGTAATGATGATGATGATGAATAAGTCTTAGGAATGTAAATATGTACTAACGTAATTATGTGCCTCTTACATTTCTCATTTTATAATTTTATCGATACCGCGTAAAGTTACTTAAGCACGTCTCTTCACTCAGCTGACCCGGTCCAATTTGGGCACATATTCGAGATACAATTTGTCATTCAAAATTGCTACTATCATCATTTCCTAAATAAAGTCGTTTTAAATACAGCTTAATGGCTTAAAGAGATCGTCTCGCAATGCACATAATTTATTGCATTCCAACCTATACATTACAAATTTTTAGGCGCTAACCACGCAAATTTCCGAACAGCTTTGACACAAATATTAGAATATAAATAGGTATATATACATATTTATAACTAGCTAGCTGTTCCCGGCGACTTTGCACGCGTGGAGTTATTTTGCGCGGAACCCTAAAATAAAAGTCTTAACTTAACTCCTTATAACATCAGCTATCTGCCAATAAAACTACCATCCAAATCGGTTCACAGGGTTTTGAGTGATGCGTGTCCAGAGAGACGCCGTGTTTTTTTTTTCCGACTTACTTAACATTTATCGTTATATTTTGGTCAATTTACACAATCATGAATTATAGCTTATGTGTTATTCTGATGTATGAGCTATATTATTGTAAAATTTAATTAAAACCCATTTAGTAGTTTTTGCATGAAAGAGTAACAAAACATCCATACATGCTCACAAATTTTCACGTTTATAATATTAGTAGGATATATATTCTATCATTTACCGCAGTGGGTGCTCAGAGGAATTATACGGACTAATTCCTATCGCTAATCTCACTGTGGCACATTGCTACTAACTCGCGATACCATCCATACCATCTATTGATTGGCGGTCCACCACTGGAGATTTACCAGAAGTTTCCTTCCTCCCACAATTTCCTTGTGGAATCGAATTTCCCGGATCAATACGACTTAGGGACCTTCGAGAAAAAAATCTAGGCCGGCAACGGATCTAGTGTTCCAGTTGTTCATGGACGGCGGTAGTCACTCACCATCAGGTAAGCCGCACTCGGGCAAATAAGTATATATACTCGTATATGAAGTGTTGATAGTTCGACTACTATAGTCACAGTCATCAAGACTTTTTTGAAATTACAGGTATTTGTTTCTTTGTGTTGCTGCCAATTATGAAAGAGGAAAATTTTTTGATAATTGAGATTCTAAATAATTGATTTTATGATAGACGTTCAGGTTGCTTTATTTATTATTTTATATATTTATATATTATTACTAAACTCTCTTGTTTGTTGACTCGACCTGGAAAACACCCCGCTCGCACATAATATAACTGAAATAGCAGCTCAATGATTGTGTGTTTTGTATGTGGCAATAACCAGAAAACCTTTTTATTGGAAACGAGGAATTCCATCTTAGTCCTCAGGGATGACAACGCATCTGATTTTCGAGGCCACAGCATCCTTTTCCCATAAGGTGGACTGTGTGCACGTTTGTCTTTATTACTTAAAAAAAACTTTTACAAGAGTTTATAGCTAATAACAATTGTGAAAAGCGAACGCACAACGATACGGTGTTAAATTTTGACACACACACACACACACACACACACACACACACACACACACACAGACATCCACGCTAAATTCAGCACGCGTATATCGCTTAACGCAGTGGACGCTCTTAACTTTAAAATAAAAATAATGTATAGGAAACCAAACAGCTGTGAAATACTTTTTAAGATAAACATCTGTTTAAAAACCACATTCATTTTAATTATTTTCATCCTTAATATAAACATGCTTAGTAAATTAATGCCGTCACATCACTAGTAGACTTTATTCAGTTGCTTGAACATGATTTGTATAAATACAGAGTGAATAAAAATTACTTAGGGTTCCGTAGTTGCAGCGTAAGAAAAACCATTTCGTCTCATGTGTGTCGTGGGAGGCAACTGTAGCAAATGTCAGAAATATGGCTTCCGGTGGATTACGTCAAACGTAAAACACCAAGACGGGAAGTAGCGACAAACATACTCTTGTTCTTTTAGTGTTCCTTCTTCTTTATAGGCTTGTAGAAAACATGGGCCTCACCCTTTGTAGTGAGGAAACCTTAATTATCACGCTCGGCATCACTGATAATCGAAGTATAATCGGTTCGCTTCGATACGGTCACCTTTGTGTCGCGCCGCCTTGACACGTGCCACATTTTGCCAAAAGCGCCGCCGCGACAGCAAATGTACACACATATTCTTTGCTACCTAACTAATGTTTATTATTTATATTCGTATTTTATTACAATAACTATAATAATAAAATATTATTCTATTTTATTCTTAGAATAGAAAAAACATTTATTGAATAAACAATACACAATAAAAATAATAAAATAAAAGCAGAGTAATAAGTGCGCCTCCGGGTCTACCCTCACTATCTTATCGAACAGATTATACCAGACGGCTTGCACTTTTGTTGCCGCTCCTAAGATTGTCATACCGCTATCTTTAGACCTTAACTATTTCTGGCATTTCTTGTAGTCGCTTTTGAAAACACCTAATTGAAATAGGATTACGACCTATCTTTCTATAGCTATCATTTTTATTCGCCATAGAGCCATGCTGCAGCTATATTAGTAGTATAGTTGTAGCACGAATGGGCCGCCTAGACCGAGGAAGGACCACGCTCTCACAGAACACCAGCGTAAAATAGCAGCTTAACGCTGCTGTGTTTCGTATGGTGAGTGTTGCTAACGCATCTGCATTTTGATTCGTAGTTGAGGATGGATGTAGATGTCTATGGGCCATAGCAACTACTTACCATCATTATAAAAAAATCTTTTACCGTCACCAGACGGCGAAATTAAAGTTACACTCACTATACGTCGCACTGCTGGGAACGAGCCTACTTTCCTTTCATCTTCACATTTGTACGAAATATGGGTTAAATCCTCACACATTCAAGCTTACCACATCTTCTAATTTATGATGGTAGTTATGATCAACCTTACAACCTATCGAAGATCCCTGCTGAACCCCTACCTAGGCCTCCTACCCATAGATTGTCTCTCCTTCCTGTAGATTTTTCATAGTTACCATGCGTGATGCAGACGGATTGGCAATGGCAGTTATTTCTTGTTCTAGTCGTTATTAAGAACTCTTAGTCCAAGAGATGGCGACACATTTTGAGCACGGCTTTGACCCATCTTTATGTAGGTCAAAAGTGTCGTTTACGAAAGTTGTATAGGGAATGGCTAAACTACCTGGCATGTACAGGTGGGACAGGTACTGCGCAATATAAAAGTAAGGTACATTTGTGTTAAAAAAATATAATTTACCAAACATGAAATAACACAAATTGTAATCTATCATCAATAAGAAGCGTAGTATATCGAACGCAGATCACTTGAGTGCGGTGGTACGGAACCAGACCACCCCAATGATTCAAAAAAGATATATTTTTTATTAGTGTTAAATACATTCTTTTCAAAATAATTCCAAATAAATTAAAATTAAAAATTTTATACAACTGACTTCGAAATAAATTATTAAGAATAACTCAAAAACTATTGCTTAGACCTTGATGATTTATATGGGACTACATGTGAAGCACCAGTATTCAAATAAAAAAAAGAATCATCGAAATAGATTTACCCAGTAAAAAGTTATGAGGTAACACACATAAAAAACATACAGTTGAATTGAGTACCGGCTCCTTTTTGATGTCGGTAGAAAATCAGATCATTTCGTTGGTGGAAAAAACTGACAGGTAGACTAGCTATTCTCTATACAACTTTCATTAACGACACTTTTGAGCTATATACTCGTAACTAGATGGGTCAAATCCGTGCTCAAAATGTGTCGCCAGCTCTCCGGCTATCTGTCGTATCTTATGACGCCCTTGAGACGATATGGGAATGTGGATATTCTTACACCGCCACTACACTTACACACACATTCGTGCACTAAAATGTTGTTCTGCGTAGATACCCTAGTCTCCCTTGAGACTGGCCGCTGTGGCCGAAATTTGTACCGGTGGACATTATCCTGTTTTACCTTTTTTATACAAAAGCTTTGTATTCTATGCACAGCTTTATACAAATTGTATACTCTTATAAATAAACCAGCTGTTCCCCGCAACTTCGTCCACGTGTAATTTAGGGCTTAACTTTTTTTGCGCGGTACCCCAATTCTTTATCTAAAATAAAAGTAGCCTAAGTTACTCCTTATGACATGAGCTATCTGCTAGTGAAAGTCCCGTCAAAATCAGTCCAGCCGTTTCGGAGATTAGCCGAAATAAAAAGACAGACAGACAAAAAAGTATATTATTGTTATAAGTACCGTTTTTTCATATGCATTTACTAAAACACTGTAATTTTGATATTACTAACAGATACTTCAATTTTATTTATTTGTATAGATAACTAAATTACAATATATACGGGTCCCACATCGCGTATTGCGTTCACGCTTTGACTATGGTATTTATTTACAAAGTGTTCCATATCGGTGGAAGGACGCTATGAGGTACGAGTTACCCGGTTATTGGGTATTGAGCTATTGAGACTGTGCCAATGCTAATAATACTTTCCGTGCTCTAGTGAGAGATTGTTAAATTTTAGTAACAACTATTCGAACTTCGCAATATTGTATTTCAGGTGTTTTTGGGATCCGTGGCAAAAATTTATAATTCCAAGTCTTTATTTTCTGCCTACTTCCAAAAAGGAGACGGTACTCAATTTGACTGTATGTTTTTTTATGTGTGTTACCTTATAACTTTTTACTGGGTGAACCGATTTCAATGATTCTTTTTTATTTGAAATATGCTTCTCGTGTAGTCCCATATGAATTTGATCAAGGTCAGACCAATAGTTATTGAGTTATTCTTAATAACTTATATTGAAGTCGGCTGCACAAAAATTTTAATTTTTAATTATTTTAACAACTCAGCTTTATTTTTCGAAGTTACATTAATTTAGTTGCTTGAGGGGCCATTCATTAATTACATAAGGATCTCGAGGGGGAAGGGCGGTTAAAAAATCTCTAAATGCCTTTATCTTACCCAATCTTACGTAATATTTTGTAGGTAGAAATTTAATTTTAGAAATAACCCCTAACGTCAATGTTCTTTTATGTTTTGACTCTAACAATATTAATCCATAAAGAATGATCTGTTTATTTATTTAACTTAAAGAATGACAAGCGAACACACAGTCCACCTGATGTAGTAAGTGGATGCTGTGACTCGTAGACACACCAACATCTATCTTCAGAAGACCAGTAGAATAGAATAGAATAGAATGATTTTTTTATTCTTTATTACATGAGACTCATTGTAAATCATTTTTTATTTACCACTGGTTCGGAAAATACCTCTGTCCTGGGAAGAACCAGCAAGAAACCCAGCGGGACTTTTTTAAAACATATTTCACTTTACAATAATTTTGTTTCTACAATTTTTAAATGAATTTTTATAGAACTAGCATGGTGGCGATCACCTTATTCCCAGGGGTTATATTTTTTATCTATTCCTTGATATTATAACAACCCTTTTGTACAGTTTTTCTTTAATAGAACTTTTAAACTTGTTTATTGACAAACTTTGAACATGTTCTGGGATTTTGTTGTAAAAACGTATACATTCCCCCTTAAATGAATTAATAATTCTGTGAAGTCTAGTAACTGGCATTACAAGCTTATGTTTGTTCCTAGTGTTTGAAGCATAAACATATTTATTTATTTATGTTTTTATGTATCTCCAGTTCTCGGTAGTCACCATACGGAATACAGCAACATTAAACTGATATTTTACGCTTGCCTCCCCCATAGATTGCCTCATAGAAGGGATTTAAACATAGTTACAGTTATTCTGTTCACGAAGAATTTTTGACTTTGGTTGTTGTTAACCGTACATATACACATTTTGTTAGTGTGCGTAGGCCTACCCCCAAGCGCCCGCAGCCTACGCACACTAACAAAATGTGTATGTATACGACTAACAACAACCAAAGTCGAAACTTCATCATGAAATAGAATAAATACAGGAGGGTTAGCAACCGCAGTTTTTTTATTATTTTTAGTTGTTGTCAGGAAGATGCCTCTTACGACACTTACGGAATACAGAGTAGTGGATATTCGCCGTTAATACACAGCAAATAGGTATCATAATTAAAATAAATATGATCAAATGCTTCACAACCCAACTAATATTTATCCATATAATCCATTTAATATTTATTTTCATGCCAGAGGATTGACAGCTGTGGCATGGTTGGATCATGTCTAATTATAAATTCTGCTTGCACGTTGCGCATATCAATAAATTAAAATGAATCATTTTAACCTAGTACAAAATACGAAGAGATTCTGTATTCGACGCGTATGTTTTTTATGTAAGGGTGACAAACGAGCACACAGTCCACTTGATGGTAAGTGGTTGCTGTGGCCCATAGATCCTCGATAACGAATTGAACTGCAGATGCGTTGTCACCCGTGAGAACTAAGATCGAATTCCAGTTTCCAGTAAAAAGTGTCTCCGGATCTCTAGAATCACCATACGAAACACATCAGTGTCAAGCTGCCATTTCACGCTGGTATTCTGTGAGAGCGTGGTCCTTCCCCGATCGAGCCGACCCATTCGTACTACAACTATACCAGTACGTAATACAGCTGTAGCATGGCTCTAGCAAGTAAAAAAATTGATACCAGCTGGACCGATTTTGATTGTTAGTGTTTGAGTGGGTCTTTGGATGGTTTGCATTCACAATTGGATCCAATATGTGGCGCTGTTGTCGAGATTCACAAAATCATCCGTGCGAAGCCGGCGCGGGTCGCTAAGTATAATATAGTAGCGATTTCACAAACGGAATGCATATTGTGAAATTTCGGGCGAGCGCTTTATTCTCTGATCTAGCTCGACTCAGTATTATTATAGCTGTAAATTACTATTTATTCTTCTGGGATATTATACATTAGTACCGTATTACAAACCAAGTTAGAGAGCAATTTTATGCGAATTATAAACGATGCTAAAACATATGTAGTTTAATGTCGCGGTCCCTTTGTAGGTCTACCATGTAGCTATTTTCACTAAGTGGCTATAAAACCGATGTGGCAACGCCATCTTTGATTTACGACATCCAATGGTTACGAAATTAAGTCATTTAAGATATTTATGTACCGACTTAAAAAGACTATATGTTTTTATATGGTAGGTAACACCTCATAACTTTTTTCTGGGGGAACCGATTTCGATGATTCTTTTTTTATTTGAAAGCTGGTGCTTCAAGTGTGGTCCCATATTTCATTAAGCTCTGACCAATATATAATAATTTTTAGTTATTCTTAATAATTTATATTGAATTCGGTTGTACAAAATTTTTAATTTATTTTATGTATGGTTCCGTTTTTAAAAATGGCATTGTAGTTTTTTTTTCATTCTTAGTATGAGATGGAAGTGACGTAATTTCATGTGGTAGAGTCACGCTGCATAGTATTATGGTTGCAGCACAAGTGGGTCATAGACCGGGGAAGGACCATGCTCTCATAATACACCAGCGTGTGTTTTGATGACATTACTTTTGAGTTATTTTTTTAACAAAAATAAAATGTAATGCAGTTGGTTGTGTTACTGACGTATGTCCACGTTGCTGTGCACAGGCGGGGTCTCAATTCTGAGCGCGTTATGAAGCGATTAGTATGGCGCGCCGCTGCAGTGTTTTCTTTCTACGATATAAGGACACTTTACATTAATGTCTATTTTAATTCCTAACAATGAAAATTGTACACACTCTGGTTTTACATTACTAATCGAAATTTTTTTCATGGGATAGGGTGACAAACGAGCACACAGTCGACCTGATGGTAAGTGGTTTCTGTGGTCCATAGACATCTACATCTATCCCCGTTTGCGAATCAAAATGCAGATGTGTTGTCAGCCGTGAGGACTAAGATGGAATGCCTCTTTTCCAGTAAAATGGGTCTCCGGTTCTCTGCACTCACCATACGAAACACAGCTTTGACTGCCTCATTAATCTAGTGGTCGTAAGAGCAACTACTAAACATGTGATCCCGGGTTCGAATCCCTAGTCGGGCCAAAATGAGTTATTGGGTTTATCTGCCGAGAAATTATTAGTAGCAGTTTCGAGTCAGCAAATTGGCGGTGTTTCACCCCCGTGCCTCGGAAAGCACGTAAATCCGTTGGTCCTACGCCTGAACTTGCTCTATAGTTGCCTAAAGTTGCACTATAATACTGTTCTACACAAATGGCTTGTCTTCGTTGAGTCTTGCTACCGAAGCCGAAAGTCGATCTGAATGACACTATTATAATATTTGAGTTTTACATCACGTACAATATAAGTATACCTTTATTCATTCTTCATTCATTCAAGGTATACCTAGAGCAAATATATTTTTCCATTTTAGAGCAAATATATATTAATAAAATATATTTGCTCGGGCTCTTAAGCTACCAAAGAAAACACACCCTTTCAGGCGCTTTTAAAAGTAACATTGAAGTCGCCATGTTTAAATTTAGTAAACTAATTTAAGATTACTAAATTTAAGCATTTCTTCGTCTTTCTTCGTTGTTACTTTTAAAAGCGCCTGAAAGGGTGTATTTTCTTTGGTAGCTTAAGAGTCCGAGCAAATATATTTTATTAATATATATTTGCTCTAAAAATGGAAAAATATATTTGCTCTAGGTATACCTTGAATGAGATATTCAACCAAATCGTAACCATGAACATGATATGTTTCCATTCATTGCAGGTATTTTATTTTAAGCACGTTTTAATTTGGTTGATTAATTTTGGTGGGGGATAATTATGTCAATTAAATGAATCACTTTAGTATCGTTAAGAAAACATCGACAATAACATTTTTTTTTCTTTCAAAGACAACACTATTTTTAGTAGTGTTTGATATATTTATATCGTCTACATTAATATAATGTTTGAGGCGCTTAGATACGAATTGGGTTCTCCAAACATTGCTAATATTAAGATCGATCGTAAATTCAGTCGATAGGTGCGAATTGCGGGCAAAGCATGATGGATCTACACGTAAAATCGCAAAGGAAAACGCTTTCAGCGAAACTTCTCAGACCATTGCCAAGCAATTTGTTTTCATTAACCAATGCACTGTTTATTAAACTCACCACGTGCTTTACCGATACATAAACACCCAACAAAACATCGCAAGCGAAAAATACATTTCCTAACATAAATAATAATGGATCCGCCTTTCAGGGATATTTTAAACAGTTCGAAAGGAAACTCTCTGTCGCGCGGACATGAACGATCGCTATTGACTCCGTGAGACATGTTCAACTTTTTTAAGAAGAAAACTAAGGCCGAGGCCGCGTCGGAGACGCCCGACAAAAGCCGAAATCAACCGACAGAAGACGCGGCTAGACGCAGCTCAGTCGACACGCGCGCTCCCCGAAATGACAATGATGTAACGAACGAGAATTCGGGCACATTACGGAAAGATGTAGTGAACTTGCTCATACCGGAGATTGACTATAACCAAAAGACGGGTGTAGGTGCATTGTTGCAAATAATGGCGGGTAAACGCAAGAGGTGCAGGAAGAAAGCGCGAGCGGACTCATGCCGCGTCAGCCCCCAGAAAGAGACGCACAATTTGCAACGTAGCAATTCCGACTTGAAGCGTACACAAGATGTGCCGCCCACGCCGGCCGAAAATATACAAGTCGGAGCGCGCTCCCCGTCCGATCCAGCCGATTTCGTCAAAGCTCTGGTCCTGCAGAAATACGCGAGCAAGCCCGAAACAAAACAACAACACGTGTCACTTGTGTACGTCTCGGATGAGCCGGATTTGGACGAAAAACGACATGCTGAGGCATTGTTGCGCGAGATAGCGCGAAGCATAGACTGCACTATAGACGAAATCAATGAGAACAAACAACAAATGGGCAACGGTGACAGCAAACCTGACGATCCTGTGTATGAAACAGTCGATGATAAAGCAATTAATTCGTACAAAAATGACCTCAAGGGCGAACTGGATAAATTACTTCAAAAAGAGAATGAAGCGAACAATACTAACGAGGAAAACGAAGATAAAACGGAGACGGATAGCTTAGAGTCGCCTTCTAATATAAAGAAGTCGAACCTGAAAATTCCCAAATCAGACACGGAGGGGTGTTCCGATGACGACAGATCGGATAACGGGAAAAAACGAGTGACATTCAGAAAACACGTTATTTTCGATGATGGAGAACAGCAGACTGATGTTGAGATGAATTCATCCTTTGAATCGCTCACTTCCGAGGAAGAAGAGAGTGAATATCTAGAGGATGCGATTCCAGACAACGACGAACTGCTGGGAGGTGTTGTTGTTTCTAGAGAGGACGACAACAAAACAGTGATAAGTGTGGGTGAAGACAATGATCCTATTAAAATTAGGGTAGAATGTTTCGACGATGGACTTAAAAGGATTTCTAGTGACAACAGTGACAGTGGTTTTATAGAGATCAGTGAAAAGACCGACGAGGTGAATGAGAAGAGTATAGACGTTGAGGGAAGTGAGGTCAGTGAGAGTGACAGCGAGGAAGAAATTGCCGAAGTGATAGAAGACGACGAAGAAGAGGAAGAAAGCATTGAGGAGATTGTCGACACTGAAGAAGCCGCTACGAGCGACGACATGTAAGTAGAATTTAATTATCTTAACTTTCGAAATTGAACCTTATATAGTAGTTTATAAAATCGATAGTTGAACTTCTTTAGTTATGCATTTGTTTGAAATTGGAAGGAATGCTGTCAATTTTATAAATAGGTATTAATATAGTTATCCCTAGCTCTTTCTCAGATTAGGTTTTCGCTGTTTAATAAGTTTAGTTGCAGCCAACATGTAGTACTCAAGTTTCCAACGAAGCGTTTATATAGACTACTAATTTACCATGATACAGCCATGGCTGGGACATTTACAAATTAAAAATTGAATTAAATTCTATTACTATTGCAAAATGCACTAAATATTACTATCATTGCAATATGGAGAAATTAATCATCGCTCTAAATAATAATCGATAAAAAAATATGTCTGATATTTCCACCCGTATGCGTTTCTATGGCTTGCATGCAATCTTTTACGTGGCAGAGCCATGCTGCAGCTATATTACTGGTATAGTTGTAGCACGAATGTGTCGGCTTGACCGGGGAAGGACCACGCTCTCACAGAACACCAGCGTAAAATAGGGATGTGGCAGAAATATCATCTCATTTTCGTCAGGTCAGTCAGTCGTCCTCAGTTTCGTCGAATCCCTTCAGACAGAAACAGCAATGCACACACTGCTATTTTACACTGTCACAGAGAGCCAGGATAGTAACAAAATGTAAGGCATACCATCGTAGTCCTCAGAGTTGTAAACGTATACTGTAGCCTTCTTTGTTTCACATTGGTTGCAGATGTCCATAAACTGCACTAGACACTTACTATCAGGTCGACTGCAAGTTCATTTGTCAGTTCAGATTTATTAAAAAAGAATAACAAATATTCATTTTTTTGTCAGAAAACAAAACAACTCCCAAAATTTTCATCATTTTTTATAGGATAAGGGTGACAAACGAGCACACAGTATACCTGATGATAAGTGGTTGCTGTGGCCCATAGACACCTATATCTATCCTCGATAACAAATCAAAATGCAGATGCGTTGTCGCCCCTGCGTACTGAGATGGAATGCCTCGTTTCCAGTAAAAATGGTCTCTCGTTCTCTACACTCACCAATTAATGCTGCTGTGTTTCGTATGGTGAGTTACCATACGAAATACAGCAGCATTAAGCTGCTATTTTATTTGCATGGTATTCTGTGAGAGTGTGGTCCTACCCCGGCCGAGCCGACCCATTCGTAATACAACCATAATATAGCTGCAGCGTGACTCTACAACGTAAAACGTGCGCTATGATATTCTTTAAGCGAAGAAAAAACACTTTTGGCAACCGTATCCGGATATACGTTGTTCTTCCATTGACAAAATGAAAAATAGCTTATTTAAATTTGACGCGCTCATGCCTAGTTACTTTAGTTTTATTCGTTAAACGCCTTTAGTAGTCGGCGTTTTGACATTTTCCTAACTCGCGTTAGTCTACTGTTTCGTAAGTTTTTTCTCAAAACACGAATTTCAGGTAAAATAATTTAATTATGTAATTTTTTTAAACTTATTTTAAATAGTGATAGAAATAGGTATGAAATTAACTATACTTAGGTATGTATTTCTGTCTCCTTCCTTCTTTTTATCAGCCGTATCTAATACATTATTGATGATAGACTTCTCTTCTCTCAGTCTTCAGCCGTGCTAGCTCATCGGTTAAACGTCCGCTACAAATATCATATTACACGAGCACCATTGTAATGATAATTTATCACGTATTCAGCAGTGAGGAAAAACACCGGGAGGAAACCTGCATGTTTGAGAAATTTAAAAATAATATATTTCGAAGATATGTTTATACGGTAGAGCCATGATGCATGCTGCAGCTATGTTATAGTGAGTGCAAGTATGCTTGGCCCAACAATGAGGGCTAATAATTTTCTGCTCACCAGATGTCGCTAGTTGACACTGAGGTAAAGTTTTTTGATACACAATGTAATTTAATTGAAAAATTATTTCTTAATAAAAGCTTATCAGTTTCTATAGTATTATATTAAATATTAATACACAAAACAATGCGTCAATGATTTGGTCTTTAACTTTATGCACATTTTAAACTTTTTTTTCATCTTTCTACTTTGATAAATATTTTACGTTTGGTTTATTTATTTTTAATGTTATTAATATAAAATATAGCTAATAGTGCAGAAAGAAATAACAGCTTTAACACTTTCCAAACACATTAACTTCCCCCCTACGAAATCTGTATAATATTATACCTAACTTTCTAGTGGCGCCGCCCTGGTGGCAAAAAAAGTGATGGATGCCCTCATTGATTGCAATAACTACTGGTTATGGTTAGAGAGATAAAGATAGATAATTAAGTTTAATTAATAATTTATTTACAAATATTGTTTTATTTAAACAATTGCAATTTTATGTACAATAATACCTAAATACAATAAAGACAATAATACATAACTTAAAATTTATAATTTTGTACAGCTTACTTCAATATAAGTTATTAAGAATTACTCAAAAACTATTGATCTGACCTTGATCAAATTCATATGGGACCACACGAGAAGTACCAGCTTTCAAATAAAAACAGAATCATCGAAATCGGTTCACCCAGTAAAAAGTAATGAGTTATTTTTAAAGAAATAATCGCGCCACTATAACTAAAATTACCCTTATTAATGGAACCCTCTCTCTGTCAATGAGACAGATATTTATTTATACCTGGATATCTGAAACACTGGGTAAGTGGAATACCTCTTTAAGTGAGACAAATTTGCTGGTCCCTTAAGTTCCCATTTATCCAGGTTTAACTGTATATGTATATATTATGTAATTATGTATATGGATATATTTGTATATATGTATGTATAGGTTATATCTGTTTAGTTTATTTATTACTAAAATGTAAATATTACGTAGTTAATTATAATTTTTGTTTTGTTTTTGTTTTCTTCTACCTACTACCTACGTCAAATTCCACCTACGTCAAACTCTCACCATTCGATGAGTTGACTGGTAGAGAATAGCTCAAGGCATTAAGATAATTAATTGAATCAGGGGTTAATTTGCGGAAATGCATTATATTAAAGCTAGTAAAAATTACTTTGCCTTTATCTGCTCAATAAAATAAGATTATGTGTCTTACACATAATACTTGTCCTAGTTTGAAGAGCACCTCCCGCCCTCCCTCAATTAGCGTTAGCAGTCAGCCATCGCAGTCTATTTCACCTGCACCACCAGCAGACAGTGACGTCTCAGACGTCCTTGATTAAAGTATTTTTTGTTTTAAATTTTAATGTTGAAATTGCTGTTCTTTTTCCATTCTTTTATTTAGTTATTTTTATTATTTCAATAAAAAGTAGATTTTTTAAATATTCTACTATTAAGACTGTATCATGTATGAAATCAAAACATACTTTATTGAACCAACTAAGGATCATAGTTTATATAAAACATATAATTTGCATTCAAAAAATATTATTCATCAAATTATCTTAATTAAGAAGCAATAAATTGTATTTCATTTTGACTTAAAGGGATGGGTTATTTAAATCCTTATTTATATTAATTGAAAGAAAAAGAGTTATATCACTATTAATGATATTATTGAATATTATATTCCAATTATATTTGAAATAATATATTAAAATTCAGCTGCTAACTTAAAATTAAGCACCAGACACTGTAGTGTAGCCTCCGCGATAATAATAAGTTTGATCAGTATAATTAAAGTTCTTGTACAAATAACACGTCCCTTATTCATTCAAGACCCTTCATATATCACATAGCGCCTCTGCCAGGATCCATCGTGGAGGCTACACTACAACACGCTTTCATTATGTATTCGTTTTTGACCAACCATCCAGAAACAGATACAGTAAGTATAATATCTAAATACCATTTCTTTAAAAGTAACCTGTAGGCGTACTAATATTGTCCTATATTTTTTATAGATAGACATCTGTATCTAGCCTCGTTTGCGAATCAAAATGCAGATGCGTTGTCAGCCGTGAGGACTAAGATGGAATGCCTTTTTTCCAGTAAAAAGGGTCTCCGATTCTCTACACACACCATACGAAACACAGCAGTGTCAAGCTGTTATTTTACGCTGGTATTCTGTGAGAGCGCGGTACTTCTCAGGTCGAGCCGACCCATTCGTGCTACAACTATACTACTAATATAGCTGCAGCATGGCTCTACCACGTATAAATTTATAGCATCATTATATTCTAGTGTCTAAGATTGCAAAATAAACCGCGCGCCTGCTGAGAGTCCAACCCACTTGCGTGCAGTTGACCTATATCCAATTAACATCGTTTAACTGTTTGAAAGATTTAAATATTTACAAAACTAAATTTAACTGGACGGAGATTTGATGCAACTCTGTTGAAAGCAATTCAGAAAACTGATGATAACAAAATCGGAGGTTACAGTTTGATGCTACTACGGTTGTAGCACGAATGGGTCGTCTCTAGGGATGCCCAATCTGAATCTATTTTCTGGAAGATCGATTCACGGCCATACGATCTGCCGATTTTTTAATCGATTCAAGGGAATGCGATCTTCACCCAGATCGATTCGTATGGCTATAAGATCGTATGAAAAAATTGTATCAACTAAAACCTAAACATCAACCAAACAGTAACGTCCTAACGTATGATCTTTGCATACCTATCGTATTGCCGGGGAGAGGACAGAATAACTAAAACAAAGTTCTTACTTTGTTTTAGTTACAGTCTACCTACACATTAAATGAGAGTAGATTCGAGTTACATCTAAAACGGTAGTGTATGAAATATGGAGGTAGGTATGATAATATTTTGTTTATTTTATTATCGGGTACCTATCTTAGTGTTATAAGATCTTTCATTCTTTGTATTATTGCGATACGAAAAGTTGAACTGTTCTGTGAGCGTAAACTACTTTTTTTATAGGATAGGGTGACAAACGAGCACACAATCTACCTGATGGTAAGTGGTTGCTGTGGCCCATAGACATCTACAATCTGTCCTCGTTTGTGAATCAAAATGCAGATGCGTCGTCACCCGTGAGGACTAAAATGGAATGCCTCTTTACCAGTAAAAGGGGTCTCCGGTTCTCTACACTCACCATACGAAACACAGCAGTGTCAAGCTGCTGTTTTATGCTGGTATTCTGTGAGAGCGCGGTACTTCCCCGGTCGAGCCGACCCATTCTTGCTATAACTATACTACTATATAGCTGCAGCATGGCTCTACCGCGTATAAAAATATACATAGCATACAATCCACCTGATGGTAAGTGAATGCTGTGCTGGGGCCCATAGGCACCTATATATCTTAAATTAAGAATGGTAAGGCAGATGCGTTGTCTCCCTTGAGGACAAGATGAGGCATTCATATCCAGTAAGAAGGGTCTCCAGTCCTCTTCACTCACTATATAAAACAGAGCAGTATTGAGTATTTTAGGCTGGTATTGTGAGAGCGTGGTCCTTCACCGGTGGAGACGACTAGAGATACCCGATTTTTTGTTTTGAATCATTCTTCTGTATCGTAATGGATCGTGACCTCGGATTCGATTCACGATTTAATCGTATTGTATTGAATCGATCTTATTCGATCTCATAAATCGTGTCGTAATTTTATTAAAATTAAATTTAAAAAGTATTTTATGTAAAGTGCTCGAAACGTCGGGAATGTAAAATAAGTTAATATACGCCATCGAATCCGTAAAAACTAGTTTTATATAAATGTATATATATGGTAATACCACGAGTGATCTAGGCTATATTTTATCCAAAAAAATTTGCTAAAATAAATGGTCTTTAATTAAATCCTAATAACTAAAATTAATAGATCCTACCCAGGCGAAGCCAGGACAGCTTATGATAAAATTTGTATGAAAATCATAAAGCAGCACGGGCTACCGACGCGCGAATGGTGTAGTCATACGCAGGCGTTCCCTCTGTCAAAGTATAAGTCCACGCGGTCTTATGCGTACAATATAACTAGTTGCAGCCGCACTGTCAGTTATATTAAATAGTTGTCCAATGAACTTGATACTCATATAAGGATATGTACTTAAGTATAATGTACTACCGCATAATACAGTACCGACGATTCAGACTACACATACATTAAAGCTTACTATCACATTTGTTAATAAATAATAACACGATATGAAAATAGATTGGCAAATATTCAAATTTACCTCCGTGAGACATGGCCAGCTCGCACTATCATCGATAAGATAAATATAAAATGCATAACTAAACGTCTTACAACTTACTGTTAGTGTAAAAGTATATATTTTTAACAGTGGTAGAGCCCTGCAGCAGCTTTTGCTGTCGCACGGATGGGCCGGCTCGAACCGGGGTGGTACCACGACCTCACAGAAAACCAGCGTGAAGTAGAGATTTACCTCTGCGTTTCGCTTGGTGAGTGCAGGTGGCCGGAGGCCCTTTTTACTGGAAATGAGGCATTCCATCTTAGTCCTCACGGGTGACAACGCATCTACATTTTGATTTGTAATAGAGGATAGATGTAGATGTCTATGGGCCGCAGCAACCACTTACCATCAGGTGGACTGTCTGCTCGGTTGTCACCCTAATCCTATAAAAAAAAATATTTAAATCTCTTTGGTAAAAAGTAAATAAACAACAATCAATAACATGATTACTAGTTTTAACAATGCCTGACATTCTGTTTTTAAAAATAGCCAAACAAAATTGTCATTCATGCTCGATGTCGAAAACTTGGTATTTTTGCGTACCAGGAAAGTGTTTAGTTCTACATGGTATAAGACCACAAGTGGTACGCATACCGATAAATTGGTACGTCGAAAACTCTAAACTACTGTGCACTGTTCACTCGCAAAAATAGATCTGCACGTCAAATTTACGAAAAGATGGCGTTATTCTTCGTATATAATTTTTGATAACGTGATTGTTATTTACTTCTTATTAACTTAAAATGACAATAATAAAGATTGTGTTTTTGCTTGTTTCTTTACAAACATAGGCCGCTCGCCACAACGCTTACAGTAGGCAGATAGGTCTAGTGACTGATTCGAGTCTGTATCCGAGTCGTCCTTATCACTGAGCGTTTATTGTTTTAATTGTTATATAGAGTTTCGTAGTTACAGACTACTGTTTTTGTGTGCGCAACTTTCGCCCCGCAAAAAATGACAGACAGAGTTTTGTGTCGGGGGAAAAAACTATAGTTACTTTCCTCCGTTGCATTGGTGGCCCGTGTTGCTCTATGATGTAAATATTCTAAGACAGACAATAGTTTTTTCTTTGGTAATTGACTCAAACGATTGTACTTTTGCCACTTTCAAGTAATAAGAAATTAACCTACTTTAACGATTTGTTTAAAAACTTTCTCACAATATTATGAGATTTCAACAATGATAGTATCTAAAATCTTAAGCGCTTAAGCAGATAATATATCTTATGGTTATGGTTTATATCACCACGTGTATCGGAGCACTTGATTTAGAGTAATGAATAAATGGGTTTTAATGAGGACATCCACGACTTTTTCTGCCACCAGGGAGGCGTCACTTAAAAGTGAGGTATAATATTTGACAGATTAAAAATATTAAACAAAACCACAGATACTCATAAAAAAAGAAAAATTTAAGAAATGTTAAAAATATGGAAAAAATTAAAGAGCAAACCACTGAGACATTGTTTTGTGTATTAATATAATCCTTTAGAATTGATAAACGTTTATTAAAAACTAACTACTCAATTAAATGACATTGTGTAACAAAAAACTTTACCTCGGTGTCAACTAGCGACATCTGGTGATCGGAATATTATTAGCCTTCATTGTCATGCACGCTGAACTCCACGCGATTTCAGACTCTCGTCACTGAAGTCGGATTATCGTTAGCAAGGATATATTTCTGCCGTTAAATAGTATTCCTGCTGTGTTCCGATCTGAGGGCTATAGAAAGCTTGTTCGGCATTCCATCTTAGTCCTCAGAGGTGACGACGCATCGTTAGCCTTCTTTGTTGGAAGTTGGCTGCAGTATCCACTTACCACCAAGTGGACTGTAAAGTTGTTTGTCACTTCAATTTTATAAAAAAAACCGTGTGTGTGCACTTAAGAAGTATAACTTCGTATGTTCGTACGCGTAAGAAGTTATACTTCTCTAGCGCAACAAAATAAAACATAGATTCTTAAATATTTGATAATTACCTTGAATATAGTTATCACAGTTCTCACGAAAACTTGACAATTGATAGACAATTACCAACTGAAGTTGTCGCTTTTAGATGTCACTGTCAGTGTGTGCCCTCATCGTAACAACTTCATGGTGTCGTTTTTAGGCGTCGGTGTGCGCGCGCATCGTAAAAAATTCACTCTCATCATTTTTATCAAACGCGCCAAACGAAACATAACTTCAAAAACTCAGTTATCCACGCCTGCTGATATTGACAGATGTTGATATAACGTCATCATTACAGTATTTTACAAATCCCCAACTGAAGCTGAACCTCCCCCAAGGAATGCCACTAAACACATTCTTGAGCCACTTGCATCCATCAACTTCCATTAGACTTATCAGGTCGTCATTCGATCTCGTGGAGGCGCCCTACGCTGATGTAACGTTTCTTTTTAATTTTTTATATCATATCTATCTATCTGTATATAGTATAAAGGAAAGTCACTAATCTCAGAAATTATTGTGAGGATTTTCATGTTCAAAAAAATCGTACAACCTGAGACATTCCGTGACAAGGAC
Source organism: Parnassius glacialis (assembly GCA_033319125.1). Taxonomy (NCBI): domain Eukaryota; kingdom Metazoa; phylum Arthropoda; class Insecta; order Lepidoptera; family Papilionidae; genus Parnassius; species Parnassius glacialis. The sequence goes on from JAVANC010000004.1 coordinate 56,652,915, forward strand.
TACGTAAATCGATAAAGTTATAATAATATCCCCCAGACCGAATTTCGGTCGCGGCGACCAGTCTCAACGGAGACTACACTGGACGGGAGTATATAGTGCCCAAGCGTATGCGCAAGCACCGGTGCTCTCTTCCCTCTCTCTCATTGTCCGATTGGACGGTAATCCAACACGATCAGAGAGATATCAAACGCAGGACCAACGGCTTACGTGCTTTCCGAGATGTGAGGGTGGAACACTGCCATATTCCTCACTCCGAGCTGCTACTGATTTTTTTTATCGGGAACTGTCAAATGTGATTTTTTATACAAGTGCTTTTCATACGCAAAATGTTCGCCCTCCCTCTCTCTCTTCGTTCCCAATGAGATGATATACTCAAACTCGATGTGCATTGCTGGTGATAGCTAATGCAGCTAGCGTTCAAATTCAAAATAGAAAACATTTATTATACGATATAAAACTGTATCAAACGATTGAACATCCTTAGTATTTGTTGTCTTAAATTGTGTCGTAAATTTCTCAATAAACGTTAAATCTCTATATCCGGAGACCATAGATGTTTGCGCGCATTTTTGACATCACAAGGCCGCCATATTGCTGAATGACGCACAAGAGAGCGCAAACGCTAATATGTCTTGAATCATAATTTATTTTTAATTGTTCATGTGATGCTTTTCAGTTTTAGATTCAGCGAAATTTGTTTTGCTGCTTCGGGCGTCGCCACAGAGCAAACAAAGGGGAATTAAATATTCTTTCCTGCATAGGCTGAGTATAGGCTTTTCTTTTTCCTCTAGGTTCATCAAAAAATTTTGAAACAAATGTGTACATAACACAAAACACTCATAGATATAATACACTATAAATAAAAATTCCTTATGATTAATATTCATTAGTTACGCTTTTAAATGATCATTGTCATTAGCATTACAGCTATGACAAGTCCATTGCTAATATGGTCCTAAGGTAATAATGAAAATAATATAGTCCTAAGCCTTAATTATACCTATAAAAACCGTGTACTAGCGGTGTAAGGAATATCCATTAGCACGTATCGTCCCGTAGGTATCGTAAGAGGCAACAGAGGGAACCTGAAAGAGAAGACGGGCAGCGGAATCTTCCTCATCATAACATCTCAAAATAATAAATAACATATAAAAAAACCGCGATGTCAAAGCGTGGCAAAATTCAAATTATGAGGCAAAATTCAAAATTCAAGACCTGAATGAAATTTAGATGACAATAATTAATAATTAAAAATTAAAAATTTTGTACAGCCGACTTCAATATAAGCGACTTCAATATAGGTTATTTAAGAATAACTCAATAACCATTGGTCTGACCTTGATCAAATTTATATGGGACCACACGAGAACTATCAACTTTCATATAAAAAGGAATTATCGAAATTGGTTCGCCCAGTAAAAAGTTATGAGGTAACACACATAAAAAAAACATACACTCAAATTGAGTACCGTCTCCTTTTTGGAAGTTGGTCCCATATGAATTTGATCAAGGTCAGACCAATGGTTATTGAGTTATTCTTAAATAACCTATATTGAAGTCGCTTATATTGAAGTCGGCTGTACAAAATTTTTAATTTTAAATTATATAGAAGTAATTTTTTACCAACTTTAATATAATGGACTTCCGAGGAGTAACGTCTGATTCTATTCATTATCCTAAAAATAAATATCCTCTAAATGTGTATGAGTCTGATAAAAACTAGCAATAGGGATCATCCTGAGAATAAATGAAAACATTCAGAAAGATTTATTTCATTTCGTTGCGTATATTTTTCTGAAACGTGAAAACAAACAAGTGCACAGATTAACTGACAGCCGTACTTATAATTTTTAACTACATTTTTTGTAAATATAACTAAACAAATTAATAAAAAAATACGCTGACTTTCTAATTTAATATACCTATATAGTAAATTGAAACCTACTAACAATTTTACATTGCAAGATCCGTCACATAGCACCATGTCGAGAGTACAGCACTCCCACACGCTTGCGCGTTGTGAGGCGTGCAAAAAACGCTTTCTTTTGTCTTGACATACACTGCACAGACAATTGAAAAAGGATAATTTAAAATTAAAAATTTTGTACAGCCGACTTCAATATAAGCGACTTCAAGACAGGTTATTTAAGAATAACTCAATAACCATTGGTCTGACCTTGATCAAATTCATATGGGACCACACGAGAACTATCAGCTTTCATATAAAAAAAGAATCATCGAAATCGGTTCGCCCAGTACAAAGTTATGCGGTAACACACATAAAAAAAAAAGAAAACATACACTCGAATTGAGTACCGTCTCCTTTTTGGAAGTCGGCAGAAAATAAGAAATCACACAAAATTGTCCATGGCTCATTCAGTCATGCTGCCAGTAATAATTTTGTTGGCAACATTATAAAGACCACACCACAGATTTACTATTTTTCTTATATCCATGGTAGAGAGTAATTTTCTTCTGTGATAAACAATGAATGTTTTATTATATTTCATTAATATATTGTCACAGATTTTAAAAAAAAAAACGTTACCTCGACACTAGGATTTTTTCTTGTATCGTGGGGAGCAGTTTACATACATAAATTTCACAAGGACAAACATCCAGACCCGGAATAATTATTTGTAGGCCATACAAATATTTGTTCCGTGCGAGATTCGAACCCGTGGCCCTTTGCGCTGCAACTTATTGCTAAGCCATTGCGCCACGAACCGATTTTAAAAAAAAAGATATCGACACAGATGCACGCATTATCGGTTAAGGGTACTATTTACTCGTATCTAGCTCATCGCCAATTTGTTCGATAAAGTTGTTACTATGTATGTAGATATTTAAATAAATATTTTACAATTCACTTCGTTTTAACAAGTTTTAACTCTGCAAATCTATAAATCTCAACAAAATTCAAGCACCGCCTGCACAATAACAAACGACCTATTTCAGTCTCGAGTACATCTCGAACAGAACAGATGTTCTAGAATAAAAAGTATTCTATTGACTCTTGCTAAAAGCAAAACTAAGTTGTGTGGGAGTCAAGATATCTGTTAGACAGACAGAAGTGGCTAAATTAAAGGTCAGAAAGAAAATACGAATATAAAACTAATAATGATGTATGTATATTATGTATACAACGGTTGTCGCTTCGGTCTAGTAGTTCTAAATGCCACTGCTGATCACGAGGTCCAGGGTTCGACTGCCGGTTCGAAAGACAGTCAGTTCGTCGTTGACGCCGCAAAGAGGGGAAGCTCAATTTTTCAAATAATTACAGGTGAGCAAGAAAACATTTATTATTCCCCGATTAGCGGTTACTAGCTTTTTTTTCATCAGAAAATTAAATATATTAGACTTAATGGAAAACTACAAATAATATTTATTTACTGATGAAAAAAGCTAGTAATCCGAGAATAATAAATGTTTTCTTGCTCTGCTATAATTTTATGAAAAATTGATATTTGACGAGTAATACGGGTTTTCTGTAAAAAAATATCTGTAGCAACCTGGAGCTTTGGCGGTGTATGACCTCCGTGTTCCAGAAAGCACATAAAGCCTGGTCCTGCTACTGATCTCTCTACGGTCGTGTCGAATTATCGTCCCATCGGACCATGATGGTGAAGGAATAGCGAGTGCACCTGTGCTTGCGTACTCACTCGAGCACCATAATCATGTTCTGTTCTTCGCAAATTATAGTCTCTATTGATACTGCTCATAATCTCATCATGACCGGAATTCTGTCTGTAGGACATTTTTATTATTAAACAACAAGCGACACACCCCGGCTTCGCACAGGTTATTTCTCGATTTCGACAACAACCTACCGGGTCCAATTGTGAATCTAAACCATCCAGGGACCTACTCAAACGCACACAAAAAATTCGAGCTGTTGTCGAATTTTAGCGAGCGAGAAATGGATTTTTATATATAGAGATATGTAAATAAAACACTGTCCGAAGTTAAAAAGAAAATAAGTTCCCCGTAAAATATTAAATGATATATAATTAAATGGGAAAACTTACATGACAACGGATATGATATGGATTTTGATTCATCAATGAGTACCTAACTCGATCTTCTCTCGGCGTTAGAAAAATTATAAATTACTGATGGTAAGTGGCGGCTGCAATCCATAGACAATCTATCCTCGATAGAGAATCAAAATGCAGTTGCGTTGTTACCCGTGAGGTGAAGACTCACCATACGAAACACAGTAGTGTCAAGCTGCCATTATACGCTGGTATTCTGTGAGAGCGTGGTCCTTCCCCGGTCGAGCCGAGCCATTCGTACTACAACTATACTACTAATATAGCTGCAGCATGGCTCTACCACGTGCAGAACTTTTTGCTTTTACTTTTTACTTTAAAGTCATTTTTGTATATGACAATCTGAACATTATCTAAACAGTTACATTAAAAACTTCATCCCCAATTTGCCCACCCTTAGCGATGAAATTTTTTGTCTAAATTTTTATGAGACCACTCCTGAAGTATATAACCTACTTAGTAAGACAAGAATCATTAAAATCGGTTCATAGCTACGAAGATGCATACAACAATTGCATGGTTAAAGTATTGGGCAAATTAATGTCTATGGACTACAATATCAATTTACCATCACTTAGGCTGTATGTACCTACTCATTTTTCACATAAGACTTAAAAAAAGTACCCGATTTCAAAACGATTTAGGTCTCGTCACAGAACACAATTACTCTTTATCAAGATTGGGTCTGGTATTCATAGGTCTATGTTTATTTACATAGTGCATTCCGGAGCATTTTTAACGAGGACCGTGTTATTCCAGTAACCTTAAATCAACAAATCGAGAGTTCACGTTATTGCGAATCGTGCCTGTGAGAGATCATTATTTTTTTACTAAAGAAAACCGGAGATTTATTTTAATGGCAACGACTCAATTCTTCTTAGTCCTCAGGGGTGATAACGTATATACATTTTAATTCTTGTTCGAGGAGAAATGTATCCACCATAGGCCATAGTATCCACTTACCATCAGATGGACTGTGTGCAAATAGTAAAAAATCAACTGAAACCTTTTAAATATAGAACTTATAACCCCAAAAACATTAAACCTTGGAAAACGCACTAAAACAGTGTTTTAGGAAGTTTAATGTTAGAATACGAGTGACAAGCGAGCCCGTAGTCCACCTGATAGTAAGTGAATACTGTAACCCATAGACACCTACATCTATCCTTGATTAAAAAAATCTAAAAGAAAAAAAGAAAAAACAATATTTGAAATAAATGTAAATGCGTTGTCGCCGCTGAGGATAGGATGCCTTGTTACCAGTAAAAAGGGTCTCCGGTTCTCTAAATTATTTTGGCTTTTCTGTCAAGAATGAATTTGTAACCCAAATCCCCTAAAATACATAACATAACAAGAAACAACAGTTTAAAAATCTATGCGTTCATTTCAGGAAGACTCTGGTGACGCAGGAGAGTAAATTCCAGTCGCAAGTTGCGGCTCTAACTGAACTAGCGGACACGCGATGCGACGAGGCAGAGAGAGCCCGGGAGCTCATCACTGCCTTCCGGAAGGAGATAGAAGCGAAAGACCAAGAGATCGAACGTAAGTGCTTTCTATACTTATAGGTATATAGTACGTGAGGGTAAAATAGTCATCCGATTAATAAGGCCACTTTCTTATAACTCAAAAACTACATCCTTGTTGGCATAGATGGCTCTGTGATACGACATCTCTTCATTAGTCATTCAAATAATAAAAAGTCAAAAGAGCGCCTCTTTATCCATTATGATCCATTTACATTCTAGTGGTGGTCCGCCGCGCCGATAAACTTCGCTTACTGGTAAGAGGCTGCCACTCGGGAACATTTCTTCCCTATCAGTTATTCGACATTCCATGAAATTAAAAAAAACATGCGTGAGTATTGTGGAACACTCGGCTGGAACTAAGTTCCTTTCGTAGTATGTTATTATTGATAAATGTATTATATTATTGATTAACAAATACAAATAATAGAATTACTAGCGTCTATTAAAATAAAGCGTCATTTAAAATAATATTTCTTTCATGGCAAGAGAAAATGCGTGGGAGTTGGATATTATTCCATCTCGCTCGCACTAGATAGAGTGTCGTGATGGAAAAATCTTACACTTTTTTCGCCTAACGCCCATTCGTCAAATTCGTACCCTCTTTCAAAATAATAAAGTCAATGTACGCCGTATAGGTGAACGGTCGCAAGAACAGTTTGTTCAAAATATTTATTATTTATTGGACACTCTGGTGACAAAGACGCATCTTAAAGCGACGAACAACGAAGTGCTAAAGTACAAAATAGCTTGGCTTCCTTCCAGACAAGCCGGCGAGTATGTTAATATCATTTATTCTGTGATATAGCTGGGTAATTATTTTTTGTGTAAATATTTATACTTTTATGTCGCAAGAAATGCATAACTGCAAACAAAGAATTGTTAATCAAAAAACAATTATCAGTTCTTTCTTTTCCTCTTAAAGAGACTTTGTTTATTTATATTTTAATGACCCTTCCCTTTAAATGTAATTAAAAAATTTCAACAACTTTTTAAACTATTACTTACGTAATAACATTATCTATTTAATCTGTGCTATTATCTAATGATTTTACGCGGCGTTTTTACGAGCAGATAGAAAGAGTGCCAGGTATGATCTAGGGTCTAGGCTTTTGAAAAGTGGTAGAGCCACGCTGCAGCTGTATTATGGTTATAGCACGAATGAGTTGACTCGACCGGGGGTAAACGCTCACAGAATACCAGCGTAATATGGCACCATAATGCTGCTGTGTTTCTTATGAGGAGTGTAGAGAACAGGAGACTCTTTTTACTGAAAACGCGGCATTCCATCTCAGTTCTCAGGTGTGACAATGCATCTACATTTTGATTCTAAATTGAGGATAAATCTAAATGCCTATGGGCCACAGCATCCACTTATCACCAGGTGGACTGTGTGCTCGTTTGTCACCCTTATTCTACAAATAAAATGGATCTTTTTGGAAAAAATGTAAAATTTAAAAAAGTGTGTATGTGAGCTCCGACGCACGACTGGAGTTTACTTCTTACGAACGATTATATATGAAGTTTACTATCAAAACTCCTTGGTTGACAGTTGTTATTTGTTTATATAAAGTAGTACAACCGAGAGTACGCTGTGCTGGTGGCTCCGCAAGATAAGTTGTCAATAACGTAACGCGTGACGTAACGTTTGATTTTCATTATCAATACAGCCCTTCACAAGTCCACTGATGAACATAGGCCTCGCTCCCCCAAGGTATGCCACAAAGCACGGTCCTGAGCCACCTGCATCCATCGGGTTCCTGCATATCTTACCAGTTCGTCACTCCATCTAGTGGGGGGACGCCCTACACTTCGCCTGCCGGTACGAGGCTGACACTCGAAAACCTTTTTTCCCCATCGGTTGTCGATTCTTCGAGCTATATGGCCGGCCCATTGCCATTTCAGCTTCCTAATCCGTTGGGCTATGTCGGTCACTCTGGTTCTATTGCGGATATCCTCATTTCTAAGTTTATCACGCAGGTAAACTCCGAGCATAGCCCTCTCCATAGCTCGCTGAGCGACCTTGAGCTTCCTCATCCGGCCAGCAGTGAAGGACCACGTCTCAGTTCCATATGTCAGCACTGGCAACACGCACTGGTTGTACAGTCTCGTTTTCAAGTTTTGAGGTATACCTGACGAGAAGATATGCCGTAATTTCCCGAACTTGATTTGATTTTACTCCCCATAAATTTTTGTACCCTGGCTTATGTATGAAAATCGATTCTTAAGGAATAAACTCCAAAAATGGTTTTTCACTGTCTTAGATCTAAATAACTCCACATTAATAGATCATACCCAGACGAACCATAGCCGCTTGTCTATAATAAAAGGGATTTCGCCAAAGTGAAGACTGACTGATAAACTGATAATTGATGCACATCGTGTGGATAAATCGTGTCGTGATATTTCTTATATACGACGCGTGTCGCGGTTCGACTATCGCTGCGAGCGCGGGTAAATGTCGCTCCATGAGTTCTTACCAGAAATATGTAATTTACATTTTGAAATTTCCATTTGAACTCCATGTTGAAATTTTCCTTTGTTTTATTTCTAGAATTAAAATGCGACCTAGCTGCAGCGTACAAAGAGTCAGAGTTGGTGCGGCAACGGAGTCGATCTTTGGAGGAGGACTTGGCGGCAGCCAGGAGTTGCTCGGCCAACCTAGCCGATCAACTGCAGAGGCGAAATGGTAAGACCAAAAGCAATCGTATCACGCTTCAGCACTAAAGAGTCGGCTAAAATGAGGAAGTTTGACTTTGACTTTGCGGATGCACAATGTCAAACTTTTTATTCAATTTTAGCTCTTATGACATTTATATAAGGTCTAGAATACTCAGATCGGCGACGGGAAGCAGCGTTAAAGAGCCATGTCCAGCAGTGAACTTAAACTGGCTAATGATGATTCCCGACCCGCATCTAACCCCCCCCCCCCCCCCCCCCCCTCCACATCACCCCCCCTCACATACACGCACACGCACACCCACATCCGCGCACGCAATATAACATTCTTAATACTAAATTGTAAATTATTAGCATGCTGTGATTACCTCTACATGTTTGTACATTTATAACAGTAAACAGTGGTAGAGCCACGCGGCGGCTTTTGCTGTCGTACGGATGGGCCGGCTCGAACCGGGGTGGTACCACGACCTCACAGAAAACGAGTGTGAAGTAGAGGTTTACCTCTGCGTTTCGCTTGGTGAGTACAGGTGGCCGGAGGCCCTTTTTACTGAAAATGAGGCATTCCATCTTAGTCCTCACGGGTGACAACGCATCTGCATTTTGATTTGTAATAAAGGATGGATGTAGATGTCTATGGGCCGCAGCAGCCACTTCCCATCAGGTGGACTGTGTGCTCGTTTGTCACCCTCAATAAATTCTCACTAAAGATGTAATAATGTATCAGTCGTTTGTAACCCCAATAAATTTAAAAAAATACTTAATTTTTTATAAACACAGGGGTAACAATGATCACAGTCTACCTGATAGTAAATGAATGCTGTGGCCCATAAACAGCTACATCTATTCTCGACTAAGAATCAAAATTGATATGCGTTGTAACCCCTAAGGACTAAGATAGAATCCTTGTTTCCAGTAAAAAGGGTCTCCGGTTCTCTACACTCACCATACGAAAAACAACAGCATTGATATGCTATTTCACGCTGTGGAATAACAGCGTAGTATAGCATATTAATGCTGTTGTGTTGCGAGCGTGGGGCTCACTGGTACTTTAACCTTAAATGGTCACCATCAGCGTCGAATTTCAGATGAATCTGTAAGGCAACTCAGATCGGAGCTGGAAGAGGCTTTGACGCGACGGGCCGAACTAGAGTCTAAAGTATTGGAACTGGAGAGAGACAAAGAAAGACTGGAGCAAGAGAAACTAGTTCAAGCGCAGAAAGCACAAGAGGTAAGTACTTTTACGCATTCGTGAGTAAACGCGACATTGTGTTCAAATCTTATGTGTGTAACTTTATGTGACGTCTTGCAGATTCTCATATTTATTTCGAAGGAATGTCTCTATCTGTCTATCTAATACCATTACCTATGCTCTTATAAATGCATCGTTGGCCTAGTACTAGCATAAACACGGCTGCAGTTCGTGAGATCCCGTGTTCCAATTCCCTGATCGGGCCAAAATTAGTTCTTGGTTTTTCTGTAAAGAAATTCTCAACAGCAGCCCGGAGTCAGGAAGTTGGAGGTGTATTACCCCGAGCCTCGGAAATCACTTAAAGCCGTTGGCCCCACGCCTGGTCTCTCCAGTCCATCGATATATATGTACTACGTACTAGATTTCGCATTTCGAACATACACTATGTTCAACTGAACTGTACTGCAATCCGTACAGTGTGTCATTTAGTGTGGTTTCAATCTACTAGTTAGTCTGTGGTGTGGTGGCGCAACTGCGTATGCGCGACTCTACTAGCTCCCGCGCATGCGCGAAGACATAAAGTATATATTAGAGTATTATAGTGCACATTTTTTATTTAAAATGGCTTCTCTAGTACGTAGTACATATAACTCAATGCTCCGGTCGTATTGGATTACCGCCCCATCGGACTACAAGAGTAAGGGAATAGAGAGTGCACCTAGCTGTGCTTACGATCACACTCTGTTGAAACTGGCCTTTGTGATCGAAATTCGACTTGGAGTTAGACATTGTTATAAGAACCTCCTCGTATAAGGATAAATTCTTATGACGTGTTTCCATACGCCTGTAAGCCATAATGTAGTGTATATATTGTTATATGGTTTATTTTATGATGGGCTGCAAAAGCCCAGTACAAAGTATAAATACAATTTAATTAACGTAATAATGTAAGGTACGTTAGGGTGATATGGTCACCTTAAACTTTGCCGCCCTATAAAACCAAAACTAGTAGGAAGACAGAGACATAGACACAAAGTCGTATACTAGAACTAATATAATAATTAGGAACACTTCGAAAAATCAATTTTAAAAAAACTAACTACATTACACAATACTAAAATCGACTAAAATATTTAAAATGATAAGACAGCGCTCTTTTGACCTTTTATTATTTGATTGGCTGATGAAGAGCTATCCTATCACAGAGCCATCTATGCAAACAAGGCTGCAGTTTTTGAATTATAAGAAAATAATCATATTAACCGGATTTTTACCCCCGCGTACTATATATATATATATATATATATATATATATATATATATATATATATATATATATATATATATATATATATATATATATATATATATGTTACGGCTAAAAGCCGAAGTACGGTTACACCTAGTTCTAGCCGTCTGCAACTAGGTGAGGCCAGGAGTAGTTGGTTAAATGTAGGTGTACAGTTAATTTGTAAAAATACGGAAAAACGTTTCAAGTAATATCAGCGACAGTAGATTAAGGCGCGGTTAAGGTGGTCCATGCATTAGCATGTCGGTGAAACGAACTCGTTTGATCTTATCATATTGGTTTTTAAAGTTTTCACTTTAAAAAAATTACTTTTTTAAAATTAAAAGCTGGCCAACTGGAAATAACGAATGCCAAAATACATCAACAGGCTCTAGCGGCAGCGGAAGCGAACACGGCGAAATGGCGGGCGGCTCACGAAGCTGCGCGCTCGCAAGCTGCCTCGCGAGCAGAACGAATACTCGCAGACTGCGAGTGGAAGATGCGAGAGCTGGAGAAGCGTGCGAGAGACGCGGAGAAGGAGAAGAAGGAGGTGAGTGAACGTGGGGTGTTAAGGGATTTTTCTCCCTGTAGCCATGCAGTGGCGGTGTAAGAATAACCACTGTCTCTTGAGTCAGGTGTCGACAGAGGGAAATTGAACCAGGAGATGGGCAGCAGCATATTCCCGATAAGAGTGGAATAAAAATAAGAAACTGCGGCTGCCAACCCGCTTGCCAAGCGCGGTAACTATGACAAATTCCCCCCCCCGTAAGACCATCAATGGGGAGGCCTATGTTCCGCAGTGGACTTTTGATAGGCTGTAATGGATGGATGAATTCCCCCGTATCAGAAATAATACCTTATAATCATTTAAAATTAAAAGAACATCGGTCAAGGGCCATAGATGCTGTGACCTGACTATAAAATATCGCGGACACGACTAGTGTATGGATTAATCTGTTCCCCCTGGGCACAATCTAAATCCTAAATTGAAAATATATTATTTAAAAGCCGTGGATCATAGAACGCTACACTTATGTATTTCGTAACTTTTGATGTTATGATGTAGTCATGGCTGCAGTCAAGACTACAACCTCAGCTAAAACAATTAATATGAAAACTATGCAGTAATATATACTTAACAAAATAAGTCAAGTCAATGGCTAAAATCACAAAAATGAATCAATAGCCTTTCTAATTATTTCACTGCTAAGTACCTATCTAAGACGCAGATGCTTTCACTTTTGCTCACGCTTTGACAGCTCTCGTGTCATAATACCACAGACTGCATAGAGACACGCATAATACGTTCCGTTCTAAGTATTAGTGCATTCTATATTTACTGTCAACCTATCATTTGCAACTTATTTCGGAATACTTTTCATATCTCCATCTAAAAATTATATTATTGATAATGCACTACAAAAATAAATAAAACACCTACAACAAAATCCAGAATTTAAAAAAAGTAAACGCATAATGGTAGTGTTACTTTAGTGTTATGATGAAACGTGTACCACAGATAAAAACAGGACGGGCTTAGATGTGTTCAAAACCTATAAAAAATAGTGAGGAAATGAGGTTTTTCATTACAAAGCTAAATTATTTTACCGGCTCCGATAAAATAAGTTGGACCCCGTCATTTAATTTATTCATTTATTGATAAAATATAAGCCTACAGTATATACTCAAATTACAAAATAAAGTAAAATAAACAAAAAAAACATCACCGATAGTTAATATTAACATACACAATATAAATTACATACACAACAATTTATAATGAGATCTTTTTACTTTATCATAAATAAAACTTAATTACCTAAACTTATATTATTCTTCTTTCTATCTTACGAAGTTATTTAAGAAAATTAACACATTTTTATACATTACGCTAGATTTGTCAAAAAATATATCTGCTTCTGGATTGGCCCTGAGGAAACAGTTTATTAGTCTAACGGCTCTGGAGGTGGGACTGTTATCCGCGTGTGGGGAGCGCCACGTATGCGGACAGGAGAGGAGTCTACGCTTTCGTCTACCAGCACCTCGCATATCCGGTCCGGTACATAAAGATGTATGGTCTCACGTACTGCGGGGTTATCTACTTTGTTAGTTAACAGAAAATAATAATGTATTATATGCATAAGTTCTCGCCTACACTTGAGGGTATCCAGACCAACCATGCCCGATACAAACATTGACGGATATAGAAATGGGTAGTATCCATACTGGCGTTTGTACAAATATCTGGCAAACTTACGTTGGATTTTTTCCACCATCATTATATATACGGTTTCTCGGGGGCTCCATACTGAGGCATTATACTCTAACTTACTTAATATACACCTAAGTCACAATTTTTTGACTTATCAATCATTGGTGGTCGTTTCATATTTTGGTCAGGTCGTATTTGACCGATGTTCTTTTTGTACAACCGACTTCAATATAAATTATTAAGAATAATTCAAAAAGTATTGGTCACACCTTGATCAAATTTATATGGAACCACGTGTGAAGCACCAGCTTTCAAATAAAAAAAGAATCATCGAAATCGGTTCAAACAGTAAATAGTTATGAGGTAACAAACATAAAAAAAAAACATAGTCGAATTGAGTACCGGCTCCTTTTTGAAGTCGGTAGAAAATACCGTGTAGTGGCGGTGTAAGAATATCCACTAACCCATATCGTCTCGTGGGTGTCGTAAGAGGCGACAGAGCGAAACAAACCAGGAGATGGGCAGCAGCGTATTCATAACAACAACTAAAAAACTAAAAACTTCGATTGCCAGCCCGCCTGCAAGCGTGGCAGCTATGGCAAATATGCCCCTAAGAGGTAATTCATAGGATTGCCTAATTTTAACAGTGGATTTTAATAGGATGTAACAGTAAGGTATTTTCAAAGGCTGTCCATACCATCGCCTTTGACAACAGTATTTATAGGCTATTTTCAAATTCACTATTGGATGTTTTTTAATGTTGTATAGCAACAATAAACCTACAACGCACTAAAATTTGCGATTATAAATTCAACATTTAAAAAGTTTCAATTGCTTTCTTAATTTATTATATGAAACTAGCTGGTACCCGGTGCGTTGCCGCCGCAGTAGAAATAGTTGTGGAAATATCGTTTTAAATTTGCAAGAGTTTATTGTTTAATTAGGAATGATAATACATTCATTGAAATTGAATGAGATATTATGACATTCAAATAAATTTGTCGGTACTTAAATCACGCGCGCCACCTAAGGTAATGTAATTGTACTATGCCTATAACCTTCGCGCAAGTGCAAGCAATAAGTTGACAAAGTTTTACCGCAGTCTGATGAACGGTATGACGGCGCATAAAATACGAGCAAACAAAAATTTATTTATATATATTAGATTAGGGTGACAAACGAGCACACATTCCACCTAATAGTATGTGGATGCTGTGGCCCATAGTCATCTACATCTATCCTCGTCTGCGAATCACAATTCAGATGCGTTGTCACCCGTGAGGACTAAGATGGAATGCCTCTTTTCCAGTAAAAAGGGTCTCCGGTTCTCTACACTCACCATACGCAACACAGCAGTGTTAAGCTGCTATTTAACGCTGGTATTCTGCGAGAGCGTGGTCCTTCCCCGGTCGAGCCGACCCATTCGTGCTACAACTATACTACTAATATAGCTGTTACGGCCTGCGGCTGCCTAGCTAATGGTAGTATCCACCTAGGCCCATAGTAGGAAGACGCTACAGGCAGATACAGGTGGGGCTTTTAGCCACAGTGGAAATTTCTAATAGAAACAAACGAGGGGAAAGGTCACTACGATAAAGGCACTCACCTGCTCCAGGAGCGCAGACGATTCTCCTAGACCGGCCCGGCTGATGACAGTGTCGTGAGTGTATGTGTAATTGTATGTGCGTGTATGTGGACGGGCCCCGATCTGGATGACGCAATGCCGTCCGGGAGAAGGTATGCGCTGGTATCCCCGGAACTTTCCCCTTCTGGAGGCACTCTTCCTGGTTTGTCACGAAATGGGACAGCTACACGTAGTACTTCAGAGGTAAATCACTATTATAGTTGCACAATTAATTTAACAGAGTTAGTAGGTCCCAATGAACGATACGGTTCTCACAACGATTTACGCGGGTTGATACTTTCGTAACAAGTTAGGCGCGGAAAACGTCAATATAGCTCGCAAGAAATTCTACAATGAATGTCGAGAAGTCCGATCCCGTCGCGTCCGGCAGCCGGGGGGACGGGAAGGTGCCCTCGATATCGAGGCCACGCGCGCGCGTTAAAGAATACGTTTCGAAGGTAAAATATTCTTGCCTAAACAAACCCCTGCCCCGGACATAAGGAATTATGTCCGCGAGTAGATTGGCAAACGGGACAAGGTCGCGACGGCACGTTGCAAGACCGAATCTCCGACCAAAACCTCGGCCACTCTAGGCACCCCATCCGATGCATACGACAACTTAACAATACGCCCACGGCGCCAATACAAAGGTAAAGCGTTGGGTTCTTTAACCAACACGAGGTCTCCAACCCGAGGAGGATCTGTCTTGTCAGACCACTTAACGCGCTGCTGCAAAAGATGTAGGTACTCCAAAGACCATCGGTGCCAAAAACTCTGAGTCATCTGTTGTAGCAGGTTAAATCGGTTCAACCGCGAAGAGTTCGTTTCCCTGAAGGGGTACTCGGGCAGGGCGTTAAGCAGCTGGCCAATCAGGAAGTGTCCCGGGGTTAGAAACTCCAAATCATTCGGGTCGGATGAGAGGGGACAGAGGGGCCGAGAGTTGAGTACCGCCTCAATTTTACAGAATACAGTGGCGAGTTCCTCAAATGTCAAAATAGTTTCACCAATAACGCGACGGAGATGCGTTTTTGCAACTTTAACCACCGCCTCGAAAATACCGCCCCAGTGGGGACACGCCGGAGGGTCGAATTTCCACTGGATGCCCCTTTTTGACATAGCATTTCCTAAATAAGTCCGGTGGCTGGACAGAAATTCGACGACCTCCTATAGATACCTATCCGTGCCCTTATAATTCGTCCCGCAATCCGACCGGATCAAGTCCGGCAAACCGCGCCGCGACACGAAACGGCCAAGCGTGGCCAAGAAGGCTTCCGTGCTGAGGGCGCTTACAAGTTCCAAATGAACGGCCTTAGTGGAGAGGCACACGAAGACGCAAAGATAGGCCTTATGTGAACGCGCGTTACGAAGGTTAGAGGACTTGACAAGGAAGGGGCCAGCGAAGTCTGTTCCGACCCCAGCGAATAGTCGGATGGCCCTGACGCGGTCGGGCGGCAAGTCACCCATCAGAGGCTGCGATATGGGGGCCTTCAGTTTATAACAGGGGATGCACTTAAAGATGACGCTCCTAATGGTGCGTCGGCCAGCCAAAATCCAAAACTCCCGCTGCAAAATAGCCGAAAGAGCGTTACACCCAGCGTGGGCGTTCTTAACATGGTGGTGGGTTACCAGCAACCGGACAAGGGCGCCATCCTTAGGGAGCAGCAACGGGTGTCGAGCCCCGCACGGCAGTTGAGAGTTTTTCAAACGTCCGCCCACGCGCAGCATCCCAGCGTCGTCCAGAAAGGGGTTCAGGCAGGCCAGAGCGCCCTTGATAACGGAGCCACGCTTCAAGTTTTCAATAACGGGCTCAAAATGCTCCGTTTGGACCATACGGGTCCAATGCATCAAAGCTTCACGACGCTCGCTAGGGGACAAAACGCAATCAGAGAGTCGGTTGGACGGATCTCTCGAATTGCGGACAAAGCGGCGCAGCCAAGCAGTCACTCCTAAGAGCTTATCGAGAGAGCTGTACCGTTCCAGAAGGGAGAGATCCCGAGTGGGCTTATCCTTGCCCACTCCTACTCGGGCCCGTAGGCCCGGCAAATCGGTAGGTTCGGAGTAATTACCCTGGGGCCAGAATGACTGAGGCTCAGATAACCAACCGGGACCCCACCACAATGAGTGGGCAACCAGCGCGGGGGCCTCACAGCCGCGAGAAGCGCAGTCTGCGGGATTCAACTCCCCTGGAACATGTCTCCAGTTGAGAGAAGTCTCAGAACTCTGGATTTGAGACACGCGGTTCGCCACAAAGACCTCAAGATTGTGAGGTGCGGCTCGGAGCCAACAAAGTACTATCTCACTGTCCGACCATGCGTAGACGCCCGTAATGTCGATTACAGGCTTCAAGGAAGAGTGAACGTGGTTGAGGAGTCGCGTGAGGAGAGCGGCATCGGACAGTTCCAATTTAGGGATAGTTAAGCGGGACCTAATGGGAGCAACCTTGCTTTTAGCGAGTACGAGATGGACGGCAGTATGACCAGAGGAACTCACCGTCCGCAAATATACGACAGCAGCATAGCCCTTCTCAGAGGCGTCGCAAAACCCATGTAGGTTAGCCCGACATTTCCCGGGGGGAAGGAAGCACCTTGACATGGAAACCCGGTTGATATCCGGAAGGGAGGAGAGCATGGAGAGCCACTCTCGCAAGAGGGCTCCGCCAATCGGCTCGTCCCAACCCAACCCGGACATCCAGAGCTTTTGAAGAAAGCACTTAGCTAAAAAGATGACCGGGGTGATCCACCCATTAGAGTCGAAAGTGCGGGCTACGGTGGACAGCACGGAGCGTTTGGTCCATGCTTTGGGCGGTGGGTCAAGTTTTACTCTATACGTAAAGATGTCCTGAACAGGCTGATATTGAATGCCCAGCACAGTCAACAAATTAGGATTCTCAGGGTGCTCGAACAGATGAGGGTCTTGTTGATCCTCTCCTGGGAGGTCCTTCAAAATATGAGGGGAGTTCGACAACCACTTGCGCAACTCATAGCCTCCAGACTTCTGGATGGCAATTAATTCGTCTCGCAAGACCAGAGCCTCCTCGACGGTGGAAGCGCCCGTACAAATGTCGTCCATGTAGACCGAAGTCTCCAAAATAGAAGCTCCCCGAGCTTATCTCAGGCGCTCTCTCTCAGCGAGTTCAAGGAGAGTTCGCATGGCGATATACGGGCTGGACCGGAGTCCATATGTGGTGGTGTTCAACTCAAATACCTGTATGGGATCACTGGGCTTCTCGCGCCACAATATCAGCCGATATCGGCGGTCATCACGATGGACCACTGATTAGCGAAACATCATCCGAATGTCCGCGACAAAAACTACTTGGTGTCGACGGAATTGGGTCAAGATGTCGGATATGTCCTTGATCAGTTTAGGACCCGAGTGAAGACACTGGTTCAGAGACACACCGTTTGATGTTGGGGCGGAACCGTCAAAGACTACCCGAATCTTACTCTCAGGGGTCCTCAAGACCGCATGGTGACGGAGGAAGTAGTGCTCCTGTGAACGCCATTCGAAGTTGGACGGTGACATGTGACCCAGCTCCTGATACTCGCACATGAACTCGACATATTTGTCGCGTAAGGCTGGGTCGCGCCGCATGCGGCGCTCCATGGAAAGCAACCTCTTCTCGGCCAGAGCACGAGATTGACCCAAAGAGGGGCGTGAGTCCAGAAAGGGTAAGCGAGTGACGAAACGACCGTCAACCCGCCGGCCGGTATTGTTCTGGTAGAACAACTCACACTCACGGTCCAGAGGGTCGACTCGAGCTGCATGTGGTGGTTCCTCAATTTCCCAGAACCGCTGGACGGCGTCCGATAGGGACACGCCCACGACGGAGAGCGGGTCGGCCGTCGGAGGGGGAGGAGACCACATAACCGATCCAAAGAAGCTGTCCCCAAATATCGTGGAAATGGCTGACAGGCCATCGGGCTGCAGAGCTCGTATCTCACCTAACAAGAGGACACCCAGCGTGTCGGCCCCCAGTAACAAATCTATAGGCCCAGGTTGGGCCCACCGAGGGTCTGCCGGTCGCAAAGCCGACGCACAGCGCACAGCGCTGTCATTTATACGAACGTTAGGGAGAAACCCTACAATGTCGTCGAGGACATTTACCTTGACTAAAATACGAAGGTGTTCGCTGTCAGGGCTGAACACCAACTCCGCTTGTCCCCTAGGAGCAGGAGGCTCGGCACCTCCGATACCTACCATCGGACGTGATTCAGAGCTCCAGGGGAGCCCCAGTCTTCCCACCAACTGAGTAGAGGCCACACTACGTTGGGAACCCGAATCCAATAGAGCTCGAACCGTTAAGCGGTCGCCGCTCGGGTTGTAAACCTTCACTGAGGCCGTCGGCAATAGAACAGTTTGACAGGTGGACTGCTGACGACTTATAGGCTCAGTGGAGGCGGCCATGGCGGGAGCTAGGGCGGCAGTCTCGTATCTGGAGCTGCCTCTGTTGGGCCGGCACCCAAACCGGGGGCCCCGAGAGCGGCACTCCGACGGCGTCTCGATGACCCTTGACTGGAATTCCCCGAACGGGTTGACCTGGGGAAACTCGGGGATCCTCGGCTCCAAGGCCCGGGGCCGATACGCAGTCTCCGGAATCCGGTAGTACCGGCACCGACCAAAGGGGGGTGGGCGGCGTTCCAGTCGCGGCCACTCAGCCAACGGGGGTGAGAACGGTCTAGCTGACCGCTGAGTGGCTGCGAATCCACTATCAACTCGCTGAGGGGGGTGAAGACCCCCCGCCCCTGGAGGAACAACTCCCAGACCGATCGGGGGAGGGACTCCCCTCAGAACGAGGGGCGCTATGGTCCACCGGTGAGCGCCGAGCGTCGCCCGACAGTGGGCGTGGCTGGGCGCCCCCGCCCGTGCCGAGTCGGCGGGCTGGCAGGGCCCTGAGAGGACGAGCCGCGCGCACCCAGGCCAATATGACGTGGTGGTTGCCCTGCAGTGCGTGCAGGGCCGCTGGTGCGGGCAGTCTCGTTGTAAATGCCTCTCCAGGCACGAGAAGCACCAGCGGCGCTCCTTGGCGATGGTTCGCCTCGCCGTAGCCGGCTTGCGCAACAACTTCGGGCACGACGCCGCCCGGTGGTCGGATGCTCGACAATAGGAGCAGGGAGGCGCCTCCCGGGCCGCTAGGCCACTATAGGAGGGTACTGGGGGGCGCCCTCCCGCGGGGGCTCCGCTCGGCCTCAGGGGGGTGGGCGCCGCCTTGGCCGGCTGATTCCGCCTCTCCCTGGGCACTGCTCGGGAGGCGGCCGGGGGGCCCTCGACGGCGCCTGCTGCGTTCTCCAGCTGCCTACACTGCTCTTCCAGGAACCGCAGCAGGTCCCTAAAGGGGGGCATGTAAGAGGCGCCATCACCTCCGTACCTCTCCTCAAAATGGAGCCGAAGGTCAAGGGGCAGGCGGGACAGCACTATATGAAGGAGCAGAAAAGACCACTCGTCCACAGGTAAATCCAGCCGCCGGACGTTGCGGACGAGCGAGGAGGTCCCTGGCGTTTTGGTAGGCGTCGTCCGACAACTTAAGGTGGCCGACGACGCTCAGGGCCTCCCCCTCTAGTGATGCCAGGAGGTACCCCATTTTTTGGCAGGGGGTCAGGTCCCTCCGGGCGTCCACCAGGCTGTCAAACATGCCAACGAAGGTCAGCCACTCCGAGAGGACCCCGGAGAACCTTGGCAGGTCCAGCGTGGGGAGTCGTCCTAGCAGCTCTGGCTGAGTAGGCGGCTTCCGCGGGGACTCGAGAAGGCTACTCAGCCGAGCTTCGCGCTCCCTCTCCGCATCCTTGGCCCCCGCCTCGATCAGGTCGTCCGTTAGCGCGAGGAACTGCTCGTAGTCCGTGCGGCAGGATTCCAGGACTCCCTTTTCCACCTCCGAGTCCTCGAGCTCAGAGTAAGCCTCCTCCACGGCCGCCCTTCGAGCATCGACCTGCTCAAGCCTCTTCCTCAGATTATAGACCCTGTCCGGTCGGCCTATCAACGCGTGTGCGCTGGTAGCCCAGCGCAGCTCAGTCCGCAAGCAACGAATTAGTAGCCTATGTGACGGCATACTAAATACAATACAATAACAAAATAACAGAAATAACGAATAATTACTAGATACAATAATAACAAATACTAATAACAAAATAACAGAAATAACGAATACAGTACTACTAATACGATAATATCAATCAGTTTAGATAGAAATTACACAATTATTAAATACAAGTAAATACGAAAAAACACAAATCAAATTAGCACGTAACAACCCTAGTACGATTAACAATTATCCCATTACGTGACAGCCTTATGTATCTAATCAAATACTTCGCCTCAACAATTCTCGCTTGTTACCTACGGGCGTGGCGTTAGGCAACTACCTCCTAACAACAGAGAAAAGGCGAGCCACTATGCAACAAGAAAGAATTATTATTTATATTAATTTTACGTATTACGGCCGGGGGTGATTGTAGACACAATCAACCACGCTCTGCTACCAAACTGTTACGGCCTGCGGCTGCCTAGCTAATGGTAGTATCCACCTAGGCCCATAGTAGGAAGACGTTACAGGCAGATACAGGTCGGGCTTTTAGCCAAAGTGGAAATTTCTAATAGAAACAAACGAGGGGAAAGGTCACTACGATAAAGGCATTCACCTGCTCCAGGAGCGCAGACGATTCTCCTAGACCGGCCCGGCTGATGACAGTGTCGTGAGTGTATGTGTAATTGTATGTGCGTGTATGTGGACGGGCCCCGATCTGGATGACGCAATGCCGTCCGGGAGAAGGTATGCGCTGGTATCCCCGGAACTTTCCCCTTCTGGAGGCACTCTTCCTGGTTTGTCACGTAATGGGACAGCTACACGTAGTACTTCAGAGGTAAATCACTATTATAGTTGCACAATTAATTTAACAGAGTTAGTAGGTCCTAATGAACGATACGGTTCTCATAACGATTTACGCGGGTTGATACTTTCGTAACAAGTTAGGCGCGGAAAACGTCAGTATAGCTCGCAAGAAATTCTACAATGAATGTCGAGAAGTCCGATCCCGCCGCGTCCGGCGGCCGGGGGGAGGGGAAGGTGCCCTCGATATCGAGGCCACGCGCGCGCGTTAAAGAATACGTTTCGAAGGTAAAATATTCTTGCCTAAACAATAGCTGCAGCATGGCTCTACCCCGTAAAGAGGGTCTCCAGTTCTCTACACACACCATACGAAACACAACAGCATTGAGCTGCTATTTTATCCTGGTAATTGTGAGAGCGTGGTTTTCCCCGGTCGAGCCGACTCATTCGTGCTACAACCATAATATAGCTGCAGTGTGGCTCTACCGCGTAAAAATACTCTTTACTACTTCTTCGTTAATAATTTGTGTCCTCCAGCTGTCGCAAACAGTGGAACAGCTGCAGAAGTCACCGCCCACTCCAGCTGAAGTAGCGGAGCTGCAGCAGCTTCGTGCATTGACGGCTGAGCTGCAGCACTCTGTGCTGTCGCTCACGGCGCAGCTGCAGCAGCTAGAGGCCAGCGAAAAGGCGCTCCAGCAAGACCAGCGCAAGCTGCAAGACTTGCTGGACAGGGAGACGCAGAAGGGGAAGGAGAGAGAGGTGCAGCATTTGCAGGTGAATATTGAAGTAGCTTTATATCTTACCTTTGTGTTGAAACACTTTTTTTTCACAGTGTAGTGACGGTGTTAGTCTCAATTTACATTGAGGCGGAATGGAATGGAACGGAAGCATCAATTTCGCCTCCTTGCGCGGGAGGACGCGAGAATTCGCGCGAATACTTATCTTAAACCTACATAGTTGTACTGTTTAGTTATTTAGTTTAGATCTTTTACTTGACAAGAATGGTTCATTGGATATTATTTTCATATTGCATATTTGTGAGTTTGAAGAAAATGATGAGAAAAGGAAGAATATCGGAAAAAGGAAAAAATATATTTGGGTTCATGATCTATGGAAGAAATGAAAACGTCACCCTTCGCGCCACTTCCTGCGGATTCTATAGACTGCACTAAAAGTAGTTACGGAATTCTAGGGAATGCACGAGAATTCCATGGAAGAGTGCTCATATCTAGTTTGCACGTTACACAATCAACATTTTATTATGTATAATTTCGTTACAAAAATTCGCTTTCCTTCCGTTCCGCGGCAATGGAAATTGAGCCTTAGAATATCTAGTACCGTTATCGTCCCCTGGATGTCGTAAGTGAGACAGAGGGAAACAAACCAGCAGATTAAGAACTAAAGATAAAAAATGCTTGTTAAAAAAAATAGCCATAAATAAAAAGTATAAAACGAATACTATTCCTAGTAGTATCTTTAAATTGATTAATTTGTAAAATAAATCATTATAATTTATAATTCGTGGTCGCCATAAGAGCCCCGATGAGGTGCTAGGCTGGGGCGCAGCCGACATTTGTTCCACCTCTACGGGTCGTTACGGGTCTACGGGTCGCGAAGTGTAGGTGTATGTTCGCCAGGCCATCCAGCAGATGGAGCAGCAGCACAGCGCGCGTGTGGAGCTCTTGCGCGCGGAGCACGCCAGCGCCGCGGCAGCAGCGCGCGCCAGCGCCGAGCGGCTGGCCGCCGAGCGCACGCGCGCCGCACTCGCCCAGCTTCGCGCCGAACACGACGCCAACGCACGCGCTGCGGATCGAAGACTGCGGGAAGTCACCGCTCGGGTGAGTACACTCGCAAGTAAACACTACATCCTTCACAGAGTTTTAGCGGGAACTTGACCGGCGACGGATTGCTGCTCCTGTATTATTGTTTAAAGAATGCTTTGAAGTGGATTTTGATATCTAAAAGTGGTGCGATTTTGTGTATTAAATGTCTACGCATGTGAACTATTAGTGGAAACGGTGAAACACGTGCTCTGATGGTGATGTGATTCGCAAGATAAGGTGTCTGTCTGCTTAGTCACCTTGAAATACCATCGCCAACTGCCAGCTGTCTGCTGGCTCAAGTTGCCGTCAAAATCTCCCAAGGGCTGCACAATGTTACGCGTCAAGCAGTGTACTATGAGGGATAATTATACATTGCAACTTTAGGCTCAGAAGGGCTAGAACCCAGAACCGTAACGCCAGTTATAAAAAAAAACATCCTTCACACTGGAACAACAGTGCACGCACTGATGGTAGTGTTGTACGTATCTGAAGCACGAGGTCAACGCACGCGTCCAGGAGACTGCGCGAGCTCACCGCACTCTCACTCACCTGTGAGGACTAAAATGGCATGCCTTTAATTATACTGGCTCTATATTAGGTTCGAAACCTAAAGGGACCAACATTTTTTGTAAAGTGTTGGTTCATTTTGTAAAGTGACCGACATTTGTGCAAATGTTGGTCCCTTCACTTAAGGATTAAACATACATGTATTAAATACGCGCCGCTCTGAGTGGTGGCTGCGCGAGGTCACCACTCGGGTGAGTACAGTAAGTCGGGTGAGTGAGTAGAGTAAACACTACATCCTTCACACTGAAACACAACAGTGTACGCATTGCTGGGAGTATGTTAACTATTTGAAGCACGATCAACGCAAGCGCCACGGACAGTAGACTGCGCTAGGTCACCGCACGGGTGGGTCACACTCGCACATCTAACGCACTACACCCTTTACAGCATAACCATCACACAGCAGTGCACGCACTGTTAGAGAGGTGGTAACCTACCCAGACGGACTCGTAAACGAACAGTCGTACCATCAGTATAAAATCAGTTAAAGTACGGTAGGTAGACTGCAGCCCATGGACACTTGCAACTAACCAACTTTAAAGTAAAGTAAAGTTGCAGTCTATTTACGTCCCACAGCTGGGCAGGCCTCCTCTCATTTCTGAGAGGGTAAAACCCTCTCAGAAATGAGAGAAGGTTTTAGGGCAAAGAAATGTCCGCCGCGCTGCCCTAATGCGTGTTGGCGAACTTCACATGTCTTCGAAATATATTTTTTTCTTATTTCTCAGCCATGCAGGTTTCCTCACGATGTTTTCCTTCACCGCCGGGCACGTGGTAAATCAGCAGTCAAAATTGCAATTAACAATTTCATTGGTGCCGGCATTGTTCGGGTACTGTGAAGCTTACAGCGAGCGCTAACCATCTGAGCTACCACGGCTCGAACCAACTTTAAACTAAGATAATCGGTGAAATATATGCGATAGTAATTTGCACGTGCGACCTACCCTCTTAAATTCTACACCTAAAGTAGATTTTAAGTGAAAACAATTTTCAGAAATTTTCAACTACAATGTTTGAAAAACAAATTCGTGCGTTATATTCTGCTGATATTTTTTTTCAAACCCACGCCTTATACAAGATTTTTTAGATTTTTAATCTCTCTTGAAGATACGGTAGGGGACAGCAACTTTAAAAAATATTTTAGATAAAATAACCTACACAATCATGAACTATATATTTTTAAAAGAACTTTCAACGAGACGCTTTAAAGACCTTAATTCGAAAATTCGAAATGCTAACCTCACTTTTTGACACACAAACTGAAAAAAAATTTCTTGTTTACCAGTTCGAGAACCTAAAACAAGAGTTAGCGAATAAGGAGGCGCAGTACGAACACGCGATAGCGGAAGCCCACAGTAAAGCTGACTGGGATATCATGCAGCTGCGCCATCTGCTGGACAAGGCGGACATCAACTATGCCAACAACGTAGAGCGGATGACCGAGAAATTTGAAAAGGAGAAAGGTTAGTACGATTGCCGCAAACAACTTGAGCATGCGCGAAAAACAATAATACGATGTCATTTGAGACGCGGAGGGAATCAGCGGGGACGGGTCTGCGCAGTAAACGTCATAGGTGCTCAAGTTGTTTGCCGATTATTATATTTAATGGGAACTGCAACGATAATGACTCAAGGAGTAGCCTTTTGCACTTGATCACAGCTCGATGGACCAACAATTTTGCAGCATTGAAAAAGTATGTTAACGGATTTCATCACGTACGTTTTTTAAGCCACTAATTAATTACAGCCTATAAAAGTCCGCTTTTGAACATATGACTCTCCATAGATTGTCTCACAAAGGAGAAACTGCTAAAGAGATACAGATTCTATGATTCATTTTTTTAAAGTCTGCCAAAACACTAATTACATTAATTAATGGGATTTTATTTTCTTCTCGCAGAAAGTCTTACAGAAGAATGGACGGAGAAACTTCGAGCAGTGGAGGAGCAAGCGTCAACAGCCGCTGACGAAGCGAGGAGGCTGCTGGAGACTACGCGCAGCAAGATGCTAGCCGAGAGGCACGAGCAGATCAGCAAGCTGAAGGAACAGCACCGGCTTGAAATGGGTAATTTAGATCTTTTTTAATATAAAAAGGGTGCAATCGAAGACAATACACCTGATGGTAAATGAATGCTGTGACCCATAGACATCTACAATCTAAAGCTATCCTTAATTAAGGATCAAATACCGATGCGTTTTCACCCCTGAGGACTAAGATATTCCATCTTCCTCCCTGTTGTCTACATTCACCATACGAAACAACAGCTTTGTACAGTGCTAGTGCAAAGAACTGGAGACCTATTTTACTAACAGCTTGTCATTCCATCTTATTCTGTACGCGTGATCACGCATTTAGACTCTCGGTTAAAGATACATTTAAAAAATTAATCATTTCTCATTTTAAGGAACAAAAGCATTTAAACACGACATTCGAGGTTGGAATAAGCGAAAAAAAAATAATTATTTTTAAAATTTTGTTTTTCATAATCAATGTATTAGTATCCACTACATCTTTATCTTTCAATTATTCTAATTATTTTTATATATCAGTTCTAAATCGGTTATCATGCGCGTTATCTCATTTCATCGCTCTATTTTTTTATTATCTTTATTTTTTTTTTATTAAAAAACGTTACCCCCACACTACGATTTTGCCTACAAGTTGCAGTAAATAGTACATCCATAGATCGCTGGTTCAATCCGGCTCGATGGACCAATGTTCGATACGTTCAAAATAACATGAAATGATAAATAATGCCCGATATAAGCATTGAATATTAACTTCAGCATAACCTACGTCCAGTATTTTACTGCTTACACGCTGGCAGATGCAATAAGGTCACAATGTGTTTATTTCGTTTCCCTTAAGTACTTGTTTTTAAACAAATTTATGGATTTAAATGAAATGCCGTATTCTTTTTATCATAATCTTCATCATCAGCCCGTAAAAGTCCGCTTCGGGATATAAAATTCTCCAGTTGTGGAAAGGGTTTGCTTAAATTGCTAAGCATGGCCTCCGGATTGAGGACCGCAGATCCAGACCAAACGCACCTTTGGTGATGCCCCTCGACGCTATAAGAGGGGACGAAGTGTTTCTTACATCATTCCATGGGTGTCGTAAGAATTAATTATTTTATTATAATATAGTCTCCAACTTAGAGGTCTTCAACTAGCATTGGGACAGCGCGGCGGAAATTTCCTTAGCAGCAGGCCTGTCTTACTTCAAACTTTAAGCATAAAATTATACCTACGCTGCATGGTCTCCCACAAGGGGTTAATTCCGTGAGATTGTCACGCGCACGCTCAAGCTGACGCGCGCTTATCGTTAATAAAAAGTATTTTTCTCTTATAAGTATTTAGCCACTTTAACACTGGTAAACAAGAAATATTTATTTCTGAGTTTTTATTCAAGTATGGCCTATGACATAGGATGCGGGTGCTTAAATAATAATAGGAATATCGACTTTTCATTCTTTACTGCTTCTAAGGGTACCGAAAGATAATATATTATTATTTATAGGTAGATCTAGATAATTAGGTACTTAGTTACTGACGCCATAGTTACAGATTTATTATTTGATTTGCGAGCCGAGCTCAGCTTCGCAGTTTTCGATTTTTTCGCGTGTAATGCAACAAGTATTTGTATAGCTTACAAACAACCGTACCGGATCATTATGTTTGTCCTTGTGTATGTAAGCTTCCTTCACGATACAGGAAACACAATTTAAAAATCACAACCAGACGAAAATACCATATAAATACCCCAATAATTTCCAGAAAACCAATGGGAGCAGTTTATGATCGACAAGGAACATTGCCTAGCGCGCATGAAGACTGAGTGCCGACAGGAGGGCGAGGAGGAGAGGATCAAAAGGGAGAAAGAGTTGCTTAAAGAGATTTCAGGTATATCTAAAATAAAATACCCATTTGTTTACATTCAAAGAATTTAGAAATAAAAGTTTATCGTGATAAAGCTTAATTTTAAACCTACTTTTATATATCATAAAAATTCAGACATGTAAAAAATTAAGTGTCAATTACCAAATTACTATAATACTGATGCAAGTCTTGAGCCCAGAGGATGCTGCAGAGGATGTTAGTTTCTTAAACAATCTTACACAGACATAAAAAAACATCTTAATGCTCTTATTTATCTATATTTATATGTATCTATGTTTATAACAGTTTTCTGGAAAAATAGCGATAATATTCTCATACTTATATTATTTATTTAACGAAATACATATTTAAAAAAATATCTGTATTTAGTTTTCTACTTTCGCATATTTTTTGTTCTACACTGACAACACAACATTAAAAAAAGTTATCAATTTTTTTAAATATTTTCTATTAAGGAGGACCATCTCTATATATGAAAAGTGTCCCTAAAAACGTGTCCAATAAGGGTAGCGCCGCAGTAGCATAGGATAAATTAAAAAAAAAACGCCAATAATTAGAATAAGATGGAGAAATAAACAAGGACCGACCAATCCGCTTGGTTTAGTACTACGTAAATAGTAGAGGTTTTGTATACTGGCATTTTACTAATTACTCTAGTCATGAAATTTTTTAAATATTTGAATTCAGCTGACTCCACTCCGTCTACAACAACTATATTCATATCGTAGTTTTTCAGACGCCAGCGCTATTGTGGTAGGTTTTGGAACCTCTATTTTCAGTAAATAGTAGGACACTTTTTCAACTTTCGCCCCTTATAAGATGGTTCTCCTTGTACTCTACACTCCATATATTAGGAAAACAGGTGTATCTTTTTATCAGTGTATCAAGTATTAAGTATTGTATACCCGTACTCTCGAAAAATTCGTTAATTAAATATATAATTTAATTATTTATTTATTTCAGATTTGAAATCTCAGATTCAGTCGAAAAGTGTTGATTTTGATAATCTAGAAGCTAAAGCGGCAGCTTGCGGACGAACGCTGGCCGTCACTGAACAAGAACTGAGGTAAGGAATCGATCTCTGCGAATGATTGTGCTTGCATGCCTACTACTCATTAATTTTTTCAACTATGTATCAAAATTAACAATCATTATTTAAAATATGCTTCAACGCATATTTAAAACGTATTCTTTTAATGTTTAACCAGCTTTATTTGCAAAAATATTCGGCGATTTCTCAGATTTAACTGAATTTTCACTAATATCATAATCGTTTATCATATTATGTTGTAAATCCCAATTATAATTGGTAGCAAATATGTCGCAAAAGCGTAAATTTTATACAAAGTTTTTAAAATTTTAAATGCCGATAACTCTGGTTGGAGTTTTTATACTAATTAATAAATTATATAAATATTGTCTTTTGGGCAAATTTAGCTACCACTTGCATGCTATATCCAATGTATTATAACGTACATATCATATTATATTTCAAAACGCAAACTTCTCAAAGGTGCGCTTTTTATAACTACATACTTATAAAAACAAATCACCTCATTTCTAAAAGAATAATGTCCAAAAGGCAGTATTTAAAATGTTTTAACTTGTAATACAATTCAAGATTTGTACGAACAATTATTTTAACCGCCAAAATAAAAACATGAGTAGTCATAGATAATAATAAAATTTTGCATAATTAAAATTGACAGTTCGATCAGATAAAAAATACAGACATGAATAGTAGAGTATAAAAGATAGCGTTATCCTGACAGTTGCAGTTGGCTTGGAGCTTTGGTCGCTGCGTCGAGCGCGTGCTTGTTCATGGGATCGCTGCGCCTCGCTCTCGCAACGTTTTTTCTCTCGCTCGCACTCTTGTTTTATATCAAAATTGTAAACAAGAAAAAAAACAGCCTTAAAAATACTTAACAACATTTTTACAAATATTTTAAAATTAATGATTACATATCCTTTAATTTTAACACTATGTATAAAATAAAGAGTTTAAGGTGTGAATACTAAGACATTGTAATAAAATGTTTTATAGTAAAACATTTAATTTTGCTAAATTGTACTGCCTAATTGGACTGAACTTAGAAATCGTTATAAGAAAAGCCAAAGAGAACTATAGCCAAATGAGTCAAAGTAAAATGTACATTAGTCTACTAAAAATAATTCTCCATTTAAAAAAATAAATAAATTCGATTCGATTCGATAAAAAATAGCTTTCAATCAAATATTATTCTTTAAATATTAGAGACTTTCCATTTTGACTATAATAAGTACCTCTAGCATAAGCAAAGATGTTCTTTCGAATATTGCCTTTTGTACTATATTTTTCTTTGGTATTTAAAATATAATATATTAAATTCATCATCATATTCGGAATGTGATCTAGTCATTTTCATGTCATATTTATATTTTATTTTATAATTATTTTATAACTTTCCATTTCTATGGTTATACATATAATAGCTTATTTTAATAATATTTAGCATATATTAAAAAAAAATTGCTTGTTCTTTTTAATTTTGCTCAAATGTTTAAGTGTTGTGAACTATTGTACTTATTTAGTTTATTTTATATTTTTATACATAAAATATTTAAATTTTAGGCCCTTGTAGAACACGCGCTTTAGCGCTTACGGCATGCAATATTTCTTATGTGGACTTTTGAAATTATTAAAATTATTGAATATTTGAGTAAGTTGTTTATTTTGAGATACTAAAGATATTCTTTAAACCAGAGTATATGATCGAACTGACCATAAGCACACAAAACATAATTTCGAAACACAATTTCAATATCTGGTTTTGAAAATAGTATTAATAATGAAATAAAACTAAAATTAACTAATACTTGATTTTCTTCCCATGGTTCTAATGCAATTATTTTAATACAAATCAGTAGATAACTTTACCAGTGACAATAGACGAACTAAAATTTTCCCTCAAATCCAACTAACCGTCTAACAGAGAGGCTCTTGTGCGGGAGAAGGAGGCTAGGGAGAAGAGAGGAGAAGACGCCGCAAAACTCAAACAATTGGAGAAAACTTCAAGGGAACAGATCGAGCACTTGACAAGAAAATGCGCATGTTTGCGGAAGCTGTGAGTGCATTGTGTTTTTTTTTATATATTTGTTTATATTTTGACATACTTCTAATGTTTATGACCTTTACATGTTCTGTTTATAAGTTAAATGATCTGCGAAACTTTAACAAGACAAAATGTCACTATCTCGATTATTCTAAAAGTTAAAATAGCTTAAATATGAATTAATACAAAACTTTTATCTTATATTCAACAATTTCTCTACTCCTGTGAAGAAAACATATGTTCAAACTAAATAAAAAATTTAATATAAAAAAACATGCGTGAGTTGGAACGACGTTTCTTTCGTAGTATATTATTATTGATTATTATATTATTGATCAACAAATACAAATAAATAAATTACTAGCGTCTATTAAAAGAAATGTCATTTAAAATATTTTTTCTTTCATGGCAAGATAAGAGAAAGTGTAATGGAGATGGATATTATTCTATCTCGCTCGCAATATACAAAGGGGGTGACGGAAAATCTTACACTTTTTCTCGCTTAGCCCCTATTCGTCAAATTCGTACCGTGCGATAAGGAACTTCGTTCCAAAAACCGTTTTCACTTATCATTGGATGATGTGCAAGGAATGATTCCTGCAACTGCGTTATGTCTTTTCAACATAATAATATTACATAACCTAAAATAAGATATTATTCCATTCCATCAATTACAGCCTATAAAAGCCCACTGCTGAACATAGGCCTACCCCATATATTGTCTCACAAGGAAATTAATTGCCATAGTTGCCACGCTTGGCAGACGGGTTGACAACTGCAGTGTTTTGTTTTTTATCGTTATTAGGAAGACGCTGCTGACCATCACCTGATTTGCTTCTCTCTGTCACCTCTCCCGACACTCACGGGATGATATGGGGTAGTGGATATTCTTAAACCGCCGCTACATGGTCGAATTTATAAATAAATAATAATAATAATTTTAATAAATTTGCAGTTTCGATGACATGCGTGCTCGACTGGCGGCTCGAGAACGTTCCGCGGAACAAGAGGCGCGTGCGAGAGAGAAAGAACTGCACTACCTTAGAGCAGAAGTGGCCAGGCTCACCAAAATACTCGTGGAACAAAGGTACTGACGCTAGCACTTTTGATACTTAGATGAAAACTCTAGGTGGTTGTACACTTTTCCTGTCTAAGGGTCCGTCTACCTATAACGGATCATGAGATACAGCCCGTTGACAGACGGACGGACGGACAGCGGGGCCTTATTAGTAGGGTCCCGTTGATTACCCTTTGGGTACGGAACCTTAAAAAAGAAACAACAAACTTGTTCAAAATGAAAAAATATAGCTGGCGAATTGAACAATTTTTTTTTCCTGACTCCACTGCATTTTACCAAACGCAAAAATAGCGCGACACAAACAAAGCAACGAGTGCGCTATCAGTGGTTCTCGCGAGTGCTCGCGCTAAAAACTGATTTGTAATGTAAGATTCTAAGAGATTCGCGAAAAACCGACAGCCAAACGTGGTAATTATGGCAAGTACCCTTATGAGGCAATTTTCGGGAAGCCCTGTGTTCAGACTTTGAAGGGCTGTAATGAATGAATGAATGAATGAATGAGCTGCTGTCCGCATTGCCTATTGCAATTGCATTTGTGTTGCAGTTCACCGAAACTAGGAACGCGTACACGAGCTGACGGCTGTGAGAACATCGCCAAGAACGAGGAGTCTTTTTTCTCCAAGGCCGCGCCTCTAGCGTCTGAGACGCAACAAAATGCACCGCGACGAAAGGGTAAGCTTATTTGGAAGTGAAAACTTTTTTAGAATCGTTGTGATTTGAAACTCGATGAAATGAAAAAGCGAGACAAACACTAAAGAGAGACAAACATATACATTCATAGGTTAGCCTGCGAGAGTATGAGATAGAATAGAACACAGTATTCTCAGATTTTCACCTGTTTCCGTCTCTTCAGAATACGTTTGGGCAGTCTTAGGTTAACATCAATAGAGGACTGTCAAAACTACTTGTCGCAATTTTTGATCAAAAATTTCAAGATTTCTAAAGGATGAGTCACTACCTACAAGATGGCACATAATACGAATATATTATAATTACATGTAGTTAAACTTTGAAAAAAAATGTATTTAAATTTGTATATAAAATACGAAGAAACTTTTCCCCGAGCTATTATATTGCAAAATAACCCTGTATGCATTGGCAATAGGATAGTAGTAGATCAATGCCTGTATATGAAATTGATCTCAATAATACTGCTAATTTGAAGTAATATTTTTACTTTGTGGCCAGCTTCAGGTCAAGAAACTCGCGTTTTAATTAGGGCTTCCACATTTTTTGTGACTATGGTGGCGCTACCTTGGAAAGAGGTGAAATATTTGACAGATGTGAAAGAAACATTAATCTTTAAGTTGCGTTGTGAAATATTAGTTACATTTTATATGAATTGCATTAGAAATGGATAATTCAAAATTTTCGGATGCTCCTAACAGCAGAAAACATAAATAACCGGCCAAGTGCGGGTCGGACTCGCGCATGAAGTTCCGTACCATCGTAATACAGGTTTCTAGTGGGGGATCCCCGTTTAATTTATTTTAATTGTTATTATTTTTTCAGAAACAGTTTGAACAGAAATACATATTCTCTGAAAAATTCGACTGTTTACCTATAACGGATCATGAGATGCAGCCTACTGACAGACTGACGGACGGACGGACGGACAGTGGAGGCTTAGTAATAGGGTCCCGTTGGTTAACCCTTTGGGTACGGAACCCTAAAAACGACTTAAAATGACTGAGATATTGCTTGCACTAGAAAACGAAAACTTTAATTCCAAACTCAACTGTTCAATGATGATGACACAGCGTGACAAATAACTTCACCTCAGTTTTAACTAGTTACATCTGGTGAGAGGAAGATTACTAGCCTTGTAGCTTCCGATATTCTAGTTCCTCCAATTAAACCTCAATCTCGCACTAAATATCTATATAAACGAGCTGATTTTGATAGTATCAACGAATCGCTTCGAAATCAGGACTGGAGTTTTTTACTCGAAAATAGTAACATAGAGCACATATTAATGAAATTTTACTCTATTTTAAATAATAAAATACAAACCTTCGTACCACAAGTTCGTTGCTCAAGTACATACATTTACCCAGTTTGGTATAATATAGCGTTAATAAAACTAATTAAAGAAAAAGTTAAGACTCATGTTAATTGGAAGCGTCATAGAAACCCGATTGATTATGCACATTTTAGCTATCTCAGACGGACTATTAAGAAACTACAGACCGAAAGCCAGCAATCATTCATTGCTTTCTCGCAACAAAGAATTAAGACTAATCCAAAATATTTTTGGTCTTATATAAAGTCCAAGAGAAAAATAGGCTCCTCTTATCCACATCAAATGACCTTTGATCAGAATGTGTTAAATGCACCATCGGATATCTGTTCCGCATTCAGCAACTTTTTTGAGAGAAACTTCGATGAACCAGCGGATCAATACCTAGCTAACTCAATAAATGAAACTCCACGATCAGACACTATACATGACATTATTGTTACTGAAGAATGTATTTATGAACTGCTTAAAAATCTTGACGTCAAAAAGGGAGCTGGTTGCGACGGTATTCCACCGGTATTCTTCGTTCAATGTGCTAAATCTCTATCGGGTCCTGTGTCATTGGTCTTCAACAGGTGTCTTCGTGATGGATACTTTCCTAATATCTGGAAAAAGGCCCATATAGTGCCAATTCATAAAAA
Source organism: Parnassius glacialis (assembly GCA_033319125.1). Taxonomy (NCBI): domain Eukaryota; kingdom Metazoa; phylum Arthropoda; class Insecta; order Lepidoptera; family Papilionidae; genus Parnassius; species Parnassius glacialis. Next base: position 56,687,426 of record JAVANC010000004.1, read on the forward strand.
AGGATTGAGGACTTCAGTTGAAAACTACCGACCTATATCTATACTTAACGTGTTGAGCAAAGTGTTCGAGAGGGTCGTACATAAATTTATCTATCCTGTAATATCTGTCTCAATACCAATAGAGCAGCATGGGTTCATGAAAGGTCGGTCCACAGCCACCAATCTGGGAGTATTTGTCGATTACGTATTAAGAAACATGGATGGCGGGTCTCAGGTTGATGTGATTTACACGGATTTTGAGAAGGCGTTTGACCGTGTAGATCACATTATTCTTTTACGTAAACTTTATGAACTTGGTATCCGGGGTAACTTGCTTAGATGGATGGAATCTTATTTACGCAATCGGTCTCAAGCTGTCGTTATAGGAGGATTTTGCTCAGATTTTATTGCGATACCTTCCGGCGTCCCACAAGGATCCATACTGGGACCACTTCTGTACGCTTCATATTTGTACGACGTAGGTGCTTGCTTCGAACACGCTCGATTCCTTATGTACGCTGATGACACCAAAATATTTATGAAAATTAAAAATGATATGGATTGTACTGGCCTACAAGCTGATCTTAACCGTCTAGAACAATATTATACTAATAATCGAATTGGAATAAATATAAATAAATGTTCTTTTATCTCCTTTTCTCGCAAGAAACATCCAATCAATTTTGAATACTATATTAGTAATGTTAAAATTGCAAAATCGGCTTGTGTTAGGGATCTCGGTGTTCACATTGATTGCAAGTTGACATTTTCTGATCATGCAGAAATTATTAAAAACAAAGCATACAGAAGCCTGGGTTTCGTATTGCGTGTTAGTCGTCCCTTCTCAGACATAGGTTGCCTAAAAGTACTATATTACGCTTATGTTAGGAGCATCCTAGAATACTGTAGCATAGTTTGGAACCCTCAGTATATCATTTATACTCAAGATTTGGAGAAAATGCAAGAAAAATTCATAAAACACTTAAATTATCGGTCGCATTGCCTGTTTAAAAACTATGATGAATCCTGTCATTATCATAATCTCACGACTCTCAAAAATAGGCGTGTACTTGCTGACATGTCCTTTTTACACGGAATATGCAACGGATATATAGATAGCCCTGAACTATCAACCAAAATACTGAGTTTCTGCGCCCCGAAAGTTAGAACGAGACACACAAAATTATTTGCTGTAACACGATCAAAATCAAATTACGCACAAAACGCATTGGTCAGTCGATTGCATAGAACTTTTAATAACCAATTTAATGTTACTGACATTTTTCATAGTAGTAGGCATGTGTTTAAGAAGGAAGTTATTGAAGTACTTGAAGGAAATGGTTAATATGTATATTGAACACACATACAAACACACACACAAACACAAACACACACACACACACACACACACAACCACAAGCACGCGCGTACACGAACATCACAGATCAGAGAGAAAGATAGACACGATGTTTTTAATTGTTAATTCTAAAATTGTATGTTTTTGTGGCTCAAACTTATTGATTGTCGGTCGATTAATTTAAGTTAAAAAATGTATAAAGTAGATCCGTTATTGGCTGTAAGTTTATTTCTTAAGTTCATTTACATTGTAATTAGGGCTGTGGATCTTGTAATAAATAAATAAAATAAAAATAAAAATAGCCTTTATTGATGCCACTTGTAAAGTATGGTATATATAATATGAAATAATTTCGTATGAATTTTTCGTTTATCGTTTTTCGTATGAAATTTTCATATGAGTTGAATTTCGTTATTTATAATATCTACCGTAATTTTTCCCAAAATAAAATAGTTAGGTGCTTAAAAAATATATTCTAAGAAAATCTTTGCTTTAGTTATCTACTTCATTCACCTATTACGCCCAATTTTTTCAAACGATAAAAAAAGTTAGCCGGTACAATACACAAGTTTAGAAAAGCTAAGAAAACATATTCCACGTAGTTTTATATTTTAGTAATCTAGTTTATATACATACCTATAATTTTTTTTATTAAAATGCTTGATTGATTAAGATGAGTCTTATCTCTCCACAAAAAAGATGATAACACGGACTATAGTAGATACATTGATACGATTTTCGTCTTTAAACGAAGCACCATCTGCCATCTGGAGATACGGACTTCGTGATAACTACCCGCCAAATGAACGGTCGGCCATTTCTATTATTATTTTTTTAAACCCTAGGCTTTTCTGCTGTATCGTGGAGACGTTTACAAACATACGCCATGGAGCCTTCCAAATATTAATACGTATTATCGACAGTGGAAAGTATTTCCTAGTGAAAAGATTAAAGTTGTATTAGGTTTGGAGGTAGCAGAATAGAGCACGCGATTGCAATTGGGGTCAATTTCATTACGGTCTATAAATGTGTATTTTTAATTTAATGGGTTTTCAACATGTCATACAGGAGGAACTCTTCGAACGCCCGATCTCGTCCGAAAGCGGCCGACTTTGCCCGAGCTGCAGCCGCTCCCGCCAGAAGCACGTCGCGCAACCAGAGACATAGAAAATGGCCGCCGACGCGCCAAAAGTGTCGATTTGCCAGCTGTCCAAGTGCCGATTAGAATAAAACAGTTAGAACAGAAAACTAAAGAATAAATGTATAAGCACATGCTCTACATACTATTACTACTGCTTAACACTTAATTATCTATAATATTTTTCTTATCGATGTCTTTTAAAAACTGTTTTTGGTGATTCTAAATGGCCCATAAAGGCAATATAACGGTTCATTTGTACCTCTCACACTCAATGAATCATTTCAAGTTATAGCACAATGAACGGTCTAAATTTTTCGTGTACCGTTCATCGGCATTGCGCCATGGCAATGATACTATAGGATCATAGTGCCCAACGTGTATACGCAAGCCCAGGTGTACTCACAATTCCCTCACTCTTATAGTCCGATGGGACGATAAACCGACATGACCGGAGAGAGATCAGACACATGACCAACGGCTATACATGCTTTCCAAGGCATGAGGGTGAAATACCGCAAACTTCCTGACTCCGGGCAGCTACTGAGAATCTTTTGATGGAAAAACTCAACACTTAACTGATTTTTTTGGCCCGACTACTAGGTCAATGAAGCATTGAAATGGTACACATTTATTTTTTGTGAATGTGTGAGTTTGGCGACAGTGTTTCTAAATTCTAATAAATTTAATTAAATTTTGCTACTTCCTCTTGTTTTTTTTTTTATATTCCGTGGGCTACACAAACATAATCTTTCATTGGTCAACACGAATTAAAATTCACTAGGAATGATTCACTGAGACAGAATAAACCGTCTAATATCACGTTAATACGATACATAATTTTACGCCCATTAATATTATCTAGGTATAAAATAAGTAATAAATATTTTCTGAATATTCTCAAAATGTTGACATAGGTGTGTCATCAAGAATATAGAAAAATTTTGGTGTTTAACGATTACGGTGCATTTTAATAAAAACAACTTATTATTATTATAACGTTACAAAACAATTCGTTAATTGTAAAAAAAATATTTCATACTCTTTGGTAATTCATTTGTGACATAATATGCCGAAGAAAAAGGGTATAGAAAGTATTTTGAAAGTGCAAAACGTTTATTTCGTTTTTGCCAAAATTTATCACAATATATTTTACATTAATAATTATACACGGTTTAGGAGTTTCCTTCTAAATTAAACATAAGATATATATGTATGTATCTAAAGGATTTCAATAGTTACGCAATAGCTGACAATATCTAGTATAGTATAGTATTTCTGTCCTAGTACTCACACATGGGCATGACCGAAGAATTTATAATCACCTTTACGTTTTTAAAGAATTAATTAATTGAAATCTTCTCTTTTCTATATATTTTTATAGGAGAGACTTTAGATTCGAGAACTAAACACGTGGGCTTTTTTTTAATTGTCATGAGCATTATTTTATGGCTCCGCCGCACTATGCTCCTCGCGCTGCCGCGATGTTGCCCTCTCTACTCGCACAATTAATCGCGACGCTCCGCACTAGGTTACTTGCATTTGCAACACAATGGATGTTGAAACTGTTGCAGCGTGCGCGCTATATGCATATTTAGTATAGCTAATTATATCAATGTCATAAAAATAAATATACGTTGTCATCCTCGCCAACAGAGACGGCGAATGACAACAACGATTCCGTAACGTGCGCTCAATTTGGACTGCGAACGCGCGAGTATGTGGCCACCCACTCGCACTCATATTGCCAGTCCTTTGACTCGCACCCAAAAAAAACATGGGCATGACGAGGAGCATGACGTGCGGCATGACGAGTATTGTTGCCAGACTACGTCTCTGCCTCCATTCCTCGCTACTTCCCACCCCACTCGACGAGTGTGTGGCAGGGGGATTAGTATAAACACTGCTCCACAAAAACTTCAAATCTATAATTTAATCATAAAATGTCTTGACTGTAATTTCTTCAATTTCATTTCAACTGTTTAGTTTTTCTTGTTCTTGTATCCAAGTAATCATTATGTAACTATAAGTAAAAGTTGTATTTACTCGTTTATTTGTAAATATTGCGATTTTCTAATAAAAGTTTTTGTAATAAAAATGTTATACTTTATTCCGAAACAAAGAATCATCAAAATGTGTGCACCCAGAAAAAAGTTACGAGATAACACACATAAAAAAAACATAGTCGAATTGAGTAGTACCTCCTCCTTTTTGAAGTCGGTAGAATAAGGAATAAACAAGCACACAGTTCGTCTGACGATTCGTGGTCCGTGTCTACTGCAGTCTATAGAAAGTCTCAATCAACTTCATGCCAAGGAAATTGCTTAAAATTGGGCCTGTGGCAGTAACATGATCGTTGATGGGTTTATTGCTACTAAGTGGTACCATCAGGGAAATTATATTTTGTGGGTGCAATTTTGATTATTAAATGGGAGTCTATGCTTATGAAAGAATCATGCCCACTTTCCATACATTTAAAAACCTGATAGTGAAAGTTGATGTATAATTATAAAGTATAGTAGAAAAACTACATGTAAGCTTAGAAAATAATGTCATATAGTCATTTTTACGATTTAAACGCTACGAATCCCAAAAAATACTAATGTCACATTTTAGGTTAGGATTTGCCGTAACCAAATAGGTAATAAAGAAATAAATGTGCTATAACTTATTACTAACGCTCGAAGTAAAGATAGCTATACTTATCTTATATATAATATGGTGTAAAACGTCTTTTTTACTTTGTGAATTTCTTGAAACCAACTGCCCCTAAGTCACCACTTACTCTCGATGTTTGTCACAATAAATTGACTGTCTAGCTCTATCTGCTATTTCTTCAGCACACATAAATACTTACTAACTACATTTAGTTCATCTTGTATTGTCAAAATGATCACTTATCAACCAAACACATTTCATTGGCCTATGGTACATACTTACATACCTGATGAACAAAATGGGATAAACAAATAAAACACTATGTTAAAGTGGCATGGTTTATTAATTATCATCATTTTCACTTAAATCTCTCACCACTACGTCATCCAGAAATTATGCTGGAGCAGAAATATTTTCTTGATACCATATAGGGTTGTAAAAAGAAGTAACACAAACAAAATGGCATACGCTAGACTGGCTATACTCTACAAAACGATTGTGCCGCTTCGAAGCGCCACCATTGAGAACTAAATTTGACATAATTTGCAAATGGTCATTGTTTTTTTTTTATGGAGTGTAGAGGTAACGAGAATCATCTCTGTGTACGAATAAGTGTCCGTAAAAACGCGTCCAATAAGGGTGCCGTTGCGATAGCATAGAGTAAATAAAAAAGCGCCAAAAGTAATTACAATAAGATGGAGAAATAAACAAGGACTTAAATACTATATGAATTTTTTTTTGAAGATGCGGTTAAGAATGGGTGAGTTAACCGTCAAATGCCTTTTGTACGCCGATGATCAAGCCATACCTGCGTTGTCGGCAGCCGAGTTGCAAAAGATGGTTACATTAATGAATAATGAACACGTCATTAAAAGAAAGTGGAATAACACTTTGCATGGATTGAATTATTTTAAATTCGATTTCTCAATCAAGATGTCGCAAATTTAATAAATAATTCAAAATAAATTACTCAACATACAGTAGGTCGGAAAAAAGACAAAAACCTGAGGCGAACCAGTTTTTGTAGTTTTTAATTTACTTGGACAACTTTTCACAATACAAGTGTTTCCCATTATTGTTGAATTATTTTATAATGTTTTATAACTTATTACTATCACCACAATAAAATTTATACAAAAATTACTAATAATTATTTAAAAAAGTCACACTAATAAAATCACGTTTTCTCACAATACTTTTTTAGTTATATTTACTTAATTATTTTAGACCTTAGGTTTTGTATACCGGCATTTTTCCCTTTTGCCTGAAGACCAATCTAAGTTTCTTCAAATATATTTTGTATCCGACTGCAACGAACAGTCGAATATAAGAAATCAATATTTTCCGAATTTAAATACTGAACTTATTTCAAAACTTCAGAACATATTGCATCAGGCTAATTCGTATGTATGCAGTTTTAAATCGGCATTAGAAGCTCTTCCTCAAGATGGTGATAACAATTATAAAATTGTTATAAATGCCGATAGGCGTCCAACTCAGGAACACCCTGGGCGTTATAACGTTCCATCCACGAATGAAGTTGCTGTAGTATTGATCGACCAGGAATGTGGTAGGCGCGATATCATTATCCGTTCCAGAGACAATCGTTTGCAACGTATTTACGAAACCCACAGGGCTTACGACAGTTTGCAATATCCTTTGATATAGTCTCGAGTGGAAGATGGTTATAATTTCGCTTTATACGTATTGTGTTATATGTATAGTGTTGAGTGGCAAAAACGCGGTTTACCTCACGCACATATCCTGCTTTGGTTAAAAGATAAGGTTCGACGTAATGATGTAGACAGTTCAATCAGTGCTGAAATTCCAGATCCGATTGCAGATCCCGTGTTATACGACATTGTTAAAACTCATAATATGATACATGGTCCATGTTGTGCATTTAACGGGAATGCTCCTTGCATGCAAGACGGTCGTTGCACTAAAAGATATCCAAAAGCATTAGTGGATAAAATTGTAACAGGACATGATGACAATGGTGGTTTTGGATAATAGGTGGGTCGTTCCGTATTCGCCTGTGATGTCTAGAGCATTTCAACCTCACATAAATGTTGAAATGTGTAATAGTGTAGAGTCAATAAAATATATTTGTAAGTATATTAACAAGGGCAGTGACCGAGCTACATTTGCGTTGAGAAATGAACATGATAAAGTTACTAGATTTCAGTCAGGCAGATATATCAGCTCTTCAGAAGCTGTGTGGCGGATCTTAAGTTTCAACATTCACGAAAGATATCCACCTGTGACTCATCTGGATGTTCATCTTGAAGGCGGTCAACGTATATATTTCAACGCCGAAAATGTTACAGAACGATTAGAGAACCCTAGACAAACAACTTTATTGGCATTCTTTCGACTTTGCCAAACTGATGATTTTGCAAAATCTCTTTTGTATAAGGAAGTTCCATCGTATTATACCTACGATAAGCAACGAGGTGTCTTTAATCGTAGACGCCGTGGCAGGCCTGCAGATGGCGAGTCAGGTATTTTCAAAGAACATGTTCTTGGTAGAGTGTATACCGTTCATCCTAACAACGCTGAGTGTTTCTATTTGCGATTATCATGCAGCTTGCCAAGCGCGTCGTTTGCTTGAAAATGATCAGCATTGAGATGACGCTTTAGCAGAATCCTGTGTTAGTGATAATCCACGACGGTTACGCCATTTATTTGTAACATTACTAACATTTTGTGATTTGTCAGATGCTTTACAATTATGGGAAAAATATACAGAAAAATTTGCAGAAGACTTTCTTCGGAATATATCTCACAATGATGAAGGCGCAACTAATGATAATTTCCGTGATCTTGCCATAAATCTGTGTTTATTAGCTCTTCGGGAAGACTTGACAGCAGTAGGCGGTAAATCACTCTGGGAATATGGTTTGCCAACACCAACCTCAGTCGGAGAGGTTACCAATAGGGAATATTCTGCATAGATTGGTTACAGCTCAATGGAACTGCTGGCAACATTAGAAAACGGTGTCCCAATGATGACTGCAGAACAATGTTCAGTCTATGATCGCGTGTACGAGAGTGTTCAGAATAATTTGGGAACAATATGGTTTTTAGATGCACCTGGAGGAACTGGGAAAACATTTTTGACTAAATTAATATTAGCTTATGTTCGAAATCAGCGTAAAATTGTTCTTACCGTGGCCTCATCAGGTATAGCTGCAACATTGCTACCAAGAGGTAAAACTGCTCATACTATGTTTAAAATACCAATTGATTTAGATCGCACGGAAAGTCCAACCTGTAGTATTTCAAGAAATAGCGACAAAGCTAAGGTATTACGTGAGTGTAATTTAATCATATGGGATGAATGTACGATGGCCCACCGAAAAGGTGTAGAAGCGGTAGACAGAACTTTAAGGGATATAAGACAAAATGATCGACCAATGGGCGGTATCATGGTTTTATTTTGTGGTGATTTCCGACAAACCTTACCGGTAATACCACGGGGAACCCGAGCTGATGAGGTTAGGGCTTGCCTAAGAAGCTCTTATTTGTGGCGTGATATACAATCGGTACATTTGACTATAAACATGCGAGTGAGAACTGGAGATAACCCGGATGATCGTCAATTTTCTAATAAATTATTAAAGATTGGGGAAGGTACCTATCCACAACTACACCAAGGAAAACTTATTCTGACGCCTGAGTTATGTTGTATAGTGCAATCCCAACCACATCTTATATCGTCGGTTTACGGTGACGTAACAATTATATTAAATAGGGACAATTTTTGGCTATGCGAAAGATCCATTTTAACTCCTCGCAATGACCAGGCATCTGAGATTAATAACAAAATACTGTCGAATATACAGGGGGAAAGCAAAGTTTATAGTTCAATAAACAGAATGGTCGATGAACAAGAAGCCACTAGTTACCCGATAGAAGTTTTAAATTCTTTAAATATGCCCGGACTTCCTTCTCATGAAATTTGTTTAAAAATTGACATTCCGATTATTCTGCTCTGAAATTTAAGACCACCACAACTTTCCAATGGAACACGGCGAAAAGTAACCCAATTGCAACAAAATATAATCGAGGCTCAAATTTTAACAGGTTGCGGTGCAGGAGAAACCGTCTTTATTTCCAGAATTCCCATAATACCAAATAATTTTCCATTCCAATTTAAAAGAACGCAATTCCCAGTATCATTGTGTTATGCAATGACAATTAATAAGGCTCAAGGGCAGACTTTTCGTGTTGCTGGAGTAGATCTCGGTGTCAGTTGTTTCTCGCATGGTCAGTTGTACGTCGCTCTTTCCCGGGTTAGCAGTTCTAGAAACCTTTATGTTCACGTGCCGGATGGGTCAACTTTCAACATAGTTTACCCGGAAGCTTTGCGCTGAAGTATTTTTGTTCTATAAGTACTTAAGCCTCACGTGAACGTGATCTAAACAATATGACCAATATATTAACTTAATAACACACAAGGAGTTACACTCCATCCAAAGCCCAGCGACACTATAACATATATAGGAATGACGTCTTAGCAAAAGTTGTTTAGTCTGATGGGCATTTCCTGTTGACTTATAAAAATGAAAGATCTAGAACGTCTCGAATCGTCTCGCGAATCACGTTGTTTTCCCGTCCCCGGGCTCTTAGAATTCAATATCTGACGTTTCAGATTTTGACGACCCCGTTGTCGCTGGCATAAGCAACAGGATCCGCGTACGAAGTCGCGGGCAGAAGTTAGTTTTAAATATCTGAACTCAGCATACTTCGCTCCGTCTACAGCACCTATGTTAATATCGTATTTTTACAGACGTCAGCGCTATTGTTGTAGGTTTTGAAACCTCTATTTTCAGTATACAGTTGGACACTTTTTCAACTTTCCTCCTATATGATGGTTCTCCTTACCTCTACACCATGATTGTTTTGCTCATAACGTCTAAGAGTTAGTAATATAATAAAAAGTATTTTTAGTTACAGTGATAATGTAAATTTCTTTACCAGAAGGGAACTATGGTAAATATTCCACAAGTAAGGGGATTTACAGTTTATATTAAAAAAATTAAAATAATTTGATGATATCGGCTCTAAAAAAATGTTACTTAATTTGTCTTTTGACCGATTAACTTTTATTAAAAACTAACTTCTTAATTAAATGACATTGTGTAACAAAAAAACTTTACCTCAGTGTCAACTAGTGACATCTGGTGAGTAGAAAATTACTAGCCCTCATTGATACATTTATTTATTTGATGGCATTATTTTAAAATGATACATAAATATAATGGTAGGTTTCGGTATAGAATTTTTATCGATATAATTTGTCACACTGTTCTATCTCTATTATTAGTTTCGTGGACGCTCACTTCTGGTATCAGTGCCAAAATGGCGACAATCAAATTACTTCATTATTAAGGCCAGCACCACACCTGCGATTCCCCTGGTGTTGCAGTTGTTCATGGGCGACGGGCGACACTTACCATCAGGTGAGCCGCATTATTTTTTATAGGAGAGAGGGCAAACGAGCGGCTCACCTGATGGTAAGTGACTACCGCCGCCCATGAAAAACTGCAACACCAGGGAGGGAATTGCAGATCCGTTGCCGGTCTTTTAAAAAGGAGTACGCTCTTTTCTTGAAGGTCCCTAAGTCGTATCTGTCCGGAAAAATCGCTGATGGTAATCGATTCCACAAGGAAGTCGTGCAAGGAAGAAAACATCTTCTAAATCGCACAGTGGTGGACCGCCAATCATCCAGATGGTGTGGATGGTATCGGGAGTTCTGCCGCGATGTGCGTTCGTGAAATTTGGCGGCTGGGATTAATCCGAACAATTCCTCAGAGCACTCCCCATGGTAGATGCGAAAGAAAATGCAAAGAGATGCAACATCTCTTCGCAGCGCCAATGAGTCGAGCCGATCGGAAAGGACTCAGTCGTCGACGATTCGAGCCGCTCTGCGCTGGATGCGGTCAAGTGGAAGGAGCTGGCACTGGGGAGCCCCTGCCCAGAGATGGGAACAGTATTCCATGTGAGGCCGAACCTGCGCCTTGTAAAGTTGCAGGCGGTGTGCCGGCATGAAATACTGTCCCGCTCTGCTGAGCACGTCAAGCTTTTTAGAGGCCAATTTGGCCTTCTCTTCCAAGTGACCATGAAACTGCACGTCACTCGATATGTCGACGCCGAGGATTCCGATACTGGCTGAGGCAACTAGGGGAGTGCCTTGAAACTGAAGATATACGACAAAGGGGTTCTTTTTAGCGGTGAACGCGCAAATTTGTGTCTTCTGAGGATTAAACTGGACTAGATTTAGTCGCCCCCAGTCCGAGACTTTGTCCAGCAAAGACTCGACTTCAGACACAAGTTTGTTCCGGTACCCAGCGACGTTTTCCCAAGAAATATTGGCACGGCCGGTGTATAGAGCATCACCAGTGCTGTCATCCGCATAGCAATGAATGTTACTAGTTAGCAACATATCATTGATATACAGAAGAAATAGCGTTGATGATAGCACACAGCCTTGTGGAACACCAGCGTTAATAGGTTTGTAGTCAGAACATGCACCGTCTACAACGACCTTGATGCTCCGATCTGCAAGGAAGCTGGTGATCCAATTGCACAATTTCTCGGGAAGCCCATAGGAAGGGAGCTTCGAAAGAAGCGCTTTGTGCCAAACCCGATCGAAGGCCTTCGCAATGTCCAGACTAACGGCCAGCGCCTCCCCCTTGGACTCTACTGCCTCCGCCCATCTATCGGTCAGGTAGACCAGAAGATCACCAGCTGATCGACCCCAACGAAAACCGTATTGGCGGTCACTAATCACCTGGTGATCCTCAAGGTACCGGATGAGCTGGCAGTTAATAATGGATTCCATTATTTTGGAGAACAAGGAGGTGATCGCGATAGGCCTATGGTTGGACGGGTCTGAGCGGTCGCCTTTTTTAGGGATCGGGTGGACAAAAGCTGTCTTCCATGAATTCGGGACTACGCCTTGGGAGTAGGAGTACCGGAAGAGACGCGTTAGGACCGGTGCCAAAAGCACAGTTGGGGGATTCCGTCAGGCCCACTCAACTTCTGGATGTCCAGGGAGAGAAGTGCTTTGCGAACCGTGCGCTGTGAGAACAGCACATCCGGCATGGAGCACTCACAGCGCGAGATGGTCGGCGGTGTTTTCCCCCCGTCATCAAGAGTCGAGTTGGACGCAAAAAGGAAGCCTAAAAGGTCGGCTTTGTCTTTTCCTTTTTTTTGTTTTAGGTCGGCCACATACATACGGAATCACGAAACGGAATTCCGTATGTATGTGGCCGACCTAAAACAGTCGCCAAATGTTTTGACGTAATTCTAGTTGAAATAAATATATACTAATGTAAATTCAACCTTAAATGCATAGCCTATAGTTGTATTCACAGAGCTACGTAAAAATTAAAAGCGCACTGAAATCTGCGAGTAGGCGCTCATTCGGTAAGGATATTTTTGTCACTGATTGCATACATAGTTTTTTATTAGTGATCGGTAACTATAAAGGATTATTATCACTTACTTGATACCTGAGCATATGTGTAATAAACACGAACAGTGAGTCAACCTCTTTGTTATACCGCAAAATACCTAGGCTATCTCGACGTCTAGTAACTAAAATATCCAAGAGTTGTCACAAAAACATTTCCTTAGATAATACTATCATAACATTATATTTATCTGTAATTTTCGTAATACTTTATTTTTCTACACAATAATACAAACTAATTACTACTTTACAAAACTAGTTGCGTTCTGCAGCTTCACCTTATTCGTCGTGATGGAAACTAAGGCTTGTGCTGGTAGGTACCTACCTAATTTTACTATATTTTATCTTTATAGGGGGTTGAAGAGAATAAATAAAACAGGTTAAAATTATAATTATACGTTGGTTCTGTTTATTCAACCGCCTCACTACACATGTGCAACCGACAAATATTTACATTTATTATTGAGTTTTTTTAACTTGTCTTTTGTTGGATTTAATAGTATAATGAATTCTCATCCTTACATATAATTCAATTAAAAATCGTGATGGAAAGTAATCACATGCTTATTAGAATTCAATTTTATATAAGGCGTCGTACAATCTATTGCCAAAAGAATACCGAGTAATATCGTGTTGTTGGGTAAACACCAAAAGCGTGCAACTGATTACGTGTACGTGACACTCCTAAACGGGCGTACCGGTACGCAAGCAAAGCCGACCGGTACTACCACAGGGGTCGCGGTCGCGGGGGACTCCGCTCACCTTCATACCGCGCCCCATTGTTGCTCCGACTAGTCGTCGAGTTGACTTACTATTAGTATTTATTGCACATAATATGACCTGAGATATTTAAGACATTGCTTAAAAGACAAGCATCCAAGCTAAAACTCTTAATTAAAAAAACGCCAAGACATGACCGTTTGACAATCATATAACACTGGTAACACTGTGACACTGACACTGACAGTAGGTAAAAGAATAAAATAGGTTAGAATTGGAGGTATATATCTCTATGGTAAAACAATTACAGGTTTTTGGTGAAGCGTGTCATGGTGATTGGTTGTCACACGGGTTTGATAAATTTTCTCAAGAAAATTTGAATTAACGACGTTATTTTCGTTTGAATTGCTATATTTTTTTTTATTTTCAAAGTAATTATTGTACGTAAGTGTTTATTATTATTCGTAGCTAGCTTATGTACTGGGGATGGAAGAGATTGAACAGGATTCAGATCCTCCGGATGATGCCGGAAAATCTGGATCTTCACCCGACCTCTTCCTTAATTCTAATCCTACTGATACATTTTATCAGTCCGATACTGGTAATCCTATGAAACGTAAAGCCTATAATATATCATCCTTAAATTTAGAACCGAAGAAAAAAGTGTCTTCTCTACCTTCAGCAGCCGTACAAAATGTATTTGTTCATCCTTTATCTGAAGAAAAGAAACGGTATAATAGTAATGACAGTGCACCTTTTATTGTTCACATTATGAAACCGACAGTGGAGCCCTCCTCCGGAACTACAATTAAGCCAATTAAAGTGGGTCAATTTCTGTACCAAAACAATATTCAGGGAATTTTAAAAAATGGTGTTAAGAGCATAGGACGCAATCGTATTTCTATTGAGTTTTCTTCCCCCCAACTAGCTAACGATTTTGTTGTAAGTCCATTACTTGCTAAAGCAAATTTTGTAGCCGTAATTCCTACCTATGCTATTACGAGAATGGGTATCATTAGAGGTGTTCCAAGCGATATAGGTATGGATGAATTCGTTTCTGCATCAGAAGTTGCTTCTTCTACGGAAATAATTCGCGCTCGTCGTCTAAACCGTAAAGTTATTAAAGCAGATAACTCTGTTGAGTGGATTCCAACACAAACAATTGTTATTACATTCTCCGGTAAATTACTACCCTCACATGTTTTTGCCTATTTCACGTCATATCCTGTAGAACCTTACCTCTTACCTACAATACAATGTTATAACTGCTGCCGTTTCGGTCATGTTAAGTCTAAATGCAGATCTAAGCCTCGTTGTTATAAATGTGGACAACCACATGATGGAGAATCATGTGAAGTTACCTCGGTCACATGTCTTCACTGTACTGGTAATCATGCAGCTATTAGTTCATCCTGTCCAGAATTTAATAGACAAAAATCCATTAAAGTAATTATGTCCCAAGAACATATTTCATATGATGAAGCATCTGTAAGAGTCCGCCCATCCAAACGAGCCTATTCCGACATTGCAAGCAAAACTCCTTTAAATCCATCTCCTAATACGAGTAATAAGAATTCATATAAAAAAACTTTCTATATAAATAGGAAACCACGTTCTCCAGCATCCGACCATGGGTATGACCATACAGCCCATGAATCCATGATCCAAACCCCAAGAAGTTCTCTTCCTAATGGAAATGCTTACCCTAAAGATAATGAGCAAAACCATACTTCTCCAAATGAAAATTTAATAGACTTACTTATATCCACACTTATGTGTATCATTTCGAAATTTGACGACCACTGTTTACCTCCAAATTTAACCCAGTCTCTTGAGAAACTATCGATGCTCTTAAATAATATAAATAAGCATGGCTACGATTCTTCAATGGAACTGTCGCAGTATTAAGCATAAAAAAGGTGATTTAATCTATCTTATCAACAAATACAACCCGTTTCTTGTAGCATTATCAGAAGTTTGGCTTCACCCGAAATCTCACTTCCGTATTCCTGGTTTTGCTTGCCTTCGCGAAGACAGGAAAGATGGTTACGCCGGTGCTGTAATCCTAGTTAATAGATTACATTCATTTATTAAGGTTTCACTTCCTCAACATAGTGAGGAATTAAACGTTGTAGCTTGCAAATGTAATGATATCACATACCTCTCTTTCTATATTCCTCACCCTCATCCATCACTGATCACTGAATTAAACTTAATAATTTCATCTATTACTCCTCCTTTTATATTACTAGGTGATTTTAATGCTCACCATTTCTCATGGGGCTCATGCAGAAATGATACTTTTGGCTATCTCTTAATGGCATTGTTTGATGAATTTAATATTTGCATTTTAAATGATGGATCACCAACAAGGAGAGTATATCCATCTCAAAATCCTAAAAGTGTTGTTGATCTAACTTTATGTACCCCAAATCTTACATCACGCATTAATTGGAAAGTTTTATCTCACTCATATGGTAGTGATCATTACCCAATATTACTCTCATTAGCCAACTGCTCAATACCAATCAGAGTTTTTTCTCCGCTGTTAAAATATAATATAAAAGGAGCGGACTGGGCTAAATTCTCATCGTTATCAGATTCGGTATTCTCTAAATTTTATAAGAGTGACTCTAATGATATAGAGACAAACTACAAAAACTTTGTTAAGTATCTTTTACTCACCGCAGATTCATGTTTCACACGAAAAATTTCGCCTCCTACCAAAATTTGTTCTCCCCCATGGTGGGATGAGGAATGCACACTCAGTGTTAAAAAACGAAAACAAGCTGAACGTCTATACTCCTCCAATATGTCTATTGAAAACTTTTTAAATTATAAAAAAATAGCTGCTCATACATTAAAACTGTTAGCACATAAAAAAAAGACGGGTTGGCTTAGGTTTTGTGAAAATCTTTCACCCCGCTCTCCTGCTTCTATATTATGGAAGAATATAAAGAAATTCCGCGGATCATATAACGATGTTAATTATTCAACGCAATGTGATTCCTCTATTTGGTACAATTTATTTGCCGATAAGCTTGCTCCTCCTTGGGTTCCCTCCTTTGAGGAATTATGTTATTGTGAACCATTAATAACCCAACCTGGAGTAAACATTAATAATTCACGTTTTAATGATATTTTCTCCAATGAAGAATTTGAATTGGTTGTTCAACACCTTAAAGATTCGTCACCAGGTATAGACGGAATTCCATACTCATTTATGTCTAACGCAGGATCAAAATCTAAGCAAACTTTTCTAGACTTAATTAATGACATATTTATTACGGGAATAGTCCCTGATGATTGGAAAATGCAAATTATTATCCCCATCTTAAAACCAGACAAAAATCCTAGTGATGGTAATAGTTACCGCCCTATAGCACTATCATCAACTCTGTGCAAAATAATGGAACATTTAATTAAAAATCGTCTAGAATGGTTTGTTGAAAATAAAGGTCTCTTGGCCAAAACACAGTTTGGATTTCGAAAGGGACTCAGCACGCTTGATAGCTTGTCTGTTTTTACCTCGGATATACGCTCGGCTTTTTCCAGAGAAGAATCGGTTGGTGCTGTTTTTCTAGATGTATCATCAGCCTATGACAACGTTGTCCTCCCTTTACTCAAAGATAAGATGCTTCTTTTGGATATTCCCCATAGAATTACTCGCATTATTTTTAATTTACTTTCAGTAAGGTCAATATGTATAAGAGTTCAAGGAAAACTGCTCCCTCCTAGACAGATATGGCGAGGCCTCCCACAAGGTTCTGTTTTAAGTCCTATTTTATTTAACATATACACCCATAATCTCGAATATTCTGTTAACTCCTTCTGTAAAGTCTTACAATATGCTGACGATCTAACTCTTTATTATTCTTCTAAGAACTTTACAGACTTGAGTTATCGTCTTAACTCTGCATTGTTCTACTTAAATAATTGGCTTACTGATAACGGTCTATCCTTATCACCTACAAAGAGTAGAGTAGTAATATTTTCTAGAAAAAGATTTTGTCCCAATATTTCAATCTCAGTACAAAATCAAATAATTCCGACAAGTGATAATGTTAAATTCCTAGGTGTTTTTCTGGATTCTAAGATGACAGGTATTCCTCATTTAACGTTCATTGCCCAAAAATGTGAAAAGAATGTAAATATCCTTCGTTCAGTGACAGGTGTTTGGTGGGGGTCTCACCCATATTGTTTAAAACTTTTATATAACGCTCTAATCCGTAGTCATTTTGACTACGGTACATTTCTCTTGGAACCTTGTAATAAACAAGCTCTTAACCTATTAGATAAAATCCAATTCAAGTGCTTACGAATTATTTTGGGGGCCATGAAGTCATCTCCATCAAATGCTCTACAAGTTGAATGTAGCGAACCTCCTCTTTACCTACGTAGACAGTATCTTGCCGATCGCTTTATATATAGAATATTTCAACTATCTTCACACCCACTGCTTTCTAAACTGCATTCTTTAAACTCTGGTTTGAAGAATAACAACTACTGGACTCATAAAGACGTTCCCTGTATCCTTAAAAGCTACCAAAAGATACTTACCTTCAGATTTCCCATATTTCAAAGTATGATTAATCCTCTATTCGTACATCCATTTGAAGCTCTATGTTATCATCCTCCAGTTATTTTAGATTTTGGTGTGACTAAAAATTCCCCTGTAGCCCAACAAAAATTTCTAAGTATATTACGCGAAAAATGGGAAGGGTGGTTGACCCTTTTTACTGATGCCTCCAAACTCTCCGATAATAGTTTTGTAGGTTCAGCTGTCTGGATACCGAAATATAAAATAATTTTAAATTTTAAAAATTCAAATGCTACTTCAATTTTCACTGGTGAAGCGGTTGCTATTTTAGAAGCAATTTTATTTATAGAAGCACATAAAATCAACAAATGTATTGTTTTTACTGACTCATATAGTTCATTACAAAGCATTTCATCTAATCCGTTTCGAAGTAAATCGAAATTCCCAATTATTTTTGAAATAAAAGATGCACTGTATAGGTGTTTTTGTCAAGGCCTTAACTTGAAACTTGCTTGGCTGCCAAGTCATAGTGGCATACGTGACAACGAATTTGTCGATTCCTTAGCAAAGCAAGCATCTACTTCTGGTACCCTCTTGCATCATATAACATATACTCATGACCTTATTTCTCTTGCGAAAATCCATCAGATGTCAGATTGGAACTCTCTTTGGAAAAAAACTCAGAAGTCTATCGGTAAATATTATGCAGAACTCCAACCTGACATCCCCTCCAAACCATGGTTTTTTAAATTTAGAAATGGCACCAAACATAGCACATCTGTCATATGTAGAATTAGATTGGGACACACTTGTTCACCTGTATTTTTGGCAAAACTTAAGATTAAAGATAGTTCAATTTGTGAGTGTGGATTAGACGAAGGTACGATCGATCATAAATTTTTTAACTGCCCTAACCTCTCCGTTTCATTATACGATTTTCTTCCTAATAACATCCCTCGCCCTGTAAATCTTAAGTCTTTGTTAAATTTAGTTTACACTCCTTTTGTACAAACTTTATTAGATTTCATATCCATTAATAACATTAAACTATAGTACCTTTGCCACTTACCTATATCCATATTATTATATTAGCAATAATTTTGTAAAAATATTATAATGTTAATTCATTCGAAAATAAGTAAGTTCGTAACATAAAGTTAAGTAAGCGCATCTACGGAAACGGAAACTAGTAAATACTCTGTGTGACTCTCATGAAATACTTGACGCTGGCAGAATCCATTGGAAGTTGCCAAAATAGGAAAAAAAAAAAAAAAAAAAAAGGTTAGAATTGAATCTTCGTCTTTATTTTCCTGAATAGTAATTATATTTGGAACGGATTAATAATGTCTAATAGTAATTTATTCTTAAAGTCGGGTTTTGTCCGCGCACCGCTACAAAATGGAGTTGGACGATACGTCTGTCAATTGCAACGAATTGTTTTGAAATTTTGTAAAAGCCATGGAGGAAGTAGAGGCCTACGGTAAATGTTATTCTAACAGGTTATATAAAAATAACATAAGGTGCGTTGGGGTAATACCGGACGGATTTTCGAATAGTGGGAAGTCTGCCAAAAACTTTAATTTCTCGACATCAGTACACGTAGCAGTTTACAGTTAGTTAACAGTGGTAGAGCCAGGCGGCAGCTTTTGCTGTCGCACGGATGGGCCGGCTCGAACCGGGGTGGTACCACGACCTCACAGAATACCAGCGTCAAGTAGAGGTTTACCTCTGCGTTTCGCTTGGTGAGTGCAGGTGGCCGGAGGCCCTTTTTACTGGAAATGAGGCATTCCATCTTAGTCCTCACGGGTGACAACGCATCTGCATTTTGATTCGCAAACGAGGATAGATGTAGATGTCTATGGGCCGCAGCAACCACTTACCATCAGGTGGACTGTGTGCTCGTTTGTCACCCTTATGCTATAAAAAAAAAAGTCAGATTTCTGGAACATGGAGCAAACCGTTAATCGTTAAACGTAGTTTAGCTCTGAGAATCTTTTGCTTGTGTAAGGTTTCTGCTTTAAAAGTGTACGAAAACTAGACATACTTTTTTATATGTATAATGAAAAATTGGCCATTAAGGGGTAAGACCGGACTTAAATTTAAAACCACTTCTACTGCTTAGAGAACAAAGTTTATAAAAGAGATTTGTCCTATCTTTAACGCTCATAAACATATTCCAATATGATCTATAAATTACTAGAAACATAAATGTTCCAAACGATTTTTTGTTTCTTGGCATCCAATCTTATCCCTGATATAAAGAAATTGTAATTTTATGTTTCTCAAACTTTGTTATGACATGAGATGGAATTACTCAATATTAGGGAAAGATCGGATGCATTTATTTTTTTATGGGAAAAAAAATTAACAGTAAAGACTGGCGAAATGCCCTGGGATAATACAGGAGTTGAGGGAGATGTAAATATTTTAGCAAATCGGCATAACGAAGCAGGTAGTTAGGTATGTAGTCAATTGATAAATTATTTTGTGTGCATATTTGTATGTGTATCAATAAGCAGGCGTGAGCTTATTTATAGAGTTAATTAGAATCATAATAAGGGCATGAAGTCGGAAAAAGTAAAGCAAAGTTGAGTAGGCCAGGAAATGGAACGTGGGTTGAAAGTTTCTCGTGAAACTGAATTAGTTCTAAACTTTATCTAATGAGATAAATATGTAATTTATTATTATAAATTATTTTTTAAATAATTATTATAAATTACATTTTGATTTGTAATAGAGGATAGATGTAGATGACTATGGGCCGCAGCAACCACTTAACATCAGGTGGACTGTGTGCTCCTTATCCTATAAAAAAATGTATTTTAATGTGTACTTAAAAGTAATAAAACCATCGTATTTTTTTATTACTTTTAAATATACAGACTTGCTAACGAGACTGAGTCCCATAGTCACTTGAGTAATCTCCGAAAAAATATACACGATTAATGAAAGTTTAACAACCACTGCCATATTTGTAATGGTCAAAGATCTGATAATATTCATCCGATCTTTACTCACGTGGGGAAACATCGGATCTCGGCCTACAGCGATCTTAGCCCTGCATGGACCAGCTTTATCTAGCTATAACTTCATAAAACTTAGTATTCACACAAAATAGTAACAAAAGAAGCCATATTCTCGCTAAAAATCGTAAATATAAGTGATAGGGAAAGATCGGATGGACAAAAATAATACAAAAATTACATTGTTTTATAAAATGCCGTGCAGCACAGGTCCCACTTGCCGGAGTGCCTGGCGCGAACTGAGGGTCGGGCAAGATGAAATGGCGTCGTGTAGTATATTGTTAGCATTTCAAAATATAGCATAATTCGCGGGAATTTGAATCCTACGGTCTTGCCCCATCACCGATCTTACCCCAACACACCCTATCTCATAATACCAAATTCATAACTTTCTATGAAAATTAAATTAATGTATAAACATTGTAATTAAGTTATAATTATCTGCAGATTACTTGTATTTGTGTTAATAGTGATATAAAAATTTATAAACTTATTTTTCAGTGACTTTATAGAACAAGATTTAGTTGATTTTGCTTCAAAAAACCCTGGTGTTGTGGTCTACTTGAAGCCTCGCAGACACCGCAGTCCTGTTGTTGTCGCAGAATATTGTAAGTGTATTTTTACAATATTACCATCTTGGAACGGCGTCAGAGAATCCATCATCCTATTGGTGATGTGTAATACCAGAAAAAGTGATGGCTCCTGATATATGCAAGATTTTTATCATTTAAATTTAGTATAAATTGCCAACGTCATATACCAAGCACTATCCTGTTCTGGTGGGATATAGTCCTGTGAGCCCTTCTTATCTATCCACTCTTGGATACTACTCTCAGTTACTATCTTATTTACACTGAATATAAAAAATTCAGACGAGGAATGGGCAGGTGTGTTAATGGCACATGTTTGGTATATTGATTGTCTGCCTACGTAGCATGATGATTAAGACAAATCCTACATAAGGCAGGAGATGCGGATATTGAGCAGAAGACTTAAAGGGTGATAAAAAATTTTGGAACAAAGTTTCTTATCGCACGCTACAAATTTGGCAGATATAGTTAGGCGAGAAAAAGATTTTTCAATCACTACCCCCTTTCTATAGTGCGAGTGAGATTGAATAATATCCATCTCCCTCACACTTTTTTTATCTCGCCATGAAAGAAATATTATTTTAAATGATGTTTCTTCTTCTTTTCTTAATGACGCTAGTAATTCATTTATTTGTATTTGTTAATCAATAATAAGCCCAACGGATTAGTAATTTGAAGTGGCAGTGGGCCGGCCATATAGCAGGCGAAGTGTAGGGCGACCCCCCACGAGATGCAGTGACGACCTGGTAAGACACGCAGAAAGTCGATGGATGCAGGTGGCTCAGGACCGTGCTTTGTGGCATTCCTTGGGGGAGGCCTATGTTCAGCAGTGGACTTATGAAAGGCTGTAATGATGATGATGATGAATCAATAATATAATAATATACTATGAAAGGAACTTCATCCAAACCGAGTGTTCCACGACACTCGCATGTTTTTTATTATTCAGTGCTGAAGCTATTAAGACATTGTTTTAAATATTCTTTGATACAATGTATCTTTTAGTCAGTACATAGTCACTATACTGGGAGTGAGTTGGAAAACACTCTGTTAGGCTTTCAGCTTCACTATCTGTCTCTGTCTGTATAATATTTCTTGTTGATTGACCATACCCTCTCTGGAACATGACATATGGGCAGAATACAATAATATCAAAATGTTATAGTTAAAAATTAAAATTTTGTACAACCAACTTCAATATAAATTATTAAGAATAACTCAGAAACTATTGGTCAAACCTTGATCAAATTTATATAGGACCACACGAGAAGTACCAGCTTACAAATAAAAAAAGCATCATCGAAATCGGTTCACCCATTAAAAAGTTATGAGGTAACACACATTAAAAAAATTAAAAAACATACATTCAAATTGAGTAACGTCTCCTTTTTGAGGGTAGAAAAAAGTTTAAGACAACTTCAGAAAAATATTTAAATCAAAATTCACCTGGATTTTAAATACTTATTGTGATTGGTACATTTACAGACTGCTGTAATTTAATGGCTTGTCTACTGCTCAGGGTATAGTCTGTTTGCTAAGATTGTGTCGGTACACCCGGAGCACTTATTATTTTACTTTAATTTTATTATTTTGTAGTGTTTGTTATGTAAATGTTTTTCTATCCTAAGTATAAAATAGAATACTGTTTTATTCTTATGGTTATTGTAATAAAATACGAATATAAATAATAAAAACAAGATAAATTGCGAAGAACCTTTCATTATGGCACTTCATTTTAAAATGCCATATTCTCCTTGGGATTTACTCGCGGCACGGTGGCGCCTTTGACAAATTGCGGCACGTACCAAGGCGGTGTGACACAAAGGCGACCTAAGCGAACAGACTATACTAACTTGTTTGTTGTTTTAAATCCTAAAATCTTACTTTCAGGTTTTTGGTTTTGGGTCGAAATATTCCCATGTCCCTTATGCAATTGGGGTCGCACATACTGAAAAGACAACAAAGCCATATTTTTATTTAATAATATTATTAATTATTGAACTTTGAGTTAACTTATAATTTTTTATAAATTATATTTACCCTATATCAATGTAAGGTATAAATTATTTTTTTGTTTTAGTAAACGGTGACAGGGTGTGGATGAACATGCATAACAAAACGCATTCAGAAATAACCAAGTGGATTGAAGTGTTACGCACGCAACAAGGAGATATAGCATCAACCCGCCTCCGCAAATATCAATACACAGACTACCCGTCGGTTCAAGGTCCTTGGACACCTTTCACATTTAAAGATCCAAAACTTAATGTTGCTAAATTGCCCAATGAGGAGTTTGGTGCCAACAATAGGTTGCCAATGTCTGCTACAGAGCAATTGAGAATTATGTTTGAAAAACAGACACTTGATGTAAAACCACAGGAAGAATAAGTTATAATCATCAATCTATAAAAGAATATATCTAAATCAACTTAAGAACCAGAAAATGGACACTTATCTGTCAACATTTTGAATGAAAATGTTATAAATGTTTGTACTGTAAATCACATTAGACATACAGAAAACCAATAAATTTAAAGAATGTTTCTTTTTTATATCAAAACACTAGTTGTGCTCCGCGGTTTCACCCACGTATGTCACATGTCCGAGCCGAGCGATATAACATGACAGCTTGTTCAAGCATTTTAGATAGCAACAAATGGAAAAATTTAGCTTCAATTATTAAACTAACCTCGCTCATAGAAGCATTCACTGCTGGTTTCTCTCGGTTTTCATGGGACGGCTAAGGGTTATGCGAAATTCATAGACCGAGATGTGTTGAATTATTTTAATTTATCATTATATCTTAAACTATGCATCCAAATAACATTCTATAAAGAGTAAAGTTTATCTTCCTAAAATTATCTTAATGATAAGGTAACTTTCGTTCGTAAGAATATGCCGTGCCTAATAATAACGTTCATAAATAATTTTCAATAATTTTTCGTCACAAAATATCTCATTGTGGCTTATGTATAAGAATGAGGCATATGCTATCGAGGACTTTTTTTGAAGGTGGAGTAAAGATTTAAATTTCTGTAGCACAAGTTCAAGTTACGTCAGCACACGCGGATAAATCATTTTGGAAACGCTTTTTCTTCTGACTTGCTTAACAAAAATCAATATTTAAGGCTAGCTGAGGGATGTAGCCTGATGTTGTGTGCCTATATTATTCCTCGTGAATCTGGCTATAATATACAAAAATAATTTTTCAAATTGGACTACTAGTTCCAAAGATTAGAGTTTTTAAACAAAGAAACAAAAAAAAACTCTTCCACTTATTATATTAGTATAGATTGTCTGTTGTAAATAGAATTATCGTAGTTTTTAGATACATTTGTACATTAGTTTCGTTGTCATTAATAAATATATAAGATATAATAGTTTTTTTTTTTTTGCATGGGGTTTATACGATAATATATTTACAAACAAGCTGGCATTACACTGATGTTTATGATGCCTATTGCAGCTCATCGACACCTGCAATAAAATCAAGTAAAGAAGACCACGTGTAATGTCTGGTGGCAGTGTAAGAATATTCAGTCCCCCAGATCGTACTGTGGGTGTTGTAAGAGGCGACAGAGGGAAACTGAAACAGGAGATGGGTAGCACGATCCTCTTGATAACAACTGAAAATAATAAAAAGCCATGGTTGCCAAGTGTGGTAACTTTTGCAAAATGCTCCCTACAAAGAGGTCTGTGTTCAGCAGTGGACTTCTATAGGTTGTAAATGATAGATGGAATTGGACTTCAATATTTTTTTGATTAATTTATTATTTTAAATACTATCTTTCGAAAATTACTAAAATCACTCGGTTATGCCGCCGTTACTAGACATCCAGCAAACAAATACATATAAAAAAAAACTGTCAGTTGTAGGGCTGCACGTCAAAAGTGGAAACTTAACTTCACAAACTTATAAACGTTATTTTTTATACATGTATCTGAGCGTTTCGGTCACGAGAGTTCAGTGCTTTTTTCCCCATCCCAAAGTGTGCCTAAAGAAATTTTTACTTCAAAAATAAAACATGCAAACATAGCCACAATACTTCTTGTATTGTTTTTGAAAAAAATATTAACATTGATCTAGTTTCAAATGAGGCGCAGGGGAATATAGATGAAGGTTTCATGAAATAAACAGAGCTGCAGTTATCTTTTAGGTGTCTAGTGCGGTTATCAGCCTCAGCACTACAGCTCAATAGATAATTTTTTAATCTATTCTTATAATTCCTTGCAAACGTTATATCCTCTTAATATTCAGCTATTATGTTATCATTATCAACATGTCATTAAATCAAGAGTGGACAACAACAACATGCAAGCACTAAGGCTTTACCTCTCTCCCTGTGGGATGCTACTAGCTTAGAAACTCTGGCGGTCTCTCATCTAAGGGGTACCCCGTTTAGAGCCGGGGCGGCATCAGAGGCAGCTGAACTGAGTAAGCGACGCAAATATGTTTCTCTGAGAGATGACTACATATTTGTGCCATTTGCTGTAGAGACTATCGGTCCGTGGGGTCCACAAGCGATGAAGTTCCTAAAGGAACTCCATCCACGGTTGGTCGTTGCTGCTGGTGATAACAGGGCTGGTTCTTTTCTCTCGCAAAGGCTAAGAGTATAGCCATTCAGCGGGGAAACACAGCTAGCGTTCTTGGCACGATACCGCAGGGAATAGGACTATATGATAATTAAGTTTCTAGTTTTTTTTATTATTATATATAGTTTTTAATATTTAAAAGCATTATTTTTTGTAAGAGAGCATAAAGTGTTTCACTATTAGAAACAACATTTAAAATATATACTGGCAAGCATGGTGTAGAATAACTTCTCACTTCTAAATCTAATATTTCTAAAAAAACTACTTTAAGATAGACAAAGTGCTGCTTACATATAAAGTGATACCAAAACCATACTCAATTTATAAGTCCTCACACACAATTAAAATTATTTGCAACGAATATGGCTTTTGTCGCATAAGTGTTAAATAGTGGACGGGTTATACAGAATAGTGGAAAGATGTGTACATGAGTGAGTCAAGAAGTTGAGCATTAATTCGGTGTCACGTGAAATGTTTGTAGAACTTATTTTTGTTAGGCTCAGTTTTTAAATCATCATCACCACCAATAAAGTCCATCTCAAGTCCACTATCAAAAATATGCCTCTACCAAGGAATGTCAAAAAGCACAGTGCCACTCCTGAGCCACCTGTTTCCATCCTCCATTTAGTAGGCGCAGACTTACATTTCGTTTATCGGTATGGGGCCGACACTTGAGAACTTTTCTCGGCTGTGGGATCTTAAAGCTATATGGTCGGCCATTTACCACTGTTTACCTACTGATCCAATGGGCTATGCTAGTTGTTCTACTGCGGAACAAATGAAACTGACACTAAATGATCAAAGCAATATTGCAAACAAATAATAAAGAAGAGTTTTAAAGTGTCTTTATTTTATAAGACTGGTGTGCAAA
Source organism: Parnassius glacialis (assembly GCA_033319125.1). Classification (NCBI taxonomy): domain Eukaryota; kingdom Metazoa; phylum Arthropoda; class Insecta; order Lepidoptera; family Papilionidae; genus Parnassius; species Parnassius glacialis. The sequence continues at coordinate 56,714,378 of JAVANC010000004.1, forward strand.
AGCTAAACAATAGTTTAACATTGTTAACAAAAATAAATAATTTCATATGACTGATAAAATAACAATTTCATATCAATAAATATGTGCATCAAATCCTCACATTTCACTTCTCTTAAATTTTATAAACATGTTAACAACATTTACCAATATAGTTAACTCAATTTCAAAAGTATATGGCTTCACCATATATGGCGTCGGAGTAATTTCGTCTCTCGATGGTATAGTCTGTACTCTGTGATAGGCAGTTTGCTTACATATGTCTATCCATCCATAATATTTGCATTAAGCCTTGATAATGATTTTGCTCTTGTATAATATTACTGCATGTCAATGCATGGCATGGCATGACAAATACATCGGCTTGACCTGGGTAAGATCTCACAGAATGCCAGTGTGAAACAGCAAAATAATATTGCTGTGTTTCGTATGGTGAGTGTAGAGAACTGGAGACCCTTTTTACTGGTAACTAAGTATTTGATATTAGCCCCCAAGGGTGACAATAGGATGTAGATGTCTATGGGCCACAGCAACTAGTTACCATCAGTTAGGAAGTTTGCACATTAATATTTATTATACGCTTATTCAATTTAAAAAACAGTTAGCTCCCCAATTCATTCTGTGAGATTTTTATTTTCTTATTAGTGTGACTATTTTTAATATGAATTTTGACATATCTTGGAGACTTGAATTTCTTACCACAAATATCACACATGTGCTCTTTACCGTCAAAATAATGCACTCTACGCATGTGCGTCATTAAATATGATTTACATTTAAGTAATGATTTACAAATGTAACACTGAAATTGTCTGGTGCTGTGACAATTTTTTTTGTGAGTGGTCAGTGCTATGCGATTAGGTAACAATTTTTTACATTCATCGCAAGGTAGCTTCTCATTGACTTTGGTATTCATTCGCCAGGCTTTTTTTACACCATCATGTACAAACATTTTATGTCTTTGTAGGTACCTATAACATTTGAATAATTCTCCACACTTAGAACATTTTATAGGGCTATCGGCATGAACTTCCTTCATATGACTGTGCCAATGTTTATATGAAAAAACCTTGTCACAAATAAAACATACATGCGGCGTTTTTGTTTTGGGTACACCAGGCTTATTAAGAGGTTTCTTTGACTCTGTGTGTTTCTTAAAGATGTGGTCTTTGAGCTTGTCTTTCGATTTGAAACAAATTAGGCATGTGTTGCATTGATAAATGTTTGGTTTCACAAGCATAATCCTTAAATGTTTTAGGTTATGCTTAAACAAAGAATAGCTGTAACAAAACATTTTTAATCAATAAAATTCAAGCTTAAATTACTGAAACTTCTAAAAACAATGGCCTGCTACTGACAATTTCTTGACAGAAATACCCTAAAACTGATTTTTGATGCAACCCATGAAACAAACCTGGGACCTTATGATCACCAGTCGCACTTATGACTACTAGAACAACAAGGCAGTCATATCTTACAATATAATTTAATTAATTATAAAACCTAAGGAGGCAATTATATTGCCACAAGTCCAAATTTTACAACCTGACTATGCCTAGTTTGATGCTTATTATACAAGATTGGTGGTCAACTAAGATGTTGATTTCAGTAAGGATTTGCCAAGACCTGTGACTTGAGAGCCAAGTACAGTTAACCTGCAGTTTCGCAAGGTGGTGTCGGATTATCAAATTTGTCAGACTATAGAGTACCTTATAATCTAGTAAATAACATATCAAATATTAAATAACAATAAAAAAAGTCATATGATGCATAATAAATAACAGTAAATAATTAATGCCCACTACCATAGTCACATTTAAACTGAGACAAAACATACAATAATAATCAAGCTAGATTCATGATGGCACAAACTAATTACAACCTGTTACATATTCGCGAAAGACACCACATGTTAAAGGCGTGTCAGATTACAAGAGGATGTGGGGTAGCCATAGGCTGAATTACCAGCAGTCCAATGTACTCTGATCATGTATTCACACAGTTCATTCATTCATTTGCCATAGTTGCCACATCTGGCAGGCGTCCTGGTGCATATCACTGCAAATGGTGATGATATGGTGTATAGTGTGATAGCAGAGCAGGAAAAATTTCAAATTATTGCAATTCATACAAATGAGAACTTTAATAACTTGAGAATAAACTCAGTTTTCGAATCACAAATACTGTTCAAAAGGTCCTAAAACTAAGATAGTTGTAATAGAAATAAAACTATTTATGATGGAAATTAACTTCAAAAATGTAAAGCAAAAAAATATTCCTGCTCAACGACCATGCTTTAGTGGATTCACCTATCCTGCTACCGCATGAGTCACACAGTTGTCATACATAAAATATAGTATACCGGCAATAAAATCAATCTTTTAGGTAAATTATCTAAATAATATACATTGCTATTACGTTGCAGAGGAATTGTAAGAAGTCATATTGGAAAAGCCAGAAAATTTTTATGGTTTCTGATAAATGGACCCCACAAAAATACTCGGACTAGTTATGGTATCAGCTTTATTGATGTGAGTCATCTACTGCAATTGTTAATCCACCAGTCAAGTGAAACAAGGCAAATCAAAAATACAATGGAAGAGACCCATGTCCAGCAGTAGATTTTTTTAATAAGAGTGAAAGAAGAGTACACAGTAAACCTGATGCTATGTGAATACTGTGGTTCATATACATCTAACTACCCTCTATTTAAAAAACAAAATAAAGATGCATTGTCACAACTGAGGACTAAGATAGAATATATCATTATCAGTAAAAAGTGTCAGTATTTTTCTACACTTACCATAACAAATACAGCAGCAATAAGCTGCTATTTCATGCTAGTATTTTGTGAAATTATGGTCCATTCCCATCAAATTTTATATTTCAAAAATTATACAATATGGTAATATCTCTAACTCTATGAGTCTCCATGATCAAAATGTTTGTATTACAATAAAAACCTTGTCTGAGGCTGGCTTTTCACTATGAGATATAATATATATTACATCCCGAAATATAAATTATAGCCCACGATTGGCTTTCACACTTTGACATATATCTTTTAACCAGTGTGCGTTCGTCATTGGCCATTGGATTACCCCTTTTACCCCCATACACGGTTCTGCGGGTGCACGGATCGGTGTGCGGGGTACAGGGGGCGAAATATAATATGAAAATATCGCTCACTCGATCGAAAAAATATTTATAGCTTGACATGTAATATATATTATAGCTCAGTGTAAATGGTTCCTTATGAAATGTATGATGAGTGATATTAATTTATATCTCGAGTCTCGAGATGTATTATATAATTATTATATTATATCCCATAGTGTAAAGCGGGCTTAACTTTCATTCACAGGGAAACTAGCTCATATCACCTTTACCATGAAAACTGTCAAAAATTCTGTAATTTAATATATTCTTGACAATGCTTGTATCTAATGGTTAACACATTTATAAGAAAAGTTTAATTCAGGCTTTTAGAGAGGATTTGATTTTTTTACTAAATAATTTCAGAGGCTATTAAAATTCCTTTTATGGAGGTTGCTGTCATTATAAGAAGGTAGATATTATATAACAAAAAACAATAACTGACTTATATATAATGACTAACGGACTTCATAATGGACTGATTGATATGTTTATAAATTATAATATAATTTAGTATGAATTTACCTATCTGGAAAATATTGGCCACACAATTGACACTCTTGCCGAGTCTTCTCATCATTTACTGTTTCATGAAATTGTTTTCCAATTTCTTCCAAAAGAGCGGCGTTGTCAATACACCAGTCGACATCGTCAAACAGGGTGCAACTTTCAATTTTTACATCGTGGTGCACTTCTAAAATACCATTTTTATTTTCGAATTGAAAATCGTCTTTTTCTTTTTTAATTATAACATCGGTTGGATATTCCATTTGTTATGATTTGGTTTTTCTATGCAATATTTTTTTTTGCTTTTTAAGGCAAGAAATACATAAAAATATAATTTTAAAGAAAATATCCTTTTTCAAAACAATATCCGATGTCAACTGTCAAATGTCAATGTCTATTTGGTTGTTGTTGTTGTTGTTGTTATTATTATTTGCTTAAGAGAGCAGGCAAAGGAACTATGCCATACAGCCTTGTTTTTATGTATAGTTATCCTTCATAGTTCACTGCTTCACAATATGTTGATGCGTCACATTGTGCAGCCCTTGGGAGATTTTGACGACAACTTGAACCAGCAGGTAACTGACAGTTGGCGATGGCATCTAAAGGCGCCTATGTGAACAAACGGCTTATCTTGAGAATCCATCACCATCAGAGCACTTGTTTCACCGCCTCCACTAATAGTTCACATGCGTAGACAGTTAATACATAAAAGCACCACTTTTACATATCAAAATCAACTTCAAACTATTATTTAACCTATAATACAGGAGCAGCAAACCGCCGCCGGTCAAGCTCCCGCCAAAACTCCTATTATGTCATTAAATAACAGCCAGTGCTACCAGATGAAAATTGCAAAGTTTTAATATGGAGTGTAGAGTACAAGGAGAATCATCTTATAAGGGGCGAAAGTTGAAAAAAAGTCCTACTATTTACTGAAAATAGAGGTTCCAAAACCTACCACAATAGCGCTGGCGTCAGAAAAACTACGATATAAAGATAGCTGTTGTGAACGGAGTGAAGTCAGCTGAGTTCAAATATTTAAAAAATTTCATTAGAGTAGTTAGTAAAATGCCAGTACACAAAATCTCAACTATTTACGTAGTACAAAACTAAACGTAATTTTTTTGAATTGGAGAAATCTGAACTTCATCTCACAACTATGATTAAACATATACTACGCCATACTACATAATATTCAAAAATTTACAGGTGGTACATCTTAGTCCCTAGGGTTGGCGACGCATTTGCAATCTGTAACGGTGTGTTGGCCTTGAGATCGCAAATGTACGAATCTTTTTTAATAAACTGCTTGATATCAAGCAAGACGTCCCACAGATTGAGGGATTCGTCAATCACAATGTTTCAACCGAGTCGGTAGAGACTCTGAAACTTGGAATTTAGGTGTTTAATAACGGGATCAATTTTGTACAGCTTCCGCACGGGATAGAGGTGATCTGAAGAGAGTTGGCGGCAAAACGGAGACAGCGAGGCAGAGGAAAGAATCTGTTAAGCCCCATATATTGCGCAAGTTTGGCCTAGACAGGACGTCTCCCTGGGACCAATATTCTTTTTTTGCCGCTGTCGCCAAATTCAATCCAAAGAAGAAATATAACTTCTCGGCATTAGTATCTTGCCAACCAAGTATATGGCTGTTTAACCCCAGGAAACACTCTCGCAACTGATTTTCACTCACTTCTTGATCACAACTGTTAGTTTCAGAAGCAATGTACTCTCTTCTGAAACTAACAGTTGTGGTCATGGTAATGTAAGAGTTTCAACTCCATATGACAATAAATACATCATATGGAAAAGGACAGGAGCTGTGGGACTACAATCAATTTCGAAGAACACTTCTATCCTCTCAGTCTGAGGAATCGGAGGTTTCACTGAAATAAGTCATAGTGTAGGACAGATTATGCCTGTTATATTCAAAATAATAAATTATATAAGTAGTATATATAAATAATATGACTTTGCCTTCTTCTTGCTTTCGACCCATGTCGTCTCACTTACATTACAGCAACCACGTTTTACATTTCCGTCACTTCTTGGTCATAGACACTTTTTTTGTTGGTTACATATTTGGATATTTTTGTTGGGACTATAACTATAACACTATTCATTTCATACACTTCCGTACAAGCACGAATGCAACTGGACAACCAATCAGCGCGACGTATGCGCAATAACGGTCACCGCTACTGCTAGACTTTCGTGCCGCTACTTATAATCGTTAACAATAACATGATGTATGATTGTTTGAAAGAAATTGAATATGCATAAAATACTAATAAAACATAATTTTATTTAACACAGCTCAATAAAATCTGCCTCTTACAACAAGCTTCGGCAAGTGTTCAACTACTTTCACGAATTCTTCGTAATCACAACAAAAACTGTGCGTGCCGTCATTAGGCCGCCATCTTAACCACGAATAGTTCCTGTTCCCATCACATATGTCATCGCAGAACGTCAGCTGATCCACCATAGTTCGATTATAGAAGGGTGAATTGATTGAAACAAAAGCAACTGCAGTTTCTTTTTTAGGATCATACACCACCTTAAAATTAAATATTTATCATCGTCAACTTTTTTACGCCCACAGTGATAGGTATTTTTTCTAAGAAAAAAAAACATGCATCAGTGTCGTGGAACACTCGATTGGAACGAAGTTCTTTTCGTAGTATATTATTATTGATAAACGTATTACATTATTGATTAACAAATACAAATAAGTGAATTACTAGCGTCTATTAAAATGAAGCGTCATTAAAATAATATTTGTTTCATGGTTAAAAAAATTGCTTATTTATTATTCCAGCTCGCTCGCACGAAAGAGGCTCTTGGCGTAAAAATCTTCACTTTTTCTCGCCTAGCCCCCATACGTCAAATTCATACCGTGCGATAAGGAACTTCGTTCCAAAAAATAAAAAGGGACTTAAGATTATTGATAGGTCTTCATATTATCAATATCTAAGTAGTAAATATATATACTTGACTGTGACTACGGTACAACCTCCGCTATGCTGTCTGAGCTGGCCCTGGAGTTTTTATGACCTCCAAATCTTCGAGTTGCTACGATGATTCAAGTCTACGACAAATCATTTCCCATTTCATGAGCTGTTTTAGTCAGCGTTCTAGTCCCCACCCACAAGGGTTGCTAGCGATCCCAAGAGCCGTCTGTGTTAGTGAATTACCAGGCTTTCATAAAACTATGGTAATTAAACGAGCTGTAAAAGTAATCAAATAATATGAATGCTGAATAAAATACCTACCTTATAATAGTAAAGAGGCACGGGTACGACACCATTGTTGTTGTCATCTACGTGTAGAAACAACTCATGGTGTTCATTATGTGCATCAGCGAGGGTACACACGCCGTGAGTGCCCGTGTACACAACTAATCGGGATCCATTGCTGTAGGCACGACGGCGAACTGCCTGAATTGTGATTTTGTATAATTATTTATTTAAAAAAAATACTAGTAACACTAATAATATTTCGAACCAACCGCTAATCGCATCAAGTCAGCATAAAATTAGGAGTTGTTGAATATTTTTCATGTAAATAAATTAATTTATTAAGATATTGAACTCGTAAGTATACTACTTTCTATTTTATTTTCTATTTTATTCTATACGATTTTCTATTTTATTAAAGAAAGAAAACAATACACCGCATTCTTAAGAGGACGTGAGGACCAATGTGTGCTCACGTGCTCTTATTTTTTCGAAGGATTAACTGTTTGTTCATTAGGGAAGTGGATAACCCAATTAATAACCTAAAGACTGAATTTAGATCTCGGCAGCCAGTCGAAAGTAAACGGAGACTAACCATCTGCGCGGTACAGGATTAGGTATAGTGCACGAGTGTGTGCGCAAACACAGGTGCACTCTCTATTCTCTCACTCTCACAATCAGCAATCGTGTGGACCACTAGACCTACCAGGCAGTCATAAAAACGACCCGAGTAAACTGAAAAACAACTCGGCACTCACATCTTCTAAGGTGGCCCAGTCCCCGGCGTTCCCTCGCAGCCATTGAGGTGCAGCGTTGATATAATGGAACGTGGCTCGCTGCAAAGCGCTCAATGTGAAATCAACTCTTGGAGCAAGGTGGCCCCGCGTGAGGAACTGCACAAAAACACGTTTGTATGCAAGGGATCAGACTAATAAGGGAACCGTTTGGTTGATTGTAAATAATTTAAGATGCATATGCGTGAGTGACTACGTGTTTTTATAATGAGTTGAGCATGGTTTCCGCATCACTTGAAATGTGTTTTACCGTGTAGTGTTGTAAGAGGCGACAAAGGGAAACGGAATATGGAGATTCAATTTAATTCAAAATTATAAAAAAATGCGGTTGCCATCCCGTCTTCAAAGCGTGGTAACTATGGCAAAATCCCTCTTATGAAGCAGTCTATGTGGGAGACCAGGTTTATCAGTGGACTATTATAGGCTATTATAATAGATGGATGGATGAAGTGTACGTAGTGTTCTATCTTCCTTTAATGATCCAAATGCATGGGTGTCTACCAAGCGCACAGTCCACATAAAGGTTAGTAGATACTAAGGCCCACAGACGTCTATTAAGGATGAAAATGCATATTACCATCAAAGTTACTATTACAATACAAAATAAAGCAGCACTATGCTTCTATTTTTACGCTGGTTATATTCCCCGGTCGAGCCGACAGCTGCAGTTAAAATAAAATAATATTTCTTTCATGGCATGATAAGAACAAGGGCGAGGGAGATGGATATTGTTCCATCTCGCTTTCTTATAGCCGCCAAGGCCTGTACACTACGTCAAGAGGGGTCGTGACGGAAAAATCTTACACTTTTACTCGCCTAGCCCCCATCCGCCAAATTGATACCGTCCGATAAGGAACTGCGTTCCAAAAACTTCACTTCAGTGTCAACTAGTGATATCTGGTGAGCGCCAGATTATTAGCCCTCATTTAAACTCCACAAATACAAATGCAATCGGATCTAATGGAGAGTTACCGTTACCGTCATAGCCTCTTTAAAGTCCACTGCTTGATATAGGCCTGAGGTGGACTGTGTGCTCGTTTGTCAGCCTTATTCTATAAAAAAATTGTAATAATATCATAAGGACTTTACCTGATTTCTGGTAATGTATCGCTGGTCCATCCTGTCCCCAAGAATTTCGTTGAAGCGCGTTCTTTGGTTCTTCGTCGAGTACAGTCGAGCAATTCGATACTTGCCGAATAGACCCGTATCTGTGTGAATCAATGTTTGACATTTGTTACGGCCTGCAGCTGCCTATCTAACAGTAGGATCTTCCGGGCCCATAAGCGGAAGACCTTACAAGCAAATGCAGGTCGGGCCTCCTAAATTGGCCTCGTGAAATGTCTCTAATTACAATACACTATGAGGGGGAAGGCCAGTTAACGGGGAGGCACTTACCTGCTTCTGGAGCAGAGACTGTTCACCAGGATCTGCCCGGCTGATGAGAGTGTCGTGAGTGTATGTGTTATTTGTGTGAAGCTGTGTGTAAGTGGCCTGGGCTAGATGACACAATACTGTCCTGGAGAAGGTATCCTCTTGTAGCCCCGGAACTATTCCCTTCTTGAGGCACCCGTTCAGTCTAGTCACGTAATGGTACAGCCAAAAGAAGAACTTCAAAAGAAAATCACTATCGGAGTTGCACAATTACTTTAACCTAAGTTAATAAGTCCTTAAAGAACAACACGTGTTCCCGCCGACGCAACGATGTACGAGGTTTTATTACGTTCGTGACAAATTAGGCGATAAAACGAAGACTTCAGTTTCGATGGCAAAAAAACTTTACACTAACTCGAGGAGTGTCGACCCGCCCGAAAGGAATCTCGGCGCGGGGAGGGGAATGTGACCTCGCCACTGTGCGAAGCCATCAACGAGTGACTACAACACAATTCTCAAAATATTTAATATTGGCCTAAACAAAATTCATTCATATAAGAATATAACCCTTCTATAAAGTAGCCCACAAATTGGCATGTTTATTTATTATTTCTAACGCTAAACAATAGTGCAGCCGGACTGTAAGGCACTTTAATCCTCCCCCATATATCTAAATTAGCAAGCAGACTTAGAAAAGACCAAAAAAACCAAAAAAGACCATAAAAGTTTCAGTATTTTACGTTTTTTACTTTCTAAATTATCTTCTTCCTCCCTCATTTGTTTTAATTTTTTTTTACTGATTTTATTAATTGTTTTTCTATATCTACATCCATTTTAAAAGTATGAGAATATTGTACACTTCTGTTATTTCTTATAGCTTATAGCTAGAGTGAACATTTTTTTTATCTGACAGTAATATTTAATAATTTTATTCTAAATTAATAAATATATCAAATAATTTTCTGTACCTTCCCTATCTAGTTCACAATATTTGTTAATAATTAAACATGCATATTTTTCTTTCCATATATCAGTAGCCATTGATTTAAAGTTGTGCCAACTCATATCAGAATTGACACGCTCATCATAAATGTGTTTTTTATTTAAGTCATCCTTTTTGGAAATAACCAATAAATTGGCATTATCCCGAATTAAATGCTTAGGTATTTTTATGTAGGTCTGTGATAAATAAAAATAATCAATTTTTTATTTTTTTATGTCGACAGAAAAATAATTACGTATATCACTTTGATTTTCACAGACTACATCATCAAAAATACTAAGCCCAAACTCGGCACGTCTAGTTCTCCTTGTCGAGGAGTTTCAATAGCAGTCTTCAAAGTACACTTTCAAGTCACTCTATCAAATCCGGAGGTAAGGTCTCATCTTAACTAACAAAACGAGCCCAAACTCAGCATAACAAGTTCTCTTCATCGAGGAGTTCCATTAGAAGTCATCAAAGTACACTTTCAAATCACTCTATCAAATCCGGAGGTAAGGTCTCATCATAACTAACAAAACAAGTCCAAACTCGGCACATCTAGTTCTTCCCGCCGAGGAGTTCCAGTAGCAGTCATCAAAGTACACTTTCAAGTCACTCTATCAAGTCTGGAGGTAAGGTTTCATCATAACTAACGAAACAAGCAAAAACTCAGCACATCTAGTTCTACTCGTCGAAGAGTTCCAGTAGCAGATACCGATACACCTTCAGGTCTATAAAGTCCAACACGTATAAGTATATTTATATATAAATCCTGCGTGCTTTTAGCGAAACAAAATATTTTAATAGAAATCTGTAATTATAAAAATAATAATAATAATAATAATATCTTACCTTGGTCAAGTACACATGTATCAAATTTGGTTTTTGGAATATTTTGTATTTCTACGGCGATCGATATTTTTCTGCACGAGTCGCTGTAACAAACGACCGAACTCACGACGGCATTTGAGCCCGGAGTAAATAAAGTACTCTGTGGCTGTGGCCCGTAGTGCAGCTGCGGCCTATTTAGTAAAATAAATTAATACAAGACTCTCAAACCACCGAAAATTTCGCCATTTCTTAGCCGAACAAAATTAATTATAACTACATCAACAAAACAAAATTAAACTGCGATTTACATTCCATGGCTTCCAACATGATAGACGAAGAGATTAAAAAATAGATTGAGTTGAACTATTGATATTTTCAAAAATCGCCATGCGGACTTGATAAATCCATACCATAAGCCACTAAAACCCCCTTTTTAAGTAAAAATAGCAATTATTCAATTTAAAAAAATATTAATAAGTTCAACAATCATTTATCTTTCTGACAATGTGATTTTTATATCATTTATATGTATAATATGATTGCTAGATACGATTTTATGCGATAAAACGTTGGAATCTTTAGGCCCTAGCAAAACGCGCAGGTATGTTGCCTTAAGGCATGCAATTAAATTTATAGAATAAAATTAAACTCAGTACCAATAAATTGGGATCGTCTAACACCGCGCTGATAGAAACTGTTGGCTGGTGACAACTCGTGCTGCACGTAGAGAGTTGTCAGGAGTTGACTGTCGAAGCAGGCTTCGTATAACATCAAGAACTCACCACCCACCTGATAGCCGACTCTGGAAATGATAAGGTACAACTTATTACTATAAGGTACTATATACTATAAGGTGACCTATATAATATACTATAAGGTGACCATATTACCCTCCTAGTTTTGATTTTATAGGGCAGAAAGCTTAAAGCTTTGCCGCCCTATAAAATCAAAACTGAAAACAAAAGGAGGAGATCAGAGACAAAAACACAACGTCGTATACTATAGCTAATAGATTAAGAAAAAAATAGCACACAAGCTTTGTAAATAATTAGGAACACTTCAAAAAATCAACTTAAAAAAAACTAACGACACTACACAGTACTAAAATCGACTAAAATATCGTCGATAAAGCAGCGCCCTTTTGATCCTTTATAATTTGATTGACTGATGAAGAGCTATCATATCAGAGAGTAATCTATGCAAAGAAGGTTGTAGTTTTTGAGTTGTAAGAAAGTGACTATATTAACCGGATGACCATATTACCATTACGTATATAGGTGGTGGGACTCCTTTCCTGCCTCCAAATATCAGTGGTTGCCCTTTGATTTGGCATCGTGGAGGGTAAAGGTAGCCATTATAATTTTAGACTTGAGGCGTTCTATGTTAAGCCTCAGAAGTGACAACGTATCTGTAGCCATTTTTGTTTGAAATTGGATGCCAATGTCCATTGATTGCTGTAACCACGTCCAATAACGTGGACTGTAAGTTCCATAGCTATAGTACCATAGCTGCGTATAAAAGACTATAATGTTGTTGATGACCGTGTGGAGCGATGTGGTTTTTAATCACCAAATGGTACAAGAGAAATCATCAACTTATGTTGTTCTATTGTTGTCATTTAGCATCCGGTGATCATTGTGCTCGTTCCTTACTCTAATTCTATAAAAAGATTACTCTTTTCTACCGACTTCAAAAAGGACACGGTACTCAATTCGACTGTATGTTTTTTATGTGTGTTACCTAATAACTTTTTACTGGTTACTGGGTGAACCGATTCCGATGATTATCATCCCATTAAATCAAGGTCTGACCAATAGTTTTTGAGTTATTCTTAAAAATTTATATTGAAGTCGGTTTTAAAATCGGTCGGAATTTAAAATTTTTAATTTTAAATTATATGAGGCAGGAGTAGGTTAGGCTGGCACTACTGAATGGTCTCATCGAAACAGGTACGCAATTCGGGCTGCACTCACAAATTTTTTTATTACCCATTTAGTGACTTCGATTATAAGAGATATGCGAGACAAAAAATGTATACACACCTTTCTGCTAAGAACTGAGATTGAACCCGCTGCACTTATTCCTAAGCTTACTGATTTCTTTCGTTGTTACCAGCCTAGAGATAGTGATGGACCTGACCTTCGAGAATCCATCTTAGCCCTTACTGATGAAAATGTATCTGTAATCTCATTTATTTCCAGTCACGTCCATGGGCTGCACTAGCCACTTATATTAAAATGTACTATTTTGTAAGTAATTTTAATGTTATTAAGTCTAGATAACATAGGGATAGCCGTGTAGTGGCGTTGTAACAATATCCACTGCTCCATATCGTCGCGTGTACCCAAGTTGTTCCTGGCGTATTAATTTACTGTGAGTGCTTAGAAAAGTAAAACAATTGAACTATTTTATTCGCATTACTGTAGTTTTTGAAAAGCTAAGCGAGAAAAAGTGTAAGATTTTTCCGTCACGACCCTCTTTCTATAGTGCGAGCGAGATGAAATAATTTTTTTTTATAGTATAAGGGTGACAAACCAGCACACAGTCCACCTGATGGTAAGTGGTTGCTGCGGCCCATAGACATCTACATCTATCCTCTATTACAAATCAAAATGCAGATGCGTTGTCACCCGTGAGGACTAAGATGGAATGCCTCATTTCCAGTAAAAAGGGCCTCCGGCCACCTGTACTCACCAAGCGAAACACAGAGGTAAACCTCTACTTCACGCTGGTATTCTGTGAGGTCATGGTACCACCCCGGTTCGAGCCGGCCCATCCGTGCGACAGCAAAAGCTGCCGCGTGGCTCTACCACTGTTAAAAATATCCATCTAATAATAATCATCTAATATCCATCTCCTAGCACTATTTCTTATCTTGCCATGCAAGAAATATTATATTAAACAAAGAGATTTAAAATATATATGTACATATATACTAACTACTTAAGTGTCTTTGATTTTAAATGACGCTTCATTTTAATAGACGCTAGTAATTAATTTATTTGTATTTGTTAATCAATAATATAATACGTTTATCGGTAATAATATTATACTACGAAAGGAACTTCGTTCCAGCAGAGTGTTCCAGGAGACTAACGCATGTTTTTTTTTTAAATTTGTTTATGCTGTACTTATATTATCCTATGAATAAATTTTAACTGAGGATTTAAAAATCGGTTCTAAGTTTTATACTTACTTGTAGAGTGTACGCCCACCAAAGCACTCTGTATAATTGGGCTCCACTGTGAACCAAGGCGGTGCATTACACCTGATGTCTTTGAACTCGCCCAGCCAAAGACCATAGCGGAATATTGTGTCAGAGATGCATTGGACCTCCTAAAATTACATTCTCTCTTTTTTTAACTACCTTACCATTTATCTATTAATTTTACAGACTTAAAAAAATAAGAAGACTAATAATTTGATTGCATTTTTTTTTTGTGTATCTCACGCGATATCTTTTCTAATCAACAGCCGGATTCACACCGGACGATCCAAAGCGCTCCGATCCATTTGTTGTCGGTTTTTTGGTCACGCACAAAGGGGCCTCAGTCACTTGGCACGCGCGGTCTGGACGGTTGTGAGAATCGCGTGATCCGCCGTTATGGATAATTCGCAATGTATCCGTTTAATTTCCCTATATAGGGAGAATAAATGTTTATGGGATGAACACAATAAGTCAAATTGATATGAACACAATAAGTCAAATTGATATGAACACAATAAGTCAAATTGATATGAACACAATAAGTCAAATTGATATGAACACAATAAGTCAAATTGATATGAACACAATAAGTCACATTGATATGAACACAATAAGTCAAATTGATATGAACACAATAAGTCAAATAGATTTGCAGTCATTCGTTCAAAATTAGCTTCAGTTCCATCATCAATTAACTCTTTGTAAAGTCGAGGCCTATATTCCAACCGGTTTTTAAAAATTGTTTTTACCCAATACTGTCTTTTTCGTTTTCGTAAGTTTTGCCGTAAATATACAAGTAAAATGTAGCTTGCTGCTGCTACGGCTATTCGTCGCCGTCGTTGCACGTGTGACTCCATAGCCAGACAAAATTCAACTGTTTCAATATGGATATGCAGGAGCGCGTTGGAGCAGCCAATCAGGATTCGCAAAAGATTGCTGTTGGATCGACCTAGAACGATCCACGCTCCACGCATCACGATCTTAGATCGCGGATCGGGAGATCGCCGATCCATTTTGGATCGTCCGGTGTAGATCCGGCTAATTGTAAACCGATTTTGATGATTCTTTTTTATTTAATAGGGTGCAATCAGGATCGATGTCATACACAGGGTTATTTTTCTAAGAATAGCGAAGTTTTAAACTTAATTTCAAATCTGTAAATATGATATACCGTTATTGCAGTTTTTGAAAATACGAGTAAATAAGGCTTCTACTTTTATTTGAAATTATCCCAAATTGAATGTGATTTATGGGCAACAACGTTCATGCCTATCGATCGACCCTTACGAATGTGTGCGTGCGCAGTAAAATCAGTAAAACAATGCATTTTGAATTTAAAAGATAAAAAGGACAGAACTTATTAACTACACGACATGTAGGTAGGTACGCTAAAAAGGTAACGCCCCCAAAAAATCCAAATACTTTTACTAAGAATTTTTTGGGGCAATCATTATTAATCCATAAAACAAACAGGAAACAAAAGATATTTTTGTCTCCTTTTTCTTTTTTTCTAGCCGTAATAATTTGTTCCTGGTCATAGACTTCTCAAATTATCTGAAGTAAGTAATAGTTAAGGTATAATTATTACTTCATTTATAGTTAATCTTTTGAAGGAAGGGCCAAACTTCCGGGAACCGGAGCCGCCAAAGTTCAAGCGAAAAATACATCTAAATTCGATTAATATTTACATAATTTTACGTTGTGGAGCCATGCTGTAGCTATATTGTTTGTAGGCTCGACCAGGAAATGACCTCACAAAATACTAGCGTGAAATAGGAGCTTAGTGCTACTGTTTCGTATGGTTGTTGTAGGGAATAGACCCTTTTTTACTTGAAACGAGGCATTATATCTTAGTCCTCAGGGGTGACAATGTTGCATTTTGATTCTTAATCGATGATAGATGTAGGTGTCTATGGGCCACAGCATCCACTAACCGTCAGGTGGATAGTGTGTTCGTTTATCAACCATATTCTATAGAAAGATACTTTCGAACAAAACTTACTACGACCGCAAAATCCGTAGCATCACCTCCAAAAACAACGAATCTGTTTTTCCCCGGGCATCCCACTACAATTTTCTCCGATCGCCATATTAAGATGTCGCCAGTTGGTGCATTGGATGATAAAAACGTGCCATTTTTGACATAAACCGGTGATGGTTCTCCGAAATCATTTTTTAAAGACAAAACACAATCTGAAAAGACAAAATCATGCTTTTAATTTAATAATTTAGCATTATCATTAGGTATATGGGGTGTGACTATGGTTAGTCACACCCCATATACCTAATGCTCTAGTCCTGAGAATAATGCATTACCTGCATATCAAGTCGTTCTACCTTTTGTTTGGTTTTTTATGTCAAGTTATTCCCAGAGTTAGGAATATGGCGACATATGGCGCCGGACAATCGTCCCATCCCATCGGACTATGAGAGTGAGGGAATACAGAGTGCACCTGCGCTTGCGCAACCACTCGTGCGCTTTAATCCTGTCCTGCTAGTCTATCGTGACCGAAATTCAGTAAGTTGCGAAAAAACCGACTCATATCTAGTTCGCATATTTTCCATGGGGCTTTTTTCTTGAAATAGATCTTATAATTGAATAGCAAGGATATTACAGAGATAAATTATTATAAACTATTTTTTTAATAAGACAGAATGTGTGCGTGTTCTATATTTTATCGTCATAGAAACGGTTAGCTTGAAAAAATGAAATAAAATTTAGCAGAACCGGTAATTGTTAACGGTAAAAATCGGAATCCTATTAACTGGGTCAGGTTTTAGGCCAGATTATTGTTGAGATCGAGACACGCGACTGTCTTTTGTTTACAATTAGATAAGAATAATATAGACAATACTAGTTAAAGGCACGTAGTCTAGAGCTACTTCCTTCCGAGTAAGGATTAGGTCTAGTACTTCTTATTAGTTTGTGGATTAGGTTCAATTAATATATCTGACCATGGGAAAGTCCAGAAAGATTTCATTGCCTCTTCAAAAATGACATCGGTTTTATCCGTATGAGGGAAACCAGAGCGAATTGACATCAAAATTCCCGGACAGAAAAAGCTTGAACCAACTTTGTGCTACGCTTACTGCATTACGTCCATAGACGTCACAAATTTTTTTCGCCGCTTTAGTCGCATTTTGCCCCTTTTTTGTAATAAAACTTCAGAATATATCGATTTTTTTTGTTAGATTCACTCATTTTGGTGGACAGAAAAACGATTGAAAAATGGCGGGAAAGTGTTTTTTACTTTTTATTTTTATATCCCTAATGTTCTATAATATGTATTGATGTTAAAACCAGCCAAATACTAACAGTACAACCAAAGAGATTTTTCTTCAATTTTATACGAACAATATACAAAGAAAGTAGTTTTTTTAATTTGTACTTTTAACTATCGCGAAAACCTAGAAAGACACTATTGTGTGAATAAGACAAATTAACGAACAAACCAACATACGGTCCCACAAATGAACCAAGAAACGAATTCGATTTGCCCAATTCTAAGAACGGACTACGATGTCAAAACGCAAACACTTGGTTACTCGTACAATATAAAATTATGTCATCTTTAGCGCCCCAACAGCTTATAATGTGAAAGTTCGCAAACAAATAATTGCTTGTACAAAAGTGAGACTTACCGCTGTCGGTTTTGTAGATTGTTGTTAAAATTAAGAAAAAAATTTGAACAATGCGATTATATCGCCTCATGTCGCCTCTCAATCGTGTTACACAATGAAAAACACGCTGTGTAACGGTATTATAGCTGTAATTCATTGTGTTGTAGTTGTGTACTTACCGTTCAGTGTTGATATTACAATTGATGATGTGTGTGTCATTTAAGATTTGGAATTTGAATTGGTTATAAAAAAAAATAATGAATATTTTTTCAAAGTTAACTTATAATACCCCATTCGATTAGACCATTTTGCAGTACATTATCAATTGTTTGGGCCTCCATTTCGTCGCATCACGCGGGTACAATGAAGCAGCCGTTCAGTCCATCACCCATCATTGCCTCTTGCCACATGTCTTGCCCATCTCCACTTCAGTTGGCACGCCAATTTGGCTGTGTCTATGATGTTTGTTCTTTTTCGTATATCACTGTTTCTATGTCGGTGTCTTAGTTTTATGTTAAGCATGCTGCGTTCCGTTGCTCGTTGGAAAATTTGTAGTTTATTATTATTTTCTTTGCGAGAGGCCAATTCTGACATCCGTATAATAAAGTGAGGAGTACAGTAGTATCCATCGCTTTCTTTTTTAATTTAATTAGTAGGTTTGCCTTGAAAATATGTTACGGGACGATATAAGTTAAGAGCGTAGTCGGTCTGCGCGGGAGTTGGGAAATAGGTATTTGAAGAAACTATTGCCGTCGCACTGCGCCCGAGCAACCGAGGTATCAATATGTGAGTAAATAATCTGTATTTGTGTGCGTAGCTCAGTACCACGCATCTTTCGCGCGCACCATGTTTACGGACTTGATTCTTTGTTTCATTGTTTCGACTCGGCTTGTGGATTGGATTTGAATACCTATTTGTTCCAAAGACTAGAGAAAAACCGTGAGTATTATTTCCCCCATATTACCCCCCAATGACAAGAGTAACAAAGATACGGCCCCCAGTCCCCGGCGGCCCCGCTATTCCTGGCTACGGTGGCGACCATGGTAACGGCGGGGCAGGGGGTGCTAAGAATCTCCGGTGGAGGTTCGGTTGCCACCTTAAACGACTCGACCTGGCAACGTACAACGCACGCACCCTGAGAACTGACGAGAAGATCGTGGAGCTGGAAGAAGAGATAGACAAGTTGCGCTGGCATATTATAGGATTATCCGAAGTCCGAAGAGAGGGGGAGGACACGGTAATCCTCGAATCCGGCAACTTGCTCTATCACCGGGAGGGCGACCATCTGTCCCAAGGAGGTGTCGGATTTATCGTCCACAAGTCTCTCGTTAACAACGTTGTAAAGATCGGGAGTGTGTCGACGAGGGTTGCGTACCTTATACTCAGAATCACCAAACGGTATTCGCTGAAGGTCATACAGGTTTACGCGCCAACCTCGGCACACCCCGATAAGGAGGTGGAGGAAATGTATGAGGATATCTCTAGAGCCATGCATTCCTCCAAAACCCAATATACGGTGTTAATGGGAGACTTCAATGCAAAACTAGGCACAAGAGAGAACGGTGAGCTGAAAGTGGGGAGATTTGGAATAGGGCAACGGAACCCAAGGGGCCAGCAGCTGGCCGACTTCATGGAGAAAGAGGGACTCTTTATGATGAACTCTTTCTTCAAGAAGCGGCCCCACAGGAAGTGGACCTGGTCGAGCCCCGACGGTTCGGCAAAAAATGAGATTGACTTCATTATGACGACCAGACGACAACTGTTCAGTGATGTCTCAGTGATCGCGAGGGTGAAAACCGGCAGCGATCACCGAATGGTTAGAGGCACACTGAACCTAAATGTTAAGTTGGAGAGGTCTCGTCTGATGAAGTCAACGCTCCGTCCCCCTCGTGCTCTAATCCAAAGTCCCGAAACCTTTCAGCTCGAGTTACGAAACCGTTTTCAGTGCCTAGAAGACTGCAATGAAGTGGACGATATGAATGACAAGCTCGTGGAAACTGTCCATGCGGTCGGAGCTAAGTTCTGCAAGACCCGCCGCAGAAGAACACAAAAACTCTCCGATCACACTCTTAATCTCATGGCTGTTAGACGGGAGATGAGGCTACATTCTTCAACAGATTTGACAGCATACAGGCAACTGAACAGACAGATCTCCAAATGCATGCGGCGGGACTTACGCAACTTCAATACAGCTCGTATTGAAGAAGCGATAGAGCGGAACCAAGGCTCCAAAGTCTTTGCCAGAGACCTGTCTGCCAGAAAGAGCCAACTGTCAAAGCTGAAGACCGAATATGGCAGCATCGTTTCCGGGGCACCTGAGATTTTGTGTAAGATTGAGAGGTTCTATGGGCAGCTGTACACGTCATCGTTGGAGCCACACGCAAGTGTGAGTAACGATCCAAGAGCGAGTCTTATCCGACACTATTCCGAAAATATCCCGAACGTCAGTCTGGGCGAGATTAGAATGGCTCTCCAGCACCTTAAAAACGGCAAGGCCCCTGGCGAGGATGGAATTACAGCGGAGCTTCTGAAAGCGGGTGGAAGACCGGTACTTGAAGTCCTTCAGAAGCTCTTTAATTCCGTCCTCCATGGTGGCATTACACCGGAGGCGTGGAGCAGAAGTGCGGTGGTCTTGTTGTTCAAGAAAGGTGACAACGCTCTCTTGAAGAACTACAGACCGATTTCCCTTCTGAGCCGCGTCTACATGCTGTTTTCGAGAGTCATTACGAATCGTCTCGCGCGCAGACTTGACGACTTCCAGCCTCCCGAACAAGCCGGTTTCCGAAAGGGCTTTAGCACCATAGACCACATACATACCCTACGGCAAATTGTACAGAAGTCCGAAGAGTACAATTTGCCACTATGTCTGGTGTATGTGGACTATGAGAAAGCCTTTGATTCCGTCGAAATTTGGGCGGTGCTGCAGTGCCTTCAGCGGTGCCAAGTTGACTGTCGGTATATCGAAGTGCTGAAGTGTTTGTACAGAAGGGCTACGATGGCTATCCGAGTACAGAACCAGAGTACGAAACCCATCCAATTGCAGAGAGGTGTAAGACAGGGTGATGTTATATCCCCGAAACTCTTCACCGCTGCATTAGAAGACGTTTTCAAGCTTCTGGACTGGAAAGGATGCGGTATTAACATCAATGGCGAGTACATCACTCACCTTCGATTTGCCGACGATATAGTCCTTATGGCAGAATCGCTGGAGGACCTAAGCACTATGCTCAATGACCTCAATAGTGTCTCCCAACGGATAGGTCTTAAGATGAACATGGACAAAACAAAGATCATGTTTAATGTCCATGTCACACCTATGCCGGTAGTTGTTGGGAGCACTAAGCTCGAAGTTGTTGACGAGTATGTTTACCTGGGACAAATAGTCCGACCAGGTAAGTCCAACTTCGACCGAGAGGTCAATCGACGGATTCAACTCGGCTGGGCAGCGTTCGGGAAGCTACGACACATCTTCTCGTCAGACATACCTCAAAACCTTAAAACGAAATTGTACAACCAGTGCGTGTTGCCAGTAATGACTTACGGAACTGAGACGTGGTCCTTCACTGCTGGCCGTATGAGGAAGCTCAAGGTCGCTCAGCGAGCTATGGAGAGGGCTATGCTCGGAGTTTCTCTGCGTGATAAACTTAGGAATAAGGATATCCGCAGTAGAACCAGAGTAACCGACATAGCCCAACGGATTAGTAAGCTGAAGTGGCAGTGGGCCGGCCATATAGCTCGGAACCGACAACCGATGGGGAAGAAAGGTTCTCGAGTGGCAGCCTCGTACCGGTAGGCGAAGTGTAGGGCGTCCCCCCACGAGATGGAATGACGACCTGGTAAGACATGCAGGAAGTCGATGGATGCAGGTGGCTCAGGACCGTGCTTTGTGGCATTCTTTGGGGGAGGCCTATGTTCAGCAGTGGACTTGTGAAGGGCTGTAATGATGATTATTTTATTTGTAAATAAATTTTATCATTTTACCCCTAAGATGTTTTTAAAGTATAGATACGTCATACTCGCTCTAAAATGGCAATACGAAAGTCAGGTAATTGCCCGACTCGCATTCAGTCGGGCACGCTCTCGCGTCGTGGTTATACCTTCGCTACAGCACGTAAATCTTCTAGTTATTCGTGGTAAAAACGCTTTCCTGTGTTTTAGGTGGTGCACAAATTACACGGCAACTGTTAGAGACAAGAATAACGTCTCATTAATATTTTGAATGTAGATGTTTTGTCCATAATTTGTTTTATTTTTTCAACACTATCCGCTAGTGTAAACTTTGACGTGTGTTCATTTCCATATCGGTATGTCACGCGCTCGCGCCAATGAGCGCTCAGCAGCAATCAATACGCAACTAATGATGTATATTCATATTTTTCTAACGATAGGTATGCCGTATCATTTGTTTCTTTTTGTTAGCGCAACGTGTCATAATAAATAACTGTACGTAGATATAGTACTACCAGCGCCACTTTAAAATACAATAATGTTAGTGGTAACCTGTCTATATTTTTAATACGTCTTTGTTTTACCCCCCTTCAAATCGACAAAAGAAATTCAATAACTTAACAAAACACTGCTTCTAAGGCACAAGTAGTGTTTTGTTAGTGTTTTGTAAAAACGGGGCAATTTTTTTAGGTTTTTGGAAAGTCATATTTATTTTTGTAATAATTTTTTGGAAAAAAATAAATGACAGGGGCATGCCTTCAATAGACCTAGATTTTTATAAACAAAACCGATTACTCTAGAGGCGTTATCCAGGAAGAGAATAGGGGAATACATTTGTATGGAAAAAATGCAGCCCGTTTACGCTCTTAATAAATATTATTACATCGCGACTATACTGTTAAATGTGTATATGTTATAGCCAATTCGTTATGTTATAATCTGTTATGGTACAGAATACCTAGGAATTCTATAGAATACCTAAAATATTCAGACAATGTATAAAAAAGGTATGCAATATTATTTATTTCATACTTTACAGCATTTTATACAACACCGAATGTTTAACTGGCAATTTATTGAATAAGAGGTAACGGAATAGCGAGAGTGCAGTTCATGGTTTGTCTTAAGGCGCGGGTTGAGCAAAATGTCGCGCTAGTCGTTATTTGTGCGGTTTTTAGGAGCTATCTACTTTTTATTTAAAAGATATATCAACAAATAAAAAACACATTATATTTCTACATAATCTTGATTTCATAAGAGCTATATCCATTTTTTTTAAAGGAATAAATATTAATATAATCTCCTTACAACGAAACCACATAAATGTGAAATTATTATTGATAACATGCATCTCCTCGTAAAGTAAGTATTATTTTATTTTGCGATTTACACCAATGGATAGGCAATTTATTAATGAACATTTCTATTGTAAATTTTTTTTCAAAATACCAAAATTTGATTTTATTAAGAAATTATTTTAAAATCTGGGCGTATTCACTGCCCACGGGCTTGCTCAAGTCAGTGAGCCCTGAGCTCTTCGACGTGAAGCCCGTGTTGTCTGCCAGCGCACACGCTCACGTCATGTCAGTTGATAATATTATTACTTATTAGGTTATTTATAGGTAGTATTATTTGTTTGTTTTGGGTATAATTTTTCGTATTAGTTATACATATATTTGTTGTGTTTTTAATGCGCGATGAAGCTTTTTGCGTGTATTTTCTTTGAAGTAAATGCAAATAAAAATTAAGCACTATTAGCATGTAAGGTTCGAATCCATAATTAACATTTCGACAAATATTATAATTTACACTATAAAAGGCTAATTCAATATTATCAGTATAGTATACAGTTATAAATAATCCTAATACCCAACCACAATATCTTATTAGGTATAGTACTGCCACATTGGTCTAGTGGTTGTAGTATTGCGACTGCTGATCATGAGGTCCCGGGTTCGAATCCTGGGTCCAGCCTAAAAGTCAGTTAAGAGTTTTTCATTTATGTTCTAAGTTATAATTAGTATTACTAAGTTATAGTTTTTTTGCTAAAATATAGTATATTATTTATTGCTTGTTTTTCTTCTTTTTCAAAAAATAATTGAGTACATAAGGTGTTCTATACTTATAATTCGGTAAAAAGTATCTAAGTAGGTGCTAATATTACCTACCTACTTACTTTTTACTATCTACTTTTTACTATAAACTAAAAATTTTTAAAACTAAATTTAACTAAAAAGACTAAACTGACCATTTATTTTTTAACTCAAAACAGGACATGGGTTTATTTATACTCTAAAAACTAACTTTATACAATTAGTGTTCACTACAAAATTATATTCGGTATAGACGGTAATTATTAAATGCAACATATTTTTTTTTAATTATTAATTACATTTGTCAGTGGATTAAATTTGCTTTAATAAAGTTGGTGATGATTTTAAATAAGAATAACATTCTGGGCAAGTTTTTTTTATTGTTAACAACATCGCCTTTAGAACTGGAACCGTAAGTGTTTTTTTCAGACGTCCACAATTTATTCAAAATAGAAAAATACTCTTTCTACTGGAGCATTTGTACCAGGTAGACATAAAATATATTCGATAAAAAAATTATGTTGAAGATTGTTGGCTTTGAATACTTCCATCCAACGAGTTACGGGACAATTTTGTGTTCCGGAGCTTTATTTGGGGACAATGGGACAGGTGATCGAGAAAAGGGACAGTCCCGTTCAAAACGGGACGTATGGTCACTTTACCTATAACCCAGAGACGGCTCCGTGGCGCAATGGATTAGCAATCAGTTGTTGCGCTGGGGGCCGCGGGTTCGAATCCCGCACGGAACAAATATTTGTAAGGCCTACAAATAATTGTTTCGGGTCTGGATGTTTGTCCTTGTGCAATGTGTGTTTGTAAACTGCTTCCACGATACAGGAGAAAATCCTAGTGTGGGGTTAACGTTTTTTTACTATTGAAATTGAAAGATTGAACCCTTATACTTCTTGTTGATTTTTGTATTACCTTCTTACTCTTCTTCTTACTAAATTTTTCATTGACATCTTTTGGTCAATAATTATTTATAAAAAGCTGGAATTTGCCATCATCTACATCTACTGATTTCTTTGCATTATATATTTGACAGGTAAACTTTTGAACAACATTAAAAAGCTGTTGTTTTTGGTTCTCAGCTAAATTACTGTCACCAAAAGCTGCGAAGGCTTCTTGGTATGCCTGAGTTTTCTATAGTAAGGTAAAGGTATAGAGGATTAACTGAAAAAAAAGTGAAGCTTATTAAAATACCGTAAGCTATTGTTTTAGTTTATAGACTACGTTAATGGCAACACTCGTGTGAAGGCTTTAAAAGCAAAGATAAGACCTGAAAAGACAAAAATAAATAAAACTCATTTATTTTAGTATCGTTTAACAAATTATTTATTTACAAAATTTACATAAAATCTCACTCAAAAATGCCTCAAAAATAATAAAAAATAACCCACAAAAATATTTTAAATAATATTACTCTTTACTGGAATTCATAAAGTCAATATAATATGTAATTACAACTTTTAATATTAAATGCAATTCAAAATAATTCTAAATTAATTGACATATAAATTAATAAATAAAAGCACAATGACTGCTCTATTCTAACTCTTATTCGTTAAAAATTCTAAACAAACTCTCAGTCTACTTTCGAACCGTTATATTATGATAAAAGCAAAGATTCCAAGAATATCGGTAAAGAACTGGTATTTAGCAGTTCTAAAACTAGAAATTAAAGAGAACCAAAAGCATAACAAGTATACTTGCAATGAACGGCTATTATTCAGTATTAGGCTACTTTTATTCTTTTCGGTTGAATACCGAATATCTTGGAGATTATTCGGCCGAATACCGAATATCAAGGTATTATTCGGCTGAATACCGAATATCAAGGTATTATTCGGCCGAATACCGAATATCAAGGTATTATTCGGCCGACTACCGAATATCAAGGTATTATTCGGCCGACTACCGAATATCAAGGTATTATTCGGCCGAAAACCGAAAAATAACATCTACAGACACCTATGCCGGTTTCAAGGTATTATTCGGCCGAATACCAAATATCTAGGCATTAATTGGCCGAATACCGAATATCCAGGTATTATTCGATCGAATGCCGAATATCTAGATATTATTCGGTCGAATACCGAATATCTGGGAAATTATTCGGCCGAATACCGAATATCAAGGTATTATTCGGCCGAATACCAAATATTTAGATATTATTCGGCCGAATACCAAATATTTAGATATTATTCGGCCGAATACCGAATATCTAGGCATTAAACGGCCGAATACCGAATATTTAGGTATTATTCGACCGAATACCAAATATCTAGATACTATTCGGCCGAATACCAAATATTTAGGTATTATTCGACCGAATACCGAATATCTAGATTTATTCGACCAAATACCGAATACCTATGTATAATTCGGCCGACCACTTACTACTTAGTAAGAGGTTTATTGTAATCAGATAATTGGTAAAATGAAAATATTTATATACTAGCTGTTCCCCGCGACTTCGCCCGCGCGTAACATATTACGATTGGATTTCATGGCTTTTAATTTTTTGCGCGGAACCCTAATTCTTTTTCTAAAATTAAAGTAGCTTAATTTAGTTCTTATAATATCAGCTAAATGTCAGTGAAAGTCCAATCAAAATCGGTCCAGCCGTTTCGGAGATTAGCTGGAACAAACAGACAGACAGACAAAAATTTTAATAATCGTGTTTTTGTTATACGTACCGTATATACTTTCATATGCATATAGTAAAAAGCTGTTATTTCGACATTACAAACAGACACTTCAATTTTATTTATTTGTACTTATAGATTTCATAATTAAATGTTATTTCTTGTAACTATTAAAGTAGTCATAAGTACATAATTATTTATCATATTATAAACTTAAAGAAAGAACTATCAGATAAATGTCTATGCACTCGAATTATTGTAATTAAAATGGAAGATAATGGTGCAGAAAGACTAATTTTTCTTCATTTGCAGGCAGTAGTTTACTCCTTTTTTTCATGTAGACAATCCCAGCTTCACAGCAGGAAGTCCGCAGAATATTTGGTGTTCGGCGTGTGGCCGAATATACTATTCGTTGCAAGTCTAATAACGAGTAATAACTTTCTTGATTTTATTGTGTAACTGATATATAACGATATTTTCGATGTAAAAGACCCATCTTTATTAACTTATATAAATAACCGGTGCGCGTGTGTTCGTAATTCATGTACTCCTAAACGGCTTGAGCGATTTTGATGAAATTTTTATGGGGTACTTATGCGGTCATCTGGATGGTTAGATATCTGGATAGGTAGACGGCGCTGTTGTAGAGATCCATGATAAACTGTGCAAAACCGGGTGGGATCGCTAGTGCATTAATAAATTTCTTAATACTATATAACAAACAAATAATATGTAAAGTAATAATATAAAAAATACTAAACTACAACACACCACGACTAAACTACAACCGGTATCTTAACCGGAACCGGAACTGTACCGATAAGTTTAACCTTTTTTAGAACCTTAATGAACAACCGTACCGAAATTTGGGATACCTGATATAAACAAGAATGAGAAAAGCCTGTTAATGTTCTACTGGGCACGCTTATGCGTTTTATTTATATTATGTATAATATACGGAACGAAAAAGGATTAAGCATAATGTGATGCCACCACCAAACCAATATGTGCGTATTTACAATTATCTAACTACCCTCAATATATACTAATTATTTCAGACGGCTTATTTCTACAATTTCGAGGAAATTGATAGATTGTAAGCAAATTTGAAATAAAACAGAACATAATAAGCGTATTAATTATCATTTAACATCACTATTTATTTTACTTCTTACATTTAGAAACTCTAAGCCAGATAGATTAATTAATTTCTTTTGAATCATTAACATCGTATATCGTCGTAGGTACGTTTCTTTAGTATTTTATTATAAAAAGGGAGTGAATTTTCTACGTGGTAGAGCCACGCTGCAGCTATATTATGGTTTTAGCACGAGTGGGTCGGCTCGACCGGGGAAGAACCACGCTCTCACGAAATGCCAGCGTAAAGTCAACTGATTAATGTTGCTGTTTTTCATATGGTGAGTATAGAGAATCAGAGTCTCTATTTACTAGAAACGAAGCATTCCATCTTAGTCCTCAGGGGTGAAAACGCATTTGCATTTTGATTCTTAATTGATGCTAAATATAGATGTCTATGGTCCACAGCATCCACTAACCATCAGATGGACTGTGTGCTCGTTTGTCACCCTAATTCTATATAAAAAAAAAAACATTCGAAAGGTACTGAGCAACTGTGAACCCAAAAACCATCTTGGTTGTAAATGAGTTTCCATGCATTTGTGCGTGAGTGCGTTTTTCTTACAACAAGTTGAGAATAGTTTGGAACTGATTTAGGCTACATTTCAAATATGCCCAGCGCACCGTCTACCTTTTTTGTTGATCTGAGCCCTATCAGTCTTGGAGCCAGACGCGTCAAACTAAGATGACTAGAAAGTGTACACATTACAGATATCTCTTCGAAAACAATATCATAAACAAAATTGAATCCGTTTAGTGTGCATTTAGTCTATTTATCTAAAAAGTGATGTAACTACAATTTAAATTTAATAATTATTATACAGTACGTAAGGGTAATATGGTCACTTTCTTATAACACAAAAACTATAGCCTTGTTTGCATAGATGGCTCTGTGATACGATAGCTCTTCATCAGTCAATCAAATAATAAAACGTCAGAGTTGTGGCGGGAACTTGACCTGGGGCGGTTTGTTGCTCCTGTATTATTGTTTAAATAATGGTTTGAAGTGGACTTTGATATATAAAAGTGGTGCGATTTTGTGTAGTAAGTGTCTGCGCATGTGAACTATTAGTGGAAACTGTAAAACAAGTGCTCTGATGGTGATGGATTCTCAAGATAAGCTGTTTGTTTGCACAGGCGCCTTTAGATACCATCGCCAACTGTCAGTTGCCTGCTGGCTCAAGTTGCCGTCAAAATCTCCCAAGGGCTGCACAATGTGACGCATCAACATATTGTGAAGCAGTGAACTATGAAGAAATTATAATAAACCGAATAAAAATACTCAAGACTTGGCCTAAAGGTCTAGATACCAGGCCATAAACTCCAAAAAAATAAATAAAAAAAATTTTATCGACGCCATTTTGACAGTTGAAGTTATTGTAAATATTTTAGTCGATTTTAGTATTGTGTAGTATAGTTATTTTTATTAAGTTGATTTTTCTAAGTGTTCCTAATTATTGCCAAAGCTTGTTTGCTATTTTATTTCTTAATACATTAGTTATAGTATACGACTTTCTGTTTTTATATCTGTCCTCCTTCTAATTTTGGTTTTATAGGGCGTTAAAGCTTAAAGTGACCATATCACCCTCCTCTACCTTATAGACAACTTACAAAAAAAATTAAATACCCACATTTTTATTTACAAATAGTCGTTTAATATAGACCTTTGCAAGATCACGCCAAAGAGAATAAATACATGAGATATTCTATCATGGTAGTAGCTAGTTAGTTAGCCAAGCCAGTAGTCAACCCAACAACAGTCTAGCATGTGAGTCTGATATTTATTTATTACAAAAACAGTTACAACGTCAGAATAGTTCGACAAATACAATGCTATACCAAAAAAAAACCGATAGAAATAATTAAACTTATTACAAAATAGTAACTGACATCATTCTCGCCATTTTTGCCACGTTCGCCAGATCTATACTATAAGTCGCGGCATGTAAGTCTAGCGGTGACCGTTATTGCGTATAAGTCGAAAATAAGGTATCATGGGTAGTAAACGGGTCGCGGGGCGGGCGTGCGTATCGTTCGCTCGCGCTGATTGGCTCGCCAGTCGCATTCCGTCCCCCGTAGTACTACGTAATACGTGCGCGATAGTACTATTCCTGCCACGTTTCGTTCAGCGCTAGAATAACGTACCGCGACTTGTGATGTCAAACACTCGCTGCCCGCGGTGCAATAAAATGGGGAAACAGGACGCCGACTGTTGCACTTATCGCTCTCTGTCGTACTTACGGGCCTTACGACTTACGGCAGGTTAGTACTATCTGTCGCACTTACCGTAATCATGACTCACATACTAGCCTGGGAAAATTAAGGAAATCAGACCAAATATTTCATGTAGTTTTGAAAGTTGATACAGTTATTTCTTAAGGTGTCCAGATGAATATACTAAAAGTCCCCGAGGCCCTCCCTTATGTTAACACGAGTTGGTTTCCTTATTAAAACACCATTGAATAAAGCCAGTGGTAGGGTGCTAACTCGTACTCCAAATGCAAAAGGCAAACAACGAATGGAACATGTGCCGATGTTTGTGGCGCGATTTATCATCTTTGTCAAAGTATAACGATTTTGTTTCTTTTTTTATCACCTTTAATACTCTGTATCTTCTAAAGTGTTTAGACATCATTTATAGGAAATTTTATGTAAATAATTAATGTAGAAGTCACTAAAGTGATATTATAAATAGTTTTCGATTCAAATTTTTTTTATAGGATAAGGGTGACAAACGAGCACACAGTCCACCTGATGGTAAGTGGTTGCTGCGGCCCATAGACATCTACATCTATCCTCTATTACAAATCAAAATGTAGATGCGTTGTCACCCGTGAGGACTAAGATAGAATGCCTCATTTCCAGCAAAAAGGGCCTCCGGCCACCTGCACTCACCAAGCGAAACGCAGAGGTAAACCTCTACTTCACGCTGGTTTTCTGTGAGGTCGTGGTACCACCCCGGTTCGAGCCGACCCATCCGTGCGACAGTAAAAGCTGCCGCGTGGCTCTACCACTGTTAAATGCATGCAAAAAACTTGAAAAGGAGACCTTTCTCCCCCGCCCACACCGCCGGCTCGTGTCCCTCCCTCGGGGACTTTTAGTATATTCATCTGGACATCTTAAGGAATAACTGTACCAACTTTCAAAACTACAGGAATTATTTGGTCTGATCGACAATTTTGAAGCTAATTTTCTTGTACTATACGGTATATCAATG
This sequence comes from Parnassius glacialis, assembly GCA_033319125.1. Classification (NCBI taxonomy): domain Eukaryota; kingdom Metazoa; phylum Arthropoda; class Insecta; order Lepidoptera; family Papilionidae; genus Parnassius; species Parnassius glacialis. The sequence continues at coordinate 56,745,127 of JAVANC010000004.1, forward strand.
AACTAATCGTATATTAACGGTATAGTTCATTAATGCTCTCGACAATTCTTTATTAGTGCGCCTGAATCGTCACGCTTGCATGCGGCTTGACTATCGCAATACCAAACGTGAGCGCATTTTTGCTTGTGAACGTCATAATCTACACCGGTTCGCGAAATAAGACCTTTCTTTCTTCTTTTTTTAAATGGCCAGTCGGACTAGCATGGACAGGAGACAATTTTATCCCCGGGAATAGGAGAAAATGTTAATCCCCTCGCTTAGTTATATCTACCCTTCGAGCATGGGGACACCGGTGGATATAATATCCATAGTACATAAAATGGGAGATAGACTTAGACTTAGGTTTATTGTATGAATTTTATATTAAACCCACGTCTAATGAACTAGGATAAAATTGTCTCTTTCAAATAACAAAAACGCATAATTTTTATTTTTCAATTGGCTCCATGCCAAGGACGAGGGATATTATGTCTAATCGTTATGTCATACAGGGATATACTTTTCCCCGTTGCCGTGCTTTGGCATAAGTACAAGACAATTTTATCCCTTGTCAGTGGATATAATCGGTGGATAATTTTTTGTCCCCAGCCCATGCTAGCCGTGCTGTTACAATGTTATTATATTTATTCTGCAGTCGCTCGGAAGTAGCGCTCGCGAGGTATACGCACACTAACACAGTATGCATGTGCACGGCTAACAACAACCAAAGTCAAAACTTCATCGTGAAATAGAATAATTATAACAGCTAATATTAAAATCAACACAATTTCAAGAGTACATTAAAATAAAGAAAATATACAGCATTTGATTGTCACAGGCTTGACGTGAAAGAATAGACGTGACGAATAAAGAGGGTTTTAAGACAAGGAAATATCCACCACGCCGCCTATGCATGCTGTCGGACTTCACCATGTCCTCAAGACAAAGTCGAAATATTTTATTTATTAATATTTAGTATGTACACATTCTTTTCAAATAGGTAAATTGTCTTTAACAATGAAATTTAAAGAATGTCGGAAAAGTAGGAAGAGTTGATATGTGACCACTTATACTTTTAATTAATTTCCAAATGTATTTGAATAACGCCGTGGTCGAAATCGACACGCAATACAATTGAAACGAAATTATTGTTATTTGATTTAGTATTTGATTTACGCATGTCATTCTCTTAAAATTATATTATACATTAACATATCGCAAACAAATAAGAATGATAGACGGGGCGCCGTGTACATTTCAAGTGACGCAAAAACCATACTCACATACACATCTTTCTTTCTTTATCAAACCAACCATACTCAACTCTTTGACACGTACTCACGCACACATCTTTCTTTATCAAACCAAAGAAGTTCACTGCTAAGCGCCTACATATGCACCTAAAACCAGGTTGTTGGTTGCATATATTTTTTTGGTTTTAGCTTGCTTTTTGCGACACTTGATTCGTACGCAGCGCACAGACTTTCTTTCTCTGTTCGTCTGAGTCATACATATAAATAGTTATATAAGCATTTATTACCCCCTGTTAACATTTAATTACATTAAACAAGAAACAACTAACATTTAATTGCACATATAGCGATGCAATAGATTATCAAACATAATATAATATTTACTTCATCTGAAGTAAGAAAGTTATATATTTCGACAGCTCATCAATCACAGTAAAAACTTATATTTAAACAAAATGTTTGGTGCCTGAATAATTATTATTATTTATTATAAATAATCGGGAACCTTATTATATTGTAAACTTATCGATAAATATCTCGACTGGTATGCATCACTAATTCATAAATTTGAGTTAAAAGTATATAATATTATGTACAACAAATGGCTGCCTACGATAATATTCCTATTACTTACTAAGTCATTAATATTTTTTTAAATTATTTCATTGGTTATGAAGATATAATTAAAATAAAACTGTGATTTCATTTGCAAAGAAAAAGCCTGTTTTTTGCAAAAGAAATAATGTTTATTGCGATTTATCTAAATAATCAAGCTCAAAGGACCAACATTAAAGTAGATTAAATTCGAGAATTGACTTTTGACGATTTCAGTAAAATATAAATAAAAGCATTTTTTTTAAAACAGGAAATAGAATAAACTACGCTTTCTTCTTTTTATGATGCTCTATGTTTACAAATCATATCACTCCATGATTCAAATTTTTGTAAACACTCACTCTTTTAAGGAAACTTTCATATTCGATGATATTTCTACTTTTCCACTCACAATTCAGTACTCGTCAGCCATGATAAGTACAATGAGTGCTGTCCAACCAGTGAAGGGTTTGCATCCGGAACCCCTGCCATCTTCTGCAGAGTACTGCTCCCAGAGGTATCCTGTCCGTTTGTATTCAGACAGAACATTGCCTGTGGAAAAAATAAACAAAATTATAAGTAAAAGGTACGTAAAATGTTTAGTAATTAAAGCAATATGTTGGGTACGACTAGAGTATAATAAACGCTTCAATCAACACGCAGAAAGAATTCTTAGCAGAAACAATGTGTCTTTGACTTTGCAAAAGTGGTGTGAAAAGGAATGACTCCTATTTTCTTAAGAAGCACCTAAGTACAGTTCATTGTTAAAAAAATAGAATAGAAACTTTAAAAAAAGCAGAGTAGACTCTCGGCAGACATTCAAGCATAAGTCTATCGCAGAGTTTTGGCGGGAACTTGTCCGGAGACGGATAATTGATCCTGTATTATTGTTTAAAATAATGGTTTGACGTGGATTTTGATACGTAAAAGTGGTTCGATTTTATGTATTAAATGTTTGCGCATTTTAACTATTAGTTGAAATTATGAAACAAGTGCTTAGATGATGACGTAAAATCTCAAGATAGGGTGTCTGCTTAGGCGTCTTGAGATACTATTGAGTGAAGACTGTGGCCATTGGCTCAAGCTGTCGAAAAATCTCCCAAAAACTTCACAATGTAACGCATCAACGTATGGAGAAGTTATGAAACAAAATATTAGAAAGAATAATTTCTTATTACTTGACCGGCAAAAGTACAAGCGTACCAGTACATAACTCAATTTAAAAAAGGCTGTCGTATACACTGGCAAAAATAACAGTAATGGGAGTCTACAATAAATAAATAAAAAAACAAGAGTATAGTACAGTGCCACTAACTTATCTGTTCAGGTGGACAAAACTGGAACTGCGGTCGCCATTTTATAAATAACATTTCGCTGCCAGATGAGTGCTTTATTTGATTTCATTGTGAAAAGTGCAAATAAAATTCCTAAAGCTCTTAAAAGTGATGCGCAGTAGATTATCCTTAAAGTTTTATTTTATGAAAGAAGAGAAACGTTTACAAGTTCCAATTATACTATTCAAAAAGCTGTATGAACGCGTTATTGCTGAGATAGGATAGTCTTGCTAGATATGGAAAATTAAAATCGCCGAATAATGCACTTGTGATATATATTAGTGGGTACATCTTTCACAACAGGAATTCTTGGGGTTTGGCCGCTTGAACTCAGAGATAGTCAACGTGGTGGACTAGGGTCCAAACCCTCTTGTGCTCAGCAGTGAGCCGTCAATGGGTTGAGGTGATGATGATGACGAAATGTTAAATTCTGCATAATAATTATGTATGACGAAAATTATAAAGGTAGGTAAGTTGTATGTTCGTTGTTCTATACAGATATGTTATGAATGTGTAGTCACCTATTTCCGCGGTAAATTTCGTATGTGGCAACAGTGAGTTCTTCATTAACGACTTTGTCAACTGAACAGTAAAGCCGCGTATCGATTACGCGCTCTTGTCGCGCGTGCCAGGAATGACCGCGCCGACCAGTGCTTCCCGCGGAACGCGTTCCAGATGTTCCAAGTGTATCACCTAAGCGTGCCTGGCGCGCGCGGCAGCCGTTTGTGTTTGACCGTTTAACATGGATGTCAGTCGTGTATGAATTGCTGTCGCATTCATAGTTCCATACATCTTCTCTGTGCACTTTATTATGATAAAAACGACTTTTGCTATTCCACACCAGTTATTTTGAACATTATAATTTTATCAATTTACGGCAACTCTGGTTATCCATAGCTCGGAACGCAACGTATACACGAATGATGAAAACAACCTGAGCGCGCACCAATGTTCTACCTCTTGGAGCGCATAATGGATACGCGGCTTAAAGTTGGTGGCAGTAGAGTTTTTGCGGGAACTTGGCCGGCGACGGGATCTCCCAAGGGCTGCACAACGTGACACATCAACATATTGTGGGACAGTGTACAATGAAGGATAATTATACATTGTAACTTCAGGCTCAGAAGGGCTAGAAACCAGAGCTGTGAAGCCAGTCATTAAAAAAATATTTTTAAAAATGGTTGCAGTATATGTATATGCAGAAGCAGACACTCACGCACGAGTGCGTCGCGAAGGCGCGCGTGTAGGTCGCGCGCACGCGTCGCGTGCGGGCCGGCGGCCGCGTAGTGTCGCAGCGCGCGCAGCGCCAGGAAGTTGACGTTGAGCCACACCTGGCCGCGCCAGTACGCCGGGTCGTGCTCCGTGTTGCGCCGCATGTACAGCGGCGACGCCTTCGACAGCGACCTGCGCCCCCAACCGCGCCCACGTTACACAAACGACCCATAACAGCGTAATGTCAAAAGGTTTTTGGAACGAAGTTCCTTATCACACGGTACGAATTTGAAAGATGTGGGCTAGGCGAGAAAAAGTCTAAGATTTTTCCGTCACAACCCCCTTTCTATAGTGCGAGCGAAATTAAATAATATCCATGTACCCTCACACTTTTCTTATCTTGCGACAAAAGAAATAATGTTTTAAATGACACTTTATTTTAATAGACGCATTTTGAATTTAAAAGATAAAAAGGACAGAATGATTGAGATTTTTTTTAAATTACTTTTCCGTTCACCATTTGCCTGTATTACTTATTCCAAAATTTCTCTGCAAATTTGGTCGATCATTGCAAAATAACCCTGTATTAATGGTTACCTTAGTCCAAATGGCGACCACAGCAATTCAGGTTTGTCCAGATCCTCCAGAATCTTGCCAAGTTTATCACTATCCGGTTTTAATACCATAAGCAGCATTGGAAACAAGGAAACATAACCTGGAAAGAGGTAAACTTATTATATTTCTTGAGAATTATTTGCTTAGCAACCAACTACTCTTCAATTTTTTTAACTCTTATAATATACCAGTGCTAGGCTACTAGCCTACTTTAATTTTTTTATAGGATAGGATGACAAACGAGCACACAGTCCACTTGATGGTAAGTGGTTGCTGTGGCCCATAGACTTCTACATTTATCCACGATTGCGAATCAAAATGCAGATGCGTTGTCACGCGTGAGGACTAAGATGGAATGCCTCGTTTCCAGTAAATAGGGTCTCTGTTTCTCTACACTCACCATACAAAACACAGCAGTGTTCAGCTGCTATTTTACGCTGGTATTCTGTGAGTGCGTGGTCCTTCTCCGGCCGAACCCTTCGTGCTACAACTATACTTACTACTAATATAGCTGCAGCATGGCTCTACCACGTATATTTTAATTTTAATAAGCTTCTGTCTTTGGGTTACTTTTAACAGTAAAGCATGTTCTTATCAAACACTTCTATGTGTGCTACTTGATCAGCAATTTAGAACAAACACTGTGGACAGCAGAACAATAAGCTGTGGATCGCGCGGGCGCCACCTGGGCGGATAGCTGGTACGGTAAATATGCCACGCAATTGTATTTTCATTGCGACAGTTACTGCTTTTATTACGTGGTAGAGCCACGCTGCAGCTATATTGTGGTTGCAGTACAAATGGTTCGGAAGGACCGGGGAAGGACCACGCTCTCACAGAATACCAGCGTAAAATAGCAGCTTAACACTGCTGTGATTCGTACGGTGAGTGTAGAGAACCGGAGACCCCTTACACTGGAAAGGAGGTATTCAATCTTAGTTCTCAAGGGTGACAACGCATCTACATTTTGATGTCTATGGGCCACAACATCCACTTACCATCCGGCGGACTATGTGCTCGATTGTCACCCTGATTCTAAAAAAACGAAATAAGTTTTTTTTTAAATATATGATAGGGTGACAAACGAGCACACAGTCCACCCGATGGCAAGTGGTTACTGTGACCCATAGACATCTACATCTATCCTTAATAAAGACTCAAGATGTAGATGCGTTGTCACCCGTGAGGACTAAGATGGAATGCCTCTTTGCCAGTAAAATGAGTCCCCGGTTCTCAACACTCACCATACGAAACACAGCAGTGTTAAGCTGCTATTTTACGCTGGTATTCTGTGAGAGCGTGGTCCTTCCACGGTCGAGCCGACCCATTCGTGCTACAACTATACTACTAATATAGCTGCAGCATGGATATACCTTTATTTCAGATAAGTTACATACTTATCTGCAATAAAGTTCAAATCACGTTGACAAAGTGCGCCCATAAATAATGACAGCGTTTTCTTAGTTATATTAAATAAAATCGGCGTTAGATTGTCGAAAACAACGTACGCGGTTTACAAAACATAGAACTAGTTCTCGCGTCTGCTTACAGTCCGCTTACATATATTTAACGATAAAATATAAATTATCTGCAGCTGTGTGTGTTAGTTATGTAAAAACAAACTTCAGTACACAGTTATTACTCTATATGACGTAAAAAGAAACTTCAGTTCACGGTTAACACTCCATATTTCATGTTAAATAAACACAGTTTACACTTATTCTCTTTTATTTTTCAACAATGAATTAATCAACTTTATAAACTTTCAATTTACACTAGTTCACTCCGGCACGACTATTACAGCACAAATTCTATTATATTGCCTCGGACACATTCCCCCGTCATTCAGTTTTATAGACCCCCTTCCACTGCCAGGCGGAAGGGTATTTTAGTAGTTTCAATACTTCTAAGTTACATATATTGACATTTCAATTGTAGTGGAATATATTAACTACTTACAATATTTAATTACGGTGTAGCAATAATATATTAATAATAGGATTAATTATGATATAACGAATATAACTTCGGCCGCATCTGTGTGAGGGTCCTTCTCGACATAGAGAAGGCCTGCGACAGGGTGTGACACGCAGGGCTAGTTTACAAACTCATTCAGTATACCACTATACCGCCCATGCTTGTGCGGTTAACAGCGTCGTTCCTGGAGGGGCGGAGCTTCCATGTCACCCTGGAAGGGGCTATCTCGGCGGCACGACCGATTTTAGCCGGAGTGCCACAGGGCAGCTGCCGACCACCGCACCTGTACGCGGTTTACACCAACGACATCCCCACACTTCAAGGCCATCTGAAGGAATGGGAAGATGACGTAGTTCTTGCTTTGTACGCCGACGACAGTGCGTACTTCGCGTCATCACGTAGGGTGGATACAGCTGCCAAGAAGTTGCAGCGGGTACTCGACCTCTTGCCTGAGTGGCTGGACAAATGGAGGCTAGCGGTCAACGTCGGGAAGACCGTCGCCTTCATGACCAGACTGGCCAGAACACCTCCAACTCTGCGACTCCGCGGGCAGGATGTGGGTTGGAGTAGTACCATCACATACCTAGGATGCCAGATAGATCGCTCGCTGCGCATGACCTCGATGGTCAATAACGTCGTAAGACAGGCCAGAGCTGCGCGAGCAAAACTCTATCCTATACTGGCATCCAAACTCCCAACAAGAACGAAAATAGGTATCTACAAAACCTACATCCGCTCACGGCTGACCTACGCAGCACCAGCCTGGTACGCGTTGACCTCACTCAGCGCAGGAGGTTGCAAGCCCAGCAAAATATTGCGCTTCGGGTGATCGTGGGAGCCGGTAGCTACGTCAGGAACGATGTCATTGCACGCGACCTTAAGGTCGAATCTACCTCCGAATTCATGGCCTGCAAAATCTTGCTCCTCTACATGCCCGCCCACCTGACGGGCGGCCGCTCCCACGTGAACTCCTACGCTCACCGCCCGGCGACGGGGAAGCCGGGGATGAGTGAGCATCCCGACACCCGATTTGATGGCGCTAAGTGCGCACCACACCAACCCACAAGCTGCCAACGCAGCACCCAAGACCGGGGGTCGTGTCCTCCTGAGATGCCGCCCATGTAAAGAGGGTCTCCTCGACACATGTAAACCTCCATAAGGAGAAGAACCACCATACAAATCTCACTTCGTCGCGGGCCGTACTACAGTGCGGACGTGTTTAGTCGCGCTCCTGTTATTGTGTACGTGTTGTGTCAGTGAACGACTCCGCCGACGTCGAGTTCGCTCCGTCAGGCGTCGCTGGCGCATTTCCTGCGTCGAGCTACAATTAAGGTAAGCGCAAAGGTCACTACCTACGCTGTGCCCTACTTTGCGTTTTTACCTTACTATTGCACTGTACCCTCTTTTCATTATTAAAAAGTGAATGCAAGTGTGCCCGCACTCTGTGATGAGTAAACGCCCAATTCCAACTGCGCCTCACATACCCCTCCCTGCTTGCGGGCGCCTCGCTGGGCCTCCCTCAAGGGTCTCACCCGGTGTGGTTGCACGCACTGAGGGGAGTAAGGTGTGTGATAGCTAAGGGCTGAGCACAATAAATTAGAGAAATGTCGGACAAGGGGGAACCCCCCCCCCTCATACGCCGAAAACCACCCGACAGGCGTCCGGGAGTTCTTGACAGGTCCCTCATGGAGCGAGACCTCTTCGCTCCTGAGAGGTCAAGAGTGCTCCCGCCGTACAGCCAACTCCCGAGGCGGATAGGTAGTTCACCGGCCACTGGCGCCGGGCTCGGCGCTGGTGAAGCTGTGTCTCCACCTAGTGTCGAACCGGTTCCACTGCCACGCCGGAGCCTAGCCTCGCGGAGAAGGACCCTACCCGAAATCAATGAAGACGAGCTCCAAGAGGAGAAAAGGCTGAAAGCAGGATCCGACTCACTGTCTGATTCTGCATCGTCTACTAGCTCGCCAACCCCACCTGAAAGGCAAGCGCCACAACCCTTGGTGAGGCACAACATCCCACCAAAATCACCATCACCAGCCACCTCTCCGGCCTGCAATAATGACATGCAGGATTTCGGTGAGCAGGACCCAGAAGGGGAGAGGGAGTGGGATAATACGTCCTATGCCACCCTTGCCCCTATGCAAGATGCTCAATCCTCAAAGCATGAGCCCATACGGGGACCATCCTCAGCGCCAGACTCCTATGCGCACATAGCAGCAGCTCCGAGAACGGCGCCACCACCATCACCTCCACCTGTGCAAAAACCACAACAACCAGAAGACAGCCAAACGGCCAAATACCCTCCCATTATAGTGGAGTGCTTCCCAAATTGGGTGAAGCACTTTAAAATCATTCACCAGATTCTGGGCCATGTTCCGAACGCTCGCCCATTTGGGAAGGGGGTTCGTTTTCGGCCCCAGTCCGATGACGAATACAGGAAGGTCCAACGATATCTCATTGACCGAAGCAAGGAAGATGCCACCTTCGTGTGGTATTGCTACGCCCCACAGGAGGAGCAACCCACGAAGGTGGGGTTAAGAGGGCTTCCTGTCAATGCAGATCCACATGACATACAGGAAGCCCTCATAGAGAAGGGCTTCCCATTCACATTTGTACGTTCTATACCACCCAAAAGAGACAGGCCTGGCTGTCTATTTTACGTCAAAATGAACCATCTAAGTGAAGAAGAGCTCAATAGATTGTACCAAATAAACAAGCTGCTTTACATGCCGGAGGTCACTATAGAGACCTGAACTGGTAGAATTGGCCCCGCGCAGTGTCACAGGTGTCAAGGGTTCGGGCATGCATCCTTCAATTGCTACCGGCCCTACAAATGTGTACGCTGTGCGGGTGACCACCTGACCTCAGCCTGCCCACAACCGCGGGATGCGCAACCCAAATGCGCAAACTGCGGGAAAGATCACTCGGCGAACGAAAGGCGGTGCCCAGTGTTGCAGTGAATCGCGAGGAAGAGAGGCATTAATATGCAACCTCCTATGCCCCCGCAAGCAGCACGGGCACCGCAACGCCAACCACCTCCACTACAATGGCAACCACCACCGCCACCACCACCACAACGACAACAACCACCACCTCAAATGCCACAGCAACAATACCACCCACACCCACAACGTCAGGCACCGCAACCGCAGCAGCGGCAGGTGATAATAACGCCAGCGCCAACAACATTCGCGACGACTGGGGCAACCTTAGCCCCACCGGCGAATGATGCCACGGAGCGCACAGAGCGGCCAAAGAGAAAAAGAGGGAAGAAGAAGAAGGGGACCACCCAATCTGCTCAAGTGGGAGGTACGTCCACTCCTCTTCCTCCACTCATCACCACCACACAGCAACGACAGCCACTACCACAACCGCGATATACTTTCCCCCCTATTTCGAGCCAAAATGAGCAAACTGCACCCCAAACCCGAGATCCACGCCCACCTAAAAGGACAATAACTGTCACACCCCAAACACAGCCCTAGGCACCAACCACCATCGAGGAAGCCCTCGCTCAACTGGTGGGAGTGGTAATCAGGATCTTAGGAGAGGTCTTGACTGCCATGACCACCGGTACCAACCCCCTTTCGGCCATCTTAAGTGTCTTAGCCCAACTAACTTCCGTCAGCAGGCCATCAACTTAAGATGTGCTATTGGAGCCCCGGAGGCATCTCAGGGAAGGTCGCCGACCTAAGAACTCTGATCCAGCAACACAATATCCAGATTGTGCTGCTGGGGGAAACCAAACTGTGCCCCTCTGTTCAACTACAGCTCCCCAACTTCTTCGTGTACCGACATGACGAGATCTCCCCAGAAGGTATCGCGTACAGAGGTACCGAGGTCCTTGTGAGGAGGGACGTCATGCACGAAGAAGTTGGCACCAATACAGAATTCATCGCCACGAGGACAAAGAGAATAAGGTTGAAGGTGGGGACCAAAGATACTAGGATTTTCGCCGTCTACAGACATCCCGGCACCTCGTTTGCCCCCCAGGACATAAGAACCATCTTAGACGGAACAACACCTGCTATTATCGCTGGAGACCTCAACGCAAAACATCCTGCTTGGGGCTCCGCGTTAATAACACCTCCGGGGAAGAAGTTGTACGACGACGCCGAAGAGTGGGGGTACGAGGTGCTGGGCCCAGATGAGCCCACCCATATCCCCACCAAATTTGAACACCAGCCCGATGTCCTAGACATAGTGCTGTGCCATCTTCGACCATATCCAGTACAACTGGAAGTGGTGTACGTCTTAGACACGCAGCACCTCCCCGTGCTGATTACCATCGACACCAGTGCGGATGCCGTAGTGCACAGAAGTCTCCGAATGAAGACCAACTGGACGCGCTTCCGCAGTGCGCTGGAGGGTCTCCAACTCTGCGCCTCTATCACCACCCGTGAAGATGTGGAGACAGCGGCCCTACATCTACACAACAATATAAGAGATCAACTTACTTCAACTCCACTCCCACCCAGTCTCCACGGGGCGCGGGAAGGAGGAACTCCCGCGTAAACTGCAAACACTATTGTCCGAGAAGCGGAAGATGAGGAGGTTCTGGGCACGGACACGATGCCCACGGCTTAAAACCAAACTCAACTCCATGACGGAAGAGCTGTCGGAAGCAATGAGAGCGTACAGGGGAGAGGCATGGGAGAGGCGAGTCGACGAAGCCTCGGAAACACCCGCCTCCCTGCACCTGCTCAACCGACAGCTCACCAAGGCGCCAACACCTGCCTGCTCACTGGTGGACAGCACGGGGAGGAGAAAATACGACCCCCATAAGAGGGCGGAATTGATGGCACAGCACCTTGAAAAGCAGTTCACACCTAATAACACAGCAGAGGGGTACGCAGACCACGTACAAAGTATAGTGAACCGCGTACAGGAATACCTTTCAAACCCGGCGCCGCACTCGCGGGGCGACGACTTCATATCACCAGCGGAGGTAAGGCGCACCATCATGCACCTACCCACCCGTAAAGCGCCGGGATATGACGGCATTACCACCACAGCCATTAAGCAGCTGCCCAGAAGGATAATAGTGGTACTCACCAGGTTGTACAATGGCATCCTGAGGACTGGCCACTTCCCGACCATCTGGAAGCAGGGCAAAATCATCGTGCTGCCGAAGCCGGGAAAAGATAGGAGGTTCCCGGCCAGCTACCGCCCCATAACACTATTGACGCACATAGCAAAACTTTTTGAAAAACTTACCCTAACTAGGGTCCTCCCACATGTCACCCTGCGAGAGGAGCAATTCGGCTTCCGCAGGGGGCATTCCACTACTTCACAGCTGGCCCGCGTGCTACACTATCTTGCGGCCGAACATAACTTCGGCCGAATCTGTGTGGGGGTCTTTCTCGACATGGAGAAGGCCTTCGACAGGGTGTGGCACGCAGAGCTAGTCTATAAGCTTATCCAAAATACCACTGTGCCGCCCATGCTTGTGCGGCTAATAGCGTCGTTCCTGAAGGGGCGGAGCTTCCATGTCACCCTGGAAGGGGCTGTCTCGGCGGCACGACCGTTATTAGCCGGAGTGCCACAGGGCAGCTGCCTATCACCGTACCTGTACGCGGTTTACACCAATGACATCCCCACCCTCCAAGGCCATCTGGAGGAGTGGGAAGATGACGTTGTTCTAGCACTATACACCGACGACAGTGCGTACTTCGCATCATCACGTCGGGTGGACATAGCTGCCAAGAAGTTGCAGCGGGTACTCGACCTCTTGCCTGAGTGGCTGGACAAATGGAGGCTGGCGGTCAACGTCGGGAAGACCGTCGCCTTCATGACAAGGCTGGCCAGAACACCACCAACTCTGCAACTCCGCGGGCAGGATGTGGGTTGGAGTAGTACCATCACATACCTAGGATGCCAAATAGATCGCTCGCTGCGCATGACCCCGATGGTCAATCACGTTGTGAGACAGGCCAGAGTCGCGCGAGCGAAACTCTATCCTATACTGGCATCCAAACTTCCAACTAAAACGAAAATTGGTATCTACAAGATCTACGTCCGCTCGCGGCTGACCTACGCAGCACCAGCCTGGTACTCATTGACCTCGGCCACTCAACGCAAGAGGTTGCAGGCCCAGCAAAATCTTGCGCTTCGGGTGATCGTGGGAGCCGGTCGCTACGTCAGGAATGATATCATCGCACGCGACCTCAAGGTCGAATCCATCCACGACGTGGTCCGTACTGCGAGACGGCTGTTCGACCGCGCAGACAACGGACCACATCCTCATTTGCAAAATCTTGCACCGCTCTACGCCCGCCCACCTGACGGGCGGCCGCTCCCACGTGAACTCCTACGCTCACCGCCCGGCGACGGGGACGCCGAGGATGAGTGAGCATCCCGACACCCGATCTGATAGCGCTAACTGCGCAACACACCAACCCATGAGCTGCCAACGCAGCACCCAGGACCAGGGGGTCTTGTCCCCCTGAGATGCCGCCCATGTAAAGAGGGTCTCCTCGACACATGTAAACCTCCATAGGAGAAGAACCACCATATATACAAATCGTTCGGGACCAGCTACCAGTATATAATATAATCAAGAAAGAAAAGCATATAGGGAAGTGATAGGGAAAGTAATTACTCTCTCACGGAGCGGTTTGAAGATACTGTTTTATTCCCAAGGGATCCTTCACCTTTAAACATAAGTACAGTTCATCTGGTGTCGCTAGCGCGGCACATATTGAAGAATTAAGGCGTTGGGACCGGGACGACCTCGGAAGACCCGTAATCCCCGCCTGAACCTATTTGAAGAAAAGGAAGAGGTTGACGCCCTTGTGTGTTACTCCGTTGCGGAGTTCACATACGTTGTTCCCGAACCCAACGTAGGTGTCATAGGATGTTACGGAATCCGCTGCTGAACGAGCCGTGACAAAGACCTTCCCTCGTTTTCCCTTTCAATTGCTCCTTCAGAGCCGGATTAAGAAGCCTTGTTCCTTTTCAGTACTAGATGGGAGCCATGTAAGAGAGAAAATTAAGTAGGTACCTCAAATATTTTGTTCGGACTGATTCCAGTCGTTCAATTTCACCATCGCACAACGCGATACCATCCATACCATTTGGTTGAATGGCGGCCAATCACTGCGCGATTTATAAGACTACTGTTTTCTTCCTCGCACAACTTCCTTGTGGAATCAACTACCACCAGCGATTTCTTTCCGAACACATACTACTTAGGGACCTTCAAAAAAAAGCCGGCAACGCATCTGCAATTCCCCTGGAGTTGCAGTTGACATGGGCGGCGGTAGGCACTTACCATCAGGTGAGCCGCATGCTCGTTTGCCCCCCCCCCCTCCTATAAAACAGGTAGGTACGTAGGTACGCAGTCCAAATTAAGGCCGCCAAATATATTCAGATTTCCGTTTCAAAAAATCCTTTCGAGATTCTGTAAATACATCACATATCTACATACGTTTATTTTCCTTCGGTATAACAAGACTCAGTTGCGAGACGCTAGCCTAGAATATGGACGACGATTTTCTGATTGCGATTGCATTGTTACTGTATCATTGTTTACTGGGTGCATCCCTTTAACATACTAAGATTTCAAATTAGTCAATATTATGTAGAAAGAGCCAAATAACGAGCCTATCCAAAGATTTTTTAATACTATCGAATGTCTATAAACTCTTTCGACGAATTATTAAACAAAATAAGAGGAAAGGTTGCGAAAAGAGATGAACATATAATCTTATAAGATTACATATAAAAATATACATAAACACACCTACTAGCAACGCAGGGGATGAAACTGCCATACAAATTTACAAGAATAAAAAATGCATTGAAAGTTCTGCCCTCTAGTGAACTAGGTACATAAACTTGTAGGTTAGTTTTCTTCAGCGTTGTATAGATGGCATCAATTAGGCCAAAACTCCAGAATCCAAAGCCAAAAAATCTAAATCTATGGCAGTTTTGGTCTATGGTTATTGTTGACACACTCGGTTGACAGTTCTTTCTAATAAATACGAATATTATTGATACGATAATTCAGGAAACGAAAATATTTTGCAACTTTTCGTTCCTCTCCTGTGAAAATCATAATTTAGGCTTTATGGTTATTTACTAAAGAAGCATGTCCAGTTTTGACCTGAAAATTTTCTGACGCGTCTAGTGATGCAAAATATCTTATAAAATTGTATTTTTTTTGCTTATTTCGTATCGCATAATTGAATTCTCAAATAAAGCTAGAAAAAAAAGGATTGTTAATATGTTTATCATTCTCAATAGACTTTTGGAGATAGAAAAATGGCATAAGGCCCAGAAGCCATTCCAAAAATATAAAAATAAAAAATGAATGACAGGCATTCATTTGTTTGACGTTTTGCAATCGTTCGTTTGCTGTCGCTACGTAATACGTATTGTACTGTGCTATTTTGGATTTTCTGATAACCTTACAACTTTTGCATTTTCCACGGATTTTAATACCTTTTACTTACGATTACTTTGGCATGTGTTATACGGATACCGTTTTAGTACTCTTTGATTAGGATCAAAGACGTTATCGCTCTTGTTGGAAAGAGTTATGGAGCCGTCTACGAGATTGCTGTGTACAAACTGCAACATATTATATGTTAAATACGCTCCAGCGTTATCGGGCCTTTCAGCTTGATAGCAGAGTCATCTCGCTAATTAGCACTTGGATATCTCCAATAATAGTAAGTATTATAAAGTACCTAACGATTTAGTATCTAGTTAACAGACGTATATGTAAAAATATACCTTTTTTATACGTGGATTTACGTGATGGAGCCATGCTGCAGCTAGATTAGTAGTATATTTGGAGCACAAATTGTTCGATTAGACTGAGGAAGGACCACGCTCTCACAGAATACCAGCATAAAATAGCAGCTTAACATGGTTCTGTTTCTTATGGTGAGTGTACAGAACCGGAGATCATTTTTACTGGAAAAGAGGCATTCCATCTTAGTCCTCACGGTTGACAATGCATCTACATTTTGATTATTTATTGAAGAGAGATGTAAATGTCTATGGGCCACCTCAACCACTTACCATCATGTTGACTGTGTGCTCATTTGTTACACTATACTATAAAAAAAATCTATCCACCTACCCAGTCAACAGACAAACAGATGATTATTTTATAAAAAGGATTAATATTCACAGAAGTGTGTTACATTTTTTCTAAAAACTAATAAACTGACAGGTGGTAGAAATAGATGAATGTGTTAGTGATTTTCCCCATTTTTAGCTAAAGTGTTCTTTTAGATAGCTGTCTAAATAAAAACATGTAAAAATATAAATTAAATATATTTTTTTCTATTTTATGGTTTAAAATCTCATAATTGATTTGTTTTTCAGATAACAGAAGAAGATTACATTTGTTATAATGGATGAACAGTGGACTGTATATTTATTTGTGACTGATTACTTAACGACTGATCTGAGGTTAGCTATACTAGGGGACTGCTTGAAGAAAAGATGGTACTTTTTAATATACTGTATTAACTATTTACAACAATTCGGCACTGACTAACTATAACTATGTCTAACACTATGTACAGAGGGAGGTCTTGATTTAGGAGTCTTGAGTCTTCTTCAGGTTTCTTCCTTAGTGCCGCTCCGAAGTGAAATGAACAGCTCACAGACCGAGACGCCCTTCTTATATCTCGCAAGAAGGTGCCTCAGTCTGTGAGTAGTGCCGTGCGACGACAAATGGAGCCACACGCGCGCTGATTGGACGCCGACATCGCTGGTCGGCGCCGGTGTGCGGGGTGCGCGGGGGGTAGCGGGGTACGAAGGGGCGACGGGGCGGCGGGTCTCTAGCTGTCCTCAACATCCTCCCCCCGGCGTAGCTCGCGAGCCTCATCTTCTTTCGGGAGGACGGCGATCTTCCTGACCGGCCGCCGCAGCAATCCGCCCCTGGTCCGCACCTCCACGTTGCGCACCACGCCGTCTGGTCCGGGAAATGTCCGCGTTATAATTCCACGCGGCCACACGTTCCTTGGAAGGCTTCCGTCTGCCACCACGACGAGGTCCCCCTCTTGTTGTCGCTGCTGCACATCCCGTGAGTCCCCGCGCGCAACCAGCGTCGGCAGGTACTCCTTCATCCAGCGCTTCCAGTACTCGTCGGCAAGTCCTTGCGCCGCTCTCCACGCCCGACGATCATTAGGCGTGCACGGCGCGGTTACTGGAAGGCTCGATGGTCCCAGCAGCAGGAAGTGGTTGGGTGTCAGCGCTTCTTCCTCGTCGATGTCGACCGGTACGTGTGTCAACGGTCGAGAGTTCACTGTATTCTCGGCTTCGGTGAGGAGCGTCACCAACGTCTCCTCCCGCGGGCTCTTCTGGTGTAGAGTGGCTTCGAGCGCGGTCTTCACTGAGCGCACGAGACGCTCCCATGCGCCTCCCTGGTTCGGCGCGCCCGGCGCGATGAACTTCCAGTCTGTCCGCCGAGTCAACGCGTAGTCCTTCAGCAGGGGTGCCCACTCCTCCATTGCCCGTCGTAGCTCGGTGTCCGCCCCATGGAAATTCGTTCCGTTGTCAGAGTAGATGACCCGTGGCCACCCACGCCTAGCCGACATGCGCCGCAATGCCGATATCGCCGAGTCCGTCGTTAGGGAATAAACTATCTCTAGATGTACCGCACGCGTCGTCAAACAAGTGAATAACGCTATCCACCGTTTTTCATGCCTACGTCCTATTGTTACCGTTATAGGCCCGAAATAGTCGATTCCGGTGTAGGTGAATGGTCGCGCGAATGCCCCTAACCGTTCAGGTGGTAGATCTCCGATAACCGCCGGCCGTGGTGTCGCCTTGCGTACCCTGCACTGCAGACATCTCCGCTCCACTTCTCTTACGGTTGGTCGTAGTCGAAGTATGTGATATCTCGTGCGTAGGTCGTTCACTACCCGTTCCCTGTTGGCGTGGCTTGCTTCCTTATGCGCCTTCTCCACAAGCAGCTTTACAAACTGGTGGCGTCCGTTCAGGATGGTGGGTCTCTTCATTTGGCTGTCCACATCGGCTGCGTCAATCCGTCCTCTAGCTCGCAGTATGCCATCTTCGAATATGGGGTCGAGCTTCCTCAACGCGCTGCCGGTTGCCAAGTTCTTTCCTTTCTGCAGTCGACTGATGTCTTCAGCAAAACTGTCTTGTTGACTTCGCTCTATCCACATCCGTTCTGCTTTCTGGATGTGGTCCAATGTTAGTCCGTGCGCCTTTCCTCTCATGGCATCGACGAACTGTAATATGCGAGCGGTGGCCCTGACCAATCTCTCATAAGAAGAGAACCTCTTGATGTCTGGCAGGTGTGGAGCGTCCCTGGTGTCGCTCTGGTGCGCCACGACTTCCTCCAGCTCGTCATCTTCATCCCCTGCCTTCTCTTCCCGACGTCGAGGCCATCGATCTTCATCTTCGTACAGGAATGGTGGTCCCGTAAACCATTTGTCGCTCTCTTCCTTGTACGTATAATTAACGCGCGTTGCCTGATCCGCGATGTTGTCTGCGGTCGGTATCCACCTCCATTGCTCGGGTGACGTCTTCTCCGATATCTCCCCTAATCTATGTGCTACGTATGGGGTGTAACGCGCCGTATCGTTCTGAATCCAATGGAGCGCCGTAGTGGAGTCTGTCCAATAAACTACCCTATCGGCTACCACTCTGTGCTCGCCTTGCACGAATTCCGCGAGTCGCGCGCCTATTAGATTCGCCTGTAACTCTAACCGCGGAATGCTTTGCGCCTTTATCGGGGCGACTTTCGCCTTGGCCGCCACTAATCGTACCTTAACCGTTCCGTCGCGGTATCGTAATCGCCAATACGCCACGGATGCGTACGCACGTTCGCTTGCGTCGTTAAACACGTGAAGCTGACGCACTACCACTCCCCCCGTAGGAGCATAGCACCTAGGCAGCCGCAGTCGTGATACTTCCTCGACGACTCGCAGCCACCTCTGGAATTCCTCAGCTGCCTCCTCGGGTAGTTCGTCGTCCCATCCGACCTTCTTCATCCGCCACAGGTCCTGCAGCAGGATCTTAGCGGTGATGGTGAGGTAGCTCAGCAGTCCCAGCGGGTCGAAGACCGACATGACTGCACTTAACGCCTCTCTTTTGGTCGGTGGCCTCTGCAGCGTCTTCACTTCGTTCGGTACCCTGTTCATGGATGTGTTGAACGTTAAGGCATCTTCATCGGCCATCCATAATAGCCCTAGGGTTCTGCCTGGGCTGTCTTGTCTCAAGCCTACCTCCTTAGGCTTGCTCGCTAGTAATTCCTCCGGCTTGTCTTCTAGTAGGGCTGCGTGGTTCGAATTCCAGCCTGCTAAGGTGAAGCCGGCCTGCTGGTGTACTTCCATAACCTGCCTCGCAGTGTTTACCGCTTCCTCTACCGTAGCATAACTGTCTAGGTAGTCATCCATGTAGTGACTACGTACGATAGCGTTAAGTGCCAACGGATGTGTCTCTGCGTGTGCGCGCGCGTTATGATCCCTAACACTATGTGCGAGAAACGGCGAGCTCCTCGCACCGAAAATCATTGAAGTCATAACGTATTCCCGCGGTGGGCTGGATCGCTCGTTGCCTCGCCACAGAAACAATTGCGCGGGTTGGTCGCGACGATCTATCTTTACGCGTAAAAACATTTCCCTAATATCCGCGGACACGGCTATTTCGTTCTCCCTAAATCTAAATAGTATGCCCGGTAGGTTCCGTAACAAGTCGGGGCCGTCAAGTAAATAATCGTTCAAACATTTACCGGACGCACGCGCTGCCGCGTCGAAAACCACTCTTGTCTTCCCAGGCTTGTTCGGATTCTGTACTGCGAAGTGGGGCAGGTACCAGCTCTTGGGGTCCTCTCTCTCTGTCCCTTCAGCTTCCCTTGCGTATCCTTTCGCCAGGAGGTTGTCCATTTGTGCTGTATAGGCGTCTCGAAACTCCGGCGATTTGTCCATCTTCTTCTCGATCGTCCGCAGTCTTCGAGCAGCCATCTCGTAGCTGGGAGGCATCCGCACGTCGTCGTCCTTCCATGGCAGTCCCACCTGGTATTGCTCGCCGACCTTCTTGACGGTGCGCCGGAATATCTCGACAGCGCGCTCCTCTTCCCGTCGCGGCCTACTCTTTAGCGAGATACCGATGGAATCGATCTCGTACTGCCGTTTAAGGAGTTCCGTTAACTCCTCGTTCTGACTGGCGAACGTTCGAATGTCCCTATCTAACCGTCCGCTACTGCTTACGACGTGTAATACGGTTTCACCGTCCTCCCTACACGTGAATCGCGGCACGGTTCCCTGTATCACCCATCCCAATAACGTTCGTGCAGCTATAGGCTGCCTTCGACGTCCTATCCTTAAATTACGGGTGATTATTAAATGCCAGTTGTCGGCGCCTAGTAATAATCTCGGTTTGGCGTCCTCGTAGCAAACCGAGCTCGGTAGGTTGCGTAAGTGTTTCAACCGTAAACACTCTTTATTTACCGACTGCGAACCTATCTGTAAATTCGTTACCGTACGCGCATTTATTCTGTACATCTCGCTGCGCGATTTTCCACGTATGCCTACGTTAACTAGCCTGCTATCGGCCTCGCGCTGACTATTGCTTACTCCTCTAATATTCAACGGCTTTACCGGTCCTTCCGCTCCTAACTCGCGCGCTAAGTCGTCGTCGATCAACGAAATGGTTGAGCCTTCGTCAAGCAACGCATACGTATCTATTTCCCTACCGCGTGGTCCACGTAACGTAATGGGACACACTTTCAATAATACGGACGCATTACTAGCGACGTTAGACGCGACGAGCACGGTCTCATCCGGTTTTGCCGATGTCTCGGGTGCGCGGGTCTTGCGGGTGTGAAGGAGGGCATGGTGGGGGGCGTTGCAGCCGTCGACGCCGCATTTCTTCGCTCTACATTTGAACCGTCGGTGTTTACTACTTAAACACAGAAAACATACCCCACCTTCCTTTACCCAATTCCACCGGTCGTCCACACCCATTTGCGCTAACTTTCTACACTTAGCGATCACGTGTTCACCTCCGCAACACATACAAGAGGCACTACTGGTGTCCTCCTGTGCGGTGAACGTTTTTACGTCGCGAGTCCTATTCTCTACGCGGCGTGTCACTATCCTTTTCGACGACGGGGCCTCTCGTCTTACGGGCGATTCCTTAGTCGGCTCTACGGACGTATAGGCATGACTCAACGCACGATCAGCCTCTCTCATCATGAACCTGGACAGTGTAACGATGTCCGGTTCGTCTGCACTTCCGTAGTGCTCCGCATAATCACACCAACGCGACCGTAAGTGAGGGCTTAACTTACTCGTTACTTCCCTAGTAAGCATTGGATTTTGCAGATATCCCTTGCCGTCAACGTTTTGCAAAATGCACACGATATTTTGCAACTTTATTGCGAACGCATTTAATTCCTGTGCGGTTTGACCCGGGCGCGGAAGGCGTTTCAATTCTTCTAACGCTCGATCGATAATTACTTCCGGGCGGCCGAAACACTGCTCTAATGTTCGCATAATATCTGCTGGATCCTTCGCGGTAAACAGCAGTGCCGATACTACCTCCCTAGCTTCACCGCGTAGACAGTTTCTTAACCTTGCCATATTTTCCGTATCTGTGAATCCATATAGACGCGTGGATTCTTTCATCGCGGCTTTGAACGCTAACCATTCCGCGGCCGAACCGTTAAAAATAGGCAAGTCCTGCGTCTGCTTCGCGGCAGCGGGCCTAACTCTGACCATATTCTCCAGAGCTTCCGCTAGTCGCTCTATACCCCTATCTTTCCCTCGCGGAGTAAGCGACCTATCTCTATCCCTATCTCTCTCTAGCCTACGCTGTGGCGCTGGCGTCCTATGCTCACCTACATCCCTATACGGCGACGATAATCTACGATCCGTGCGGCGATGTGGCGATCTATGTGTAGGCGATAGAGTGCGGCGTTGGACGCGCGACGGCGACGTAACCCGTACACGACGATCCACCTGGTTCATTCCTACGGCGACTCCATCTTCCCTCTGTACCGAATCTATGCGGCGCGGTTGAACGTTATTCGCTTCCGTCCTCCCCTGGGCATCTTCACTGTGGTCGTAACCGGTTACCCTGTTCGGTAGGGTCTGCTCTAACTCGATGCGGGGCGCGGGCTGAGAGGGGCGGGAGGGCGACTCCCCCCGCACAGTCTCTACGTTTTCTAACCACCTATCAACGCGTACCCTATTTTCAACTAACTCGTCTTCGTTGACACTTTCCCTATCTGTTTCTTCTTGCAGTTGCGCGACGTCCCTAGCGTACTTCTTCCTAATAAGATCTTCTTCCAACTGCAATTGCTTCCTCCTAATTGCAGCTAGTTCCTCCGCGGCGTTATACTCTATTTGCTTTAATTTAGCTATCGCACTAGCCGTCGACCGGGCTGAACGAACGGAGCGAACCGACGGGGCGCGGGGTGCGGGCCTATGTACGTCTGTTATAGGCGCGACGGTACGTACTAACGAACTAATCTCTGTAGACGGAAGATCTTCAATAATCGCGGCGAGCGTCTCTGTACGCGGCGCGGAAGTGCTAACCTCTCCCAAACGATCGGTCGTGGACACGGACATAGCGGGGCGCGGCGGCGGGGGCGCGGGCGCGGGCGTAGATGCGGGCGCGTGCGGGGCCTGGAGCGCGGGCGCGGCGGAGGGCGCTTGTGCCATTGCGAGATAATCGGACGGGGACGCGGGTGCTTCTTCGAATATGCGCATTCCTACCGGCATGTCATCATCGTTCCGTGTCTTCTGGCTTCGTGTCTTCCTCATGGTCCCACGTTGCGACCTCCGGTCGTCTTCAAAAAGACGTACGTACAGTCTTTAAAAAGACACACGTATGGATGTCGTTCCCGCCACAAGGGCGTTACCAGATGGTCACAGTTTGGCACCGTTAGGGAGTGACCACTGGCCGCGTAAACGCGGTTAAGAAACAAGAAATTGTCTGGAAACAGACAATAGACGTATGTGACGTAATCGTGACAAGAAACAGGGAAGAAATTAGTACCGACGATCTTCTCTCTTCGTCGACGAACTTCTTTCTTCCTTGAAGATCTTCTATAATGATCTTCTCTCTTCTATAATTATGTTCTTTCTTCTATAATTATGTTCTTTCTTGTTTCTTCTTACTTCTTGCTTCTGGCTTGAATCCGGCGGCGATGGACCAAGAATATAATGGATGAACAGTGGACTGTATATTTATTTGTGACTGATTACTTAACGACTGATCTGAGGTTAGCTATACTAGGGGACTGCTTGAAGAAAAGATGGTACTTTTTAATATACTGTATTAACTATTTACAACAATTCGGCACTGACTAACTATAACTATGTCTAACACTATGTACAGAGGGAGGTCTTGATTTAGGAGTCTTGAGTCTTCTTCAGGTTTCTTCCTTAGTGCCGCTCCGAAGTGAAATGAACAGCTCACAGACCGAGACGCCCTTCTTATATCTCGCAAGAAGGTGCCTCAGTCTGTGAGTAGTGCCGTGCGACGACAAATGGAGCCACACGCGCGCTGATTGGACGCCGACATCGCTGGTCGGCGCCGGTGTGCGGGGTGCGCGGGGGGTAGCGGGGTACGAAGGGGCGACGGGGCGGCGGGTCTCTAGCTGTCCTCAACATTTGTAAAGCGTGCTTTGATCTATCCATGCTGACTATTAATGTTCAGATTTATGAAAAAAATTGTGTGAACCATCTGGTTTCATCTAACCGTGGTCATACTCAATGGACGAGAAGGCATTATAGAGTATTGCTGCAACTGCATTATAGGCCGTCGCATTGTAGGTTGTTGTGCGCTTCTTATGACGTTAGTGTGGTATTTAGGTTGGGCCAGGCATGAAATCAACATTATGCCTCCAGCGGCATTTTTTGATGAAGTGGTTGTACGAGAAGACATTGAATAAATAATAATAAATCAAATCCTGTTTTTTATTTCATTTCCCTGTCCTTCCCAAGAAACATGTAGGTAGGTAGTTCCTTTCGTCATCTATTTATGTCGTGATGGCCCAGAAGTAACACCTCTGTGAGTTCAAGTCCAGGCAACTACCAATGTGTGTTTTTCAATGCGTAGGTATAATCAATAAAAGTCTGAAATCGCCAACCCATCTTGACCAAGCATGGTGATTAATGCTCCTGCCTTCTGCTATATGACAAGAGGCCTTTGCATAGCAGTGGGGCAGTATTATGCTGGTATTAGGTATTAGTTACTCGTTCTTGTCTGTTTATCAGACCTAGAGTTTGATGGTTAAAAGCATTGAGTTATATGTACTACGTACGTAGTACATAATTATAACTCAATGGTTAAAAGCGTCAACTGTCAAGCCGACTCCTGGTGTGTAGCCCATATGTACGAGATTTTAACCGATAATTTAATGAATTATACGATTTGATGATATTTCATTGAAGAGAGATATTTCTGAGTGGTTGTAAGTCTATCGGCGATTAAGAAACAATTTCATTATAAGTGTAGTTTTTGAGCTTATGACAGCTGTCAGATAAGGTCTGACAGCTGTCATAACCCCAAAAACTTATTTACTTAATAGCATTTTTCCCTGGCCTCTAAATAAAAAGATGATAAGTTATTATGTTATTATAAATAATAATTGTTATTATACAACACTAGTTGTAGGAAGACGCGGCCTATAAAACGAATCAAGTGACAGGTCAATCAATGTATGGAAAGTGGGCATGATTCTTTAACAATAAATGTGGACGTTCACAGTTTATGCACCTATGTTAACATGCTGCTATACGGAAAATTATTAACTACTGATTGGTGATTGTGAAAGAGATAATGTGAAAACTCAAGCTATTAAATATTATAACATTCATAAAAGAAAATAAATCAATAATTAAAATTATATTCAGTCTTTGAAATTAATATTTAAAAAAAACTTATGTGAAATAGGTTAAGTTTTATTAGTGTTAATGTTATCTGCAAAATTACCATTTGGAGATTTAAGATAATCATTGGAAATATCCAATAATTATCTGGTAGAATGCATAAACAGAAGCATTGATAATAAAACTGCATAGTTCATAATTATCAATATACTCATTGACAAAATACGCCATCTAGTGGTAACCATGTCGTAACTACCGCAAGTCGCGTTGTACTAAAGAATACAGCGGCATCTAGCGTACACGGTACACTCATTCGAAAACTGAAATGAGAGTGGCGCATCTATTCCTGGTATATAGTGTATTATATATGGTGCAACGCACACTGGATTCCCGAATCGATATTCCGGAACGAAATTCCGACTGTATGTGGCCGGCCTTAATAAGTACAGCGTCTACTACGCGATCCAAATCATTCATCACCTAACAGTGGCGTAGCGTGCCTTCGAGGGGCCCTGTATCAAAATTTGTTGGGGGGCCCCAATGAAGAGTAAAGATTTCATAAAAGGAACAAAAACGCTTGCATTGAATTCAAATTATTATATATTGATTTTAAGTTATTCATCATCATCGTTACAGCCCTTCATAAGTCCAAGGAATGAAAAAACGAATAAAGGAATAAAAAACATATACATAAAAATGGTCTTCAGTTCTCTATGTACACATAAATTATCGTCAATTATCACGACAACGGCAAAAGTACTAATTCCACTAGTTCATCATCATCATCATCATCATAACAGCCCTTCATAAGTCCATTAAAGAGCATAGGCCTCACCCAAGGAATGCCACAAAGCACGGTCCTGAACCACCTGCATCCATCGACTTCCTGCATGTCTTACCAGGTCGTCACTCCATATAGTGGGGGGACGCCCTACACTTCATCCGCCGGTACGAGGCCGCCACTCGAGAACCTTTTTCCCTATCGGTTGCCGGTTCTTCGAGCTATATGTCCGGCCCATGGCCACTTCAGCTTACTAATTCGTTGGGCCATGTCGGTGACTCTGGTTCTACTGCGCATATCCTCATTTCTAAGTTTATCACGCAGAGAAACTCCGAGCATAGCCCTCTCCATAGCTCGCTGAGCAACCTTGAGCTTCCTCATCCGGCCAGCAGTGAAGGACCACGTCTCAGTTCCGTATGTCATCACTGGCAACACGCACTGGTTGCACAATTTCGTTTTCAAGTTTTGAGGTATACCTGACTAGAAGATGTGCCGTTATTTCCCGAACGCTACCCAGTCGAGTCGAATCCCTCGATTGACCTCTCGGTCGAAGTTGGACTTACTTAGTCGGACTATTTGTCCCAGGTAAACATAAACGTCAACAACTTCGAGCTTAGAGCTACCAACAACTACCGACATAGGTGTGACATGGACATTAAACATGATCTTTGTTTTGTCCATGTTCATCTTAAGACCTATCCGTTGGGAAAAACTATTGAGGTCATTAAGCATAGTGCTTAGGTCCTCCAGCGATTCTGCCATAAGGACTATATCGTCGGCAAATCGAAGGTGAGTGATGTACTCGCCATTGATGTTAACACCGTATCCTTACCAGTCCAGAAGCTTGAAAACGTCTTCCAATGCAGCGGTGAAGAGTATCGGGGATATAACGTCACCCTGTCTTGCACCTCTCTGCAATTGGATAGGTTTCGTACTCTGGTTCTGTACTCGGATAGCCATCGTAGCCCTACTGTACAAGCACTTCAGCACTTCGATATACCGACAGTCAACTTGGCATCGCTGAAGGGACTGCAGCACCGCCCGAATTTCGACGTAATTTTGATTGAAAGTCTTTGGGCTTTCTCATAGTCCACATACGCCAGAAATAGTGGTAAATTGTACTCCTCGGACTTCTGTACAATTTGCCGAAGGGTATGTATGTGGTATATGGTGCTAAAGCCTTTTTGGAAACCGGCTTGTTCGGGAGTAATGACTCTCGAAAACAGCATGTAGACGCGGCTCAAAAGGGAACTCGGTCTGTAGTTCTTCAAGAGAGCGTTGTCACCTTTCCGGAGTAGTGCCACCATGGAGGACGGAATTAAAGAGCTTCTGAAGGACATCAAGTATCGGTTTTCCACCCGCTTTCAGAAGCTCCACTGTAATTCCATCCAGCCTGGGATCTTGCCGTTTTTAAGATGCTGGAGAGCCATTCTAATCTCGCTCAGACTGACGTCCGAGATATCATCGGAATAGTGTCGGATAAGACTCGCTCTTGGATCGTTACTCACACTTACGTGTGGCTCCAACGATGATGTGTACAGCTGCCAATAGAACCTCTCAATCTCACTCAAAACCTCAGGTGTCCCGGAAACGACGCTGCCATACTCGGTCTTCAGCTTCGACAGTTGGCTCTTTCTGGCAGACAGATCTCTTGCAAAGACTTGGGAGCCCTGGTTCTGCTCGATCTTTTCTTTAATACGAGCAGAATTAAAGTTGCACAAGTCCCGCCGCATGCATTTGGAGATCTGTATGTTCAGTTGCCTGTACGCTGTCAAATCTACTGAAGACTGCAGCTATATACCCCGTCTAAAAGCCATTGAGATTAGAGTGTGATCGGAGACTTTTTGTTTCTTCTGCGGCGGGTCTTGCAAAACTTAGCTCAGACCGCATGGACAGTTTCCACGAGCTTGTCATTCATATCGTCCATTGTATTGCAATCTTCTAGGCACTGAAAACGGTTTCGTAGCTCGAGCTGAAAGGTTTCTGGACTTTGGATTAGAGCACGAGAAGGACGGAGCGTTGACTTCATTAGACGTGACTTCTCCAACTTAACGTTTAGGTTCAGTGTGCCTCTCACCATTCGGTGATCGCTGCCGGTTTTCACCCTCGCGATCACTGAGACATCACTGAATAGTTGTCGTCTGGTCGTCATAATAAAGTTAATCTCATTTTTTGTCGAACCGTCGTGGCTCGACCAGGTCCACTTCCTGTGGGGCCGCTTCTGGAAGAAAGAGTTCATCATAAAGAGTCCTTCTTTCTCCATGAAGTTCGCCAGCTGCTGGCCCTTTGGGTTCCGTTGCCCTATTCCGAATTTCCCTACTTTCAGCTCACCGTTCTCTCTTGTGCCTAGTTTTGCGTTGAAGTCTCCCATTAACACCGTATAGTGGGTTTTGGAGGAATGCATTGTTCTAGAGATATCCTCATACATTTCTTCCACCTCCTCATCGGCGTGTACCGAGG
The DNA here is from genome assembly GCA_033319125.1 of Parnassius glacialis. NCBI lineage: Eukaryota > Metazoa > Arthropoda > Insecta > Lepidoptera > Papilionidae > Parnassius > Parnassius glacialis. Next base: position 56,773,160 of record JAVANC010000004.1, read on the forward strand.
TTGATGCGTAAACCTGTATAACCTTCAGCGATTACCGTTCGGTGATTCTGAGTATAAGGTCCGCAACCCTCGTCGACACACTCCCAATCTTTACAACGTTGTTAACGAGAGACTTGTGGACGATAAATCCGACACCTCCTTGGGACAGATGGTCGCCCTCCTGGTGATAGAACAAATTGCCGGATTCGAGGATTACCGTGACCTCCCCCTCTCTTCAGACTTCGGATAATCCTATGACATTCCAGTGCAACTTGTCTATCTCTTCTTCTAGCTCCAGGACCTTCTCGTCAGTCCTCAGGGTGCGTGCGTTATAAGTTGCCATGTCGAGTCGTCGTAGGTGGCAACAGAACCTCCACCGGAGACTCTTAGCACCCCCTGCCTCGCTGTTACCATGGTCGCCACCTTAGCCAGGAATAGCGGGGCTGCCGGGGACTGGGGGCCATCTCTTCGTTACTTTCATGGGGGTATATTGCCATAGTTGCCACGCTTGGCGAGCGGGTTGGCAAGCGCAGTTTTTTTATTGTTGTTTTGCTGTTATCAGAAAGATGCTGCTGCCCATCCTCTGCCTCAGTTTCCGTCTGTCGCCTTTTACGACACCCACGGGAAGATATGGGGTTGTGAGTATTCTTACCCGCCACTACACGGGCTTATGAGTTATTACTTACAATAAATACTCCTAGGAACTAAGCTAGCCAAACAATTTAATTTTCGTGCCTTTTGTTCGGCGAACATAGCTGAAGACGATTTCAGTTTTACTAAATTCTTTACTTCTTTAGAGAATAGTGATAGCCTTTCCTGTCCCATTAGAAGTCCTTGGAGTTTTTGCTTACACACGTTGGGGGCCCCTGTAGCCCGGGGGCCCCGTATCATTGATACGGCTGATACGGCGGTAGCTACGCCCCTGTCACCTAACTCAAAAGTACCATGGTGTCATAATCTAGAAGGAGGTCTCACCGAATGCTGACGTGACGAATCGCGGCTTCGGCGGCACCGTAACGCTCCGGACGACTTTAGGCGATTCGTTCGGCGCCTTCGGTTGCTGCCGGACAAGTTTTACGCCGTCTGTGTGAAGACCTAGAATTGGATGTGAAAATATATTATTTTACTGTACATACTTCGAAAACTACTGCGGAATTCGAGCCCACTGGTATTGAGATGACCACTCGATCAATTTTCAGAAACCACTAGATAAAATTAAGTGGTAATTTGTGGATGATATTTTCATGTCTTTCACTGAAATCAAATTTACTAGTTCTTTTATAGGATAAGGGCGACAAACGAGCTCACAGTCCACCTGATGGTAAGCGGTTGCTGCGGCTTATAGACATCTACTACTATTTATCCTCGATTACGAATCAAAATGCAGATGCGTTGTCATCCGTGAGGACTAAGATGGAATGCCTCATTTCCAGTAAAAAGGGTCTCCGGTTCTCTACACTCACGCTGCTGCTATTTTACGCTGGTATTCTGTGAGAATGTAGAAGTGATACCTTCAGAAAAGAAGACCGAGATAATAGGAAATACTGTATACTGTATTCTATCTCATTCTCTCGTATAAATCCTATAGATTTATACGGTTGTCTCTTTTTAGTGTCGCATTCTCGTTTGAGTTTCAAATCACAACGACTCTAAAAAAGTTATTCACTATCACTACTTCAAGTGTGTTTTAATAAGAGAATAACGCCATATCATAACCAGTTTATCGTACTTATAAAAAAACATGCGTATGTGTCTTGGAACACCCGGTTCGAGCAAAGTTCCTTTTGTAGTATATTATTATAGATAAACGTATTATATTATTGATTTAAAATAATATTTCTTTCATCGTAAGATAAGAAAAAGTACGAGGGAGATGGATATTATTCCATCTCGCTCGCAATGTAGAAAGGGGATCGTAACGGAACAATCTTACACATTTTCTCGCTTAACCCCCATCCGTCAAATTCGTACCGTGCGATAAGGAAGTTCGTTCTAATAAAAATTTAATGAACGAGGTGGTTTCTCGTCTAAGCAAAATAATATTTTCGCGTATACAACCATGCGATCATAACTCACCGTAGTCCGCGTAGGTTTGCGTGCGGTGCGACCAGTGCAGTTCGTTGAGTAGAGTCTCGTCTCCGAGCTGGTCCCGAGTTGCTTCGAATCTAGAATCGAAAGACAGTATTATGGTTATATCTCGACCGGGAAAGGACAACGCTCTCACAGAATACTAACTATACTACAATATACTAACTCTTGGGGTTATTTGGTTTTGTTCAGTTTTTGATTATTATGTAAATACAGCGCCGCCTATCGGATCCTAGCATAACTAGGAACCACTTTCTCGACATAAAAATGTAAATATAAGTGCAATCGGTCAAGTCGTCACTAACAGACGCACCAACGATTATATATATAAAATATAAATATATACACATTCTGCACTTACTTGGAGGTGTCCCTTTGCAGCATTTCCGCTATGGTGGCCATGGCGTCCGCAGCGGCGTACATCCAGCAGCGCAAGTCCACGTGACGCTCGATATCTGATGGATGAGAAGCCCTGAAACAGTGAATAAGATGTTAAGATTTTTTTTATATAAGATATGGGTGACAAGCAAGCACACAGTCCATCTCATGGTAACATCTATCCTCGACTGCGAATAAAAATGCAGATGGGTTGTTACCCGCGAGGACTAAGATGGAATGCCTCGTTTCCAGTAAAATGGGTCCCCGGTTCTCTACACTCACTATATGAAACAAAGCAGTGTTAAGCTGCTATTTTACGCTGGTATTCTGTGAAAGCTTGGTCCTACCACGGTCGAGTCGACCCATTTGTGCTACAATTATACTACTAATATAGCTGAATCAAGAGCTTCGACCCTCGGATTGTATCCCCGCCGTCACCAATAAAATAGTCACTTGTAATTTTAAGTGCTTTCTTTTATCACGAGCTCAGAAGGAAGACTTCGTGAGGAAACTTGCATGTCTGAGGAATAAAATATTGCAATGATTTATTTCGTTTGCTTAGCCACCATGAGATACCATCGTCATCAACATTCCACTGTGTTGAGCTGTCGTCAAAATCTCCCAGTTTTGTGAACAAAACACAACAGGTAATACTAAGGTCATAGATCATACAGACTAGGTTGTATGATCTAAGACCTTTGACTGCCTTAATTGGCAAATCGTAACAACAAACTTACTTCCTACGCCCATGATCAGATAACAATGTATTACCATTAGATATTGATTCCACCGTGTAGCGGTGGTGTAAGAATATCCACTGCTCTACAATCAGACAGACAAAAATTTTAAAATTGTATGTTATAAGTACCGTATACATTTAGTAAAAAGCTGTTATTTTGACATTACGAACAAACACTTCAATTTTATTTATTTGTATAGATGTAAATGAGAAATATTTAAAATTAATCATAGGTCACTCTTTAGCGATAATACCGCCCACTGTACCACATTTCTTTCTCTTCACCTTTTTTGTACATATTTATGTTTTTTTTTGTCGTACAATAAAGAGTTATCTATCTATCTATTTACCTAGGATAATCGTCCAAGCCTGAGGTAAGAGTTTTGGGGTTCAACTGGAGACCGTCGTCCTCTCTGCCCCGCCAGCGGTACGATGTTGGTTCCTCGCCTTTCTGGGTGGTCTGGAACCACTGGTACCACGCCTGAAATGCAGTTACAAAAAACATAACAATCTGTCATTTTGTTTATAAAAGCGTGACAACGAGCCCTCAGTTCACCTTATGGTATACTCAATTTAGAATAAAAATGCTGATCTTATGTCACCCCTGAGATACCTATGGAATGCTCTTTACTAGTAAACAGAGACTTTCGTTCTGTTCAGTCACAATACAAAACACACTCTTTATCCTGCTGGGAATCAATGTGGTTAACGATAAGTGACGCACCGCACGCGTCTGTCCCTAGCGTACCGATGACTTATGGCACTGCGGGTAGCGAGTGTTTAACATGAGGTTAATGTAGTTTAACTTTATAAATTTAAGAACTTGTAAAAAATGAGTCGTGTGTAAATATTGTAATATTATGGCCAATAAATATTTGTAATTGTGATTGTGAGGAGACGCACCTGCAACCTGGGGAACATGCGGTCGAGCAGGTGCCGGTAGCGGCCGTGCTGGAACAGCTGCGGGCGCGCGCGCAGCAGGCCGGCCAGCTGCAGCAGCAGCATGGGCGGGTTGGCGGCCGCGTTGCTCTGCACCACGAACTCCTTCGGCACCCGTGCCAGTGCCTCCGCGCCTGCAACACTCTACACTGAACAACTTCCCCTACACCTAATTTCGGCCACGGCGAGTCTCAACGACGAATAAAAATAAAGAACTGCCGATACCAACCTGCTTGCCATACGTGACAACTATGGCAATTATCCCTGCTATGAGGCAATCTATGAGGAGGCATATGTTCAGCAGTGGTATTTAATAGGCTGACTAAAAATAAAAAAACTGCGGTTGCCAACCCGCTCGCCAAGCGTGACAACTATGGCAATTATCCCTGCTAAGCAGTGGACTTTAATAGGGCTGTAACGAAATCTCAATGGAGTTCCAGTCTCAATGAAGAAAATTTTAACAGTGGTAGAGCCACGCGGCAGCTTTTGCTGTCGCACGGATGGGCCGGCTCGAACCGGGGTGGTACCACGACCTCACAGAAAACCAGCGTGAAGTAGAGGTTTACCTCTGCGTTTCGCTTGGTGAGTGCAGGTGGCCGGAGGCCCTTTTTACTGGAAATTCATCAAGGCATTCCATCTTAGTCCTCACGGGTGACAACGCATCTACATTTTGATTTGAAATAGAGGATAGATGTAGATGTCTATGGGCCGCAGCAACCACTTACCATCAGGTGGACTGTGTGCTCGTTTGTCACCCTTTTCCTATAAAAAAAAATTATCTGAGCAAGACAGGATTAAACACGTAACATTCGTGCTACAATCGTAATATAGCTGCAGCGTGGCTCTACCACGTAGAAAATTTACTCCCTTTTTATAATAAAATACTAAAGAAACGTACCTACGACGATATCATGTTCATGATTCAAAAGAAATTAATTAATCTATCTGGCGTAGAGTTTCTAAATGTAAGAAGTAAAATAATTAGCGATATTAAATGATAATTAATACTTTTATTAAGTTCTGTTTTATTTCTAATTTGCTTACAATCTATCAATTTCCTCCAATTGTAAAAATAAGACATCTAAAAGTAATTAGTATATTTTGAGGGTAGTTAGATAATTATAAATATCCATTCCTGCTACAACCACAATATAGCTGCAGCTTGGCTCTACCACGAAGAAGTGACACAGTGATAAATCACATTGAAATTATATTTAACTTTTCATGGTCTAGTTTTCTGAAGTAAAGTTATTTCCATGCCATACTGATCTAATAGCGCACTTACCACGGGATTTCTGTTATATGATGTATAGTGTACGCAAGCACAGGCGTGTTCTCTATTCATAACTCTTATGGTCCAATGAGACGGTAATCCAACAGGAACGGAGAGAAATCAGGCGCAAAACCAACGGCTTTACGTGCTTTCCGAGGCACGAGTGTGAGACACCGCCTACTCCTCCGGGCTACTACTAAAACTTTTTTGACAAAAAACTCAATAACATATGTTTGGCTGGACCATGGTTGGACAGAATCTCATGGCGTTAACGACCACTAGACCGAAGAGACTCCATCGAGCTTTGCATGAGCACTTGAGCATGCGGCTCACCTGATGGTAAGTAACTCCGCCGCCCATGAGCAACCGCAACACCAGGGGAATTGCAGATGCGTTGCCGGCACTTTTAGAAAGGTGTAAGCTCTTTTCTTGAACGTCCCTAAGTCGTATCGGTCCGGAAAAATCGCCGGTGGTAAACAATTCTACAGAGACGTTGTACGAGGAAGAAAACTCCTAGTAAAACGCACAGCACAGGACCGTCAAGCATCCAGATGGTGAGGATGGTATCGTGAAATTTGACGCGATGTGCGTTCGTAAAACTGGCGGCTAGAATTAATCCGAACAATTCCTCAGAGCACTCCCCGTGGTAGATTCGACAGAAAATTCAAAGGGATGCAATATCCCTACGCAGTGCCAGTGTAACGAGCCGATCAGATAGAACTCAGTCGTCGACGATTCGAACCGCTCAACGCTGGATGCGGTCAAGTGGAAGGAGCTGGCACTGGAGTGCCCCGGCCCAAAGATTAGAACAGTGTTCCATGTGAGGCCGAACTTGCGCTTTGTAAAGTTGCAAGCGATGTGCCGGCATGAAATACTGTCTCGATCTGTTGAGCACACCAAGCTTTTCAGAGTCCAATTTGTCCTTCCCTTCAAAGTGACCACGAAACTGCACACTAAAACTAAAGTATCTGGTCAATATCTCTATATATAAAAATCAATTGCTGTCCGTTAGTCTCGCTAAAACTCGAAAATGGCTGGACTGATTTTGATGATGTTTCACTGGGTCTCTGGATGGTTTAAAATCACAATTGAACTAGGTAGGTGGCGCTCTAGTCGAGATTCAGAAATCACCCGTGCGAAGCTTTGATAAAGAAAAATACTTCTTTTTCTTTATAATGCTAATATACTAATAGAAGTTTGTTTTGCACGTGGTGGAGCCATGCTGCAGCTATATTAATAGTATAGTTGTAGCGCGAATGGGTCGGCTCGACCGGGGCAGGACCACGCTCTCACAGAATACTAGCGTAAAATAGCAGCTTAACACTGCTGTGTTTCGTATGGTGAGTGTAGAGAACCGGAGACCCATTTTGGAACTGGAAAAGGAATGCCTCTTTTTTCTTAGTCCTCACGACTGACAACGCATCATTTTAATTCGCAAACGAAGATAGATGTAGATGTCTATGGGTCACAGCAACCCTTACCATCATGTGGACTGTGTACTCGTTTGTCACCCTTATTCTACAAAAAAAAAGTGTGATAGGAACGTAACAGTCCTATACTAAAATTACAAGCAAGGCTTACAGAATGCGCGTCACCTCTGAGCACTAAGATGCAATGCTTCACAGCCTGCACTGCTACTTCACTGCAGAAAGTGTGGCACCTACCCACACAGGCTTCTACACATAAAGTGAGTCAGTATAACCTAGAAAAGTTACCTAATATTTGCTCCCGTGGAATCCAACCTTCAACATTAATGAGGTCAAGCCAGTGCGCCGCTATGTCCAGCTGGATTTCTGGAGACCAGCGCCCGATCAGCAGACCGTGGAAGCCCTCGTCCCACAGGAACCCACGCGGGAAGAACGATCTGCGGACAATCTTTTCCTAGAGAAGAATACAACATGAACATGATGCTTATTTAACAATATTTGAGAAGTGCAGGTATGTCATGCAAATTATTCCTGGTTTTGGGTTCGCATCCTCGAAACTTTAGTATAGGAAATTGAAATTATTTTTTACAACTAAGAGCACACAGTTCACTATATTATGCTGTGGCTCATAGAAACCAACATTTATCCTCGATTAAGAATCAAACTGTTGTCTGTCAGTTGCCACCCTTGAGGACTAAGATTTAATACCTTAATTCAGTAAAAAGGGTGTTTGGTCCTCATCCCTACAATACAAAACACAAAACTAGTATTATGTTGTGACATTTCACGCTGATATTCTGAAAAAGAAAACGTTAGTTTATTCTGAACTCTACTAGTTAGACTATTCAATGTGTGCAGAATGAGTATGAGCAATTAGACAATGGGTTACACCAACATGTTCTAATTTGACAATAAAACCTATATAGTTTTAAAGCTATGTTTATGAAAATAACAATAGTTTTTGTTTCATCCAAATGGGTGTAGAAATACGAAAGTTATAACGTTTTGAAGTTTCGCAATATTTTTTAATTTTTACCCGCTCGTTCTCTGTGACGTGACGTCACAATCCGAGAGAGCGAACGTGCAGTAGGAACTTGCTAAGTTCAGTACTAACCGCGCGTTTGGAAGTATACGGTCGTTTACCTACATATTATATCGAATGTCAGAATTAATGTCCGGTTGACTGTATTAGATGACATAATACTTATAATAAACCCAAAGACTATATAATAATTTTGAACTAATAGTTTATGAATAATCTAATCTAATCCAATGTAATCAATATTATTTATGATGAATAATTTAATCTAATAATCTAATCTATTATTATGAATAATGTAATCAATGAACTATTAATAATATTTGACATTTGTATGCCCATGAGGATTCAACTCGGCTGGGCAGTGTTCGGGAAACTACGACACATCTTCTCGTTGGACATACCTCAAAACCTGAAAACGAAATTATACAACTAGTGCGTGTTGCCAGTGATGACTTACGGATCTGAGACGTGGTCATTCACTGCTGGCCGTATGAGGAAGCTCAAGGTCGCTCAGCGAGTTATGGAGAGCTATGCTCGGGGTTTCTCTGCGTGATAAACTTAGAAATAAGGATATGCGCAGTAGAACCAGAGTAACCGACATAGCCCAACGGATTAGTAAACTGATGTGGTAGTGGGGCGGCCATATAGCTCGAAGAACCGACAACCGATGGGAAAGAAAGGTTCTCGAGTGGCAGTCCTGTATCGGTAGGCGAAGTGTAGGGCGACCCCACACTAGATGGAGTGACGACCTGGTAAGACATGCAGGAAGTCGATGGATGCAGGTGGCTCAGGACCGTACTTTGTGGCATTCCTTGGGGGAGGTTTATGTTCCTATGTTGACTTATGAAGGGCTGTAATGATGTTGATGATGCCCATGAGGCTGATCACAGACTGAACTTTATTTGTGTTTAAATAATACCTTTATGTAAACTGTGAATCACAAATAAACTATTTGATTTCATGTATTAACTAAAGCATTGAACATTTAGATTTTAAATTATTTTTTTTCCAGTAAAATTAAATTTATTTTTATTTATTTATTTATTTTTACCAACAATATAAATTCAGAAAACAAAAAATATGTGCTTATATCTGATACAATACTATTGTTAGGTGAAAAACTGGTGCCTAAACTAAGTAAAACCTGTATCTTAGGTCACCATTTTATTCCCAAAGAGCGTGATATAAGAGAAATTAAAAAAAAGAAACAAAATAAATGTTACTGATAAATAAATAACATGGCAAGAAAAATATGGAGTAATAAATATGGAGAGAATAAGAAAAATATAACAATAAAGACTTCTACATAGTAGATACGCACACTGCATACAGTGTGCGTATCTACTATGTAGAAAATTCAAGTCACCAGTTAGAACATTTAATGTTTGCAATTTGTAGCTTTACCAGTTAAACAATTCAATGTGTACAGTATGCTACTCTACCTGCTGGGTACTGCGGTGTACAGCGGCGCGCGCCAATAAGGTACTGGCTCTCGTGTGTATTGGGATTGAACCCGACCCGCTCCGTAGAAATACCCCACACCGCCGATCATGTTCGACATCGCTGCTCTGGCGATACTCACGTCTTCCTCAGAGTATCTGTAATATATTGTTTATGTTACTGTTGTAACATTATTGCAGAGGTGAATGGCAGAGTCGGGAAGGGTCGCCCTAGGCGAAAGTTTATCGACCAAATAGGCGATATATTGAAAATGGGCCAAATTAAGAGTACCTTTAACCGACGAGCGTGTATGCGTAGGTATATGGATGTGGAGGAAGCGAGAGAGGTGTGTCAGGATCGTGCCAAATGGAATTGCATAGTCTCTGCCTACCCCTCTGGGTGACAGGCGTGAGTGTTTATGTTATGTTATATGTGTAACATTATTCACTACAAAAACAGGCAAACAAACAAGATTATATTTGCCGCTTCTTCTCTAGAGAAGTTTAGATTTTTATACGTGGTAGAGCCATGATGCAGCTATATTATGGTTTTAGCACGAATGGGTCGGCTCGATCGGGGTGGGACCACACTCTCACAGAATACCAGCGTACAATAGCAGCTTGACACTGCTGTGTTTCGTATGGTTAGTGTAGAGAACCGAAGACCCATTTTACTGGAAAAGAGGCATTCCATCTCTCCTCACGGGTGACGACGCATCTGTATTTTGATTCTTCTTTGAAGATTAATGTAGATGTCTATGGGTCACAGCAACCACTTACCATTAAGTGGACTGTGTGCTCGTTTGTCACCCTATCCTATAAAAAAAAAGAAACTCGTGGTAGTTTACTTTTTTTAATAAAAATAAGGATGTGTATAAGCACGCAGTCCACCTGATGGTAAGTAGTTACTATGGCCCAAAGACACCTCCATCCACTCTTAATTAAAAATCAAATTGCAGATTCATTATCATCCATGCGAATTAAGATGGAATGCCTCATCACCAGCAAAAAAAGGGTCTCCTGTTCTTATCACTCACCGTTCACTCACATTGGTATTCTACTAATGCGGTCCTTCCCCGATTCAGCAGACCCATTCGTGCTGCAATATAAGTGAAGCGTAGTTCTACCAGTATTTCCATAAGAGGTCGCGTATATCACTCTTATTTTATGAAAAAAAAAACACGAATAAAGATTGAAATAGTTAAAGTTGGGTAACAGCCTACATACTACATTGATGGGAACAGCCCTTCTTTTCATTACTGAGACGAATTTTTGACCAGGGAAGAGTGCCAAAGCGCATGCAGATTTTGTAAGTGGTAGAGGCATACTGCAGCTATATTATTGTTGTAACAAGAATAGGTCGGCTCGACCGAGAAAAGACCTCGCTCTCACAGTATAAAAGAGTAAAATAGCAACATAACCCTGTGGTTTGGTATGATGAATATAAGCCAGAAACCCTTTTTAGTGGAATCAACGCTTTCCATCTTAGTCCTCAGGAGTGACAACACCTTTGCATTTTATTTCTTAATCGAGGATAGATGTAGATGACTATCGGCCACATCATCCACTTACCATCAGGTGGACTGTGTGCTCGTTTGTCTCCTTTATTATACTAAATATAAGTGTATATATATAGGCAGATCTCGCGTATCCTGAAAATACTAGACAGATAATTAGAGCATAGCATAAACACTCATTGGAAAGTTTTAGATACCCTTTCTTCTTCAACTTGAACTTCTCCTCAAACTCCTCATCGAATGACTTCTTTTTCTCTTCTAAAACCTTCGTATATTCATCTTCTTTTAATGGGGTAGTCGGCAGGTCTTCTGTGGTATACACAACGTCAAGTATAAACGGTGTCTCGACTATCATTTGAATTGGTACGAAATTAGCGAAGACATCCTGAAAGAATAAATTACATAACTAAATATTCATGTAAGAACCATCCCTGCTGGTCAAAGGTCTTCTAGATCTAATTGAAACGACTACGGTTCTTACGGCGTCAGGATTTGAATGCGGATTCTCATAGATCTCGACGAGATGCACCGAAAAGTAAGAATAAAATTTTTCGATATCTCGCTTAGTTTCCGAGATATCGATACTCAAATAGTTATTACTTTTTTGACACAGGAATATTGACCCAAAATTACTTCTGCTACGGCTTCGGCGCTGCGGAAGTTCAGCCCTTTCGCCCTTGCGGCTCGGGCCACGGCTCGCACAGGTGCCTGCTATTTGCTACAGCGGGCTTGGACTGCTCTCCCTCCGCGCCTACGGCTTTACAAAAATGTTCTAGGAGTAGGGCAGACAAGACTACGTGGAGTCGTGATATGCCCATTCGATTGTAATATTCGATTTTTGAGAATCGGAATCTAAAAGCGAGATATCGAAAAATTTTATTCTTACTTTTCGGCGAACCTCGTCGGGATCTTTCCGCCAAATCCAGCCCCATCTAATTTCCTGCGTAGATTGGTGAGCATTAATTTATAAATGAATTTTGTAGTTAGTCACTTCTGCACTTCGGATATGCTTTAATTAATGTTGTAATTTTTTATTAATACTTATATACAATATTAAAAAAACTATAATTAAAAAAACAAAAGTAATAACTTAATTATCATACAGTCCTGCTCCCTGTGGTATCGTGCCAAGAACGCTGGCTGCGCTTCCTCGCCGAATGACTATATTTAGCCTTTGAGCGAGAAAAGAACCAGCCCTCTTATCACCAGCAGCAACGACCAGTCGCGGATGGAGTTCCTTTATGGACTTCACCGCACGTGGACCCCACGGACCAATACTCTCTACAGCAAATGGCACTGATCGGATTGTAAATCTTTATAGTAACCTTTTACCTAAATTTCTGACACAGTTGCTTCAGTATACGTTGATGGACATCAAATGTTCTCAATTTTTTTTAAGTGCTAATCACCAAATATTCATTGAACGACAACATAAACAAAATAAATTAACCATGTAGTGACAGTAAAAAAATATTCACTAACCCATATGGTTTCATGGATATCGTAAGAGGAGACAGGGAAACTGAAAGAGAATATGGACAGCAGCATCTTCCAGATCATCATCACCTTTATTACAGCCCTTCAGAAGTCCACTGCTGAACATAGGCCTCCCCCAGGGAATGCCACAATGCACGCTCCTGAGCCGCCTGCATCCAACGACTTCCTGCATGTCTTACCAGCTCGTCACTCCATCTAGTGGGGAGTCGTACTACACTTAACTTACCATTATGAGCTGCAGTATCTCCGTGAAAGCAATTCAAAATTATAAAAATTACGATTGCCAATATGCTTGTCTTGCGTGGCAGCTATTGCAGAATCCCCTCTATGAGGGGAGATTCCAATCTATGGGGAGGGCTATGTTCAGCGGTGGACTTTGATAGGGTGTAATTAAAGAAACATGTGCTGCAGCGCCAACTAGTATATAAAAGTGGACAGCATAAAAACCTTCTTTGTTATATATAATAAGCGTGACAAACGAGCACACAGTCCATCCGATGGTAAGTGGATGCTGTGGCCCTTAGACATCTACATTTATCCTCAATTAAGAATCAAAATGTAAATGCGTTGTCATCAAATGCAGGACTAAAATGGAATATATCGTTTTCAGTAAAAAGGTTCTCTGGTTCTCTACACTCACCATACGAAACACGGCAGCATTAAGCTGCTATTTTACGCTAGTATTCTGTGAGAGCCTGATCCTTCCCCGGTCGAGCCGACCCATTTGTGCTACAACTATACTACTAATATAGCTGAATCAGAGGCTATTCCTCTATCCTCAATTAAAAATTAAAATGCAGATGCGTTGTCACCCTTGAGGACAGAGATGGATTACTTCTTTTCCAGTAAAAAGGGCCTTCCCTGTGAAAAACACATATATATATATGCCATCTTTAATAGTTATCAATCAGACGGTGTCGAAGAATCTCAAGGAGATATACCAAAAATAATGCAGAAAGTTTGAACTACCTTCTCAGTCAGCTTGGGATCTGCTTCCAACACAGCCAGCTGTCCGAGGCGGCCATAACGCTCCTTACTGGGTTTTAGCAATGAATAAAATTTCTCCTTGAGGAGATGCAGCCCTGGCGCCACCGCTTCAGAGTAGGAAGTGTGAAGGACTTTGCCTGGAAGCATTAGACACTTAGTAAATCTATACAAATATATAAAATTGGAGTGTCTGTTTGTAATGTCAAAATAACATATTTTCACTAAATGCATATGAAATTACATACGGTACTTATAACAAAAACACAATTTTTAAAATTTTTGTCCGTCTGTCTGCCTGTTTGTTCCGGCTAATCTCCGAAACGGCTGGACCGATTTGGACGGGACTTTTACTGCCAGACAGCTAGGGTTAGAGCCCCGGGACGTCTCGTGTCTCGAAGCCCCAGGATTTTTCGTAATTTTAGTTGTCTCGAGTCCCGAGACTTTCGGGTCTAGACTCGAGACGAGACAACATACTCGAAATTGTTATGTAATCATTTTTATTTTCAAATAATTGAAGGAGCCAGCGCCATGTGTTAGTTCAATGAATAATTACTTGGTCTACTACGTAACTACTGAGTACGCAACACAATAAATTAGACAAATATGTCATTATGAGAAATAACAATGAGATTATGAACAATGATTAGATACTAGAATTACTAGATAATAGTAAAGTTATTAAGAATTAGTATGATTTTTAACTATGTTCGTTTCATAACTATAACATTTAACTGTTTAGAAGTGCATCTGAGTGTAACTAAAAGAAATAAATAAAGCAATTATTAAGACTGAAATTAACGTTAAAGTTAATAAATTTTTTGTTTAATTGTTTAATATATTGTTGATTTTTACAAAAAAATTGCCTCTTTTTAATACGTTTCACCAGAAATTAACTCAATTAAAATTCTTCAAAAAAGGCTTACCCATTTAAAAAAAAAACAAAAAAGTTTTTTCTTAATACTCGAAGTCCCGGGAATTCCCGCGACTTTGATTATAGACTGTCCCGTGTCCCGGGACTTTGAAATTGTCGGGTATTCAGAAGCCATACAGACAGCTGATGTTATAAGGAGTAACTTAGGCTACTTTTATTTAAGAAAGGGAATTAGGGTTCCGCGCAAAAAAATTAAAAACCTATATTACACGCGGGCGAAGTCGCGGGGAACAGCTAGTTACTTAAATAAATTAAGTTACAATTATTTGTTATTTTCAATAGTTCTGATTACGATCATTTTATTGAAAGTTGAAAAAGCTTCCAATGTGTTTTAGTTTAACATATTAATACAGCAAACGTAGATATATAATATTTTAATATAATAGAATAGAATAGAATAACTTTTTATTCAAAATAGATTGTAATTATTATTTTTAGGGTTCCGTACCTGAAGGGTAACCAATGGAACCGGATATGATTCGGCTGAAAATTATTAAAAAAAACCGGCCAAGTGTGAGTCGGACTCGCGCTCCGAGGGTTCCGAACAAATCCGTAGGTATATAAATTTAAAATTATTAAAATTATTTTTATTATATGATGTAACTAAAAATTTATGCTTTTTGCAATTTTTCCTTTATCTGTGCTATAATACGTTGCTTCATACCAAATTTTAAGATTCTGAGTTTACGGGAAGTACCCTGTAGGTTTTGATTCCTTTGCGAATGTCGAAAATTTACGGCAAAAACGGCTGTATCTTTTGATTGCGTTGGCTTACAAGTTTGATTTTTTCACAGCTCTAAGGGACAGTAGACTTGAGTATTTGATATGAATTTCAGCTTGATACCTCCACGCGTTCCTGAGAAAAAGGGTCTTGACAGACAGACAGACGGACAAGAAAGTGATCCTATAAGGGTTCCGTTTTTTCTACTATATATATAACTATAGTATTTTTTTTATAGGATAGGGTGACAAACGAGCACACAGTCCACCTGATGGTAAGTGGTTGCTGTGGCCTATAGACATCCACATCTATCCTCAATAAAGAATCAAAATGCAGATGCGTTTTCACCCGTGAGGACTAAGATAGAATGCCTCTTTTCCAGTAAAAAGGGTCTCCGGTTCTTTTTACTCACACTAACTTACACTCACCATACGAAACACAGCAGTGTTAAGCTGCTATTTTACGCTGGTATTCTGTGAGAGCTACAACTATACTACTAATATAGTTGCAGCATGGCTCTACCACGTACAATTAAAGTATAGCTGCAGCATGATTTTTAACAACAATATATATCATAGTTTACCTGTATGAGGCACAAAATTCACTCTAAAGTTCTGAAGCTGAGGCGTGTGACCCAACAGTGCTCCACTTTCTACCCACAGACGAGAGTGCGGAGCCGCCGGCCCAAGGGATTCGTCTAATGCCCCATACCATATTATGCCCACTGTGGTCGTTTTCTTATTCTGAAAATGTTATTCAAATATTATTAATATGTCGCACCAAGCGCTCAAAACTAAAGTGAAAACATCTGTAGAATCATTGTGATTTGAAACTCGATAAAAGGAAGAACCGACACTAAAAAGAGACAAACGTATGAGAATGATGATGATAAATGAGAGAATGAGATAGCATACAGTATTTCCTATTATCTATTATACTTTAGTTACCATAAGCCACTCGTGTCATTTGTGTAAAATTGAAAATTTCGAGTCTGTATAATATACATAATACATACATAAACACTCACGCCTGTCACCCAGGGCGGTAGGCAGAGACAATGGACTTCCATTTGGCACGATCCTGACACACCTCTCTCACTTCCTCCACATCCATATACCTACGCATACAAGCACGTCGGTTAAAGATACTCTTAATTTGGCCTATTTTCAATATATCGCCAATTTGGTCGATAAACTTTCGCCAAGGGCGTCCCTTCCCGACTCCGCCGTTCACTTCTGCAACATAAATTTGCTTTGTCACTCTTTCCTCAGTCATTCTTTCTACATGACCAAACCACCGAAGCATTCCTTTCTCAACCCTGATCACAACATCATCCTGCAAACCACACTCTTCTCTTATCACACTATTTCTCACCCTGTCATTCAGATTCAGCACATATTACAGCACTCTGTATAATATGTAATGTATATGTAAAAAAAATGTAAAATAATTTTTAAATTTGGTAACAATATTATCATAAATAAACCCTACAATTATTCTACTCCTGATACACTGCATTCGTCTTGTTCTCTCGAAGTTTAGTTTTCTGAAGGTTTCACTTTTACCGCGTGTGAACTGCACGTTTTTTTTTATCGCATAATATGTGCATTGCAGTACCACAATAGGGGCCCCATGGGTACTGAGGTGGTTATATCTAGAACAATCTACATGAAGGATTGGCTGCTCCTCAGTCTGAATACCTTGCCAGTTGGAAGATCCATTGTCCTTCCCGGCCAGAAAAGTAAACATTATGGATGTAATATATTAACTAGCTGGCCAGACAGACATTGTTCTCCTTTTCCGACGACCCTTCCTACGAAAAAATCCTTAAATTCGCAATAAAAAGATATTGAAGGTCATTTATCGGGATAAAAAGTATCCTATCACTCAAGTTGGACCAAACTGCACACAGTGTGCAAACTTTCATTGAAATCAGTTCAATAGTTTAGGAGTTCATCGCGGACAAACAATGTGACACATAATTTTTATATATAAAGATTAATTAGCAACCCGCCGCGGCTTAGCCTGGATTAAGTCCCTTATTATAACGTCATTAAGATTTAAGGAGAAAAATTGATAAAATAAATGAATTATTAAGTATCACAGACTATTTTTAGGGTTCCGTACCTCAAAAGGAAAAAAACGGAACCCTTATACTATAAGGGCATTATACTATAAGGCTTATAGGATCACTTTGTTGTCCGTCTGTCTGTCTGTCAAGACCCTTTTTCTCAGGAACGCGTGTAGGTATCAAGCTGAAATTCATATCAAATACTCAAGTCTACTGTCCCTTGTAGCTGTGAAAAAATCAAACTTCTAAGCCAACGCAATCAAAAGATACAGCCGTTTATGCCGCAAATTTTAGACATTCGCAAGGGAATCAAAACCTACAGGGTACTTCCCGTGAACTCAGAATCTTAAAATTTGGTATGAAGCAACGTATTATAGCACAAATAAAGGAAAAATTGCGAAAAGCATAAATTTTTAGTTACATCATAATATAATAAAAATATTTTTCATAATTTTAAACTTATATACCTACGGATTTATTCGGAACCTTCGGTGCGCGAGTCCGACTCGCACTTGGCAGGTTTTTTTATCAGTTTTTCAATTTCATAATAAATCTCCAAGTTTTTTGGTTAATAGTCTAGAAAACTTTACTAAAAGTAGATCACATCTGGCATTGCCAGCCGAAGATAAGCTCTGACCAACAGACAGACAGGCAAACATTTTGGAAATGATTATTATTCACGTCATAGAGGCCTGCAAATAATCCCCCTGAGCACATTAATTAGCAGCTATTTTGATATTACAGACAGATACTTCAAACTTTAATCTATACTAATGTCTATACTATTTTTATAATATTAGAGAGGAAGAGCTTCTTTGTCTCTTTTTTTCATATTTTTTTGTATACTATTTTTATTTTAATATGGAACTACCAGTCCGATTTAAAAAATCTTTTCAGTTCATATTATATATATTCCAGTTTCATGGGGAACAATGTAGGCTATCTAGCATTAGAGTACACCTCTCAGCTAGCCTTAAATATTGATTTTTGTTAAGCAAGTCAGTGATCCTGTACTGCTTTATCCGGAAGCGATGGCGTAATGGTAAGTGATACGTAAATACAATATTATACAAAATAATTGAACTTTACTCCTTCAAAAAAAATAGTCCACACCATATGCCTATTTTTAGGGTTTCGTACCTCAAAAGGAAAAAAACGGAACCACTATAAGATCACTTCGTTGTCCGTCTGTCTGTCTGTCTGTCAAGACCCTTTTTCTCAGGAACGCGTGGAGGTATCAAGCTGAAATTCATATCAAATACTCAATTCTACTGTCTCTTAGAGCTGTTACAAAATCAAAATTCTATGCCAACGCAATCAAAAAATACAGCCGTTTATGCCGCAAATTTTCGACATTCGCAAGGGAATCAAAACCTACAGGGTACTTCCCGTGAACTCAGAATCTTAAAATTTGGTACGAAGCAACGTATTATAGCACAGATAAAGGAAAAATTACGAAAAGCATATATTTTTAGTTACATCATATAATAAAAATAATTTTAAAAATTTTAAACTTATATACCTACGGATTTGTTCGGAACCATTGGGTGCGCGAGTCCACCTCGCACATGGCCGGTTTTTTATACATAAGCCACAATGAGGCATTTTGTGACAAAAAAAAATATTGAAAATTAAAATTATTTATGAACGTTATTAGGCATTGCATATTAATCCTTATGAACGAAAATTATTTCATCATCAAGACAATTTAAAAAGATAAACTTTGCTCTTTATTGCATTTGTTATTTGGACGCATAGTTTGAGATAATGATAATTTAAAATTAAAAATTTTGTACAGCCGACTTCAATATAAGCGACTTTAATATAGGTTATTTAAGAATAACTAAATAACCATTGGTCTGACCTTGATCAAATTCATATGGGACCACACGAGAACTATCAGCTTTCATATAAAAAAAGAATCATCGAAATCGGTTCGCCCAGTACAAAGTTATGAAGTAACACACATAAAAAAAAAACATACACTCGAATTGAGTACCGTCTCCTTTTTGGAAGTCGGCAGAAAAATTAAAATAATTCAACACTCGGTTTCGATGATGAATAAGAGAATCAATATATTTTAATATCACATGAAAATGTCTCTAAAAATATTGTCTATACTGAAGTATTATAAATCAATCAATCATTTAGTGGTTTCTTAAATTCCGCGCGGGTGAAAACGCGGGGCGCAGCTAGTTTTATTTATATGTATACATTTTAAACAGAGTACGGATAGAGCTTATGAGATATATTTTTTCGTAAATTAGCAATTGCTACTAACTGCAGTTGTGACATTAATTCTCGCAGTCCAATGTCCTCCGTGTTCGCCTCCCGGAGTCTTTATAAAGGATGTGATGATCTGATGAGGTGGATCCGATATATGTTGTTCACCAAACGTGAAGCCGTTGTGGCGTTGCCAGCCGTATGTGGGTAAATTATCACTCTGCTCACACCAGTGTCTGGAAAAAAGAAGGATTGTCTGAGAAATAACCAATGTTTTTTTGTACAAGTGAAATCAAGAATAAGAGAGATAGATGGCTTCTAGCCTCTTCACATCCCTTCACCATCATTTATTTATCTTTAAAAAAATGTTACCCACACCATAGCATTTTCTCCTGCATGAATTTTACAAGGACAAAAATCCAAACCGGGTAAAAAATATTTATAAGCCGTACAAATACTTTTTGGGTGCGGGATTCGAACCCGCGGCCCGCAGCACTGGAACTGATTGCTAAGCCACCGCGCCACGTAGTCGTCGAAAACCTTCATTGATCCATTACAATCTATTAAAATTCTTCGGAAATCGGATGTTGTCTAAAATATTGTATGAAGCCTACACATATAAATTATGGTGATGTAATTTTATTGAATTAACCTATCTGATCCAAAAATATTATTTAAAATATTACATAAGTAACCACACTTAGGTTTAATTGTAACACTTGGTGAATTTACATTTGTTACAAGTTCGCTGACTTATCTTTGAATACCAATGCAAAACATCAAAATCAATACAATTTTACCGTATATATCCTTTGTGATGACTAAGTCAATATAGGCCTACACAAACACTTTTTGAATGGCAAGAAAGAAACAGAAACAGAACCTTTTTTTATTCAATATAGATTATAAATAATACTTATTCAAAGTCACTCTTTTGTTTCATTACCACTAGTTCGAAAAAAACCTCTGTCCTGGGAAGAACTAGCAAGAACCCAGCGGGACTTTTTTAAATAACAGCTTACAATCATGTATGTTATACAATTAACCACACAAAACCTTCATCATCTCATTGCCAGGGGTTATTATTGTGGTGTCCACTAATTTAAGTATAGGGTTTAGTAAAACAACCAACTATCAGTAAGTAGGTACACAGCACAAGACAACGTCCACTTGCTACCGATGACAGATCGGCAATGCGAGTGTCGCGCCACCGTTGGTCTGTGTACTACATTTAATTATACATATGTCACAATTATCATCCATAAATTCCTTAATATTATAATAACCCTTTTCATACAAACTTTGTTTAATTAAGTTTTTAACTTTGAGCAGGTTAAATTTTGTATATTTTCTGGGATTTTGTTGTAAAAGCGTATACATCGCCCCAAGAATGAATTACTGACTTGTGGAGTCAATTAACTGGCACTTTTAGGGTTCCGTACCTCAAAAGGAAAAAACGGAACCCTTATAGGATCACTTTGTTGTCCGTCTGTCTGTCTGTCTGTCTGTCAACCCTTTTTCTCAGGAACGCGTGGAGGTATCAAGCTGAAATTCATATCAAATACTCAAGTCTACTGTCCCTTAGAGCTGAGAGAAAATCTAACTTCTAAGCCAACGCAATCAAAAGATACAGCCGTTTATGCCGTAAATTTTCGACATTCGCAAGGGAATCAAAACCTAGAGGGTACTTCCCGTGAACTCAGAATCTTGAAATTTGGCACGAAGCAACGTTTTATAGCACAGATAAAGGAAAAATTGCGAAAAGCATATTTTTTTAGTTACATCATATAATAAAAATATTTTTAATAATTTTAAACTTGTATACCTACAGATTTGTTCGGAACCATCGGTGCGCGAGTCCGACTCGCACTTTGCCGGTTTTTTTTAATAGGATAAGGGTGACAAAGGAGCACACAGTCCTCCTGATGCTAATTGGTTGCTGTGGCCCATAGATATCTACATTAATCCTCGATTACGAATCAAAATGCAGATGCGTTGTCATCCGTGAGAATTAAGATGGAATGCCTCATTTCCAGTAAAAAGGGTCTCCGGTTCTCTACACTCACCATACGAAACACAGCAGCATTAAACTGCTATTTTACGCTGGTATTCTTTGAGAGCGTGGTCCTTCCCCGGTCGAACCGACCCATTCGTGTTACAACTATACCAGAAATATAGCTGCAGCATGGCTCTACCACGTGAATGACTATGTGACACGTGTACTACTAACTTGTGTCTGTTCCTAGTATTTACAGAATAAATATCACTTATTTTTGTGTATGTACATTACATTTTCATAAATGTATTGAGAGCCCTAAGTTAATATATTAATTTCCTTAAATTTTTGGCGGAGCGACTCCCTTAGGTTTTAAATCATAAATTGCTCGTATGGCCCTCTTCTGCAAAACAAATATAATTTCAGTGTCAGTCGTGTGTCCCCATAGCAAAATACCATACAACATTATGCTATATAAATAGCTAAAGTAAACAAGTCTAGCTGTTTCCACACTGGTACGATTTCTAATCTTTTTTACACCACATGCTCCAGAACTAAGTCTGCTTGCTAATTTTGATAAATGGGGTTCCATTGAAGCTTCGCGTCTAGTGTTATTTCAAGAAAAATGGTGGTACCGACAATACTCAGTTCCTCCCCATATAAAATTACATTAGTATTTAATTGTTTGACATTTGAAGTCATGAATTTCATACATTTCATTTCAGTGCCATTTAAATGCAAGTTAATAACATTAAACCACTGTACTAATTTAGATATAGCATTATTTACTTCGTCATATTTTAATAATTGTCGTTTTTATTTGAAAATTAATGAAGTGTCATCAGCAAATAATATATACTGTGTACGGTAAGTCATTAATATATACAAGAAACAGAAAGGCGCCGAGAATTCCGCCTTGAGGCGCGCCCATTTGTACTATCGACCCGGAAGAGCTCATACTATTAATGACAACTTTTTGCGTTCTGTTCCTTAAATATGAAACAATTAATTTCAGAGCAATTATTTCTTACACCGTAATGTTGAAGTTTCCTGATTAATGTTTCATGGTGAACACAATCGAAGGCTTTGGATAGATCACAAAATATACCCAAAGCATCCTGTGAATTATCCCATGCATTGAAAATATATTTAATCAGCTCAATACCAGCATCAGTTGTCGAGCAACCCCTTGTGAAACCGAATTGATTTTTATGAAGTAAACTATTTACATTAAAACAATATACATTTGATCAAGAATATTTATTTCAAAAATCTTACTAAGTATTAGCAGTACAGAAATTGGTCTAAAATTGTGGGGGTCTAATGTACTACCAGATTTAAACAAAGGTATTACTTTTTTTAATCTGGTAACATACCATATTCGATACTAGTATTAAAAATAATAGCTAGTTGAGGCGCGATTATATCTATTATAGACACAATAACTTTAACGGAAATCCCCCACTGATCTGTAGTTTTCTTAATATCATTAGTTTTAAAATGTCTTTTGATGATATTTTATGAACTGTAAATTTCTTTGTACATGCATTTACATTTTGTTTAAGTAATGATTCGGCGACGGCAGGAGAAGAATTCAGTGACTTAGTGGTTAAGATCAGAATATCAGAAAAATATTTCTCAAAAATCATTGCAACATTCTGATCTGATTTAGTTAATTTGTTGTTAAAAATTAACCGGTAGTTTGAATTGCGAGAATTAGCCTTACCAGTTACACTATTAATTATACTTCACGTCATTTTAATTTTATCAGAAGCCGTCTTCATTTTGTTGCTGAAATGCAAAGACAGCTGTGGAGCACACTCTTTTAAATATTTTTGAATATTTTTTTTACATATTCCCTAAATTCGATGCTGATGTTTGACCTTTCATGGTAAAGTTCATATAACCTTTGTCTGATCTTATGGACTCCTACTGTCACCCATTCATTGAATGCCTTCAGACTGTTCAAGAGGAACGTTTTATAAGTAAAAATATAATCAAACTAGCTGAACCCCGCGACTTCGCCGCGTGTAATTTAGAGTTTTAACTATCTCACGCCTAATTAACGCCTAATTCTTTTTCTAAAATATAAGTAGTCTAAGTTACTCCTTATATATATATATATATATATATATATATATATATATATATATATATATATATATATATATTAATTTCAAATAAGCTTAAACAATGTTCCATACAAATAATTTGGATCATTTTGGTATGAGAGTGATGGAAGTTTCTTCACTATGTTACTTCTAAATTTCTCCAAGCGACGTGCATTTACTGGAACAAACAATTTTCTCATCTACTTGCTTTTTGTGAACATAAGGTAACGAAACTAACTGTCCAGAACGAAAAAGAACTAGAAAACTAACAGTGATCAGAACTCAATTTTTGAATTATACATTTATGCAACGGCTTAACAGTTGTAAAAATGTTATCTATACATGTTGCACTACATTCAGTAATACGTGTTGGATCTAAAAATAAATTAAAAACACCATATGATTTAAACAATGATCTAAATTTAATATTGGTGGAGGAGCATGACTTCAACAAATCCCTACTGGAGGAGACCTTGTGTTCTAGAAATTCTTAATAATCAGTATGTTATTTGTAGTGTAACATTATTAAGGTTTTGACTAGCAGAAAGTTTAGTCAGCTGCCAGTAACATAAAAAAGACATGGAAATTTACATCTATTCTTCATGCAGAATACATGTAAATTTCCAAATTATAGCATTCTTCGTATTTTCTTAAACAATTTGTATCCATCCCATTTGTTTAATGTTTGTTTCTGGATTTTAATTTAACATAGTAGATAGAAAAACAAACACCAGACTTCTGGCCAGTCTTTTAATGTTGCTATTATTACCTGATACCCTTATGGGTTGCCCCGAGCTCATACCACATCAAACCGAAAACTGGCGAACGAGGTTCTCGGCTTTTGAGACCGAAATATACACCAGGTCGGTATGTTCCCCAATATCGGTCAGGCACCATAAGACCCGTCTCCTGAACTGCCTGGAAATGAAAAGAATTATAAATACACAGCAATCGTTTTAGATATCTGTAGAACAAAACCGTCTTTTACATTAGCGAATTAAATAGTTGGATTAGGATAATGCCCTGCCTGATGCTGTTTGATGATGGTGGTGGTGTAAGAGAGTTCGCGAGGTGACTACGGAACAAACAATATAAATCTAATGGTTTCCAAAATAAGGCGTGATAAATAATCTCATCAACTTAAACTAACAATCCGCCCCGGCTACGCACGGGTGATTTCTGGATCTCGACAACAGCGCCACCTACCGGGTCCAATTGTGAATCTAACCCATTATCGGATCAACTTAATCACACATACAAAATTTCATCAAACTCAGTCCAGCCGTTTAGGGGGAGTACAATCACATACACACAAATAGAAGACTTATCCGACCGAAACAAGATTTTCAACCGAAACATAAGAATAAGAACCTTCGGCATATACAGATAGGTAATGCATGTTAATGAAAAACGGTAATTGTAATAGTCATGTAGCAATATATGTATTTATTTTAAAGTAAAATCAACAATTTAACGTTAAAAAATACTTTTTTAAATAAATTTTGTAAAAAAATCAACACTTACACCCATAAAAAGTTACCTACTCGCTAATTGAGAACATATTTTATTGTGTTCACAATATTGTTAATATTATTCAATGAAATCATTAACTTAATATATCACATACACATTTACACACAATATACACACAACTTAACAAAATCCCAGAAAATATACAAAACCTGCTTAAAGTTCAAAAACTTTAAACTAACATAACATAAACACTCACGCCTGTCACCCAGAGGGGTAGGCAGAGACTATGGACTTCCATTTGGCACGATCCTGACACACCTCTCCCACTTCCTCCACATCCATATACCTACGCATACACGCTCGTCGGTTAAAGGTACTCTTGATTTGGCCCATTTTTAATATATCGCCAATTTGGTCGATAAACTTTCGCCTAGGGCGTCCCTTCCCGACTCTGCCGTTCACCTCTGCAACATAAATTTGCTTTGTAACTCTTTCCTCATTCATTCTTTCTACATGACCAAACCACCGAAGCATTCTTTTCTTAATCCTGGTCACAACATCATCTTGCAAACCACACACTTCTCTTATTAAACAATTTCTCACTGTCATTCAGATTCATCCCTAACATACTCCTTAATGACCGCAATTCTACAGCATTTATTCTACTCTCGTGCTTCTTCTGCCACACCCAACTTTCACTACCATACATTAAAGTAGGTACTAACACAGCATTGTGAATGCAAATTCACTACCCATCAAGTAAACTGTATGTTCGTTTAACACTAGGTCTGGTAGGTTGATTGTCAATCCACCTATTCTTAATCGAGGATAGTAGGCCACAGCATCCACTTACCATCAAGTGGACTGTGTGCTTGTTTTTTTTATAGAATAAAGGTGATAAGCGAGCACACAGTCCACCTGATGGTATGTGGTTGCTGTGGCCCATAGACATCTACATCTACCCTCGATTACGAATCAAAATGCAGATGCGTTGTGACCCGTGAGGACTAAGATGGAATGCCTAGTTTCTAGTAAAAAGGGTCTCCGATTCTCTACACTCACCATACGAAACACAGCAGCGTTAAGCTGCTATTTTATGCTGGTATTCTGTGAGAGTGTGGTCCTTCCCCGGTCGAGCCGACTCATTCGTGCTACAACCATAATATAGCTGCAGCATGGCTCTACCACGTATCAACTAATGTTGATATCGGTGCAAGACCCATTTTTTTAATAGGAATATATTTTTCAGATACAGCCTCATAATACACGAAGCGTCACATATTATCTTTAACACGAGGTTGCCTCTCCTCTGCACTACCTGTGACAGATACATTGACAACAAAGATATTTAGTACCGTAAAATGGGGTGAATAGACACAACTTTCAACTTCTACACTGTTTTTCTAACATATATTGTATATAAGCTGATAATAAAAAACATTAATGTTGTGAGTCTAGTTGTAATTTATCAAATACTAATGTTTCAAACGAGTAAAAACATGTAAATTCTTTGTATTTTAGAAAAAACTAGTCGGTTTCTATATCCCGGGAATTCGGGGTGAAAAGAAACGACATAGGGGTGAATAGAGAAAAAATGCTAGGGTTGTCAAATGTGGGTTTGTTGTAGTATTTAGGTATGGGAGTTGTGAGTCAAATGAAAGAAAACATAACTACATTAAAATTGTCATTATAAAAAATAATTTGTTAATAGATCTGATATTTATACAATTCCATGTTATATAAATTAAAAATATCAGAGTAATGTAATTTAACTGCTTTGCAGCGTAAGGTTTTCCGACATAAAGCTATTAAATAAATAAGCCACTGCTTACATAGTTTTGAACATATTTTTTAAGTTATGAAAATAAAAATAAAAAAAATGTTTCAAAATTTGTTAAACTATGTAACACTAATTATAATACTACGTGTTTTGATTAATAACCTTTGGTTATTTTAAGTTGTATGTAACAAGACGAGATTAAAAATCACCATTACTTATTTATAAAATTATGTTAGCACTAAACATAAATGTAAATTGACATAATATCGGGACTTGAAGCTGATAACTCGCGTCACACCTATTCCGCACCGCTTAGATACTTTTTTAACTCGTATAAATAGAGATAAACTTTGAATATGTTCTAGGATTTTGTTGTAAAATCGTATACATTGCTCCATAAATGAATTACTGATTCTGTGGAGTCTAGTAACTGGTATTACAAGCTTATGTTTATTCCTAGTGTTTAAAGTATGCACATCCTTATTCTTATTAAAGCTATTTATGTTTTTATGTACATACATTACATTTTCATAAATATATTGCGATGCCAAAGTTAATATGTTTATTTCTTTAAATTTTTGTCTGAGGGACTCTTTACAATTTAGGTTATAAATCGCCCGAACGGCTCTCTTTTGCAAAACTAATATAGCTTCAATATCAGTCGCATTACCCCATAGCAAAATTCCATAAGACATTACGCTATGAAAGTAACTAAAATACACTAATCTAGCTGTCTCAACATCTGTGAGACTTCTAATCTTTCTTACAGCATATGCTGCAGACCTAAGTCTGCTTGCTAATTTAGATATATGGGGACCCCATTGAAGTTTCGCGTCAATAGTAATACCGAGAAAAACAGTGGTATCCAGACCAAATACTACTCATGACAAACCATTGTTTCTGATGAGATTATAAAAGCAATGACGGCTCCGTGGCGCAGTGGCTTAGCATTCAGTTGTTGCGCTGGGGGCCGCGGGTTCGAATCCCGCACGGACCCAAAGCGAAAAGAATTAAATCAGAGTAACTATATACGGGAAATATATTTAATTGAGGAAAGTTCCCATCGATGCATCTAAACATGACTGATCGCCTATTTAAATTATAATTTCTTACAAATTCTGCCAAGTAATTCGGAGTATGTTGATACCTCATGGCCGATCTTGAATTGTAGGATGAAATCTATTAATTAGTGCAGCTGCAATTTTAAAATCATTCATTAAATGTGCGTGAGCTCTATTAAAAAACTCCTGGCGAAATAATTTGAAATCTCTTTTAAAACGCCCGTTAACTACTTCAACAACCCATCGACATAAAGTAACTAATCGACTTTTACGTATTCGCTTGAATAGTTGTTAACTGGTGTTCTCCCTCAATGACTCAGGCTTCTGCAACCTATAATTGCAGGTCTCCAACAGTAGGATTGCATCTCTGAACCCTCGGTCGAGTATAAATACATCTCCCTCTCTGTAAAACGTTCGCATGGGCCCATTTTCATCACTAAATAAATCTTTCATAATTTCGGCAGCCGTCTGAGTGGCTGCATATGGACCTACCACATCAATAATATGCCCGTCTGTACACACAGAATACATGTACAGACGTCATCCCACATCCCATCTAATTTTTGTTTTTTGGAATGTTTTTGACTAGGAGCTAAGTCTTTTGAACCATTACATCATTAGGTTTTTGCTTGAATTATAGTATTTTTTTATTTCAAACCTAAATATACGTTTATTATAAAATCATATTTTTATTTGGTTTTGTTGTAAAGCAGTATATTATTATTCGATTATTTAGTAATCACTTTTATGACTAAAATCAATCATGTTGAGTTTTAGATGGGCCAAAGGACGCGATTCCAGACCGTAATAAATAAAGCATGAATTAATGACTGAAACGATGATACGAACTGCAATGTGCAAAACATCTAATTTTTTTTAATTTTTTATCCAGTGCTTTATATGATTTAAAATTAACAACATAATTCTAGTTTTTATTTATTAGAGCAATCTTGTAATATACTATATCTGGGCATTTCTGGGGCACAGATGGGCATTGTCTTTTAACACACTTTGTCTTATTGCCGTTTAAGAGCATATTGTTGGCGTTAAACCAATGTACTAATTTCGATAGAGCATTATTTACATAGCATATTTTTTTTTGCGGATGGAAAATCATCTAATGACGCCTTTCGCTGTGGGTGGAGCGGAAGGGAGTGTCAGACTTTTACTGACTAAAAACCATCCGTGTTCCTTCAGTGCCCTTACGTTCCGGAGCCGCAGTATCTCTTTCGAACAGCCCGCAGCCCCGGCAGGCGTCGGCCCTTGCGGGCCCCTTCACGCTGCTGACAGCTCTTTGAGGCGCGCGTGGAACAAAACGCGCCGTCGACACGGCCTGTCGTCGTTAGACGGACGGACGGCGAGCTACCCATTGCTCGTCGTCGACAGGCCCGCGCCTACGGTGGCCGGGGGCCACGACGTAGCCCCCGACGCCCGGGGCGTCTCCCGCGGCGGACGGGAAGGAAAGCTGCTGCTCTTTCCTTCTCCCGCTCCGCCACCTCCTTCGCTAGCATCACTGCTTCGCAGAAGGTGGTGACGGCATCCCATTCCGTCTCGCTCCGGACCATGGCTTCGACCAGGGCCGGACGCGAGAGGTCGCCGCCGCCTATCGTCGCTACGAGGACACGGCGGTGCTCCGCCCAAGCAGGGCACACCTCCACGGTGTGCTCCACCGTGTACTCCGGTCGATCCTCGCAGTGGGAGCACCCGGGCGTTTCCTCCCGCCCGATTCGGTGCAGGAACCTCCCGAACACACCGTGTCCGGTGAGGACCTGCGTCAGGCGGAAGGTGAGGACGCCGTGGCGTCTCTCAAGCCACTCCTCAAAGAGGGGTCTTATCGCCGCTATAGTGGCGTGCCCAGCACGGGGTTGCGACAGTCGCTCTCTCCATGTCGCCATGAGATCATGCCGGAAGTCTGTCCGCTGCGCGACAACTTGCCGCGGCAGCGGGGTTTCCCCCCGGCATAGTGCCTCCGCGCGCCATTCGTGCAGGCGCGCGAGGACTATCGCCTCCAGATCCCATGGCGGCAATCCGGCAAGGAGGCTCGCCGCCTCGCGGGAGATCGTGCGGTAGCCGCGAACCATTTTTACGGCACCCACCCTTTGGGGCGAGTTTAGGTGGTGGACGGCAAGCCGCGCCAAACCACTCGCCCACACCGGGGCCCCGTAAAGGGCCGTGATTGTCCCCTACAAGATAAGGTAAGTCATTAATATAGATTAAAAACAGGAATGGGCCAAGAATCGAGCCCTGAGGAACGCCCATTGATACTACCGATCCGGAGGAACCTTTAACATTAATCACTACTTTTTGAGTTCTGTTACTTAAATATGAAGTAATAAGTCTAAGCGCCAAATTTTTTACACAGTAATGTTGTAGTTTCCTGTTTAATGTTTCATGATGAACACAATCGAACGCCTTGGAAAGATCACAGAATACACCTAAGGCATCCTGTGAATTCTCCCAGGCATTAAAAATATATTGCATAAGCTCAACACCGGCGTCCGACGTCGAGCGACCCCTTGTAAAACCAAATTGGTTTTTATGAAGTAATTTATTTGTATTAAAAAAAATTAACAATTGATCCAAAATTATTTTTTCAAAAATTTTACTGAGAGTTGGTAGTACAGAAATAGGTCTAAAATTAGCGGGGTCCAATGTACTACCAGATTTAAATAAAGGTATTACTTTACTATACTTCATTAAATCAGGAAACACACCAGAATCGATACAAGTATTAAAAATAATAGCAAGATGAAGTGCAATTAAATCTATTATGGATGCAATAACTGTCACGGAAATCCCCCACAAATCTGCGGTTTTCTTTACATCAATGGTTTTGAAGTATTTTACAATATCTTGCGGTAATACTTTTTCAAATCTAAATTCTTTTAAACAGATATTAACATTCTGTTTGAGTAATGACTCGGCAGTTGGAGAAGTATTCAAAGACTCTGTTGTCAAAATAGGAATATCAGTGAAATATTTCTCAAACACCGCTGCAACTTCTTGGTTTGATTTAGTCAATTAATTGTTAATTTTTAATTGATAGTTTGAGTTACGAGGTTTTTCTTTACCGGTTTCGCTGTTAATTATACTCCACATCATTTTAATTTAATTTAACTAGAACTGTTTTATTTGGATTGAGGGTTAAGTCGTATTCCCTGCACCATCTCTCCACTATACGGAGAGCCGCTTGGGTCAGTTCGCACACTATGCTTGCTGTCTTTCCAGAGACCAGTATTGTCAGGTCATCAGCATAACCCACTGTGTAGAAGTGATTGGCATTTAATTTGCTGATGAGTTCATTAATAACCATATTCCACAGGAGAAGTGAGAGAACCCAACCCTGCGGACAGCCTTTCTTAATTTGGATTGGTTGAGATTCACCAGCAATCTTTATTACTCGTGTACTGAGCATGTTTACTATCCATTCAATCAGTGCCGGTTCAACTTTATGTCTACTGAGTAACTACTAAATGATAACAAACATCCAAACAGACAACTTTCATATTTATATATTTATAAGAATTCTCCTTTTTTTCCATCAACTCATACATGTTGAACAAGAATTTACAACTCCATTTCAACATAGAGTTCATCAACATTAAAATTGTAGTTTTTACATAGTAAAGTCATACTGCAGCAAGATAAATGTAAATCTTGTCAGCTATATTATAAAAAATTAATAAAATGTTACTTAAGGGAATCCCCAAAACGGCCTCATGGATTACTATAGATGTCGTAACTATCTTGTTTAACACAAGATGTAAAATATTTACAGCAGCAATGCAGAACAGTGTCTAAAGTGTGAGTGTCTGATACTGTCAACCTTTTATCTATTATATGATATCTTCAATCCTTTAAGCTTGAAGATCAAGGCAAATCCTCCTAAATAGAAGAGGCTCATGTCAAGCAGTGGACTTTTATGGACCGTGGAAGAAGACACATTGTAAATAAGAGATACGTTGTGTATAGGAGATCGCATTTGTAAAAAAAATATTAATTATATGAATTAGAAAAAATTCACACAGTTGAGAAAATAATTTTACTTTTGACATTTGCGTGTAACAGAAGAATGATTAACTATAACTTTACAGAACCGGCTGTATAAAAACACTACAAGTCTAGGTAATAACAAAATATAATACCATTAAATCAGCATAACATCTATGTTAAAGTTATGCCGAGAACTCACCTTTTCATCGTCGAAAGGTGTGTTTACGCGGGTCTCTAGATAGCCTAAGACGCCGACGTAGATAGCGACAATAAGGCAAAAGAAACCGACACCTGTTTTCCAAATAGATAATAGTTTAAATGCACGACTGGTATCCACTGTCTCACTATCTCCAGAACTACTGTTCGTTTCGTTATTGTTTGCATGTTTGTGCTGGGAAATGGCAACTTTTCTTTGCCTTACCATCTTAATATGCCATATAATAATAGATTAATTTATTTCGAAGAATTAGCAAAACTGGATAAGCGGCGTTCACCTGGCAGTTTGCAATTGCAACGTTTGCAACAATGATAATAGCTTGCTACATATATATTTATCTATGAATGATAATAGCAATGATAATGATACTAGGGATGCCCGATCTGAATCGATTTTCTGGAAGATCGATTCACGGCCATACGATCTGCCGATTTTTTTTATCGATTCAGAGGAATGCGATCTTCACCCAGATCGATTCGTATGGCTATAAGATCGTATGAAAAAATCGTATCAACTAAAACCTAAACATCAACCAAACAGTAACGCCCTAACGTATGAACTGATCTTTTCATACCTATCGTATTGCCGGGGAGGGGACGGAATAACTAAAACAAAGTTCTTACTTTATTTAATTACTGTCTTACTTAGTAATAATAATAATAATAATGTCCTCCAGACCGAATTTCGGCCACGGCGGCCAGTCTCAACGAAGACTAGCCATCGGCGCAGGACAGGATTATAGTGCCCAAGTGTATACGCAATCACAGGTGCACTCTCTATTTCCTCACTCTCATAGCCCGATGGGACGGTAAACCGACACAACCGGAGAGAGATCAGGCGCAGGCCCAACGGCTTTACGTGCTTTCCGAGGCACGGGGGTAAAACACCGCCAACTTCCCGACTCCGGGAGCTACTGAGAATTTCTTGATGGAAAAACTCAATAACTGATTTTTGGCCCGACCCTGGATTCGAACCCGGGACCTCATGATCAGCAGTCGCACTACTACAACCACTAGACCAACGAGGCAGTCAAAACTTACTTACTTAGTACCTACACATTAAATGAGAGTAGATTCGAGTTACATCCAAAACGGTAGTATATGAAATATGAAGGTAGGTATGATAATATTTTGTTTATTTTATTATCGGGTGTTATGATAGTGTTACAAGATCTTTCTTTCTTTGTATTATTGCGATACGAAAAGTTGAACTGTTCTGTGAGCATAAACTATTACTTTAAAATACTTTTTAATATGGCCACGCCTTGGGCGCTTGGGCTTTCTTTTAATTAAATGTGACATGGGTGGACAATGTAAAATGTGTAAACAGATGGTTAAAAATAGTAGAAAGTAGAAAGCTACGCAAAAGTGAACAAAGTTCAACTACAGCAATTGCCGAAATTGTAAGTATCTATCTTCTATACAAATAAATAAAATTAAAGTGTCTGTTTGTAATGTCAAAATAACAGCGTTTTACTGAATACAAATCAAAGTACAATACACGGTACTTGTTGAGGACAGCTAGAGACCCGCCGCCCCGTCGCCCCTTCGTACCCCGCTACCCCCCGCGCACCCCGCACACCGGCGCCGACCAGTGATGTCGGCGTCCAATCAGCGCGCGTGTGGCTCCATTTGTCGTCGCACGGCACTACTCACAGACTGAGGCACCTTCTAGCGAGATATAAGAAGGGCGTCTCGGTCTGTGAGCTGTTCATTTCACTTCGGAGCGGCACTAAGGAAGAAACCTGAAGAAGACTCAAGACTCCAAATCAAGACCTCCCTCTGTACATAGTGTTAGACATAGTTATAGTTAGTCAGTGCCGAATTATTGTAAATAGTTAATACAGTATATTAAAAAGTACCATCTTTTCTTCAAGCAGTCCCCTAGTATAGCTAACCTCAGATCAGTCGTTAAGTAACCAGTCACAAATAAATATACAGTCCACTGTTCATCCATTATATTCTTGGTCCATCGCCGCCGGATTCAAGCCAGAAGAAAGAAGCAAGAAGTAAGAAGAAACAAGAAAGAACATAATTATAGAAGAAAGAACATAATTATAGAAGAGAGAAGATCATTATAGAAGATCTTCAAGGAAGAAAGAAGTTCGTCGACGAAGAGAGAAGATCGTCGGTACTAATTTCTTCCCTGTTTCTTGTCACGATTACGTCACATACGTCTATTGTCTGTTTCCAGACAATTTCTTGTTTCTTAACCGCGTTTACGCGGCCAGTGGTCACTCCCTAACGGTGCCAAACTGTGACCATCTGGTAACGCCCTTGTGGCGGGAACGACATCCATACGTGTGTCTTTTTAAAGACTGTACGTACGTCTTTTTGAAGACGACCGGAGGTCGCAACGTGGGACCATGAGGAAGACACGAAGCCAGAAGACACGGAACGATGATGACATGCCGGTAGGAATGCGCATATTCGAAGAAGCACCCGCGTCCCCGTCCGATTATCTCGCAATGGCACAAGCGCCCTCCGCCGCGCCCGCGCTCCAGGCCCCGCCCGCGCCCGCATCTACGCCCGCGCCCGCGCCCCCGACGCCGCGCCCCGCTATGTCCGTGTCCACGACCGATCGTTTGGGAGAGGTTAGCACTTCCGCGCCGCGTACAGAGACACTCGCCGCGATTATTGAAGATCTTCCGTCTACAGAGATTAGTTCGATAGTACGTACCGTCGCGCCTGTAACAGACGTACATAGGCCCGCACCCCGCGCCCCGTCGGTTCGCTCCGTTCGTTCAGCCCGGTCGACGGCTAGTGCGATAGCTAAATTAAAGCAAATAGAGTATAACGCCGCGGAGGAACTAGCTGCAATTAGGAGGAAGCAATTGCAGTTGGAAGAAGATCTTATTAGGAAGAAGTACGCTAGGGACGTCGCGCAACTGCAAGAAGAAACAGATAGGGAAAGTGTCAACGAAGACGAGTTAGTTGAAAATAGGGTACGCGTTGATAGGTGGTTAGAAAACGTAGAGACTGTGCGGGGGGAGTCGCCTTCCCGCCCCTCTCAGCCCGCGCCCCGCATCGAGTTAGAGCAGACCCTACCGAACAGGGTAACCGGTTACGACCACAGGGAAGATGCCCAGGGGAGGACGGAAGCGAATAACGTTCAACCGCGCCGCATAGATTCGGTACAGAGGGAAGATGGAGTCGCCGTAGGAATGAACCAGGTGGATCGTCGTGTACGGGTTACGTCGCCGTCGCGCGTCCAACGCCGCACTCTATCGCCTACACATAGATCGCCACATCGCCACGCGGATCGTAGATCACCGTCGCCGTATAGGGATGTAGGTGTACATAGATCGCCATCGCCACATCGCCACGCGGATCGTAGATTATCGTCGCCGTATAGGGATGTAGGTGCGCATAGGACGCCAGCGCCACAACGTAGGCTAGAGAGAGATAGGGATAGAGATAGGTCGCTTACTCCGCGAGGGAAAGATAGGGGTATAGAGCGACTAGCGGAAGCTCTGGAGAATATGGTCAGAGTTAGGCCCGCTGCCGCGAAGCAGACGCAGGACTTGCCTATTTTTAACGGTTCGGCCGCGGAATGGTTAGCGTTCAAAGCCGCGATGAAAGAATCCACGCGTCTATATGGATTCACAGATACGGAAAATATGGCAAGGTTAAGAAACTGTCTACGCGGTGAAGCTAGGGAGGTAGTATCGGCACTGCTGTTTACCGCGAAGGATCCAGCAGATATTATGCGAACATTAGAGCAGTGTTTCGGCCGCCCGGAAGTAATTATCGATCGAGCGTTAGAAGAATTGAAACGCCTTCCGCGCCCGGGTCAAACCGCACAGGAATTAAATGCGTTCGCAATAAAGTTGCAAAATATCGTGTGCATTTTGCAAAACGTTGACGGCAAGGGATATCTGCAAAATCCAATGCTTACTAGGGAAGTAACGAGTAAGTTAAGCCCTCACTTACGGTCGCGTTGGTGTGATTATGCGGAGCACTACGGAAGTGCAGACGAACCGGACATCGTTACACTGTCCAGGTTCATGATGAGAGAGGCTGATCGTGCGTTGAGTCATGCCTATACGTCCGTAGAGCCGACTAAGGAATCGCCCGTAAGACGAGAGGCCCCGTCGTCGAAAAGGATAGTGACACGCCGCGTAGAGAATAGGGCTCGCGACGTAAAAACGTTCACCGCACAGGAGGACACCAGTAGTGCCTCTTGTATGTGCTGCGGAGGTGAACACGTGATCGCTAAGTGTAGAAAGTTAGCGCAAATGGGTGTGGACGACCGGTGGAATTGGGTAAAGGAAGGTGGGGTATGTTTTCTGTGTTTGAATAGTAAACACCGACGGTTCAAATGTAGAGCGAAGAAATGCGGCGTCGACGGCTGCAACGCCCCCCACCATGCCCTCCTTCACACCCGCAAGACCCGCGCACCCGAGACATCGGCAAAACCGGATGAGACCGTGCTCGTCGCGTCTAACGTCGCTAGTAATGCGTCCGTATTATTGAAAGTGTGTCCCATTACGTTACGTGGACCACGCGGTAGGGAAATAGATACGTATGCGTTGCTTGACGAAGGCTCAACCATTTCGTTGATCGACGACGACTTAGCGCGCGAGTTAGGAGCGGAAGGACCGGTAAAGCCGTTGAATATTAGAGGAGTAAGCAATAGTCAGCGCGAGGCCGATAGCAGGCTAGTTAACATAGGCATACGTGGCAAGACGCGCAGCGAAATGTACAGAATAAATGCGCGTACAGTAACAAATTTACAGATAGGTTCGCAGTCGGTAAATAAAGAGTGTTTACGGTTGAAACACTTACGCAACCTACCGAGCTCGGTTTGCTACGAGGACGCCAAACCGAGATTATTATTAGGCGCCGACAACTGGCATTTAATAATCACCCGTAATTTAAGGATAGGACGTCGAACGCAACCTATAGCTGCACGAACGTTATTGGGATGGGTGATACAGGGAACCGTGCCGCGATTCACGTGTAGGGAGGACGGTGAAACCGTATTACATGTCGTAAGCAGTAGCGGACGGTTAGATAGGGACATTCGCACGTTCGCCAGTCAGGACGAGGAGTTAACGGAACTCCTTAAACGGCAGTACGAGATCGATTCCATCGGTATCTCGCTAAAGAGTAGGCCGCGACGGGAAGAGGAGCGCGCTGTCGAGATATTCCGGCGCACCGTCAAGAAGGTCGGCGAGCAATACCAGGTGGGACTGCCATGGAAGGACGACGACGTGCGGATGCCTCCCAGCTACGAGATGGCTACTCGAAGACTGCGGACGATCGAGAAGAAGATGGACAAATCGCCGGAGTTTCGAGACGCCTATACAGCACAAATGGACAACCTCCTGGCGAAAGGATACGCAAGGGAAGCTGAAGGGACAGAGAGAGAGGACCCCAAGAGCTGGTACCTGCCCCACTTCGCAGTACAGAATCCGAACAAGCCTGGGAAGACAAGAGTGGTTTTCGACGCGGCAGCGCGTGCGTCCGGTAAATGTTTGAACGATTATTTACTTGACGGCCCCGACTTGTTACGGAACCTACCGGGCATACTATTTAGATTTAGGGAGAACGAAATAGCCGTGTCCGCGGATATTAGGGAAATGTTTTTACGCGTAAAGATAGACCGTCGCGACCAACCCGCGCAATTGTTTCTGTGGCGAGGTAACGAGCGATCCAGCCCACCGCGGGAATACGTTATGACTTCAATGATTTTCGGTGCGAGGAGCTCGCCGTTTCTCACACATAGTGTTAGGGATCATAACGCGCGCGCACACGCAGAGACACATCCGTTGGCACTTAACGCTATCGTACGTAGTCACTACATGGATGACTACCTAGACAGTTATGCTACGGTAGAGGAAGCGGTAAACACTGCGAGGCAGGTTATGGAAGTACACCAGCAGGCCGGCTTCACCTTAGCAGGCTGGAATTCGAACCACGCAGCCCTACTAGAAGACAAGCCGGAGGAATTACTAGCGAGCAAGCCTAAGGAGGTAGGCTTGAGACAAGACAGCCCAGGCAGAACCCTGGGGCTATTATGGATGGCCGATGAAGATGCCTTAACGTTCAACACATCCATGAACAGGGTACCGAACGAAGTGAAGACGCTGCAGAGGCCACCGACCAAAAGAGAGGCGTTAAGTGCAGTCATGTCGGTCTTCGACCCGCTGGGACTGCTGAGCTACCTCACCATCACCGCTAAGATCCTGCTGCAAGACCTGTGGCGGATGAAGAAGGTCGGATGGGACGACGAACTACCCGAGGAGGCAGCTGAGGAATTCCAGAGGTGGCTGCGAGTCGTCGAGGAAGTATCACGACTGCGGCTGCCTAGGTGCTATGCTCCTACGGGGGGAGTGGTAGAGCGTCAGCTTCACGTGTTTAATGACGCAAGCGAACGTGCGTACGCATCCGTGGCGTATTGGCGATTACGATACCGCGACGGAACGGTTAAGGTACGATTAGTGGCGGCCAAGGCGAAAGTCGCCCCGATAAAGGCGCAAAGCATTCCGCGGTTAGAGTTACAGGCGAATCTAATAGGCGCGCGACTCGCGGAATTCGTGCAAGGCGAGCACAGAGTGGTAGCCGATAGGGTAGTTTATTGGACAGACTCCACTACGGCGCTCCATTGGATTCAGAACGATACGGCGCGTTACACCCCATACGTAGCACATAGATTAGGGGAGATATCGGAGAAGACGTCACCCGAGCAATGGAGGTGGATACCGACCGCAGACAACATCGCGGATCAGGCAACGCGCATTAATTATACGTACAAGGAAGAGAGCGACAAATGGTTTACGGGACCACCATTCCTGTACGAAGATGAAGATCGATGGCCTCGACGTCGGGAAGAGAAGGCAGGGGATGAAGATGACGAGCTGGAGGAAGTCGTGGCGCACCAGAGCGACACCAGGGACGCTCCACACCTGCCAGACATCAAGAGGTTCTCTTCTTATGAGAGATTGGTCAGGGCCACCGCTCGCATATTACAGTTCGTCGATGCCATGAGAGGAAAGGCGCACGGACTAACATTGGACCACATCCAGAAAGCAGAACGGATGTGGATAGAGCGAAGTCAACAAGACAGTTTTGCTGAAGACATCAGTCGACTGCAGAAAGGAAAGAACTTGGCAACCGGCAGCGCGTTGAGGAAGCTCGACCCCATATTCGAAGATGGCATACTGCGAGCTAGAGGACGGATTGACGCAGCCGATGTGGACAGCCAAATGAAGAGACCCACCATCCTGAACGGACGCCACCAGTTTGTAAAGCTGCTTGTGGAGAAGGCGCATAAGGAAGCAAGCCACGCCAACAGGGAACGGGTAGTGAACGACCTACGCACGAGATATCACATACTTCGACTACGACCAACCGTAAGAGAAGTGGAGCGGAGATGTCTGCAGTGCAGGGTACGCAAGGCGACACCACGGCCGGCGGTTATCGGAGATCTACCACCTGAACGGTTAGGGGCATTCGCGCGACCATTCACCTACACCGGAATCGACTATTTCGGGCCTATAACGGTAACAATAGGACGTAGGCATGAAAAACGGTGGATAGCGTTATTCACTTGTTTGACGACGCGCGCGGTACATCTAGAGATAGTTTATTCCCTAACGACGGACTCGGCGATATCGGCATTGCGGCGCATGGCGGCTAGGCGTGGGTGGCCACGGGTCATCTACTCTGACAACGGAACGAATTTCCATGGGGCGGACACCGAGCTACGACGGGCAATGGAGGAGTGGGCACCCCTGCTGAAGGACTACGCGTTGACTCGGCGGACAGACTGGAAGTTCATCGCGCCGGGCGCGCCGAACCAGGGAGGCGCATGGGAGCGTCTCGTGCGCTCAGTGAAGACCGCGCTCGAAGCCACTCTACACCAGAAGAGCCCGCGGGAGGAGACGTTGGTGACGCTCCTCACCGAAGCCGAGAATACAGTGAACTCTCGACCGTTGACACACGTACCGGTCGACATCGACGAGGAAGAAGCGCTGACACCCAACCACTTCCTGCTGCTGGGACCATCGAGCCTTCCAGTAACCGCGCCGTGCACGCCTAATGATCGTCGGGCGTGAAGAGCGGCGCAAGGACTTGCCGACGAGTACTGGAAGCGCTGGATGAAGGAGTACCTGCCGACGCTGGTTGCGCGCGGGGACTCACGGGATGTGCAGCAGCGACAACTACAAGACGGGGACCTCGTCGTGGTGGCAGACGGAAGCCTGCCAAGGAACGTGTGGCCGCGTGGAATTATAACGCGGACCTTTCCCGGACCAGACGGCGTGGTGCGCAACGTGGAGGTGCGGACCAGGGGCGGATTGCTGCGGCGGCCGGTCAGGAAGATCGCCGTCCTCCCGAAAGAAGATGAGGCTCGCGAGCTACGCCGGGGGGAGGATGTTGAGGACAGCTAGAGACCCGCCGCCCCGTCGCCCCTTCGTACCCCGCTACCCCCCGCGCACCCCGCACACCGGCGCCGACCAGTGATGTCGGCGTCCAATCAGCGCGCGTGTGGCTCCATTTGTCGTCGCACGGCACTACTCACAGACTGAGGCACCTTCTAGCGAGATATAAGAAGGGCGTCTCGGTCTGTGAGCTGTTCATTTCACTTCGGAGCGGCACTAAGGAAGAAACCTGAAGAAGACTCAAGACTCCAAATCAAGACCTCCCTCTGTACATAGTGTTAGACATAGTTATAGTTAGTCAGTGCCGAATTATTGTAAATAGTTAATACAGTATATTAAAAAGTACCATCTTTTCTTCAAGCAGTCCCCTAGTATAGCTAACCTCAGATCAGTCGTTAAGTAACCAGTCACAAATAAATATACAGTCCACTGTTCATCCATTATAGTACTAATAAAAAAAATTAAAGAAAATCTATCTGTCTGTCGGTTTGTCTGTCTGTCTGTTTGTTCCGGCTAATCTCAGAAACGGATTGGATGATTTTCACGCGAATTTCACTGGCAGATAACCCATGTTGCAGTGAATAACTTACGCTGCATTTATTTGAAAAAAAAAATGTAGATAGCTGGAATTCATAATGTGAAACTTGTTTTATACTTTTCAAAAATAACTATTTGGAAAAACTCACTAGATACCATAATAGGCACTGTTAAAATAAGTAATTATAAATGCATACTGTGCTTTTCTTTATTTTTATAAAATTACGATACGATTTTCCGAGATCGACTCAATACAATACGATTAAAGCGTGAATCGATACACGAGGTTCGATCCATTACGATCCAGAAGATCGATTCAAAACAAAAAATCGGGCATGCCTAAGTGATACTGATAGGTAAAGGTTTTTGGCGGGAACTTGATCAGCGGCGGTATGTTGCTCCTGTATTATAGTTTAAATAATAGTTTGAAGTGGATTTTGATATGTAAAAGTGGTGCGATTTTATGTATTAACTGTCTACGCATGTGAACTATTAGTGGAAACGGTGAAACAAGTGCTCTGATGGTGATGGATTCTCAAGATAAGCTGTTTGTTGCATAGGCGCCTTTAGATACCATTGCCAACTGTCAGCTGCCTGCTGGCTCAAGTTGGCGTCAAAATCTCCCAGGGGCTGCACAATGTGACGCATCAACTTATTGTGAAGCAGTGAACTATGAAGGATAATTATAACGTAATGTTTTCGACTGAAGGTCCTCGCAACCATGGTCATGAATAAATTATTAAAAAAAAAAACTGATAGGTAAACTATGGAGTGTTCTACACTCCATAAGTGTGGAGTGTAGAGTACAAGGAGAACCATCTTATAAGGGGCGAAAGTTGAAAAAGTGTCCTACTATTTACTGAAAATAGAGGTTCCAAAACCTACCAAAATAGCGCTGGCGTCTGAAAAACTACGATATGAAGATAGCTGTCGTGAACGGAGTGAAGTCAGCTGAATTCAAATATTTTAAAAATTTCAGTAGTTAGTAAAATTTCAGTATACAAAATCTCAACTATTTACGTAGTACAAAACCAAGCGGATTGGTCGGTCCTTGTTTATTTCTCCATCTTATTCTAATTACTTTTGGCGCTTTTTTTTTAATTTATCCTATGCTACTGCAGCGCCACCCTTATTGGACGCGTTTTTAGGGACACTTTTCATATATAGAGATGGTCCTCCTTCTACTCTACACTCCATATCCATAAGGTAAGCCCGTTAGTACATAGACTTTGAATCTCGTTAGTATCATATTAGTCTGTGGTATGGAGTGTAGAGTAGAAGGAGGACCATCTCTATATATGAAAAGTGTCCCTAAAAACGTGTCCAATAAGGGTGGCGCTGCAGTAGCAAAGGATAAACTAAAAAAAAAACGCCAAAAGTAATTAGAAGAAGATGGAGAAATAAACGGACCGACCAATCCGCTTGGTTTTGTACTACGTAAATAGTTGAGATTTTGTATACTGACATTTTAATAACTACTGAATTTTTTTAAATATTTCAATTCAGCTGACTTCACTCCGTTCACAACAGCTATCTTCATATCGTAGTTTTTCAGACGCCAGCGCTATTTTGGTAGTTTTTGGAACCTCTATTTTCAGTAAATAGTAGGACACTTTTTCAACTTTCGCCCCCTTATAAGATGGTTCTCCTTGTACTCTACACTCCATAGTCTGTGGGTAAACCAAACGTCACAGAGTACTTTTTATATACTGAAATGCCAAACGTCGTAGAGCATAGATATAAGAAAAATAGGGGATATGGCATGTGGTCACGTGACCTGAAGTCAAGTGTTTCTCAAATATGGCGACGACTCCACCCACAAGAAATAGCGTTGTTTTTGTCGATATTTTCAGTATCGATGCTATATAAATTATGATGTACCATCCATCTCATAGGTATATATTAAATAAACAAATATTAGATCACTACACTATTGAATTGGGTTAATCCTGTAATAATAGTTGTATTGAGATGATAAATAAATAAATCTTACGTTCAACTCAGAATAGGAAAGTTTTGAAACTGTAATTGCTTTAAGATATGGTGAAGCAACAGTCAAAAGTGAGCGAAGAGACCAAGGAAAGAGCACTTGATTGGAGCTGTAACTCCTTTCTTTTCAGAAAACGTATACGACGTGCACCAGAATATTATACTGAGTTCGTACAACGAGCTAA
The DNA here is from genome assembly GCA_033319125.1 of Parnassius glacialis. Lineage (NCBI taxonomy): Eukaryota > Metazoa > Arthropoda > Insecta > Lepidoptera > Papilionidae > Parnassius > Parnassius glacialis. The sequence goes on from JAVANC010000004.1 coordinate 56,816,139, forward strand.
CTTTTTTTCGTAACGACGGCAATCTGCACATAAGCACTCCTTCCGTGCGTCCCTGGGTCGACGCATGCATTTTTTTTTCTCCTCTGCAGAGATTAACGAAACCACCACTATAGGCAATGTATTAGGCTTCGTATGATTTTTTTTGTCCAGCCCATGCTGTCTCACTACTAGGCAGAAGTCTCCCCTAAGTTTTTTCCAGTGGTTTTGTCGTGCACCATATCGAACCAGCCCCAACGGTATGCGTCCAGGTTGCGTGAATTATATCATATATATAGACTTTATAGCGGCTGGGAAGTTAGTTGCGAGCGCAAGTCCTGTACCTTCAAGCTTCGCTTTCCGTACTGTGATCTGAGACACCATCAAGTTTTCTTTCAACTATATCTGCACGGATTAGCGCTCGCTCTTAACTTCCAAGCCGCCATAAAGATTCGACAACACCTTTCTTTCTTGGTAATGGTCGGTTACCAGTTCAAGTCACCATGAACGTGCAGTGGACTGACCTTTATCTTGATTTATTTAAAGTTTGTGAAGCATGTGTTCTTTCATACATAGTTACTAGCCGTCATCTCTTTTTTTTGATAATAAAGATTATTTATTTATTTATCTCAGTAATCTAATCGAGTTGAGCAGCCCCTTTCTAACCATACCACCGTTCACACAATCCATTAATCATTTAACTATCCTAACGTATTCCTCAATCTTCAGCATCCCATGTTCATACCATACGACAAGCAATTTCCATGCAACAATTCGATCAATAGGGGTTGCTGCGCCACTTCAGACTTCTACTTCCATACTCATTTCTCATTATATCCCATTTGTGTAACACCACAAAATATCAATTTTATAGTGTTTACAACCTGCAAGTTGTAATGACTTCCACCAGTAGCGTAATTAGTGGTGCATACTGGAGTTAAACGAGAGAGTAAGGATTAAAAATAAATAAAATAACAATAATGTATACTGATTAAAATCATTTATTCGTGACGAAATAATATTATTTAGTCAGAAAATTTATTTTAGATATGAACCAAATCACCCTTAAGCCGAACTACATCCAGCGTTCTATTTATACATTCTTTTACAAAATGCAAGGAGCATATTCTTCTTACTACTGCAGGTTTACGTTATCCTGGCCTATATTTTCAATCCACAATTTTAAAGGCCTTCATTTTTTGGCAACCTAAAATAAATATTATGCATCCTTAAGTACCAATCAAAAATAATCTTAACATCATCAAATCTATTGATGAAAAAAACTATTATAGAAAATTTACGATTTACACTATTTTCAAGTTCTTTTCTTAAACGAAAGGCTCCCAATCGATCGTTTGATTAAATATACAGTTTACGTATCTAAAACGTTATTTGATCATGACTACATTAATATTATTGTTAAACAGGCTCAGAAGGCCTAGAACCCAGAGCCGTAAAGCCAGTTTAATAAAAAAATATTGTTAAAATTTATATCGATAATTTCAAAACATGACAACACGTAAGGACAACACTATGTAAAAATGTAAACAATCAAAATGTTTACTTGTTTAAATTTACATGATAATAGTCATTGGAAATTCTAGATAATAGCGGGAAATACGATTTAGAACCCATAACATAAACACGAAACGCAATTCACACTAAAAAATTTACAATTAAGGAAAAAAGTTACAACTAACCTGAAAAATGACAATCCTTCTTCATTTTTACGAGAATTTGAATTACATCCATTGATGCAACACTTTGTCATGTTGTTTTTGCTCAATTACCCTTTACTAATGAACAATAAAGCTCCAAAATTGTCAAAATTCACTGTAACACTGCAAAATAACTCCGAACAAGGCTTACATGACAGACGAACTACCACAAATAAACGTCATCCTAAAATGGCGTCATGCTTCAAGGTGGAGCTTGGTGACATTTATGAAAACTGGCAACAGAAAATTGAAGTCTAAGATATGTACTTATCTCTTTTTACATTTGAAAATCATAACGTGTGAGAATGAGACAGATATATTTTTGTTGGCAAGGTTCATGTTTGCATGATATTTGTATAACCAAAAAATATATACGCAATTTACAGCTTATCCTCTACTTTTCTTATATCAATGTCGTAGAGGGAGTTAGTTCATGCTCTCTACGCCAAACGTCAATAAAATAAACCCATAGACATAGATAATATACGTTGTTTTCTTGCTTTGGTAATAGACACGTACGATTGTAATTTTGCCAACTATTTTTTATAATTCGTAACAAGCGCATAGCTACTATCATAGATAAATATATATGTCAAAGAGAATATAATCACTACGTTTAAGAGGCGGGACTTCCATAGTAAAAATAAATGCATGAAATTACGCCAAGTTACTCTACCAACATCAAGATATGACATTTAGTTTTGAGAAACAGTGCTGACAATATTGACGAATTACAATAGTGCTGTAAATGTCTATCCTCGAATAATTTTATCGATATATAGTTTATCGATATTTTTACATAAGAAAAGTTAGATCTCTATACTGAATTATTTATGAGAAATAAAATTTTTAACGTGTGGATTGAGTAAAAATGCCGATTAGGATAAGAAATCAATGTATTTTATTCACAGGAATTCGTAATTATATCTCTACGATTACGTACAAAAATATGTATAAAGAAAATATAAAATAAAAAACGCACTTTTATATTAGTAATTAATTTAGTAAAAAATAAATGACGACTCCGTAGCGCAGTGGCTAAGCGTTTGGCTGCGGCATTGCAGGACCGAGGCTTCCTTCCCGCACTGAACAATTGTTGCTATGCTGTAAAATAAATAGTCTGCGTCTGGATACTTGTCTTCAACGTTAGATTTTTTAAGGGTAAAAATATTGGGTTTTTAATACTGATTGGATTAAATTGATTTTATGTGTAACAAATACTATGTACAAATCGCTAGGCTTCTTCACAGAGGCACCTATGTACATATTATTTGCAGAGATCGTTTACTAATTGTCGCTTTCAAAATAAATACTCATATATGCTAATGTTTGTAGATGAATAAAATAATGATTTAGTTATATAATCTAATTCTTGCCAAAATGTGACTTTAAAAGGTTATTATCTTTTGCTACATGTAAATGAAACCTAATTAACATACACATAATTTTGGAAGTTTAAATTAAGTCCACTGAAGAAATAACAGTTCTTTTCAGTTAGGTTAATATGCAATGTTGGTCACAAATATGTCTTAACATGTGAATCTTTTCAATTGGTGCATGTGCCAGCTATTTTACCCATTGCTTGTATCTGAAAAAATAATATAAATAAAATCACATTATTTTTGAACAAATGGAATGTTAGCAGTCAGAATTGATTGTGTAATTTCTAAGTATAGTTCGTTTCGGATTGCCAAACCATCGAACTATCAGATTTAGGAAATAGTGTGTTTGTATTTGTGCATACAATCGTACACTATAAAAACCTGTCCTACATAGATGGCTAGTCTAAATATATACTCGCGTTGAATATCATATTACTATTAAAGTTGAAATCACCACATACCTTTCATCATCTAAGGGAAATATTGCTACGGATAGCCTTTTCTTGTTATCATTTTTTCCGCTTTTTGCACCATTTAATTTGCAGGTTTTATAATGCATATTTAATTTGTTAACAATTCTGTAAATGAACAACGGCTCCTATAGCAAAATTAAAAGCAATCTTAATTAATAAAATATATACAAATATAATGGTTTGATTTGACATTTGAACCTATTTCATTTGACAATGTCGTTAATAGACAAATCACGAAAAGCAGAAAGAATAGTAACCGTCATTAAAATTTGACCCCTGTAGTACATATAATTTTTACTATGGAAGTTGCACCAGCCTGATATATGTAGCAAGCTAGCTACTATCCTACTCAATCCCACTTTATGCTGCCGAAGCTGGCACTGGCTGGCACCAACCACCAACCATAGATTTAGTATAATCTGACGTCATAATAGATTGGCAATGCAAAAGAACATTGTGTGCGAGTATGTTAGAGCGAGAAAGTTATCCTGTATCGGCCTGGCTAACGACATTCGTAAACAAAACAAACCTTGTTTGTATTTGAAAAATCTCGGGTTTCAAAGGGAAAATTAGTGTTTGTATGTGTGTTATGTACCTAGATATAACACATAAGAAAGGACACCCTTTTAATTATACATAAAACGCATAGGTACGATTGAAATATTTAGGTGTCGAACTGGTGTGTTAAAGAGCATTCACTTGTCCATTTGTACTTTATACATTTTATAGTATTAATTATCTGAATGCAACGGAAGTGAGTTTTAAATATTTACAAATACGTGAAATTCTGCTTCTTTTAATCTCATTTTGTAGAGATTGACACTATCGATAACATCTTAACTATATGTCGTCCCTAACTGACAAAAGTATGCTTTTAAGGTGGAAGCTCCAGGGTGGCCCGCGAAATTCAAATTTTCTTACGTTTTTTGCAATTTGCAGGTCAGTTTCAGGTTGTATGTTTAACAAAATATGATTCGCGAGCGTAACGAGTATGTATTTACAGAATTATAATCATTAAAATCATCAATACAACCGTCTATGTTCGTATAATTCCATAGACTTAGGATATACTGGCGTATATAATTCCAATGTATGGCTATTTCCATAAAAACTCATTCAAAGGAATTATACGAACTTAGGGGGTTGTATTGATGATTATAATGATTATAATTCTGTAAATACATACTCATTACGCTCGCGAATCACATTTTGTTAAATATACAATCTGACACTGACCAGGTGAAAGCTCCAGGGTGGCCCGCGAAATTCAAATTTTCTTACGTTTTTTGCAATTTGTAGGTCAGTGTCAGGTTGTACGTTTAATAAAATATGATCCGCTACCGTGGCGAGTATGTATTTACAGAATTATAATCATCAACACAACCACCTAAGTTCGTATAATCCTATTGTATAGCTAATTCCAGAAAAACTCATTCAAAGGAATTATATGAACTTGGAGGGGTGTATTGGTGATTTTAATAATAATAATTCTGTAAACACATACTCGTTACGGTCGCGAATCATATTTTGTTAAACACTCAACCTGACCCTGACCTGCAAATTGCAAAAAACGTATGAAAATTTGAATTTCGCGGGCCATTCTGGAGCTTTTACCTTAAGGGTGCGGGAGACTCAAGATGACTGGGCTCTTCGCGAAGTAGCATGAGTGCACTTCGTCGAAGTTACTTCGCGAGTAGTGTAGAAGAAGCACCAGATATTACTAACTACTAAACTAATAAATATAACGCAGCCAGCGTAGACCACAAGAATAGTTAAGACAGAGTCGTAGTAAACAGTGGTGGCGAAATAAAGACGAAAGGAGTACCTATATTATAATCACTACGTTTAAGTGACGGCATTTTATTAGTGTCTGTGATGAATTTTTTTTTGTGCGTAGCTCGGTGCAAGAAACGTTATCGTTAACATTTGCGCATATGTGATTTAGTTTTTTATTCATATAAAGCATAATAATATGTATATGTAGGTAAGCGATAAAGCAAGACTAGTGCCTCAATTTATGGTATGATTACTAGCATTTTCAAGCAAATGTACTGAAAAATATTTTTATGAATAGGTATCTATTATATAGCTTTTTATAATGTGCTTATTGTGCTAATAAATAATTTTCAATATTATTATTACTGTTTATTATTAATGACAAAAAACTTCGTCACGTGCTCCTACTCACTCGCGGCGGCTGACCGAGCGGTTGAAATAAAAAAATAAAAACCCTAAAATGATTTTTATGCGAAATGGTTTTTCTAAAAGTTATAAGGCAAAAAAATAGATATGTACATTCATCATCATTTTTCATCATAGCCCATCACAAGTGCACTGCTTAACGTAAGCCTCCTCAAGGAATGCCACAAAGTACGATACTGTATCACCTCCATCCATCGACTTCCTGCTTCATTTACCTGGTCGTCACTCAATCTAGTGAAAGGAGGGCCTGCACTTGGCTTGAAGAAAGAAATGGTTCTTATCCATGGGTTATCAGTTCTTCCAATTATATTTCAGCTTCAATTCAGCTGATTGATTTAAACGTTTAGGTTCCCCAAAAATAGATTTTAGCCTAGTATAAAAAGAAGTTAACTAAAACTTTTTCCAGCAGACAGATCTTGGGTAAAGACTTCGGAGACTTTTTATTCTAGTTTCCTTTCCCGTTTAAAAGCCATGAGATTAAGAGGTCATACGCACAACGCAGGTAACCGCAATGCGGCTAGCCGTCCGGCTGACCGCGGTTGCGAATGCGGGTAACCGGATTGCGGGCAGCCGCATTCGCAATCGCAACCTGCTGTTGAAGAACCGTTGCGGTTTGCAATCATATCGATTAATATTCATACCGTGACAAATATGCACCAACTCTTCCCATGCTCTTGGTATTAAATTTTATCGGAATATTCTGGCAATTTGGTGTTCCAAATTGCTGGCTGGCTCTGGGTTTCGATGATAAATTTTTCGGTATTACTCAATTGCGGGCAGCCGCAAACTGGGCCGAAATGAGGATATCCGCAGTAGAACCAGAGTGACCGATATAGCCCAACGGATTAGTAAGCTGAAGTAGCAATGGGCCGGCCATATAACTCGAAGAACCGACAACCGATGGGGAAAAAAGGTTCTCGAGTGGCGGCCTCGTACTGGCGGACGAAATGTAGGGCGTCCCCCCACTAGATGGAGTAACGACCTGGTAAGACATGCAAGAAGTCGATGAATGCAGGTGGCTCAGGACCGTGCTTTGTAGCATTCCTTGGGGGAGGCCTATGTTCAGCAGTGGACTTGTGAATGGCTGCAATGATGATGATGATGACATTTTACATATTACGTCCCATATTTAGATACATCATACATAAAGATAAAAAATCTTTTTAATTTCATCCAGTATTTTAATTAATATAAGATACAGTTTTCTTTATATCCACAAATTAATTAATAGTATTACCCAACCATCGCTATTATATACATACAGACCTTGGAAAAAGTAAGAAGAAAAATTATGTTAGTATCTACTATAACAATTGTTAAAGAAACTGTTAATTAATTAAAACATTTTATACAAGTTGTGAATGAATGATCAGTCAATGATGAATCAGTTTAAATGTTCTAGAGATAGTGATGCAACATATTATTTGTTGATCTAAAACACGAATCACAATCATCTGGAGACGTGATAACAATCATTACTGATGACAATTGACAATATGTAGATTGTGTGACGCGTACCTCGACTAATGACGCGTTTTAAATATATTATTATACTCTTTGGTGCGAATTGTTAATCTTTTTTTTTACAGGAGAGGGGGCAAACGAACATGCGGCTCCTCTGATGGTAAGTGACTACCGCCGCCCATGAATAACTGCAACACCAGGGGAATTGCAGATGCGTTGCCGACCTTTTAAAAAGAAGTAGGCTTTTTCTTGAAGGTCCCTAAGTCGTATCGGTCCGGAAAAATCGCTGATAGTAATCGATTCCTCAAGGAAGTTGTGCGTGGAAGAGAAATATCTTCTAAATCGCACAGTGGTAGACCGCCAATCATACAGATAGTGTAGATGGTATCGCGAGTTTTGTCGCGATGCGCGATGGGGAAATTGAGCGGTTGGAATTAATCGGAATAATTCCTCCGAGCACTCCCCGTGGTAGATGCCATAAAATACGCAAAGAGATGCAACATCTCTTCGCAGGGCCAGTGAATTGAACCGATCGGAAAGGACTCGGTCGTCGACGATTCGAGCCTCTCTGCGCTGGATGCGGTCAAGAGGTAGGAGTTGGCACTGGGGAGCCCCAGCCCAGAGATTGGAACAGTATTCCATGTGAGGCCGAACCTGCGCCTTGTAAAGTTGCAGGCGGTGTACCGACATGAAATACTGTCCCGCTCTGCTGAGCACGCCAAGCTTTTTAGAGGCCAACTTGGCTTTCTCTTCCAAGTGACTACGAAACTGCACGTCATTCGATATGTCGACGCCAAGGATTCTGATGCTGGCTGAGGCAATAAGGGGAGTGCCTTGAAACTGGGGAGATACGACAAAGGGGTTCCTCTTAGCGGTAAACGCTGAAACTTGTGTCTTCTGAGGATTAAACTGGACTAGATTTAGTCGCCCCCAATCCGAGACTTTTTTTATAGTTTAGGGTGACAAACGAGCACACAGTCCACCTGATGGTAAGTGGTTGCTGTAGCCCATAGACATCTACATTTCTCCTCGTTTGCGAATCAAAATGCAGATGCGTTGTCATCCGTGAGGACTAAGATGGAATGCCTCTTTTCCAGTAAAAAGGGTCTCCAGTTCTATACACTCACCATACGATACACAGCAGTGTTAAGCTGCTATTTTACGCTGATATTCTGTGAGAGCGTGGTCCTTCCCCGGTTGAGACGACCCATTCGTGTTACAACCATACTACTAATATAGCTACAGCATGGCTCTACCACGTAAACGAAGCAAAGTTTTTTCAGCAAAGACTCGACTTCCGGCACAAGTTTGTTCCGGTACGGTACTCGGCGAAGTTTTCGCGAGAAATATTGCTACGGAAGATCGAAGATTGGTAGAACATATCACCAGCTGATTAACCTGGACGGAAACCGTACTGGCGGTCACTAATCAGCTGGTGCTCCTCAAGGTACTGCATGAGCTGGCAGTTAATAATGGAGTTCATTATTTTCGAGAACAAGGAGGTGATGGTGAATGGCGTAGGTATGTGATTCATCTCCCTGTGCAGAGATGGTAGTGATGGCTTACAGAAATTTCCTTAAACAGCCTTGACGAGAGACCAGAATGCACGTGTTCCCGAAGGAAGGCGAACTAATTTTTCGCTAATTCTGCCAACGTGCTCTTACTTTGCCCTGGCAATTACTCTTTTGAAGGACCTGGAAGCAAAGTTATACTTCTTTTAAAGGTGCTGGTGTTTACATCCCGAACCGCCGAAGCCTCAGCCCAGGCTCGATAACACTCTTGCTTACTGTGTAATGCAGTCTTATAGGAGCGACCAAACCAAGGCTGAGATCTGCCTCCGATGGGTACCACAGATGATGGAATAAATAGTTCCATTCCCTGTAGCACCACATCAGCAACAGAGTCAGCAACAGCGCTAGGATCAGAAACCCGCTCCCATAGGTAGGATGCAAAGAAAGGTCGCATTCCGTCCCAATCCACCGACCTGTAATGCCATACACGGCGGCAGCCTGCAGAACGCAACCGCGAAGGAGCGTGAGTGGCACCACACTCTGGATCAAACAATGGTCCGAAGATCCGGGAGGGGCATTGACGGAAACCTGATATCCGTCCGGAAGAGAGGTCAGCAGAAGGTCCAACAGGGAACGTGTATGATCCTCCACATCTCAAATCCGCGTAAGCAAAGTTACCAATTGTGTCAGACCATATGCCAGGGCAAAATCATAAATAGATCTCCCCGCATGATCGGTTAAACGCGAACCGAGCCATTCGGCGTGGTCGGCGATAAAATCGCCAAGTATCACGATCTCTACGGATGGGATCTGTTGTAGCAAGAAATCTGTAGCAATTTGGATTTGGTCGATGAGGCGGTCTGTATCGGCATTACCGCTATGGGACCTATACAGGCATCCGTAGACGCGGGGATGGTCGTGGCTGACCTTCAAGACTGCCGAGGCGTCGAGAACAGATATCCTCTCTGACGTATACACAAACTGCAGCCCGCGGCACGAAGAAGTGTTCTAATCTGTATCCCGGGTAGGGCAGGTACGAGGCATCAGCCAGAGAGGACACCTGCATCTTAGTCAAGAAAAGCAAGGCCGGCAAGAGACGGCGACGTCTCTAGATGGTACAGAACGGCGTTAAGGTTTGAGTGAAGTCCCCTGATGTTGCAGAAGTCCACGGATAGCATGGCAGGGGTCGCCATGGTAGTATAGAGCGGGATTTTAATCCCCCCCCCCCCCCCCCAGTATACACGGGATAGCCTGAGCACCGACGCTCAGGAAGAAGAAGAGGGTAGCTTGACCGTGGATGCTCAGTGGGGGATTCTCTATTACCAGAGTTGCTGGTACCCTCCTGGGGTAGTCCTTTCTTTTTGAATTCCGCTACCATGTTATGGGGCCTCCGGCCACCTGCACTTACCAAGCGAAACGCAGAAGCAAGGCTTCTACTTTACGTTGGTATTCTGTGAGGTCGTAGTACTGCCCCGGTTCGAACTGGCCAATCCATGCTACAGCAGAAGCTGCAGCGTGGCTCTGTTAAAGTCATATAAAAACTAGCAGAATATCAAATAAATATATAATAAAACACGATCCTTTGTGATAAAATATCAGTCACCTACATACACTAACTAACTCAGACAATTTTGGATTATTTGTTCTGTGCTATTGATAGCACAATGATCTTAATAAAATTATTTTGTAGCTTGGAAGCAAATTCCTTGTCACGTGGAGTGTTCTTGATATTATGGTGATAACAATTGTACGGATTTGATATACGAGTAAATAAACACACATGGGGCTTTATCACAATAGTTTTAGTTTTAGTCTGTCAATAATAATTATAGTAGTCTTTGGTCAATAACACAGATAATTTCTGTGGTAAGTGGTCTATTATGGTTGAAATGTCGAGATTTCTATGAGTAGTACATAATAAATATAAAACATAACATAAACACTCACGCCCGTCACCCAGTACGGTAGTTTTTCCAGTCCTGTTGTGATCTTTTTACCCTTTTATATTTGGGACTATCACGGCTTTGCACCAGTCTCCCGGTACCCGCTTAAGTTCCCAACATAAATTAAACAAGGTGTACAGCAGGTCTGCCACCACTCCCTCTCCAGACCTTAGCATTTCGAATGATACTCTACTATATCCGGCTGTCTTACCTACTTTTATACTTTTTATTGCTTTCATTAATTCATCTATACTTATCGCTCTATCTCTTTCCTCTTTTTTCGAAATTTCTATTTCATTTAATTCAAATGTCTCATTACTCATAAATACGCTTTCAAAGTATTCCTTCCATCTCTTTATACTCAAAACTTCGTCATTCAGAATACAGCCATTCTGGTCTTGTGTAGCATTCATTTTAGGCTGTTTAGAATGTCTCCTGACAGTTCTTACGAGTTTCCAGAACATTTTCATATTTACCTGGAAGTTATCTGATATTCTTTTATCATTCTTATCCGTTCTTTCTTGCTTTTTCCTTTCAACTACATCTTTTACTCTCTTATTTAGATGTCTAAAAACTACCTTTTTTCCTTTTAATATCATCATTCATTCCCGCTAGAATAACTAGCCTTGGACGCTAGTAAATCTAGCCATGTTCTCTTCTTTGCTTCAACTTCCATCCGTACCTCATCATCCCACATATATGTTATTTTTCCTTTCATTTATTCTCTTACTTACACCACATACTTTGGTAGCTGCATCCATCAAACCTTTCTTGACATAATACCACAGTGGCTGCAAGTCTAAATCATTCATACACAATTCATTTATACCACTTATAATTTCTCTCAGTACATTTGAACTTCTCTTCCATACCTTCATCTTGTAACCTCTCTGTTCTTATACGCCGTAACGCAGTGGTAGACACAGATGTAGGATGCCGCCAACGTCCGAATAGACCATTAAAGCTAAACGCACATTTGTCCGCGCAGCACGCGCCGTACGCGCCGTACGCGCCGTACGCACCGAGTATTTACCAATGGCCTCGCACAATTGCCCGTATGCATCGCCCGCGCCGTACGCAAATCTTTTGTATTACCAACAACTTTTGTAGTTTTTTCCAACCACTGGTGTGAAACGGTACAGTTTGATCGCTCGAAATCACTGTGGAAAGCAATTTAGTAATAGCCTGCTTATTGGCAGAGGAAGAAGAAAACAAAATTCGAAGAAAAAGAAGATTCTGGATTCATAATATTAATTTAAAAAGGCAATTGTATTTAGAATATGAAGGGGATATACTTTATTTAAAGACTTATTAGATGATGATGAACGATTTCTTTTTAGATATTTGCATTTAAAATACAAGAAATTTCAAGAATTGCTACATATACTAAAACCATATCTTACTAAGGAAAACTCAAGATTTAGAAAGACAATTGAACCAGAAAAAATACTTGTTGTATGTTTGAGGTAAATATTTTTATTGATAATAAAGTAATCAGGTATAATTGGGTTTTTGAATTAAATTTAACTATTTTTTTGTTAGTTCAGTATTTAAATAATTTATCGCTAAGAATACATATTGATAATCGATGCAAAAAATCAAATTATGTATAATTAATTACGAATGAATTAAAGTTATAAAAATACAAAAATTATCATGTAAGTCGAAACCACCAGTTATAGTGGAAAATCCACTAAGTTTACATTAGGCAACATTAGACAACACAGAGTATCAGCACGCGCCGCGTTATATGACGTCATCAGCATTCGTCCTGCGATATCGTATACCTACCGCATTTTATAAAATTCGGCGCGTACGGTGCGGCTGTAATGTGCGAGGTTTCATATGATTTCATACAACGAATTCTAAAATTTGGCGCGTATGGCGCGTATGGCGCGTACGGCGCGTGCGGCGCGTGCGGCGCGGGCAAATGTGCGTTCAGCTTAATTCGGCATAAGACCAAGTAATGATCCGTCCCTACGTTGGACCACCGGTAAACCCTTGTATCACCACTGCGTTCCTCATTCTTTCATTCACAATTATGAAATCTATCAACAAATCAAATATCATATCAAATATCGTCAGGATTAAATTAATTTGGTTGTTTCTTTTTTCAAGCAGCGTTTTCTTTCTTCTTTTTTTAGTAATCAATACATACAAAATCATTTATTTTCCTGATTATGTAAAGAAAAGGTTGATTAAAGAATACATTAAAGAAAAGGTCCTAAGTCCAAGAAAAATTAAACTTGGACACCTTCGATCTATGCTTGCGCGATGAGGAACAACGTGTATGATTTTTTGTTAAACGTGCAAACCGTCAAGCCTTAAAAAAGGGCTAAGCTCGGGGTTTCTCTGTGTTTACTGTTAAGAGCTTGGTGTTCTACTTGACTCGACATACAGCTTGAAAAACCGACAACCTAATGGGTAAGAAGGATTCTTAAGTCGCAGTCTTGTGCCGGTAAACAAAGTGTAGACCGGGCCCCATTAGATGGAATCGCGCTGTACTGGTAATATAATTATGGAGGAAGTCGATGGATGCAGGTTACTCCGGCTCTGTGGAATTCCTTCGGGAAGACCTCGGTATATTCAGCTGTGGACTTGTGATTGATTGTAATGAACATGATAATAATGATAAATCTATGGTGCGTTTACTAGTGATCGTGTAACTTGTGAAGTAATAGTAGTGGTATAGTAATTACTTATACTGAAAGTAATACTGCACTACGTATGTGACCATATCACAAAAAATGACATACATTTTCTAATATTACATAAATATATTGAATTGCAATATATTTTTGTACGACGATTTAATGATTATTACGATGGTTCATAGTTATGCTAAGATCCGATAGGTGGCGCTGTAGCCATTAACAAAATTCTCTAATAAAGAACCAAAGTGACTTATTCCAAGTTTAGTGACAAAAAAGCATAGAATTATTATTCTAAGCAAAAAAGAAAATCACAAAATCTGTAGGCACCCCATAGGTAGCGCTGTAGTCGAGTCATTAATAAATTAAACAATCCTCCTACTACTAAATTTCATAATTTGCCCACACAGTAAAAAATTCAGAGTGCATTCGGTGTTATGCTCATCCACGGAATATAAAAAAAACAATACTTGATTTTTATATTCCGTGTGCTCATCGCACCAACTCTCTAGCTGTGGCACCACCCACCGGTAATGGCAGAACAATCTCTGCCGGGCCAACTAGTTATCAATATTATAATAGTATCTACTTTGCCCTTTGATCCACAATTTACAAATTCAAGACTTTTCCCTTAAATTATAGTAGTAGAAAAGTAAATATTAAATAATTCTATGTTAAAGTAATAGAAATCGCTTGAATAAGCTATTATTGGTTTTGTGGCATAGATAAATAGATATGTAGCAAGCTTTGTGAAGCTTGAAGCGCTTGCAAATAAACATGAAACTTTCGACCCCGCCGCACCACCTGTCCATGGAGTCGATAAAGTAGTTTGTGATCGCGTCGGCAAAACAGTACCTTCCCCGTAGCGGCGTCTCACCTCACCCCGCGCGTCGCCCGAGCCCAGTACGATCGAGCGAGGCGCGTGTGCTTGTACTGTCGTTTCGTGAACAATGCTCGATGCTACGCGGACACGAGGACGCTTTCAAACACTTCTGTGAAATAATGTAACACACCTAGCTGCAGACCGCTCGGACCGACCGGCGGCTACCTGCGAGTGTGAACTCGACGCTCCCAAAAAGATAAAAAAAGGAACGTAAAACTCCCATGTCAGTGCGCTCGGATTGTGTTTGTGTAGTGTAGTTTGAAAATAGTTAAATGGATCGGCCTGCGATGTTCGTATGAGGAAGAAAGGCAACCGGAACATTGTAAGTGAACGCGCCAGTACAGTGTTATTTCTGTTGAGATGCGGGGTGGCCCGCCCCGGCGGATAACCGAGTGGGGCGGCCGCTGAACAAGCCACGGAGGTACGGAGGTCTATCCCTCGTATTCTCGATACCTTTTTTTCTCTCGAGCAGGTCTTCTAACCCCTTTTTTATACGTCGTAAGGTTTTTGGAGGGAATGTTTACTAGGTAGCTTGTAGGTTATGATAAACAGCCGTATAACACGGTTTCAATAAGCTAGAAATTGTTTTTCGTTATATACTTACGAATTTATCTCAAAAAAGAGACGCCATATCAGTTATTTTAATCTCGACCAACATCCGACTATGTTAAAAGTTAACATTTCTTATATTGACGTCTGTCAACGTTGTCAACGTCGTCTGTGTACGTTGCATAAAAAATGTACGCGCTATTATTATTTTAAACTGGAAATTAATATCCAGGGTTTATTATCATGCAAACCCTTTTTAATGGTACCGACATAGAAAAAGACATAAGACATCACTAATAAAACAATGTAGCCACTTGAAGTAATTAAAGCATTCTAAAATTCTCGACGAATTCTTGCTGTCTAAAATAACGAATCTTTTTGGGGGTAGTTATTTTTGTATCATTCGAAATTGAAATTATTATTCTTTGGTTTCTTCGGCTTAAAATACTAGTAAATTGGGTGCACTCTAACGACCAACTCATTATTTCGAATGTAAACATTGTTATCTATACACATTGTGTTCTAATTTTAAATTAAAGTAGCGAATCTCGAATAACAAATTAGTTCACTGGGATTTCACGAAATAACTGCCAGCATTTCTATCGAACAATATTTTCTATAAAAAATTTCTTTATCATCTCTTAAAACTACAAATCTTGCCAAAATGAAACTTTCGCACTTTCATTATAAATATATTTAGCGTTTATTATTTACTGCTTACTACTGTACAGCCTCACGATACAGACATGTACTTTTTAAAGAACAATGGTGACAAACGAGCACACAGCGCCCACGTAAAGATAAGTGGATCCTGTGACCCATAGACGTCTACATCTATTTTCGATTTAGAATTAAATTGTAGAGACATTATTACACCTGAGGACTAAGATAGAAAACCTCGTTATTTGTAAAAAGCCGGCCAAGTGCGAATCGGACTCGCGTATGAAGGGTTTCATACCATCGTAAAACACGTTTCTAGTAGGAGAGCCCCCTTTTAATTTTTGAATTATTTTTATCTTCATTATTTGTTGTGATAGCGGCAACAGAAATACACATTCTGTGAAAATTTCAACTGTCTACCTGTTACGGATCATGAGATACAGCCCGCTAACACAACAGACAGACAGACAGCGGAGACTTAGTAATACAGTCCTTTTGGTTACCCTTTGGGTACGGAACTCTTAAAAAGGGTATCCGGTTCCCTACGCACCATACGAAACAGCAGCATTAAGCTGCTATGTTACTACAATGATATTCTATGAGAGCGTGGTACCTACTCCCCCGAGCCGATCCGTTCGTTTCATTATTGGAAAAAACCGGCCAAGTGCGAGTCGGACTCGCGCACCGAAGGTTCCGAACAAATCCGTAGGTATATAAGTTTAAAATGATTAAAATATTTTTATTATATGATGTAACTAAAAATTTATGCTTTTCGCAATTTTTCTTTTATATGTGCTATAATACGTTGCTTCGTACCAAATTTTAAGATTCTGAGTTCACGGGAAGTACCCTGTAGGTTTTGATTCCCCTGCGAATGTCGAAAATTTGCGACATAAACGGCTCTATCTTTTGATTGCGTTGGCTTAGAAGTTTGATTTTTTCACAGCTCCAACGGACAGTAGACTTGAGTATTTGATATGAATTTCAGATTGATTCCTCCTCGCGTTCCTGAGAAAAAGTGTCTTGACAGACAGACAGACGGACAACAAAGTGATCCTATAAGGGTTCCGTTTTTTCTTTTGAGGTACGGAACCTGCCACATTCGATGGACAAAAAATAACTTTAAACATTTGACTTACCTATATAAATAAATTGATAGAGGTTTGCAGTAGTGCGCGGCATCACGGAAAAAGTACTGGATAGATTTCAATTAAGTTTTCTAAGTTTTATTTCTTACACACTTGGCCCTTATCTAAAAAAAATATTACGATATCTCCATTTAATATAAAGTTATTAAAGTTTTAAGAAACTATTTTTATAAGCATTACGTGTTCCGTGACGTGTTTTCTTGATATTATTCTTATATCAAGCGACGCGGACGAAGTCGCGGGTATCAGCTAGTTATCAATAAAATAAAGGATCTAAATATAAATATAGCCGACGAAGAATCTAATTGTATATTAAATATAATAAAATATTATATTATTGTAAACGCTTAAAAACGAGAACTTGAACGTCAAAGTATTTTGCCAGCAATTAAATTCTATCTCAATTTATATAAAGTTTTTAAAAAAATCCTTTCGTTCAAGAATTTAATTGAGTATTTCATGTATGCGCATATTTTTTCCGATCATATAGGTACTATTTTACAAGTATCAATATTAGCGCGTTAAATTCGTGTCTAAAATACGATATTTTGTTAAACCTAGCCTTAATTATAAATGTAATTGCTTAAAATAAACAGAAAAAGGAAATCGAACATCCCTGGTGGGGATCGAACCCACGACCTTTGGATTAGAAGTCCAACGCGCTATCCTCTGCGCCACAGAGACATGTTATGTGCACTTATAATTTCTGTTCGGTTTATTAACAACAAAATGTTATCTTTAACTTATAATAATATGTAATTAATATATACTCACGAAGTCGTTAAGACTTTTTTACTAACGGCACTAATATTTTTTTATTTATTTTTTGTTTAATATGTTGCCTGACATAGTACTTGTCATAATAAAGCCATAGTAGCTCAGACTCCAGATGCTCGCTAAAGTAAACAAGTCTAGCTGTTTCTACACTGGTAATATTTCTAATCTTTTTTACGACATATGCTGCAGAACTAAGTTTGCTTGCTAATTTTGATATATGGGGGCTCCATTGAACCTTCGCGTCTAGTGTTATACCAAGAAAAATGGTGACATCGACAAGACTCAGTTCCTTCCCAATTAAAATTACATTAGTATTTAATTGTTTGACATTTGTAGTCATGAATTTCATACATTTCGTTTTGGGCCCTTTTAATGCAAATTATTAACATTAAACCAATTTACTAATTTAGCTAGAGCATTATTTACTTCACCATATTTTAATAATTGTCGTTTTAATTTGAAAATTAATGAAGTGTCATCAGCAAATAATACTATATTATGGTTATCCCCTACTGTGTAAGGTAAGTCATTAACAACAAGAATAAGAAAGGGGCCGAGAATTGAGCCTTGAGGCACGCCCATTTGTTCTATCGACCCGGAAAAGCTCATACTATTAATGACATTTTTTTGCGTTCTGTTACTTAAATATGAAATAATTAATTTAAGAGCATTACTTCTTATACCGTAGGGTTGTAGTTTCCTGATTAATGTTTCATGGTGAACACAATCGAAGGCTTTGGATAGGTCACAAAATATACCCAAAGCATCCTGTGAATTCTCCTGTGCATTGAAAATATATTTAATCAGCTCAACACCAGCATCAGTTCTCGAGCGACCCGTTGTGAAACCGAATTTATTTTTATGAAGTAAACTATTTACATAAAAAAATTTAACATTTCATCAAGAATATTTTTTTAAAAATTTTACTAAGCATTGACAGTAAAGAAATTGATCTAAAATTGGCGGGGTCTAATGTACTACCAGATTTGAATAAAGGTATTACTTTACCATGTGTCATTAAATCAGGAACCATGCTATATTCGAATTTTTTCTTGATATATCAAGCGACGCGGATGAAGTCGCGGGTATCAGCTAGTTATCATTAAAATACAGGATCTAAATAAAAATATAGCCGATGAAGAATCTAATTAACTAACATGCCTTTCATATTATCGAAAATATTATATTATTGTAAACGCTTTAAAAACGAGACCTTTATACGTCAAAGTATAGTGCCGGCATTTAAATTATAATTTTTCTATCTCGATTTATATAAAGTTTTTAAAAAATCCATTCGATCAAGAATTTAATGGAGTATTTCATGTCTGCGCATATTTTTTCCGAGCATATAGGTACTATTTTACAAATACGAGGGCGGCACTGAAAATTTCGGGAATCAAGGAAGTGACACAACATTACTATTTAAAAATGTATTTATTGCTTTTGGAAGTATTCTCCGCGAAATTTGACACATTTTTCCATACAATGGAACCAATCATTGAAGCAACCATTCCATTCGCAAGTTGGGGTCTCCTTCTTCAGGTGATGAAAATCTCTGTCCACGCAATTTATTCTTTATTTTAGGGAAAGTATAGAAATCATTAGGGCTTAGGTCGGGGCTGTACGGCGGATGGTCTAATAATTCTATGTTTTCTTGCTCTAAAAACTTTTGTTCTGTGTGCGGTGTGAGAACTCGCATTGTCGTGATGGAGGATGATGCGGCGGTTGCAGTTCTCTTTACGGAGTTCAGAAACGACTTGTGGCAAAAAAATGCTAGCATATCATTCTGAATTAACCGTTCTTTGTCCCTCAAGAGGAATAGTCGTAACATGGCCGGTTTTGGAGACAAACGTGGTCACCATTTTTTTTGCAACACTCCGTGAACGAACACTTTTTGTTGGCTTTAACTCATTTTCGAACACCCAAACTCGTGACTGATTTTTTGTTTCGGGTTCGTACGCGTATATCCAGGATTCGTCACCTGATGCGATGTTGTATACAGCATTTGAGGATCCTACGTGGAATCTTTCGAGAGTTCTGACGCACCAAGTAACGCGAGCCGCTTTTTGCTCTTCACAGAGCGAATGCGGTATCCATCGGGAAAACAACTTTGTTACACCTAATTGTTCATGCAAGATTATTTGTATTTGACTCATGCCAATGTCCAAAGTTGCCTGAATTTC
Organism: Parnassius glacialis; assembly: GCA_033319125.1. Lineage (NCBI taxonomy): Eukaryota > Metazoa > Arthropoda > Insecta > Lepidoptera > Papilionidae > Parnassius > Parnassius glacialis. Next base: position 56,835,659 of record JAVANC010000004.1, read on the forward strand.
GCGGTATGTCACATGTCGATCTTCATCAATCAGCTTACACACAGCATCAACGTTTTCTTGGGTGACTGCAGTTTTTGGACGACCTTGACGGGGATCATCACTGAGCTTGACACGTCCACGTTGAAATTCAGCAAACCAGCGATAAATTGTGGTTTTGGATGGGGCTTCATCACCAAATGCAGAAATCATCCGGTTAACACACTGTTTTTGTGTTAAACCACTTCGAAAGTCATAATAAATCATCGCTCTTGAATTTTCTCGAGTCAATTCCATTTTCTCAACGACTAAACAAGTTTGACAAAACCTTGTGACAAGACCGAGAATTTTTTTTAAATAAATAAATGGTATTCGATTTTTAAAACCAAGGAGTTTTCAATTAAAAAGATTTGAATATGACAGGAACAGTGGAAATATTCCATTCCCGATACTTTTAGTGCAGCCTATGTATCAATATTAACGCGCGTTAAATTCGTGTCTAAAATACGATATTTTGTCAAACCTGGCCTTAATTATAGATTAATGTAATTGCTTAAAAATAAACAGAAAAAGGAAATCGAACATCCCTGGTGGGGATCGAACCCACGACCTTTGGATTAGAAGTCCAACGCGCTATCCTCTGCGCCACAGAGACATATTATGTGCACATATAATTTCTGTTCGGTTTATTAACAACAAAAGTTAGCTTTAACTTACTTTTAATAATATGTTATTAATATATACTCACGAAGTCGTTATAGCTTGTTACTAACAGCACTAACATTCTTTTTTAATTATTTTTTGTTTAATATGTTTTCTGTTATAGTACTTGTTACAATAAAGCCATAGTAGCTCGTACTCCAGATGCTCGTATTAGGTTTAATATAACAGCAGCAACCAGACTTCGATGCCCAGTGCTGGCACTATAGAAATTGTTAAGGAACTCTTAAGTCTTAGGGTTGAATTCGCCATTCGATTCGAACCTAACACTACATTTTAAGCTTAGTTGGAGTGGTTGAATTGCTAATATTGTTACTTAAAAAAAATTGATAAACATGGTTGACCTTGCAGGTCGTCCCTGCAACTTCCAGCTTATTTTCGAACGCAACGCTCGAAAATCTATTTAATTTTTTGAAAAATTAGAAATAGGTCGGAACGGTTTCATAGGACCTCAAACCGTGGAGATCTGATGAAAACCCGCATTCACCGAAACTAGAACCGAAAATTATTAATTTTCAAAGCGAGAAGTTAAAAATAAATTAAAAAAAAACGTGATTTTACCAGCTTATTTACCACATCAAAGAAATAGAACTAGTAGGTGATCTCTAGTTGATATAAGTAGGTACCAACCTCACCTGGGCGTTCCTCAGGGCTCGATTCTTGGCCCATTCCTGTTTTTAATCTATATTAATGACTTACCTTATGTTGTAGGGGACAATCACGATATAGTATTATTTGCTGACGATACCTCTTTAATTTTCAAACTCAAACGGCAGTTAATTAATTATGACGATGTAAATAATGCTCTATCGAAATTAATACATTGGTTTAACGCCAACAATATGCTCTTAAACAGCAATAAGACAAAGTGTATTAAATTTACAATACCTAATGTAAACATTCAAATACCAATGTGCTGTTAAATGGGGAGGAGTTGAGTCTTGTGGATACCACTGTTTTTCTCGGTATTACTATTGACGCGAAACTACAATGGGGCCTCCATATATCTAAATTAGCAAGCAGACTTAGTCCTGCAGCATATGCTGTAAGAAAGATTAAAAGTCTCACAGATGTTGAGACAGCTAGATTAGTGTACTTTAGTTACTTTCATAGCGTAATGTCTTATGGAATTTTGCTATGGGGTAATGCGACTGATATTGAAGCTATATTTGTTTTGCAAAAGAGAGCCGTTCGGGCGATTTATAATCTAAATTGTAAAGAGTCCCTCAGACAAAAATTTAAAGAAATAAAACATATTAACTTTGGCATCGCAATATATTTATGAAAATGTAATGTATGTGCATAAAAACATAAATAGCTTTAATAAGAATAAGGATGTGCATACTTTAAACACTAGGAACAAACATAAGCTTGTAATACCAGTTACTAAACTCCACAGAACCAGTAATTCATTTATGGGGCAATGTATACGCTTTTACAACAAAAACCCCGAACATATTCAAACTTAACTTAACTTATCTTCACGCACAATCCCTGACGGGGTAGCCAGAGAGAACAGATCGCCAAGTGTCACGATCCTTACATACCTCTTTCGCTTCTTTCAGATTATTAACATATTCAAAGTTTGTCAATAAACAAGTTTAAAAGTTTTATTAAAGAAAAACTTTACAAAAAGGGTTATTATAATATCAAGGAATACATGAATGAAAATAATCCCTGGGAATAAGGTGATCGCCACCATCCTGGTTCTATGAAAAATCATTTAAAATTGTATTAAACGAAATTATTGTTAAGTGAAGTGATGGTTGAAAAAAAAATCCCGCTGGGTTTCTTGCTGGTTCTCCCCAGGACAGAGGTATTTTCCGAACCAGTGGTAAATAAAAAAATGACTTTCAATAAGAATTATGTAATAATCAATATTGAATAAAAAATTATTCTATTCTATTCTATTCCTGTTTCTGACGGTTAACAGTAGTAATTGCACTGCTGTGTTCCGGTCTAAAGCGTAAAAAGCCAGTATTACAGGCTATGAGGCATTACATCTTAGTTTTCACAGGTGACAACACAGCTGTAGCCTTCTTTACTTGAAGTTGGTTGCAGGTGTCCATGGAATGCAGTAGCCACGTACCATCAGCTGGACCGTAAAGCTCTATACACATGGTCAGTTAAAACGGATATAAGCCCCACTCACTGGCTTCAAATTTCAACTTAATATGTCACACTCACGGTCAGTTTTTGGATGTATGTCAGCTCAAATGGTCAGTTTAACTGACCGTGTGTGTCGTGCTCCAGTTTGGTTGTGAGTAGTGATTTTGTTTAAATAAATTGGACTCGAGAAATGCGCCAACACGGTGTACGTATGGATCGAAGAGCCATTGTTCATTACCTTTATTCAGTAATATCTGCTGTAGTTGCCACGCTTGGTATGCGAGTTGGCAACCACAGTTTCAGTGAGAGCTTGGTCCTAACCCGATCGAGCCAACTCATTCGTGCTACAACCATATTTTAATAATAATGTCCTCCGGACCGAATTTTGATCCCTACGGCCAGTTGCGCAAGCACAGATGCGCTCTCTCTTCCTTGTTTTTATAGGATAGGGTGACAAAGGATTACTTAGTCCACCTGATGGTAAGTGGTTGCTGTGACCCATAGACATCTACATCTATCCTCAATAAACAATCAGAATGCAGATGCGTCGTCACCCGTAAGGACCAAGATGGAATGCATCTTTTCCAGTAAAATGGGTATCCGGTACTCTACATTCACCATACGAAACACAGCAGTGTCAAGCTGCCATTTTACGCTGATATTCTGTGAGAGCTTGGTCCTTCCCCGGTCGTGCCCACCCATTCGTGCAAAAATTAAACTACTAATATAGCTGCAGCGTGACTACCATGTACAAACCGAGAGATTAGACGTGGAATCGACGACATTACATACTTTTCGATGCACGGCCGTGAAACACCGCCAACTTCCGGACTCCTAGCTGATTTTGGCCCAAACTCACTTCGCGTTTACGATCACTAGGCCAATGAGGCGGTCGTTCAATGGGTACCTGTGCTATTTTATTACTTGTTTCGTTTGGTGAGTGGCGAGAACCTTTTTCTCTTTTTACTCGCAATGGGGCATTTTAATTTATTCTATATTGGTTAGGGGTGACAACGTCTACATTTTGATACTTAATCGTAGATGGATATAGGTGTCTATATGCCACAACATCCACTTACAAATTGGTCTGGACTGTGTGATCTGTGTGCTCGCACTTTAAGCTCATACCTAGTATAAAAATACTTTTATTTAAAACTAGCTGTTCCCGCGACTTCGTCCACGTGAAATTTATTACGAATGAATTTCATTAACTTTAATTTTTTGCACGGAACCCTAATTATTTTTCTAAAATAAAAGTAGCCTAAGTTACTCCTTATAACATCAGCTATCTGCCAATGAAGGTCCTGTCAAAATTCGTACGGCCATTTCGGAGATAAGCCTTAAAATTTTAAAAATTATTTTTGTTATTAGTACCGTATATACTTTCATATGCATTTAGTAAAAAGCTGTTATTTTGATATTACAAAAAGACATTTCAATTTTATTTATTTGTATAGAGATATGTATATGCAATTGTGTAGCATATTTTATGAAAAAAGTAACTTTAAATTAGGAAAACACAAAATAATAAATGACCAATGAAATGAACATGGTGTAGGGGCGGTGTAAGAATACCACTTAATATCGTCCCGTGTTTGTCGTAAGAGGTGACAGAGGAAAACAAACCATGAGATGGGCGACAGATTCTTCCTTGAGTCGGCTATATATGTTGGCCGAGCGATAGCGAGTACCAATATATGGACAGAACATTTGCATAGCCTCGCCATTGCTCGCCATTTGGGTGTCCTGAAGCGCTCGCCACGACTCGTCTCACTTCGGAACAGTGTCGGTTTTTTTTGCACAAATCAAAAGCGCTCGTTTGCACTCTGCAAGTCGCGTCCACATGTTAGTTGGCCATGTCAGTGTGTTCACTCATTCCAACTTGTCCAACATGTTACACTGTAGAACTCGCCTTGTGTCATTTTACCTACACTTACATTAGCTGAGGCTTGGCCAACATGTATTGTCGGCCTTATACCGAGATACAAATTACATTATGTTATGGTTCTAGAATTTTATACCTAACTGTTAATTGGTCGGCTCGACCTGGGAAGGACCATGCTCTCACAGAATACCAGCGTAGAATAGCAGCTTAACACTGCTGTGTTTTATATGGTGTGTGTAGCGAACCGGAGACCCTATTTACTGGAAACGAGGCATTCCATCTTAGTCCTCACGGGTGACAACGTATTTGCATTTTGGTTCGTTCGATAGATGTAGATGTCTATGGGCCTCGGCAACCACTTAACATCAGGTGGACTGTGTGCTCGTTTGTCACCCTTATCCTATAAAAAAAAGAAAAAAGCCGAGATAGCTACAGTTATCATACGTAGTTATTTACACAAGCGCCACGCTGCATCTATAATATGGTTGTTACATAGGCTGCACTAAAAGTATCGGGAATGGAATATTTCCACTGTTCCTGTCATATTAAAATCTTTTTAATTGAAAACTCCTTGGTTTTAAAAATCGAAAATCTTTTATTTATTTAAAAAAAGATTCTCGGTCTTGTCACAAGGTTTTGTCAAACTTGTTTAGTCGTTGAGAAAATGGAATTGACTCGAGAAAATTCAAGAGCGATGATTTATTATGACTTTCGAAGTGGTTTAACACAAGAACATTGTGTTGACCGGATGATTTCTGCATTTGGTGATGAAGCCCCATCCAAAACCACAATTTATCGCTGGTTTGCTGAATTTCAACATGGACGTGTCAAGCTCAGTGATGATCCCCGTCAAGGTCGTCCAAAAACTGCAGTCACCCAAGAAAACGTTGATTCTGTGCGTAAGCTGGTTGAGGAAGATCGACATGTGACATACCGCGAAATTCAGGCAACTTTGGACATTGGCATGAGTCAAATACAAATAATCTTGCATGAACAATTAGGTGTAAAAAAAAATGTTTTCCCGATGGATACCGCATTCGCTCTGTGAAGAGCAAAAAGCGGCTCACGTTACTTGGTGCGTCAGATCTCTCGAAAGATTCCACGCAGGATCCTCAAATGCTGTATACAACATCGTATCAGGTGACGAATCCTGGATATACGCGTACGAACCCGAAACAAAAAACCAGTCACGAGTTTGGGTGTTCGAAAATGAGTTAAAGCCAACAAAAATTGTTCGTTCCCGGAGTGTTGCAAAAAAAATGGTGGCCACGTTTGTCTCCAAAACCGCCCATGTTACGACTATTGCTCTTGAGGGACAAAGAACGGTTAATGCAGAATGGTATGCTAGCATTTGTTTGCCACAGGTTGTTTCTGAACTCCGTAAAGAGAACTGCAACTGTCGCATCATCCTCCATCACGACAATGCGAGTTCTCACACCGCACACAGAACAAAAGAGTTTTTAGAGCAAGAAAACATAAAATTATTAGACCATCCGCCGTACAGCCCCGACCTACGCCCTAATTATTTCTATACTTTCCCTAAAATAAAGAATAAATTGCGTGGACAGAGATTTTCATCACCTGAAGAAGCTGTGGACGCCTACATAACGGCCATTTTGGAGACCCCAACTTCCGAATGGAATGTTTGCTTCAATGATTGGTTCCATCGTTTGGAAAAATGTGTCAAATTTCGCGGAGAATACTTCGAAAAGCAATAAATACATTTTTAAATAGTAATGTTGTGTCACTTCCTTGATTCCCGAAATTTTCAGTGCCGCCCTCGTACCCGAATGGGTCATGTACACTGTTACACAAGGCGAGTGAAATATGATTTTTCTTAGCAACCACAGATTATTTGCAAGGTGAACACCAGCGTAAAATGCAGCTCAATGCTGCTGTGTTTCGTATGGTGAGCGTAGCGAGTACTAGCCAGTCTTATATTAAACATTTTGTAGCCCACCACCATATCAAATAAGTGGCTTACTAACACAGAATTAAACCACTTACACAAATCCGTCTCTATATTTACCCGTGATCAAAACACACGCACAGTCGAGCTTCGGATACTTCGTTAAGCAGAAGTCTATTTAACAATAAATATTAGCCGATTTTTTTTATAGGATAGGGTGACAAACGACCACACAGTCGACCTGATGGTAAGTGGTTGCTGTGGCCCATAGACATCTACATCTATCCTCGCTTGCGAATCAAAATGCAGATGCGTTATCACCCGTGAGGACTAAGATGGAATGCCTCTTTTCTAGTAAAACGGGTCTCTGGGTCTCTACACTCACTATACGAAAAACAGCAGTGTCAAGCTGCTATTTTACGCTGGTATTCTGTGAGAGCGAGGTCCTTCCTAGGTCGAGCTGACCCATTCGTGCTACAACTATACTACTAATATAGCTGCAGCATGGCTATATTATATATGGCTCTACCACGTGGCTATACCACTTAGAGCAAAACAAATTGCACCCTATCGTATTAAAATAAAGTTATATTTCCCGTTGTGTCCAGCATTTTTGAATACTTTAGCTGCTTCGCTACCATTGAAGTTTTACTTGTTACTTCATGACGGACTGTTTGACAGAAACCATATATTTGTCGCTGTATATGTTCCGATATATTTGAGCAAGATTGGTGATCACAAGAATTTGTCTACTTTGGATGGTTGAATATTAATGATCACTTTGAATGTTTCTAAATATTTATTTTTTATCATCTTCACTACTACTTAACTTATCACTTAATCTTGACAATTATTAATAATGACTGGTAATTATTAATATTTTTCAGTTGATCACACTTACCGTAACATAAATAAACAAAACAATGCCTCAGTGGCTTGCCCTTTAATTTTTTGCATATTTTTTTAACTCTTCTTAATTTTTCTACTTTTAGGAATAGTCGTTATTTAGTTTATTAATTTCTAATATAATTAATATAAAATACTAGCGGTCCGCCCCGGCTTCACACGTGTGATTTCTGGATCGATTTAGGACGACCGGGTTTAATTGTGAATCATTTAGATCATCCAGGTTCCCACTCTAACCTACACAAAAAAAATCATCAAAATCAGGCGAACCATTTTAGAGTTTTTGCTAGACTAACGCTGGTGTTCTGAGAGAGCGTGGTCCTTCTCCTGTCGAGCCGACCCATTCGTGCTACAACTATACCACTAATATAGCTGCGGCATGGCTCTACCACGTATAACATCTTTATTAGGGGTTCTGTAATAACATTTTTATCATCTCTCCGGCGCTCTTATAATTCTATACTATTACTTACATACATACAATATTTATAAAATTTGTTTGTTTGTTATCGCATTCTTGAAAACAGCTCTAACGTAAAATCGATCTAGCTAGGTTTCAGTTTTGAGAAAAATTGTTTTTTCCGTGTTTTCTTGGCCGTGCAATATGACTGGTAATTTTGATGGCCCCTCTACACTACTCGCGAATTTGATCGAAGTTGGACGAGGAGAATAGTGTAGAAAGTTACTTCGTTTTGCTTTGTGTAACTTCGCTTCGCCTCGGGCGACTTCCGATTGTTGCCGGTTTTTTGAGCCCGATTCAAAGGACTTCCCGAGATGTCCCGAAGTTACACGAATCGTCTCACTACACTACTCGGCGTATTTCAGTCAGCGCATTGACGTTTACCTACAGTAGCTGACCTTTGAACGTTATTCATGTTATTAGGATGCGGATGACTCACGCGACCGAGTTCTTTTTCGAAGTTGCACAAGTTCACACGTTCTTTAGACTGCGATTGACTTTGACTAGAATTTCACCGAGGTAACTTCGCGAGTAGTGTATAGGAGGCATAAGCGTAGGTCTACCACGCCAGAATGCACATTCTCCAATCGGCTTTTTGTAGTTTTATTTTTTTGTTATTTAGTATTTGAGACCACACATTACAGCTTACTAAATTCCACTGCTGAACATAGGCCCCCCTCATAGGTTGCCTCATAGAGGGAAATTTGCCATAGTTGCCACGTTTGACAAGCGGCTTGGCAACCGGAGTGTTTTTTATTGTTAGTTGCTATTAGGAAGACTGCTGTCCAACTCCTGATTTGTTTCCCTCTGTCGTTTTTTACGACACCCACTGGATGATGTGGGATAGTGTGATATTCTTATGCTGCCACTAAACGGTAAAGATCACACGACCTCACTGCTGAGTAATAATGAATTAATATAGAATAGCGACCCGTGTCATTTGTCGTCATGGAGATTTAAAATACACAGTCAGGTCATAAGTATTGTCACACAGTAAAAACTTTTCTTTTCGAATGCTGGCCACAAAAAAGTTTAATGAATTCGAATTTCGAATTGTTCATGAAAATAAAACTGTATACTTATTAGAATTTTACTCATTTTTAAATATGGAGTGGACGCTTAAAGAAGACCGTGTTGCAGTTATTGCGTTGCATCGTTGCGGTTACGCGCCAATTCAAATTTTTGACATACTGACAAATTTGAATATAGCCAAAAGATTCGTTTATCGTACCATCAAACGATTCAATGAAGACTCTAGTGTAGATGACAGGTCAAAGTGGTCGCCCTCGGTCTGTTAGGACTCCAGCAGTGATAAAAGCTGTGAAGGCGCGAATTCAAAGAAATCCCAAACGTAAGCAGAAACTGTTGGCCCTTCAGATGGGGTTAAGCAGAACCACGGTGAAAAGGGTGTTAAATGAAGACTTAGGGCTTCGGGCATATCGAAGAAAAACAGGACATCGTTTGAATGCTCGTCTAATGGACCTGAGACTGAAGAGATGCCGCTCTTTGTTGAAGCTCTTTTTTTTGCTGTCGCACGGATGGGCCGCCTCGAACCGGAGTGATACCACGACCTCACAGAAAACCAGCGTGAAGTAGAGATTGTTTCGCTTGGTGAGTGCAGGTGGCCGGAGGCCCTTTTTACTGGAAATGAGGCATTCCATCTTAGTCCTCACGGGTGACAACTCATCTGCATTTTTCGTGAAGAAGCGAGCAACCCTATTCCGCGTGTCCAACGAGGTCATTTTCCATCCTCGCTCATGGTATGGTTGGGAGTTTCTTATTGGGGCTTAACAGAGGTATATTTTTGTAAGAAAGGTGTAAAAACGAATGCAGTTGTGTATCAAAATACAGTCCTGACGAACCTTGTGGAACCTGTTTCTCATACCATGTTCAATAACAGGCACTGGGTATTCCAACAAGATTCGGCGCCAGCTCATAGAGCGAAGAGCACACAAGACTGGCGGGCGGCGCGTGAAATCGACTTCATCCGGCACGAAGACTGGCCCTCCTCCAGTCCAGATTTGAATCCGTTAGATTACAAGATATGGCAACACTTGGAGGAAAAGGCGTGCTCAAAGCCTCATCCCAATTTGGAGTCACTCAAGACATCCTTGATGGACCTCGTTCGTGCTGCGATAGACGACTGGCCGCGCAGATTGAAGGCCTGTATTCAAAATCACGGAGGTCATTTTGAATAAACTTTAGTGTCATAAGAATCTATGTTTTGATAAGTTCATTTTGGTATATAAATGGTTACATAATGAATAAACTTGTTTCAATTATTTTATATTTAACATGTGACAGAATTTATGACCTGACTAGGTATATTCATCAATGACCATTTTTATTTTATCAATTTATCGATTTCTAAAATATCTCCAAGTGTTTCGGATAAAATAAAGCCTAGACCTCTACTGGCATAGCGTTCTATCTGTCTGAAGTTTCGTCAAAATCGGTTAATCCATTCCGGAGTCCGGACAAACAAATAGACATTTTTTTTAAATGGTCATAATTTTCCAATTACGTGCAGTAATGTCCTCCATACCGAGTTTCGGTCACGGCGGCCAGTCAGAGTCAGAGTGTATGCGCAAGCACAGGTGCACGCACTCTCTTTTCTCTCACTCTATAGTCCGACGGGACGGTTATCCGACTCGACCGGAGAGAGATCAGGCGCAGGACCAACGGTTTTATGTTCCGAGGCACGGGGTGAAACACTACCACCTTCCTAACTCTGGTTTGCTACTAAGAAATTCTTGATAGGAAAATCTAATAACTGATTTGGGCCTAACCCTTGCTTCGAACCCAAGACTTCAGTAACCGAGTTTACGACCTTTAGACCAAGAAGGTAGAAATTACATGCAAATAAAGCTCAATATAATTAAAATTATAAATTTTGTACAACCGACTTTAATAAAAATTATTAAGAATAACTCAAAAACTATTGGTCAGACCTTGATGAAATCTATATGGGAAGCACCAGCTTTCAAACAAAAAAGAATCATCGAAATCGGTAAAAAATTATGAGGTAACACACAAAAAAGAACACAGTCGAATTGAGTACCGTCTTCTTTTTGAAGTCGGTAGAAAAGGCAGTATTTCGCTATTACAGGCAGACATTTAAATTTTATTGAAATGTGTAGTTTTTAACCAACCGTCCATAGCTTGGTCAAAAATATTTAATTAATTTGAATACTATTTCAATTTCCAAAAATAAAATAAAATATTTAACATGTTATTGTAAAGACTTTAGAAATTAGTTGTCATGGGGGTCATGGTTGAATAGGGGCAAAAAGTTCTCTTTACACTCCTAGGGGTGACCCCCTAAATGGCCAAAACCATAAAATTTGGGGGTGGATCGAACTTTAGGCATAGTCAGTTTGAATAGCCTATCATGTAGAGGATGACATGGGGGTCATGGTTGTTGAATAGGGGCAAAAAGTTCTTATTACACTCCTAGGCGGTCAAAATGGCCAAAAACCAAAAAATTAAAAATTCTTATTTCAGCTATAACTCCGCCTCCTTCGGAGAGGTTCTTATACAGTCTTTAGTTCCCGCATCCCACTTGTGGGTTTCTTAGAAACGGCCCTAAGGACTTGGAGCGAAATTTTCATTTTTTAAAAATAGAATAGAATTATTATGTTCTACATAGATTACGAATAATAAAACGTTTTGCTTTCCAATCTTATCGAGATGAGTGCTATCCCTTAGAAAATTATATTTTTTTCTTACGTCGAGCAAAGCTCCGTTGCCCAGGTACTTTTAAATAAACTCTGCGTAAATTTGTTGTTGTGTGAGTGTAACGCTTGCTATAAAAAATATATTCTATAAATATATTATTATTATAAACTAACTTCGCGATGAGCTATCCATGTACGAAAAAGGATTTGAGAAATTATTATTTTTAAATACGGTAAACTGCTACTTTGACATCTTTAGCAGAGTATGTGATGAAACATTGACATCCAAGTGGATTATCACTTAATGATATAAGATAATTAATTAGTGCTCATTTAGTGCTGTCGATGTTCGTAAGATTATGGTTATTTTAAAATTGCCATATATAACGTTAAAAGTTTTAAGTTGCTTTCAATTCAAGGGTCAGAAATTGGGCCACAGTGAGGGTCAGAAACTGCAACCTGAGAATTGACGAGGATCATAAACTGGGTTCATGGACCTCGGGTTTTTAAACATTTACTTCAAATATTAAGGAAGTTATAAAAATAATACAATTTATGAGATATTATTTAGAACATCCTAAACTTGCTGATAAAATCATAATTTGTTTTTAAGTTCAGTTTTTTAACAGGGTTGGCTGATTTAAATCAGACTGATTTAAATCACGATATAAAACGCTTGATTTTGATTAAAAAAATCATAGATTTAAATCAACATGTGTAAATTAATGTATAAACAGAAATTGAAATAAAACTGGCTTAAAATAAGGTAAAATCTTTTATTGTTTTATGTTATTCTCATTATTCTACTACAATAGTCTTATAAACTTTGGAAAATCAACAAAGACTGTAGCGATAAGGTCAGTCAGTCTCATAAACTTCGTAAAATCAACCAAAAATTTTTGTTTTGAAATTCACCCTTAAGATATGAATTGTAATTAATACAGTATTAATTATTTTATTCATACATATGTATTCATAAAATATTAATCCTACTATGTCAAAAAGTGTTACCAACTCGTGAATTTCAAAATATACAATAAAAATAAAAAAAAAATAAAAAAATTAAAAATTCATGGTTTTTGTTTAAAAATCAGCATGATTTGATTAAAATGGAAAAAAATCATGATTTTTTCCATCCCTGGTTTTCTAATACCTAACTATTTCACTTTAACATCAAATTTTACTCTAAAACGTCAGCAACTTGGCCATTTACTTTACATGTAAATATAAATAGGTTACATGTTCATTAAAACTATATTACTTATAATGCTCATTGAATATATATATTGAAAACAGTACGCCATTTTTTCTAATTTTTATTATTTTTTACACTGTGAATTTTAGTATCATTCCATAGTCTTTAAAAAAATCCTTTTTGGTATATCGACAACACTAAACGAGCACTAATTTATTATCTTATATCATTAGGTGATAATTCACGTCGGTGGCAATTTTTTCAGTACATACTCTGCTAAAGATGTCAAGGTAGCAGTTTACTATATTTAAAAAAAAATATTTCTCAAATTCTTTTTCGTATATCGACAGCACTAAATTAGCACTAATTGATTATCTCATATCATTACATAACTCACTTGGTAGTCAATGTTTCATCACATACTCTGCTAAAGATGTCAAAGTAGCAGTTTACGGTATTTAAGAATAATAATTTCTCAAATCAGTTTTCGTATATCGACAGCACTAAATGAGCACTAATTAACTATCTCATATCATAAGGTGATAACTCACGTGGATGTCAATGTTTCATCACATACTCTGCTAAAGATGTCAAAGTAGCAGTTTACGGTATTTAAGAATAATAATTTCTCAAATACTTTTTTGTATATCGACAGCACTAAACGAGCACTAATTTATTATCTTATATCATTAGCTGATAACCCATTCTGATGTCATTTTTTTTTTATTAGATACTCTGCTAAAGATGTCAGGGTAGCAGAATTTATGATATTAAAAAAAATATATATTTTCCCAATATTTGTTTTAGCGTATATCGGCAGCAATAAATATGCACTAAATTATTGATGCTTCTATTTGGTGCTGTATTAAGCGGTTATCGTCTTAGTAGGTAGAACACTGCTAGCTTAATTAAAAGCTAGCAGTTTTATAATTTTTGATCAAGCTATTTTGGCGTGAAATTTAAATTTGCAGCACTAAATATTTAGCAAAAGTTTAAGTGATTTTGCCCAAATGACCATTCCAGCTTAACAGACCTTGTAGATGTCTATGGGGCAACAGATTCACTTACCATCCAGGTGGACTATTTGCTCGTTTGTTTCCGTCGTGCTATAGAAAATAATATAGTTGTTATCACCATCGAAACAACGAGTTTTTATCATCCATTTAATAATTAACGTTTTCTCCTTCAGTTCGCAAAAGTCCACCGTTGGACATGGGCGTCTCTCATTGTAGAGAGTATTCGCCACAATCACAGAAGGACGATCGAATAACCAGACACCTTGCACCGTCGCCGGTCTGGATATTTTACGTCAGGCGTAGGCGAGATGGATACATACATATATACAAATAATTAAAAGCCATGTGTTTTTAGAGTTCCGAATCCAAAGGGTAACCAAAGAGAACCCTATTACGTAACATCCGCTGTCTGTTCGTTCTTCTGTATGTCTGTCAGCAGGCTGTAACTTTTGATCAGTAACAGGTAGACAGTTGAAATTTTCACAGAATGTATTTTTCTGTTGCCGCTATTACAACAAATTATAAAAATTAAAAGGGGCTCCCCTACTAGAAACGTGTACTACGATGGTACGGAACCCTTCATGTGCGAGTCCGATTCGCACTTGGCCGGTTATTTCTGACATTTGCTATAGTCATCTCTTACGACACCCACTGGATGAAATGGGGTGATGACATTGACATTCACAGATTTCATTTATTAACTCGCACCACTTTTATGTAAAAAAACTCTACCTAAAATATATTTAAACCATAGCAATGGAACTTACAGTCGAAGTCGCGCCAAAGCTACGTTATGCATATATCGTTTATTATAGAATAATAGTGACAAACGAGCACACAGTTCACGTGATGGTAATTGAATGCTGTGACTCATAAACATCTACATCTATCCTGGTTTAAGTATAAAAATGCAGATGCGTGGTCACATCTTAGGACTAAGATGGAACGCCTCGTTTCCAGTAAAAAGGGTCTCCGGTCCTCTCGCATTAAGCTGCTATTTCATGCTGATATTCTATGAGAGCGTGGTACTTTCCGGTTAAGCTGATCCACTCGTGCTACAGCAGTGCAGCGTGGCTCAACTAATTATAAATGTCCTGTAGTAGACATGCTATGATATCAAATTGCTATCGTCATATATTCGGCATTAAAAATAGGTGCGGCCAGAGAGGTTCATACTACGAAGTAGGAAGTGACAAGAAATACTAAACCTAGCATAAGGAATATGAAATTAGAATCTTGTTTTATACCATTAAATTTAAAAAAATGCTCTGATCATATGCAGAACCTAGTCGTCTGACCTTTATACTAGAAGAATTCTATATCCAGGAATCTAACCTTTATCAGACGTAAATAGTATGTGATTCGACACGATTAGAGGTGCAGGTGCAGAACGAATGGCTTTACGTGCTTTTCGAAGCACGGAGGTGAAACACGGCCAACTTCCTAACTCCGGGCTACTATTGAGAATTTATTGACAGATACCCAACCTGGCCCGACCTGGGATTCGAACCCAGGACCTCATGATTAGCTATCGCGTTTATGATAGGCCGAAGAAGCATCCATAGTCAAGACATCCTCTTAGAACACATACATCTCTAGGTGGTAGAACTTAATTTTAACCTAGGAATCCGCCAGGGTAGGTGCCACCTACTTACCTATATGTGTACTGCCAAATAGCGGTGCTTGCACTGTTTAGTTCAGGCTATAACGGTCCTTAGCAGTAACAACGTATCTGTAACATCTTTGTTTGAATTTGGTCGTATGTTCCTTTGTCACTTCAATTTAAAATAAAAATTGTCTTGATTTGAATTGTTAATTTCACGAGATTGGGATTTTTTTATATAGGATAAGGGTGATAAACGAGCACACAGTCCACCTGATGGTAAGTGGTTGCTGCGGCCCATAGACATCTACATCTATCCTCGTTTGCGAATCAAAATGCAGATGCGTTGTCACCCGTGAGGACTAAGATGGAATGCCTCATTTCCAGTAAAAAGGGCCTCCGGCCACCTGCACTCACCAAGCGAATCACAGAGGTAAACCTCTACTTCACGCTGGTATTCTGTAAGGTCGTGGTACCACCCCGGTTCGAGCCGGCCCATCCGTGCGACAGCAAAAGCTGCCGCATGGCTCTACCGCTGTTGTACCACTCTAATACTATAACATTCTCAATTGCCATTCCAAATATCGCGATATTACACTTCCTATTAATAGTATGTGGAAAACAACGTGTTTTTTTATTTTTATAGAATGGCTAAAATAAAAAGGTTGACAGACGAGCACACCTGATGGTAGGTGGATGCTGTGGCCTACAGACATCTACATTTATCCTCGATTAAGAATCCATATGCGGATGCGTTGTCACCCTTGAGGACTACTATGATGGTATGCCTCTTTTCCAGTAAAAAAGGTCTCAGGTTTTCTACACACACCAAACGAAATATAGTAGCAGTAAGCTGCTATTTTACACTGGTATTTTGCGAGAGCATGTTCCTTCCTCGGTCGAGCTGACTCATTCGTGCTACCACCATAATATAGCTGCAGCGTGGCTCTACCACGTAAAAAATGAGTGGTGTTTATTGATAATGAGTCATGCCATTTTAGTCCTCGACGGTGAACGCATTTTAGTTCTTATCCGAGGATAAATCAAAGGTTTCTATGGGAAACTGCATCCACTCATCAAGTGGACTGTGTGCTCGTTTGTCTTCATTTTTGGACAAAAAGGCAGGTAATAATGCTTTGTTAGAGCAAAGATTTCTGAAGTGGGTTCCGCGAAACCTTATGGTTCCGTGGAAAAATCACCAGGGTTCCGTGAAATCATTTATCTTTGCTTGTTAAATAATTTCACTCTTCGGTACAAACATTATTTTTGAAACAGCGTAAAATATGTAATGAGAAGAACCGATTACTGCTATGTTTGTACGTGGGTAGTCGAACATTATATTATATTATTTCAAATACACTGTCTTATGATATGTAATCATTTGATGTGGGGTTCTATAAAAGGGATTTGGTGAGTTTCAATTACCCTAAAAGTTTGGAAACGTCTGTGTTAAAGGCAGTTTCCCCACGATGTTTAGGAGAATTACTTTATTGACGAGCACGTAGTAAATCAACACTTAAAGTTGCTAAAGTATTTCATTGGCCGGCACCGGCGCGGCGTTCGGCGGGGATCGACTTCGGTGTACACGTCACATGAGTAGATAAACGGAACAGAGATAAAGCTTCATATAACCGCGGGAATCGGTCTTGCACTACTAACTACTACACTACTAAGTAAGCGGGGCATGTGTGCGTGACCACTGGCCGCTTGTCGCGTACGCGGCGAAACTGGAAAAAACCGGTTACGCTAGCACAGCCAGTGGACAATATCTCAGGGTCAGTGCGACGCACTTTGTTTGTATTCTTAGTTTTAAGTTGTAATATTTTAATGTAAAAACGTGGTATTATTAATAATGGTTGTTTATTGTACTGTGTGTATGAATAATACTAGAAAAAATAAAAATATATCGTATTTTAACTATCCCAAGAAGTACTAGGTAAGTAAATTTGATTATTACTTTTTAGCAATTTTAAATGTTTCGCGAATATTTCGATCTTGAATTAAATATAGTCAATGTTGACAACGAAATACTTAAACGTATTAAAGATTGTAAATTTGATATGGCATGTGAATGTTTCCCGTTAGATTATACTTGAAAAAACTTTAACTTAGATTCAGAATTTACCACACCATTAAAAGAAACAATAACTTATTAAAAAACAAAAATTATAAAAAGAAAATTCTTAGAGTAAGTAATTTGTAAAGTATTCTATCATACTGAAAAATCGTAGTTCCGTTTATCTACTCATGTGGTAAACGCGTTGAAATGACGTAGTCCGATCGTAAAATTGGGCAAATCGTGATTTGTCTAGGTATTTCATGATACGCTGCCATTTCATGATACATTATTTGGCTAATAATTTTTCTAGGTGGTAGTACTTAAATTACATTGACAAAATTATGAAATGAACCACGGCCCATAATACTTAAAACATAATATAAACAATCTAAGACCCGCATTTTACTTGTCTGAAATTCTGAATACAAAGCAAGACAATTATTGTTTACCCTTATGTAATAAATAGACTTATATCTGTTAATAGTAAACAAGGCATAGGAGCAAAGCGGCAACGTCGCTTTTTCAATAACTGCGCCAATATGTTCGGAGCGACAACGCCGCTTACGACTTACGTAAAACTTTTTTTTCTAACTTTGTTCACTTATTTTCTTGCCAGTAACTAGGCAGGAAGCATAATAAGTGCCATTCGAATTTAACGGGGAAATGTACTCTGTTTCATTCCTTAACATAAACTTCAACATAACCTACGCGAATTTAGCATATTTTTAGCAACTTCAAAAAAAGAGGTTCTCAATTTCATCTCTTTATTTGTATGTATATTACGCGATATCTCCGGCAGTGATATCCATGACTTTTTCTGCTACTAGGGCGGCGCCACTTGGAATGAGGTGGAAATATTTCACAGATTTCATGGAGTAGGAAGTCAATTAGTTAGGTAAATGTAAGGGTTAATGTTTCTTTCTGCAATATTAGTTATCTCTTCAGATAAAAATCAATTGCTGTCCGTTAGTCTCGCAAAAACTCTAAAATGGTTCGCCTGATTTTGATGAATTTTTTTGTGTACGTTAGAGTGGGAACCTGGATGATCTAAATGATTCACAATTAAACCCGGTCATCCTAAATCGATCCAGAAATCACACGTGTGAAGCCGGGGCGGATAGCTAGTATTTTATATTAATTATATTAGAAATTAAAAAACTAAATAACGACTATTCATAAAAGTAGAAAAATTAACGAGAGTTAAAAAAATATGCAAAAAATTAAAGGGCAAACCACTGATGCATTGTTTTGTTTATTTATGTTAACGGTAAGTGTGATCGACTGAAAATTATTAATAATTACCAATCATTATTAATAATTGTCAAGATTAAGTGATAAGTTAAGTAGTAGTCAAGATGATAAAATATAAATATTTAGAAACATTCAAAGTGATCATTAATATTCAACCATCCAAAGTAGACAAATTCTTGTAATCACCAATCTTGCTCAAATATATCGGAACATATACAGCGACATATATATGGTTTCTGTCAAACGGTCCGTCATGAAGTAACAAACAAACTTAACTTCAATGGTAGCGAAGCAGCTAAAGTATTCAAAAATGCTGGACACAACGGGAAATATAACTTTATTTTAATACGATAGGGTGCAATTTGTTTTGCTCTAGTGGTATAGCCACGTAGAGCCATATATAATATAGCAATGCTGCAGCTATATTAGTAGTATAGTTGTAGCACGAATGGGTCAGCTCGACCGGGGAAGGACCACGCTCTCACAGAATACCAGCGTAAAATAGCAGCTTAACACTGCTGTGTTTCGTATGGTGAGTGTAGAGAACCGGAGACCCTTTTTACTGGAAAAGAGGCATTCCATCTTAGTCCTTACGGGTGACGACGCATCTGCATTTTGATTCGCAAGCGAGGATAGATGTAGATGTCGACGGGTCACAGCAACCACTTACCATCAGGTGGACTGTGTGCTCGTTTGTCACCCTATCCTATAAAAAAGTTTTATTATAAAAAATATACATTTTACTTCATATTAAATTACTAATGTTTCTTTCAGTAATATCATTTCGCTTACCCTTACCGTAGATTAAATAATGTAACTACCACAGAGTACTTTTTATATACTGGTTCATCTAAAATTAGTATAATAATAAACCTAGCAAGCTAACAGCATAGCAAAGTGGCGAAGCAATCAGCTTTGTAGCGGTTTCTAACGGTTGCCGTTGAGCAATCAGTTTCAAAATAGGAGGTGCAGATGCCTGGGTGATCAGTAATCGATTGCTGAAAACAGAATTTGAAAATTCGAAACCGTCTGTCCGTCCGTCTGTCCGTCTGTCCCACGATTATCTCGAGAACGGTTTCGAATTTTCAAATTCTGTTTTCAGCAATCGATTACTGATCACCCAGGCATCTGCACCTCCTATTTTGAAACTGATTGCTCAACGGCAAACGTTTGAAACCGCGACAAAGCTGATTGCTTCGCCACTTTGCTATGCTGTTAGCTTGCTAGGTTTATTAAAGTTACAATGACTACAGACATCAAATTATTAGTTTATTTTATAATTGATTCTTTAGGCTTTCGAAAGTTCTTCCAACTAAATCAGGTCTTCCAATAACTTCCATCCATAATTTGCATCTGAAATTTTTAAATACTATACTTATTAATAAATTTTCATAATTATCACCTCCAGAAACCTTAAAATTGACATCCATATTGTATTATTAAAAAAATATCCACTATCTTGGATATGAAAATTGATGCCGTTTTCGTAATTGGCACCCCAAGAAACCTCGAAATTGACATCCATATCATTAAAAAAATTATGTCCACTATCTTGAATTTAAAAATGAATGCCATTTTCGTAATCATCACCCCAATAAACCTTGAAATTGACATCCATATCATACATATATTAAAAATGACCGCCATCTTGGATTGAGAATAAATGCAATTTTCGTAATTTCGACAAACCTAAAAATTAACCCCTAATCTTAATATTTTATAAAAAAACTTTGAAAGACCGAAGACGAGGCACTATAGTATGGTCTAAAACCTTGGCCTCTCCAACCACACGATTTAGATGAAGAAAAAAAAAAACTTCGAAACAGTAACGCCCGGCGACTAGTACCTATTTTTTACGTCCACCATTTTTTTACGTTGGCAACAACAACACTCAACACTAAATTTAAAAATTATAAAAGCCAACGCGCGTTAACCCTGGAAGTCGTGTCCCGAGCTACTAATACGATTGGCATGAGCAGCTCGGGCTCGTCCTTCCCGCGTCTCGCCCCTCACTCCCCGCACGATTGCCCTGCCTTGACGTCTTCGTCGGACGACTGTACTGTATGGATTTATAAACTATGATACGACGTAGACCCGGTTTGACGCCGGGCTCGGCTCCGGCGAGAAATCGTCTCGTGGGCATGAGGCCTTGCTTCAAACATGACGTCAGTGACAGTTTTTGTCCAGTTTATTATTATTTTAAAATCTTCTGTCTGTCTGTCAAGACTCTTTTTCTCAGAAACGCGTGGAGGTATCAAGCTGAAATTCATATCAAATACTCAAGTCTACTGTTCCTTAAGCTAGCCGCACACACACAATATTATTGACAATAAAGTACGTATTGTCAATAATATTATGTGTGTGCGGCCTGTATTGCGATATTGTTCAATATTATTGTTGATATCCAGAAATTCTGATTTTGTCACGTCAATATTCGGTGGAGGCAGGGGTATTATCAATAATATTGACGTTTGCGGTCGCTCGGCAATATTTTAGTTGAGGAAAAGATTTCAAGGCAGGCGGACGTTCGTTTTTGTTCAAAATGAAGGACGAAAACAGTGAAAATAGTGTTGATATTGTTGATGATAGTACTCTCATGGAAAAGCAATATTTGTTAAAACTTGGGAAACTTATCCAGAATTATGCAACACATCCTGCGAATATCTCGCGATAAAGTTAGGAAAAATAATGCTCTTGATAACTTGCTCGATATTTATAAAAAAAAAATCAAACCGAGAAAAATCAACACGAGAGAAAACGTATGGAAAAAAATTGAATGAAAAAAAAGATTAATCCATGGTTTCTTTCTTGATTGCCCTTTCTTAGTAGTAAAATTAATGCAATAC
Organism: Parnassius glacialis; assembly: GCA_033319125.1. NCBI lineage: Eukaryota > Metazoa > Arthropoda > Insecta > Lepidoptera > Papilionidae > Parnassius > Parnassius glacialis. The sequence continues at coordinate 56,857,271 of JAVANC010000004.1, forward strand.
TCCATGTAACGCCTTTTTTCTTTCTATCCATTATATTAAACGTGCACATATGAATCTAGCTGCAGAGCGACTAATTCAGATTGTACCATGAAAAAATGCCAATAATATTGCGTAGTGTGCGGGACCATATATTGATGAAGATTTTTGACAATCTTGCTTTGACAATATTATTGCGTGTGTGCGGTTAGCCTTAGAGCTGTGAAAAAATCAAACTTCTAAGCCAACGCAATCAAAAGATACAGCCGTTTATGCCGTAAATTTTCGACATTCGCAAGGGAATCAAAACATACAGAGTACTTCCCGTGAACTCAGAATCTTGAAATTTGGTACGAAGCAACGTTTTATAGCACAGATAAATGAAAAATTGCGAAAATCTTAAATTTTTAGTTACATCATATAATAAAAATATTTTTAATAATTTTAAACTTATATACATACCTATAGATTTGTTCGGAACCCTCGGTGCGCGAGTCCGACTCGCACTTTGCCGATTTTTTTTATTAATGATTGTAAATGAAATTATTTTATCTCAGCATTGTAAGTAGTAGCTTCCCCCGTGCTTTATTTGCGTGGAATAGTATAAAAATAAAAGTCATGTATTATTTTATACTCATTATTGTAAAAGCTCTTAGCATTTTGATGCGATAATTAATTTGTTTCTTTTTCGGCACAACGTACAAAAAGACTCAAAAAAAGAGAACTACAACCCTATGATTTCAGTATATTTTTTTTTTCTTGAAGTGTTTCACATTTTTTAATGCTTTGTCTGCTTGGATATCATTGGCGTTCTATTTGTTACTATAATTTTGAACTGAATTTTGGTTTTAATAAACTCATACATTTGATGTTGTACGTGTTTCAATATATTTGAGAAAGATTAATGTTCTCAATCATTTGGCTACTGTATGTGGTTGAATATTAATTATCACTTTGGTTGTTTCAAAATATTTGAACACCTAGACTGCTTTCTTATTATCTGACACTGACTGTACGACAAGCGTATGTAAATAAAGAATTAGGTTTATACGTGGTAGAGCCATGCTGCAGCTATATTAGTAGTATAGTTGCAGTCGGCTCGACCGAGGTAGGACCACGCTCTCACAGAATACCAGCGTTAAATAGCAGTTCAATGCTGCTGTGTTTCGTATGGAGAGCGTAGAGAACCGGAAAACCTTTTTACTGGAAACGAGGCATTCCATCCCAGTTCTCAGGGGTGACACGACGCATCTGCATTTTGATTCTTAATTAAGGATAAATGACGACGTTTTCATGGCCACGGCATCTACTTAACCTTGAATTTTAGTATTATCTCATAGTCTTAAAAAAATCCTTTTTCGTATATCGGACAGCACTAAATGAGTACTCATTTATTATCTTATATCATTAGGTGCTAGCTCACTTGGATGTCAATGTTTCATCACATACTGTGTTAAAGACGTCAAAGTAGCAGTTACGGTAAAAGTAATAATTTCTCAAATCCTTTTTCGTACATCGACAGCACTAAACGAGCATTCATTAATTATCTCATATCATTAAGTGCTAATCCACTTGGATGTCAATGTTTCATCACATACTCTGCTAAAGATGTCAAAGTAGCAGCAAACGGTTTATAAAAATAATAATTTCTCAAATCCTTTTTCGTATATCGACAGCACTAAATGAGCATTAATTAATTATCTAATATCATTAGGTGATAATCCATTTGGATGTCAATGTTTCATCACATACTCTGCTAAAGATGTCAAAGTAGCAGTTTACGGTATTTAAAAATAAAAATTTCTCAAATCCTTTTTCGTATATCCACGGAATATAAATTTTTATATTCCGTGCGTATATCGACAGCGCTAAATGAGCACTAATTGATTACCTCATATCATTAAGTGATAACTCACTTGGATGTCAATGTTTCATCACATACTCTGCTAAAGATGTCAAAGTAGCAGTTTACGGTATTTAAGAATAATAATTTCTCAAATCCTTTTTGGTATATCGACAGCACTAAATGAGCACTAATTTATTATCTTATATCATTAGCTGATAGCCCATTCTGATGTGATTTTTTTTATTACATACTCTGCTAAAGATGTCAAGGTAGCAGAATTTATGATATTAAAAAAAAAATATATATTCCCAATATTTGTTTTAGCGTATATCGGCATCAATAAATGAGCACTAAATTATTGATGCTTCTATTTGGTGCTGTATTAAGCGGTTATCGTCTTAGTAGGTAGAACACTGCTAGCTTAATTAAAAGCTAGCAGTTTTATAATTTTTGATCAAGCTATTTTGGCGTGAAATTTAAATTTGCAGCACTAAATATTTAGCAAAAGTTTAAGTGATTTTGCCCAAATGACCATTCCAGCTTAACAGACCTGTTTCTAGAGTATTATATTAAATACACAAAATAATGCGTCAGTGGTTTGCTCTTTAATTTTTTGCGCGTTATTATTTTTTTTTAATTTTTCTACTTTTATGAATGTTTGTGGTTTGTTTTATTTATTTTTAATCTTATTAATATAAAATATAACTAATATTACAGAAAGAAACAATAATCTTTACATTTTCAGAACAAATTAACTTCCCCCGCTATGAAATATGTCAAATATTATACATAGGCTGCACTAAAAGTATCGGGAATGGAATATTTCCACTGTTCCTGTCATATTAAAATATTTTTAATTGAAAACTCCTTGGTTTTAAAAATCGAATACCATTTATTTATTTAAAAAAAGATTCTCGGTCTTGTCACAAGGTTTTGTCAAACTTGTTTAGTCGTTGAGAAAATGGAATTGACTCGAGAAAATTCAAGAGCGATGATTTATTATGACTTTCGAAGTGGTTTAACACAAAAACAGTGTGTTGACCGGATGATTTCTGCATTTGGTGATGAAGCCCCATCCAAAACCACAATTTATCGCTGGTTTGCTGAATTTCAACGTGGACGTGTCAAGCTCAGTGATGATCTCCGTCAAGGTCGTCCAAACACTGCAGTCACCCAAGAAAACGTTGATGCTGTGTGTAAGCTGATTGAGGAAGATCGACATGTGACATACCGCGAAATTCAGGCAACTTTAGACATTGGCATGAGTCAAATACAAATAATCTTGCATGAACAATTAGGTGTAAAAAAGTTGTTTTCCCGGTGGATACCGCATTCGCTCTGTGAAGAGCAAAAGGCGGCTCGGGTTACTTGGTGCGTCAGAACTCTCGAAAGATTCCACGCAGGATCCTCAAATGCTGTATACAACATCGTATCAGGTGACGAATCCAGGATATACGCGTACGAACCCGAAACAAAAAACCAGTCACGAGTTTGGGTGTTCGAAAATTTGAAACTTTTCTTCTTCTTCTTCTTCTTTTTTTCTTCTTTGTTTGGTGAACAAAAATTGTTCGTTCACGGAGTGTTGCAAACAAAATGGTGGCCACGTTTGTCTCCAAAACCGGCCATGTTACGACTATTCCTCTTGAGGGACAAAGAACGGTTAATGCAGATTGGTATGCTAGCATTTGTTTGCCACAGGTTGTTTCTGAACTCCGTAAAGAGAACTGCAACTGTCGCATCATCCTCCATCACGACAATGCGAGTTCTCACACCGCACACAGAACAAAAGAGTTTTTAGAGCAAGAAAACATAAAATTATTAGACCATCCGCCGTACAGCCCCGACCTACGCCCTAATGATTTCTATACTATTCCTAAAATAAAGAATAAATTGCGTGGACAGAGACTTTCATCACTTGAAGAAGCTGTGGACGCCTACAAAACAGCCATTTCGGAGACCCCAACTTCCGAATGGAATGGTTGCTTCAATGATTGGTTCCATCGTATGGAAAAATGTGTCAAATTTCGCGGAAATTACTTCGAAAAGCAATAAATACATTTTTAAATAGTAATGTTGTGTCACTTCCTTGATTTCCGAAATTTTCAGTGCCGCCCTCGTACATCACTTCCTAGTGCTTCCGTCCTGGTGGCAGAAAAAAGTCGTGGATGCTCTCATTACCAATAAATACTTATCAAAAAAGGTCATTTCTTGATTAATTTATTACTTTTACCGCAGACACTAGTGAATTATTAATAAAAACCAGTAATAATGATGAATTTCAGTTTTCATCACATTTACCAAATCCTTATGATTAACTGTGAATAATGACCGGATTGTATTAGTACTAACCAGACTTTACCGTACTTTAGAAAGCGATAAACTTTTATTTAAAACGCTACTTCTCAATTATGATGAGCAAATAACTTTACCTTAGTCTCAACTAACGACGTCTGTTGAGCGGAAGAATACTAGCCCTCATTGTGAACCGATCTTAGTGTTTTTTTTTTATAAATAGACTCCAAGGGCAACCATTTGTATTTGAAGAAAAACAATTTTTTTATTTTATAATTTAGACGACCTTTTAAGAGTCAACTTGAGATTTAGTTAAAAGCGGCTCGTAAACTTTGCTGGTTGATTTTTAGGGTTCCGTTCCCTATTACTAATACTCCGCTGTCCGTCCGTCCGTCGGTCTGTACGTCCGTCTGTCCGTCTGTCATCGGGCTGTATCTCATGATCCGTAATAGGTAGACAGTTGAAATGTTCACAGAATGTGTATTTCTGTTGCCGCTATAACAACAAATTAAAAAATTAAAGGGTCTCCTCTAGTAGAAACGTGTTTTACGATGGTACGGAACCCTTTATGGGCGAGTCCGACTCGCACTTAGCCGGTTATTACTGGAAGCGAAGCATCCCATATAAATTAACTTAGCATCCCATATAAATTTGATCAAGATCTGACCAGTAGTTTTTGAATTATCCTTAATAATGCGTATTTAATTGACTTCGACCACATTGATTATGTTCTCATATCATTTATACTGAAGTCAGTTGCACAAAACTTTTAATATTACTATTTGTTCCATGGTAACTTTAAAAGCTAACAGCAGCATCTTCTAGCCCTAGGAACACTATTTATTTTATAATATTTACGTAACGTAAAATTACTATTTAACACATAAACAATTTCCTTAAAATTAGTCAAGCCATTGAATAAACGTACCTTCACGGATTTTATCGCGTTTAATTAACTTGTTTTTTATTGATTCCCGACGATAAAATCTGTAAAGGTAGTTTTATTCAGTCTGTAGTGTTCGCGTAAATATAAGAAATCATTAGTCAAGCCATTTTCGAGTTTTAGTGAGACTAACCGACAGCAATTTATTTATATATATAAAGAAGAAGATAAATTGACGTCCTCTAAGAAAAAGTTTCTTAGAGGACACCAAAGTCTTCTTTTGATACTCGCTTTAATATTTCCCAAAAAAAAAAATGCGTTTCACTTCAAAGCGTTGTCAGTTTTAAGCAGGTGTTCACACCTCGTATCAGCGGGCGGGCATCGTCGCTAGAAACGAAGCGTAACAGAAACTTACAATTGCGTAAACTGAAACAACTAACCAGTATATTCGGTCTAGAAGCCGGCGAGAAAAAAAAACTCGAACCGGTTTAATAATAATAGAGGTGCCTAGACCGAAACGCCTTTTTCTGTGTATGGTTCGACTTGCTTTTTACTCATAAGGTGCTTACATATTTGTTTTATATTTTGCGATCGACATGTGATTTTTTTTTAATATATACTTTGATGATAACGTTAAACAAAAAGCTCTCTATTCCCTTCAGGCTGGAACGCAGCAGTGTAGCCACTGCAATTTGACGGTAGAAATTAGTAAGTGGGTGGTAACCTACCCGGATAGATCTCTGGTCGGAAAAGGAGTCGTATCACTTCTATCTTGCAACCGCACGTGCAACCGCATGTAGTAGTGCCATAAGGGAATTTACCACCACATATTTACATACCAAGAATTTAAAATTATGAAAAAAAAATACGATTGCCAACACGCCCGTCAAGTATATAGCTCGAAGAACCGACAACATAAAGGTTCCCGAGTCAGCCTCGGGCAGCAGTCGGGCAGCCTGGTACCGATAGAGGAAGACATGGTAAGACGTGCAGGAAATCGATGGATGTATTTGGCTCAGGACCTTACTTTGTAGCTTTACTTGCAGTAGAACATAGTTCAGCAGTGGACTTGTAAAGGGCTGTAATGATGATAATGATTCTTCTCATAGGCTGCATGTAATGTTCAGTGAAGTTAACGATCTGCGAATTCTAGCAAATCTGTGTAAGGTAAATATCGGAGCCTCTTTTCATGTAACTATAACCATCGACGAATATCGAGCAAATCTGTAGACACCCTTATACCGGGTGAATGTTTCGGCGGCCATGACAGGTGACACACGCGTATTCCTGCTAAGCTGTAACGGAATTCCGTATTGTGGTGTAGAATATTTGAGTTCTGTCCTCTTTTGTTCTGTCATGTGTGTCACTCAATGAGATTTTTATTCGTTCCTAAATGAGTAGTGCACCCTTAATAAACTATCGCCGCCATAGGTCAAATTGACTAGGACAACAACGTAATCACGAAATGGTTCTTATCAGAAGGCGAAATTAAAAAAAAAACTTTATAACGGGTCAAATTGACTAGAACTACATAAACATAGAGTTTCATTTGATAGGCAAATAATCTGGATAATGTATTTTAAACATTGAGTTATATGTACTACGTACTAGAGAAGCCATTCCAAACAAAAATTGTGTCCTCCTCTATGTCTGCCACTACTACTCCCGCGCATGCGCGAAAACTTTCATTTGATATAAAATAAGATATTAATATAAAATAAACATAAGACTTTAATATAAAATATCTTAATTTAATCTAAACAAACATATTTCTAAATAAAATGTAATAATTATTAATTAATGGAATTCACAAATCTTCAATTTACGCAATATTTAGTTTGTACGGATTGCAGTACAGTTCAGTTGAACATAGTCAATGTTCGGAACGGCTTCTTTAGTACGTAGTACATATAACTCAATGATTTTAAAAGGAAGCCTATTTAACTTTACAAATATTAATTAATCTTAATTATCAGTTCTTAAAGTCATTGTATTGACTTCCTATCAAATGTCTTTCGGTTGGCAACCATTGTCCTATAAAAGAACGGTAACAGCCTAGAGCGCGAGTACGTCTGCGTTGAGCAAAGAACAACTAATAAACTAGATAAGTTGGTGTTGCTTGCTGTTTGTTTGCAAATTAGATATATTTGGGGATATTTTTTGAGTTAAGAAATATACCTTTTGACTAATTTCCATCACGCGCAATAATCATCACCATCATTCATCATTACAGCCTTTCATAAGTCCACTGCTGAACATAGGCCTCCCCCAAGGAATGCCACAAAGCACGGTCCTGAGCCACCTGCATCCATCGACTTCCTGCATGTCTTACCAGGTCGTCACTCCATCTCGTGGGGAGTCGCCCTACACTTTGCCTACCGGTACGAGGCTGCTACTCAAGAACCTTTCTTCCCCATCGGTTGTCGGTTCTTCGAGCTATATGGCCGGCCCACTGCCACTTCAGCTTACTAATCCGTTGGGCTATGTCGGTTACTCTGGTTCTACTGCGGATATAGCTTCCTCATACGGCCAGCAGTGAAGGACCACATCTCAGATCCGTAAGTCATCACTGGCAACACGCACTGGTTGTACGATTTCGTTTTAAGGTTTTGAGGTACGTCTAACGAGAAGATGTGTCGTAGTTTCCCGAACGCCGCCCAGCCGAGTTGAATCCGTCGATTGACCTCTCGGTCGAAGTTGGACTTACCTAGTCGGACTATTTGTCCCAGGTAAACATAATCGTCAACAACTTCGAGCTTAGTGCTCCCAACAACTACCGGCATAGGTGTGACATGGACATTAAACATAATCTTTGTTTTGTCCATGTTCATCTTAAGACCTATCCGTTGGGAGACACTATTGAGGTCATTGAGCATAGTGCTTAGGTCCTCCAGCGATTCTGCCATAAGGACTATATCGTCGGCAAATCGAAGGTGAGTGATGTACTCGCCATTGATGTTAATACCGTATCCTTTCCAGTCCAGAAGCTTGAAAACTTCTTCCAATGCAGCGGTGAAGAGTTTCGGGGATATCACCCTGTCTTACACCTCTCTGCAATTGGATAGGTTTCGTACTCTGCTTCTGTACTCGGATAGCCATCGTAGCTCTACTGTACAAACACTTCAGCACTTCGATATACCGACAGTCAACTTGGCACCGCTGAAGGGACTGCAGCACCACCCAGATTTCGACGGAATCAAAGGCTTTCTCATAGTCCACATACGCCAGGCATAGTGGCAAATTGTACTCCTCGGACTTTTGTACAACTTGCCGAAGGGTATGTATGTGGTCTATGGTGCTAAAGCCCTTTCGGAAACCGGCTTGCTCGGGAGGTTGGATATCGTCAAGTCTGCGCGCGAGACGATTCGTAATGACTCTCGAATACAGCACGTAGACGTGGCTCAGAAGGAAAATCGGTCTGTAGTTCTTCAAGAGACCAATAATACCGTTCAAAAATTTAAAGTAGGTAACTGTTTACATGAAGTTGATAATCTTGAATGCTACATTGTAATTATTGCAACATCTATTTGTTTACACCACGGGAATTGTTTTCATGTTTTGAATTATTTGAACACTTACTACCGTGTTCTTTTTTTGCGTGCGTGTGCGTGCGTGCGTGCGTGTGTGTGGTGTGTGTAAATAAATTAATTTATATTATATTATATTAATTTATATTTAATTAAAATTTTGTCATACGATATTTTTAGAAAGAACCAACCGATGGGCGACACATCGTTCGAATGTGTTCATTTGGACTTCAAGCAGATTAGATTTCTAATTCAATTGGTCGAGCTGTTTCAAAGATTTAAAAAAAAAATTAATTATAGATTTTTCGAGTGATGCGCTCGAAAATACGCGTATTTTTCCTTTAATATTGTACGTTGCTTTCAATAGGTGGGTTTGTTATAATATAGCGTTACACTAGCGATAGTTTGGAATTCGACTTGGCCCTAAGAGCAACATTATTACACATTGTTTAGACGCTGCATGTTAATTATTGCTTCAACTTTATTATGTGCAACAGGCAAGAAACTTGTGCGGTGTAAATTCAATTAATCATTTTTATCCTGAACATTTGTTCGATTGTCGTCTTAATTATTGTGATGTTTATAGAATGTCTCTTAAGTTTAGCGTGCCTATTGGCATGGGCCTCCTCTAACATCTTCCATTGCTTTCTACCTCTAGCAACCCTTCTCCAGTTTTCAAAATAGCCTTACATTTAGACGTTGTAAATTAGGCTTTGACTAAAAATTATGTTTAACGAATATTTTATTTAAAGATATTTTATTTTACTTGTTACTAGTACCTGGCGAAGAAATAATTGTGGACATATCGTTTTAAATTTGGGTATTTGTTTTAAGGAATGCAATGCAGAGTAAATAAATAAATAAACAGTTATATATATTGTTTATTGGAAATAATAATTACATTCATTGAATTTGAATGATATATTGATAGATTGCCTATAACCTTCGGGCAAGTGCAAGTAATAAGTTGACATAGTTTTAGCGTAATCTGATGATTAATTTTTAAATATTACATTATTTCAATATTCTCTACGTTTTGAATTTCTAGATCAATTATTTACTTAATTAAGTATGTTATGAGGTATGGTCAATTTGGTTACCTTTGTTGTAATTTTATTTATACACTACCGATGTATATTTAAATATAAACAAAATTAGTCGAAGATAATACAAAAACGTTATAAGCCGCGGAGAGTTTGCCAATTATCACCCCTCCCACTTCCAACGACCGCGTCCCGCTATTGTCTGGCCAAGTTGACTCTTCGGCTGACTGCCATCGCAGAATCTATTTCTCCACATGATGCTTTGTTCAGGAGGCGAAACACGTGTCGCTATTATAGACGGTGGTGTGTATTTCCTTGTGTAGTGATGTTGGGATTTGTGATGACGGGGTTAATGCACGCAATTGAAGGAGGGCGGGGGGTGCATTTTCAACATTTTTGTTTTATTTTTAATCACCCGCACCCTGAGCAATTCCGTTCTGACTAATTCCATGTAAGAAATTTTAGGTAAGATAAGCACCGAATGTTGGCTCTAACGAAAACTAATTCTGATTGAAGGACAAAACTAAATTTTGCACTGGAAAAACAAATGTTTGTCTGCAGCACGCACGATGGATACACTAAACGTATTGTTTTTATTCTTTAGAATAAGGGTGAAAAAACGAGCACACAGTTCTCTGATGGTAAGTGGATGATGTGGCGCATAAACATCTACGTCTATCCTCGACTAAGAATCAAAATGCAAATGCGTTGTCACCCCTGAGGCCTAACATGGAATGCCTCGTTTCCAGTAAAATTAATCTACGGTTCTCTACAGTCGCTATTTCGTGCGCGCTATTCTTTAGACTACCCGTATCTCTATACCAGGTCACTTCTCCATCTAGTGGGGAGCCGCCCTACCAGCGTAAAGTTGTCAATCGAGAATATTACTTACATAATGGGATCGCTACCAAGCTATTTCTAATTTGTACATACACGATTGTAAGTTATTTTTTTTTAAAGTCCCAGTGGGTTTCTTGCTGGTTTTTCCCAGGACAGAGGTTTTTTTTTCGAACCAGTGGTAATTAAACAAAAGGGTGACTTTCAATAAGAATTATTTATAATCTATATTGAATAAAAAAAATCTGTTTCTGTTTCATAAGCTCCCGCGCCTGTTACCCAGAGGGGTAGGCAGAGACTACGGACTTCCATTTGGAATGATCCTGACACACCTCAAAGACTATATAATCACTAAGTTTAACTCACCTCTTTCGGTTATTTCACGTGCATATATGCATGTAATATCAAGTGCATATAATGCATACATGCTCGTCGGTTAAGGGTACTTTTTCATTTTTAGGGTTCCGTACCTCAAAAGGAAAAAACAGAACCCTTATAGGATCACTTTGTTGTCCGTCTGTCTGTCTGTCTGTCAAGACCTTTTTTCTCAGGAACGCGTGGAGGTATCAGGCTGAAATTTATAACAATTACTCAAGTCTACTGTCCCTTGGAGCTGTGAAAAATGAAACTTCTAAGCCAACGCAATCAAAAGATACAGCCGTTTATGCCGCAAATTTTCGACATTCGCAAGGGAATCAAAACCTACAGGGTACTTCTCGTGAACTCAGAATCTTTAAATTTGATACGAAGCAACGTTTTATAGCACAGATAAAGGAAAAATTGCGAAAAACATAAATTTTTAGTTACATCATATAATAAAAATATTTTTAATAATTTTAAACTTATATATCTGTTGGAACCCTGGGTGCGCGAGTCCGACTCGCACTTGGCCGGTTTTTTTTATTTATTTGTATTTAAAAAAAACGTTACCTCCATACTAGGATTTTCTCCTGTATCGTGGGGGCAGTTTACATACATAAATTGCACAATTTCAATTAAACAAACATCCAAACCCAGAACAATTATTTGTAGGCCATACAAATACTGGTGTGGTATTCGAATTTCGCGGCGCTTCGCTCTGCAACTCATTGCTAAGCCACTGCGCCACGGAGCTATCGAATCGAATTTGGTACATCTTCAATAATTTGGTCGATAAACCGTCTAGGCCGTTCCTTCCCGACTCTGCCACTAACTTGGGCGGCTTAAAATTTGCTTTGTCACTTTTTCCTTATCATTCTTTCTACGTGTCCAAATCACCTTATTTAACTTAATATTATTAATCAACATAAACAAGTAAAAATGCCGTAATACCTTGGCCTGACCGCGGCTTTGAACCAGAGATAACCCCAACCTTATCTCTGTTGCGTAGTATGCATTTAATCTACGTCTGTCAGGCGTGGGAAATGTGGCTCTCGCAATATTAATTCGTGTTTCTTTTTTTTTATTTGTACCACACTGTCGGGCCCGCAGACCTTTACAAATGAAATAATAATAATTCAAAAATTTACCACGTTTTTACTCCTGAGTTATATATATTTCAAATTTCTAACTCATCGGAAAGTTAGTTTAAAATCGATTGCTACATTTGTACCGAACAGAGAGAGATACACAAAAAGTGAGATTATATTGCATTGTCATCCAGTTTTGAGCTACATTATTAGCTACATTATATGTATATATGTATAAAGTTAAAAGTCTATAGCTCGTCGGGAAGTTAGTTTAAAATGAATTGCATTGTTTGTTCCGAATAGACAAGAAAAGTGAGTTAATAAAAACGAGTGCGATTTGGGAGGTCCACATTATAAAGTGACAAATAGGAATATAGAAATCTATATTGTACTAGCTCGCCAGGCAGACGTTATTCTGCCCTTTCCAACGATGCTTCCTATAAAAATCCTTAAATTCGCAATAAAAAATTTTGAGAGTCATTTATCGGAATGAAAAGCATCCTATCTCTCAAGTTGGACCAAACTGCACACTGTGCAAAATTTCATTGTAATCAGTTCAGTAGTTTAGGAGTCCATCGCGGACAAACAACGTGACACGTAATTTTTATATATAAAGACTAGCTGGCCAGGCAGACGTTGTTCTGCCCTTTACCCACGACCTTTCCTATGAAAAAATCTTTAAATTCGCAGTAAAAAATATTGAGGGTGACTTATTGGGATAAAAACTATACTATCTCTCAAGTTTGACCAAACTGCACACAGTGTTCCAAATTTCATTGAAATCAGTTCAGTAGTTTAGGAGTTCATCGCGGACAAACAATGTGACACGTATTTTTTATATATAAAGATTAATACGTGAAAGGAAAACTTTGCACCCCGTTTTAAGCAGAACAGTAATAATAATGTCCTCCACACCGAATTTCGGTCACGGCGGCCAGCCTCAACGGAGACTAGCCATCGGTGCAGGGCAGTGTATGCGCAAGCACAGGTGCACTCTCTATTCCCTCACTTTCATAGTCCGATGGGACGGTAAACCGACACGATCGGAGAGAGGTCAGGCGCAGAACCAACGGCTTTAGGTGCTTTTCGAGGCACAAGGGTGAGACACCGCCAACGCCTGACTCCGGGCTTGATGAAAAAGCTCAATAACTGATGTTTTTGGCCCGACCCGAGATTCGAACCCGCAACCTAATGAGCAGCAGTCGCACTACTACAACCACTAGATCAACGAGACAGTCAAGTATATTGCGCGCTCGGAGGAGTGTGAGATTTGTCATAGTTAAAGTTTATATGTAATTATGGAGAAAAGGAGCGCAGAGAGCTAAAATGTATTTAAAACATGTGTTACAAATACATTAAATTGAATTAAATGAAACTAATTTTTACGGATTCTATCGCGTTTAATGTAACTTTTTAATTCCCGACGTTTCGGGTGCTTTACAGCACCCATGGTCACGGGGGGGACTGAGGTGTTTGTCATAGTTATGCATAGTGTGTCATAGTTAGCCCGGCTACCTTCAGTTTTTGAATATTAATTTTTTGGTCCGATCTACCGACTTCCCGGAACGTCGGTGCTTCAAGTCTATATTTTATAGATCTATAAAAACCCGCGAGAAAGAACATATAGCTGACTTGAAGCACCGACGTTCCCGGAAGCTTGCAGTGTGTGAATATGTTCAAGATCGTCCCCACCATTACATTCGATTTGATAGATCACAAATCCTCGCAAAAGAACACCGATTCCTGCCAAGGATGATTCTATTGAAGGCGAGGCTATTGAAATTAAAAAGAACATCCTAATTTCAATAGAGAAGATGGATGGGTGCTGCCATCTGCTTGGGATCCTATAATTAATAAAATAAAATTAGATTTGACGGCTCCGTGGCGCAGTGGCTTAGCAATGAGTTGCTGCGCTGGGGGCCGCGGGTTCGAATCCCGCACGAAACAAGTATTTGTATGGCCTACAAATAATTGTTCCGGGTCTCGGTGTTTGTCCTCGTGTAATCTATGTTTGTAAACTGCCTTCACGATACAGGAAAAAATTCTAGTGTGTGGGTAACGTTTTTAAAAAAAATCCAAACACAAGCATACTACTGCAAGATATAAGCTCGTTCTGCGTAGATTGGACCAAAAATTAATATTCAAAAACTGAAGGTAGCTGGGTTAATTATGATATCGGAACGTCAAATACCTCAGTCCCCCCCCCCCCCCCGTGACCATGGGTGCTGTAAAGCACCCGAAACGCCGGGAATTAAACAGTTAAATTAAACGCGATAAAATCCGTAAAAATTAGTTTAACTTAATGTTAATGTAATTAAATGTATTCTTCGCGTAAATATAAGAAATCATTGCATTAAATTCAATATAATAAAACATACATTGTTAACGTTCATACTGCCAATGAGTAGATACTGCCTCAGAGTAAGTACAAAGTAAAGAGTATATTATCGCTAAGTTTTAAGCAATAAGGGTTTGTTTTACATAATAAATATCTGTTTTATATATTAATGTGCAGTTGAACAAGCCTAAAAGTTTAATGAATTACCGTCGAATTTTGAGCATTAAGCGACCACGGGTGGAATTAAATCTTACATTACATAGGTAGGCTAATCTCCACTGAAACCGACCGCAATGACTTAAATTCGGTCTGGAGGACATGGAGACACATTCGACAGCCATCATCCTGAAAACCATAGCATCCAACTCCAGAGATCTTGAAACGTGGAGGCATCACTAAGAGATAACATAGTATCCTGTGCTACATTAGAGGTCGGAATACCATGATTTTATAGCTGACTATGACGTGAGACTATTAATAAAGGCTAAAAAACAATATAAATTCCTTTCAAAATAAAATATTAATTTAAAAATACCTTCACTTAGGAGGCATATCCAAATTTGGATTTTGGGAAAAATTGCCCGTTTTAAGCACGCCTCACAACGCGTGAGCGTGTGGGAGTGCTCTACTCTCGACATAGCGCTATGTCACCATTTTGCAATATAAAATTGTTATTAAATTTCAAAGACAATAAATCAATAAAAAAGGGATATTTTGAAAACTATATATATCTATACAAATAAATAAAATTGAAGTGTCTGTTTGTAATGTCAAAATAACAGCGTTTTACCACAAGTTTTACTATATGCATGTGAAAGTATATACGGTACTAATAACAAAAAAAAACATTTTTAAAATTCCGGCTAATTTAATTTAATATATTATAATAGATGTCTATTTTTAATTTTATCAATATGTTTAATATTTGTAGTTTTTTCTTCTGGTTATCTATAATGACCTTTTTATTTTTGGCACCTATCACATTATTTTCCACACGTTCCGGTTTGACTGGGAGAGAATGCCAAAAGGCATTAGATCCGACCTTTGTAATCCTTTTTATTAACGTAAACAATAAAGTGTAAATAAATAAATAAATTCTAAGATGTTTAAGAGAATTGCAATGTGCGTTCGCAATGTCTTGAACTTTTTCGTTTTGAGAACAAATGAGGATATAGACTCCAAGTAATTTTTATTCGACGCGTAATTTTGCAATGAACACCTGATTAATTTTCACTAAAGTCGAAGCTGTATTTTTATTAGTCGTCTTAAAAAAGGCGGTTCTAAATTCGAATGTATGATGTTTTATATGTGTCATGTTTCGTGATATCTTGACCAGTTGTGAACATATTTTAATGTTTTTTTTATTTTATTAAATAAATTATGTATTTCAAGGATAGAAAGAAAGACATTCTATCTTATCAATTTGAAAAAAGAATCATGCGGGAGTGTCATGGAGCACTCGGTTGGAACGAAGTCCCTTTCGTAGCATATTATTATTGTTAAACGTATTATATTTATTGATTAGCAAATACAAATAAATGAATTACTAGCGTCTATTAAAATAAAGCGAGATTTAAAATACAGAATATTAATTTCATGGCAAGATAATAAAAAGCGCGAGGGAGATGGATATTATTCCATCTCGCTCGCACTATAGAAAGGGTCTTGACAGAAAAATCTTAGACTTTTTCTCGCCTAGCCCCCATCCGTCATATTCGTACCGTGTGATAAGGAACTTCGTCCAAAAACTCCGGTTGCCAATCCGCCTGCCAAGCGTGGCAAATATGGCAAATATTGCCATACTGCCCCCCACTGCCGATGAGACGATCGATGGTGGTTGGGGGCTATGGTCAACTGTGGACTTTTGATAGGCTGTAATGAAAGAATTATCGACAGTAGCTCACTTATAAGTTAAATTCGAACAATTATTTACCACGATCTAATAGAAATCTGTAAAAAATGTCCTACGTTCCGTTCCGAACTCGGAATCATCAGTTTTTCTTTTATCCCTGCAACTAAGCGAATGAGGGATCGCTAAGGTGTAATATCCCTTGCGTAAATATATAACCGATCATTGACGGATTGAATGAGTTCAATAATACTTGCTATACGAAATTTGCTCTTATAACTTATCATATTTCTTTAGTCTCGAATCTTGCTCGGGAAAACCAATGAGGGATAAAAATTGCATGATGTTCTGTTTAATCGAAGAACAGATTACGCAGTGGTACCAACATTTCGGTAAGATATTGACGCTCTACCAACCTTATGAACATCTTTTGTGTCTCCTTGTTATAACAATTATTGAGCTAATATTTTATCATATTTAATACATACAATAAAGTAAATTTCATAGTACGCGAGCAACCAGTCTTCGATACTCGCCGCCATCATTTTAATTGTTTACCTCGTACTCGGCGGTAAAGGAAAATATCGTGAGGAAACCTGCATGTCTGAAAAAATATTTCGAAGACGTGTGAAGGTCGCCAAGACGCGTTGCGCGGCATTTCCTTGCCCTAAAACTCTCTTAGAAATGATAGGAGGCCTGTGGCCAGCAGTGGGACGTATATAGGCAGTAACTTTACATCTGCACCTACCCTCGATTAAGAATGAAAATAGAGGTACATTGGCTGTCACAGATGAGGACAGTGTAGTGCCATGATGCGTGCACCACACGTGCTCGACAGTCTCGCACACGGATTTTAGTACATCTTCTATCCATTATGCCTCCTCTACGCTACTCGCGAAGTGACTTTGACGAAGTGCTCGTCGAAGTCGATCGCAGTCCGAAGAACGTGACCACACACTCGTGCTACTTCGCGAAGAGCTCAGTCGTCTTGAGTCTCCCGCACCCTTTGCATGAATAACGTTCAAGAGGCAGCTGCTATAGGTACCTAATTGTGTGAACAGTACGACGTCAATGCGTTAACTAAATAAATAATTATGTAGAAAGCAACATATTTAATATTTGTATATAAAAAAAATCATAACTGGCGTAAGCGGAGTACTGTAGTGAGACGCTTTGTGTAACTTCGGTGTATTTCGCGAAGTCCTTTAACTCTTGCTCAAAAAATCGACAGCGATCGGAAGTCGCCCGAGGTGAAGCGAGGATGCACGAAGCGAATCGAAGTACCTCTCTATACTATTCGCCTCGTCCAACTTCGATCTACTTCGCGAGTAGTGTAGAGGAGGCATAGAGAGATAGACCATCCAACCGCTATGAGGCCATCTATGGCCTCATAGCGGTTTTTAACATAGTTGCCGCACTTAGCAGGCGGGTTGGCAACCGCAGTTTTTTTTATTACTTTGAGTTATTTACCAGGGAGATGCTGCAGCCCATCTCTTGGTTTCTTTTCCTCTGTCGCCTATTATGACACCCACGGGACGATATGAGGTAGTGGATATTCTTTCACCGCCACTGACAGTGTAACAGAGTACATTTGTACATATTTTTAACCCCGGACGAATATATATACGAATATCATAGCTCCTGAACGGTGAAGGTTTTGTGTTTGCAATGTGCCTTAATCGAGAGTGTTCTCAGCTATGTTTCAAGAATATATTGTTCAGTAATTTGAAGGTCATCAGCTCTTTTTGTTTCGGGGATTTTATACATTTTAACTTTTAGTTATAGTATCTACGCACGGCGGGAAATTATTTACCTGTATCTTCTCTGACCTCTATATGCATAAGTTAGAAACAACTTAAGTCAAGAGGGAATAGGAATTTAAGGCTAACGTGATTACTTACTATCTAGGACCCCATCATCACTGAACATAAGGTGAGGTCTTGGTCAAGCGTTGATAGTGTTGCCAGAGCCATATTTTCTGTTGCCGTATCAGGGAGCAAAATTTGCGGTGTTTCTTTTAAACATAGACCTTTCGATTACCATAGCATATACAATAAAAGTTATAAAGACACGTTTAAAAATAAATATCGTTAGTTTTACACAAGAATCGATTCCTGTAAATTTACAGAATACGGCTTTGGTCCACGT
Source organism: Parnassius glacialis (assembly GCA_033319125.1). Taxonomy (NCBI): domain Eukaryota; kingdom Metazoa; phylum Arthropoda; class Insecta; order Lepidoptera; family Papilionidae; genus Parnassius; species Parnassius glacialis. The sequence continues at coordinate 56,875,458 of JAVANC010000004.1, forward strand.
CTTTAGGATCGAATGGTTCCACTTTTTGACAGAATCGATTTTAAATTGGTAATTTCGTTCTATAATTGAAAAAATCCCCTACCGTTACACGCAAGCAAAATTGAGACACTGCTTTAGGCCATAGATTTTTTTTGTAGTAATGGCAACATTGGTGGTGTTTTTTTTACTCATAAGCCAGTGCTTGCCTACAGTTCCACTTGGTGGAAAGTTGTGATGAAGCCCTAGATGGTAAATCGCGCTGTCTTAGCGTAACAACAGCCTATTCACTTCTTACCTTCAAGACGCCCAGATCGTAATCGGACGGAAAAGCAGAACGTCGGCAGAATATTCCACTACTTTGCTGCAGGTTTGGCTGATTTAAAACAGACTGATTTAAATCATGATTTAAATCACGATTTAAATCGTTTGATTTTGATAAAAAAATCATTGATTTAAATCAACATGTATAAATTAATGTAATAGGCAGAAAATGATAAAAAACAGCTTTTTCAACTATGATCCTAATTCTGATGGCTCTGAACTTATGGCATAAATGTAAAATATTACCTTAATAAATGAAATATGCAAATCAATAGCGACACAGCAAACCAACAGCAACACAGTCTGCGACACAGACTAGCCTTTCTGCAACGCCATTTTGCTTGTACTAAAAGCACCACGATGGACATATGATAGATGTAACCTCAGAGTATAAATAAACTAGCTAGGCTTTATAATTCTTTAAGGATGTAAGTGACTAACCGCACTTTATATCGCTCTAACAAACTGGAGCCATAGAAACTTACCTTTAGTTCATACTAGCTGGCACCCGGCGCGTTGCTGCCGCGGAAGAAATAATTGTGTAAATGTGGTTTTAAATTTGGGACAGTTATATTATTTAATTAGGAAGGATAATACATTCATTGAAAGATATATAATTTTCAAATAAATTTGGCTGTCCGATACACGCGCCACCTAGTGTTAGTTAATTGCACTATACATTTAACCTTCGCGCAAGTGCCAGCAAATAAGTGGACAAAGTTTTACCGCAATCTGATGAACGGCATGGTGGCGCATAAAATACGAACAAACAAACATTAATATTTTTATATAATATTAGATTATCCCTATATTTTTTACATCTCTAACAACTACCCTCACTCATAAACACCCTTCTAGTCTAGTGTCACTCCTGTATAATCCGAGGCGGTAGACAGAGTGCAAAGCTGAAAAGTGCAGCGAGCCGCTCGGCTATTAGTCAAAAATCTGAAAACGGTTGATTCTGCATGCCATCCCTGGAACTTCCTGCTTATTTTCGAGCGCAATACTCGAAAATCTATTTAATTTTTGTTTCTTGTTTTATTTTTATTTTTTGAAAATTTTGTAAATCAAAACGGCTCGACCGATTGACATGAAAATCTAATCAGCTTGAAGTCTCAATGAATACTTTCGAACGCCGTGTCACCCATCTCAATCGGTTGATTTGTTTTAAAGATATCGTACGAAAAAATTTTGTTTACAAACATACACGCACTCCCGCACGTACGCAAGCACGCACGCGTGCGCACACACACACGCGCACACACACACACACACGCGCACACACACACACACGCGCACGCGCACACACACACGCGCACGCGCACACACACACACGCGCGCACACACACACACGCGCGCGCACACACGCACACACACACACACACACACTAAATCTAGGACTTCCTCTTACTTTTGAAAATTATTAATTTTCAAAGCGGGAAGTTAAAAATTATGGGTTTCGATGGATATTTGTGAAAGAAGTGATAGGTGGGTAGAACTAACCTACACAAAACCCATGTTGAGTTTTGTTGTGTCGCCCAACAAGTATTTCGCCTCTACCAGTGGCAGACTGCTAAGTAAGTAATCTTACTGGTCACTTATCGCATTCTCAAATAAATTTTTGACACTTTTAAATCTACATAAGTTTTAATAGATTCGAACTCTGACCGTTATATAAAGCGGTCAAGCATAACAATAACGGAACAACGAAAGTCGTAAACGGCTGCATAAAACTGAGAAAACATTAAACTTACGATCTGAATGCTGAAAAGTTAGCTGCGCTACGGTTAAAAATGGCCGAAATACACAAAACGAGTCGGTTAACGGTTATATTTTCTAATGGTTAACTCTACGGTATCGGTCGCTGACTGCCGGCTGCAGAAAGTTCTCTGAAATAATGAAATGTTATGCGCACACAATTGATGTGCCGTACGGTGTAGTGGCGACCTTAGAGAATCCATTAGCACATATTTCCGTGGCAGTTGTAAGTGGTCACAGAGGGAAACTGAAAAAAGAGTTGGTCAGCAGCTTTAATTTTCCTGCTTCACCCACGTTCCATCGTCCATTTCGTTCTGTCACCTCTTACGACAACCACAGGATGATATGGGTCAATGGATTCTCTCACAATACCATGTAGATCACGGTACCCTCCCGAAATATTTTTTTTTCTAAACAAACGTTTCGCCCTGGCTTCGCTTGAATAGGAAGTATTGACGTATCGTAATGTGGCATTATTTGATATAAGATAGTCACCATTTCTTTAAAATATATATTTTATTCCTTTCTTTATATGTATATTTTCAAGTCAATAGTATCCGAATTCGGGATTTTTATAGGCAAACTGTCTTTTGCGATGGTTTATTCCGGTATAGCCGCGACTTCTCTTATTGACCCATTCATTTAAATATAAACTGCATTTGAGTGTCTTGATCCAGAAAAAATCCGTATGTTCCATACGAAAATACGGACCACAGGGCAAGCTTCTTCAATATGTCTGTCTCATAATGTGGGACGAATGTACGATGAGCCACCGCTCACACATGGAAGCTGTATATATCATATTTTTTCTACAAATTATATACAGAATTCTAAAAGACCTAAGAGGTTAGATAAAATTATGGGAGACGTGGCCTTCGTGTCTGCCGGTGACTTTCATCAACTCTTCCAGCAGTGCCTAGAGGAACATGTGCAGATATACATAAAGCCTGCTTAAAGGCGTCTCCTTTATGGACCTCTGTACAATCAATCACCTTAAGAACAAACATGAGACCCCATTTAGGAAAAGGTAATACGAATTTCGCGAGTTTTTTTTTTATAATTATGAGTAGTTGATGGGAATATACCTGACGAAGATGGCCTTATTAAAAAAGATGAGTTAGAAAAGTCTAACTCAAGTCTTAATGATTTGATTCTAAAACTTTACCCATGGATATGCGAGAGGGCAATAGTTTCGCCAAGAAATTCTTCTGTTAATTAAATAATTAATAGTTTTCAAATATTAGAAAGAATATCAGGTAATCAAAAAATATATAAATCCGTTGGTACCGTATTAAATACAGAGGATGCTGTGCATTACCCACAGGAATACCTTAACTCCCTTAACCCTTCAGGACTTCCCCCTCATACTCTAAAAATTAAAGTCGTTATTCCAATAACTATTGCGAAACCTGAATCCGGCTAATCTGGGCAAAGGAACTAGATTTAAAGTAAACTCGCTACGTAATAATGTGATTGAGATTATCATTGTCACAGGACCAGCGGCAGGTCAGTTGGCTCGTATTCACCGCATTCCCATGATCCCTACAGATTTAGCTTTCCAATTTAAGCAAATCAACAAATCTGAAGGTCAAACATACAAATATATTATACTTGACTTAAGGAAGATTGTATTAGTCACGGACAATTATATAGTGGTCTCTATAGGTCAGGAAATGCGGAGAATCAATTTATTATTAAAGCATCAGAAAAATGGAAGATAAATGTGTTATACAAAAAAGTTATAAAATAAGTTATATTAAGCTAAATCTGAAATATATTATACCTATAAATGTTTAACCCGGGCAAAGCCGGGGCGGGCTGCTAGCTATGAATTTATAAAACGTGATTTATTTTAGTTATTTTTGTTTTGTTACGCTAAAGAAGTATAACTACATAAGTACACACACACGTTTTTTTTAAATATTAGGTATAAAAAGAAAAGTTACAGCCTATATACTTCTCCACCGCTGAGCACAGGCCTCCTCTTACTTCGGAGAGGTTTTAAGGGTAAGAAAGTGTCCGCCCCAATGCGTGTTGACGGAGTACACATGTCTTCGAAATTATTTTTTCCATATATATGCAAGATTCCTCCTCAAGATGTTTTCCTTCACCGCCGAGCACGTGATAAATCAGCACTTAAAATTGCAATGAACAATTTCATTGGTGCCGGGGTACCCGCGTACTGTGAAATTAACCGCAGGCACTAAGCCCCTACGCTACCACGCCTCTTAATAAAAACATCAAAGGATACGATTGATATCGCCAAAACACGATTCCCGACATTGTTTCAAGTATTGTTGCCAACACTAGGTGGTTACAGAAACATTTGTTGGCAACAAGTGTTGGAAACAAAACTTTGGTGGAGACGCGGCTTAAGACGCCCATTACACGCCTAGGCAAGCGTCAATCAGTTCGATCAATCATGATTTTTTATTTATTTTTTATTGATGTTTGAATGATAGAATAGTTTCGACATTACACGCTCATGCTGACTGATGTCAGTCAAACCTAAATTTTCGAAGAGAAAGGACCTACCTATTAACTAAGTTCATTTTCGCGATTCACCATTTAACTGTAATTTAATATCCTGAAAAAAAGAGAAAAAAACGAATAGGAAAATTGTAATATTTAATATCATTTTACCCATTTTTATTTAACGCGCGCCAATGTTCGACCTCTTGAAGTGCATAATCGATACGCGGCTTTATTTGAAACTCATTTATGGACAAAAAATAAGCTTACCTTTTATATTTATTTGTATAGGGTGGATGCCCCTATTACCAGCCTTTTAGTGCAAATTTCAATTTCCTTTTGTGTACCTAATGCCAGCATAGCATAGGGCTATGCCTTTTGAGTTTTTGGTAGGTACCTATTGTAGGTAAGTTTTAGGGGCACTGAAATAAATTCATAACCACTTTTAATTTTAAGTCATGCATGTCACAAGCATGGAATATGTATTTAAGATAGACGACAACAATTATTTTATTTTAATGTTTTACTTCTTACCTTACTGTGGTTTAGCTTTAAGCAGTTCCAATTTTCTTTTAACACTAAACAATTAATTAAAACAAAATTATAATAAAAATTATGTATTATAGTGCACCGATTTCTTATAATTTAATCATCCAAGTTTTTGAATCTTCATCATCATTTCAGCCCTTCACAAGTCGACTATAGAACATCATCCTCCATAGACTGCCGCAAAGCATGATCCTGATCCTGAACCACTTTCCTTGTTATGACTTTTTCATTTATGTTCTTAAGTTATAGTAAAATTAGTATTACTAAGTTGTAGTTAATTACATTTATTGTTTGTTTTTGTCTTTCTCAAAAAATAATTAAATATTGTATGGTGTTTTTAACATATACTAAATGTCTGAAAATCAAAGTACGTATCATTTGTTAAACTTTTAAATCAAAAACCAATTTTAAAATATAGACGAATTGATCATAATTTCCTTAACTATAAAATAAGTTATGTTCTAATTAATGGTATTTATTCCAGTTTATGATAGCCCTGATTTACGTGGCTGAAATTAAGTACTTTGTTATTATGTACGTCAAACGAAATAACAGCCGGGCGGCTGACATTAAGCACTCCACACATTTCGTATATCTAATTACAGCCCCATTAATTTCCACTAAAATAAAATAAAAACTTATAAATTTAAACAAAAATAGCTGCATTACTATGTCTATAGTCACATTCATACAAATCAAAAAGCCTAAAGATGAGCTAATGTAAAATATGCTTAATTGTATCGGGACCATAACTTGTCAATAAATTAGAAAATGAGCATTTTTCCTTGCGTATACGTGTTTTGATTTTTAATTTAACCCTGTTAGGTTTAAAACTGTGATATTTGAAATGTACTTTCCTCTAATTACGAAAATGTTTTTAGCCGACAATATTTGTAGTTAAGACTACTAGAAATCTTACGAAGTAAAAAGGCGGAAAGGCTGGAATTAGGGGCGTGGTTGGTGTTAGGGGCATCACCCTACCCGGGGTTTTTCGTGTCCCACAACTCGGGGAGAGCCTCAAAACTTTAAATAAAATCTTTTTCTGGCTGAAGCACGTTTGGCGGGAGTGGCGATGGGCTGCGCGAGCACGTGGAAGCCGCCTCTTCAATGTATTCTGCGTCCGCCTCCATTGCTGTCTAAACGTTGACTGACGCTTGATTGCCGAAATGCCATTACACGTTACACCTGTCTATCTTTTTTAATACGTCTTTGGAGCTAGGCAATTGTCCACGACCTTTCTCTTTATATTTTAATAAGTACTAGGCACGCATGAAATAACAGGAGTAAATATCTTTAAATTCACGTGAAGAACATACAAAAAATATCCTTGCCGTAGGCGTTTCAACTCTGCGACGACGTTACTCTTCGAAGTTCGCGTGCCGATGGATCGCGTGTTCGAAGTCGGCCCCTGAACTTATGCAGGTGCATCCTTTGTCAATACAATCAATTGGGTCAGCCATGTTAATTTCTTTTATCGTGAAATCGTTGAAAGCAAACCGTGTTATATGGTCCATTTCTTAATTAGAATACATAATTTTTTTTTTAAATTATAGGGTCAAGGTGACAAACGAGTACACCAGTCTACCTGGTGGTAAATGGAGGTTATGGTCCGTAGATATCTAAATGTATCCTTAATTAAGTAATAAAAGTTGTCACCCTTGTGGACTGAGATGGAATATCTCATTTCAGTAAAAAGGCTCTCCGGTTTTCTACACTCGCATTACGCGAAACAGAGCAGCGTTAAGCTGCTATTTTACGCTGGTATTACGATTGGTCGAGCCGACCCGTTCGTGCTACACCCATAATATAGCTGCAGCATTGCTCCACCATGTATTTCTACTTTTACTACGTAATGCTAATTTTTTCAAGGTAGGTTTTACTTTTTAAAAAGTTTAATTATTTTACTCCTGAATGGACTGAAGGATATTACAAGTTCTATATTTTTGTTATTATTCTTAATGATTACGAAGGTTGTTCTTCCAATGGGTTCTTCTACTGCATAGGAGTCTGTCTGAACTCCCGACGTCTCGAGTGCTTTACTTGCAGCTCCCATGATCACGCGGGTAGGTACTGATATGTTTGACGCCCTGAAGTCATCTATACCAATATTATAAAGAGGTAAAGTTTCTAAGTTTGATAGTTTGTTTGTAGAAACTAATCTCTGGAACTACTAAACCGATTTAAAAAAATAATTCACCAGTAGAAAGCTACATTATTCTTGAGTGACATAGGCTATATTTGATTGTGATTTATAATATTTTTTAATGTGAAATGACAATATTTATTAATCGATTTTGAAAATAAACCCTAGACACTCAGTACTAAGACACAAGATAATTTCATCACAAGTTAAAATGTTTGACGCCCAGCAAAGTGGTTAAGAGTCAGCTATGTCTTTATATAAATACGGTGTTTAACGTCTTCAAGTCATCAAACTCGGGCTACCTTGAGCTTTTAAATATTAATTTTTGGTCTGATCTACACAGATAAACTAACGGTCTCGCAGTGCTATGCTTGGTATTTTTTTTAATAAAACTGCAGTGACAAATGATTTTACAGACAACCTGATGGCAAGTGGCTACTGCAGTCCATGGATATCTGTAGCCTACTTAATGCAAAGAAGGCTTTTTTTATATGATAGGGTGACAAACGAGCACACAGTCCACCTGATGGTAAGTGGCTGCTGTGGCCCATAGACATCTACATTTTTCCTCGTTTGCGAATCAAAATGCAGATGCGTTGCCATTGCCACCCGTGAGGACTAAGATAGAATGCCTCGTTTCCAGCAAAAAGGGTCTGCGGTTCTCTACACTCACCATACGAAACACAGCAGTGTTAAGCTGCTATTTTACACTGGTATACTGTGAGAGCGTGGTCCTTCCCCCGTCGAGCCAACCCATTCGTGCTACAACTATAATACTAATACTACTCTACTCTGACGATTAGGATGAAATGGTTAGCCTGTAATTAAACTGGCTCTTTACCGGTTTTATTTTTTTTTAATGATGGCATCACCCAACCAAATTCGCTGTTTAAAATCGGACGTTTTTTTACAACTGACAAATCATCTTTGGTAGAAATTTGTTGTTTTTTTATTGTGGTTGTAGCACGAATGGATCGACTCGACCGGGGTAGGACCACGCTCACACAGAACACCAGCGTAAAGTAACAGCGTTCAGCTGTTTGTGTTGCTGTGTTTCGTATGAGTGTAGAGCATCGGAAACCCTTTTTACTGGAAACGAGGCATTCCATATCAGCCCTAATAGATGACAACGCATCTGACTTTTGATTCTTCATCGATGATTAACGTACTCGTAGATGTGTATGGGCCACCGCATCTAAATACAATCAGGTGGTCTGTGTCCAAGTTCGTCACCCTTATTCTAAAAAAAATGTAGGGGATGGTCCTGATACTGATCATAAACTGCAAAACCGTCTTAAAAATAAAATTTAATTATACGCGATGTAAACCGTAAAATTTGTTATATTCAATACTAGTGATTCGCCCCGACTTCGCACGTGTGATTTCCTGATTTCGACAACCTCCAACCTACCTACCAACCTGCCGGATTCAATGGTGAATCATTCCCACTCAAATTTTTTTTTCATCAAAATCGGTCCAGCCAATTTCGAGTTTTTGCGAGACTAACGGACAGCAATCGATTTTTATATATCTCAGGGAAGAGCACGTATCTGTCACTTTCAATACTTTAAGTTAGTTAAGTCCATGGTCTGCAGGAGATGCTAGTTCGTCTGCCACATCATGCCATTTGCCAGGTTTTGTTCTCAACAGTGGGCGAATCAAATCTCCAGCAATGAATTATTAATGAATTGATGAGGTTATTTGTCTAAATATCTTCCTTGTTATATAATATGTCTGTGAATGTAATCTCACAAGCCGAAAACACAAAAAACTAAATGACATGAAGTGAAAAAAAAACTACAAAATGGGGTCCGCGGTCCGGGAATCGAATTCACTTACGTAAAGAGGTCAATAACCAAGAGGTAACCGCGCGAAGACAAACGTACTACACCTGTCGACGCAGCAAGACAAGTCGTTAGCGATCGCGGTAGCACGATTTTAATCTCTACTTGCACGTTATAAACGTTGTATTAACTTGGAGCAGTCTCGCGATGTACCCAATGATCTGTACGATCTATGTACACTATTGCACAAGGCGAGTGAAATACTATTTTTCTTAGCAACCATAGATTATTTAGTAGGTATAGGCGCTTGTGTAGATGTAGATTTATCTATTAAGCTAGTGGACTCATCTCAAGCGGAATATTTACGGACTGTTGCAATAAAACTTTAAAATTTGTATGTGTATGCAAGTGGCATGACAATAGCATGGTGACAGTTTGCTCAAATGCGATTGGTATAACCCCTTTGCACAAAACAGATCGATATTCTCAAAGAGAGAAAAAGAAAATAATTGTTTCTCAACTACACACGATACATCAATATAATCAAAATATGGGTATCTTTCCGACCAAAACATTTCATTACTCGGGACGAGTATTCGCGGTAAAAAGTGGTATATGCCCCTCATCTTGCACTGAATTGATATGTCACTTCAGAACGTCTGACTACTCTTCAGATGTAATGATGGTAGTATTTTATACGTGGTAGAGCCATGCTGCAGCTATATTAGTAGTGTATGTTGAGCACGAATGGGTCGGCTCGACTGGGGAAAGACCAGACTCAGAATACCAGCGTAAGATAACAGCTTAATTCAGCTATGTTTCGTATGGTGAGTGTAGAAAACCAAAGACCCTTTTTACTGGAAACGAGGCAGTCCATCTTAGTCCTTACAGGTGACAAAGCATCTGCATTATGATTCTTAATCGAAGACTGATATATATTTCAGCGGGCCATAGCTTCGGCTTACTATTATGTAGACTATGTGCTCGTTTGTCACACTTATACTATAAAATAAAATATGGACTCATTGTTTGTTCTCTTTACATATCGTCCAACAGGGATTGAATACCGGTACCAATTTTGGTTCTGGTTCTTCATTTAGGTTCTTATAAAGGTTCCTCTTTTCGGTACGGTTCCAGTTCCGGTATCGGTTCCGGTTCGGGTTCCGATGTACCGGTTCTAAATACCGGTTCCGAGAACCTATAATCAAATTTCTCCAAATCCGTAGATTGGTATAAAAAATTCTGTACAATTCCGTAGACGCTATTTCAAAATATCCGTTCCGTTGAGGATCGACAAGATTTGTTTTTGAAGTTAGTTGATAAATTCATTCTGTCATGGAAAATTCTTGTCGTAAGTTTAAATGTAGTATAACATCGAATCAAGCTACACATGTAAGAAAAATAAACCATAAAAAATTAATTATAATTAAATGTTTTTTGTTTTATTTAGTAATATTTAGTAAACAACAAATAAAGTAACTATACACACTTTAATATTTGTGGATAGTTATACTAAAAAAATACGTTACAAACTTGATTATAACGACTTATTAACATGGATTTTATTTTTTGGTTTTTGTTAGTTTATTATTTGATATATTACGGTGTTTCAGACTCGAGTGATTTCTGTCACAATGAAAAACAATAGCTGTGTAGTGGCGGTTAAGAATATCTGTGGGTGTCGTAAGAGGCGACAGTGGGATATAGTCAGGAGATGGGCAGCAGCATCTTCCTGATAACAACAATATCACAATAAAAACTGCGGTTGCCAACCCGCTCGCCAAGCGTGGCAACTATGGCAATATAGCCCCCAAAATAAAATAAGTTACTAAGAGACGGCCCCCAGTCCCCGTCGGCCCCGCTATTCCTGGCTACGGTGGCGACCATGGTAACGGCGGGGCAGGGTGCTATGAATCTTCGGTGGAGGTTCGGTTGCCACCTACGACGACTCGACCTGGCAACTTATAACGCACGCACCCTGAGGACTGACGAGAAGATCCTGGAGCTGGAAGAAGAGATAGACAAGTTGCGCTGGAATATTATAGGACTATCCGAGGTCCGAAGAGAGATGGAGGACACGGTAATCCTCGAATCCGGCAACTCGTTCTATCACCGGGAGGGCGACCACCTGTCCCAAGGAGGTGTCGGATTTATCGTCCACAAGTTTCTCGTTTACAACGTTGTAAAGATTGGCAGTGTGTCGACGAGGGTCGCGTACCTTATACTCAGAATCACCAAACGGTATTCGCTGAAAGTCATACAGGTTTACGCACCAACCTCAACACACCCCGATGAGCAGGTGGAGGAAATGTATGAGAATTTCTCTAAAGCCATGCATTCCTCCAAAACCCAATATACGGTGTTAATTGAAGACTTCAACGCAAAACTAGCCACAAGAGAGAACGGTGACCTGAAAGTAGGGAAATTTGGCATAGGGCAGCGGAACCAAAGGGGCCAGCAGCTGGCAGAGTTCATGGAGAAAGAAGGACTCTTTATGATGAACTCTTTCTTTCAGAAGCGGCCCCACAGAAAGTGGACCTGGTCGAGCCCCGACGGTTCGACAAAAAATGAGATTGACTTAATTATGACGACCAGACGACAACTGTTCAGTGATGTCTCAGTGATTGCGAGGGTGAAAACCGGCAGCAATCTTCGAATGGTGACAGGCACACTAAACTTAAACGTTAAGTTTGAGAGGACACGTCTAATGAAGTCAACGCTCCGTCTCCCTCGTGCTCTACTCCAAAGTCCCGAAACCTTTCAGCTCGAGCTACGTTTTCAGTGCCTAGAAGATTGCAATGCAGTGGACGATATGAATGACAAGCTCGTGAAAACTATCTATGCGGTCGGAGCTAAGTTTAGCAAGACCCGCCGCAGAAGAACACAAAACTCTCCGATCACACTCTTAATCTCATGGCTGTTAGACGGGATATGAAGCTGCAGTCTTCAGCAGATTTGACAGCATACAGGTAACTGAACGGACAGATCTCCAAATGCATGCGGCGGGACTTACGAAACTTTAATACTGTTCTTATTGAAGAAGCGATCGAGCGGAACCAGGGCTCCAAAGTCTTTGCTAGAGATCTGTCTGCCGGAAAGAGCCAACTGTCGAAGCTGAAGACCGAGTGTGGCAGCGTCGTTTCCGGGACACCTGAGATTTTGAGTCAGATTGAGAGGTTCTATGGGCAGATGTACACATCATCGTTGGAGCCACACGTGTGCGTAACGATCCAAGAGCGAGTCTTATCCAACACTATTCCGATGATATCCCGGACGTCAGTCTGAGCGAGATTAGAATGGCTCTCCAGCACCTTAAAAATTGCAAGGCCCCAGGCGAGGATGGAATTACAGCGGAGCTTCTGAAAGCGGGTGGAAAACCGGTACTTGAAGTCCTTCAGAAGCTCTTTAATTCCGTCCTCCATGGTGGCATTACACCGGAGGCGTGGAGCAGAAGTGCGGTGGTCTTGTTCTTCAAGAAAGGTGACAACGCTCTCTTGAAGAAGTACAGGCTGATTTTTCTTCTGAGCCGCGTCTACGTGCTGTTTTCGAGAGTCATTACGAATCGTCTCGCGCGCAAAATTGACGACTTTCAGCCTCTCAAACAAGCCGGTTTCCGAAAGGGCTTTAGGACCATAGACCACATACATACCCTTAGGCGAATTGTACAGAAATCCGTGGAGTACAATTTGCCTTTGATTCCATCGAAATTTGGGCGGTGCTGCAGTCCCTTCAACGATGCCATGTTGACTGTCGGTATATCGAAGTGCTCAAGTGCTTGTACAGTAGGGCAACGATGGCTATCCGAGTACAGAACCAGAGTATGAAACCTATTCAATTGCAGAGAGGTGTAAGACAGGGTGACGTTATATCCCCGAAACTCTTCACCGCTGCATTGGAAGACGTTTTCAAGCTTCTGGACTGGAAAGGATACGGTATTAACATCAATGGCGACTACAAAACTCACCTTCGATTTGGCGACGATATAGTCCTTATGGGAGAATCGCTGGAGGACCAAAGCACTATGGTCAATTACCTCAATAGTGTCTCCCAACGGATAGATCTTAAGATGAACATGGGCAAAACAAAGGTCATTTTTAACGTCCATGTCACACCTATGCCGGTAGTTGTTGGGAGCACTAAGCTCGAAGTTGTTGACGAGTATGTTTACCTGGGACAAATAGTACGACTAGGTAAGTCCAACTTAGACCGAGAGGTCAATCGACGGATTCAACTCGGTTGGGCAGCGTTCGGGAAATTACGGCACATCTTCTCGTCAGGTATACCTCAAAACTTAAAAACGAGACTGTACAAACAGTGCGTGTTGCCAGTCATTACTTATGGAACTGAGACGTGGTCGTTCACTGCTGGACGGATGAGGAAGTTTAAGGTCACTCAGCGAGCTACGGGAAGGGTATGCTTGGAGTTTCTCTGCGTAATAAACTTAGAAATGAGGATATCCGCAGTAGAACCAGAGTAACCGACATAGCCCAACTGATTAGTAAAGGTGGCTACTGACCTGCCTGCCGCATGGGCAATCTAGGGTGTAGGAGTGGGGATGACCCTTAATTGCCTCCTTAATGGTGATGTGTGTAGGCAAGCAGGGGCAATTTTTTAAATCCGCGCTGCTACCTTCGATATTGCTCCGATCGCCGTGCTTCCTAGATTTCCCCTGCGGCAAACAGGTCAGTAGCTACCTTAAGCTGAGTGGCAATGGGCCGGCCATAAAGCTCGATTAACCGACAACCGATGGGGAAAATAGATTCTCGAGTGGCGGCCTCGTACCAGCGGACGAAGTGTGGGGCGTCCTCCCACTAGATGGAGTGACGACCTGGTAAGATAAGCAGGAAGTCGATGGATGCAGGTGGCTCAAAACCGTGCTTTGTGGCATTCCTTGGGGGAGGCCTATGTTCAGCAGTGGACTTGTGAAGGGTTGTAATGATGATGATGATGAAAAACTATACAACTAAAAACTTTAAGAAATTCGAAAAAAAAGATCGAGGAAAAGCGAAGAATAATCTGGCAGAATTTTTTTAATAATTGTAAAAACATTGTTGGCAAGTTTACACTCATGATAAAAAAATCTTGTTAACTTTATAAAATTTACGTAGATTGCAACGTCAAATTTCGTAGTTCCGTAGATGATGACAAATTTCCGTATATCTATAGAAAATCCGTAGATTTGGCAACACTGCATTGATATGCAACATAAGATCCACCAATACAAATATGATATTTTACAAACTCCCCTCTTCTCTTACTCCGCCGCGCGCCGCATCGCGCCGTCCACGCGACCGCACCTCAACCAAGTTTGGACTCGCTTTCGCTTTACTTAGGAACCGGTAAAATAAAGGTTCTTAAAGGTTCTAATTTAGGTTCTGGTTCCTGTTCCGGTATAGGTACCGAAACCCCTAAATACCGGTTCTATACCGGTATTTTGGGACCGTTTTCAATCCCTGTCGTCCAATACTCTAACAAACCTGGCAACACCTTGATTTGGTCTGTGAGGCAGAGTCACGCTCTAGCTTATTTTATAGATGCACCACGAAGGAGTCGGTTCGATCGGAGAAAGGACCAAGCTTTCACAAAATACCAGCATAAAATAGCAGCGTAATGCTGCTGTGCTCTATGTGTCGTGTAGAGAACCGGAATCTATTTTTACTGGAAAGGAGGCATTTTCAGTCCTCTGAGGACTTCAGATAAAATGGCTCACAGATAACGCATAAAAATCTTATTCCTCGGAGGTGATATCATCGCATCTACATTTTGATGCTTAACCGAGGATAGATGTAGATGTCTATGGGCCACAGTGTCCATTTACCATCGGGTGGAATGTGCTGGTTTGTTACCCTTATTATATAATAATACCCTATTTTTATATTGGTCTAACGTGAACATCCAACCATCCCATTGTTCCCACTAAAGGTGGTATTACGTGACAGATGTCGGTGGGCCTGCAGCGGCGCGTGCCGGCGCTGGACGAGGCGGGCGGCGTGGGCGCCGGCTGGAAGGGCGGCGGCGACGCGCCTTTCGGCACGTTCGCCGCGCCCGCAGGCTCGCCCGCGGGGCCCGCGTTCGCCGCGTCGCCGGCGCCCTCCACACCGGGCCCGGGGCCCGGGTTCGCGGGGCCGCCGTACGCAGGCCCCTTCGGCAGCCCGTCCGCGCGGCCCGGCTCCGGCGGTGGCTTCGCGGGCCCGCAGCAGGGCCACTTCCCTGGGCCGGGCTTCGCGCCGCCCGGCTCGCCGTTCCACCCGCACGCGCCGCACCCGCCGATGCCGCCGCACCCGCACATGATGGCGCCGCTGCCGCCGCCTGTTGACAGGTTCGTTTATTTCTTTCTTTTTGGTAATAGACTCGTATTGTTGTAATTTAGCCAGCGTTGACTATAATATAAAATTGTCCCATAATATAACAATTAGTTTAAAAACTTCTTCACAATATGTGAAGGTGTCGCATTGTGAAGTTTTTGGTATATATCGATTTCAGCTGGATCCAGCAGATAGTTGAAGGCGATAGTACCTCAAGACGCCTAGGCAGACACCTTATCTTGAGGTTAACATCACCATCGGAGCGTTGTTTCATCGTCACCATTAATAGTTCAAATGCGCAAACGTTTAATACTCAAAATCGCACCACTTTTACGTATCAAAATCAACTCCTCATTCAAACTATTATTTAAACAATAATACGAAGTAGCGATCCGCCGCCGCGCCGGACAAGTTTCCGCCAAAACCTTCATGGTTCGTTTATTTAAAATATTATAATATTTTAAATTGGTTTTTAGTGTGACATTGACCATAAGGCCTTCAGCCAAGTAAAATTCATCAAACGCTAATACATTAAAAAAATATATATATTTAAATACGTTAACAAATTTCTTTGCATTATGTTGTGTTGCGTGTTGGTGCGTGACCTTGCGAGGTTTCTGGGAGATTTACTGCAACTAAAGCCGACACTCGAGGATAATATTATGCAAAATTCTCAAAGCACCTTAGCGGACAAAATATCTCGAGGTTTATATCACCATCGGAATACTTGTATCATTGTTTCTTTTCTGCCGACGTCCAAAACGTGTTTTTACGTGTGTTACCTGATAACTTTGTACTGGGTGAACCGATTTCGATGATTCTTTTTTTATATGAAAGCTGGTACATCTCGTGTGGTCCCATATGAATTTGATCAAGGTCAGATCAATAGTTTTTGGAGTTATTCTTAATAACTTATATTGAAGTCGGCTGTACAAAATTTTTAATTTTTAATTATTATAGTAATTCACATGCGCGGGTATTCAGTACACAAAATCGTACCAGTTTTACTTACTAAAATCCACTTGTAACCATTATTTTTACGATAATACGAAAGCTCTGTGGCGCAGCTGGCTTAGCAATTAATTGCAGCGCTAAGAGGCGCGGGTTCGAACCACGCACGGAACATGCATTTGTTTGGGCTACAAATAATTATTTCGGCCTGGATGTTTGTTATTATGAAATTTATGTATATAAATACATAAATTTCATAATAACAAACTGATACAGAATAAAATCCTAGTGTAGAGGTAACGTTCTTTTTTTTTCAAATAAGGAAATAAGAAAAAGAAGATTATACAGTAACAGTAGTCCGTCAACTGTTAAGTTCCCGTCAAAAAGACCCATATAATATAATAATATTTTTTGGGTAATAAGGACATTGGAAATTGATACAGTGGTTGAGACCTCCTTTTATGTATTTAAAATACTTGTGCCAGAAGGCTTTTATTATAAACTTATTACTAATAATTCGGGCGTTCATGTATGTATACTCTTTATCAAGTAATTTAATTTAGTAAATCCTCAATAAATATTGAAATGGTCAATATGTAAATATTTCACGGAAGAAGCTTCCTCGAAACGTACTGAAATCTACTCAGACACGCTAATTAGAAGTATATTTAGTTCTCTATTACTTGAACGTTTTTATAATTAGTGTCGGCGAATCACGCGACAGTTTTTTTTTATGGCGCACTTGACATTTGATAGGGTGACAAACGAGCACACAGTCCACCTGATGGTAAGTGGTTGCTGTGACCCATAGACATCTATCCTCAATAAACAATCAAAATGCAGATGCGTCGTCACCCGTGAGGACCAAGATGGAATGCCTCTTTTTCAGTAAAATGGGTCTCCGGTTCTCTACACTCACCATACTACGAAACACAGCAGTGTTAAGCTGCTATTTGACGCTGGTATTCTGTGAGAGCGTGGTCCTTCCCCGGTCGAGCCGAGCCATTCATGCTACAACTATACTACTAAAAAAAATTTTGTATTCACAAAGCTACGTATAAATTAAAAGCGCACACAAATGTACGAATGGGCGCTCATTCGGTAAGGACATTTTTGCCACTGATTGTGTATCTAGTTTTTTATTAGTGATCGATGAATTCAAGAAAATCTTAAGCCGTTTGAAGACCATCAATTCTTTTTGGTTCGGGTTTTTTTTTAATTTTGAATTTGAGTTGTTTATTTGGTTATAAACTTGTACAATTTGTATTTTAGCAGTGTTATATAATTGGGAATTATTAGCTTGATTATGTATACTTTAAGGGAATTTAATATTTCGTAATATGGCTCCGAGTGCAGTATCTAAACCAGTAATTCCCAACCAGTGGTTTTAAATAACACATTTATTATTTTCTCGTGACGTGGGCAGTGCAACACCACGCGTCACATTAGTAAGTACGTACTAGTTTTTACAATAAATACACAATTAATACTGTTAATTAATGCTCTTTTCACTTTATTAAAAAAGTAATTATAATTTTTTTGTTAGATTAGCACAGTTTTTCTTTTCACGTTGTGGTCCCTGCTAACTACAAAAATAACCGGCCAAGTGCGAGACGCTCATGAAGGGTTCCGTAGCACCAAGTAATATAATTTACGATTTATGACGTTTAAAAAAACTACTTACTTGATATCGCTCAAACCAATTTTCGGTGGAAGTTTACATGGTAATGTACATCATATATTTTTTTTAGTTTTATCAATTTCTTATTTTAGATGTTACAGGGGGGGGGGGGGGGACCACTTTGGAAGTGCCTCTCGCGCAAACTATTCAGTTTATAAAAAAATGATATTACAAACCTCAATATTATTTTTGAAGACCTATCCATAGATATCCCACATGTATGGGTTTGATAGAAAAAAAGTTTTTGAATTTCAGTTCCAAGTATGGGGAACAACCAAAATTTATTGTTTTTTTTTCTATTTTTGTGTGAAAATCTTAATGCGGTTCACAGAATACATCTACTTACCAAGTTTCAACAGCATAGTTCTTATAGTTTCGGAAAAAAGTGGCTGTGACATACGGACGGATAGACAGACAGACAGACATGACGAATCCATAAGGGTTCCGTTTTTTACCATTTGGCTACGGAACCCTAAAAATCAAAGTGGTCCCTGATCAACAAAGGTTTGGGACATCCTGATCTAAACATGCAGCTGCCAGTTGCAGATTCTATTCGTTCACTTAACACGTATTTGTATGGCCTACAAGTAATCATTGTTTCAGGTCGGTGTCTTTGATCTTGTATAATGTACGTACAAAAAACGCCTCCGTAAAAGGAAGTAAAAATAAAGTGATATAATAAAACTTTTATTAAAAAGCTGATCGACTCTATATGTAACTGAAAAGAATAAAATAAATTTCTCATTTTGAAGACGGTTAAACCCTGACTTCAGGAACTATTATGTGGAATTCATTTAAATATTTTTAAATTTAGAAGCCTGTTTTAATTTTTATTAAAAGTTTAATTATTTTACCGTTATGAATGGTATGGGTGGTCTAATACAATGCAAGATTTCATACCGTGAACTTAAACAGCTTCTTCTCGTTTAATGGCAAACGCCGCCGCAATGCACTTAACACGTCTTTATTCTAAATGAACGAATAAATAACAAAAAAAGTGGACGTCACGTCATTTTACAGTGTAATAGAACCTCCTTCAATTGATTTCTCAAAACCACAAACGCGCTGTCCGTCGGTTTATCGTAATGTGATATATGTTTATGTTTTATAAAACATCCCAAGATACCACAGGCCCCATACCATTTAAGACGTTTATCAAAACTTAAAAAAAAGAAACAAAATTATTCGTATTGTCGATCGAGCAAGCGTTATCCCCGCATTTAGAATAAGGGTGTATGTATGTATACATGAGTTCTTCTAAAAAGTATCTGTTTAATTAATGAAAAATGTACCCTTGACTTTGTAGTGGCGGTGTCATCCACTGCCCCATATCGTATAGTGCGTGTCGTAAGGGAGGACAGCGGGAAATAAACCAGGAAATAGTCAGCAGCGTCTCGGCGTCTCTTAATAAAGTAAAGTAAAGTTACAGCCTATCTACGTCCCACTGCTGGACACAGGCCTCCTATCACTTCTGAGAGGGTTTTAGGGCAAGGAAGTGTTCTCCGCGCGGCCCCAATGCGTTTTACCGGACTTCACATGTCTTTGAAATATTTTTTATTTCTTTATTTCTCAAACATGCAGGTTTCCTCACGACGTTTTCCTTCATCGTAGAGCACGTGGTAAATCAGCACTTAAAATAGCAATTAACAATTTTATTTTTTCTATTGCCGGCGGGAATCGTCCTAGAAACAAATAGAAAATAAATAAATTATAAATTTAAAAAAAAAACCCGAAACAATAAGAGCTGATTGTCTTCAAACGGCTCAACAGAAGCATAACTGAGAACACTCTCGATGAAGACTTCTTTCAAACGAAAAAAAAATGCTCATCGGGTATTGTTAATAAGGAATAAAGTTTGGCTGAGTCTACGGGCCGCAGCATTCACTTATTATCCTTGACTTAAACCTTTAAAAGTGAAGTAACAACTTTTATACGTCCCAGTGCTGGGCACAGGCATCCACTCATTACTGAGGTGAGCGATTAGTCTGCCGTGTTGCTCCAGTGCGCATTGTCGGACTTCACATGTCCGCGATATGTTTGTAAACTAAAGAAGCAATGGGATGGTCATGTCTGTCGCATAAGTGACAATCGGTGGAGTAGATTTGTCATGTAGTGGAGACCGTGCAAACACAGTGTGGGCCGTGGCTGTTAGAAACTGGATGCGTGTAGCCGAAGATCAGGCTACGTGGCGCGCCTTGGGAGAGGCCTATGTCCAGCAGTAAACTGCCGCAAGCTGATGATGATGATGATGATGACATGTCCCAGAAGTACTTTATTCCTCAGAGCAGGATTCCTCGCGATATTATGATATTTTTCTTAACCGGCGAGCAAGTGAAAAATAAGCACTTCAAATTGCAATTAACAGTTGAATTGATACCAATTGGGATCGAACCGTGGTCATAGCCCTTGAGCTACCACGATTTTTTACAGAATAAGGGTGACAATCGAGCACAGAATCCCATCTGATGGTAAGTGGACGCTGTGGACCATACATTTATACCCAATTAAGAATCAAAATGCATATGCCTTCGAAGAGTCTCCCGTTCTCTACACGAAACATAGCACACAGCAGCATTAAGCTGCTATTTTATGCTGGTATTCTGTGACAGCGTGATCGTGCCACAACTACAATATAGCTGCAACGTGGTTTTCCCACGAATAATACCATTACCCTTGAGCTACCACGGCCCTATTTGTAAATAAAATAAACATTGAAAGTCTCTTTGTGGCATATTCAATTGTGTACTCCGGCAGAGATTCGAAGCCGATACCCCTCACGTAGCAGCCGAAATATTACGCGAGCTTCGAAAGTATATCGCTCCACTATTGTCTTCTCGGTGTACGGACGAGCGACCGGTTTGACTAGCGACCGACGCGGCGTCAAACCAACTCGGGTCTCTGAACCTTTTTTACTTCGGCCGCGCCGATTCGTTTCGTCGACGCGGTGGCGTGGCGGTGTGATACGGTGTCTTAAACCCGTGGTTTTAAGTTCTATTTATCCAGCTTCTTTAACCGCCCCCCCCCCCCCCCCCCATACACATATAGTACTTTTCTTATAGAATAAGGGTGACAAACGTGCACGCAATTCACCTAAAGGTAAGTGGATGCTGTGGCACATAGACGTCTAAATCTGTCCTCTCCTCTCCGTTTACAGTAAAAAGGTTTCGCCGGTTCTCTATACTCACCATACGAAACAGCAGCTATACGAAGCACAGTTTGATTTTCTCCTGTATCGTGGAAGTTTTTAACATACATAAATATTGCCTATACAAACACTTGTTCCGAGCGGGATACGAACCTGCGACTTACAATCCCGCAACCAAGTCACTGCGCGACGGAGCCGTCGATAGTATTCAGTAACAGGATGACATAACATAAACACTCACGCCTGTCACCCAGAGGGGCAGGCAGGGACTATGAACTTCCATTTGACACGATCCTGACACACCTCTCTCGCCTCCTTTACATCCATATACGGGTGCAATCTCGTCGGTTAAGGTAATCTTAATCTGGCCCGTCTATATAAATAAAATGATAGAGGTTTGAAGTTGTGCGCGCATCACGGAAAAACTACTGGATAGATTTCAATTAGGTTTTCTAAGTTTAATATCTTAGACATTTGGCCTTATCATAAAAAAAAATATTGCGGCATCTCCATTTAATATAAAATTATTAAAGTTTTAAGAAACTATTTTTAGAAGCATTACGTGTTCAGTGATGTGTGTAAGCAAGGCGGACCATGTCGCGGTTATAAGCTAGTCATCAATATATCACCAATTTGGTCGATAAACTTTCATTTGTGGCGTCACTTGCACAGGATGATACTACGTTGGTAATTTGTACCTATCTCATACGATGTATATTATATAGTATAGTATCTAGCTGGACCGGCAGGCGTTCTTCTGCCCTATACGATTGGTAGGGACTATTTACCGTGTAAATAATAACTTATTTATAACTAGACCACAGCTCCATCTATTAGATCCAGATATTGTGAATATAAGTCATATTTTGTGCGAGCGTACCTCTTACACGTAATGTAGTATGTGACTAAAGATCTTTTTAACGTTCTGGAGATAACGCACATCTCACGTATACCTCAAGATTTTAAAACAAGATTGTACATCCATGATACATGATTGCCAGTGATGACATGTACATCTGAGACGTGGCCCTTAACTGCTGGTCGTATGAGGAAGCTCAAGATCGGTCGACGAGCTATGAAGAGTTTGTGTGCTCGGAGTTTTTCTGCTATTGCGTGTTTTGAAAAGGGGATATCAACTATAGAGCCTGAATGACCGACAGGCCAATGGATCAAGAAGCCGAAGTGGCGATGTGCCGGTATTTTGGTTCGAAGACTGTTGGGGAAGAAAGGCAGCTTCGATAGTCAGTCAAGTGTAGGCTGACACCCACTAGAATGAGTGACGGCCTGCTAATACATGCAGGAATTCGATGGATGCATTTAGCTTAAGACTATCATTTGTGGTATTCCTTGGGGGTAGGCTTATGTTTAGCTGTGGGCAGCAAAATCTTCCCCATTCATTCATTCCTTCACTTCGTTTAGATTATTATTTAGACACTTTAGTAACGTGTACAGGCAACCTAATTTGTCATTTCATTTAGATTAGAATAGAACAATTGTTTATTCAATACTAGCTGTCCCTCGCGACTTCGCCCACGTGGAATTTACCACAGAATAAATAATAGTTAAAAGAAAATTTACTACGATTTCATGGGTTTTAATTTTTTGCACGGAACCCTAATTATTTTTCTAAAATAAAAGTATCCTAAGTTACTCCTTATAACATCAGCTATCTGCAATTAAAAGTCCCGTCAAAATCGGTCCAGCCGTTTCGGAGATTAGCCGGAACAAATAGACAGACAGACAAAAATTTTAGAAATGTTTTTTGTTATTAGTACCGTATATACTTTCATATGAATTTAGTAAAAAGCTGTTATTTTAACATTACAAACACACACTTCAATTTTATTAATTTGTATATATAGATTTTATTTATTTGTATAGATTATCTACATGTAATTCTTAAAAAAGTTTTTTTTGCTTTACCACTGGTTCGGAAAAAAGCAAAAACCCCAGCAGGACTTTAAAAAAAAGTAAATTATATACATAATTATTTTTATTTTATTAAATTTTTGTTTTTTTTTTAAACTTTATGTTTTTCTTAAATAAACAATATGAGAGGTTGTAGAAACTATTTACACAATTTATTTTAGAAACAGCTTGAAAGCAACTACCTCATTCCCTGGGTTATTATGAACCAAGGCTTATTATTATAACCCTTTTTACAATGACGAAACGATTTGTTATAATGACGGCTCCGTGGCGCAGTGGCTTAGCAAACAGTTGTTGCGCTGGGCCGCGGGTTCGAATCCCGCACGGAACAAGTATTTGTATGGCCTACAAATAATTGTTTCGGGTCTGGTTGTTTTCCCTTGTGTAATTTATGTTTGTAAACTGCCTCCACGACACAGGAGAAAATCCTAGTGAGTTATACAGTTTTTATTTAATAATATATTTAAACGCTGTAATAGAACCGTGTATATTTTCGGGGACTTTGTTGTAAATAGCGTATACATTGCCCCAAGAATGACTTACTGGCTCTGTGGAGTCAGAAACTGTCATTATGTCACGTGTGTGTCGTAAAATGCGGATATGGGGTTTGCCCAAATTAAAAATGAAGTAGCGGTCCGAAACCGCAAGAAGTTTTGTATATGTAAAAAAACACTTTGAAATTGAAGTGTCTGTTTGTAATATCAAAATTACAGCTTTTTACTAAATGCATATGAAATTATATACGGTGCTTATAACAACTTGTTGTTTGTCTGGCTGTCTGTCTGTCTGTTTGTTTGACCGATTTTGACGGGCCTTTCACTGACAGATAGCTGATGTCATAAGGAGTAACTTAGGCTAAAATTATTTTAGAAAAAGAATTAGGGTTCCGCGCAAAAAAAATTAAAACCTCGAATAACACGCGAGCGAAGTCGCGGGGAACAGCTAGTTAGCAATAATATTTTGTAGCAATTGTTGACTGACATCCGATTGAGCTGGAATTTAGCATACTTATGTAACTTCTATGACGATGTTATAATAAGCTACCATGGAGATGATCAGATGATGAACCCAGATGCAGTCCCTAGCAACGCCTTGAAGGTTATTTTACTACGTTTCTCTTAAATCAATTTCTTGTTTGTTTGTCGTTCCGGGTGGCGTTTAGTGATTGATTTTAAACTGACTTCCCAATGAGCTGGAATCTTGAAATTTTGAATATACCTCCAATTCGCATGACAATGCAATAATATGATAAAAAAATGTGTATTACATATTATATTACATACTAGCTGTTCCCCGCGACTTTGCCCGCGCGTAATTTATTACGATTGGTTTTCATGGGCTTTAATTTTTTGCGCGGAACCCTAATTCTTTTTCTTTTTTTACAATAAAAGTTACCTTAGTTACTTCTTATAACATCAGCTATCTGTCAGTGAAAGTCAGGTCAGAATTGGCCCAGCCGTTTCGGAGATTAGCCGTAACAAACAGACAGACAGACAGACAGAAAGACAGTCAGATAGACAACAATTTTAAAAATCGTGTTTTTGTTATAAGTACCGTATATACTTTTATATGCATATAGTAAAAAGCTGTTATTTCAACATTACGAACAGACACTTCATTTTATTTATTTGTATAGATTAAGGATGGGCAATGAAAAAATATATCGATATATTTCTAATAGATATTTTTAAACAGTATTGATATATATCGAGTGATAAATATCGATATCTCGATATCAATGGATATATCGATATTGTTTGCTCAAGCCTTTTACGTATACGTATATAACAAAAAAAAGGTACGTTTACATACCAAAACTAGCTTAGCCCATTGCGACGTTATGAATTAACGAATTATTACTAATCAATCCGACTAAAGACGTGAAAATAGGGCCAAGGTTTGCTATAAACGACGTTCGGGGCTGTCGGCAACAGCAGATTTTATTATGTTTAGTTGTTATGAGAAGCTGCTGCCCGTCTCCTGTATTTTTTTTTATAGGATTGGTTGACAAACGAGCACACAGTCCATCTGATAGTAAGTGGTTGCTGTGGCCCATAGACATCTACATTTATCCTTGTTTGCGAATCAAAATACAGATGCGTTGTCAGCCTTGAGGACTACGATAGAATGCCTACCCACCAGTTAAAGGGGTCTCCGGTTCTCTACACTCCTCATACGAAACACAACAGCATTAAGCTGCTATTTTCCGCTGGTATTCTGTGAGAGCGTGGTCCTTCCCCGGTAGAGCTGACCCATTCGTGCTACAATTATACTACTAATATAGCTGCAGCATGGCTCTACCACGTGTAAATGTATTAGTTCCCCTCTGTCGGCTCTTACGACTCTCATGGACTTATATGGTTTTATGGATTTTCATACTACGAAACTACTTGTCAAATTTTAAATTATTAATTGTAATAATTTTAAATCATTACAAAATAATAATTATAAAGTCTATGAGGGCTAGTACCTAACGACGGGTATAGTGCGCGTGATTGAGGGCGGATGGGAGGTCCCCTTAAAACTGGGCAGGAGGTTGGGCAAATTAGTTTATAACAAACCCAAATGAAGATGTGTTATCACCCTTAAGGATTAAGATGGAATGCATCGTTATTACCTACTTAAAGTTGCAGCCTATTTACGTCCCACAGCTGGGCAGGCCTCCTCTCATTTCTGATAGGGCTTTAGGGCAAGGAATTGTCCACCGCGCTGCCCTAATGCGTGTTGGCGAACTTCACATGTCTTCGAAATATATTGTTTTCTTATTTCTCAGACATGTAGGTTTCCTCACGATGTTTCCTTCACCGCCGAGCACGTGGTAAATCAGCACTTAAAATTGCAATTAACAATTTCGTTGGTGCCGGCGGGGATCGAACCCCGGTTGCTCGAGTACCTACTGTAAAGCTTACAGCGAGCGCTAACCATTTGAGCTACGACGGCTCCTAAATACCTACTTATAATTAATTCATTCATTATGTATGCTGAACATGGGTCTCCCCCATAGATTGCCTCATAGAGGGATATTTGCCATAGTTCTTACGCTTAGCGGGCCGGGTTAGCAACTGCAGCTTTTCTACCGACTTCAAAAAGGAGGAGGTACTCAATTCGACTGTATCTTCTTTTTTTATGTGTGTTACCTCATATTTTTTATCTGCGTGAGCCGATTTCGATGATTCTCTTTTTATTTGAAAGCTGGTCCTTCTCATTTGGTCCCGTAAAAATTTGATCAAGGTCTGACCAGTAGTTTTTGAGTTATATTCTTAATAATTTATATTTAAGTCGGTTGTACAAAATGTTTAATTTTAAATTATTAGCTTTGTAAGTAGATGTTCAGGAAGATGCTTCTGCATTGTTTCGTTTTCCTCTGTCGCCTCTTGCGGCGACCACAGGATGATACATCTTAGTGAATTCTACAGATCATTACCGGTAATTATAATCTGTATTATTTAATAGTTAATAAGAGACATCCATACACTGAAAATCAAGGCTAGGATGACACACCTTTTTTTTTTTTTTTTTTTTTTATCTTGGGGAAATCCTCATGGATACCTTCTGTTGCGGGGGCAACGGAAAGGTTATGCCGGACTCCTACCGGCCAAAACCCCACGGTGGTCTTCATCAGCGTATATGAGGGGTCCCGGGATCTCCGTTCGGAACGCAACCGGGGCCCCTCTCACGCTTTGCTCTATTAAAGCACGTCCCGGGGGCAGTCCTTACTACCCCCAGCACCCTCGCAATGCTATCACGGTGCTCGAGACCACTTTCGAGTCACCGTCCTCCTCAGGTGTTACATCACTAGACGCTCGGGGCCCCCGCCCCGAGCGCCCGTAACCCCCGAGGCCCCGTTTCTGGTAGGGGAACACCATCATCAAGGGGAGGGCCCTGACGAACGCCTTGGCGGCGTCGTCTTCGAGCGGGATCTGTCCTCTCCCGACACCGCTCAGCAGCCTCCTTCTGGATCATAACGGATTCACAGAAGGTGGCTACGGCCCTCCACGCAGAGTCCCTGCTCAGCATCGCCGACACGACCGCCGGCAGGGAGAGGTTCTGACCAATCCGGCTTACCAGGACCGTCCGCTCCCGTTCCCACGCTGGGCATGTTGCCAACGTATGGGATGCGGAGTCCTGTTCCTGCCCACCGCAGTGGAAACAGTTCGCCGTCGCTTCCCGTCCAATCTTACACAGATAATCACCGAAACACCCGTGCCCGGTCATTATCTGTGTGAGTTTGTAGGTGAGTCGTCCTGTTCTTCGATGCATCCAGGCTTCAAAGTGCGGCAGGATTGCTCCAACAACGCGTTTGCACGCATAACGCTCTTCAGAGAGGCGAGCGCGCCACGTTACGAATGCGTTAATTCGTTCCTGCCGCTTGACCCCTTCGAACACCTCATCTGGCTCACTCCCGACGCTCTGGCGGAGGACACGCGTCCGGTCGTATACCCTCGCATCCATGTCCGCCAATATGTCCAGAGGTGGGAAGCGAGCCAGGAGTGTCGCCGCCTCAAAGGATATCGTGCGGTATCCTCGCACGATCCGTATAGCCATCCTCCGCTGCACCCTGTAGATTTTAGCCCTACAGCGTTGGATGGCCAGCCTTTTCGCCCAAACAGGCGCCCCGTACAAGGCTACGGACCGTATCACTCCTGCATAGAGGCGACGCACTTCTTCCCTTGGTCCCCCTAGATTGGGCAGCAGTCTATGCATAGCACCCGCTACCCTTTCAATTCGGGGGACAAGGCGCTCGAAGTGTTCTTCGAAGCCCCATCGACTGTCCAGGTGGAGGCCTAGGTACTTCATGTACCGCCCCACTTGGACTTCAGACCCACCTACGCGGACGCACAAGTCGGGTGGTTCCCAGCCGCGACGTAATTTATGGAACCATAGCGCCTCGGTCTTGTGAGGCGCTATTTCTAATCCCAACTCGTGGATTTTGGCGACGACGACTTCCGCCCCAAGCTCGGCGAGCTCTTTGGCCCTCTTGAAGGAGGCCCCGCTGGCAACCACCAACGTGTCGTCGGCATAGCAAACGATATCTACGCCAGCGGGAAGTTCAACTCGCAGAACCGCATCATAGGCGAGGTTCCACAGTAGCGGCCCCAGCACCGAGCCCTGTGGAACCCCACGTCTGATCTCCCTCCGGAACTTTCTACCATTTTGCCCCATGTACAGGATGTACCTGTCGCGCAAGTAGTCCCCAATAACACCTTGCAGGTAGGGGGGCACCTGATGGTGTGCCAGTGCGCTCTTAATTGCGCCCCAGGGTAGAGAATTAAAGGCGTTGACGATATCGAGACTTATCGCCAACGCCACACCACCCTGGGATACTGCTTGTTCCGACAGGGAGCGGACGCGCATGATGGCATCTACTGTAGAACGCTCCCGTCGGAATCCAAACTGGCTATCAGCCAAATCGGGGCCAACGCGCGACAGATGCCCGTTGAGCCGAGTGGCAACTATTCTTTCGAATAATTTGCCGATCTCGTCCAAGAGGCATATGGGACGGTACGCAGAGGGAGAATCGGCGGCCCTGCCTTCCTTCTTCAAGAGGACCAACCTTGCCTCTTTCCATGCGGTTGGGAACTTGGCACTTCGCAGACAGTCGGTAAAAAGCTGCCTAAGCCTGTCCCCCAGAGTAGCCAGACTCAGCACTAGGACTCGACCCGGGATACCGTCGGGTCCCGGTGCAGTGTTCCGGGCTCTTAAGCGGCTAATGGCTCGGTCCAGCTCCTCCACGGTTACCGCCATCTCATCTTGCCACTCCCATGATAATGGCGGGTAGCTTGAGGGACTTGACCGGTCCTCTGGGAAGAGCGTGCTGATCACCCTTTCCAGCAGGTCCGGATCGAGAGTCTCCGTCAAGGGGGGCGACCAGGGCCGGAGTTTACCCAGCACCATTCTGTATGGGCGCCCCCAGGGATCTTCGTTGAGTCCCTCCAGGAGCTCATTCCAGGACCGAGACCTGGCATTGGCAATGGCGAATTGCAACGCCTTTGTAGCCGCACGATATTGCCCGTAGAGTCTGGCTATCTCTTCAGGCGGAGCTCGCCTTCTCCTCCTTCGGGCTCTGGTGTATTGGCGCCGGTTCCGCAGACAGATCGCACGGAGAGTTGCGATTTCTGCCGACCACCAGTATACCACCCTACGCTTGGGGCGACTGGTTCTGGGCATCGACAAGTCGCATATTTGCGTCATCGTACCCCGAAACCAGTTTGCTTCCCCTTCCGGATCGGACTGAACCTCTTCAACTTTTTCTGGCCATGCCGCGACGATGGCGGCGGCTTCGAGCTTGTCTCGGTCTAGCCGCTTGAGAGACCAACGCCGCGGTGGGCTGCCTTCCCGGCGGCTGGAAACACTGGCAGGCTGGCGAAGTGTGACATCGAAAACGATGTGCCGATGGTCGGACAATGTGACCGCCTCCTCCGCCACTCGCCACCCTGACAGTATTTGCATTGCAGGAGGAGTAGCCCACGTTAGATCCACAATGGACTCCCCCTGCCATCGCACACATGTACTTATGGACCCCACATTCGCTAGTCGGAGCTCCAGTCCAGCCGCCCACTCCATTACGGTCTCTCCCTTCGGATCGTTTCTGGTATTACCCCAGGCCCTAGAATGGGCGTTAAAATCTCCCAGGACGATCAAAGGACGGGGTTGGAACCTGCGAACGCAGTTTGCCACCTCGTCCAGGTACGCCTCGTAGTCGGCAAGGGACCTGTTGGGAGAGACGTAGCAGCCGATTATGGCCATGGGGCCCCATTGCACTGCAACAAAGCCCTGCCCCCTTCTCAAAAGAGAGCAGGGTGGGGCACCCTCTCCGCCCCCCCAGTAGATGGCAACGAAGCCCGATTCATCCCCAAACCAGTGAGGGTGGTTTGTAAGTAGATGTTCAGGAAGATGCTTCTGCATTGTTTCGTTTTCCTCTGTCGCCTCTTGCGGCGACCACAGGATGATACATCTTAGTGAATTCTACAGATCATTACCGGTAATTATAATCTGTATTATTTAATAGTTAATAAGAGACATCCATACACTGAAAATCAAGGCTAGGATGACACACCTTAGCATTTCCTGAGTCAGTCAGTCAGGCTTATCTTAGTTAAGGTTAGCTTTTCACGTTTTTTATTTATTTTGTACGTATCTGTATTTTTTTTGTAAAAACGGTTATTTTTTTAAATTTATTTATCAGATTAAAAAAAAATAATAGGTCTAATTAACATCTAAAAACCACGAAGGTTTGACTTGATGCTAGATAATTAAGTTTAAGTCAGCATATTATGTACAAAACATAGTCTAAGTAAGTAGTTAGGTATGTGAGTAGGTAGTAGGTATAATAAGAATATAAAGACTAAGAAGATAAGTTTACAACTTAGTTAAAGTCAGTAGTAGCAAGGTAAAAGTAAGAACTAGGCAGGTAGGTACTTATTGTTCAGAAAGTAATTATAATTTAGACAGGAAAAAGCTTTTGAGCTTAGTTTTAATGTTTTGTTGTGATATTACTCATTGTAAGAGTATAATTAAGTCTAGTTATATTAATAAGCTTACCTATACATACGTTATATACATAATGTTGAGCTGTGCTAGCTTAGGGGCTAAGCGCTCGCTGTACTTTAGGCGTACGCGAGCAACCCGGGTTCGATCCCCGCCGGCACCAATGAAATTGTTAATTGCAATTTTAAGTGCTGATTTACCATGTGCTCGGCGGTGAAGGACAACATCTTGAGGAAACCTGCATGTCTGAGAAATAAGAAAAAAAAATATTTCGATGACATGTGAAGTTGGACAACACGCATTTGGGCAGCGCGATGGACATTTACTTGCCTTAAAACCTCTCAGAATTGAGAGGAGGCCTGTGCCCAGCTATGGGGCGTATATAGCCTGTTACTTTACTATACATAATGTTATTTTGAGTTTCCAGTGCCAATTTGTTAAGAAATGACCAAATAAATACCTTTTTCTTTCTTTAGTTCGATATATTTTTATTATATTCTATACGATTTTGAGCTATCTTCATCAAATCAGAAAGTTATCGACACATCTCAATCTAATAAACTACAAAAGCCCGTTACTCTAAACCGTCTTGTACGAATTATTTCCACAACGTTTAAAAAAAACCCGTGTCGAGTCACCGTGGCGGTAAAAATCGCAAAATTATCCTCCCAGAATAAAATAAAATATGCGCCAGTGTGCGTGAGAGGTAAAGCTCGTCCCTGTGCGGCGTCTGTGTGCGTGGGCTATAAAACTGCGCCTGTGTGGGTGCACAAATAAATGTAGGTGAACGGTACGTATATACTCCGTGCCGGAGCGGCGGTACGGTTTGCAGTTCTAGCATAATAGTTTTTTTTAATTATTGTTTTAATAGTAATGTACTTACCTATGGAATTTTATTTAAAGCTCTTGGTAATTTATTGTTTTAAATTATGAAAAATACAAACATGCAACCTGACACTTTTTGTTATTTTCAAAATAGAAATGATGTGTAATACATAATTTATTGAAGTATATTATATTATTCTTAACGTATCTATATATTTTTTCTCTTCCTAACGCATATAATACCCTTATACTATGATGTATTTTGTGACTTTTTTTTTATAGGATAAGGGTGACAAACGAGCACACAGTCCACCTGATGGTAAGTGGTTGCTGCGGCCCATAGACATCTACATCTATCCTCGCTTGCGAATCAAAATGCAGATGCGTTGTCACCCGTGAGGACTAAGATGGAATGCCTCATTTCCAGTAAAATGGGCCTCCGGCCACCTGCACTCACCAAGCGAAACGCAGAGTTAAACCTCTACTTCACGCTGGTATTCTGTGAGGTCGTGGTACCACCCCGGTTCGAGCCGGCCCATCCGTGCGACAGCAAAAGCTGCCGCGTGGCTCTACCACTGTTGAAAATATGGTATGGTATATTTGTGTTTATAAAAATTGCCAAATAAGCAATTGCTCGTTTGCCTAACATATTTAACATCAAAAAAGGAGGAGGTTCTAAATTCATCGGAGTATTTTTTATGTATGTTCAACGATAATTCTAGACTATGTTATCCGATTTCAATGATTATTTTTTGTTAGAAAGAGATCTATGAGAAAATCATCAATTTGCACAGGCTTACGCCATACGGCACATCTACACCGACACACTACATATCTATGGGTGAATAACTGTGCGGTGGTCATGTGATGTTATACTGTTTTTTAAGAAAGAAGATCTTTAAACCGAAGTGTTTATTATTGTTTGTTACTTATACTTATTATAAAAAATATATATAAAATATACTAAAGATAATTAAAAACTTATGAACCTATTAAAACATGCCTTATATTGGCATAACCTGTATGTATTTATGTATGAATGTAAGGGAATTTTGTAATTTAGTTGTCATCGATTTTCAGGCGTCTAAATAATCCAAAATTTAGCTGACGTAATAAGAACTAATGACAATACTATAATTTCATGACTATGGCTTAATATTGTCACTAGGCTCATCATAGCTCGTATTAGCATGATGTTAGAGTGTGTTTGCACATGTTATCTTTTTTTTGTTATCTTCATTATTTAAATTACATGTTCACCGTAGTAGCTTAGGAGCCAAGCGCTTGCTATAACCTTTCATAGTACGTGAGATACTCGAGTTCGATCCCCGCCGGCAGTACTGAAATTGTTAATTGGAAGTGTAAGTGCTGATTTACCACGTGTTATTTCGAGGACATATGAAACCAGTCAACACGCATTGGAGCAGTGCTATGGACTGTATAGAAATGAAAAATGGCCTATATAAGTTATAACTTTAACATAAACTTTTTGTAATAAAAATTATTAAGCAAGGACACTCAAAAGAATTAGAAAAGACGTTAAAAGCCTAAATTTTTTATTGATTTTGACCTACACATCGAATAAGGGGACGTCTATG
Source organism: Parnassius glacialis (assembly GCA_033319125.1). Taxonomy (NCBI): domain Eukaryota; kingdom Metazoa; phylum Arthropoda; class Insecta; order Lepidoptera; family Papilionidae; genus Parnassius; species Parnassius glacialis. Next base: position 56,908,386 of record JAVANC010000004.1, read on the forward strand.
CCCAGCAGTATTTATAGCAGATTACAGCATAACCGTGTTCACACATTTAGCTTTAAAGAAAATCGTGTGGTAAAACGAGTGTTAAAACAGTTGGGATCTATAAGGGGAGATATGTCACAGTATTTTTGTCTACCTCTAGTTGGTGCTGTTGTTCTGGCGACTCAGTTATGTCGATTTGATCCAGTAATATTGAACTCCTATTCCACAGACTGAAAGTATATTCTTTCGCTGTCTAGTAAAACAGAACGCATCAATGAGTACGAGGAACAGTCATGAGTGATGAATACGTATAGGGGTCACATATATGAGGCAATGTATAGGGGAAGCCTATGTTCCGCAGTGGACTTTAATAGGCTGTAACGGTTGCAGGCTTAGGACTTTCAACCATGAAAAATAACTATGATCGCTCACCATATTTAAACTAAGTGGTAGATTAATACATAGATCCACCAGTTGGCACTGATAGCAGTATGTCTGGTAACTCGGATGATTGGATGGATCTTTTACATAATGTTATAGTTACATTTTTGGATTGAACTAATTTTTAATGAGTAGTGAATGAACGTTAAGTTTATTTTATGAAACGAAGTAGTCCATTTCCTTCAATCCCATGGCAACTGACGAGCAGTATGACCAGTGTGAGGGTCTGTGCTAACCGACCCACCTGACCATCCTAGTGAGCCTCATCAACTAACTACTATTGTGATGACGATGCAAAAAGAAGATATACCTAAAGAGACTGTATAGAAAAACAATATTTGTGTTCTCAATTTGATTCTCATTCAACTAGCTCAACTATATAGCCGCGAATCTGATACCAAGAAAGCAACGTTTCATGAATTACTTCATTATTTATTAAAAAAAAATTGTAAGTAACTATTTTGTAGTATTACCAAAACTGCTATAGTGTGAGAGACCGTGCTTAGGTACAGATATTGTGAGATGCCTCTGGCTAGATGGTGCGACGATCTGTGCAAGTTGGCTGGCAGTAAATCGGTGCGCGAAACCATAGATCGGACGAAGTTATGTGGATTAGGAGAGCCGACGATGCGGCGGTTGCAGTTCTCTTTACGGAGTTCAGAAACGACCTGTGGCAAACAAATGCTAGCATACCATTCTGCATTAACAGTTCTTTGTCCCTCAAGAGGAATAGTCGTAACATGACCGGTTTTGGAAACAAACGTGGCCACCATTTTTTTGCAACACTCCGTGAACGAACAATTTTTGTTGGCTTTATAGATCGGCCGTTCAGAGAATGCGTTCCTGACACGTCGCGATTGAACTGACGACGTAACTTTGTAATGGCGTTGCAGTTACGATAAAAATATTTTTGCTGGTTGTTTACCGTTTTAACGATTGATGAGCATTAAAACAACATTATTATATCAATAATCAATGAATGTTATAATTTTCGAACACCCAAACTCGTGATTGGTTTTTTGTTTCGGGTTCGTACGCGTATATCCAGGATTCGTCACCTGATACGATGTTGTATACAGCATTTGAGGATCCTACGTGGAATCTTTCGAGAGTTCTGACGCATCAAGTAACGCTAGCCACTTTTGGCTCTTCACAGAGCGAATGCGGTATCCATCGGGAAAACAACTTTTTTACACCTTATTGTTCATGCAAGATTATTTGTATTTGAATCATGCCAATGTCTAAAGTTGCCTGAATTTCGCGGTATGTCACATGTCGATCTACCTCAATCAGCTTACGCACAGCATCAACGTTTTCTTGGGTGACTGCAGTTTTTGGACGACCTTGACGGGGATCATCACTGAGCTTGACACGTCCACGTTGAAATTCAGCAAACCAGCGACAAATTGTGGTTTTGGATAGGTCTTCATCACCAAATGCAGATATCATCCGGTCAACACACTATTTTTGTGTTAAACCACTTCGAAAGTCATAATAAATCATCGCTCTTGAATTTTCTCGAGTCAATTCCATTTTCTCAACGACTAAACAAGTTTGACAAAACCTTGTGACAAGACCGAGAATCTTTTTTTAAATAAATAATTGGTATTCGATTTTTAAAACCAAGGACTTTTCAATTAAAAAGATTTTAATATGACAGGAACAGTGGAAATATTCCATTCCCGATACTTTTAGTGCAGCCCTCGTACGTTCGTTTCTCTCGAGACACTCATCAATGTGCACAGTGTGAAACTAACAAAAGCTGAATTAATTCGTGCATAAACGCAATTTAATATACATAAACATTTAATTGTAAAATAGATTGTAATGATAGCTTGTCCGTCGATATAATTTAATGTGTCCAAAGATTTTAGTTGAATGAATAATTTCATTAGTAGTAAAAATAAATAAAACAAAAAATCTTTTCGAACGTTTATGCAGACGCTACTCGCCCACCCCGAGTACTACCTCTATCTATCTACGTATACTCTATGTATTCATCGGTACCGCTTCGCCCGATGTTAGTTGAGCTCCCGCGGCTCCCGCTCGTCGTACACAAATGGGTAATAATGGGCGACGGGACGACGTTACATGGCTCTTCTCACGCTGGTCCTCGTATACATAAGTAAAGACTATGTGGAGTGAGACGCCACTCGGTTGCTCGAGTGTCGTCTGCTCCGCGCCCCGATCAAAATCATTCCAAATTCGAAATGAATTTTGACGTTCTTTTTTCTAAGCGGCGAACGTTTCTCGTTTAGTTGTAAATAACAGATAAAATATTTTGCATCAATAATAACAGATTACGTAAATTAATTGTCATTCATTAAAATTATGTAATTGAAGTTATTTTTAACGTTCTAGTTACGCAACTTGTTTTTGCAATCAAGTTATTCTGGTTTGCTTGACATGGTTAAGAATCGTATTATCGAGAAAAGTAGGATGTGTTTACGTCTGCTACATTTTTCTTTTATAATTTTTGTAATTAATTACTTTACTCGATTAAGATTAATTATTCTCTTGAACTATACTAACAGTTAAAAATAAATCTGCTTATTCTAAATATTCTGGGGTGAATATGTTTTGAAATCTTTATAGTAATCAAAAAATGGCGTTGAAATAATTGCAGAGTCGCCACACTGTGACAGACAACGTAACCTATATTTAAGCATTTAAGTATACTCGGGGTAGGCTGTAGGTGTGTAGCGCTGGGGGCGAGCACGTGGCGAGGGGTGGACGCCACCCCCTTCGTCGTCGCTGCGCTCCTAGGTCCTAGCACTGGCGATGTTGAAGTATTATTAATAAAAATATTTTTTCTTTTTTCAAGTCGTGTTTAACATTTAACATATTTACGCAACAAATTGTATTTTTATAAAAATGATTAAAGTATCTTTAATATGAAGGCTCAGTAGCACAGCAGCTAAACATTTCGATGCGAGGCTGCGGGCCGCGAGTTTGAATTCCGCACGGAAAATGTATTTGTGTGAACTACAAATACTTCTTTCAGAACTGGATGTTTGTCAATATGCAATTTAAGTATGAAAAAATCGTAAAGGATACAGAACTGAATCCCATAGATTTAGATCCTATAGATTATAGAGGAAAAAGTAGAGAATGTCTGTATGCTCGAACCTATTTTCTATTGTTAACTTCTACAACTATATTACGTATATTGTATAAATACCTACTAGGGCTGCCGAGATTTTCTTGACGTTAGAAAAAAATCTCAGGGATTCCACGTTAGGTACCAATCTAGAAAAACTTGTAAAGTTAGAAAATCAACTACGTACAAAATTTCGTCCGAATCGCTAGAGTCGTTTCCCAGAAACCGATTTCGAAAAAAAAATATTATGTAATAACACAGTATCTCATCACTCATCATTACATTGCTTCACAAGTCCATTGCAGAATACAGGCCTTCCCCAAGTAACACCACAAAGAACGGTCCCGAGCCACTTGCAACCATCGACTTAATGCATGTCTTACCAGGTCATCACTCCCATCTAGTTGGGGGACGCTCTACACTTCGCCTGCCGGTGCAAAGCCGCCACTCGAGAACCTTTCTTCCCCATTGGTTGTCGGTTCTTCGAGCTATATGGTAGGTCCACTTTAGTATACTAATACGTTGGGCTATGTCGGTTACTCTGGTTCTACTACGGATATCCTCGTTTTTTAACGGCGAGCATAGCCCTCTCCATAGCTCGCTGAGCCATCTTGAGCTTCCAAATACGGCCAGCAGTGAAGGACTACATCTCAGATCCTATCTAGATATATTTTTCTTCTTTATAAAGTAGAAAATAGATTGTTTATCGATAAAACAATAATTTTCCGTAAAAATACTATAACCATATATTATTAGACCTGAGTTTTATTTACAGAATAAGTGTGACAAACGTGCACACAGTCCACCAGATGGTAAGTGGATGCTGTGACCCATAGACATATCTATTATCCTCGATTAAGAATCAAAATGCAGGTGCGTTGTCACCACTGAGAACTACGATGGAATGCTTCGTTTCCAGTAAAAAGGGTCTCCGGTTCCCTACACTCACCATACGAAACACAGCAGCATAAAGTTGCTATTTTACGCTATATTATAAACTTTTGCTTTGCCTCCTCACAGTACATAAACTATACGTAATTCCAACGTAAAATATTGGAATTAATCTTTGATAATTTATTTTTCCCAGATATGGTCTTGAATACTCAAGAACAAAAATAAAAAATGAAAAATTACCATATTTCAGGATTGGATCTCACATAGGTATAGGTAGAGTACCTATACTCTACGTTCGCACACACAGTCACGTGGGAGAATGAAAAATGGTTATTGAAAAATGACATGTGTGACGAAATTACTAATTATTATATTTTTTTATAGGATAGGGTGACAAACGAGCACACAGTCCACCTGATGGTAATTGTTTGCTGTGGCCCATAGACATCTACATCTATCGTCGAATATGAATCAAAATGCAGATACGTTGTCACCCGTGAGGACTAAGATGGAATGGATCGTTTCCAGTAAAAAGGGTCTCCGGTTCTCTACACTCACCATACGAAACACAGCAGTGTTAAGCTGCTATTTTACGCTGGTATTCTGTGAGAGCGTGGTCCTGCCCCGGTCGAGCCGACCCATTCGTGCTACAACTATACTTCTAATATAGCTGCAGCATGGCTCTACCATGTTTATGAAATCACTACGAAAACCGTGGCAGCTCAGGGGCTCAGCGCTCGCTGTAAATTTCATGGTACGCGAGTAACGCGTGTTCGATCCCCGCCGGCACCAATGAAATTGTTAATTACAATTTTAAGTGCTGATTTACCACGTGCTTGGCGATGAAGGAAAACATCGTGAGGAAATCTGCATGACTGAGAAATAAGAAAAAAATTTCGAAGACATGTGAAGTTCGTCATCACGCATTGGGACAGGACGCGGCGGATATTTTTTTAATTTAAAAAAAAAGTTACCCCCACACTAGGATTTTCTCATGTGTCGTGGAGGCAGTTTACAAACACAAATTGCACAAGGACAAACATCCAGACCCGGAATAATTATTTGTAGGCCATACAAATATTTGTTCCGTGCGGGATTCGAACACGCGGCCCCCAGCGCAGCAACTCATTGCTAAGCCACTGCTCCACGGAGCCGTCAAACAACCATTTCTTGCCCCGAAACCCTCTCAGAAATGAGAGGAGAACTGTGCCCAGCAGTGGAACGTATATAGGCTATATAACTTTGCTAAAAAAAAACAATGTTTTCCACAAATGAGACCTAGCTAGATCGGTTTCTCGCCCCCTGTATTATAATTTTCATCGGAATCGTTCGAGCAGTTTTCGAGAGCGCGATTACAAACACACAAATATATAAAAATTGCTCGCTATATCTATGATTGCTCGTGATTCGTATTGGACTAGCGACTCGTCCCGGCTTCGCCTGGGTAGGATCTATTAATGTGGCGTTATTTAGATTTAAGTTATTAATAAAAAAACATTTATTTAAAAAAAATCGCAAGTTTTCGGATATAGCCTTTATCACTCCTGAAAATTTAAAATTGTTTCTTTTTGTTATAAGTACCGTATATACTTTGTATGTATTTAGTAAAAATATGTTATTTTGACATTACAAACAGACACTTTAATTGTATTTATATTTTTGTATAGATAAACGCTTGTACCTACAATCGTTTATCTATATAGGAATTATATAGGAATAACAAACGACCGCACACCTCATTTGGTAGTAGACGATTACTGTGGCCCATAGAACTTACATTAATCTTCGATGAAAAATCAAGATATAGTTGCCCTGTCACTCAAAGGTAATTGTGTTTTCGACTGTCATTACTCAGAGACGCTCACTCTTTTTTACCTACCCTTCTGGTAACACTTATTTCGGCTATTAGCCGTAACGTATACATATGTATACAAATAAATAAAATTGAAGTGTCTTTTTGTAATATCAAAATAACAGCTTTTTACTATATGTATATGAAAGTATATACGGTACTTATAACAAAAACACGATTTATAAAATTTTTGTCTGTCTGTTTGTTCCGGCTAATCTCCGAAACGGCTGGACCGATTTTGACCGGACTTTCACTGGCAGATAGCTGATGTTATAAGAAATAACTTAGGCTACTTCTATATTAGAAAAATAATTAGGGTCCCGCGCAAAAAATTAAAACCCATGAAATCCAATCGTAATAAATTACTCGCGGCCGAAGTCGCGGGGACAGCTAGTTTTTTATAGAATAAAGGGTGACAACGAGCACACAGTCCATCTGATAATAAGTGGATGTTGTGGCCCATAGACATCTACATCTGACCTCGATTACGAATGAAAATGCAGCATGGCGCAGTCGCCACTGAGGACTAAAAAAGAATACCTGGTGTTTAGTAAAAAATGGTTTCTGGTTGTCTACGCTCACCATACGAAACACAGCAGCATGAAGCTGCTATTTCACGCTAGTATGTTTATAAAGATAAGGGTGACAACCGAGCACACAGCCTACCTGATTGTACGTGCATACTGTGGCCCACAGATATTTACATCTATCTTCGATTAAGAATCCACCCGTTGTCTCGTTGTCACCACTGAGGACTAAGATTGACTAGCTCCTATCCAGTAAAAAAGGTCTCCAGTGAAAGCGTAGTCCTTCCTCGGCCAAGCGGACTCGTGCTTCAACCATGAGATATAACTGCTGATTGACTTTACCACGTTTGAATGGAACCATCAGACACTGCTGCTTCTCCCACCCCTTTATTGTCGACATACCACGTATTCCAGCCTAACGATTTTTAAATAAAAACTTAAATATAAAAATACATGCGTGAGTGTCCTGGAACACTCTGTTGGATCGATGTTTGATATTTTTGATGTTGTGATTATTTTTGATAAACGTATTATATTATTAACAAATACAAATAAATGAATTATCTACTAACGTCTATTAAGAAGAAGCGTCATTTAAAATAATATTTATTTCATGACAAGATAAGAAAAAGTGCGAGGGAGATGGATATTAGTCCATCTCGCTCGCACTATAGAAAGGGGATCGTGACGGAAAAATCTTAGACTTTTCTCGCCTAGCCCCCATCTATCAAATTCGTACCGTGCTACAAGGAACTTCGTTCCAAAAATATTTGGATTTCTCATAGTGTCATTGTAAGTTATCTTGTTGGTGAATGTTATGAAATATCATCTCGACAATACAAATCCGAATCATAATCATTTATTTCGTGGATCATAGGTGTTACATAGATGTTAGATACATACGGGGGCGGCACTGAAAATTTTGGGAATCAAGGAAGTGACACAACATTACTATTTAAAAATGTATTTATTGCTTTTCAAAGTATTCTCCGCGAAATTTGACACATTTTTCCATACGATGGAACCAATCATTGAAGCAACCATTCCATTCGGAAGTTGGGGTCTCCGAAATTGCCGTTTTGTAGGCGTCCACAGCTTCTTCAGGTCATGAAAATCTCTGTCCACGCAATTTATTCTTTATTTTAGGCAAAGTATAGAAATAATTAGGGCTTAAGTCGGGGCTGTACGGCGGATGGTCTAAAAGTTCTATGTTTTCTTGCACTAAAACCTTTTTTGTTCTGTGTGCGGTGTGAGAACTCGCATTGTCGTGATGGAGGATGATGCGGCGGTTGCAGTTCTCTTTACGGAGTTCAGAAACGACCTTTGGCAAACAAATGCTAGCATACCATTCTGCATTAACCGTTCTTTGTCCCTCAAGAGGAATAGTCGTAACATGGCCGGTTTTGGAGACAAACGTGGCCACCATTTTTTTTGCAACACTCCGTGAACGAACAATTTTTGTTGGCTTTAACTCATTTTCGAACACCCAAACTCGTGACTGGTTTTTTCTTTCGGGTTCAGGATCCAGGATTCGTCACCTGATACGATGTTGTATTCAGCATTTGAGGATCCTGCGTGTTATCTTTCGAGAGTTCTGACGCACCAAGTAACGCGAGCCGCTTTTTGCCCTTTTCAGAGCGAATGCGGTATCCATCGGGAAAACAACTTTTTTACACCTAATTGTTCATGCAAGATTATTTGTATTTGACTCATGCCAATGTCTAAAGTTGCCTGAATTTCGCGGTATGTCACTTGTCGATCTTCCTCAATCAGCTTACGCGCAGCATCAACGTTTTCTTGGGTGACTGCAGTTTTTGGACGACCTTGACGGGGATTATCACTGAGCTTGACACGTCCACGTTGAAATTCAGCAAACCAGCGATAAATTGTGGTTTTGGATGGGGCTTCATCACCAAATGCAGAAATCATCCGTTCAACACCGTTTTTGTGTTAAACCACTTCGAAAGTCATAATAAATCATCGCTATTGAATTTTCTCGAGTCAATTCCATTTTCTCAACGACTAAACAAGTTTGACAAAACCTTGTGACAAGACCGAGAATCTTTTTTTAAATAAATTAATGGTATTCGATTTTTAAAACCAAGGACTTTTCAATTAAAAAGGTTTTAATATGACAAGAACAGTGGAAATATTCCATTCCCGATACTTTTAGTGCAGCCTATGTAATTGTATAAATCAAGTTCAAATATGTCCTACCCTGTGGGCATACGAAATATATTGTGGGAATCACTTATGACGATTGTAAAGTGCCGATACGACTAGGTAAAATGTTTCATACCGCTCGCTCCGTACCGCCGTATCGTGCAATAGAGAGTTGCAACTCCCTTGGTCTTCGAAGCAATTGCCTACATTTTCTTTTTGAAATATTGTTTCGAATGATAACGTTTTACCCCCATAAACTTTTACGAAATGAGACGATATTGGTCTCATTAGATTCAGTACACCTTCATATAGGTTTGTACGTTATTCTGTTTTAGTAATTCAGTTTAGTTTATTAAAAAAAAACCGCTCGAGGAAGTTTTAAGTCAAAAAATATAATATTATATTTAGATGCTAATAACTTATACCGTACGCAATCTTTCTTTAAAATAAAAACGTACGTGCCTAGTTTTTCATTACATCTACAACATTTTCACAAATTATGAAAATCACACTGTTTGTATGAAAATTTACAGCTTCACAAACCTCTTAAGGCATAAATATAAAGATAGTAGTGAAATGTCGACATTTTGTGATCAAGTCGTTAAAAGATAACACCACATAATATGTAAATCACACACGCAATAATCGGAACGGATAGTTAGTAATTCCTCCGGTTGCGTTCTAAACGGATATCCTAGGACCACCCGTCTGCGCCGATGGCGACCACCACAGGCTCTTAGCCAGTTATGAGTACGGCATAACCTTCAGCGGTAAGTGTCCATTGTAGTGTTACCAACCGTCCTTGTCCTTTTTTTGGTGTCTCCTGTGGAGTCCTGGATACTTTTTTAGCTTACTAGATTTTTAAAGCGTTAAGGGAATTCGATAGAGTCGTATATATTATAAAATTAATTAATATATTAATATATTTCTTTATTATTTAATAATTTATTCGTTTTCATTTTTTTATCATTAAAGTTAAAATATTTTCATCAAATTGTAACAGCTATTAATTGAGTTTTAATGACCTTGTTTTCATTGCGTATTAACTAATGACAATATTATGCCGCATTCTGATTTTAAACCGAAATGTTATTGAATTTGCCACATTTAAATGCTGAACCAGTAACTGCTTGATTTTAAGAGATGGTAACCCTAATTCATAAGAATATTCAAGTGAAAATGAGTCCCCAGCAGCTAGCACCTGGCAGACTATAAGCGGCACTGCAGGGCCGCTGGTTCGAATCTCGTACGGAGCAAGTGTTTATTATAGCCTTACTATTATAACTTATTAGCCTTCAAGAAAATCATTGTAGGGGGAAACACTTTGATTAAAAAAGCGGGGACAATCGATTATCGTCAATCACTTAAGTTGCACTCGTTACACATTTTTTACGTGGTTGTTACGTGGCCATGCTGCAGTTATATAAGTAGTACCTATAGCTGTAGCACGAATGGGTCGACTCAATTGGGGAAGGACCACGCTCTCACAGAATACCAGCGTAAAATGGCAGCTTAATGCTGCTGTGTTTCGTATGGTGAGTGTAGAGGAACCGGAGACCCTTTTTATTGGAAAAAAGGCATTCCATCTTAGTCCTTACGCAATTGCATTTTAAATCGTAATCGAGGATAGATGTAGATGTTTATGGACCACAGTAACCACTTACCATCAGGTGGATTAGTGCTCGTTTGTCACCCGATCCTATAAAAAAAAAAGCCTTGACTTGGCAATAACTCTTTTGAAGGACCTCCAGACGAAGTTATACTTCTTTTTAAGCAATGAGCACATTGGCAGAATTGGCGATTAATTAGTTCACTTTCCTTCGGGCCTTGGCGAGAGACCAGAATACACGGGGCATTCTGGTCTCTCGCCAAGGCTGTTCAAGGGAATTTCTGTAAGTCATCACTACCATCTCTGCACAGGGAGGATGACACACTGGCCCACGCCACAAAAGAGAAAGCCGACCTTTTAGGCTCCCTTTTTGCATCCAATTCGACTCTCGATGACGGGTGCAATACACCGCCGACCAATTTGCAGTGTGAGTGCTCTATGCCTGATGTGCGATTCACACAGTTCTCAGTACGCAAACCACTCCTCTCCCTGAACATACACAAGTCGACTGGGCCTGACGGAATCCCGCCAATGAGGGCTAATAATTTTCTGCTTACCAGATGTCGCTAGTTGACACTGAGGCAAAGTTTTTTGTTACACAATGTCATTGAATAGAGAAGTTAGTTTTTAATAAAATTTTATCAGTTTCTAGAGTATTATGTTAGGTCCTTACATATGAAATTGGCGTTTTGTACGGTAGGAATATGAAGTAATTTTTTTTTAAATATATTTAATTAATCAAAGTATGCGCCGTTGTTATCTATGCACTTTTGCCATCTCATAGGTAGTTCATGGATCCCTTTACTAAAAAAAACAAGGGGGGCGAGAATCAATAAACTCTTTATGGGCGGTTTGGACTGCCGCATCGGAGTTGAATTTTTTTCCTTGTAAGAAGTTGTCCAATTTCCAGAAAAAATGGTAATCTGTTAGAGCAAGGTCCGGGGAGTACGGTGGATGTCGTAGGCATTCCAATTGTAACTCATCTAACTTAGTGGTTGTTTGTTGTGCAGTGTGTGGTCTTGCGTTGTCGTGAAGCAGCAGTGGCCTAGAGCGATTGACCAATGTCGGTTGTTTAGCAACTAGTTCTTTCTTCAGGGTTTGCAGTTGCTGACAATAGTTATCTGCCGTAAACGTTTGGCCAGATTTTAGAAAACTGTAGTGATAGACACCGGCGCTAGTCCACCAAACACTCACAAGTAACTTTTTCTGAGTCAATTTTCGTTTAGGGCAGGATTTGGCTGGGTCTCCAGGGTTCAGCCATTGCAACGAGCGCTTCCGATTATCGTACAGTATCCACTTTTCGTTACAAGTAATGATTCGATTTAAAATCCCTTCATTATTGTGTCCGTTGAGCAAAGTAACACAGCAGTCGACGCGTGTTTGCAAGTTCGATTCACTCAATTCATGAGGAACCTAAGGAAGTAAAAAAACTTGAACCCATCGTTCAAGTTTTTTTACTTTCCCGATTTGCTTCAAGTGGATTAATACAGTTTTATCACTTACCCCGAACCCTGCAGCTATCTCTGAAGTGCTTTCTGATGGATCCGCTTCCACAAGCTACTGGAGCGCAAATCCTGGGCTTAAATTGCAGTCGTCGCTAACTTTATTGCAAAAAAAGCAATCAATATTTTTTAAACTGAAGTGAGATACGAAGGTACAGACCACCTGATAGTAAATGGCTGCATTTTTGTACGTGGTGGAGCCATACTGCTGCGATTCGTATGGTGAGTGTAGAGAACCGCAATCTCTTTTTACTGGAAAAGTGGCAGTCCATCTTAGTCCTCATGGGTGGCAACGCATCTGCAATTTGATTCTTAATCGAGAATAGATGTGGATGTCTATGGGCCACAGCAACCACTTACCATCAGGTGGACTGTGTGCTCGTTTGTCACCCATATTTTTGTAAAATAAAAATTCCATGTAAACCTGCGAAACAAAATACGCTACAGAGGCCTTGTTACCTTTGACGACTAAGAATGATTAGTAAAAGTGATGACTTTTCAACAATTGCTGATGAAGATACTTTTCAACAATATTTATGACACCTAAATTACGAGAAGCAGTGCAAAGTGCTAGACAATCGGGATAACCTATTCGTCTTCGTATAGAGACGGCCCAAATCAAATTTTCCTTCAACGGGAGATGGCCTCTATATGATATGTCCAGCTGTGGACATTAAATATTTTTTGGGACTATGTAAAAATCTATAAACTAGACTACAAATGTTGACACTTACAACATATTTTCATTTCTTAAATTTTATATTTAATGTTTAAATATTTTTATTAATAGTGTCCAAAAAGGGCGCGGCTTGAGCAAGCCAGAGCACCCGTTATCGGCCGTATTTTCATCCCTTTGAAAAGATTAGATAACAAAGATATTAGTCCTTAGTTAGTCCGGAGTTGGGATTTTTTTTCTCTGAAATTTTCCCTGTTTTTGAATCTTTTTTGAAAAATCTCCATTAGTTTTTGATATATTCGCAAAAAAACTAAACCAGGGGGAGTTTTTTAGGTAATTGTTTATAACAATTGCAATTTTTGCAAGCGGAACTACGTTGTTTTTTTTTTTCAAAAATGATCTACAATGCTATTCCGAATCGAATGACACCAGGTTCATATTTTTCCGAGACTGCTGAAGAAAGTTGACCAAAAAATGCACTTGTTGTCTAGGCTCCCGTTACGACATACGAATTACTGGCTCTGTAGAGCCGAGTTAATAACTATTAAAATGAACCAATAATGACCTTGTACTGTAAAGTACAGTAAAATTACAGTTTCTATACCTACATCCAGGTTATAACGCGAGAAAATTTTCCCCGCGTTGCTCCAATGGGTGTTGGCGAATTTCACAATTCTTTAAAATATTTTTAACTATCGACCCGCCCAGGCTTTACCTGGGGACGATTCATTAATGTGACTTTGTTTAGATTTAAAATAATCATCAAAGACCAATTGTTTTAATAATAGTTGAATAACTCAAAAACAATGTCAAAAATATAGCCTATTTCACTTCTGGCTTCTGGCCCTATCTATTCATCTATTCTTCTATCTATTCATGAATTTCTATGACAATCGGTTCAACCATTTCGAAGATTAGCTTAGACAGACAGACATTTTTAAAAAGTGCAACTTTAAGTGTTTCGGCAGTGTTTCCATTGATGTTCGGTATGTAAGAAATTGAAAAATATTTGTATTTCGTGGACATTTGAAATCCGCGAGTTGGGGCAGAGTGGTCTCTCTCTGCTGTTCTGAAAACCCTCTCATAAATGGGACCAGCCATGAGACTTCAAAAAAGGACGGTTTCTCAATAGTATGTATGCGTAGGTATGGTATATGGATGTAAAGGAGGCGAGAGAGGTGTGTCAGGATCGTACCAAACCAAATGGAAGCCCGTAGTCTCTGCCTACCCATCTGGGTGACAGGCGTGAGTGTTTACATTATGTTATGTATATGTTTTTCTCAATTCGACTTTATGTATTTTTTTGTATGTAACGCGATATCTTCGTCAATTGTCAACCGATTTTAATGATGGTTTTTTAATAGGTTGGTCACATTTAAATGTAGAGAAAAAGGTCCACCTCTAAGAGTGAAAAATAGGGAATGAAAATTTAATTTTACTAATTAGACGAAGTTGAAGTGAAGTTTCTCCGTCCACTCAAAAGGAACGAAATGTTGACCTTTTATTTACAAGTGAAACCTACTTTAAAGAACTAATAATAATAAAATGATTTCCACGTGATAATTTGTGAAGTCGGTGCTAGGACATAGTCCGTTTTATTACATAATTTAAAATTTTATGCAACCGAATTCAATATAAATTATTAAGATTAACTCAAAAACTATTGGTCACACCTTGATCAAATTTATATGGGACCACCAGCTTTCAAATAAAAAAAGAAACATCGAAATCGGTCCACCCAGTAAAAAGTTATGAGGTAACACACATAAAAAAGAACATACAGTCGAATTGAGTACTCCTCCTAGCTGGTACCTGGCGCGTTACTGCCGCAGAAGACATAATTGTGGAAATATCGTTTTAAATTTGGAACAGTTATATTGTTTAGTGAGGGCATCCATGACTTTTTCTGCCACCAGGACGGCGCCATTAGAAAGTGAGGTTTTATTTTTAATCTTATTAATATAACATTTTATATTAATAAGATTAAAAATAAACCAAACCACAGATATTCATAAAAGTAGAAAAATTAAATAAGAAGTTAAAAATGTGCAAAAAATTAAAGATCAAACCACTGAGGCATTATTTTGTGTATTAATATAATACTCTAAAAACTAATAACCATTTATTAAATACCAACTTCTCAATTAAATGACATTGTGTTACAAAAAACGACAAAAAAGTGACATATACCTATAACTGCTATAACTTTCAAATGAATTTGTCGACCCCCCGTTCTCTTCAACGAAGTTAAGACCATCATTAAGAAGCTCAAGCCTCGGAAGGCGCCAGGCGCAGACGGTATTAATAATGAGCTGTTCAAATCCTTACCTCATAAGCTTATCTGCTTTCTTGTTGCCATTTTCAATGCACTTCTATCCACCTGCACTTTCGCAGATGTGTAAAGAAGCAGATGTCATCCGTATTCCCAAACCGAACAAACCAAGAGATAGGGCATCTAGCTATAGACCCATCAGTCTCCTCTTTAGCCGTCTGAGGTATGTTGTGCTAAATAAAAGTTTGATTCCAAACGAGCAGTTTCGCTTTCAAGCCAAACTCTCATGTGTTCAGCAAGTGCACCGCCTCACGGAGCACACATTAGATTACGCCGCAAATTCGAACAGGCGCGATGCATTACAGGTGCTCTGTTCTTTGATGTGACTAAGGCATTCGATAAAGTACGCCACAATAGACTGGTTTATAAACTGATCCATATAGGTGTGCCTACATGATTCGTCAAAGTCATACAAGACTTTCTAGCCAATAGGTCCTTTCGTTTTCAGGTCGAGGGAACTTACTCCTCTTTCAGACCCATTAGAGCGGGGGTCCCCCAGGGCTGAGTACTCTCCCCGACTCCTACTCACTCTACGTGAGCGATATCCCAACGACACCAGATACTCATCTTGTATTATACGCAAATGATACAATCCTCTTCACATCGGACAGTAGTCCATTTAGAGTATGCATTCGACTCCAAACTGCAGCAACCGTGCCTAGTGCGTTGTGCTTACTTATCTTCACGCACAATCCCTGACGGGGTAGCCAGAGAGAACAGATCGCCAAGTGTCACGATCCTTACATACCTCTTTCGCTTCTTTCAGATTCATTATCTTTTTCATACATGCACGTCTTAGGTATCCGAGTACTCTTGACCCTCCCCTCTTCGAGCAATTTGCTCACATGGTCTTCGAAAGTTAGTCTCGGTCTACCTCGACACCTTTTAATATTAACTTTCGCGCTATAGAAATGTCTAGAACAGGTAAATGAAATTGTATACTTGGGGAGTGCTTTTAGCCGGGATGGAAGATGTGATTTAGATGTGGACAGGCGTGTCGCTGCCGGGAACAAACTCAATGGTGCCCTGACTGCGTTAGTCAAAAGGCAAGGCGTAGTGCAGAGTGCACGCCTTGCAATACATAACGCAGTGTTGGTACCGACTTTGTTATATGGCAGCGAAACCTGGGTATGCCAGAAGAAGCATAAAAGCAAGTTGAATGCAGTGGACATGCGATCTCTTCGTAAAATGTGCGGCGTTACCATGGCCGACCGAAACCGAAACGAAGAGATTCGCAATATGGCAGGTTTGAAAGATGACCTTATCACAAAAATTGATAAGGGCGTGCTTCGGTGGTTCGGGCACGTTGAGCGAATGAGTGAAGACCGAATAGGGAAGAAAATATATAGTGCGTTGTGCTTGGTGCAGAAAAATCAGAATCGAACTCAATCCTGACAAAAGCAGGGTTATCATGTTCAACACGAGAGCTCGCCATAAAAAGACACTTTTGAGACTCAAACGACACAAGACATGAACAATCTCCCTTTAAAATGTCCCAATTCCTTGGGACAGAAAGATTAAATACTTGGGGTAACATTAGATAGGAAGATGAGCTTCTCTCATCACATTTAAGCGGTTAAAAATAAGGCGAAATTTGTAGTATTTCGTCTATTCAGCGTAACTCAAAAACGCAGTAAGCTTGTCCTTAAGATACAAACTGCATGTTTACAAAACCTGCGTACGCCCCATTATGACATGCACAGATGTGTCCTTTGCCCACGTCCATCCCTATGAACTCCAGCAACCAGCCCACCATCCAATCGTATCTTAAGGAATGATCTTTAAGATACTTCAATTCCATCAAAGATCATAACAATCCATAGGTGACTGAGGCGGGCTCGTACTCCCCAGAGAGGGATGCTGCCCCCCACAGGAGACGTCCCAAGAACGTTCTTCTTGGTCCCGACGACGAGATCACTTCCATAAATAGTTCGATCCCGCCCATCCCCTCCACACGAGAAGGAATCCGTATATATAACGCTATCACACACACACACACACACATTCAGACACTACACTTGTACAGAACACTAGGGCTCACCGCGGGCAAACGCGAGGTCACAGACACAATCCGTACACGAGGTTCAGTACCCGTGATACGGGGCGGTTTTAGTTTTGCGACCCGTCTCCCACATTGCGATACTGGTTCAAGCCAAGGTTCGTACCTCTTTCTGAGGGGGCCTTGAATCACATCGAGCCTCACTCCGACTGCACCCCGGCCTAGAATCGTTGCACTCAATAGCTCGTAAGTCCTCACTTATGAGCCTATTTCGATGAAGCTGTAAAGGCCGCAGGGCCAACAGCATACACTTTCAGAAAAAAATTAATATTTCGGTACGATACGTGCGCCACCTAGTGTAGTGAACTTATTTGTATTATGGCTAATAAATAACCTTCGCGCAAGTGCCAGCAATAAGTGGACAATGTTTTACCGCAATTTGATGAACAGT
This sequence comes from Parnassius glacialis, assembly GCA_033319125.1. Taxonomy (NCBI): domain Eukaryota; kingdom Metazoa; phylum Arthropoda; class Insecta; order Lepidoptera; family Papilionidae; genus Parnassius; species Parnassius glacialis. The sequence goes on from JAVANC010000004.1 coordinate 56,925,911, forward strand.
ACGGCAGCGCATACAATAGAACAAACATATTAATTTTTATATGAAGAAATATGTTTGAACTATGGTTAATGAGGAGTCGTTCTCACAAAAGAAGCCCCTCAGCTGCAGTGTCACAGGCTTCGCAAAATTTTCATTTCTCGCTGTTAAATTCCATCTATTCTATTTTAATTCGCATATTTCTACGGTCTTCTTTATTGAATCAGAGTCAACTCTCTTTATTTTGTGCTCTAATTTAAAGCTGCGATTAATTATTTTAAACTAATTTTCAAACGAATTCAAAAAGGAGGAGGTTCTCAATTGGAGTGTATGTTTTTTGTATGTATATTACGAGATATCTTCGTAGATTGTGAACCAATTTTGATGACTTTTTTATTAAATAGGTTATACGTTAAGGATTGAAGAAAAAATTCCACCCCTAATAAATAACTTGTTTTTAGCAATTTCAAATCAAGTTCTTTTTTCGGTTGAATTCATAATTATTCTAATAGGGCAAAGTGCGTAGAAGAATTATAGACATGATTTCTGAAGCTGTTTTATTCTTTTTGGTTCCACGAAGTTAAATTTTATTTTTACCCGACTGAAGAGGGTTATGTGTTTATCAGTCTATATTATTACGTATTGTATGTCTGTTCCTTTGTGGCGCTCTAAAGACAAAACGCGTGGGCTGATTTTGATTATTCTTACGTCAATCGATTTGTCTTAATCTTGCGAGTATCACTGAAGACATAATAGTAATCAAAATTGAATATGGTGATAAATATTAATATTAAATAATATCAAATGTTGTGACAAAGAAAAAATGAAATTTGACTATGTCAAGAGGGGTATCATTGGTTAGGTCTTGGAAAATCGTATTTAGGTTTCTCTAGTTATTTTTCATTTTGAACGACAATCTATAAAGTTGGTTAGCGACCTTTCTCTTTTAAATTGACAAAACTTACAATAAAGCTATGATTAAGTTCTTATATAATCGTATAATGTGTATTATTGGTATTTTTTACGCAGTCGGGTTTTTTAATACAGTATTATTATTAACCTTGCTACTTTAAACTTTAATTTCATTACTTTTACTTATCTATAAAAATAAAATGATAGAGGTTTGCAGTTGTGCGCGCATCACGGAAATTCTACTGAATAGATTACAATTAGGTTTTCTAAGTTTTATTTCTTAGACACTTGGCCCTTATCTAAAACAAATATTGCAATATCTTCATTTAATATAAAGTTATTAAAGTTTTAAAAAAACAACGATTTTTATAAGCGCTACGTATTTAGTGATGTGTGTTTTGATATATAAAAGCAACGCGGACGAAGTCGCGGGTATCAGCTAGTTAAATAAAAGTAAATACAGTCTTACTTTAACTTTTTAACAAACAAGAAACCAAAGACTGACAAGTGCAACCATTGATTTTTCATTTGCATGCCCTTGGAGACGGATAGACAGGGCGCAGGCGAGTAGGAAAGAGACGGTAAAGTTATTATTAATAGGGGTGTGAAGCGCTCGTCAGTCGTCACCCCAACGTTGACTCGCGCTACGTAAAGAACTGCGTTGTATGTACGAGCAAATTAATGAATATACGGATTTGGGACTTTGAGAATTTTGTGCATGTTTTAACAGTAGTCTCTATTACGAATAACCGGACGTTAGTATTGGAAATACTGTTGTTTTGTGAATTAGAAAAATGAGTATGTTGCCATTAATTAATGTAATTGTACCTTTCAGTAGCCACATGCTTAAGTTAATTTGCCACTTGAGTTTTGTAACAAAAGAACCAGTATAAATTACTAAGTGTGAGTCATTCCATCACTCTTCTTTATAGAGTGGGGGTGACAAACAAGCACACAGTCCACCTGATGGTAAGTGGATCCTGTTGCCCATAGACATCTACATCTATCCTCGATTACGAATCAAAATGCAAAAGCGTTGTCACCCCTGAGAACTAAGATGGAATGCCTCGTTTCCAATAAAAAGGGTGTCCGGTTCTCTAAACTCACCATACGAAAAACACCAGCATTAAGCTCCTATTTTACGGTGGTATTATCTGAGAGCGTGGTCCTTCCCGGGTCGAGCCTAGCCACTCGTGCTGTAACCAGAATATAGTTGCAGTGTGGCTCTTACCATGTAATATCTTTCCTACGCAATATATTCTGTGGCCTTCTGTTTGAGTATTGAAGTTACTTAGCAGGTTTCCATTGAGCTGCCACTTTCCGACAAGTTGACTACTTGTCTGGTACTCTAAAAATTAATAAAAAATATATCTTCATCATTTCTCCCTCTACATCCGGAAATTTTCAACATCTCTAATATTTACTAGAATTGTTGGACGGTGTAAGAATCTTACGTGGTAGAGCCATGCTGCAGCTATATTAGTAGTATACTTTTAGCAGGAATAGGTCGGCTCGACCGGGGAAGGACCACGCTCTCACAGAATACCAGCGTCAGATAGCAGCTTAACACTGCTGTGTTTCGTATGGTGAGTGTAGAGAACTGGAGACCCTTTTTACTGGAAAAGAGGCATTCCATCTTAGTCCTCACGGTTGTCAACTATATATATTTATAATAATATATATAAGAATATTTTAAGCTATCGAACGTTCATTCTTAAAACTGCTAAGTTATAATTGTATATCCAATGGTCAGTCTGAAAGAATAGAAATTCTACCATCCTACCCCTATTTAAAGTTTCATATCGCGTCCTTGAACCCTGTGTAAAGGGCACAAGCCTCACCACCTATTCAAAGAAACAACATGTCTGTAGTATCAGATTTTTATGTTTACGTAATAAGGCATAAAATTCTTGCAACGATAAACATAGTTTCATCTGTTATACTCGGGGCTGACGCTGGTTGAAAGTGGTTGATGTGACGCGAACAAGTTTGTATTATGCAGTATTTTAAAATGCTGGTAAAATAAACACATGTAAAAAAAAATATAATAAACATACAATATAAAAAAAAATATTTTAAATTTATCTGACGACTTCCTAAAAGTAAACGGTACTCAATTCGACTGTATGTTTTTTTTTTATGTTACTTCATAACTTTTTACTGGGTAAACCGATTTCGATGATTCTTTTTTTATTTGAAAGCTGGTACTTCTCGTGTGATCTCATATGAATTTGATCAAAGTCAGACCAATAGTTTTTGAGTTATTTTTAATAATATGTATTGAAGTCTGCTGTACAAAATTTTTAATTAAATATTTTAAAATTTTCGTATCCCTCAGTTTTATTAAAATGAACTTATAATCAATTTACAATTATTATATCTCCACAACAGCGACCCAAGCGGGTCCAATTGTGAATCTAAATTATCCAGAGATCCATCCACTCACACATAAAAAAATCATCAAAATCAGTCGAGCCATTTTCGATGTGTCGATGATGAGGTTCGACCGGGGAAGGACCACGCTCTCATAGAATACCAGCGTAAAATAGCAGCTCAATGCTGCTGTGTTTCGTATGACAAGTGTAGAGAACCGGAGACCTTTTTTTTACAGGAAACGAGGTATTCCATCTTAGTCCTCACGAGTGACAACGCATCTGCATTTTGATTTTTAATCGAGGATAAATATATATGACTATGGGCCAAAGCATCCACTTACAATCAGGTGGAATGTGTGCTCGTTTGTCACCTTTATCCTATAAAAAAGACAACAAATTAATGTCATATTCCGCGAAGACAGTAGCGCCGCGGCTAAGGGACTACTTTAGTTAGCATTAGAAGGACTTAGTTTAAACCGGAGACTATGAATAAAACACTTTTTGCAATAAGACGAAAGAAGTTTTGAAATGCTCTTTGATGCAGTTTATTTTTTATTTTTCCTTATACTTAAAAAAAATGTTCATCAAAAAAAGAAAGGCATTGAAAAGTATTTCACAGTGGCGTTTGTTCTGCGTTGCAGGCCGTGGTTTCGAATCCCGCTCAGAGGAGATTATTCCAATTATTTCACCCGGTTTGTATAATATTTATAGATGTGCTATTTATAGATTTAAAATGCCTCCAGTTTACAGAAAAATATTTTAACTTACACATTGTACATGCGTAGTACTTTTACATTTGTAAAAAAAAATACCGTTACCGTTACCGATACAGCCTATTAAGATCCACTGCTGAACGTAGGCCTCCTCCATAGATTGCATCATAAATCTTAACGTGGTAGAGCCATGCTGCAGCTATATTAGTAGTATAGTTGTAGCACGAATGGGTCGGCTCCACCGGGGAAGGACCACAATCTCACAGAATACCAGCGGAAAATAGTAACGTAACGCTGCTGTGTTTCGTATGGTGATTTTAGAGAACCGGAGACTTATTTTACTGGAAAAGAGGCATTCCATCTTAGTCCTCACGGGTGACAACGCATCTGTATTTTGATTCGTAATCGAGAATAGATGTAGATGTCTATGGGCCACAGCATCTACTTACCATCAGGTGGCCTATGTGCTCCTTTGTCACCTTATCCTATAAAAAAAATCAAAAATCATAGGGTGGTATTTGCCAAACCCACGGTGTTAAGAACAGTTAGGTAATACTATTATTTATTATTTGGTACAGTTTAGTGGTAGTGTAAGAAATATCCACCACCCCATATCATCCCTTGCCAAGCGTGGCAACTATGACAAAAAAAAATATCAACCATCTAAAATTATCAATATTCATATTAATGTGGCTGTATATTTGCAAAAACATTTATGTACTTTAGGGTCATCGTACACACAGCCACAGAATAAATAATAGAACTTGATAAGCATATTATTTTGACATGAAGATGCGTTTTGTCAAATTCGAATTCCGAAAACTTGTCATCGTGTTCGAACGTACATAGGAATAATTGTTTTAATCTTTATACACGTGAGTGTGCATGGTACGAGTAGTAACACTAACAATACGACGAGTTGGTAGTGTGCGAGGATACAACGACTTAACAATCGTAGTACTTTGTCACGTGTTTTATATATGTAATTTAATGTTGTCTTAATAAAATTACGTATTGCGCTCGTATTTCAAACAACTGATGGCTATTGGTATAATTCTAGATTATGATTTATTTTATCACGACAGAGTTCATACTAAAAAATCTAGTTTATGTTACACACTGGAGACATGTCTTCTTTATTATTTTATTAATAAATACAATAGCATTATCTAACATATAATGGAAATCAGTAAAAAAATACGAAAGTAATTGTCGTATAAAAATTAGGTATTAAAAATACTTTAATAAATGCTTAGGAATTAACAAAAATATCAACAAAAAGTAATAGAATTTTTAATTTTATTTTTCAATAACTTTTAATCTTTCTTTATTAACTTGCTATGCTCAGAATTTCTCTGCGGGCTAAAGTCTGGTACGAGGATTAACTTACATAGATTAGCGGTTCAGTTGGCTGAAGTGACAATGCAAAAATATTTCTCCAGTGGCAGCCACTTACCGTACCGGCAAGCGCAGTCTTGGGCGACCTCTAATAAGATGAAGTAAGGATCTGATGAAACTCGTAGGCAGTCGATAATCGATATATGCAGGTGGTTCAGGACCATATTGTGGCAATCTATGGGAGAGGCCTGTGCGCAGCGGGGAACTTGTGACGAGTTGTAGTAGTAGCAGTAATAGTAGTCGTGACGATGACAACCTCATGGTTGCTGATCTTGGGTTTCCGGGTTCGAATCCCGGATCGGGCCGAAGTTATTGGATTTGGCACTCGCGTACTATAATCCTGTCGTATGCAGATGGCTAGTCTCCATTGGGAATAGCTATCGTGACCGAAATTCGGGCTTAAGGACATCATTGATATTAATATCACTTATTCGCATAAGAATATACTTAAGCCAAAATAAATTATATGATGCTCCATAGTTATTTATGTAGCGAGTGGTGGCGGCGACAGAGAATCCAACACCCAATTTCGTCCCGTCGGTGTCATAAGAGGCAACTATGAGAAAGGGCAGAAAATGTTTATGTTATATCGTAATCGTATCGTATGATCTTAAATCTTATATCAGATGGATGTAATCTTTCTCAAACATTTATCTGTGCCTGGATCCATATTACTTTAAAAGACTCAGAGTTATTAATTATAATTACTGAAATCTACCAGAAATGCGGTTGCCAACCCTCTTGCCAAGCGTGGCAACTATAGTTAATATCCCTCTTATAAACATTATATGCGGGAGGTCTATGTTCAGCAGTGGCTTATATTATTTTAATATTATTTACAATAGATCAAGAATATGTGATTGCGCTATACCTCGGCTAGTTTGACGGCAAACGCACACGAGCTCATTTTTATTGTGTCTATGCTTACGGTACACAGCGCCTGTGTGAGTGAGTTCAACACGCTCGTCTCGGCGCATCGGACAGAGGTACTAGCTGAACTTTCGGTTAGAATTTTCGTTTTGTTTTCACATTTATTTGTATTCCTATTTTTTATTATAATAAATTACAGCTGATAGAGATCATATATAGATAGGGAATAATATATGGAATATGGATATTCTCTGTAGTGTTTATTGAATCACAAACTCAAATTATTTCGCGCACTATTTTATAATTATTACGTGTGCTATTAAAAATGACTATTCGAATGTTGACTTAGTACTTAGACAACATATAATAATAATTAATATTCAGGCGTTACGTTTAAGATATTTTAGTAACTGTGTAGGAATTAATTAATTTTAAATATTGTTATATATTTTATTTCTCAAGTGCAATTGCACTTAGCCATTTTTCACTTATCGCCTTCTGAACAATGTACGCTCATATACTAATAATAATAAACACTGTTTGTGTGCGTGAGCCGTTGTTTGTGTATCACTGATGCCTCGTTTACATGAAAAGTATACGATCGTGCAAGTTGTATCTTAGGTTTTAGGTTTATAATTTAACAATTAAAAAACATCTTTAAATAAACAACAAAAGGGTTCGAAACCCAACCGTGGTCAGTATTTGTGCAAAATTACGATAGCTGATTTTCTTTATTTTGTGATCATCCCCGTGTCTCTGACACTTAATTTTTATTATTTTTATGCGGTACTGCTGACTATATCTTACTATAATATTATTGTTATTGAACGTTTAAGACATAAATCTGATATTGTAGAAAAGTTTATTAGCTAGTAACTTGTGGTTGCCATCTCCATCTAAGATGTATTACGTAATTAATATACTGTCCACGAATATTGAGTTCATATTATATAATGAGGTCGAAACAGACTAACAATGAGCTCTCGCGATTATGTGACGTCACTCATAACTGCTAATTCTCAACGCCAATTAACTCTAATTAAGTTTTCGCTCTACAGTTGTATTTTGTCAAGAAAAAATTAGGCATAATTATTAGCCATATTATTTAGCGTTTTTAAATATCATCTGAAACTGACTTAACCGACTTTATGCTTTACTGGTGTGAATATATTATATTAGTACTAGCGATCCGCCCCGGCTTCGCACGGTTGATTTCTAGATCTCGACAACAACGTCACCTACCGGGTCCAATTATGAATCTAAACCATTGTCTAATCAAGTTAATCACAGACAAACTTCAATCAAAATCGTTTCAGACGTTTAGGAGGAGTTCAGTCACATACATAATATTCATGTAACATATAAACCTTCTTCTTGAATCATTCTGTCTATTGATAAAAACCGCATTAAAATCCGTTGCGTAGTTTAAAAGACGTAAGCGTATAAACGGCGGGAAACAACTTTATTTTATATTATGTAGAGATTAATTTTACACATTCTACAATTCTGCTTATATCCATAACACAGTAGTAGCCTTGACTACAGATATCAAAATATTACAACATTCGTAAAAGTTATTCGCTTACAATGAACACTTCATGAATACTAACAATACAAAAGAATTCCAGTCAAGTGTAATATAGCGTGTAAACGCGCATCCAACTTGTGATAGCCCCTTATCTCATCTACTACGTCAACAGACCCGCTTCGTCCTTGTCGGACCCGTTGTAAATCATCGCATCCTCTCGCTTAAACGCCGGTAGCTTTCACTCATTCACTCAAGTTGTGACCGCGCATTATACTTCCCGCTCGCACACTTATCATGCCGTCTCAGTCACTCTAATGAATTAAATCAACAAACCTCTCGCTCACACGCTCTCGATAAAGAGATGATCAGCGTTCCATGTTTGAGTTTATATCGAATTTAGTATTAGATTTTTTTCATTTTAAAGAATATTTTTTAACTATAATATTTGGACATAACTAATTTAGATTCATACATAAGTGATTCATTCACTAACCAATCTAATGAAACTTTACAACTGCTGTGGAAACCTATGAGATGAACTCTACGTGGGCCCGCTGCACATATTTTATTTGTATTTTACATTATTTCTATAATATAAAACTCTTCTTTGACTTCGATGGCTCCGTAGCGCAGTGGCTTAGTAATGAGTGCTGCACTGGGGACCACGTGTTCGAACCCCACACGGAACAAGTATTTGTATGGCCTCCAAATAATTGTTCAGTAATCTCCGAAATGGCTGAACTGATTTCGACGGGACTTTTATCGGCAGAGTGGTACGTAATGTCATAAGGAGTAACTATAATATAATAGTTTTTGAGTTATTCTTAATAATTTATATTGAAGTCGGTTGTACAAAATTTTTAAATTTTAATTATTAATAACCGGCCAAGTGCGAGTCCGACTCGCCTATGAAGGGTTCCGTAGCAGCAAGTAACATAATCTACGATTTAAAACGTTTAAAAAAAACTACTTGCTTGATCTCGTTCAAACCAATTTTCGGTGGAAGTTTACATGGTAATGTACATCATATATTTTTTTTAGTTTTATCATTCTCTTATTTTAGAAGTTACAGGGGGGGGGGGGGGCACATTTTAGCACTTTGGAAGTGTCTCTCGCGCAAACTATTCAGTTTAGAAAAACAATGATGTAAGAAATCTCAATATGATTTTGAAGACCTACTATCCATAGATACCCCCCACGCGTATGGGTTTGATGGAAAAAAAGTTTTTGAGTTTCAGTTTTAAGTATGGGGAACCCCCAAAATTTATTGTTTTTTTTTTTCTATATTTGTGTGAAAATCATAATGCGGTTCACAGAATACATCTATTTACCAAGTTTCAACAGCATAGTTCTTATAGTTTCGGAAAAAAGTGGCTGTGACATACGGACGGACAGACAGACAGACATGACGAATCCATAAGGGTTCCGTTTTTTGCCATTTGGGTACGGAACCGTAAAAATGGCATTACAGTTTTTTTTCATTCTTAGTACCTACGAGTTTGAAGTGACCAATAGTTTTTGAGTTATTCTTAAATAACTTATATTGAAGTCGGCTGTACAAAATTTTTAATTTTAAATTATTTACAATCTACACTGAAGTCTAAATAATTATTAATTTATTATATCTAAATAGTTATTTACATTTCTGTGCTCCTAGTACCTATACAACACCTGTCACCACTGTTAGTTACCTTTGAAAATTTTATCAAGAGCCCATCTATCTCCATTTAGCACTGTCAAACTTTTAATATAAATCTATGTCGACACGCCGACCACTTGCCCAACTTTGTCTTTCAAATTTGACACGTCAAAACAACCAGCTATAGTCACTTGACCGCCATCGCGCCTTATTCAGCCAGCCGATGTGACTGAACTAGAAACCGGTTTTTTTTTTAATATTACATGTCTGTGACGTAATAAAATTTGCGCTACTCGCGGGTTAGAGAATCCCGCTGTCTTCATTGCGAGTGCGTTGTACCTACTACCTATATATCTACAAAGCCTATTGTAATGTGCGGGAGCAGTAGACAGCAGTCTATTATAATTATCCTATCCTACTTCCCACTAATATTATAAATGTGATGAAAGTTTGTGAGGATATATGGATGTTTGTTACTCTTTCACGAAAAAACTACTGAATGAATTTTAACGAAACTTTACAATAATATAGCTCATACATCAGAATAACACATAAGCTTCATAAAAATATTGTGTAAATTGGCCAAAATATAACGATACCTAAATGTTAAGTAAGTCTGAAAAAAAAAATTTTATCTGCGAGCTATTAACGTGAACACGCATCACGAAAAGAGTAACTTGAGTAATTTTATTTTAGGGTTCCGCGCAAAATATTCCACGCGGGCGAAGTCGCCGTGAACAGACAGACAGAACACTTGTGGAAATCGTGGTTGATTGTAGTTTAACGTTAGGTTTAATTGTATTTTATGTGTTTACTTTGTATCAAGTATCGATTATGGGCCGATATCTTTCTAGGGTTCCGTACCCAAAGGGTAACCAACAGGAACCTATTACTAAGCCTCCGCTGTTCGTCCGTCTGTCTGTCAGCGGGCTGTATCTCATGATCCGTTATAGGTAGACAGTTGAAATTTTCACAGAATGTGTATTTCTGTTGCCGCTATAAGAACAAATAATAAAAATAAAAATAAATTGAAAATTAAATGGGGGCTCCCTTACTACATCGTGTTTTACGATAGTATTGTCATAATGAAATTAATAAGTTTAACAATTATTTATCTTTCTGACAATTTGCTTTTTATATCATTTATATTTATATTTATAATATGATTGTTAGATACGACGACGTTGTTACGTGTTACGTGCGACAAAACGTTGGTATCTTTAATTTTTAGGCCCTAACAGAACATTCCTGTGCGTTTCGCGCTTAAGGCATGCAAAAACAACGCAGTTGCAATGCGATTCCCATCGGCAAACGATTCACACCAAGGTCACTAACTAAAGGCCGGCAACGCATCTGCAATTCCCCTGGTGTTGCGGTTGTTCATGGGCGGCGGTAGTCACTTACCATTAAGTGAGCTGCATGCTCGTTTGCCCCCTCTCCTATAAAAAAAAACACAATCGCGGTGCCGATCGGTTTCGAAACTGCATAATTTGGCGATGATGATGATGATGATGACATGTTGTTGATCACAACAGTTGTAGTATATTGTCTTAGCGGCACTCGTTGGGTTTCAACCTCGTCACGGACGATAGAACGCTAACTTATACGATGTGATCTGCTCAGAAGGGTGATGGGAGCTAAACCAGTATAATTACAGGCTCTGATGCTTCCCATCTTTGTTTTGGGAGGTGACAACGCGTTTGTACTTTTTTTTGCTTGGCCGCAGGTGAACCTGGGATGGAGCCATAAAGTAACTGTAATTTCTTTTGTCACAGCAATTTAAAAAAAAGTACTGTATGTGGCAAACACAAGTACAGTCCAATAATTCTGTTACTCAGTTCTCACTTATTTTGACATTACAAACAGACACTTCTTCAATTTTATTTATTTGTATAGATATATTCAACTACGCGCCTACGACATTCTTCTGTTTTCCTAGTCACTAAAATCTAAATAATTATTCATTATTTTAGATTTCTGTGCTCTACTTACTTTACAACACCTGTCACCACTGTTAAACCATTCTCACTATCCCCCATCATGATTAATGTATAATTTGAATTTGTTATGATATCTCAAAACTTTGCTTGTTTTTCCGTTTTATGGTAAGCAATTTTTTTAAAACTATGTAGATACCGCTTTCAACTGTATGTTCTTTATTAATGTGTATGTTACGCGATATTTTCGTGAATGGGTGAACCGTATTTAGTGATTTTTTTATATTAAATAAATTATACTTCCTGGTTGATCATATATAAATTTGGACAAAACTTAATTCTACCCCTAAGGATGTTATGAATATAGGGGTTGAAGTTTTTAATGTAGACAGCGACGACCATCCGCGCGTCTACGGGTGCCTCTATAGATCCCATAGCGGTAATGCCGAAACAGACCGACTCATCGACCACGCCCAAATGGCTACAGATTTCTTGCTACAACAGGTCCCATCCGCAGAGATCGTGATCCTTGGCGATTTTAACGCCCACCACGCCGAACGGCTCAGTTCACGTTTAACCGATCATGCGGGGAGATCTGTTTATGACTTTGCCTTTGCATATATGGTCTGACACAATTGGTAACTTCGCCTACGCGGATTCCAGTTGTGGAGGATCATACACCTTACCTGTTGGACCTTCTGCTGACCTCTCATCCGGACGGATATCAGGTTTCCGTCGATGTCTCTCTCGGCTCTTCGGACCATTGTCTGATCCGGAGTGTGGTGCCACTCACGCTCCCCTCGCAGTTGCGTTCTGCAGGTTGCCGCCGTGTTTGATGGAATGCGGTCTTTCTTTGCTTCTCGCCGGATGATCCCAGCGCTGTTGCTGACTCTGTCACTGATGTGGTGCTACAGGGAATGGAACTATTTATTCCATTATCTGTGGTACCCATCGGAGGCAGACCTCAGCCTTGGTTTGGTCGCTCATGTAAGACTGCATTACGCACTAAGCAGGAGTGTTATCAAGCCTGGGCTGCGGCTTCGGTGACTCGGGATGTAAACACCAGCATGCTTAAAAAGAATTATAACTTCGCCTCCAGGTCCTTCAAAAGAGTTATTGTCACGGCAAAGTCAGTGCACATAGGCAGAATTAGCAATTCCCCGTGCATTCTGGTCTCTCGCTAAGGCTGTCCAATGGAATTTCTGTAAGCCATCACTACCATCTCTGCACAGGGAGGACGACTCACTGGCCCAAGCCGCAAAAGAGAAAGCTGACCTTTTAGGCTCCCTTTTTACGTCCAACTCTACTCTTGATGACGGGGCAAAAACACCGCCGACCATCCGGCGGTTTGAGTGCTCGGTTCGCAAAGCACTCCTCTCTCTGGACATCCACAAGTCGAGTGGGCCTGAAGGAATCCCCCCAATTGTGCTGAGGACGTGTGCTCCGGAGTTGGCACCGGTCCTAACGCGTCTTTTCCGGTACTCCTACTCCCTAGGCGTAGTCCCGAAATCATGGAAGACAACTTTTGTCCACCCGATCCCTAAAAATGGTGACCGCTCAGACCCATCCAACTACAGGCCTATCGATATCACCTCCTTATTCTCCAAAATAATGGAATCCTTTATTAACTGCCAGCTCATACGGTACCTTGAGGATCACCAGGTGATTAGTGACCGCCAATACGGTTTTCGTCGGAGTCGATCAGCTGGTGATCTTCTGGTCTACCTGACTCATAGATGGGTGGAAGCGTTGGCCGTTAGTTTGGACATTGCGAAGGCCTTCGATCGGGTTTGACACAAAGCGCTTCTTTTGAAGCTCCTTTCGTATGGGCTTCCCGAGAAATTGTGCAATTGGATCACCAGCTTCCTTGCAGATCGGAGCATCAGGGTCGTTGTAGACGGTGCATGCTTCGACTACGAGCCTATTAACGCTGTTGTTCCATAAGGCTGTGTGCTATCACCAACGCTGTTTCTTCTGCATATCATTGATATGTTGGTAACTGGTAACATTCATTGCTATGCGGATGACAGCACTGGTGATGCTCCATACACAGGCCGTGCCAATATTTTTCGAGAAAACGTCGCTGAGTACCGGAACAAACCTGTGTCTGAAGTCGAGTCTTTGCTGAACAAAGTCTCGGGCGACTAAATCTAGTCCAGTTTAATCCTCAGAAGACACAAGTTTGCGCGTTTACCGCTAAAAAGAACCCCTTTGTCGTATCTCCTCAGTTTCAAGGCACTCCCCTGGTTGCCTCAGCCAGTATCGGAATCCTCGGCGTCGACATATCGAGTGACGTGCAGTTTCGTGGTCACTTGGAAGAGAAGTCCAAATTGACCTCTAAAAAGCTTGGCGTGCTCAGTAGAGCGGGACAGTATTTCATGCCGGCACACCGCCTGCAATTTTACAAGGCGCAAGTTCGGCCTCACATAGAATACTGTTCCCATCTCTGGGCAGGGGCTCGCCAGTGCCAGCTCCTTCCACTTGACCGCATCCAGCGCAGAGCGGCTCGAATCGTCGACGACCGAGTCCTTTCCGATCGGCTCAATTCATTGGCGCTGTGAAGAGATGTTGCATCCCTTTGCATTTTATTTCGTATTTACCACGGGGAGTACTCTGAGGAATTGTTCAGATTAATCCCAGCCGCCAAATTTCACGAACGCACATCGCGGCAGAACTCCCGATACCATCCACACCATCTGGATGATTGGCGGTCCACCACTGTGAGAATTAGAAAATCTTTTCTTCTTCGCACAACTTCCTTGTGGAATCGATTACCATCAGCGATTTTTCCGGACCGATACGACTTACGACCTTCAAGAAAAGAGCCTACTCCTTATTAAAAGCCGGCAACGCATCTGTAATTCCCCTGGTGTTGCTTGTTTGCCCCCTCTCCTATAAAAAAATGTATTTATTTAGAACACAATCTAGTTGTTACAATGAGCTTGAAGTGTTTCTTAGTTCACTCAACATGGTAAAAAAATATAAAAAAGTTTTAACAAAAAGTAAAAGCCAACTTTGAATTACTAAAAATAATAAAACTAATTTGCTCATAACAGCTTCTGAAGTCGAAGGTGTTATATGAAAATTATATAATTCTTTGAATTCGGCATACTTGGCTTTTAAGTGTAATTTTTACCGTTACCGTTACAGCCCACTTAAGTCCACTGTTGAACATTGGCGTCCGCCATAGATTGCCTCATATCGAGGATATTTGCCATTGTTGCTACGCTTGGCAAGCGGGTTGGCAACCGTCAGTTTATTTTTATTTTTAGTCGTTGTTAGAAAGACGCTGCTGCCCATGTCCTGATTTGTTTCCCTCTGTCGCCTCTTACGACACCCACGGCATGATATTCTTACACCGCCACTGCACGGGTTAAGTTATATATAGTAAGTTTAATTTTTATTATTCAAAAATATACAAATGACAAGTTCACTTGACAAGCAATTATAACGCCGTAGACTTCCCATACTTTTTTTTATTGGATATATTGACAAACTAGCACACAGTCCACCTGATGGCAAGTGCTTGCTGTGGCCCATAGACATCTACATCTATCCTCATTTGCGAATCAAAATGCAGAACCGTTGTCACTTGTGAGGACTAAGATGGAATGCCTCGTTTCCAGTTTAAAAAAGGTCTCCGGTTCTCTACACGCACCATACGAAACACAGCAGTGTTAAGCTGCTATTTTACGCTAGTATTCTGTGAGAGCGTGGTCCTTCCCCGGTCGAGCCGACCCATTCGTGCTACAACTATACTACTAATATAGCTACAGCATGGCTCTACCGCGTATAAAATTAAAATGAAAGGTTATGTTATGACGTCTTATAAAAAATACAAATAACAAGTTCACTTGACAAGAAGTTATGACGTCTTTGACCCGTATTCCCATACAAATGGTATAGAAAGTTAGAAAGGTTAATGTTATGACGACTTTAAAATAGCCGGCCAAGTGCGAGTCGAACTCGCGCGCATGAAGGGTTCCGTACCATCGTAATACACGTCTCCAGTAGGGATGCCCACTATAATTTTTAATTTATTATTATTTGATGTTATAGCGGCAACAGAAATACACCTTCTGTGAACATTTCAACTGTCGACCTATTACCGATCATGAGTACAGCTCGCTGACAGACAGACGCTCGGACAGCGAGAGGCTTAGTAATGGGGTCCTGTTGGTTATCCTTTGGGTACGGAACCCTAAAAAGTACATTATAACGTTTCAATTGATGTCATTGACGCCGTAGAAGCTTTTTTTCATCAGAAAATTAAATATATTAGATTTAATGGAAAACTACAAATAAGATTAATTTTCTGATGAAAAAAAAGATAGTAATCGGGGAATAATAAATGTTTTCTTGCACTCCTGTAATTTTTTGAAAAATTAAAGTTCGCCCCTTTGCTTTGTTTCCATGCTTGCAAGTTTTCAAGCAATAGGTTTTTATTTTAACTTATTTTTTATTCCCGACTATTTGAGTGTCTTGCAGTACCCGTGGTCACTGAGGCTACGGATCAGCGATTAAATATTAATTTTGGTTCGATCCACACAGAATGAGCTTTCGATGTCTTGCAGTGGTTTTCTTGGGATTGCATTTAATTTTACAATTTATATGTTGTGTAAACGATACAGGAGATTATACTATTGTCGGGGTAACTTTTTTTCAACCGACTTCATAAAAAGGAGGAGGTTCTCATTTAGACTGCATTTTTTATATGTTACCTCAGAACTTTTTTCTATGTGGACGGATTTTAATGATTTTTTTTCATTTGCAAGCTGTTTTTTAATTTACTATCCCATATAAATTTGATAAAGATCTGACCAGTAGTGTTGGAGTTTTCCTTAATAATGCGTATTTAATTGACTTCTACTACATGGATGGTGTTCTTATTTTATTTATATTGAAGTCGGTTGTACAATTTTTTTTTAATTTTACCACTTCTGCAAAAAAATTGTTGAAGAACTGTTGACGATTTATGTTACCGTCTGATGCCATCATTGTTTTGCTTAAGTAAAGTAAAGTTACAGCCTATATACGTCCCACTGCTGGGCACAGGCCTCCTATCACTTCTGAGAGGGTTTTAGGGCAAGCTTAGTTAATGGATTTTTATGCCAATTACAAAGTTTATGTGAGGTGCATGAAATCTATACGATTATTTTTACACCTGATGGAATGAATAATCAGTGATTATTATCTATTTTCCCTCTCTATCAAGTCCCACAAATTTGGTGCTGCGACCTGGTGACAATTAGATAGTAACATCAACATCTATCGTTCTCTTTCCAAAGTGCATTCGAAATTCATAATCGATCAGGCCGATAGCGCGAGCATTTTTTTTCACCGGGCCCGAATGCACGGCGCGTGTTCAATGCAGCCCGGCTTCCCGCGAGGCCGCGTCGCACGTGTCCGCGCTGTTTACGTGTTGCGGCCGGCACGCCGAGCGGCGCTAGCTAGTGCGGAGTCATTGACACGCCAGCGTGACATACATTCCGCGTCTGACGGAACGCGAACACGTCGCTTTTCTTGCTGATTCTTTTTTTATTACCCTGTCGCAGTCTTACCGCGCTGTCTAATTCTAATTTATCGTTTCGCACATTTATTATCAGTGTGTCGCGTATGACGAGCGGTGTGCACCGCTCTACGCTATCGGTGTACCAGGCTGCGATAAGCTCAAGGCGATCTCTGGAGCTCGCTGTTTGGACTTCCGTCTGCGCTTGTGACATTATTGTGTTTTTCAGTGCACTGTTACTATTTTATGTGCAAAATATTTTTAAATTATGACGTGTTAGAAATGTGGTTTTGTGATATGTATTTAAAGTTTAAACGTTATTAGATTCTAATAAGAATGGACTAAAATACTATTTTACAAATAGGAGTATGTAGATAATAAAAAATAATAGGTTAATAAATTTTATAGTTAAATTTCAAGGACGCGGACGTCACGATTGGACGTTAGAAGTACACTGGTTTGCCAATTTGCCATTCCACCAAGTTAGGCAAATTGACGCGTTGTAATTTCACGGACACTCTTCAGTTATTTATAGACGTACTGTTTGATTTGTGTACCTACCACGCGACGCTCACCTACATATCTAGTGGCGTCGTAGAACGGAATGTACATTATTATACATCTTGCACTATGTGGACATATGTATGTACAGCGGATATAACAATATCACCGTTGTTGCCACTGTGTGCGTGCCGGCGTAATGAGCGCCTATGTGCTAAGAAACAGTAAAAAGTATGGCGCACAAGGACGGAGCGGCAACATCGCACGCACCGAGGCCTTTCCTCAGCGAAAACAATAGCCTTTTTAATATTTTTTGAATTATTAATTTATGTTTATAAACAGTACAAAAACCTATTTTTACCGATGTGTATAAATTTTTTATCTTCCATTCGCATATTCAAATGAAATATTTTGTAGGTTATTTTTTTTTAGTTTAATAATTTAAACGTTACGTTATGCAGACTTTGGTATAGAAACAAATATTATAATTCTTGATAAAAACCTCATATTTCACAAAAATAACGAAGGGAATAAAAATTAATGTTAAAACGGATGGTTGACCTTTTCGAACGCGCCTCGTTCCTAGCGCGGCCAGCTGACGCGGCGTTGCCGCTCCGTCACCACTAGAAAAGTACCTATGATCTTATCGCCTCTAAGTCTTTTGTATAGAGGCTACAATTGCTTGACACAATCTAGTACATAAAGGATTTAGGACGTTTCATTACAAATTGATGACACTTCCCGCGCGAAAAATTCGAAATGCTTTTTATCAGTCGCGCAAGTTTCGTCGTAGATTTTGACGTCGTAGTGGTGACTCGTGACTCATTTAGTTGTCGTTTTGTTTTAATTTTAATTTAGAATCAATTTAATTAGGTTCCTTGTGTTGAATTAGTTAATTATGTGTTAGTTTTCCTTCAAGTGATTTATTAAATTTTATCGTGAATGAGTTTACTGAGTGACGACAACTGACAATAATTGGTAATGTTACTTATGGACCTGTAAATTTTAAACCAAAAATTGAAATTTAACCAAAGCCTCCAAAGAGTGTTCAAAGGATTATTGTTATTTAGTGTTTCTGATTTTATCTAAGTAGAAAAAGAGTGATTTATTTTTATTTATTAAAAAATACCAAAACATTATTTAAAAGCCAAAAAATCTTTTTACTGAAAATATAAAAGGACAAACAAAGGAGTGGTGTACCAGGCTCGCATAGATCGCGAGTGGCAAACATACGGTACGTGTGCTAGAGGGAGAGATGGCGCGGTGACAAAGTGGCCTACATGCCGGTGGCGCTGGGCTCGCTCGGCGGCGAGGGCGAGTACCGCGAGTACGGCCACCATCTCTCGCCGCACCACCCCCCGCACCCTCCGCCGCATCCGCCGCACCTGCAATACCATGAGTACGCGCCACCGCCGCCGCCGCTCTACCATCCCATACCGGATCCATACTTCAGGTACACTGTCGACGGCCTATGATTGCCTGGTACTTAAGCTCTAACTAAGGTACAGCTTTGAAGCTAATAAACTATACCGAGTACTGAAAAATTGTTCACGAAACTTAACTTTTTTTTTTATAGGATAAGGGTGACAATCGAGCACATAGTCCACCTGATGGTAAGTGGTTGCTGCGGCAACTACTCATCTCAGTATTACTAGGAATCGAACCTACGACTCAATGAAACTCAAGGTTTTTTTTTATACAAGAACCACGTTCATTTTATAAATTACTAATGATAGCACACAAATAAACTTTTCATGTCTTATGCCTAAATTCGTTAAAAACAATTTTTTTTGTTAGTTAATTGTAAGCCATAATTTTGCCAGACACAATAAGACAAAACTTTTATGGCATTTATTTTTCTTAAAAAAAGTTATCCATTAAGATTTCCCCTGCATCGTGGTGTTTAACATACATAAATGGCACATGTATGTTAATGGGCGATTTATGTATGTAAAACATCTAAACCCGGCACAATCATTATTATAACTACGCTAAATCTTAACTTGACCACTTGTCTTGAATTCCATAATACGTGAGAAACCAAAGATTTAATCTATCTTAGCAACCCTCAAAAAACATCGAGAAATCAGGTATATCTAAAAACATATTTCCCGGTATATCAAAAAACATATTTCGAGGATATTATGTTATGAAGTCCGCCAAATCGCATGGATTTTGATTGATTTATTTGCTGCAAAAATCAGACTTCAATCTTTAATTTTAGATTCGAAACAAAATATCATATTTTCGAACTTTACATTTCACAACAACATTACATTTACATTTACATGATTTTCGCATCCTGGTGTTTCTATTTTTGAAGTAGTCCAAATATTAATGTTTCTTCGCTTAGTACAATATCATCACATCGTCATGAACTGTCTCATTTAATGATAGTATTTTTTTGTTGTTTTTTACTTCAAATTTAAATAAGTATTTAGTAAAAGAAAAGATATATGAAAATCGTTTCACAATTGGCGAAGATAACCCGTAACATACATAGGTACAAAAATGCAGTCGAATGGGAAACTTCCTCTTTTTCGGTCGGTTAAACGCCTTACTCTTACTTAACTCATAATCATTGATTATCGCTTACTTAAATTAAATACTAATTATGCCTGTATCTGTCACTTTCTATTGCCATTTAGGGAAAAGGGAGAGAAAACACCTTTAAGCATTGCTTAAGTTACGTCAGTAATATCAGCAAGGTCATAAATATATAACAGAAAGCCCAGAGATTAAAATGCTAGCTTTAGAACTGCATAGTGATACGTCCGCGTTCCGAGTTCGTTCGCCGATGCCCATTGTGACGAAATCTTTAAGTCAGAGAATTAAAAAAAACCTTATCGTGTACGTATTTTTTTTTTATAATTATTAGGGCAGCTTTTTTTGCTTAAGTTCTTCTTAGTAGGTACCACCCTATTAATCCCTACCTATTACCTATTTCTGCTGCCATGCAGGTGTTTCAATCTGAAGGTATAAGAGAGCCAGTATAATTTCAGGCGGTGAGACATTCCATCTTAGTCCTTAGAAGTGACAGTGCATCTGTAACTTTCTCTGTTTGAAGCTGGCTGCAGGTGTGCAAGGACTGCAGTAGTCACTTAGCATCAGGTGGACTGTGAGTTCGTTTATCACTTCAATTTTATATAAAAAAAGTCCAATCAACCGCCGCAACGGCGGTTTCTCTGCCCTCCAAAATTTTTTCGAAAATGAAATGAGGCCTGTGCCTATCCGTGAGACGTATCTTTATTTTACAATACCGTTTTCGAAAATTTTTAACCGTGTAGTATTATTAGGCATATTATTCTAAGCATGCGCTTAACTACGATCCCACTGGTGTTAAGTGGTGATGTAGCCTAAGATGGTGAAGCGCACTGACTTAACAAAAACTCTTGCCTTTAAGACACCCATATTGTAATCTGATGGAAAGACAGACGCTGGCGTCTTATTCCACTCCTTTGCTGTGATGAACGACGCAGCAAACCGTTTGGTTCGATTGCGTGGTAAGTCAACAACGAAGGGGTGGAGACTGGCCGAACGTCTGGTTGTCCGATAGTGGAAGGGAGAGGGAGGAATTAAAGCATGCAATTCCTACGCACAGTCTCCGAAATGCAACCTGTAGAAGAAGACAGAGGAAAACAAACTAGGAAACAAGTGGATAAGAGACATTCTATCTTAGTCCTCACGGCTGACAACGCATCTGCATTTTAATTCGCAAACGAAGATAGATGTAGATGTCCATGGGCGACAGCAATAAAATACAGTTGAAATGAGAACCTCCTCCTTTTTTGAAGTCGGTTGAAAATATGAATGAGGAAAGACTGACAAGGCAAACTCATGCTGCACAGGTTTATGAAGTAAATCGAAGATAAGCCAAATTAAGACTATCCTCTAGCTGACGAGCATGTACATATGTAAAGGAAGCGAGAGGTGTGTCAAGATCGTGCCAAATGTAAGTACGTGCTCTCTGCCTACCCATCTGTTTGACACGCGTGTTATGCTATGGTTAAACGTATTTGTAAAATATATTTGTAATTATCTTGTACCACCTACAGCTTGCATGACATTTGTTATAACGATAAGATGCTTAGCCACTAGGTAGCTCAGCGCAAGTAATCGTCGACGAAGCACATCGCATCACATGTACAGGTTAGACTGGATGATGGAAAGAAATCTCAACACATTTTTACGTTTTATGAATGCTATCAATACGGACTAAATCGATATGAGTTTATATTTATTATTATGGGGTATCTATAAAGTTTTCTCATCTGGTTGGGCAATATGAATATATAATTTTTAATATTTATTATAATATGGTTCTTATTCACAACACGCAAAAGAATTGCGGCCAAACACATTTAGGCGTTTATGAATAAGGAGATGAGTTTTGGCGGGCACTTGACCAGCGTCGGATCGCTGCTCCTATATTTTGGTTCGAATAATGCTTGGAAGTAGATTTTGATACGTAAAAGTGGTGCGATTTTTTTGTATTAAATGTCTGCGCATGTGAACTGTTAGTGGGAACGAAGAAACAAGTGCTCCGATGGTGATGTGAATCTAATGATAATATATAGCTACATAGGCGCGCCTCGAGATACTGGCGTCATCGACTGTCTGCTGACTCAAGCTGCCGTCTAAATCTCCCAAAAACTTCACAATGTTGACGCATCAACATATTGTGAAAATGTTTTTAATCAAATTATTATAAAGAATAATTACTTATTTCCTGACACTGGCAAAAGTACAACCATGTTAATGTATTACCAAAGATTGAGAAAAATAATAAGGAGATACATCGCACCGGGCAAAAGCAGTTCACCCCGGTGAGCGACCAACGCACCTTGTGCTTGTGATAGTAGGGTAGCGAGTTTTCTATAATATAACTAGCTGGCCAGGCAGACGTTGTTTTGCCCTTTTCGACGACCTTGCATATAAAAATCCTTAAATTGGTAATAAAAAAATATTGAGCGTCACTTATCAGGATAAAAACTATCCTATCTTTCAAGTTGCACCAAACTGCACAGTGTTCAAAATTACATTGAAATCAGTTCAGTAGTTTAGGAGTTCATCGCGGACAAACAACGTGACACGTTATATATAAAGATGTATTCGTTCGAAAACTTTGGTAGCGGTAGCGTGATTCAAACTTCGGTTATTGTTCGATCCATTTACGTCATAGCGCACAGAGATGTCAACGTCACACACTTGCTTTTAAATTCTCGTCTAAATATATTTTTAGAATCAGAATCAATAATAGTTTTAAATATATTTTGAGTTGTAGTATCTAAATAATGGTATTATTTTGGTCTGTTTTACAATATTATCGAAAAAGGCTGCACATTCTAGGGCTCAGATTCTGCCCTTAAGCTCTGCGATGATATTCATCCCAGCCTCTATGCTAACTCTCATACCGCCGCCATACATACATTCCGAAGAAATATATTTGAACGTATTTTGGTTTTAAATTCGGACCTAGGATCGACGATTTGTCACACGACCGTTACTGGCTGGTTTTTTATAGAAGGGGAGGGGGGGGGGGGGGACAAACGGGCATACATTAAGGCGTTTCCCTGACCAAATAACCTTGAGCATGCAGTGCACTGCCGCCCGTACTCTGCGTACGCCCATTTATCATAGAATTCACACAATTTTTGTAATTAGTTTTAATTAAAAAAGAAAAGCTAACTTTAAAAATTTAATAAAACGTGAATACCTAATATAGATTTTTAAATTATCTATCCATTAGTGTAATCCTCAAACGATTAGAGTTTTGTCTTTAGCAACAGATGCATGTAATCAATAATTTTATTCATTTTTTAAAAGTAGATTTTAAATGTATTATAAAAACAAATTAGAACATGGAATGTGATGATAGGATATCGAACATTAATAATGTGCTTTTAGATGTAGTTTATTTCTCATAACTAATAGAGATAATAGTCTCTGAATAACGAAGAAAAACGCACTATCGCAAGGTTTTGGTCGGGGTATCGCCTTAACAGACATCTACATCCCATAAGATGGAATGTCTCTTTTCCAGTAAAAAGGGTCTCCGGTTCTCTACACTCACCATACGATACACAACAGCACTGTGCTGCCATTTTACGCTGGTATTCTATGAAAGCGTGGTCCTTTCCCGGTCGGACCAACTCATTCGTGCTGCGGCCATAATTGCAGCCTAGCCCTAACACATTCAAAAGTAGTCTGAGAGCTACATTAATTTTTAACTTGCTTAATTCCTTGCGGTGTATGAATCTAGGAAATACCAATCAGGCACGTTTATCTACCGAGTATAAATAATATCTTTTTTTTTTATAGGATAAGGGTGACAAACGAGCACACAGTCCACCTGATGGGAAGTGGTTGCTGCGGCCCATAGACATCTACATCCATCCTCGTTTGCGAATCAAAATGCAGATGCGTTGTCACCCGTGAGGACTAAGATGGAATGCCTCATTTCCAGTAAAAAGGGCCTCCGGCCACCTGCACTCACCAAGCGAATCACAGAGGTAAACCTCTACTTCACGCTGGTATTCTGTGAGGTCGTGGTACCACCCCGGTTCGAGCCGGCCCATCCGTGCGACAGCAAAAGCTGCCGCATGGCTCTACCACTGTTAAAAGTTTATAAATCTTATTATATTTTTTTATTGCGTTTAAAAGATTTTGTTTTATAAGTATCAAGGCAACATAAAGAATAAGACATAAGAAAACAATTCATACTAAGACGGGGACATTGGTACGGCTTCGTCCGAGTGCAACACATATTTCATCAAATCTTCACTGACCTCACGTTCATAGAATAAATTACGAAATGGCACATAAGTTAGTTGAAGTAAAAGCTAAAGTTGTTTGCACCATCCGTCGCGTAACGGTGTTTCGCACTATAAGTTGACGTGTTGAAAGTGGAGCGAAGTATGTGTAACAAAGTACGAACAAACATATTATATACATACATTGTGTTCTATACATAAGCGATGTCAATGACCAATTTCGAGCACAATCTCTTGTTACTTCTAGAAACCTGCGCAAGGAACATTCTACATTATAGAAAGTGAATGTACAAAGGATGCAGCTCTTGAAAATAATATTTCGCACGTCGGGACAGCTTACCCTTAATATCTAACTAAGCCTATATAAAACGCAAGTCCATTCGTGCATAGGATGCGGATGTGACACCTATGGGTGCAAAATGCTTAGCAGCGTTGGACTCTGGAGAGGCATGGTAATAGGCTCTTTAGTGGCATTGAAGTAATATGTTTGATTGATGAGTTGGTAGCTTGATTTAGTTGAAACCAATTTTGTCAGCGATTTGCCAGCGTATCGGTGTTCTATAGGTAGTGTTGTAGTTCCAGTAGGTCAAATTTCGGGAAGGAAGTTGAAAATAATCGGGAATTTAGATTTAAAATTTAGTTCAAGTTTGATGAGAAAATATGAAATTGTCAAAGCTAAAATATATTAATGTAGAGGTTACAGATGTATTCATTTTTGCTGTCAAAATTATCTATCAAAGGGCAGACCAAGTCGGGACATTTGGCGTCCTTATTAAGGGTGGATCGGGACGTGTCACCAGACCCCTGAAAAACGGGACGTCCCACGCAAGTCGAGACACATGGCAATGGCAATGGGATGCAGTAGTGAGAGTGTGTGTAGGAATTCAATTCCTACATCCCATTCCAATATGGGACAACCAGGCGGTCGGTGCGTCTCCACTCTCCAACTCTTTATTGCCGATATTCCAAGCATTCGAACTAAACATTTGGTTCGTTCTTTTGAAATACATAGAGCAAAACAAGTGGTAAACTCAAAACTTTTTACAACTGGCTTCAATACAAATAAAATGAAAACATCATCAACGTAGTCGAAGCCATTATTAAAGGGATAACTCAAAAACTACTGGTCTGATCTTGATTAAATTTATATGGGACCACATGAGAAGCTTTCAAATAAAAATCATCGAAATCGACTCACCTAGAAATAGTTCTGAGGTAACACACATAAAAAAAACAAAAAAAACAATCTTAGAGAGAACTTCATCCTTTTTTTGAAGTCGGTTGAAAATAACAAAAATTTCAATCAACTCACTAATCTCTCCATGTATATGAACACTAACGTACGTGTGTGTGTGTGGAGAGTGTGATCGCGTAGCGAGGCCAGCAAAATAGTCAGGAAAAAAAGAAACTTCTGAGGTAATACACACAGAAAATACAGTCTTATTCTCCTCCTTTTTTTGAAGTCGCTTGAAAATTATAGCGTCTGTTATTGTCTTCATGGCAAGAGTGGATAGGCTTTTATTAGGCGTCTAGGGCTTCAACACCCCTAATCACTCATAATAAGTATAATTTAAAATTAAAAATTTTGTATTACCGACTTCAATATAAATTATTACGAATAACTCGAAAACTATTGGTCTAACCTTGATCAAATTTATATGCGACCACATGTGAAGCACCAGCATTCAAATAAAAAAAAATCATCGAAATCGGTTCACCCAGTAAGAAGTTATGAGGTAACACACATAAAAAAACATACAGTCGAATTGAGTACCGGCTCCTTTTTGAAGTCGGTAGAAAATATACATATCTGTAAATAGACGCCATCCGATGAATGAAGCTGTATACTGAAAAGTTAGAATTGATAAGTTACTATTGGGTACTGTTTCCAAATAACTTGTAAGTTTGGTAATAGCTCAAATGAGTCAAGTCCAAATTACAATAATCTCCACGTTTTTTATATAGTTCCTAATAGTTCAATACTTTAATTTCATTAGGATTCGTACGTCTGTTGAACTTTTACATTTCTCGTATAAGGCCCGACACGTACATTCGGAACACCATTTCGTATTTCCAGCAAAATTTCGAACGGAAAACCACCGTACGTGTGTGATAGGTCCTTGATTTTATGTAGATTTACTGAGTTCGGAATTCCGAAATGGAACCTGAAACGGAATTCCGAATGTATGTGGTGGGCCTAATGGAAGAAATTACGAGTATAATATCGTCTCTAAACCGATTTCATTCAACGTTTAAGTTACGTAATAAATAACTATTACCGTAGTTTTCATTTAAATCTGTTTTGTTGTTTTAGGCCCGCCACACACATACGTAATTCCGTTTCCATATTCCGATTCGAGATTCCGAACGCAGCAAGTTTGTATAAAATATATAATCCGTCACACACGTACGGTAGTCTATCGTTCGAAATTTTGCTGGCAATACGGAATTCCGTATGTATGAGGCCGGCCTTAAAGTGACTGACCCGGCAGCTAACGGATTAAGAATCAAAATGCAGATGCGTTGTCACTCCTGAGAACTAAGATGGAATGCCTCGTTTCCAGTAAAAAGGTTCTCCGGTTCTCTACATTCACCATAAGATACATCAGAATTAAGCTGATATTTTACGCTGGTATTCTGTGAGAGCGTGGTCCGACCCCGGTCGAGCCGACCCATTCGCGCTACAACCATAATATAACTGCAGCGTGGCTCTACCATGTATAAAACTAACCAATATTGTTATTAATGTTTACCTTTCTTCCTATTTTCAGAAGGCACGCGCCATACTTCGGCCAGCCAGACTACAGAGTGTATGAACTTAATAAACGGTTACAACAGAGGACAGAGGTGAGTTCTCGAATTGTATTTAAGTGGTGGTAGGATCTGGACCTTTACCGTGCAGTGCCAGGTTAAGAACATCCACTATCCCACTACCGTACCGTGGGTGCCGGAAGACGTGACAGAGGGAAACTTAAACAGGAGATGGGCAGCAACATCTTCTTGATAACAACTCAAAATTATAAAAAGCAGTAGGCTGCAAAGCGTTATTTTTTTTTTTTTATAGAATAAGGGTGACAAACGAGCACACAATCCACCTGATGGTAAGTGCTTGCTGTGGCCTATAGAAGTCTACATCTATCCTCGTTTGCGAATTAAAATTCAGATGCGTTGTCACCCGTGAGGACTAAGATAGAATGCCTCTTTTCCAGTAAAATAGGTCTCCGGTTCTCTACACTCACCATACGAAACACAACAGTGTTAAGCTGCTATTTGACGCTGGTATTCTGTGAGAGCGTGGTCCTTCCCCGGTCGAGTCGACCCATTCGTACTACAACTCTACTATTAATATAGCTGCAACATGGCTCTACCACGTAAAAAAAAGGTAAATATATGGCAACCAACCTCCCTCTCCCCTTTGAGACACTATGGGCAAGGCTTATGTTCAGCACTGGACTTTTATAGGCTGTAATGGATGGAAGGAGGATTCCTGTTCCACCTATGAACGACTCCGTCTGAGTATGACTCCGGCCGGGACATCGTGTCAGGGTCGTAAAATAACGCGTAGATTAGAGGTTATTCTACCTTTACTGATTTGACTGGAATGCGAACTTAAGGCGCGGCACCGTTTACTATCAGTAGTCTAGACAATAAGTCATTATAAATAACATGGATGGAAGCCTGTTGAGTACTTAGAATTACACAAACGGTTGTATGTAAAATACTAAATGGGATCTACCCGCATTGCATTATTGTATTACTCATGGTACTCAATACTCACGGTAACAAATAGAATAGAATAATATTTTATACAATACTAGCAGTTCCCCGCGACTTCGCCCGCGTGGATTTATTTTACGCGGAATCCTAGAATAAAAGTAGCCTAGTTACTCCTTCGCTTACACATAAAATATAGATATATACTGAAAATATAGATATATACTGTCGCGGATTTCTTTGTAGAATTATTTAGGAGAAACAATTCCACCATAATATTCGTGTAACTTTTACAGTTTTTGCACCGTACGCCAAAATAGCTCGCAGATGACAGATTTTTTTCCAACTTACTTAACATTTGTAGCTATATTTTGGCCATTTTTTTTCACGTGATAGGGTCGTGCTGCAACTATATTAGTAGTATAGTTGTAGCACGAATGGGTCAGTTCGACCGAGGCAGGACCACGCTCTCACAGAATACCAGCGTAAAATAGCAGCTTAACGCTGCTGTGTTTCGTAGGGTGAGTGTAGAGAACCGGAGACCCTTTTTACTGGAAACGAGGCATTCCATTTTAGTCCTCACGAGTGAGAACGCATCTGCATTTTGATTCATAGTCTACGATAGATGTAGATGTCTATGAGCCACAGCAACCACTTACCGTCAGGTGGACTGCGTGCTCGTTTGTGTCACTCTTATTATATTAAAAAAAAATCTTTATGAATTATAGCCTATGTGTTGTTCTGATGTATGAGCTTTATATTATTGTAAAGTTTCATTAAAATCCATTAAGTAGTTTTTGCGTGAAAAAGTAACAAATATCCGTACATCACAAATTTTCACATTTATAATATTAGTACTTTAAATTACAAGGAATACCTATTAAAAGCCATTTCATGCTTTTACCTCTGGTTAGAAAAAAAATCCTATGTCCTGGGAAGAACTAGCGAATATAATAATTTAAGTACACTTAAGAAACTTGTAGAAAGTTTATATTCTTTATATTATACTAGCTGACCAGGCAGACGTTGTTCTGCCCTTTCCGAACGACCATTTGCTTTACCAAAAAAGCTCCTGAAATTAGCAATAAAAAAATTGAAGGTCACTTATCGGGATAAAAACTATCCTATCTCTCTAGTTGGATCAAACTGCACACAGTCTGCAATTTTTTTTTGAAATCGGTTCTATCTGTTGAATACTTACAGCAACACGTGGTGGTTATACTAATACTACTAAATTGTAGCTTATATTAAACGTTTGTATTTTTAACATAGCGCCATCTATTAAATATTTATTCAATCCAGTCAACAGATATCGTCATCTTACAGAATAGATTTGGAGCTAACAGATAATTGTGACTGTCAAATAATAGACAAATAATTTTCAATAAAATAATATTGTATTGCGACTATAAATTGAGATGTAAGCTATCCTATCTTTTAAGTTGGACCAAACCAAATCATTGAAATCAGTTCAGTAGTTTAGGAGTCTATCGCGGACAAACAACGTTACACGTACTTTTTATATATAAAGATTACCGACAAAGTATGTAATTCGGTCATTGTATAGAATACCTAGTCATTGTATAATATGATACTAGATTCGTCAAGGCAATGTATAAATTTTATTTATCTATTGTTAACAGCAATGTATGAAATTCCAAGTATTTATATATACATTATGATCAAGCAGGTAAAATATAAAATGATGGACAAATTTTTATTTTTTATTTTAATTGTATTGCCAATAAAATTAAAAATTATGAGTCGTTTTGTAACAGTACTAGATGATACCCGCGTGATTTTTTTATGCGGGCCAAGTGTCTAAGAAATAAAACGTAGAAAACCTAATTGAAATCTATCCAGTAGTTTTTCCGTGATGCGCGCACAACTGCAAACCTCTATCATTTTATTGCTTTATTTATATAGATTAAACAATTAAATTGAATTTTTAAACAAATTGACAATCGGTAATCAAATAGGTTGCGGTGCGGTTAAACCACCCTAATGTCGCGGGCATTTGTGCGATGTATAAATTCGGCACAAAGTAATATGACTGATAAACATTTTTATTTTCTATAACTTCGTCGGTTATACGGAAGAATTTCGTACAAATCACACGGTAATCATTGCCTTTCTACCCCTCTGTCTTTGAGACCTGGCATTTCATTATGCGTGTCATAGTGCATATGCATAACAAGGATAATGCTAAGATATTCTTGAAGTCTCCTATTAATAGCCTATGTATATCATTTCTAAGAGGAGTTTGGAAGAAGTGGTAAAATTAAAAATTTTGTACAACCGACTTCATTTTAAACTATTAAGAATAACTCAAAAACTATTGGTCAGACCTTGATCAAATTTATATGGGACAACATGAGAAGCTCCAGCTTGCAAAAACAAATCGAAATCGGGTCACCCAGAAAATAGTTATGAGGTTAACACACATAAAAAATACAGTGAAATTGAGTACCTCCTCCTTTTTGAAATCGATAGAAAAGTAAAGTTACAGCCTATATACGTCTCACGGCTGGGCTGGTTTTAGGGCAAGGAAATGTAGGGTCGTTTTAGCTGTCGGTTTGCGCGCGCATCGTGACAACTTCATGGTGTCGTTTTTAGCTGTCGGTGTGCGCGCGCATCGTAAAAAATTCACTTTCATAATTTTTCCCAAAAAAATATTTCGAGGACATGTTTACTTTTCTATCGAGTTCAAAAAGGAGCCGGTATTCAATTCGACTGTATGTTTTTTTGTGTGTTACCTCATAACTTTTTACTGAGTGAACCGATTTCGATGATTCTTTCTTTTATTTGAAAGCTGGTACTTCTCGTGTAATCCTATATGAATTTGATCAAGGTCAGACCAATAGTTTTTGAGTTATTCATAATAATTTATATTGAAGTCGGTTGTACAAAATTTTTAATTTTAAATTATACAAGCACTTGTTTTCTCTCAGCCTTTGCAGCGCAATAAAAAGCCGCGTAGTTGTTGAAATAATCAACTTTTGAGATTATTGTATCATCGCTCGTCAATCATTTTGCCAAGAGTAGAGGCAAATCTTACCACTTGAAAAGAGGTGCCAAAGACCAGCTGTGGACTTTTAAGGGGGCTAATAACCAGGACAACATAAACTTAACCTGTGTTTATTTTTTAATTTCAGGACTCTGATAACCTATGGTGGGACGCGTTCGCGACAGAGTTCTTCGAGGACGACGCGACGTTAACCCTCACATTTTGTTTAGAAGATGGACCCAAAAGATATAGTGAGTATATAAAATTATAGCACCATTATTGAGTTCAATTTTTAATCAACTTCAAGAGCAATAATGGAGTTATTTTCCACCATCTTATCTTTTCTTTTATAGGATAAGGGTGACAAACGAGCACACAGTCCACGTGACGGTAAGTGGTTGCTGTGGCCCATAGACATGTACATCTATCCTCGATGACGAATCAAAATGCAGATGCATTGTCACCCTTGAGGACTAAGATGGGATGCCTCGTTTCCAGTAAAAAGGGTCTCCGATTCTCTACATTCACCATACGAAACACGCAGCGTTAAGCTGCTATTTTACGCTGGTATTCTGTGAGAGTGTGGTCCTGCCTCGGTCGAGCCGACCCATTCGTGCTACAACTATAATATACCTGCAGCATGGCTCTACCACGTAAATCTATCTTTTGAATTAAATAATTTCCACATAATAGCTTCAGAAGTCGGTGCTTAGAAAATAGTGTATAGAAGTTTATAAGAACCCAACTTCAGAAGTTATTACACGAAATAAAATAATATTAAAATAAAATAATTAATAAATAACTTCCGGGCTTTCAAGTTTTTTTTTTATTAGGACTTTAGGAGCTGACTCCATAACAAAAGGAATGACTCCTTACGGGTGACCATAATGAATGATTGAATAACTTTTATGAAATATTAATTTTAAAAATTCTTAGTACTAAATAAAGAGGTACAACATTACTAAATATACATGTGCGTATGCGCAGCACACCTGCAGGACAAATAACAGTTACACGTTAATGTTATACAAGACAATTAATTTATTAAGTTCAGTTTACATTTACGTTTAGCTCGAATGTCATCTTAATTGTTACATTAAAAACTTCAACCCCTAATTTTTTCTCGTAATTTATCTTTATATATAAAACCAATTGATGTCCGTTAGTCTCGCTAAAACTCGAAAACAGCTGGACCGATTTTGATGAAATTTTTGTGTGTATTTGAGTTGGTCCTTGGATGATCTTAACGATTCACAATTGGACCCGGTGGGCTAGTTAAATAATAAAAATCTTTGCGTTGACTGACAATATAATGTATGTTTGTTTATGTACTTTTAAATATTAGTCAATTAATGATTTTTTTTTGTTTTTGTTGTTTTGTTATTTTTGTGAGCACGTAATAGTCCACTGCTAGATAAGGTCTTTTTCTCAGTGTAGGGAGAATTCGACGGCTCCGTGGCGCAGTGGGCTAACATTGTGTTGCGACGTTGAGGGGCCGCGTACTTGGATCCAGCACGGAACAAGTATTTTTATGGCCTACGTATAATTGTCCTGGGTCTGGATGTTTTCTTTGTATAATTTATGTATGTATATTGCCACCAGTATACAGGGGTAAATCCTAGTGTGGGGGTAACTTTTATTAATTAATAAATAAAATATACCGTGTAGTGGCGGTGCACAAATACCCACTACCCCATATCATCCCGAGGATGTCGTAAGAGGCGACAGAGGGAAACAAATCAGGAGATGGGCAGCAGCGTATTCCTAATAACGATTAATAAAAAAAAAACTGTGATTGTCAACCCGCTTGGCAAGCGTGGCGACTATGACAAATATTCCCACTATGAGGTAATCTATGGGGAAGTCTATGTTCAGCAGTGGACTTTAATAGGCTGTCACGGTAACATGTCATTTTGCTTGGCGGGCATTATAAGCGTTTCCAGAACCATTCAGGTTAATGAGAGTTAATGCTGATAGATTTAGGCCTGAAGAAGAAAGTAATTAATACAGGATATTAATGAATTGCAGCGATAGGAAGGACGCTCATACCGCGGTACTTCCGCAGTATATACGAGGGCGGCGTCTCGGAGCTGTACTACACGATGCGCCAGCCCAAAGAGTCCTTCCACAACACGAGCATCACGCTCGACTGCGACCACTGCACGATGGTCACGCATCACGGGAAGCCAATGTTCACAAAGGTGAGCTACTCGCGCGCTATCTTTATTTACGAAAATTTTATGTATTATATCAAACTAATTTTATGGTCACGGTTTTTATATCACCCATGGTCGCGGGGGGTAATATAAAAAATTAAATTGAACACGATAAAATCCGTAAAATTAGTTTCATTTGCATACAATGTGTAGTGTTCGCGTAAATATAAGACAAAATTAAATTTAATGATTAGTAAAAAAAGTGATATACACTCTGTAAACACTAGGAACAGAAACAAGCTAATGATATCAGTTTCTCGACTCCACAGAGTCAGTAATTCATTCTTGGGGTTGGTATACGCTGTTACAACAAAGTCACAGAAAATACACAAGGTTTCTCTATTACCAAGTTTAAATATTTTATTAAACAACAATTTTATAAAAAGGGTTATTGTAGTATAAATTAATACATGGTTAATAAATAACCCCTGGGAATGAGGTGGTCGCTTCCAAGTTGTTTCTAAAATAAATTTTGCTGAATAGTTTGTACAACCTTTCATATTGTATAATTTTACTTTTAAAAAAGTCCTGCTGGGTTTCTTGTTGGTTCTTCCTAGGACAAAGGTTTTTTTACGAACCAGTGGTAAAAGTGAAAAATTACTTTCAATAAGAATTATATGTATAATCTTCTTCTATATTGAATAAAAATATAATATTATATTCTGTTCTATGCTAGCCTGGTACTTTGTCATATGACTCATGCAAATTGTTTTTAATATCATGAGATCTGAGGATTCACGCTAGAAAAACCAAGTAAGACCTAAAATAAGGATGTCGTTGATAGTTGGGACTGATGTATATTATTATTATTTGTTACAGTGTAATTTTTATTGAGAAATTTCGTTTTAAATTAAAGTTGATTGGTTACTAGAGTGCTTAGGTAAATACACAAAACAATGCCTGGTTTGCTCTATATTTTTTTTTCTACATTTATTAACTCTCTTTTTAATTTTTCTTCTTTTAGGAATATACTTAGTTTGGATTATTCATTTCTAATCTAATTAATATAAAATGTAAATAATATTTTAAAAAGACTAAAGGCTGATTTACACGGGGTCAGTAACAGGCGCCAGTGCTGGCGCCGAAAACTGACTCTCACTGTTTACAGGCTTTAGACTATTGAAGTTACAACGTCAATAGTCTTCTTTAGTTGCTTCTTTAGTGTACGTTAGTGAAGTCAGTAGGCAAAAACCCTCATTTACTAATCTATATATTTTATAATTTTATGATAGGACTCGATGTCACCCTACAATACTACGCCAGTGACTGACCAAGCACTGACTTTGTCGTTCAGACAAGGTCAATACTATATAGACTTCAATATATTCAAGCAGGAATATTGAAGTCAGCACTGGCGCGACAGTGCTGTACTGACTCCAAATCAATTTACATTATGCCAGTAGCGGGTCAGCACTCATTTGCCTCGAATTTAGACCCAGTTACTGCCCCTGTGTAAATCAGACATTAGCCTTACATTTTCCTAACAAATTGATTTCCTCCACCATGAAAGCTGTCAAATATTTCACCTTTGTAAATGCCACATGCGTAATACTTGTGTAGCTACAGCTTGTTGGTCTGCTTGGGTTTGTTTTGTACTGATGAGCTCAAGATATTAACATCCTTTTTTTTATTTTTAGTATTTTACAGAACATGCTTAAGTTAGCAATAGGCAAACTAATCAATAAATAATAATGGGTACTAATCATAAAAAATGGCAAAAGGTATTCTCTACCTGTGGAACTTCTTTCTTCAGTTTGAGGAACTTCATTTAGAAACGAATTTGCAGATAAATGACGAAATTTTAATTTCTTACACTGAAAATAGTTCTTAATGTATAGTATCTATGGTAGGTTCTCAACAATTTATTGGCCAGACTCTGAAAATACCTTAAAAATGCAATTAATGGGATTACAGAATCTTGTAAAGAATTTGTAAAGTTTATTTAATTAATTTAAAATCAGGTCACAAAGTGTTAAAGATAAAACAGAAAAATGTCTAAACTCAGTCCACCAACAAAGATCTAAGTATTTACATTTCAATGAAAATAAATCAATATTATTATTTTCTGTTATCGGAAGCATTTTGTAACAACAAATAAACTCCTAAAACACCGTCTACTGACTTAACGGATCATTTAACTTAAAACTTATAGGATTTCGAAGTACGAGGTGTACTATAGAGTGGGTTTCAGCGGTCCCGTAATAAAACCTAATCGACCCTCCTTCTTTGGAACAGTATATTCTCATAAACATGTAATTTAATTGTTATGAATGAGAATAATATAATACTACTGTGATCCAGCCTACCCATTGATGCTGCACCTATGTATAACTAGAATAGCAGAAGTGTTCCTCTACCGCGTAAAAACCACTGCACAAATTAGTAAATCATTGCACATAATAATAAATCAGTATACTGTGTTCTTTGTTTTCTAATAATTTACTTGTTAATCAAAACTGGCGATCTTCTTATGGTTCCAGGTGTGCACCGAGGGTCGGCTGATCCTGGAGTTCACGTTCGATGACCTGATGCGAATCAAATCTTGGCATATGGCGGTACGAGCGCACCGCGAGCTGATCCCGCGGCAGGCGGTGCACCCGCCAGACCACGCCGCGCTCGACCAGCTCGCCAAGAACATCACGCGCCAGGGCATCACCAACTCCACGCTCAACTACCTCAGGGTGAGCACACAGCATATTATGTACCACCCATCACGCACAATAGACAACATACCAAACACAAAGACAAACATATCACACTGAATAACTACGGTGTCACGCTGAATACACAACATATCACACATAAATACAACACACAAATGTATCACGCTGAATAAACAATTGTATCACACTCAATATACAACGGTATCACGCTGAATATGTTACACATTACGCATACTACCTAATACAAAAACTATCACACAAAGTACACAGCATATCACACAACTATACAATACAAAAACGCTCAACTGCGACCACTGTATGTATCACACTGGACAAACAACGGTTCACGCTTATTATACAACGGTATTACGCTGAATATGTCACACATTACTCAATACCAAATACAAAACTGGACTGAAAAAGGTGGAACTCTTGACCCATTCCGCACACAGATCAGAGCTTGCACCATGGTTTTTATTTGCGTTTCGATAAATCAAAGATCTGACGAGAGGTTTGATATTTATTGAGATAGAAGTGGCCATGATAGCTTTTAACCAGCATGTAAAAAAAACATGCCCTCCAACTAGTGGTTCTTATGTTTTCAAAAATGGTTTGAACTAATGAAAAAGTGTTTCAAATTATATGAAGAAAAGTTTAAAAACCAGTAAATATATTCGTTTGCATATAAATAGTTTTATTTATATGTTTTTTGTTTTGTATAATAGAATATGCGTGACAAACGAGCACACAGTCCACTTAATGGTAAGTGGATGCTGTGACCCATAGACATCAAAATTCAAATGCTTTATACCCCTAAGGACTAAGATGGAATGTTTCCAGTAAAAAGCAACATGAAGCTGCTATTTTATGCTGCTATTCTTAGATATTCCTTCCCCGGTCGATCCGACCTATTCGTGCTACAACCTAATATAGCTGCAGCATGCAATGAGAGTTATGCAAAACTTTTAGTATACCACACGTACATAACGGTTCTAAAACATCACATGACATATTAAGCAAGACATTTACACATACCACATACCAATCACATTGCACAATCTACAACGCATCACACAAAATGCAAAAGTAAACCTAGTTTTTATTAACGTTTGATATGTTGTAATAACTTTTTTTGCCCAGGAGTAGATGTAATGACTTCTTTGCCCAGGAGTTAGTCTGTATTATTATTTATATATTCGAACTTAACTTTAAAATTTGGCTATTCTTTGAAAAATAACCCTGTATAGTGAGAAAGGAAAAAGAAAAACAATACATTTGTTTGGTTTGTGACCTACTCCATTACTGAATTGGATAAAAACACGCGACTGTAATTGGGTAACTACAATTTTTTTTTTATAAAAGTAAGGGTGACAAAAGACCATACAGTCCACCGGATGGTTAATGAATGCTGTGACCCATAGCCCCTACATCTATTATCAATTCATTAATTAATAATCAAAATGCAGATGTTTTCTCACCCCTGAGGGCTAAATTGGAATGTCTCGTTATCAGCATAAAAGGGTTTCCGGTTCTGTCCACTAAATATATAAAATACAGCAGTGTAATGCTGATATTTTAGGGTGGTATTCTGTGAGGACTTGATCATTCCTTGTCAAACCAAACCTATTCGTGCTGCAGTCATAATATATACTATAACTATGCTAGTATTCTATAAAAAAATGGTATAATAAAACACTTCTGAAATTGCAATAGTATCTGAGAAAAACGTCACTGATAAGACAGACAGCGACAGATACTGTGGAACTCCATGAGTGTTCTATTATGCCAATTTTGGCATACAACACTTAAAGTGGCCCACATCTTTAATAACCATGCCCTGCCACTGGTTATAGCAAATTCTTACTTCACAAAAGCAAACACAATAAGGTCTATTATAGGAAACTGGTAACTCAATAAATTTAAGTAATGTTGTTTGGTCCCCAGCTGTGCGTGATCTTGGAACCAATGCAGGAGCTAATGTCGCGACACAAGGCGTACGCGTTGTCGCCCCGCGATTGCCTCAAAACGACGCTCTTCCAAAAGTGGCAGCGAATGGTCGCGCCTCCAGGTTAGTTATGTACGCCTAGTATCTCTAAAATCCAATAACTAATTGACTAAAAGCAATGTTGCTTTCGATATGGCAACATGAGAGTTAATTTTGGCATTTTATTTTAACGTGGAATCGCGCCAGTGTAACTTCTTTGTTCAGTGCTCCAGAATTTTAGTTTTTTTTTTGTTTGAAATATGAATGTAGATACTTACAATACTGAATAAAGGTAAGGTAAGGTAAGGTGAAGGTTATCAAAATGTAATATATCGTTTCTAACATGTTGGTCTTAACATTTATCTATAAAACTAACTTGGCAAATTTACCATACTAGTGATGGCACTGTGTGACGGTTACTTTGCCATGTTTTGTTACAACCAAGAGTTGTCAGTTTCAACCTATATTTTTAAACGATTACAATTATCTAAACAAAGTGTTCTGCACTTGACATTCTATGTATGTATGTATGTTAGACCGATTAACCATTAGACCGATTTTACCAAATGAGTCGTCCATCAATTCATCTTTATTAAAAGTGAAGGAAAAGAACAGAGAAATCTATATTATTTTTACTGCGTTGTCGGGCATTAATAATATTATTACTACTCAGTATTTTTCATAATTTGAATTTATACTACATATTAAGCAAAACATTAATTGTCATTATTGACAATTATAGCAAAACATTAATAAATCATTTAAAATGACAATTAAAACATTGATGTTACTGTGTTCATTGTACTTGTATTTATTGTGGGTAAAATATTTAGATTGATTACCTATAATAATTATGGCCTGACATCATTTTATTACCACCCGTAATAAAATGGTGATGATGACTAATATAAAAACAAATACTTACTTGTTAAAAATGATTGTAACAAGATTTTTTTTAATCTATACTATAATTGATTTCAGCTTATTATTGCACCAATTTAATTTTTAATTTTAGACGAGAGTATTTTGTTTGAAATATTTTAAAGATTTTCTTTAGAAATTATTGTGACATGATTTAAATACAATGTTGGAAAATTGATCTTAAACTTTTAAGTTCTTCCAAAAATGGCAAAACACGCCAAATACGTTTTTATAAGTGGAGTTGTGAACAACAGACCAGCTCAATAGAGCCTTTTTCATAACCAGGAGGATAATTTGGCGTATGTAATACAGTCTATATACGTCCCACTGCTGAGCACAGGCCTCCTCTCATATTGATGAGAGGGTTTTAGGGCAAAGAAATGTCCGCCGTGCTGCCCCAATGTTCCAATGTCTTGGAAATATTTTTTCTTATTTGTCAGTCATGCAAGTTTCTTTACGATGTTTTTCTTTACCGTCGAGTATGTGGTAAATCAGCACTTAAAATTTATAATTAACAATTTTAATTGGTGCCGGCAGGGATCGAACTCTGGTCGCTCGCATAATGTGAAATAGAATTTCTTGAAATAGAAACGAGTTTTTATCACATTTTCCGTAAAAAGTATAATAAAAATTAAACCTGGCCGCCCTTTCTATTGCGGTTTAGTAGATTATAGCATTTGACTATATTTGAACAGATAAAATCGAACAAAAATACAATAGAGGCACAACCTTTTAAAATATTTTTAAAAAATCATTAAAATGTAATTGTAACATCAAATTATGTAATGTTAATTTACCACATGTAAAATAAACGACGAGATTTTACAAAATGAACGCGTTCAAATTAACAATAGTCTAAATAATTGTTGTGCAACTAGGTATTTCCTGTCTGAAATGAATTATATATTGCTAGTATGTATTATAGAAATGGTTACTGCGACCCATGGACACCTGGAACTGACTATTAACAAAAAAGGCATAAGGTGCATTTTCAACCCTCAGGACTAAGATGAAATGCTAACCGTAATAATCTATAAAAAGTCCGTTTACACACATATATTAAGTCATTATACATACACATTATATTAAGTCACGGCCTGTGATTAAGCCCTGAACCTGAGCTCCACACTGACGAGGCACAATATTTCTTTTAAGTTAAGTTTAGCTGGTCGTGTTAAGACAAGCTAAATCAGACTGACTAATTCAACCTTTTAAATTCAAGTTTTTTTAAAGCACCTAACATGTTGCGGTTTTGTCGACAGAGTCTCAACGGCCCGCAAGCAAGCGGCGCAAGCGCAAAGGCAGTGCGGGCGCCAACGCGGCGCCGCCCGCGCCCACCAAAAAGCGCTCCCCCGGACCCAACTTCAGCCTCGCCTCGCAGGTACGACACGCACGAGACGACACCGACACGACACGCTTGCGACATCCATACGACTAGCATTCAACACCGATACAGATTTAACATACACTCAACAATTCCACATATGCGTATTGTGAGGAGACTATATGACACGTAACTTGCATGTGACGTAAATATAGGATTGCCAGATTTTTTGATCCTGCAAGGGATAAATGCTCGATTAAGCAAAAGAAAACGGGATTTCATATTTGTTGTTTTATTATCCTTTTTATCAACTTTAATTTAAATGACCTGGAATGACCGCGATCTGTCTACTGTCACTTTGAAAAGTACAGCTTGCAAAGAAATAATAACTTGTTTTTCGCTTTATGTATTTAAATGAGTTTTAGTATTACGAAATCTATTGAACTCATAATTGTTTTTATAAATTAAGTTAAAATATTAATACTAGTCGGTGGAATATTTTAAATACCTACATAAATCCATGTCCTATTTTTATAAGGGAAAACAGACAGTGATCAGAGATTGAAATGCTAGATTCAGATTAATACTTTTTCGTTCATGTTTCTTTTGTTATTTCATAAATATCTGTTTTGCTCACCCTACCTAACTGGTTTGAATTGACAGCTATGACGTCACAATATGGCGCCAGGTCAATCCTATTCTTATTTGAATCGCATTATATACTACAAGTACTCACAGTATAATATGTGCGTGCATTTGACAATGGTCGTACATGCTACACACATTATACACCAGTTAAATCCGATCATAGAACAACTACGAAACGTTAAAGAAGTTATCAGTCAGTATAAGTCAGCAGTGTCGATGGTAAAATGCCCACGCGCTAATAAGCTGCTAAGAGAAATATGCTCCAATTCAAACCTGTGGTCATTGACTAAGGTTTTACTCATTTTGATTGTAAGACACAGTCGATAAACATACCACACTATGATTTACAGATATGATAATGCATATCGGTTTCTTTATTCCTAGAAACAACTTATTAATCTGTTGGCACGTTTGGAACTGAAACATCAATTGTTGATGGTGGGCATTGTCGAAGTTACGGAAAATCAGGTACTGCCATTGCCAACCAGCTTGCCAATCGTGGCGATTATGGCAAGGATGGGTCACGTCTTGTAGGTAGACGATTTGGAGGCTGATGAAAAAAGCTTACCAGATTCCTCTACACTTGTTTATTTCTATTGGATGTAAGGACATATTTTTGTTGGCAAGACGTTGCTGATAGATGACGAGCCTTGAATAAACAAATTATGGCTCAATTTTTTTACTATATTGAGGCAACAGGACACAATGATGGTGACTGCTGATGAGTAGTGAAAACATCTTCAATCTATAAAAAATATTTCGTTCACGGCGGTCAGTCTTAACAGTGAGCCATCTGTACAGGACATGATTTATAGTGCCTGCGTGAATGCGCAATGACAGATGCACTATTCTATTTTTTTACTCACATAGTCCGACGGGACGGCAATCTGACACCACCAAGAGATCAGGCGTAGTAAGTACTCCAGGCTGTTACTGAAAATTTCTCGGCAAAAAATTGAATAACTGATGTTTTGGTCTGACCCTAAATTTAAACAAAATTACTCCTGGCCCTGAGTCTGATCTCCTTCGGTTGTTTTCAAAATTTGAATGACTAAGGCGTAGTGATACTGGTTGAGCCGTAGCCGATATGCGGCGAGTTCATTGTCCATAACACTAATCATTACCTGTAATGGGGCAAACAGTATGTGATGGGGTAGTACACAAGCCATCTTTCAGCTGTTGTTGTCCAAAGAATTAATAATTTCGTACCGGGGCAACAGGATCGTAGTGGGTGTGCCGTCCTTCGGCTATATCTAAAAACACTAATTATTTCCAATGTATCAGGACAACAGTATGTCATGGTGATGGTGGGTGAGCATTCGACTGTTTCTTTAAATTGTATTGGGGCAACAGAAATTGAAGGTGGTGAGCGAGCCGTCCTCCGGTTATTCACTAATAATTTTCATTGTACCGGGGTAATAGGACGTGATGGTGGTGGGCGAGCTTCGGCCGTTCCCAAAGGTATTCAATTGTGCCGGGGCAACAGGACGTGATGGTGGTGGGCGAGCCGTCCTCCGACCGCTTCCAAAGCTCTAATGTATTAAATTGTACTGGGGCAACAGGACGTGATGGTGGTAGGCGAGCCGTCGCTGATGGGTGGCGAGTTCGGCGACGAGGACGAGCGGCTGATCACGCGGCTGGAGAACACGCAGTACGAGGGCGACGTGGAGTGGAGCGCGCCGCCCGCCTCGCCCGCCAAGACGCCGCCCGCCGCGCACTGACGCACCGCCACACACACCACACTAATATAGGCCTTTACCGATACGCAACGATGTGTTTCATTTTGTCGTCCCACGTGTACCTCATACTGCTGCCAATCAAACAGCAGGGCTAGCATCGACGAGAGACAATTTTATTCCCGGCGAAAGGAGAAAATGTTTATCCCCTCGCTTAGTTTTATTCACCCTTCGAGCATGGGGACACCGGTGGATATAATACCCACAGTACATAAAATGGGAGATAGACTTAGATAGATTTTTGTATGAATAT
Organism: Parnassius glacialis; assembly: GCA_033319125.1. NCBI lineage: Eukaryota > Metazoa > Arthropoda > Insecta > Lepidoptera > Papilionidae > Parnassius > Parnassius glacialis. The sequence continues at coordinate 56,968,508 of JAVANC010000004.1, forward strand.
GAACTTAAACCCACGTCCAATAAACTAGGATAGAATTGTCTCTTTCAAATGTCAAAAAAGCATAATATTTTATCTTTCATTTGGCTCCATGTTACGAACAGGGGATATATGTCTACTCGTAATGTCAAACGAAAATATACTTCTGCCCGTTGCCGTACATTGGCATAGGGATAAGATAATTTTATCTCTAGTCAGTGGATATAACCGGGAGATAAAATTTTTGTCCCCAGCCCATGCTAGCCGTGCAGGAAAACATAAATCTTAAACATACGGTCTTATTTATAAGCAGGCTTATTAATAGCATTGGGGTTAAAGTAATCTTTGCACCAAAATAATTACCTTTGTCGCGGCGCCAATATATGCTGTCAAATTCCACACTTATACGCGTTAGAGCTACGCTGTAGCTTTATTTGTATCACGAATGGGTCGGCTCGACCGGGGTAGGATCACGTCCTTACAGGATACCGGCGTAAAATGCAGCTTAATGGTGAGTAGATAACCGGAGACCTATTTTACTAGAGACGAGGCATTCCATCTTAGTCCTCAGGTGTGACAAAGCTTCTAGCATAAGAAAACATAAGTCATAATAACATAAGCAATTACTTCTACCGACCGGCAATTTAAAACAATAGCTGTGTTACAGCTGTGGACGGGTAGCTGGCACGATTAATATGCCACCAAAGATGGCAGTGTATTTTAATTTACGGTAGTTACTGTTTTTAGGCAAATACGAAATAGAGTTACATACATACTTATGCGAAATATACTTCAAAACACGTTTACAAGTGCGCACATAAATAATGACAGCGTTTTTTTAGTCACAATTATGACATTAAACAAAATAAGGGTGTCACTGTGTGGTTAACAGTGGTTAGATTGTCGCGAATAACGTTCACGGTTTACAAAAAAAAAAGAATTAGTTTTCTCGTCTGCTCGCAGTCGACTAAAGAAGTTACGGAGGATTGACCATAACATAGTGCATAATGTATTGAGACCGCAGAGCTCGTCTAGCCTAGTCTAGTCTGTATACTATGACTAGACAGTTATAGTATACAAAGAAGTCTTTGAACTTTGAATATATAAGACGTGGTTTATTGATAGTCTTAGAGTTAGGGTAGTGTTTGCCCCAAAACAAATCCCTTTGTCGCGGCGTCAAAATATGTTGTCAAATTCCATACTTAGACGCGTTAGAGCCACGCTGTAGCTATATTATATTTGTATTTTATATGAGTCAGCTCGACCGGTGTAGGATTACGCTCTCACAGAATACTAACATAAAATAGCAGTATAAGACTATTTTTCATACGGTGAGTGTAGACAACCGCAGACCCTTTTGACTGGAAACGAGGCATTCCATTTTAGTAGCCTGTGCATTTTGATTTTTAATCAAGCATAAATATAATATTGTATTATGGACAGCATCCACTTACCATCAGATAGCCTGTGTGCCCGTTTGACACCTTTATTCTATTAAAAATACTTTGAATCTTAGTTTGCATACTTCAATGAGGCTTCTTTATTGAAACAGACTCTCGTTTAAACCTAAGACTATATACAACAAGAAGCTACTTTAGCTGCCATCAGACTCAAGACCTTAAATCTTTGGAGTAAGAATAGTGTCCCTCATACAGGCATAATTGATAGAATTCACTCAAAAATTCCTATCCTACAAGCCAAATACGATAAGATTCCTAAACAATTTGTGTTCGATAAGAAGTACAAGTACAATTAAATGAAACCAGCCTGCCGGAAGGATTAAGCCCAAAAGAGCTTAAGAGTTTTCACCGATGATTCTAAAACAAATAAAGGTGTAGGATCTGGAACTTTCGCTGAAGACCTCAATATCCACATAGGCACACTGCTGGGTACCTATAACACAGTCTTCCAGGCGGAATGTATGGGTATCATTCAAGCGGCCATAGCAATAGACGCTAGGAAGGTTAATGACTTCTCCATCAGAATACTGACCGACAGTAGGACGGTACTACAAGCTCTGAGTTGCAATGTGGTGAACTCGGGACTAATATATGAATGCCATCAACGATTAAATGAGGTATGTAAAAATAACAATGTGACTCTGCAATGGATAAAGGGACACAGTGGATCCAGAGGCAACGATGCTGCAGACGAACTGGCCAGAAGAGGATCGGCTCTGGCCACTATAGGGCCGGAACCAATCATACCAATGCCCTTTGGTAACGTTCGTTCTCTGGTACGTAGACACTTCACTAATCAACACGCCCTGCTTTGGGAAAATTCAGTAGACTGTAGACAAGCTAGGGAGGCCTTGCCTGAAATAAACAGTCGCTTAACCAAAGTTTTAATGAGACTGAACAAGCCGCAGATTAGGATAGTAACAAGTGCTATCACAGGACACGGCACCTTTAACAAACATTTATTTACTATGGGTGTTACAGATAGTCCCCTGTGCAGGGCATGTATGGGGGAGGAAGAAACGGCGGCCCACGTGCTACTGAAATGTCCGGAGGTCGCTACATACAGGGCTAAACAACTCGGCACGCCCGGATCATTCACCGAAGTTGCATGCAACATCAAGGGACTGTTGAGCTTCTTCGGGGGAGATTTCATGGCTCGAATAATCACATTATTCCTGCCCACACGCAAAATACGCGCGTAGACGTGGAGTTGCGGTAAACAGCCCGTCGTAAACTAAACTAACCAAACCTAATACTAATAAATTAGGAGGGAAATATCCAATTGTTTATAAACTTGGAGTCAAGTTTGATATAAAAAAGTGATGGGATTTTGTGGTTTAAAAATTCAGAAAAAAATAATGTGAATGGCACCAATGAAATATTAGTGCTCTAGTGTCCCCTAAAATACCATCATCGTCGATTGTTTTTTGAAATAAACTGTCGTCAAAATCTTCGTAATTACGCATCAATATTTTATAAACAAACGTAATATATTAAGGCTAACTAACGTGGTCCTAGACATGTCTGTAAATTTGGGTGTAGGGTCGGGGCAATAGGGCATCATGGTGGTGAGACAAATAGAGTTTTAAAGGAAAATTGCTATGTCATTAAAATGGTTTGAAGTGGAGTTTGATACATTAAAATTAAAGCATTTGGTGGGTTAAATAATGTCAACTAATGTGAACTATTAGTGGAAATAATAAATCACTAGTGCCCTGATGGTGATTATAAGCTTTACTTTATAGTCCCCTAAGGTCCTGGGTCTGTCTATACATTTGGATGTGAAGGTAGTGGGCAAGCCTTCGCTTTTTCAGTTTCAGCAGCGAATTTTTCGAAGAGTACCATCTACTGATAACGCGGCTGGGAAATATGCAATACGAGGTCGACGTGGAGGGGACGCTTGACAAGACAGCCACACACACACGCCACGTTAATAAAGGGCTTTTACCGATAGGCAACGATGTGTATCATTCCGTTACTCCTACATGTACCCCATACCGCCGCCAACCGAATAGAAAAACACAGAAAGCCTTATTACAAAAAGTGCTTTATAAGTAGTATCAGGTCCACTATAGTCGGTCTCATGAATGAGTTGAGCAGGCTATAATCTCAAACCAACATAGAAAAAAACACGAAAGTGAAGTTAAGCGAAGCTGTGTACATTTCAAGTGGTGCAAATACCATGCTCAATTTACTGTAATTATACGCACTCACATATATATATATATATATATATATATATATATATATATATATATATATGCATCAAAGCATTTGAAACCTACAACATGGTATTATGTGCATGTGTGTGCAGAAGTGAACTTTTACGAGATGATAAAGAAAGAAAGATGTGTGCGTTTGTAAAAGTTAATGTTACATCCTATATACGTCCCACTGCTGGGTACAGGTCTCTTATTTCTGAGAGAATTTAAGGGCAACGAAATGTCCGCCCCGATGCCCCAATGCGCGTTGACGAACTTCACATGTCTTCGAAATTTTTTTTCTTATTTCTCAGACATGCAGGTTTCCTCACAATGTTTTCCTTCACCGCCGAGCAAATGGTAAATTAGACTCCCCCCCCCCCCCCCTACCACAGCATACGAATTTGGCGTATATATAAAATAAAAAATACTGACATACGTATTTTAAATAGCACATCCCAAAAATATTAATTATTTAAATTGACTAGATGGAAGTTAGCGTAGAATATTAATATCTACTTCTTAAAATTAAATTGTATGCCAATGAATTGCTCCTTAAATACTTCAGCAGAATCCGAAATTGCTCCACCACTATTGCTATTAATTAATTTATAAATAATTTAAAAATATATAAGTATCGAAAATTAAATTTTACTATAAAACATAAAATATCCACTTTTTAAAATTAAAGTGTATGCCAATTAATTGTTCCTTAAATGCTCCAGTAGAATTTGAAATTGATCAACCTTTATTCCTATTAGTTAATTTATAATTAACGAAAATTTAATTTTGCTATAAAACATAAAATATGTACTTTATAAAATTAAACTGTATAATTTACATACAGTTTAATTTTATAAAGTACATATTTTATTTATAATTGCTCCTTAAATGCTACAGTAGAATCCGTAATTTTTCTGTCTATTGCTATTAGTTAATTTATAATTAATTTTGAGGTAGAGTGATTCCATGTGAGTTATAGCGCCATCACCAATAGAATGTAGGAATCACAATTTTTTTAATTAATTCTCAACTAACTAATAGCAATAGAGGTGGATCAATTTCGGATTCTGCTGGATCATTTAAGGAGCAATTAATTGGTATACAGTTTAATTTTAAATATTGATATTTTATGTTTATAGGAAAATAAAGTTTTAGGTCCCTATTTATTTAAAATTAATTATAAATTAACAAATAGCAATAGAGGTAGAGCAATTTCGGATTCTGCTGAAGTATTTAAGGAGCAATTCATTGGCATACAATTTAATTTTAAGAAGTAGATATTTTATGTTGTATAGCAAAATTAAATTATCGATACTTAAATTTTTTAAAAATAATTATAAATTAACTAATAACAATAGAGGTGGAGCGATTTCGAATTCAGCTGGAGCATTTAAGGAGCAATTAATAGGCATACAGTTTAGTAAAAAAAAATAATGTTCTACGCTAAGTTCCTTCGGGTCTTAAATTGCACCTATGTAGTTTATAAATAAAAAATAAGTAAAAATGCTCATTTTATAAGATCGATATAACTTCAAATAATCAAAATTGGGTATTTTTAGAGTATGAAGAAAACTGCAATCTGCTTGTATGTAATTGCACCATCGTTAAAAATACATAAAATGCAATATTATCATATCCCCCATCCGGTTCTAAATAATGGTCTGTCTGTATACAGATTAAAGGCTAGAATGGACAAAATCTTAATTCAGAACGCTACGTTAGGTAATATGACACCTTGGCATTTTAGCCACACGTCACCGGTGATGTTTATGAGTGCGTTCTGAACTATGCCTCCGTAAACAAATTTTCTGTTATTAAATAAAAAAATAATTGAACTTTAAATTAAATAATATTTCGCAAGTGTTTTTAGGTGCTTTTATATTTATATAAAATTTATTTTAAGATTTAAATTTATATAATAAATCATAAAGTTAATTCTAACGTTACAATTTACTTTTAAAATATGTGCTTTCTCTTTGAATCAGAGTATTTGAACGCCACGTCACTCACATGTTTGACACTTTACATTCACTGATTTCTTTTTCTTGCTTACAATTTGCGATACTTACGTGGACAAGTGCAGTGGTAATAAAGTATAAAGTTTCTAAGTCACAAAAGGCTGCAAAATGGTCACAAATTTTTTGATACCGTTCTTAGCAATTGCTTTATTTAGCGGCGCGAAAGCCCAAAGCTGCCAAAATCCTCAGGTTGAAGCAACTTCATTCACAAGTTTGGATGCAACGATAGTCACACAAATTGCTTACATTACAGAATTTACACTAAAATGTGATAATCCTTTGCCTGCAAACTACGCGTTGTATGCTGAGGTGGAAGGAAAACCATTGACAGCTGCGCGCATTGGTGAAAATAGATACCAGGTATGTCTTTGCTAATTCGTTTATGTACTACCTCCCAACGACGGAGCAACATGGTTAGTTATGCTCCATATTCAATTTCCTATTTACCCACTAAGATTCGCATTTTAATCCAGTTATTAATAACTAACATTTTTTTAAATCTTTACTATATGGCATTTCTTATAGTCAACTTTTATAACTATGGGTTGAGATGAGATGTTTCACTTGCTTCAACAATAAACTATATCCACCACATACAAACCATTGTCCTTATCAAAAATTTATGTTATATTTTGAATCCTAGTGAAGTACTGTATTAAAATATCTGGTCCTTATTTTATAACTTATTTGGAATAATTATAAATAATATGATATAGCAACTTGTACTCTCTAGAAGAGCATTTAATTTAATACATGTCATTTTGGATAAACTTTCCAATATGGACCATCGATTTAAATGCCCATATTCTTTTTGTAGATACTACTAACTAAAAGAAAGCGTTTTGCAAAGTTTCAATATGCGGAAACGTGTACTTTTTGAGAAAAAAATTATTAAAAATCAATTATTTTTGCAATATTTATGTCAATTTCTACCGTAAAACTGACACTATTTTCTATTGTCATTGTCATGGTCAGTAGGGATGTCGATTCTTTCCGAAAAAGATCGATTTTTACATACTACATTTTATGAAAAACCAGAAAGATACCATAGTAAATAATCTCTTATTGAAATTTGTTTTATTTTAATTTATTTATTTTTATTAGGGCAGATAACAAATAAAATAGGTTAGGTTCAACTTATGTCAAAGAATCGAATTGATTGACTCCGACTCCACCTGGTACGAGTCTGTCCTACCCCTAGAGTGGTAATATAGAGCCGGAGGTGTGTAGGAGGAGTAGCCTTTGCCTGCTGTAATCAACGTGACCAACAAACCAAAGCTGCGAAGGCGAGGAGGGATGCCTGGGATTTGATACGCAAAGGCGTAGAGGCTGCTCTTCCCGCAGCGCTGGAAACGTTGCAGTCTCAAAGTAGGTACAGAAACCCCTTTTAATCAGTCCCCTTATTTTATGTCGATGAAGGGGGTTTTGTTCTCATAAAATGGATTTATATTCCATTCTAAATGCAAACGTGAAAAAATATCGAAATTTTAGAAATCAATTTTTTTGTGAATCGATACATCAGCTTACGATTCGAATTGATTTATAAAATCGATCTTTTTCGAAAAGAATTGACATCCCTACTGACGATGACAATGACAATACATAATAGCATCAGTTTTACCGTAGGAATTGACATAAATTTGCAAAAATAATTGATTTTCAATAATTTTTTTCTCAAAAAGTACGCGTTTCCACATATTGAAACTTTGCAAAACACTTTCTTTTAGTTAGTAGTATCTACAAAAAAAATATGGGCATTTAAATCGATGGTCCATATTGGAAATTTTAACTGATGATATTATTGTCTTGTGTCTTAGAGTCAATTCAATTTGATGCTTAGTACAACTTAAAAATCAAAAAATTAAGAGTTACTTTAAAATAAAATTAAAAGTATTCTATAGTAGTCCATATTTATATTATTGGAAAGTTTATCCATATCATCATTTCTTCTTGAACAACATTCTATTGAAGACTCACCTTTAATATCAGGAAGTAGATTTTCAATTAATGATTGTCTGAAATTGTTAAAAGTAATTTATAGAAACCAAATTAGATTATGTAAAGGAATTATACATCATTTTTAGAAATTTGAACTGCCAGCTTTATATACCACCTGACAGACTTACATTCACAGCTATAGTACACTAGCATCTGATCTTGGTGATCAATGCCACCCACATTCTTATTATATTAGACAACCATGTTAGGCTTCAATACCTGTGTTATGTCTTGTTTTTGTTGTAATAATCTGTGAATAGCATTGTGACAATATCATAACAACGTCTTTATTATCATGCCATTTTATAAAACTGATGCCATTTTGGTTTTACTGCACCAAATATTCGCCTTTTTTAATTTTTTGGTAAAAACATTTTTTAGATTATTTTTGCAGTTTAATCTTGAAGTTCTTACACTGCCAAATGTCATTTCATCAGAAGAGATTCAGAAACATTTCAATTAACTGAATTGTCGACTGAATGATACAAAATATCTAATTAATGAAAATCAATCAATGGTACTGTATCTTACCTAGCTTGTGATAAAGTTTTATTTTTTGCCTTACTTTGCTCTATAATTACTTGTCATATTGTATAAGAAGCAAGTCACATCTAAAAAAACTAAAATAGTACCTAGTTACTTTACAAAAAAACCTTTAAATTCGATATTAACAGGTGGCTTAAAAAATATTATAGTATTAACCTTAAGTATGTAATTCAAATATAACAACTAATTATTTTTTAAATAATAAAATAAAATAAATTTATTATCAAATAAGTAGCTCTGTGATAGTGAACAACCAATTGTTGTTGATTTATAATGCTGTCCAATATAGATGTCATTTATAATGCCACATGCACCCATTAGAGACAGTAAGTTTTGGATCACATATTTATCTAAATCATTACGAGGGCGGCACTGAAAATTTCGGGAATCAAGGAAGTGACACAACATTACTATTTGAAAATGTATTTATTGCTTTTCGAAGTATTCTCCGTGAAATTTGACACATTTTTCCATACGATGGAACCAATAATTGAAGCAACCATTCCATTCGGAAGTTGGGGTCTCCAAAATGGCCGTTTTGTAGGCGTCCACAGCTTCTTCAGGTGATGAAAATCTCTGTCCACGTAATTTATTCTTTATTTTAGGGAAAGTATAGAAATCATTAGGGCTTAGGTCGGGGCTGTACAACGGATGGTCTAATAATTCTATGTTTTCTTGCTCTAAAAACTCTTTTTTTCTGTGTGTGGTGTGAGAACTCGCATTGTCGTGATGGAGGATGATGCGGCAGTTGCAGTTCTCTTTACGGAGTTCAGAAACGACCTGTAGCAAACAAATGCTAGCATACCATTCTGCATTAACCGTTCTTTGTCCCTCAAGAGGAATAGTCGTAACATGGCCGGTTTTGAAGACAAACGTGGCCACCATTTTTTTTGCAACACTCCGTGAACGAACAATTTTTGTTGGCTTTAACTCATTTTCGAACACCCAAACTCTTGACTGGTTTTTTGTTTCGGGTTCGTACGCGTATATCCAGGATTCGTCACCTGATACGATGTTGTATACAGCATTTGAGGATACTGCGTGGAATCTTTCGAGAGTTCTGACGCACCAAGTAACGCGAGCCGCTTTTTGCTCTTCACAGAGCGAATGCGGTATCCATCGGGAAAACAACTTTTTTACACCTAATTGTTCATTCAAGATTATTTGTATTTGACTCATGCCAATGTCTAAAGTTGCCTGAATTTCGCGGTATGTCACATGTCGATCTTCCTCAATCAGCTTACGCACAGCATCAACGTTTTCTTGGGTGACTGCAGTTTTTGGACGACCTTGACGGGGTACATCACTGAGCTTGACACGTCCACGTTGAAATTCAGCAAACTAGCGATAAATTGTGGTTTTGGATGGGGCTTCATCACCAAATGCAGAAATCATCCGGTCAACACACTGTTTTTGTGTTAAACCACTTCGAAAGTCATAATAAATCATCGCTCTTGAATTTTCTCGAGTCAATTCCATTTTCTCAACGACTAAACAAGTTTGACAAAACCTTGTGACAAGACCGAGAATCTCTTTTTAAATAAATAAATGGTATTCGATTTTTAAAATCAAGGACTTTTCAATTAAAAAGATTTTAATATGACAGGAACAGTGGAAATATTCCATTCCCGATACTTTTAGTGCAGCCTATGTAAGTCTGTGAACTACATTTTTGTAATAGTTAGTTTATGACGGGCTGTTTTCCGCAACAGCACATCTAAGCGCATATTTTGCACGTGAGCAGGAATAATGTGATTATGCGAGCCATGGAATCTCCCAGAAGGAAGTTCAACAGTCCTTTGACTGTGTCCCTTTATCCATAACAGTCACATTGTTGTGTTTACATACCTCATTTAATTGTTGATGGCATTCATATATACACAGTCAGGTCATAAGTATAGTCACACAGTAAAAACTTTTCTTTTAGAATGCTGGCCACAAAAAAGTTTATTGAATTCGAATTTCGAATTGTTCATGAAAATGAAACTGTATACTTTTTAGGATTTTACTCATTTCTAAATATGGAGTGGACGCTGAAAGAAGACCGTGTTGCAGTTATTGCGTTGCATCGTTGCGGTTACGCGCCAATTTAACAGTGGTAGAGCCACGCGGCAGCTTTTGCTGTCGCATGGATGGGCCGGCATGAACCGGGGTGGTACCACGACCTCACAGAATACCAGCGTGAAGTAGAGGTTTACCTCTGCGTTTCGCTGAGTGCAGGTGGCCGGAGGCCCTTTTTACTGGAAATGAGGCATTCCATCTTAGTCCTCACGGGTGACAACGCATCTACATTTTGATTTGTAATAGAGGATAGATGTAGATGTCTATGGGCCGCAGCAACCACTTATCATCAGGTGGACTGTGTGCTCGTTTGTCACCCTTATCCTATAAAAAAAAATATTCAAATTTTTAACATACTGAAAAATTTGGATATAACCAAAAGATTCGTTTATCGTACCATCAAACGATACAGTGAAGACTCTAGTGTAGATGACAGGTCAAGAAGTGGTCGCCCTCGGTCTGTTAGGACTCCAGCAGTGATAAAAGCTGTGAAGACGCGAATTCAAAGAAATCCCAAACGTAAGTGGAAACTGTTGGCCCTTCAGATGGAGTTAAGAAGAACCACGGTGAAAAGGGTGTTAAATGAAGACTTAGGGCTTTGGGCATATCGAAGAAAAACAGGACATCGTTTGAATGCTCGTCTAATGGACCTGAGACTGAAGAGATGCCGCGCTTTGTTGAAGCGGTACGCGGGAAAAAATATCGGGAAATTCTTTTTTCGGATGAAAAAATTTTTACCGTAGAAGAGAGCTACAACAAACAAAATGATAAGGTGTACGCACACAGTAGTGAAGAAGCGAGCAACCGTATTCCGCGTGTCCAACGAGGTCATTTTCCATCCTCGCTCATGGTATGGTTGAGAGTTTCTTATTGGGGCTTAACAGAGGTACATTTTTGTGAGAAAGGTGTAAAAACGAATGCAGTTGTGTATCAAAATACAGTCCTGACGAACCTTGTGGAACCTGTTTCTCATACCATGTTCAATAACAGGCACTGGGTATTCCAACAAGATTCAGCGCCAGCTCATAGAGCGAAGAGCACACAAGACTGGCTGGCGGCGCGTGAAATCGACTTCATCTGGCACGAAGACTGGCCCTCCTCCAGTCCAGATTTGAATCCGTTAGACTACAAGATATGGCAACACTTGGAGGAAAAGGCGTGCTCAAAGCCTCATTCCAATTTGGAGTCACTCAAGACATCCTTGGCCGCCGCCGATATTGACATGGACCTCGTTCGTGCTGCGATAGACTGGCCGCGCAAATTGAATGCCTGTATTCAAAATCTCGGAGGTCATTTTGAATAAAGTTTAGTGTCATAAGAATTTATGTTTTGTTAAGTTCATTTTGGTATATAAATGGTTACATAATGAATAAACTTGTTTCAATTATTTTATATTAAACTTGTGACAGAATTTATGACCTGACTAGGTATTAGTCCCGAGTTCACTACATCGCAAATCAGAGCTTGTAGTACTGCCATACTGTCGGGCCGTATTCTGATGGAGAAGTCTTTTACCTTCCTAGCATCTATTCCTATGGACGCTTGAATGATACTCATACATTCCCGATGCATACATTCAAGATACCATCCTCACCATCTGGATGCTTAGCGGTCCACGACTGTGTGTTTTACTAGGTGAGCCCCATGCTCATTTGCTCCCTCTTCTATAAAAAAAAGCCGCCTGAAAGACTGTGTTGTGGGTACCCAGCGGTGTGCATATGTGGATATTAAGCTCTTCAGAGAATGTTCCAGATCCTACACTTTCATTTGTTTTAGAAACATCAGTGAAAACTACAGCTCTTTTGGGCTTAATCCCTCCTGCTAGCTGGTTTCTTTTAATTGTATCTTCTACTTAATACAAATTGTTTGGGGACGTTTTTGTAATAGTAAAAAGACTAAATAAGATAAAACAACAGTAAATACTAGTGTATAAATTACAGCAAAAATTACTTATACAAAAACCGGTGTCAGTTTAAAATTTACATTTCTCTTCTTACTATCAAAGTGTTACTATGTGAGAAATATTATATCGATTGCGGTAAAATAAAAAATTAAAACATTTAGTGCAAGCACTATAAAAAAAAAATATTGTAACTTATAACTAAGCTCACATCGGTGTGTTGCTGGCATGAAATGGCTAACATTACTAATATTCCCACTCCCCAAAAAAATGCTTGAGTATGTGTTCACAAGAGTAGTTGAATGGAGGATTTGAACCATTGGTTCACTTTTAAGGGGCTACTCCATGCGAACGACCTTGAGCATTTGGCCGGCGGCGGGCCGCTCGCTTCAATATATTGCTTATGAAATATGTAAGACGCCACCTATTGTAGGTACGAACGTAGGATTATTTTTTCAACATCAATAAACTATTTTATGGAAATACACACAGCGTACAACGATAAATATATTTTAATTTTTTTATTTGGTATATTAGTTGCATTATATTAGAATTATGTATTTTCATATATTATCTAATTATGAAATTTTATAATTAATTATATATTAAAAATGAAGCATTGAAAATTGTGAGTTTAAAAGATACCTATTCACTATAGGTAAATAAATAGATAGCTCGCCTTTTGTACAAATTTTTGGTACAATAAAGAATAAATAAATAATTAGGATGTTTCGCAGATGTGTTTTTGATTATTGTTAATTTTTACGTGTCACATATTGAAAAGTAACATACCTACCTACTAATTTTTGAACTGAGCACCTTGTAACTTAGCCTGCTTATTACTTATGCTAGCTGACATTATCCTCACCCCAATGACTGATGAGGATGAAAATCAATTTTATTTCTACATACGTAATTATATTTATTTATACATAAGCGTAACTTTAATAAAGGTAATACAAAAATCAACAAGATGTATAAGGGTTCAATCTTTCAATTTCAATTGTAAAAAAACGATACCCCCACACTAGGATTTTCTCCTGTGTTGTGGAGGCAGTTTACAAACATAAATTGCACAAGCACAAAGATCTAGACCCGAAACAATTATTTGTAGGCCATACAAATACTTGTTCCGTGCGGGATTCGAACCCGCGGACTGTCCCTTTTCTCGGTCACCTGTCCCATTGTCCCCAAACAAAGCTCCGGGACACAAAATTGTCCTGTAACTCGTTGGATGGAAGTATTCAAAGTCAACAATCTTCAACATAATTTTTTTTAATCGAATATATTTTATGTCTACCTGGTACAAATGCTCCGGTAGAAAGAGTATTTTTTTTATTTTGAATAAATTGTGGACGTCTGAAAGAAACACTTACGGTTCCAGTTCTAAAGGCGATGTTGTTAACAAAGGTAACAATAAAAAAAACTTGAGCAGAATTTTATTCTTATTTAAAATCATCACCAACTTTATTAAACCAAATTTAATCCACTGACAAATGTAATTAATAATTAAAAAAAAAATATGTTGCATTTAATAATTACCGTCTATACCGAATATAATTTTATAGTGAGCACAAATTGTATAAAGTTATAGTTTTTAGAGTATAAATAAACCCATGTCCTGTTTTGAGTTAAAAAATAAATGGTCACTTTAGTCTTTTTAGTTAAATTTAGTTTTAAAAATTTTTAGTTTATAGTAAAAAGTAGGTATATTAATAGCTACTTAGATACTTTTTACCGAATTAGGGTGGAAGCCCCTAATACCAGTCATGCCCCTAATTCCAGTCTTTTCGCCTTTTTACTCCATAAATAAGATTTCTAGTAGTCTTTAACTACAAATATTGTCATCTAAAAAATTCTTTGTGCCTAGAGGAAAGTATATTTATTCAAATATCACCTCGCAGTTTTAAACCTAACAGTGTTAAAATCAAAACAGGTACGCAACGAGAAACGATCATTTTCCTAATTATTTGACAAGTAATGATCCCGGTAAAATTATGCTTACTTTACATTATCTCATATATAGGCTTTTAGATTTGTATGAATATGACTATAGACATAGTAATGTAGTTATTTTTGTTTGAATTTACAAGTTATTTATTTTCTTTTAGTGGAAATTAATGGGGCTGTAATTAGATATAAGAAATGTATGGAGTGCATAATGTCAGCCGCCCGGCTGCTATTTGGTTTGACGTACCTAATAAGAAATACCTAATTTCAGCCACGTAATATAAATCAGGGCTGCCATAAACTGGGATAAATACCATTAATTAGATCATAACTTATTTTATAGCTAAGAGAGTTATGATCAATTCGTTTGTTTTAAAATTGGTTTTAGATTTTAAAGTTTAGCAAAAGATGTACTAGCTTTTCTGTCTGACATTCGGCGTATAGAACACCTTATGTACTTAATTATTTTTTGAAAAAGAAGAAAAAAACAAGCTATAAATAATATACTATATTTTAGCAAGAAACTATAACTTAGTAATACTAATTATAACTTAGAACATAAATGAAAAACTCATAACTGACTTTTTGGCCCGACCCGGGATTCGAACCCGGGACCTCATGATCAGCAGTCGCACTACTACAACCACTAGACCAACGAGGCAGTACTATACCTAATAAGATATTGTGGTTGGGTATTAGGATTATTTTTAACTGTATACTATACTGATAATATTGAATTAGCCTTTTATAATGTAAATTATAATATTTGTCAAAATGTTAATTATGGATTCGAACCTTACATGCTAATGGTGCTTAATTTTTTTATTTACATTTACTTCAAAGAAAATACACGCAAAAAGCTTCATCGCGCAGTAAACAACACAACAAATATATGTATAACTAATACGAAAAATTATACCCAAAACAAACAAATAATACTACCTCTAAATAACCTAATAAGTAATAATATTATCGACTGATATGACGTGAGCGTGTGCGCTGGCCGACGCTCTAACGACACGGGTTTCACGTCGAAGAGCTCAGCGCTCACTGACTACAGCAAGCCCGTGGGCTGTGAATACGCCCAGATTTTAAAATAATTTCTTAATAAAATCAAATTTTGGTCTTTTGAAAAAAAATTATAATATTAATGTTCATTAATAAATTGCCTATCCATTGGTGTAAATCGTAAAATAAAATAATATTTACTTTACGAGGAGATGCATGTTATAAATAATAATTTCACATTTATGTGGTTTCGTTGTAAGGATATTATATTAATATTTATTCCTTTAAAAAAAATTGGATATAGCTCTTATGAAATCAAGATTATGTAGAAATATAATGTGTTTTTTATTTGTTGATATATCTTTTAAATAAAAAGTAGATAGCTCCTAAAAACCGCACAAATAACGACTAGCGCGACATTTTGCTCAACCTGCGCCTTAAGTTGCTTAAGCCTATAGTCCTCTGTTATTACGAGTATTAATAGCATCACTAGTATTCTTTTTTTAAATTACTTATTACAATTCCAGAGACCACTTTCCACTTATTTTTTTAATTTAAGAAAAATATTTTTCTCCACACTAAGGGTTTTCTATATTGTCAAGGTGTTTTATATACAAAGATAACAATTGTTTCTAGGATATATAAACACTTGTATTACACAGGATTAGAAACTTGCAGCGCCGCCTCAAAATGCTTAGCCACTACGCTACCAAAACTTTTTTTTTAGAATAAGAGTGTCAAGCAAGCACACAGTTCATCACAGTAAGTGAATGCCTCGGCCCATAGACATCTACATTTGTCCTTGATTAAGAATCAAAATGCTAATACGTTGTCACCTCTGAGGACTAAGATGCAATGCCACGTTATTAGTAAAATCTCTGATTCTCTTCACTCACCATACTAAATACAGCACGATTGAACTGCTATTTCACGTTGGTATTCTATGAGTGTGTGGTCCCACCCCAGTTCGATCAGCCAAACCATTTCTGTCGCAGTCATAATATAGCTGCAGCGTTGCTCTACCATGTACAAATCACCGTCACACCTGTTACTTTGCTGTCAGTTTTACATTTTGTGTTGAGTTTATCAATAATTTATATTTTAGGTATCATGGACGGAAGAGCCATCAACTGCGCGTTCGGGCGTCCACGAAGTTCGCATTTTAGATGAAGAAGGCTGGGCTGCATTGCGTCGCGCTCGCCGCTCAGATCCCAACGCCAATGTTGCACCTCTGCTGGCTATTCACCTTCAACATCCTGGCAGTTAGTATTAACTATTACTTTTTATTGAGGTAGTTTGCCAGACTAGATTATAGTGACTTGTTTTTTTTTTATGGAAGATGAGGTAAAAATAATAGACAGACAAACATTTTATTCATATCGCTTGACCGTGACCTCATAACGTACCAATATCCTACTTTGCACGCCGTAAGCGCAAAGCGCTAGATATGTTCTACTAGGGCCTAAAAATTAAGATTCCAACGTTTTTTAAAATTTCGTAGGTTAATTTCGTAACGAAAATATATGAACCGCGAATTTAAAAGAAAAGAACTGTAACATTTTATGCAATGAAAGTTTACGCGGTGCGCAAATATTATGTTTTCGAGTTTGAAAAGACAAGGAATTGACGTACACGTACCACCCCATCGGAGAACAATTTATGCAGTTAACCAAAGGCTGTTAGACTTTGGACAGTTCACCACTCCGTCACATGGAAGTACTTCGAGGTGGTCATTCAATAATAAGCCCGGCTGTCGAAAACGTAGTGATTTAGTTTTTCGAGTGAAACCTCCGCGCTAGCACCAATTATTATTATTTATTATACTATTACGTATGCTTAAAATTTTTAATAGTTGTAAATACTTGATTCCAATTTTTTAAATACGCTATAATATATACAGTCACGTCACGTTACATCGTTGAAATGTATTTTTTTTATAAAAAGCGAGCGTGTAATTATGGAAATAAATAGTAGGCAAAAGCTCCGTGCATTTACTCGCACACAAAGGAGCGCGCGTATGCTGTAGTTGTTGCCCATAAATCACATTCAATTTCGAATATTTTCAAATAATCGTAGAAACCTTATTTACGCGTATTTTTAAAAATTGCAAAAAGTGTATATCAATATTTATATTTTGAACTTTATTATTAAATTTGGCTAGTCTTTGAAAAATAACCCTATATAAAAGAAAAAGCAATAAGTATGTGAAATATATCTTATCACCATTTTGGTCTAATTAATTCATAAATTTGATGCACTAACTAAAAATATTTTATTTACAGGCTACTCTGGTCCCTGGGTGAACTCTGAGGTGCTGGCCACTGTTCTGTCGGTCCTCATTGCCTATGTCGCACTGCTCAACAAAACCAAAATCTTAGCGTAGTATCTTAGCATTTATATTATGAATACAGATTTTTTTAAATAAATTTTTTATTTATAGCATGTGATTTTAATTTTAACACCCTTAAAAGTACACTTGTAAACCAAAGAGCAAAAATATTTTCATTCTCTTATTAAATTAAGTCAATAAATTGCTTCACTTGCCACTCTTGGCGGGAGGTTTGGTTACCGCAGTTTGTTAATTATTTTGGGCTGTGCTGTGCTTCCTGTTAGGAAGATGTTGCTGTACTGTTCCTGTTTCATTTTCCTTCAAGTACAAAATTCGTCAAATCTAACCTTTGATATATACAAAAATAAAAAATACAGGCGGTTTTAGTTTCAATATTATTATTTTCTAATAGTTATGCCATCGACTTTGTAGGCATAGTTTTTAGTAATTTATTACCATTCATTATTTATCATCCATCATTCATTATTTGTTAAAAATCTCATGGGTTTAATTTTTAATTATTTTTCTAAAATAATAATAGCCTAAGCTACTCCTCAAAACGTCAGCTATCTGCCAATGAAAGTCCTATCAAAATTGGTGTAGCCGTTTCGGAGATAAGCCGAAACAAACAGACGGACAGACAAGTTTGTTATACGAACTGTCATATTATAATTTCATATGAATTTAGTAATAAGCTGTTATTTTGACATTAAAAACAGACGCTTCAATTGTATTTATTTGTACAGACATAGATTTATTTCTTAGATTTGGTACAATAAGTTGTTGCATTTTATCTTATTATTGTATATTTATTATTATAATTAATTCGAACAATTCCTCTGAACACTCCGTGGTATATGCGTAGAAGATGAACAAAGATGCAACGTCTCTTCGCCAAACTAGTGGATCAAGCCGATCTGAAAATACTTTCCCATCCCCCAACGGACACCTGATAGTCATCCGAATGAGAGATCAGAAGGAGATCAGGCACATGATCTCCCACATCTGGTATCCGACTGGGCGAAGTGACCAGTTGTGTGAGACTATATCCCAATGATAAGACCGGAACAGATCTCCTCGCATGATCAGTAGTTCGAGAACCGAGCCATTCAGCGTGGTGGGCGTTGAAATCGCAAAGGAGCACCTTTACAGTTACCCATAGACGCGGGGTTGGGGTTTGTCGTTGTTGTCTATGCGTAGCCAAAGTTTGGACTTACTTACAAATTACAGAGCAGAGTCCCCTCAATAAATACTTCTAATTCACGCTGGTATACTGGCAAATAAGTGATAATTGGGGTATATTTGCAAATAAAAATTATTTAATGTCCAGAAACTCAAAAATACCGTCGTTAGGTACTCAAATAGTGTTTACATACAGTTAAAGATAATATGTAGACTATGAAGATCACAGACAGTCTAAGAGCACGGCTCTGTATGGGCAATTCCGTGATAAAAGAGTATTTATTCAATCGTACGTTTTGTGGTCGTAGGATCTGTCATTATTACAGATCCGATCATCATATCCGCATCCGCATTACGCTGTTTATTATGTGTAAATCCGTGATCACGTTTTTGTAGGTGTTTATCCGTGTCCGTGAGCGTAGAATGTGTCATCATTACAGTCACCTCACAGTTGAATCTGTAGTATACCAATCACATATGGAGTGTATAGGTAAGGAGAACCGTCTGATAAAGTGGGAAAATTGAAAAAGTGTCCAACTTTATACTGAAAATAGAGGTTCCAGTACCCACCAGAATAATGCTGGCGTCTGAAAAACTACGATATAACATAACCGTTGTAGACGAAGTGAAGTGTGCTGAGTTCAAATATTTAAAATTTTTCATGACTAGAGTAGTTAGTAAAATACCAGTATACAAAACCTCAACTATTTACTTCATCATCATCATCATTACAGCCCATCACAAGTCCACTGCTGAACATATGTCTCCTCAAAGGAATGCCATAAAACACGGTCCTGAGCCACCTGCATCCATCTACTTCCTGCATGTCTATCACGTCGTCACTTCATCTAGTGGGAGGACGCCCTACACTTCGTCCGCCGGTACGAGGCCGCCACTCGAGAACCTTTACTATTTACTTAGTCTAAAATAATTTAGTAAATATAACCAAAAAAAAACTGCTGTGAGAAAACGTGATTTTATTAGTGTGACTTTTTAAATAATTATTAGTGATTTTATTGTGGTGATAGTTATAAAACGTTATAAAATAATTGAACAATAACTATAACTATTGTTGACGATGTATTCGTTTATTTACATAATTGAATGATATAAACCGTTGAATAACTCGCTTGTTGATTTATTTTACACTAGCTGTTGCCCGCAAATTCGCCCGCGCGTAATTTATTACGATAGGATTTTATTGGTTTTAATTTTTTGCACGGAACCCTAATTCTTTTTATAAAATAAAAGTGGTTACTTCTTATAACATCAGCTATCTGCCAGTGAAAGTCCGGTCAATATCGGTCCAGCCGTTTCGGAGATTAGCCGGAACAAACAGACAGACAGACAAAAATTTTAAAAACTAGTGTTTTTATTATAAGTACCGTATATACTTTCATATGGGGGTCATTTTAGAAGCGTGCTCGTCGCGACCCCTGCCAGCCCTTTTCAGGGCTGCAATTCTACACAGCTGCGCACCCATGCCAACGAGAGTTAGGGCGTCTCTCCAAGGCGACGCACACCAGCTCGTCCCCGTTGGTGTGGAATGCAGCGCGCAAAGCGGCGATGGGGACCGCCACCCGTCACGCACAGCCCGACACGGCGGAAGGTGGAGGACAGAGTGCAGAGTTGGCACGTGGAATGTTAGAGGAGGCATGAGAGATAAGACGAATGAGTTGATCGAAATAATGAAAGAAAGAGAATTAGATGTCGTGTGTATGTCGGAGACCAAACGGAAGGGCAGTGGTACTGAAGAGCTCACTGGCGGGGCGTTAGCTGTATGGTCCGGAGTCCCGGAGAGCGAGAGCGCCTGCCAGGGAGTGAGGGTGCAGCTGTCGTATCGGTTGGTCGATGTTATGACTGAATATAAGGTTGTAAACTCAAGACTTCTCTGGGTTCGCTTTAAATTGGGACTGACGAAGTTATTCCTTTTGGCTGTTTATGCGCCGGTAGCTTCGTCGTCCAGGGCTGAGCTGGCGGAGTTTTGGGAGAATTTAATAGAAGTTCTAGATTTGGCTAGGGGAAACGAAAGAATTGTTGTATGTGGTGATTTAAATGGATGGGTTGGTACCGCTCGACCAGGGTACGAGTCGGTGCTTGGAAAGTTTGGCGATAAAATGGTTAATGATGCTAGCAAGCTTATACTGGCTGTTTGCAAGGAAAAGGGTCTTCTTGTGACAAACACTATGTTTAATCACAAAAAAATCCATATGTATACTAGAGAAAGAAAGAATGAGAGAAGTATGATCGATTTGTTCCTGGTGGATGACCGACTGCGAAAACAGGTGATGGATACGCGAGTGTTCAGGGGTGCTGACCTGGGAACGGATCACTATCTATTGATTACTAGATTTAGGGGATTTAGGAGTCAGGGGTGTTCGCGGGTAGGCGCTACCGGACGGCAGTAACAGAACCACAGTCGGTCTGTCGCATCCGAAGCTGGAAGCTTCAGGAAACGGATACTAGGGACAAATATCATGCGAGGGTAGCCGAAAAGCTTGACACCATCGATGGCAGAAATGAATGTGTGGAAAGAACATGCCAGAACCTTAGGGATGGAATGGTAAGTGCAGCGGAAGAAGTGTGTGGAACGATTAAAAGAGGCAGTAGTAAAAGAAGAGATGCCTGGTGGAATGATGAAGTGAAAGAAGTTGTAAAGAAGAAGAAGAAAGCATGGTTAGACTACTTGGCCTCTAGTAATGATAAGGATATGAGAGAGAAGATGAAAGAAAGATATAAGCTGCAGAAAGTTCACACGAAAGCATTGATTGAGGAAGTGCGTGAAAGGTGTAGAATGGAAAGGTTGTCGCACAACTTTAAGGAGAACTCCAAACTCTTCTGGAAAGAGGTTGGAAGGACCCGAAGTGGTGCGACGGCCTTAAGAATGAACAAAGTGCTTTCGAGAACCAATGACGTCCTCTCAGAAAAATCGGACGTCATGCAGCCGTGGAGCGAATTTTATAGAGAAATGTATGCGTGTGATGATCTTAGTGAGGGATCCGGGGGTGACGCCGTGACTGGTACAACAGACCCGGACCTCGATGACACTGAGGTCATCAGTATGAAAGAGATTGAATGTGCGATTCGAAGTTTGAAATGTGGTAAGGCTGCGGGACTAGACAGAGTTACTGCTGAAATGGTCAAGTATGGTGGGCCTCGCGTCTGGGACAGCTTTCATCTGCTGTGCAATTTGTGCTGGCGGACGGGGGATGTCCCGGATGATTGGCGATCCGCAGTCATTGTACCTTTATATAAAGGTAAAGGTTCACATTTTGACTGCGGGTGCTATCGGGCGATCAGGTTGACCAGTTTAGCAAGTAAAGTTTACTCGAAGGTTTTGACACGTAGGATGCAAGAGAAATCAGAAAGATTTCTATGGGAGGCATAATGCGGATTTAGGCCTGGAAGAGGATGCACGGATCAAATGATTTCTCTCCGCATGATCACGGAAAAGCTTCTGGCTGCTAACCAGAAGATTTTCTGTGCTTTTGTGGATCTTGAGAAAGCATTTGATAAGGTTATAAGGAAGAAAATGTGGGAACTGTTGCCGGGGTATGGTGTGGATGGTCGATTGCTAAGAGGTGTGCAATCACTTTACTGTGACTGTAAAGCCTGTGTGCGGGTAGGGTATGACCTGTCACCCATATTTGGCGTCCAAACGGGCGTAAAACAGGGTTGTGTCATGTCTTCCTGGCTGTTCAAACTGTATCTCGACAGCTGTTTACAGAAGCTGAAAGATAGCTGTTTGGGTGTGAAATTGGGTGACATTGTGACATTAATGTAAATTGTCTGCTGTATGCTGATGATGCAGTGCTTATTGCACCATCAGAGGCAGAACTACAGGCATTAGTCACGTGTATGAAAGAGGAATGTGAGATTAAAGGTCTCCGTTTGAATGCTAATAAAACTAAGGTGGTATTTGAAAGGTACGAAGAGAGAACGAAGTGTAAAATATGAGTAAATCAGGAATGTCTAGAACAGGTAAATGAAATTGTATACTTGGGGAGTGCTTTTAGCCGGGATGGACGATGTGATTTAGATGTGGACAGGCGTGTCGCTGCCGGGAACAAAGTCAATGGTGCCCTGACTGCGTTAGTCAAAAGGCAAGGCGTAGTGAAGAGTGCACGCCTTGCAATACATAACGCAGTGTTGGTACCGACTTTGTTATATGGCAGCGAAACCTGGGTATGCCAGAAGAAGCATAAAAATAAGTTGAATGCAGTGGAGATGCGATCTCTTCGTAAAATGTGCGGCGTTACTATGGCCGACCTAAAGTGAAACGAAGAGATTCGCAATATGGCAGGTTTGAAAGACGACCTTATCACAAAAATTGATAAGGGCGTGCTTCGATAGTTTGGGCACGTTGAGCAAATGAGTAAAGACCGAATGGTGAAGAAAATATATAGCGCGAAAGTTAATATTAATAGGTGTCGAGGTAGACCGAGACTAACTTTCGAAGACCATGTGAGCAAATTGCTCGAAGAGAGGAGGGTCAAGAGTACTCGGATACCTAGACATGCATGTATGAAGAAGTTAATGAATCTGAAAGAAGCGAAAGAGGTATGTAAGGATCGTGACACTTGGCGATCTGTTCTTACTGGCTACCCCGTCAGGGACTGTGCGTGAAGATAAGTATATACTTTGATATGCATATAGTAAAAAGCTGTTATTTCGACATTACAAACAGACACTTCAATTTTATTTATTTGTATATATTTACAGCTTATTTATAAAATCCATTGATCTCTATATATTATGGACTGGCTATAACCGTGACATAATGAGGAGATTTGATTTTCGCCATTTTGGCGCTGACAGCAGAAGCGAACGTCCACGGAACTAATAATAGAGATAAGACAGTGTGAAAAAATATATCGATAAGAATTCTATACCCAGCATATCCCGTAACATCCATTCTATTTATGTATCATATTAATATAATGCCATACAATAAATAAAAGTATCAATTAATACCTAAGCCTTAGACGCAAGCTTCATACTTCATACAAAACATGAATTGACGCTACGTTGATCTATCAATATTTTTATTCGTAACTACAGAACGGATTTTATTCCGGATTTCAAATGAGGTTCACACCTTGGGCCAGCCCTTCGCTTCGGTCTAGCCATGTGAGTTTCCCTACGTTTACCATGGGTTACCAAGCCACGGCTACAAAATCCCCTCCCCTCTCCCCCGCCACAACAAGGCGGGAATCCATTCAGGATGGGTTATTTCTCATCTAAACTCACGCAAACTCACTAAAGACATTAATAATTTTGCAGTTTCAATATAAATCTATTCCCTTGATACAATAAATTGGTCACAATAATTATACAGGTTTAACAAACTTACGTCTTGTAAACACAAAGTCATCATCAGGCGAACCTTTCTACACTTGGCTATGGCCCTTGAGTATGCGGGAAAATAAGGAGAGAAGAAATAAAAAAAAACATTCGAAATAATAATCTAATAGAATAGAATAGAATAGAATAGAATAATTTTTTATTCAATATTGATTATTACATAATACTTATTGAAAGTCATTTTTTATTTACCACTGGTTCAGAAAATACCTCAGTACTGGGAAGAACCAGCAAGAAACCCAGCGGGACTTTTTTATACATAATTTCACTTAACAATAATTTTGTTTATACAATTTTTAAATGATTTTTCATAGAACCAGCATGGTGGCGATCACCCTATTCCCAGGGGTTATTTTCATTCATGTATTCCTTGATATTATAATAACCCTTTTTGTACAGTTTTTCTTTAATAAAACTTTTAAACTTGTTTATTGACAAACTTTGAATATGTTCTGGGATTTTGTTGTAAAAGCGTATACATTGCCCCATAAATGAATTACTTATTCTGTGGAGTCTAGTAACTGGCATTACAAGCTTATGTTTGTTCCTAGTATTTAAAGTATGCACATCCTTATTCTTATTAAAGCTATTTATGTTTTTATACACATACATTACATTCTCATAAATATATTGCGATGCCAAAGTTAATATGTTTATTTCTTTAAATTTTTCTCTGAGGGACTCTTTACAATTTAGGTTATAAATCGCCCGTACGGCTCTCTTTTGCAAAACAAATATAGCTTCAATATCAGCCGCATTACCCCATAGCAAAATTCCATAAGACATTACGCTATGAAAGTAACTAAAACACACTAATCTAGCTGTCTCAACATCTGTGAGACTTCTAATTTTTCTTACAGCATATGCTGCAGAACTAAGTCTGCTTGCTAATTTAGATATATGGGGGCCCCATTGAAGTTTCGCGTCAATAGTAATACCAAGAAAAACAGTGGTATCCACAAGACTCAACTCCTCCCCATTTAACAGCACATTGGTATTCGAATGTTTTACATTAGGTATTGTAAATTTAATACACTTTGTTTTATTGCCGTTTAAGAGCATATTGTTGGCGTTAAACCAATGCACCAATTTTGATAGAGCATTATTTACATCGTCATAATTAATTTAATACTTTTATACTTACTGGTACTGGTACTACCAGAAAATATTGTGGGTATACTGCACTTATTCAAAGTGGTGCATTTCTCACGTCTAATAAAACAGTCGTCTGTGAAGTGTTTAGAATAAAGATAATCATTTTGTTTCGGACGCCAATTCACAATTTTTGTGCTTTTTAGCCTTAATTTTAGTTTAGGTTCTAGTTCTACACAGGTTGGTTGTGAACAGATATGGGTAGAAAAGAACATCGATAAGTATTATAGACAAGGAACTCAACAACCCTATTGAATTTCATTGTTTATTAAAATTAAGAATATAAAGACAAACATGTTGGTAATTACGATTTTAAGATTAGAAACAAATTTTTAAGTACATATATTATCAAATACTTTTAATTTGCTTAATATTAGCTGCAAACTCACTTGTGGAATGTTATCCCACTTTCCTTTTGGTAATGAGTTTTACATATTACGCACACTCATTATTACTAAAAATATTTTTTATTATGTAACTAAAATCAAATATAATAAAACCACATAAAATACTTTCATTTTTTACTTTAAAATTCAAAATACAGGGATATGATTTAAATAATACATACAACAGACTTTGGCATATTATGTCAATTTTAGTTCCCGGTACGGACAAATATGGCGCTTCAAATCGACATAAGCATTTTGTATGGCATTATGGAGTGTAGACTCTACACTCCATATATGGCATAGATATTATATATATTCAGCGTACTTGTGTATATAGAGGTCAGTGGTTATTAATAACTCTTTTCTTATTATTTGTTATATTTTATATTAATTAGATTAGAAATAAATAAACCAAACTATATAAATGTATAGGTATTGTCAAAATTACAGCTTTTTACTAAATGCATATGATAGTCTATACGGTACTAATGACAAAAATACAATTTTTAAAGTTTTTGTCTGTCTGTATGTCCGCCTGTCTGTCGGTTTGTTCCAGCTAATCTCCGAAACGGCTGGACTGATTTTGACGGGGTTTTCACTGGCTGATATCTGATGTCACAAGGAGTAACTTAGGCTACTTTTATTACAGAAAGAGAATTAGGGTTCCGCGCAAAAAATTTAAAACCCCAAAAAACACGCGAGCGAAGTCGCGGAGAACAGCTAGTTATAAATAAAACTACTGATGCAGTGTTTTTATTATTATAACACTCTAGATAATGATAAACTATTATTTAAAATTAATTTCTCAATTAACTAACATTGCGTAACAAAAAACTTCACCGCAGTCACGTATAGTGACATCTGGTGAGTGGAAAATTATTAGCCCTCATTACTTTTGGTGCTTTCTTTAAAATTTATCCTATGCTACGCGTTTTTACGAACACCTACTCATACACAGAGATAGTTCTCCTTACCTCTACATCAAAGAGTATAATAAGTATATACAGGAACACTCTACACAATGACCTAAAAATGTTTGGTCTTTACTTACACATCCAACTGTCATCTGTCACTATGTCAGTGTTACAGTGTTTGAGCATAGATAAATAGCAAGCCACCTCACCAGTGTGACCATAAGTTGCAGGTTCCTGCCATTTTGGCAGGATTGGCCTTTTATTTTAGGCTCTTGCATGATCGGTTGACGTTTTATAAGACCTGGCAGTATTGGGGTATTAAAAATATATTTAACTTAAAATGACATAAATGGCAACCCTAGATACTTCGCCAGCATGTTAGGGATTTCCCTGTATTTCTCGATTTCTCGTATTAAGGTGCGTTTCCACCAAAAATGTTGACAACATTTATGTTTCCGACATGTTGACAAATCAACAAAAGTTGACGACATTTGTTTCAAAATGTTCGAAGAAGCGTCTCCACCGAAGGAACAAATGTCGGCAACAAGCGTATTCCTTTGATTTGCAACATTTTGAAACAAATGTCGTCAACTTTTGTTGATTTGTCAACACGTCGGAAACATAAATGTTGTCAACATTTTTGGTGCAGACGCGCCGGACAGAAACATTTGTCAGCAACACGTGTTGACAAATGTTGAAAACTTTGGTGGAGACGCGCCATTATGTTTGTATTACATTCAATAAAAAACTTTAAAAAATGTTGCGTATACAATTGATAATCTTAAAACGAGTTAACACGAGTTGGTTAATATTTCAATTACTCATAAAAGATACGTACTTTAGTTTGGTATCGTATTAGATTTCATAGTCATAACATTTTGTCGTATTTTATGTACGATAGTTATTATAGGTGGCGGTGATGAAGCGAAAATATGAAAGGGCGTATAAAGCGAAGTGGGAACAAGATCTTTAACTTTCATCATGGATCTCCAAAGTTAAAGATGATCCAGACTGTGTAACGGCAAATTGGCACCCCGGCTGTCCGTTTTATAGGAGCACTGGTAAACATAAAAAAAATATGAATGGATTCAACATACGAAAGAATATTCTCTCAAATTAATTTAATTAAGATAAAAACACGAAACAGATTTATAAACAAACATTTAGCGTCTATCTTGTACGTTAAACAAGGAATTGGTGAGCATGGCGATTGCATTGCATTCGAGCCAACGAAAGATATGTTTAATATTAATTTAAAAAAATATAGCATTTATATGATGTGTAGTTTTACCATAGTATAAAGACACCAAGTAGGCTATCTCCGGCCAATCCGCGATATAATTGCCTACTGTCTCAGGGTTGTCACTGTCACCAAATCATTAGTTTAAAGCCCGGCTCTTGCCAAAAATAATACATCTCTGTATAACTAATTCAGTGATCATTAGTCGATAAAGTTCAACAATGGTTTTCCTAACAAATACAGAAATGTATTAAGATTCAGAGCAGTATTATTTATAAAAAAAGTGATAAAATAAACCGGCGGGGCGGTGTGTGAGCTCGTGTTTAAATTATTTACTTAGTATATACTAGTTACTTTTTATTTTTAATAGGCATAATATAGTATTTGCACACATAAAAGATCATATTAATTTTTATTTTTAATTAATACAAGCATATATATACTGAATCACACATTTATTACAAAATTACAAATTAGCTACAGAAAAATACTTTCTTCGGTTTCGACTATTACGAAACGACTTGTTATTAAACTTTAATGTGTAATATATCCTCATCCTTATAAATAACTTTTGCAAATATAATTAATTACGATTTTATAACCTTGTCTGATAGACAACTAATACAACAAAAATATGTAAGTAGGTATCTCATCGTCAAGTAAAAATTATATGCTATAATAAGTGACTCGCTTACCTGTCCTGTTCAATAGGTAATCTGAACAGAGACAATTCTGGAATCGATGAATTATTAAGACACCCAAACACACAGCAATACGTTCTCCTGCGATTATCACACATTTTTCATTCATTTAGCGGTACCAAAAGCCGTGACGCGCAAACCTCGTGCGGTGTTAGTCCCGACTGGCGCATTGAGAAACATTTCGAGATTGTGTTTAAGTGTGCGTGCGGCGCCTCATAGATACTACGGCGCACACATACAAGCCGCGCGCAGTGCGTTTGTATGAAGATAACGTACTTCCCACTCTTTATACTATGGTTTTACTTTTCTTAGTTTAATGTAATGGTAAATAGGTAAATAAACTTGGAAGTATTTAGGCATTTTTCACTACAGACTGGCAAGATTTGGCAAGTTTTTAACATAGACTTTGTATCTTATCAATCCTCAGTCTACGGTTTTTAATCAAAGTAAGGCAGGATCTGTATTTTAAAGATGGTCACACTGCACCTCACTCGTTTCATTTGTTTGTCATTTTATCAATAGAATGTTAGGTTTTGGCGGGAACTTGACCGGCGGCGGTTTGCTGCTCCTGTATTATAGTTTAAATAATAGTTTGAAGTGGATTTTGATATGTAAAAGTGATGCAATTTTATGTATTTGACAGTTAATGAATGTGAAAAAAACGCATGTGAACTATTAGTGGAAACGGTGAAACAAGTGCTCTGATGGTGATGGATTCTCAAGATAAGCTGTTTGTCTGCATAGGCGCCTTTAGATACCATCGCCAACTGCGAGCTGCCTGCTGGCTCAAGTTGCCGTCAAAATCTCCCAAGGGCTCCACAATATGACGCATCAACATATTGTGAAACAGTGAACTATGAAGGATAATATAAAAAAGACTAGGCTGTATGGCTTAGTTCCTTTGCCCGCTCTCTCGAGCCAAAAATAAAAAGTAAAAACAACAGGTGAAGTGAAGGCAGGGCACAAAAATTATGTTGTATTAGGCCCGATACATACATACGGAATTCCGTTTCGGAATTCCGAACGGGTCGGCCACACACATACGGAATCCCGTTTTGCCCGCAAAATTTCGAACGGAAAAATACCGTACGTGTGTGGCGAGTCATAGATTTTATATGGACTTGCTGCGTTCGGGATTCCGAATCGGAATCTCGAAACGGAATTCCGTATGTATGTGGCCGGCCTTAGGAGCACAGAACACTAGTACTTTCCTGTATAGGACAGTTACTATACTCTTTGGTAGTACCCTTAGGCGAGGCGGGTGATAGTGTTCATTAAACATCGATTGTTGAAGTATTCGATAGTAATCGATAGTTTCTTATAAGACAATCGATATATCGATAGACTACCGATTTTTTTAGCAGGTATCACAAATAATAATAACAATAAGTAATTATTGCACTTTATTGTTTGCTCGTCTTTGAGAAATACGCGATTTGTCACTGGATAGTGTAGAACTGCGAAGGAAAGTAACAATAGGCTTTGTCTTCACCAACTGATTTCTATTAAAATAATTTTTAAAAGAACTTCTACATTTTTTTGGTTGCACTTCATTTTGAATTTGATGTTCAGACGATGATCCCTCTTCCGATTCTAACCTATCTATTTTATCGGCATGTTTTCTTTTCAAGTGATCTCTTAGATTTGTCGTATTTCCTAAATGCTTATATTCTTGATTATAAAAATTACACTTTACAAACGGACTATTATTGTCCACTATCTAGAAATAACTCCACATTAATGATTGATTTTTAGGATAGATTTTCAATTCATTATGAAGTCAAATACAAAACAAATCAGTAAACTATAAAACGCAAGATCAACCGCCCGTTCTAACACTCGCACAAATTGTGACTTACGTCAGCGTTACACATATTAATTAGTTATTCACACACAGCTTGTTTACAGGGTTTTCTCTGGCCTTGGACTAAAGGGAGACATCTACTATAGACAAAAATTACGATAAGGATGACAATCGATAGTTTAACCAGACTATCGATAGAATCGATAGTCCATCGATGTTTAAGGAACACTAGCGGGTGATTAGGAGTAATAGATATAATGTACTCTGTGGTAATAGTGTTCTGTGAGTTTGAGTTAAGTGTTCTGTGGTTTGAGTTGTATGTACAGCCCTTTAGGGGTATATATGTTCTGTGATGTACAGGCAGTGAGGCAGGTGAAGGTGAAGGACTCGCTTACAATAAAGTTGGTTAAATTTTAAAAATAAATATAACATAGTGCTTCTTAGTTCTTGGTGAATATAAATACAACAGTATGACTATACGAACGCGTGAAAAACTTGCAGAGAGCGACGAAGATCCTGTTGAATCTATGTTAAAGAAAAGCGGCTGTTTAGAACTGCATTATAAAGTTCAAGTAATTATCTGAATATATTGTACTGACTTGCATATAAACTTTTCATCTAATTATATTTTTTGTAAATTTTTATTTTAAAATATACTGGGTGATAAACTACTACATTATGTACGTACTATACGTATGTACCAACGTTTTATTTGTGCTACCAAATAAGAGAGCTTACACTTTTATGTTCCAGTCTGAATTGAGCCAGCCAGTAAAATTACATCTTGTGAGGCATTCCAACTTAGTGTTAAGAGGTGACAATGCATATGACCTTTGTGTTGTTTATGTTCATTTCCTCTCTTCCTCAAGTGATTTGGATTTAATGATTTGACATACACTAATTATTATCCATATCTATAGACCTTATTTTTATAGGCATGTATTTAATTGTATGTATTTATGTACTTTCTCAGGAATGCATAGGTACTACAAAGGACTGGAGAAGGTGCCAGAATGAGGTAAACGATTTCCGAAACTGTATTGAAAAGCACAAGAAAAATGTGGAAAGCTCCAAAAGTAGATGATATATCTAGGAATTATTATTTATATACATTGTAACTTTAGTCATAATAAAAATTGTAAATTAATTTGCATTGTTGTTTTTAAATTATTGAGTATGATTCTTATATTCTGATATTTGCATGTAGCCATAATATCACAACACGTTGACCATAAATTGTACAAAGTTTTGATACCTACTATATTACTAGTAAACATGTTATGAAGTATATTGTTACAGAAGACACTAACTCCATTGCTAATTATTATATCTAGTCAAAGCAAGGTGTTATAATTATAGTAAACAGATTTATTTGACTACCACATGAAAAATTTCATTAAAATTATAATTATTCAATTCCTCATCATAGTAATGTAATCAGCTAGTTGAGGAAGTTAGTAGAGCTCTTATTGTAATGTAATAATAATAAACATCATTGAGACATAATTGTAGTTTTTAAAAACCTTCAACTCCACATCCAAAATTTAGTTATAATTATAAAGAGTTCATCATCATCATCACAGCAGCACATCATAAGTCTACTGCTGAACATAGACCTCCAAGGAATGCCACAAAGCACGGTCACAAGCCACCTGCATCCATTGACTTCCTCCATGTCTTACCAGGTTGTCACTCTATGCTTCTTTTAAATGGTTCACAGCCTGATATAATATACGAGCTTTTTATATCCCTCAGACTAGATCACAGTATACTTATTGATAAGAAAATGAAATTAGTGCTCTAATAGCAATACAAATTGTGGATACCTATTATTGACATCACATGCGTTAACATATGAACATAACAACCTATTCTTACCTAACGAGCTAGTATAGTTGTAGCACGAAATAGTCGGCTCGACCAGGGAAGGACCACACTCTCACAGAATAGCATACCAGTGTAAAATAGCAGTGAGTGTAGAGAACCGGAAACCAATTTTCCTGGAAAAGAGGCATTCTATCTTAGTCCTCACGGCTGACAACGCATCTGCATTTTAATTTGCAAACGAAGATAGATGTAGATGTCTATGGGTTAGAGCAACCACTTTACATCACTGCTGAGCACAGGCACAGAATACATGTACCCTGACGGGAGCACAGGCCTCTTCACACTTCGCATTTTAATTCACAAACAAATATAGATGTAAATGTCTATGGGCCAGAGCAACTTCTTACCATCAGGTGGACTGCGTGCTCGTTTATCACCCTTATTCTATAAAATAAGTCAAGCCCCGGCAGTACAGAGCATTTAAAGCCAGGAGACCGAATGGATGTACAATTAGCTCCACTATAGGGCTGGAAACAATCATACCAATCCCCTTTGGTAACATTTGCTTACTGGTACATAAAAACTTCACTAACCAACACTCTCTGCTTTGTAAAGACTTAGTAGACTGTAGACAGCTAGGGTGGCCTAAATTAACAGTTGTTTAACCAAGGTTGTAATGAGATTGAACAAGTCACAGATCAGAATAGTAACATGCAGGAAATGCTCCTTTAACATACATTTATTTACCATAGGTGTTACAGATAGTCCCCTGTACAGGTCGTGTATGGAGAAGGAAGAAACGCCAGCTCACGTGTTGCTGACATGTCCGGAGGTCACTGCATACAGGGCTTAACATCTCGGCACGCCGAGATCACTCCCCGAGGTAGCTCGCACATCAAAGGGCTGTTGAACATCTTCACGGAGATTTTATGGCTCGAATAATTGCATTATTCCTGCCCACACGCAAAATACGCGTTTAGACGTGAAGTTGCGGAAGACAGCCGTCGTTATCTTATCTTTGCTCCACGTGAGGTTCTACAAGGCTTACATGAGCCTTTGTAGGCACTATTGCCTCCCTCCACTACTACGTTCCAGTGACCTCATTGGGGGGTTTGTCTCTGCGATATTGGATCAGGTTTTTATGATCATATATCTGAGATACGTGATAAAGGATGACACCGTCGACATCTGCCGAATTGTTCCATCCTGGCGAATCACTTGTTATCTCCGATTTATGCTTTGTAACCCAGAGTATTTGCACAGACACAGCTCAGTAGTCAGGATCGAACCAGAAGCTTGATATATATAATGTACTCTGTGCTTGATATGAAATATGGTCTCGTCAATCGGAAACTGCCTTATTAGTACTCGCCGGAAGCTCGTAAATAATTGCGCCAGGCTCTATTGAGTTGGGGTTTTTATCATACATGGAACTATTCTTGCGAATAAAACTGACATTGTGTTGGTAGTTTAGTTACAGTCCAGGATGGCTTCCATCTGCTTCAGTTTCTTTCAATTTTATTTTATATATTATTTTAAGTATAAAGTGTCTTGGGGGAAGATCGGTGATGGGGCAAGACCGTAAGATTCAAATTTCCCGGCGAATTATGCTATATTTTTAAAATCTAGCAGTATGGTACACGACGCCATTTAATTTTCCATACCCGACCCCAACTTTCCGCCATTCGCTCCGGGAAGTAGCACGCGTGCTGCGCGGCATTTCATAAAACAAGATATTTTTTAGTTTTTTTGTACATCCAGTCTTTCCCCATCACTTTTATTTGTGATTTTTAGCGAGAATATAGCTTCTATTATTATTATTTTGTCTGAATAGTAAGTTTTATGAAATTATAGCCAGATAAAGCAGACCCAAACAGGGCTAAGATACGATGTTTCTCCACGTGGGTGAAAATCAGATGAATTTTATTCTATCTTTACCTGTCACAAATATGGCAGTGGTTGTTAGTTTCGTTTTTTAGTTTTTTCGTGTATATTATTTCTAAGATTGCTCAAGTGGCTATGGGGCTCGGCACCGCTATCAAATCTATTGTACCTGAACCTAATTTAGCTTAATTTTTAGAATGGTTTTATTATTTATAAATACACATTAAAACGCAGCAATATAGTGATGAATGAGCTTTAAATTAGAATTTTCGAAACTGTTAATATGCTGCTAACTTACGTTTTACTGAAATATTTCGCTTTATTAAGTGTTAACAGCATAGATATGCATTAACTCAATGACTCACAAACAACTGATAATTACAAAACTTTTTTAGAACTAATCTTCGGGACTTAGTTATTCGATATATGTACCTACCTATATGTTTGCACTGGTTTATGTTGCGGCCGCGGCACTGACTGCATACTCAGTGCCGCGGCCGCATTACTCACAGTATATATCCGCAGATACTTCGAAAATACACTAGGACTTTAACGCGGGCCACTTCGTACAAACAAGTAGCCCTGGAAATTGTTATTCAAAGAATAAAAACTCATTAGATAACGTTTATCTCATCTCATTAGATAAAGTTTAGAACTAATTCAGTTTCACGGGAAACTTTTACCCCACGTTCCTTTTCCTGGTCTAGTCCACTTTGCTTCACTTTCTCCGACTTCATGCCCATATTCTGATTCTAATAAACTCTACAAATAGGCTCACGCCCGCTCATTGACACACACACAAATCTGCACACTAAATAATCTATATATTAACCAACTGTAACCTGCTTCGTTCACAGCTTTGCTAAAATACTTACTTATTGTCACAGGGCATTTCGCCAGTCCTTATTTACATTTTATTTAAAAAATCTAGATGTTTTAAATAAAATTTTCTTACCCTGTAAAAAAATCAAATGCATCTAATCTTTCCCTTATATTGAGTACTAGCTGTGCCCGCGGCGTAGCTCGCGTATATAGATTTTACATAAAGAATTTGTCGTTTAGGTAAGAGAATATTAAACGATTTATATCATTACTGTATCAATAAGTGGTAAGAAAATAAATCATTATCATCAAAGTTCTAAGTAGTTTATGATAGAGCTTCGGTGTAAACGACGTTAGAAGTAGACTTAGCCGGGGTGTACACAAAAAGGTTACCGGGACTACTAACGCGGGAAAAAGCAACATAGAGTTGGCCATGTGCAAAACAGTCAGTACTGAGGTCCACTCCTACAACGCGTAATTTTTGACCTTGCGCTTTATTTACGGTCATCGCATAACACGCTGACTGTAAATGGGAACTGAACGCGCTTAAAACTGAAAGGAAAGTTACTTCTTAATGGAGGGTTGTTTGGCAGTGCTGCCAGATCAAAAAAACTCATTCAGCGCTAGGACAACACAAAAAGCGCTAGATTTCATGAAAACAGCGCTTTAAAAAAGACCTAGATTTCGCGCTAAATTAACCACAAACGAAGTTTGTGTTTTTTATTATAATTTATAATTCAAGAAAATATAATCATAATAAAGAAAACAACATTAAGTTTTTTTCTGGCAATATTTTTTGATGTATCAATACTTCGCAGGCATCGATTTATAATTATGGCAATTGCTGTCAACAGTAGTTAGTACTCTTAGAATAATAACACCTAGAACGATAGTTCCATACAAAGCGGACGTTCAAACGTGAGGCAAGAACAAATTTATGTTTGCGTAAGCAAGTTGTGTTTATGCTAGACGAAACGCACACAAGTGAAAAAACAATGTTCCCAATACTTTAAATTTTTCCCCAAAAGTAGGGAAGTTGATACTATATTAAACTAACAGTTACGACGTAACGTATTATTGATACAAATGTGTAAATAAGTTTGTTCGAATTCTGTTATCGAAGTGTAGTCCGCCAAATTCAAAACATTCTTGAATAGGGTATTTGCCTGTCTAGCCAAGCACTTTTATGAGCCATCGAAATGTGATTGTAGCATATTTTTCTTTGTAGCTGAATAGAGACGTTATAATTATGACTAATGCAAGTTCAATATACACACCCGCCCGATGCCCGACACACGACTGTTCGACGAACGATTGGTGAATTCAGTATGCATTATTCAGTTTGTTTTAACTAATTTGTTTTTAATAATCGTCGAATAATGGTGCATCGTGCCTCACTGCATGCATAACGTAAGCTACAATACGAAAAACATAAGAACATTTTAATTTTGGCAGGTTTTACACAGTAGATGCATTCCAGCTTAAAGTTATTGAGAAAACTTTATAAGAAAAACACAAATGAATATTAAAATCATTTATATCAGTAGCCTTGTAACTGAAACTGTTTCTTGAACAACTGCCGCTTTGATGATACAAATCGTAAAGTATTTTCTTTTTTGGATTTTTGAACAGTCTAATTCTTAAGTAGCGCTCGACAATAAGTCTCGTCAAATTCGAATCATGGAAGTGGGAGTTAACGTGTTCTATAGAAAAAATACGAGTTCCTCCTATGAATCTTCTCATAATTTGAAGTGTGACTTCTTTTTCTAATATATTGCCTAAATTTTCTTTTAGATAACGTCTCAGATCAGTTTCAGCAACACTACAAATAGAATAAACTTCTTTTGAGGCGTAAACCAATCAACCTTTATCCCTCATACATACCGATTTATGGAACCAAAGTTTCTCTTTTGCAAGCATGTTATCAATGCAATATTTACATTTTACTCGGGTTGTGAGATGTCTTTCCAGCTATATAGCCAACAATGTGGTTTCTGCAGTTAGGATCATCGTTACCCCGTGTAATTTCAAATCCGACATCATTTGGAATCGGTGTTTTCAATAAGAGTTGAGTCAATTCTTTATCTTCATCATAAAATCTTTCGGAAAATGAAGTATTATTATTATAAGTATTTAATCCCTATTGACGTGTTTTATTTTTAATAACACGACAAAAAGTGGGAGATTTTTTCTACCACTGACAACATTTCCATATAGGCATATTACAATGTCATGTGTCAGTTTTTAAAAAATCATATTTATTTTTGATGAATGTTTTACGTAAAAATATAAGTTCAAAAGTATTACTTACACGTGAAATGTAATGTTATTATGTTTCTTGTGTTTCCCTGATGTGCTGTGACATCCGTTCACTGCACAAACCGTAATTTTTAATTAAAATTTCGGGAACTGTTGTCAACACGACACGACCTTGAGCACTAACGGGCCGAGTATTGAACTAAGCCATACTGGCTTAGTTTGAGTTGCCTCGCATTACGGACGCGGACTCGGCTTCTAGGTGTTATTATTCTAAGTTAGTACTATTCTAAGTAACTTTTAACTTAAAGCAAAATAAATGCGTTACCAAAACTGGCCAAAACCATGAACGAAAACTTTAATGAAGGGGATTTCCCCGCTTAAAGTGCATTATTATATTTATTACGAATTATCACTCGTTGCTTAAATATAGTTATACTGAAAAACAAAGTAAACAAAATTAAAATTGGGCTGACGACTTCACAATGGCCATTTTTTTTAAACAGTTATAGTTTTTATTTAAAATATAATTCGATTTTACACTTGGAACTGTGATATGTATACGTAATTAAAAGCCCAAATCATTTAGTTTACTATGATGTATAATAATCTAAGAAATATTAAATAAAACTAAATGACTTACGACACTACAAAAACACAAAACACCGAGTGTAAAGGCGACTGAAGCACTGAAGTTAGATAATTATTTGTTCATTCGTCAAATTTTGTTACACTGCCATCTCTTATTTAATACGTAAAATAGTTCGTCAGCTATCGATTCCATAACCAAAACTCACAAAAAGAACCGCATATGGCCCCTAGATGTCAGTTTTATAAAATTTGACGCTATGGATACTATAGCATCCAGGACGTACAACGCTACTTTTATTTCGGAATTTTGGATACCGTAGTTTCCATGGACGTATGAGTGGTTATAGTCGTCGGTAAAAAAATCAAGTTGATCATCCTAAAGGGGAAGCCGGGAGATCCATAGCACAGGGTATCCTAGTTTGGACTCGTCTCCCATGCTCTTTGTTTTGTGGAAAAAATATGTTTGAAAAAGATAAACTGCAATGTACTATTTGTGGAAAAAAATAATAAAGCTCATTATTATTATTATCGGTAATGTGGACTAACGTGCTGCTATAAAAGAGTTAATAACCCGCTAGTCGCTACAATTTTGAAATGTGTGCTAAATACACCAAAAAGCGCTGGATGAAGTGCTAGGTGCTAAAATTTCGAAATGCGCGCTATACATTCTAAAAAAGCGCTAAATCTAGTTCCCAAAGCTCTAAAATGGCAGTACTGATTTTGCGTATATTATAAATACAATATCACGACATTTCGTTGCAATTTTGTTATTTTTGGTCAGGTTCCGTTGTATGGCTTCGAGAGATACAAATTTCTTCATACGATTCATCGGCGAAAAATCTCAACACAGCAAATCAGAAAAGGTTGTAATTTGTACAACTCCATCTATTACGTCCTTTGTGTGAGAAAACATCCTTTTTTAAATCTCTTTTTATGTTTTAAGTATAAATATATTAATTATTATGGAACGTTTTTTTTTACACACAATTACTATTTCTGAGATTTTATGGCGCCATTGAACAAATTCGAATCTACATTTCAAAATATTAATGATTACTTTCGATAGAATTAAACAATTTTAATAAAACAAAGCTTAAATGTAACTCGAAGATACGCTTTATGATTTTCTTAACGATTTCTTTGAAAAAAAAGATGTTTACTTTAGACGTGATGCGTTCATATAAAAACAGACAAACAGACAGACAGACAATTCTAAAAATTATAAAAAATTACTTATTTAATTATTTTTAGTTCCTCATAATGATTTTAGTCACCAAAATATATATACAATGTACAGAAAGAGACACAACATGTTATCATCATTTTTATTATATGTATATATTTAAAGAGAGATGGCGCTGCTAACATCAACTTGATGACTCAAACAAAGCCACCGTTGAGCAGATTCCCTACCCATACTTCAGAATATTTATCATAACTTTTGATGGAATGAACCGATTTTAATGAAATAAAGACTAAACGTAACCCGAAGGTACACTTTATAATTTCCTTAACAATTCTTATGATATAAATTAGTACTTTAAACGTGATACGTTAACAAACAAACAGACAGACAGACAGACAGAAAATTCTAAAAATGGTAGAAATGTATTTAATTACTTATTTTTAGCACCCCTCAATCACTTTTATTACAAAAATATAAAATGTACAGACATCTGCTATTTACAGTTTTATTATATGTATAGATTACATCTTATGTCATAACAAAGTTTGAGAACCAGAAAATTACAATTTACAATCGCTCTAAATAAGGGATAAGATCGGATGCCAAAAAAAAACAAAAAAAAATCGTTTGGAACATTTATGTTTATAGTAATTTATAGATCATATAGAAATATCTTTTTAAGCATTAAAGAATTAACAAATTCCTTTTATTAACTTTGTTCTCTAAGCAGTAGAAGTGGCTTTAAATTTAAGCTCGGTCTTACCCCTTAATGGCAAATTCTTTATCATGCATATAAAAAAGCATGACTTGTCTTCGCACACGTTTAAAGCAGAAACCGTAGGGGTTACAAAAGCAAAAGGTTCTCATAGCTAAACTATATTTAACCACTAACGATTTGCGCCATGTTCCAGAAATCTGACGCATACGGATGTTGAGAAAATATTCTTGCTTTACAGACTCTTGCTTCGCAAATCCGTCCGGTTTTACCGCAACGCATCTTTTTTTTATAGGATAGGGTTACAAACGAACACACAGTCCACCTGATGGTAAGTGGTTGCTGTCACCCATAGACATCTACATCTATCCTCGATTACGAACAAAATGCAGATGCGTTGTCACCTGTGAGGACTAAGATGCAATGCCTATTTTACAGTAAAAAGGGTCTCTGGTTTTTTACACTCATCATACGAAACACAGCAGGGTTAAGGTGGTAATTTACGTTGGTATATATGAAATATATACTTTATTTATTGTATGCAATGCTTATTGTAGTTTATAACATATATTTTATAAGTATTTATGAATCTCAACCAGACAACAACACTAATACATAAATAATAGTAACAATTGTGTGAGTAAGCACACAATCCATCCATCCCTCCAATACTGCCTTTGAGTCCACTGCTGAACATAGGCCTCCTCATAGATTGTCTCAAAAAGGGTGTTTTACCATAGTTGCTTGGTATCGCGCTTGGCAACTGTAGTTTTTTGTTATTTTGAAATGTTATGAGGTAGATGCTGTCGCCTCTTACGACACCCACGGGACGATATGGAGTAGTGTGGGGTAGTGGATATTATTACACCGCCATTGCACGTTAAGCACACAATTGTTTACTCTCTATTCCCTCCTTGTCATGGTACAAAGCGAAAGCAATCCAACACGGCTGGAGAGAGATCAGGCGCCGGATCAACGACTTTACTTGATTTCCTAGGCACGGGAGTGAAACAAAGCCAAATTCCTAATTCCGGGATGCTACTAAAACATTTAAAAAAAAATATGTAAAAAAGTTTTTGGTCTCACCAGAGATTCAAACCCGAGACCACATGATTTGCAGTCGCGCTTATGGGCCGTAGTCGTAAGTTACAACCACTAGATGCAGTGTCTCCATATGGAAATCGAGAGTTACCGTGTTGCAAGGGTAAAAACTAAAAATACGGTGTTTCTAAATAAAATTACGATAGATTAACTATAAGTGTACTGTGTAAATTACCGTGTAACTTTTCGCAGAAAAATACAACACTATAAACAAAAACAAGTTCAAATATATTTTCTTTTAATTAATTACTACGAATTAAAAAAAATGCTAAATAAAACAATATTATTCTGAATCTGACTCTCCTAGCATGATAATATTTTTTTCGTAAATTGATTTATTTATTTTAGT
Source organism: Parnassius glacialis (assembly GCA_033319125.1). NCBI lineage: Eukaryota > Metazoa > Arthropoda > Insecta > Lepidoptera > Papilionidae > Parnassius > Parnassius glacialis. Next base: position 57,009,435 of record JAVANC010000004.1, read on the forward strand.
TAACATATCGCTAGTAGGCCTGAGATCAACACAGTTTTCGCTATTAATTTTAATTGATTGCTGGGTGGAAAATATTTCCTTTTAGTGTTTTGGTTAAAACCTTATTTCTTTTTCGTTTTTATATCATTGACTTTGCTGAAAATGCGCTGGCACTTGGCATTTGAAGTACATTACGGTATGCAATGGTATTACGGTGACGTATGACACGGTAATGCCATATTACCTTGACGTTAGGTTAAGACCAAGGAACATACTACTCTCTAACGAGAGACTGGTTAAGACCAAATTACGGTGCATCTACGGTAATTACCGTGTACATGGAGACCAAAGAGTATAGTAACTGTCCTATACAGGAAAAGAGAGCCCACTCGTGCGAAATCTGATGGAGACACTGACTAGACGTACGAAGCAGTTATGTTTAAGAATGTGTAATGGCACAGACACTTATCTATGAACATAGAATAAATTATAGTACTACGTACGTACTTTCGTTTCTAGTTTATGGTACTTACGTATTTAATAAATAGGACGTTATGTTGGAAGACAGGCGCTACGGTGGACGCCCATATAAAACTTTTTTAGCGGGAATCTCAAACCTTTGTATTCTGCAACTTTAAACTTTTTATTTAAGGCTTATTCGAGTAATGTTGGCTCAAGCCTCACAAACCTATGAGGTAAATTCCCATATTTTTGAGAGGTTGCACCAAAATTACCCGAATATACTCGTACTTTAGATTAGTATGTGGGATAAAATAAAACTATAAATAAGTATAGTTATGTAATTTTATTTTCTGGAAGACAGATTGTTTTATAAACGACACATTATTATTGATGTTTTTTATTGTTTTTGTACATAATATTTCCACGCTGGTTACTGATGTATAACACATGTTATTGTCAGAGAGTTATTCTTCACAGAACATTAACGTAAATTTAAATCAGCAAAATTCTCATGGTGAAAACTTAACTCAGCCCAAATACATGATCTGAAACAGATAAAATTCGAGTTAATATAGTAATAATCTCTACAAATAACAATCAATACATTTAAAATGCTTAAAGACTTACCACAATATTGTTAAAAGTTTTTCTTCTACTATTGTAGGAAACCTGCAGAAAGTAATTAGATGATTTTGTGATTTTTGTTTGCATAACGCTTAATTTACTTTCGATTCTGATCACACATCGTGAATAAATTTTTTTAATAATAAATTTATAGTCAATATCTCTTAGAGTCAACATCTCACAAAAAATATAAATATAAAGGCATTAGTCATAGTCATTTATTCCATAAATAACAAAATACATTGTGTTAGAAATTACAAGTTAATTCAATAAGATTTAAAAAAATAACATTACCATTTATGCAATATTCAATCAAATATCCACATCAAAATAATAAAATTACATTAAAGAAATATGTCAAAAATATAAAATTACAATAAAGAAATATGTCAAAATAATAAGATTACCAAAAGAAATATGTCAGTTATTTAACTATATTTTATCATCAGTCCAAAATTATTATTTCCTACAATTAAAATTTACATATTCTTCTACACTATAAAAACATTTTCCAGAAGATACGACCTCAATCTGCTTTTAAATTGGATCACATTTGTTATGCATTTTAAATTATATGGCAATTTATTAAATAGTCGGACCGCTTGAAATCTTGTACAATGTTTAATTATCTGTAGGTTAGGCTGTATTAGGTTTGCAATATCTTTTCGCCTAGTGTCATGACGCTTTACCCTTTCTTCTGCGGTTTCATATCTGTCTAAATGCTTAACAAGGTCTGTAAGAAACACTAAAATGTAAAGACATGGCTCAGTAAGTATTTTTTAGGTTTCGCATGGGTTCTCGGCACGACTGTCTTTGGGGTATGCGCATCATTGTTCTTATTGTTTTCTTTTGTATAATAAATGCCTTCTTAAGATTGTAATCATTACTATTTCCCCAAAATTTAATGCTATATCTTAGGCGAGATTCTACTAGAGGATAATATACCATTTTTAATTGCTTCATTGTTAGCTCCTCTTTTAAGCTTCGTAAAACATAATATGAAGATGATATATTTTTTCTATGAAATTTACTTCTTGTTTCCAATTAAGAAGAGAATCTATTATATATGGATACCCAACAATTTTACAGAATCTACAGTGGAGTCATCATTTAATTTAATATTGAATCTTGCTCTTGCAGTAGATTTAAAAAGGATGGCTTTGGTTTTTTCTGGGTTTAATGAAAGGTTATTTGCATTAAACCACTGAGAAAAAGCTTCTAAAACGCAGTTAACTTTGTTGTTGAGATCAAGAATATTTTGTGCACTTATCGCTGAATTCGTATCATCGGCAAATACTACAAGTTTAGTATCTGGTATAAAGTTGTACTTAAAAATTATGAACAGAACGGGTCCTAAGATTGAACCTTGGGGAACACCTCGTTTGTTTTTATTTAGTTTTGGTTTAAATATTTTCTCTTGAGCATTATTTGTACACTTGATCTCAACTTATTGACATCTATTACTCAATTATGACTTGAAAAGCTCCTAAACCTTTCCTTATACACCATAATGCTGTAACTTTTTAATTAAAATTTGGTGATCCACCATGTCAAAAGTTAAACTCACATCTAGAAAGAGGGCTGCTCCCCTTTTCTTTTAGGATTGCGGATTGCTCGCGTACTGTGAAATTTACAGTGAGCGCTTAGCCTCTGAGCTACAACAGCTCACTTTTTATAAATGATCACGATTTTTGTAATCGATTCGATTATGTCTGTCACCACTCACCATAGACAAAGAACTTTATCTATGGCCGTAACAATCTTTTACTGTCATCTGTCATTGTCATTTCCTTCTAAATTTTAGGTTATAAATTTCGAATATAAACAAAACAATGTTCAGAAATATTAAGATATATCATTTTTCGTCGATATATTCTAACTACTCTACCAAAGTGGAAATTGACGCCAGATTAAGGGGGAATTTTGAGTCAAAAGAATATAAACCACGCAATCATCCAGGGCGAACGAAAGTCAAAGTAGCTACCATACCTCCGGACATTCAAAAAGCAATAAAAATTTTACTAGAAGATGCTGGTGCTAAAGCGTTTTATCAAGAGAGTGAGGGCCTTCTCAATTATCTCCGTTCGCGTAGATTGCCGCCAGAAGAGGGCGAAATAAATGAAAAAGCAGCAAAGATTTACAAAACAGTGTCAAAAAAAGTTTTCACTGAAATCAACAAAGAAGAAAAGGAATTAACACAAGAAGAGATTGAACATTACAATAAGAAAATTCAAAACACAGTATTTAATGTTCTAAAGAAGAATGTATACCGTTGGGCGAATATTTCGTATGACAAACCAACATGTTTGCAATATCTTATGGTTAGAGCAGCCCCTGAGTATGCTATCTTGGTACGAATACTAGACGAAATTAAAAGAAAATTGCCCGATTACAAACCTAGAAGCTTCTTTGACTTTGGCTCTGGCGTTGGAACTGGTACATGGGCAATAAACACATATTGGAAAGGACATATCTTTGAGTACTTTGCTGTAGACACATCTGTACATATGAATGATTTAGCTCGTCTCATACTCTGTCAGGGCAAGGATAATGTTCAATTACCATTCAAAGGTTATTTTCAAAGACAGTTTCTACCAGCTTCTACAGATTTAAAATATGATATAGTGCTTTCTGCATTTTCTTTATTTGAATTACCAAATATGAAAAGTCGACTAGAAACTATTCAGAAATTGTGGAATAAAACTCAAGACTTCCTAATAATTGTGGAACAAGGCACAAATGCAGGATTTCAAATTGTAAACGAGGCGAGAGAATTTGTTTTAAACTCAGCTGATAGCCAGAACAAAGGTTACGCTTTCGCTCCATGCCCAAATGATAATGTGTGTCCTAGATATATGGAACATGAAACTCCTTGCAATTTTCTCATGAAGTATGAGTCATTACCGTTCCCATCCAAGGCAGAAGTATTAGCGGATGTATTTTCATATGTAATTTTAAGGAAAGGTGAACGTCCAGCAGATGATCCACTGTGGCCGCGCATTGTCCGCGCACCTATTGTTCGTTCGGGGCATACAATATGCAGGCTGTGCACTGCGCAAGGGGAGCTTAAGGAAATAATTTTTTCTAAAGGCAAATATGATCAGACTACGTATAGGTGTGCAAGATCGAGCAATTGGGGTGATTTGTTACCTGTGAAATAAATATCTATGATTTACATTGATTTTTATTTCCTTTTATAATTGTGGATAGATTTAGGTGTCTATGTGCTCGTTTATCACCCTTCTATAATAATTTGTTCTTTTACAATATTATAATTGAAACTATTTGTGATGACACAAATGTTGAATAAAATCATGGGATCAACATTTGTGCAAATATTGGTCCTTTAGTTTTTGAACCTAAGTAAACAGCTAGGTTTATTTTTAAATAAATTTATAGCTTACAATGACCTGATAGTCCACTTCATGCTACTATAGTCTTTACATAGGCTGCACTAAAAGTATCAGGAATGGAATATTTCCACTGTTCCTGTCATATTAAAATCTTTTTAATTGAAAAGTCCTTGGTTTTAAAAATCTAATACCATTTATTTATTTAAAAAAAAGATTCTCGGTTTTGTCAAACTTGTTTAGTCGTTGAGAAAATGGAATTGACTCGAGAAAATTCAAGAGTGATGATTTATTATGACTTTCGAAGTGGTTTAACACAAAAACAGTGTGTTGACCGGATGATTTCTGCATTTGGTGATGAAGCCCCATCCAAAACCACAATTTATCACTGGTTTGCTGAATTTCAACGTGGACGTGTCAAGCTCAGTGATGATCCCCGTCAAGGTCGTCCAAAAACTGCAGTCACCCAAGAAAACGTTGATGCTGTGCGTAAGCTGATTGAGGAATATCGAAATGTGACATACCGCAAAATTCAGGCAACTTTAGACATTGACATGAGTCAAATATAAATAATCTTGCATGAACAATTAGGTGTAAAAAAGTTGTTTTCCCGATGGATACCGCATTCGCTCTGTGAAGAGCAAAAAGCGGCTCACGTTACTTCGTACGTCAGAACTCTCGAAAAATTCCACGCAGGATCCTCAAATGCTGTATACAACATCGTTTCAGGTGACGAATCCTGGATATACGCGTACGAATCCGAAACAAAAAACCAGTCACGAGTTTGGGTGTTCGAAAATGAGTTAAAGCCAACAAAAATTGTTCGTTCATGGAGTGTTGCAAAAAAAAATCGTGGCCACGTTTGTCTCCAAAACCGGCCATGTTACGACTATTCCTCTTGAGGGACAAAGAACCGTTAATGCAGAATGGTATGCTAGCATTTGTTTGCCACAGGTCGTTTCTGAACGCGGAGAATACTTCGAAAAGCAATAAATACATTTTTAAATAGTAATGTTGTGTCACTTCCTTGATTCCCGAAATTTTCAGTGCCGCTCTCGTAGCCCTTGGACCTAAAATGGAATGCCTCATAACTTGTAATTAAATTGCCTTTCTACGTCCTTGAGACTGCAACACAGCAGTACACGCACTGCTCCTTCCGGCAGAAATAGGTAAGAGGTTGGCATCTAGTCGGACGATCTCCCAGGCTCCCCAAACAAGTGGTAATTTCGTTTTCTGATATGTATTTTGAAACCAAGTTATTCCTGCCGAAACCAACTTTACTGCTATGGTACCTATCTGTATTCGTATAGCCATCTATGAGATACAAATCGTGTGCGATCAGTAAACACTTACTCTAATTACTCCTAAGCTTTATTTACTCATGATAAGGAATTTGGTGCTAAAAGTGCTGTTCTAATCATTTGTACAGTAATGCACAAAAGGATTTAAAATATAAATTAGACAGTTGTTACAAAAGTAAACACTTTTGTAAAATAATTAATATATGTTGAGGTGACGAAAGGATTGACTTCACTTTTTTTACAGCTAATATACTACGCCCCACTGCGGGGTACTGGCTTCCTTTCATTTCTGAGAGGCTTTTAGGGCAAGGAAATGTCCGCCGCGCTGCCCCAATGCGTGTTGGCGAACTTTACATGTCTTCGAAATATATTTTTTCCTTATTTCTCAAACATGCAGGTTTCTTCACGATGTTTTCCTTCACCGCCTAGCACATGGTAAATCAGCATTTAAAATTGCAACTAACAATTTCATTGGTGCCGGCGGGGATCGAACCAGGGTTGCTCGCGTACTATGAAATTTACACCGAGCGCTAACCATCTTGGCTACCACTTCTACTGGCTCTACTTCACTTGACCTAAAATATTTTAATTTCCTCCTCATATTTTTTAACTCGCACTTAAAACTCTATTTACAATTTCATTAGTTGCATGTCTACATGGATTAAACTCAGTTTAAGTATTATTTGTGTGCCATAAAATACTAGTCCATGCGGGATAGAAACCGCAACTCAATGTCATTCACTCAAACTTGTCCGATGAAAGGCTTCTTTCACAAAAAAATAATAATTATGTCCTTCAGACTGAATGTCCGTCACGGCGCGGCAGTCGGTCAAAATTGAAACTAGTCATCTCCTTATGACAGTATTATGGTGCACGAGAGTGTGTGCAAGTTCAGTTGCACTCTCTACTTTCTCATCCTCATAATCTGATGGGACGGCATTTCGACACGACCATTTAGAGATCCGGCGTAGGACCAACGGCTTCACGTGCTTCCAAAGCACAGGGCTGGAACACCGTCTACTTCCTAACTACTAGGAGTTTCTTAACAGAAAAGTGCAATAACTGATTTTGACTCAACCCGGGATTCAAACCTGAGAGCAGGGTTAAACAGTCGCAATTATGCACCAACAGGGCTGTCAAAAACAAAAATTGTATACCTAGGATAAACAATGAAGGTTATGGTCATTAAATAACCGAAACATTCAATTATATATTTATAATATAATATATTTTTTTATAATATAATCTATGAAAAAATAAAAGTAAAGTTACAGCTATTTACGCCTCACTGCTGGGCATAGACATAGACCTCTCATTACAATTAGTACACCACTGCTCCAATGCGTGTTGGTAATCTTGACTTAAATATGTCGACGAAGTATTTTATTTTTTAGACATGCATGTTTTCCCACCATGTTTTCCTTTACTGCCAAGTATGTGATTAATCAGCAATTAAAATAACTATTAACAATAGCAATACGGACTGTGGAATTTATGGCGATTGCTTAGCGTCAGAGGTATCACGGCTCTCGTATATCCTGATAAACTATAAAATAATAGTATAATTAAATAATTATAAAATAAGATAAATTGAAATTAAATGAATCCATTTGACTCATCCGCATAACTGTACTTAGTTCAACACAAATGACTAACGGGAAAACAGTCTGCGTATGTCGTGACCATCAAAGACACTCGAGTTCATGAATAATTTAATATATTTATAACATTAACGTGCAAGATGAAGTTAACTTGTGCCTGTATTTTTATTTCATTAATATTTTTAATAAAAGTGAATGCAGTAACTGGTCGTAAGTGCATATTTTTTTTTAATATATTTACATTTAACTTGTTTCGGGAAAATTAGCATACCATTGAGATTTTTATTTTTTGTGTGGCTCAAAACGTAATTTATTTCGATTTTGCAATGCAAATAGTTTCGTTTTATGTTTATACGAGTAATTACAAGTACTTTGTGTAGAGTAGGTTACCGCAATCACTTTTAATTAATTTGAGAGATTATTTATAAAATCAAATGTAGTTTATTTTTCATTAAATATTTTGTCCCCGGTTACTGTTTATATTGTGTAAATAGTAAAAATCTTTAATACAATGAATATGGAAGCGGGAAATAGGGTTTGAATGATTTGATGAACTGCGGAAGCCACCGCAGTTAAGTACATCCGCACGTTATCCAGATTACAGAATGCGAGTTTGCACAATCGTCTTTAGAATGGATGGAGTTCTTACCTCCTGATTGTGATTGTGGATGTCCATTAATATTGGGAGGCATTATTAAATCTAATTTTGATTTTGAATCGAAGATAGATGTAGAAGTCTATGGCCCACAGCATCCACTTACCATCGGTTAGACTGTGTGCTCGTTTGTCCACCCTTATTCTATAAAACATATGCCTCCCCCAGGGGTTGCCTCATGGACGGGATATTCATCATAGTTGCCACGAATGCAACACGGGTTACTCTTACCACACTCATAGGATGATAATATGCAGAAGTGGAGCTTCTTATGCCGCCACTACACGGAACTCGGATAATATAAATAATTAAAACAGATAACATTTTGTATTTCAAAATCAATCCCGGGCATAAATTTGCCGATTTGAAACAAGCACCTCATAAGTGTCAGATTTGATTCGAGTAGTTCCAAAAACGTAGTGATTATATACGTATCTTCGATTACGAATTAAAACGCAGATGTGTTGTCACCCGTGTGGACCAAGATGGAATGCCTCGTGTCCAGTAAAAAAGGTCTCCGGTTTTCTACACTCACCGTACGAAACACAGCAGTGTTGAGCTGCTATTTTACGTTGGTATGTATTCTGTGAGAGCGTGGTCCTACCACGATCGAGCCGACGCATTCGTACTCATCATCATCATCATTCATTACAGCCCTTCACAAGTCCACTGCTGAACATAGGCCTCCCCCAAAGAACGCCACAAAGCACGGTCCTGAGCCACCTGCATCCATCGACTTCCTGCATATCTTACCAGGTCATCACTCCATCTAGTGGGGGGATGCCCTACAGTTCGCCTGCCAGTACGAGGCTGCCACTCGAGAACCTTTCTTCCCCATCGGTTGTCGGTTCTTCGAGCTACATGGCCGGCCCATTACCACTTCAGCTTACTAATCCGTTGGGCTATGTCAGTCACTCTGGTTCTATTGCGGATATCCTCATTTCTGAGTTTATCACGCAGAGAAACTCCGAGCATAGCCCTCTCCATAGCTCGCTGAGCGACCTTGAGCTTCCTCATCCGGCCAGCAGTGAAGGACCACGTCTCAGTTCCATATGTCATCACTGGCAACACGCACTGGGTGTACAGTCTCGTTTTCAAGTATTGAGGTATACCTGACGAGAAGATGTGCCGTAATTTCCCGAACGCTGCCCAACCGAGTTGAATCCGTCGATTGACCTCTCGGTCGAAGTTGGACTTACCTAGTCGGACTATTTGTCCCAGGTAAACTCGTCAACAACTTCGAGCTTAGTGTCCCCAACATCTACCGGCATAGGTGTGACATGGACATTAAACATGATCTTTGTTTTGTCCATGTTCATCTTAAGATCTATCCGTTGGGAAACACTATTGAGGTCATTGAGGATAGTGCTTAGGTCCTCCAGCGATTCTGCCATAAAGACTATATCGTGTATCTATATCGGCAAATCGAAGGTGAGTGATGTACTCGCCATTGATGTTGATTCCGTATCCTTTCCAGTCCAGAAGCTTGAAAACGTCTTCCAATGCAGCGGTGAAGAGTTTCGGGGATATGACGTCACCCTGTCTTACACCTCTCTGCAGTTGGATAGGTTTCGTACTCTGGTTCTGTACTCGGATAGCCATCGTAGCTCTACTGTACAAACACTTCAGCACTTCAATATACCGACAGTCAACTTGGCACCGCTGAAGGGACTGCAGCACCGCCCAAATTTCGACGGAATCAAAGGCTTTCTCATAGTCCACATACGCCAGACATAGTGGCAAATTGTGCTCCTCGGAATTCTGTACAATTTGCCGAAGGGTATGTATGTGGTCTATGGTGCTAAAGCCCTTTCGGAAACCGGCTTGTTCGGGAGGCTGGAAGTCGTCAAGTCTGCGCTCGAGACGATTCGTAATGACTCTCGAAAACAGCACGTAGACGCGGCTCAGAACGGAAATCGGTCTGTAGTTCTTCAAGAGAGCGTTGTCACCTTTCTTGAAGACCAAGACCACCGCACTTCTGCTCCACGCCTCCGGTGTAATGCCACCATGGAGGACGGAATTAAAGAGCTTCTGAAGGACTTCAAGTACCGGTCTTCCACCCGCTTTCAGAAGCTCCGCTGTAATTCAATCCTCGCCTGGGGCCTTACCGTTTTTAAGGTGCTGGAGAGCCATTCTAATCTCGCTCCGACTGACGTCCGGGATATCTTCGGAATAGTGTCAGATGAAACTCGCTCTTGGATCGTTACACACACTTGCGTGTGGCTCCAACGATGACGTGTACAGCTGCCCATAGAACCTCTCAATCTCACTCAAAATCTCAGGTGTCCCGGAAACGATGCTGCCACACTCTGTCTTCAGCTTTGACAGTTGGCTCTTTCTGGCAGACAGATCTCTGGCAAAGACTTTGGAGCCCTGGTTCCGCTCGATCGCTTCTTCAATACGAGCAGTGTTAAAGTTGCGTAAGTCCCGCCGCATGCACTTGGAGATCTGTCTGTTCAGTTGCCTATATGCTGTCAAATCTATTGAAGACTGCAGCTTCATATCCCGTCTAACAGCCATGAGATTAAGAGTGTGATCGGAGAGTTTTTGTGTTCTTCTGCGGCAGGTCTTGCAGAACTTAGCTCCGACCGCATGGACAGTTTCCACGAGCTTGTCATTCATATCGTCCACTTCATTGCAGTCTTCTAGGCACTGAAAAGGTTTTGTAACTCGAGCTGAAAGGCTTCGGGACTTTGCACAAGAGCACGAGGGGGATGGCGCGTTCAACTTCATTAGACTATACCTCTCCAACTGAACTTCTAGGTTCAGTGTGCCTCTCACCATTCGGTGACCGCTACCAGTTTTCAAACTCGCGATCATTGAGACATTACTGAATAAAATCGCCTGGTCGTCGTAATGAAGTCAATCTCATTTTTTGTCGAACCGTCGGGGCTCGACCAGGTCCACTTCCTGTGGAGCCACTTCTGGAAGAAAGAGTTCATCATAAAGAGTCCCTCTTTCTCCATGAAGTCGGCCAGCTGCTGGCCCCTTGGGTTCTGTTGCCCTATTCCAAATTTCCCTACTTTCAGCTCACCGTTCTCTCTTGTACCTAGTTTTGCATTGAAGTCTTTCATTAACACCGTATATTGGGTTTTGGAGGAATGCATGGCTCTAGAGATATCCTCATACATTTCCTCCACCTCCTCATCGGGGTGTGCCGAGGTTGGTGCGTAAACCTGTATGAGCTTCAGCGAATACCGTTTGGTGATTCTGAGTATAAGGTACGTAACCCTCGTCGACACACTCCCGATCTTCACAACGTTGTTAACGAGAGACTTGTGGACGATAAATCCGACACCTCCTTGGGACAGATGGTCGCCCTCCCGGTGATAGAGCAAGTTGCCGGATTCGAGGATTACCGTATCCTCCCCCTCTCTTCGGACTTCTGATAATCCTATAATATGCCAGCGCAACTTGTCTATCTCTTCTTCCAGCTCCACGATCTTCTCGTCAGTCCTCAGGGTGCGTGCGTTGTACGTCGCCAGGTCGAGTCGTTTAAGGTGGCAATCGAACCTCCACCGGAGATTCTTAGTACCCCCTGCCCCGCCGTTACCATGGTCGCCACCGTAGCCAGGAATAGCGGGGCCGCCGGGGACTGGGGGCCGTCTGTTTGTTGCTTTAGTCATTGGGGGGTATTTGCCATAGTTGCCACGCTTGGCGAGCGGGTTGGCAACCGCAGTTTTTTTATTGAAATTTTGGGTATTATCAGGAAGATGCTGCTGCCCATCTCCTGCTTGTTTCCCTTTGTCGCCTTTTACGACACCCACGGGAGGATATGGGGTAGTGGATATTCTTGACCGCCACTACACTTCTCACTTCACTTTTCGTACTACAACTATATAATTAATATAGCTTCAGCATGGCTCAACCACGTATAAAGATAGATAAAAAGATGGAATACCACACGTCCTCTCATTACATACTGGCTTTTTATACCCTTTAGACTGGATCGGAACGCAGCAATGCACGCACTGCTACAGAGAAGACCCCTTACCTAGAGTATCTATCCCAAAGACTTACTACAGGCGCGCTAAGTTACGGTCAATTCGCCGTAACTTCTTCAGTCATTATCATTATCATCATTACAGCCCTTCACAAGTCCACTGCTGAACATAGGCCTCTCCCAAGGAATGCCACAAAGCACGGTCCTGAGCTACCTGCATCCATCAACTTCCTGCATATCTTACCAGGTCGTCACTCCATCTAGTGGGGGGACGCCCTACACTTCGTCGGCCGGTACGAGGCCGCCACTCGAGAACCTTTTTTCCCTAACGGTTGTCGGTTCTTCGAGCTATATGGCCGGCCCACTGCCACTTCAGCTTACTAATCCGTTGGGCTATGTCGGTCACTCTGGTTCTACTGCGGATATCCTCATTTCTGAGTTTATCACGCAGAGAAACTCCGAGCATAGCCCTCTCCATAGCTCGCTGAGCGACCTTGAGCTTCCTCATACGGCCAGCAGTGAAGGACCACGTCTCACATCCGTAAGTCATCACTGGCAACACGCACTGGTTGAACAATCTAGTTTTGAGGTTCAGAGGTATGTTTAACGAGAAGATATGTCGTAATCTCCCGAACGCTCTTCAATGGTATTTGCCTAGAAACTTTGACTGTCGTAAATGACAAAATACAACTGCGTAGCGTATTTAACGCACCAGCTACCCGCTTCTGGGGTCCGGCAAGCGCGAGGAGTGCCCGCGCGATCCATAACTGTGACACAGTTTGCGTGGTTTTCCATTCATTGTAAATGTATAAAAATGTATGAAATATATGGCAAGTTTTTCCACTTACCGGGGCCAACGCCGGCACGGCGATTACTCCCACCGGTACCGTCCTCGGTGATGGGACAGCAAGCTTCCCGCTCGGCGCCGCCCGGTAAAACTGCATGTGTAGTGTGTGCGTATTGTATCCATGTGCGTTTGTGCGTGTGCGCGGGCTGAAGTAGAGCACGCGTTAAGATCGAGAGTCGAAATTGACTTGTAAAATGATGTAACATCTCCTCGTTCATTCGTTTGTGCGTGTGCGTGGGCTGAAGTAGAGCACGCGTTGAGATTGAGAGTCGAAATTGACTTGTGAAATGATGTAACATCTCCTCGTTTATGCGTTTGTGCGTGTGCGCGGGCTAAAGTAGAGCACGTGTTGAGATTGAGAGTCGAAATTGACTTGTGAAGTGATGTAACATCTCCTCGTTCATGCGGAAGTCATTGATATATTTTTTGGAGTTCATTGTCAGCTTTTAAAATAGGGTATAATATGTTACTTCAAAGTATTTTATTTTTAAGATTAGATGATTATATTTTCGTCTTAACCTCTCAACTGTCAACCGGCCTCTTTAAGGTTGGAGTAAAATAACGCGCGTATGTCAAGCGCCTTCTGGAGGTCGATCGGCTCCAACGTATTTCAATGTGCTAAACTGCATCTTAATACCATATTTATACTGCTCACTTTCGAACAATATGTAGGAAAAATGACAAGAATGGCATAACGTCGCACCTCAAACATTAATAATATACATTATACATATTTTTTGTCAGTCGCTCGGGTCGCTTAAATAAGGTATGTTATTGTAGAGCTTGTGGGGTGGAAAAAATGTAAGAGATATAACAAATAAGTACTACGATTTGACGAGACCATTTTTACGTGTTGTAGAAGTGAAGTCTGTGTTAGTACTGCCCAAAAACCGAGCATAGACTGACACCGACAGTGGCAGCATAGTGGAAAAACGAAGCCCTGGCACCGGCGCGATGCTGGCGCCGTGCCAGTGCCGTGCCGGTTAATGGAAAACCGCCCTTTTTGTTTATATTTGTCTTTCTATCTATCCGAGTGGACCTCATGAGTGGACTCATGATGGAGTGACGCACCTGGTTAGACATACAGGATGTCGATGGATGCAGGTGGCTCAACACCGTGCTTTGTGGCATTCCTTAGGGGAGGCCTATGTTCAGCAGTGGACTTGTGAAGGGCTGTAATGATGATTATGATAAACAACCCAGCCGAAACAATTGTATTCATCAACAGCGATGATTTGATAATTTTTCTCTTTTAAAATTTCAGACTGCACCTTATCTATGAATACTGATTTCGGAAAACCTTCGCCGGTGTACATAAGAAATGACACGTATTTGGCGCCAAACGCGTCCTCGGGTTTTATTTTGTTGCGGCGTTCGGAAACATTGCTCGTAGGGTGTCCCGGCACGAAGAAATTCGTTGTTTTAGGTAATTTCACAACTGACGTAAATTTTTTGGTATGTATTATTTCGTATTACTCCAAATAATAATCAATAGGGGTGGATTTAGACTTAAGATGACGAGACTAGTCCCAGGTTCAGCAGGAGACTTTTACATGCTGATAATGACGATGTTCCATAATTACCAGTCTACAAAAACCTACCGCTGAGACCGTAGCATCATTCAATGCTAATTGGCAGACTTGACATAACCTGGAAATATTTTTGTCTCAAACAAGCAGGTTTCATCACGTTTTTTTCACAGCCGAACTTGAGGTACATCAGCACTTAAAATTGCTATTAATTATTTAATAAGTAGTACAAGCTTTAAGTTGCATTTGGTCCAATGGGTGTCGAAAGAGGCAAATAATAATTTGTAAAGAGAATAAGATGTTTAACTTCCAATGAATGGCGGTATGTAATCTTAAAAAACCTAAACCACCGGACACCAGTTTCAAAGGTACGAAACATTTGGTATAGTCTGTTCACTAAGACGGTGTCGGTACACCCGGAGGTGCACTTATTATTTTGCTTTTATTTTGTTATATTTTATTGTTTGTTAATTAAATGTTATACTATTCTAAGAATAAAAAATAATACTATTTTATTTTTATGGTTATTGTAAGAAAATACGACTATAAATAATAAAAATAAGTTAAGTAGCAAAGAATCTTTCACTGCGGTGCTTCGTTTTAAAATGCCAAATTCTCCTGCGGGATGCGGATACGACGGCCGCACGCGGCGACCTTTGATGTAGCGGCGGCGCCTTTGACAAGATGAGGCATGTGCCAATGCGGCGGGATACAAAGGCGAGCATATCTAAGCGAACATACTATACAGTGTGATCATCACTCTGCCTGCCGAGCGTGATGATTTTAGCAAAACTTCCCTACGACGGAAAAGGGCTGATGAAAGAAGAAAAACGATTTTATTAATTTTTTTATAGGATAAGGGTGACAAACGAGCACACAGTCCACCTGATGGTAAGTGATTGCTGCGGCCCATAGACATCTAAATCCATCCTCGTTTGCGAATCAAAATGCAGATACGTTGTCACCCGTGAGGACTAAGATGGAATGCCTCATTTCCAGTAAAAAGGGCCTCTGGCCACCTGCACTCACCGAGCGAAACGCAGAGGTAAACCTCTACTTCACGCTGGTATTCTGTAAGGTCGTGGTACTACCCCGGTTCGAGCCGGCCCATCCGTGCGACAGCAAAAGCTGCCGCATGGCTCTACCACTGTTCTTAATGCCAGTGAGGATCGAACTCCGGTTGTAATATGAAATTTTAGGTGCATGCCTAGCACCTGAGCTACCACGGTTAATCTATACATATAAATAAATTGAAGTTTCTGTCTATAATATTTAAATAACTTTTATTAAGCTCAGGGCACTTGTATGTTATTAAGACATAAATGACCATTATAAAAATGTTTGTCAGTCTGTCTGTCGGGGCTAATATCCGGAATGGCTTAACCGATTGTGATGAAAATTTACGAACGAAGATAGAGAGCAATACCAGGAAGGATCTAGGCTATAGTTTATCCTAAAAAAGATTTTTTTTGAAAAGAAAACCAAAAATTTACAAAGATTACCTCAAGTTTTAAATCTAAATAACGCCACATTAATAGATCTTATCCAGGCGAAGCCGGGGCAGGTCGCTAATATAAAATATATATTGTTACAGATAAAGAGATAGTTAAGATATCATTTCTGTGATGTGTTTTAGGACGTGCAATGCGTCTCGAATAAAACGTTTCGCGCTGGCCGGTGGGAGGGTCAGTTTAAGGACATAAAATGTAACTCTTTACCTTGGTTCACGGCTGAGGAGACCTCCGTATCTTGTTCCGGACGGCACAAGCTCTTTAGGTAAGACGAAATATAGGCAATTTTTATCTTATTAGCACGCTTTTAATAGCTTCACCTGTATACACCTATATGTATGAAAGTAATGGATTTTTTCTATTCAATATTCACCTATAGTCTGTTCGCTAAGATAGTGTCGGTACATGCGGAGGCGCACTTATTACTTTGCTTTTATAATATTATTTATTACTATAATCTTTATATATAAAAATTACGTGTCACATTGTTTGTCCGCGATGAATTCCTAAACTACTGAACTGATTTCAATGAAATTTTGCACACTGTGACCAAACTAGTCCAACTTGAGATATAAGATCGTTTTTATCTCGATAAATGACCCTCAATGTTTTTTTATTAAGAATTTTTATAGGACACAGGTCGTCGGAGAGGGCAGAACAACGTCTGGCGTTAATTTGCGGAAGTCCATTATATTAAAGTTGGTAAAAAATTACTTCGCGTACATCCGCTCGATTAAATAAAATGGTGTGTCTTACCTAGTTTGGGAGGTGCTATTCAAATATTTTTTTTAATAAATGTTTTTCTATTCTAAGAATAAAATACAATGTTTCTCTTATGGTTATTGTAATATAAATAGTAAACACAAGTTAGATATCAAAGAAACTTTCACTAAGGTGCTTCGTTTTAAAATGCCAAATTCACCTGCGGGTGTACGCCGCTCGCGGCAACTTTTGATGTCGTGGCGGCCCCTTTCACAAGATGCGGTACGTGCCAAGGCGACATTACACAAAATCGACCGTATGTAAGCGAACAGACTATAACTCCGGACGGGTAAATCTGAATAAATAATTGCAGAATTATTAAGAACAGATGGCAATATAATTATCGAACAACCAGACGTTCGGCCAGTCTCCACCCCTTCGTTGTTGACTTGCCACGCATTCGAACCAAAAGGTTCGCTACGTCGTTCATCCTGAGTACAGCAAAGGAGAGGAATAAGTTGCCAGAATCTGTTTTTCCATCCGATTACAGTGTGGGTTTCTTCAAGGCAAGAGTGAATAGGGTTTTGTTAAGTCAATGCGCTTCACCATCTTAAACTACGTGGTATGGTAAGTGGTGATCACTTACCACCAGGTAGATAAGCGCTGGCTTAGTAGAATATTAAAAGAAATTGGGCAGACGGTTCAAGATACCTCAGCTGCTCAAGATAAGAAGTGATCGCTACCAAGCTATTTCTAATTTGTTTTGTGTCGATTACCTGTGTAACATGCATGGTTGTAAGCTGTTATTTTTTTTTAAAAAGTCCCGCTGGTTTTCTTGCAAGTTTTTCCCAGGACAGAGGTTTTATTCCGAACCAGTGGTAATTAAACAAAAGACTGACTTTCAATAAGTATTATTTATAATTTATATTGAATAAAAAAGTTTCTGTTTCTGTTACCAAACCTAAAATATGGAGATTGAAACTGTATTTCCTATTTGAGTCTACACCCAATTAGATTGGTTAATAACCTTCTAATCTCGTGAGCGCTTTCCACTAGGGGGCATTCACGAGCTTTTGCTTTTTAAAAATTTATTCAGTAACCTTGCATTATAGAATTGGTTACCAGCTTCGCAAATTTCACACGCTATACGAGGCTTGTTTCGACCGAGAACTGCTCTCGACTCTCTACGTACACCACGTAATCTCGCCGGCCAGTTACTTGATGCAGAACAGTAGTAATAGACCGCAGTTTATTGGTAAGTAGAAGTGGAAATATATGCTTAAAACTGACAACGATTTTCAACCAATTTCAAAAAAAGGAGGAGATTCTCAATTCGACTCAATTATTTTATTTTACTTATTGTACACACTGTAAGTTGAGAACAATAATTAAATATTCAAATAAGATGTAAAAAGGCGAGCTTAACCCTAATAAGAGTTCTCTTACAGAAAACCTTTTGCGGGAGAGAAATAGTTTTATATATAAAGCAAATAAGTAGCAGCGTGTGTACTCAATAATTTACATAATACTTAATAGCCATGGAGTATAAGTTATAGTTAACAATTAACATAATTTATGTGTATAAAAATAAGTTAATTAAACGCGATAGAATCCGTAAAAGTACTTGTATTCAATGTGTAGTGTTCGCGTAAATATAAGAAATTATTATATAATTTCTTTTTCTATTTCTATTAATTATACATATATAAATACATAAAATAAATAAATATTTATAATTCTTTTTATTTTGAATTTATATTTATTTTATGTGAGTTAACACAGAACTTTTTTCTAGATGAGCCGATTTTGTTGATTTTTATACTCATGTAGTCCCATATAAATTTGATCAAGGTCTGAACAGTAGCTTTTGAGTTATCAATAATAATGCGTATTTATTTGACTTCGACCACTTGTTGTTGTTCTTATTTTATTTACATTGAAATCTGAACAAAATTTTTAATTTTACCACTTGTAAGCATTACGTTTATTTTTTAGCTTGTTTACTAAAAAAAACATGTCACTTAAAACGCTTTTTTCCTTGTGATGTTTAAAACAAGCTAACGGTTTTTTGCTAAACCCAACGGTATGACTGGTCCCTTGGGAGAGAGTAGGGTGCTATAAGTGCGTAAATACTTTGGCAAACTCACATCTAAGATGTACCTGATATTAATTTAGGAGGTAGTTTTGGAGACTGAATACTAAATGTGATAACGATTGCGTTTCATCCGGAACGTTAAAAATTTTGTACAACCGACTTCAATATAAATTATTTAGAATAACTCAAAAACTATTGGTAAGACCTTGATCAAATTTATTTGGGACCACATGAGAAGCACCAGTTTGAAATTAAAAAAGATTCATCGAAATCGGTTCACCCAGTAAAAAGTTATGAGGTAACACACATAAAAAAAACATACAGTCGAATTGAGTACCGGCTCCTTTTTGAAGTCGGTAGAAAAATGTAACTGCAATCATCGATACTTTGATGCGACCCGGGTCAAATGAACGAATCATTAAAGATTGACACATGTCTATTATACTCATCATGAGTTTTAAGTACAAATTAAAATATTTTGAGAACATGTGATATACGCCAGTCTAGAATCTATGAGCTTTCTCACCAAAGTAAGATAAGTAGATGTTACTGTATTGTATCATTCTGGTTACAGAAGGCAATGTGTTCGGTAAAATCAAAATGTCGAAAGTGTATGCGATTGAAAACCAAAGGGAGCGACTAAATAGTATCCTCGGGAACAACATGGATCAACAATACATTACAAAGAAGCAGGTATGTCCACTCAAGGGTATTCACTATTATATTTAAAAAATAATGTCTTCGCAGGACAGGATTGAATGTGCGCAAACTGTGTGTGCACCTACTCTCTATTCCCTCACTCTCATCTCACACTTCACACCAATGGAAAGAGATTAGTATCAGAGTGCTTTTCAAGGCGCGGGGATGGAACTCCGTCAACCTCCTGGCTTCAAGCTGCTACACATAATCTGTTAAAAACTAAATTTGTTACTAAATACCACCGAGACATTCAAAAATATTTCATATGGTAGGTAACTGTATCCCAGTTCACAGTTCTCTTTACACTTATAGGTGTTTGCGCCTATATTTACTTGCAGACTGCTTATATACTTCAGGGTGTTCCCGCTAATAATCAAAAAACAAAATATTTTTTATCACCTTGGTAAATCAGCACTCAACCGATTCGTTGCGGCACCAATTTTCGACAACTTTTAGCTGTGGCGGCGAACAAATATTTCACGACACGCCTGGCGTGTCAAGCGCCAAAGACGTTTTTGTTGTTTTGGTGTTTAGTTGACATCAAACATCAGTTACAAACGGAAGGATACTTGTTTTTAGTGGATAACTACGTGTTTTTCTACGTGTTTTCTTTGAAATTGAGAGTAAGTGACTTTTTTATGCAGAGATTACAAACATTTTGTACTATTTTTTGTTTTATAAAAAAAATCATTTATATAAGTAGGTACAGCTAAATCACCCTCGAAAACCTTGGTTTTTATTAAATAAAATTTTCACCTAATAATAATATTTGTAAATATCAAACAATCAAGAACCTTAATTTGGAATAAATAAGGTTTATGATTCATTAATATTTACAAATGTTAAATATTATTTAATGTTATACAAATGTAAAAGTAAAGTCGATTTGAAAACGTCTAATTAGTAAGAATATCAAAACAAGTGTTGTCAAAAGGAAACAAACGCCGGCGCTATACGACGGCAGATTGACAAAAGACTATTTATTCGCGAATTTTTTTATGCATGATGGGTTTCAAACTGTTTCAAGCAAAAATAAACCTTATACCATATCACAAGAGCACATGGTACTTCGTAGGTCTATTCGGCCATATGATAGTAATAAGACGGCAGTTCAAACATTTTGAGCAAAATGAAACAATAAGACAAACGCATTGTTTTTTTTAACAGGAGACTTGTTTTCCAGAAATTTATTTACAACTTGAGTTTGTGAGCGATCGCAATGAGTGCTATTATTTGTTACTTATTAGACTATTTTTCACAACATGATTGAAAACCCACAAAGTAAAAAGAGTACCATGTACAAGTTAAAAAAAGGTTGTCAACCCCTAAAAATTTCAAATTTTCAAAATATCCAGAAACGAAGCAGTAGGCATGAACTACTTGCAAAATAATGAATATTTTGTTCTGGATAAATTTTCCAAAAACGCAATTTGAGCGAGTTATAACAATTTTTAAAAAGACACGACTAGTATCTCATACGCCACACACAAAAGTAATAGATGGCACGCCTGGCGTGTCGTCCGCACTGAACCGGTGAATATTGCAGTTAAATTTAAAAGTGCCGACGCTGATTGATCCAAGTTGCTTGGGGTTAATAGTTGTAATTAACGGCTAACACTTAGCCCTTGAGGTTTTTGGTATGTACCAATGTATGTTTTATTATGTAAATTCGTAAACTCCATACAGATATACATTATTTATAGACATACATTACATAAATTCACAAGGGCAAACATCCAATTTCATCTAATGTTCTGGAGCCGTGTAGTGGCGGTTGAGTATATCTACTACTCCATATCTTCTCGTGGGTGTCGTAAGAGGCGACAATCGAAAACAGGCAGGAGATGGGCAGAGCATCTTCCTGATAACAGCAATATTAAAATAAAAAAACTGCGGTTGCCAACCCGCTCGACAAGCGTGGCAACTATGGCAAAAAAAATCAGCCTCTATATACGTCTCACGGCTGGGCACAGGCCTTCTCTAATTTCTGAGACAGTTTTAATACAAGGATGTGTCCACCGCACTCCACTGCGTGTTTGCGGACTAACTAAGGCAAATATCCCCCCCATAATGAAGGTTACGAAGAGACGGCCCCCATTCCCCGGCGGCCCCGCTATTACTGGCTACGGTGGCGACCATGGTCACGGCGGGGCAGGGGGTGCTAAGAATCTTCGGTGGAGGTTCGGTTGCCACCTAAGGTGACTCGACCTGGCAACATACAACGCACGCACCCTAAGGACTGACGAGAAATCTTGGAGCTGGAAGAAGAGATAGACAAGTAACGCTGGCATATTATAGGATTACCTGAGGTCCGAAGAATGGGGGAGGACACGGTAATACTCAAATTGGGCTACTTGTTCTATCACCGGGAGGTCGACCATCTGTTCCAAGGAGGTGTCGGATTTATCGTTCACGAGTGTTGACGAGGTTCGACGAGGGTTGCGTACCTACTCAGAATCACTAAACGGGTATTCGTTGAAGGTCTTACAGATTTAAGCACCAACTTCAGCACATTCCAATGAGGAGCTGGAGGAAATGTATGAGGATATCTCTAAAGCCATGCATTCCTCCAAAACCCACTATACAGTGTTAATGGGAGACTTCAATGCAAATCTAGCACAAGAGAGAATGGTGAGTTGAAGCTAGGGAAATTCGGAATAGGGCAACGGAACCCGAGGAGCCAGCAGCTGGCTGACTTCATGGAGAAAGAGAGACTCTTTATGATGAACTCTTTCTTCCAGAAGCGGCAGGAAGTGGGCTTGGTCGAGCCCAGACGGTTCGATAAAAAATGAGATTGACTTCATTACGACGACCAGACGATTTTATTCAGTAATGTCTCAATAATCGCGAGTTTGAAAACTGGTAGCGGTCACCGAATGGTGAGAGGCACACTGAACCTAGAAGTTCAGTTGGAGAGGTATCGTCTAATGAAGATGAGCGCGCCGTCCCCCTCGTGCTCTTATGCAAAGTCCCGAAGCCTTTCAGCCCGAGTTACAAAACCGTTTTCAGTGCCTAGAAGACTGCAATGCAGTGGACGGTATGAATGACAAGGTCGTGGAAACTGTCCATGCGGTCGGAGCTAAGTTCTGCAAGACCCGCCGCAGAAGAACACAAAAACTCTTAGATCACACTCATAATCTCAACATACAGGCAACTTAACAGACAGATCCCCAAATGAATGCGGCGGGACTTACGCAACTTCAACTATTGAAGTTGCGTAAGTCCCGAACGTATTGAAGAAGCGATCGAGCGGAACCAAGGCTCCAAAGTCTATGCAGAGTTCTGTCTGCCAGAAGACTCAACTGTCAAAGCTGAAGACCGAGTGTGGCAGCATCGTTTCTGGGGCACCTAAGAATTTGATTGAGATTCATAGGTTTTATGGGCAACTGTTCACCTCATCGTTGGAGCCACACGCGACAGTACAGTCTGAGTAACGATCCAACAGCAAGTCAAATCCGACATATTACGATGATATTCCGGACGTCAGTCTGAGTGACATTAGAATGGCTCTCCACCTCGCACCTTAAAAACGGCAAGGCCCCAGGTGAGGATGGAATTACAGCGGAGCTTCTGAAAGTGGGTGGAAAACCGGTACTTGAAGTCCTCCAGAAGCTCTTTAATTCCGTCCTCCATGGTGGGTCTACTCCGGAGGCGTGGAGCAGAAGTGCGGTGATCTTGTCCTTCAAGAAAGGCGACAACGCTCTCTTGAAGAACTACAGACCGATTTCCCTTCTGAGTCGCGTCTACGTGCTGTTTTCGAGAGTCATTACGAATCGTCTCACACGCAGACTCGACAACTTCCAGACTCCCGAACAAGCCGGTATTCGAAAAGGCTTTAGTACCATAGACCACATATATACCCTTCGGCATATTGTACAGAAGACCGGAGAGTACAATCTGCCAATTTGCCTTGCGTATGTGGACTATGAGAAAGTCTTTGATTCCGTCAAAATTTGGGCGGTGCTACGGTCCCTACAGCGGTGCCAAGTTGACTGTCAGTATATGGAAGTTCTGAAGTGCTTGAACAGTATGGCTACGATGGCTATCCGAGTACAGGAATCAGAGTTCGAAACCTATCCAACTGCTGGTAGGTGTAGGACAGGGTGACGTTATATCCCCGAAACTCTTCACCGCTGCATTGGGAGACATTTTCATTTTTCAGGCCACTGGACTGGAATGGATACGGTGTTAACATTAATGACTCGCCATTGATGTTTTCTCACCTTCTATTTGCCGACGATACAGTCCTTATGGCAGAATCGTTGGAGGACCTAAGCACTATGCTCAATGACCTCGATAGTGTCTCCCAACGGATAGGTCTTAAGATGAACATATTATACAAAACAAAGATCATGTTTAATGTCCATGTCACACCTATTCCGGTAGTCGTTGGGAGCACTAAGCTCGAAGTTCTTGACGAGTATATTTAATTGGGACAAATAGTCCGACTAGGTGAGTCCAACTTCGACCGAGAGGTCAATCGACGGATTCAACTCGGCTGAGCAGTGTTCAGAAAATTACGACACATCTTCTCATCAGGTATACCTCAAAACCTGGAAACGAGATTTTACAATCAGTGCGTGATGATTTATGGATTTGAGATGTGATCCTTCACTGCTGGCCATATGAGGACGCTCTAGGTCGCTCAGCGAGCTATGGAGAGGGCTATGCTCGGAGTTTTTCTGCTTGATAAACTTAGAAATTAGGATATCCGCAGTAGAACCAGAGTGACCGACGTAGCCCAACGGATTAGTAGGTTGAAGTGGCAATGGGCTGGTCATGTAGCTCGAATAACCGATAACCGATGGGGAAAAAGGTTCTCGAGTGGCAGCCTCGTAACCAGTAGGCGAATTGTAGGGCGACCCCCCACTAGATGGAGTGACGAACTGGTAAGACATGCAGGAAGTCGATGGATACAGGTGGCCCAGGACCGTGCTTTGTGACATTCCTTGGGAGAGCATATGTTCAGCAGTGGACTTGTGAAGGGCTGTAATGATGATGATGATGAGATTCTATCTTAGTCCTTAGGGGTGAAAACGCATCTGCATTTTGATTCGTAGATCTATGGAACATACTATGCTCTTACCGTCAGGTGGACTGTGAGCTTGTTTTGTCAATCCACTTCTGCGATCAACATTTCGCCTGCCATGCATGAAGATTATGTCAAATCCTCGCCACAAAGGAAGAGGCCTGTAAAAATCCACTTCTGGATTCATGTCCAGGATTTTTACCAGCTTATGATAATGAAGAAGTATAAAGAATTGATTCTAAATCTTAGAAGTAATGCACATTTTATTTACAGTTTTTAAACCGCGGCCATCTTGCAGCCCGCGCTGATTTCATACTTCGCGCACCGCAGAAAGCATCTTTCCACTACATAAATGCGGCACCGCAATGGATGCGTGGGAATGCTGGGGATTGGGCTGCGTTGGAAGAAGTAAGCTTTTTTTTTTACTAGTTCGGCATAGATAATATACTATATAGGGCATATAGTTCGGTTAGAGCAACGCGTCCGGAAGGACGCCATAGCTTTTAATATTAAGTCTTTACATATAAAAATGACGTTCCGTATGATAAATTTGAAAAAAAAAACCACAAACCACATTCTTCTCTTAGAGGCAGTTTGTTGATGTCCTTGCTATATAAGACTGCTGCAGAAGAATCAATGATCTCACAAAAAGTGTTCTTTACTGCTTTTTCGCAATTGAAATTGTTCGTCTATCAAAAAGTAACAACCTAAGCTTCAAAAAAATGGAAATCTGTTGGGACAAAGTCTAGAGAATATGGTGAATGAGAAAGGTGGAGAGAAGGTTATTTGACACGCTGCGGGAGCGAACCACTTTCGTTGGTTTGACCTCGTCTTCGAAGACCCAAACTGTTGATTGATGTTTTCTTTCAGAATATATAATAATATAATATAAATATAATAGAATAAATCCATGGTTCGTCACCTGAGACGATATTATAAACGGCATTTGACTTCCCTCCGTTGAAGCGTTGCAGAGTATTCCGGCACCAATCTACACGAGCCGCCTTTTGATCTTCGGACAAATTGTGGGGAAACTAGCTTTTTTACACACAGCTCATTATATAATATCGACTGAATTGCAGTCATTCCGATACTGATAATCTGTTCGTATGTCACATGACGGTCATCTAATATAATAGTTCTTGGTCGACCTGCAGAACAGTGCTGAGCGACACACGACCGCGTTCGGAACTCGGCATACCAGCGGTATATTGTCGTTTGACTCAGTGCTTCAACATCATAAATCGAAACAAGTTCTCTGAGACATTTATCTTGAGATAAGCCGCGACGCAAATTGTGATAAATTATGGCACGGAAATGTTCACGCGTGAGCTCCATTTCTGTTAACGACGTGTCAAGTTCAAACCAACATAGTTTTTTTTTTAAACATTTTTTTATTGTTCGAATGTCATTTAGATTTAAAGAGGCCAGTATTCAAATACTAAAATAAGGTTTTATTGTAACTCAATCCGAAATATTCTATTCCCGATCATCAGTGTGCCCCTCCGTATGTCTACTTAATTGTTATACTCAAAAAAAAAAAACTTTTTAATTCGGGAATAAGTACATTCATCGCATTCATAATACGAATCCAAGCATCATTAATGGTTTTTTGTCCTTGTTAAATCGATTTCTAGGATCCCACATCACGGGTTCTCCTTGACAAAGTTCTATAAATTTAATAGCAGATTCTTTCAAATTCATTTCTTCGTTTGCGATAAATGGGTTACATAGATCTTAATAATTTATTCCAATCCATCACAATAGGTAGGGATTTTTATTATTATGTTTTTTAATAATTTTATAAGTTAAATAACTACCTGCGACAATGTTCACGGGACCGATGCGATTACACACGAACTTTCACTTGACTCGTGCTAAAGACAACGTTTAGATACTTCTAGAGCACTGAAAAAGTACTCTGTGACTGAGGATTAAGCACGAGTACGAGCATGTATACGCCTTGTTCGGGTGTTCTCGCTACTCGGCCAGAGTATTCGCCTCTCCTACACTCGATGTCGGTTTTTTGGCACGAGTACAAGGAATACTCGTGTGTATTCGCTTGATCCGTGAACTTTTAAACTTTGTTTCTTAAAAACTCTCTTAAAGGCTCTCTAGCTTTAGCTCTGTTAATTTTGTCAACGTCTCTGTCGTCAATTGTGCATCATACAGTTCGTGAGCTGCACATTTGTCAAGCTATTTTGTTTTATCTATTAGATGCAAGTGCTGCAAAGCACTTGAGACATTTATATTTAATGTTAAGTGTTCGCGTAAATATTTAGTACGACGGCTGTGGCACATGTTTATCATCAAAGCGTTCTTGCCTGTAGCGGTCTCTGAGGGCTGCGAGTTTGTCCGTGGAAGGAAAGGGGAGATTTCCCGGCGGGCAAGATATTCAGCGCGGGGAGCGGCCAATGCTCCATATAATAGTTTGAAGCTGTTCTATATATACCACAGTACTTCAGAACTTTGATAATGCGATTTAGGCTTCAGCGTGATTCGCTTGTGGCGCGACGACAGCAACGCTACACCAATTTGGCCGTGAAAGGAAACCCGGGAATGGGCCACCGGCCAACGCTCCGTGTAGCAGTACAGAGCTATTCTATATATACCGCAATATTTCGGAATTTTGATAACACGATTTAGGCCTGGGTGCATTTCCCTTGTGGCGCTACGACACGAGTATCGCTAAAAAAGGCGCTCGCTTTAGAGTTAAGGAATTCTTGCCAGTTAATATATAATTGGTACATGTAGAAGGATTAATACCTTTTAATATGACTAATTTTATGGATTTTACGGAAAGCGGAGAGGTTAGACATTTTTCAAACTATTTTTAATACCCGATGTTTCGAACGCTTTACAGTAGCCATAGTTATATAGTAACATTATTTAATCTGTGCAACTACATATTTAAACACGACAAATCCGTATCTATTTGTTTCTTTCAAAGTATTATATTGTTATTTTTATTCACCATAAGGGTCCCGTAGATACCAGATGTTTCGCACCCTTGACGCTCCTCTGAGTATTTTAGTATGATATTGTTACGAGCTAGGGGTTCGAGACAGTGAGGGCTAATAATTTTCCACTCACTAGATGTCGCTAGTTGTGACTAAGGTAAAGTTTATTGTTACACAGTCTCAGTTAATGAGGGCTAATAATCTTCCACTCACCAGATGTCGCTACTAACGACTGAGGTAAAGTTTTTTGTTACACAATGTCATTTAATTGAGAAATTAGTTTTAAATAATAGTTTATCAGTATCTACAGTATTATATTAATACATAACACAATGCTTCAGTGGTTTGATTTTTATTTTTTTTGCATTTTATAACTCTTTTTTTTAAAAAATCGGCTTTTAGTTATATTTTATAGTTTGGTTTATTCTAAGCATGGGCGTTTTCAGATTTTGGCTGCAACGGTTACATAACTGATATTTAGTTTTCATATCGTTATTGAAAACCGTTTTCAAATATCGATATCAGTAGTAATGGCTTACAACCGAAACATAACCTAAAATCAGGGGTATGAAAGTCCTCAGTAGCTTGCTTTACGTTGATACTAGTGCCATCTCACAGTAAAAGTATATTTTTCCCGATATTTTACATAAATGATGGCGCCACTGTGAGTATTTATTATTTATACCAAAACCTAAATCATGCTAGCAAAGTTTTGAAATACGTCGGTAAATGAAAATATATGAAATATATCGACCGAATTCATTGCAAATTAACTAAGCAATTCACTCCATAGTTTTCTCAAAGAAACATAATAAATATTTACTTAAAACAAAAACAAATTAGTTAATAATTAAATGAAATTAAACTGCTTTCCGTTTAATTTTATTGAAATATGAACGAAATAATACTGAACCTAGGTGATAGCGCCCTCTAGTGTAATTTTCAGTTATTTATAATCCCTACGCCATCTATAAAATAAAAGCGCAGAAGAAACTTTCCTCGTTTCGTCAACTAATTATTTTTCAGAGTGGCTCATCTATGCCCTATATAGTATATTATCTATGCCGAAAACTGTAGAACGAGTGCAACATTTATTTTACGAATTAATTCAATTATTTTAGTTTAGAAGTCAGAGGCTCTAATATAGTCTTAAGGCGCGTCTCCACCAAAATAATATAGTCTTAAGGCGCGTCTCCACCAAAAAAGTTGACAACATTTATGTTTCCGACATGTTGACAAATCAACAAAAGTTGACGACATTTGTTTCAAAATGTTTTATGGAACAAAAATTGATTGACTCTCAAGGTGGTATATAAAATAGACGTAAGATGGCCTAAACACGACTAATTTAATATACATGGGTAAGTTATTACATTACTATTGTTATAAATGGATTGGGTATGATAATTTCATTCAATATAGTTAATTTTATTTATTTAATATAGTCCATCTTCCACCCTTTCCATCTTTAAAGCTTCGCACAAACAGGAGACCGAGATAATAGGAAGAGCATGGTCTGTATTCTATCTCATTCTCTCGCAGGCTTAATCCTGTAAATGTATATGTTTGTCTCTTTTTAGTGTCGCTTTTTCGTTTCATCGACTTTCAAATCACAATGATTCTAAAAAGTTTTCACTTCCAAGAATACTAATAACGCCACCGAATAAATAATAATACAAGAAGTAACGCTACCGGTATCTACATTTACCCTTGATCAAGAATCTAAAAGCAGATGCGTTGTCGCCACTGAGGACTAAGATTGAATGCCTCGTTTTCAGTAAAAAAGGTTTCCGGGTTTCTACATTTACCATAGGAAACACTATACAGCGGTATTCTAAAAGAGCGTGGTGCTTCCTCGGGCGAGCCGAACCATTCCTGCCACAACCATAATATAGCCGTAGCATGGCATTACCACGTCTAGTTCTGTGATCGTCAATCAGTTTCCCAAGCGTGATGACCAAAGCAAATACCCCCTTACAACGGGTAACATCATGTCCAGTGACCAATCAAGTTCATTATTTTGCTTCTGTTTCTGTAAATACTAGGCACAAGTTAGATAGACCAGTTACACTACAAAAGAGTCAGTAATTCCTTCACGGGGCAATGTATAGGTACACCCTTTTACAACAAAGTCCCAGAAAAAATGCTGACCTTATCTATCAAAAGGTTAAAATATTTATTAAGCAAAAATTGTTTATAGTTCGGCCGTTCAGAGAATGCGTTCCTGACACCTATCAGTTAGTCACGACTAGTGATGGGCACAACATAACACTGAGTTCGTTACCATTTCTCCAAAATGAACAGACGCGTTAATTTTAAGATTATTTTCGTTTTAAATTGGCGGAATCATTTAAAATTTATATTTTAGTAATTTAAGTGGAAACCAAAAAAAGGTAATATTAATATAATAAAATTGTTTTATTTATTCTTTGTTACAAAGTTACAATCTGTATTTCTATGCAATAAAGTACATTGAATTGAATGTGCGTATAGAATATTAATCAGACTCCGATTCGCTTGAGGAGGTGGTGTCTTCATCATCATCTTCGCCTACATGTATAATTATATTATTATCAATAACAGAATTAATCCTGATATGTCGGTCAAAATATTCCACAATCAGGTTTTTAGTCTTCTCAACCACCTTTGCCCAGTCATCTCTTGTGACTTCCCCGCAGGCTTCTTTTAATAGGGTTATCATCTTTTTCGTGCTGAATGGCGGGGAAGTATTGTGGCGGGCGGCGTAACCTTTTATTTGAGCCCAGATTAGCTCAATCGCGTTATATTGGCAATGATACGGTGGAATTCTTAGAACGCGATGACCGTACTCCAGAGCCAGTTCATCGATTTCGTATCGCACATTTGCCGCTTTATTTTCTTTAACTAATTTAATTAGCTCTGGTTTTAGCATCTGCATATTTGCATCAATGCCTTTTGCTTGTAACCAAGCCACCATTTCTTCTTTTTTATTAGCTTGGGTAGGTGGTTTCTGTATTTGAACCGAGTGATAGGAGGCATTATCCATGAATATTACAGAAGGCTCTGGTAGGCTGGGTAAAAGCACGTTCTGGAACCACTCTTTAAATGTAGTGGCATTCATTTCCTCGTGGTAGTCATTTGTGGTTTTTGATTGAAATGCCTGTATTAAATGTATTTTGCAGAACCTGCGTGGCATATTATCAGACGGGCCCCCTTACCCATTGGTACTTTCGACGTCGACGCTTGTGTATCATCCGTCCAAGAACGGGAAACCGTGTGATTGGCGTTTAGCCATGTCTCGTCAATGAACACGACATTATCCCAGTTATAAATATTTTTTGCTTCTCTCAAAAAACTTATCCGTTTTAAAATTATGTCGTATCGTTCTAATAAAATTTTTCTTATGTCTGTTTTTTTATACGAAAAACCAATATCTTTTAAGATTTTGCTTAAAGCAGTTTTACCCCCCTAAACAGTCCAGCTTCTCTTAACGATGCCAAAAGCTTCTTCCTGTTGAGATATTCATTTCTGGAATAGTAACCATATACAGGGTATTTTTGGAACGCTCCCGAAAACTAAGACAGGCGACAGCACCAAGTATACCTTTGATCATGGGTCACAAATAAATTTGATCCTGGTGAAAAAAAAAATCATATTTTTACAACGTTTTATTAGCTTTATTCACGCGCCATCATGTTAGTACAGCTAAATGAAACGATAATTTCATAAAAAAAATCATGAAAATACTGTAACATAAAACCAGCAGTGAAAACTGAATTGATATCACCTGACTAATGGAGGTTAATGTACGCGCGAACGGTGAAAAAAGAACGCTGGCCTTGAACTTGGGCACTGAGCGATTTATCACATATTGGTACGAAGGGGGCGCGACGGGGGAACAATCCGCCAGTATTACTGTGCCTCCATGCTATTGGTTCCCGAGCTTTGTTCGCTCCAAAAATACAGTCGCATACACAGCTTACTTTGCGACTCGCGACGATGTTTTAAAAAGGATGGAAAGAAAAATTATTTATATCTATTGTTTTATGACTAAACTAGTGAACGAAAAGGTAAATATGATAGGAGCAGGTGAATGGGGAAAATTGTGCAGTAAATTTAAAAGTGTTGAGGAAGAATACCGAAAAAATTACCATGTGATAGACCTGATGACGGAAGCTCAAGCAAAGATGAAAGTGATGATGAAGTAGCATCCAGTAACACCAACACACCTTCAACATCTGGCTTCCATGTGACCCAAGACGACATAATGGACGGCGTGCCACCCTTACCTTAAGTTTTCTTGTTACAAACTACTTTATATTTTACGATAGAAATAACAAATAATGCTCAAGTAAACATTATCCATTTTTAATTCCAAGTAAGGCACCTATTATGATTCTACAATAAAACAATTAATTACTTACTATAATATTATAAAACAATATCCCAATACCATGTAGTACTTTAGAACGCGACTGTAACCTCCCTCCACTCGACCTGTATCTAGCTCGGTGCGAAACAATGTAACCCGCCCGGCTCGTGTCGCATCACGCTGTGACGCAGTAGGTTTCAGTTTTGTCGATTTGTTTATTAAATTGTAATTACGTGTTGGTATTATTCTTGTTCGTTTTTTGTTTTAATAATGCTTAACGCGTACGTTTATAGTGATTGTGAATACGACAACATGTTATGTATCCGAACCTAGGTACACAAAGTATCGCTAAATAAATTGTTAAGACGTCGGGATGGAACAAGTGTGTCATACTGTGCAGTGCACAAAGTGTTGAAGCGTAACCGAATGCGCCCATACAAATTGCACAAAGTGCAAGCTTTAGTTCCCGGCGATCACGACCGCCGACGAGTTTTCTGCCGTTGGTTATTATACCAGCAACAACGTGTGGCTGGTTCCATTGAGCACATTATCTGGACGGATGAGTCGACATTTACCAGAAACGGCCTGTGGAACCGAAGAAATACACACGTGTATTCAGAGTTTAACTCGCACGCTGTTCGACAAACCGGGCACCAAACCCGATTGTCGGTTAACGTATGGGCAGGTTTATTTAAGGATTGCATACTGGGACCAGTGTTTCTGCCATAGCGACTGAACGGACAGCGATACCTAAACTTTATAAATGAACAGTTGACAGACATTTTAGACGACCTATCGTTGGCTGAATATCGCCGCACATGGTTCCAGTATGATGGTGCCACTCCACATGTCGTGAGGTTCGTCCGTGAGCGCCTCAATGAGCTATTTGATGATCGCTGGATGTGGCGGACTAGGACCACACGCTTGGCCACCTCGCGCACCAGATCTGACCCCGTTAGACTTCTTTCTGTGGGGTATGTGAAAGAAAGGGTTTTTAATCGTGAGTGTGATAGTGCTGACGAAACTACAAAAGGATCGTGGATGTTTTCGACAAACTACGTACGAACTGTGTCGAAGACCACACGATGATGCCCCGCCTCCATGAGGAGACGCAACACCGAGCCCAAATTTGCCTTGAAATGAATGGAGCACAATTTGAACCGCATCTCATAAGACCACGGAGGATTTAGAGCGGTAAGCTGTTTCATAACTATTTTTTTTAAATAACTTAGTACTTAACTAATCTGAATACATACATAACTGAATACATGAGAATAATAAACATACCTACACGATGAATAAAAACGCATGACTCTAACCTTGGTTACATTTCATTTATGTATTTTTTCATTAGCGGAAAATCGAACCAGTTATTTGGGTTATTTAACCTGTAAATTCGGATTAAAATGGCTACGTGGAGACAAGTACAGTGGCAAAATAGTAGGTTAAGTAGATAAGCTAGGTATTTAGACAAGTGTTGTAAATTATTAGGTATTGTGGTATGGCCCGCTAGTTGCGGACCGCGCGAATTTGCGTTCGCGCGTACATTGACCTTTAATCAGCTGATATGAATTCAGTTATCCCACTGCTGGTTTTAGGTTTCAGTATTTTCATGATTTTTTTTTTATGAAATTATCGTTTCATTTAGCTGTACTAACATGAGGGCGCGTGAATAAAGCTAATAAAACGTTGTAAAAAGATGATTTTTTTTTCATCAGGATCGAATTTATTTGTGACCCATGATCAAAGGTATACTTGGTACTGTCGCCTGTCTTAGTTTTCGGGAGCGTTCCAAAAATACCCCTACGTTTCTTCTTCGGAGTACGTAAAATATTATCTTCCGTGCCAGTAGAGCCGAACTTTTCTTTATTAATATTTGTTATCGTTCGTTTGCTAACTCCAAGCGCCAGAGAGACGCGTTCTTGTACTTGTTCGACAGGTAACAGGGGTCCGCCATTTTGCCACTCACGGGCTCCCACTTTTCAATGTTTGTTCACGTTTAGGCATTATTATGCACCAAAAGTAAAAAGAACGCAATACAAAACACAATCGAAGTCCGATTTAGCGCCGATGTCAGTTTGAAAAGCAGAAACAGTCCTTTAAACGAGAGCCGGGTAATCAAATAAAAACAGATCGAAAACACTTGAAGAACGTGGTCTATGCGCACAAAACGACAACAGACGACTGTTTTAGCGTCACAAAATGGCGGCCCATAACGCCATTTGGGGTTACCATTTTCAACCTAAATATAAAAATGCTACTTTCTTTCGCGCGTTCGGTTTGGTCGTAGTATTTAATAAAAGTTATTTTTATATTTAATAAATAGTCCATTATTTTCAAATTCTTAAAAAGAAAAACAAAACGTATTATTTTATAAAGTATAACTGTATAAGAACAGATTACGATACTGTTATTGCCAGTTATTGTTAGCACAGCACTACAAATATAAAGCGCTGACATAACCTTGTAATAGCGCAGTATAGATTTAGAAAAATATTGTTTACCAAGTTATTTGACACTTAGTTTGGCACAAAATTATAACATTCATTGATTATTGATATAATAATGTTGTTTTAATGCTCATCAATTGTTAAAACGGTAAACAACCAGCAAAAATATTTTTACCGTAACTGCAACGCCATTACAAAGTTACGTCGTAAGTTCAATCGCGACGTGTCAGGAACGCATTCTCTGAGCGGCCGAACTTTAGTAAGGGTTATTAAAGAGTACTATTAAAGAGTACATGATTGATATATGATAATAACCCCTGGGAATGAGGTGACCGCTACTATGCTGTTTCTAAATGTTTTCATTACAATTGTATAAATATTGTTTTAAATTATGTTTTAAAAAAGTCACGCTGGGTTTCTTGCTGGTTCTTCCCAGGACAGATTTTTTTTCCGAACCAGTGCTAAAGTAAAAAATGACCTTCAATAAGAATTACATGTCTATTTTGAATAAAAATGATTGGATTCTATTCTATTTTCTTCGTTTAGGCACTCCGTCGCCGCATCTCGAAATACGGCACCAGCGTGAAAGTGATCACCGGCACTCATGGAGTCTGCACGCTGCCTGACAACCAGGGAATACAGAAGCAGTTGTTCTTGGGCATCGACGAAAACAACAACGACGTGATTCCTGTGCCACTTTATTTTTATAAGGTACAAAATTTTTAGATCTTATAACACTACTAGATGTTCTGGAAAACGGTCAGCCTTCAGTGGTAGGTAGCGCGAGCTCACTTCAGACATTTAACAGTAGATAGTGGACTTATTTACCGCTGCGCCACTATCTGGTCCAGACTATGTGCTTTTTATTTTTTTGATACCAAATCGACATACAACATGTCACAAAAATCCTGTGGTTCCCGTTAACTGAGTTATCAGAATTTTCAATCAGAATTCAAACGTATAGAAATGACTTTACTTCTGAAATGTGGACCACAAAAAAAAATAATTGCAAAAAAATGTATTTGTAATTTGTATGTGGTTTTATTACCTCTAACTGACACGCGCACCTTGACTCTTGACTCTTACTCCTCAGTCAATGCAGAAATTATGAAATCACATAACTTCAATTTTCAAAAAAAAATATTTTTTTAATTTTTTTTATAGGGTAGGGTGACAAACGAGCACACAGTCCACCTGATGGTAAGTGGTTGCTGTGGCCCATAGACATCTACATCTAACCTCGTTTGCGAATCAAAATGCAGATGCGTTGTCAGCCGTGAGGACTAAGATGAAACTCCTCTTTTCCAGTAAAAAGGCCTCCGGTTATCAACACTCACCATACTATACGATATACAGCAGTGTTAAGCTGCTATTTTACGCTGGTATTCTGTGAGAGCGTGGTCCTTCCCCGGTCGAGCCGACCCATTTGTGCTACAACTATATTACCAACATAGCTGCAGCATGGCTCTACCACGTATGAAAATATAATAATTTAAAAAATTTATGGTGGAGTTTTGTGAAGTAATGTTATTTCGGTTGTGTAACATACATGATCGTAAGCTGTTGTTTTTAAAAAGTCTAGCTGGGTTTCTTGCTGGTTTATCCTAGGACAGAGATTTTTTTTCGAACCAGTGGTAATTAATATGAGTGAGTTTCAAAAAGTATTATTTATAATTCACATTGAATAAAAATGTTTGTTTCTAAATCTAAACCATTCTTGAATCAACTTAATCATGCACATTAATCATAAACAAAGTATTTTTTTTCATGTAACTCCATTTTATTACAGTTAGTTTACGACCCGCATAAGAAAAGAGCGGCGGCTTTCATATCGATCAATTCCTCGTACTACAATAGCACTATGATCGAAAAGCTGACGTTCTGCAGCGACGTGTGTGACGGAAACATGAAGTACTCGTGGCTAAGATGGCGATCTAACGACGGCACGCACAGTTTCTGTTGTAACTACGAAGAGTTTTCAAAATATATTGACTACTTACCCAAACTAGATGTCAAAGAGTTATTTTATTAGATTGTGATATTAAAAAGTATATCGTCTGTATAACAGCCCCCCTATCTACATGTGGGGAGCTGTAAACCTTGTAAATAAAACAAACTTCCAGTCCAATATATTTATTTAACTATCTAACATTATGTATAAATTATTTAAATAAAATATACTTAATCTAAAGTCTTTACATTTGAGATTACATTTATTTTTATTTTCCTGTACAAATTAAAAATTATAAATACGAGACTCAAGTGTTTCATACATTTTAATTCGAGATGCGTTGAACACGCCTGTTTTAATAGTGTTTTGTGTTAATCAATGATACAGATACACTATACAAAATGACGGCACGGCTAAAAATGTTTTAGTGAGCAACAATTATGCTCGCACTATACGATCGTTCAACCGTCGAACTTACAAACGTTCGCCGAACCTGAGCAAATTCGTTCGCTCTATAAACCGTATCTCCGTAAGGCCGACGCCAAATAAAAATAAAAAAGACCTTACTAATAGAAAAATGCCGACGGCTAATTATATAAATAAATAATTAAAATAAAACAGAGCAAGTGAACTAGGTTACACTTTCCTTGAGGTAAAGTCGCTGATTGCGTCGTTCGCCCGAGAGTTGGACGATCCGTAAACAGCTTATAGTCTGTTCACTATGATAGTGTCGGTACACCCGGAGCGCAAATTTTTTACGCTATTATTTTATTATATTTTATTGTGTTTGTTAAATAAAAGTTTTTCTATTCTAAGAATAAAATAGAATACTATTTTATTCTTAGAAATAATTTTAAAATACGAATATAAATAATAAACATAAGCTAGGAAGCAAAGAACATTTCACTATGGCGTTTCTTTTTAAAATGCCAAATTCTCTTGCAAGTGAACGCCGCATGCGGCGACGTCTTTGACAAGATACGGCCCGTGCCAAGGCGGCGCGAACATAGGCGACCGTATCTAAACGAACAGACTATACAAGATTCTTAATTATCAGGTAAGGCAAAAGAATGATTAATAGACAACTAAATCACATGAAAGAAAGTACAAGTATTCATTAGTAAGTCAATTACCATAATTTTAACTCGTAATCTATTCAGCGCTATAGATTACAAGTGTGTTAATGTATTTTATTTTTATTCAGATTCAAATTACTTATACAGAATAACAAACTATAATTGTTTTCAATGTTCTTAATCTTCACTTAACATAGTTGCAACAAATTTGAATCAAGCTATGTCACAATTTTTTTTATCACAGATACTTAAACGACTTAGTTACTATAGAACATAACTAAAGAACGTGCTAATAAGCATGTAATTATGTCTGAAGATTCGAGACGCGATTATTATATTTTGACAGTTTTATTGTGCATTAAAAAGAAAACATTTTCATAACAAGAACTCCACTTTGCAGAAAAACTTATACAAAAACTAACTGTATAAATTATATTGATATTACAAAATTTGTAACAATTATTCATAACATTATCGTAAAGTATGAATTGGCCTTATGAGTAAATACGTTTGACATTTTTGCTTTTGTTTTATGGTTTGTCAACTTTCCAACACGTTTGATGGCGGATTGGCGAGGAATTGTATTCCTTGTTATAATGGTAGATAATGTTTATCTCGAACAAATTGTTTTAATCGCTTCTAATTCGTACAAACATTTAGAAAGATCATAAAATAATACTAAGCCAAAGATTCCCTACTTTCAATAATAGCGGTTAGTGCTTGCCTATCTCTTTTATTTTCACATGCACATGCAACTAATGCTAGTAAATGCTTATTCGAATATTCAGTCCTTTCTAAAACGAACTCTTCGAGTTCATTTCGCGGGAGATAATATGCTTTTACATATCTATCCACATAGTCTTGGTATGGAATGGGTTTGAGTCCCGAAATCTTCTCTAATTTAACAAAAAGCTGTCTATAATCGAGCTGCATCAGCCCTCGACCGCCGTTAGAACACTTTGTTGCGTTCGAAAACCCTTCAACCAGCAAATGGACAATGAATTTCGAAACCATTGACCATATAGAATTTAACACTTCCAAGTTTAACGAGACTTTTGAGGCAATGTTTTCTAGACGAAGTGCGAACACTTGGATCTTTCTGATTATCATGTCAACGTAGGGACTGTTCTCGACGGCGACGTTCTTAACGTCCCACCTAACTTGCGACATAGCTATCAACGCTGATCTGGCATCAACAGCCTTTGACGCGGAACACATGTACACCGGCATTCGTAAATCGACGGCCACTGCTAAAGTATTGTCCTTGAAGTGTTCTAGAATCATCTTCTGATGCTGCGCGACAATCGTCTCTAAGTACGGCTGGAGCAGCTCAAACTGCTTCCCTAGAAATATAGCACTTTCCACAGCAACTATTCTCTCGCTCAGTCCATGCAAATTCGCCTCAGATGACATATCCAAATGCTGAGGCAAATCTGGGCATACAAAATTTTTCGCATCTTCCTCTCCAGGCGAATTAATAATATTTGAAATGCGTTTTAGAGTGGCACTTAGCTTTGTGCTGTATAACGTCGTGGCTGCTACATCCAAGTCCGTTGTAAAAAATAAATGAACGGCATAGAAGTAGTAATCAAAGAGTTGATTCATTAGCATTATCACTTCTAGTGAAATTTGTGGTAAATATCGACTGATCTGAAGATACTGCCCGCAATTTCTTAATACAGATAGTGTCGTGTTCGTTACTATAACGCTTTCTTTTACTTTCGACGGACTGTTCGCGGGCTTATCAAATGTAATTGAATCTCTATCAGTTTCATCAACATAATCTCTTTTAAGCTCATCCGGCTCATCTTCAGAGTCATCACTAGGCTCCAATTCTGTTTCTATGCCAAATATATCGTCGTTTGTTACGTTATCATCTCTAAAAATCTCGAAAGGTGTGTGTGTTGTTTTGTACTTAAAGTATCTAGCGATATAAACACTGTCATCTTGCGAATGAACTGACGATGTAGTGTCTGATTGAGACCCGGTCTTGACCGCAATTGATTGGTCCGCTTTCGATGGATTTAAGTATTTTTTGAACTGTTTAAACTCTTGCAAGTTTAATAAATTAAAAGTTGATTTCACTGGACACTGTTCCCAGCCCTCGTTTTCTAAGAACAGCTTTAGCTCCTCCATCCTTCCTCTGTGATAATTCTTTATGTAGGAAACGCTTTGAGTTTTAATAAAGTCCTGGAGTAGATCAGACGTATCGCCGCAAAAAATCTCAGCTACTTGGGTTAACTTTCTCAAGATACCCAACATTTGTATGAATTTTTCAAAAGGATACTCCTCTAGGCCAGAATTCTTTAAAAATGTAGACACTTTCGCCTGAACATCGTGCCAGATCCGTATTAATCCCGCTTTTAGTTTCTGTCTTATGTATTCCCTGCTTACATTTTTTTCTATATCAAAAACGTTACTTGATGCTTGTGCTTTTTCCTTCTCATCATGTTTCGAATGCCAATCCACTAGTAAATAGTAACTTCTCATAACCATAAACAACTTTTCACATAAATTCAGCAAGCAATTTGGAGCTTTATTCGGCGGTACCCCAAGGCACATTTCTTGGAACTTAGTCTCAATAGAAACTTCCCCTATAAATGGTTTAACTGCTTCTATCGCTGATTCGTTAACTGCAGAGGAGTAATGCATATGTAGCTGTTCCATTGCGGCTTGCGTCTTCCCTAACAGGTCGTAAGCTTTCTTTAATTTCTTAAAGACATCTTCGTCGAAGTTGTAGCAAATGCTCGACAACACTGAGTCTAGTTTTTCCTCAGTCATGTCTAGTGTATCTTGGAGCCTTGACGAGAGATCTGCTATACAAGTGTATTCCTTATGACTAGCGGCTGCTTTCCTACTTTTCAGTATCAATTCTATCGCCTCATAATACTCTTTTTTGTTTAACAGTTCTGCGACGTCTTTCTCGACGCTGCGCAAACTGCGTAAGAGTTCCAGAGATTTTAATACTGATTTGATAATTTGTCTCTTTCTAACGTTAGCGAGTATAACAAAGGTGGAGATGGTTAGATTATTGGATGCGGTACATAAATGTTCTCTCGCTTTTCGACACGTTTCTAACGTTTTTGATAATTCTTCGCGGATGATTTGTATTTCGGCAAATTCCCGATCGCAGTTATCTCTCTGTTGCGATATGAGATGAAGTGCTTTGCCTGAGACCACCTGAGAAAATAAGTAAATTTTCCTTCTATAATTATAATTTAGCCATTTTTTTACCAAATGGCAGACAGAGAACTGGGGGCTAAAGCTGTGGCAGACTATTTGAAAAAGCTCGAGATTCTTATTCTCAATATTTTTAATCGTGCTGTTTATTTATTTGAGTATGGAATAAATATTGATATTATACAATACATAAACGAAACTCTTATCGTTACAAAAACAAAAGATTATATGTTTTATTTATTTATATTTTTATTTATTATTCATAGCAAATATATATACTGGGTGGCGAAAAGGTTATCACGTTAAATAGCACAGCAGTTAATACAAGTTGATATATGTCTGTTAAAATAATAAAATAAACAATAATAAAAGAAAATAAAAAATGCATTTTTCAAACAAAATAAATAGCGTAAAAAATTGACAAGAAATAAATCAGCCTTGATAATATATAGGTTACTGACCTGAAGTGACTTATAAAACGTCGCACGCGCCAGAAAAATAATAATTTCCACACCCGGTCCCATTTCTTGTCACTTCGCGCATAGAGAATTATGCCTTAACTTCATTATTTTAAGTATATTTTTCGCTTGAATTTGTTTTCACACACCCGCAGCGCGCAGTCCCTTTGTTTTTAATTTCGCACATAAAATTATGCTTTAAATTGTTAGCCGTAAGTACAGTTTTTGTTTGATTTTAATTTTTTTGAGTAGTTAGGATTGACAACGTTTAAACTACCTATATTCGCCTTCAAATGGCATGGGTCTTTGACCTTCTAGAATTCATCAGGTGATATCTGTATGCATTTACATGATGTTATTTAATATTATAACGAAAAAAATGCTAC
Organism: Parnassius glacialis; assembly: GCA_033319125.1. NCBI lineage: Eukaryota > Metazoa > Arthropoda > Insecta > Lepidoptera > Papilionidae > Parnassius > Parnassius glacialis. Next base: position 57,050,574 of record JAVANC010000004.1, read on the forward strand.
CGCGACTAATGTATTAATTGTTATATATTTTTTTAGTTGTGTACGTTTAAAGAAATTTATGTAGCATACGTCTTTTCATTTTATGTGATAACTTTTTCGTCACTCGGTATATATATACACACACTAATCACACATATCAATTTCGCTATTATCTGAATCGGATTTTAGATCAAATGCGTCGGAGCGCGATAAAAAAAAATTGAATTTTTAAAAGAGCTTTTTCAAATCGTCTGCCACGACTTCAGTCCCCACTTCTCTGTCTACCATTTGGTAAATTGGTTACTTGATGTTTAAATATTAAAATAAAATTATTTTAAATTCATGTACCTCGTGACTTTTTTTATTCACACCCCTTTGGCACGCTCTGGCGGCGCGTAAGTTCCTAGCAAACTGTCTGCCAACTTTTTTCCTCGTTTCTTCAATATAAATAATATATTTTTCCGTAATTAGAATCCATATAAATAGATTTGTTATGATTAACTTCACGCCCTCGCTTTGTGCACCAGCTTCGCGATGGCAGACAGGCAAATTCATGCTCGGCTTCACCAAAGGTTTCTTTTTTAATACAAATCAACCGCGTATCTGATGCGGATATTTTTCATGTAGCCAGCTCTTAGACCATATGGGTCACAGCATGCACTTACAGTTGGACCGTATGCTCGTTTGTCGTCCTTATTCTATAAAAGAAATATACATAGAGGTGTTTTTTTATTGAAATCAAAAGGGTCTCCAGTTTTTATACTCACCATACGAAACACAGCAACACAGCAGAATTTAATAACTATCTAGAGTTGTAACTTCTTATAGGGAAACCTGCATGTCTGAGAAATCAAAAAAATACTTTGGAGGCTTGTGAAGTCCGCGAACACAGTGGGTCAGCGCGGCAAACACTGTCTTGCTCTAAAAACCCTCGCAGAAATGAGAGGAGACCTGTGCCTTTGTCCATCTAACTTAACTATAACTTAACTAATAATTTAATTTACCTGCTGTTGCCGCTTTAGCTTGGTGAACATCAGTTCTACAGCTTCACAGGTGGTAGGTGTAGGTGCGTGCTCCAACACGTACCGAGCTGCGTCAAACTCCGAGGGCGGGGAAAAGTAAACATTTTCAATCTCGCGTAGTACCTGCGCCGGAGATCGAAGCATTTGAAATTTCTGGCATGTGCATATGCAGTAATTTTTGTAGCGGTGAAGTCCATTACTACTTCATTACATTCTGTGAATTTTTTTTTTGGAACGTAGTTCCTTATCGTACGGTACAGACTTGGCGGTTGGGGGCTAGGCGAAAAAGTATAAGAGTTTTCCATCGCAACCTTGGGGGCTATAAGGAAGCGAGATGAAATAATATCCATCTTCCTCGCACTTTTTTTATCTTGCCATGAAAGAAATATTTTTTATAGAAGAGGGGGGCAAACGAGCATGCGGCTCACTAGGGGAACCAGGGGAACTGCAGATGCGTTGCCAGCCTTTTAAACAGGAGTAGGCTCATTTCTTGAAGGTCCCTACGTCGTATCGGTCCGGAAAAATCGCTGGTGTTATTCTATTCCACAAGGAAGTTGTGCGAGGAAGATAACATCTTCTAGATCGCACAGTGGTGGACCGCCAATCATCCAGATGGTGTGGATGGTACCGGGAGTTCTGCCGCGATGAGCGTTCGTGAAATTTGGCGGCTTGGATTAAGCCGAACGATTTCTCAGAGCACCCGCTAATATGTTTATCATATTAGAAAGGAACTTTTTCTTATCTTGCCATGAAAGAATATTATTTTAAATATCTTCATCTATCCTATTAAGAATCAAAATATAGATGAGCCATCACTGCTGAGGGTTAAGAATACCTCGTTACCAATCAAAAGTCTCCGGTTGTCTAAACACACCATGCTGTAGCTATATCAGTAGTATAGTTGTAGCATGAATGGGTCAGCTCGACCAGGGAAGGACCACGCTCTCACAGAATACCAGCGTAAAATAGCAGCTTAACACTACTGTGTTTCATATGGTGAGTGCAGAAAACCGGTCTTTTTACTGGAAATGAGGTATTCCATCTTAGTCCTCACAGGTGACCACGCATCTGCATTTTGATTTGTAATCGAGGATAGATATAGCTGTCTATGGGCCGCAGCAACCACTTACCATCAGGGGGACTGTGTGCTCGTTTGTCACCCTTATCCTATAAAAAAAACCCATGGACCACATCATCAGCAGTCGCACTTACGGCCACTAGGCCAATGAGCTGATATTATTACAGGATAAATAAGTAGAAAGAGTTACCACATGAATGACCCAAGAAATATCTACTCGGTAGTAGGACTGCTTTTGTGCCTAGGAGTCATCCTCTTATTTATTACTACTGCAAAATAGCAATGCTTGCACAGGTATGTTCCGGTATTTAATGTTGTAGAGCCATGCTGCAGCTATATTAGTTGTATAGTTGTAGCACAAACGGGTCAGCACTTCCGGGGCACGCTCCCACAGAATCATCATCATCATTACAGCCCTTCACAAGTCCACTGCTGAACATAGGCCTCCCCCAAGGAATGCCACAAAGCACGGTCCTGAGCCACCTGCATTCATCGACTTCCTGCATGTCTTACCAGGTCGTCACTCCATCCAGTGAGGGTTCGCACACTTCGCCTACCTGTAAGAGGCTGCCATTCGAGAACCTTTTTTCCCCATCGGCTGTCGGTTCTTCGCCACTTCAGCTTACTAATCTGTTGGGGTATGTCGGTCACTCTGGTTCTACTACGGATATGCTCATTTCTAAGTTTATCATGCAGAGAAACGCCGAATATAGCCCTCTCCATAGCTCGCTGAGCGACCTTGAACTTCCTCATATGGCCAGCAGTGAATGACCATATCTCAGTTCCATAAGTCTTCACTGGCAACACACACTGGTTGTACAGTCTCGTTTTCAAGTTTTTGAGGTATACATGACTAGAAGATGTGTCGTGATTTCCCGAACGCTGCCCAGCCGAGTTGAATCCGTCGATTGACCTCTCGGTCGAAATTGGACTTACCTAGTTGGACTATTTGTCCCAGGTAAATATACTCGTCAACAACTTCGAGCTTATTACTGCCAACAACTACCGCCATAGGTGACACGGACGTTATACATCTCTCTCACAGAATATGGGCGTAAAACAGCAGTTTAATGCTGCTGTGTTTTGTATGATGAGTGTAGAGAATTGGAAGCCCTTTTTACAGGAAAAGAGGCATTTCACCTTAGTCCTCACAGCTGACAGTGCATCTGCATTTTGATTTGTGATCAAGGACAGATGTAGATGTCTATGGGCCACAGCAACCACTTACCATCAAGTGGATTGTATGCTCGCTTCTCACCCTTATGCAATAAAAAAACGGAAGGGAATAGAAAACCAGTACAATTACAGGCTGTGAAGTATTCTAATTATTTCTCATAGGTGACAATGCACCTGTGGCCTTCTTTGTTTGAAGTTGGCTGCAGGTGTCCATGGGATGTAGCAGCCATTTACTATCAGTCTCAATTACTATCACTTATCTGCATTTATGAAATATGCATTTGTAAGCGACAACAGCCTAATTGATGAATGCCGACCAGGAAAGTAAAGACCCTGGATCTGAATCCACCAAACAACTATTGTTGTGAAGCTTACCAAGAGTAGTTAATGATAAATCTCATAAAAAAAACAAAGTCATTAAATAAAGTAAATGCATGAAAATTACCTCCAGATCGGCTGCAGTATGGGCGACGCTGAGGGAGCGAGAATTAAAACCGGGTGGTTCATGGCGTTTTTCAACACTATCCTCTGATATCATACTTTACACTGATAGCACTAAAAGAAAAAAATGTCTCAATAATTAAAATACGCGAGCTTACATTCTAGATTATAGTAGGATAACTTTTATCCAACAAAGATTTAAGCATGATGCCTAAGATTTTTTCCTTGGAAGAGAAAAGAAGACTAATGTTTTAGTGGTTATGAGGTATACCATATTCAGCTTCTGGAGTGACATTTCTGTTTTGATACTAAATTGAGGGTAATTGTATATTATCATCATCATTACAGTCCTTCACCAGTCCAATGCTGAACATAGGCATCGCCCAAGGAATGCCACAAATCACGGCCCTGAGCCACCTGCATCCTTTGACTTCCTACATGTCTTACCAGTTTGTCACTTCATCTAAGATAATTGTTACCCTACCTCAATGGGCTCCAGCATCTATTTACCTTTAGGTTGACTGTGTTGTTTACCACATTACATGATAATTTGTAGATAACAAGAAAAAAACTCAACCCCCAATTAATTTTCTTGCCAAGGCTAATGTTGGTAAGAAGTACAAAATATCCTCACCTATTTATTATCACCATCATCATTAATGCACTTTACAAGTCACAGTCCACAAAACACAGTTCTGAGCCCCCTGCAACCATCGATTGTCTGCATGTCTTACTAGGTTGTCACTCCATGTAAGGGGGGCTCAAAATTCACTTTTCTAAATCTTCATTTGTAGCTCCCAATCAAATATTATTATGAATATGAGTAATTTTTTTAAAGGATAGGGTGACAAACGAGCACACAGTCCACCTGATGGTAAGTGGTTGCTGTGACCTATAGACATCTACATCTATGCTCAATAAAGAATCAAAATGCAGGTGTGTTATCACCCGTGAGGACTAGGATGGAATGCCCCTTTTCCAGTAAAATAGGTCTCCGGTTCTCTACACTCACCATTAGAAACACAGCAGTGTCAAGTTGCCATTTTTACACTGGTATTTTGTGAGAGCGTGGTCCTTCCCTGGTCGAGCCCGCTCAGTCGGACTACAACTATACTACTAATATAGCTGTAGCATGGCTCTACCACGTAAAAATTTTTAGTCATAAATAAAGAATTTGTTAATAACATGACTACAGTTCCACCTATCAGATCTTCTTGATAATTGTTAATATAGTGAGATCATGATATCAATTGTTTAATTTGTTTAGAAGTAACACTGTCACTATCACATCAGATGCAACAACAATAGAGAAAGTTCCCTTAATGATTCTCAAGTTCCATTTTGCAGTCAAAACATAGTTTCAAAATAACTCAAAGAATGTGTAAAATACCATACTTCACATACCACCGTGAAGTCAAAGAGTACTACTTCCATGTTGTCAATCATTCTTCCATATAACTTAAGTATAGCCAGATGGATTTCCACAATCTACTTCTTGCCCCACTGCCAGATTTTCTCCTGACATTCCTCAAATTATACTAATTTGGCGATTCTGTGATACAGTGGCTTAGCAATGAGTTGCAATGCTACGAGCCACTGGTTAAAACCCTAACAAGTATTTGTATGGCCTACAAATGTTTTGGGTCTGGATGTTCATCCTTGTGAAATTTATGTATGTAAACTGTCCCCGACAAGATAAAATCTTAGTGTGGAGATAACACGTTTATAAATAAGTATAAGAAGATAAAAGAAAATCTTGCTGTTTTAATAACTCTTATTCTATGCACAGATAAAACAGCAGAACATTTTTCTTATCACTATCTTTTATGGTTATTGGTTACAAGAGCTTTTAATTGGATTCTCTGTCTTATAATCATAGTAATTCTAAAGCTAAACTGGATTGTTCTGAAGGTTTATTACCACAACATTAAATCTGTATAACTTGTGGAAAATACTAAAAATACTAAATAGCTAAAGCCAGAGTACAGTTGAGGTCAACAGTATCGGTCTAAAATGAGGCAACTCTTAGAATCTAAACGAAAAACTGTAAATTTTGAACTGGCTTTCAATTGCTGTAGGTAAATGGAGGCTTATGTAAAATATAAAACCAATAAAAACAATGATGATTATATCTAAGGTATATAAACTTTCACAATAATAGAATATTTACTAACAACTGATAAACACAGTTGATAAAGTAAATATTTTTTCAATTTCCATGTCAGTAAACAATAAAAGTTAAGAAAAGCTTCATAAATTCTATTAATTTATTCCACATCGTTTAACAAATAAATTTACACAACTTTGAAAATTCTCAAGAATACAAAAACGTGAAAATTTGTAACAAATATAATTTATTATAATTGCTTCAATGCACGACTAACCTGAGTAAAATCCAAGGATAAACCATTGAGCACTACAAAGTTGAATAATTTGTTTATATTTTTTAATTCTTAGTAATTAAATAAATTACAATAAAGATTAAGTATGTACGACGTACATAAGCGTAGAGCTTAGATATTCATTGTCTTATTCTATTGTATGGAAGGTATTAAAGATTTTTTAGATTTATAAGTATTATTAGTATGGCAAAAAACTAAGCGTAAATACAATTTATTTAATTAGAATCTCTAGTTTGAGATAAGTATTGCTTGAATATACAATTTTCTTTGATTTATGATTTTCTTTTTCTTGTATAGTATACCTACAAAATTTTTTTTGGAGTTTATGGCCTGGTATCTAGACCTTTAGGCCAAGTCTTGAGTATTTTTATTCGGTTTATTATAATTTCTCCAAATGTATAATTATCTTTCATAGTTCACTACTTCACAATATGTTGATGCGTCACATTGTGCAGCTCTTGGGAGATTTTGACGGCAACTTAAGCCAGCAGACAGCTGACAGTTGGTGATGGTATCTAAAGGCGCCTATGCAAACAGCTTATCTTGAGAATCCATCACCATCAGAGCACTTGTTTCACCGTTTCCACTAATAGTTCACATGCATAGATAGTTAATACATAAAATCGCACCACTTTTACATATCAAAATCCACTTCAAACTATTATTTAAACTATAATACAGGAGCAGCAAATCGCTGCCGATCAAGTTCCCGCCAAAACCCCCTACTAATTTTCATTGTATCCAGTGTTGCCAGACATTTTGAATAAACGATGGTACGATGGATAAAGACGGCTACTGACCTGCGTGCCGCAGGGGCAATTTGGGGGCAATCTGGAGAGCACAGCGATCGGAGCAATATCGGAGTCGGAGGTGTCTCTATACACACGCCTGCCGTGCAGTATGAGAGTGTACGTCTCGCTGGACGCACGCGTTAAAAATGCCACCAATTTTATCGAAATATCAATGAATCAGTATATATTGCCTTGGCTCATTTTTATATAGAATAAGAGTGACAAATGAGCACAGTCCACCTGATGGTAAGTGAACACTGTGGCCTATAGACACCCACATTTATCAATAAAACAACCAATTAATTAATAATTACAACCATAATAATATAGTGCTTAGAAGCTGCAGCATAGCTCTGCCACGCTATTTTTAGGCTATCAAAAAATAATTAAATATGACTAACTTTACTCGTCATAATTTAATATAACCAATTTGTTTTGTGATATAACTTAATTATCTAGTACTTAGTAACTATAATTATTTAACTAGTGTTAGAAATAGCCAGGATAGTTTTCTAATGATGGTTTTAATAAAATTTATTTACTAAAAATTTGTATTTTTGTTTAAATATTTATTTAATGACATTTTATTTATATTCCAGCAATTTTAATATTATTGGAATATTTACTTTCCCATACTAGCTCTTATGATAAGTTAGGTAACAAATCCCAGTAATGTTCCTTGTAAGTTGCAACGTTCAAATAAAATTCTTTCTGCGGGTCTGACTTGTACTCATATGTGTGCTCCGGGCGAAAGTCGCCAAGGAAGTAGGCATGGGTAAAAAATATCGATATATCGATATTTTTTAATAAATATTTCGATATATATCGTCGATATTTTAAATCGCGATATATCGACAAATCGATATTTATACTAGACTTCTTATCAATTTCGATATATTTTAAAATGTTGTATCGTTTTTTTTCGTCATCCAACCGTCAGTAGATCAAATTTTGGACCTTATCTTAACATCATTGAAATGGTAACGATATATCGATATTTATCACGCGATATATATCGATACTGTTTAAAAATATAGATTCGATATATATCGATATATTTTTCCCTCTGCCCATCCCTAAAAGGAAGGTCTTGCGTTCCTGCCGCCCTGCTGCAGGGCCGACTTAAAAAATTGCTCCTGCTTGCCTACACACATCACAATTAAGGAGGCAATTAAGGGTCATCCCCACTCCTACACCCTAGCGGCATTGCCCCTGCGGCAGGCATGTCAGTAGGCACCTTAAATAAAAAGTCGTATTCCCTAAGAAGGCCATTAAACAAAAATAGTACATTTTTTTTTTAAACTTTGTTTTATTAAATTATACAAAAATTGAGAACATTATTAGTTCTTATCTCCATATAAAATCTTACTGTTCATATTATTTAACATTTCTCTTGATGGAGAAAAATCAACACAACAACTTAGAATAATAACACCTAGAAGCCGAGTCCGCGTCCGTAATGTGAGGCAACTCAAACTAAGCCAGTATGGCTTAGTTAAATACTCGGCCCGTTAGTGCTCAACAGTGCTCAAAGTCGTGTTGTGTTGACAACAGCTCCCGAAACTTTAATTAAAAATGACGTTTTATGCAGTGAACGGATGTCAGTACATCAGAGAAACACAAGAAACATAGTAACATTACATTTCACGGGTAACTAATGCTTTTGAACTAATATTTTTACGTACAACATTCATCAAAAATAAATATGAATTTTTAAAAACTGACATAAAACATTATATGGAAATGTTGCCAAAGTGAAAGAAAAATTCTTCCACCTTTTTTTAATTAAAACTAAAATACGTCAATAGGAATGAGGGCGTCTACAACTTTTTCTGATACCAGGGCGGAGCCACTTTACAGTGAGGTAAAATATTTGACAGATTTCATAGCGAGGAATAGAATAGAATAATTATTTATTCAATATAGATCACATGTGTAATTCTTATTGAAAGTCAATTTTTTACTTTACCACTGGTTCGAAATCGTGGTCCTGGGAAGAACCAGCAAGAAACCCAGCGGGACTTTTTTTTAAAGCAAATTTTACAATAATGGTTATACAAACTATATAAGTACAAAATTTATTTTAGAAACAGCTTGGAAGCGATCACCTCATTCCCAGGAGTTACTATCAACCATGTATTCATTTATACTATAATAACCCTTTTTATACAGTTTCAACTTAACAAAACACTTAAACTTGCTAATAGAGAGAGCCTGTACACTTTCCGGGACCTTGTTGTAATAGCGTATACATTGCCCCAAGAATGAATTACTGACTCTGTGGAGTCGAGAAACTGGTATCACTAGCTTGTGTTTGTTCCTAGTGTTTACAGAATGCACATCACTTTTTTTACTATAACTACCTTTGTTTTTTTGAACATACATTAAATTTTTGAAAATATACTGAGAGGCCAAAGTTAATATATTTATTTCTTTAAATTTATCTCTAAGAGACTCTCTCAGTTTTAGGTTGTAAATAGCTCTAATGGCCCTCTTCTGTAAAACAAAAATAGTTTCTGAATCAGCCGCATTTCCCCATAGCAAAATCCCATAAGACATTATGCTATGGAAATAACTGAAATAAACTAATCTAGCTGTCTCGACACTAGTGAGACCTCTAATATTTTTTACAGCATAGGCTGCAGAACTTAGTCTGCTTGCTAGTTTGGATATATGGGGCCCCACTGAAGCTTTGCGTCGAGAGTGATGCCAAGAAAAACAGTGGATTCAACAGGGCTCAGTTCTTCCCCATTTAAAAACACATTGGTTCTCAGATTTTTAACATTCGTTGTTGTAAATTTAATACATTTAGTTTTATTTCCGTTTAAATGTAAATTATTAACTTTAAACCAATGCACTAATTTTGATATAGCATTATTCACTTCGTCACATTTAAATGATTGACGTTTAAGTTTAAAAATTAAAGAAGTATCATCAGCAAATAATACTATATCATGATTATCCTCTACAATAGAAGGTAAGTCATTAATATACACTAGAAATAGGCATGGGCCGAGAATTGAGCCCTGAGGGACACCCATTAGTACAGGTGAGCCGGAAGAACTTTTATCATTGATAATAACTTTCTGCATTCTATTACTTAAATATGAAATTATAAGTTTAAGCGCTGTGTTCTTGACACCATAGTACTGTAGCTTCCTGATTAATGTCTCATGGTGAACGCAGTCGAAGGCCTTGGAAAGGTCACAAAATATACCCAAAGCATCCTTTGAATTCTCCCATGCACAAAAAATATGTTTAATAAGCTCAACTCCAGCGTCAGTTGTTGAGCGACCCCTTGTAAAACCGAATTGATTTCTATGTAGCAATTTATTAATATTAAAGAAACTTAACATCTGATCTAAAATTATTTTTTCAAAAATTTTACTAAATGTTGGTAGTACAGAAATTGGTCTAAAATTGGCGGGGTCTAATGTACTACCAGATTTAAATAAAGGTATGACTTTACTGAGTTTCATTAAATCAGGAAACACACCAGATTCGACGCTTGTATTAAATATAGTGGCTAGATAAGGTGCTATTAAATCTATTATAGATAAAATAACTTTAACGGAAATCCCCCATAAATCTGCCGTTTTCTTAACATCAATAGTTTTAAAATATTTAACAATATCTTTTTTTGTTTGAGCAATGATTCAGCGACAGTAGGAGAAGAGTTTAATGATTTAGTTGTCAAAAAAGGAACATCAGTAAAATGTTTCTCAAAAGCCATAGCAACTTCTTGATCAGATCGGGTTAAATTATTGTTAATATTCAATTGAAAATCCGAGTTGCGCGGTTTGACCTTGCTCGTTTCACTATTTATTATTCTCCAGGTCATTTTAATTTTGTTAGATGCAGTTTTAATTTTGTTACTTAAATGTAAAGCCTTAGCTGTGGCGCACACTTTTTTAAATATTTTAGAATATGTTTTTACATAATCTCTAAATATAACACTACTATTATATGATCTTTCATTATAAAGCTCGTATAACTTTCGCCTACTCTTATAAATTCCTACTGTCGCCCATTCATTAAATGATTTGCGACTGTTAAAAGAGGAAGTTTTAGAAGTAAATATCCTACTAAATTCACAAGTTATAATTTTAAATAATGTACCATACAAATAATTGGCAGTTTTTAATTGAAAGTAATGGAAGTCTTTTTATTATATTACTTCTAAACCTCTCCAAGCGATGTTCATTTATTGGAACAAACACAACTTTCTTATTTTTCTATTTCTTGTGTATGTAAGGCAATGATACCAACTGTCCACAGTGATCTGAACTTAAATTTTGAATAATTGATTTATGCAAGGGCTTAACATCTGTAAAAATATTATCTATACAGGTCGCACTAGGCCCAGCAATACGTGTTGGTTCTAAGAATAAATTAACAAGATTATATGATTTAAACAATGAGCTAAACTTAATACTAATGGAAGAAGTTTCAAGGAGATTGATGTTAAAGTCTCCACATATTACAACAGACTTGTTCTGTTTACTAAGTTTGAGCAAAACTTCTTCCAAAATCCTTTCAAAATAGTCATAAGTAGCACATGGGGGTCTGTAAATACTTACAACAATGAGGTGCTCGAGCTCGACACAAGCCATTTCTACAGTTCGCTCAACAGAGAGGCTCACTATATCCTTACGTTCTTTATATAATAATGATTTATCTGCTAGTATTAAGGAGCCACCACGTAAACTTTTTTCTCTATTGAAGGAACTGACCACCTGGTGATTTCTGAAATTAAACATGAAATTATAATCTTTTAGCCAATGTTCAGTAATACAATATAATAAGATATAATAAGATAGGGGATAATGATTTCTTAAGAAAATATAAAATTTAAGGTTTCTTTCTGTATTATTAGTTATATTTCATATTAATTACATTAGAAATGAATAAACCAAACTATAAAATATAACTAAAAGCCGATTTTTTTTAAAAGAGTTATAAAGTGCAAAAAATTAAAAAATCAAACCTGTGATGCATTGTGTTGTGTAATAATATAATATTTTAGATAATGATAAACTATTATTTAAAACTAATTTCTCAATTAACTGACACTATGTTACAAAAAAACTTTACCTCAGTCACTACTAGCGACATCTGGTCAGTGGAAATGCCCTCATTAAATAGAGTGCGTAACGTCACTTGACAATTTAATACTACGAGGGCTGCCAACATTGAAAAAATGCAACGCATTGTTTTATTTATCGACATCTCCGTGGCGCAGTGGCTTAGCAATGAGTTGTTGTGCTGGGGGCCGCAGGTTCGAATCCCGCACGGAACAAGTATTTGTATGCCTTACAAATCATTGTTCCGGCTCTGGATGTTTGTCCTCGTGCAATTTATGTTTATAAGCTGTCTCCACGATACAGGAGAAAATCCTAGTGTGGGGGTAACGTTTTTAAAAAAAATATTAAAAAATATGGATGATGAATTTTAAGCAAACTTTTATATGGTCTTATAATAAATGCATGTTTGGTTTTCGTTTTGTGTTTCTTTCTGATCCGATCATTGCAGCTTGTGAGACAGAAAACATCAGACACAATCGAAATGAAAGCAGTTCTCAGTTTGCAATTTGTTCTTTATATTTTTTATAGGATACGGTGACATACGAACACACGGTCCACCTGATGGTAAGTGGATGCTGTGACCCATATACATCTACAACCGTCCTCAACAAAGAGATGCGTTGTCATCCGTGAGGACTGTGTAAATCCTACCAAAATTAACATTTTCTTGTGTTTTTCGTATTGTAGCTTACATTATGCATGCAGTGAGGTGCGGTACACCATTACTCTACGATTATTAAAAAAAATTGTTAAAAACAAACTGAATAATAGATACTAAATACGGTCAATCGTTTGTCGAACAGTCGTGTGTCAGGCATCGGGCGGGTGTATATCGAACTTGCATTAGTCATATAATTATAACGTCTCTATACAGTTACAAAGAAAAATACGATGCAATCACATTTATATGGTTCATAAAAGTATCTCACTTGGTTAGATAGGCAAATATCCTATTCAAAAATATTTTGAATTTAGCGGGCTACACTTCGATAATAGTATTCAAACAAACTTATTATCACATTTGTGTGAGTCATACTTTACGTTGTAACTATTACTCGAATATAGTTTCGACTTCCCTACTTTTCAGGAAAATTTAATGTAATGGCCACATAATTTCTTCACTTGCGTGTGTTTCGTCTAGCGTAAACACAAGTTGATAACGCACACATAGATTTGGTTCTTGCCCCACTTTTGAACGTCCGCTTTGTAGGGAACTATCGTTCTAGGTGTTATTATTCTAAGCACAACAACCAAAGAGTTTATATGTTGTTTGGCTAATAGCGTGCCGTTCACAGCCGCAATACTGTGCCTACTTTGGATTTTCGTTTTGAACAGAAGCATCGTTCACAATCCGCATTATAGTGAGGAAGGCATAGCAAATCGAGAGCAAATTTTGCTGTATTCTGAAAGTCATCTTACGCACATATTTCTGCCCAAAATTCGTCTGGCGGGAGAGTTATATCAACTTAATACAGAGCATGGGTAACCTTCTCCACTCATCGTCCACATTTTGTATTGTTTCTTTACATACAATCCGAGGCACAATTTTCATTAGAGGGAACAAAGTACTATTTACTTTCTTTCTGTATGATTCTGATAAAGTTGTTAGAAAACGTGAAAAGTCGTATGAATTGCGTAAGAGTTTTATTTTTCGATCGTACATTCATATAACTCTTTAAAAACGTATGAATACGATTTAAATCGTACATCTGGCAACACTGATTTTATCCATTATTGAAACAAAAATATTTTATAGTAACAAGATTGCGCACTCACGACTGACAAACGAGCTGAGCGAGATAGCGCTTTTTAGGAATGCGTCCTACTCTATTAGGGAGACTACACGATTTGTTGCTTCAAGGAAAAAAAGGAAAAGTGATGCTAAGGGATTATTCTATATTTATTTTATTGGGAACAATAAACAACGATTACAACAATACATATGTCCTTTATCAAGAAATATGTATAAACTACATCGTTATATCTTATTAATAGCTTAATATATAAAAACTTGTATTACCTACTCACTCTGTATTAAGAGAGGAAAATAAAAGACTGTAGATAGTAAAGTCAGTTTATTATCATAACTATATTAATTCTGTATTATGTGTAATGCCGATAAGCAATGCTTTTGCAAACAATGCAAACAAAATTGTCTTGTGTATCTTTTGACGCATGGTGGCTTTGTGTCCAATCAATATTAACGTTTCGCTTTGTTGCAATTTTGTCTTCTTAGATGGTGGCTGTGATGATGTTCCAGGTATTGGTGGCATTTCTTGAGAGATTGTTATAGAACTCAGCACATGCACTTTCTTATTATCGGGTATTGTCTGAAAGAGTAATGGAGTACGAAATTAATTATTAGTTTATTTATTGTAGTTATGTACACAAACGGCAGCAGCAGAGTACTTCTGCCGTGCAATTATATTATTTACGCACAACAGCAACAAGATGAAAACGTTGCTGAAACAACATGTTTCACTAAGAAACATATACTGAAAAATTAATTTTTTACTTTGCCTCTGTGCTGAGTCAATCAGAAGATTCTCAGCTCAGCTAAGAAAGGGCAAACAATAGGTTTTCGTTATATTTCCTTAAGAAATATATACTGAAAAACTATTTTTTTCGGCATCATAATTCATTCATATTGTTACTTATGCAATGAGGAACTTTGAGGGACATGTTCTAAAACAATCTCATAGACGGCATTGTAAATGCCTACAAATTAAAAATCAGTGTGTATTTTGGCTACACTGATTAGAATTCTGTCAATGGCAAATAATAAAATCTGTGTGATACTTTCAGAATATAAATATATGGCAACACGCTTTCTTGACTTAAGAGCTTATGACAGATTAGCTTGTGACAAATTATGATTTTATTAAACTGTTAAATAATAAACAACAAATTAACAAATAATAATAAAAATAATTAACAACAGTTAATTATTTGCTATTGAGAGAATAGTAACCAGTGTAGCTAAAACAAAAAAAAAAACGCTTTTTAAGGATGTATCTCAACATCTCACGTCAACATCAACATCAACATCTCAACATCAAACGTGGTAGAGCCATGCTGCAGCTATATTAGTAGTATAGTTGTAGCACGAATGGGTCGGCTCGACCGGGGAAGGACCACGCTCTCACAGAATACCAGCGTAAAATAGCAGTTTAACACTGCTGTGTTTCGTATGGTGAATGTAGAGAACCGGAGACCCTTTTTACTGGAAAAGAGGCATTTCAACTTAGTCCTCGTAGTCGTATTAGTACCTTAAATCACGGGAATGTGGTTCTCAAGGTTGCTTATTATACTTAATATATTAAAGATAAACATACCACGGGAAAAATAGACGGAATAAAAAAAAAATGTCATTATGTGTTGTATACGAAAGATAAATGTGCACACCAACACTCCCAAGTAACATCGCATTCTGTCAAACAAAACATTAACTCATAACATAAATCACTTTAGTAATATGGGAAGCTAGAAGACTAAAATAAATATGGACACCCTACTTCAAGCATTACAAAATTATTTACCTGTGAAAAGATACACCCCTTCCTTTGTATGATTCACTTTTGCATCCTTTCACGCAACAAGTAAGAACCATTTTTAATTATTTGGGCACGATAAAATATGAAACTTTAAAGTAAATACTGGGCAAACACAATTCACTACTCGATCGGTTCACACTTCACACAAAGTATATTGAATATTGTAAGACAATTAGTGTTGCTCAGTTTTTGTTTATAAAAATTGCCAAAACCGACTTTGAAACAAAGCAAGTAGTAAAACACGGTTGGAAACTACGCATAAATATAAATATTTTCTTATGAAGTCTTCTCTTTAATTTTATTTAATAATTATTTAGAATTATTACAAGAACAGAAATAAAAAATATCATTAATATCTACTACGTGAAAAAATATTTCACTGTTGCAAGTCGATAGACAAGGACGCATTCCTTAAAAGAGGCATCTCGCTCAGCTCGTTTTTCCTTTTATTCTAATATTATATGAAAGTAGCCTTTACTTCAATAGAATAGAATACATTTTACGTTTGCCACTTCTTCAGAGTGCACAATCTTGTTCTATACGAAGTAGGTATAATATAATATCGTTGTATTGAAAATATTCATAGATAAATAAATATGTAGAAAGAAGAGAAGTATTTCGTATTTCCATTTTCCATTAAAGGTACTCTGTGATTTCCAGTATATAAAAAGTACTCTGGGAATTTTGGCGGGAACTTGATCGCCGGTGGTTTGCTGCTCCTGTTTTATAGTTTAAATAATAGTTTGAAGTGGATTTTGATATGTAAAAGTGGTGCTATTTTATGTATTAACTGTCTACGCATGTGAACTATTAGTGGAAACGGTGAAACAAGTGCTCTGATGGTGATGGATTCTCAAGATAAGCTGTTTGCATAGGCGCCTTTAGATACCATCACCAACTGTCAGCTGTCTGCTGACTTAAGTTGCCGTCAAAATCTCCCAAGAGCTGCACAATGTGACGCATCAACATATTGTGAAGTAGTGAACTATGAAAGATAATTATACATTTGGAGAAATTATAATAAACCGAATAAAAATACTCAAGACTTGGCCTAAAGGTCTAGATACCAGGCCATAAACTCCAAAAAAAAAGTACTCTGTGAATCTATGTGTTTCTACTGGTTTCTACCCATGAAGTTTAACTTCATGTTTCTACCGTTCTACTTTCTATTATGGAGTGTAGAGTAGAAGGAGAACCATCTTATAAGGTGCGAAAGTCGAAAAAGTGTCCCACTATGTACTGAAAATAGAGGTTCCAAAGCCTACCACAATAGCGCTGGCGTCTGAAAAACTACGATATGAATATAGCTGTTGTAGACGGAGTGAAGTCAGCTGAATTCAAATATTTAAAAAATTTCATGACTAGAGTAGTTAGTAAAATGCCAGTATACAAAACCTCAACTATTTACGTAGTACAAAACCAAGCGGATTGGTCGGTCCTTGTTTATTTCTCCATCTTATTATAATTAATTTTGGCGCTTTTTTTTTTAAATTTATCCTATGCTACTGCAGCGCCACCCTTATTGGACGCGTTTTTAGGGACACTTTTCATATATAGAGATGGTCCTCCTTATACTCTACACTCCATACTTTCTATATAGCATAACTTTACAGCTCTGGGTTCTAGCCCTTCTGAGCCTGAAGTTCATTGTATAATAATTATCCTTCATTGTACACTGCTTCACTCTTCTGCTTTGTTAGTTAGACCTGTGTAAATATTGATCCCCCGCTACCCCAGACTATGAATTTGGAGAATATATATATATATATATATATATATATATACAAAATACTGACAGACGTATTTCAAATAGCACATCTCTTAAATATTAACTATGAATGAATGAATGAATATACTTTTATTGTACACCACGAACAAATATACAAATGACAATTTTGCAAAATTTAACTTTTAAACTTGTTTATAGACAAACTTTGAACATGTTCTGGGATTTTGTGGCAAAAGCGTATACAATGCCCCATAAATGAATTACTAATTCTGTGGAGTCTCGTAACTGGCATTACAAGCTTAAGTCTATTCTGTCTGTATTGTCTGTATTACCTCAGAACTTTTTTCTAAGTGTATCGATTTTGATGATTTTATTTTTATTTGAAAGCTGGTGCTTCTCATATATCCCATATAAAATTCATCAATATCTGAACAGTAGTTTTGGAGTTATCCTTAAAAATGCGTATTAATATTGAAGTCAGTTGTATAAAATTATTAATTTCATTAGTTGCCTCTATTCCTCTTTTTTTAGAAACGTTACCTCCACACTAGGATTTTCTACTATATCGCAGGGACAGTTTACATACATAGAACATATCCAAAACAATTATTTGGAGGCCATAGAAATACTTGTTCCGTCAGGGATTCCAACTCGCGGCCCTCAGCGCTGCAACTCATTACTAAGCCCCTGCGCCACGGAGCCATCACTTGTTTGTTTCACATTTTTTCCTATTTGCAAACATGCGACATGCGACTTCATTATAAATGAAAGAGTGGCAATGAGAAGTGCTGCTACTTCCAATCTCTTTTATCGATCAAGTGTTAAACTTATAACTAGTACACGCTGATCTTGGATTAATAGGCAGTCACTAGTACTGGGAGGTCTACTTACACTGAACTGCTTTTTAAGGTCATTGGCATTATACGCGAAAAAATGGAAAACTGCGAAGCTGTGGTCGGGTTACTTATAAAATAATAAATCCGTAACTATGGCGTCAGTAACTAAGTACCTAATTATCTAGATCTACCTATAAATGATAATACATCACCTTTCGGTATCCTTAGGAACAGTAAAGAATGAAAAATCGACATTCCTATAGTTATTTAAGCACACGTATGCTATTCAGTACCTTCTGGCTTTTTTAGAGGCCATACTTGAATAAAAATTCAAAATTAAATATCAAAAGTGCCTAAATTAGAGAATAATAAATTTTATATTTATCATTCTCTAATTTAGGCACTTTTATATAAATTATGTTAACGTAAGGCGCGCGTCATATCGAGGGGGCGCGTGACAACCTCTCTGCATACGGGACCGCGCAGTATGGGTATATTTTCATGCCTAAAGCGCGGAGTGAAATAGGCCTGGTTTTACTAAATTTTTGCACTTAATATTGCATTTTATACGGTTTTAACAATGGTACAGTTATATCCAAGCAGGGAGCAATTTTTTCATGTTGTATAAAGTACCGCGTGACCAACTTTGATTTGTCATTGTGTGCGTTAGCTAGAGACGTACATTTAACTTACAAGGACTATCGAAAAATGATCGCTAAGGAAGCGGTAAAAATATTTAAAAATTGTTAAGTGCACGAAATGAAATAACTTCAAAAATTAACTGAAATTTTACCATGATAGTTCTAAAATAATTATAAAAATATTCATATAACATGTTCCTGGGAATAAGCTGAACCAACCTGCATTTGTTGGATTTTAATTCAAATGTATAAAATACCAAATGACTCTACCGATAAATTTAAAAAAAAAGTCCCCAAGAGTCAGGTCGGAAAGTTGTATATTCGAGCTATGATCTTTGCAGAAAAATATTTACTAGCATGGACAGCTTCCCCGGAATTTCTTTTTTAACATATTGTTAATATAAGTAGGTAAATACTTCACTAAGTATATACCTATTTGAATTTTATATATTTTATAAAATGTTTTCATGGGGAAATAAAAAACGGGGACACGGACTGCTTTATTTTTCATAAAAGTATCACTTTTAATATTCACATTTAATAATTAATAATTAAATACATTATAGAAATTTATTTTCACATTCGATGTAAAGATGAATGTAAACTTAATAATAAGTATTCCTTACTTGTAGGAATCAGTTAAATAAGATTGCACTGATTTAAACATATTGGCCTTTAAAGCTGAACGCACATTTGTCCGCACTGTACGCGCCGTACGCGCCGCACACGCCGAATTTTAGAATTCTTTGTATGAAATCAGATGAAACCTCGCACATTACAGCGTAAGGTGCGACGCGCCGAATTTTATAAAATGCAGTAGGTATACGATATCGAAGGACGAATGCTGATGACGTTATATAACGCGGCGCGTTTGGCGCGTGTTTATACTCAGTGTTGTCTAATGTTGCCTACTTAGTAGATTTTCCACTAAAACTGGTGGTTTCGACTTTTGTTTCGAATTATATTTTTTAAGTGTTAAATGTATACTGCGGTAAGAGGTTGGCAGAAAAATGCTGCAACGAAATTGGAATTCTGATAAACGTGGTGAAATGAATACTTAGTGATAAATTATGTAAATACATAAAAAAAAATTGATAGTGAACTTTAATTCAAAAACCAAATTATACCTGATTACTTAATTATCAATAAAA
Organism: Parnassius glacialis; assembly: GCA_033319125.1. Classification (NCBI taxonomy): domain Eukaryota; kingdom Metazoa; phylum Arthropoda; class Insecta; order Lepidoptera; family Papilionidae; genus Parnassius; species Parnassius glacialis. The sequence continues at coordinate 57,070,458 of JAVANC010000004.1, forward strand.
ATACTTACCTTAAACATACAACAAGTTTTTCCACTATTTCAATAGGCCTTCTAAATCTTGAGTTTTCCATAGAAAGATATGGTTTTAATATATGTAACAATTCTTGAAATTTCTTGTATGTTAAATGCAAATATCTAAAAAATCGTTCATCATCATATAACAAGTCTTTAAATAAAGTATAATATACTCGATACAATTGCCTTTTTAAATTAATAATATGAATCCAGAATCTTCTTTTTCTTAGAATTTTGTTTTCTTCTTCCTGTGCCAATAACCAGGCTATCACAATATTTTTTCCATAGTGATTCCAACCGATAATGTCTTCAATCTAATCTATCCAATGCACCGTTTCACACTAGTGGTTGAAAAAAACTGCAAGAGTTGTTGGCAATCCAAAAGATTTTCGAACGGCGTGGACGGTGCGTACGTGCAAGTGTGTGAGGCCATTAGTAAAATTCGGCGCGTACGGCGCGGACAAATGTGCGTTCAGCTTAAGGCCAATATGTTTTGTTTATGAGGCTTCATCATGTTTCATATTTATATTCCTTCATCTGTCCCTGAAAAGTACATATAAAGAAATAATAAACTTATTATCATTTAGCTGCATGAATTTTAAAAACATAATGATCTTAACAGAATAAAGTGCACCAAGTGTCTGAGTTTATGGTTTACCTTATGTCATGCATAAAATTTATAATATTTTACAATTAAAAAATATATATTTATTGATACATAATTAATTGTTGGCGACATGAGATAATGTTTCCTAAAAATAAATAAACTTTTTTAAAAACAACTTTGATTTAAATGCGCTAAAAATAATAAAATAAACCTACTTAAAACTTTTACTATCAACTTATAACATTTATATGAAAAAAGGTTGTCGCGAGAGTTAAGTACTCGTATTTAGTTAGTTTGAAATTTTTAAAAATTAAAATCAATAAGATCAAGTTATTTAATTAATTTGTTCATCTACACATGTAAATCTCGCCAGATGCTTTTATATCATATAAATTGTGTAAAACGTGTAAACTCACTTCCCTCTTGCGTTAACTTCACACGGTTCAAGAATCCGCTACTTAAGTCCCTTGTATCGTAATGAATTAGTATGTTATTCTCTAGAGAATAGTATTCTCTATCGACAAAAACACGGAATTTTCCATAATAAAACATTTTTGATTTTAAACTGCATATTATATTTTTCATAAATACTATTATTGACAACAATTGAAATAAAATTATCACTATCGTCAATTACAAATGTAATTATAATTACATTATAAAAAAACATGTAGCAATAATTACGTTAAAGAATTTATTTCTCAAAAAAAAAATACAATTCACTTGATATTGAGAAAACAAGATAAAAACTTGTTGGTATAAACATCCGGGTATTACACGTAAAAATAGTTAAGTAAACTCATCTGTTGGCTCGTACTTACAAAGTGGGCATTAGTAACAAGAGAAAACAAGATACAGTATTACATATCGTTGTCATATTAGTTGGGTGATAGCAACTTAATAGTAATGAGGTCATCCATGACTTTTTTGCTACCTAGGCGGCTTCACTTAAAATTGAGGTGTAATATTTTTTATGTTATTTTATAATTATTCATAACACGGAAGTTATATTGTTCGAAAAATATAAAGGTTAATGTATCTTTCTGTACTATTCATTGTAATTTATATTCATTAGATTAAAACTAAATAAACCAAATCACGGACATTCATAAAAGTAGCAACATAAAAAAAAGAGTAAAAATGTGCTCATAGTTAAAGAGCAAACCAGTGAGACATTGTTTTGTGTATTAATAAAATACTCTCTAAACTAGTAAACTTTTATTTAAAACTAATTTCTCAATTAAATAACATTGTGTTTGTGTAACAAAAACTTTTATCTTGGTGTCAACTAGCGACATCTGATGAGCGGAAAATTATTAGCGTTCATTGATAAGCCTATGGTTAGTATTGATGTACTATTTTTTGTGTAAAATTGTAAATAACAATCGGGATTTATTTTATTTCGTATATTATCTTTATATATAAAAATTACGTGTCACATTGTTTGTTCGCGATAAAGTCCCAAACCACTGAAATGATTTCAATGAAATTTGTGCACACTTGTGCAGCTTGGTCCAACTTGAGAGATAGGATAGTTTTTATCTCAATAAGTGACCCTCAGTATTTTTTATTGCAAATTTAAGTATTTTTATAGTACAGAGGTTCGCCGCTAAGGGCAGTACAACGTATGCCTGGTCAGCTAGTATTACTATATATTCATATCTATTATCTTTTTATTATCAGTATCTTGAGAATTCTCTATTAGTTTAGTTATCCAAATCAAACAATTAACATCTGGTAGAAAGATTGGTATCTAGAGCCAAGAGAATTTTAAGAAAAAAAAATATTGGATCTAGAGAAAAAAAAAGTGCTTGACGTCATGCGAATGATGAATATACTTTAGTTTATTGGTGTCGTTTTTAGTGGTGACATTAGTGGATAATAATTAATGTGTTTAGTGAAATAGCAAAAATGGAGACTGATTGGAATGTAGAAGATCCGCCGACACCAAAGGTATTTTCGTGAAAATTAATTGGAGCAGTGTAGTAATATCATGGCATATCCGCCATCTTTGTCACTCAACACCCATCTAGTTTATAAATTAATTATTTTCGAAAAAGGATTCACCATAGTCCTTTAAATTTAAAATTTTATCTTACACGTACGAACTATATCAATTGATGAAAATTTGGAAATCATTGTATTATTTTATGGTCCTGCATTGCGGATATATTCGCCAATTTTTTTTTAACCTAATTTTAGCTTTGAAACTTTATCTTTGTTATTCTGTTAAATTAATGTTTTAGTAGATAAAGTATTTCAAAGTATAAAACACTGTCCTGTTCTGTGTAATCGACGTTGACAACATTAGCGTCATAGCAACGAATAAAAAGAAAACAAAATGTTGGCACCCAAGAAATTTACTAAATAAAATTGCTCATGTAACTGAATAAATGTCGTGACATCCCTAAATTCCTTGCTTTCTACTCCGTTAACCATAAAATAACTGTAGTAAGTAGTAACTGTACATTACATGTACCTAGTAACAAGAAATGCAGTGGTGTGCTACTTTCCATTGATGTCGCAATTTCGATAGTTGTTACTGAAGACAATACAAGTGTGTGTGATATGATATAATGTTCTGAATCCTTACCAACTGTTTTTAATGTTAATGTTGTGTAAACAGTCCAACCACAACACAGGAAGCTTGTTATTTAACATAATTGGAATATGTTTCACAAAGTAGCCAGTCCTTATGAATAAATCACCAAAGCTAACACATGCTATCAATTAAAAAATTTAACCAATTCAAACATGTCTACTTAGTATTTAAAAAAAGAATACTAGTAACACTTAACATTATTAATACTCCTATTAACCATTCCAAGCAAGCTTAAATGCTTGTTTTGATGAGTGGTTCATGAGAGAAGTGAAATGGCAGATACTTTGCGGTCCGTATCCCATAACTATTAGGCCCTTTTCAATTTTTAAATATAAATATATATTTAAAAATAAAATAAGTTATACAATCTTATTTAATTATAAAATTATTCTAGTCGTCAATTTATTTATAACATACTATAGTTTTAAATATAGTATAGAAATATCATATCAAAGTAGTTTAAGCAATATATGTAACTTTATTATGTATTTTTGTTCTTATATAAAATTACTGATTATCACTTACCTAAATTGAGTATCTATATCTGTCTGTTTCCATTGATATTAATGGAAGAGAGAGGAATAGAGAGCAACTTTAAACATTTCTTTTAAAAAAATGGGTTGATTTTTATGAGTACGGCAGTTTATTTTATTAATTAATTCTGAACCTGGGGGTAATTACCTCTGAGGGGGTAAATTAGCTATTCTACAGGGGTATAAAAGAATGTAATTATTTCTTAGGGTTGGCTATAGATATCCGGTACTTGATTTTAATTATGTTTGCAGTTTAGGGGGCTTGTCAGGGCTAAGCATGAACCTTTTACACTGTTTTTGAATGTCGGAAATGCATTTTAAATTAATTACGATAAAATTAATTTCACTAAAAATTCCGTATAACAAAACGCAAATATGACAATTTTGTAGTGTTATGAGATTAGATGTCAAAAACCGATGTAAAAAGTGTGAAACGAGACAGTGTTGACGGCCATAATTTGGGCAACCGTAAATGTCAAATATATATTATCTATGATGTCAAATGTTAATTGTCATTCTGTTTCTCTAGTGGTTACGCGAATGTTCTCTCTTGTGCTTAGTGCCTGTGGTTTCCCTGTTTTTTCGACGACTTCTGCTCTGTTTTTGAACTTTTTTGATTTGATTTAAAATTACATTATTTCATTTACCACTATCATAGCAGAGCTTAGGGAAACCTGACTTTATAGATAAGATAGATTGACTCTGTACTAAAACTGAATCAGAACACCCCGAATCCACATAGTCTTGTCTGCCCTACCCCTAGAGTGTTTTTGTTAAGCCGTATGTGCGGAGGGAGAACAGGCCCAGCCCGCTGTAGCAAATCGCAGGCCCCTGTGTGAGCCGTAGCAGCTGAGGCTGGTTGTCGAAAGCGACCAATAAGCCGAAACTGTGGATGTGTGCATAGGTGCCTGTGATTTGCTACGCAAGGGCGAAGGGGCTGCACTTCCCGCAGCGCCGAAGCCGTTGCAGAAGTAATTTTGTGTCAATATTCCTGTGTAAAAAAGTAAGGTTAAGATTTTACAAAAAAATTATTACTCATAAACTATACATTTCCGCAAGGGGGAAGGGTAGGGGGGGACTTCCCCTCAACCCTCTCGCTCTCCCCTCCCCCTCCAGCCCAGTACGCGAGTACCGGATGTCTATAGTTAACCATTTCTTATATATTCATAGAATGTATAGACAGTAAAAATATATGACATATCTACACCGTGCAATTTAACTATTTCTAGTAGCCATGTTGTTGAAACGTCGTGCAGGTGAGGGCGGTAAAGCCCTGTGTGTGGGCAGTGTGGAGGGTCGAAGCCAAATCGTGCTAAGTTTTCCCAGTGCCAATTGTTTTGCATTTCATACTTACCTAATTATTAAAAAAACAGTGTTCATACATTAGTAGCAAGAAACAAAAACAAATATTATCAGCTATTGTTTTTGTTTCTCAACATTTTTTTACATACAAGTGATCTACGTTTTCATTATCCTTATCATTTATTTAAATTTGTTTTAAGTGGCATGGCTTCAACATCCGGAAGAAAACGCTCCCATAAAGAAGCATTTTTACAATGGGGTTTCATGAATATTGTTGTCAGGAATATGGAAAAGCCTCAGAGTGCTATGTGTAACAAAGTGCTTACTCCAGAGAAAATTAAACCGAGCAAATTAAAAGAACATTTCGGAGGGGTTCACAACAACTTTGTAGTTAAAGATATAGATTTTTTTAAGAGAGTGTTTTGAAAGCTTCCTGATTGGATTCCACAGGAAATATGCAAAAGGCAAATGAATCATATCTTAAAGTTTTATATCAAATTTCTTATCACATTACTATGAACAAAAAACTGCACACTACAGGAAAGAATCTCATCAAACCTTGTTCATGTGATGCAGTATTGCTTGTTATTGCTGAGCAACGTGGCTAAGATTAAACAATAATCACTCTCATATACACATTTCAAAGCCACATTTTAGACTTGAGTAACAATATTTTGGCAACTGTTATACATGAAATTAAAGAAAGTCCTATGTTTGCGTTACAATTAAATGAGTATAAGGATGTAGCTTTGTGTTCACAATTACTGGTATTTACTAAATATATCAAAGATGGCCGTGTAAAAGAGGAATACCTGTTCTGCAAGTCTTTATTCACTCTTACACATTTACTACTCGTGGCAAAGGTGTATTTCAAAGGTTAAAACAGTTTATTGAAGAAAATGGACTGGACTGGTCAAAGCTGGTTGGCGTTTGTACAAATAGGGCACCTTTCATGATGGACACTTGTTCTGGGTTTCAAGTACGAGTGATACAAGTTGTTCCTCAAGTTTTATCTTATTATTATTGTAATATTTACAGTCAATCAAAAGCGCTCGACTGAACATAGGTCTCTGCCATAATGTCCTTTAGGATATTAGCCATAGTTGCCATGCTACAAAGGCAGGTTGGCAACTGTATTATTATAATTGAGTAAACTAGAAGATGCATCTGCACATCTCTTATTTTAGTTTCCCTCTATGGTCTCTTACAACTACCATGGGATGATTAGTAGGTAGGGTAGTGAATGCTTTTAACTACTTCTACATGGCACAATAGTTAATATGTTTATTTAGACCCTGTTTACTGGTACTGAGGCATTTCATCTTACTCCTTAATGGTAACATACCTCTGCATTAGATTCTTATTAGAGGATAGATGTAGGTGTACGTCTATGGGCCACAGCATTCACTTACAATCAGATACACTGTGTGCTCACTTGTAACCCTTACTTTTATAATAAAATAATTTGTATTAATTTTAGTAATCTATTTCACAAGATTCAATTTTTTTCTTTTTATAGTTAAATATATAAACACAATATTTTAACAACATCCATACAAATAAAATATAAATGTGTTTTTGACATCAAATTTTCGAACAAAGTTCCTTATTGGATGGTTAGAATTTGGCAGATGGGGGCTAGGCGAGAAGAAGTGTATTTCTGTAACGACCCTTTCCATAGTGTGAGCGAGATGGAATAATATCCATCCCCCTCTCTCTTTTTCTTATCTTGCAATGAAAAAAATATTATTTAAAATGACACTTCATTTTAATACCCTCTAGTAATTCATTTATTTGTATTTGTTAGTCAATACTATAATATGTCTATCAATAATAATATACTACGAAAGGAACTTCATTCCAACCGAGTGTTCCACGACACTCATGCATGTTTTTTTATTTTTGTTTGCTTACTTGACATAGTTCTGACCATTAAACCATTAAAAACTATATAGTTTAGTTAGTTTTTAGTTTTCAGAATATCCTCTATTTTATATAAAATAGAGGATATTCTGTTCACTTATAAGATTTTGAGAACCCACAAATAGATGATAAAATTAAGTGTAACCATAAGAAAAATATTGGTAAATCCAATTGGGCATACCTTAATCGCATTAAAAAAAATTACGTATAACATGATTATACGGAATTTTTAAAGTAGTTTAAATACATTTCGACAGCACTATCGGCTTCAACACTCTCGAAAACCATGAAAATTACACCCAAGATGAAAAACTTGGTACCTACGTCAGCCGCCATCTTGGATTTACATTTCGACAGCACTATCGGATTCAACACCCTCGAAAACAATGAAAATGACACCCAAGATGAAAAAATTTATACCTATTGCAGCCGCCATCTAGGATTTATTTACATTTCGACAGCACTATCGGATTCAACACCCTCGAAAACGATGAAAATGACACCCATGATGAAAAAATTGATACCTATTGCAGCCGCCATCTTGGATTTACATTTCGACAGCACTATCGGCTTGAACACTCTCGAAAACCTTGAAAATTACACCCAAGATGAAAAAATTGTTACCTACTTCAGCCGCCATCTTGGATTTACATTTCGACAGCACTATCGGATTCAACACCCTCGAAAACCATGAAAATGACATCCAAGATGAAAAACTTGATATCTATTGCACCCGCCACCTTGGATTGACATTTCGACAGCACTATCGGCATCAGCACCCCCGAAAACCATGAAAATGACACCAATGATGAAAAAATTTATATCTATTGCAGCTGCCATCTTGGATTTACATTTCGATAGCACTATCGGCTTCAACACCCTCGAAAACCATGAAAATGACACCCATGATGAAAAAATTGGTACCTACTTCAGCCGTCATCTTGGATTTACATTTCGACAGCACTATCGGCTTTAACATCCTCGAAACCCATGAAAATGACACCCATGATGAAAAAATTGATACCTATTGCAGCCGCCACCTTGGATTTACATTTCGACAACCCTATCGGCTTCAACTCTTTCGAAAACCATGAAAATGACACCAATGATGAAAAAATTTATATCTATTGCAGCCGCCATCTTGGATTTACATTTCGATAGCACTATCGGCTTCAACACCCTCGAAAACCATGAAAATGACACCCATGATGAAAAAATTGGTACCTACTTCAGCCGTCATCTTGGATTTACATTTCGACAGCACTATCGGCTTTAACTCTTTCGAAAACCATGAAAATGGCACCTATGATGAAAAAATTGATACCTGTTGCAGCCGCCATCTTGGATTTACATTTCGACAGCACTAACGGCTTCAACACCCTCGAAAACCATGAAAATAACACCCAAGATGAAAAAATTGATATATTTTGCAGCCGCCATCTTGGATTTACATTTCGACAGCACTATCGGCTTCAACACCCTCGAAAACCATGAAAATGACACCCATGATGAAAAAATCGATACCTATTGCGGCCGCCATCTTGGATTTACATTTCGACAACCCTATCGGTTTCAACACCCTCGAAAACCATGAAAATGTCACCAATGACAAAAAAATTATACTACTTACTTTTAGTACGTACTACTATTATTTATTCTGTGCTTTTAAATATTGTAATAAAAAATCTTTTATTATTATTATAATCAAGTATTTAAGAAATTTGGTTATTCGAATATTGTGTATTTGTACAGCGATCTTTTTGAGCCGCTGCAAACATCCGAAACAATGTCCACTCACGACGGCGACTGAAGCCGAACTAAACTACTCTGTGGCTGTAGCTATTTACAGAAATAATTTATATACGAGGCTACCAAATCAACGAAAATTTCGCCACTTTGGAGCCGAAAAAAATTAATTATAGCTAAACAAAACAAAATTACACTGCCATTTACATTCAGTGGCTTCCCACATGATAGATGAAGAGATTAAAAAATAGATTGAGTTAAACAATTGATATTTTCAAAAGTTATCGTGTGTGTATCCACAGGGACATGATAAATCCACACCATAAGCCACTAAAACCCTTTTTTTTATTTAAAAATAGCAATTAATCGATTTAAAAAAATTATTAATAAGTTCAACAATCATTTATCTTTCTAACAATGTGCTTTTTATATCATTTATATGTATAATATGATTGCTAGATATGATTTTATTCCATAAAATGTTGGAATCTTAATTTTTAGGCGATAGTAGAACATACCTTGCGCTTTCGCTTAAGGTATGCAATAATAGTACCGTGTATTGGAGGTGTAATAATATCTACTACTCCATATCATCTTGTGGGTGTTGTAAGAGGCTCAGAGGGAAACAAATCAGGAGATGGGCAGCAGCGTCTTCCTAATAACGACTATAAATAAATAACTGCAGTTCCTCTTCTTCTTCTAAATTATGGCTTCTCTTGATAGAATTCTGCCAGTATTATGTCAGTCATGGGAGTGACAAATAAATATTTTATTACATTAAGAGTTCTCAATTTTAAGACCCACTGAAAAAAAGAACATCTACAACAAAAAACGTCACAATAACTGCTGTTGCCAACCCTTTTGCCAAACATGGCAACTATTACAGATATCTCGGGTTAGCTATAGATATCTGGTACTTCATTTTAATTATGTTTTCAGTTTAGGAGGCTTGTGAGGGTTAAGCTTGAACTTTTTACACTGTTTTTGGATGTCGGAAATGCGTTTTGAATTAATTACGATACAACTAAATTTCAATGAAAATTGTTATAATAAAATGCAAATATGTCAGTTTGATCTAGTATTATGAAGTAGACATAGATTACTTGAATTTAATTGTTTCCAGTTTAGGAAGCTTGATAGGGTTAAGCTTGAACCTTTTTTATACTGTTGTTGGGTTTCGGAAATGTGTCTTGAATTAATTACAATAAAAATAAATTTCTTAAAATTGCATATAACGAAACTGGTCATCCATAAAAAAGTTAATTATTCATACACAGACAATCCATTTGTGGCTGAAGATGAGACTCATACATAACGAATTGAGTTGCAGTGGAGAGCAGTCAGGAGGTTTCACATTACATTGTTCCATTTACCACTATCATAGCAGAGTTTAGGTCAACTTAACTTTATAGATAAGATAGGTCGAATCTGCACTACTGCCCCCCCCTAGAGTGTTTTTGTAAAGCCATAGGCGCATAGGGAGAGCAGCTCCCGCCTGCCGTAGCAAATAGCAATCGTGAGCTGTAGTGGCTGAGGTTGGTCACCGAAGGTGACCATTAAGCCGAAGCTGTGGAGGTGAGCATGGGTGCCTGTTTAGCAACGCAAGGGCGAAGGAGCTGCACTTCCCGCAGCGCCAAAGCCGTTGCAGAAGTAACCTTGAGTCAATATTCCTGTGTAAAAAAGTGAGGTGCTGATTTAACAAAAAAAATTATTACTGATAAAGTATATATATCCGCAAGGGGGAAAGATTAGGGGGGGCTTGCCATTAACCCTACATCTCCCCTCTTTCGATCCCCCACCCCCGTACGCGATTACCGATATCTCCCCTATGGGGTAATCTATGGGAGAGGCCTATGTTCAGTGGTGAAGTTTAATAAGTTGTAACAGTTACATACGGTAATGAATAATAATAATAGTACTATTTTAATTAAATTTAAATTACGTTTTAAATAAATTCGTAATGTTATTTTAAAAGAATTTTCGTTGTTTTGGGTTTTATTTTATGAAATATTTATAATTATGGGGCATTTGTAATAAATTTATATTTACACTACCTCTCTTCAAGAGTAAAAAAAAATAATCCTAAAGTCTGCTTACATAATACATCCATGCCTCTTTATAGTATTAATTAATGTTATTTTAATCAATATTTTTTTAACTAAATAACACTATTTTTATTCTCAGATAATGTTTATCTACGAGAATAAAAATAGTACGTTAATTTAATTTTCTTTATTAATTTAATTCTCTCTTTATTCTTTATTACGTGAAATATAAGGTGGCTTAAAAATTATCATAATCTGATATTAGAAACAAATTTTATGGCATTTTTTTTTATATAACAGGCAAACGAGTATGCGGCTCACCAGGTGGTAAGTGACTACCGCCGCTCATGAGCAACTGTAACACCAGGGGAATAGAAGATGCTTTCTGGGCCTTTTAAAAAACAGAAGGCTCTTGAAGGTCCCTAATTAACTTTTGTATAATATTTTGACAAACAGATATGTTAGTGTAATCTAATAAAGAAACTCCCTTTCAGTTTTATGTTCATAGATTTATTATTTAGAAGTTTAACACAACTTAACTTTTCTCTTAACACAACGTCGCCATAAGGCACAAAGACCATCAACAACCTTAAGTTCATAGATTATAAAAATCAGTGTTGCAACACAAAACATAAAAATTAGTTACAAAACTGTCACAGCATTATTAACTTCATATATTCCTTCCAGATGATATTGTAGAGAATTGATGCCATTAGTATATCTTCTCCTAAGGCTCTACGCACACGAGTCGTAAGCGTAGTCGTATCGTAATCGTATCGTTACGACGCAACGCGTACGAGACTTGCAGTGTTCTACAAACGAATCGTCGAATAGACGTATCGTTTTGTATTTGTAAGATTTCAGTTGAAATCATGGTGTCATTGGCACCAGATGTGTTGGGTGAATTTATAGATTGTCTTACTTTCTCTTTAGATGAAGAGGATTTTTTATTGTTTGATTATGTAAAAATTAGAAAGCGATATTTATGACGATATTTCTGCCCAAGCTTTATCCGTTACTTCGTTCCTTGAATATTCACTTAATGAATGATTATATAGACAAGGGAATGCTTCACCCCGTTTCACGAATTCAATCAAATTTTTGGTCATACGTATTGAAATTAAAAGTCGTAAGAAGTTTAAAAAAATTAAAATTCAGTTAATTTTTTAAAGAAATTAATGAACAGTTAATTTTTTACGCTTGCTTTTTTACGCCAGCATACTGCGACTATCGTAATGACAATAAACATCTCCTACGATTCGCTGCAGCACCACTTCGTGTGCGGACTTCTTTGAACATGTACGCGGTCGTATTGCTCTCGTCCTACACGCGTATTACGATACGCTTACGATACGACGCCGCGGCGCTGTGTGCGATGGGGCTAACTTGTGTGCAAGCTGCCTAATGATACCACGTGGCAGTTTAAGAGAATGTAGTAAGGGGTGATAATAGGAAATGCCAGAAAAATCTTATTATGGCTATTGGATAGATGTCGGCGTAATCTCATTATTTATTGCCACATGTAAAATACCTAAACTGCTGCACTGGACAGCAGAATCATTGCTGCAAGACATTCATTGTTAGTGGTTGAATTTTCCCCGAACCTCAACTATGGGCCGGTTCATTGAGCCCAGAGCCAAAGCAGCCGCAAGAAAACTTTGTATTCTTGCAAGGTTATATAAAGGGCAAGTTCGGTCACCTGCCTGTCAACCTGTTTCTCCACGTATTCGCGAAGGACACTTCCCCCCATGGTGGATTCATAACGCGACTCGACTATTATTAGTCACTATTATTTATACTGTGACTGTACTTACATGTTATATGGCTCCACCACGCTATGCTCCTCGCAGTAGTAAGCTGAAGTGGCGATGGGCTGGTCATATAGCTCAAAGAGCCGACAACTGATGGGAAAAAAGGTTCTCGAGTGGTAGTCTCATACAGGTAGGCGAAGCTTAGGGCGACCCCCACTAGATGGAGTGACGACCTGGCAAGATATGCAGGAAGTCGATGGATACAGGTGGCTCAGGACTGTGCCTTGTGGCATTCCTTGGGGAGGACTATGTTCAGCAGTGGACTTGTGAAGGGCAATAATGATGATGATGAATGATGAATTACATCAATGTCATAAAAAGAAATATAACGTATATTCCCGCCCGTAGGCTCCGCCAACGGAGACGCTGGATGACACTATTCATCGCAATATAACGACGCTTCCCTAACGCTCTCGCTCTGCGTTCGCGCGATCATGTGGCCGGCCACTCGCGCTCATATGTCGGTCCTTTGACTCTCGCCCATAAAACCGACAAACAGAGAGCGATGGTCATGAACCAAGAGCATGACCTGCGGCATGACGAGTATTGTTGCCACACTACATCTTTGCCTCCTTTCTTCCTATCTTCCCATGCCACTCGACAAGTGTGTGGTAAGGGGGGTTAGGCATGTCGGATTACAGGGGGGAGGGGGCGAATTAGGCAGGGGCTGGATTACCGAGGATCCACTGTAAATTATTAAAAAAACTATTACATGTATTATATAAATAGCATTGGGGGTCATTGTAGAAGCGTGCTCGTCGCGACCCCTGCCAGCCCTTTTCAGGGCTGCAATTCTACACAGCTGCGCACCCATGCCAAAGAGGGTTAGGGCGTCCCCCCAAGGCGACGCACACCAGCTAGTCCCCGTTGGTGTGGGATCCAGCGCGCAAAGCGGCGATGGGGACCGCCACCCGTCACGCACAGCCCGAAACGGCGGAAGGTGGAGGACAGAGTGCAGAGTTGGCACGTGGAATGTTAGAGGAGGCATGAAAGATAAGACGAATGAATTGATTGAAATAATGAAAGAAAGAGAATTAGATGTCGTGTGTATGTCGGAGACCAAATGGAAGGGCAGTGGTACTGAAGAGCTCCCTGGCGGGGCGTTAGCTCTATGGTCCGGAGTCCCGGAGAGCGAGAGCGCCCGCCAGGGAGTGGGGGTGCTGCTGTCGTCTCGGTTGGTCGATGTTATGACTGAATATAAGGTTGTGAACTCAAGACTTCTATGGGTTCGCTTTAAATTGGGACTGACGAAGTTATTCCTTTTGGCTGTTTATGCGCAAGTAGCTTCGTCGTCCAGGGCTGAGCTGGAGGAGTTTTGGGAGAATGTAAGAGAAGTTCTAGATTTGGCTAGGGGAAACGAAAGAATTGTTTTGTGTGGTGTTTTGAATGGATGGGTTGGTACCGCTCGACCAGGTTACGAGTCGGTGCTTGGAAAGTTTGGCGATAAAAGGGTTAATGATGCTGGCATGCTTATACTGGCGGTATGCAAGGAAAAGGGTCTTCTTGTGACAAACACTATGTTTAATCACAAGAAAATCCATATGTATACTAGAGAAAGAAAGAATGAGAGAAGTATGATCGATTTGTTTCTGGTGGATGACCGACTGCGAAAACAGGTGATGGATACGCGAGTGTTCAGGGGTGCTGACCTGGGAACGGATCACTATCTAGTGATTACTAGATTTAGGGGTCTGTTCGCGGGTTGGCGTTACCGGACAGCAGTAACAGAACCACAGTCGGTCTGTCGCATCCGAAGCTGGAAGCTTCAGGAAGCAGATACTAGGGACAAATATCATGCGAGGGTAGCCGAAAAGCTTGACACCATCGATGGCAGAAATGAATGTGTGGAAAGAACATGGCAGAACCTTAGGGATGGAATGGTAAGTGCAGCGGAAGAAGTGTGTGGAACAATAAAAAGAGGCAGTAGTAAAAGAAGAGATGCATGGTGGAATGATGAAATGAAAGAAGCTGTAGAGAAGAAGAAGAAAGCATGGTTAGACTACTTGGCCTCTAGTAATGATAAGGATATGAAAGAAAGATATAAGCTGCAGAAAGTTCACACGAAAGCATTGATTGAGGAAATGCGTGAAAGGTGTAGAATGGAAGCGGACGAAAGGTTGTCGCACAACTTTAACGAGAACTCTAAACTCTTCTGAAAAGAGGTTGGAAGGACCCGAAGTGGTGCGACGGCCTTAAGAATGAACAAAGTGCTTTCGGGAACTAATGACGTCCTCACAGAAAAATCGGACGTCATGCAGCGATGGAGCGAATTTTATAGAGAAATGTATGCGTGTGATGATCTTAGTGGGGGATCCGGGGATGACGCCGTGACTGGTACGCCAGACCCGGACCTCGATGACACTGAGGTCATCAGTATGAAAGAGATTGAACGTGCGATTCGAAGTTTGAAATGTGGTAAGGCTGCGGGACTAGACAGAGTTACTGCTGAAATGGTCAAGTATGGTGGGCCTCGCATCTGGGACAGCTTTTATCTGCTGTGCAATTTGTGCTGGCGGACGGGGGATGTCCCGGATGATTGGCGATCCGCAGTCATTGTGCCTTTATATAAAGGTAAAGGTTCACATTTTGACTGCGGGTGCTATCGGGCGATCAGCTTGACCAGTTTAGCAAGTAAAGTTTACTCGAAGGTTTTGATACGTAGGATGCAAGAGAAATCGGAAAGATTTCTATGGGAGGCACAATGCGGATTTAGACCTGGAAGAGGATGCACGGATCAAATGTTTTCTCTACGCATGATCACCGAGAAGCTTCTGGCTGCTAACCAGAAGATTTTCTGTGCTTTTTCTGCCGACTTCCAAAAAGGAGACGGTACTCAATTCGAGTGTATGTTTTTTTTTTTTTTTTGCTTTTTTTTTATGTGTGTTACCTCATAACTTTGTACTGGGCGAACCGATTTCGATGATTCTTTTTTTATATGAAAGCTGATAGTTCTCGTGTGGTCCCATATGAATTTGATCAAGGTCAGACCAATGGTTATTGAGTTATTCTTAAATAACCTGTCTTGAAGTCGCTTATATTGAAGTCGGCTGTACAAAATTTTTAATTTTAAATTATGTGGATCTTGAGAAAGCATTTGATAAGGTTGTAAGGAAGAAAATGTGGGAACTGTTGCCGGGGTACGGTGTGGGTGGTCGATTGCTAAGGGCTGTGCAGTCACTTTACTGTGACTTTAAAGCCTGTGTGCGGGTAGGGCATGACCTGTCACCCATGTTTAGCGTCCAAACGGGCGTAAAACAGGGTTGTGTCATGTCTTCCTGGCTGTTCATACTGTATCTCGACAGCTGTTTACAGAAGCTGAAAGATAGCTGTTTGGATGTGAAATTGGGTGACATAAAAGTAAATTGTCTGCTGTATGCTGATGATGCAGTGCTTATTGCACCATCAGAGGCAGAACTGCAGGCATTAGTCACGTGTATGAAAGAGGAATGTGAAATTAAAGGTCTCCGTTTGAATGCTAATAAAACTAAGGTTCTGGTATTTGAAAGGGACGAAGAGAGAACGAAGTGTGAAATATGGGTAAATCAGGAATGTCTAGAATAGGTAAATGAAATTGTATACTTGGGGAGTGCTTTTAGCCGGGATGGAAGATGTGATTTAGATGTGGACAGGCGTGTCGCTGCCGGTAACAAAGTCAATGGTGCCCTGACTGCGTTAGTCAAAAGGCAAGGCGTAGTGAAGAGTGCACGCCTTGCAATACATAACGCAGTGTTGGTACCGATTTTGTTATATGGTAGCGAAACCTGGGTATGCGAGAAGAAGCATAAAAGCAAGTTGAATGCAGTGAAGATGCGATCTCTTCGTAAAATGTGCGGCGTTACCATGGCCGACCGAAAGCGAAACGAAGAGATTCGCAATATGGCAGGTTTGAAAGATGTCCTTATCACAAAAATTGATAAGGGCGTGCTTCGATGGTTTGGGCACGTTGAGCGAATGAGTGAAGACCGAATGGTGAAGAAAATATATAGCGCGAAAGTTAATAT
Source organism: Parnassius glacialis (assembly GCA_033319125.1). Taxonomy (NCBI): domain Eukaryota; kingdom Metazoa; phylum Arthropoda; class Insecta; order Lepidoptera; family Papilionidae; genus Parnassius; species Parnassius glacialis. The sequence goes on from JAVANC010000004.1 coordinate 57,087,042, forward strand.
TAAAAGGTGTCGAGGTAGACCGAGACTAACTTTCGAAGACCATGTGAGCAAACTGCTCGAAGAGGGGAGGGTCAAGAGTACTCGGATACCTAGACGTGCATGTATGAAGAAGATAATGAATCTGAAAGAAGCGAAAGAGGTATGTAAGGATCGTGACACTTGGCGATCTGTTCTCTCTGGCTACCCCGTCAGGGATTGTGCGTGAAGATAAGGATATAAATGGCAGCACAATCCTTTGCAGAGTTTTAAAAAAAAAAATTAAAATCAGTGAGGCTTTTTGTTGTATAAAAGCCTGAGAAATCTTACAAACTAAATACACTGAGTGTTTCTGTTTTATTTACTTGCAAAAGATACATTCTTATCAATAATATTGTCTCATTGAATCGAAACCAAACATTGTTAGAACTACGAAAAACGTTATTATTTAGTAAACACAGGTTACAGGTGGTATTTACGTACAAACATTTATCTCACAATGGCGGACAAATTGCAAACTTAACAACGCTGACAGCTGCCGTACTCACTATGGTATAGTAACATACCTAGTTATACGTACATACATATTATATACTTCTTAACAATCTCTTATAGGACTTATATTGGCTCATGATATTCGCGATTATTTCACCACTACGACTTATAATAAGATATTCATCATTAGTGTAGTTGCTATCTATTCACACAAAAAATAATCTTATACCATACAATTATTTTGACATAAGATTTTTTACAGGTACATGGTCCAGGAGCCATGCTGCAGCTATATTAGTAGTGTAGTTGTAGGAATAGGTCGGCTCGACCGGGGAAGAACCACGTTCTCATAGAATACCAGCATAAAATAGCTCGTTTTACTGGAAATTAAACCATTCCATCTTAGTCCTCACGGGTGACAACGCATCTGCATTGTTGATTCATAATCGAGAATAGATGTAGATGTCTATGGGCTAAAGCAACCACTTACCATCAGGTAGTCTGTGTGCTCGTTTGTCCCACCCCATATCCTATAAAAAAGAGATTCACTATTTCATATTATCCCTTGGATGTTGTAAGAGGCAACAGAGAGAAATGAAACAGGAGGTGCCAACCTGCCTGGTAAGTGTGGCACATATGAGGCAGTATGCTGAAATTAATGACAAAAAATTGTAGGTACATTGACTATAGTACATTTGTTTTAAGATTTTGTAGTATGCTGCATATACTCTCATGGGCTCATCCCCAATAAACAAACTTCAACTGAAATTGCTTAGTGCCTCATTTGTTTTTACTTCAAAACTCTTCACCCATTCTCTTTTATGATATGTGGTGTATACCTCATTTATAGATTTGTCTGAACTGAGACTTTTAAAGGACCTTCTTTGGTGAACTGTTTAACAAAATGATGAATCCTGGCAACTAGGTACTACCACCTACTTTGATCCTGTAATTAATTAAATTAAATCCAAACTCAAGTATACTACTACAAGACTTTAAGATAAAGTAAACTCATTATGTGTAGATGGAAACAAAATTAATCATTAAAAGCTGAAGGTAATTTGAAATGACTCAAGACTCGACCCCCTGTGATCAGGGCCTGAACTTTATTTTTAAAAGTTAAAGCATATTTTATCGAAATCCGTAAAAAAGGTTTTATTTGCAATATAAGAAATTTTTAATATTTTTTAATTTAAGTGTAGATGATTTTTCAGGTGACCTCTCTAACATCGCTGGACACAGGCGTACGGCCCGCACCCAGCGGCGCCGCCTACGTGGCCGAGAGGAATACATGCCTGAACTTATTTTCAAGATGGAACGAAACAGACCAGGTAACATTTTAATGTCATACTTTAATTTATAATAATAATAATGTCCTCCCGAATTTTGATCACTATGGCCAGTCTACCTAGAGACTGGCCAATACAGGGTTAATCTAAGGGTAAATCTGCGCAGTACAGGGTTATAGTGCACTAGTGTGTGCGCATATACAGATACACTCTCTATTCCTTCGCTCCAATCCAACACGAAGGAGAGAGATCAGACACAGGACCGACGGCTTTATTCGCCAACTTCCTTTGACAACACATGTGAACTCTACTCTCCAAGAATAATATTTCGACTGGATGACAAACTGACATTACCAGAGAGATCAGTTGCGAGACCAACGGCTTTACGTGCATTCCGAGACACGGGTGTGAAACACCGCCAAATTACTGACTCCGGGCTGCTACTCAAAATTTCTTGTATTACTAATTTTGGCCTGATCCTGGATTCGAACCCACATGATTTACAATCGATCTTACGACTGGTGATTAAAGGGAGTGATAAGGGCACGTCAGGCGCCCACCCACATTATGCGCTTGCTCTTTGACCGTTGTAAGTATTGCTCTTTGACCGTTGTGGTCTGATTGCTAAGATTATAGCCATGGCATAAATAACTCAGAACTAGACCCTTGTGTATTCAGTGTCTCTGAGTTGACTAAGAGAAATGTCCATAAGATTTTTTAAATGCAAATATTTATTGCATTTTTCCTTAGAGACATAATTTGTTTAGAATGAAAGTGATAAACAAGCACAAAGTCCACCTGATAGTAAGTTGATGTTGAAGCCCATTTGTCCTACACCTAACCTACATCTATCCTCGATTAAGAATCAAGATGTGACTGAGGACTAAGATAAAAGCCTCATTATTAGCAAAAGCGATCTCCGGTTTTCGGCACTTCCCATATGAAACAGAGTAGCATTATGCTGGTGTTCTGTGAGGTGTTGTCCTTCCCTGGTCAAATCAACAGTATTGCATATTATATTTTTAACCTATAATAAGCCAGTTCTTGACTACAATTCCACCTGGTGATAAATGATAGAGCCCTCGATGCTGCCAAATTGCACTGTCTTAGCGTGTACCACCAAGATTGTAATTGTATAAAAAGATCGACGGCGACAAATTCCACTCGCTTGCTGTATAGATTATTAAAAAGGTAGCAAACTGTTGCACTAAAGATAGGGTGGGGAGGCGCCGGGTCGTTTAGTTTTCGGTAGTGGTAATTATTATGTCAGCAATAAGATAACCTCATATTTTTAATGGATAGTAATCCAGTTTGGTGTCGGGGAGTGAAAGTGAAGATCATCTTACATACAGTATGTTCCATCTAGCAGCGACATAAAAAATAACTGGCTTATGAAAGCCAACCATTCTAAGTAAACGCAGTTTTCTTGACAGTATTTGAATTTGGTTGTAACATTTGTCACAAGATTTTACATGTTTTTTCACATTCTCTGTATATATTATGTTTATGTATATAAAAGGTTAGATACGTTACTAGCATCCCAAAACTGAAGTTTCGAAAAGTGTTCAATTAGCCTCTACATTCACACTTCTTTATTACGTTTTATTAAATTTAATGCTTTGGCTAACAAATATAACATACATTACTTTATAAGTATATAAATTATTATATACTTAAAGAAAAGGACAACAATAGCCTGGCCGTGTAGTGAAATGTAAGTAAAACATCAAAATGTGTAGGTGTGCTGCTGCTGGAACGGCTGGGTTCGGAACAGTTTTTTCGGTGGTTTTGTGGGCATATAATGTATCTAATATCATTGTTTATACACAGTGTATAGTGGCAGGGTATGAGAATCCATTACCCTTTATCATCCTGTGGGTGTAGTAAGATGCGACTGATTCCCACGGCAACTATGGCAAATATCCCCCTCCCCCCCTCCATAAGGCAATCTATGGAGAGGCCTATGTCCAACAGTGGGCTTTCATAAGCTGTAATGATGGTGATCATGATAACACTGCATTCTGTATGTCAGGTGGAGTTTGTGGAGCAGTTACTAGCACGGATGTGCCATTATCAGCATGGCCACATCAATGCATACCTCAAACCAATGCTTCAAAGGGATTTCATCAGTATGTTACCAAGTAAGTTGCCTATAATTATTCACATAAAATAAAATAATTTTTAAGGTTATAAATAATTCTTATTGAATGTATTTTTTTACTTTACCATTGATTTGGAAAAAACCTCCGTCATGGAATGAACCACCAAGAAATCCAGTAGGACGTTTTTTACAAAGTATGTTATACATACAACATGTAACTGTTTGTACAATTTACTTTTTAATGTGTGAAAAGCATCGTGTATTAAATATAAATAATTAAGTTATTCAAGCAGCAATATCTCTCCATAAAAGCTTAGTAAACCCTTAATGTTACTAACGATTTTAGAGAGCGATCTCAGCACTGTGAGGTATTCCTGTAAGTGGCGACCTTAGCACATACCTAGCATTGGACTAACCATGAAGATTGCAGGCAGGCTTGACAAGCACTCCCTGCAATAAATGGGTGCATCTTCAAAGCATTTATACAAATAAAGAAACCACAGCATCCCTTATACATGGTTGTAGCATGAATGGGTCGGCTCGACTGGGGAAGGATCACTCTTGCACAGAATATCAGCATAATGGAAAAGCTTAATGCTAATGTGTTTTTGGACTGGCACAATACTGGAAACGCGACATTGCATCTTAGTCCTCACGGGTGGCTACACATCTGCATTTTGTTTCTTATTCGATAGAGGATAGATGTAGATGTCTATGAGCCCAAGCATCCACTTACAAAACTGGTAAATCACACAGTGGGGGACCGCCAATCACCCAGATGTCATAGTGAAAATAGTTCAACAGATCAGTAAACTGAAATGGCAATGAGCTGGCATATTTTTATATAATAAGGGTGACAAATGAGCACACAGTCTACCTAATTATTAGGTAGACTGTATGCTCATTTGTCCTAATTATTAGGTAGACTGTGTGCTCATTTGTCCTAATTATTAGGTAGACTGTGTGCTCATTTGTCCTAATTATTAGGTAGACTGTGTGCTCATTTGTCCTAATTATTAGGTAGACTGTGTGCTCATTTGTCCTAATTATTAGGTAGACTGTGTGCTCATTTGTCCTAATCATTAGGTAGACTGTGTGCTCATTTGTCCTAATCATTAGGTAGACTGTGTGCTCATTTGTCCTAATCATTAGGTAGACTGTGTGCTCATTTGTCACCCTTATTATATAAAAATATGCCAGCTCATTGCCATTTCAGTTTACTGATATGTTGATCTATTTTCACTGTGACATCTGGGTGATTGGCGGTCCACCACTGTGTGATTTACCAGTTTTCTTCCTCGCACAACTTCCTTGTGGAAACTACTATCACCAGCGATTTACCTGACCGACTTAGGGTCCTTCAAGAAAATGGCCTACTCTTTTATAAAAGGCCGGCTATGAATCTGCAATTCTCCTGGTGTTACATTTGTTCATAAGCGGCAGTGGTTACTTACCATCAGGTGAACCGCATGCTTGTTTGTCCTCTCTTATATAAAAAAGGATGGGTCTTAAAATGTACATGGACAAGACGAAAAGTTATGTGTAACATCCATGTCCCACCCCTATAGACATTAATATACAAAATGCTTTTTTTTTAGAAAAAGGTCTAGACCACGTAGCAGAAAACATCCTGTCATATTTGGACGCAAACTCGCTGTGTGCCGCGGAGCTGGTGTGCCGGGAGTGGCAGCGTGTCATCTCCGAGGGCATGCTGTGGAAGAAGTTGGTCGAGAGGAAAGTGCGGACTGACTCACTGTGGCGGGGGCTCGCCGAGAGGAGGGGCTGGTGAGTACTCAAAAGAAGCACGACGGGGTATTGAAATTGTAACCGGCCTGATATATAACGTGTTTAGCTGTGAAAGAAGATAGTGATAAAGAAATATCGAGGTACTTGTGGTTTGTATAAAAAAATAATACTGATACATATTTCGATAGGATGCTGCGATAGTAATTCACACAACACATCCTAACCGTGTAGTGGCGGTGTAAGAATATCCACTACACCATAACTTTCCGTGGGTGTCGTAAGAGCGCCTCTTACGAGGGAAACTGAGGCGGGAGAGGGCAGCAACGTCTTTCTGATTACAACAAAATTGCTATAAAATACTGCAGTTTTGCCAAGCGTGGCAACTATGGCAAACAGATTGTGCTTTGTGAGGAACTATTTTAGGGAGGTCTATGTACAGCAGTGGTTTTTGAAGCGCTGTAATGACGATGATGACATGGAGTGGGGTGATAATATATTCTCGTAATCCCTACATAGCAAATATTTTTCTATTTATAATTGTTATGAGATTAAGAAATGAATGCTTTTATGACTTGGAAACGTAGACAGAATGAATGAAGAAAGAGTGATAAAGTAAAAAGTGGCAGAGAGGGTCAAGGGTCACTCTAGACCACAGAACACAATTACCCTTTATCAAGAGAAGAACGCCAACTTCATACTAAAAAACGAAAACACGTGTTTATGTGTGTATACGAAAAGCGCTACGGTGGACGTCCATATAAAACTTTATTAGCGGGAATTTCAAACCATTGTATTCTGTAACTTTAAACTTCTTATTTAAGTCTTATTCAAGTAATTTTGGCTCAAGTCTCACAAACCTATGGGTAAATTCCCATATATTTGAGAGGTTGCACCGAAATTACTCGAATATACTTTAGATTAGTATGTGGGATTAAAAATAAAACTATAAATACGTATAGTTATGTAATTTTATTTTCTGGAAGACAGATTGTTTTATGAACTACACATTATTATTGATGTTTTTATTGCTTTTGCACATAATATTTCCTCGCTCGTTACTGATGTATAACACATGTTATTGTCAGGGAGTTATTCTTCACAGAACATTAACGTAAATTTAAATCAGCAAAATTCTCATGATAAAAACTTAACTCAGCCCAGATACGTGATCTGAAACAGATACAATTGGAGTCAATATAGTAATAAAGGCCAATAAATTCGAAATGTTTATAGCCTTACCACAATTGTTAGCAATTAAGTATAAAAAAAAATTAAGCATAATATATTGAATGACCCTAATTTTAATGTAGTTATCTTTTGAAATATACATCTAACTTTAATAAATGTAAATCGGATTTCCGCTTTTGTGGCTTTGAATTTCCGGTAAGATTTTTATTATAATAGTTTCGGATTTGACTCCTAACAAAAGAAGGATAAAAATAGCTGTCACGACCCAAGTTGAGAATTCAGTTCTAAGGTATTGAGACTTAAGAGACTTGACTGTTTTTGTGTAAAGATATCGTGAAGGTACTAAGTAAAAGTGATTATTTGTACGATAAATAAATTGTGAGTTATAAACGGATGAAATAAAAGTGATATGCTGTAACATAAATTGTATTATTTGCTAACAAATCAGAAGTGGGATAATATCGAGCTAAGATAACGCGGTATTTCGGACTCATTGGACAAAACATAAATAGGTAAGTTTTATTTCCCTCTATTTTATACACAATTTATAGTTTGTTAACATCCATCCATTCGTTCATGGTTGATTTATAATAATATTCAAGTTAGGCTCAAATTATTAAATTATATCAGTTTTCTTTTTCTTCTTCTATACTAACATTTTTGGTCAATAATTTGGCTTCACATAAGTGTACTAGCCAAACTATGTAAAACTAATACGGATTTAAGATATTTTCTATTTATTTTGTGTTCAGAATTAAATTAAAGAAAAAAACTGAAACCTGTATTGTTTACTTACGCAACCCAATTAATTACGTTTAATTTTTAGCTACATGTATAATTTTTTCTTAATATTAAACAATTAAATATAATAAGTAAAATAAATATTATTAAAAAAATCACATTGCTTTCTAGTCTTCTGTTAATATTTCAGTGACAAAAACATGGGACGAGACCGACGATCTCGTAAGCGTACGAACACGAGGTCTTGCCCGAGCTCATCACCAATGTCGTCTAGTAGTGGGATCGAGCGACAGTCGAGATCAAGGTATCGAACTGACTGCAGCACCACTCGACGCAAGCGCTTGCGATGTAGCGGACGAAGTGATTCCAGATGTTCGCTGACTAAGCGCGGCGCCTCCATGCGTATGCAACGTGACCAAAGTACATTTATACGTGCGCCGCGTGAGCGCAGTACATCGAGGTATACCCCCGACCTCTCAAAGGACACTCATCGAGTAAGAAGTGCAAAAACACACCGATCTTCACCGATCGATGAGGGTGTTACGTCGTGACTTTCTGCAAATAGCTTAATAGATACATTTAAAAAACTAGTTAATGCGATTAAACCTGATAACAGTAGCGATCGTTATCCTGCCATAAACATTGTTTCAGAGTTCGATCCGTCTAAGAGTAATCAAACCGTTGATGCCTGGATTGTTAAGGTGAACGAGCGTGCGGCTATTTATGGTTGGTCAGAACGTCAGATAATCCATTATGCTCTTCCGAAATTAGTTGGCTTAGCGCAAAAGTGGTATCAAGGTTTGCCATGCACCAAACATTAAGTTTTCTTGGTCTGAATGGCAGGATAAACTAAGGTCAGTTTTTCCAAGTATTCAAAATTATGGCTAACTGTTAACAGAAATGCTTGCGTGTAAGGCTCGATTTGGCGAGTATTTAGAAGAGTATTTTTATGAAAAGATTGTTTTATTGAACAGATGCTTAATATTTGGTAAAAATGCTACAGACTGTATTTTATTTGGCATTGAGGATAGGTCTGTTAGAACAAGTGCCGAAGCGGCTCAATTTACGGAACCAGATAAATTATTAATTTTCCTAAGAAATGCTAAAACTGTTAGGAGGCCTGAAAGGAACACCACAACTCAAGCAAGCACTTTTGACAACAGACGGCCAAAAGTCTTTAAGCTGATTCAAGGTAGTTCTGATATTAAAACTGTACCAAAATGTTATAACTGTGGCGAGGAAAGACACCCATATTTTAAGTGTAAACATACTATTAAAAGGTGTAACATGTGTCATAAGATAGGTCAGTTAACTGATAGTTGTCCGAAACAAGGGTCCGCTGACAGCAAGACTGTTTTAGTTATATCCAAAAATATTGATTATGATTTAAAATACTTTAAATCAGCCAAGGTTATTGACATAGAATTAGACTGTTTCATAGATTTTGGTAGTCAATGTACCATGTTGAAGGAATCTGTTGCTAAAAGTCTAGTTAGTTCGTGGTCAACGCATAATTTGCCAGTTTTACGAGGCTTTGGAGATTCTGTAGTGAAATGTCTCAGTACGTGTGAAGTCGAAATTGAAGTGGATCTTGTTAAAGCTACGGAACAAGTTCTTATTGTGGCAGATGAGTTACTGAGAGTTCCGTTATTGCTGGGACAATCGTATACTGAACAAGATCACATAGTTGTTTATAAAAATAAGGATAGCTTAAAAATAATTTCAAGAGATTCTCAAAAAGAAACTAAGGTTTTGCTGTACGTCGCTGAATCTACGTCAGTTGCTTTTGGTTATAATGAAATATATGTTTACTCGTCTCCAAATTATAAGGTCCGTTATTTGTAGAAGCTAGTAGTTGCCAATTACCTAAACGTGAATATGAAGTTATTCAGAGTGTCATACAGCTAAACAATGGTCAGGGACGAGTAGTGATTAAATGTGTATCTTCAACTCTGTATTCTTTAACAAAAGATATGCTACTGGTTCGAGCTCTACCCTTAAAAAATGTTCAGAATATTTATGTAAATAAAATTGAACATAACTCTGCTCCTCCTGTTACATTAATAGAAATTTCAATGTTAAATATAGATAAAAACTTCGCCCATAGTGATAAAGTTAAATTACTAAATCTTCTAAACGAATTCAGACAATGCTTTGCTTTTGCAATAAATGAAATCGGGTGCGTACAAGGTTCAGAAATGAATATTAAATTAAATGACAATAATCCCGTAGTATATAGACCGTATCGTTTGTCTCAACCAGAACGCGAGCGTGTTAGAGCTATGGTAGAAGAATTAGAAAACTGTGGAATTATCAGAGAGTCTACGTCAGAATACGCGTCACCTATTATCCTTATTAAGAAGAAAACAGGAGATTATCGTCTTTGTATAGATTTTCGGACATTAAACAAAAAAACTGTAAAGGAACATTACCCTTTACCGCGAATTGATGCTCAATTAGATAATGTATCTGTATTTAAATATTACACTTCTTTAGATCTTGCATCTGGCTATTATCAGGTTCCTATGTCTGAATCTTCAAAACATCTCACAGCTTTTATTACTCTTAATGGACACTATGAGTTTAATAGGATGCCGTTTGGGCTAGCTAACGCCCCTTTTACCTTCCAAAGAACTATTAACAAGATTTTGGGCAATGCAAGATTTAAAGAAGCTTTTGTGTATATGGATGACTTGATAATTCCATCAAAAACAATTGCGGAACGGTTTCAAAAAGTACGTGATACTTTAATATTGTTCAAAAGGGTAGGCTTAACTTTAAAATTGGATAAATGTCAATTCTTCGTGCGAAATGTCGATTACGTGGCATTTGAAATAAGTAAAGATGGCGTGGCGTTTTTTTCGTAGATTCATAAAAGGATTTTCTACTATCGCAAGACCATTAACACAACTCTTGAAAAAGGATTCTAAGTGGAGATGGTGTACGGAAGAAACTAAAGCATTTTTATCTTTAAAAGAAGAATTAGTTAAACGCCCCGTCCTTGCTTTTTATAGCCAGTAATATGAAACACAAGTTCACACTGACGCTTCTAAGGTCGGTATTGCAGGCATCTTGTTACAGAGACCGAACAAGGAATCTCCTTTTAATGCTGTAGCTAATTACAGTAGACAGACTACACCTGGGGAGAGTCGTTTTACAGCTTACGACATGGAAACGTTAGCAGTTGTCACATCATTGCAGCGGTTTCGTGTATATTTATTAGGTATATGTTTCACAATAGTTAGTTACTGATTGTAATTATTTAAGAGCAACGTTTGGAAAACGCGATATGTTGCCTAGAGTTGCTCTATGGTGGAATATAATGCAAGAGTATGATTTTAACATAATGTATAGACCAGGTCTGTCCATGTCACACGTCGATGCTCTTAGTCGTAATCCGGTTAAGTATTACGAAAATTTCGTTGATGTTTGTACAATTGATTCGAACTGGATTTCTATTGTACAGCAGAGCGATTCAGAGCTACAACGAATTGTAAATATATTACAGGATCCCAATACAAGTAATCTTTTAGAAATAAAAAACAACTTTGTAGTAAAAAGAGGTCTGCTGTATAGAAAAACGCAAGATGGCGATCGCTGGGTTGTACCAAAGCGAGTACAATGGCAAGTATTAAAGGCTAATCACGATGATATTGGTCATTTTAGTGTTGATAAAACTTACGATAAGATCAAGGGTCAATACTGGTTTGCTAAAATGCGGAGATTTGTAAAAAAGTATGTGAATTCTTGTTGTATATGTATTCATGTGCTCACAGCAAAATTCCAGCTGGCAAGAAAGCTGGGGAATTGCATTCAATACCAAAAGTAAATAGACCATTTGACACTATCCATATAGACCATTTAGGGCCCTTTGTGCGCAGTAAAAAAAAACTCTTTATTTGTTGCTAATAATAGATGCATTCACAAAATTTATTATCCTAATACCAGTAAAAAGCACGAAAACAATCCATTCCATCAGAGCAATAAAACATTATTTTCACACTTTTAGCGTTCCGAGAAGACTTATTTCTGATAGAGGAACCTTATTTACATCTAAACGGTTCAATGAATATTTAGACTCGTTAGGTGTCAAGCACGTGCTGAATGCTGTTGCCACTCCTCGTGCTAAAGGGCAAATAGAACGGTATCACGGCACAGTATTAGCTTCTTTAACAGCGTTAAATTTTGGTAAACCTGAACATTTATGGGACGAATGTGTAAGTGACATTCAGTGGGGATTAAATAATACAATAAATAAAACAATTGGTAAAACTCCTGCAGAAGCTTTATTTGGTATTAAAACAATAGGAACCAATGATTCTTTGGTGCATTAATGTCTTAAGTGATTCTGATAATGAAAATGCACAAAATACTAATATTGACAGTATTAGGAACGAAATATCGATACGAATTAAAATTGACCAAACAAAACAAAAGGAGCGTTTTGATAAGAAGCGGAAAATCTTAAAGTTCGTTGTAGGTGATTTGGTTAGAATAGAGAGAGAGAGAGATTCCTTCAACAGGTAAAAGCAGAAAATTAATTTCTGAAGTTCGCGGTCCTTATCGTATATGTAAGGTTCTCGATAACGATAGATATGTAGTCGAAAATATACCCATATCACGCAAGGGTAGACGTTTTAGTTGTATATTTTCCGTTGATAAAATTCATCCTTGGTTGGTTTATCAACGAAACTATCGAGTCTGATACTCAAAGTTCAAACAGTAATACCGATGAATAAATAAGTATATGATTACAAATAATTTGTTATTAGTGTTGCAAGGATCATTTTCTTCCTTTATGTAATGATTAGAAATAAATATTATTTTTGATTTAGTTAGTTACTATTTAAATAATTTTAGTTGTAAAAAAACAATACTGATATTTGTTTATAATTATTTTTGTTTATCATAGTACATTATATTAATTAAAAGTCTACTGCGCCTTCGTAGATCTAGAAAAGGCCTATGATAGAGTGGTGAGGAATGAATTGTGGTCAGCACTGTCCATGAACGGTGTGAGCAGTATCCTCATACGAGCATTGCAATCTTTATAGGGATTCTAGTGCTTGTGTAAGGATAAACGGGGCATACACTGAATGGTTTAATATCGAAAAAGGTGTTAGACAGGGATGTGTAGCGTCACCGTGGCTGTTTAATCTGTTCATGGACAATTGTTTGACAGATTTAAAAGAGAATGAAAGTGGGTTGAGAATGAATGAGTTACTCGTCAAATGTTTTCTCTATGCTGATGACCAAGTATTACTTGCGTCTTCGGCCGAGGAGTTGCAGGAGATGGTAACTGCTATGAGTGGAGCTTTTGTTAGAAAGGGAATGAAGATGAATGTAAGGAAGACGAAAGTGATGGTGTTTGAAAAAGATGAGGCAGTGACAAACTGCAATATCTTGATTGAAGATGAACAAATTGAACAGGTGAAAGAGTTTGTGTATCTGGGGTCAAAGTTTACAAGAGATGGAAAGTGTGAGAGTGATATCGAAAGAAGAGTGAATGCAGGAAACATGGTGAATGGAGCTTTGCACTCCTTTATGAGCAGTCGGAAGGTGTCTAACAAGGCTCGTTTGGCTGTGCATGAGGGGGTGCTGGTTCCGACACTCATGTACGGAAGTGAAAGTTGGGTATGGCAGAAGAAACATGAAAGCAGAATAAATGTAGTTGAGATGAGAGCATTAAGAAGTATGATAGGAGTTAAACTGAGTGACAGGATAAGAAATAGTGAGATAAGGAAACGTTGTGGTCTGAAAGAAGATGTAGTGACAAAAATTGAGAAAGGTATGCTGAGATGGTTTGGCCACGTCGAAAGAATGAATGAAGAACGATTGACGAAAAAAGTGTATAAGGCGAGTGTGAATGAAAGTGTTGGAAGGGGTAGACCTAGGCGGACATTTCTAGACCAAATTAGGGACGTCTTGAAAAAAGGCCAGGTTAAGAGTACCCTAAACCGTAGAGCATGTATGAAGGGAATAATGAAAATGGACGAAGCGAAACAAGTATGTAAGGATCGTAGCAAGTGGAAAGAAGTCGTCTCTGCCTACCCCTACGGGAAAGAGGCGTGATTATATGTATGTATGTATGTATGTATTATATTAATGTCATCATTTATTAGAAAAATGAATATTGAAGACATGAATGGGGCTTCAGTATTCTTTACTTATTTCTTGCCTGCTAAGAACATGAAGGGGTCTCATGTAGGTGAATATTGAATACATGAATGGGGCTTCAGTATTCTTTACTTCTTTCTTACCTGTTGAGAACATGAAGGGGTCTCATGCAGGTGAATCTTGAAGACATGAATTGGGCTTCAATATTCTTTGCGTTGTTATTTCATTAATTTAAAATAAACTGTAAAATTACAAATAATATTAACTTAATATGATAATACATTTTATACTTTCCTTTCACGGGACGTGAAAATGTCAGGAAAGGCCGATTGTTAACAATTAAGTATAAAAAAACAATTAAACATAATATATTGAACGACCCCAATTTTAATGTAGTTTTCTTTTGAAATATACATCTAACTTTAATAAATGTAAATTGGATTTCCGCTTTTGTAGCTTTGAATTTCCGGTAAGATTTTTATTATAATAGTTTCGGATTTGACTCCTAACAAAAGAAAGATAAAAATGGCCGTTACGACCCAAGCTGAGCATTCAGTTCTAAGGTATTGAGACTTAAGAGACTTGACTGTTTTTGTGTAAAGATATAGTGAAGGCACTAAATAAAAGTGATTATTTGTACGATAAATAAATTGTGAGTTATAAACGGATGAAATAAAAGTGATATGCTGTAACATAAATTGTATTATTTGCTAACACAATATTGTCATAAGTTTTTCTTTTCCTATCATAGGGAACTTGCAGAAAGTGATCAGATGATTTTGTGCTTTTTTTATTTGCACAAATCATAACTTACTTTAGATGGTTACCACAAATCGTGCATAAAACTTTAAAATAATGAATTCATTTATAGTTAATATCTTATACAGAATTAACATCTCACAAAAAGTCTTTACTGTACATTTACGACGATATTATGACTGTATATTCGCGTACATACGAAAATGAAGTCCATCTAACTGAATTTAATCAAAAATGAATAATAAATATTAAAAACTAAACCTATGAAAAAAATTTTAATAAATTTCAGAAAATATTTTCAATATGAAAGACGTTGACAAACAAATGTCATTTTTTCTTCTTCTATTAATTCATGGCTTCTTTTGATAGAATTCTGCTAATATTTAATAATTTAATTTAAATCAAATAATAGGTAAACTAATTGTGCGAATCTCAGAGTAATATGTATGTAATTATATTTAAAGAGAAAACCAATAAAAGTTTAACACCGAATTAACATTTTTATTTTCTGCCCATATAATATGAATTTGTTTATCTATTTTTTAAAATGGCAATCTAAAACAACATCAAAGAAAGAGACAGCGATATTTTATCTCGCTTTATTTTTACAAGCCCAACACGCATATTGATAAAGTCATGATTGTGTGCATATTTTTCAGCTTCCATACAAAGTAGCCTCACCCTGCTCTAGACTGTTTATCTATTAAATTAAATTGGCAATATATTAAAGATGGGCCAAATTAAGACTATGATTCATCCACAAGCATGTATGCGCAGATATATGGACGATATTTTTTTTTATAGGATAAGGGGATCAAACGTGCACACAGTCCACCTGCTGGCAAGTGGATGCTGTGGTTCATAGACATCTACAACAATCCTGGATTAAGAATCAAATGCAGATCCGTTTTCTCAACTCAAGATTAAGATGGAATGCCTCGTTTCCAGTAAAAAGGGTTTCCGGTTCTCTACACTCACCATACGAAATACAGCAGCATTAAGCTGATATTTTACACTGGTATTCTGTGAGATCGTGGTGCTTCTTCATTCAAGCCGACCCATTTGGGCTACAACCATGCAATATAGTTTCAGTGTGGTTCTACCATGTAAAAAAGATGTGAAAGAAGAGTTAAGTATGATTATATATCAATTAACATTTTATGTCCTATTCCTCAGGATCCTTTATCTGTTCAAGCCGAAACCGGGTTGCCAGCATCCATCTCACTCGTTCTACAGACAGCTTTATCCCAAGATTATACAGGATATACAGTCTATTGAGGACAATTGGAGAATGGGCAGGCATAACTTGCAGGTATGCAGTGTATAGTCTTATAGTTACTGACTAATAGGAGAATATATGGTTAATTGTAAGCTACCGTAACAATTTAGGAAACAATGCAAAGAGTGCTAGGCGAAATCCTATCATCTGTATATATAATAATAATAATGTAATATATAAAAATTACACTTAGCCCCTCGCACTGGTAGGCGAAGTGTTGGGCGGTCCGCCACTAGATGGAGTGACGACCTGGTAAGACACGCAGGAAGTTGATGAATGTATGTGGCTCATAACCGTGCTATTATAGCATTACTTGGGGGAGGCCTATGTTCAGCAGTGGACTTGTGAAGGGCTGTAATGATGATGATGATATAAAAATTAATGTTTGTTTGTTCGTATTTTATGCGCTGCCATACCGTTCGTCAAATTGCGGTATAACTTTGTCAATTTATTGCTTGCACTCGCGCGCAGGTTATAGGCATACTACAATCAACATACAGCAGGTGGTGCGCATATCGTACCGACAAATTTATTAGAAAGTAAAATATCGTTCAAATTCAATGAATGTATTATTAAACAATATAACTTTATATACATAGTAGAGTCATACTGTAGCTATATTAGTAGTATAGTTGTAGCACGAATGGGTCGGCTCGACCGGGGAAGGACCACGCTCTCACAGAATACCAGCGTAAAATGGCAGCTTGGCACTGCTGTGTTTCGTATGGTGAGTGTAGAGAACCGGAGACCCATTTTACTGGAAAAGAGGCATTCCATCTTAGTCCTCACTGGTGACAATGCATCTGCATTTTGATTCTTTATTGAAGATAAATGTAGATGTCTATAGGTCACAGCAACCACTTACCATCAGGTGCACTGTGTGCTCGTTTGTCACCCTATCATATATTAAAAAAAAAACTTCCAAATTTAAAACGATATTTCAACTTCATATTTTCTGCGGATGCAATGCACCGGTTACCCGCTAGTATTTAATATGTTTCAACATAACTAGCGGTGTACAGCACAATGTTTTGCAAGTTACAATTGATATGTGCGTAATCAACAGCCGTGGCTCACTTAAAATGGCATAATGCAGCATATGTTGGAAGTGTTAATTTCAGTTATAAACAAATTAATAAACACCGTAGTGTTAGTTTTTTTTTATTATAGGATAAGGGTTTTGTACGTGGTACTCTACCACGTAAAAATAGTTAAGCCTTTTTACAAATATATTACTTTTTTATAGAATAAGGGTGACAAATGAGCACATAGTGCACCTGATTCAATTAAAAATAGTCAAAATGTAGATGTGTTGTCACCCCTACGGACTTAGATGAGACACCCTATCACCAGTAAAAAGCCTCTCCTGTTCCCTTCGTTCAGTTTATGATACACAGCAGCATGGTTGT
This sequence comes from Parnassius glacialis, assembly GCA_033319125.1. Classification (NCBI taxonomy): domain Eukaryota; kingdom Metazoa; phylum Arthropoda; class Insecta; order Lepidoptera; family Papilionidae; genus Parnassius; species Parnassius glacialis. Next base: position 57,104,142 of record JAVANC010000004.1, read on the forward strand.
GCTATTTTACACTGGTATCACTAATATTTCATCTTTTATTTTTCAGAGGATAAACTGTCGATCGGAGAACTCCAAAGGCGTCTATTGCTTACAGTACGATGACAACAAAATTGTATCAGGGCTTAGGGATAACACTATCAAGATTTGGGATAGAAAAACATTGCAGTGTGTTAAGGTATGCTTTTTTAAATATATCTACCACCTTAATCTGTCAATTCTTTGAAATCCACATGAGGTAATCCAAGGTCACCTTTGTAGAACGCTCCAGAGTATGGTTATATTTAGAAAGGACCCCTCAAAACCAAAGAGTATATGATCACTACGCTTAGTCAGAACCATAGTTGTTGTGCTCAGAACAATTATTTTTTAAATGTTATTTATATGAATTGTAAAACTAAAATTTTATTAGAATTAGTTTAGTTACTAAATTACGCTTCTCGCTTAAATTAACAGAATTTACTTCAAATGACGAGCTTACGCCTTTACCTACGCGTCGCGCATACGTCACATACTGTAGTCTTATTTCCTTCGCCGCGTGAGTGTAAGAGGCAACTACGAATTAAAAAAAATTAAGTGGGTACAATAGAAAGTTTTTTGTTAGTTTTTATATAAAAGGTAAGTAATTACACTTTTTAAAAGTTAATTCCTTATAAAATAGAAAAAGAATCATCAAAATCTGTTCACCCAGAAGGAGGTTATGAGGTAACACATAAAAACACATACAGTCGACTTCCTCCTCCTGTTTGAAGTCGGTAGAAAACTGACGTTGGTCAAAGATAGCGTAATAAAGTATATACCTATGATTTAATTTTTTTTTGAGGCTTCTATTGAGTTAATCTATATAATTATATTATATAAGACGGCTCCGTGGCGCAGTGGCTTAGCAATGAGTTGTTGCACTGGGGGCCGCGGGTTCGAATCCCGCACGGAACAAGTATTTGTATGGCCTACAAATAATTGTTCCGGGTCTGGATGTTTGTCCTCGTGTAATTTATGTTTGTAAACTGCCTCCACGACACTGGAGAAAATCCTAGTGTGGGTGTAAAGTTTTTAAAAAAAATCTTTTCTTTATGAAAATAAGAGTGTTTCTATGTCCTTGTTTGTTTCTTCATAGTATTTATTTGATTTTAACATATAGATATTGAATTTTAACATATGGCGATTTGTTAGATTTGGCTTAGTTGTAGAAGTGACATAATATTTTTTTTTTCTTTTCATTAGAATTGTTTGGTTTTGTTATTTATTACTGTTTTAACCATTGAACTTGTTTACGCTACTTTTTTTTAATAAATTGTTTGATGATGTTGATGACTTTTTTTTACACACAAATATATATTTTCAAATAATGAAATGAATCCATCCCTCTCCTTACAGTTTCCTTATACTGCTGGTCATGGGCCATGGAAATGAAGGGGAGCACAGAATTTTACTGTCACATATACTACCCGTCTTTGCAACGCTGCCCTAAACATCGCACCGTCGCACGGAATATTCGCGTTCCACCGAGATTAAATTTAGAAAAAATATTCGCCATTTTTTCCTCACATATTTTTTTCTTGTCATTATTACAACAAACACCGTTACATCCTACAAAACCCCCACTGAACATGGGCCTCCTCTATATACCTCATAGAGGGTATACTTGTCATAGTTGCCACATTATGTTCCAATGTGTACCGTGGAACTGAACAGTGGATCAGTCGCCTCTTGTCGCCTCTTACGAAACCCACGGAATGATATGAATATTCATACACCGCCACTACACGGCAATTGATAATTTCCGAAACATTTCATTTATCGACAAATCGTTTTGCAGTCGTCGTTACTCTAGCGCTCACTTGACCTTCATACAAATAATTCGATATTTTAATCGTTGATAATTTTTTATTTTTGGATGGGAACATAGTAATGACTCGTAAGTTATATTTACCATCTTTAAAAAAAAATTGTCTTTGGCTTGACCATAGTTCTGACTAAGTATGTCCAATAAAATGTCAAGGTCTCTCAAGGTTAAGAAGGTTTAGCAGGTACCAGACGGTATGTAGTACCAGCAGTATCAGTGTAGTAGTACCAGTTACTAGACTCCACAGAGTCAGTAATTCATTCTTGGGGCGATGTATACGCTTTACAACAAAATCTCGTATTTTTGCGAGATTTATTGTAACTAACAATTTCATTGGTTTCGATCCCCGCCGGCACCAATGAAATTGTTAGTTACAATTTTAAGTGCTGATTTACCACGTGCTCGGCGGTGAAGGACAACATCGTGAGGGAACTTGCATGTCTGAGAAATAAAAAAAATATATATATGTGAAGTTCGCCATCATGCATTAGGGCAGCGCGGCGCCACTTCTTTGCCATAAAACCATCTCAGAAATGCGAAGAGGCCTGTGCCCAGCAGTGGGACGTATATAGGCTGTAACTTTAAGTTTTATATCACAAAAGAAACTAAAATGGCGTCTACTCAGCACAAATGTTATATTATTTGTTATATTAAATAAATTATAATAAATGATTTTACTTTAAAACCAATTATCATCTTTCTCCAGGAACTGCAAGGCCACACAGGCTCAGTACTTTGTCTCCAGTACGACGAGCGAGCGATAATCTCTGGGTCCTCGGACAGCACAGTCAGAGTGTGGGACGTCAATACGGGAGCGATGCTGAACACTCTCATACACCACTGTGAGGCCGTGCTGCATCTCAGATTCTGCAATGGCATGATGGTTACCTGTAGTAAGGTGAGTTTGAAATGTTTGCTTGTACATAAATAGTTAATAATTCTTGGCAACATTGGACTCCAGCTTGGTTCCTATATTCAATGAACATATTGTTATATGTATATGATCTGTATATCTACAAAGTGTAAGCAAATTTATGCTTCTACAGCAATCTGCTAGTTTGGAAAAATGGTTTAATGTAATTACTGCACAAAAATAAAATTGTTGTACCAAAATTGAATATGCAGACAAGAGTGTGAAGGCTGAAACATGAATAAATAATATTGAGGGATCCACTTTTTATGCCACTAGAACGGCGCCATTTAGGAATAAAATAGTTGACAGATTTCACGGTGGATTGTAGCATAAATGGGTCTACTTGGCTCCACCGGGGAAGACCACACTCTCACAGAATAGCAGCTTCATGCTGCTGTTTCGTATGGTGAGTGTAGAGAACCGGAGACCTATTTTAATGAAAACAAGGCAATCCATCTTAGTCCTCAGTTGTGACAACGCTTCTGCATTTTGATTCTTAATCGAGGGTAGATGTAGATATCTATGGGCTACAGCATCCACATACCATCAGGTGGACTGTGCTCGTTTGTCACCCTTATTTTATCAAAAGAAAAAGAAAATGTATGGTGAATGTAGAGAGGACCAGAGAATGTTTTTTTACCGGAAATGAGGCATTCCATCTTAGTATTTTTGGTGACAAAGCATTCGCATTTTAATTTTTAATTGAAGATAGATGAAGATGATGATTGCTGGTTTGTCACACTTATTCTATTAAATAAACCGGCGACGGGCAACAGCGTCAAAGATGCGAAACTTTTGTGATTGGTAATCTGTTATGTCAATAACAAGACCTCCCTACAACGGGATTTGTCATTTTCACCAATGAAATTTTAGGCAGATGAAGTCTGGTCTGGAAGGTGGTCTTTTGCATGGATTTGTAGCCAATAAAATGAAATGTATTTTGATGTTCAATTCCAGGATAGATCAATAGCCGTATGGGACATGACGTCCACTACTGAGATCATGCTGCGACGAGTTCTGGTCGGGCACAGAGCAGCCGTCAACGTCGTGGACTTCGACGAGAAGTACATAGTCAGTGCTAGTGGGGACCGCACTATTAAGGTCAGTTTGCTATCTGTATGTATAAGCTTAGGAGTGTGAAAATACAGGCTTATTTTTCCAGAGAGTAGCCAAATTTTAAACTTAAGTTCAAATATATAAATAATGATATACCGTTATTGCAGGTTTTGAAAATACGAGTAAATAAGGCTTCTACTTTTATTTGAAATTATCCGATTGTATGTGATTTATGGGCAACAACGTTTTTGCCTCTTGATCAAACCTTACGAATGCGTGTGTTCTCAGTAAAATCTGTTAAAATAATGCATTACCACGCATTTTTGATTGACATCAACTCCTGATTGTATTAATTGTGCTCTATAGAGTTTGAAGGATTTTTATTTTCACACATTGTACTGCCCTTTTTTGTGGGCAATGCGATGAGTTTCACTCTGAACATTTTGTACTTGACTACAACGCTACCTATTTGATTGTAGAAATAAATAATAAATATATTTTGTGAATATGACCTTAAACGGACTAGAACATGAGCTCAACCCGTGGATACTTACAAGCAACAAAAACGCATCTGCATTTTGATTCGCAAATGGAGATAAATGTAGATGTCTATGGGCCACACCAACCACTTACCATCAGGTGTACTGTGTGCTTGTTTGTCATTCTATCCTATATAAAAAATATGTAGTTTATGTTCTGATGATTTTTTTAACCTTCATTTTAATTCCAGGTGTGGAATACTTCTTCATGCGAATTCGTACGTACATTGAATGGGCACAAACGTGGCATAGCGTGCCTGCAGTATAGAGACCGTCTAGTGGTCTCTGGCTCATCGGACAACACCATCCGGTTATGGGACATCGAGTGTGGGCAGTGCATACGAGTGCTGGAAGGTCACGAGGAGCTAGTGCGTTGTATACGGTGAGAAGACATATATTATTCTTTTTTAGGGTTCCATACCCAAAGGGTAACCAATGGGACCCTATTACTAAGCCTCCGCTGTCTGTCAGTCTGTCTGTCTGTCAGCAGGCTGTATCTCATGATCTGTAATAGGTAGATAGTTGAAATTTTCACAGAATATGTATTTCTATTGCCGCTACAACAAATAAATAATAAAAATAAGTTGAAAATTAAAGAGGGCTCCCCTAGTAGTGTTATACGATTGTATGGAAACCTTCATGCGCGAGTTCGACTCGCACTTGGTCGGTTATTTTTTATACTAGTAATGGCACGTTTAGATTATCCGACGAACAACTCGCCGAAAACTCGTGGGCGAGTACGACGCGTTTACATATTCCTCTATATTCATTCAACGTAGATCTTTTAAACATGGATGACATGCGTCTCGTTGCTACTAGATATGGGTAACTCAAGAGATATAGATACAAATTTTCCCTTTACCAAACTTACCCTTTCCAATTCAATGGGGATGAATCAATCCCTTTCCATCAATCACTCTTTATATCCATCCGCATCCGAATGTGTCAGTGTATCTTTACAACTCATTCACTCACAGCGTCTTTTAACTTTATCTATCTAACATCTGTGTCGCAAGCCGCGCACGCTACTTTTTATTATACCTCGGCCGGGACGGGACGGCCGGCCCTCCAAAGCCAATTTAAGGAAAATTTCGGAAAGTCCAAAGTACATACGTCTCTTTCGCACCTCACTATTTAGATAATTCTGTCGCGCTTTCGCAAGACGGAGAGAGTGAGTTGTTTGATCATTATAAACTGTCATAAGTCGGCACAAAAAGGTAAATTGATAACTCTATTACTGATGTGTAGGGCTTAAAGTCGTTAAGCGATAGCGTGAACATTTAAGTATTATACTGGTTTGAACTGTACCTACGTATACTTTGCCTATAAAATTTTTAGTAAACAATTCAATCTAATTTCGGTCATAAAACCATCGTTTTTAAGATAGTTTTATGGCCGAAATTAGTAGTCGTGCATATCCATAAAAAAGTAGAAAAAAGGTTTGCTATTTACAAAAATAAACAAAAATATCAGTTTGCTTCATTTCATTTGACCTTGACGTCGGTTCGGGAGTGAGAGTAATTGTTTTCGTTAATTGCATCGAATAGAAAAAAAAATTGAAGTAGTTTTGAACACTTAGTGACTGTTTAATTTAAATGTAGGTAAATAAGACATTCAGTGTAAATAATGTAGTTTTAAAATTTGTAAAATTTTAGTTCATTTTTTGAATAAGTGTCTATTTATCAATTATAACAAATATATACAAAATGTTACGACTAAGCAAAATGCAAACAGCTCTATAGGTACTTATCTATCATTCTTATTGATGGAATTGAGTTGTTCGAAGTGAGCTACGCTGAGTGAGCTGGGCAATGTAATGCGATGCGTGTCGTGCGCGCGAGCTTTAGCTACTGATAAATAAAAATATAAAAGAGTGATACATATCCCAGTGATCAAAAGATACATATCAATCTTTTCTTTTAAGTGATATACATGACCCATGTCTAGTTACTACAACTTGTATGTCTACTTAATATTTATAGACTCGCAAATAATTATTTTTATTAATAAGTATTTATTAAAAACCGATTTCTAGGATCCCATATCACGGGTACACCTTGATAAGGTTCTATAAACTTTAATGGATTCACAGTAGGTACGTATTTTTATTATTTAGTATTTGGCCGTGGAAGGAAAAGGGGAGACCTCTCGCCGGGCATGGTTTTCTGCCCAGGGAGCTGCCAACGCACCGTGTGGTAGTTTGTAGCTATTTTATATATAATGCTTTACTTTGGAACTTTGATAGCGCGATTTAGGCTTCGATGTGTTTCGCTTGTGGCGCGACGACAACGCCGCCGCAAGTACTATGTATATTATTATTTTTTTTATATTGTTTTATAAGAAAAATAACTACCACCTATGACAAAGGTCAAGTCAATAATGACTAGTGTGTAAACAAGGATACGAATAAACACGAACATTCCTTTGACTCGTGCTAAAAAGCCGACATTGGGTGGAAAACAGGCGAATACTTGGGCCGAGTAGCGAACACACCTGACCAAGGAGTTTACATGTTTGTACTCGTGCCTATTTGTCTGTACTCTGCGAGTATTTGAACGTTGCTTTAAGATGACAAACAAGCACACTGTCCTTCAGATGATAAATGGATTATGTGACACATAGATAGGCACCTGATTCTGTCTGCTTGTAACGTCTGGTCTGCTTGGACTTGTTATGCACTGATGAGCTCCAAATTTTAGTATATCATAGAACATGCTTCAGCTACCAATGGGTCTATTATATACTATTTTCATTCTCATACTATATATAATAAACTACTATAATAATATAACATCCTCAATAGTTTATAAATTGCTTTTGTAATCATCATCATTATTAATAATGTCTTCCGGACAGAATTTCGTTCACGGCGGTCAAACTCAACGTAGACTAGCCATCTGCACAGGACAGGATTTTAGTACCTGAGTGTATGCGCAACCACAGGTGCACATTCTATTCTCTTACTCTCATTGTTCGATGGAGTGGCAGTTCGACGCGACCGGAGAGAGGTCAAGCGCAGGACCAACGGCTTTACGTGCTTTCTGAGGCACGGGGTGAGACACCATCAACTGCTTGACCCCAGGCTACTATTGAGCATTTCTTGACAGAAAACCCCAATAACGAATTATTATTGACCCGGGATTTGAACCTGGCACCTCAGGATATTTACGATCACTAGACCAACGAAGCATCATCAATAAAGCATATCACAGTCCACTGTAATTGAACATAGGGCACCCTTAAGGAATAAGGCCGGCCACATACATACGGAATTCCGAACGGGTCGGCCACACACATACAGAATCCCGTTTTGCCCGCAAACTTTCGAACGGAAAACTACCGTACGTGTGTGACGGGTCATAGATTTTATATGAACTTGCTGCGTTCGGAATCTCGAATCGGAATATCAAAACGGAATTCCGTATGTATGTGGCGGGCCTAACACCTTATTATCTTCATAAATAAAAATCAATTGCTGTCCGTTAGTCTTCAAAAAAGTCGGAAATGGCTGGATCGATTTTTTGTGTGTTTGAGTGGTCCCTGGATAGTTTAGATTCACAATTGGACCCGATAGGTGGCGCTGTTGTTGAAATCCAGAAATGCATGTGCTAAGTCAGTGCGATTCGATAGTATTTTATATTAATCATTATTTTTAGTGATCAGAAACTACTACTGTTGTTGTTATTAGTTGTTAATTTCTTCTATTATTTTGATTAATATTAACCTTTTTATATGGGTACTGTTGTGTCATTGAATGAAAAACCTAGTACTATAGTGCTACCAACTTTACTGTTCAATTGACAGAGTTGCTAGTGGAGAGTTTACTATTGCCGCTCAAGAAATTTACCGCGAAATGAGGTGACTACATATTTGTAGGGGACTGTATTCGGATTTATTTGATTTACTATTACTGTGTAGGATGAACTATGCTAGGGACGTTTATGAAAGAAAAGATGGTACTCTTGACGATTATATGTTACAACTATTTAGAATGCGGCAATAACTATTATTAACTAGATGGGAGTCTTCTCTCTTGAGGTTTCTCTCTTGATGTTTCCTCTTGAAGTGCCGCTGTCGAAATGAACAACTCGTGGCCCAAAACGCCCTTCTTATATTCCCGTGAAGGGTGTCTCGGCGCGATCGTGATCTTAGGAGGTGTGCCGCGCGCTGATTGGTCGGCAGCATCACGTGATATTAGGGCGGTGTGCGGGGTGCGCGGGGCGCAACGGGGTGTGAAGGGGCGACACGGCGGGGGCTCCCCTCGCTGTCCGTAACAATATTTATGACATATTAGTATAGAATAATGAACATACAAATTACCTACCTTTATAATTGGTCGTCATACATAATTATTATACAGAATTTAACAGTTCATCATCATCATTATCTCAATCTATTGCCGGCTGACAACTAAGCACCAAGACTCACAAGAGGTTTAGATCATAGTCTGCCACGTTAGCCAAGTGCAAACTCGCGATATTTTTCTTTGTCATTTAACTGTTTAAAGTATTATAACTAAAAAATAAAACAAGTGTTATTATTATACAGGGTATTTTTGGAACGCTCCCGAAAACTTAAACAGGCGACAGCACCAAGTATACCTTAGATCATGGGTCACAAATAAATTTGATCCTGATGAAAAAAAAAATCATATTTTTACAACGTTTTATTAGATTTATTCACGCGCCATCATGTTAATACAGCTAAATGAAACGATAATTTCATAAAAAAAAAATCATGAAAATACTGAAACCTAAAACCAGCAGTGGAATAACTGAATTCATATCAGCTGATTAACGGTCAATGTACGCGCGAACGCAAATTCGCGCGGTCGGCAACTAGCGGGCTATACCACAATACCTAATAATTTACAACACTTGTCTAAATACCTAACTTATCTACTTAACATACTATTTTGCCACTGTACTTGTCTCCACGTAGCCATTTTAATCCGAATTTACAGGTTAAATAACCCAAATAACTGGTTCGATTTCCCGCTAATAACAAAATACATAAATGAAATGTAACCAAGGTTAGAGTCATGCGTTTTTATTCATCGTGTAGGTATGTTTATTATTCTCATGTATTCAGTTATGTATGTATTCAGATTAGTTCAGTACTAAGTTATTTAAAAAAAATTAGTTATGAAACAGCTTACCGCTCTAAATCCTCCGTGGTCTTATGAGATGCGGCTCAAATTGTGCTCCATTCATTTCAAGGCAGATTTGGGCTCGGTGTTGCGTCTCCTCATGGAGGCGGGGCATCATCGTGTGATCTTCGACACAGTCCGTACGTAGTTTGTCGAAAACATCCACGATCCTTTTGTAGTTTCGTCAGCACTATCACACTCACGATTAAAAACACTTTCTTTCACATACCCCACAGAAAGAAGTCTAACGGGGTCAGATCTGGTGCGCGAGGTGGCCATGCGTGTGGTCCTAGTCCGCCAAATCCAGCGATCATCAAATAGCTCATTGAGGCGCTCACGGACGAACCTCACATGTGGAGGGGCCCCATTATACTGGATCCATGTGCGGCGATATTCAGCCAACGATAGGTCGTCTAAAATGTCTGTCAACTGTTCATTTATAAAGTTTAGGTATCGCTGTCGCTTCAGTCGCTGTGGCAGAAATACTGGTCCCAGTATGCGATCCTTAAATAAACCTGCCCATACGTTAACCGACCATTGGGTTTGGTGCCCGGTTTGTCGAACAGCGTGCGGGATAACCTCTGAATACACGTGTGTATTTCTTCGGTTCCACAGGCCGTTTCTGGTAAATGTCGACTCATCCGTTCAGATAATGTGCTCAATGGAACCAGCCACACGTTGTTGCTGGTATAATAACCAACGGCAGAAAACTCGTCGGCGGTCGTGATCGCCGGGAACTAAAGCTTGCACTTTGTGCAATTTGTATGGGCGCATTCGGTTACGCTTCAACACTTTGTGCACTGCACAGTATGACACACTTGTTCCATCCCGACGTCTTAACAATTTATTTAGCGATACTTCGTGTACCTAGGTTCGGATACATAACATGTTTTCGTATTCACAATCACTATAAACGTACGCGTTAAGCATTATTAAAACAAAAAACGTAACAACAAGTAACAAAATCAACACGGAACTGTTTCAAAAACTACAATTAAACTGAAACCTACTGCGTCACAGCGTGATGCGACACGAGCCGGGCGGGTTACATTATTTCGCACCGAGCTAGCAGGTCGAGTGGAGGGAGGTTACAGTCGCGTTCTAAAGTACTACATGGTATTGGGATATTGTTTTATAATATTATAGTAAGTAATTAATTGTTTTATTGTAGAATCATAATAGGTGCCTTACTTGGAATTAAAAATGGATAATGTTTACTTGAGCATTATTTGTTATTTATATCGTAAAATATAAAGTAGTTTGTAACAAGAAAACTTAAGGTAAGGGTGGCACGCCGTCCATTATGTCGTCTTGGGTCACATGGAAGCCAGATGTTGAAGGTGTGTTGGTGTTACTGGATGCTACTTCATCATCACTTTCATCTTTGCTTGAGCTTCCGTCATCAGGTCGATCACATGGTAATTTTTTCGGTATTCTTCCTCAACACTTTTAAATTTACTGTACAATTTTCCCCATTCACCTTCTCCTATCATATTTACCTTTTCGTTCACTAGTTTAGTCATAAAACAATAGATATAAATAATTTTTCTTTCCTTCCTTTTTAAAACATCGTCGCGAGTCTCAAAGTAAGCTGTGTATGCGACTGTATTTTTGGAGCGAACAAAGCGCGGGAACCAATAGCATGCAGGCACAGTAATACTGGCGGATTGTTCCCCCGTCGCGCCCCCTTCGTACCAATATGTGATAAATCGCTGTGCCGAAGTTCAAGGCCAGCGTTCTTTATTCACCGTTCGCGCGTACATTAACCTCCATTAGTCAGGTGATATCAATTCAGTTTTCACTGCTGGTTTTATGTTTCAGTATTTTCATGATTTTTTTTATGAAATTATCGTTTCATTTAGCCTTACTAACATGATGGCGCGTGAATAACGCTAATAAAACGTTGTAAAAATATGATTTTTTTTTTTCATCAGGATCAAATTTATTTTTGACCCATGATCAAAGGTATACTTGGTGCTGTCGCCTGTCTTAGTTTTCGGGAGCGTTCCAAAAATACCCTGTATATTTCTTTATATTTTATAAGAGTAATTGTATTTATGATTTCGGAGTTCAAGCGGCCGAACTCCAGGAATGTCTGTTGTGAAAGATGTACCCGCTAATATGTTTGACAAGTACATTATTTGGTGATTTTAATTTTCTATATCTGGCAAGACTAACATATAACTATGAAATCAAAAGCACTCACCTGACAGCGAAATGTCATTTATAAAATGGCGGCCCTAGTTCTAATTTTGTCCACCTGAACAGATAAGTTGGTGGCACTATATTTGTGTTGGTTACAACCTATTATTCGTATTGGTCAATGAAAAATGCTCTAAGATGTGCAGTTGCAAACATTGTAAACTAACTTGAATGAACTGTTATCTGTGGTATAGCCATGCTGCATCTATATTATGCTTGTATCACGAATGGGTTGATTCGAGGGTGGGACCAAGTTCTTAGAGAATACCAGTGCGAAATAGCAGCTTAGTGCTACTTATATATCGTATGCTGAGTGTAGAGAACTGGAGATCCCTTTTTACTGGTAATATGACATTCCATCTTAGTCCTCACGCAACGCATCTGCATTTCGATTCTTAATTGAGGATAAATGTAGATGTCTATCGACCATAGCATTCACTTGCCATCAGGTTGATTGTGTACTCGTTATTCTATTCTATAAACAAAATAGTAGTTCTCTGCTCCTCGGACTCTGCCTAACCCCACTTGTGACGTGTGTTGGTGATGTTTCAGGTTCGACAACAAGCGGATAGTGAGCGGTGCATACGACGGCAAGATCAAGGTGTGGGACCTGCGCGCAGCGCTCGACGTGCGCACGCCGCACCAGGACCTGTGTCTGCGCACCCTCGTAGTGAGTGCTGACTGGTTTTAACCAACATTGCTTTCGTTTATATTATTTTTTTATATGTTAAATGTGACGAACGAGCACACAGTACACCTGATGGCAAGTGGTTGCGTGGCCCAAAGACATCTACATCTATCCTCGATTACAAAGCAAAATGCAGATGCGTTGTCACCCGTGAGGATCAAGATGGAATGCCTCGTTTGCAGTAAAAAGGGTTTCCGGTTCTCTACACTCACCATACGAAACACAGCCGTGTTGAGCTGTTATTTTACGCTGGTATTCTGTGAGAGCGTGGTCATTTCCCGGTCTAGCCGACCCATTTCTGCTACAACTATACTACTAATATACCTGCAGCATGGCTCTACCACGTATAATGTTTTCTTATATTTATGCGAAAATTAGATATTGAATAAAACTACTTTTATGGATTTTATCGCGTTTGATTATACTTATTGACGTGACAACGTCTTATATATAAATCGATGAAGCTGGCTGCACGCACGAAAAAACATAACTCATGCGGCGTTACCTCGCTCTGAGGTGTTCCATTTAAAGTGCAAGCGAAAGCGCGGAACCAGCGACAAAGAGGCGTAATCGGCCTCCGCGTTCGGCATGTCCGCATGGACAACTGCTATACAATAATAGATTTACATGTTTTCTTCAAGTATGACGTGCAGTGAAAAGTGAATGTGGTGTCAATTGTTTATAGCAACGATAATTGCGGCGATAAAGGTACATAATGATTCTTTCGATATTAAATATTTCTTATGACGTTGTCACGTTCAACTATCGCCAGTAAACCGACTTTACGATTAACGATAACGATATTTTTTTCAATTCCCGACTTTTGGGTGGTTTTCAAGAAACAGTAAGTTCATTCTGAGTAGATCGGACCAATAGTAATAATTAAAAAGCTGAAGATACTCCGCGTTAACTATGACATCGGGACGTCAATCACCTCAGTCCCTTTGTCTAAAGCTAAACGTCAAAATCTAATCGATTTTAATCCACATGAAAAAGAAGGAGGTTCTCAATTCATGTGTATGTTTTGTTTGTACGTATGTTGTGCGAATTCTTCGCAGATTATAAACCAATTTGTATATATATATTTTATAATGATACTTTTTTTATGAAATATGTTATACTTCAAAGTGGTCCCATATAAATTTGAAGAAAAATTTCACCCCTAGGGGTAGCAAATAAATAACTTCTTTTGTAGAGCAATTTTTACTTCTTACTAAAAGTTATAATGCCATCAAAAACATAACTTGTAAAAAAAAGCCAAGTCTCGCAACTCAGTTCTTCTACCGTAAAAAGTTGTGAGATCCATGTAATACCAAGTCGGTTAATTTATTCAGTACATAGATTGATACATAGATTGACTTGGCAATCGCATGAAAACACAGTATATCTCACAAGTAATACATATTATATGAAATTAGATTATTTAGTGCGAGTATCGATATATATCGCGTGATAAATATCGATATATCGTCATCATTTGAATGATGTAAAGATAAGGTCCAAAATTTTTTTTAAATATATCGAAATTGATACGAATTCGATACTCTAAAATAAATATCGATATGTCGATATATCGCGATTTAAAATATCGACGATATATATCGATATATTTAAAAAAAATCGATATATCGATATTTTTTACCCATGACTACCTGTGTCGTCACTGTTGTCAGTCGCCTTTGGTGCGCCCGCGACGTTTCTCCTTCCGTTGTGAGATTAATATCGCGAACGTTATGTTGTACGTTAGTATCGGTAAGCCATCGGGCTTACCGATTGTATTTCGACGAAGCTCGTCCAATGTCACAATGGGTTTTGAGTAGACCCTGTTTTTAAGACAACCCCAATAGAAGAAGTCCAGGGGGTTCAAATCGGGAGAACGGGGTGGCCATAAGATAGGACCAAGTCGCCCGATCTAACGCCCTGGATACTCTTGATTTAAATATTCTCGCACAGGACGGGCATAATGTGCTGGGCAACCATCATTTTGGAACCACATGTTTTGAAGATCACTTAAGGGCACGTCGTTTAACAATTCTTGCAAGTCATTTTGTAAAAAGTTTAAATAACTATTGCCATCTAAGTTTCCTTGTAACTCAAAGGGCCCAATTACTTTTCCATTTAATATGCCGGTCCATAGGTTAACCTTGAATTGATATTGGGATTTGTCTTGTCTCATCAAGTGTGGATTTTCATTACTCCAACTATGTAGGTTGTGAAGATTTAAATACCCATCTTTCTTGCACGTTGTTTCATCCGGCCATAGAATTTTGTCTAGGAAGTGGGGATCTTCACAGTGCCTTTGCAGCATTACACGGCAAAATGTGACCCGTAGCGGATAGTCCCGCGGTAATAACGTCTGCACACGCCTGTAGTGATATGGGTGAAGCTTGTGACGTTTTAATATTCGATGTGCAGAACTTTTCGGGATTCCTGTAGCTTCTTCTATGGCACGTACCGAAGTAGTCGAGTCATTTTCTATCTCATTGAGAACTTCTTCATCACGATCCAATCTAGGTCTTCCAGCGCTTCTCCTATTGGATGGCATACGACCCTCCGAAAACGCTTGATGCACATTAATAAACACTCGATAATCAGGATATTTTTGAGCATTTGGGTATCTTTCTCGATACAGTCTGCTAGCAGCGTTAGCATTACATCGGCATTCTCCATAGATTAAATGCATATTAGCGTATTCCTGTGGTGTGTACGGTTGCGGCATGTTAAACGCCAAACAGTCCAAAATGCGCCAGAACTCTAAATCACAAAACACACAATCGTAGTCCAAGATAATGCCAGGTCAGTTCAGTTTGCAGATCACTTCCAGTCCAAATAATGCCAGGTCAGTTAAGTTTGCAGGTCGATTCCAGTCCAAAAAGCCAAGCCAAAAGTCGATAGTATGTACGAGGGCCACGTAAGTTGAATTGGGAACGGTGCGCAGTAAACAAAGGAGCAGAGCGTACTGAACCGACTTGCTGAGAATAATAACAGCTT
Source organism: Parnassius glacialis (assembly GCA_033319125.1). NCBI lineage: Eukaryota > Metazoa > Arthropoda > Insecta > Lepidoptera > Papilionidae > Parnassius > Parnassius glacialis. Next base: position 57,119,523 of record JAVANC010000004.1, read on the forward strand.
CTCTACCTGCCCTGTTGTTGTCTCTTTTTAAAGTAAATATCTCTATCTATCTATCTCTCTCTAACATCTAAGGGTATTAATGCCCCATTCGAATTCCTAGAAATTGTAACAGGAACCCATTTTGGGCATGTAGTAAAAGTGATTACTGACAATTACAATTTAAGGAGTTTGGCCCCTGTTTAGAAATAATAGGCCCATATTTTTTTATAACTTGTTTTCCTAGAGTATTATACCATTTTGGAATGTTGGTTAGTTGCGTCAATTTTTAAAAAAACTCGCCATACTAGTGTTCATACTTTTTTTTACACCACGATAAGTTAAATTTGGTTAAAAGTAAAAGTCTTCAAAAAATTTAGGGAATAAAATAAGTTTCATTAATTTTCGTGATAAAACAAGAGTTATTCTGGAGTTTTTAAGAATTGTGGTAGATAGCAGTACTATTCAGGTTGCCTATAAAAAAAAAGAAAAAATATTTAAAAAATTGTGGTCATGGTAGTGAAAAATATCATAAACGGTCTCAATTTCTGAAGAATTTAATTTTTTTTATATAACTTAAAATATAATTGGGATATATTTTTTTTCTTTTTTTCCCCGTTTAGTCCGGGGCAGGTCTATCCTCCGGTGTTGGCTTATCGTTGAATTTTGGGACACGTTGTATATATACTAGCTGACCAGGCAGACGTTCTGCCCTTTTCGACGACCCTTCATATAAAAAATTCTTAAATTCGTAATAAAAAATATTGAGCGTCACTTATCAGGATAAAAACTATCCTATCTCTCGAATTGGACCAAACTGCACAGTGTGCAAAATTTCATTGAAATCAGTTCAGTAGTTTAGGAGTTCATAGCGGACAAACAACCTGACACGTAATTTTTATGTATAAAGATATATATACACGATTCCCCACTTCTCCGGGACACATCACTGAACACGGAGTGCTTACAAAAATATTTGTTTATTAAAACTTTAATAACTTTATATTAAATGAAGATATCGCAATTTTTTTTTTTTAGATTTGAGCCCAATGGCTAAGACATAAATGTTAGAAAACCTAACTGAAATCTATCCAGTAGTTTTTTCTGTGATGCGCGCACAACTGCAATCCCCTATCATTTTATTTATATAGAAGAGAAGATAGAGATTGGAAGTAATACTTTTACCACTGGTCCAGAAAAATCTTCTATCCTAGAAATAATCAACAAGATACCCAGACAGTGGGACTATTTTTAACATTCATTTACAATATAATATGTTGTGTTTCATCACTATCATCATTACAACCCTTCGCAAGTCCACTGCTGAACATAGGCCTCCCGCAAGGAATGCCGCAAAGCACGAATGGCTAAGCGAAGCGCAATGCGGCCTTCCACTAGATGGAATGACCTGCTAAGATATGCAGGAAGTTCTATTTTTAAATAAGATATAACTATTATAACATTCTTACATACATTGTTTTTGCATAATCTGGGGGCACGGCAGTGCCCCCGCCAAGTCGAGCAAAAAAGCGGTACGGCCGTAGCATCCTTTTCTCGAAGCAGTTTAGGCCATTTCCGAAACCCTATAACTTCGTTATGGATAAAACTAGAAGCCTGAATTTTTACTAACCAAGTAGGCATTGTATAAACTCGGTTTATTTCAAATTTCATTAAATTTGAAGCAGTAGTTTAAGAATTATAACTAGACAAAATTTCTTAATTTTGTCACTCACTGACTGACCGATCATCAAAACTCTGAGGCACTTCTAGCAGACATAGAAACTTCAAATTTGGAATACAATTATTGTTTAATATATAAACCAAGGAAAAATTAAAATATTTTACAATTTCGGTCCAGTTTTCGAGATACACCAACTGCATAAATAAGTTTGTAATCCCATATAAACATATAGTATTACAAAGTTACATTTGCAGTGAATGAATCAATGTACCTATATATGTATAATGGAATAATAGGTGTAAATAGCTACCTAGATGTAACTACCTACAAAAAGAAATGAGATGCCATCAAAAACATAACTTGTAAAAAAAAGCCAAGTCTCGCAACTCAGTTCTTCTACCGTAAAAAGTTGTGAGATCCATGTAATACCAAGTCGGTTAATTTATTCAGTCCATAGATTGATACATAGATTGACTTGGCAATCGCATGAAAACACAGTATATCTCACAAGTAATACATATTATATTAAATTAGATTATTTAGTGCGTAATATAATAGGTACATTGATTCATTCACTGCAAATGTAACTTTGTAATACTATATGTTTATATGGGATTACAAACTTATTTATGCAGTTGGTGTATCTCGAAAACTGGACCGAAATTGTAAAATATTTTAATTTTTCCTTGGTTTATATATTAAACAATAATTGTATTCCAAATTTGAAGTTTCTATGTCTGCTAGAAGTGCCTCAGAGTTTTGATGATCGGTCAGTCAGTGAGTGACAAAATTAAGAAATTTTGACTAGTTATAATTCTTAAACTACTGCTTCAAATTTAATGAAATTTGAAATAAACCGAGTTTATACAATGCCTACTTGGTTAGTAAAAATTCAGGCTTCTAGTTTTATCCATAACGAAGTTATAGGGTTTCGGAAATGGCCTGAACTGCTTCGAGAAAAGGATGGTACGGCCGTGCCGCTTTTTTGCTCGACTTGGCGGGGGCACTGCCGTGCCCCCAGATTATGCAAAAACAATGTATGTGAGAATGTTATAATAGTTATATCTTATTTAAAAATAGAACTTCCTGCATATCTTAGCAGGTCATTCCATCTAGTGGAAGGCCGCATTGCGCTTCGCTTAGCCATTCGTGCTTTGCGGCATTCCTTGCGGGAGGCCTATGTTCAGCAGTGGACTTGCGAAGGGCTGTAATGATGATAGTGATGAAACCAACATATTATATTGTAAATGAATGTTAAAAATAGTCCCACTGTCTGGGTATCTTGTTGATTATTTCTAGGATAGAAGATTTTTCTGGACCAGTGGTAAAAGTATTACTTCCAATCTCTATCTTCTCTTCTATATAAATAAAATGATAGGGGATTGCAGTTGTGCGCGCATGACAGAAAAAACTACTGGATTGATTTCAGTTAGGTTTTCTAACATTTATGTCTTAGCCATTGGGCTCAAATCTAAAAAAAAAAATTGCGATATCTTCATTTAATATAAAGTTATTAAAGTTTTAATAAACAAATATTTTTGTAAGCACTCCGTGTTCAGTGATGTGTCCCGGAGAAGTGGGGAATCGTGTATATATATCTTTATTCATAAAAATTACGTGTCAGGTTGTTTGTCCGCTATGAACTCCTAAACTACTGAACTGATTTCAATGAAATTTTGCACACTGTGCAGTTTGGTCCAATTCGAGAGATAGGATAGTTTTTATCCTGATAAGTGACGCTCAATATTTTTTATTACGAATTTAAGAATTTTTTATATGAAGGGTCGTCGAAAAGGGCAGAACGTCTGCCTGGTCAGCTAGTATATATACAACGTGTCCCAAAATTCAACGATAAGCCAACACCGGAGGATAGACCTGCCCCGGACTAAACGGGGAAAAAAAGAAAAAAATATATCCCAATTATATTTTAAGTTATATAAAAAAAATTAAATTCTTCAGAAATTGAGACCGTTTATGATATTTTTCACTACCATGACCACAATTTTTTAAATATTTTTTTCTTTTTTTTTATAGGCAACCTGAATAGTACTGCTATCTACCACAATTCTTAAAAACTCCAGAATAACTCTTGTTTTATCACGAAAATTAATGAAACTTATTTTATTCCCTAAATTTTTTGAAGACTTTTACTTTTAACCAAATTTAACTTATCGTGGTGTAAAAAAAAGTATGAACACTAGTATGGCGAGTTTTTTTAAAAATTGACGCAACTAACCAACATTCCAAAATGGTATAATACTTTAGGAAAACAAGTTATAAAAAAATATGGGCCTATTATTTCTAAACAGGGGCCAAACTCCTTAAATTGTAATTGTCAGTAATCACTTTTACTACATGCCCAAAATGGGTTCCTGTTACAATTTCTAGGAATTCGAATGGGGCATTAATACCTTAGATGTTAGAGAGAGATAGATAGATAGAGATATTTACTTTAAAAAGAGACAACAACAGGGCAGGTAGAGAAGCTGTTATTATTCTCAGCAAGTCGGTTCAGTACGCTCTGCTCCTTTGTTTACTGCGCACCGTTCCCAATTCAACTTACGTGGCCCTCGTACATACTATCGACTTTTGGCTTGGCTTTTTGGACTGGAATCGACCTGCAAACTTAACTGACCTGGCATTATTTGGACTGGAAGTGATCTGCAAACTGAACTGACCTGGCATTATCTTGGACTACGATTGTGTGTTTTGTGATTTAGAGTTCTGGCGCATTTTGGACTGTTTGGCGTTTAACATGCCGCAACCGTACACACCACAGGAATACGCTAATATGCATTTAATCTATGGAGAATGCCGATGTAATGCTAACGCTGCTAGCAGACTGTATCGAGAAAGATACCCAAATGCTCAAAAATATCCTGATTATCGAGTGTTTATTAATGTGCATCAAGCGTTTTCGGAGGGTCGTATGCCATCCAATAGGAGAAGCGCTGGAAGACCTAGATTGGATCGTGATGAAGAAGTTCTCAATGAGATAGAAAATGACTCGACTACTTCGGTACGTGCCATAGAAGAAGCTACAGGAATCCCGAAAAGTTCTGCACATCGAATATTAAAACGTCACAAGCTTCACCCATATCACTACAGGCGTGTGCAGACGTTATTACCGCGGGACTATCCGCTACGGGTCACATTTTGCCGTGTAATGCTGCAAAGGCACTGTGAAGATCCCCACTTCCTAGACAAAATTCTATGGCCGGATGAAACAACGTGCAAGAAAGATGGGTATTTAAATCTTCACAACCTACATAGTTGGAGTAATGAAAATCCACACTTGATGAGACAAGACAAATCCCAATATCAATTCAAGGTTAACCTATGGACCGGCATATTAAATGGAAAAGTAATTGGGCCCTTTGAGTTACAAGGAAACTTAGATGGCAATAGTTATTTAAACTTTTTACAAAATGACTTGCAAGAATTGTTAAACGGCGTGCCCTTAAGTGATCTTCAAAACATGTGGTTCCAAAATGATGGTTGCCCAGCACATTATGCCCGTCCTGTGCGAGAATATTTAAATCAAGAGTATCCAGGGCGTTAGATCGGGCGACTTGGTCCTATCTTATGGCCACCCCGTTCTCCCGATTTGAACCCCCTGGACTTCTTCTATTGGGGTTGTCTTAAAAACAGGGTCTACTCAAAACCCATTGTGACATTGGACGAGCTTCGTCGAAATACAATCGGTAAGCCCGATGGCTTACCGATACTAACGTACAACATAACGTTCGCGATATTAATCTCACAACGGAAGGAGAAACGTCGCGGGCGCACCAAAGGCGACTGACAACAGTGACGACACAGGTAGTCATGGGTAAAAAATATCGATATATCGATTTTTTTTAAATATATCGATATATATCGTCGATATTTTAAATCGCGATATATCGACATATCGATATTTATTTTAGAGTATCGAATTCGTATCAATTTCGATATATTTAAAAAAAATTTTGGACCTTATCTTTACATCATTCAAATGATGACGATATATCGATATTTATCACGCGATATATATCGATACTGTTTAAAAATATAGATTCGATATATATCGATATATTTTTTCCCTTTGCCCATCCCTAGACACAGGTAATTAGGTCAAGTTCAAATAAGCATGCGCCGCCTCCTACACCCCTCCACCCCTACCCCGCCACACGCTTTCTTTTGCTAACTAGGGCTATTACCGTTTAGAAGGTCCAATTAAAATATTTTTATTTTTGTATGAAAATATAAATTGAAGAAATTAATAATTTTTTTTCTTACATATGTTATTGTTATGATGTAAATAATATATTCCCAAAAGGTCTTCAGTGAATTTAAAAATTAGTACTCGGTTTGGATTCGGTACTCGGCGGATTCGGCCTTTTTTAGGGTTCGGCCGAGTACCGAGTATTAACGGCCGAGTACCGAGTACTCGTCCTTAATTATATTCCAGAGAAAAATAAAAACAAAAAGCCAGTATTTATCATTATTATTATATTAGACACATTAAAACATCAGGAACATGAGAAGCAGCAGAAATATTTAGAACGTACATAAGAATCTATAATAGAAATTATTATTACTAATATTTAAAATTTAAGAGAGGAAGATCAATAATTTTTCTAGATGTTTTCCGATAAAACGATTTCTATAAGCAGTCATTTTCGCGCCAGGTAACGAAAACTATATCTCGAACATGAACTCATGTTGTCTGATTTGACAAGTAATCAGTAATCACTCATCAACAGTATCCGTGGGTGTGTGTCTGATCGAGTACCGATACAAGTACTTTTCTTTCGATACTACTTGGTACTAAGTTTTAAAGTATCGATACCCAAAGTACTTGGTATAGAAAGAAAAGTATCGAGTAATTACTTGTATTTACTCGTATGGTTCCATCTCTAACTCTGTGTAAGGGAAATAACCACACGCCGTCCGCTACCGTGTTTTTTATTCGGCCGAGTACTCGGCCCAATCTAGGCCGAGTACTGGCCGAGTACTCGGCGAATCACTACTCGTTCCATGTCTAATATATATAGGCAAAAATTCAAATGTTTAGAGTGAATATTGTTAATTTATCTGTTAACAAATGACCTAGTAGAATAGGAATTTCATTTATATTCGACAGGGCGATATTCAATTTTTCAACTTTGTTAACATATCAAGCAACGAGGACGAAGTTGCGGGTATCAGCTAGTATTATATAAAAATCAATTGTTGTCCGTTAGTCTCGCAGAAACTCTAAACCGGCTGGACCGATTTTGACGTTTCTTTTTTGTGTATGTTTGTGTGGATACTTGGACGGTTTAACCCTTTGAACGCCAACGACGCTTACAAGCGACAAACTTAATCGGCCGCTAGAACGCCAACGTCGAGTTTAGGCGACACAAGAATGTGCTACTTTATTATCTGATATTATAGAAAATAGGTAAAAAGACTATATTTTTTAATTTTGTCGTCTTCTCCGTATGTCACTTAATTAAGTTGAACGAAAGAGAAGCTTGATATTGATAGTATTCTTTCCAAATTTGAACTTGTTTTAGGCGAAAATAAGACCTCAAAGTATACGTTCACCTGACGCCATTGACGCTTTGAAGCGACACTAGTGATGGGGTAATTTAACCTTCTACAATTTACAAGAAGATTGTGCTAATTGAAATAAAACAATGATTAAAACTACAAAAAATGCGTCCATTGAGGAATTAGTGATACTTAATTATTAATACGATTAATATACATCGTACGAATATAAAAATCAAATTAATAATGTTAAAACCTACATACATTTAAAACATCGATTTTTCTATGGTCATCAAGTAGTCACGTCATTAATTTGGAATCATCCTTCATTCGCGCCCAGGCCTTCGTCGGTTTTGGGCGTCGATAGTGATTGGATGAATTTATTTTCCGAAAAACTATCTAAAATATTATTCAAGAGATGAACTTGCGACCGTAGCGATTATGTGTTTACAGAATTATTATCATTAAAATCACCAATACAACCCTGTAAGTTCATATTAGCCCATTGAATGAGTTTTTTCAGAAAAATATGAACTTACAGGGTTGTATTGGTGATTTTAATGATAATAATTCTGTAAACACATAATCGCTACGGTCGCAAATCATATTTTGTTAAATATGCAACCTAACCCTGACCTGCAAATTCCAAAAAACGCAAGAAAATTTGAATTTCGCGGGCCACTCTGGAGCCCTTCCATTAACCTTAAGTTAATACAATATAAATTGTGCCAAATGTCTTCGTCTGACGATACTAAAACATGTAGATGGTAATTTGAAAAGTCCAAGTTTCGAAGAGGAGATTATAGAAGATTCTCAACCATTGTCTCCAAGTTTACTTTCCAACTTGCCGGGGAAAAAAGAAAGAAAACTGCTGAAAAGGCAACTCAGTGTGAAGAATGTTTCGTCAATTACAAACGAACATCCGAGTTCGAAATAGAAGTGAATGTCGATGCACTCCAACCTCCGAGATTTATCTGTGAACGGCCTTCAGATTTTAGAAACGAGTATTTTGCTAGTTTGGTTGCATTTGAATTGGAAAAAATAAGGCCTGAAGAAAGATCATATGTCTATGGGCAGATCATAAATACGATCAGGAGTTGCCGTGCCGAAAATGAATTTCCGTGACTTTCCGTATAAATCCGTAGTACAACAGTTTGCTACAAACGTGTTTATTATCTTTATATATAAAAAGTACGTGTCATGTTGTTTGTCCGCGATGGACTCCTAAACTACTGAACTGATTTCAATGAAATTTTTGGTCAATGTGGAGTTTAGTCCAACTTAAAAGATAGGATAGCTTACATCTCAATTTATAGTCGCAATACAATATTATTTTATTGAAAATTATTTCTCTATTATTTGACAGTCACAATTATCTGTTAGCTTCAAACGATTCTGTCAGATGACGATATCTGTTGACTGGATTGAGTAAATATTCAATAGATGGCGCTATGTTAAAAATACAAACGTTTAATATAAGCTATAATTTAGTAGTACAACCACCACGTGTTGCTGTAAGTATTCAACAGATATAACCGATTTCAAACAAATTTGCAGACTGTGTGCAGTTTGATCCAACTTGAGAGATAGGATAGTTTTTGTCCCGATAAGTGACCCTCAATTTTTTTTATTGCTAATTTCAGGAGTTTTTTTGGGAAAGCAAATGGTCGTTCGGAAAGGGCAGAACAACGTCTGCCTGGTCAGCTAGTATTTTATATATTATTATTACATCTCTGAAATAACCGTATTTTATTTAAAGCCGTACGCCATTGACGCTTTTAAGCGACAAGTATTGACGTCAATCTCATTTAACGGATGCGCTTTGTTTGATAAAAACTTGTTTTAGTGAAGTTTTAATTGTGAAATTAGTTTGTTAATTTGATTATTTCATTCATGTAGGTTAATTAATTCTATTATTATAACATTTATTTAATAAATTTAACACCTATATATGGAATATCTATTGCAGTAGTAAAGGTTTATCGATATTTGTTAATATCTCATCACTAGCATTTTGTAGGTATTTAATAGTGAATAAAAGGCTTGGCGTAGAGAGCATACTTCCCATGCGCTGCGCTTGGCGTTCAAAGGGTTAAACACATTTCAATTGGACCCGGTAGGTCGCGCTGTTGTCGATATCCAGAAATCAGCCGTGCGAAGCCACGGCGGATCGCTAGTATTGAATAAATATTATTCTACTCTATTTTATTGTTGGACGTTACTCTCAAATTTATGTAACCCGTTATGACCTGAATTATTTTAGGGGCTTAGAATTGGATAATTTTTTGATATGTTGTTATTAAAGATCCCTTAAGTTTGTTTTATTGAAAAGTTGAAGTGATTTATCGGTTTGGCAAAAAACAATGGGTGCCGTACGGCACCACTAGGCTCATTCGTGAGCTTTATTTTAACATGTAACTTACCACATGCTCTACAGTGAAGGAAAACATCGTGAGGAAAGCTGCATTTTTTTAAACATAAAGGATAAAAATGACAAACGAGCACACAGTCCACCTGATGGTAAATGGTTGCTGTGGCCCATAGACATCTACATCTATCCTCAATGTCTTAAAAATGAAAAAATATATATTTCGGAGACATATGAAGTCCACCAGTACGCATTGGGGACCACCAGTGCGCGGCGGACTTTTACTGGCCCTACAATCTTTTCGGAAATGAGAAGAGGCCTGTGCTTAGGAGCGGGACATAGTAGGCTGTAACCTTATTGCATAACCTCTCAAAATAGACCGTTTTATTAATTATTCATTACAGCCTATTAAAGTGTACAGTCCGTACGGATTAAGAATGGGATTAGGAACGGCGGCTTATTGAGCCCGTATCGTCAGCATGCACAACAAACTCGCTAATAACGGTATATCGTTATAAAGTAATATTATTCAGTTAATTGGAAATTTTTTTTTAATGGGAAAACACTTGAAAATAATTGTATACGCAAGTAGGTACATTAATTTAGAAATGACATTTATGTATGTCATCTTATCAATATTTCTATTTTAATAAAATCTTTAAAATTTTCGGATAAAATTTAGTCTAGATAACTCCCGGTATTACTTGCTGTTATCATTGATTCCAATGATAAGTTGGACTGAACTTATCCAACGTACCGAAAAATGCATATCGCAATATTTTTTTTGCAGTCTACCGGCTCGTGTGAGTATAGATAGTGACAGTGTGCAAGCGAGAAATGAATAGAGGCGACGCCATTTTCAATCCCATTCTTTAACCGCACGGGTAGTACTGCTGGTAGAACACAGGCCTCCCAATAGATTACCACATGTGGGCAATATTTGATATATAGTCTTTGAATTCTTCTCCAACTGTCGCCGAGTCATTACTCAAACAGAATGTTAATATCTGTTTAAAAGAATTTAGATTTGAGAAAGTATTACCGCAAGATATTGTAAAATACTTCAAAACCATTGATGTAAAGAAAACCGCAGATTTGTGGGGGATTTCCGTGACAGTTATTGCGTCCATAATAGATTTAATTGCACCTCATCTTGCTATTATTTTTAATACTTGTATCGATTCTGGTGTGTTTCCTGATTTAATGAAGTATAGTAAAGTAATACCTTTATTTAAATCTGGTAGTACATTGGACCCCGCTAATTTTAGACCTATTTCTGTACTACCAACTCTTAGTAAAATTTTTGAAAAAATTATTTTAGATCAATTGTTAATTTTTTTTAATACAAATAAATTACTTCATAAAAACCAATTTGGATTTACAAGGGGTCGCTCGACGTCTGACGCCGGCGTTGAGCTTATGAAATATATTTTTAATGCCTGGGAGAATTCACAGGATGCCTTAGGTGTTTTCTGTGATCTTTCCAAGGCTTTCGATTGTGTTCATCATGAAACATTAATCAGGAAACTACAACATTACGGTGTAAAAAATTTGGCGCTTAGACTCATTACTTCATATTTAAGTAACAGAACTCAAAAAGTCGTGATAAATGGTAAAGGTTCCTCCGGATCGGTAGTATCAATGGGCGTTCCTCAGGGCTCGATTCTTGGCCCATTCCTGTTTTTAATTTATATTAATGACTTACCTTATCTTGTAGGGGACAATCACGATATAGTATTATTTGCTGACGATACCTCTTTAATTTTCAAACTCAAACGGCAGTTAATTAATTATGACGATGTAAATAATGCTCTATCGAAATTAGTACATTGGTTTAACGCCAACAATATGCTCTTGAACGGCAATAAGACAAAGTGTATTCAATTTACAATACCTAATGTAAAACATTCGAATACCAATGTGCTATTAAATGGGGAGGAGTTGAGTCTTGTGGATACCACTGTTTTTCTCGGTATTACTATTGACGCGAAACTTCAATGGGGCCCCCATATATCTAAATTAGCAAGCAGACTTAGTTCTGCAGCATATGCTGTAAGAAAGATTAGAAGTCTCACAGATGTTGAGACAGCTAGATTAGTGTATTTTAGTTACTTTCATAGCGTAATGTCTTATGGAATTTTGCTATGGGGTAATGCGACTGATATTGAAGCTATATTTGTTTTGCAAAAGAGAGCCGTTCGGGCGATTTATAACCTAAATTGTAAAGAGTCCCTCAGACAAAAATTTAAAGAAATAAACATATTAACTTTGGCATCGCAATATATTTATGAAAATCTAATGTATGTACATAAAAACATAAATAGCTTTAATAAGAATAAGGATGTGCATTCTTTAAACACTAGGAACAAACATAAGCTTGTAATACCAGTTACTAGACTCCACAGAATCAGTAATTCATTTATGGGGCAATGTATACGCTTTTACAACAAAATCCCAGAACATATTCAAAGTTTATCAATAAACAGGTTTAAAAGTTTTATTAAAGAAAAACTGTACAAAAAGGGTTATTATAATATCAAGGAATACGTGAATGAAAATAACCCCTGGGAATAAGGTGATCGCCACCATGCTGGTTCTATTAAAAATCATTTAAAAATTGTATAAATGAAATTATTGTTAAGTGAAATATGTTTGAAAAAAAAAGTCCCGCTGGTTTTCTTGCTGGTTCTTCCCAGGACAGAGGTATTTTCCGAACCAGTGGTAAATAAAAAATGACTTTCAATAAGAATTATGTAATAATCAATATTGAATAAAAAATTATTCTATTCTATAGTTGTTGCTATACACAGGCAGGTTGGCAACCGCAGGACTTTAAAACACTTACTATAAAGAAGTTTAAAATCATTTGTCCTCAGGAGCACACGGGGCGAGTGTTCCGGCTGCAGTTCGACGAGTTCCAGATAGTTTCGTCGTCGCACGACGACACCATCCTCGTGTGGGACTTCCTCAACTGCGGCGGCTCGCCGGCCGCGCCCGCCTCCGCCTCCGCTCCCGCGCCCGCCGCCGCGCCCGCGCCCGCGCCCGCCCCCGCGCCCGCACAGCGCCGCGCCTCGCCGGATCGCGACCGCTTCTACGAATAGGTCACTTACATATTTGTTTTTGACGTAAATACCTTTTTAAACTTGCTTCCATAGTTGAAAGCAAACCACAAAACTGATGATTACAGAAATCGGGGCATACAGTTTGGTATTACAACTATACAAGATTATTTTTCATAGAGTAGCCAAATTTTAAAGTTAAGTACAAATATATAAATAATGATATACTGTTTTTGAAAATACGAGTAAATAAGACTTCTATTTTTATTTGATATTATCCCAAATTGAATGTGCTTCTATGTGTGCGATATAATTCACAACGTTTTCGACCCTTACGAATTAGTGCGTGCATAGTAAAATAGTAAGTAAGTAAGCGTTAGATATTTATGAATGGCAGTGAATTAAAATAATGAATTACCACGCATTTTGAATTTAAAAGATAAAAATGACAAAGAGATTGAGATTTTTTTTTAATTAATTTCTCTTCACCATTTGCCTATATTACTTATTCTGAACCTTCTCTGCAAATTTGGCCGGTTATTACAAAATAACCCTGTATATCTATCACCTAAATCCAAAATTTAATTACACCACTCGATAGCTAAAGGAACGAAGAATAAGGAGTGTGACGCATCGCGCACGGCGGAGGGGGGAGCGCCGCCATTTTGAGATCGCTTCATTGCGTTTACGTATTCACGTAAAATACACGGCCGTGTCCATGGCACAGCCACATCCCGATTATATTTTTTAAAATAAGGGTGACAAACGAGCACATAGTATACCTGATGGTAAGTGGATGGTCTGGCCAATAGACATCCACATCTATCCTTTATTAAGATTTAGATTTAAATGCCTTGTCGGCTCTGAAGACTATATGGAATGCTTTGTTTCCAGTAAAAAGGGTCTGCAGTTCTCTACACTTACACACACTCACACACCATACAAAACACAGCACAATTAAGCTGCCATTTTACGCTGGTATTCTGTGAGAGCGTCCTTCCCTAATTGAGTCAACCCATTCGTGCCACAATCATATTATAGCTGCAGCGTGGATTTACCACAAACAAAACCATTTTTCTTTTTAATGAATTAATATTGTTTTATGTAGTTGATTTCTACAATCTATATCAAAGTACCCATATACATCATCATCTCTATATATAAAAATCAATTGCTGTCCGTTAGTCTCGCAAAAACTTGTAAATGGCTTGACTGATTTTGAAAAATTACTGTTTGTGTTTGAGTGGGTGGGTGGGTCCGGGTCCTTGAATGATCTAAACGATTCACAATTGGACCCGTTAGGTGGCGCTGTTGCCGAGATCTATAAATCATCCGTGCGAAGCCGGGGCGGATTGCTAGTAAACAATAAAATAACCCATCATCACAAGAGCAAGACTAACAACATAGGGCTCCTGCGTTTATTATACTGCGTACAGACTTATCTAACTGACTTAAAAATACGTAACATAAAATGAATTTTTCGTCCACATTAGTGTAATGTATCATGGAATGTAACACTTTGTAACAAATTTTCATAGTCTGGATGCCTTGCGTGCGTGAACTGTGCTTTTCATGTGCACGCTACGAGCACTTTAAATCGCGCGCGGAGTGATCCGTAATTTGTCAGCTTTTAGAACAAACACAAAGGTGCGTACAGTGTTCTCGCAGCGCCAGTGTCGTCAGGTACAGCTACGGACGAATCGTGGAGTGAAGAGAAGCCACAGAATTAATCGAGGCGTACAGAACACGAGATATTTTATGAAATCCACAAAATGCAAATTATTCTTCGCGTATTCTCAGCAGATTGACGCTAAGTCCGCGCGCACGCCGGGCACATATGCGAGTAGGTTACATGTTCGGTTCATGCACGCGCTGCGTCCACACTGATGAAATGCTCCTTTCACGTTACATTGCAAGTAACGTTATATCAGTCTGTATGCAGCAGTACCACTGCTCACTGACCAGTGCATACATCTTCCAGATCGGGAATGTGTTACTCACATCATTATTTTGATATTATTATTACCTTGTAACTGTAAATTTGTTAAGATAATTTCATTTAAGTCATTGTTTAGTAGCATCGGGGATTATTAATTACATCTCCTACAGCCTCATTACACAATTCGGACCCACTTGTGTTCATATAGCTCCTTGCATGTTTCATTAGGTAGGCATTTCATATGATTAAGGATGAGAACTGCTGAATATTTTACCACGTTTTTATTAATTCACTTTCTTGTTTGTCTGTATGTCAGTCTGACTTCCGGGTGGTGGAATCTTGCAACTCAAATTTCGAGGACTTCCCGATGAGCTAGACACTTGAAATTTTGATTCGATTCGATTATATTATTATATTCGATTATATTTCGATCGATTTATAGCTCAGAATAGGATGGCAATGTAGGAATATGAAAAAACGTGGTATATTAAATGTTTTAGTAATTTTTTTTATGAGTAATGTGGTGACTTTGTTCTCAGGGTTAATAAATCATTGGTATTACGATTCTTAATTAAGAAGAGATGCAGATGAGTCAATGAACCAGGAGTATTCACTTAACCATCAGGTGGACTGTGTGGTCCTTTGTCACTCTTTATTTGAATGTCCCTGTCTAGTCATCAACTTGTATTCATATATAGGAGAATCAACAGCTAAGTATTGTACTTGATACATATTGTAATGACCTATTTATGTCCACAGGTAATCCAGAATGGTGTTGGCCCGACCGCATCATTGCGATTATGATGGTGCATGTTTTGTCGCAAAACCGTGCGCACGAACCGCCAATGGTGACAAGTGACATTTAAGTGAAAGTGTCGCGACTGAAACAGTGTGTCGACTTAATATTTATTGATTAAATATTAAACAGTGTTACTATACTATACAATAAGTGTTACCATGTACCAATTGTCGAGACTTCCCAGTGTCTACAACTCGAAATATGTGCTGTCCACTGCACAGAATAAGAAAGGTATTTGTTGGCTCTAATTTGGCTTAAACAGTATGTAATTTCACAATTTTTTGGGTTCCACTGACAGTTGCAGGTATATGTAAAATGTCTCACCAATCAGAGTATATTTCTATTATAAGATTTATTGTAATGGAGTAGGAGAATAAAAAATATAACATCTCTTTTTGATAGAACTTACCCCTAATTCAAAGAGAGACTTGTGGGCTTCTCCTCTGTTATTTAATCCGGATCTTTCTATCAGGATCTGGAAGTTAAGCCATGTTTGTATCTGTAGGATCTCGATTTTAGTTACGATAACTTTAATATGTTGTAAGGACTGACTAAACACAATAAAAATATTGTAAATGAGAAACATCTAACTTTAATCTGCATTTGTCCGTAAGTTTCTTATCATGAACTCAATATGGACGTGGATTATCACCATTGAAAAGAACATTACTATGAAGTACTCTTGGAATGGATAACTGTGGGTAAGCCAAGTTGACTATCTATAATTTTTACCAATACAAAAAAAAATCAATGTGAAGTCATATCACTATAATGTTATTTCTTTATAACTCTCAATTATATAACAGAATTAATAATTAAAAACAAATAATTTCTACAAATATTAAAAACTATAATAAAAAAAATAAAACTAGTAAACTAACTTAATTATCATACAGTAACATTGTGATATGTCATTCTCATTAATTTTTATTGTTTTCTAATGGCCTTAACAATTCTAGAAAGGCAACCCTGTTGTCATTGTTTAGAATTAATAATAAATTTTACTTGACACTAACCCTTTTAGCCCACAATAGGTATATAGAGTTTTTTTTATATTCAAACTTTACACTTATGACTCCAATAACTTAAAAAATAATGACAGTATGTTAATTAAGATTAGAGATGCTTTGGTTAACTACTCACAGAAAGTTAAACTAAATTTCACTACTGACACTAATTTGATAGAATTACAAAGATATCCAGGCTGCAAGAAATTGCTTCTCTATGCAGTAATCAATGAGGGAAGCTATGTTAGGCTGGATCTTTAAATCCTAATTTACGAACAATTCTTGCACAGCCGAGTTTGACATAAAATAAGGATTATTATGTGTATTATGTTATATGTTGTGAAGTCATAATTTATCATTTATGAAAGTCTGCTGTGTGAAACTGCATGGGGGTAGTGCGGTATACATATCCTAGCCCTATAACCCTATCAGAAATTAAAGGAGGCCTGTGCCGCGAAGGGGATATATATAGCCTGTACTTTATATCAAAACAAAAAACATGCGTGATTGTCGTGGAACACTCGTTTGGAACGAAGTTCCTTTCGTAGTATATTATTATTGAAAAACGATTATATTATTGATTAAAAAATACAAATAAATGAATTACTAGCGTCTATTAAAATGAAGCGTCATATAAAATAATATTTCTTTCATGACAAGATAAGAAAAAGTGCAAGGGAGATGGATAATATTCCATCTCGCTCGTACTATAGAAAGGGGGTCGTGACGTAAAAATGTACACTTTTTCTCGCCTAGCCTCCATCCGTCAAATTTATACTGTGAACATAAATATTGGAACAAAATTCGTAAAGAACTTTGTTATAATATTTACACAAATATTGCACAGTTGATGTAATTTTAAGAATTTTATCACATTTAATTTTATCATATATATATAACAAACATAGATAAAATTAAAAACGATATAATCTATAAAAATTATTTGTGTTCAATTGACATAACATATTTAGATAGCTAATGATAATCTATCATTTAGTCTGTTTTAAATTCACATTTGAAGAGAAAAATCGAGATCTTTCTATACAGTTTGGCTACCAAATAATGACTTACTACTACTTATGACTTTAATATTAACTTATTAGTTAGATGAGAAATTAAGTAGTCCTAAATTTGCTTGTGTTAGGGATGCCTTATAAAGTTCGAGATGTTAGTGAAGTTTCCATTTCATGAATCTATTCACAGTTGAGACACCACAAAGACTTAAAGAAAGTATTAAATTATGACAATTTTTATATAGTTATACAAATGATATGTATCATTGTGGGTACAGTCGGGGTGAACTGATTGAAGGAAAATTTGACGTCTAGTGGCAGTAGTAGCAGTGTGGTTGTGATGAGTGAGAATTGTTCAAGCAAACAAACCTGTTTATATTCGCTTGAATAATGAATATTTATTAAAGATGACAACAGTATCATTGCATAAAGTTAATTAGAGTGTGTATACAAGTGTTCAGTAGTTGACAGAGCAAATAAACCAATGCCTGTGTGGGCACTACTAAATTATCCATAATTCAATAAAAAAAACCTGCTGTCTGCTTCTGAACTCTCGTTCACTCTGTTATCTCTGTCATTTTGCACTTGAATTACTGAGACAACTGCTATGTGTTGGTGATAGTTCTAATTTATATGATCTTAAACATTTGACAGCTGTCAATGACAGCGGTGTTATAGTACATAAGTCCCACTGAATTTAAGATCTGATCCACCACGAGGTTGGACTTGCATAGTAGACAATTTATTTAGAGCTGTTTAACGGTGAAGGAAAAGGTTGGCGAGTCATGGTACGTAGCCATGAGCCGTTTTTCTCATCCCGTGCAAGCCTCCGCTTGAATTCGTGATAGAAGCGAGTGCATTGTTGTTTATAATTTCTTTTTGTTGCATTTTTGAGTGTGTTTTGATTGAGTCACATTGTGTCTGTAAAGTTTTATTTTTAAACTAAAAGTTATGAAGTGATGATTACTTTTATTTGGTCTGCCACAAATAATAATTATGAAATGTCAATCAATTATTTGTAAAATTGTACTGAATGTAATGGTGTTAGATTATTGTGTTTGACTGAACAGAACGAAATTGTGATTTTTTAACAAATAAAAATATATTTTACAAAATGTTACACTTATGTGCTTAAAAATGTTAAAAACTTCTGGCAACATTGATAATTACGCATTGAGGAAAAACATTAAGAAGGAAAAATAGGAAAAATGGTTTATGATATGTACAGCATGTTAAAAAAAGTCAAGGAAGGTGACACAAAATTTGAAACATTTTTACAAATCCATACAGTGGCTCCACCTAATTATTAATTACAGTAAAGAGAATTGTAGAGCAAGTAGTATGTACCATTTTATTATTTTATTGTGCATAAATAGTTTTTTCATTTTATAAATGTTAAACTCTTATAATTTCATAATACATATTTCGAAATTTTGCTGAGTAAAGTGGACAATTTCTTTTTGTATTGAGATTGGACCCACCACCGTAACCAGGTGTAACTTAATGAAACACATGTCGATTTATTCTTTATAACCAATAGATTACACTAATAATAGTAATATTAGTTTTACTGTATCTAACGAGACTACTGAGAAATTAACAATTAAAATATGAATACACAATATCCTAAAAACCAGCTAAAAGCGATTGTCTAGTAGTTTTAACCGGAATTATAAGTTAAAATAGTGCACTGTTCAATAATGAATAGTATAAAAGAAAGTTGTAGGTACATTCAGCATTTATAGGTACTTAAAGGTTGATGGAAAAAAAAATAGTTTGTTCTTCTTTATACACCTTTTTTCATATTACGTTAGCCAATTCAGGAATATCAACAAAATTTTTTTTCAGATTTTATATGCCGGTTACATTTTCATAAAATCCTTAAGCCGCTTATTATAATAAATTGGTATCTTTTTATATGCAATAAAATTAAGTTACGTTAAAGTTTCCAGTGGGCCCAAAAACGATTGTCTTCTTTATTAGTTATCTTATCAAAAGCCCACTGCTGAACATAGGCCTCCCCCATAGGCATCATTGGGTGGAGTGGTGTTTTGCCACGGTTGCCCGGCTTGGCTTTTTTGTTGCTATCGATATTTTTGGTTTAATATTGGCGATTAACAATTAAATAATTCGTAATTAGTAAATTGCTATTTTTGTATGATTTACAAGGAGTAAGTTATTTATATTAAAATTGCGTTGTTGGTTACATTTTATTAGGGTTGTAATTCTTGTCAAATTTATACTTAATTAGATGTTTAAATTCCTTAAATTTATAAAGAAAAAAAACCATGTTCTAAAAATAATTTTTCATAATATTTGTTATTGTGGTGACAAAATTGTGGTTAAATCTGACATATTTAATATGACTTGCCCGACTGTACCCAAATATTTTTAAAGTTTGCATAGACAAATTATAGTACCCTTCATTGTAATAAATGCTAGATAAATGTTATTTAAATAGCGGCGTGTAGTGATTAAGAAAACTGCTTGTGACAGATATGTGTGAGATGTGAAGTTTTGAGGATTTTTGGCCAGATTATTGATGGTGTTCAGATTGATGTGGATGGTTATTTGCTATTTCTATGGTGTTCAGTGGCTGAGCCATTGTGTCGGCGTGTGTAAAAATTGATTTGAGGTTTTTTGTATAGATTTAGTTGCCTTAAGTGTAAGTAATAAATGTAGGTAGCGAGTAGTGGATCTGTTGCTAGTTTTGATTTTTTTTTTACTATTATGATGTAAGTGGTAATGCAGCCGAAGATGATAAAATGCACTGACTTAGCTTCATAAAAGGCCTATTCATTCTTGCTTTAAAGACACTTTAATTGAATGGAAAGACAGACCCCAATGCTGTACGCTTTATAAAAGACGTAGCAAACTGTTAAGTTTGATGCCTATGGTGGATACACTATGGCATAATATTGTACGGTTAGTTCTCATAAGTCATCACAACACAACCATGATATGGACAGTTAGCTGCAGTAGATTTTATCAAAAATTTGAAAATTAGAAATCATTAATGCAACAGATCCGCGTCTATAAAATTGCCTTGCCCAAAAGTATTTTACGACATATAAGTTCATTTAGTGTTTTACTATTAGGTCTGGACCATAAAAATAAATAAGTTTCTAAAACAAGACTGTTATAAATCCCTTTCAATAGAATGGATCTATAATAATGCAAAGGATGTCGATATTGTGAAGAACATCTCAAGTACAGTAGAATCCGTACAAAGTGTCCGTCAAGGAATTGCAGATATTACGTCTTACTAATCGGACGACGTGTGTATGTATGTACATTCTATGATTCTTATAAAATAAAATGCATTTAATGAACAAATAGTAATAAATATAAACAACTTAAATGATCTTTATTTTCTGTTGATGGTGTTTAATTACTTAGTAAATCTTTTATTAATATATTTGCTGGTGTAAAAAGTCTAAAACTATCAGTATATACATACAGTAACAGTATCAAAGTGTTATACAGGACTTCATACAGTATAATATTTTGATAGTGTCATTATTGGAATTAGTATGTACAAACACATTCAGAAACATTGTGGAGGGTATAGCAAAAGAGGGTAAATTATGTTGCTTAAAGCAGTTGGTTCCGTAGGCCCCAGTCACGCTGAATTTGTATAAAAACCAAACTCAACTTTGCATGTACATGCTTAAAACGGTTGGTATGTAAAAAAGTCATAGAAAACGGATTCTACTGTAGTTGCATTATTCCAGACTTTAGGGAGTAAAACAACGGTAGTGTAAACTGTAGGTCTAATTCACTAATAACATGACCTTTGTTCATTCTTATGTTCGTATTCAAAATTGCTGAGAAAATACGTAACACAGGACTTAACAGGATCGAAAAAAAATCTGGCATGGGACTAATTCAAACACTGTAAAGGTATTCATTCTTTGTGTTGTTATAATCAGTAATAGTAAGTTTTGGTTAAACAAGACTAGTGGGTAATGAAGAAAATATGATTAAAATTAAAAAAAAAAACGCTAAATGGTGTGCTAAGCGCAATTTTCCCGTCCTTATGTTGCATTTCTGTAGCCTAGCCAAATTAAAAAAAAAACCTTATCTATCTATATTAAACTTTTCAATGTATTGGGTTTCTCATATTTTTTTTCCAGCCGTGTGAAATACATAAGTTGTAACTTCACCAAATACTTAGGTTATTTTTTATGTATTAGATGTTGCCTGGTTTTTTTATTTTAATTATAAGTTATTTTATATGATTATACCATTTGGTTTTACCAGGGAAGGATATCGAAATACGCCTTGTAGGGCTGTTGTGAGACTCCTTGTTTGTGTTCATCTATGGTTACTATCATTGGCTTAAAACCACTGCTAACAAACTTACAAGACTTTATTGTGAAATACCTAAGAATTCATCTTGAATATAAATATTTTTCCCAGCATTTCTTACTTATGTTTCTAAGTTCTTCATTATATTAAAAAACCTTTAAATCAATGGGATGAATCAATTTTCTTGTCTCTTTTTATAAATTCAAATGAAACTATAATAATTACTAAGATATAATCGTGTCAATGTCAATGTTTTGGCGGGAACTTGATCGCCGACGGATTGTTGCTTTTGTTTAAGTGGTGCAATTTTGTGTATTAAATCTCTGCACATGTGAACTCTTTATGGAAACGATGCTATAAGTGCATAGATGTTGATATAATTCTCAAGTTTTTTTTTTAATTCGCTTGTGCTGCTTGAGACACTGTCGTATTCAACTGTCCGCTGGGTTTAGTTGTCGTCAAATTCTCTGAAGAACTTCAATGTGATGCATTAAGCATAATGTGAAGAATTTGATAAATAATATGCATACAATAAATCATCATACATTAAATTTGAAATCATGTCAGGCTTGTGAGAAATAAAAAGATTGTAATTGTCATTAAGTTGGCAATTTTCAGCACAATAATAAATTTTAAAGTTGAATAGGCTTTTGAAAGACTTCATAATCACTGAATTATAACTCATGAAATCAAAATGTTAACAATATCTAACATCGTCTATCGACCTACATACAAGCACACAACCACAGATATAAATAATACACTCTCGACTACATTATAGTATTCACTAGTAACATTGACATAGCATCATTACAATTGAATTAATTACGGTAACTTTATTGTTTACCTTGGTCCAACAGAGGAAGAGAGACAAATATGCTGCTTATATTTCAAGTAACACCAAACTCGTGCAAATTTCCTTCATTTTGTCGTACTTTATCAGTCCGTAACAGTTCACCGTTGGAAGAACACATGTGCATCATGTTAGTTGTGTGTTGATGCATATGTGTAGGTGAGTGCGGATTATTACAGTAAGTTGAGCACGACTTTAGCTT
Source organism: Parnassius glacialis (assembly GCA_033319125.1). Lineage (NCBI taxonomy): Eukaryota > Metazoa > Arthropoda > Insecta > Lepidoptera > Papilionidae > Parnassius > Parnassius glacialis. The sequence continues at coordinate 57,142,251 of JAVANC010000004.1, forward strand.
GGTTTCGACGTCTTAAAATGTACCCTGCGCTCCATCTGTCTTTCTTAGTTGCAAATTCCAACATACTCTTTGTGTAATGTGTGTTGCTGTCAACCTTGGAGTTATGACGAATACTTTGTGGCGTATAATCTATGTTGTGTCTCTAAATACCCACATTTGTAACAACTCTTGTAGATATCACTTAAATAATTAATGCAATATTAACAATTGAGACATTTGGTTGTACTTCTTGAAATTTGAGAACATTTTTTCGGAGGTGGGTTATATGTGGGCTAAGTAAGTTACTATATTATACTATTGTAACTATATTGTTCAGTTTTTCTAAAAGAGTTTAAACCGCAAAAAAGTTCTAAATGAAATCTACAAGAGTTGAGATTGTATAATACATGGCCGATATACCGCCTTTTCTGTAAATATGGCTAATAATTAAATTAATTAGATTTTTTTTCGTTAGTTAGGGTTTTTTATTTTTTTATAGTAAATCAGCTTAGGCTATAAGTGATTTTGAAACTTTATTTAATATCTCAAGCTCTTTGGGGTATATTACTGGTTAAGTGCGCGGAAACATTAGCTAAAACAAAAAAAAACATGTGTGCCGTTCACACGCGGTACAAAGGAAACCTTCAGAAAAGGAGACCGAGATAATGGGTGACACTGTATACTGTACTCTATATCATTCTCTCGTAGAATGTTATATAAAATGAGTCGTGCCACCTAGCATCTATTTTAAGTACCACCTTGAGAGTCAATCAATTTTTGATCGATAAAATGGCTTTACCTATTGAATGAAGTAGATGGCACTATTACAAAGCAATTTTATTTTACTCAAAAGAAAATATTATTTTGATTTATACACTAAATTTAAGCTCCACATGTCTAAAAAATAAGGACTGTGACATTAATTTGCATTAAAATTAAACTTTTATATTTTATGGCGCACTTGTGGTTGAAAATTATTTTATTAAATAAATCATTCGCAGTGAAATTTATATTATGTATATTTATCTTTATTTGAAGGTTTCAATTCTACCGTGTGTGAACTGCACAATTTTTTTATAGAATAATGGTGACAACGAGCACACAGTCCACCTGATGATAAGTGGATGCTGTGGCCCATAGACATTTACATCTATTCTCGATATAAATCAATATGCAGATGCGTAGTCACCCCTGAGGAACTAACTTAGATGGAATGCCGCGTTTTCTGTAAAATAATTCTCCGGTTCTCTACACTCACCATACGAGACAGCAGAATTAAGTTGTTATGTCACTCTGGTATTCATTTTTAAAATCAAATAATTGTGTAATTAAGTAAGAACTGTCATGTTATTATGAAAGCGGAATATATGACTACTATCATAGTCTTTGGTTTCTGTTGGTGTGCATAATGCACGAGGTTTCTTTTTAGATTATTTACTATTTGGGCCGTACCGTATCTCCTTGTTTATATTATTGCGCGGAAACAAATATGTCAACAAAATTCTTAATATCTATAGTGTATAATAAATAGTTAAATACCCGAGGCGAGAGAGCAGTTGGATGCTTATGTTATGTATAAAATGTAATTGTAAAATATTCTTAGTTTCGTATCATGTGAATTTTGTCGGTTGGTCTTGTTACACCGTGCGTTGCATTTTTTTTAATGCAAGTTGTTCAGAATATTGCCTGTGAGACTGCTTTTTCGGTTCGATATAGTTTATGTAAAAACATAATGTAAAGAATTGTAAATATAAAATTTCTTTATTAATAAATATATCTGTGTCTATTGAATCTATTTTGTTGTTTCATTTTAAAATTAGTGCATTGTAGCGAAAATACACCACACTACCCGCGCCCTAATTTCTTATCATTATCACAACTTGTACCACATCCGCATCCGCAAAGGCATCGCACGCATATTATGGATGCTAGAGAAGATATCCGCAACATCACTGCTTCAAAAAACGGAAATAATTTCTTCATAATAACTTCGCAAGTCAGGGTTGCATCGTTTACCTACTAAGATTTGTTTGCCGGCGACATAAGATTTAGAGGGGGCAATTACTAAAACTAAAACTTGCAAATAATTTTTATTTTGGCTATGGAGTGTAGAGTACAAGGAGAACTATCTTATAAGGGGCGAAAGTTGAAAAAGTGTCCTACTCTTTATTGAAAATAGAGGTTCCAAAACCTACCACAATAGCGCTGGCGTCTGAAAAACTACGATATGAAGACAGCTGTTGTGAAGGGAGTGAAGTCAGCTGAATTTAAATATTTAAAAAAACTTCATGATTAAAGTAGTTAGTAAAATGCCAGTATACAAAACCTCAACTATTTACGTAGTTCCCATTAGTCTTACCTCAATTTACATTGCGGCGGAATGGAATGGAAGGGAAGCGTCGATATCGCCGCGACGCGCGGGAAGGCCTCAACGCAACATGCACCATTCAGTTATTTAGTCTAGATCTTTCAATTGACAAGATTGATTGATTGGATATTATTTTCATATTGTTTATTTGAGGAATATTAGAAAAAGGAAAAATATATTTGGGTTATATATATATAAATATAATTTTGTTGGTTGTACTTAGTACAGTAGATTACTACAGGCCCTGTTAGACTCTGACAAATACAAAATGTCGGAAATGAGATTGTACTGGCAATTTAAAAGTGACGATACCATTCAATTAATTGTAAATCTTTTTAGAGTTCCGTACCCAAACGGTAACCAACGGGACCCTATTACTGAGCCTCCGCTGTCTGTCCGTTCGTCCGTCTGTCAGCGGGCTGTATCTCATGATCCGTAATAGATAGACAGTTGAAATTGTCACAGAATGTGTATTTCATGCATCCGATGCATTGCTGGCTTGGTGTTATTGATAACCCCCATGATGAAAGTTACGAAGGGACGGCTGCCAGTCCCCGGCGGCCGCGCTATTCCTGGCTACGGTGGCCAATATGGTAACGACGGGGTAGGGGGTGCTAAGAATCTCCGGTAAAGGTTCGGTTGCCACCTAAGACGACTGGACCTGGCAACATACAACGCACGCACCCTGAGGACTGACGAGAAGATCGTGGAGTTGGAAGATAGGCAAGTTACGCTGTCATATTATAGGATTATCCGAGGTCCGAAGAGAGGGGGAGGACACGGTAATCCTCGAATCTGGCAACTTGTTCTATCACCGGGAGGGCGACCATCTGTCCCAAGGAGGTGTCGGATTTATCGTCCACAAGTGTCTCGTTAACAACGTTGTAAAGATTGTGAGTGTATCGACGAGGGTTGCGTACCTTATACTCAGAATCATCAAACGGTATTCGTTGAAGGTCATACAGGTTTACACACCAACCTCGACTTATACCGATATAAGTTTGTCGTATCGGTTCGGAAAAACCGCTGGTGACTGTAAATTCCACAGTTTGGTCGTGCGAAGCAGAAAATTCCACGTAAATCGCACAGTAGTGGACCGTCAGTCATCGAGATGATGAGGATGGAATTTCGAGTTCTGTCGCAGTGAACGACGAGGAATAATTCCTCTGAGCAATCCCCGTGGTATATGCGTTAGAAGATGCATAGAGATGCAACGTCTCTTCACAAGGTCAGTGGATCAAGCCGATCGGAAATAACTTGATCGTCGACGATTCGAGTCACTCTCCGTTGAATATGGTCTAGTGGAAGGAGCTGATAATGGGGTGACTCGGCTCAGAGACGAGAACAGTATTTCATATGAGGCCGACCCTGCTCTTGGTAAAGCTGCAAGCGGTGGTCCGGTATGAAATACCGTCTTGATCTACTGAACACACCAAGCTTTTTTGAGGTCAGATTAGCCTTCCATTCCAAGTGAATGCGGAATGTTGACTGAGGCAACGAGAAGAGTGCCCTGTAATTGAGGAGATACGATAAAGGGGTTCTTTTTTGCGGTAAACGCGCAAACTTATGTCTATTGGGGGTTAAACTGGAATAGATTTAGTCACCCCCAATCCGAGACTTTGTCCAACAAAGACTCGACTTCAGACACGAGTTTGTTCCAGTACTCGACGACAGATTCATGAGAAATATTATCACCGCCGTGGTGTATAAAGCATCGCCAGTGCTGTCGCCTGCATAACAATAAATGTTACTAGTATGCAACATATTGATATGCAGAAGGAACAGGGTAGGCAATGCAAAAGGCACGCAGCCTTGTGGAACACCAGCAATCACAGGTTTGTAGTCGGAGCAATGCACCATTGACCATCTTTATACTCCGATCTGTTAGAAAACTGGTGACCCAATTGCATAATTTCTCGGGAAGCCCATAAGAGGGAAGCTTCGAAAGAAGCGCTTTGTGCCAAATCCCATCAAAAGTCTTCGCTATTTCCAAACTAACCGCCTGGACCTACCCCTTGATCTCGACTGCGTCCGCCCAATCGTAAGTCAGGCATACAAGAAGTTTACAACCTCGACGGAAACCGTATTGACCATCACTAATCAGCTAATGATCTTGCATGCTGCCAGCTTATGCAGATACATCTCTTCTCTGACAGTTAATAATATATTCCATTATTTTGGAGAATAAGGAGGTGACGGAATTATTTTAAAGAATATAGCCAAGGGCTTGTGGTTGGACGGGTTCGAGCGGTCACCTTGCACTAAGGATGTCTTCCTGGAGCCATGAGCCTGGAACGACGCCTAAAGAGTAAGAGAACCGAAAAAGATGTGTAAAAATCAGTGCCAACTCTTGAGCACACATCTTCAGCACAATTTATAAAGAAAGAAGTTGACATTGTGTTTCACATTTATTTTTGCATTTATTTTAAAATTTCGGTGTAATATACTATAAAAATAATATAAATAAACTTATACACATATACACAGAAAAGTTAAAAGACAGACATACACCTTTGGAAGCATTTTAAATAGCTGGGCATTGACGACCGTTATCATCGCAATGACTGAACAGGTAAATGCGTACATGCTATGGGGATGCTGCGTTGGCGGATTGGAGAATGAAAACTACTTTAGCTGTATCTCATGTAATAAAGCTTTCCATCATGCTTGCATGACTAACTGTGAAGCAGCGCTACGTAATTCAAAAAATTGGACTTGCCCAACCTGCTCCGGCAAAAGTCCTAAGCCACCTAGAGACGACAACGCCCCAGTCCATTTTAACTCTAATGTTACCGTGAGAGGAGCAAGAAGGCAAGTATTAAGCTCGCTTCCTACTACTAGCTGTAATTCATTGACTACTGATGACGTTCGAGACATTGTTCAAGATGTTATACAAAACGAGTTAAGCACACTTTTAACGAAACTTAATGTCACCTTAACAGCTTTAGTCGGTGAGGAATTACGATCAGTTAAAGCTGAACTGAAGAGTGTGAAAGACTGTATGGTTAAGCATAAGGAGTTCAAGAAAATGATAGAGAATCTTCAGACACAAAATACTTCAATGCAGGCGACAATCGCGGAATTAAACTCGAGAATATAAGAGCTTGAACAAAAACAAACAAAAAATGACAACCAAGCAACCAATGAAAACTTACAAACTAAAAAAGGTAATTTATCAAATTCATTCATACCATCAACAGCTGCTCATGGTGCGGCATTCACACATTATTCAAAACCGAGTAAGAGCCAAGATAGTTTGGAATATAGTAACGGCAAATGAGAAGAGAACAAGGAATTAAATATAGCATTGTCACAGTTAGAAAGCATTAGTCAGCCGCAGACGGAGAAACAGTATGACACTAGACAAACTGATTGGCAAACGATTATAAATCGAAAGAAAGATAGGAAAACCAATCGGGCAGCAATTATGAGAGGAGGAAATAGCCAAATTAGTAGCCTACAAGCCATAGAAAAGAAAAAATATTTGCATGTATGGTCGTTACATCCTGTCACATCAAGAGAAACGATGATGGCATACCTTGAAAGTATCTGCGGTGGAAATAACATCACTGTTGAAAAAATAGCTCACAAAACACAGCGCGATTACTCGTCTTTCAAAATTGGGGTGCCGGAAAGTTTATACGAGAGAATTGCTGATGCAGATGTGTGGCCTGTGAACGTATGTTTCAGTGAATGGCGTTGGTTTCGAAACTTTAGTAAATCCAGCGAAGGGGAAAACTAAGCATGCATTGGTGTTGTACTATCAAAATGTTCGGGGACTGCGTACAAAACTGAAAACATTTTATTACTCACTACATTACTCGGATCAACGGCCGACTTAATAGCTATCACCGAAAGTGGAATAAATGACTCGGTGCATGATGGAGAACTTGCACCAAGCGGCTACGCAGTACTTCGATGTGACCGTGCGGATGGCCGCAAGCATGGAGGAGTGCTGCTGGCCGCTGCGCCACGCGGTGCTCTCGAGCTGCGAAGAGTAGCACTGCCTGACAATGCTAACCTAGACAACCATCCCTTTGAAATCGTTTGTGCTACAGTGTATCGTGGAAATAATTTCCTATTTTTATGCTGTGTTGTGTATATTCCACCAAAGTCTATTGAGAGAGAGTATTTGTATATGTTTCATTTATTAGAACAGTTATGTATAGATTATGATAATATTGTTCTCGTTGCTGATCTTAATATGTATTCTGCAAATCAGGATATACAGTGTTATTATGAGTACTTTGTCACCTACTGCGGATTTCGACAATGTAATAACATTTTTAATTGCAACAGTCGAACGCTCGATGTCGTGCTGACTACTTTTCCGGAGGATGAGATCGTCGTTAGTGACGAATGTGATGAGTGCTTGTCATGCATCGACCCGCAGCACCCGCCGTTGCGAGTGACCATTAAATGCGTGAGCCCAGCTACTGTCCCCGTCGGATCCGCGTCGGCAGCCGCCTCCTACCCCCAGTGGAACTTCGCTAAGTGTGATTTCCATACGATGTACTTATCGCTGGCGCAAGCGGACTGGAGCGCGTTTTATAAAACAAATAGCGTTGAGGAAGCATACGGTAAGTTTTACGACACATTTAATAGGATTCTAGATGATAACACTCCTAGAAAAAGACCTAAGGCTAACCACTCGCGGTATCATTATCCGGAATGGTACACAACTGATATAATATATGATATAAGCCGAAAAGCTTTCTATCACAAGGCTTATAAGATAAGTGGTTCAAGCAATGATTATAAAAACTTTTCTTACTATCGCACAGTAGTAAAAAATAAAATTAAAACCGCATACCGTAACTACCAAAATAGTACTGAAACGCAATTTGTTAAAGAACCGAGGTCCTTTTGGAATTTCATAAATAACAAGCGCTCGAAGCGAAGTAAAACTCGGATAGTTAAAAATGGAGTTCCGTTGTTAGAAAGTCAGTACGCACAGGAGTTTGCTAATTACTTCCAAACAGTTTATGGAGATGCAGCTCCGCAGCTGGATGCAACCACCGCCTGAACGCGGAGCGCGGGTGCACGTAGGACAGTTGTCTCTTAGCGACGTGCGTGCGGCCCTGGCGAAACTTAAACCCAAACGATCGGTAGGTCCAGACGGTATCCCCCCCTATATTGTTAAAGACTGTAGGATGGTACTAGCTCGCCCTCTTCTACATTTGTTCAATGTTTGTTTGCGTGATCGCTCGTATCCTGACGGTTGGAAGCTGACTAGAGTAACTCCGGTCCCGAAGGGTGCTCTGAGCTCAGATGTTAGTGGATACAGACCTATAGCGGTGCTGTCAGCGTTCGCGAAGGTTTTCGAGTCAGCATTGTGTTCATGCATTTACTCGCAGGTTAATGTACAATTTAATGATGCACAGCATGGTTTTCGGACGGGTCGCAGCACAAATTCCAACTTGATGTGTTTCATGAATCACTTAGCATCAGCTCTCGATTCAGACGCCGGTGCCCAGCTAGATGTAGCCTATTTCGACTATAGGAAGGCTTTCGATAGTGTGGACAATGACATCTTGTTGAGGAAATTCGCAATGGCTGGTTTCACTCCAGACCTTTTGCAGTTTTTTTCTAGTTATTTAGGGAACCGAAGGCAATTCGTGGACTACGCTGGCTACACCTCAAACACGTATCTAACCCTTACAGGAGTCGGTCAAGGGAGTAATTTGGGTCGTTAGAATTTATCATTATGATAAATGACCTTCCAGAGGTGGTGAGAGACGCGGGTTGCTTACTCTTTGCGGATGATCTCAAATTATTCCTGAGGATTACTTCCGACGAGGACTGCAACCGCTTACAATGTGATATTGATCGGATGGTGGAGTGGGGTCGGGAGAATAAATTGCTGTTTAATATATCGAAATGCAATGTGATGTCTTTCACACGCTCGAGGACCCCGATACATTTCAACTACCTCATGGAAGGGGATGTCATCAATCGCGTTGTCTGTATACGTGATCTTGGCGTCTTATTTACCGAGGACGTGACGTTTTGTACTCATATTGTACAGATGTGTAAAAAGGCCTTTAAAAACCTGGGCTTCATAATGCGTGAAACGCATTGGCGGAATTCGAGAGAGTGACATTAAACTATTTGTCTTTTTTAAATTAGTGGCCACATTGTTGCATTAGGCTCCACGCCTGTAATAACAATTGTGAGTTAGTAAATAAATAAATAAATAAATTTGGGGGATTCACTAACAAGTATTTTCTTGGTATGTTCCCCCCTCGACGAGAGTTGAGTTGGACGCAAAAAGAGAACCTAAAAGATCTGCTTTCTTCTTTGTGGCGTGGACCAGCGAGTCATCCTCCCTACTGAAAGACGGTAATGATCTATATATCTATCTATAAACACTCACGCCTGTCACCCAGAGGGGTAGGCAGAGACTATGGACTTCCATTTGGCACGATCCTGACAGACCTCTCTCGCTTCCTCCACATCCATATACCTACGCATACACGCTCGTCGGTCATTCATCATTTCGCATATTTCATCCATCTTATCATTCATTGCTCCACATACATTCAGCGTAGCCAGACGGGCCTCCGCAATCCACTTTTCGCCCCTCCATTCGCCCCCCGTCACGGTAATGATGGCTTACAAAAATTCCGGAATCAGAACGCACGAGTTCCCGAAGGAAGGCGAATTAAATTCTCGCTAATTCTCCAGACTTTGCTCTAGTGATAACTTTTTTGAAGGATCTAGAGGCATATTTGTACTTCTTTTTGTGTGCACTAGTGTTTTCATCTCGGGACGCCGATGCTTCAGCCCAGGCCTTGTAACACTCTGCTTTTGATTTATCGCGACGCAAATTTTGCAGGAGCGTTCAAACCAAGGCTGGGATCTGCCGCCAATAGGCACTACAGATGACGGGATGAAAAAAATCAATCCCCTCAAGCAACACATCGGCGACATACTCAACAACGATTTTTATTGAATCATCCAGCGAGAAGCAAATCTGCCCTCATAGGTACGATGCAAAAAAAGCCCGCATCGAATTCCAATCCGCTGAGCTAAACCACAGACGGCGGAGCCTACAGATCGAGCCTGCAATGAGCAAGTGATGGGCGCTGTACTCCGGATCAGGCAGTGATCCGAAGAGCCAAGAGGGGCATCGACGGAGACCCGATATCCGTCTGGATGATCCTCCACATCTTGTATCCGCGTGGGCGAAGTGACCAGTTGCGTCAGACCATATATCAAGGCAAAGTCGTAAGCAGATCTTCCCGCATGATCAGTAGTACGAGTACCGAGCCATTCGTCGTGGTTGGCGTTGAAACTTGTGCGTTTACCGTATGAAATTTTGGGTTTTATTTTCGCCAATGAAATAATCGGTTACTTATTGTCTGCCATGGTTTGTCTTAGTCGGGAAAGGTGTAACGTTTCTCGTTTTTGTGACATCACGTAAATTCAATATACCAAGTCTTACTGAAAAAATTACGCTTAGGCAGTGATGGGCAGGTTTGGTTACGCAGAGCCCCCTTTTGCGCGGGGCCGTAGCAATTGCTACTCTTGCTACGTGATTAATCTGGCACTGGGTTCATGATTTTTGGAAGAAATGAAAACGTCACCCTATGCGCCACGTCCTGCGAATTCGACTGCGCCGACAGTAGCTGCGGAATTCTCGAGAATGCGCGAGAGTTCCACGGAAGACGCTCGATTTCTTTTTTGGTTCATATCTAGTTTGCACGTTACACAATTAACATAAAATTCATTTTACTATGTACAAGTTCGTTACAAAAATTCTTTTCCATTCCGTTCCGCGGCAATGTAAATTGAGCCTAAGATTACTGGGAATACCCCCACGTTTCATCACCAAACACATCAGTTCTAAATGAGGAAATGTGTTATAATTTCCCAAATGCGGCACAGTTAAGCAGTATGCGTAGTAGAAATCATACAAGTAAGGTCACCGGCCACCGGTAAGTGGATGCTGCGACCTATAGGCTTCTATCCACGGTTAAGAATAAAAAATGCAGATGCGTTGTCACCGCTGAAAACTAAGATGAAATGCCTTGGTGCCAGTAAAAAATTTTTTCAGCTATTTTGTGGGAGCTTCGGTACTTCTAAGCAGTTTTCACAGTGAAATCATGGAAATATATATAAAGGTGACAGAGGACACAGTCCATCTGATGGCAAGTGTACGCTGCGACCCAGACTTGTACTTGTATCCCCGATTAAATGCTTTGTTACAAGTAAAAAGGTTCTTGGGACGAAACAACATCATAAACTGCTATTTTACGCCGGATTATTGCGAGTGGTATCCTTCCCTGGTCAAGCTAACCCATTCGTAACTACAATATTCTATTAAGGACGCGTTTGCAAAATTGATAGGTATAGAATCGAACTATTACATTAACACGGGTCACACACACAAGTGTACGCACGGTTAGCAGCGGGAATCATAATCAAGTAAAATATTTTGATACTTTGAAAGATTAATTTTTTTTCTTATTTCTTATACCTACCAAAATATACTTAGATACGAAATTCGAATACCTACCTATGTGATCTGAAAGTGTACTTCGGTGAGTGCTGCTGGAACTCCTGGACGAGTAGCATAAGATGTGCCGAGTTTAGGCTCGTTTTGTTAGTTATAATGAGACCTTACCTCCGGACTTGATGAAGAGACCTGATGGTGTACTTCAGTGACTGCTACTCTATAACTCCTCGACGAGTAGAACTAGATGTGCCAAGTTTGGGCTCAACTTGCTAGTTATGATGAGAAGTTACTTCGAGGCTTGATGGAGAGACCTGACGGTGTACTTCAGTGACTGCTGCTCTGTAACTCCTCGACGAGTAGAACTAGGTGTGCCGAGTTTGGGCTCAACTTGCTAGTTATGATGAGAAGTTACCTCGAGGCTTGATGGAGAGACCTGATGGTGTACTTCAGTGACTGCTACTCTGTAACTCCTCGACGAGTAGAACTAGATGTGCCAAGTTTGGGCTCGACTTGCTACTTATAATGAGACCTTACCTCTAAGCTTGATGGAGGGACCTGATGGTGTACTTCAGTGACTGCTGCTCAGTAACTCCTCGACGAGTAGAACTAGGTGTGCCAAGTTTAGGCTCGATTTCTTAGTTATGATGAGACCTTACCTCCGGACTTGATGGAGAGACCTGATGGTGTACTTCAGTGACTGCTACTATGTAACTCCTCGACGAGTAGAACTAGATGTGCCAAGTTTGGGCTCAACTTGCTAGTTATGATGAGAAGTTACCTCGAGGCTTGATGGAGAGACCTGATGGTGTACTTCAGTGACTGCTGCTCTGTAACTCCTCGACGAGTAGAACTAGGTGTGCCAAGTTTGGGCTCGATTTGCTAGTTATGATGAGAGCTTACCTCTGGACATGATGGAGTGACCTGAAGGTATACATCAGTGACTGCTACTAGAACTCCTGGACGAGTAGTACTAAGTGTGCTAAGTTTGGGCTCGTTTTGTTAGTTGTGATGAGATCTAACCTCCGGGCGTGTTGGAGAAACCTGTTAGTGTACTTCGATGATTCCTATTGGAACTCCTGGGCGAGTAGAACTAGGTGTGCCGAGTTTGTGCTCATTTTGTTAGTTATGATGAGACCTTACCTCCGGACTTGATGGAGAGACCTGATGGTGTACTTCGGTGTATGCTGCTGGAACTCCTGGACGAGTAGAACTAAGTGTGCCGAGTTAGTGCTTGTTTTGTTGCTATACGTGGTAGAGCCATGCTGCAGCTATATTAGTGGTATAGTTGTAGCACGAATGGGTCGGCTCGACAGGGGAAGGACCACGCTCACACAGAAAACCAGAGTAAAATAGCAGCTTAACGCTGCTGTGTTTCGTATGGTGAGTGTAGAGAACCGGATACCCTTTTTACTGGCAAAGATGCATTCCATCTTAGTCCTCACGGGTGACAACGCATCTGCATCTTGAGTCTTTATTGAGTATAGATGTAGATGTCTATGGGTCGCAGTGGCCACTTACCATCAGGTGGACTGTGTGCTCGTTTGACACCCTATCCTATATAAAAAAAATAAAAATAAAAATATTGATAGATATTTGCCAAATGTCGTATATCTCGGCATCTAAAACAATAATTGAGTTATGAAAGTTATACAACATACACTTTACTACAAAAGATAAGAAAACATAACTAATAGAAGCATTCACCGAAGTACACCTTCAGGTCTTTCCATCAAACCCGAAGGTATGGTCTCATCATAACTAACAAAACGAGCCCAAACTCGGCACACTTAGTTCTACTCGTCCAGGAGTTACAGTAGCAGTGACCGAAGTGCACCTTCAGGTCTCTCCATCAAGTCCGAAGGTAAGGTTTGATCATAGCGAATAAAATGAACCCAAACTCGGCACACCTAGTTGTACTCGTCCAGGTGTTCCCGTAGCAGTCACCGAAGTACACCATCGGATTTCTCCATCAAGCATGGAGGTAAGGTCTCATCATAATTACCAAGTCGAACCCAACCTTGGCACACATAGTTCTACTCGTCGAGGAGTTACAGAGTAGCAGTCACTGAAGTACACCTTCAGGTCACTCCATCAAGTCCGGAGGTAAGGTCGCATCATAACTAACAAAATGAGTCCAAACTCGGCACACCTAGTTCTACTCGTCCAGGTGCTCCCGTAGTAGTCACCGAAGTACACCATCAGGTTTCTCCATCAAGCCCGGAGGTTAGATCTCATCATAAATAACAAAACGAGCCCAAACTCGGCACACTCAGTACTACTCGTCCAGGAGTTCCAGTAGTAGTCACTGATGTACACCATTAGGTCACTCCATCAAGTCTGGAAGTAAGGTCTCATAACTAACAAAACGAGCCCAAGCTCGACACATCTAGTTCTACTCGTCGCGGAGTTCCAGTAGCATCACCGAAGTTCACCTTCAGGTCACACCAGTCCAAGACGAATAGGTATTTCTTGATAATCATCATTACAAGTCCATTGCTGAACATAGGCTTCCGCCAAGGAATGCTACAAAGCACGATCCTGAGCCACCTGCATCCATCGACTTCCTGCATGTCTCACCAGGTCGTCATTCCATCTTGTGGGGGGACGCCCCACACTTCGCTTTTATTTATTTATATGTAAAATACACTTTTAGCGAAACAAAATATTATAATAAAAATGATATGCAATATTATTTTAACCTTGTCAAGTACCTATGTATCAAATTCCAATATTTTGTGTATGTACAGCGATCTTTTTCAATATGAGCCCATGCAATCAGGTGATACACTATCATTCACGACGGCGGCCGAGCGCAGACTGTGGCTTCATCGAATTTTTTGTACAACAAACCAAAACAGGCACCAAAAATAAAATAACCCTTATTGCAATACTTTATGATTCATCCGTATTAGCAAAATATGTGAAAAAATAAGCATTAGTTTTTATTTTTTTTTACGACTATTTGTGACATTTTGATAAAAAGTAAACACCATTATTTTTTATTGAATATGTCTGCCTACTTAAAGTATTTTTGGAAATCTTATATATGTTGATAATAGAACAAAAAATGTACCTAAACATGAACCGGTATCGTTAATTTTGTAAAAAATGGCTAGGAAAGATCGTTTTTACAACATAAGAAACTATTATTTTCAACAAAAAAGTTACCACCATTTGAAGATGAAGAACCAATCTATACGTGGTACTTATTAGTTATATCTGATTTGGTTTAGTTTTGTCACAAAATGTACCGAAAAAAAGTATAATTTTGCTCGATTTGCAAACGCGTCCTGAACAGTTTCCCAGTCCGCGAAACATACACATTATCATCATCATTACAACCCTTCACAAGTCCACTGCCGAACATAGGCCTCCCCTAAGGAAAGCTACAAAGCACGGTCCAGCACAGCTAGCATGGACTGGGGACAAAAAATTGATCCCCAGATTATATCCACTGACAAGAGATAAAATTATCTTGTCCCTATGCCAAAGTACGACTACAGTGGAAAGAAGTATATTCCCGTTTGACATAACGAGTAGCCATACATATATCTCCCGTCCGTAGCATGGAGCCAAATAAAAGATTAAAAAATTATACTTTTTTGACATTTGAAAGGGATAATTTTATCCTAGTTCATTGGACGTGGGTTAAGTTTATATTCATACAAAAAATCTATCTAAGTCTAAGTCTATCTTCCATTTTATCTACTGTGGATCCACCGGTGTGCCCATGCTCGAAGGGTGGATAAAACTAAGCGAGGGAATACATTTTCGCCTTTCCCCGGGGATAAAATTGTCTCCTGTTCATGCTAGCCCTGCTGAGCCACCTTCATCCATCGACTTCCTTCATGCCTTACCAGCCCGTCACTCCATCTAGTGGGGCGCCCTACACTTCGCCTACCGGTACGAGGTTGCCACTCGAAACATACACAATAGTTAAACAATCGAAATGTTCATTTATGGTTCATGGGACAGGGTTAAAGTGAAAATATAAAGCACAGTTGACGATGAATAAAAATAAAAATTTATTACCTAATTAAACAAAAATCATTTCAGTCTGTTTACAATAAAACGAGCGCGTGCTTACAAAATAAATACAAAATCAAAACTTATTATTTTTAGGTTAAGATCATATAGCCAGATGTGGATATCTGAGGAGATAGCCAACATGACCTTATACGATCGACGCTAAAGAGAACTGTAAAAATTAATGGAAAATGGAAATGACATAATATCTAAATGAAGGTCACGTTAATAATCATGCGTCTGGCCGCTGATTTATAGTTTTCTATAGCGTTAATGATCGTAATATTTTATCTTAGCTAAACCACCAATACACTGCAAGAAATTTGAAGAAAAAAAAGAGAAATTGCAAGAAATTTGTTCCCGAAAACCCGCGAAAGTAATTACAGCTCGGACTGATAATATGGATGGAATTTTACTTTTCCGGTCTGCGGAGTCATCCAAGTTGACTCTCTATAATCTTTAACACTAATAGTCAACTATAAAAACGAATGTAATCAGCGTTAAATTAAGTGACTGATGACGTAGACTTTTAGATATGACATTACTATTAATTTTATACTTTTCTATTAATGAAAGTGTGACCAGGATTAAGAAAACAATGCTTTTTTTTCTTAATGCTTTTATTTCTTAATTAGGTGCTTTGGACACGTAGAAAGAATGAATGTGAAAAAGTAACAAAGCAAAATTATGCCGAGTGGCAGAATCAGCGAGATTTTGGCTTTATGGACCAAACTGGAATATATTAGATATGAGCCAAAATTATGTATGCGTAGATATATGAATGTCAAGAAAGCGAGAGAGGCGTGTTAGGTTCGTGTTTAATGGATGGATTTCCATTCGCCTGTCTCTGCCTACCTCTCTGGGTGGCAGACGTGAGAGTTTTATGTTTCATTTTATGTTTGTATGTACATTAGCAGTTGTAGAAGTCAACTTGTCGAGCCCCGCTTGTTGTGTGCGTGCCTACCCTCTAATCTTACTACATTACATCGTGTACAGGTAAGTTAGACCGAGTGACTGAGCTATCGACGGTATTCAAAAGCTGTACTGCTGTAGTAACTATTGCAATTTTTTTTACAAATGGTTAGTCATGTTGTAAAAGACTGTTGTTTCTGTACTGTAGATAGACACTCCAATTTTATTTATATGTATAGATGAAGATATAAGTACTTGTTACAACCAGCGGTATAAAAATAAACCGTTCTTTAGTAAAATATGGTGACTCCCAGAAAATTAATTATGGAAGTATTTTAAAAATGTGCTTTGTATGTATGAGGTAAATGAAATTTGTAGTCCATTTTAAACTAATCACTTACCCAGTTACCAGATATTATATTGTTAAAATTCGATACAGTGTCAGACATTTTCAATTTTGTGTCAGATTTAAGTGATGCTTCAATCTGTGCGGTATTTTTAATCATGGAAAGATTTGTAGTCCGCTTTAAACTAATCGCATAAGTAGGTTCGAGATATATTGTTGCTGTAAATGGAATCGTGTCAGAAAATTTCAACTTTGTGTCAGATTTTAGTGATGCTTCAATCTGTGCGGTGTTTCAATCATGGAAGTAATATAGTCTATTTTAAATTAATCGCTTAACTAGTTTCCAGATATTATGTTGCTGAAATTCGATATCGTATCAGAAATTCTAATTTTTTTTGTCAGATTTAAATGGCGTTTAACAGTGTGCAGTATTTCAATCACGGGTCAGACGTTTATCACCCTAGGGTCAGATTCAGACAGCGAGTCACGTCGCTTTCAACGCGGCGTCTAGCTCGGCCAATGTTGCCGTCGCTTTGCGCAGTTGCTCGGACTGTTGTCGACCGCTCTCTGTTAACGCAGAGAGGCTTTGCCTCAGTGTTGCCAGCCTTGCACCGACTCGTTGCTTCTCTGTGGTCAGCAGTTGCTTGGCTTTTGCACCTGTTGGACATAATAATATATTTAGTTGTGATTTTCTCACCATTCATTCACTATAGCCTGCCAAAAGCCCACAGCTGTACATAGGCCTCCCCCATAGATTGCCTCATAGGGGGGATATTTTCCATAGTTGTCACACTTGTCAGGTTGGTTTGCAATCGCAGTTTTAAATTGTTATTAGGAAGACGCTGCAGCCCATCTTCCGGTTTGTATCTTCCTGTCGCCTCTTACGACACTCACGGCACGATATGGGATAGTGGATATTCTTACAACTCCACTTATTTTGTAAATATTTTTTTCTCCTTTCATCATTTGCAGCCACAGAGCAAATACAAAGAGGAGACGGTCTAAGCAACTGTGCACTGTGATTCTAACTAGGTCCTGACGTTATTACAGTGGGCGTGGCTTTAGTTTAGTATACTGCCAGCGCTCCTGTGCACTTATGTGTCGAAAATCGCAAATCGGTGTATTTTCGTAGTATTAAGAAGAAAAGGATGAAGTGTTGTGTTTTATCGTGTAAAAACTACTCGGATAGACGCGCTGATGCTATGGATGGCATCACATTTTATTTGTAAGTAATTTTATACCTAATATATTAAAATAGTTCTAGAAAAATCTCTGCGTCGGCTTTCAAATATAATTAAATATATTCGACACTAGATGGCGACACCTGTCATGGTTATTTTTAGAATAAGGGTGACAAACGTAAGTAAAGTAAGTTTTACTATTTATCGGTAGATGAAAAATAGTTAAGTGGGCGGGGCTTAACACCCCGTCACCCTTCTAACTGTGATGCGTTGTTGCATAGTGAAATCTAATCACAACTCTCTCAACTCTTGCCTATTTCTACCGTCAAGTTAAGCAGTGCTTGCACTGTTGTGTCTCAGTCTGAAAGATATAGAGAGCCAGTATGATTACAAGCTGTGAGGCATTCCATCTTAGTTCTCAGAGTTGACGCACGGAGCAAATACAAAGAGGAAGTGTTGTAATCAGATTTCACTATGTAACGCGCATAACAATTTGCGGGGTGAGGGGATGTTAAGCCCCGCCCACTTTACGATTTTCTATCTACTGAAAAATAGTAAAACTACTCGCATCGTTCCATATCGATGTTGCAATGTAGTTTAGCTACCTTGACGATAGATGACCGCCTGTTCACAAAATGATTATAAAAACTATAAAAATAATATTTTGGCGATTAAAAATTCTTTAGGACTGAATGCAAAACAAATTTCAGCACCTTCGTATGATTATTTTACTAATACAGAGCTCTACGTACCTTTATTTTTTTAGTTCCCATGAAACAATGATTCGCCATCTAGTGGCGAATATATTTAATTACATTTTAAAGCCGACGCAGAGATTTATCTGGAACCTTTTTAATAAATTAGGTATAAAAGTACTTACAAATGAAATGTGATGCTATCCATATAGTCAGAGCATCTATCTGAGTAGTTTTTACACGATAAAACACAACACTTCATCCTTTTCTTCTTAATACTACGAAAATACACCGATTTGATATTCTGGATACATAAGCGCACAGGACGAACGCTGTTAGTATACTAAGTAAAGCCACGCCCACTGTGATGACGTCAGGATCTAGTTAGAATCACAGTGCACAGTTGCTTATGCCATCTCCTCTTTGTATTTGCTCGGTGGTTGACAGCGCATCTGTAGCCTTGTTTTGTTTGAATTTGGTTACAGTTGTATATGGGCTGCAGTAAAATGACAAAGAAGCATACAGTCCACTTAACTCTAAGCGGATGCTGTTGCGTGTTTGTTTATCATCTGTATCTATTCTAGATTAAGAATCAAAATGCACATGCGTTACCACCCTTGAGAACTAAGGTAGAATGCCTCGTTTCCAGTAAAAAAGGTCTCCGGTTTTCTACACTCGATACGAAACACAGTAGCATTAAGCTGCTATTTCGCTGGTATTTTCTGAGAGCGTGGTCCATCCTTGGTCGAGTCGATCCATTCGTGCTAAAACTAGTATAGCTGCAACGTGGTTCTACCACGTAGAAATAACATGGCTAATATCCCCCTATATGGCATTCTATGGAGGAGTTCTATGTTCAGTAGTATACTTTATTATTACTACAATTTAAAATAAAAAGTAAAATTAGTTTCATAAAGCGTGTTAAGAGGATAGACCTTAGTGTAGTATCAGTAGCATTAAGCTGCTATTTCACGCTGGTTTTCTGTATGTGCGTGGTTCTTCCACATAGCTGCAGTGTGGCTCTGCCACGTATAAAATAATGTTTAAAAAATGTATGTTATATGCTGATGGAGAAAACGGGGAAGTAGGTAATTTGTTAAAAATGTATACATAACACAGAGTTCATGAGCTGTGAACAAAACACAGAGTAATTGCACTGTAAACAGAACACAGAGTAATTGCGCTGTTAACAAACACAGAGTAATTGATTTTTTTTTATAACTGGCTTTACGGCTCTGGGTTTTAAGCTAGACATGGGACGAGTACTCGGTTTGGATTCGGTACTCGGCGGATTCGGCCTTTTTTTAGGGTTCGGCCGAGCACCGAGTATTAACAGCCGAGTACCGAGTACTCGGCCTTAATTATATTCCAGAGAAAAATAAGGACAAAAAGCCAGTTTTTATCATTATTATTATATTAGACACATTAAAACATCAGGAACATGAGAAGCAGCAGAAATATTTAGAACGTACATAAGAATCTATAATAGAAATTATTATTACTAATATTAAAAATTTAAGAGAGGAAGATCAATAATTTTTCTAGATGTTTTCCGATAAAACGATTTCTATAAGCAGTCATTTTCGCGCCAGGTAACGAAAACTATATCTCGAACATGAACTCATGTTGTCTCATTTGACAAGTAATCAGTTATTACTCATCAACAGTATCCGTGGGTGTGTGACTGATCGAATACCGATACAAGTACTTTTCTTTCGATACTACTTGGTACTAAGTTTTAAAGTATCAATACCCAAAGTACTTGGTATAGAAAGAAAAGTATCGAGTAACTACTTGTATTTGCTCGTATCGTTCCATCTTTAACTCTGTGTAAGGAAAATAACCACACGCCGTCCGCTACTGTGTTTTTTTTAACCTTTAAATACCGACGTGCGGTCTGTGAGGCCCCGGCGGGCACTTGACTTGCTAGTTTACCCCTTTCCTCGCGTAATACCGATCCCCGCTTTTAAGTAGCTGCAAGGACAGTGCTCACGTTAACATCGGAGTAGGAAGTGGTGACGTCACACTCGCATTTGGTGAGTAATTACGATTTAAAATTCCGACGCGGCCTCTCCGGCCACACGTCGGTACTTACGTAACTGTTTTGTTTTATTTTTTGTTAAGGTAAACTGTTATTTTTACAGATATTGTGAATTATGAATATACTAGAGACTTCAAGTTGTAAAAGAAATAGTTCTGCGATAGATTTACAGCAATCAAAGAGATCTGAACCATGTGAACTAAGGATGAGTTTGGCAAAAGTATTTGGTTCTGATAAGCCAGAGACATCTGAAGATGAAGCTGAGGAAGTCAAGACACGAAAGACTTGTCTCTCATGTCAACCTAAACTGAATAGAAAATCGATATATAGATGCTATTCATGCAAAAAAAACACGTTTATTTACAGTGCGCGAATCAAGTGTGCCTTACCTGAGCTTAGATTTTAAGGTGTAGTTGGACTATGGTCATTTTTTTCCAGAAGGTTTATGTTCTTACTTAATTTTTTTTTTATATAAGTCATAAGTAAGAAATACTATTTTTTGTTATTCTGAGAAGATTATTCTTCGTGTTTTGATTTTTTATATCTTATAGTCGGATTTTTCCCCAAAATTGAAGCCGAATATTATTGTTGTCTTAAGTTTAATTCCTTTTTATACTTATTTTTACTTAAAACCCTTTACTTTTGATCATAATGCAAAGAAGGATATTTAAATCATCACTTTCTTCAAAAAACACTACATAATATACACGGCCTCTCAGACCTCACGTCGGTACTAACGTTACAAAAAATGCACGTCGGTACTTAAAGGTTAAAAGCCGAGTATTCGGCTGAGTACTCGGCCTAATCTAGGCCGAGTACCCGGTGGCCGAGTACTCGGCGAATCACTACTCGTTCCATGTCTAGTTTTAACCCTTCTGAGCCTGAAGTTGCAATATATAATTATCTTTCATATTACACTACTTCACAATATGTTGATGTGTCACATTGAGCAGCCCTTGGGAGATTTTGACGGCAAACTGAGCCAGCAGATAGCTGACAGTTGGTGATGGTATATCAAGGCGCTTAAGCAGACAGCCACCTTTATCTTGAGAATCACATCACAATCAGAGCACTTGTTTCACCGTTTCCACTAATAGTTCACATGCACAGACATTTAATACACAAAATCGCAACACTTTTACATAACAAAATTTACTTCAAAGCATTATTTAAACAACGATACAGTAACAACAATCCGCCGCTGTAAACAGAACACAGAGTAATTGCGGTGTAAACAGAACACAGAATAATTACGCTGTAAACACAACACAGAGTAATTGCGCTGTAAACAGAACACAGAATAATTGCGCTGTAAACACAACACAGAGTAATTGCGGTGTAAACAGAACACAGAATAATTGCGCTGTAAACAAAACACGGAGTAAATGCGTTGGAATTGTTGCAGGGCGGCCACCGCATTATGTTGTGTCGAATGAATTTTTGTTGCCGCGACCCAAGGAATCCAAAATATATTATTTTTTATTTTTATTCTGTTATTCTAATTTCTATTGAATTGCAGTATGAAATCAATTTAAAGAGGACTCAGGTTAGCCCCAACTCACCTAATAAGGGTAGATAGTCTCCAGCCCGCTCCGATCTGATGTCCAAGGTGAACCACTCGTCTAGATCTTCGGAGTCTGATGATGGTATTTCCTTGAACATAATAATTTTAACCATAAATAAACTCAAACTCTTTTCTTGAAGGTCCCTAAGTCGTATCGGTCCGGAAAAATCGCCGGTGGTAAACGATTCCACAAAGTAGTCGTGCGAGGAAAAGAACTCCTAGTGTAATGGACTGTATCTATTTATTTGTGTTAGGGTGACTACTGCTAGGGACGTTATTAAAGAAAAGGTGGTACACATTACAATTATATATTAAAGAATATACAGTAGCGGCAATTATGACTATTACTATATACACAAGAGGGGATCTTCTATGAGGGTCTTGAAAGTCTTGATTCTTCTGTCTTGAGAGTCTTGATTCTTTTTTCTTGAATGCCACTGTCGAATCGAATGAATCGGAGCCCTAAAGACTCCTTCTTATATTCCAGTGGTGGGTGTCTCGGCATGAGCGTGTTCTCACACGGTGTGCTGTGCGCTCATTGGTCGGCGACCTCACGTGATATTCGGACGGTGTGCGGGGTGCGTGGGGCGCAACGGGGTATGAGGGGGCGACGAGGCGACGGGGCGATGGCTCCCTTCACAGTCCGTAACGCCAAGTATCTAGATGATGTGGATGATAACGTAAGTTTTGTCGCGGTGTGCGTTGGTCTAGCTGGCATTAATCCGAACAATTCCTCAGAGCTCTCCCCGTGGTAAAAATGCGATAGAAAATGCAAAAGTATGCAACATTTCTTCGTAGCGCCAGTGAATCGGGCCAATGAGAAAGAGCTCGGTCGTCGTCGACAGGGCTCGGAAACAGGTTTTACCGCCGTATTGGCGGTCACTAATCAGCTGGTGATTCTCAAGGTATCATTAGCTGGAAATTTATAATGGACTCCATTATTTTGGGGAACAAGGAAGTGATAGCGATAGGCCTGTAGTAGGACGGGTCTGAGCGGTCGCTTTTTTTAGGGATCGGGTGGACCAAAGCTGTCTTCCATGAATTCGGGACTACGCCTTGGAAGTAGGAGTACCGGAAAGACGCGTTCAAACAGGTGCCAACTCGGGAGCACACGTCTTCAGCATAATGGAAGAGACTCCATCAGGCCCACGCAACTTGCTGACGTCCAGGGAGAGGAGTGATTTGCGAACCGAGCGCTGTGAGAACCGCACATTCGGTATGGAGCACTCACACCGCGGGATGGTCGGCGGTGTGTTCCCCCCGTCATCGAAAGATAACCTGGACGCAAAGAGAGAGCCTAGCAGATCGGCTTTCTCCTTTGCCTCATGGGCCAGTGAGTCGTCCTCTCTGTGCTAAGATAGAAGAGATGGCTGACAGAAGTTCCCTTGGACAGCCTTGGCAAGAAACCAGAATGCACGGGTTACCGAAAGAAGGCAAACTAGCTTCTCATTAATTCTGCTGATGTGTTCTGACCTTGCCTTGACAATGAATTTTGAAGAACCTGGAGACGGAATTATACTTCTTTTGAAGAGCGCTGGTGTTTATATCCTGAGACATCAACGTCCCGGGATGTAAAGATGTCATCAACCCCGGCCTGGTAGCACACCTGCTTATAGTGTGATGCTATTTTACATGAGCCACCAAACCATGGTAGGAATCTACATCCGATGGGCACCACAGAAGATGGAATAAAAAGTTACATATCCTGAAATACCACATCAGCGACAGAATCAGCAACATTGCTGGGATTTTCCGGCAAGAAGCAAACCCGCCCTCAAGAGTAGAATGCAAAAGAAAGACCGCATCCTTTCCCAATCGGAAGCCCTATAGTGCCAAACACGGCGGCAGCCTGCATAATACAACCGCGATGATAGTGTGAGTGGCACCACCCTCCGAACAAGACAATGGCCCTAGGAGCCATGAGGGGTGTCGACGGAAAGCTTTTTGTATAACAGAATCATGGTTAAATCAGGCCAAATTGAAGCTTATTAACCTTACCGGATATAAAATAGCAGCATCATACTGCCGAAAAACAAGAGGTGGAGGTGGCGTGTGCATCTTACTTCAAAATCACCTCGAATATATTGAAAAAACTGATATAGCAGATATGTCAATAGAATATATATTGGAGGTGTGTGGAATAGAGTTACTCAAAGAAAATATATTGTTAGTAGTTTTATATTGGAATAGGAGAGAGGAAGGAATATTCTATGAGCAACTGCAAAAAATATTGAAATTCATTGATAAAAAATACTCAAAATACAAAGTTATTCTAGGCGGCGATTTTAATACAAACGTCCTTGATAATAATTCTAAAACATCCCAGTTATTAAATACTATGTCTGAATACAACTTATCTCAACATATTAAAGACCCTACACATTTCACACAAACATCATCAACGTGCTTAGATTTGATATTTACGAATTTTGATAAAGTTAAATTACTGACAAAAGTTGAGGAGTTGGGATTTTGTAACCATGCTGCAACCACCATTGAAATAGAGTCACAATCACAAACTAAGCAAATAACTTGGTATACTGAGAAACAGTTTTACAATTTAGCTAATATAGAACAATTCAAAGTAAATTTAAAAGAAATCCATTGGCAAAATATATTGCGACCTGAAAATAATATAAATGAAAACTATACTAAATTTCATAATATTTTGACTGATATTTTAAATAAATGTATACCAAAACGTAAATTTAAATTAAAAACCATTAATAAAAAATAATGGCTAACTACTGGCATAAAAGAATCATCAAAAAATAAACGACTCCTAAAAATATTAACATCAAAAACAAAAAGCCAAATTTTACATAATTACTATAAAAAATATGAAAAAATACTTAAAAAAACAGTAAATATTTCAAAAAAATTACATTACATACATAAATTAAATAAATCCTCTAACAAAGTTAAAACAATGTAGAGTATTATAAATGAACGTACAAATAAAAGAAATACTAGAGATAACAACAGCATATCACTAAAAATAAACAATACCATTACCTCGGAGCCATATAAAGTTGCAAATGCATTTAACACTTACTACGCGTCCATTGGTGAAAGTAGCCCTCCAACAGCAACTGGACGTCCTGTCCTGAGCCCGACAGAAAATACCTTCTTTCTCAGCCCAGTCGATTTTCACGAAGTAAATAAGACACTAAAAAGCCTAAAAAATAAAACAAGTTCTGGAATAGACGAGCTTCCACCTACTTTACTCAAACAGTGTTCCTCTGAACTTGCTTTACCATTCAGCATGCTCATAAATCAATCGTTTGACGAAGGAGTTTTCCCAGACCTACTTAAAAAGGCAATTATAAAACCGATATATAAAAAAAATGATAAAAGTGACCCCAGCAACTATCGTCCAATAGCCCTGCTACCTTCACCTTCTAAAGTCTTTGAGAAAGTAATGTGCAAGCGCGTATATAACTTCTGTGAAAAGTATAATATTTTTGATAATTGTCAAAATGGATTTCGTAAAAGACGATCAACAACATTAGCGGTTTACAAGTATATTCAGGAAATCCTTAACATAATTAATAATAAAAAATACGCAATCGGTGTACTACTAGACATGTCTAAAGCTTACGATAAAGTTCAATTCAAAATTCTTCTTAACAAACTATATGGTATAGGGATCCGTGGTAAAGCATACGAATGGCTCAAATCATATTTACAGAATCGAGAGCAATTCGTAGAAATAGACCACTTCAATTATGAAACGAACGAAAAAAAATTAGTACGATCAGACGGAAAAAATGTAACGCATCAATCCCTCAAGGGAGTGTTCTGGGCTGCCTGTTATTTATAATCTATATAAACGACCTCCCCAAAATTATAGAAGAACCCTGTGTGCTGTTCGCCGATGATATATCCCTGCTTACCTCATGTGACAGCAATATAAACATCCATAGAAAATTACATTTGATACTAGAAAATACTAAAAACTGGATGGCAGAGCATAACCTTGAAATAAATTTCTCCAAAACAAAAATAATAAGTTTTCACCCTTACCAAAAAGTTCCACTAAATATAAACTTTACCTACGATAACATAAAAATAGAAAAAGTAAATGAATTCACCCTACTTGGCTTAACAATAGACACAAATATTAACTGGAAACCCCACGTAATGAAAATTAAAAGGAAACTAGCAAGTTTTACATACGCTCTCCGAGAAGTGAAAATATCTACCGACATACAAACCGCCCTCAGTACCTATTATGCTTATGCGTACTCGTGGCTCTGCTACGGGGTTATCATATGGGGAAGTAGCACAGACGTTTCTGATCTTTTAACCCTACAAAAAAAACTAATTCGAATAATATTTAACATACAAAATACTGATAGCTGCAAACCATACTTCGTCACACATAAAATACTTACCTTACCGTGCATATACATTTTAGAAATCTGCAAATTCATTAAAAAATACCCAGAATTCTATATCAAACGAGGAGAAAGCAATACCAGATACCAATTACGCCATAAAGAAACACTAACTCTACCCATATCTCGCCTTAAGCTACATTCATCAGGTCCCTTCGTCATGTCAATCAAAATTTTTAACAAACTCCCAGACTCGATAAAAAATATAGAAAAAGAATCTATTTTTATAAATAAAATTAAGGATTTTTTAATTTGTAAACATTACTACACACTAAACGAATACTTAAATGATAAATTTTAAATATCTACCTAGTATCTAGATTATATTTTTATTTCAAAGTGTATTTATCATTAATGTTTCACTAAAATGACCCTCCTCTCTCTTAATTGCCGTGCCCTGCAGGGCCCATAATGATCTCATAGTTTTAAGTTAAAACTTAAAATGTTCTCAACACCTTAACTGTAACATTATGGATGCAATAAATAATATGAATATGAATATGAAATCTGTTGTCCGTCCGGATGAGAGGTCAGCAGAAGTTCCAACAGGGAAGGTGCATGATCCTCTACATCTGGAATCCGCTAAGGCAAAGAACCAGCTGTGTAAGACCATATGCCAAGGCAAAGTCATAAACCAATGACGGCTCCGTGGCGCAGTGGCTTAGGAATCAGTTGTTGCGCTGGGGGCCGCGGGTTCGAATCCCGCACGGAACAAGTATTTGTATGGACCACAAATAATTGTTACGGGTCTGGATGTTTGTCCTTGTGCAATTTATGTTTGTAAACTGCCTCCAAGACACAGGAGAAAATCCTAAAAATCTCCCCACATGATCGGTTAAATGTTAACCGAGCCATTAGGCGTGATGGTCGTTAAAATCACCAAGGATCACGATCTCTGCGGATATCCCCCTCCTCACACCAGAATACCAGAATACGCGGGGCAGCTTGAGAAGCCACGCTCAGGAACAGTAAGGTAACTTGGGCGTGGGTGCTCAGCGAAGGGTTCTCCGTCATCAGGATGCTAGTACCCTCCTGGGTTAGTTTTTTAGTTGCTTCCACAACCATATTTTAGGGGGGGGGGGGGATTGGGCTTCCGATCACCTACACTTACCAAGCGAAACGCAGAAGTAAACTTCTACTTCACGCTGGTATTCTGTGAAGTCGTGGTACTACCCTGGTTCGAGCTGACCCATCCATGCGACAGCAAAAGCTGCCGCGTGGCCCTAGCACTGTTAAAACGTAAACAGAATATATTTATTTACTTTTTTCTGCCCGTCATAAATACACAACCCGATACACAAGAATAAATTATTTTCTTCGTTATGAGACAAGTCCAGTATTAATGAATACATGTTTCGTTCAGCGCTGGACTTACGTACCGCGACTTGTAGCTACTTACATCATATAGGCTGTCTTCATCCGACTGGCTGTCTCCATCGCTGGGCACCTCCTCGTCCATCTGTTCGGGCTTCATGATGCGTTGATCGGTTTGTTTCTTTGTCGAACTTTCATCGTGAGCGTTTTCCGACTCCATTTCCTGGAATAATTGCAAATTAATTCTATTTTTCCTATAATTAATGAGTTTCGGCGACAGATGAACAGTGGTTAACGAAATTATATCAGCGTTTAGAGGGAACTAAATAAAATAATGCAAGAAATAATATTTATGTGCGAGAGAGAGGTGGGGAGGAAGAGGGAGAGAGTGCGAGGAAGCGAGGGAGTGAGAGAGAGGAAGGAGCAAGGGAATGAAAGAGAGAATAGAGCGAGGGTGTGAAAGACAGGGAGCAAGGGAGTGAGAG
This sequence comes from Parnassius glacialis, assembly GCA_033319125.1. NCBI lineage: Eukaryota > Metazoa > Arthropoda > Insecta > Lepidoptera > Papilionidae > Parnassius > Parnassius glacialis. The sequence goes on from JAVANC010000004.1 coordinate 57,170,023, forward strand.
AGAGGAAGCGAAGGAGTGAGAGATAGAGTGGAAACGTGGGAGATAGAGGGAGGTAGAGAGAGCGCGAGGGAAAAGTGGTGGAGAGAGAAGCAAGAGCGAGAGTGAGAGATGTGGAGTACATTAACCTCGTCCAAATCGAATTCATCTTCGTCGAGGAACTCCTCCTCGTTGATGATCTCCTCAGGCTCTGATCTGACCTTCACAGGTTCTTTCACCTTGACCTCTTTGACTTCGGGCTTCTGCACTTGTTTAACAACAATCTGCTTATGGGGAGTTGGCTTCTGACGTTTGTCTGTAATAGATTTTTTTTTCTATCAGCATTACATACTGATAGTATATATCAAGGTACAGGAAGGATAGAGCCAGTTATCAAACTCCCCTCCCTCCCCCTTGACATGAAATTGCCCATCCAACTTTAAGGGTGCCTCTGGTTCGATCCCCATCAGCACCAATAACTTAGAAATTTTTATGTGTTAATTTAAATTTAATTTACCAAGTGTTTGGCGGTGAAGAAAAACATCGCGAGGAAACCGGCATGTCTAATTAAATATGTATAATAAATTACTTCGAAGATATGTGAAAGAAAGCGCAGCTTACATTTCATTGCTCTAAAAACTTCTCAGAAATGAGAAGAGGCCTGTGCCCAGCAGTGGAACATATATAGGCTGTAATTTTTAAATTTTTTACTTTTTGACATGACATCAGGCATTAAGTCTCAGACCAACATGGGCTCATTATTTTTATTTATTCTCTGTAAAAGATTACACAAACAGAATAATATCAAAATACCAATAAGTGTAGTATATTTTCATAAGTATGCTCACCAGTCTTGTTTTCTAAGCTGACAACCCGCTTGGTGATAGTCTGCAGTGCATTGATGCCTCCTACAGTGGTGGTGCTCTTGGCTGCCACATTGCTTGGTCGGTTGGTCACTCCAAACATCTTCTTCATGGTTGTCACTTCGTCTGATGACTGACAGGTATTTACATATTATTTAAAAAAATATTTCTATTTTTAAATTAGACAAATGAAATAACATATACTTAAGAAAAATAAACCAATTAGGATTCTAGAGTTCCATCCCATTACAATGTGAGCGTGCGTGTAAGTGTGAGCGTGCATGCGTACGCGCGGTGTGTGTATGTGTGTGTGCTATTTTCGTGCATTGGCGGTGTAAGAATATCCACTACCCCATATCGTCCCGTGGGTGTCGTAAGAGGCAACAGAAGGAAATGAGGGCTAATAATCTTCCGCTCACCAGATGTCGCTAGTTGTGACTGAGGTAAAGTTTTTTTGTTACACAGTGTCAGTTAATTGAGAAATTTGTTTTAAATAATAGTTTATCATTATTATTTTGGGTTATCTTTAAAGTTTTCTCATCTGGTTGGGCAGTATAAATATATAATTGTAAATGAAAATTGTAAACATACATAAATATCAATAAAATAAAATAAATACATAATAAATACATAAATATATAAAAACCCAACCAGATGGAAGCCCTCGCCAGGGGAGACCAGACGGCCGAGGGTTAGGGGGAAAGGGAAAGAAACCGGCGGACGATGCGGGCGGTATCTTTCCCTTTATTATTATTATTATGGGGTATCTATAAAGTTTTCTCATCTGGTTGGGCAATATAAATATATAATTGTAAATAAACATGGTAAAAGTACATAAATATCAATAAAATAAAATAAATACATAAATATATAAAAACCCACCCAGATGGAAGCCCTCGGCAGAGGAGACCAGACGGCCGAGGGTTAGGCGGAAAGGGAAAGAAAACGGCGCACGATGCGGGCGGTATCGAGGAGCACCGCCTTCTGCATTTGAGCTTGGAGCGGTCCGTCACGGAGTCCCAGTCGCGTCAGATGACCCGAGAGGCTGACTGGAATTAACCCATTTGCAGAGACGACTACAGGTATAATTTCGGCCGGCAATCCACCCCACATGTCGGTCACCTCGTGAGCCAGGTCCAGATATTTAGTAAGCTTATCTGTTTCGGCTTTCACGAGGTTCTCGTCATAAGGAATGGTAATGTCGACCAAAAATATCCTTGACTGTGCCCGGTCCATCAGCACAATATCAGGCTTATTCGCAAGAATAGTCCTGTCTGTGATGATGGCCCGGTCCCAGTAGAGCCTGCCGCGGTCATTTTCGAGCACGGCTTCCGGCAAGTACTTATAATACGGCTGTTTCCGATCCACGAGACCGTATTCCAGAGCGAGCTCCTGGTGTAGAATCCTGGCTACTAAGTTGTGCCTGTGCAAATACTCAAGAGTTAGAAAGCGCCGAACAACCGGAGATGACATGCCTAAGTGATTCACCGGGATGGCGAAAAGCTCGACAGACGTCAACGGTGCCATCCTTTAGGATGTATCTCCGATAATTGTTGGTCTTAATAACCTGATCTTGTATCGCACAGACAAAACCCTCGGTTTCCCCAAAGAGGTCACCGAAACGTAGCCAGTGGAGGGAGGCGACTGTGTCCACAAAAGGCTCATGTAGAGCCTTGTAGAACCTCCCGTGGAGCTCCTTCTCCTTCCATACGGTCTCCCGGTCGGAAATGCTCTGTACTGCCGGGTCTTGCCATTGCTCGTTGGCTAAGGATAGAGGGGTAAGTCCTTTATCACAAGAAATAACGTCCCTATAGTATGGATCATCCGCTCTCGTCAGAAAGTAATTAGGGAGGCTGCACACTTCGCGATTATGCATGATAAGCACGCTTAAAAAGCCGCGCCCACCATGCTTCCGCGGCAAGTACAGCCTCATTACTGACGATCTCGGATGATGCATCCTGTGGGACGTCATTATAGTGCGGACTTTTCTGTCCAGAGCGTTCAGTTCGGTCTGAGTCCACCTGAGCATGCCAAAGGTAAACATGAGAACAGGCATGATCCAACCGTTATATGCGTGCGTCTTATTAACACCGGACATAAGGCTGTTAAGCACTTTGGTCAAGCGTGCATAAAACACATCGCAAACTGACTGTTTCATACCCGCCTCATCTACACCGATGTTCTGTGACAAACCCAGGTATCGGTATGTTTCAGCCTCGGAAAGGGTCCTTATGTTGATGGGCATAGATAAGTCTATGCCCTCAGAGTTAGCAACCCTACCCCTTTCGACATGGAGGACCGCACACTTATCCGTCCCCAACTCCATTCTAATAGAATTGCTAAAATCACAAGTGATGTTTAGCAATTCCACAAGATGAGAGCGACTGGAGGCGAATAACTTGAGATCATCCACATAGAAAAGGTGGGTCACTTTTGTACCTCCCTTCCGAAGCTGAAATCCCCTCCCGGAACTCTCCAGTAAGGTACTGAGAGGGTTCAGAGAGAGGCAGAACCAGATTGGACTCAAACAATCGCCCTGGAAGATACCCCTTCTTATCCTTATGTGGTTCTCCGCAGCCGTCATCCGCTCGCCTAGATGACAAAGGATCGTACTCCATTGCCCCATACACTGCCCGAGGAAGTCTCGAACTGTACAATTGACCTTATACAGCTCGAGGACCCTCTTAAGCCATGTATGAGGCACCGAGTCGAATGCCTTTTTATAGTCTATCCAGGCGGCGGAGAGGTTCCGACGGTTGCGTTTAACCACCTTGCCAATGACCGCGTCAATGAGGAGTGGTTCCTTGGTTCCACGACCACCGCCCCGACATCCATTTTGAGCGCGTGACATCACCTGATTTGAGTTCAGGTGACGAGTGATTCTCGCGCTCAAAATGGATGTTAGTGTCTTGTGTATGGTAGTTAGACACGTTATGGGGCGGTATTTGCTCGGGTCTGTGGAATCCCGGTCTTTAGGAACCAAATGAGTGATCCCAGTAGTGAAGAGGCTCGGGAGCGACTTTTGGTCGAGAGCCTCTTGAAACTGTCGGGCGAGCACAGCGTGACACACCATGAACCCCTGCAGCCAGTAGTGATGCAGTCCGTCGAGCCCCGGACTTTTCCAGTTCGGGGCCCTACGGACCGCCTCAGCTACGTCATCCGGCGTTATGATGACGGGGTCCATGGGCGTAACATTAGCACACTGACTCGCCACAACTTCTATCCAAGGGCCCTCGCTGTGGTTTACAAGCTCTGACCACAGGCCGCGCCAGAATTCGATACTGTCGGCCTGATTCGGTGCTGGGCCCGTTCCACGTAGCATTGGTCGCTCCAATGATTCATAGAGCCTCTTCTGATCACTCTGGAAGAGACGATTCTGGTTGAACCGTGTCGACCTCTCGGTATATCGCCGAATCCGCTTCCCCCAAGCAGCGATTCTCTGCTTCAGGTCGTCTATGCGCTCCGTCAGTTTCTGCGTTATATCCGGCTGGGACAAACTGATGTTTGTCCCAGCAAACGCCATCCTGACGGTGCGCACAATTCTCGGCCTGATATTGCCTGACCTGAAGCTTATCATCCTGCCGATGAGGGCCCTTGCCTTTGAGATACGGTCCTCAATCCTTCTTCTCCAGGCTGGAATGGCGCTACTTTGTCTAGTAGCGCGTCCAGCCGTGGGAAGTTTGGCGCCAACAATACGGCAGACTGCCAGTGCGGCGCCAAAAAGAATTGAGTCCGTGTCGCAAAGGTCCCGGCTGGCTTCCAAATAGGTCACCAGCATTGGGTTGAGAGTCCTCACGACAGTCTGATTCCGCTTGCTTAGGGGTATGCGCGGGAGTCGCGGTCGATTTTCGAGAGGCGTACTGCATTATTATTATTATTATCATTATTATCTAGAGTATTATATTAATACACAACACAATGCATCAGTGGTTTGATTTTTAGTTTCTTGCACTTTATAACTTTTTTTTAAATCAGCTTTTAGTTATATTTATAGTTTGGTTTATTCGTTTCTAATGTAATTAATATAAAATATAACTAATAATACAGAAAGAAACTTTAAAGATTACATTTTAATAAGAAATTATAGTCCCCGCTATGAAATCTGTCAAATATTTTACCTCACTGTAAAGTGGTGCCGCCCTGGTGGAAGAAAAAGTCATGGATGCCCTCATTGAAATAGGTGATTGGCAGCCAAAATAATAATAAAGAACAGGGGTTGACAACCCGCTCGCCCCCATGAGGCCCACTATGGGCGACGCCTATGTTCAGCAGTACACTTTATAGGCTGTAAAGGATGGAGATTACTAAATAAAAGATAAGAGTGCATAGAAAACATAATGAGCTTTCCTTAGACTTTTTTTACTTATGTATATATTCAAACGTTGGGAGAAAAATAGTGTATGTTGCCGCTTCGTCTCGCAAGGTCTCCCCACAGTAGAGACTTGTTGAAGCAAGGACGTAGCATTTGACTTTCAAAATAAAAATATGTGACTTTGAACACTTTAGCTGTAACTGACAAGGACATTCTTCAATGTTTCCTCACCATATCTGTGTCATCTTTCTCGCTCTCCTCGGGAACCGCTTTGGTGGGGTACTTCTTTACAAAGGCATTCTTCGCCATCTTTAGTCTGGTCACCTTTGCACCCTGAAATGAAAAAAAGTAATTCTGTTGACATCCAACAGTTTTGCACAAACCTCTTTTAAGTATTGACAGTGTCATGGAGTAAAGACACGCCCGTTAAACTAGTTAAAGCTTGAGCTAGTTAAAAAAAAGTTTACCTCAAATATAAACTCGTCATCATCACCGTCATCACTGGACTCCTCTGGCTGCTTCTTATCTTTGGTATTCTTTGGAGTTTGTTTTTTCTTACTGTTAACTCCCTCTTCTCCCAGCATCCTCTGTAAGTGGTAACATTACAAAATTAATGAGCCACTAAAATTCTGACAAGTGCAAAAGTTGGGGTATTTGATCATTAAACAGGATGTTTTCAGGTCATTGATAAGATTAAGTGATAACTTTGTCTTCTTCCAGTTCTTGATCAAAATCTTAGGTTTTTGATCATAAACCTGATTTTACCATAAACCTGTGACATATATTATAATGAAATCGGTATTGCACAATGGATATGTTGAGAAAAACCAACTTATTTTAGCCAGCTTGTTTAACTGCCTTCCCTCGAGGTATGCTGACCCCATAATGCCTTAGAATCTACTACCCCATATCATCCCTGTAGGTGTTGTAGGGGGCGATAGAGGGAAATAAAACTGCAGATTGGCAGCGGCATCTTCCTGCTGACATGGCTGAGGCAATCTATGGGGAAGGCCAATGTTCAGTGATGGAATTTTCATAGGATAATACAACTATATTAATGCTATATTTATAATTATAGATCTCAATATGTGAACATTATATGAAAAATAATTATGTAGGTATTCCAGGAACAGAAATGCTTCATTATACTAAATTCATATTCAAACATATTACATGCTGCTTTGAATAAAACAATCTCTGCCATTTACTCACCAGTAACTCATCAGTGTCATGTCCATCATCATCATCTGTATTCTTAGTTGACTCGTCCAGTTCACTCTCTCTGTTATCTAGCACTTCCTTATGTAACACCTTCCCATCGGTTTTCCTGATCAAGAACGCGCCCAAGTCGCCGGGAAATTCTTTGTTCTACAACAAATTATTAGTTTAAAAAAAAGTTACAGCCTTAATATGTCCCAATGCTGGGCACAGGTTTCCTATCATTATTGAGAGGGTTCTTAGGCAAGGAAATATCCGTTGCGCTGCTCCAATAATGCGAGTTGGAGGACTTGACATGTCTTTGAAATATATATTTTTAATTACTTAGACATGGAGATAGATGTACATAGATAGAGATAGATGTGTCTATGGACCAAAGTATCCACTGACTATAAAGTAGAGATTTGTAACCCTTATTCTTTAAAATAAATACAGGTTTCCTCTCAATGTTTTCTTTTTCCACCGAATAAGTGGAAAATCAGCAGTGAATATTGCAATTCATAATTTTATTGGTGCAGGTGGGGATGATATCCGGATTGTTCGTGTACTGTGCTATTTACAGTATCCCATTAGTCACCTTTAATTACAAGCAAGGCCCCTAACAGAGTTGACACATTAGTTTGTTAGAAGTCCTACATAAAAATGGGTCCCATCAGACCAGTAAAGGATATGTTTGTTGATGATCTATGAGTTAAAAATATCATTTTGTACAGTTAAATAAAAATAACATTTTAAAAGATTTCACGGTAAACGATTTATATAATCTCACAGGCTTAAATCCTAGATGTATGTTTGTCTTTTTTCTACCAACTTCAAAAAGGAGACAGTACTCAATTACAGTGTTTTTTATGTGTGTTACCTCAAAACTATTTACTGGGTGAACGTTTTTTTTATTTGAAAGCTGGTGCTTCACATGTGGTCCCATATAAATTTGTCAAGGTCTTACCAATCGTTTTTGAGTTATTCTTAATAATTTATATTGAAGTTGGCTGTACAAAATTTTTAATATTTATTTATTGGTGTCACTTATGGTCCCTTAAATGCAATTATAATCATTTAGTCGTACCTGCGAATTCTCCAAGTTATTGAGAGTCTCTTCAATGTTTTCTTCTTCTTCTTTTTCATGTCCATCTCGAGCATTAGAATCTCCAGTATCATGGTACGCATTAGGGTTTTCTATGGAGTTATGCATGCTTAGCATCGTGTCATCATTACCAGCATTAGAATCACTCTGTTCTGCCTGAAATATATATTACATGTCGCAGGTTTATGGTAAATCTAGCTTTTTGATCAAAAACCTAAACTGATTTAGTTATTTTATGATAAAATCATTGTCGGTGGATAGTTCTTTAAATAAATAAAACAATCATATAACCTAACCTAAACTTCAATTTATTATAAACCTAAACAAGTTCATGTTTTTGATCAAAAAACAGGTTTTTTCAGGTAAATCATAAGATTAAGTAATAATTCTGTCTTTTTCCAGTTTTTGATCAAAAGGCTAGGTTTTTGAACAAAAACCAAATTTTATTATAAACCTGTGACATATATTATAATGCAATCGGTATCATTAGAACAGCATTTTTAGCCAGCTTGTTTAACTGCCTTCCTTCGAGGTATGCTAACCCCATAATGCCTTAGAATCCACTACCCCATATCATCCCTGTAGGTGTCATAGGGGGCGATAGAAGGAAATATAACTGCAGATTGGCAGCGGCATCTTCCTGCTGACATCGATATAAGGCAATCTATGAGGAGGCCCATGTTCAGCGATGGAATTTTCATAGAATAATGCAACTATACTAATGCCATATTTATAATTATAAATCTTAAGTACAACTTTAAAATACTATTGGAAATTCTCAATAGCACACAATATAAAGTCAAGCAAATGAAGTTGAAAGAAGCTTGTGTCTAGCAGTGGACAGCTGCAGGCAAACTACAATGACTATGTAATACCAATCTTGATCAAAATAAGGAATGATTAATTTGGATTAGGGGATAAAAAAGTGCTTATGCACAATAGTTAAGAACAATATTTTGTAAACAGTAAATAGCATCTAATAATATATTATGGAATTTATTTTTATTTTATAATATTTGGAAAACAAACAGCTTAACATTTTCTCTGTCTGTGATCTAGACAATAGTTAAAGAAACATAAGAAGAGCGCCAAGTAAGGACTGTTTTAAAAAGTTGCCACACGACTATTTTTAAACGAAGTAATGTTGGACGTTGAGAATGATGATGATATATTTTGATACACTTAGATGTTATATAACTTGAAATTTCAATATATGTGTATTATTATCATATTAAACATATATATTATATCTATGTATGATATATATTTTGTTCATATATTTACATATGTAAAGTTTTTGTATATTATATCTTAGTATGTATATATGTATTATGTATTATCATCATTTCATCATTACAGCCCTTCACAAGTCCACTGCTGAACATAGGTCTCCCCCAAAGAATGCCACAAAGCACGGTCCTGAGCCACCTGCATCCATCGACCTCCTGCATATCTTACCAGGTCGTCGTTCCATCTAGTGGGGGGACGCCCTACACTTCGCCTGCCGGTACGAGGCTGCCACTCGAGAACCTTTCTTCCCCATCGGTTATCGGTTCTTCAAGCTATATGGCCGGCCCATTGCCACTTCAGCTTACTAATCCGTTGGGCTATGTCGGTCACTCTGGTTCTACTGCGGATATCCTCATTTCTGAGTTTATCACGCAGAGAAACTCCGAGCATAGCCCTCTCCATAGCTCGCTGAGCGACTTTGAGTTTCATCATCCGGCCAGCAGTGAAAGACCACGTCTCAGTTCCGTATGTCATCACTGGCAACACGCACTGGGTGTACAATCTCGTTTTCAAGTTTTGAGGTATACCTGACGGGAAGATGTGCCGTAATTTCCCGAACGCTGCCCAACTGAGTTGAATCCGTCGATTGACCTCTCGGTCGAAGTTGGACTTACCTAGTCGGACTATTTGTCCCAGGTAAACATACTCGTCAACAACTTCGAGCTTAGTGTTCCCAACAACTACCGGCATAGTTGTGACATGGACATTAAACACGATCTTTGTTTTGTCCATGTTCATCTTAAGACCTATTCATTGGGAAACACTATTGAGGTCATTGAGCATAGTGCTTAGGTCCTCCAGCGATTCTGCCATAAGGATTATATCGTCGGCAAATCGAAGGTGAGTGATGTACTCGCCATTGATGTTGATACCGTATCCTTTCCAGTCCAGAAGATTGAAAATGTTTTCCAATGCAGCGGTGAAGAGTTTCGGGGATATGACGTCACCCTGCCTTACACCTCTCTGCAATTGGATAGGTTTCGTACTCTGGTTCTGTACTCGGATAGCCATCGTAGCCCTACTGTACAAGCACTTCAACACTTCGATATACCGACAGTCAACTTGGCACCGCTGAAGGGACTGCAGCACCGCCCAAATTTCGACGGAATCAAAGGCTTTCCCATAGTGCACATACGCTAGACATAGTGGCAAATTGTACTCCTCGGACTTCTGTACAATTTACCGAAGGGTATGTATGTGGTCTATGGTGCTAAAGCCCTTTCGGAAACCGGCTTGTTCGGGAGGCTGGAAGTCGTCAAGTCTGCGCGCGAGACGATTCGTAATGACTCTCGAAAACAGCACGTAGACGCGGCTCTAAAGGGAAATCGGTCTGTAGTTCTTCAAGAGAAAGTTGTCGCCTTTCTTGAAGAACAAGACCACCGCACTTCTGCTCCACGCCTCCGGTGTAATGCCACCATGGAGGACGGAATTAAAGAGCTTCTGAAGGACTTCAAGTACCGGTTTTCCATCCGCTTTCAGAAGCACCGCTGTAATTCCATCCTCGCCTGGGGTCTTGCCGTTTTTAAGGTGCTGGAGAGCCATTCTAATCTCGCTCAGACTGACGTCCGGGATATCGTCGGAATAATGTCGGATAAGACTCGCTCTTGGATCATTACTCACACTTGCGTGCGGCTCCAACGATGACGTGTACAGCTGCCGATAGAACCTCTCAATCTTACTCAAAATCTCAGGTGCCCCGGAAACGACGCTGCCACATTCGGTCTTCAGCTTTGACAGTTGGCTCTTTCTGGCAGACAGATCTCTGGCAAAGACTTTGGAGCGTTGGTTTCGCTCGATCGCTTCTTCAATACGAGCTGTATTGAAGTTGCGTAAGTCCCGCCGCATGCATTCGGAGATCTGTCTGTTCAGTTGCCTGTATGCTGTCAAATCTGTTGAAGAATGTATCTTCATCTCCCGTCTAACAGCCATGAGATTATTATGATTATTAGAGTGTGAACGGAGAGTTTTTGTGTTCTTCTGCGGCGGGTCTTGCAGAACTTAGCTCCGACCGCATGGACAGTTTCCACGAGCTTGTCATTCAAATCGTCCACTTCATTGCAGTCTTCTAGGCACTGAAAACGGTTTTGTAACTCGAGCTAAAAGGTTTAGAGCACGAGAAGGACGGAGCGTTGACTTCATTAGACGAGACCTCTCCAACTTAACGTTTAGGTTCAGTGTGCCTCTAACCATACGGTGATCGCTGCCGATTTTCACCCTGCGATCACTGAGACATCACTGAACAGTTGTCGTCCGGTCGTCTTATGACGATGAGATTGACTTCATTATTGAAGTCAATCTCATTTTTTGTCGAACCGTCGGGGCTCGACCAGGTCCACTTCCTGTGGGGCCGCTTCTGGAAGAAAGAGTTCATCATAAAGAGTCCCTCTTTCTCCATGAAGTCGGCCAGCTGCTGGCCCTTTGGGTTCCGTTGCCCTATTCCAAATTTCCCCACTTTCAGCTCACCATTCTCTCTTGTGCCTAGTTTTGCATTGAAGTCTCCCATTAACACCGTATGTTGGGTTTTAGAGGAATGCATGGCTCTAGAGATATCCTCATACATTTCCTCCACCTCCTCATCGGGGTGTGCCGAGGTTGGTGCGTAAACCTGTATGACCTCCATCGAATACCGTTTGGTGATTCTGAGTATAAGGTACGCAACCCTCGTCGACACACTCTCAATCTTTACAATGTTGTTAAAGAGAGACTTGTGGAAGATAAATCCGACATCTCCTTGGGACAGATGGTCGCCCTCACGGTAATAGAGCAAGTTGCCGGATTCAAGGATTACCGTGTCCTGCCCCTCTCTTCGGATAATCCTATAATATGCCAGCATAACTTGTCTATCTCTTCTTCCAGTTCCACAATCTTCTCGTCAGTCCTCAGGGTGCGTGCGTTGTATGTTGCCAGGTGGAGTCGTCGTAGGTAGCAACCGAACCTCCACCGGAGATTCTTAGCACCCCCTGCCCCGCCGTTACCATGGTCGCCACCGTAACCAGGAACAGCGGGGCCGCCGGGGACTGGGAGCCGTCTTTTCGTAACTTTCATAATGGGGGGTATATTGCTATAGTTGCCACGCTTGGCGAGCGGGTTGGCAACCGCAGTTTTTTTTATTGTATTTTTGCCGTTACCAGGAAGATGCTGCTGCCCATCTCCTGCCTGTTTCATTTTGTCGCCTTTTACGACACCCACAGGAAGATATGGGGTAGTGGATATTCTTAACCGCCACTACACGGCACTATATATATATATATATATATATATATATATATATATATATATATATGTGTGTATTTTCACCGGCCACAAAATCTCATCACCCCACGGGTTGACCGGCAGAGAATGCTGTTAAGTCCTACCCTAGTTATTAAGGTGTTAACACCTTCTATCAAGATTAAATAAATAAATAAACAATCGAATTGTTCATATATGATTCATGGGACAGGGAAAAGGTTAAAGATATTTTCGTTAGAAATAAGAAATCAATATATACTTTCAACATGCTTTCATATATAAACATTGAGAAAGAAGAACATCATCAACAAACACAAATATGTAATTCTTATGTGAATTTTTTTTGTAAAATATAAATGACAAGTGAACCTATAGTCCACCTGAAGGTAAGTGGCTACTGTTTCCCGTGGACAGATGTAGTCAACTTCGAACAAAGAAGGCTACAGGTGCATTGTCATCTTTGAGGATTAAGATGGAATGCTTCACAGACTGTAATTACACCAGCACTACACTCTTTGTACCGGAAGAAAGCAGTGCATGCACTGTTGTTTAACAGCGGAAATAAGCAAGAAGGTGGCACCTTCCCTAACTAACTCGTAAGCACAAAACGAACCTAGAAACTATAGTGTTGAGAATGAGGGTCAAAAAATAAAAGGAAATACAAACAAATGAAGGTAGAACTGTAATCTCCCACCGATTCTAGCAGTATAAAGTATCGCGCAGGCGATTAAGAGGCATTACTCGGTAATTATAAGAGTCTCAGTGTTATTACCATGCCCGTTGGGGTATTGTACTAGTGTAGGCAAGGGAGATCATGTTGCTGCCTCTGTATTAGATTAGTGTTATCATGTAATTAGGTCCTTTACGTTACATATTACAGTTGGTCAAACTGTACTGCTCTATAATAAATGTATGGTGCAGTGCGCTGTTCTCCAGAATGGTTTCTGATAGTAAGCAGGGATTTGTTACTGACTAGTGTTCCTTTATTTAAGTAATTTTCAGAATAATTTCTAACATCAAAAGTGAATAGTTTCTTATAACAGGATATAAGATTTATTTTATAGATACACTTACAGTAGGATTGTATTCTTCATCAGTGAGTGCTCCTTCACTAAGCCACTCTTCATGTCCTTCATCCAGCTCATCTCCATAATTAGGATTCTGGGACTAAAATATCATATAAGAATTAATATTGTAATATAAATGGTGTTAAGAAATTAATGTTTTGCTTAATTATACAACAACCAAAGGACACAACTGCAGCTTGCGACTGATGACCTATGAAGATTTGACAAAATTATCCACTAAAAATCTGACATATAACTTCAATCTGTGACTTAGCTGGAGACCATTGTGGTGCATATTAAGTTTTTTTTAAAAATATTTTTAAAAAGACAAAAAGTATTTTAATTTGTCGAGTTTTATTTTATAGAATGGGAGTGACAAACGAGCACACAGGCCACCTGATGGTAAGTGGTTGCTGTGACCTATAGACCTCTACATCTATCCTCGATTAAGAATCAAAATACAGATGCATTGTCATTCCTGAGTATGAAAATGGAATGCCTTGTTAACAATAAAAAGAGTCTCCAGTTCTCTACACTATACGGTATTCTCTGAGAGGGTGGTCCTTCCCCAGTCGAGCCGACCCATTTGTGCTACAACTATATAGTACTAATATTGCTGCAGCATTGTTCTACCATGTATACAATGTCTTGCTTGTTTTCTTTCTTTGTTATAATGTATGCACCAAATAAACATATTTTTTTCTTTTTTTTGTTTCCTCCTAAACTAGATAGATATTAAATTTTTTTCAAGATCTACAAAATAATGATTGTAGCTGAATGATTTTCTTTTATTTGTTCAGTAAGATGTCTAATAATAGTGGCGTAACTGGGCATTTTTATAATTCTAGGCAGCTTCCTATCATTAATTAAAATAATTAATATATGAATGAAAACTAAAAGAATATTTGTTTTAGATAAAAAATATTTATATTATCCACGAAGAAAATAGGAATATGTTTGTATGGTCTAAATATCACTCGGATATCCTCTTAACCTTCTTCTTCTTTCTTTTAAAGGCGATTTTGATTATTTGCCAATGTTAGCATGACTGTTTATTGAGTAGAATAGCTCAGCAGATAGAAAATGTCCATGCCATTCTATGCCCATTTACACAACAAGATTGTGATAATACAAGCAGCTTATTTTTCTTTAAATAATTTTTTTTTTAGGAATCCGTACCCAAAAGGTAACCAACGGGACCCTATTACTAAACCGTCACTGTCCATCCGCCCGTATGTCTGTCAGCGGGCTGTATCTCATGAATTGTAATAGGTACAGTTGAAATTTCCACAGAATGTGTATTTCTGTTGCCGGTATGAAAACAAATAATAAAAGTAAATTAAAGGGGCTCCCCTATTAGAAACATGTGTTACGATTGTACGGAACCGTTTATGTGAGAGTCTGATTCTCACTTGGCCGGCTTTTTATATTTTTAATTCGAATTATTGTAAAAATAGGTTACAAAAATAATTTTTGTCTAAATGTCAATTTCACCTACGTATGGGCATCCTACAAATGAGGCTCTGGAGATCTAACAATGGTATCCAAAAATTACGGAACCTAGCTAGGGAGTGTAGAGCTTACACATTCTTAAAAAGGCTTATAGTCTTAAAAAGCAAAAAGTACAGCTTCACATAATTACAGTGTTTGTGTATTACTATCGATTACTTTACCCTACCGATTATTATGGGTTTATTGATCAAGTAGTAAAATGAAAAGTAATTCAAAGTTGTCCGGTTCCTCGGTCTGTTAAAAACATTTAGATTTTGTTTACATAAAGAGAAATTAAATTTACCTGTAATTTTAGGACTTTTGCAGCTGGCCCTTCATTATCAGACATAATGATAATTATTCTTTGATATAGCTAATAAGTAAAATTATGCACAATTATTTTTAATTTAAATTTTCAATCAAACAAAAATTTAACCAGATCAGATTTATCCACTTAAATTGACTTAAATCCAAAGAGAATATAATCACTAAGTTTACTTAAATCATTGACAACAATTTAATTTTAATCATAGGGCCGTAGACTTAGACTCGCTACGTTTTTTTTTCATAACATGATATCAAAGAGCAAAGACTAAAAGAACCTAGTCCGATTTGTATTTTGTTAACAAAACTCTTCACAATAATATTGTACTCACACGATACATAGCGAATACATCATTTAATATACATAACAATTTAATATATACAAAATCGCTCTTTTACATATCAACTTCAATTTCAAATCCTTATTCAAAATAAGGTATCCGCCGGCGGTCAAGTTTCTGCTAAAAAAGGGCTGAGAGTATGTATTTTGTATAATAAAACACATACGAGGGTGACACTGAAAGTTCTTAGAAAATCAAAAACTGAACAAACTAGCAAGTTATTAGTTTTATTATCTTTTGAAAATAGTATCCATTTACATCAATACACCGCTGCATCCGATGAAACCACTGAGAAAAGCACTTTGCCGACTCGTGCTTAGGGGTCTCTTCGACGGCATTTTAAAACGTAGCAAGTGCTTCCTCGGCGTCCATAAAAGTTTTACTCGAAGTTTTTCTTTTATTTTCAGAAATAAATAAAAATCGCAAGGTGCGAAGTCGGGGCTATAGGGCGGGTGACCCAATAATTCCACGTCTGACGTCGCCAAATAGTCGATTGTATGCTTCGCGGTGTGCGACGAGGCGTTGTCGTGGTGAAGGAGGATCCTATTGCGAGGTCTTTTCTCCTGAACTTTTTCCAAGACAAGTGGCAAACAATTGTTAGTGTGCCACTCTGCAGTAACTGTTTTTCGATCCTCTAAAACAACTGTTGCGTAATGACCTGTCCTTCCGAAAAACGAAGCCACCATCGTTTTTCCCACGCTTCTACCTCTCTTCACTTTAGTTGGCAAATTTTCGGAAGGATACACCCAGACAGCAGACTGTCTCTTAGTTTCAGGATCATAACAAGAAATCCAGCTTTCGTCAGCCATAAGTACATAGACCAACACAACATTTGAGTTACCTCCGTTAAATCTTTGAACCATTTCACAACACCAATCAACAAGACGGAATTTTTGGGCCTCTGTCAAATTATGAGGTATTCACCGGGCACAAAGTTTCCTGACCGCTAAATGTTCCTGGAGGATTTTGTGCACTTGACTCATACCGATACCTAAGCTTGTCCGAATTTGCTGATAAGTCACTCTTTTGTCAGTCTCTATCATACGCCGCACAACACTGATGTTATCTTCAGCGTCGCCGTAGAAGGCCGTCCCTCACGCAGATCATCGATGAGATTAGTGCAACCACGTTTAAACTCATTAAACCAGTTGTAAACAGTGGCGCGAGATGGAGCTTCATCGTGAAAGGCCAATCAAAGTCTATGGCCTAGGCCAAAGTCTATCATAACTTTCTTGTTGATTTAAATGACATCGAAAGTCAAAAAAATCATTGTGCGGAAATTTTCTCGCGTTAAATTCATGCTGACGTGACACAGACAATTTTCAATTTGCCGCCAAATCGTAAACAAATGACAAATTAATAAAATACATTAAACGTAGTGATTATATTCTCTTTGATACATACACAATAATATTTGCAGAGTTCCATTTTCAAAATTTGAACTAAGTTTTTTTATTATATCGTGTACAAATGGCCAGTTCTAAAAAGTTTCAGTGTCGCCCTCGTACCAAAGGGTTATTATTTTTTCATTGGTTATATATTATTTAAAATGTTTTGTTTATTTGTTTTTCACTCAGAGTAATTACTTGCATAGGGAGTGTCCTAAAATTAATAAGAGCCCTGTCTCACCAGCAACGCAAGGTCGGGAATTGTAGGGCCTTCAAGAAGAAGCCAGTCGACGAGACATAGTGTGGCGTTTTATTACCTCTTCTCGCCATATATGGGAGGGGTGTGAGAACGTCTCGTCCGTTACGTGAGGACCGCATTATGCACCGTCCTTCATGAGAGACATCCCCATGAAGAAGTCCTAGCCACGCTGCTCTGCGAGGTGGAGTACTGGTAAATACAGACCATTGACTCACATTTCTGTAGATAGCACCGACGACGAGTCCATCACACCCAATCAGTTCCTTTTGGGAGGATCTGTGAAACTGCCGACACTTGGTGTATAATCAGCAGGACATAGACAGAAAGAAGCACTGGTGACGCTCCCACACACTCGCCGACATGTCCTGGTAGCGTAGGATCCGAGAATATCTACCGGAACTTCAAAACCGGCGAGGGAAAAAAACCGGCGGGAAAAAAACTTATGGACAAGGCTCCAATCTCCAGGTGGGCGATCCAGTCCTCATAACCAATGACCAGTTACCTCGTACCGTGGTCACGAGGAAGGGTGGAAGCTGTATACCCCGGCACGGACGGACAGATTCGCACTGTGAAGGTACGCACCGCAAACGGCATAATTAAAAGGCCAATCAGGAAGTTCTTGCCACTGCTGAAGTAGACGCAACCTTGCTCAAAGGGATGGATGCAGCACCGCTGAAAGAAGATCGTCGCGACGCTGCACGGCGCGGCGGGAGAGATTTTCGCGTCGACAAGAAGTGTTTAAAACATAGTGATTAAAAAACAATATTAAAATTGTAATTGGGAAAAGTATTAGTGACAAACCTAAGTGAAAGGTGCAATAGTATAATTTTACAACATGTTTCCAACCCTTAGTGTTATAGTATAGAGCATCGTTTTGTATATGAAGCAAATACTAAGAGGAGGTGCTGTAATTAGATATCACTATGTAACAACGCGTGACACTCCCTCACCCTGCAAATTGTCACGCGTTGTTACATACTACATAGTGATATCTAATTAGTTCACATGACACAAAGTGTCGCCATCTAGTGTCGAATGTATTTAATTATATTTGAAAGCCGATGCAGAGAAATATTTAATAAATTGGGTGTAAAATTACTTACAAATGAAATGTGATGCCATCCATAGCATCAGAGCGTCTATCTGAGTAGTTTTTACACGATAAAACACAATACTTCATCCTTTTCTTAATACTACGAAAATATACCGATTTGCGATTTTCAACACATAAGCACACAGGATGAATGCTGACAGTATATTAACTAAAGCCACGTCCACTATGTCACAGTGCACAGTTGCTTATGCCGTCTCCTCTTTGTATATGCTTCATGGTTTTGTAATAGTTAAGAAAATAACTCTTATTTGTACAACACAAAGTCGGCCAATCAGAGCACGATACGTTATAGAACCATCGGGTATTGCGTAATATTAAGTCTTGTAAGTACATACAACTTTATAATTTGCAATATTAACCGGTTCAGTGCGGATGACACGCCAGGCGTGCCATCAATTACTTTTGTGTGTGGCGTATGACACACGAGTCGTGTCTTTTTAAGAATCGTTATAACTCGCTCAAATTGCGGTTTTGGAAAATTTATCCAGAACAAAATATTCATTTTTTTGGAAGTAGTTCATGCCTGCGGCTTTGTTTCTGGATATTTTGAAAATTTTAAATTTATAGCGGTTGACAACCTTTTTTTGACTTGTACATGGTACGCTTTTTACTTTGTGGATTTTCAATCATGTTGTGGAAAAATAGTCTAATAAGTAACAAATAATAGCATTCATTGCGATCGCTCACAAACTCAAGTTGTAAATAAATTTCTGGAAAACAAGTCTACTGTTAAAAAAAAAAACAACGCGTTTGTATTATTATTTAATTTTGCTTAAAATGGTTGAACTACCGTCTTATTACTATCATATGGCCGAATAGACCTACGAAGTACCATGTGCTCTTGTGATACGTTATAAGGTTTATTTTTGCTTGAAACAGTTTGAAACCGTTCATTCATAAAAAAGTTCGCTAATAAATCCACCTTTCTTTCGCCGTCTTTCGTCAATCCGCCGCCGTATAGCGCCGGCGTTTGCTTCCATTTGAAAACACCTTTTTTTTTGGTATTCTTACTAATTAGACGTTTTCAAATCGACTTTACTTTTACATTTGTATAACATTAAATAATATTTAACATTTGTAAATATTAATGAATCATAAACCTTATTTTTTTCCAAATTAAGGTTCTTGATTATTTGATATTTACAAATATTATTATTGGGTGAAAATTTAATTTAATAAAAATCAAGGTTTTCCAGGGTGATTTAGCTGTACCTAATTATATAAATGATTTTTTGATAAAACAAAAAATAGTACAAAATGTTTGTAATCTCTGCATAAAAAGTCACTTACTCTCAATTTCAAAGAAAACACGTAGAAAAAAACGTAGTTACCCACTAAAAACAAGTATCCTTCCGTTTGTAACTGATGTTTGATGTCAACTAAACTTAATTAGGTCTAAACATTTTTACACATGGCTGATGGCACACTAGGCGTGTCATGAAATATTTCCTCCACAACTAAAAGTTGTCGAAAATTAGTGCCGCAACGAATCGGTGACCCGATAAATAAGCATCTCCCACACAGACGCGGCTTGCGGTAGCGGCCGCGGTGGCGGCCAGTTGTATTCGCTTGCAATGTAAGTGAGTCTGTAAACCTGTGCGGCCATAGCGCGGCCTGCCAGCGGCTGGCCGCGGCCGCATGCACCGCCCCATTTGCCAACGCGTGTGTGTTAGCGAGTACGCGGTCATTCAATGGCCGCAGCACGGTCAGTTGTAAATTTTTACAACAGGCCGCGTGTACCGCGTGAAAAATGGTGCTAAATTCAGAGATTTTAATAGAAACAGTGCAAAATTATCCTGTAAATTATTATAAAGGATAATTCGCATCATGATCACAAAGGCATTAGGATTTTTTTTTATAGGATAAGGGTGACAAACGAGCACACAGTCCACCTGATGGTAAGTGGTTGCTGCGGCCCATAGACATCTACATCTATCCTCTATTACAAATCGAAATGTAGATGCGTTGCCACCCATGAGGACTAAGATGGAATGCCTCATTTCCAGTAAAAAGTGCCTCCGGACACCTGCACTCACCAAGCGAAACGCAGAGGTAAACCTCTACTTCACGCTGGTTTTCTGTGAGGTCGTGGTACCACCCCGGTTCGAGCCGGCCCATCCATACGACAGCAAAAGCTGCCGCGTAGCTCTACCACTGTTATAATGATTAAAAACCAAATATATGATAATATTGCTGAATATAATAGGATTTCGTCACGATTTGTCATGTTTACTGACGTCCGATCGTAGCACAGACACCACAGCGAATGGCGTTTCAGGCCGCCATTCCGGCCGCGGTGGTATGTTGTTGCAGCGGCTGGAGCCGCGGCTCGCGGTTAGCCGCCACCGCAAGCCGCTTGTTTGTGGGAGACGCTTAACTCTTTACGTTAATAGTATAATTATTATGTTTTCCGAGCGTCGTATTTGTATTACTGCGATAAAATAATACCCATAAGGATAAAGAGAAATCTGGCAATAACACTTCAAAATCCATCAACCAGTTCAAAGTTAAGGTTTAAATCAATTTTAAACATGTGAAAAAAACGTAATCCTCCTTTTCTTACAGTAGGTTAAAGGGTTGGCAAGTCTACACGCTGACAAAGGACAAAAATTATAAAACTGTGAATTGTTATCACATTGCCAAGCAACGATTTAATCAATATGACGTCTATGTTTTTGTAAATAGATACTATCATTGTAAATTACGCTTGTAAGTTGTGAAAATGAGTGGCGATACAGTTTACGAAGCACCTAGGAAATATAATGTGTCTAAAATGCGTGTACACGATTATTTGTATGGTAAGTGTAAGCGAGCGTATTTACAAAAGCAACTGTTGCGCTGATGGCGTAAGCGATTCCATCACATAGGACATTCCACACCGTGCATAGGTATTGTAAAATTCGACTATAGGAAATTCCAGAAAGTTCTTATGGCTTCCGATAATTTGCAGTATAGAAACTATCTGACTTGGACTTTTTTTAATAGAATTAGAGTGACAAAGGAGCATACATCTGCGTTTTGATACTTTATTGAGGATAAATGTAGATGTCTATGGGTAACAGCAACCACTTACCATCAGGTGGACTGTGTGCTCGTTTATCACCCTATCCTATAAAAAAGCCTTTAGACCTGTGGCGATGCTGTCGTCGCGCCACAAGCGAAACACATCGAAGCCTAAATTGCGCTAACAAAGTTAAAGCAGTATAATATATAGAATAGTTCCGAGCTACCACACGGAGCTTTGGCCGCTTCCCGGGCAGAACACTTTGCCCGGCGGGAGATCTCCCCTTTTCCTTCCACCGGCTACACTGGTGACCCCGACGTGATCTGAACACGCAACCAACAACCTTCAGAAAACTACAACATCAAGCCTTCGTTATTATCCTCATTCCTCAAGAACCCCTACAATTCACTCTCAAGTATCGTCTTGCAGTCTTCAGCTCCTGCAAGCCAGTCCAACTTGCCTTCATCTCGACTCACCGCAGATTTATAAGGCAGCCTTCTGGCACTTACTCCGGCCCATCGTTCTCACTGGCATCACTAGCAAGTGCATAAGTATGACATGCATTACACACCGGCATATCGTTTGCACCGGCGTCACTTGCCCATACGCACACAGCATGCATTCCCCACCGCCATTAAGGACGCACCGGCAAACGGACTGCACTATCGACCTCCGGTCTGAGCAGGGGGGTGATGTGGCGACGCTGTCGTCGCGCCACAAGCGAAACACATCGAAGCCTAAATCGTGCTAACAAAGTTCCGAAGCTAAATCAGTATAGGTACATAGAATAGCTCCAAGCTACTACTCGCAGCGTTGGCCGCTCCCCGGGCAGAACACCTTGCTCGGCGGGAGATCTCCCGTTTTCCTTACACCGGCTACAGACCGAATTTCGGTCACGATGGCAAGTCTCAACGGAGACTAGCCCCATCCACGCAGCACAGGATTATAGTGCACGCGTGTGTTAAGATAAGAGTGTATACTCGTAAGCACAGGTGCACTCTCTATTCCCTCATTCTCATAGTCCGATGGGACGGTTATCTGACACGACCAAAGATAGATCAGGCGCAGGAGCGATTACTTTACTTCACAACACTAGGTCAAAACACCCGAGTCCGGGATGTTACTGAGAAATTCTCGACCAAAAACCCCATAACTGATTACAGTCCGCCCCGGGATTCAAACCAACGAACGGGGGCGTCATGATCAACAACCGCGGTTAGCCACTACCCACTAGCCCGTCAAGGCAGTTATATTTGTTACCGATACAGTTACAGTCATCGATATAAATGTATTATGCACTAGATTTCGCATTCCGAACATTGACTATGTTCAACTGAACTGTACTGCAACCCGTACACTAAACTAAATATTGCGTAAATCGAACATTAGTAAATTCCATAAGATAACTATTATTACATTTTATTTAGAAATATGTTTGTTTAGATTAAAATAAGAATATTTTATATTAAATTCTTATATTTATTTTATATTAATATCTTATTTTATATTAAATTAATCTTTGCGGATGCGCGACTCAACTATCTCCCGCGCATGCGCGAAGACATAGAGCAGGCACAATTTTTGTTTGGAATAACTTCTCTATTAAAGTCCATTGCTGAACATAGGCCTCCCGCATAGATTGTCTCATAGGGGGGATTTGCCATAGTCGTCACGCTTATCAACCGGTTTTTTATTTTTAGGAAGACGCTGCTGCCTATCTC
Organism: Parnassius glacialis; assembly: GCA_033319125.1. Lineage (NCBI taxonomy): Eukaryota > Metazoa > Arthropoda > Insecta > Lepidoptera > Papilionidae > Parnassius > Parnassius glacialis. The sequence goes on from JAVANC010000004.1 coordinate 57,192,706, forward strand.
CTGATCTGTTTCCCTCTGTCGCCTCTTACTTACGACACCATTCTTACACCGCTTCTACGCGGTAATATTCGTTCATTTTAAGATTTTATACGTGGTAGAGCCATTCTGCAGCTATATTATGGTTGTAGCACGAATGGGTCGGCTCGACCGGGGAAGAACCATGCTCTCACAGAATACCAGCGTAAAATAGCAGCTTAACGCTGCTGTGTTTTGTATGGTGAGTGCAGAGAACCAGAGACCCTTTTTACTGGAAACGAGGCATTACATCTTAGTCCTCACGGGTGACAACGCATCTGCATTTTAATTCGCAAACGAGGATAGATGTAGTTATCTATGGGCCACAGGCCACAGCCTCTTACCATCAGGTGGACTGTGTGCTCGTATGTCACCGTTATCCTATAAATAGTGAACGACGATATCATACATATTTGCGATTTTATACTTAATCTAAATATTTGCGCTCGTTTGTCTCACAACATAGATATCAAATTATGCGCAGGGAGAGTATACGATAATTATCAATTAAAAAAAATATATAAATAAAACATTTTTGTCATGTGGTAGTGGTACGCTACAGTTTTAATATGGTTGCAGCACAAATAGGTCGGATCGACAGAATAATGATCACGTCCTCACATTAACGTGAGTATAGAGAAACTGAGACATTTTTTACTCGAAACGAGGCATTCCCGCATTCCATCTCAGTCCTCAAGGGTTGCAACGCATCTGTATTTTGATTCTTAATCGAGGATTGATGATGATGTCTATGGGTCACAGCATACACTTACCATCAGGTGCACTGTGTGCTCGCTGTCAACCTTATTCTACAAAAAAAAACCTCCGACACACGACTGGAGTTTACTGCTTTTGAAGCAGAGGAATCACTTTGATTTAAAGAAGTATTCACAATTTAGTGTTGTAATTTTATTATATATAACATTTTTTTGAACAGGATGATGTTGTTGCTGTATACTTTGAAGAAATAAATCATTTAACTCGTTGAAACTAACAAATACCTACGTAACTTGGTAGGTACATTCGTAAAATAAAAAACATGCGTGAGTGTCGTGTCGTGTATTATTATTGATAAACGTATTATATTATTGATTAGCAAATACAAATAAATGAATTACTAGTTTCTATTAAAATGAAGTGTCCTTTAAAATAATATTTCTTTGATGGCAAGTTAAGAAAAAGTGCGAGGGAGATGGATATTATTATTTTTCTCCTTTTCTCTATTATTCGTTTCTTTACACTCACCATACGAAACACAGCAGCGTCGAGCTGCTATTTTACGCTGGTATTCTGTGAAGAGCGTGTCCCTAACCCGGTTGAGCTAACCCATTCGTGCTACAACTATAAGTATAGCTGAAGCGTGGCTCTACCACCTATAAGTATAGGTCGAAGCTGACACGCGTATTTTTTTTAAATAACTGTATTATAATTAAATGTATATATATATATATATATATATATATATATATATATATATATATATAGGCGCTTATGATATATTACATAAGTTCAGCTAATGTAAGCTGAATAAGTAATTTGAAAAGTGATCATGGTATACACGCAGGTTCTCTTTGTTCCCAGATTCCACCTTCATCGTATCTGGGGCTCGTGACTACGCCAGGGCGGCTTTTAAAGCCGCCGTAAATTCAGCTCAAGTGGTAAAAAATTGTTCAAAATGATTTCATTAATTGATTTCACCCTACGCACGCACGCACGCACGCACGCACGCACGCACGCACGCACGCACGCACGCTCTCACGCTCTCACGCACTCACGCACGCACGTAAGCACGCACGTGCACGTAACGATGCACGACGCCAGCAGCGTCTTCATAATAGCGACTAAAATAAAAAAAAACTGCAGATGCCAACTTGCTTACCAAGCGTGGCAACTATGGCAAATATCCGCCCTATGAAAAAATCTAAGGGGGAGGCCTACGTTCAACAGTGGACTTTAATAGGCTGTAACGGTAACGGGAACACAAGCACACGCACACACACTGAGCGTTTGCACGTGCGTGTGTGTGTGTGCTTGTGCATATGTTTGCAATATGGTAGAGAGGGAGGGGCAGACATCAAAAACGCTTAGTCTTCTACTAGTAACTTCATTTATAATTCAATAAATTTACTTGTTTCTCAATTCATATTTGTAGGCAGTTTGTTATATGATATCGACCTCAAACCAAATAGTCATACGAAGTTTAATTCCATAATGAACGCTTGATTGTTTTTTCTTTAGAATGGATTTAGGATTTTAAAAAAATCTTTTTTTATATAGGATAGGGTGACAAACGAGCACACAGTTCACCTGATGGTAAGTGGTAGCTGTGACCCATAGACATCTGCATTTATCCTCGTTTGCGAATCAAAATGCAGATGCGTTGTTACCCGTGAGGACTAAGATGGAGTGCCTCTTATCCTGTAAAAAGCGTCTCCGGTTCTCTACACTCACCATACGAAACACAGCAGTGCTAAGCTGCTATTTTACGCTGGTATTCTGTGAGAGCAACTGTTCAACCGGGGAAGGAATGGTCCTTCCCCGGTTGAGACCCATTCGTGCTAGTAGACTACATTTGACCGCTAAATAGGATGTAAATTAAATTAAATTGATAGAACGAATAGCAATTACATTTTTTTAAATGTTTTTCCTCTCCATTTTCAGACCGTCCATCCTGTGTACGACACTATGTTCTCGGAGCTGCAAAAGTTCCCGAGGGTGCAAGTTGGTAAGCTATTTTAATGAAAACTACATACAGAACTAAGGATGACAAACGGGCACACAGTTCACCTAATTTTTACATGGGGAAATATCTAAATATATACCCGCCTCGCAGGTGCAATGACGGGTCATGTCGGACTTGCACCGGCTAAAACCCTATGGTGTTCCACCTTCGCCGCATATTGACAGGATCACGGGACCGCTTTCGCAAACACTTACGGCCACACCAGCGCCGGCAACCTTAAAAAGGCAACTTTTAAAAAGCCGGCAACGCATCGGTAATACCCCTGGTGTTGTAGTTGTCCATGGGCGGCGGTAGTGACCATCAGGTGAGCCGCTCGTTTGCCCCCTCCCATATAAAAAAAGACGCACCTTCGCAGTGGGCCTCGCCACAGTCCACCTGAGCATGATCTAAACGAATGCTACTGATTTATTATGTTTACATAAACACTACACATTTAAATGAAACTAATTTTTACGGATTTTATCGCGTACCTACCTATATTAACTTATTTTAAATTCGAACTTTGTTAAATTGGGACGACGAACATCTCAGTCTTTTCGGTACGGGAATTTAAAATAAGTTAATATGCGCGATAAAATCGGTAAAATTTAGTTTCATTCGAATGCTAGTGATTTAAAATGTATGACGAAGGACGATGTTGTATGTATGTTGTAAGAATACGATTTTTAGCCGATTCCAAAAAAGGAGGAAGTAAACATTTCGTCTGTCTTTAGTTCTTTTTTTTTGCATGATGTTACATGATATCGTCCTCAAATATGATCCAATTTTTGATGATTCTTTTTAATTAAGTAGGTTATATACCTCTGGGATGGTCACATATATGTGTAAAGTATAAGTGGAAAATAAAAAAAATAACTTTCAATAAGTATTATGTAGCAATCAATATTAAATAAAAGATCATTCTATTCTATACTTATTCTATATTGGAGGTCTCGGATTGGTCCCATAATAATTTTTACCAACCCTAAGGGTGGCAAAATAGGGGATGAAGTTTATAATGGAACTATTTAGACGACACTGAGATTGTATTATGCCTTAGTCAACTTAAAAGCGTAAAATATAACCTTTTATAAAAGTCAAAGCCAATGAGGGCATCCACGACTTTTTCTACCACCAGGGCGGCGCCACTTTACAGTGAGGTAAAATATTTGACAGATTTCATAGCGGGGACGATAATTTCTTAGGAAAATTTAATCTTTAAGGTTTCTTTCTGTATTATTAGTTATATTTTATATTAATTACATTAGAAATGAATAAACCAAAGCATAAATATAACAAAAGCTGATTTAAAAAAAAAAGAGTTATAAAGTGCAAAAAATTAAAAATTAAAATTACTGACGCATTGAGTTGTGTATTAATATTATACTCTAGATAATGATAAACTATTATTTTAAACGAATTTCTCAATTAACTGACATTGTGTAACAAAAAACTTTACCTCAGTCGCAACTAGCGACATCTGGTGAGTGGAAGATTATTAGCCCTCATTGCTATTGGTAAGCCGTCAAATATAACAAAAAACAATCGCATTCTAAAGTCAGGGCCTGAATTCTTCTATAAAATATGTATTAGCACCGATTTCAGCTAATCAGGCTTTAATTTTTTTACTACCGAGCCGCCCTGTCTTTGTCTGAATAGAATCTATTAGATCAATTGTTTGTCTACTTTTAACTATTTTTCGTTTTTTTTAATGTCCAAGTTTTTCGGATAAACTATAGCATAGATAACTTGTGGCATTGCACTCTATCTGCTCGTGAAGTTTCGTTACAATCGGTTCTGTCATCACGAAGATTAGCCCGAACAAACAGGCAGACAGACAAGAATTTTAAAAATGGTAATTATAACATAATGGCATGCAAAAAACCTACTCAGCTCAACATAAGGCAGCCATTTCGATATTTAAGATACACACTTCAATTTTATTTATATACATTTTACTACTTCAACCCTAGGCTTTACACATTTCAAGTGCTACAATGGTTCTCATTTTTCACCATTCAAAACACAGCAGTATACTGTTGTGATATCGAACTGATTTCCTCTATAACCCTCCAAGAAATGAGAGAAGGCCTGTGCCCAGCCGTAGAACTAATACGGGCTTTTAGACATGTCATTTCTTCGTTTCTAGTGACCCAACCATTGAAGTATTGATTCGTTTTGCTAACGGCTAATTCGGGTCGAACATTCAAATGGATCATTTCGAGTTTCATTACTCTGTAATTTGTGAGACCCGCTCGATAATGTTGGTTGTCGGACATTACTGTACTCTATGGTCGTAGGTCAAACGTTTGATCCGGAATGTTAAAAAAATGTAATTGCAATCATTAATAATTTGTTGCGACCCTAGTCAAATGAACCGATCATTCACGATTGACACTTGTCTATGAGCGTATTTTCTTGTGACGCAGTGTATCATCCAAATTGCCGCCTGCCGGAGCATGTGGACCGTTCCTACAATGCTTACAGAGACAGGGTGCGAGAGGGACGCAGTGTGCCGACTCCTGAGCTGAATGGAAAGTATTACTTCAAATTTTGTGCCATGTGAGTCTTCGTTTATTTTATTTTTTATGTTTATAGGATAAGGGTGACGAACGAGCACACAGTTCACGTGATACAAGTGGTTGCTGTAGCCCACAGACATCTACATCTATCCTCGACTACGAATCAAAATGCAGATGCGTTGTCACCCGAGAGGACTAAGATGCTTATTAGGCTAAGTTGCTATTTTACACTGGTATCCTGTTAGAGCGTGGTCCTTCCGCGGTCGAGCCGACCCATTCGTGCTACAACTATACTAATAATATAGCTGCGGCATGTCTCTACCACGTATATGGCTTTGTTGCTTTAAAATAGTAATATTAATTATAAACATCATTAGTTTACTACCATTTAGTTGTTAACAAAAAATTTTGTTTATATAATGTGTAATTTTTTTTTAATAACTAGGCAGTACTTGACTACTACCCCACCTGATGGCAAGTGAACGAATGAAAAAAAGGTTTGGTTAGAATACGTGGTACGCCGACAGTAAAGGGATGGAGACAGGCCGATAGACTTGTGTCAATCGTGAATAATTCGTTCATTTGATCTGGGTCGTATCAAAGTATTGATGTTTGTAATTAAATTTTTTGAATGTTCCGAACCAAACAATCGACTGGACTTACGACCAAAGAGTACTAGGACACTGTACGTACTACGTACTAGGAAATACTACGTAATAGGACTACCGACATTATCGGGCGGATCTCACAGATCACAGAGTACTAAAAGTCTAAATGATACACGATTTTAAAATGTTGTTGAGTTTTTTCAGCCGGTTGCCTTTTCTGTCCGAGTTGACGCCGTCCTGTTCCTGCCAAAAAGCAACCACCATTGCTGAATAAAAGAGGCAGGGGATACGCAGAAACATATTCGTGCATCTTATACTGAAAGCGTGTAGCGCCGTCAATTTTATGTCAGGTTTTTTTCGTGGTAAAATACTCATTCAAACGCCTTTTCTCTCTCCACCCTTAAAAACATACCGTAATTCCAGGCCCAAAAAGGTGCTTCATTTAAAAAGCGCTACTCCACACTTCAGCCCACCGACACCGTCGTACGTGCCGGCCGTCGACTCTCGACCTCGAAACCGCGGCACCCAAAGTGTGTACAGGTACGGGCAATAGATTAAAATAGAATAGAATAGAATGGAATGGTATGAAACGGAATGGAATGGAATGCAATGGAATGAAACGGAACAGAACAGACTAGAGTATAGTAGAGTAGTTGGCAGTATTGGACTGAGCTGTTTGACCAAGGAATATACTGCTCCCTGGAATTTTGACGGGAACTTAAACGTCAACAGATTGCTCATGTATTAGGTATTGTTCGAATAATGGTTTGAAGTGTTTTTCATACGTGTGAACTATTAGTGGAAACGACGAAATAAGAGCTCCGATGATGCTGTGAAGCTCAAAATATTGTGTCTGCTTGAGATAACATCGTCATCGACTTTCTGCTGCTGAAATCAACATAATGTGGCAAAGTTTTAAAAAAGAATATTTTAAAGGATATTTTCTTATTAATTTACACTGTCAAAAGTATTACCATACGAATCCATTATCAAAGTACTCGTAAGAATGCTATTCGGACGAGAGTGTTTGACACACTAGCTGAGCGCGCGATCTCTCTGCCCTAGGCACCCTGGATAGTTACAACCGCACCGGAAGCGGTAGCTTAAGTTAGTATCTATTGATGGGCTCTGATCGTATAAGTTCACTGCTGGTCATTATTCTCTCGCGTTGTAGGATAGGCAAGGGGAAGAATTGGCCGTAATGATTACACTTGGCAGGCGAATGGAGGATCTTTATTCTGAGAAGTAAGTGCTTTTGACTTTTACAACTTCATCTAACTCAGGGCCCGCGGCTTGTAAGGCGTGTCACAAGAATGGAAAGCGATGATGATGATTATGGTTTGACTTGTAACTAATTATCAGGTGCTCAGTGCGGGGTTTTGGAGCTATCTAACCGCAGTTCGAATGTCGCGATGTCGATGTGCTGTGTGTGTGTGTGTGTATGCGGTGTGCGCGGGATGGCCTCGTACCACCTACCAACCGTCCCATCTGTTGTCCTATTTGTGTATGTCTCGCACAGGTGACGTGGCTCGTTTTTTTTTATATTCTACTAAGCCAGAGCTTATCTACAATCCCACCTGACGGTAAGTGGTGATGTAGCCTCAAATGGTGAAGTGCACTGACTTAACAAAAGCCTATTCACTCTTGCCTTGAAGACACCCACACTGTAATCGGATGGAAAGACAGATGCTGGCAACTTATTCCACTCCTTTGCTGTACGCATGATGAACGACGTGGCGAACCGTTTGGTTCGACGTGACGACCGCGTGGTAAGTCAACAACGAAAGGGTGGAGACTGGCCGAACGTCTGGTTGTCCGATGGTGGAAGGGAGAGGGTGGAATTAAATTATGTTATTATTGCGCACACTCCGAAATGCGTCCTGTAGAAAACCGAAAGGCTGGCTACTTTACGTCTGTGTTCGAGGCTGGTAAGATTGGTTTTAACCAAATTCGGGTCATCAATAAGCCTCTTAGCACGCCTTTCCATTGAGTCCAAAGCTGCTAGGTGGCATTTTGCAGCACCAGCCCATATATGGTAGCAATACTCCATGCACAACCGGACTTGCGCTTTATATAAAGTAAGCAACTGTCCCGGCGTGAAGTATCGCCGCACCTTGGCAAGGACTCCCAGCTTTCTTGCAGCTGCTTTGGCCTTGGACTCAATGAACCGCCCGAAGTTCAAATTTGAGGATATTTCAATCCGTAACAACTGAAGGCGGTCGGTATATTTCAGTGATACATTTCAGAAAGAAGGAGCCAAGGTGAGATGGCTCCTTTTTGCAGTGAAGAGACACGCTTGTGTTTTGGAGGCGTTGAACTTCACAAAATTGGCATCGCCCCAATCGGAGACTGCCTGTAATGTGAGATTCACACGCTCTACCATAGCTTCTCTTTCGGACTGGATTTGATCCCGACTGGCCCGAGGACTTGGTTGGTATCTCTCAACAACTGTGCTATCGTCTGCATACCCATAGATACCGGGCATAAGCAGATCATTAATATGCAGCAGGAAGAGAGTTGCGGAGAGAACGGACTCCTGAGGAACACCGGCGTTAGTCGCCATAGGATCGGATGAGCAGCCATCGACGACGACCCGGAGAGACCGTTCACTCAGAAAGTCCTTTACCCATTCAACACAGGCCTGTTGGTCTAGTGGTTAGTGGCCCTGACTGCTATGCCGGAGGTCGTGGGTTCGATTCCCACCCAGGACAAATGTTTGTGTGATGAGCACGATCATTTGTTCTGTGTCTGGGTGTAATTTATCTATAATATTTATGTATTTAGAAATATATAAGTATGTTTATCAGTTGTCTAGTACCCATAACACAAGCTCTGCTTAGCTTGGGACTAGATGGCGTTGTGTGATAGTTGTGGAATATTATATTATTATTATAAACAAAATCACCAAAAGGCTAGTGTGCCAAACTCTGTCAAAGGCCTTCGAAATATCAAGGGAAACAGCAAGTGCTTCCCCACTGTTCTCGACTGCCTCGCCCCATACGTGTGTGGCATACGCTAGAAGGTCCCCAGCTGACCGATTTCGGTGAAACCCATATTGCCGGTCACTAAGGAGGTCATTCTGTTCTAGGTATGCCATTAAGCGGGCATTCAATATACGCTCCATAATCTTGCAGAGTATGGAGGAAACTGAGATTGGATGATAATTGGCAGGGTCGGCGCGGCTGCCTTTTTTTGGAACAGGCTGCACGTTGGCCAGCTTCCAGGATTTTGGCACTATTTCAGTACTAAATGAGAGGCGGAACAAGCGTGTCAACACAGGAGACAACTCAGGTGCACAAGCCTTTAGGACTATAGCTGGTATACCATCTGGTCCACTAGCTTTATTCACGTCTAGACACCGCAAGGTTTTAAGAACCTCCTTATTCGTTATACGAATCTCCGACATAGAGGTCCCGCAGTGAGGTAATTTTGGTGGAACGTTGTTGCCACTGTCCAGACGAGAATTGTAGGCAAAGAGAGACGCGAACAAGTCGGCTTTCTCCTTAGCCGTATGAACCATTGTGCCATCCGGTTTTACCAACGGAGGCAGTGTAGGCCGACAGAAGTTTGTCTCGACCGCTTTGGCGAGAGACCAAAAAGCTCTAGTGCCGGATGGTCTGGCTGAGAGTTTTGCGCCAATATGTTTAATGCGATCGAGACTAGCTTTCCGTAATGCTTTTTTGTAGGACTTGGCGGTCTGGTTGAAAGTTCACTTCTTGGAGCTAATATCCGGAGCTTTGCGGTTTCGAGCGTTAACCCAGGATAGGTAAGCTAAATGCTTGTGCTTTTCAGCTTGGGCGCATTCAGCGTTAAACCATGGGCGAGCTTTGCTACCGGTGGGAGCGTCAGAGAAGGGGATAAAGTATTCCATAGCTTGACGCTACACATCCGTTATCGCAACCGCGCAGCTCGACGGATGCGCAGAAGAGAAACAAACCTCCCGCCAAGGATAAGATGCAAAAAAGTGTCGCATCTCATCCCAATCAGCTGACTTATACTGCCATATTCGTCGAACACCTTGGGACTCGTAATCAGGTGGAGAATATGACGATACAGATTGCACCAGACAGTGGTTAGATGTACCCAAAGGAAAAGTAACCTGTACTTCATATCTGTCGGGTCCAAGCAATTTGCTGTGTGACCGTCTACATCTGGTACCCTAGTCGCCACCTTTACCACCTGAGAAAGACCTAGCGTCAAAGCAAAATTCCACGCTTTTCTTCCAGCATGGTCGGTCTTTTGGTATGGGAACAGCCAGTCTTGGTGACAAGCGTTAAAGTCCCCCAGAAAGACCAACTGTGCAGTAGGATACCGATTTAGGGCCACGTCAGCAGCCTCACTAAGGTGATCAAATAATCGTGTTGTCTCCTGGTCACCGCTGTGCGATCGATAGACACAGGCATAAAGGATTTTATCAATACCTGTATACCTGTATCTACGTTTTAAATAAAAAAATGTTATTCTTCTGCGATACGATTGCATAGGATATTGGGTAATACCCTTCGTCCATTTGTGACACGTAAAAGGCGGTTGCAACGTGAACCAGAACTCAAAACCCATAATTCAATACGTCGATTACTAAGGCAAGGAATATAGTCATAGTAGACACATTGGTGCTATAGCCATAATAAAGCTGCAGCGTGGATCTACCACGTCAACATATATTTTTGTGTGCAGAGAATCTTCAGCCCAAACAGTGCCATGGCAAGCCGAAGCACGAGTGGCCGCTGGGTGCAAGGAAACCCCCGAAGTATTGTACCTTGAAAAACTGGATTGGGGTGAGGGTTATAAGCTTTTATATAAAAAAATAACAACAGACAACTTATTAGAAAACCTTTTCCTCTTTAAAAAAACGGTGTGGAACATTTTTAAGTGGTTGAGAATAACTGTTAAATTATTAAAATCTACTACTTGCTTTCGGTTATTCCGTTTATCAACACTAAAATTCCACGGGGGACAAAAATTTTATCCCCCGATTATATCCACTGACAAGAGATAAAATTATCTTGTCCCTATGTCAAAGCACGGCAACGGGGGAAGTATATCGTGTTTGACATAACGGGTAGACATAATTAAATAAAAGATAAAAAATTATACTTTTTTGACATTTGAAACTGACAATTTTATCCTAGTTCGTTGGACGCGGGTTTAAGTTTATGTATATTCATACAAAAAATCTATTTATGTATAAGTCAATCTCCCATTTAATCTACTGTGGATATTATATCCACCGGTGTGCCCCCATGCTCGAAGGGTGGATAAAACTAAGCGAGGGGATAAACATTCTCTCCTTTCCCTGGGGATAAAATTGTCTCCTGCCCATGCTAGCCCTGGGGGTGGATACTCGGAAACGCGCGTTTATCTATCGGAGTGGATAATCGGAATTCATTTTTCATTTTTCTTCTGCCTTTTTACCCTAAGGAGAGTTCAAAAATAAATATAAACATACACTTTAATTATTAATTAATTTTAATAACCACAAACATAAACAAAAATCATATTAACTGTTGCATTTAAATCCAATTAAACTTCCTCGTTTTAAATAATATTATTACGTAATTTATAAATTCTGTAATATGTCCAGGCATTTATCAAGACTAATTTCATTATTGAGTAGACGTATGTATGTATATCTTGGATAAATTCGTCTCTTTTAATTAATGTACATTTACAATCAGTTTTTTTGAAATTCTTTGCTACAACAGATATGTTAACACACCTACCGTTATATATTTAAATATTATATAAAATGTCATTTCTATATTTTTTGATTTCTATTTTCTTTGTTCAGGTCCAGGATGTCCATATCGGAAAGGTGACCTACCGGCTGACTTTCACACTACCGAAATTATAAACAAGTAAGTTATTTGTAGAAATTTGTAACGTGCAGAGCGGCGTAAGAGTGAAGCTTCCCTGAGTGGCGGCGGCCAGCAGGACCGCATCGCAATGCTAGAGCCGTAGACGGCTGGGGTCTCAAACCATATTTTCTATATGATCATTGCCAAAAATAAGAGTATGCTAGGGGACTAAACTGAACAGAAGTGATGAAAATAATCTTTATTTAGAAACGAAATGCCGGCCAGCGTGAGCAAATATTACATGTACACAACAGTGTTTAACAGTGGCAGAGCCACGCGGCAGCTTTTTCTGTCGCACGGATAGGCCGGCTCGAATCGGGGTGGTACCACGACCTCACAGAAAACCAGCGTGAAGTAGAGGTTTACCTCTGCGTTTCGCTTGGTGAGTGCAGGTGGCCGGAGGCCCTTTTTACTGGAAATGAGGCATTCCATCTTAGTCCTCACGGGTGACAACGCATCTGCATTTTGATTCGCAAACGAGGATAGATGTAGATGTCTATGGGCCGCAGCAACCACCAGGTGGACTGTGTGCTCGTTTGTCACCCTTATCCTATAAAAAAAAAACACAACACAATTTAGAACAAATTGAAAGTTTAAGTAGACAACCAAAATCTTTACATGTGGTTGTGGACCACCTGATAATGATTCGTGGCCGCATCCCGATGCAGTCCGAGACATGGCTACTCTACCGTTTTGTGTACCTACACTATATATACTATATATACACATATGTACCACAGAATATATGCATATTCACACTAGAACACGCTGTAGATTTTATTGTCTTTGTTCATTTGTTCGCATTGCACACACAGTCTGGTGGCCCATAGACATCTACATTTATCCTCGATTAAGAATCAAAATTCAGATGCGTTGTCACCCCTGAGGACTAACATGGAATGCCTCGTTTCCAGCAAAAAGAGTCTACGGTTCTCTACACTCATCATACGAAACACTGTATTCTGTGAGAGCCCGGTCGAGCCGACCCATTCATGCTACAAATATATCTGCAGCGCGGCTTACCACGTATAAATTTGCAGACGAATTGAGAAACTCGTTCTTTTTTAAGCTGGTTTAAAATACATCTGCATTTTTTCTTTTTTTTTTTTGACTACAGACTCAATATTCATATTTCAAATATGGCACAGACCAAATAGATAGTGCCAATAAATCTAAATTAACAAATCATATTATTTACACAGATGGCGGGAAAGCGAGAGGAAAGATGTTACACATCGAACAATATTTATGTTAAAATATAGATCGACGACGGCAGCTGCGTTAAATGTGCTCACGTTTAGTACTGCGACCGTCAACCCAACTGTCCAGTGTGGTGATTTAGGCAAAGCCTTCCTACAAGGGGAGAGATCCGTACCAATAGTTTTTTATAGTTTGATATAGAAAAAGAACAAGTGAATGTTGTTGTCCACATACTATAAGCGCGCTATAATTTCATCTTACTCTGTTAGATATTATTGTAATTAACCTAGGATGCGACATGCACGCAAGTGGATGGAGCTGGTGGAGAGTGGACAATTCCCGAACTGGATGAAGAAGCGGGATGAGATAATAAGGGACGTGGAGACGAAGGACTGGATTTTCAGGGAAGCGGTAAGACTGCTTGATTTTAAGCTGCTGGTAAATGTTGTCATATTACGCACCTTGGGCCATTTTTTCAATTTGAATTATTTTGTATCATGTAGCTAAATAATTTAAAATTTAAAATTTTGTACAGCCGACTTCAATATAAGCGACTTCAATATATGTTATTTAAGAATAACTCAATAACCATTGGTCCGACCTTGATCAAATTCATATGGGACCACACGAGAACTATCAGCTTTCATATAAAAAAAGAATCATCGAAATCGGTTTGCCCAGTACAAAGTTATGAGGTAACACACATAAAAAAAAAACATACACTCGAATTGAGTACCGTCTCCTTTTTGGAAGTCGGCAGAAAAAATAGGTCCAGTATAGGTTAAAATATTTTGTACTACTTAGTAAACAAGTCAAGGCACCTAAATATTTATTTACGGTGTTACTTTTATTCAGTTAAACTGGTCAGTTGAACTGACTTACATTCAAAAACTGACCGTGAGTGTGAAACCTTAAGTTGAAATTTTTAACTGATGGCAACCCACGGATTTTACGGGCGCACGGTCGGATAAACTAGTACGTGTACATCCAATAATTTAAAATTAAACATTTTGTACAGCCGACTTCAATATAAGTTATTAAGAATAACTCAATAACTACTAGTTTGACCTTGATCAAATTCATATGGGACCACACGAGAAGTATAAGATTTCAAATAAAAAAAGAATCATCGAAATCGGTTCATCCAGTAAAAAGTTATGAGGTAACACACATAAAAAAGCATACAGTAGAATTGAGTACCGTCTCCTTTTTGGAAGTCGGCAGAAAACTATCGAGAATGAAGACCGGCTTGAAGCCAGTGAGCGGGGAAATCGTTTTGGGTTACATCAGTTGTAATTGGTCAGTTTATTAGATTTTTTGATGTATTTTAATATCGAAATACTATGGCCTCTTCAAGATGCATAAACCAACAAGCACCATTTGAAGATATGCTCGACCTCACCATGATCGGGAGGTAAATATGTGAGCTCATAACATCATCATCATAACCATTACAGATTACCTTACTAGGTGGCAGTACCCCAAACTCAAAGGGCCCTTTATTTTTTACTAGTTTCCGCCCGCGAATTCGTTCGCCTGGTATGGACCAACATTGAAAATTATCCCACGGGATCCTTTTACCGGGATAAAAGTATCCTATGTCTTACCCAAGTCGAGCTCTATCCGTGTGCAATATTTCATTCAAATCCATTCAGTAGCTTTCGTGAAAGTGGAACAATTAAACAAACTTTCACATTTACAACATTATTAGGAAGAACAATAAAATACTATCTGCTGCGTCACACATAATTCTTAGTGGTAAGTAGCTTTGCTTTATGTCTTGCAGTGGACGATATGGAACTGAAGATAAAGTAGTTTTGCACCTTTAAAGTATTAAGTTTAGTTTAAATAGGGCCCCAATCTCATTTATGCCCCGGGGCCCTTGGTTACATACTTACTCCACTTCTAGGTGGTGGGACTTCATTTTCTGCATAGGAGTTTGTCTGAGTAGACACAGCCCCCTTTACTATATGTGCCGACAAATAGCAGTTATTCCAGTGAAGCGCTGAAGGGTTTAGAGAGCCGGTATAATCACACGCTATGAGGCATTCGATCTTAGTCCTCAAGTCCTTTGAGATTGACCATCAGTTCGAATGTAAGTTCGTTTTTTTATAGGATAGGGTGACAAACGAGCACACAGTCCGCCTGATGGTAAGTGGTTGCTGTGACCCATAGACATCTGCATCTATCCTCAGTAAAGAATCAAAATGGAGATGCGTTGTCACCCGTGAGGGCAAAGATGGAATGCCACGTTTCCAGTAAAAAGGGGTCTCCTGTTATCTACACTCATCCTACGAAACGTTAAGCTGCTATTTTTCGACCCATTCGTACTATAACTATACTATTAATAACCCTGCTGCAGCAGGGCTCTACCACATATCGTTTGACTTTGTTTAAATATTAATTATCTATATATTTTATTTACTCTATACCTGTCTCTTACAATTCATTTAGTGAAACGAGAGAGAGAGAGAGAGAGAGAGAGAGAGAGAGAGAGCGCGAGAGAGCAACTATACTCGATTTTATGAGTGAGACTTTTTATGTCTGATAGAAATGTATAATTTCAAGAAATTAAAACGAGTATGTATTAATAATTTAAAATTAAAAATTTTGTACAGCCGAATTCAATACGAGTATAAGTTATTTAAGAATAACTCAAAAACTATTGGTCTGACCTTGATCAAATTCATATGGGACCACACGAGAACTATCAGCTATCACATAAAAAAGAATCATCGAAATCGGTTCACCCAGTACAAAGTTATGAGGTAACACACATAAAAAAAACAAACAGTAGAATTGAGTACCGTCTCCTTTTTGGAAGTCGGCAGAAAAGGTTATTACACCAGAGTCTAGAGAATAAAATTAATAATAATAAATAAATAAAATAATTTTAACACTCGTATCACCTTATTCGAAAAAAAGTATAATTAGTATCAGGATTTAAATAGTGTTTAAATTAAAGATAATATGGGAACTAAAATGTTAAGTCGCAAATCTTAAATTTTACGAAGATGTAGCGCCACGGCTGAAGGACTTCTATAGTGAAAAATACTATTCTTAAAACCATAGATTAAGCTCGTAACTATCAATATCAAGTAAAGTTACACCCTACATACGTCCCACTGCTGGGCACAGGCGTCCTCTCACTTCTGAGAGGGTTTTGGGGCAAAGAAGTGTCCGCCGCGCTACACCAATGCGTGTTGGTGAACTGCACATGTCTTCGAAATATTTTTTTTATTTCTCAGTCATGCAGGTTTTCTTATAATGTTTTTTTTTGCGTTTAAATCAGCACACAATTTCATTGGTGCCGGCGGGAATCGAACCCGGTTTGCTCCCGTACTGTCAAATTTACGAGCGCTTAGTCCCTGCCAGCCCAACAGATAATGTAGTTTTCTGCCGACTTCCAAAAAGGAGACGGTACTCAATTCCACTGTATGTTTTTTTCTGCCGACTTCCAAAAAGTAGACGGTACTCAATTCGAGTGTATGTTTTTTTTATGTGTGTTACCTCATAACTTTGTACTGGGCGAACCGATTTCGATGATTCTTTTTTTATATGAAAGCTGATAGTTCTCGTGTGGTCCCATATGAATTTGATCAAGATCAGACCAATGGTTATTGAGTTATTCTTAAATGACCTATATTGAAGTCGTTTATATTGAAGTCGGCTGTACAAAATTTTTAATTTTAAATTATTTAATGTGTGTTGCCTCATAAATTTTACTGGGTAAACCGATTTCGATGATTCTTTTTTATTTGAAAGCTGGTACTTCTCGTGTGGTCCCATATGAATTTGATCAAGGTGAGACCAATAGTTTTTGAGTTATTCTTAATAACTTGTATACTTATAGTACTTCATTATAGGTCATTTAGGAATAACTCAATAGCCGACTTCAATATAAGTTATTAAGAATAACTCAATAACTACTAGTTTGACCTTGATCAAATTCATATGGGACCACACGAGAACTATCAGCTTTCATATAAAAAAAGAATCATCGAAATCGGTTCGCCCAGTACAAAGTTATGAGGTAACACACATAAAAAAAAGAAAAAAAAACATACACTCGAATTGAGTACCGTCTCCTTTTTGGAAGTCGGCAGAAAATAATAAACTGCTGTTATCAACCGGCTTGCTAAACGTGGCAATTATGGCAATAATCTCCCCCACGAGACAATCCACGCGGAGTCTTATGTTCAGAATGGTAAAAAAACTTTTTTTTATACAATAGGGGTAACAAACGAGCACACAGTCAACCTGATGGTAAGTGGATGCTGTGGTCTATAGACATCTACATTTACCTTCGATTAAGAATCAAAATGCAGATGCGTTATCACCTTCGAGGACTACTATGGTACGCTTCGTTTCCAGGAAATAGGGTCTCCGGTTCTCTTCTCTGAGCGCACAAAATACAACGGCATTAAGTTGCTATTTTACGCAGATATTCTGTGAGAGCGTGGTCTTGCCCCGGTCGAGCCGACCCATCCGAGCTACAACCATAATATAGCTGCAGCATGGCTCCACCACGTAAAATAATTTGATTACTACCACGTTAAAATAAATTAATAATTTGCGAGAGTAAGCTCCTTGTGTGCCTCATATAATTTAATTGACGATAGGAAATAGATGAACTCCAAGACATACGCCTGATGCTGCTTCATCGTCTTCAATCTGAGAACCGGCATCAACGGACGGGTCGTATAAGCTCGAAACTCGCCAAGCTCTGGGCTAACAAGAAACAAGAGATGGAGAGGAAGATTGAGAATATACGTCGTGCTAGAGACAGAGGTAGGGTCCACGGTTCAATTTTAACATTTTTTTATATAGAATAAGGCAAACGAGCACACAGTCCACCTGATGGGAAGTGGATACTGCGGCCCATAGACACCTGCATCTATACTCGATTAAGGATCAAAATGCAGATGCGTTGTCATTCCTGAGTATGAAGATGGAATGCCTTGTTAACAATAAAAATAGTCTCCGGTTCTCTACACTCAACCTACGGACCACAGTATTCTTCTACTGTTTAACGTTGGTATACTGTGAGGGCGTGATCATACCCCGGTCGAGCCGATCCATTCGAGCTACATCCATAATATAGCTGCAGTGTGACTCTACTACGTAAATTACGTACCACTTACCTTTACGCAACGTTTTTGTCATAAGATTAAGGATAGGCTAAATCAGAGGTGGGGCCGTGGGGGAGAAAAGTGTAGGTATCATGATGCGCCGCTTACATCTGAAGCTTGTGCTACCCATGGCCTCTTCGTAACGGAATCGGGAGCCTTGTATGCATGAGGTCGTGTAGGAAGTCATGCCTGTGGAGAGGCCACCGTGGGGCGGCTGGCACTGGTGGGGCCGAGGACATGTGTGAAAGCGTTCCCGTGACACTGCCTATATGCCTGGTTTAAGTGGGTGCGAGACCGACGTTTCCGACTGGGATTCGAACTCTCCTGTGTGCTTCCACACAAAAGTATACTTTCGCCACTAAGCCATATGGGTGTTAGCTATAAACTACCAACAAGTGTTTTAAATTAATGTCGTATATCCGCGTTTATTAGCATATTTACTCAAAATATTGATACGTCTTAAAATAACTTTAAAAAAATCGTAATTCTATGAACTAAATAGAATAATTTCACATTCTCAAGTTTGTGCTAAGGCATAGTGTATTGTGTATCACGTGGTAGTGCCACGCTGCAGCTATATTATGGTTGTAGCACGAATGGACCGTCTCGACCCGGGTAGGGCCACACTGTCACAGAATACCAGCGTAAAATAACAGCTAAATGCCGCTGTGTTTCATACAGTGAGTCTAGAGAACTGGAGACCCTTTTTACTGGTAACGTGGCATTCCATCTCAGTCCTTGCGCTTAAACCCTCTCAGAAATGATAGGAGGCCTGTACCCAGTAGTGGGACGTACATAGGCTGTAACTTTTTTTAAATACATTTTATAATAGATATTATAGTAATGAAATTTCATTTATTGCACTGTTTCACATGAAAAATAATGATTGATATCTTCTATTACAAATAAATAAAATTGAAGTGTCTGTTTGTAATGTCAAAATTACAGCTTTTTACTAAATGCAGATGAAAGTATATACGATACTAATAACAAAAATACAATTTTTAAAGTTTTGTCTGTCTGTCTGTTTGTCTGTTTGTCTGTCTGTCTGTCCGTCTGTTTGTCTGTTTGTTCCGGCTAATTTCCGCAACCGGAAAAACATATTATTTTAAGTATATATCGAAAATGGCATGGGTATTAAATAACACTATCGTATTTTTAATAATAATGAAAGTTTCATGAAAAATTACAAGCATTTCAAAATCACCAAAAAAATTTTATTTTTATTTTACGTGACCTTTTGACAATATACTATATAAAATATTTCAGTTATTTAATTAAGTAAACCTGAGTACTTAATAATAGAAACAATAACTTAGTTTGAAGAAAGCCACATACCAATGTATTGGCAGCGGTTTTTTTGTTTATTTAAGTATTTTATATCAATAAACATGCATTCCATTTGTTATTGAAGTTTAAAATAATATTTACAGACAATGTACAAAAAGGCATGCAAAAAAACATGGAAATGTTCCTTATTTTTATTTTCGGTTAAAAAACTTTTTTTAATTTTAGTTTTGCACAAGTTTTTTATGTCAGGCTTGTGTAATATGCATGCCATTTTTTTATCAACTTAAAATAATGTTTTTCAATGAAATATTGAATGGCATGCGAAATAAGGTCACGGAAATTATAACAGCGTTTTTTGCAATTTTCGTCATGCATGCCACTACTTTACAACTTCCTGTTGTGCATGCCAAATTTGCTAACGTCAATAAATTATAAAAATTAAGTATTGTTCAAATGGCATGCAGTTTGAAATCACGAAAAGTTGTATTGAATTTTCACAACATTTTCCTAATATTTTCCACCCTTGGTCATGTGAGGGGTGCATGCCAATTTTCGTAGAGTATTTTTGAGATAAAAAAAAACTAATTTTTTACAACGGCATGCAATTTGTAAACACGGAAATGTTCTATTTTTTTTTCATTGCTACGTAACCCTTTGAGCCCTGTCGGCCGTTGCGAATAGCATGCCATCAATTATTATAGCTTAAATTTGTTCCAACTACGTTATATTACAAAGGCATGTAATAATGTCACGGAAAAATATTAAAATTCTTTACACAAAGAGAAGCCATTTTCTTTATGACGTGCAAGCGCGCAAGGGCTCGTAACCCCTCTATCTTTCATATTTTAGGGTTAGTTATCGATTCTTAAAATGGCATACAGGAGAAAATGGGAGACTATTTTCTGTCACCATCTCCAGATCTATTAGGGTGCGACGCAAAAAAAATTAAAACCTCAAATAACACGCGGGCGAAGTCGCGGGGTACAGCTAGTATATAATAAAAACAAATTTATAAATACATATATTCTTTTTAAATTTAATCAGTTTGATTTTCAACACGACTTTCATCACTTTTATGTATCTGAGAGTGACGGTCACGCGAGTTTAGTGCTTTTTACCCTTACCCCTACCAAAAGTGCCCAATGGGCCTAAAAAAGTTTTCAGTTCAAAATATTGTTGACACACTACTTGTAAATGACTATTGTGCAGAGCCAATTGCTAGTTAATGATATTATGACCGTACAGAATTGCGGAAGTTATCCGCACAACACAACAGAGGAGGCCGGGCTGGTCAGGCCCAGGAGATGAGAGCCCGCCGTGGCGGTGGATCGCCAACAGTCACCGCTTGCGACCCCACTTCGGACCTTCACGCCCCGCTGGCAAGGAATGGGTACCAGGCGCGCAGGAGACATGCAGAGATTACTTACGATCCTTCATTGCTGGGTGAGTAAAATCCATGGAGTAAATACAAAGAGGTATTGTAATTAGATTTCACTATGTAACAACGCGTGACAATTTGCGTGGTGGGGGATGTTAAGTCCCGCCCACTTTACTATTTTTTATCAACCGATAAATAGTTAAACTACTCGTATAGTTGCATATCGATGTTTGAATGTAGTTTAGCGACCTTGACAATAGATGGCAGCCTGTTCACTGACTTCACAAATGATTATAAAAACTATAAAAATAATATTTTAGCGATTAAAAATTGTTTAGGACCGAATGCAAAACAAATTTCAACGGCTTCTTATGATTATTTTACCAATACTGAGCTCTACGTACCTTTATATTTTTAGTTCCCATGGCACGAAGTGTCGCCATCTAGTGTCGAATGTAATTAATTATATTTGAAACCCGACGCAGAGATTTTTCTAGAATCTTTTAATATATTGCCTATCCGACTAGTTTTTACACGATAAAACACAACACTTCATCCTTTTCTTTTTAGTACTACGAAAACACACCGATTTGCGATTTTCGATACATAAGCGCACATGACGAACTCTGACAGTATACTAAATAAAGCCACGCCCACTGTGATGACGTCAGGACCTAGTTAGAATCACAGTGCACAGTTGGTTATGCCATCTCCTCTTTGTATTTGCTACGTGGTAAAATCATAGGGGCTCGTTTTCATTGAGTAGTAAACTTTTAAGGTTTTAGCCGTTGGGAGTCCACCATAACCGTTCCGTTGCTCGGCAGCGAACAGACAGTGCACTGCTGTGTTCCGATTTTAAGGAACGAACCCATATAGTTTCGCCATGTTCGTCCATCCGTCCGTCTGCGGTTTTGCTCAGAGACCCTAGGTGCTACAAATGTAATTTTGCATAGTTATAGATATTAATCACGTCTAGAAAAGTGTGAAATAAAATGTTAAAAAACATTTTTATTTTGGGTACTTCCCATACAAGTAAATGGAGGATGATTTTTTTATCCGTCTATTCCATCATGCGGGGTATCGTGGGACAGGTCTTTCAAAAACACTGCGGGATGTGGAACTACATCTTTTCCATTCAGGAGTCCGTTTGCGAAATATTTAGCTTTAAGGTATTTTTCATTAAAGTCATGTCCCTCCCCCCTCTACCAACTAAACCGCTGTTTTTGCAAATGTGAAAAGTATACACAATAGTAGTATATATAATGAAGTTAAAAAGAAAACTATCACAGCTAAGTACAATTAAGAACTTAACGAGTTATAGTCGACCAACTTATAAAATGCACTTGGATTAGTAAAAATTTCGTTCCTACTTCATGGAAAATGACCTAAAACTAGCTGCATTAATAACTTTGTAATGTTATTGTAAACTGTTAAAAATAAACATTTTTATGAAGAAAACGATTTATTTGCACTACTACTATTAGCTTTACTTTTTCATTTCCATGATAGATAGGGTATTATTATCAAAATTGAATAGTTCTCTCAAATATTATATTTAAATCTTTTTGAATACCGCATCCTATAAGGCTGATTTGAAAGTAACTGCTTGTTACGATCTTCCAATTTTTAGTCGTTACAGCGGTCAAACCGCGAACTTACTTATTATGCTCATTATCAAGGAAGCCCACGTATTGTGACGGGTAACTATGGCACCCTACCTCTATATTGTGCGTGGCCCGACAAGCACTTGGCCAGTTTTTTATTATTTTGAGATGTTATCAGGAAGATGCTGGTGCACATCCCGTGTATCAATTCTCTCTATCTATTTTCGTGATGTTTGTGCTGTTAGCCTATGCGGCTCTTCCAGCTTCATCTGACACAGGGCTCGCGGGCTTTCAGGCCGCAAGCTAAGAAAGGCCGCGAGGTAGTTCTCCCAATGTCCTCTCACGACACCTCCGAGACTTCTTTTTATTATTTTATAAGCATTATTTTGTTTTTAATTAAACAAGACTGTCTCTACTTAGTATTATAAATGCGAAAGTGTGCTTATTGGTTTGTCCTTCAATCACACAGCAACGGGACAACCGAACGACACGATTTTTGCGTGGCCGGAGAGTGACATATGCTAGATTTTTATTGCTGAATTATGCACAATTCATGTGATATGTATAACTGCAGCCTAATTCTGTAACTATTTCTGTATGCTATCTTGGGTTTTAGAATAACGCAAATGGCTGGTTGTGTCTGTGAAATTGCCACGGGCAAAATCTAGTCTTTATATGGGTAAGGTCGTCAAAAAATGTAATATAACGCACTGGAATATATAACACACGATAACACAAGAACACACTGGATAATGTAAAGGTCAATGTTCACTTGCAAATAGGTTCAAATAAAATCCATTTCAAAATATTATGAATTATTTATTTTCATGAAATTAAAATTCAATAATCAAAAATTAATCTTAGACTATGCATAGACATTTTACAGCTTGCAGGTTTCGTGTTTGCGAAACTAAACACCAAAATAACACAATTCAATAGAATGAAAGCCTCTAACAAAAATGTGCGTACAACAAAAAAAAAGCGTAGGTAAGTAGTAATTAAAGTAGGTACTATTCATAAAAGAAACCTAACAAATTTAATAATTATGTATTTATAAATCAACAATTAGTAAAGGTACTGTAATTATTACTACGTATCACGGAGTTTCGTTTACGCTTTTTTTATTATGAGGGCTATATATGAGCCGTATTTAACAAAAGTATCCCATTTGGACTTTTGTTAAATACGGCTCTGTGCTCTGTTGGGTTGACGAGGTGTTTAGGTAAACACTCTCATGTAGGTACGTCAGAATAACATTACTTTTTTTTATTTCACCACAGTCGGTTAAGTTATGTTAACAGTCTCCTTTATAACATTCCAGTGTGTGACATAACAAACACCATAACACACATAACGAACTGGAACAAACACACTCGAAAATCCAAACTTCAACAATGAATAACGGTCACAAATCATGCATGATTTCTTTTATTAAAACTTGATATACTCTGGTTATTTACTATAAATTTCGAATCAGGAACCTAGTAAACAATATATTTGTACTTACCACGTAGAATTCACAGACACACTGCCCAAAATTTGTGCACTAAATTATGGATTTTTACAATTGTTTACGGTCGCGACCACAAATGAAAAAAATATGTCAAAACTGCCTTTAGACAGTAAGACTATGGTATTGCCACGTCAAAATTAACTAAATAAGGTTGTCTACTGTTGAAAACATACAATCTACCTCATATCGAATCGGAATAACACACTGGATAACTTTTGGAGACACAAATTTGAGTAGGTTTTTTTCTCACTAGCATTGTATTATTGCAATAATTTGTACATTATCACACGGCATCTATATTGCTTTAAAAGTAAACTAAAATTTTAAAATCACAATGCTCTATTATTATTTTTGATGCAATTTTTTGGTCCTCTATGTTGATAGGAGACAAATAAATTTTTGTATGCAGCTTTAATTTGTTGATTCTAAAATATTTTTTATTTTTTATGTTCATGCTTCTCGAATATTCTGGTTATTTCTACAATATTCTAAGCATGATTACCAATGTATTATTAAATAATAATATTATCATACTATTTGTTAGCGCATGGTATTCACAATCAAACATGGGCTCACCTCAAAACTTTTAAATAGTACAGTTTTTTATGACCTTCATAAAGTCCATCGCGGACAAACAACGTGACACGTAATTTTTATATATATATAAAAATTACGTGTCACGTTGTTTGTCCGCGATGGACTCCTTAACTACTGAACTGATTTCAATAAAATTTGTACACAGTGTGCATTTTGGTCCAACTTGAGAGATAGGACAGTTTTTATCCCGATAAAGGACCCTCAAAAGTTTTTATTGCGAATTTAAGGATTTTTATAGGAAGGGTCGTTGGAAAGGGCAGAACAATGTCTGCCGGGCGAGCTAGTTACAATATAAATGAATACATGTTTGATAATAACCTCTAAATTGAGTTTTGTAAGTTATTCTAAAACCTGTGTTATAATATACTTTTCACGCTGGATTTATTGTTGGTTTTTCAGAAAACAGGATTTTTTCCAAACCAAAAAAAACTTGCTAAGAATTATTTATAATCTATCATCAATGTTAACAGCACAGTCCTTTAGGAGTCCACTGCTGAACAAAGTCCTCCCCCGGAGAATGCCACAGAGCACATTTCTGAGCCATCTATAAAATATCCTATTATATTCTATTTTCTCAACGTTCAAGTTCTAGAAGACCATATTAAAGCTGCGGAGCCCCCGGAGTGGCTGGAACGTTGCGGTCAGGACTTAAAGCGCACCTGTTCCGGACACCACCTCCCACCCAACACCACGCAACTTTGCGAACGCGAAACCAAGTGGAGCGAGCAGTTCCTGGAGAATTTGCACAACGATTTAAAAAGTAAGCAGCCTAGAAAGCCATCGTGTGAGTAAATTTTACCAAATATATTTATTATCCGTCCATCTAATTTCTCTCTCATTCTTTCGTCTTTTCCAATTGTTTTGTTTTCACTGGTCTCTAGTTGTAAGTAACTAGTTTTCTATCGACTATATTATTATCTACGACATTCGACTGTATGGTGTTGTTTGGTGACCTCATAACTTTTTTCTGGGTGAACCGATTCCGATGATTCTTTTTTTATTTGAAAGCCAGTGCTTCTCATGTGGTCCCATATTAATTTGATCAAGGTCTGACCAATAGTTTTTGAGTTATTCTTGAGTGTAAATAATTTATATTGAAGTCGGTTCTACAAATTTTTTAATTTTAAATCATTGTATTTGCTATTGACGTAGGACGCATATATTTTGATGTACGTTCACCGATTTCTCAGAAACGGCTGAATTTTAATTCAAATTTGATAATCCTTCTTTTATTATATAGGGTATTATAATTTCTAATTCAGAGGTGATCCAATATGAATCTAGAAAAACTTTCACACTGAAGTCTCTCGGAGCTCGCAATTTGTATAGGAATTTTATGAATTAATCTCCTTTCCACTATTTGACAACAAGACCCACGGCGACTTTTTTCTACCTCATCATAAGTGGGTATTGTTCGTAGACGGCTACATCAGTCCTTGAATAAATGTCTAAACAGCTGGTGCGTTGTCAATGCTGAGAACTAAGATTAAATGCCTCTTGCTCTCTACACTCACCACACAAAAAACCCCCCTGAGGGCTGACTATACGAAACACAGCGTCTAAACTTTCGACATTAAATATTTAACACCGTTGTCATTTGTGGTATTTCCTTAGAGGCCCGTCTAGGTGCCTCCGCCATGTCGGCGGGCCCTCTTCGAGTATTGAAGCCGCGTCGTCTAGTCGAAACCCCGCGGCCACAAACTCCTGAAGTCGAGGTCGTGGATGACGAACATGAGACCAACCACCAGGCGGCGCTCCTTCTCCAGAAGGTTATAAGAGGTCGCGCTGTACAGAATTTGGTAAGTTTCACTAAAGGTTGGTTAGAAATTTATTGAGTATAGAAAGAATCTACGAATGAATGAAAAGAAAAACAAAATAGAAACAGCTTGTGCCGACATAAAGTTTTTGTCAGTTTTGAATAAATATGTTTATCGAACGGCGTACGCGCTGACGCGGTTTTCGTGTCGGTTGAGGTCGGCAATGCTCGGCACCATTCGCACTGCCTTTGTAGCCGTCCGGGCGCCTTCGCTTTTACCGGTCAGTCCACATTTAAACCAAAGAGTATAGTAAGTATATACCATTGAGTAAAATAATATAATATACGGAAAGTATATACGATTTTAATGCCCTCGCGCGTACGCTCGTGCCGCGCCGCCTGATTAATCATTATTTAAATCGCGCCAACCTATCTATCATCGGCTTCCTAGCTCAACTATCTTTTCTACAATTAATTGTATACATTTATTCTTTACCTCTGTCTTTCGCTCTGTATTCTAGACTTGTATTTCGAACTGTCTTTTGTGTGGGAGTAACAATATATATTTAATTCGAGGTGTGCAGACTGCAGAACTTTTTATTTGCCTAGCATCCATCTTACAAACTAAGTGCGCATACAGTCGACCGGCACTTTGTGACACAGACAACAGGGTAACTACTGGTATCTATGTCAGAGACTGCCGTGTTTATAAAGGGCGTTTGCTCGTTTGTCGTTCTGATTAAATAGCTACTGCAACTAATGGACCCCTGCAACTTCAAATAGAAATGCAATAGAATCCTTTCCATCTTTTTTTTTGGGTAGGGTGACAAACGAGCACACAGTCCACCTGATGGTAAGTAGTTGCTGTGGCACATAGACATCTACATCTGTCCTCGTTTGCGAATCAAAATGCAGATGCGTAGTTAGCCGTGAGGACTAAGATGGAATGCGTCTGTTCAAGTGGAAAGGGCCACCGGTTACACTCACCATACGAAACACAGCAGTGTTAAGCTGCTATTTTACGCTGGTATACTGTGAGAGCGTGTTCCTACCTCGGTCAAGCCGACCTATTCGTGCTACAACTATACTACTAATATAGCTGCAGCATGGCTCTACTACGTAAAAATTGTACTGTACTACACTACACATAATTAACCGTGTAGTGGCGGTGTAATCCATAGGAACCATATGATCCGATGGGTGTCGTAAGAGACTAGAAAGGAAAACTGAACCAGGAGACACTACGCAGAGGCATCTTCCTATTAACACGGAAATAAAAATAACAACCAAAAGTCAAGACGCTTGCCAATCTAGACAAACATTGTAAATCCCCTTTGAAGGTATACTGGGTGGCGATTAGGTTATCACATTAAATAGCGGTATATAAATCTTTCAAACCAAATAAATAGCGTAAAAATTGACACGAAATAAATCACCTTGATAATATTAGTTTACTGACTAGAAGTGACATGTAAAAGCGGCAACGGTGCGGCAGGTACGCAGTGCACACGCGGCATCGACATAGGTAATTATTTACCTACACTTTTCCATTCATAGGTAATGAGGCAATAAGCGAAAAAAGGGCTATTGTGACTAGAATGTTATGTTTATATATTTTATGGGTTCCGTACCTCAAAAGGAAAAAACGGAACCCTTATAGGATCACTTTGTTGTCCGTCTGTCTGTCTGTCTGTCAAGACCCTGTTTCTCAGGAACGCGTGGAGGTATCAAGCTGAAATTCATATCAAATACTCAAGTCTACTGTCCCTTGGAGCTGTGAAAAAATCAAACTTCGAAGCAAACGCAATCAAAAGATACAGCCGTTTATGCCGCAAATTTTCGACATTCGTAAGGGAATCAAAACCTACAGGGTACTTCCCGTGAACTCAGAATCTTAAAATTTGGTACGAAGCAACGTTTTATAGCACAGATAAAAGAAAAATTGCGAAATTCATAAATTTTTAGTTACTTACATCATATAATAATAATATTATTAATAATTTTAAACTTATATACCTACGGATTTGTTCGAAACCCTCGGTGCGCGAGTCCGACTCGCACTCAAAGAACGTTAACGCAACCCCGTATATGTAAGTACCATCGTTATAAATTCTCGTAAACATTATTACAACTATCCCTATCCCCGTTTGTAACATTTACATTTACTACAGATGTTCGAAGGACGAACGCGTGCCGCTGAGCTGACAGAAGAGTTGAAAACAACTCACGGTCTGCAGAAGGAAGATAAGATACGGATCGCCAAGGAAGAGGCGAAGGCCAGAGAGCACAACGCTGTGCGCACAGAAGCCGATCAA
This sequence comes from Parnassius glacialis, assembly GCA_033319125.1. Lineage (NCBI taxonomy): Eukaryota > Metazoa > Arthropoda > Insecta > Lepidoptera > Papilionidae > Parnassius > Parnassius glacialis. The sequence continues at coordinate 57,221,216 of JAVANC010000004.1, forward strand.
AAAGTAATGATCCAAAAACGTTTTTCATACAAAAATGAAGTGAGAAACGAACTTCAGCCCACCTGATGGTAAGTGTCTACTGCAGTCCTGACTGCACCTCGTTGGTTCGTGGTTGTAGCAGTGCGACTGCTGATCATAAGGTACCGAGTTCGAATCCTTGGTCGGGCCTTTAAAAAAACAGTTATTGAGCTTTTCTGCCAAGAAATTCTCAGTAGCTGCCCGGAGTCAGGAAAGTTGCCGGTGTGTCACCCCGTAGAAATCTCTCTCCGGTCGTGTCGGTTTACCGTCCCATCGGACTATGAGAATGAGGGAATAGAGAGTGCATGTGCTTGTGCATACTTGGGCACTATAGTACTAGAGGGTAATTAGGTCATCCGGTTAATATGGTTACTTTCTTATAACTCAAAAACTACATAAATGGCTCTGTGATACGATAGCTCTTCTTCAGTCAATCAAATAATAAAGAGTCAAAAAGGCGCTGCTTTATCGACGCCATTTTGTATTATAGTAAAATATTTTAGTCGATTTTTGTATTGTGTAGAGTAGTTAGTTTTTAAGTTGATTTTTTCGAAGTGTTCCTAATTATTGCCAAAGCCTGTTTGCTATTTTTTCTTAATTTAGAATCTGATCGACTTTCATTAATAACTTTTAAACGGTGTTGAGTTTAATAACAAAAATCAATAGGGATCCTCCTTAGAAGATATGGAATCTTATTTTATATTATACTAGCTGTGCCCTGCGGTTTCACCCGCGTCATCACGTGTCGGAGGTGCGCGACATGACCTAGTTCAAGCATTTTATAATTGCAATTAAATATTTTATTTGATAGCAATGGATGGAAACATTGGCATAATTAATGGAGTACTTTTATCTGTCGGCATATTATGTATGATGTATAGCGAAGTTAAGTTTTATCCACTTTCCCTCCCCTCCCGGTTGAGCAGTTCTCGCAGTTCTCACCGGGCGGCTAGGGTTAAAATGTGTCGTTCGCGCGCCCAGCCAAGTATTGAATTATTTTAATTTTACATTATCTCTTAAACTATGCGTCCAAATAACATGGTATAAAAAACAAAGTTTATCTTCATAAAATTGTCTTGATGATGAAGTAACTTTCGTTCGTAAGGATAAATAGGCCATGCCTAATAATAACGCTCATAAATCACTTTTAAATTTTCAATATTTTTTTGTCACAAAATACCTAATTATGGCTTATGTATAAGAAATAGACATAATTATGGTATCGCGGATTTTTTTTTAGACGGATTAAAGATCTATATTTTTCTAGAACATTGTATTTACGTATCTCTAACAATAACACCAGCGTACGCGGATAAATCATTTCGGGAGTGCTTTTTCTTCTGACTTGCTTAACAAATATCTATATTTAAGGCTAGCTGAGTGATATAGCTTAAGGCTAGATAGCCTATACTATTCCACATGAATCTGGCTATAATATACAAAAACAATTTTTCAAATTGGACTGGTAGTTCCAGAGATTAGCGCGTTTAAAGAAACAAAAAAAAACAAGTATAGATTAGTATACTCGTAGATATATCTCAATCTATTGCTTACATTTCTAGTAAGCGAGAAGTTTCACCGACGCACAGACTAACGGACGGCAGTCCATATATTTTTTCAATTACATTTCAATTAGAAAATAAACTAATCTTATAATCTGAACTTATTGTAACATTAATAATAATGTGGATTTGATGTCTAGAGCAAAAATTATAAGAACGATTTTACGTAGTGAAATTAAGGTATGGCCACATATCTAGAGTAAAGCACTATACTGATGTTGTGAGGCGTGCAACATGTAGGTACCTATTTGCTTTTTCTTTACCAGGCTGTAACAATCCACTGCTGATGGTAGGGTTCTCCCACTGTAAAATAATTCGCCGTAATCGACCGTTAATCATACCGTATGGAGCATTTTACGCCTTGTCTGACCGTGTAGTGAGTATGGCGGTGTAAGAATGTCCACTACCCATATCGTTCCGTGGGCGTCGAAAGAGACCACAGAGGGGAAACAAACTAGGGGATGGGTAACAGCTTCTTCCTAATGATAACTAAAATATAAAAATAAAAACAGGTGTGCAGTTCAGTGAAACCTTTAGAAAATACTACCGAAGTAATAGGAAACACTGTTTACTGTATTCTATCTCATTCTCTCGGAGACTAAGGGTTCTATCAGACAGGAAGCAGTCACGTGTTCAAGCGTTCCGCGTTCGCGTTCTGCATTCAAGAGTTCAGTTGCTCTTGAATCCCGCTGTTGGACGGTCTACGGTCTACGCGATGCCACTACAATCACCATGTTTTATGACCATAGTTATTCATCAAAAGACGAAATATTAATATTGTGGACATTAGCAGCATCAAAATGGAAAAGAAAACATTGGGTGCGCCCAGTAAATAAGAATAGAGAACAATATTATTCATAGACTTATATATAGAACTACACAGACTGTTTTCTACTGACTTCAAATAATTAAAAATTAAAAATTTTGTACAGCCGACTTCAATATAGGTTATTTGAGAATAACTCAATAACCATTGGTCTGACCTTGATCAAATTCATATGGGACCACACGAGAACTATCAGCTTTCATATAAAAAAAGAATCATCGAAATCGGTTCGCCCAGTACAAAGTTATGAGGTAACACACATAAAAAAAAAACGAAAAAATAAAACATACACTCGAATTGAGTACCGTCTCCTTTTTGGAAGTCGGCAGAAAAGAGCCGGTACTCAATTCGACTGTATGATTCTTTTTATGTGTGTTACCTCATAACTTCTTACTGGGTGAAACGATTTCGATGATTCTTTTTTTTATTTGAAAGCTGGTGCTTCACATGTGGTCCCATATAGATTTGATCAAGGTATGACTAATAAGTTTTTGAGTTATTCTTAATCATTTATATTGAAGTCAGCTATACAAATTTTTTTTTATTTTAAATTATGTAAATGGCTTACTGATGAAGATGAATGATTTTTATAATTCATTTTCGGTCCCCATTTCGCTGGCAATTTCTAATCATGCTTCTGCTACTGTTCGTCGGTTTTTATAATCATCATATAAAAATACCTTTCTCGTCCTAACACAATCAACTTCTCGGTCTCCACGAGGACACCGAAAGAGCAGTGAACACGCGAACGCGTGCGTTCTGGTTGACCGACGCGGTCAGAATGTCTGCTGTTGCAACGAACGCAGAACGCGAACGCGGATCGCTTGAACGCGTGAACGCCTTCTGTCTGACAGATCCCTTTATCCTATAGGTGTATAGGTTTTTCTCTCTGTAGTGTCACTTTTTCGTTTCTTCGAATTTCAAATCACAATGATTCTAAAGAAGTTTTCCCTTCCAAAACAGCGGTTGCCAACGCACCGGCCAGTAGTGGCAAGTATGGGTAACATTCTCTCTATGAAGCAATCTGTGAGGGAGGTTTATGTTTAACAGTGATTTTTGATAAGCTGAAACGGTAACTGTAACGGCAGGAGGATACAATCAACGCGTTAGTGGACGAACTGTGCGGTGGAGCCGTGTCCGCGGCGCTGAACTTCCTGGAGAAGGAACTTCGGAGATTAAAAGAGGAGAGGAAGCAGCACGCTTTCATACTTGTAGCCTGTAAGTTTTTACTTGAGTAATCTATACATTTATACACATAAATAAAATTTAAGTGTCTGTTTGTTATCTCAAAATAGCAGCTTTTTTACTAAGTACATATGAAAGGTATATATGCTACTTATAACAAAAACGCAATTATTAAAATTGTTGTCTGTCTGTTTGTTCCGGCTAATCTCCGAAACGACTGGACCGATTTTGACGGGACTTTCACTGGCAGATAGCTGATGTTACAAGGAGTAACGTAGGCTACTTTTATTTTAGCAAAATAATTAGTGTTCCGTTAAAAAAAATCCTAAATTACACGCGGGCGAAGTTGCGGGGAACAGCTATTATTTTTATAAAACTGAAGTGACAAACGAACTAAGATTCCATCTGATGGTAATTGACTACTGCAGCCTGTGGACATCTTCCTTCTTTACGTGGTAGAGCCATGCTGCAGCTATTTTAGTAGTATAGTTGTAGCACGAATGGGTCGGCTCGACCGGGGCAGGACCACGCTCTCACAGAACACCAACATAAAATATAACGCATAACGATGCTATGTTTCGTATGGTGTGCGTAGAGAACTGGAGATCCTTTTTATTGAAAACGAGGCATTCCATCTTTAAACATAAAATTCAAATTCAAACTAGGCGTATTTAAATAGCTTTACTCCAGTAACCTAGGCACTGCTGGGGAATCGGACTTAAGGACCTCAAAACGTGGATATACTAACGCATCCATCAAAACTCCTAGTTGTAATCGCCCTCTTGTGTTGTACAGAGAGTCAGTAAAATTACAGATGTGAATCTGTCTGTAAATGAAATCTGGAGTAAAACCATTTAAATACGCCCAGTTTGCATTTGAATTTCATGGTTATAATAAAACGAGCTGCCCAGGCAGACGTTGTTCTGCCCTCTCCGACGACCCTGTCCTAAAAAAATTATTAAATTCGTAATAAAAAAATATTGAGGGTCACTATAGGGATAAAAACTATCCTATCTCTCAAGTTGGACCAAACTGCACACAGTGTGCAAAATTTCATTGCAATCAGTTTAGCAGTTTAGGAGTTCATCGCGGACAAACAATGTGACACGTAATTTTTATATATGAAGATAAACGAGCGAGCCTTACTGTAGTCGCATATGACGTGTAACATCTAACATTTCACCTTGGTAATAAGCAACATTAGTACACTATATTAAAAATATGAACTGAGCAGCAATAAAAGTTAACCTCAAAATTTATAAAAGCTAAATACTGAAATATTTATTCTAATAATTATTACTACTCACTTTAATTTTTTATCAATGATCTGCACATTTTTCAGACACTTATTATCAACAGTAAATGCATTTATTAATATAATATATACATATAAATTCGTTTATATAACAGCACACTATACTACCACCGCGCGCGCTCATTGGTCAAATCAAATAGCGCGCGCTTCCCAGCTTCCTGTTACACACTTCCGTCCCTTTTCACGAAATCACTACCCCCAGCTTGCGGAAAAGCGAGAGGATAGATTTTACACATCAAAAACGCAGTGTGATTCCACCGGAATCGGTTGTCTTTCAGTGCGGGAGAAGGCGATGCGGGAAGCGGCCGAGGCTGGTAGACGCCAGAAAGAAGAGCACAGACGTAGAGAGCACGACGAGATGTTCAAACGAGTTAAACTATTTTTTTTTTGCATTTTATTGCGCTGTCTCTAACCACCACCACCCTCACCACATCAGCCACGACAGTCTGACTGGCGGGTTGACGAGCGCAGCCCAAGATGTTATATTAACAAGTAACGCCGCAGCCCATTACCTGGATTTGTCCCTTAGTCGGTTTTTACGACACCCACGGGAAGAGTTGGGTTGTCCTATCCCGGTGTTATTCTAACCAGGCATCACACGGGCTGCACACGGTGCATTGTCTCTAACAATCCATATAAATATTTGTTTATAATCGTAGAAAAAGGAATACAAATTGCAAGAAGGAATGAGATTTTTTTCTCTATGAAATTGAAGAGACAAACGAATTTACAGTGGATCTGATAGTTGATAGATAAAATTATTATTTAAAACTAATTTCTAAATTAAGTGACATTATGTAACAGAAAACTTTACCTCAGTCACAACTAGCGACATCTGGTAAGTTGTAGATTATTAGCTCTCATTAGTCCGTTTCGCTGCTCGGACTTTTGCAATATGAATTAGCTAATAATTCAACCACAGCGCCATCTATTGGGCCCAAATCTTGTGATTTTATTCTTTGGCACTAAACTATGGAGTGTAAAGTCGAAGGAGGACCATCTCTACATATGAATAGTGTCCCTAAAAACGTGTCCAAGGGTGGCGCCGCAGTAGCATAGGATAAATTAAAAAAAAGCGCCAAAAGTAATTAGAATAAGATGGAGAAATAAACAAGGACCGACCAATCCGCTTGGTCTTGTACTACGTAAATAGTTGAGATTTTGTTTACTGGCATTTTACTAAATACTCTAGTCATGATTTTTTTAAAATATTTGAATTTAGCTGACTTTACTCCGTTTACAACAGCTATCTCCATATCGTAGTTTTTCAGACGCCAGCGCTATTGTGGTAGGTTTTGGTACCTCTATTTTCAGTAAATCGTAGGACACTTTTCCAACTTTCGCCCCTTATAAGATGGTTCTCCTTGTAATCTACACTCCATACACTAAACTAACATGGATTGTGAACATGAGTCATTTTGGTGACTTGACTTCAGCGCCACCTACCGGATCCTAGAATAACTAAGGACAATCATCTCGACGAAAAAATATATTGTGTGAATCACTAACAGACGCACCAATGAATATATAATTAAGTGTACTTATAGGTTCTCGGTGTGACCCAAGAAACGGTTGACGCGTACCTGCGGGAAATAATCCAGGAGGGGGTGGAACTTGCTGCTGAAGAAGATGCGGTGAAGATGGCACAAGCCAAGGCAGACAGGATCGATGAAGCGATGAAAGATAACGGGTCTATGTAAGTGTTCAAACAGAGATTTATTATAACATATAACAGAGAAAAGAATGTGAGAGCGAGAGAGAGAGAGAGAGAGATTAAATAAAGATGGAGAGAAAGAGATTGAAGGGAGAGAGCGAGAGAGAGAGAGAGAAACAAAGAGAAACCGCTTATGCTTAACATTGGGTCAATCTAATATACAATATTGAAAATAATTAAACATTTTTATTTTACGCTTTGAAATAGCAATTAAATTATTATTAAAAAAAAACAAGGAACTCAACTACAGTGATCCAACCAAGATATTTAATGTATAAATCTAGACATACGACAGTGTGACAGCCAAGTTCTGAAAAGAGAAGTGGTAAAATTATAAGTACCTACAATCCACTTCAATATAAAGTATAATTTAGTGCAGATTTTTTAAAAACCGTTCAACCGATTTCGATAAAATTTAAATGGGACCTGGAAAGTATACCCATTGAAACAAAAAAATAATTTTCCTAACCGGTAAAGCATCTTCGAGTAACCGTTGAATATACATAAAAAAAGTTTCCGACGAATTGTAAACCTCCTCCTTTTTGAAGTCGATAGAAAAGGGCGACACTCTAGACAAATTTTAAGTGACTTTATAAAGTTTAAATTTGGAATCACGGTAGATTATTATTAGTAACCGTTCTGCTCTTCTCTAATGTTGCAGATGTATATTTGCACATCATCAGGTGAGATACTCGTGCGTACTCTTTTGCTTGCTACCTTTAATTTGAGCGATGCGCGATCGAACTATGGTCAAGGTAAAAAAGTAAATATTCAGCTTTTGAACAACATATTATATAAACCGTGTCGTAGTGTTCATTACTCCATATCGTCCCGTGGGTGTTGCTAGAGACTACAGAAGGAAACAACAACAACAAGGTAGAATATGGGCAGCTGCGTCTTCCTAATAACTAAAAACACTTCGTTTTGTTTTTACTTTTCATAATGGCACAGAATGAATATTAGACCACAGTTCGATCGCGCATCGCTCAAATTAAAGGAAGCGAGCAAACTGGCATGTATCTGGCTGATATGTGGTCGCCTACGTATATATACTCATATATCTGCCGCACCAGAGAACAGCAGGTGCGTTGCCGGCCATTGAGAAGGGAGTAACCCCTTTCTCGATTGTTTTAAATGTCTTCCAGGTCAACGGCAGAACAACATGAGCTGGTGGCAGAGCTAGTGCAACAGTTCTTGTTGCCGGAGGCTCACAAAGCGGCCTCAAGGCTTCGCATCGCAACATTACAAGAGGCCAAAATGGACGCTGCGAGACAGACTATATTCGGGCTTGTAGATAATGCCGAGATCAAAAAAGGTTATATTATACCAGATAGTAAAGTAAATGACTTTAGACAAAGTAACAACTCTATATACGCTCTATCACGTGTAAACAGGTGACTCAGCGCTGTGTTCTGTAGCATTCCTAGAAGGAGACCTATATTTAATCATGGATTTGGAGGGGCTGTAGTGATTATGATAATAACACCGTTAGTTGATTTAATTTTTTTTACATCAAAAAATATTTTATATTCATGTTTTTTTATAGGATTGGGTGACAAACGAGCACACAGTCCACCTGATGATAAGTGTTTGCTGTGGTCCATAGACATCTAAATTTACCCTCAATAAAGAATCAAGATGCAGATGCGTCGTCACCCGTGAGTACTAAGATGAAATGCCTCTTTTCCAGTAAAATAGGTCTCCGGTTCTCTACACTCACCATACGAAACACAGCAGTGTCAAGCTGCTATTTTACGCTGGTATCCTGTGAGAGCGTGATTCTTCCCCGGTGGAGCCGACCCATTCGTGCTACAACTATACTAATAATATAGCTGCGGCATGGCTCTACCACGTATAAATGTGCTTTAAATCTCTATAATATTTGCAACTTACATGCAATGTTCTCCATTAATCTGGCTATTGCAGAGTTAAATTTTCCGCCATCTATCGGGGGTTATGAGATTTGATTAGAATCTACTTATCTTAAATTTTTACGACTATCAGTGATATTGGAAATCCGTTTTTACGCCATAATAATAAAGATCAATGTCTTGATCCTGTCAAACTAAAATGACTGGCCGTAAAATAAGGGCTAATTATGTTCTGCTCACCAGATGTCGCTAGTTGACACTGAAGTAAAGTTTTTGTGCTGCCGAATAGTGCCGCTTTGTCTAGTTTGAAGAGAATAAAGAGTCAGTATAAATATACGCTGTAAGGCATTCCATCTTAGTACTCGGAAGTTCTTTGTATAGAATAGAGTGGAGTAGAGTAGACTAGAGTTTTAGAGTAGAGTGGAGTAGTATCTAATTGGAGTATAGCTAAATAGAGTAGCGAAGAGCTAAGTATAGCAGAATAGAGCTAAGTAGAGTAGATCTGAGTAGATTAGCCCTAGGTAGAGTAGAGTAGATCTGAGTAGAGTAGGTACAGCAAAGTAATGTATAGAAGATCTGAGTAGAGTAAAGCTGATCTGAGTAGAGTAGAGCTAAGTAGAGTAGGTCTGAGTAGATATGAAAAGAGTAGAGCTAAAGAGAGTAGATCAGAGTAGAGTAGATCCGAATAGAGTAGAGTTAAATCTGTGTAGAGTAGATCTAAGAATAGTAGAGCTAAGTAGAGTAGATCAGAGAAGAGTAGAGTAGATCTGAGTAGAATAGCGTAAGATCTGAGTAGAGTAGAGTAGATCAGAGTAGAATAGCGCTAAGAATAGTGGCGTAGATCTGAGAAAAGTATAGCTAAGTAGAGTAGATCGGAGTAGAGTAGAGTAGATTTGAATAGAGTAGATAGATTTGAGGTGAAGCTCTACTAGGTAGAGTAGATCAGAGTAGAGTAGAGTAGATCTGTCTAGAGTAGAGTAGATTTGAGTAGAGTAGAGCTAAGTAGAGTAGATCAGAGTAAATATATATAATATAATAAATTAGTAGAGTTAAATAGAATCGAATATTTTTTAATTCATTATAGATATACATAGGTTACATGTAATTCTTATTGAAAGTCATTTTTTCAACCGTTTGATCAACCAGCTAGAAATCTAGTGGGAAAGAATCTGAAGAAAGAACTGAAAGAGAAGGAAGAGCTGGTGTGGAAGACTTACCGCCAGTTGAACTATAAGTTCGTTTGTCACTTTATTAATTATAAAATAAAGTTTTACCGTTACAGAAGTGTGCACACATTGCGGATCTCTACTGGATGATCAGTGCCGCTGTCGCTCCTGTCGTATCGAGATGAAGCCCGAGGAAACTGTTTCCAGGGACGATCCCCGATGGAGGCACACCAGGCGTGAGTTTTATGATTTCGTTAAATCTTTACTGTCTTATTTAATTTTTTCCTAAATTAAAAAAAATATTTCATCGCGGTCGTCACGTGCCCTAAAACCGTCTCAGCAATGAGAGGAGGTCTGTGCCCTGCTGTAGGACGTATATAGGCTGTAAATTAACTTTACCCTTTTTTTAAACAAGAGAAAATAGTCTAGTGAAAAATATGCTAACTTTATTTATTTATTATTTCACTTATTTGCTGTACGCATTAACAACGACGAAGCAAACCGTTTGGTTCGATGCATGGTACTCGTACGTGACAACAAAGGGGTGGAATTTCAAAGCCTCGTATGCATTCAAATATTTTTTTTATTTCTTTAGGACGCCATATACGGAACTATCCGTAGTTACGATCAATCTGAAAGGATATCGTGAAGATAGATCGCTCAAAGCTTAACCGCTCACACACGAAACGATTGATCATTGCGTTCGACCATTTACTTATTTGAAACGGAATGACAAACATTTTTTTTATTATTACGTGCCCTATTTTAAAATGGAAAATGAGCTTCTTTTTACGCCCTTTTGGGGGTATATTTAATCCGGTTACATAAAAAAAAGTAGTGAAGTCGGTTAAAAAGTCGCTATTAAAACGACATCAATATTCGCATATTTTGTATTTTAAAGGAATTGAGGTACCACCTAAAAGACTGGAACAATTATATGAGAATGACAGATGTACCTAAAAATATTAAAACTGGTATCACCAACACACCGTGCAGATTGAATCGTCACTCGCAAATATCCATATACAGTCGATTTATCCTTACGATATTCAAGATTGCCTTTTTGTTGCGATCTCCGCTGTCGTCTGCGATCAAGTATCGCTAACAATCGTAACATACACTACAGATGCGTCGTTTCGATCAGTCTCAACCGACGTATCGTACCGTATATGGGGCCATTTAGACGTGCAGGTGCTTCATGAAGGTTTTCCTCACCAGCGTGCATGTGGTAAAATCGGCACTTTAAAAATTCAATTAATAATTGCATTGATCCTGGCGGGATTTTGACATAAATATGTCTTTAAATTTCCTACTAAAGTGAGAAGCAATTCAGAAAAGTGACGATAACAAAATCGGGGATAGAGTTTTGGTTGTAGCTACATATCTACCATCTACATTCAAAATTTAATAACACTACTCGATATCTAAAGAATCGCAAAATTGGTTACGTTAACTGTGTCGGGTGAGCGCCGCCATTTTGAGATCGTTTCGTGCATGTATTCACGTAAAACACGGCCGCAAAATTTGTTTATTTTCTAAGGACCTCCGACAAAAGATATGCAGTATCATGTCAATTGAAAACTAGTGTACTATTCGGACAGACAGACAACATTTTTTAAAATAATTCAAGTAGTAGCATGCGAATAACCTAAGCGCAATAAAGTATGACAGCAGAAATTTTATTTATATGTATAGGTGTAATAATGAGCAGGGGCAGCTCTCTAGTTGTATATATATACTAGAAGTTCACCGCGACTTCACCCGCGTGTAATTTAGGGTTTTGTTTTGTTTTTTTGCGAGGAACCTTAATTATTTTTCTAAAATAAAAGTAGCCTAAGTTACTCCTTATAACATTAGCTATTTGCCAGTGAAAGTCCCGTCAAAATCGGTCCAGCCGTTTTGGAGATTAGCCGGAACAAACAGACAGACAGACGGACAGACAGACAAAAATTTTAAAAAGTATATTTTTGTTATAAGTACTGATTATACTTTCATATGCATTTAGTAAAACGCTTTAATTTTGATATTACAAATAAACACTTCAAATTTATTTATTTGTATAGATTATACATTCTGTGTTTAAATGTTTCAACGGCATCTCTCGCATCGATATCAGGCTTACCTATCGATATTTTGTCTTGTAGGTCGTCCTGAACAAGTAACGAAGCCGAACGACGAGCGATTCCCTCTTCAACATGAAATCCGCTGCTCGCTCAATGATCTGGTGCATGAAGGTGACTAAAGTCAAATTAAGTTTTCTCTATTAGTATATTTTTAATTAATCTATTTAGTGGCCACATCTGGGCACAACCATGGTGGTAGAGCCACGCTGCCGTTATACTCGTATTATGATTGTAGTACCATTGCTCGGCTCGACCGGGGTAGAAACAAGCTCTCACAGAATACCAGCGTAAAATTGCAGCTTAATGCTGCTGTGTTTTATATGGTGAGTGTAGAGAACCGGAGACCCTTTTTACTGGAAATGAGGCATTCCATCTTAGTCCTCAGGGGTAACAACGCATCTGAGTTTTGATTCTTAATAGAGGTTAACTGATAGTAACCCGACTTACCTAGTCGGACTATTTGTCCCAGAAAAACATATTCATCAACAACTTCAAGACCGTAGTGCTCCCAACAACTACTGGCATAGGTGTGACATGGATGTTAAATACGATTTTTGTTTTGTCCATGTTCATTTTAAGACCTTATCCGTTGGGAGACACTATTGAGGTCATTGAGCATAGTGTTTAGGTCCTCCAGCGATTCTGCCATAAGGACTATATCATCGGCAAATCAAAGTCCAACTTCGACCGACAGAGTTGAACTGGGCAGCGTTCGGGAGATTACGACACATCTTTTCGTCAGATATACCTCAAAATTAGATTGTACAACCAGTGCTGAACCAGTGTAGAACTGAGAATTCAGAAAATTAATGATAAAAAAATCGGGGGATTTGGGCTGTAGCTCATCGGTTGCCGGTTCTTCGAGCTATATGGCCGGCCCACTGCCACTTCAGCTTTCTAATCCGTTGGGCTATGTCGGTAACTCTGGTTCTACTGCGGATATCCTCATTTCTAAGTTTATCACCTAGAGAAACCCTGAGCATAGCCCTCTCCATAGCTTGCTGAGCAACCTTGAGCTTCCTCATACGGCCAGCAGTGAAGGACCACGTCTCAGATCCGTAAGTCATCACTGGCAACACGCATTGGTTGTACAATCTAATTTTGAGGTTTTGAGGTATGCCTGACGAAAACATGAGTCGTAATCTCCCGAACGCTGCCCAGCCCAGTTGAATCCGTCGATTGACATCTCGGTCAAAGTTGGACTTACCTAGTCGGACTATTTATCCCAGGTAAACATATTCGTCAACATCTTCTTAGGGCTCCAAACAACTACCGGCATAGGTGTGACATGGACGTTAAACATGATTTATGTTTTGTCCATGTTCATCTTAAGACATATCCGTTGGGAGATACTATTGAGGTCATTGAGCATAGTGCTTAGGTCCTCCAGCGATTCTGCCATAAGGGCTATATCATCGGCAAACCGAAGGTGAGTGATGTACTCACCATTGGCGTTAATATCGTATCCTTTCCAAACCAGAAACTTGAAAACGTCTGCCAATGCAACGGTGAAGAGTTTCGGGGATATTACGTCACCCTGTCTTACACCTCTCTGCAGTTGGATAGGTTTCGTACTCTGATTCTGTAGTCGGATAACCATCGTAGCCCTACTGTACAAACACTTCAGCACTTCGATATACCGACATTTCACTTGGCACCGCTGAAAGGACTGCAATACCGCCCAAATTTCGACGGAATTAAAAAAGGCTTTCTCATAGTCCACATACGCAAGACAAAGTGGCAGATTGTACACTTTAGTCTTCTGTACAATTTGATGAACGGTATGTGTGTGGTCTATGGTGCTAAAGCCTTTTCGGACACCGGCTTGTTCGGTAGGCTAGAAGTCGTCGAGTCTACGTGGGAGATGATTCGTAACGACTCTCGAAAACAGCACGTAGACGCGGCTCAGAAGGGAAATCGGTCTGTCGTTCTCCAAGAGAGTGTTGTCGCCTTTCTTGAAGAACAATACCATTCCACTTCTGCTCCGCGCCTCCGGAGTAGTGCCACCATGGACGACGGAATAAAAGAGCTTCTGAAGGACTTCAAGTACCGGTTTTCCACGCACTTACAGACGCTCCGCTGAAATTCCATCCTCGCCCGGGGACTTGCCGTTTTTAAGGTGCTGGACAGCCATTCTAACCTCGCTCAGACTGACAATACAATAATTATTAACATACGTTGTTCCAGCTGTACAAGAGTCAAGGAGACGAGCTACAGACAGACAGACACTCAAACGCGAGTGCAACCAACAGCTCCGCGAACGTTGCGAAGTGACCATCGACGCAAGGCAGACTATAGACGAAAGTATTTACTTTTTTATAAATATTTACAATGACTATATTTTTTTTTATTTATTTATTTGATAATAATTTGACAATATTTAAATTGATATTTTACGGCATAAACATAAGCTATATAGCTTTACCGTATCCCGATGCCATCAACAAACATATAATAATTGTTATTCGTAATAATTATGTCATACATCATAATGTTGTGATGCACGCAATGTACCGCGCTCGCCGTACAGTCCAGAAACCGGTTTGCTCTCGGGTCTTAGTGCGTCCCACACACAGAGTACTTTCAGTGATGCCAACTTAGCTACTTTATAGCTAGATATAGCTATTTTTTGGTGACGGACAGCTACAATTTAATGAAATTTGTAGCTAAACTTTTTAGCTACTTTTTCTAGCAAATTTTAACTTCATTATGAGACGTAAGGCTATCGAGATTCGTAGAGTAGGATACAGAGTCTCGAAAGAAGAAATAAAAAATAAACGCGAATCTATGACCATAGATGCTATGGTAGGTTTAGGTCGGTGTTGGCCGGGAATTCCCCGTTCCCTGCTGCGTTACTAAAGGTTAAGCTGAGAACAAAGTATCGGACGCGTCCGTCAGCCGCGGCTTATTGCATGCCGAGCGCAAAGCGCGTGGGTATGTTCTACTAACGCCTAAAAATCAAAATTCCACCGTTTTGTCGCATGAAATCGTATCCAGCAATCATATTATACATATAAATGATATAAAAAGCACATTGTTAGAAAGATACGTGATTGTTGAACTTATTAATATTTTTTTAAAATCGATTAATTGCTATTTTTAAACAAAAAAAGGGGTTTTAGTGGCTTATGGTGTGGATTTATCATGTCCCCAAAGCTTGTAAACACTATAACTTTTGAAAATATCAATTATTTAACTCAATTTATTTTTTAATCTCTTCATCTATCATGTGGGAAGCCACTGAATGTATATGGCAGTGTAATTTTGTTTTGTTTAGCTATAATTAATTTTTTTCGGCTCGAAAATGGTGAAATTTTCGTTGATTTGGTAGCCTCGTATAAAATTATTTCTATAAATGGGGAGCCACAGCCACAGAGTAGTTTACTTACTAACTCAGTTCGCCATCGCCACAGATTACTGTATATATCAGTTCGCCGCATTAGCTTGCTACATTTATATTTATCTATGGTTCGCCGTCAGTCGCCGTCGTAAGTGGACATTAAACGTAGTGATTATATTCTCTTTGGTGGACATTATTTCGGTTGTTTGCAGCGGCTCAAAAAGATCGCTGTACAAATACACAATATTCGAATAACCAAATTTCTTAAATACTTGATTATAATAATAATAAGAGATTTTTTATTACAATATTTTAAAAGCACAGAATAAGTAATAGTAGTACGTACTAAAAGTAAGTAGTATAAATTTTTTTGTCATGGGTGAAATTTTCATGGTTTTCGAGGGTGTTGAAACCGATACGGTTGTCGAAATGTAAATCCAAGATGGCGGCCGCAATAAGCATCAATTTTTTCATAATGGGTGTCATTTTCGTGGTTTTCGAGGGTGCTGAAGCCAATAGTGTTGTCGAAATGTAAATCCAAGGTGGCGGCTGCAATAGGTATAATTTTTTTCATCATGGGTATCATTTTCATGGTTTTCGAGGGTGTTGAAGCCGACAGTGCTGTCGAAATGTAAATCCAAGATGGCGGCTGAAGTAGGTACCAATTTTTTCATCATGGGTGTCATTTTCATGGTTTTCGAGGGTGTCGAAGACGATAGTGCTGTCGAAATGTAAATCCAAGATGGCGGCTGTAATAGATATCAATTTTTTCATCTTGGGTGTCATTTTCATGGTTTTCGAGGGTGTTAAAGCCGATAGTGCTGTCGAAATGTAAATCTAAGGTGGCGGCTGCAAGGGGTATAAATTTTTTCATCATGGGTGTAATTTTCATGGGTTTCGAGGGTGTTGAAGCCGATAGTGCTGTCGAAATATAAATCCAAGATGGCGGCTGAAGTAGGTACCAATTTTTTCATCATGGGTGTCGTTTTCATGGTTTTCAAGGGTGTTGCAGCCGATAGTGCTGTCGAAATGTAAATCCAACATGGCGGCTGCAATAGATATCAATTTTATCATCATGGGTGTCATTTTCATGGCTTTCGAGGGTGCTGAAGCCGATAGTGCTGTCGAAATGTAAATCTAAGGTGGCGGCTGCAATAGGTATAAATTTTTCATCATGGGTGTCATTTTCATGGTTTTCGAGGGCGTTGAAGCCGATAGTGCTGTCGAAATGTAAATCCAAGATGGTGGCTGAAGTTGGTACCAATTTTTTCATCATGGGTGTCATTTTCATGGTTTTCAAGGGTGTTGAAGCCGATAGTGCTGTCGAAATGTAAAGCCAAGATGGCGGCTGCAATAGATATAAATTTTTCATCATGGGTGTCATTTTCATGGTTTTCGAGGGTGCTGAAGCCGATAATGCTGTGGAAATGTAAATCCAAGGTGGCGGCTGCAATAGGTATAAATTTTTTCATCATGGGTGTCATTTTCATGGGTTTCGAGGGTGTTGAAGCCGATAGTGCTGTCGAAATGTAAATCCAAGATGGCGGCTGCTGTAGGTACCAAGTTTTTCATCATAGGTGTTATTTTCATGGTTTTCGAGGGTGTTAAAGCCGATAGTGCTGTCGAAATGTAAATCTAAGGTGGCGGCTGCAAGGGGTATAAATTTTTTCATCATGGGTGTCATTTTCATGGGTTTCGAGGGTGTTGAAGCCGATAGTGCTGTCGAAATATAAATCCAAGATGGCGGCTGAAGTAGGTACCAATTTTTTCATAATGGGTGTCGTTTTCATGGTTTTCAAGGGTGTTGCAGCCGATAGTGCTGTCGAAATGTAAATCCAACATGGCGGCTGCAATAGATATCAATTTCATCATCATGGGTGTCATTTTCATGGTTTTCGAGGGTGCTGAAGCCGATAGTGCTGTCGAAATGTAAATCCAAGGTGGCGGCTGCAATAGGTATAAATTTTTTCATCATGGGTGTCATTTTCATGGTTTTCGAGGGCGTTGAAGCCGATAGTGCTGTCGAAATGTAAATCCAAGATGGCGGCTGAAGTTAGTACCAAGTTTTTCATCATAGGTGTCATTTTCATGGTTTTCGAGGGTTTTGAAGCCGATAGTGCTGTCGAAATGTATTTAAACTACTTTAAAAAAATCCGTTTAATCATGCTATACGTTATTTTTAATGCGAAGGCATGCTCAATTGGTATTACCAATATATTTGAATCTAGCCAGTACATTTAATACTACACTGTGCAAACTATCGGTCGTAAGACGCGGACGTGCCCTTGGGTTGTCCTTGAGCGTTCGGACGTCCGAACAAAATCTAGCCGGCTGGATATTTGTGCGTCCGCGGACGGTGTGCACAGGGCACGGGACGCGTCCGCGGACGTTTCGAGCTTTCGAGTGTCATAAACGAACCGACCGCGCTCGCGACATGTCAGACGAAGAAAATTTAATAATTAAATCAATTATTGAATGTGTTCGTGGCCACGAATGCCTCTATAACTACAAACTGCAGCACTATAAAAATGCTACTTTAAAACAGGAAGTGTGGGAGCAAATTGCTGCTGAATTAAACATCATTTTCAATCAGACTAAGCAGAAAATTAAATTGGTTTTCATTCATTCTTAAGTACATTTTGTAACATTTATCATCTTTTTGTCATAAAAATTTATTTTTATGACAAAATTATGTTAAATATTAATTTTTATCATAAAATGGTTTATTTACTGAAACATTCTTTATAATCAAAAGTTAATTTTGTAAATTGAATTTGAACTTTTTTTATTTGAAATTAACACTGATAACATGACATTTAGTAAAGGAAACAATGTTGCATGAATCATAATAATATTGTAAATTGTAAATTATTTCTCTAATATGGACTGTGTATGAAAATTGGGAAATAAATGGCTATTATTATTATTATTATTATCATCTTTTTGTAAGTCTGGATACAATGTATGAAATTCACCATACTCGAGTCGTTTTACATTAATATCATGGTCCCAAACACTCCTTTTCACTTGGCAGCTTTTCATAAGGCAGCTGCCGCTAACTCTATAAATTCGTCCTCGTTGTCGCTGCTTGTCATGTTTCTCGATTGAAACACCTTTATAGAATGACTGAAGTGAGGCGTCCGAAGACGCCGTCTTAACTACCGTGAATACTGCTAAGCCGCGACTGTCAGCCGCGGCTGACGGACGCGTCCGATAATTTGTTCTCAGCTTTACACTCTACCACTTACAAACAAAAATAGTATACGCTACAGGTATTCCTCCTTGTGTTGTTTTGTTTTATCCATACAAATTAATTTTATTTGAAAACGGATTTATCTTCGAAAAAGAAAAAAGAAAAAAAAGCACAGAAATATAGACTGAAGTGGGAAAATATGGACGAATTTAAAGGTTGGTTGAGTTTCATAATTCTGAACTCAATTCTCTGCCATTAGAGACTCCCTCAGGAAAAGTGGCAAATGTTTTAATTAAAAATGATTGTCAGAACTTGACATTTTATTGTTATCTACCTACTACTGTAACATTTAGCTACTTCTAGCAACTTTTTGGGGTCAAAAAAGCTAGCAATCTAGCAACATTTTGAAAATGTCTAGCAACTGGGTACAGCTAGCATTTGGCAACACTGAGTACTTTTTAGTGCGTCCTTTGCCTACCTCGCTTGACGCGTCGAGTTTGCAATGATATGTAATGTTTTATATAAACGTTATGGTTATGTTCCTGGTGCGAAATATAAAATGCCGGTGGTCCAGTTCTAGACGCTACACTGCCTCTCCCTATGTAGGGTGGTTTATTCTTCCGACTGTTGCCGTAGTTGCCTGTTACGGCAGTCATGACTTGGACTCACTCTGATACATGATTTCGGATGTCAGATTTTGAAGAAACGTCGGGGATTGAATTATTTAAATACGTCTAACAATTATGAATAGCATATCAATCAAAGTCGCTAACTATTCAATCTCTTTTCTTTAAAACATAAATTTAAAAATATTTTGATTTGAATATTCAAAAAAAAACATATATATATTAAGAATTTTATATTTCCTAATATCGTAGGAACGTAATATCTTACCACATAAAAATATAATAATATACAGTGAAACCTGTACAACTGGGACCTTAAGGGACCTGCAAATTTCTCTCACAAATTTGTCCACTTACCCAGTGTCTAAGA
Source organism: Parnassius glacialis (assembly GCA_033319125.1). Classification (NCBI taxonomy): domain Eukaryota; kingdom Metazoa; phylum Arthropoda; class Insecta; order Lepidoptera; family Papilionidae; genus Parnassius; species Parnassius glacialis. Next base: position 57,240,525 of record JAVANC010000004.1, read on the forward strand.
TATCCAGGTATAAATAAATATCTGTCTCATTTACAGAGGGTTCCATTAATAGAGGTGAGAATAGAGGTGTGAGTAGAGGTTATTTCAGTTATAGAGGTGCGATTGTTAAATATTTTTTCAAATAAACATCCGGACGATAGCAAAACCAAACTAAAACTGGAGGTCTCTTTTACATAATTAGCCAAGTGCTGAATTTGCGGGTAGAATAAGAATTAGTAAACAAAACGGTACACATAATATAAACTTAGTAAAAGAGGTAAAATGCACTCGCTGTCTCAATTATAGAGGTAATTATGACAATAAAATCAAAAGAACTAATCCCAGATATAGAGGTTTGTTTTGTCCCACTAACAGAGGTAATTCAGCGCTAAAGTGTCGCGACCTAAGCATGAGTTCCAGCTATGGAGGTTTTTCACTTCTCCAGGTCCCACTTAACCAAGTTTTACTGTAATTACGTACAAGTCTCTAGTATGTACATACTTAATACGAACTATATTCATGTATCACTTAGTGTTCTGGTGATTTGGTACTCTCCTACCTAATTTCAATCACGTCTTAGCTGTCATGCGCCTAATTATTTTGGGTGTGTAGGTAATAGTGTAATTAATGAATGTATTAGCTTAGTTTGAGTAGTAACACTTGCTACCAAACCGTCAAGAACAATTGATTTTCTAGTGATCAACCGTGCCGTGGGAACACCACCACCAGAAGCTTTGAAGCGCGACTATCGTCACTACATGACGCGGAGGATCTCCGACGCGCTTCAACGTACCGAGGAATCGCGCCGATATTGTAAGTCATTTATTAGATTTTTTTTAAATATTATTCTGTCAGAAAATATTTTTTTTAATTTGCTTTTTAGTTTAGTAGGCCGTTAAGTTTGTTCTTTGCAATTTTTGTTTTATAAAAATTAACGCATCTAAATCAATCTTTATCAAATCATTAAATCAGAAACAACAAACAATCCACCACATTATATAAAGATGTTAAAAGTGTTTTAAAAAAGAAATTACAAATAAAGAAAATTAAATTAAACAATTATTTTTTTATATGATAAGGGTGACAAACGAGCACACAGTCTACCCGATGGTAAGTGGTTGCTGCGGCCCATAGACATCTACATCTATCCTCTATTACAAATCAAAATGTAGATGAGTTGTCACCCGTGAGGACTAAGATGGAATGCCTTATTTCCAGTAAAAAGGGCCTCCGGCCACCTACACTCACCAAGCGAAACGCAGAGGTAAACCTCTACTTCACGCTGGTTTTCTGTGAGGTCGTGGTACCACCCCGGTTCGAGCCGGCCCATCCGTGCGACAGCAAAAGTTGCCGCGTGGCTCTACCACTGTTTATAAATATAATATTATATACCATGAATGAAAATTATGAGATAAGGTACGTTAGGGTAACATGATCACCTTAACACTGACACTCCGCTCCACCCACAGCGAAAGGCGTCATTAGATGATTTTCCATCCGCAAAAAAAAAAAAAGGGTAATATGCTATATATATATATATATATTTACCTTAAGCTTTGTAGCCCTATAAAATCAAAACTATAATAAGAACAGAGAGAAATACAGATACTCGCCCATCATTCCGCGGCATGGGTATCGTAAAAGGTGACAGGGGGATATGAAGCAGGTGATGGACAGCAGCACCTTTCTGTAACACTTCAAAATAATAATAAAAATTGCGGTATTCAAGACGCCTCTTAAGCGTGACAAGTATCCCTACGGGACAATTTATTTGGGAGGCTTAGTGAACGCTTGATTAATAAAAAGTAAAAACGCTTTCTGTGTGATGGTAGCGTAGTAGAATCCACCACCTCATTTCGTCTGCCGTCGTAAGAGGCAATTTAGCCTATTCGCTGTAGATTAGCCGGACTCTAGACTTTATCAAAAAAAAATTAATATCACCGGCCGGATCGTAAGGAGATGCCTAATTAATCCGTTGCGTACCCGATGTAAACCTACTTCATCAATACATATAAATAAAACCGAAGTGTATGTCTGTAACATTTAAATAACTGGCTTTCAATGAAGCTCTAGGAGTTATTTGAATGCTATTGAAACATAAATAACTATTTTAAAATTTTGTCTGTCCTTGCTAATTTTCGTAATGGATGAAACATTTGTGATGAAACTCCACCAACAGATAGAGAGCAATGTAAGAAGGGATCCAGGCTATATTTTGTACAAAATACATGAGGTTTTTTAAACAAAACGAAAAAGGTCTTTCATTATCTTATAGATCCCATACAAGCGATGCCGGGGTGGGTTGCTAGTCACTAATAAAATCAATACACCTGTCAAGCGTGACAAATTAGGCAAGGTGGAACTTGCCTATCAACAGTCTAGACGTGCCCATAAACATCTACATCTATCCTCGATTAAGAATCTGAATACAGATGCAATGTCACCCCTGAGGACTAAGTTAGAATGCCTCTTTTCCAGTAAAATGAGTGTCCGGTTGTCTACACTCACCATACGAAACACAGCAGCATTAAGCTGCTATTTTACACTGGTATTTTGTGAGAGCGTAGTTCTTCCTCAATCGAGCCAAGCCATTCGTGCTACAACCATAATATAGCTGCAGCATTGCTCTAACACATATAAACTCTACCACGCTCTACCACGTGTACTCCTGGAACTAAATGGAATTATGCGTTCTGTTACACCACCACTCATAGTAACCACCAAGCGAGCGTTTTGTTAATATATTTTAATGAAAATTATGGCAAAGGTCCCAAAGAGTTGCCTTCAGAGATCAGACGCCGCGAAAATAAGCTTCTAGAAGATGCAGCATGCAAATGCGATGACGAAGACACCTCTCGTGCGGTGCAGTTCGTTCCTGGTGAGTGTTTTTATTTTACTGACAATCACAACGGACAATACAGTATACTTGATGATTAGTGTATACTGCGGTCCATAGACACCATGGAGACCTAAATCTAGTCTCGATTAAGATTCATTGTCACCCGAACAGCTTCTGTTCCACGAGATAACAAATTCACTAAGAGACAGTCACTTGTTTTTCTTTATTCATAGATATGACAGTTAGCTTTGCTAGAATAAGATAAAAAATGTTACTTTGGCACCTTTTTACTCGTCACAAGCTCTTTCCTTTTCTCGGATAGGTTCAACACCTTAGTTAGAAAGAGAAGTACTCTATGGAAGTATCTTAAAATAGCAGGCTGTAACTGTGACAAACAAGCTGAAAGGACAGCTCCTGTTCCACGAGATAACGAATCCAATAAAAGACAGTCACAAGATATTCTTTATTCATACATATGTAGGTTACTTTTATTAGAATAAGATAAATGATGTTACTCTTCCTCTGTGATATCCTGTTACAGTTGTTACAAGCTGTGTTATTTTCTCGCATAGGTTCAACACCTTAGTTTAAAGAGAAGACGTACCTACCAAGATTGTAGTAACAGACTGTTACTTTGCAACAGGTTTTTGGAACTGTTATTTATGTGGAGCTAGAACAGGCGGAACAGATATGCTATTTTATCTATTACAGTCCACTTCTATTTCCGCCATAACTACAGTTAAAGCTATTAAAAATATCTAACTGTGCCGGCCACGCGGTGGCCGTGGCTCTGTATTTTAACAAAAAAATAAAGAAAGTGTTGGTTTTACGTCAACAATTTTTAATTAAAAATTTATTTAATTATGGCGCTGTTTCTCAAAAAATTATGTTAAGCCGCGCGTATTCGAACGCAACGTTGTCTCCAAATTTCAAATTAAATAAATGCTTTTGAACTAACGAACATTTACATTTTTATAAATATAATATAGTACCTACTTAATTGAAGTTAAGGCAACTATGAAATCCAAACTTTTATTCACAGGTGTAAAAACAAAGGAGAGATCACTTCTACCTTCCCAATTGAGAATTTTTGAAGAGATGAAGCGATGCAAATGTGACTCTAGTCCAGCGTCAGTTCCAACTACTGATGGTATTGTCAATTGTCAATTTTAATTATTTATTTTTTATACAAGTAAGATTAACAAACGAGTATTCAGTCCACCTGACGGTAAGTGTATGCTGTGGCCCGTCGACACCATCTATTCTCGCTTGGAGTTCGCGAGGACTAAAATGGAAAGTCTGGTTACCAGTAAAAAAAAAGTTTCCGGTTTTCCTCACTTACCGCACGAAACACAGCAGCAACAATGCGACCCCGAATTAACGAAACGATGGCTGCTCCCCAGGTCACAGCCACGGCCTAATCGAAATCTAAAAATGTTTCAAACAGATTGGGTAATATTAATTTCTAAACCTAAAAACCAGAGGCCTCACACGTTTGATGTTGCTCCCTCGAATTTCATGTTTCACCATCTATTGAGCTTCTATCTTCCTTGCAACTTCCAATTATTATGGTATATGTATGATTAGTAGGAGACAAGTGATTTTCTTGTGCAAATAATATAGTTTTCGCATGAATATGGAGCTTATTGGATACTTGAAATGAATACCCCTACTACATTACACTGAACCGGGGCCCTGAATTAACGGTGGGCGTGTCCACTAATTAAGGACATCAGTTATTACACTGAACTGATTTTACGCCCTTACGCTATCATAGGGATGGGCAAGTGAAAAAAATATTTTTTTAAACAGTATATCGTATGGTAAGTATCGATTAATCGTCATGTTTTGTATGATGTAGAAGGGTAAGGGCCAAATTTTTATTAATGAAAGTTTAGAATAACCGCTCACGGGGTACCGAAGTTGCCACGATAGGCAAATAGATTTTAGCTAGGCTATGAAGCCCGGGACATAACCCTTTCATGTCATCCCACATCTCCAACGCATCTCCCGTTATAGGAGTGACAAGTGATGACATGAACATATGAAATTCTGTTTCTGCATTAGTTTTCTGCCGACTTCCAAAAAGGAGACGGTACTCAATTCGAGTGTATTTTTTTTATGTGTGTTACCTCATAACTTCGTACTGGGCGAACCGATTTCGATGATTCTTTTTTTATATGAAAGCTGATAGTTCTCGTGTGGTCCCATATGAATTTGATCAAGGTCAGACCAATGGTTATTGAGTTATTCTTAAATAACCTATATTGAAGTCGGCTGTACAAAATTTTTAATTTTAAATTATCTCTTTTGATTTTGACGGATGAACAATTATTCGTCTGTTTGTATTTCGGAATTCTATAGTTTCGTAGATTTTTTTGCAGAAAAGGCGATCCCATATGAATTTGATCAAGGTCAGACCAATGGTTATTGAGTTATTCTTAAATAACCTATATTAAAGTCGCTTATATTGAAGTCGGCTGTACAAAATTTTTAATTTTTAATTATTAAGAATGTACATTTTATTTATAAAACTTTGCCATATTTGTCCTTTCGTATTTTAAAAGAAATTTCGAAAAATAAAACTTAAGGAATTAAATTATATCGTACATTTTGTGCTTCACTAACAGATGCCTTTTTTCAGATATCTCAAAGTATGAGGATGCCAGTCCCGACAATGACCAAAAGGTTTTTGATGAAGAAGATAAGCAGTAGAATATTTGATAAAAATAAATAAATAAAATACTACACAAATGATGGCTGTATCTGACCTCTTTTTACTTTACTCTGGTAAAATGAATTGGTGCTTTACAATTTACAATAGGCAAGTAAACATCTTCACTGTAAACGTCAATGTTCACGTCACCGTCATGGCACGCAGTCATTTTAAGATTATTTATTTGGCACAATTATTATGACTTAACCACATTACCAAGACTCGTAATATTAAAGGGCAAAAAAGGTTATTTTCAATGAAATAATTGTGTTTAAAACATGAAATTATAAACATTTTAAATAATAAAAAATATTTATTAAAAAGTATGTATTTCAAGTTTGATTTTTGTTCTTACACATCGCACTCGAAGTTTGCGCGAAGTCCTCTTCAGTCATAGATAAGAGTGTATGTATATAAGGGAATCTTAATTGCGTTCACCTTTTCGTTGCGTCCACAAACAAACTAATAAGAAGTGGATTTTTATAGAAATCGTTCCTGTAATTCATAACATCTTGTTTTCTTGCTATCGAATAAATATGTTATTTGCACCTTTTTTATAGGAGAGGGGGCAAACGAGCATCGGCTCACCTGATATAGTAAGTAACTACCGCCGCCCTTGAACAAACGCAATACCAGGGGAATTGCAGATGCGTTGCCGGCCTTTTAAAAAGGAGTACGCTCTTTTTCTTGAAAGTCCCTAAGTCGTATCGGTCCGGAAAAATCGCTGGTGGTAATCGATTCCACAAGGAAGTTGTGCGAGGAAGAAAACATCTTCTAAATCGCACAGTGGTGGACCGCCAATCATCCAGGTGGTATGGATGGTATCGCAAGTTTTGTCGCGATGTGCGAAGGTGAAATTGAGCGGCTGGAATTAGTCCGAACAATTCCTCAGAGCACTCCCCGTGGTAAATGCGATAAAGGTGTGTAAAGTACCGAGTTTTCATTTTAGAAACAATTACCAATTTTATTAGCTGTCCAAAAACACACGGTTCGTATGTTATAATACCAAAATAATCATGGTAATACATTATATAATACATATTTTTAATTTTTGAGGTCTTGGATACTTGGTTGTTTTATTTTTTTTATCGATTACGTTCCGTTATATGTTAATATTTCAAAGAAGAGGAATATTATTTAAAAAGCGCTAGATTGGGTGCTAATCGCTATATTTTTTGTTGGGCGTTGCCAGAGCCAGAAAAGCGTTAGATTTAGCGCCGAAAGCGCTAAGTTGACATCACTAACACAGCCTTAGAATATTATACCGCCAGTATATTCTAAGTCTATGGTAAGCATCATGTGTATGTGCTCACGTCAAGGTCATTAGTCAAGACCAGGGTGATCCAACTTTGTATGAAATCCGAGAAATTTGCACACAATCATAATTTTGTCTATGTGTGGGTTTGGCGCAACAAAATAAACCGAGAAAAGGATATCGCTGTTTCTTTCCTTCAGGTTGCTACATATTACCGATTATTTGCCCGTCTAGCCAACTGAGATACTTTTATGAGCCATCGAAATGTGATTGCATCATATTTTTCTTTGCAACTGTATAGAGACGTTATAATTATATGACTAATGCAAGTTATACACACCCGCCCGATGCCCGACACACGACTGTCTGACCGACGATTGAGCGAATTCAGTATTTTTTATTCAGTTTGCTTTTAACTCATTTGTTTTTAATACACAACACAAACACTCACGCCTGTCACCCAGAGGGGTAGGCAGAGACTACGGACTTCCATTTGGCGTGATCCTGACACACCTCTCTCGCCTCATTTACATCCATATATCTACGCATACACGCTCATCGGTTAAGGGTACTCCTAATCTGGCCCATTTTCAATATATCGCCGATTTGTTCGATAAATCTTCGTCTAGGGCGTCCCTTCCCGACTATCCCGTTCACTTCTGAAACATAAATTTGCTTTGTCAATCTTTCCTCGTTCATTCTTTCTACGTGACCAAACCACCGAATCATTCCTTTTTTAATCCTGGTCACAACGTCATCTTGCAAACCACAACTTTTCTCTTATCACACTATTTCTCAACCGGTCATTCAGATTCAGCCCTAGCATACTCCTTAATGACCGCATTTTTACAGCATTCTACTCTCATGCTTCTTCTGCCAGACCCAACTTTCACTACCATACATTAAAGTAGGGACTAACACAGCATTATGAATTGCCATACGTGCCTTCTTTGACACATTCTGACTCTTCATAATAGCGTGTAGAGCCCCATTCACTCTATTTCCTGCGTTCACTCGTCGTTCTATATCCTTATCATATCTACCATCCCTGCTAAATAAACATCCCAAATATACAAACTCATCCACTTGCTCAATCAACTCCCCTTGTATTCTTATTTCACATAACGTTTTACTTTCTTCTCCTGCAAAAACCATCACTTTCATCTTACTTGCGTTCACTTTCATATCCCTTTCTTTTAATGACCAGTTCATTAAAATAACTATCATTTGCAACTCGGCTGCCGACGATGCAAATATGACTTGATCATCGTCGTACAAAAGACATTTGACGGTTTACTCACCCATTCTCAACCCACATTCTTCAAACAACTGTCCATAAATAGGTTAAACAGCCACGGACAAGCTACACAGGTCTGTCTGACACCTTTCTGAATGCCAAACTAGTCCGAGTAGACCCCGTTGATCCTGACACAAGCACTAGAGTCCCTATAAAGAGTCTTATACCTGTATCAAACCAGCGTTCAACCCAAATGAGGTCAGTGTTTGCCATGACACGTTCCTGTCCACTCTGTCATAAGCCTTTTCCAAGTCTATGAACGCACAAAAAGTTTTTGTTTTTTGGCCAAAAATTTCTCCGCAATCATGCCCATGGAAAAGACTTGATCCTTACACCCCATTCCCTTTCTAAATCCAGCTTGCACATCCCAAATTTTTCCATCAGTTCTTCCATAATTCTTTCAATTAACACCTTAGCATACAGTTTACCCACAATGCTAAGCAAGCTGATACCACGGTAGTTTTTACAGTCCTGCTGTGACCCCTTACCCTTATATATTGGGACTATAACGGCTTTGCACCAGTCTTCCGGTACCCGCTTCAGTTCTCAACATAAATTAAACAAGGTTTAAAGCACGTGGTCCTTCACTGTTGGCCGTATGAGGAAGTTCAAGGTCGCTCAGCGAGCTATGGAGAGGGCTATGCTCGGGATTTCTCTGCGTGATAAACTTAGAAATGAGGATATCCGCAGTAGAACCAGAGTAACCGACATAGCCCAACGGATTAGTAAGTTAGTGGCAGTGGGACGGCCATATAGCTCGAAGAACCGACAACCGATGGGGAAGAAAGGTTCTCGAGTGGCAGCCTCGTACCGGTAGCCGAAGTTTAGGGCGACCCCCCCACTAGATGGAGTGACGACCTGGTAAGACGTGCAGGGAGTCGATGGATGCAGGTGGCGCAGGACCGTGCTTTGTGGCATTCCTTGGGAGAGGCCTATGTTCAGCAGTGGACTTATGAAAGGTTGTAATGATGATGAATGATGATGTACAGCAGACCTGCAACCACACCCTCTCCAGCCCTTAGCATTTCGAGTGATACTCTATCATATCCGGCTGCCTTACCTGCTTTCATTGCTTTAATTATTTCATCTACACTTATCTCCCTACCACTCTCCATTTCTCTCGGAATTTCTAATTCACTTAATTCAGACGACTCTTCACTCTTAAACACGCTTTCAAAGTATTCCTTACATCTCTTTACATTCGAAACTTCATCATTCAGCATGCAGCCATTCTCGTCTCGTATAGCATTCGTTCTAGACTGTTTTGAATTCTTTTGTTTTTAATAATCGTCGAGTAATGGTGTATCGCGCCTCACTGCATACATAATGTAAGCTACAATACGAAAAACACAGGAAAATTTTAATTTTGATAGATTTTACACAGTAGATGCATTCCAGCTTAAGCTGATTGAGAAAACTTTATGAGAAAAACAAAAATTAAAATTAAAATCATTTATTTCAGTAGCCTTGTAGCTGCAACCTTTTCCTGAACAACTGTCGCTTTGATGATACGAATCGTAGAGTATTTTCCTTTTTGGATTCATAGAACAGCCTTATTTTTAAATAGCGCTCGACAATAAATCTCGTCAAATTTGTGTCATAGAAATGGGAGTTAACGTGTTCTATAGAAAAAATGCAAGTTCCTCCTATGAATCTTCTCATAATTTGAAGTGTGATTTATTTTTCGGAAATATTGCCTGCATTTTCTTTTAGATAACGTCCCAGAAACACTACAAATAGTATAAACTTCTTATGAGGCGTAAAGCAATCCACCTTTATCCCTCATACATACCAATTTATGGACCCAAAGTTAAAGTTTTTTGCTTAAATTTAGTTATTATCAATTCAGAATACATTTCGTCGCGAATGAACAGTCCTAATATTGTCGTGAATATTCAATAAAGATTTTTCGTGAGATGTTGACACTGTATGAGATATTGACCATAATTAATTCATTATTTTGAAAATTTTACAAGATGTGTGATCAGAATGGAAACTAAGTTAAGTGCAATGTGCAAACATAAAGCACAAAATCATCTTATCACTTTCCGCAGGTTTCCTACAAAAGAAGAAAAAATTATGACTTCGCCTTCCAAAAAATAAAATTACATAATTATACCTAATTTTGGTTTTAGTTTATCCCACATACTACTCTAAAGTAAATTCGAGTAATTTTGGTGCAACCTCTCAAATGTATGGGAATTCACCCATAGGTTGATGAGGCTTGCACCAAAATTACTCGAATTTGCCTTAAATAAACAAAAAGTTTAAAAGTTACTTAATACAAATGTTTGAAATTCCCGCTAAAAACGTTTTATATGGGCGCCCACCGTGGTGCTTTTCGTGTACACTCATAAACACGTGTTTTCTTTATTTAGTACTAGCTGACCCGGCGAACTTCGTACTGCCTAACAGGCGATTCTTTATTTTTTTTAATACTTATTCTGCTATTCGGAACACCGGGTCAGCTAGTAAGATAAAAAAAGAAAGTTGATAAGTCAACAATTATATTATGCCAAAAAATAAAAATTATAAAACACTTAAAATTCTTTTAATAGTCACTCAAAAATCACAATGAAAAAATTTCTGATTTCTTATTATGATACCTACTTATTATATTTCATTTTATTCTTACTTATTGTAATTGACAAATTAATATTGACATTAGTATTTATACGACACTAACGTCACTTAATTGTTTTGCCTTCCCGGAACCCCTCCACTAACATTTAAACTTTATAGTATGGTATTAAAGTTCAAATTGACTTTTAAGTATTATTACGTATCTTTTGTATGGGAATATTGAAGTGTTGTTTTTATACTTTTTCAGGCAATTTTTAAAATTTATCTCTCCGTAAGAACCATCTTCGTACTTCAAGGAATATTATAAAAAAGAATTAGCGAAATCGGTTCAGCTGCTCTCGAGATTTGAGCTTAGCAACACATACAGCGATTCATTTTTATATTATTTAGTATGAAGTTGGCGTTCTTCTCTCGGTAGAGGGTAATTGTGTTCTGTGGCCAAAACATACTACATGCCTGCCATGTTAGAAGGCGATTAGTTTCGGCTTTTTATTAAATTTTTCAGTTTTTACTTCAATTGGTCATTATAACACAGTTCGCGGATTTTTGCGCAAACTTTATATTTAGTTTTTGTTTCTGTTAAACTGATCCAAGGGTCCTTTTTATGTGTAAATCGAACATTTGACAATCTTAAAACTTCGTCATTGTTATTACTTTAACGCCCCTGGGATATTTATAAATTGTATATTTTAACACGTTTTAATTAGCTTCGCGTTTATCTATCTATCTATGTATATAATCACCAACTCGTGGACGGATGATTGCCTTGGAAACTTGCACTCGTATCAAGGACCGCTGAAAATACAATAATTTAATAACTTTATCCTAGGATTTTGATCAGGATCACCAGGATAAAATAAAATAATCAGCTTAGTACCGATGCATGTTGTTTAGGTTTCTGTAAAGTCTGATATTATTCCATATTATAATAAAATGTAACATATACTTTTTGTATGGTTATATTTGCTTATTTTGCATTTATATACAGCAGTTTTATTATAGAACAGTGTACAAATATCTAATTAATTGCTTGATAGTATATTATCTTAATTTACAATAACTTTAACTAACATGATTATAGCATTAACTTATTCGTTGCTAACTTATATAATTGCATTATACTATCCTAATATAGCAGTAATAATCTTATTATACTTGAGCGTATTCAATAAGCAGACTAAGAAAATATTATTATTACAAAAATAATTTATAAATCAATCCAGAACCTGCTAGGTATAAGGATTATTCTGAAGATGGATGGACAAGCTCGTAAAGAGTCGAGTGCTGAATGAAGCCTTTACTACCACTATGGTAGAGGAGAGAAGATATTTATCAACGCCATGCTGCTAAGCTCATTATAGATCGGCCGTTCAGAGAATGCGTTCCTGATACGTCGCAAGCTGGACTGTTTAGCGGGGGTAAAACTGCTTTAACCAAAATCTTAAAAGATATTGGTTTTTCGTATAAAAAAAAACAGACAAAAGAAAAATGTTATTAGAACGATACGACATAATTTTAAAACGGATAAGTTTTTTGAGAGAAGCAAAAAATATTGATAACTGGGATAATGTCGTGTTCATTGACGAGACATGGCTAAACGCCAATCCCACGGTTTCCCGTTCTTGGACGGATGATACACAAGCGTCGACGTCCAAAGTACCAATGGGATAAGGGGGCCCGTCTGATAATATGCCACGCAGGTTCTGCAAAATACGGTTTTGTGGAGAACGCGTTACTGGCATTTCAATCAAAAACCACAAATGACTACCACGAGGAAATGAATGCCACTACATTTAAAGAGTGGTTCCAGAACGTGCTTTTGCCCAGCCTACCAGAGCCTTCTGTAATATTCATGGATAATGCCTCCTATCACTCGGTTCAAATACAGAAACCACCTACCCAAGCTAATAAAAAAGAAGAAATGGTGGCTTGGTTACAAGCAAAAGGCATTGACGCAAATATGCAGATGCTAAAACCAGAGCTAATTAAATAAGTTAAAGAAAATAAAGCGGCAAATGTGCGATACGAAATCGATGAACTGGCTCTGGAGTACGGTCATCGCGTTCTAAGAATTCCACCGTATCATTGCCAATATAACGCGATTAAGCTAATCTGGGCTCAAATAAAAGGTTACGCCGCCCACCACAATAGTTCCCCGCCATTCAGCACGAAAAAGATGATGACCCTATTAAAAGAAGCCTGCGGGGAAGTCACAAGAGATGACTGGGCAAAAGTTGTTGAGAAGACTAAAAACCTGATTGTGGAATATTTTGACCGAGATATCAGGATTGATTCTGTTATTGATAATAATATAATTATACATGTAGGCGAAGATGATGATGAAGATACCACCTCCTCAAGCGAATCGGAGTCTGATTAATATTCTGTACGTACATTCAATTCAATGTACTTTATTGCATAGAAATACAAATTGTAACTTTGTAACAAAGAATAAATAAAACAATTTTATTATATTAATATTAGCTTTTTTTGGTTTCCACTTAAATTACTAAAATATAAATATTAAATGATTCCGCCAATTTAAAACGAAAATAATCTTAAAAATAACGCGGCGGTTTATTTTAGAAGAACGGTAACGAACTCAGTATTATGTTGTGCCCGTCACTAGTCGTGACTAACTGATAGGTGTCAGGAACGCATTCTCTAAACGGCCGAACTATCACAATCGCAATACTTACTAGATATTTCACACTGTTAAGTCGGGGTTCTTTCAACTTGAAAAAGGTAACCTCGTTTGTTAGATTATAAATTACAATAATACTTAGAAAAACAAGAGATGTTCAAACGCGACTAATGTTAGGTCTCCACTGACTGTGATCTCGATTATAGGAATCCCTACTTTCTGCATTGTGTTTACCACTAAGCAATGTTTCTAAGGTGGTCTGCAATATTATATACTAGCCTAGCGAGCCACCCCGGCTTCGCACGGTGATTTCTGGATCTCGACAACAGCGCCACCTACCTGGTCCTATTGTGAATGTAAACCTTCCAGGGACTCAACACAAAAAATTTCATCAAAATCGGTCCAGCCGTTTAGGAGCTCAGGGACAAACACACGTACAGAACAACCTATACAGTACACAAATAAAATTTTGAGCTTGTGGGGAGCTATTTAAAACATGCTATTACGATATTAATAACTAGTTGTAAATTTAGGCTGACGATTTCCGTTTTATTTTTGAAAACAGCGCCATGTATCATCAAATGTAAAAAGTATATTTTGCCTTCAGTTACTAATTATTAAATAACTTTGTCGTGGCCAGATCATAAAATAGTCTATCATTTCGTAAAATGGTGATCCATTATAATTAAAATTGTTTGTTGACCAAATCGTGATATAGCTTGACCAAATCAATGAATAGAGATCGTTTCACGATATTAATAACTAAACATAACATTTCTATCTCATGATATGGTTATAACGTCAAATAGTTTTTCACCGCTAGCGGCACTAATAACGTATATTTAATAAAACAGAATGTTTAATGGTATCAATATCACTTTATGCCTTATTTAAAAACATTCGTGAGTGTTGTGAAACACTCGGTTAGAAAGAAGTTCCTTTCGTAGTATATTATTATTTTTTATTGATTATCATATTATATTATTCATTAACAAATGCAAATAAATGAAATAATAGCTTCTATTAAAATGAATCGTCGATTAAAATAAAATGATATTTATTTCAAAAAAATGTTTATTAAGTTAAATAAAAACATACGTGAGTGTCGTGGAACACTCGGTTGAAACGATGTTCCTTTCGTTATACTATATTATTATTGATAAACGTATTATTGATTGACAAATACAATTGTGTTCATGCCATGCTGCAGCAATGTTATGGTTGTAGCACGAATGGGTCAGCTCGACCGGGAAAGGAACACGCTCTCACAGAATAACATCGTAAAGTAGCAGCTTAACGCTGCTGTGTTTCGTATGGTGAGTGTAGAGAAGCGGAGACCCTTGGAAACGAGGCATTCTATCTTAGTCTTCACGGTGACAACATGGTGACAATGCATCTGCATTTTGATTCGTAATCGAAGATAGATGTAAAAAAAATTAAATGAATCTATTAAAATAAAGCGTCATTTAAAATAATATTTCTTTAAAGGCAAGATAAGAAAAATGCGAGGGAAATGGATATTTTTCCATCTCGCTCGGTCGTGAGGGAAAAATCTTACACTTTTTATCGCCTAGCCCCCATCCGCCAAATTCGTAGCGCGCGATAAGGAACTTCGTTCCAAAAAATGACGAGGCTTTTCCTGTTACAGTAAACTACGGAATATTGTGTATACATATAGTAACATAAAATTGGTGTACCGTGAAATGGCGGTGTAAGAATATCCACTACCGCATTAATCCGTAACTCGTAAGAGCCAACAAAGGGAAACTGAAACAGGAGATGGGCAGCAGCGCTTTCATAATAACCACTCAAGGAATAAAAAGTTACGGTTGCAAATCCGCCTCCTGAATGTGGCAACTACGACAAACAATCCCCCTATGAGGCAATCTATGGGGGAGGCTAACGTTCAGCGGTGGACTTGATAGGCTGTTATGGATTTATGGGAACTTGGTCTGGAAATGATATTATTTCTTCTCGCACTTTGAGATCCTTTCAAAAACAATTCAATTAGACTCTATGGTACCTCAACTGGTTATATTATATTACTTGGACTTAAATATCAAACCAATTTTAACTACTTAACAAATGTTAAAAAAAATAAGTAATTGACTGAATTAATCTATACAAGATTGTAATATATTTATTGATCAACATCATCATCATGAAGCCGTAAGAGCCAATTAGTTAATAGTACCAACATCACATGAAATATATAATATGTACTTATTGTGCATTACCTTTTCGTAAAACTATTTTTTCTAGAAAAAAAAAATAAACAAATTTATAAACGCTTAAGCGTTGACATGTTATTACATATTACCGTAGACTTAAAACAAAATTAAGATCACATTTGCTCAGAATCTATCTAAGTTGTCGCTAAGCTATATAAATTACCTCTACAACAAGATTTTCTAGTGTATTGTTTGTTGACTTTGAAAAGTGTGATCTATTTCACTTGTAACTCTTCATAAAACTCAATCAGCCTTATTATAAA
This sequence comes from Parnassius glacialis, assembly GCA_033319125.1. Lineage (NCBI taxonomy): Eukaryota > Metazoa > Arthropoda > Insecta > Lepidoptera > Papilionidae > Parnassius > Parnassius glacialis. Next base: position 57,256,332 of record JAVANC010000004.1, read on the forward strand.
TTAGTTAGGTTTAAACTAGAAACTGTTTCCCGAAAGACGTCCCGCAGGAATATGCAAAACAACATAGAACATAGAATATACACTTACAAAGGCGAAATAATACGTAAAGTACTTAGAGAATAACCTTAGTAATAACAATTATAAAGTACAGGTAAAATACCTATGAGGTTTGACAGCTAATATCAAATTTTGCGATAGACTGTGATGACCTCGGAACAATAACTTCTTTAGTTAAGGAAGCACAAAGTAGTGTGTGTGCGGGTATGTGTGTGTTGAATAAGAATACATCTCGCGTGTATAATAGATTCTGTGCCTCACTATCGAGTGGGATTATACGCTCAAAGTACACTTAGTAAGCTATACTCATGTATACTTTAAATATATAAAAATACACCTGAAAGTTAGACGCACTCTTCTTAAATCATAGTTCAAATCCGTGATCATCAATAAATCACTTATTGTAATAAGACGGAGTATATTTCCAAATACTTATTTCTCGTGATATGCAAAATTACGTGTAAAATATAGGTAATACAAATCAATAATAAAAACTCACAACTATCGAAAATTATTGCTATTGTTGCGCGCCACTATTAATGTCTTGTACGTGGCAACACTAGTTACCACTAGCGCGCTCTAGTATCGAGTAGCAGAAATAGGAGAGTTAAGATCCTTCTAGAAATTTCGGGACCGATATGTATTCGAATATTCTAGAGGTTTCTACAGTAGACGGTTCTGGAAACTATCTGAGACCGGTATAGACCACGACCGGGTCAGTATTGAGTTGGCGATACAAGCGAATACTTCGAAGCGAAATAACTGCAAACTAAAGTGATCAGTAGTACAATTGTGTTTAGTTAGTGTTCTGTAATTAAAGTGCAATTTTGGTAATTCAATCGGCAGTTTTTAATCGTCTCGAACCCAAAGCTCGTAACAATATAAAAGCTTGTTTTTAAATAGATTTTATATGATATTATCAACAGTTCCATTTTAACCCTAGCACATGAGGCACACGGGTAAAAGCACAGACCAGTCTGACAGGGGCCCCAAAATGTAAAAAAAAAACAAATCTATATTTTATTTTTAATACTATAAAAAACATTTGTTTCAAAGATTTAGATGTTTAGTTGTTCTACCCCTGCATGCTCTAAGACGGTCATGTTATTGACTTATTATTATTATATATTTATTATTATATATTTTATTTTTGATCCGAATGGAATAGCAGAAACATGAAATCGACCATGTGAATTAAAAACACAACTTTAAATTAAAGTGACCTTTCGGTTAGAAATTATTCAACATGGCAGGTCTAAGTATGTACATTGAATTTTTTTATTAAAATAATACAATTGCTTTTTAATAAAGTTATCGCTAATAAATACAAAATAATTTTGTATTTTAACGATGTACAAAAAATAACTATAAATACTTATCCATATATTTCTTCAAAGTAGCGTGGCATAAGATGCGAAGCACTTATTAAATAAAATAACGCTGAGTACACACACTCCTAGATTGCTGAAGCAAAATTACAATAGACTGAGGCATATCTATAAATTTGTATTTATATTTTTTATTGTGATATATGATTCGGTGATTTTACCGCGTAGTGGCGATATAAAAATATCCGCTATCCCATATTATAACGTGGGTATCGTTACAGATGACAAAAGGTACTGAACCAGGAGATGGGCAGCAGCATCCTTCTGATAGCACCACAGAATAATAAAAAACTGCGGTTGCCAAGTGTAGTAACTCTGACATAATCTCCTCTTTGAAGTAATCTATGGGGGAGGCCTATGTTCAGCAGTAAAGTTTTATAGATTGTGATGGATGTTTAACGGATGCATGATTTTTGTATATGGATATATATCGAATCGAAGTAATGATGCGGAGTAGCAGTTGGGTAACAAACTTCTATTCCTGTGTAAAATATATGAATAAATCTTATAACATGATAATAACACAATTAAGCCAGTCAAAAAAGGTCTGAAACAAAATTTTTGCGCTCACCTTTGCATTTTTGAAATAATGTAGTTTTAATTATACAGAAACAATGTGTAAAGGTTTTCGTGTCTGCAACCTCCGGTAAGGGTTGAAAAAATATTTTCAGAAGTTTTTTTCTCAATTAATCGAAAACGATAGTCAAAAAAATGTAATAAAAATATTTAGAGCTTAAAATTTTACATAAAAAAGATTTTATGATTTTTTCCTCGGGTCAAAATTCTCCGAGTGTCTATACCCAGCATTAAATCCAGTAATATCTAAATAACATAATATATTAATGCTTAACTACTTACAAATTAACGTATAAGCATAGTATTTTTAATTTAGTTTTACGCTAATTTAGGATCTCTGTTAGCTTCGCACCACTAACGTTGCAATAATTAGTGAAAAAGGCGCGAAAAATAAAAATAGAAGCGATGTGGTTCTGTGCGATGAGTTGCAGGCGTCTGCATCGTTGCAGCTCTGCAGGCAGCCGTGGACGTACCTTAAAATTATTAATAAAACAATATTATTATTTCTTGTACAGAGTCTTCTTGACTGGCTCGATGATCGAGTAGCCGTAAGTACGTTTGCCGATCAAGGTGTCTGAGAGTATTTCTGTCAAGAACTTTTCAGTAGCAGCCCGGAGTCAAGAAGCTAGCTATATTGCTTATTCTGAACCTTCTCCGCAAATTTGGCCGGTTATTTTAAAATAACCCTGTATAACCTTGATTCAGAACCAAAATACAGTTACATTGCTAGCCCTGCGGACTAAGATACAACGCTTCGGTCGGAATGGTCTAGTAAACAACGTCTACGGATCTAGTCATACACTATACGAAACACATCAACATTATGCTTCTATTTCATGCTAGAATTCTGAGAAGGAGCACCATACGAAACAGAATTTTTGTGCTAAAATAATTTTTAACGTGTAAATAATTTTTAACGTGGTAGAGCCATGCTGCAGCTATATTAATCGTATTTTGTAGCACGAATGGTTCGGCTCGACCGGAGAAGGACCACGATCTCACAGAATACCAGTGTTAAATAGCAACTTAATGCTGCTGTGTTTCGTATGGTGAGTGTAGAGAACCGGAGACCTTTTTTTATTAGTAAAACGTTACCCCCACACTAGGATTTTCTCCTCTATCGTGGAGGCAGTTTACGAGCATAAATTGCACGAGGACAAACATCAAGACTCGGAATTTTTTTTGTACATATACATATATATAATCACGCCTCTTTCCCGTAGGGGTAGGCAGAGACTACTTTCCACTTGCTACGATCCTTACATACTTGTGTCGCTTCGTCCACTTTCATTATTCCCTTCATACATCCTCTCGGTGTAGGGTACTCTTGACCTGGCCTTTTTTCAAGACGTCCCTGATTTGATCTAGAAACGTCCGCCTAGGTCTACCCCTTCCAACCCTTTCATTCACACTCGCCTTATACACCTTTTTCGTCAATAGTTCTTCATTCATTCTCTCGACATGGCCAATTTTTTGTAGGCCGTACAAATACTTGTTACGTGCGGGATTCGAACCCGCGGCCCCCAGCGCAACAACTCATTGCTAAGCCACTGCGCTACAGAGCCGTTTACTGGAAAAGAGGCATTCCATCTTAGTCCACACGGCAGATATCGCATCTGCATTTTGATTTGCAAACGAGGATAGATGTAGATGTCTATAGGCCATAGCAATAGTGCTCGTTTGTCACCCTTATCCTATTAAAAAAAAATTATGTTGATGTTAAGTGAGAGCATGGTCCTATTTTGATCTAGGTGACTGATTTTGCCTATATCTATAATACACTGTAACGTGGCTGTTTCACGAATGAACTCAGAGTGTGTTTACGCAGATGCCTTCTTTGTTCCCACACGTTCATAGTTCGATGGGACGGTAAACCGCCTCGTCCGGAGAAAGATCAGGCGCAGGACCAACGGCTTTACGTGGTTTCCGAGGCACGGGGATGAGACATCGCAAACTTGCTAACTCCGGGCTGCCATTGAGCATTTCTTGACAGAAAACACCAATAACTGGTTTTGACCCGACCCCGGGATTCCAACCCGCGACTTTATGATCAGTTCTCGCGTTTACGACCACCAGATTAACGAGCCATTCAAACCAATCACAAAACATACAAATTTTAAACAAAATTTCTCCCAGACATCGATTTTTTTTAAATACTAGTAATGCTATTAAACATTACTAATATCCCCTTGAACCACTTCTGGTAAGCTTAAAATGCTTGTGTTAGAAGTGGTTCACGACAGTAGTCGAATGGCGGATTCGAACCCACGACCTTTCGAGTTCGTGGTCCGCACCCTGCCATTAAGCTAATGACGCTTAAAAATAATTAAATAGAAAGAGAACTCACTATAATACAAACTGCGGTTGCCAACCTGCCTGTCAAACGTGGCAACTGTAGCAATAATCTCCACTGTAAAGGCAGATGTCTATGGCCTATGTTCAGCAGTGGACTGTAATGAATGAAAGCGTGAACGAACTCACCGGTCATTATAGTAAAACCGACCGCAGTGTGACATTCGTATGATCTCCGTGTCAGTGGTCGCCGTGCCGGAGTCCAGGCCACAACCGCGAACCGTGATGCTCTCACCGGTGTCATCTGTGAAAGAAAGAGAAGCTGACTTAAATAGCATAAAACAAACGGTCTCGCTTATAAAAATCGACGTTAATAAAGAAAGGCTTAAAATTTTAAGCCTTTTTTAATTAACGTCGATTTTTATGATACATTTTAAGTCTTGCTCTGGTAGCTCAGGAACAAAGCACTCGCGACGTTGAAGTATAACATCGTGTGGAAACCTGAATGTCTGAGAAATAAAAAAAAATTAAAAAAAATCGAAGACATGTGAAGTCCGCCAACGCGCATATGGACAGCGCGGCGGACATTTCCTTGCCCTAAAACCCGCTCATAATTGTGAGGAGGCCTGTGCCCAGCAGTGAGACGTATATAGGCTGTAACTTTAAAGTTGCTCTCTCACTCTTCACTAAATATAAATGAGACTGGTATGGAGATAATTAACACTAAATTTAAGTAAGCGATAATCAACTATTACCTTGTGTACTTATGGTAGGTTGAATGTCGCTTGTCCTGTGTTGAGTGTTCGTTGCTTACACTTTTAAAAATATATAATGTGTTAATGTTAATATAGTAAAGGGGGTCTCCGGTTCTCTACACTCACCATATGAAACACAGCATCTTTAAGCTGCTATTTTACGGTGGTGTTCTGTGAGAGGGTGGTCCTTCCCGGGTCTTGCAAAAATCAACTCATTGTGTGGTGGAGCAGTCAGAGAACCCACTACCCCATATCATCAAGTGGATGTCGTAAGAGTGTTTTCTTGATATGGCGTGATCGCGGGGCAGGAAGAATTTCAATTTATTGCAATTCATACAAATATGAACCTTATTACTTGAGAATAAACTCGGTTTTCGAATCACAAATACTGTTCAAAAGGTCATAAAACTATCTTAGTTGCAATATAAATAAAACTTTTAATGATGGTAATTAAGTTTAAAAATGCAAAGCAATAATTACGATTGCCAATCCGTCTACTAAGCTTTACGTTATACTAGGTCAATTATGGCCTTAGGAGGTCACCTACAGTGAGGTGGGGGAGACAATTGGGACTCCTACAGTGGTACAAGCTCAATCATCTCATGACACGGGTTGAAAAGAAAATAATATAGGCCTTTAGAAATACCTAAACAACACACATCGATCCCAAGCTGATCATTTTATTTTATCCTGGTAGGATAAAGTCAATAAATTATTATATTGTCATCCTTGGTGCAAATTTTTAAGTTAAAACGGCCGTCTACAAGTTGGTGAAATAAAAATTAAAAGATTCCGCTACCTAGGTAGATACATGCAAAGCTACTAAAAGCTCGTAAAAAAATAAGGTCCACTTAGCTGCTTCCATCACAAGTCTGTGAAGTAAACGAAGAAGATCGAAGTTTCTCAACGACTGTACACATATTGAAACAAGTTTTCATTTACTGCAAGGAGCATTGGCGGTTCTCCGAACTGAAACTCGCCCGGCGGGCAATCTCTTCTTTTCTTTCCACGTCGAACGATGTTTATGCCGACTTTAAATAAGTTTTCTTTGCCAATATGTACGACAGAGAGGTTAGAAAGGATTTTAGAAAGAACATCTGTCGCTGGTTACTGACTCGCCAGTACCTGGATTTTATCTGCCGCGATGTCGCAACGGAGAAATTTTGGCTAGACTTCTAGAAAGACTATCTACAGCTTCTCTTATATTCGGTGTGTTGACGGTTCCCTGGTGCAGTGGTTTAGCAATGAGTTGCAGCGCATAAGGTCGCGGGTTCAAATCCCGCACGGAACTAGTATTTGTATGGTCTACAAATAATTGTTTCCGGCCTGGGTGTTTGTCCTTGTGAAGTTTATGTACGTAAACTAACCCATACGATACAGGAGAAAATCCTAGAGTGGAGATAACGTTTTTAAAAATAAAATAAAAAACGAAAAGACTAAACACCTATATTCTGGCTTCGTTTCAAATTCTTATTTATTTATTTATTCTTTATTGCATTTCTTAATGTAAAAGAATACAAAGGGCTGACTTAATGCCTTGAAGGCATTCTCTACCAGTTAACCCGTGGAGTGGTGAGAATTTGAAGTAGGTGTAGCAATATAGAATAAAAACAAAATAGAAATGACAATTATAATAAAAAAATTCATTCACTTACCAAAAACCCCAGCAATCTTGATACAAGATGTAGCCGGGAACAAACCATCCCTGCCTTTTCTACCCCCCATGCAGGGCGACTCGAGCATCTGCAGCGAGTGGTTGTTATGGAACGGGTCGTCGCAAGCTGGGAACCGGCCGTTCATCGACACGCATTTGAAGCAGTCGATACTGTGGACTAAAAAGAAAAATTATACTATGTATTACCCCTTGACCTTGATAGAGTAAAAGTGACAAACGAGCACACAGTCCATCTGATGGTAAGTATATAGACATTAACATTTATCCTCGATTTAGAATTGAAATGCAGATGCGTTGTTATACCTGAGGACTAGAGTGGAATACCTCGTATCCAGTAAAAAAGGGTCTCCGGTTCTCTACACTCACCATAGGAAACACAGCAGTGTTAAGCTGCTACTATACGCTGGTATTCTGTGAAAGCGTGGTCCTTACCCGGTCGAGCCGACCCATTCGTGCTACAACCATGATTATCTGCCGAGTGCCTCTACTTTGTATAAAACCTCTACCACATATACAAACAACCCTGGGTACTGTAAAGCGCACGAAACGCAGTGAGAAGAACGTCGGAAAGTAATGCAAATAATAAAATTATTAATGAAAATTAATTTTATTCTATGTGTAGTATCCACGTTTTATGTGGTAGAGCCATGCTGCAACTATATTCTAGTTGTAGTACGAATGGGTCGTCTCGACCGGGGTAGACCAACGCTCTCACAGAATATCAGCGTACAATAACAGCTTAACACTGCTGTGTTTCGTATGGTAAGTGTAGCGAACCGGGACCCTCAGGGGTGACAACGCATCTACATATCGATTTTTAATCGAGGATAAACGTAGAAATCTATGAACCACAGTACCCACTTACCACCAGGTATAACACAACACCAAAATATTGTTATTTATCAAGAAATGAATAACTTGGAGTAGCTGAAGACTCATAATGAAGACTCATAGATGAGTCTTATCCTTGCGCCTTTTAGGCGCGAGCTCTGTGCTAGATAAGGCTGTAAGAGCCGCATAAGCTAACAGCGTTTATATCACAGAAAATAGATGAGTCTTATGTTAAATTTCATAACGTAGGTACGTTATGAAATTTAACATAAGACTCATCTATTTTAAACGTAATAGTGGAAAATGAGAATGTAGGTACTTAATAAATCTTGTCCAGCATCGAAAGGATTATCTTTTCATAATATCCTTACGTGCAAGAGAGTAGCCAAGACAAATAAGGAAAACAAATTTCCTAAAACATGGTCTGCAATTTCCCCAACCGATTAATATGGGACAACTTCTTGGCAGCTGTTACTAAGCACTAAAATAATGTCGATAATAAGCTTTCTGATCACCGTTGGGAATCCCAATATTTCTAAATACAACTATTTATAGATTTAAGGATAACTAAAACCGTCGAATAAAGCATCAATCAAACAATATATTATTTAAAAAGCTTTTAGAAAAATTTACTTTGCAAATATCCGCGTTATAAATATATTTTATACATATATATATATACTACTCTGTGTAAAAAGTATCGGGAATATGTCAATAAAAAGACCCGGGTAAAAGAGGTCGTTCTAATTTTTTTACTGCATGTTGGTAGCACTGTACTGATTTAGCGCGCAAAGTTTGAGCGGGATCTGTCATTTAATTTGTTTTAAACTACACTTTTTGTTGGTCATAGTTTTGAGTTCTCGGCGATTTTTACAATGGAAAATATTGTTGAACAAAGAGTGTGCCTTAAATTTTGTGTTTCGAATGATATTTCATGTGGTGAATCACTAAAAATGTTGCGAAATACCTACGGCGAATCGTGTATATCGAAAACAAGGGCTTATGAATGGTATAAGGCTTTTAAAGAAGGCCGAGAAGTAGTAGTAGACTTGCCTCGTTCTGGTAGACCTTCAACCGCTACGACCAAAGAAAACATCGACAAAATCAAGAAGCTAGTGCTCGAAAATCGACGTATGAGTCTGAGAGAGTTGGCTAGTGAGGTGAACATATCTTTTAAGTCCGTCCACAACATTCTCATTGACATTTTAGGCATGAAACGCGTCGCCGTTCATCTAGTTCCTAAAGAGCTCAATTTTGTTCAAAGAGCGCAGCGAAAGCATGTCGCTGAAGACATGGTTTCCCGAGCTTCTACGGACCCGACCTTTATGAAACGTATAATAACTGGCGACGAGACATGGGTTTATGAGTACGACATGCAAACAAGCCAACACTCTTCAGAATGGCGTCTCGAAAACGAGCCGAAACCCAAAAAACCGCGACAAAGTCGCTCCAAAATCAAGGTGATGCTGACAGTTTTTTTTGACTACCGTGGTGTGGTTCACTCCGAATTCCTTCCAAAGGGAGAAACAGTGAATAAAGAATATTATTTAGGCGTCATGAAGCGTTTGCGTGAGAGTATCCGCCGAAAACGTCCAGATTTGTGGCAACACAACTCATGGATGCTGCACCATGATAATGCACCATCACACACAGCCATTATAGTGAAAGAGTTTTTAGCGAAAAATTCAACAACAGTTCTCGACCAAGCACCGTATTCACCTGATATGGCTCCGTCTGACTTTTTTTTATTTCCCAAGTTAAAATTACCACTTCGAGGAAAACGTTTTGAGTCGATAGAAGCCATAACAAAAAATTCGCTGAATGAGCTAAAGGCCATACCGCAAATAGCCTATGAAAAATGTATGGAAGACTGGGTGAAGCGTTGGAGATGTTGTATTGCAAGCGATGGGGCCTACTTTGAAGGCGATAAAATAAATTTAGATGAATAATTTGTATTTTTTGTTTTATTGACAAATTCCCGATATTTAGTACACAGAAGGTATATAAAATATATTTAAAACGCGGATATTTGCAAAGTAAATTTTTCTAAAAGCTTTTATATAATGGATTTCCGCAAAGTAACGCCTGATTCTATTAATTACAATATATTATTTTTATACACCAATACCTACACATTAAAACGAAAATAAAATGAAATAAATTATAAAAAAGGTGCAAAAGGCGGTCTTATCGTTCTTGCGCAAAGAACTGTTGATTACAACGAATGGCAAATAGTATGGAAAGTGTACATAAAACCATAAATTAGACAATTAAGTAAAAGAAAAAAAGTATAGTATGAGTAGTAAAAGTGGGATAAAATAAGGAAAGTATGATGGGAAACATTAGAGCTCCAATGATAAGCTTTGAGTAGATTTTTAAAGGAAAAACTTAAATTATAAATAATTTGGAAAACCCAAAAGTGCACACCTAATGAGTGTTTCATTTAATTTTGATAAAACAAAATAGTGACGATAATTTTTACATGAAAAAAAAAACAGAGAAACTAATCGACAAAAGTTAATAACTTTTAAACGGTGTTGAGTTCAATAACAAAAATTAATAGGGATCCTCCTTAGATAATACGGAATCTTATTTAATGCCATATAATAGTATTTCAATCTATTGCTTACATTTATTTTCTATTAAGCGAGAAGACTCACCGACGCACAGATCAACGGACGGCAGTCCATATTTCTTTTCAATTGCCTACATTTTTTGTTATGTAAACTAAATTATGCCCCCCACTAGATGGAGCGACGAGCTGGTAAGACATGCAGGAAGTCAATGGATGCGGGTGGCTCGGGACCGTGCTTAGTGGCATTCCTTGGGGGAGCCCTATTATCAGCAATGGACTTGTGAAGGACTGTAATGATGATAATGGTGATGAATCTAAAGTATATCAATTAGAAAATAAACTAATCTTATAATTCAATGTCTGTAGTTATTGTAACGTTTGTTATTGTAATATGGATTTGATATCTAGTTAAAAGTATAAGGACGATTTTATGTAGCGACATTGAGGTATAGCCACATATCGAGAGTAGAGCACTCCTTCAAGTTGTGAGGCGTGCAATTTAAAAAAAAACACCCGAAACAAAAAGAGCTGATGGTCTTCAAACGTCTGATAAGATTTACTTGAATCATTTTTTTTTATAGAAGAGGAAGCAAACGAGCATCGGCTCACCTGATGGTAAGTGACTACCGCCGCCCATGAACAACCGCAACACCAGGGAACTTGCAGATGCGTTGCCGGCCTTTTAGAAAGGAGTAAGTTCTTTTCGGTTGCCAACCCGCTCGCCAAGCGTGGCAACTATGGCAATATACCCCCCATGATGAGAGTTACGAAGAGACGGCCCCCAGTCCCCGGCGGCCCCGCTATTCCTGGCTACGGTGGCGACCATGGTAACGGCGGGGCAGGGGGTGCTAAGAATCTCCGGTGGAGGTTCGGTTGCCACCTTAGACGACTCGACCTGGCAACGTACAACGCACGCACCCTGAGGACTGACGAGAAGATCGTGGAGCTGGAAGAAGAGATAGACAAGTTGCGCTGGCATATTATGGGATTATCCGAAGTCCGAAGAGAGGGGGAGGACACGGTAATCCTCGAATCCGGCAACTTGCTCTATCACCGGGAGGGCGACCATCTGTCCCAAGGAGGTGTCGGATTTATCGTCCACAAGTCTCTCGTTAACAACGTTGTAAAGATCGGGAGTGTGTCGACGAGGCTTGCGTACCTTATACTCAGAATCACCAAACGGTATTCGCTGAAGGTCATACAGGTTTACGCACCAACCTCGGAACACCCCGATGAGGAGGTGGAGGAAATGTATGAGGATATCTCTAGAGCCATGCATTCCTCCAAAACCCAATATACGGTGTTAATGGGAGACTTCAATGCAAAACTAGGCACAAGAGAGAACGGTGAGCTGAAAGTAGGGAAATTTGGAATAGGGCAACGGAACCCAAGGGGCCAGCAGCTGGCCGACTTCATGGAGAAAGAGGGACTCTTTATGATGAACTCTTTCTTCAAGAAGCGGCCCCACAGGAAGTGGACCTGGTCGAGCCCCGACGGTTCGACAAAAAATGAGATTGACTTCATTATGACGACCAGACGACAACTGTTCAGTGATGTCTCAGTGATCGCCAGGGTGAAAACCGGCAGCGATCACCGAATGGTGAGAGGCACACTGAACCTAAATGTTAAGTTGGAGAGGTCTCGTCTGATGAAGTCAACGCTCCGTCCCCCTCGTGCTCTGATCCAAAGTCCCGAATCCTTTCAGCTCGAGTTACAAAACCGTTTTCAGTGCCTAGAAGACTGCAATGAAGTGGACGATATGAATGACAAGCTCGTGGAAACTGTCCATGCGGTCGGAGCTAAGTTCTGCAAGACCCGCCGCAGAAGAACACAAAAACTCTCCGATCACACTCTTAATCTCATGGCTGTTAGACGGGAGATGAAGCTACATTCTTCAACAGATTTGACAGCATACAGGCAACTGAACAGACAGATCTCCAAATGCATGCGGCGCGACTTACGCAACTTCAATACAGCTCGTTTTGAAGAAGCGATCGAGCGGAACCAAGGCTCCAAAGTCTTTGCCAGAGATCTGTCTGCCAGAAAGAGCCAACTGTCAAAGCTGAAGACCGAATGTGGCAGCATCGTTTCCGGGGCACCTGAGATTTTGAGTGAGATTGAGAGGTTCTATGGGCAGCTGTACACGTCATCGTTGGAGCCACACGCAAGTGTGAGTAACGATCCAAGAGCGAGTCTTGTCCGACACTATTCCGAAGATATCCCGGACGTCAGTCTGAGCGAGATAAGAATGGCTCTCCAGCATCTTAAAAACGGCAAGGCCCCAGGCGAGGATGGAATTACTGCGGAGCTTCTGAAAGCGGGTGGAAGACCGGTACTTGAAGTCCTTCAGAAGCTCTTTAATTCCGTCCTCCATGGTGGCATTACACCGGAGGCGTGGAGCAGAAGTGCGGTGGTCTTGTTCTTCAAGAAAGGTGACAACGCTCTCTTGAAGAACTACAGACCGATTTCCCTTCTGAGCCGCGTCTACGTGCTGTTTTCGAGAGTCATTACGAATCGTCTCGCGCGCAGACTTGACGACTTCCAGCCTCCCGAACAAGCCGGTTTCCGAAAGGGCTTTAGCACCATAGACCACATACATACCCTTCGGCAAATTGTACAGAAGTCCGAAGAGTACAATTTGCCACTATGTCTGGCGTATGTGGACTATGAGAAAGCATTTGATTCCGTCGAAATTTGGGCGGTGCTGCAGTCCCTTCAGCGGTGCCAAGTTGACTGTCGGTATATCGAAGTGCTGAAGTGTTTGTACAGTAGAGCTACGATGGCTATCCGAGTACAGAACCAGAGTACGAAACCTATCCAATTGCAGAGAGGTGTAAGACAGGGTGATGTTATATCCCCGAAACTCTTCACCGCTGCATTGGAAGACATTTTCAAGCTTCTGGACTGGAAAGGATACGGTATTAATATCAATGGCGAGTACATCACTCACCTTCGATTTGCCGACGATATAGTCCTTATGGCAGAATCGCTGGATGACCTAAGCACTATGCTCAATGACCTCAATAGTGTCTCCCAACGGATAGGTCTTAAGATGAACATGGACAAAACAAAGATTATGTTTAATGTCCATGTCACACCTATGCCGGTAGTTGTTGGGAACACTAAGCTCGAAGTTGTTGACGAGTATGTTTACCTGGGACAAATAGTCCGACTAGGTAAGTCCAACTTCGACCGAGAGGTCAATCGACGGATTCAACTCGGCTGGGCAGCGTTCGGGAAGCTACGACACATCTTCTCGTCAGACATACCTCAAAACCTTAAAACGAAATTGTACAACCAGTGCGTGTTGCCAGTGATGACTTACGGAACTGAGACGTGGTCCTTCACTGCTGGCCGTATGAGGAAGCTCAAGGTCGCTCAGCGAGCTATGGAGAGGGCTATGCTCGGAGTTTCTCTGCGTGATAAACTTAGGAATGAGGATATCCGCAGTATAACCAGAGTAACCAACGTAGCCCAACGGATTAGTAAGCTGAAGTGGCAGTGGGCCGGCCATATAGCTCGAAGAACCGACAACCGATGGGGAAGAAAGGTTCTCGAGTGGCAGCCTCGTACCGGTAGGCGAAGTGTAGGGCGTCCCCCTACGAGATGGAGTGACGACCTGGTAAGACATGCAGGAAGTCGATGGATGCAGGTGGCTCAGGACCGTGCTTTGTGGCATTCTTTGGGGGAGGCCTATGTTCAGCAGTGGACTTGTGAAGGGCTGTAATGATGATGATGAAGTTCTTTTCTTGAAGGTCCCTAAGTCGTATCGGTCCGGAAAAATCGGAAAAAAAATCGTATCGTAAAGAATCATGCTCACTTTCCATACATTTAAAAACCTGATAGTGAAAGTTGATGTATAATTATAAAGTATAGTGGAAAACCTACATGTAAGCTCAGAAAATAATGTCATATAGTTACTTTTACGATTTAAACGCTACGAATCCCAAAATATACTAATGTCACTTTTTAGGTTAGGATTTGCCGTAACCAAATAGGTAATAAAGAAATAAATGTGCTATAACTTATTATTAACGCTCGAAGTTAAAATAACAATACTTATCTAGTTATGGTCTAAAACGTCTTTTTTACTTTGTGAATTTCTTGAAATCAACTGCCCCTAAGTCACCGCTTACTCTCGATGATTGTCACCATAAATTGAGTGTCTAGCTCTATCTGCTATTTCTTCAGCACACATAAATACTTACTAACTACATTTAGTTCATCTTGTATTGTCAAAATGATCACTTATCAACCAAACATATTTCATTGGCCTATGGTATATACTTACTGATGAACAAAATGGGATAAACCAATAAAACACTATATTAAAGTGGCATGGTTTATTAATTATCATCATTTTCACTTAAATCTCTCACCACCACGTCATCCAGAAATTCTGCTGGAGCAGAAATATTTTCTTGATACCATATAGGGTTGTAAAAAGAAGTAACATAAACAAAATGGTAACAAAAAGTACACAACGAGACGCAAATGCAACAACGAAGAACTGCGCCGATGCCAATTGCAGAACTGTCAAATGTCAAAAAAATCCGTTTCATTCGTCCGCACTCGATGACATACTGAATGATTAATTTATTTTATTATTATATTATTTTATATTAATATGTACTATACAAATACAAATAAATAAATACTTACTGATTAAATAAAACATAAAATAATGTATAAAACTCAGAAGCAGAGTTAAATAAAGTAAAGTAGCAGTGTATAAAATGGAACGTCCAAGAAAAAGGGTAGTTGCGATGCGTTCAAAACATATAATACGTTTACCCTTGACGTAGAATAAACTTATAGAAATATGTAAAAATATTTTTTTCCTGCGTTTCTTTTAACATAGTAATAAGCGTCATTAATTTACAATTCAATTAGCTGAATTTTAAGATTTATTTAATTTCTATACATTGTCAGGTGAAAAATGGGCATTGTTCTTTGGACGCGATGTGCGTTCGTGAAATTTGGCGGCTGCAATTAATCCGAACATTTCCACAGAGCACTCCCCGTGGTAGACACGATAGCAAATGCAAAGGGATGCATTTAAGATTTCATTCAAGATCATAGCTAGGAACACTCTCGATCAAGTCACCTTTCAAACAAAAACAAACTAAACCTAAATCGGTTCAATCGTTTGGGAGCTACGATACCGCATACATACACAAAGTTACACACAATAGAAATTTCGCCGGCGTTTAAAAAAGGAACTGAGCACGTCGAATATATTAAAAAACATTTCATCCTGCTGTTAGAATTAAGGCTAAATAAAAAGATGATAAATTCGTATGGATATGTGGTGGCAATATTTTAGAGATTAAATTAGGAAATTGCCGATGTCGTAACGAAAAATTCAACCACCTTTTCTTCTAAGAAATATAATTTACTTATGTACTCATTAGTCATAGTATTTACCCTGACTTTTATATTGAATAATAGGAGTATAAATATGAAATTGCCGTTTTAATGGTGTGTAACTTTAAACCTACATGGTCTACCAAGTACTTAGGTTTCTATAAAAGTATATTCTAATAGACCATGGAGGTTAATTCACATTAAACCTACATGGCCTACTACATACACTTCTATAGACTAACTTAAATGATTTGATTTTTGAATAATTTCACACAGAGAAACCGTGCAGGTGCAGATAGATTGAAGGCCCGCTATTTTGAGGATTTGAATTTTCTGAGATTTCAGATTGAAGTTCTATTTTAGTGTGATTTTTTTATAAAACTGTAGTGAATAAAATACAAACGGTAAATTTAAAATTTTGTACAAACGACTTCAATTTAAATATAATTTATTCTTGAATTTTTATTACCAAGAATAGAATTAGATTTAATTTTCCAAATCGGTTCAGGCGTCTGCGAGTAATCAGTGAACATATATAAAAAAAGATTCCGACGAATTGAGAACCTCCTCCTTTTTTGAAGTCGGTTGAAAAGAAACTCACACAATCCACTTGATGTTAAGTGGCTAATGCAGTACATGGACTCCGCGGCGAAGCGGCTTAGCAATGGGTTGCAATACTAAGGGCCGCGGGTACGAATCCCGCACAGAACAAGTATTTCTATAGCCTACAAGTAAATTGTTCCGGGTCTGGCCGTTTATCTGGCAGTATGTAAATTTATTATATTTATTTTATTATATACTATATTAAAAACTATAATAAAATATAAATTAGTAACTTAATTATCATACAGTCCTACTCCCCGTGGTATCGTGCCTGTACTGGCTACGTTTCCCCGCTGAATGGCTACACTTAGCCTTTGAGCGAGAAAAGAACTAGCCCTCTTATCACCAGCAGCAACGACCAGCCGTGGATGGAGTTCCTTTACGAACTTCACCGCACGTGGATCCCACGGACCGATAGTCTCTACAGCAAATGCCATAAATATGTAGTCATCTCTCAGAGACTCATATTTGCGCCACTTACTCAATTCAGCTACCTCTGATGCCACCCCGGCTCTAAACGAGGTACCCCTGAAATGAGAGGCCGCCAGAGTGTCTACGTAAGTAGCATCCCACACTAGATCTTTACCTCTCTCCCAAGGGACAACTGTAATTCAATTTCGACAAAGGACACTACGGATACGTGTCATCTCTGGGGACTAAGATGAAATGTCTCACAGCCTGTATTAATCCTGGTTCTCTCAGTGGTGTAGCGTGCCTTAGACGGGCCATGCATCAAAATTTATCGAGGGGCCCAAATGAAGGATAAAGATTTTTCACAAAAAGGATAAAAACTCTCGCATTGAATTATAATAATTGTATATTGATTGTAAGTTATTGCTTACAATTATTAATACTTCTAGAAACTAAGCTAGCCAAACAATTGAAATGAAATTTGAAACATTGAATGAATTCGGCGAAGTTATTTATTTAATCATTCATAACTGATGACGATTTCAGTTTTTCAAAATTTTCTGCCTCTATAGACAATAGTTACAAGTCTTTTATGTACCAAAGAAGTCCTGGGAATTTTTGCTTCCACACGTTCGGAACATCTGTAGCCCGGGGCCCCGTATCATTGATATGGCTAACTACGCCCCTGCGTTCTCTCTACTCTTCAGAGCGGAACAAAACAATGCAAACACTCAGTGGCGTAGCGTGCCTTAGATGGGCCCTGTATCAAAATTTGTTGGGGGGCCCCAATGAAGAGCAAAGATTTCATAAAAGAAACAAAAACGCTTGCATTGAATTGAAATTATTATATCGTCACTGAAAAGCCAATACTACTTAAACGCCAAAAGGGCATTTTACAGTAGAGCCATTTTAACTTTTTCTTTTACAAAACCGTTCTTAACTTTTTTTCTAATTAAGATATCGAAATACAATAAAAGCAAAAAAAATCGTGATTCTATTATCTACGTACTGGAATCGAGATATTCTGCATATTTCTTGTAATTCAGAAGATAGCTGTCACTTTTGCTCTGTACACTTCGTAAGGAGAAACTACTTATCCCATAATATTCTTTGTAAATACTATCAACTTTCTAATGTATGAAATGAAAAAGTACTAACACGCATTACGAGTTGATAACGGTCTCAGGATAATAGTACTTAAACATTATAACAAGTCACAAGACCGTACGGAAAAGTGAAGTATAGCATTAAAAGTTGGTACCAAAGTTATGCCAAAAAAGACATGTAAAAGACATACGATTTAAACTTAATTTTTTTTTTCTTAACGGACATAGACAGTACTTGTGCTAACAATAATTGTACTAGCAGCAAACAAAATAAATAAGAATACTATAATTCTTAATTCGAGTTAGATTGAATCTTTTTACTGTATTGGTTGAAGAAAGAAAAAAACAAAATATTAACTTGCTTAGTAATCACTTTTAATGAAAATAATAATAAAAAAATGACAGGATAGTTTTTTGACAGTTTTAAAACTTGGTTACTTGTAGCAAACATGTGTCAAAAGTCACGTAAAATAATTTCATTACTAATCTACAATAATAATTATGTATTAAGTAACCTATTATTGGGCACAATTTTTTAACAGATTAAATTGATATGCATAATAGATTTTGAATACCTTGTGAAAAAAAAGTTGTATCTAATCATGCAGTTTGTAAAATAATACTTAAATGGTGTTAAGAGCCTATACTACCTCAGCTCAAATTCTAATTTCGCCCCCACTTCCCCGCGCCACTCGTTCGCACACTACTGCTCGCGGTCACGCGGGAACGTGAGGTCAAAGCGATTTTGTTAGAGTAAAGAGAGTAGGGAGTACTAAGTAATAAAATTATTAATCATAACTTGTCATTCTATGAATAAATAGTCGTCTCTCTGTAATGTCGCCAAACATAGGTTCGTCCTGCAATGGATGCCGCAGCAGACTGATTGAACAAATGGAAAAGGATAGCGCTATTACTTACGCGTGCAAAACAAGAGACAGAAAGAGAGTGTGCTCGCTTAGAATAAAATAACGCAAGCGCCAAATCACATAATTGCTAATTACGAGAAGACTACGTAGAAAAATAAAAAAATAAATCGTCACGATTTGAGATAATATTATTAGCTATCTATTAGGTTAAAAATCATCATTCAATTCCATAAAGTTTCAGAGATCTAACTCAAAATAAGTGCAAAACGAGGTTTTTTCGTCTTTTTTCTTAATCGAGAATTTTTATCGGATCGTGTTTTCGCTTCAACAGATTTGAAGATTATAAGTCCAAGTTTGATGCGTTCTTGGCACGATACCGCGGGGAGTAGGACTATATGATATTTATGTTTCTAGTTTTAGTTTTTTTTAAATTATTATTATAGTTTATAGTAATAATAAACCACACTTTTATGCACCTTTTTACAAGCGATTTTAATAGAATTAATAGTTTGATGTGTCTAAATAGCAAGATCTTAGGTCTTATTGATACTGAGATCCAGATCGCTCAATATCACCAAAACAGCATTATATGGATTCTTAAAAATCTACTAAACCTGAGTATAATTTTTGTGTAAAATAAACTTTAAATTTATAATATCTTTTACTAATTTTTAAATAAAACTAATTTTACGGATTTTATCGCGTATATTAACTTATTTTATATTCCCGACGTTTCGAGCACTTTACGGCACCCTTGGTCACGGGGTGACTGAGGTGTATGACGTCCCAATGTCATAGTTAACCACGGCTACCTCCAGATTAAAAATTATTAATTTTTGTCCCGATCTACGCAGTATGAACTTACAGTATCTTGAAGGGTACGGGGTAAGGGTAAGGGGTTGGGATTTAATTTTATTAATTATGGGTTCCCAAGCAGATAGTAGCACCCAGCCATCTTCTCTATTGAAATTAGGATGTTTTCTGATTTCAATAGCCTCGCGAATCATCCTTGGAAGGAATCGGTGTTCTTTAGCGAGGATTTGTGGTCTATCAAATCTAGTGTAGTGACGGGGGTGATCCTGTACGTGTTCACAGACTGCAGACTTCCCGGAGCGTCGATTCTTCACATCAGCTATGTGTTCTTTAACGCGGAATTTTATGGATCTTTTGGTTGGTCCTATATAAGAGAGACCGAATTCACATTTAAGCTTGTACACTGCTGCATCTTGCAGAGGGACATTACACTTGACTGATGGTAAAAACTGACTAATCTTCTTCGGCGGCTTGAAGTATGTTTTAATGGAAGCACGCTTCAAGATGTAGCCAATCTTGTCAGTGACACCTCTGACATATGACAGTACAGCAGGCAATCGCTCGACTGTGGCCGGCTTCACTCTGTTATACGAGACCTCGTAAACTAGGTTTTTAAAAAAAGCACTTTTATTACACAACGGTAATAGTATAATTAAGAAATAGAAAAGGTTACAAATTTTAATTATCCCGGAGTCGAAACTGGCAGACACGAGATGATACAGAGGTGTTATGGATTCAGCGGTCGGGCAGAGACTGACTTGTTCCCGGGAGCGGGAAGCAGAGCTGCCTTTAAATGATGACATGACTATTTAGAGGAAATCTATGTAATCACTTATTACCTATGATTAAGGGTTTTCCCTAGCATTGGGAAACCGTAACAGCCCCCCGATTTAGAGTAAACTACACCCTTAAAAGTGGAGTTTATGTTATAGTAAATGAAATATAAAATTAGCCGATTCGAAGTGAAGGTCCCGTGTTAATGTTTGAGGGGTTACTGTCATCTAATTCAATGTCCTTATTTTCAGGAGTTTTATTTTCTTTAGATTTCATTATTTTCTTATGTATGCCAGTTTTATACATCTTATAAATAATAAAGCACATAATAAAAACTATAATTACAATTGTGATACCTGAATAATATTTTTGATATAAAACAATATGTGGTTTTTCAATTATACTGTTAAGGTTTTTCAGGATTTCAGGATCATCAATAAGCTAAGGAATCTAAGTTAACATTCTTAAGATTAACTATCGGTAAGTTCGATACAATGTTATTATACGCTACAATATTACAACAGGAATCATTTAAAATTTTAAAATTAGTTACAATAGTTTTCAGTTGAATTTCACGATTTGCATGCGGTGTTAAACGAGTGTCTTTACAGTAGGCGACACATTCAGGAGGTAAGTACAATATACCATTTCCACTAAATTCTGTTTCAGTAACTTGGGATTTATTACATTCAATACTTATTTTAGTTTTTTCAGACATTAAAAATAACCATCTATTATAGCGTAGCGGCTGCCAGATGCTAACGTGACCATGAATAAATTTAGTTTCACAAATCGAAGGGATTGAGGTAAGTACTTTTGTAATAATTTCGCTTTCACAGGAGGGAATCGCGGAAGAGGAATACAGTATTGGTGTTTGACAAAGGTAATGATCATTTTTTATAACTTTACAATAATCTAGGTTATCTAACTTACAATACATTGATCTATCTTTGCTTATACCAATATATTTGGAGGATGGAATGATGGTCAAAAATGACTCTGGATTTTTTTTTGTCATGAGGGACCAGTGAAGGTAAGTTATGATATATGTTTAAGTGTATAGGGTTAATGAGAGGGATTTTTACTGCAAACACTACATTTTCTTTATTGAAGTAACTAGATATTTCTGATACATTTAAAATAGTATGCACGTTATCGAGATTTAAAGGAACTGAGGGTTGTTTAGATTCGGGTAAGAATCTGTAGTTTTCGACCAATTCGAGGTATGAAGTTCTTTAGGTGTTAGGATAGTATGATACAGGATATTAGATTTGCTAAACATGATAGCATTAATTATGTCCTCAACTTTGAAGGACAAAGCTAGGAGACTACTTTCTATCATGGAAGTTAATTCCAGCATGCGAGATATAATATATAATTCTTTTGAAGCGTAAGTTAGATTTAGGATGTCTTGGGACAGTCCATCAATATCGTTTTTCAGGTGGTTTTCATTTAGTTTAATTTTATGCAAAGTTTCGTTAAAAGATCTGAGCGAAGAGGTAGTGACTAGTATATTTTCCTTCATCAGGAGGGCTAATTTCTTTTGGTCTATTTCTACCTCTGTAATGGCGTTGTCATATAGGATGGCATCGTCTTCATCCATTGTGCCAAACAACTTTTTTGATGCAGTGCATACTAATCCTAGAAGTGCAGACCTTCTCAACTGGCGAGACGTAAGATGGAAGATGGCTTCGTTGTCATGAGCTATATCATTATAACGGGTGTTCAACGGTTCAAAGAGATTAGTACATTCCAAACGATCAAAGACTTTGCCATCATTACATACTTGTTTGGATTTATCTAGGACTAGTCGCAGATTTAGAATATGTGGACTGATAAAAGATACATCATACGGGATAACTGCACTAAGATAACTATCAACTAAACTTAAGGAACCTAAAGGGTCGAAGTAGATACCAGGAATGTTCTTCAAAGACGTAATGAATTCTTGACTCAGCGCGGAATTTCTGTAATAGAATATAATTAAAATTAGTGTTATGTATATAACTAGGGTTACGTTTCAGATCTAGGAGCTAATTTAACTTCGTCATAGTGATGTGTCACATGACGTCTACTTATGAGTAATGTCAAGGTATTTCTGCCATTGATTTTTACAACCTTATACGGTCCTTTCCAAATAGGCGAAAGGGCTTTGCGCAGACGCACATGATTATTGAGATATACGTAATCTCCAACTTTATACTGAACGGGCCGTGACCGGGTGTCGTAATACTGTTTAGATCTTTCCTTAGATCTTTGTATGTTTTCTAAGGCTTTTTCGCGTGAAAGTTTTAGACAATGGTGTAGAGATTTGAGATATTCTGGATATGTTAGGTCCGATTGTAATTCGTAGACGGAGTCCGGGATAAAAGGCTTCTGACCGAAGAGGAGTTCGTATGGTGTGAAATTAGTAGTGGAATGAGTAGATGTGTTATATGCCAACATAGCGGTATAAACATACTTATGCCAATCAGAATGATTTTCGTTGACATAAGATTTAAAGTACTCCTTAAGTGTGGAGTGACTGCGCTCAAGTGCACCTTGCGTTTGAGGATGGTATGGAGAAGACCAGATTTGTTTAATTTTCAGGAAGTTGCAGGTTCTTTTAAATAAGTCTGCGGTGAAGTTTGTGCCTTGATCGGTTAAAATAGACTTCGGGATGCCGAAAACAGAAATAAAGTGCACTAGACATTCACAAGTCTCTTCTGCGGTCGCGTTAGCGATAGGGTAAGCGAGGAAATATTTGGTGAGGTCGTCTTGCAACGTAACAATAAATTTGAGTTTATTAAGTCCAGCTTCTGGAAGTGGTCCTACAAGGTCGAGGCTGATTCGTTCAAATGGTTTGGTGGAAGTGGTAGTTATTTGCATAGGTGATTTATTAACTTGTCTTAAGGCTTTATTACTTTGGCATTGGGAGCAATCCTTCACGTATGTTTCTATGTCTGTCCGCATGTTTTTCCAGAAATACCTCTCTTTTACTCGATTATACATTCGCGTAGATCCTAAATGTCCGGCAATTGGAATGTCGTGGTTTTCGCAGAGTATTCTGGGTATCTCGGAGGGTGTAGGGTAAATTATAGCATTGTGATAAATATGAACTGATATTTGAGTATTGTTAAAGATATAGCAGAACATGTTGTATATTTTTGTCCAGATGTGTTTGTCGAAAGGATTTTGGAAATCAGTAATGGCTAAACTTAGGCTGGCTTTTCACTATGGGATATAATATATATTATATCCCGAAATATAAATAATATCCCACGATTGGCGTTCACACTGTGAGATATATCTTTTAACTAGTGTGCGTTCGTCATTGGTCATTGGATTACCCCCTTCTATACCGCACACCGTTTTGCGGGGGCACAGGGGTGTACAGGGGGCGAAATATAATATTAAAATATCGCTCGGTCGATCGAAAAAATATTTATAGCTTGAGATTAATATATATTATAGCTCAGTTTAAACGGTTCCATATGAAATGTATGATGAGCGATATTAATTTATATCTCGAGATGTAATATATATTATCTTATATCCCATAGTGAAAAGCGGGCTTTAGGTTGGAATTAGTGGGATTACGTAATATATCGCATCGAAGATTTAGTAGGCTTTTATAAATGTCTTCATAAGAACTGTTATGGAAGTTATATACTTTGGTGAATAGAAAATATATTGTTTTTCCTTTGTGATCGAATGAGATGACGGAATAAAGAGTTATTTCCCTATCTAAGAATTCTTTAGAGTTTTCGAGGTTACTTAGAATTTCTTCTACGTGAGGTTTGGAGTCATCGAGATCGATGAAGGTAGGTATGACAATGATTTTGCAGTTAGTTTTCAGGATGCTTTCGTTATGTTCTAGGATGTTAGTGTTACAATTAAAGTCTTTGTTGCTCATTGTTTTTAGAAATTTGCTATAATTATCGTCAAGAGAAGGATTTGGTATAGGATCTGGAGATTTGTTAGATGTGGCCGGTGTAGGAGGATCGTCGATACCTTGTAGTGAATCATCGTTTTCCAAGAGGTCTACAGAAGGTAGTTTCGTATCGTCGAGGTCTAAGGAATCAGAGGTAGATAGATGTCAAGATCGTCAAGAGTAAGAGGGCTGAATTGAGGTGTGGAGTTATCTTTATTTTTATTAGAATTGGATGGAACAGGATCAGAGTCTGATGGTTGAACTGGGTTTACAGGATATCGGGATAGAGCGTCAGCAGCGGCATTAAGTTTTCCTTTTTGGTATTCGATCTCATACTCATATTCCATTAGTTTTAGGCGCCATCTTTGTAACTTGATACTGGGATCTTTATGATTAAACAACCATTTTAGTGGTCTATGGTCAGTAATGATCTTGAATTTTCGACCATAGAGGTATGGGCGAAAGGTTTTATAACCGAACAAAATAGCAAGGAGTTCTTTTTCGGTGGTATTATAGTTACATTCGCTTTTGTTGAGGGTCCGAGAGGCAAAGGCTATTGGCCTATCTTTGCCAATTGGACCTTGACTGAGTACAGCACCGATAGCATAATTAGAAACCTCACATGTTAGGATGAAAGGAATGGAAAAATCTGGATAAATGAGGATGGGAGCAGAGGTAAGTTTGTGCTTGAGTTCGTCGAAGGCGACTTGTTGTTGGTTTTCCTATAGAAATGGGACATCCTTTCTTAGAAGTTGAGTTAGAGGTTTAGCAATTTTTGAGAAGTTGGCGATGAAACGGCGATAATGGGACCGAGGAAGGATTTAATGTCTTTCGGAGATCTGGGAGTAGGAAATTGAGTTACCGCTTTTACCTTTTCGGGGTTAGGTTTTACACCATCTTTAGTTATTTGATGGCCAAGATATGCGACTTCACGTCGGAGAAATTAGCACTTGTCAGGTTGGAGTTTTAAATTGTAGTTTCGAAGCCTTTGGAATACTGACGAAAGGTTATCAATATGAGAATTTAAATCGTAAGAATATATGACGATATCGTCAAGGTAGACAAAACACCGTATACCTTGGAGGGCTGTGAGCGCGGTATTCATTAATCTTTGGAAAGTGGCAGGCACGTCTTTTAAACCAAATGGCATTCTTGTAAATTGGTAGTATCCTTGTGGTACACTAAAGGCTGTTTTGGGACCGTCTTCCTCATTGATCAAAATCTGGTGAAATCCTGACGCGAGATCAAGGGTTGAGAAGTATTTGCTCTGTCCTAGCTGATCTAAAATTTCGGATATTTGCGATAAAGGGTAGCTGTCACCAACAGTGATGTCGTTTAATTTCCGATAGTCGATAACTATACGCCATTTTTGTTGTCCGGATGCGTCAATTTTTTTTTGGACAATCCAGATTGGTGAAGACCATGGAGACTCTGAAAGTTTTAAGATTCTCTGGTCGATCATTTAGTCAATTTGTTTTTTAACTTCTTGTTTATGTACCTCTGGGAACCGATAAGATTTTACATTTATGGGATTTTGATCGCTAGTTTTTATGTTATGAGGGCATGTGTGTGGGATAGTTTGTCATCAGGAATAAAGAATATGTCCGAGTTTCAGAGCAAACATCGTGAAGAGCGTTTGTCTCTTCATGATTGAGGTGGGAGACTCTAAGTAGGTTTAATACTTCTTGTGTTCGGAGGTAAGTGTTTGTGTTTTTTAAATTGCAAACTATGTAAGTGTTTACTGGAGCAAAAGGTTTGGTTAAAGAACTTAAGGGAATTAGTGAGATATCTAGATTTGACTGTAGGGTTATAGGAGTTTCAGAGGTATTGATCACTGACAAGTTAATTCTTTTGTTTTCTTTGACTGCGACTAAGCAATAAGCGATTAGTAAATCTTTATGATTAAATTGGTCTAGTACGAATCCTTCTTTTACTTCAGGGTTGGAGACAGAGCATTCTATGACGGTTTCAGATCTGGGAGGAATAACATAAGTAGGTTAATAACAGTGGTAGAGCCACGCGGCAGCTTTTGCTGTCGCACGGATGGGCCGGCTCGAACCGGGGTGGTACCACGACCTCACAGGATACCAGCGTGAAGTAGAGGTTTACCTCTGCGTTTGGCTTGGTGATTGCAGGTGGCCGGAGGCCCTTTTTACTGGAAATGAGGCATTCCATCTTAGTCCTCACGGGTGACAACGCATCTGCATTTTGAATTGTAATAGAGGATAGATGTAGATGTCTATGGGCCGCAGCAACCACTTACCATTAGGTGGAATGTGTGCTTGTTTGTCACCCTTATCCTATAAACAAAAAAAAGTTCATTGAGATGTAATTTTATTTCATTTCCACCTATTTTCAAAGTTTCACGAGTGTAATCGATTGTGCAGCCAAAAGCGATTAGCATATCAGTGCCAACTATACCATCATAAGGTAAGTTTATTTGAGAAATTATATGGAATCTATGTGTGATACTATTTTTATCATTTATTTTTATCTTAAGTGGAAAATGGCCCATTGTAGGTGAAGCTTGACCAATAGGGTAAATACCTTTCAGGAATATTACCTCTGTTGTGATGTCAACTGGGTTTTGTATAGAAGATCCTTTCAGTAGGCTAACTGTTGCGCCAGAGTCTACAAGGAGAGATAAGGTAGTGTCCGATACTGAGGAATACACAAGGATATGGGGTAAACGTTTATTGAATAGACCAATGTTAATTTCATAAATTCTGGTTTCAGGAATGGGACGAGGAACAGTGGTATCTAAGGTAGGTTTAGCATGTATGTAATGATTGATTTTATGTTTGGTGATTCCGGTGTATACAGAGGATACAGCGGGAACAGAGGATGCAGTGGGTACAGTGGGTGTGCAGGATACAGCGGATACAGTGGATACAGTGGATACAGTGTTGCGTTTGCTTCGCGATTTCCTATCATAAGGGGATACAGAGGATACAGCGGATATAGTATTTTGTTTAATTTGCGTGTCCCTATCGTTAGGGGATACAAAGGATACAGTGGATACAGTGGATGTAGTATTGCGGTAATTCGCGTGTCCCTATCGTTAGAGGATACAGAGGATACAGTGGATACAGTAGATGTAGTATTGGTGCCTTTGATATGGGAATGTTATGGAATTCGATTTTTGGGTCTCACGAGACACCACCGTGAGCCCTTAATGCGTTTAAATCATCGTTTGATTTATCTGATCTTCCGTGTAGTCACTGCATTCGTTAATGTTTACCGCGTGGATTTGAGCTTGGTTATTTTGATAGCGTCTAGGAGATAGTCTCTCATTATTTTGGTCTCTAAAGCGGTTATTTTTGAATTCCCGTTTCCTACAATTATCGATAGTGTGACCCACGTTTTTACAATAACGGCACACTGGAGGACCTGAAGTAGACGGCCCTTGACTGTTGGTATTGTTTGAGTAGCCTCGCTGTGTAGGGCTTCGGCTTGGTTGGGATTGACGTTGAGGCCAACGTCCTTGATTAGGCGAAATTGTATTAATTGCCGAAGGATTACGCTTAGAAGAGGTCTGCAATATTTTTTCTTCGGATACAGCGAAGCCAATGGCTTCATTTAAGGTTTCAGGGTCACGGCATCTGACTACCGTTGACAATCGAGGATTTAACCCACTTACAAATGTATGCAAAGCTAAATCTTGCATTGCGGCGACACGGCCAGTCAGTTCACTTTTCTTTTTCGTGGGTATTGAGATATTGATTTCGATTAATAGCTTTGATAGACATGTCTCTACGCGTAGTGCAAACTGGTTGACCGTTTCGCTATTAATTTGACAACAATCTTGGAGGTCCGAGAGTAGTGCAGCGTAGTGTTTTTTCTCGCCAAATTGGTTTTTGAGAAACTCCTCTAACTGTTGCCAGTTCTCGAACTCTGTAATGGAGCACGCACTTCCGGCACGGCCTTCGAGTTGGCTTAAAATATATTTAAATATTATATCTTGTTGAGACGGTGACGCAAGGCTTATTGCATTTCTGCAGTTATTTAAAAACGCGTTAAGTTTTTCGCGGTTTCCGTCAAATTTATTAATAAATTTACTTAAAAAGTTCATGTCGATTTCTTTTGTTTCTTTAGACATGGTAATAGGCTCGTCCTTTGGCATAGCAAGTTAGTGAAAACAAAGATATTGTGTGAGGTACGGAGTTGAGATTAGAATAGAATGTTGCATTATTCTCGGAACTGAACAATAAAGAAATAATAGAATGGAACAATGAATGATTAATTAAATGTTACTAAGTCTAATACTTTTAAACTCTTAACACTTTAAATTAAATTGAAATTATGCGATGGACTTTATAGTTAAATCACTGACACTTTTTTTTTCACAACACGAATAGCTTCGATGTAGAATGAATGTACTTACAGGAACACTGCAACTATGACGGCAACACGAATCATTTCGTAGCCAGGCGAGATCACCCAAGGTGAGTGATAGGTCTTCGGAGTATGCCCAACAAGGCACGTGAGGGTCTGGTAAGACCAGCAGATTACAGCGGTGTTTAATAGAGATACAGCGATACGGAGATAAGATTGGGATTTAGCACTTTTTACCGACACAATTACACGTATATATGGAATTTATTTTGTTAAATTTTCACTGAATTGAGGCGTTCCGAGGATATACTTATTTCTTTTAAATCCCTAAAGCTGCCACCAATGTTATACGCGACCTCGTAAACTAGGTTTGAAAAAAAAAGCACTTTTATTACACAACGGAAATAGTATAATTTAGAAATAGAAATGGTTACAAATTTTAACTAGCCCGGATTCAAAACTGGCAGACACGAGATGATACAGAGGTGTTATGGATTCAGCGGTCGGGCAGAGACTGACTTGTTCCCGGGAGCGGGAAGCAGAGCTGCCTTTAAGTGATGACATGACTATTTAGAGGAAATCTATGTAATCACTTATTACCTATGATTAAGGGTTTTCCCTAGCATTGGGAAACCGTAACAACTCGTTCACTATGACGTAGACGCGGGACCCGAAGCATATTGTCGTGCAAAACTTGCTTGACATGTTGGAGCTCGGCGGCCAGGTGTGATTTACCAACGATAGCTAAATGTGAACGATGGTGATGAGAATCACCGTTTAATATTTATCTGTATGGGTCTTTTTTCTATACACAGTGTGGCTCACGGTGTTATCAGGATTCCGAATTACTAACACATCTAAAAAAACTAAAGAACTGTTTGCCTCTAATTCCATTGTGAACTGAATTTTAGAATTTATGGAGTTAACGTGGTCTAAAATGCAGTTACTTTATCTAAAGGTCGAATTTTGAAAGTGTCTTTTACGTACCGCTTGTAGAATCTTGGGTTTACGGGAGCAGTAAGCAAGGCTTTCTCCTCAAAGTCTTCCATGAATATATCTTATCTTATCTTCACGCACAATCCCTGATGGCGTAGCCAGAGAGAACAGATAGCCAAGTGTCACGATCCTTACATACCTTTCTCGCTTCTTTCAGATTCATTATCATCTTCATACATGCACGTCTAGGTATTCGAGTACACTTGACCCTCTCCTCTTTAATTAATTTGCCCACATGGTCTTCGAAAGTTAGTCTCGGTCTACCTCGACATCTTTTATTAACCTTCGCGCTATATATTTTCTTCACCATTCGGTCTTCACTCATTCGCTCAACGTGCCCAAACCATCGAAGCACGCCCTTATCAATTTTTATGATAAGGTCATCTTTCAAACCTTTCATATTACGAATCTCTTCGTTTCGCTTTTGGTCGGCCATGGTAACGCCGCATATTTTACGAAGAGATCACATCTCCACTGCATTCAACTTACTTTTATGCTTCTTCTGGCATACCCAGGTTTCGCTGCCATATAACAAAGTCGGTACCAACACTGCGTTATGTATTGCAAGGCGTGCACTCCTCACTACGCCTTGCCTTTTCACTAACGCAGTCAGGACACCATTGACTTTGTTCCCGGCAGCCACAGGCCTGTCCACATCTAAATCACATTTCCATCCCGGCTAAAAGCACTCCCCAAGTATACAATTTCATTTACCTGTTCTAGACATTCCTGATTTACCCATATTTCACAATTTGTTCTCTCTTCGTCCCTTTCAAATACCAGAACGTTAGTTTTATTAGCATTCAAACGGAGACCTTTAATTTCACATTCCTCTTTCATACACGTGACTAATGTCTGCAGTTCTGTCTCTGATGGTGCAATAAGCACTGCATCATCAGCATATCCATGAATATATCGGCGACAAATTTTCGGAGTGTTACTTTATGAGGTCACTAGTTTTTTTTAAGTGTGTTATTAGTACGCTCCGAAAAGTCTTCAGTCTGTGAACACGTACAAGATCGCCCCTGTCATTACATTAGATTTGATAGATCAAAAATCGATTCTAAATCTAGAGAACTCTAATTCGAAATCTAGAGAACACCGATTCCTTCCGAGGATTTTTTGCAAGGCTATTGAAATCAAAAAACATCATAACTTCAATATAGAAGATGGCAGGGTGCTACCATCTGCTGGGGATCCCATAATTAATAAAATTAAATCCCAATCCAAGCATACAACTGCAAGAATTCAAGATACTGTAAGTTCATACTGCGTAGATCGGAACAAAAATTTATAATTTTTAATCTGGAGGTAGCCGTGGTTAACTGTGACATTGGAACGTCATACACCACAGTCTCCTCGTGACCATGGGTGATGTAAAGTGCTCGAAACGTCGGGAATATAAAATAAGTAAGTATACGCGATAAAGTCCATAAAATTAGTTTTATTTAAATGTGTAATTTTCGCATCAATATAAGAAATCAATAATTTTTAAATTTTATAATTAGATAATGTCTTCTACATCTGTATCTTGAAGGGTGTCCTGAACACTAAAGGCAAATGAAAAGTTTTCATATTAATAGTCATACATTTCAAGAATTATTATATTAATACGTGGTAGAGCCATGCTGCAGCTATATTAGTAGTATAGTTGTAGCACGAATGGGTCGGCTCGACCGGGGAAGGACCACGCTCTCACAGAATACCAGCGTGAAATGGCAGCTTGATACTGCTGTGTTTCGTATGGTGAGTGTAGAGAACCGGATACCCATTTTACTGGAAAAGAGGCATTCCATCTTAGTCTTTACATGTACGACGCATTTGCATTTTGATTCTACATTGAGCGTAAATGTAGATGTCTATGGGTCACAGCAACCACTTACCATCAGGTGGACTGTGTGCTCGTTTGTTACCCTATCCTATAAAAAAATATCTTTGATGTACAAAGTTTCCACAAATAGAGATGATTCATTTGAATGCTCGCAATGTTCTTGTAATTTTGCAGATGAGTATGAATGCATGCAAGAAGAATTCTGTTTTTATTTTGTCCGGGACACGCATCGCTATAAAACAAAAGATGTCTGACTGACCTACGATCGTCTCCATCTTGATATATTTTTCTAAAATGGTGTACACTTCGTTAGCCCCACGTTTGCCTGCTGTCTCAGTCCAAGAATAACAATAGACTTCTCTAGTTCTGGACTCAAAAAAAGTAAGATTATATACAGCTAATTTTTGAGTGTAGTATAAAAACATATTTTGGCCATATGGCGTATTTAAAACTTTTTGTAAATCAAAATATAAATTGTACGTACGTCCTTAACAAATCATAATAAAAACAATATTTAATTTCAAAAGACTTAACTGAATATTTCTTAACGTTTTTCACACATATAATATTTTGTCGAGTAAAATATCCATACGTACTCGTAATAAAATAATTATTCGATTTCATTGAATGTAAAACATTCTAAATAGACACTCAAATACTTAGATATGTAAAGCAAAGTTACTAAAACCGTTCCCTCTAAGAAAACCGCGAAAACAAAATGTACTAACGCGCCATGCTTATCAATTTGTACATAAGGCAAAGTTACTTATTTACATATATGCTAGTATTTACGCCCGGCAAAAAATACTAAAGTTATATCATTGACTCAAACTACAGTACTTTGAGTTGCTGAACAAAATTGAAATGTCTGTTGTCAGTAAAGAAAAATACTAAACTGACAACGACTAAAAATTAATCATAATTTGTATTACGTAAGTATTTGTCAAAACATGAAAATTATGATAAATACCATACTTTTGCAGTGCTTTTGCGCCAAAAAAGTGCTCAGATTATCACGAAATATACACCAATCGACGCAGAAAAAAAATCCATTCCAACGATATATATAACTCTTTTTGGCCAAAATGGCGCTTAAGTAGTATTGGCTTTCCATTGACGATATATTGATTTTAAATGATTACTCAAAATTAATACTCCTAGGAACTATAAGCTAGCCAAACATCATCATCATCATCATCATTACAGCTCTTCACAAGTCCACTGCTGAACATGGGCCTCCCCCAAGGAATACCAAAAAGCAAGGTCCTGAGCCACCAGTATACATCGACTTCCTGCATATCTTACCAGGTCGTCACTCCATCTAGTGGGGAGACGCCCTACACTTCGTCCGTCGGTACGAGGCCGCCACTCGAGATAACTTTTTTCCCCATCGGTTGTCGGGTCTTCGAGGTATATGGCCGGCCCATTGCCACTTCAGCTTACTAATCTTATGTCTATGTCGGTCACTCTGGTTCTACTGCGGATATCCTCATTTCTAAGTTTATTACGCAGAGAATCTCCGAACATAGCCCTCTCCATAGCTTGCTGAGTGACTTTGAGCTTCCTCATCCGGCCAGCAGTGAAGGACCATGTCGCATTTCAATGTGTAATCACTGGGAACACGCACCTGTTGTACAGTTTCGTTTTCAAGTTTTGAGGTATACGTGACGAGAAGATGTGCCGTAATTTCCCGAACGCTGCCCAATCGAGTTGAATCCGTCGATTGACCTCTCGTTCGAAGTTGGACTTACCTAGTCGGACTATTTGTCCCAGGTAAATATTCACGTCAACAACTTAGAGTGCTCCCAACAACTACCGGCATAGGTGTGACATGGACATTAAACATGATCTTTGTTTTGTCCATGTTCATCTTAAGACCTATCCGTTGGGAAACACTATTGAGGTCATTGAGCATAGTGCTAAAGTCCTCCAGCGATTCTGTCATAAGGACTATATCGTTGGCAAATCGAAGGTGAGCGATGTACTCGACATTGATGTTAATATCGTATCCTTTCCAGTTCAGAAGCTTGAAAACGTCCTCCAATGCAGCGGTGAAGAGTTTCGGAGATATAACGTCACCCTGTAGACACTGTTACACCTCTCTGCAATTGGATAGGTTTCGTACTCGGATAGCCATCGTAGCCTACTGTACAAGCATTTCAGCACTTCGATATACCGACAGTCAACATGGCACCGCTGAAGGGACTGAAGCATTGCCCAAATTTCGACGGAATCAAAGGCTTTCTCAACGTCCACATACGCCAGACATAGTGGCAAATTGTACTCCTCGGACTTCTGTACAATTTGCCGAAGGGTATGAATGTGGTGCTAAAGCCTTTTCGGAAACCGGCTTGTTCGGGAGACCGGAAGTCGTCAAGTCTGCGCGCGAGACGATTCGTAAAGGCTCTCGAAAACAACATGTAGACGCGGCTCAGAAGGGAAATCGGTCTATAGTTCTTCAAGAGAGCGTTGTCACCTTTCTTGAATAACAAGACCGCCGCACTTCTGCTCCACGCCTCCGGTGTAATGCCACCATGGAGGCCGGAATTAAAGAGCTTTTGAAGGACTTCAAGTACCGGTTTTCCACCCGTTATCAGAAGCTCCGCTGTAATTCCATCCTCGCCTGGGGCCTTGCTATTTTTAAGGTGCTGGAGAGCCATTCTTATCTCGCTCAGACTGACGTCCGGGAAGCTAGCCAAACAAATCAAATCAAATATATTACAATTTATTGCCTTTTGTTCGGCGAACATAGCTGAAGACGATTCGGCGGCATCCATAGCTGAAGACGATTTCAGTTTTACTGAATTCTTTGCTTATTTGGACAATAGTGATAGCCTTTCCTGTCCCATAGAAGTCCCTAGAATGTTTGCTTACATACGTTCGGGGCCCCTGTAGCCCGGGGGCCCCGTATCGTTGATACGGCTGATACGGCGGTAGCTACGCCCCTGCAAACACTGCTATCGTAGTTAGCCATATCAATGATACGGGGCCCCGGCACAGAGTAAAGAAGACCAGAGGGGAAGCTTTCTAACAACGTCGAAAATTTATACCTATTCTACCCTATCAGAATAGGTATAAATTTTCGACGTTGTTAGAAAGTTATCACCTGATGCATGTGAAAATTTTAAGGAAAAAATATCTATATTTCTATCAATATCATTTTCGTAAGACAACGTATTCATGAGTACAAAAAATCAGATGGTATTAGTAATGACTGTGATGATGGTAGTGGGCAGTGGCGGTGTTGATACACCACCACCACCAATGTTACTACCAGGATGATGGTGGCGGTAGTAAGGGATGTGGTGGTGATGCTGGTCGGGGTGGTAGTGCCAGTGGTGGTCCACTACCCACCACCACCACCAATGATACTACCAGCACCACCACAATCACTGACACCATTACCAACACGTACAGCACCACCTTCCACCGCTACCAACACCGCACAATCAGCACCACCGTCAACCATTACCATAACCAGCACTAATACCACTAACACTAACTGCACCACTGTCTGGCTATTATATTATTTTCTTTAGAAATTTTCATACATACTGTACAACTTAGGTATTTAGCTTATACAAACACTAATTATCTAATATAAATATATACTTATAAATCTATAATGTCTTATTTTATAGTACACAATATCTAAACTTAACTCTAATTGTAAAAAAATTAATAGATTTATTGATCTATAAAATCACGAAATATTATTCGTCTATTTATTTCAATGCGCGTGACCAACAGCCCTTTCATTCACACTCTGACTGAGCCGGCGCAAACCGGTTTGTACCCCGACGGAGCGTCGGTGAACCTGTCGGTGAGAGCTCACGCAAACATCGCTGCGCTATGTGTGGGTGTACCCGTAGCGAGACGTTTGTATGTAGCTTCCCCTCTGGTCGGTTTCTTTACTCATGTGGCCACGGGCTACAGATGTTCCGAACGTGTGGAAGCAAAAATTCCCAGGACTTCTTTGGTACATAAAAGACTTGTAACTATTGTCTATAGAGGCAGAAAATTTTGAAAAACTGAAATCGTCATCAGTTATGAATGATTTAATACGAGTAAATAACTTCGCCGAATAAAAGGTAAGAAAGGCGTATATTTGATTTGAATTGTTTGGCTAGCTTAGTTTCTAGAAGTATTAATAATTGTAAGCAATAACTTACAATCAATATACAATTATTATAATTCAATGCGAGAGTTTTTATCCTTTTTGTGAAAAATCTTTATCCTTCATTTGGGCCCCTCGATAAATTTTGATGCATGGCCCGTCTAAGGCACGCTACACCACTGAGAGAACCAGGATTAATACAGGCTGTGAGACATTTCATCTTAGTCCCCAGAGATGACACGTATCCGTAGTGTCCTTTGTCGAAATTGAATTGCAGATGTTCCTTGGGAGAGAGGTAAAGCCCTAGTGTGAGATGCTACTTGCGTAGGCACTCTGGTAGCCTCTTATCTCAGGGGTACCTCGTTTAGAGTCGGGGTGGCATCAGAAGCAGTTGAACTGAGTAAGTGGCGCAAATATGAGTCTCTGAGAGATGACTACATATTTGTGGCATTTGCTGTAGAGACTATCGGTCCGTGGGGTCCACGTGCGGTGAAGTTCGTAAAGGAACTCCATCCACGGCTGGTCGTTGCTGCTGGTGATAAGAGGGCTAGTTCTTTTCTCGCTCAAAGGCTAAGTGTAGCCATTCAGCGGGGAAACGTAGCCAGTACAGGCACGATACCACGGGGAGTAGGACTGTATGATAATTAAGTTACTAGTTTTAGTTTTCTTATTATAGTTTTTGAATATTGTATATAATAAAATAAATATAAAATTTTTACATACTGCCAGATAAACGGCCAGACTCGGAACAATTTACTTGTAGGCTATAGAAATATTTGTTCTGTGCGGGATTCGTACCCGCGACCCTTAGTATTGCAACCCATTGCTAAGCCGCTTCGCCGCGGAGTCCATGTACTGGATTAGCCAATTAACATCAAGTGGATTGTGTGAGTTTCTTTTCAACCGACTTCAAAAAAAGAGGAGGTTCTCAATTCGTCGGAATCTTTTTTTATATATGTTCACCGATTACTCGCAGATGCCTGAACCGATTTGGAAAATTACATCTAATTCTATTCTTGGTTTTAAAAAATCAAGAATAAATTATATTCAAATTGAAGTCGTTTGTACAAAATTTTAAATTTACCATTTGTATTTTATTCACTACAGTTTTATAAAAAAATCACACTAAAAATAAAACTTCAATCTGAAATCTCAGAAAATTCAAATACTCAAAATAGCGGGCTTTCAATCTATCTGCACCTGCACGGTTTCTCTCCGGTTCTCTAGACTCACCATACCAAACACAGCAGTGTTAAGCTGCTGTGTTTGGTATGGCTGGTATTCTGTGAGAGCGTGGTCCGTCCCCGGCGAGCCGACCCATTCGTGCTACAACTATACTACTAATATAGCTGCAGCATGGCTATGCCACGTAAACGGGACCCATTTACAAAACAAAACCTCTATGACAGACAGATAGAGCGCCCTGATGATTCCGTAAATGTTCCGGTATGTGAATTTCTCCCGGTGCACTAAAACGTAGTTTAGTAGCAGGTGTTAAAAAAATGATAAGCCCTGGCGAGACTCACCCACAGATGTCCAAGATAAGAACAGGAAAACTGACAGAAAGCACAAGTTCCTTTGGTTAGACGTGATCGCCATATTCCGGATCTGAAACAAAGTGGAATAATTAGACAATATCAAATTAAATAGTTTCCTATGTAGGGCGGCGTGTAAGAATATCAAGACGGCTCCGTGGCTCAGCGACACAGCAATGAGTTGCAGCGCTAGGAGACGCGAGTTCGAATCCAGCACGGAAAAAGTATTTGTATGGCCTACAAATAATTGTTCCTCGTTTGGATATTTGTTCGTGTGCAATTTATGTTTGTAAATTACCTCCACGATGCAGAAGAAAATCCTACTTTTTCTTTAGGATAAGGGTGACAAACGAGCACACAGTCCACCTGATGGTAAGTGGTTACTGTAGCCCATAGACATCTACATCTATCCTCGATTAAGAATCACAATGCAGACGCGTTGTCACCGGTGAGGACTAGGATGGACTGAATGCATCGTTTTCAGTAAAAAGGGTCTCCGGGTCTCTACACTCACCATATGAAACAGCAGCGTTAAACAGCTATTTTACGCTGGTATTCTCTGAGAGCGTTGTCCTTCCCCGTTCGAGCCAACCCAATCGTGCTACGACCATAACATAACGCAGAGAGGCTCTACCTCGTATAATATAGGTAGAAAAAGACAAACGTACCTACCTACAGTCCTACATACAAATCCATCCATCTATCCATTATAGCCTATCAAAATCCACAGCTAAACGTAGACCTCCTAATAGATTGGGAGATATTTGCCATAGTTGCCACGTTTGGCAATTGGGTCGGCAACCGCATTTTAAAACCGAATTCAAAAAGGAGGAGGGTGTTACGGTTCTCAGGGATGAGAACGCATGTGCATATTGATTCTTAATCGAGGATAAATGTAAATGTCTATGGGCCACAGCATTCAGGTGGATGGTGGACCCTTCTTATAAATATCCTTAAAATCGCAATAAAAAGTTTGGAGGGTCATTTAGCGGGATAAAAATTATCCTATCTCTCAAGTTGGACCAAAATGCACACTGTGTGCAAAATTTCATTGAAATCAGTTCAGTAGTTTAGGAGTCCATCGCGGACAAACAACGTGACACGTAATTTATATATATAAGAAGCCGAATATCGATATATATATATATATATATATATCGATATATATCGATATTCGGCTTCTTCCCCGAGACGTCTGGTTCTGCAAACATCAAGACGCCTGCAAAGCGTAACGATTAAGGCAAATCTTCTCTATCACGAGGCAGGCACATGTTCAACCGTGATTATTTACGGGCTGATGATGAATATTCACTGACAAATTATTCTCGCGGAACAAGTCTAAAATCTTATTTAGGACACCATTTGTTCCAAAGGTCTCAGTTTTCCGATTGACTTTAAATATGGGTGAATCTATTATCTTCATCCAGTATAAAGTTGTTAATATTTTGAACGAAAAACGGTCGATCATTTTTCTACACACATCGTACATTATTTAATATAAACATTGCATACTTCTCCCGCGCTGAAAAACTCGACGCGCGTAGAATAAATTAAAAATAAGTAAACACCGTGTAAAGATATCCGAGACGTACTAAATCATTTTAATGAATACAAATTTTAATAAATCTGGAACATTCAGTAAAACTCACATGTTTTAATTTTATATTTTAGTAGGGCGCCCACTCGTTCGAGATTCTCCGGATTTTTGTATAAAGGTAGTGATGCATATGCATAGTCGCTAATGTGTAGTTTT
The DNA here is from genome assembly GCA_033319125.1 of Parnassius glacialis. Taxonomy (NCBI): domain Eukaryota; kingdom Metazoa; phylum Arthropoda; class Insecta; order Lepidoptera; family Papilionidae; genus Parnassius; species Parnassius glacialis. Next base: position 57,294,901 of record JAVANC010000004.1, read on the forward strand.
TTTTTCAGTAATTTTTCATTCAGCCAGTATTTTTATAAATATCCCTGCACGCGCCTCTGACTGCATGAAGACAGAAACGATATGTATATTTCTCGTGGTAGTAACTATTATCTTCCCGCAATAAAAATATTTTTATAGACAGACACAAACTAACAAACAGTCCAACTGACGATGAGTTGATGCTGAGGCCCATAGACATCTATATTTATCTTCAATTAAGAATCAAAATACAGATGCTTTGTCATCACTGAGGACTAAGATGCAATGCCTCGTTTCCAGTAAAAAGGGTCTCCATTCTCTTCACTCACCATACGACACACAGCAGCATTGAGCTGCTATTTTACGCTGGTATTCTGTGAGAGCGTCGTACTTCCCCGGTGGAGCCGATTCATTCGTGCTGCAACTATATTACTAATATAGCTGCAGCATAACAATACCACGATAATATTTTGAGATTGCATGTCTATACTATATATAAGCCGTGCAGTGAGAGCTCAGATGGTTAGCGCTCGCTGTAAGTTTCACAGTACATGAGCAACCCGAGTTCGATCCCCGCCGGCACAAATGAAAAATAATTAGGGTTCCGCGCAAAAAAAATTAAAACCCCAAATAACACGCGGGCGAAGTCGCGGGGAACAGCTAGTAGACACATCAAATTTGAGTGTCCGTCCGTAAAAATTATACCGATATTGCTAAATTGCGTTACATTTAATTGTAATGTCACCCGCAAATTTTACATACATGGCTTATTGGCAATAAATATTCTTAAAGTTGTCAAAAAATTACTTCGCGTACACCCGCTCGATAAAATTAAATGATGTGTCTTGCCTAGTTTGAAAAGCACCTACCGCCCTCCCTCAATTGCGTGCACTATCACCGTCACCACTAATCACAGCACCACTACTACCAACACCACTACACTAGGAAAGACACACCCCTGACGACAATACGACACGTGTTTTGCCTGTACACGAGGCATCTTCAGGTAATCTAGACAGGTAATCTGTGTGTTGTGTGGTTATTTTATTTTATCGGGCGGATGTACGCGAAGCTTAATTTTTTGCCAAATTTAATATAATGGACTTCCGCAAAGTAACGCCTGATTCTATTAATAAATATTCTGATCTTGATTCTGAAACTGAACTCAATTTGAAAAATGCTTTAATTTGCTCTTTCTCTCTTCACAAAATGAGAATAGAAAGGGACAGGTACAGATCGATTATGTTTAATTTAAATAAACGATTAAAATTAAGGCCGTCATTGTTTTAACAATTTTAATTCTATGAGCATTAGTGAAAACCAGTTATATTTCATTTCATTTTTCCGAAAAAACGCTTTTTAATTTAGCCATCTTTGGAGACGTCGGCAACGCGTACCAGTTGACGAAACTTTTCCACCGACTTCAAAAAGGAGGAGAGAAGAGCATTGCAATATGGACGATTTCAATCTGTCCGTCGACAGAATGAATCACGTCCTTACTGCGGCTCATCACCGGGCAAGCAATCGCGTGTGTTTTCTGCCAAAACACAGGTAATAATTCTTGGCACTAGGATAATTACATGTTGATTAGACTTTAAACATCTCCCCAAGGTTACTCTAAACGGTACTAAATTAGAATATGGCCGTTTAGTGGCGGTGTAAGAATATCTACTACCCCATAACATTCCGTGGGTGTCGTAAGAGGCGACAGAAAATATCAGAAGATGGGCAGCAGTGGATTCCTAATAACGACTAAAAATAAAAAATAAAAACTGCGGTTGCCAACCCGCTTGCCAAGCGTGGCAACTATAGCAAATATCCTCTTTATGAGGCAATCTATGCGGGAGGCCTATGTACAGCTGTGAACTTTAATAGGCCATTACAGTTACGATTATGACCTACGATCGTCTCCATCTTGATATATTTTTCTAAGATGGTGCACACTTCGTTAGCTCCACGTTTGCCTTCTGTCTCAGTCCAAGAATAACAATAGATTTCTCTAGTTCTGGACTCGTAAAAAGTTAGATTATATACAGCTAATTTGCGACTGTAGTATTTGGCCATATGGCGTATTTAAAACTTTTTGTAAATCATAATATAAATTGTACTTACATCCTTTACAAATCATAATCAAAACAAAATTTCATTTCAAAAGACTTAACTGAATATTTTTTAACGTTTTTCACACATCTAAATGCTAAACCAACTATTAATATTTTGTGGAGTAAAATAATCCATACTTAATAAAATAATAATTCAATTTCATTTAATGTAAAACATTCTAAATAGAAACTCAAATACTTAGATATGTAAAGCAAAGTTACTAAAACCGTTCCCACTAAGAAAAATACGAAAACAAAATATACTAACACGCCATGCTTATCAATTTCTACATAAGGCAAAGTTACTTACCTACATATATGCTACTATTTACGGCCGGAAAAAAATACTAAAGTTCTATCAACGACTCAAAGTATAGTACTTTGAGTTGCTGAACAAAATTGAAATGTCTGTTGTCAGTAAAGAAAAATACTAAACTGACAACGACTAAAAATTGATCATAATTTGTATTACGTAAGTATTTGTCAAAACATGAAAATTATGATAAATACCATACTTTTGCAGTGCTTAAGCGCCAAAAAAGTCCTCAGATCATCACGAAATATAGACCAATCGACGCAGAAAAAAAATCCAATCCAACGATATATATAACTCATTTTGGCCAAAATTGCTGAGGCTTCCATATTTTTTATAAATAAATTATTTTTGGAAAAGAACGTTTTCGCCAGTGTCCGGCCGGTTCAATCCAGTGCCCGACCATTTTATGCCTAGTCTCCGGCCACCTAACAGAAACCAAAAGGTCGGTCATAGGCTAGTGAATTGGCAGTGATCTCTCGGCATATTTAAATATGGGTTAGTTTTGAATGTTTGCATAATTTATTATTGGTTCTTAACGAGTTATGCCCGACGGTTTTACTTAAGATTAAAATTATAGGTAATTTTATATGCGTTTAAAAAATTTTAACTGGTGTTTATAATATAAGTGTAATATAAAGCTACTTATAATGTTAACAATTTATTCAGTCTTTTTTAATCTACTATAGTACAAAAATATTAAAGTGGTATTTAAAGTTAAGTACAGATACTAATTATAAATATAAGTATTTAAATTAACAATAGCAAAGGTTAATGATATAACAAAAATTAAAAAATAAATTAAAATCACCTTTTTCTCTATATATCATATGTAAACCACGGTAGGAATATAAAAAGAATTTGTTGTGATATTATGTCATACTTACTGTATAGTTATCAAAACAAGTTTAAATGAATAAGCAATGATAAATAATCAAGATTTATCCTGTTAACTTTCTAATAATTCTGGGAATCACAAATTGTCATGGTGTGATTTATATAATTTTTGATTTTTTGCGGATATCGGGATTGGTACTACAAGTGACGTGTAACCACTTGTGACACCTGACACACTGTATCTATTCCACGTTAGGTCCTTTTTTTATTAAAATAACTTTTTCCGTAGATTGAAAATTCTTTCCAATTCTTAATTTCGTTTTGCATTTTTTATGGCCTTAGTTTTAGTATTTTTATCATAAATTTGTTCATTTGTTTTATTCCTTTTCTCTGTAATCCGTTTAATTTTCTTCATTTTGTCTCTTTCTTTATTTTCTTTAGCTTACTTCCTTAGTATTTTTCTTTTAGTTATAGCTTCTTCTTTCTCTTTTCTTTTGTTTTTCTTTTACTTCATAGTATTTTCTCCAGGCCTCAGATGAAATTGCGTTTGAAAGCTGAACGCTCGCTCTTTGCTTCTTAAGACCGCTTGTTTTAGGACTCTGTTTTTGGGTATGCTAAATATTTAACAAATGGATCATTTGAATAGATCGCTTTAAGTGGTTCACGATTTTCTTATAATTCCAAATTTGATTTGTCTTCACTGCTATTTACAGTACCAATGAGGTGCGTAATAACATAATGATTTTTCGAGCTATCAGCTGGTGCTATTTGATCTTTAGTATTACTGATTATACAATTTGATTCGAGTCAAGTATTACGTTCTTTAATTCTGGGTCGATTATCTAATGTAGGCTATGCTTTTCGTGACCTATACTCTTCGTGAATTTGTGCTGTGGTAACAAAAGATTAGTAATCTAAGTCTACTGGCGCATCTTTTGGAAAATAATAAAATGAGTAAATAGTTAAAAACAACTAACTTTTGTGTTTAAAATATATTTTCTCAAATTTTAAATAAAGGTTAAAGGTTATTAAGCCAAAACTAAGTTTAATTAATCTTTGGAATTTTTATGAAAATTGTTTTCGATTCTTTCAATTGTTTGAAAAAGCGTTTCCGAACAATCATAAATAATAATTGTTCCTCATAGCTCCTTATCACTTTTTAGTAAATATATATTATTTAATATACGGACAGACACGCTGATTCTACAGATTTATTTTTTCTATAGATAGTGGGTGGCCGGAGACTGGAACTATAGCCAGTTATCCAGCCACTTAGTCGTTTTAAGGGCCGGTGGACTAGGCAATACTACTAGTAGTCCGGCCACCGTATTCTCATACAAGATCTTTTACCCACAATATTTAAACAGCTTATTTTTGCGGCCGGAGACTGGACATGTGGTTAACTAAAAAGTAAGAGAGATATAACTAGTAGAATTATACTTCACAGAATGCTGATATACAATAAAATATAAAAAATCACTTCTAACTTCAAAGCTACTATCCGGCCGGGGTAGGTCGAACACTGGAAGTAGCCTTTTTTTGTTCCACTCTACCGGCCCCCTACTTTTTTTAAATTATGATACAAATAACGCATATTTTACACTTTAATCAAGTAAATAGACGTATATTTGTTTCAAAAAACATAAAGCTATTTTGATATAATGGTTATAAGAACATGAACTCATCATTTAAAAACACCTCGCCACTATTTATTTTTTATTGCACGTGTGTCAATTCAACACGCGTGTACTCTTTTGTTTTTAAATGTAAACTAAAACTCCGTTATATACTCACGGCAAAAGTCATTGCATCTACGTTTTAGGTAATTCAAAATAGTTTTTAAAAGGGTTAGTTGCAGGTTCAATTTTTTTTCTGTATTCTTATTTATTCAAAAATAATGCCACGCGGACGGATATTGGTGGGGGCCGGTTCACTGGACAGATTACCCCAGATGGTCTTGACACAAGTGGTGAAATAAAAAATTTTGTGCAATCGACTGCAATATAAATTCTTAGAGATAGCTCAAAAACTACTGGTCAAATCTTGATCAAATTTATATGGAATCGCATGAGAAGTACCAGCTTTCAAATAAAAAATAATCATAAAAATCGGTGAGTAACCACTTACCATCAAGTGTCCACCTGATGGTAATTGGTTACTGTGTAAGCTCGTTTGTCACTCTACCCTATAAAAAAGTTTTTATTCAGCCCAACCTGATGAGTATACTATATAAATACCCATAATAATACTAATTATTGACAATCTTAGGTAACTATTATATAAGTATATCATCCACCTTACGTACAACCCAACGTAGACTTCTTTCATCAGAAAAAAAAATAGAAAAAAAATAGCAATTTGATAGGAATAGAATAGAATAATTTTTATTCAAAATAGATTATTACATAATACTTCTTATTGAAAGTCATTTTTTATTTACCACTGCACTACTTTTGAATAGACAGATCTCCAAATGTATGCGGCGGGACTTGCGCATTATCAATACAGCTCGTATTGAAGAAGCGATCGGGCGGAATCAGGGCTTCAAAATCTTTGCCAGAGATCTATCTGCCAGAAAGAGCCAACTGTCGAAGCTGAACACCGAAAGTGGTGCCGTCGTTTCCGGTACATCTGATAATTTGAGTGAGATTGGGAGGTTCTATGGGCAGCTGTACACGTAATCGAGCCACACGTAAGTAACGATCCAAAAGAAATTCTTATCCGACACTATTCTAATGATATCCCAAACGTCAGTCTGAGCGAGATTAGAATGGCTCTGCAGCACCTTAAAAACGGCAAATCCCCGGACGACGATGGAATTACAGCGGAGCTTCTGAAAGTGGGTGGAAAACCGGTACTTAAAGACCTTCAGAAGCTCTATAATTCCGTCCTCCAGGGTGGCACTACTTCGGAGGCGGGGAGTAGAAGTGCGGTGGTCTTGTTCTTCAAGAAAGGCGACAACGCTCTCTTGAAGATCTACAGACCGATTTCCCTTCTGAGCTGCGTCTACGTGCTGTTTTCGAGAGTCATTTCGAATCGTCTCGCACGTCTCGTCTCGACGACTTCCAGCCTCCCAAACAAGCTGATTTCCGAAAAGGCTTTAACACCATAGACCACATACATACCCTTCCGCAAATTGTACATAAGACCGTAGAGTACAATCTGCAACTTTGCCTTGCATATGTGGGCTATGAGAAAGCCTTTGATTCCGTCGAAATTTGGGCGGTACTGCAGTCCCTTCAGCGGTGCCAAGTTGACTGTCGGTATATCGAAGTGCTGAAGTGTTTGTACAGTAGAGCTACGATGGCTATCCGAGTACAGAACCAGAGTACGAAACCTATCCAACTGCAGAGAGGTGTAAGACAGAGTGACGTTATATCACTCACTAACTTGCGATTTGCCGACGATATAGTCCTTATGGCAGAATTGTTGGAGGACCTAAGCACTATGCTCAATGACCTCAATATTGTCTTCCAACGGATAGGTCTTAAGATGAACATGGACAAAACTAAAATCATGTTTAACGTCCGTGTCACACCTATGCCGGTAGTTGTTGGGAGCACTAAGCTCGAAGTTGTTGACGAATATGTTTACCTGAGACAAATAGTCCATCTAGGTAAGTCCAATTTCGACCGAGAGGTCAATCGACGGATTCAACTCGTCTGGGTATCGTGCGGCAGATTACGACACATCTACTCGTCAGGCATACCTTAAAACTTGAAAACGAGACTGTATAACCAGTGCGTGTTGCCAGTGATGACCTATGGATCTGAGACGTGGTCCTTCACCGCTGGCCGTCTGAGGAAGCTCAAAGTCACTCACCGAGCTATCGGCGTTTCTCTGCGTGATAGACTTAAAAACGAGGATATACGCAGTAGAACCAGAGTGACCGACATAGCCCAACGGATTAGTAATCTGAAGTGGCAATGGGTCGGCTATATAGCTCGAAGAACCAACAACCAATGAGAAAGACCGGCAGGCGAAGTATAGGGCATTCCCTCATTAGATGGAGTGACGACCTGGTAAGGCATGCAGGAAGTCAATGGATGCAGGTGACTCGGACCGTGCTTTGTGGCATTCCTTGGGGAGGCCTATGTTCAGCAGTGGACTTGTGAAGGGCTGTAATGAAAATGATAATGAAAGGTATTTTTGTATATAGCTAGTTGCTGAGCTAATTTTTCTGTGGAATTTTTATTATGGGAAAGTGTGAGAGTGATATCGAAAGAAGAGTGAATGCAGGAAACACGGAGAATGGAGCTTTGCACTCCTTTATGAACAGTCGGAAGGTGTCTAACAAGGCTCGTTTGGCTGTGCATGAGGGGGTGTTGGTTCCGACACTCATGTACGGAAGTGAAAGTTGGGTATGGCAGAAGAAACATGAAAGCAGAATAAATGCTGTTGAGAGGAGAGCGTTAAGAAGTATGATAGGAGTTAAAATGAGTGTCAGGATAAGAAATAGTGAGATAAGGAAACGTTGTGGTCTGAAAAAAGATGTAGTGACTAAAATTGAGAAAGGTATGCTGAGATGGTTTGGCCATATCGAGAGAATGAATGAAGAACGTTTGACGAAAAAGGTGTGTAACGCGAATGTGAATGAAAGTGTTGGAAGGGGTAGACCTAGGCGGACGTTTCTAGATCAAATCAGGGACGTCTTGAAAAAAGGCCAGGTCAAGAGTACCCTAAACCGAAGAAAATGTATGAAGGGAATAATGAAAATCGGCGAAGCGAAACAAGTATGTAAGGATCGTAGCAAGTGGAAAGAAGTGGTCTCTGCGTACCCCCACGGGAAAGAGGCGTGATTATATGTATGTATGTATGTATGTATTTATTATTATCATTTAGCAGAATCTTCATAATAATATATTCATAATATCATAATAATATCTAATGATGTCTCAAACCTCAATTGTTAAAAGCATGCACACAGTGCCGGGCCGAGGCAAGTTTTAATATGGAGCGAAATCCAATTATAGCATCCCAATTATTTATCGAGTTTGCGAAACAGCTGTTTAGTTATATCGGCGACATCTGCATAGACTAAAATAGGAAGCAACAAATAGTTGACTAGCGTAACCTTGGCCTTTTAATTGCACTGCACGGTCTGGTGCTGTAGCTTTGTCTGGCAATAGATAGCAATAACATCACGAGCTATCAAGTGTTCAAGTTTCAAGTACGTAAGAGTTTTTATTATATATTATGTTAAATCGCATTTATTTGTGACTAATAGTAGCTCTGGGTCTAAGCGCTCGCTGTAAATTTCACCCGGGTTAGATCCCCAAAGAAATTTTTAATTGAAATTTTAAGTGCTGATTTAGCACGTGCTCAGCGGAAATCGGTGCATCTGATGAATAAGAAAAAAAATTCGAACACATGTGAAGTTGGCTAACACGCATTGGTGCAGCGCGGCGGATATTTCCTAGCCCTAAAACCCTCTCAGAAATAAGAGGAGCCCTGTGCCCGGCATAGGTACTTACATAGCCTGTTACTTTACTATTGTATCGTATACGTAAGCAATATTCATTTTCGTTTCAGATACAGAAGGGTACCTAATGCTGGAAAAATATCATGTGGAGGCCACGAAAACATAAAACATCTTTGTATCTAGATAAAATTTTCTAGTGATTGTCAATCATTTCATACGCCACATTTTCTATAGAGTTACAGATTACAGAAAGTAAATTCACTTTCAAATCAAAACAGCCCAATAGCTTTATTAACACGTGACACATAATTGTTACTCATTATACTCAACATAATTATATGGAAATCTGAGAAAGTTGAAAATGTTAGTATTTTCAGAAGCTACTTTGCAATTATTCTATTGAGTGAGTTTTGTGGAATCGTGTTTTGAAAACCGCCACCTGGAATACGCTCATTGTAAGTACAATTTTTTTCGATAACGATGTAAAATCACAAAATGATCCCCATGCAGATCAATTTAGCTCTATTCAGCCTCTTAATATGGACATACCTCGGGATTCAGAGATTTTAAAAATTTTATGCGCAGATACTGAAAAGTATAATAATATATTATTATTGTCCCTTGTGAGATAACCTTTATTATTTTATACATATTCCCACGTAATACATTTTTATGGTTGGTTAGAAAAATAATATCTACGTGCAAACTTTCACAGGGTAAATTTCTTTTTATTTACTATTCTTAGTCAGCGCTAACTACAATTCCACCTGATGGTAAGTGGTTATGTAGCCTAAGATGGTGAAGCGCACTGACTTAACAAAAGCGTATTCACTCTTGCCTAATAGTAGTAAGTAAGTATTATTTGCGACCTATTTGTGTGTGTGTGTGTGTGTGTGTGTGTGTGTGTGTTTGTGTGTGTGCGCGCGCGCGCGTGGGCGTGCGTGCGTGTGTGGGTGCGTGCCTTTGAGCGCGCGTGCGCGCGTGTTTGTGTATGTGTGTGTGTGTGTGTGTAAGTGTTTGAGAGAGAGCGAGAGTGAGAAAAGTGTATAAGAAATATAGATTTTTGCCTTTTTGCTACAAGAAGGGGCAATTTTTCAAGTCGGCCCTGCGGCAGGGCGGCAGGAGCGTAAGACCTTCCTTGCTCCCTAGATCGGCTCTGCCGCTGTCGCGTGTGTAGCGAAATTGGGGCAATTTCAACCAGTTCGTTGCAACTTTCACGCGGAGCACACGTATGAGTACAAGTCAGAACCGCAGAAAGAACGTCATTTGAACGTTGTAACTTATAAGTAACCTTACTGGGATTTGTTACCTAACTTATCATAAGGGCTATTATGGGAAAGAATATATTCCAATAGTATTAAAATTGCTGGAATATAAATAAAATGTCATTAACTAAATAATTAAACAAAAATACAAATATTAATAATTAAATTTATTAAAACTCATCATTAGTAAACTATCCTGGCTATTTGTAACACTAGTTAATTTATAGTTACTAAGCACTAGTTAGTTAAGTTATATCACAGAATAAATTGGTTATATTAAATTATGACGAGTGAAGTTAGTCATATTTAATTGTCTTTGATAGCCAAAAATAGCGTGGCAGAGCTATGCTGCAGCTTCTAAGCACTATATTATGGTTGTAATTATTAATTAATTTGTTGTTTTATTGATGAATGTGGGTGTCTATGGGCCACAATGTCCACTTACCATCAGATGGACTGTGTTATTTTGTCACCCTTATTCTATATAAAAAAAGTCTATATATAGCCATTCATTGATATTTCAATAAAACTAGCGCCATTCTCAACGCGTGCGTCCATCGAGACGTACACTCTCATACTTTTCCGTATATACACTCTTATCTATGCTCATACTGAACGGCAGGCGTGTGTGTAGAGACAGCTACGATATTGCTCAGATCGCTGTGCTCCCTAGATTGCCCCTGCAGCAGGCATGTCAGTAGGCGCCTTAACAAAATTCTGTCCACCTTATTTAAACTTCCATGTTATGCACTTAGGGAAGCACCACATTTATTTTATTTAAATTGTTTGATTTAATTTTATAATAGTGTACCTAAATATAAGCATTTGTATCTAGATTTCCCTCCCCAATAATGTTCTATTAAAGTCATACTCATAAAAAGAGCGGTTTATTGTAATACATAATTATAAAATTCACCTAATTTATAAAAATATGCAACAATAAAATTACATAGGTTAAACTATCCAAATCTAAGTAACGAGACCATGTTGGTCGTTCCACATCTAAATTATATAAAAATGCGTTTTTCAATTTCATTAATCAACGTCACCGCGAAAATTTCCTCTTCTTTAGACACTTTAAAAATGTATTTATTTAGAAAACAATATTTACAGTTACCAATGTACATATATTAACTAAATTAAGTTCTATTCATAAAAATATTTATAATTGAGTATAAACTTAAAAAACTAAAATGTATTTGAACGAAGTCGCTCCAACACCGACGCGCGGTACATCCCCTCGACGATTGAACTGAACGGACTGCGACTGCGACAGGGCTCGCGGGTGATTACAGGGCGACGGAGCAGGCACACTAGCGCGAAAATATTCAATTTCGGGGGAAAATGATATTTTCTCAAGTAAAACGGGGAATAAAAATAAAACTCAATTAAAAATATGAATATTTTTAAGACCTTTTTTTAGTGTAAAAAGTATTTAAAGAGCTTGTGCCGTTTTGGATAAATTTTGCAAAATACGACAAAGATAGTATATAAAAACAAACGATATAACAAAGATAGTATATACTGTTTGGGAATTCTTTTTCTTAATAAGTGGTAGACAAAAATACAATTTTGTTCAATTAGAAACATTTATTAAATCCTCTTCTATCAACCTGTATTTTTTCTTTGCGGAATAAATGAACCATTGAGTTATATGTACTACGTACTAGAGAAGCCATTCCAAACAAAATTTGTGTCCTACTCTATGTCGCGACTACTAATCCCGCGCATGCGCGAAGACTTTAATCTTGTAAACATAATTGACAAGTGAAGCTGCCTGTATCGCTCGCTAAGACGAGACTAGGCCGAAACGCATATAATATCTTATTTACTTTTAGTATTTGTACTGATTTTAAAGATAACATGTGTGGAGTGGGCTAAGCCCACGCTGGCCTGTTTATACTTGTTTTATATATAAAAAGTACGTGTCACGTTGTTTGTCCGCGATGGACTCCTAAACTACTGAACTGATTTCAATGAAATTTTTGGTCAATGTGCAGTTTGGTCCAACTTAAAAGATAGGATAGCTTACATCTCAATTTATAGTCGCAATACAATATTATTTTATTAAAAATTATTTGTCTATTATTTGACAGTCACAATTATCTGTTAGCTCCAAACGATTCTGTCATGGCTCCAGTACACGTTGGCCGAACGCGCTCGCCAAGCGCGCTCGGCAGATTTTCGTGGTGCCGTTCACACGTTAGCGTGTTTCATTCTACGTTGGTAGCTAGATGATGATGGACGTTAGGGCAATCGCGGCCGCTGTCATATACTTATACAGCGCTTCACTCTTCTCAGAGTGAACGAAAAAAAAACTACACATACAACAATAATCCCAGTTTGTCCTATTTAGGGTTCCGACCTCAAAAGGAAAAAAGAAACCCTTATAGGATCTACTAGCTGACCCGTGCCCGCTTCGCTGGGCGTTTTTTCAAAACAAAAGATAGCCCAAAAGAAGCCCCTAAGCTACATTATCCCCGAGCAACATAAACTCAGAGATAATTTATAATAATATTCATCATCAGGTAGGTACTCTGAAATCGCAACTAAATATGTATTATTTATTGCAGTTAGGCAAGTTACTTACTCTGGTTTTATTTATATGTTGCTCATGTTTGGGGTTCCATATAACTGATTCATTGTGAGAATCAATCAATTAACCTAAATATTTCACTCCATAATTATTAAATCGTAATTAATCGTAATCAGCTAGTTTGATATAAAATAAGATATTAATATAAAATAAATATAAGAATTTAATATAAAATATCGTAATTTAATCTAAACAAACGTATTATATTTCTAAATAAAATGTAATAATAATAATTTTATGGAATTCACAAATCTTCAATTTACGCAATATTTCGTTTGTACGGATTGCACTACAGTTCGGTTGAACATAGTCAATGTTCGGAATGGCTTCTCTAGTACGTAGTACATATAACTCAATGAAATGAACAGTTATTGTGATTTTTTAACTTAAATATTGAAGAATTTAGGCATTTCAACCGCAGTTAGGGCCTTAAAATATTAATATCACAATAACCTAAAAACAAACTAAAAGCGATTGTCTAATAGTTTTCACCGGAATTATAAGTTAATAAATTAAAAGAAAAAACAAACTTTTTTAAAACAAGCTTTAATTTAATGCGCTAAAAAGAATAAAATAAACTTCTCCTTTAAAACTTTTACTATCAACTTATAACGTCATTACACAATTTATATGATATAAATGCTTGATAGAAAAAAGACTATAAACCCCAGTACACCAACATTTCAGACGGATTGAGATCATGTTACACCCTGATGCCACTCAGTCCTCAGCACGGCCTCACCTTGACTCGGGTGTTTGGAGGAATGCACGACTTATTTCAGCTTGAAGCTTACTTGTGCCTTACGAAACACAGTTCCAGGTTTGATTTTGGAGTTACCCTTCTCCTGGACAGGGTGCAAACCAATGCTGTTGACGCCTATCTCACCAAATTACACAAGTCAAAGTTAACCAACCGATGCTATAGACTCGAACAATTCGACCCCAATATCATTATCGAGAACTGCAAAAACCCCAGTACACCAAAATTTCAGACGGATTGGAGCAACCGAGTTTATGATCACCATATTATTTTTGATTAACTCGCATTCGTATTCTCAGCAAGTCCTTTCATTTGATACCATTATTGTAGGAAAGCATAAAAAACTTAGTCCGCCATCTTTAGAAGTCCGCTATTTGGATTTAGAGTGACGTCACTTTATTTTTCGAGTAACACTAAGCAAGCCCTTTCAATTTGATACCCATATTGTAGAAGTGCATTAAAAATAACTAGTCCGCCATCTTGGGTGTTCTGCCATGTTGGATTTAGAATGACGTCACATAGCTAACCATGCATTGTCATCCAAATTTAGCGTGTATACAAAATTTCAGCTCAATCAATTGCAGATATCTGCTTCAAAATTGAGTTGCAAGATTCCACCCGAACAAACATAGTTTACATTGCAAGTAATAAAAGCTTGTAAAATAGTGCACTGGTCAATAATTAATAGTATGGAATAAAGTTGAAGATACATTTAGCATTTATAGGTACTTTAAGATTGATGGAAAACCCTTTTAGTAGTTCGTTTTCATCCTTAAAAAATAAACTTTATTTGATTTTCTGAAATAAGACCTAAAATCAAAACATTTCCACACCAATACCATAACACATTTTATCTATAAACATTGAATTCAACAAGTGCAAATGTGACAGAAATGTTTTTGAATGAAATATTACGAGGGACATACTGAAACGATCGGGAATGAGAAAAACCCCATGCACGGTATAGCTAAATTGTATTTTATTGTTTTTCGAAGTATTCTTCGTTCATTTCCATTCGTGCAAACCAATCATTAAAACAGTAATTCCAGTCTGAAGTTGATGTTGATAAAATGGCTGATTTATACGCTTCCACAGCTGCTTCGGGGTCTTCAAAACGTTGACCGCTTAATAAATCTTTCATTCTAGGGAATGTAAAGAAATCATTTGGGCTCAGGTCAGGACTGTACGGAGGATGGCTCATCAGCTCAACGTTTTCCTTCTTCAAAAAATCATTTGTCTTCCGAGCCGTATGGGAGCTCGCATTATCGTGATGTAAGATGATGCGACGTTTCGGGTTATTTTTTCGGAGTTCGGCTATCATTTCTGGCACACAAACCGTGATATACCACTCAGCGGTAACCGTTCTGCGTTGCTGTAAAGGAATTGTAGCAACATGCCCCTTTTTCGAGACAAACGTAGCGACCATTTTCTTTGACACGCTGCGGGAACGAACCACTTTCGTTGGTTAGACCTCGTCTTCGAAGACCCAAATTGCTGACTGATGTTTTCTTTCAGGTTCGTATGAATAAATCCATGATTCGTCATCTGAGATAATATTATAAACGGTATTTGACTTCCCTCCGTTGAAACCTTGCAGAGTATTCCGGCACCAATCTACACGAACCGCCTTTTGTTCTTCGGACAAAATGTGGGGAACCTAGCGGGAAACTAGCTTTCTTACACACGGCTCATTATGTAATATGGCTGTTATCAGTATCGAATGAATTGCAGTCATTCCGATACTGATAACAGCCCGAATCTGCTCGTATGTCACATGACGGTCATCTAATATAATAGTTCTCACAGCTCCGAAGTTTTCAGACGTGACCGCTGCTCTTGGTCGACCTGCAGAAGAAACAGTGCTGAGCGACACACGACCGCGTTGGAACTCGGCATACCAGCGGTATATTGTCGTTTGACTCGGTGCTTCAACATCATAAATCGAAACAAGTTCGCTGAGACATTTATCTTGAGATAAGCCGCGTCGAAAATTGTGATAAATTATGGCACGGAAATGTTCACGCGTGAGCTCCATTTCTGTTAACGACGTGTCAAATTTAAACCAACATAGTTTTTGTTTTTAAACATTTTTTATAATGAGGGCTAATAATCTTCCACTCACCAGATGTCGCTAGTTGCGACTGAGGTAAAGTTTTTTGTTACACAGTGTCAGTTAATTGAGAAATTAGTTTTATGAAAATAGTTTATCATTATCTAGAATATTATATTAATACACAACACAATGCGTCAGTGGTTTGCTTTTTAATTTTTTGCACTTTATAACTCTTTTTAAAAAAATCGGCTTTTAGTTATATTTTATAGTTTGGTTTGTTCATTTCTAATGTAATTAATATAAAACATAACTAATAATACAGAAAGAAACCTTAAAGATTACATTTTCCTAAGAAATTATCATCCCCGCTATGAAATCTGTCAAATATTTTCCCTCACTGTAAAGTGGCGCCGCCCTGGTGGCAGAAAAAGTCGTGGATGCCCTCATTGTTTGAATGTCATTAAGATTCTTAGAGGCCAGTATTCAAATTCTAAAAAAGGTTTTATTGTAACTCAATCCGAAATATTCTATTTCCGATCATTTCAGTCTGCCCCTCGTATAATAATGATGTATTATAAATATTTATAAATAAAAAAAACATGTTTGAGTGTCGTAGAACACTTGGCACGACGTTCCTTTCGTAGTATATTATTATTGATAAACGTATTATATTATAAATTAACAAATACAAATAAATAACTAGTAATTCATTATTTTTTCGTCTATTAAAATTAAGCGTCATTTAAAATAAAATAATATTAACTATATAAACGCCAAGCCCTATTCCGTGCACCTAGAAAGCTGATGATCCACAGAAAATTCACTTTAAATTACCCTTTTTGAAATCACACGGGATAAAGAAGATTTAACTTTTCAACTGACTTCAAAAATGAGGAAGTTTACAATTCTTCGGAATCTTTGTTGTTTTTTTATGTATGTTCACCGATTACTCGAAGACGTCTGAACCGATTTGAAAAACTCTTTTTGGGTTTTGAAAGGGTATTATTACTTCCCTTTAAACAATCAACAAAAAATCATAATCACTAAAAACTGTTATCTGGATTTTTCGAAATTCCCACGGGGTAGGGAATAAAGAGGGTTTATCTTTTCTCTTTAAAATTGCTTTATTTCCGTAACTATAGTTCTTTGATACTTCAAATTTGGCATTTAAGTAAGGAATTCAATGAACCAGTCCATACGCAGTAGTTTCTATAATAAGTCTATTGCCTCCTCTACACTACTCGCGAAGTAGATCGAAGTTGGACGAGGCGAATAGTGTAGAGAGGTACTTCGATTCGCTTCGTGCAACCTCGCTTCGCCTCGGGCGACTTCCGATTGCTGTCAGTTTTTTGCGCCAGAGTCAAAGGATTTCGCGAAGGACCCCGAAGTTACACGAAGCGTCTCACTACACTACTCGGCTTACGCCAGTTATTTTATATATATATATTAAATATGTAGCTTTCTACATAATTATTTATTTAGTTAACGCATTGACGTCGTACTGTTCACACAATTAGGTACCTATAGCGGCTGTCTCTTGAAAGTCATTCATGTTAAGGGTGCGGGAGACTCAAGACGACTGAGCTCTTCGCGAAGTAGCACGAGTGTGTGGTCATGTTCTTCGAACTGCGATCGACTTCGACGAGCACTTCGTCAAAGTTACTTCGCGAGTAGTGTAGAGGAAGCATAGGCGTACACGAGTATTGCGTGATCGCGGAGCAGGAAGAATTTTAAATTATTGGAATTCATACAAATGTGAACTTTATGACTAGAGAATAAACTCGGTTTTCGAATCATAAATACTGTTCAAAAGGTGCTAAAACTATGTTAGTTGCAATAGAAATAAAGTTTTTTATGGTGGGAATAAAGTTTAAAAATGCAAAGTAATAAAGATATACTGCTCCGCGGCCGTGCTTTAGGCTGTGTCCAGTAATAGAATATATGGTACAATACACCTATACATACTAAAAAAAGTATACTTTCTTAATTTACAATTTTACGCGAGCGAAGCCGCAGGTGGTCTACTTTATATATATTCAGTTGTGAGGGTTTGAAATATCCTCAAATTTGAACTTCGGGCGGTTCATTGAGTCCAAGGCCAAAGCAGCTGCAAGGAAGCTGGTAGTACTTGCAAAGGTGCGGCGATACTTCACGCCGGGACAGCTGCTTACTTTATATAAAGCGCAAGTCCGGTCGTGCATGGAGTATTGCTGCCATATATGGGCTGGTGCTGCAAAATGCCACCTAGGAGCTTTGGACTCAATGGAAAGGCGTGCTATGAGGCTTATTGGTGACCCGAATTTGGTTAAAACCAATCTTACCAGCCTCGAACACAGACGTAAAGTAGCCAGCCTTTCGGTTTTCTACAGGATGCATTTCGGAGAGTGTGCGCAGGAATTACATAACTTAATTCCACCCTCTCCCTTCCACCATCGGACAACCAGACGTTCGGCCAGTCTCCACCCTTTCGTTGTTGACTTACCACGCATTCGAACCAAACGGTTCGCCACGTCGTTCATCATGCGTACAGCAAAGGAGTGGAATAAGTTGCCAGCATCTATCTTTCCATCCGATTACAGTGTGGGTGTCTTCAAGGCAAGAGTGAATAGGCTTTTGTTAAGTCAGTGCGCTTCACCATCTTAGGCTACATCACCACTTACCATCAGGTGGGATCGTAGATAAGCGCTGGCTTAGTAGAATAAAAAAAAATATATATATACTATACATTATAATTATTTCATTTTATTTATTTATATATATATATATATATCGTCACCGGAAAGCCAATACTACTTAAGGCGCGGGTTGAGCAAAATGTCGCGCTAGTCGTTATTTGTGCGGTTTTTAGGAGCTATCTACTTTTTATTTAAAATATATATCAACAAATAAAAAACACATTATATTTCTACATAATCTTGATTTCATAAGAGCTGTATCCAATTTTTTTTAAAGGAATAAATATTAATATAATCTCCTTACAACGAAACCACATAAATGTGAAATTATTATTGATAACATGCATCTCCTCGTAAAGTAAGTATTATTTTATTTTGCGATTTACACCAATGGATAGGCAATTTATTAATGAACACTTCTGTTGTAAAAAATTTTTCAAAAGACCAAAATTTGATTTTATTAAGAAATTATTTTAAAATCTGGGCGTATTCACTGCCCACGGGCTTGCTGGATCATTGAGCTTTGAGCTCTTGAACGTGGAGCCCGTGTCGTTCGTCAGAGCATCGGCCTGCGCACACGCTCACGTCTTATCAGTCGATAATATTATTACTTATTAGGTTATTTATAGGTAGTATTATTTGTTTGTTTTGGGTATAATTTTTCGTATTAGTTATACATATATTTGTTGTGTTTTTTATTCGTGTATTTTCTTTGAAGTAAATGCAAATAAAAAAATGAAGCACCATTAGCATGTCAGGTTCGAATCCATAATTAACATTCCGACAAATATTATAATTTACACTATAAAAGGCTAATTCAATATTATCAGTATAGTATACAGTTAAAAATAATCGTAATAACCAACTACAATATCTTATCAGGTATAGTACTGCCTCGTTGGTCTAGTGGTTGTAGTAGTGCGACTGCTGATCATGAGATCCCGGGTTCGAATCCTGGTCGGGCCAAAAAGTCAGTTATGAGTTTTTCATTTATGTTCGAAGTTATAATTAGTATTACTAAGTTATAGTTTTTTGCTAAAATATAGTATATTATTTATTGCTTGTTTTTTCTTCTTTTTCAAAAAATAATTGAGTACATAAGGTGTTCTATACTTATAATTCGGTAAAAAGTATCTAAGTAGGTACTAATATACCTACTTTTTACTATAAACTAAACATTGTTAAAACTAAATTTAACTAAAAATACTAAACTGACCATTTATTTTTTAACTCAAAACAGGACATGGGTTTATTTATACTCTAAAAACTATAACTTTATACAATTAGTGTTCACTAAAAAATTATATTCGGTATAGACGGTAATTATTAAATGCAACATATTTTTTTTAATTATTAATTACATTTGTCAGTGGATTAAATTTGCTTTAATAAAGTTGGTGATGATTTTAAATAAGAATAAAATTCTGCTCAAGTTTTTTTTATTGTTATATTTGTCAAGAACATCGCCTTTAGAACTGGAACAGTAAGTGTTTCTTTCAGACGTCCACAATTTATTCAAAATAAAAAAATACTCTTTCTACCGGAGCATTTGTACCAGGTAGACATAAAATACATTCGATTAAAAAAAATATGTTGAAGATTGTTGGCTTTGAATACTTCCATCCAACGAGTTACGGGACAATTTTGTGTCCCGGAGCTTTATTTGGGGACAATGGGACATGTGACCGAGAAAAGGGACAGTCCCGTTCAAAACGGGACGTATGGTCACTTTACCTATAACCCGGCGACGGCTCCGTGGCGCAGTGGCTTAGCAATCAGTTGTCACGCTGGGGGCCGCGGGTTCGAATCCCGCACGTAACAAATATTTGTAAGGCCTACAAATAATTGTTCCGCGTCTGGATGTTTGTCCTTGTGCAATTTATGTTTGTAAACTGCCTCCACGACTCTCATTCTATATTACTCTCACTCTGCGAAACATCCTATTTATTTGTTTATTCTTTATTGCACCAAATATTTGTACAAAAGGCGAGCTATCTATCTATTTACCTAAAGTGAGTAGGTATCTTTTAAACTCACAATTTTCAATGCTTCATTTTTAATATATAATTAATTATAAAATTTCATCATCATCATCATTACAGCCCTTCACAAGTCCACTGCTGAACATAGGCCTCCCCCAAGGAATGCCACAAAGCACGGTCCTGAGCCACCTGCATCCATCGACTTCCTGCATGTCTTACCAGGTCGTCACTCCATCTTGTGGGGGGACGCCCTACACTTCACCTACCGGTACGAGGCTGCCACTCGAGAACCTTTCTTCCCCATCGGTTGTCGGTTCTTCGAGCTATATGGCCAGCCCACTGCCACTTCAGCTTACTAATCCGTTGGGCTATGTCGGTTACTCTGGTTCTACTGCGGATATCCTTATTCCTAAGTTTATCACGCAGAGAAACTCCGAGCATAGCCCTCTCCATAGCTCGCTGAGCGACCTTGAGCTTCCTCATACGGCCAGCAGTGAAGGACCACGTCTCAGTTCCGTAAGTCATCACTGGCAACACGCACTGGTTGTACAATTTTGTTTTAAGGTTTTGAGGTATTTCTGACGAGAAGATGTGTCGTAGCTTCCCGAACGCTGCCCAGCCGAGTTGAATCCGTCGATTGACCTCTTGGTCGAAGTTGGACTTACCTAGTCGGACTATTTGTCCCAGGTAAACATACTCGTCAACAACTTCGAGCTTAGTGCTCCCAACAACTACCGGCATAGGTGTGACATGGACATTAAACATAATCTTTGTTTTGTCCATGTTCATCTTAAGACCTATCCGTTGGGAGACACTATTGAGGTCATTGAGCATAGTGCTTAGCTCCTCCAGCGATTCTGCCATGAGGACTATATCGTCGGCAAATCGAAGGTGAGTGATGTACTCGCCATTGATGTTAATTCCGTATCCTTTCCAGTCCAGAAGCTTGAAAACGTCTTCCAATGCAGCGGTGAAGAGTTTCGGGGATATAACGTCACCCTGTCTTACACCTCTCTGCAATTGGATAGGTTTCGTACTCTGGTTCTGTACTCGGATAGCCATCGTAGCCCTACTGTACAAGCACTTCAACACTTCGATATACCGACAGTCAACTTGGCACCGCTGAAGGGACTGCAGCACCGCCCAAATTTCGACGGAATCAAAGGCTTTCTCATAGTCCACATACGCCAGACATAGTGGCAAATTGTACTCTTCGGACTTCTGTACAATTTGCCGTAGGGTATGTATGTGGTCTATGGTGCTAAAGCCCTTTCGGAAACCGGCTTGTTCGGGAGGCTGGAAGTCGTAAAGTCTGCGCGCGAGACGATTCGTAATGACTCTCGAAAACAGCACGTAGACGCGGCTCAGAAGGGAAATCGGTCTGTAGTTCTTCAAGAGAGCGTTGTCACCTTTCTTGAAGAACAAGACCACCGCACTTCTGCTCCACGCCTCCGGTGTAATGCCACCATGGAGGACGGAATTAAAGAGCTTCTGAAGGACTTCAAGTACCGGTCTTCCACCCGCTTTCAGAAGCTCCGCTGTAATTCCATCCTCGCCTGGGGCCTTGCCGTTTTTAAGGTGCTGGAGAGCCATTCTAATCTCGCTCAGACTGACGTCCGGGATATCTTCGGAATAGTGTCGAATAAGACTCGCTCTTGGATCGTTACTCACACTTGCGTGTGGCTCCAACGATGACGTGTACAGCTGCCCATAGAACCTCTCAATCTCACTCAAAATTTCAGGTGTCCCGGAAACGATGCTGCCACATTCGGTCTTCAGCTTTGACAGTTGGCTCTTTCTGGCAGACAGATCTCTGGCAAAGACTTTGGAGCCTTGGTTCCGCTCGATCGCTTCTTCAATACGAGCTATATTGAAGTTGCGTAAGTCTCGCCGCATGAATTTGGAGATCTGTCTGTTCAGTTGCCTGTATGCTGTCAGATCTGTTGAAGAATGTAGCCTCATCTCCCGTCTAACAGCCATGAGATTAAGAGTGTGATCGGAGAGTTTTTGTGTTCTTCTGCGGTGGGTCTTGCAGAACTTAGCTCCGACCGCATGGACAGTTTCCACGAGCTTGTCATTCATATCGTTCACTTCATTGCAGTCTTCTAGGCACTGAAAACGGTTTTGTAACTCGAGCTGAAAGGTTTCGGGACTTTGGATTAGAGCACGAGGGGGACGGAGCGTTGACTTCATCAGACGAGACCTCTCCAACTTAACATTTAGGTTCAGTGTGCCTGTAACCATTCGGTGATCGCTGCCGGTTTTCACCCTCGCGATCACTGAGACATCACTGAACAGTTGTCGTCTGGTCGTCATAATGAAGTCAATCTCATTTTTTGTCGAACCGTCGGGGCTCGACCAGGTCCACTTCCTGTGGGGCCGCTTCTTGAAGAAAGAGTTCATCATAAAGAGTCCCTCTTTCTCCATGAAGTCGGCCAGCTGCTGGCCCCTTGGGTTCCGTTGCCCTATTCCAAATTTCCCTACTTTCAGCTCACCGTTCTCTCTTGTGCCTAGTTTTGCATTGAAGTCTCCCATTAACACCGTATATTGGGTTTTGGAGGAATGCATGGCTCTAGAGATATCCTCATACATTACCTCCACCTCCTCATCGGGGTGTGCCGAGGTTGGTGCGTAAACCTGTATGACCTTCAGCGAATACCGTTTGGTGATTCTGAGTATAAGGTACGCAACCCTCGTCGACACACTCCCGATCTTTACAACGTTGTTAACGAGAGACTTTTGGACGATAAATCCGACACCTCCTTGGGACAGATGGTCGCCCTCCCGGTGATAGAACAAGTTGCCGGATTCGAGGATTACCGTGTCCTCCCCCTCTCTTCGGACTTCGGATAATCCTATAATATGCCAGCGCAACTTGTCTATCTCTTCTTCCAGCTCCACGATCTTCTCGTCAGTCCTCAGGGTGCGTGCGTTGTACGTTGCCAGGTCGAGTCGTCTAAGGTGGCAACCGAACCTCCACCGGAGATTCTTAGCACCCCCTGCCCCGCCGTTACCATGGTCGCCACCGTAGCCAGGAATAGCGGGGCCGCCGGGGACTGGGGGCCGTTTATTATTGTCATTGCTCATGGGGGGTATATTGCCATAGTTGCCACGCTTGGCGAGCGGGTTGGCAACCGCAGTTTTTTTTATTGTATTTATGCCGTTACTAGGAAGATGCTGCTGCCCATCTCCTGCCTGTTTCCCTTTGTCGCCTTTTACGACACCCACGGGAGGATATGGGGTAGTGGATATTCTTGACCGCCACTACACGGCTAAAATTTCATAATTAGATAATATATGAGAATACATAATTCTAATATAATGCAAGTAATATACCGAATAAAAAAAATAAAATACATTTATCGTTGTACGCTGTGTGTATTCCCATAAAATAGTTTACTGATGTTGAAAAAATACTACGTCCGCACAGTAGGTGGCGTTTTACATATTATTACTTCTTACGTGATCGTAGCGCGTCGGCGCGGCCATGCACACAAAATGCTCAAGGTTGTTCGCGTGGAGTAGCCCCTTAAGGGGCCCCTTAAGGGGCTACTCCATGCATTTGGTGTGGCGCGTCGACTCGCTACAATATAGGATCGCGTAAATGTGTAAGACGCCACCTACTGTACGGACGTAGTATTTTTCAACATCAGTAAACTATTTTATGGGAATACACACAGCGTACAACGATAAATGTATTTTAATTTTTTTATTCAAATTCTATTTAACTCTTTAATTCATCGGCTTGATTGTGTAAAAGAATTGTAACAGAACAATTTATTCCAATGCTATATATTGAGACTATTATTTCTAGTTTCTTGCCATATTTACTCAAATTGATAATTAACCTTTTAATTAATCTTCGTTATACATGTAACTATGGATAGAAGTATAAAATTATCTTGAAGTTTGATTAAAAAAAAAACATGCGTGAGTGTTGAGGACAGCTAGAGACCCGCCGCCCCGTCGCCCCCTTCGTACCCCGCTACCCCCCGCGCACCCCGCACACCGGCGCCGATCTAGTGATGTCGGCGACCAATCAGCGCGCGTGTGGCTTCATTTATCGTCGCACGGCACTACTCACAGACTGAGGCACCTTCTTGCGAGATATAAGAAGGGCGTCTCGGTCTGTGAGCTGTTCATTTCACTTCGGAAGCGGCACTCGAGAAGACTCCAAAGAAGACTCGAGACAACAGATCAAGACTCCACAACTGAAGACCTCTCTCTGTACATATTAGATAGTTTATTTTAATAGTGCCGAATATTGTAAATAGTGTAATACAGTATAGTAAAAAGTACCATCTTTTCTTCAAGCAGTCCCCTAGTATAGCTAACCTCAGATCTGTCGTTAAGTAATCAGTCAGAAATAAATATACAGTCCACTTTTCATCCATTATATTCTTGGTCCATCGCCGCCGGATTCAAGCCAGAAGAAAGAAGCAAGAAGTAAGAAGAAACAAGAAAGAAGCCAATTACAGAAGATAGAACATAATTATAGAAGAAAGAACATAATTATAGAAGAGAGAAGATCGTTATAGAAGATCTTCAAGGAAGAAAGAAGTTCGTCGACGAAGAGAAAAGATCGTCGGTACTAATTTCTTCCCTGTTTCTTGTCACGACTACGTCACATACGTCTATTGTCTGTTTCCAGACAATTTCTTGTTTCTGTAACCGCGTTTACGCGGCCAGGTGGTTGCTCCCTAACGGTGTCAAACTGTGACCATCTGGTAACGCCCTTGTGACGGGAACGACATCCAATACGTGCGTCTTTTTGAAGACGATACGTACGTCTTTTTGAAGACGACCGGAGGTCACAACGTGGGACAATGAGGAAGACAAGAAGCCAGAAGGCACGGAACGAGGACGACACGCCGGTAGGAATGCGTATATTCGAAGAAGCACCCGCGTCCCCGTCCGATTATCTCGCGATGGCACAAGCGCCCTCCGCCGCGCCCGCGCCCCAGGCCCCGCTCGCGCCCGCATCTACGCCCGCGCCCGCGCCCCCGCCGCCGCGCCCCGCTATGTCCGTGTCTACGACCGATCGCTTGGGAGAGGTTAGCACATCCGCGCCGCGCACAGAGACACTCGCCGCGATTATTGAAGATCTTCCGTCTACAGAAACTAGTTCGATAGTACGTACCGTCGCGCCTGTAACAGACGTCGTACATAGGCCCGCACCTCGAGCTCCGTCGGTCCGCTTCGTTCGTTCAGCCCGGTCGACAGCTAGCGCGATAGCTAGGTTAAAACAAATTGAATATAACGCCGCGGAGGAACTAGCTGCAATTAGGAGGAAGCAATTGCAACTGGAAAAAGATCTTATTAAGAAGAAGTACGCTAGGGACGTCGCGCAA
The DNA here is from genome assembly GCA_033319125.1 of Parnassius glacialis. Taxonomy (NCBI): domain Eukaryota; kingdom Metazoa; phylum Arthropoda; class Insecta; order Lepidoptera; family Papilionidae; genus Parnassius; species Parnassius glacialis. Next base: position 57,320,236 of record JAVANC010000004.1, read on the forward strand.
CTGCAAGAAGAAACAGATAGGGAAAGTATTAACGAAGACGAGTTAGTTGAAAATAGGGTACGCGTTGATAGGTGGTTAGAGAACGTAGAGACTGTGCGGGGGGAGTCGCCTTGCCGCCCGTCTCAGCCCGCGCCCCGCATCGAGTTAGAGCAGACCCTACCGAACAGGGTAACCGGTTACGACCACAGTGAAGATGCCCAGGGGAGGACGGTAGCGAATGAGGTTCAACCACGTCGCGTAGAAACGATACAGAGGGATAGTGGAGTCGCCGTAGAAATGAACCAGGTGGATCGTCGTGTACGGGTTACGTCGCCGTCGCGCGTCCAACGCCGCACTCTATCGCCTACACATAGATCGCCACATCGCCACGCGGATCGTAGATCACCGTCGCCGTATAGGGATGTAGGTGTACATAGATCGCCATCGCCACATCGCCACGCGGATCGTAGATTATCGTCGCCGTGTCATAGGGATGTAGGTGTACATAGGACGCCAGCGCCACAGCGTAGGCTAGAGGGAGATAGGGATAGAGATAGGTCGCTTACCCCGCGATGGAAAGAGAGGGGTATAGAGCGACTAGCGGAAGCTCTAGAGAATATGATTAGAGTCAGGCCCGCTGCCGCGAAGCAGACGCAGGACTTGCCTATTTTTAACGGTTCGGCCGCGGAATGGTTAGCCTTCAAAGCCGCGATGAAGGAATCCACGCGTTTATATGGATTCACAAATACGGAAAATATGGCAAGGTTAAGAAACTGTCTACGCGGTGAAGCTAGGGAGGTAGTATCGGCACTGCTGTTTACCGCGAAGGATCCAGCAGATATTATGCGAACATTAGAGCAGTGTTTCGGCCGCCCGGAAGTAATTATCGATCGAGCGTTAGAAGAACTGAAACGCCTTCCGCGCCCGGGTCAAACCGCTCAGGAATTGAATTCGTTCGCCATTAAATTACAAAATATAGTATGTATTTTACAGAACGTCGACGGCAAAGGGTATTTACAAAATCCAATGCTGACTAGGGAAGCCCTCACTTACGGTCGCGTTGGTGCGATTATGCGGAGCACTACGGAAGTGCAGACGAACCGGACATCGTTACACTGTCTAGGTTCATGATGAGAGAGGCTGACCGTGCGTTGAGTCATGCCTATACGTCCGTAGCGCCGACTAAGGAATCGCCCGTAGGACGAGAGGCGCCGCCGTCGAAACGAGTTGTATTAACACGCCGCGTAGAGAATAGGGCCCGCGACGTAAAAACGTTCACCGCCCAGGAGGACACCGGTAGTGCCTCTTGTATGTGTTGCGGGGGTGAACACGTGATCGCTAAGTGTAGAAAGTTAGCGCAAATGGGTGTGGACGACCGGTGGAATTGGGTAAAGGAAGAGGGGGTGTGTTATCTCTGTTTGAATAGTAAACACCGACGATTTAAATGTAGAGCGAAGAAATGCGGCGTCGACGGCTGCAACGCCCCCCACCATGCCCTCCTTCACACCCGCAAGACCCGCGCACCTGAGACATCGGCAAAACCGGATGAGACCGTGCTCGTCGCGTCTAACGTTGGTAGTAATGCGTCCGTATTATTGAAAGTGTGTCCCATTACGTTACGTGGACGACGCGGTAGGGAAATAGATACGTATGCGTTGCTTGACGAAGGCTCGACTATTTCGTTGATCGACGACGACTTAGCGCGCGAGTTAGGAGCGGAAGGACCGGTAAAGCCGCTGAATATTAGAGGAGTAAACAATAGTCAGCGCGAGGCCGATAGCAGGCTAGTTAACATAGGCATACGTGGCAAGACGCGCAGCGAAATGTATAGAATAAATGCGCGTACAGTAACAAATTTACAGATAGGTTCGCAGTCGGTAAATAAAGAGTGTTTACGGTTGAAACACTTACGCGACCTACCGAGCTCGGTTTGCTACGAGGACGCCAAACCGAGATTATTATTAGGCGCCGACAACTGGCATTTAATAATCACCCGTAATTTAAGGATAGGACGTCGAAGGCAGCCTATAGCTGCACGTACGTTATTAGGATGGGTGATACAGGGAACCGTGCCGCGATTCACGTGTAGGGAGGACGGTGAAACCGTATTACACGTCGTAAGCAGTAGCGGACGGTTAGATAGGGACATTCGAACGTTCGCCAGTCAGGACGAGGAGTTAACGGAACTCCTTAAACGGCAGTACGAGATCGATTCCATCGGTATCTCGCTAAAGAGTAGGCCGCGACGGGAAGAGGAGCGCGCTGTCGAGATATTCCAGCGCACCGTCAAGAAGGTCGGCGAGCAATATTAGGTGGGACTGCCATGGAAGGACGACGACGTGCGGATGCCTCCCAGCTACGAGATGGCTACTCGAAGACTGCGGACGATCGAGAAGAAAATGGACAAATCGCCGGAGTTTCGAGACGCCTATACAGCACAAATAGACAACCTCCTGGCAAAAGGATACGCAAGGGAAGCCGAGGGGACAGAGAGAGAGGACCCCAAGAGCTGGTACCTGCCCCACTTCGCAGTACGGAATTCGAACAAGCCTGGGAAGACAAGAGTGGTTTTCGACGCGGCAGCGCGTGCGTCCGGTAAATGTTTGAACGATTATTTACTTGACGGCCCCGACTTGTTACGGAACCTACCGGGCATACTGTTTAGATTTAGGGAGAACGAAATAGCCGTGTCCGCGGATATTAGGGAAATGTTTTTACGCGTAAAGATAGACCGTCGCGACCAACCCGCGCAATTGTTTCTGTGGCGAGGTAACGAGCGATCCAGCCCACCGCGGGAATACGTTATGACTTCAATGATTTTCGGTGCGAGGAGCTCGCCGTTTCTCGCACATAGTGTTAGGGATCATAACGCGCGCGCACACGCAGAGACACATCCGTTGGCACTTAACGCTATCGTACGTAGTCACTACATGGATGACTACCTAGACAGTTATGCTACGGTAGAGGAAGCGGTAAACACTGCGAGGCAGGTTATGGAAGTACACCAGCAGGCCGGCTTCACCTTAGCAGGCTGGAATTCGAACCACGCAGCCCTACTAGAAGACAAGCCGGAGGAATTACTAGCAAGCAAGCCTAAGGAGGTAGGCTTGAGACAAGACAGCCCAGGCAGAACCCTAGGGCTATTATGGATGGCCGATGAAGATGCCTTAACGTTCAACACATCCATGAACAGGGTACCGAACGAAGTGAAGACGCTGCAGAGGCCACCGACCAAGAGAGAGGCGTTAAGTGCAGTTATGTCGGTCTTCGACCCGCTGGGACTGCTGAGCTACCTCACCATCACCGCCAAGATCCTGCTGCAAGACCTGTGGCGGATGAAGAAGGTCGGATGGGACGACGAACTACCCGAGGAGGCAGCTGAGGAATTTCAGAGGTGGCTGCGAGTCGTCGAGGAAGTATCACGACTGCGGCTGCCTAGGTGCTATACTCCTACGGGGGGAGTGGTAGAGCGTCAGCTTCACGTGTTTAATGACGCAAGCGAACGTGCGTACGCATCCGCGGCGTATTGGCGAATACGATACCGCGACGGAACGGTTAAGCTACGGTTAGTGGCGGCAAAGGCGAAAGTCGCCCCGATAAAGGCGCAAAGCATACCGCGGTTAGAGTTGCAGGCGAATCTGATAGGCGCGCGACTCGCGGAATTCGTGCAAGGCGAGCACAGAGTGGTAGCCGATAGGGTAGTGTATTGGACAGACTCCACTACGGCGCTCCACTGGATACAGAACGATACGGCGCGTTACACCCCCTACGTGGCTCATAGATTAGGGGAGATATCGGAGAAGACGTCACCCGAGCAATGGAGTTGGATACCAACCGCAGACAACATCGCGGATCAGGCAACGCGCATAAATTATACGTACAAGGAAGAGAGCGACAAATGGTTTACGGGACCGCCATTCCTGTACGAAGATGAAGATCGATGGCCTCGACGTCGGGAAGAGAAGGCAGGGGATGAAGATGACGAGTTGGAGGAAGTCGTGGCGCACCAGAGCGACACCAGGGACGCTCCACACCTGCCAGACATCGAGAGGTTCTCTTCTTACGAGAGATTGGTCAGGGCCACCGCTCGGATATTACAGTTCATCGATGCCATGAGAGGAAAGGCGCACGGACTAACATTGGACCACATCCAGAGAGCAGAGCGGATGTGGATAGAGCGCAGTCAACAAGAGAGCTTTGCTGAAGACATCAGTCGACTGCAGCGAGGAAAGAACTTGGCAACCGGCAGCGCGTTAAGGAAGCTCGACCCCATATTCGAAGATGGCATACTGCGAGCTAGAGGACGGATCGACGCAGCCGATGTGGACAGCCAAATGAAGAGGCCCATCATACTGAACGGACGCCACCAATTTGTAAAGCTGCTTGTGGAGAAGGCGCATAAGGAAGCAAGCCACGCCAACAGGGAACGGGTAGTGAACGACCTACGCATGAGATATCACATACTTCGACTACAACCGACCGTAAGAGAAGTGGAGCGGAGATGTCTGCGGTGCAGGGTACGCAAGGCGACACCACGGCCAGCGGTTATCGGAGATCTACCACCTGAACGGTTAGGGGCATTTGCACGACCATTCACCTACACCGGAATCGACTATTTCGGGCCTATAATGGTAACAATAGGACGTAGGCATGAAAAGCGGTGGATAGCGTTATTCACTTGTTTGACGACGCGCGCGGTACACCTAGAGATAGTTTATTCCCTAACGACGGACTCGGCGATATCGACATTGCGGCGCATGGCGGCTAGGCGTGGGTGGCCACGGGTCATCTACTCTGACAACGGAACAAATTTCCATGGGGCGGACACCGAACTACGACGGGCAATGGAGGAGTGGGCACCCCTGCTGAAGGACTACGCGTTGACTCGGCGGATAGACTGGAAGTTCATCGCGCCGGGCGCGCCGAACCAGGGAGGCGCATGGGAGCGTCTCGTGCGCTCAGTGAAGACCGCGCTCGAAGCCACTCTACACCAGAAGAGCCCGCGGGAGGAGAAGTTGGTGACGCTCCTCACAGAAGCCGAGAACACGGTGAACTCTCGACCGTTGACACACGTACCGGTCGACATCGACGAGGAAGAGGCGCTGACACCCAACCACTTCCTGCTGCTGGGACCATCGAGCCTTCCAGTAACCGCGCCGTGCACGCCTAGTGATCGTCGGGCGTGGAGAGCGGCGCAAGGACTTGCCGACGAGTACTGGAAGCGCTGGATGAAGGAGTACCTGCCGACGCTGGTTGCGCGCGGTGACTCACGGGATGTGCAGCAGCGACAGCTACAAGAAGGGGACCTCGTCGTGGTGGCAGACGGTAGCCTGCCAAGGAACGTGTGGCCGCGTGGAATTGTAACGCGGACCTTTCCCGGACCAGACGGCGTGGTGCGCAACGTGGAGGTGCGGACCAGGGGCGGATTGCTGCGGCGGCCGGTCAGGAAGAACGCCGTCCTCCCGAAAGAAGATGAGGCTCGCGAGCTACGCCTGGGGGAGGATGTTGAGGACAGCTAGAGACCCGCCGCCCCGTCGCCCCCTTCGTACCCCGCTACCCCCCGCGCACCCCGCACACCGGCGTCGATCCAGTGATGTCGGCGACCAATCAGCGCGCGTGTGGCTTCATTTATCGTCGCACGGCACTACTCACAGACTGAGGCACCTTCTTGCGAGATATAAGAAGGGCGTCTCGGTCTGTGAGCTGTTCATTTCACTTCGGAAGCGGCACTCGAGAAGACTCCAAAGAAGACTCAAGACAACAGATCAAGACTCCACAACTGAAGACCTCTCTCTGTACATATTAGATAGTTTATTTTAATAGTGCCGAATATTGTAAATAGTGTAATACAGTATAGTAAAAAGTACCATCTTTTCTTCAAGCAGTCCCCTAGTATAGCTAACCTCAGATCAGTCGTTAAGTAATCAGTCAGAAATAAATATACAGTCCACTTTTCATCCATTATAGTGAGTGTCGTGGAACATTGACTCGGTTGGAACGAAGTGCCTTTCGTAGTATACTGCTATGGATAAACGTATTAGCGTCATTTAAAATAATATTTCTTTCATGGCAAGATAAGAAAAGTGCGAGGGAGATGGATGTTATTCCATCTCGCTTCCTTATAGCCCCCAAGGTCGTGACGGAAAACTCTCCTAGCCCACATCTGCCAAGTCCGTACTCCGTACCGTAATTAATTTCTTACGTCGAAAACTGTCGCTTTGCTGGGGGCGCATAATATTTTATTGTGAAACCTACATCTAAAATATCAAGATTTATTTTTATGGGACTATCGTAAAATCCGTTTTCTTAATGAAATTTGAAATTTAGTATAGTCACTTATTTCGCAATGAAGATGCATTGCGAAATAAGTGACTATACTAAATTTCAAGTAAATCGGGTGTATAGTTCTAGAGATCTCGTGATGAGTCAATAGAGTACTCTAAATCGAAAACGAAACTTTTCAATTACATTTTTCATTCAGTTTCATTTTCGACAGTAACTATAATCCTTTCCACGCGTTATTTTGGCGATAATTCAAGCAGAAATATAAGCAAAATGTTTGAAAAAATGGCTGCTATGAGGAAAAAAAATATTTTTGCCGATAAGCTGAAAATATTTAAGTGATTTTGGCCTTTGTAGCTTATGAAATAAGGTACTTTAACTTCTTTCTAACAAATTAAAATCTGCTAAAGCTGAAAGCATAGTGTTGTACGCTCCACTTCAGGAAATTCAGTGAGGATTAATTGCAGTAAAACCAAATTGAAGAAGTATATAAAAGTTAATAAATATATAAGGAAAGTACAAAAATTAATAAAAAATAAGATTAATACCAAAAATTATGTTAATTTATGTAAACAAAAGCAAGCATTGATATATGAACTTAATTTGTATTCAATTGAGGTGGATAACATAAGAAAATGTTATGAGACTGACGTAGAGTGCCTAAAATCAGAAATATTATCTCTTACAAATTCCCTTCAAACTGTATCCAATAAATATAAATCAGCCCAAAACGAAATAAAAGAACACATACTGGCTATGGATAATCTGGTAAAGACATGTAAATACAATGAGGAGCGTTTTGACTCCTTAGTTAAACATCAATGTGAGTGTCAGCATTCAATACCAGCTTCTTCAGAGTCGGTGTGTGCTGATAATATTATACCACCACCAAAACTCTATGACAGTGCCATAGCAGAGGAGCTTAAAATAAAAAATAACTTAAATATTAACAAAAATAATATAATTGTGTATAGCGATGACATAGGAAAAAATCTAGGCATAACTTTAAATTACTCTTTAAAGGGACAAAAAATTACAAATTTCTGCATGCCTGGAGCATCTTTTAGTGATATCCTAAATAAAATTATTGTTACTAAATTTTGCCCAAATAGTACAATAATAATTTTTGTTGGTAGAAGAGGCAGTGTAAACAACAAACAGTTATTAAGATATATTGAACAACTTAATAACTTAAATGTACTCAAAATTGTCTTGTTCACACTGCCTTATATACAGGGATTGCCACAGGAAAATAATTTAAGACATAATTTAAATATACAAATGCATAATTTAATATGTAATAATAATTTAAATTTGACATATAATTGTAATGATAATAATGACAAATTTCATGTAATTGACATAAATAATTTAATAAAAAAGTTTTGGACAAAAGATAGGTATTACCTATCCAAATATAATTTAAGACTGATAGCAAATGTGCTATCTTATTATTTACTTTTTAACTCAGCCAAGTTTTTGGCTACCAAGACTGCTTTTATTGGGCAGGATAATTATTTGACAATTAATTTGGAATCAGTTCCAACTAATTTAAATTAGTAAATGCGACAATAGAGGCAATCTCTAGCAATAATGAGAGTTTAATTAACTTTGAATGTAGCCCACAAATAAGTAATAAAAATTGTTTACACCTGGTGCATCAAAATATACAAGGCATGATGGGCAAAGAATTAGAAGTTGAATTGTTTTTAAATAGTAACAACATACATATCCTCTGTATTACTGAACATTGGCTAAAAGATTATAATTTCATGTTTAATTTCAGAAATCACCAGGTGGTCAGTTCCTTCAATAGAGAAAAAAGTTTACGTGGTGGCTCCTTAATACTAGCAGATAAATCATTATTATATAAAGAACGTAAGGATATAGTGAGCCTCTCTGTTGAGCGAACTGTAGAAATGGCTTGTGTCGAGCTCGAGCACCTCATTGTTGTGAGTGTTTACAGACCCCCATGTGCTACTTATGACTATTTTGAAAGGATTGTGGAAGAAGTTTTGCTCAAACTTAGTAAACAGAACAAGTCTGTTGTAATATGTGGAGACTTTAACATCAATCTCCTTGAAACTTCTTCCATTAGTATTAAGTTTAGCTCATTGTTTAAATCGTATAATCTTGTTAATTTATTCTTAGAACCAACACGTATTGCTGGGCCTAGTGCGACCTGTATAGATAATATTTTTACAGATGTTAAGCCCTTGCATAAATCAATTATTCAAAATTTAAGTTCAGATCACTGTGGACAGTTGGTATCATTACCTTACATACACAAGAAACAGAAAAATAAGAAAGTTGTGTTTGTTCCAATAAATGAACATCGCTTGGAGAGGTTTAGAAGTAATATAATAAAAAGACTTCCATCACTTTCATTTAAAAACAGTGCTAATTATTTGTATGGTACGTTATTTAAAATTATAACTTGTGAATTTAGTAGGATATTTACTTCTAAAACTTTCTCTTTTAACAGTCGCAAATCATTTAATGAATGGGCGACAGTAGGAATTTATAATAGTAGGCGAAAGTTATACGAGCTTTATAATGAAAGATCATATAATAGTAGTGTTATATTTAGAGATTATGTAAAAACATATTCTAAAATATTTAAAAAAGTGTGCGCCACAGCTAAGGCTTTACATTTAAGTAACAAAATTAAAACTGCATCAAACAAAATTAAAATGACCTGGAGAATAATAAATAGTGAAACGGGCAAGGTCAAACCGCGCAACTCGGATTTTCAATTGAATATTAACAATAATTTAACCCGATCTGATCAAGAAGTTGCTATGGCTTTTGAGAAACATTTTACTGATGTTCCTTTTTTGACAACTAAATCATTAAACTCTTCTCCTACTGTCGCCGAATCATTGCTTAAACAAAATGTAAAGGCTTGTTCAAATACTTTTAAATTCCATAGAGTACTGCCAAAAGATATCGTTAAATATTTTAAAACTATTGATGTTAAGAAAACGGCTGATTTATGGGGGATTTCCGTTAAAGTTATTTTATCTATAATAGATATAATAGCACCTTATCTAGCCACTATATTTAATACAAGCGTCGAATCTGGTGTGTTTCCTGATTTAATGAAACTTAGTAAAGTCATACCTTTATATAAATCTGGTAGTACATTAGACCCCGCCAATTTTAGACCAATTTCTGTACTACCAACATTTAGTAAATTTTTTGAAAAAATAATTTTAGATCAAATGTTAAGTTTCTTTAATATTAATAAATTGCTACATAGAAATCAATTCGGTTTTACAAGGGGTCGCTCAACAACTGACGCTGGAGTTGAGCTTATTAAACATATTTTTTGTGCATGGGAGAATTCAGAGGATGCTTTGGGTATATTTTGTGACCTTTCCAAGGCCTTCGACTGCGTTCACCATGAGACATTAATCAGGAAGCTACAGTACTATGGTGTCAAGAACACAGCGCTTAAACTTATAATTTCATATTTGAGTAATAGAATGCAGAAAGTTATTATTAATGGTAAAAGTTCTTCCGGCTCACCTGTACTAATGGGTGTCCCTCAGGGCTCAATTCTCGGCCCATTCTTGTTTCTAGTGTATATTAATGACTTACCTTCTATTGTAGAGGATAATCATGATATAGTATTATTTGCTGATGATACTTCTTTGATTTTTAAACTTAAACGTAAATCATTTAAATGTGACGAAGTGAATAATGCTATATCAAAATTAGTGCATTGGTTTAACGTTAATAATTTACATTTAAACGGAAATAAAACTAAATGTATTAAATTTACAACAACGAATGATAGAAATCTGAGTACCAATGTGTTTTTAAATGGGGAAGAACTGAGCCCTGTTGAATCCACTGTTTTTCTTGGCATCACTCTCGACGCAAAGCTTCAGTGGGGCCCCCATATATCCAAACTAGCAAGCAGACTAAGTTCTGCAGCCTATGCTGTAAAAAAGATTAGAGGTCTCACTAGTGTCGAGACAGCTAGATTAGTTTATTTCAGTTATTTCCATAGCATAATGTCTTATGGGATTTTGTTATGGGGACATGCGGCTGATTCAGAAACTATTTTTGTTTTACAGAAGAGGGCCATTAGAGCTATTTACAACCTAAAACTGAGAGAGTCTCTTAGAGATAAATTTAAAGAAATAAATATATTAACTTTGGCCTCTCAGTATATTTACGAAAATTTAATGTATGTTCACAAAAACAAAGGTAGTTTTAGTAAAAAAAGTGATGTGCATTCTGTAAACACTAGGAACAAACACAAGCTAGTGATACCAGTTTCTCGACTCCACAGAGTCAGTAATTCATTCTTGGGGCAATGTATACGCTATTACAACAAGGTCCCGGAAAGTGTACAGGCTCTCTCCATTAGCAAGTTTAAATGTTTTGTTAAGTTGAAACTGTATAAAAAGGGTTATTATAGTATAAATGAATACATGGTTGATAATAACCCCTGGGAATGAGGTGATCGCTTCCAAGCTGTTTCTAAAATAAATTTTGTACTTATATAGTTAGTACAACCATTATTGTAAAATTTGCTTTAAAAAAAAAAGTCCCGCTGGGTTTCTTGCTGGTTCTTCCCAGGACAGAGGTTTTATTTTTCGAACCAGTGGTAAAGTAAAAAATGACTTTCAATAAGTATTACACATGTGATCTATATTGAATAAAAAAATTATTCTATTCTATTCTATTCTATTCTATTCTATTCTATTCTATTCTGTGCATGTAAAAGTCGAAGGTTAATTTTGTTGAAGTACATATTATACATGTTTATTAAAAACGAAAAATGATTTCTTACTATATAAAAACATTTTATTATCTAATCTATACAAATAAATACAATTGAAGCGTCTGTTTGTAATGTTAAAATAACACCTTTTACTAAATGAAAATGAAAGTATATACGGTACTAATAAATTAAATATCTCGAGCATATCATGACCCCTGACCTGAGGGACGATGCGGACATCGATAGGGAGCGGAGGGCGTTGTCTGTGAGGGCCAATATGATCGCCCGTAGATTTGCGCGTTGCTCGAGGGCCTTCAAAATAACTCTTTTCAGAGCATTTTGTACGTCCCTGTACACGGCCAGCCTGTGGTTGTCATATGCCCAAAAGCAGTACAACGCACTCCGTGTGCAATATAATAATAATGCGTTCAGGGTGCTGTTGGGGCTGCCTGGGCACTGCAGCGCGTCAGCGATGTTCGTCGACGCCCGTGTCGACTGTTTCTACACAACGATGCGAAAGCGGTGCACATCTCTGGGGCGCAGACCCCGGACCACCTCCAACACCATCTTGAGCGTATTTGCGAACAGGTTTGATTGTCAGTACATTAATCATTGTCATGACTGATTAGTGTGATTAATAATTTTAATTTAATATAATTCAATTTTCTTTTAATTTAATTCATATGTAATTCAAAATTTAATTTTCATTTCAATGTAACTATGATCTGAAGGATTAAAATAAATTATTATTATTATTATTATTAATAACAAAAAAACACTTTTTTAAATTGTTGTTTGTCTGTGCGTTTGTTGCGGCTAATCTCCGAAACGGCTGGACCGATTTTGACGGGACTTTCACTGGCAAATAGCTGGTATCATAAAGAGTAACATAGGATACTTGTATTTTAGAAAAAGAATTAGGGTTCTACGCAAAAAAAATTAAAACCAATGAAATCGTAGTAAATTCCATGCGGGCGAAGTCGCAAGGGACAGCTAGTATTAAAATATTTTAATCCTGTAAAAAAAAGTTTATCTCGTCGTTATGTAAAGGATTTAGTAAAAAGTATACCTTTTACTTGCTTTTAAGCCGGTTCATTAAAAAACCTTACATATATAATATATTTTTGCAGTATGTATAGGTCGGCTCGACCGACCACGCTCTCACAGAACACCAGCGTAAAATAGGACGGGCCATCATCACAGACAGGACTATTCTTGCGAATAAGCCTGATATTGTGCTGATGGACCGGGCACAATCAAGGATATTTTCGATCGAGATTACCAATCTTTATGACGAGAACCTCGTGAAAGCCGAAACAGATAAGCCGACAAAATATCTGGACCTGGCTCACGAGGTGAGCGACGTGTGGGGTGGACTGCCGACTGAAATTATTCCTGTGGTCGTTTCTGCGAACGGGTTAATCCCAGTCAGTCTCTCGGGTCATCTGAGGCGACTGGGACTCCGTGACGGACCGCTCCAAGCTCAAATGCAGAAGGCGGTGCTCCTCGATACCGCCCGCATCGTCCGCCGGTTTCTTTTCCTTTCCCCCAACCCTCGGCCGTTTGGTCTCCCCTACCGAGGGCTTCCATCTGGTTGGGTTTTTATATATTTATGTATTTATTCTATTTTATTGATCTTTATGTATGTTTTCCATGTTCATTTACAATTATATATTTACACTGCCCCACCAGATGAGAAATGTTTATATAATAATAATAACCCAAAGTTTTATTCAGTCAGTATAGTCAGTACTGATTTACCTCGTGTCTCAGTCGGTGAAGGGAATTTTAATCCTTTCGTTGTCCCGTGCACTACATATTATAGATCATTGCTATTGTATTACTATTGTGTCTGAAAAACCGACAATGAAAGTGTTAAGTAACTACTTTGTTACTTGTTTTGTAATGTTAAACATTTTGTAGAAATTTTTTGAAGTTGAAGGCACTAATAAAATTGTTAATTGCAATTTCAAGTGCTGATTTACCACGTGCTGAGCGGTGAAGGAAAATATCGTGATGAAACCTGCATGTCGGAGAAATAATTAAAAATATTTCGAACACGCGCAGCGTGGCGGACACTGATCAAAAACTCACAAATGAGACGAAGCCAGTGTCCGGCGGTGAACTTCGTGATAAAATTTGCATGATTAAGGAATTAAAAAATTAAAGATATGTAAAGTCCACAACCACGCAATGCTCCACAACCGCCCGGTACGGTAGCCCCTTCCCAACTCGACGAACCCTCAGCCGTGAGAGATCTGTGCCTGGTGCTACGTATACAAGCAGTTAAATTTACACTTTTATTTAAAGAACGCAGTTACTAAATCAGAGATGTTTTGTAGAATCCAATAATATTTTCCCGGATACAACACTCAGAGGCCGTGCTACATAAAACAGATCAAAGATGAACGAACGGCTGGCTTGTTGCACTAGTCAGTATTTCCACGATATACATATTACAATAATAAATCTTTGAGTCACGTCTCGTAATATTTTTAATTTTTACGAGGCAAAGGCACGTTCAGTCCCATTCGTTGTGACATCAATCTTTTAAACATATCCACCTGCTTAAAAACATTTTTTTATAATAACTCCGTGACATTCAGCCCGTTCATTTCAATTATTTTATAGAATAAGGGTGATTCACCGATGGGAAGTGGATTCTATGGTCCATAGATATCTACATGTATTCTCGATTAAGAATCAAAATGCAGTTGCGTTGTTACCCCTGAGGACTAAGATGGAATACCTCGTTTCCATTAAAAAGGGTCTCCGGTTCTCTACACTCACCATACGAAACACAGCAGCATTGTACTGCTATTTTACGCTGGTATTCTGGTGAGAGCATGGTCCTCCCCCAGTCGAGCCAACCCATTCTTGCTACAACCATAATATAGCTGCAGCGTGGCTCTACCACATAAAAAAGTTTGATTCACGTGAACCACGTACTTGATTTAATTAATCTTGGCCGTAAAAAATCCTGTATAAAAAAAAATACATTTGAAACCTAAATAAAAATATTTTGAAGACATTAAGTCCGCCAACACGCACTAAAGCAGTGATTCCCAACCAGTGGTCCGCGGACCACCACTGGTCCGTAAGATTTAAATATTTTTCCTACCTAACGTTTATTATTTTCTCGTCTCGCGGTCAGCGCAACACCGCGCGTGACGCGTGACTTTAGTAAGTACTTACTACCTTTTACAATAAATACACAAATAATACTGGCAATGAATACTTATTTTCAATTTATTATATAATTATGTTAAAAGTTGGTGATCATTATTTATTTTTTATATTATCGATTAATAAAGTTTTTTCTTTGTGGACCCTGCTAACTACAAAAAAGTCGAAATGATCGCTGGTCAAAAGGTTGGGAAACCCTGCACTAGAGCAACGCGGCGAACTAAATGCATCTTAAACCCTCCCAGAAATGAGAAGAGACCTGTGTCCAGCAGTAGGACGCATATATACGCTGTAACTTTACTATTTACTTTAACGTTGCAGCCAGGGGCGTAGCTATGCAACCAAGAGCCCCGGGGCTAAAATGAAATTACGGCCCTATTTGAACTAAACAGTACTTTAAAGGTGCAAAACTACTTCATCATCAGCTCCTTATTGCCCACTGGGGGACATAATAAAGCAAAGCTATTATGCAGTATGAGTAACGCAGCAGATAGTATTTATTCGTATTTCCTAATCTATATGTGTATATAAAAGAGGATATCCTGTGTGACTGCCTCATCTATGGCACAGCCCAAATCGCTATCCGTAACAATCTGAAAATTGAACAGTAGCTGCCTTTTATGACGTAGGCATGCACTAAGAAAGTATTAAAGAAAAGTCAAACTCTTAGGGGATGAAATAAGGTTTTACAGTTTGTATGAAACTTTTTATTTTACGGGGCGGTTGACTTGAAACTTACTAAATGTACTCTGTATACCGCGCTCTCATAGACTACCAGCGTAAAATAGCAGCTTAACGCTGCTGTGTTTCGTATGGTGAGTGTAGAGAACCGCAGACCCTTTTTACTGGAACATAGGCATTCCATCTTAGTCCTCGCGGGTGACAACGCATTTGCATTTCGATTCGTAATCGAGTAACACTTTTTACTGGTAATTCATTTAGTGCTCAGGGGTGACCAAGCATCTTTATTTCGATTACTATTAATCAAAGATTATATTTTAATACACTTGGATGATGTTTAGATTGATGACAATTGTTTATCATCACGCGCGCGCGCGTGTGTTTACGCACTCATAAGGTCTCACACCCACGTCTATATAAATATTAACCAAACCATATAAATCAGTGATTATCGGTATCTAGACCTGGAACAACGATCCACAACTATTTTTGTTATAATAACTATTAAGTTTAGTGTTAAGATATTGACTATTTGTAGCTATATATTGACTAGCTGTTCCCCGCGACTTCGCTCGCGTATTAGGGTTTTTATGTTTTTGCTCGGAACCCTAATTATATTCTATATTCTAAATATTCTCTTAGGCTACTTTTATTTTATATTCTAAAATAAAAGTAGCCTAAGATACTCCTTGTGGATTCAGCTGTCTGCCAGTGGAAGTTTCGTCAAAATCGGTCCAGCCGTTTCGGAGATTACCCGGAACAAACAGACAGACAGACAAAGATTTTAAAAATTGTATTTTATTAGTTATTTTATTATAAGTACCGTATTTACTTTCGTATGCATTTGGTAAAAAAAACTGTAATTTTGACATTACAAACAGACACTTCAATTTTATTTATTTGTATAGATTTGTGGTGAGAAATAAATAAATATTCAATTTCAATTAATTTAGCCTGTGGGCCTCAGTATTCACTCAGCACCAGAGGTACTGTGTAATCATTTTTTTCCAATCCATTTAAAAAAAATTGAAAACGTCATTGTTTCATAACGTAGCCACACCATTTAACAGCGACGTATAGATACGAAGCTGAAAGGAATCTATTTTTAAACGCTCCACATAGCTTGGTATAGTTCCCCTCGTTCCTAATATTGATTGAATTCCCTGACCAGAATCATTTAATTGTTTAGTAGCGATCTTTATCACAGATATTACTTTATTAGTTTAACACACACAGTGCCGGATAAATAAGAAGCGGGCCCGTAGCAAATTCTATCGAGGGACCCTTGATCTACTATGGGTTCTTAAGTAAAAAATGGTAATTTTTAATTTTTTAATCAATACGTTTATTTACCATCTATAGGTTACAATTTTGTTGGTGTTCAATAGTACAGTAGATTACTATTGGCCCTATTGGACTCTGAGAAGTACAAAAAGCCAGAGATGAGATTGTCCCGGCTATTTGGAATAATTTTTATAAATAATTGTAAATCTATTTAGCACATATTTTAAAGTTTTTTCGTACTGTCCATCGTACCAGCCACTGCTGTAATAGATTTTAACTGTTGAAATATTTTTAAAAAAAAACTAGTTAGTTCGATGGCGACTTTTCTGTACCGACACGACTTAGGGACCTTCAAAAAAAGAGCTTACTCTTTCTAAAAGGTCTGCAACGCACCTGCAATTCCCTTGGTGTTGCGGTCGTTCATGGGCGGCGGTAGTCACTTACCATCAGGTGAGCCGCATGCTTGCTTGCCCCCTCTTCTATAAAAAAACTTGTTTATTTAAAGTGTGTTAGCAATAATGACAACAAACACCTCTTTTTTAAACTGTTTACCAGGTGTTCCTTTTTCAAGAAATTTGTCAAGTGTACTAGAACCGCTAAGATGGTCGTTCTTGGTGTTTCGATTGCGTCTTCTTGAAGTCTGTTGCTAATATTCATGAGAGCCTGTCAAATTATTGGCTTCTGCTTTAATATCCGAAAATGGGGATCGCAAAGTTTGTACATAAAGGCTGTATCCTGTACTATACACTCGTAGGTCTATATTGTACGATTGCAGCCACGCACTCGTCGTTTACATGCGTTCTAGAAGTCCATTCCACGTAAATATCATTATTCCCGTTTCATGCATTCGATGCATTGCATGCTTGATGCAGTTAATTTGATATATTCCTCGCATTTTGTTTTAGATAAATAATACGACGTGTGTCCTTTTCCTTGCGGGCATACGTTTGAATATTATGTTAGGCCATAGAAACATTAGATTAGGAAAGTAATTATAATAAGCGTAGTCTTGCTAAAAACTTTATTATTAGGATAATAATTCGTTTCTGTCAATAATTTTGCTCAGTCTCAGTTTGGTTCACTATTTGAGAATCGACACATGTATTCTTGCTTTTGCGATTGAACAGTGAAATTAAAGCTTTTGTATGCTTTCTTTATGCCTTTTGTTTGCGTTCTTCCAGTCATCGAACTCATATTTCGTGAACCGTGCTGACTGATTGATATTTGAATCTATAGCTTTGCAAACAAACAGAAAAGTCGCTCTTTAGTTTCTGAATAGCACAACCAATTTCTAGTATATAGAAGTATTAAATTTGTGACTTTAGAAGTCGCCATGTGGATATTAACTGTGTAGCAACGGTGTAAGAATATCCACTACCCCATATTGTCCCTCAGGTGTCGTAAGAGACAAACGTCACTTCACGAATTTAATACTTCTATATACTTTTGCATCGACTTCTGAAGGTATTATGAGACTATCTTTTCGAAACTTGGCTTGGGGATTGCCGTCTATCTAGATATAAAAATGATCTAACACAATAAACAAAAAAATTACTGTTAATAAAAAATAAAGCCGATTATTTTACGTGGTAGAGCTATGTGCAGCTATATTAGTAGTATAGTTGTAGCACGAATGGGTCGGCTTGACCGGGGAAGGACCATGCTCTCACAGAATACCAGCGTAAAATAGCAGCTTAACGCTGCTGTGTTTCGTATGGTGAGTGTAGAGAACCGGAGACCCTTTTTACTGGAAACGAGGCATTCCATCTTAGTCCTCACGGGTGACAAAGCATTTGCATTTTGATTCGTAATCGAGGATAAATGTAGATGTCTATGGGCCACAGAAACTACTTACCATCAGGTGGACTGTGTGCTCGTTTATCACCGTTATTCTATAAAAAAAAAACTTCAAAGAGCTAAAAGGAATAAAATAATTTCACATAGTGAGTCGATGCTAAATGTGCGATGCGATGTATAACAGAATTAAAAGCCCGATGTCAGATTGTGAACTTATTAAAAATTATTTTTCACACTTATGGTTGGACTAACGAATATCACAATCTCAATGTCGTCTAAAAGTAATTTCTTAAAAATATAAACGCGGTTAAATTCCTAACAAATTGTAAAAATTAAAAATTTTGTACAACCGACTTCAATATAAATTATTAAGGATAACTAAAAACCTTCTGGTCATACCTTGATCAAATTTATATGCGACCACATGAGAAATACCAGCTTTCAAATTAAAAAAATCCAAATTGATTCTGGCGTCTTCGAATAATCGATGAATATACATAAAAATAAAAAGATTCCGACGAATTGAGAACTCTGCTTTTTGAAGTCGGTTGAAAATAATTTTATTCAATGTGGTGTAAATTCATTCATTCATTCATTCATTACAGCCCTTCACAAGTCCACTGCTGAACATAGGCCTCCCCCAAAGAATGCCACAAAGCATGGTCCTGAGCCACCTGCATCCATCGACTTCCTGCATGTCTTACCAGGTCGTCACTCCATCTCGAGGGGGGACCCCCTACACTTCGCCTACCGGTACGAGGCTGCCACTCGAGAACCTTTCTTCCCCATCGGTTGTCGGTTCTTCGAGCTATATGGCCGGCCCACTGCCACTTCAGCTTACTCATCCGTTGGGCTATGTCAGTTACTCTGGTTCTACTGCGGATATCCTCAAATGTAAAGTCGTGGTGTAAATAGTTCCATTAAAAAATGTTTACCTCTTTGAGTGGAGTTTTTTCTACATATGGGAGAAACCCTAAAATAAAACTTACTTAAAAAGGGAATCATCAAAATCGTTTCACAATTGACGAAGATATCGCGTAACATAACATACGTACAAAAAACTTACAATCGAACTGAGAAGCTTCCATTTCTTAAGTCGCCCAAGAAACTGTCCGAAATTTACTACACATTAAAATTTTACGTTAACTACGATTTTTTGAAATTGTACCCTATATGCTGAAATATATATAGATAAAGAAACAAATAAGTGATGAAAATATAATTGTTATTTGTAATCTCATCTCTATTACTTAATTAATTAAATCAAAGATACTATGTATGTACAGTATACATACCTGTAGTTGTAGGAAGTAACAACTTATCCAACACTACTACATCAATAGTAATCAATACCCTTCACTGAAAAATCGAAATGAAATAATAATCAAAATCATACCAAAACACTATCGCAACAATGAACATGCACTGAATTAACTCAGTAATTAAAAAATTATGCTTTCAATAAAAACGGGACACTTATTTTAAAACTTTTTCATAATAAATTGCAATTAATGCCTCATTTGAACGAGTAACATCTGAATGTTAGTGAGCTTCGGTAAAGTTATCGACTGAAAGCTCTACAGCGTAATGCTGAAGGGTTTTCCTTAGTGTTGCTAGTTTTTAAAAAATTTCTTCGCTACTAATATGGCAATTTTTATTTCTTTTTTGTCCTTATTGTTTCAAAATGTATTTTGATTATTGCTTACATGAGGTGTCAGAGTAAGATAAGGAAAAATAATCATATGATTAAACAATCATATGTTTTACAGAGTTTGAAAAACCAAGCCGACTGAACCCCAAAATATATAAATATCAAGTCAGACCATATTAAGAGATACAATAAGATTCTACAATTTTATACTAAAGTGTATGTGATGCCTGTTACAATCAACAGATATGTACATACTGTTAACAGACCACCACCATGGTTCTGGAGTTCTAGTCTCAAATAAGACTCCAGAACTTTTATAAAAAAAATAATCAATAAGTTTATTAAGAAGGGTGGGTATTAAAGGGTATAAAGTATAAAATGTATGTTTTAAATGATAGATGATGTACGTATGGTTTTCCTAATTCTACATGTTTTCTAAACCCAAAGTTTGACAAACGAATGGGCAAAAGTTTTGTATGTTTGAAGTTCCTTAACCGATCTATGTATAAATTTAGTTATAGTTTTTAAACAATCGATATATTAAAGTCTCGGAAGATAATACCAGTGCTTTATCCAAAAACTATTGCTGCCATAAAAAAGCTATGCTTTAAAACCTAAGAAATTCTAACATAGTTTCTAGGTCCACTTACAAACTTTTGTGAAGCGCCGCTTTAAAAGTTTTATGATAATTTACATAGTTTTAAATCAATAGACACACGTCGAAGTAAACAAAGACTTTACATAAAATAATATTATACGGGATGGCGATAAAGTTATCACATTAAATAAAAAGACAACTTATCTTATGTAACGCTCTTTGAACATACACAACTAAAAAAATATATAACAATTAACATTCTAGTCCCAAAAGCCAAAAAAATTACTTATGAGCGGGTAAGTGTAGGTAAATAATTCCCTATGTCGATGCCGCGTGAGCACTGCGTACCTGCCGCACCGTTGCCGCTTTTACATGGCACTTCTGATCAATAAGCTAATATTATTAAGGTGATTTATTTGGTGTCAATTTTTACGCTATTTATTTAGTTTGAAAATTCCATTTTATATTTTTGGTAGAAATGTTTATTTTATTATTTTAATCGACATATATGAACTTATATATATCGCTGTGTTATTCAATGTGATAACCTAATCGCCACCCAGTATATTTATAGACCAAGTGATTAATGGGGCATTATTAATAATGCTCGGGCAATACGAATAAAGCCCAATATGAGTAGGCAATGTAATAAAACGTTTGAATAATGAAATCAACCGGGCTTTAAGAATAAGATACGTTACTTATTGGGTAAAGTAATAAAAAGATAAGTTAGATTATGTAGGTTAAGCTTTTTTATTGATGTTATTATATATTTAACACTTAAACACAATGGGAATAAAGTTTTTCATCAAAGGTATTTTATTCTTTGTAACACAAAGGAACGAATACCCTATTACTGCTATTTGATACTGCCGCACCGTTGCCGCTTTTACACGGCACTTCTGATCAATAAGCTAATATTATTAAGGTGATTTATTTGGTGTCAATTTTTACGCAAAGTGGTTTTTCCTTCCTTCACATTTTTACATGTGGCAGCGCTGTCGTCGCGTCACAAGCGAAATGCACCGAAGCCTAAATCACGCTATCATAGTTCCGTAGTACAGCGAGTATATATAGAATAGCTCTGAACTATCGTCTGGAGTGAGGAGTCGGTTGTCTGCGCTCAAGCCACGCGGACGTATTTCTTCGGTCGAGCCCATGCGCTCCCGAGTTACTAAGTGCAATTGTGGGAAAAAGAACAATAAAAGGATTATCCTCGAAGTGCTTCAGTGGTGTTGTGCGCAATTGCCGTAGTCAGGTTGCACCGGGCCGCCGGCCCATTGTTCTATTGTGTTAGTGATTAGTGTAGTGCCCCACGATCTGCCAATTTCCAGTAAAAACTGTAAGTAGTTTATTACACACCGCCGTGCCGCCTCAGAGGCGGCTATAGTATTGTATTAATCTCTGTGTTCGCTTGTCGCATTAGGCGACAGCTAGGTACACACCCTAACGTACCAACGCGTTAGGTATATAGGCGTTCGTTTAAGCACACACCTCCCCCGCCGTGAGGTGGGGGAACTTGGTACACAAGTGTTTTGTTAAAAACTGACAAGATGGCGGCTATAACCATAGCCGAACTCGCAGACTTTTTCAGTCATGCGTGCCCCGACGTTTGGGCGACCTTCCTAGCTCAACGCCAATCGACCGCTGCTGAACGTCCGACCGTACTTGTGGACGACCCTATGTCGCCCAGCACCGGACCCGCGACCCCCGCGTCTGTTTAAACGCTATATGACGTAGCATCCCCCGCGCCTACTGTGCTCTCCACCCGTGGGCCGTCCTCGGCGTTCTCGGACGCCGAGACGGGCTCCGAAATGGATTTTGACGTCGCGAAACCCGCCAAGCCCGATGACGACGGCTTCACCGTAGTCTCTGGCAAGAAACGAAAACGTCCCGCCGCGAAAAAGGGCGCCGAGCCTCACTCGGCCCCTTCGTCACGGTCGTCGTCGCCTAACGCCACTCCGGCTAAAAAGACCGCGCCTTCTGCGCGTCCTAAAATTGCCAAGATCGCGAACCCGCAACCCGCCGCGGTGCGCAAGGAAAAACTGCCGCCCCCGATCGTCCCGATGGAGCAACCTTTCGCATTGGATTGACCCCAAAAAATCTTCTGCCCCAAGGTCCGCAATGGTGGCCAGGGCATACGAATCCACGTCTCAACGACGGTTGACTCCCGCGCTTTAACTGCGCATCTTAAAGCTCAGAAACTGAGCTTCCACACCTACGCCCTTGCGGAAGAACGCAACCTCCGCATAGTCGTTCGCGGGCTCCCAAAGGAGCTCGAAACCGAGCACATATTAAGCGATCATAAATCGCAAAATCTCACAGTGCACAGAATGCACCACCCCACCGACAAAAAAGATACCTAGACCTTTGTCTAGTTATCTTAGACCTGTCCCCGGAAGGGAAGGAAATTTACAATATTCGCCGAATCTGTAATCTCACTGGGATTACGGTAGAGGCCCCCTGAAATCGTTGGTCAATTCCACCGATGCCAACTGTATGGCCACTCGTCCGAAAATTGCTATGCCAAACCTAGATGCGTTAAGTGTCTAGGAGACCACGGTTCACCCGAACGCCCGAGTCTGAAGGCCCTCCGAGCTGCGTTCTGTGCGGCGAAGCGGGACACCCAGCGAACTATCGCGGGTGTACCAAAGCGCCGCGTAAAAAGTGGCGCGGCGGTGCAAACCGGCGCGGACGAGCGGCTAGCGCTAGCAGGTCCCGTCCTCGGCAACATGCCCCTTCAGTGGCACCGATCTCGGTGTCTCAACCCGCGCCCCCTCAGCCTCACACCAAACCCGCGTTAAAGGGACTTCCGGGCAAGGTGTAAGCTCGTCGGTGCCTTCAGCACCCGTATCGAACGCATGGGTTAAGCCCCCGGCGATTGTTAGCGTGGCCGCCTCACGGCCAGCGCCCTCTCTCCAGGCTCAAAAGCCCAAACTTGCCCCTCAGGCATCTTCTACCCGCTCACCTACTAGAGGTAGAAGCGGAAATCGGACGTAGGGCTGCGTTACCGCCAGCGGGCGATCCACTCGATCCCGCGACTTTCGAAGAAGTCACTAAGACCATAAAAAGCCTTAAGATTAGATCAGCCCCTGGGCCAGACGGTATCAGTAACAAGGTGATCAAATCTCTTCCGGCACCATTAATTTACCTCCTCGTAGGAATTTTCAACGCGCTTCTCTCGAGCTGCTCTTTCCCGGATATCTGGAAAGAAGCAGACGTAATAGGAATCCATAAACCAGGCAAACCGCGCAACCGATCCACCAGTTACAGGCCCATCAGCCTACTCAATACTTTGGGTAAATTATATGAGCACACTATCCTTAAGCGCCTCCGTCACTTCACGGAAACAAACAGACTCCTGCCTGACGAACAGTTTGGATTTAGAACCAAACATTCATGTACTAACCAAATCTATCGCCTAACAGAATATTTTCTGTCTGGCTTTAATCATCACCCGACAAAGAAAAAATCTCAAAGCACGGGAGCCCTCTTCTTTGACGTCGCAAAGGCATTTGATAAGGTCTGGCACGACGGCTTGCTCTACAAGCTGTATAAACTAAACGTGCCTGACAGGCTCGTACACATCATCCGAGCCTTCCTTTCAAATCGCTCTTTTCGCTATCGAGTGGAGGGAACCCGTTCTTCGAAACGCTTTCTTAAGGCCGGTGTCCCACAAGGCTCCGCCCTGTCTCCGATTCTGTTTACACTTTTTATGAGTGACATCCCTAAAGATCCAGCGGTCAACACCGCTCTCTTCGCCGACGATACGGCTCTCTTTGTATCAGACTACAATAGGAATATTCTCACTTCAAAACTTCAAAAAGCTACCAATCGCTTAGGCGAATGGTTCCGCCAATGGAGAATTGAAGTGAATCCCAAAAAAAGTGTAGCAATACACTTTCAACGGAATCCAAAACAGTCCCGTAAAGGCCCAAGAAAACGAATGAAGGTAATTACCCTTTACGGCCGCCCCATCCCATGGGAATATTCGGCCAAATATCTGGGCGTCACGTTCGACGCCAGCATGAATTTCGCGAATAACATTAGTATAGTTCGCAATAAAGCCAAGTCAGTCATTGGCCGTCTCCACCCTCTTGTGAACAGTAAGAGTAAGCTGTCTCTAAGACACAAACTCCACCTGTACAAAGCCTGCGTTAGACCTATCATGTCTTACGCAAGTGTAGCCTTCGCACACACATATAAGTCCCATATCAACGAACTACAGAAAGTTCAAAACTATTTCATCCGTAAAGCCACTGGAGCACGGTGGTATCAACGGAACTCTGATTTACACAGTGATTGTCAACTCCCCTCTATCTCTGAATACTTTAAGGAAATGTCCCAGCGCTACTTTGATAGCGTTGAAACTCATCCGAACCCCCTAGTGGTAAACGCGACCAACTACGTACCGATACCGAACGTCGTGCCGTTTCTCCGTAGACCGCGTAACGTATTAATAGAGCAACCGTGCTCGCTCGATCCCGTCGACCCAAACGTCGCAGGCACATCACACACGGACACTACACTACCCACACCAAATGGGACAAACACTAATAGGACAACGGATGGGGCGCGTCGCACCCGTAGGCGGACAAGACGCGTTCCAACACACACCGCGTACACACCATACATCCGCGTGCCTGGGCGGTTCTCACCGCCCAGAACATCGATCGATACGAGCTAAGCAGTCAGAGGCAGGGGTTCGCATTCCGCCCCTCGGACAGCGGTTAGACATCTCAAAATAAACCTCTACGGAGAGGACACGATGATTGGTAACAATACCAAATCATAAACCATCATCATCCTCATCCCAACTACCGCCTTTCCACTTTTAAATAGCTTAAATAGCCCTGTGTCCAATGAAGCTGTAAGAGCCGCATAGGTTAACAGCGTAAACATCACAGAAAATAGTTATCATCTGGGGTGTTGGCCGCTCCCCGGGCAGAACACCTTGCCCGGAGGCAGATCTACCCTTTTCCTTCCACCGCCAAAGTGGTGACCAACCGACGTGATCTGAACACGCAACCAACAACCTTCGGAAAGTACAACTTCAAACCTTCGTCATTATTCTCAAAAACACCTAACATTAATTCATGAGATGGTGGGTGGGTGGTGGTAACTCATGGTGACCAAACGACATCAACCACACGCAAGCAAAAACTTTCAGAAAAATACAACTTCAAGCCTTCGTCTTTATCCTCAAGAATCCCTACCATTCACTCCCAAGAATCCTCTTCTGCAGTCTTCAACTCCTGCGAGCCAATCCAACTTGTCTTCATCTCGAATCACCGCAGATATACAAGGCAGACTTCTGGCACTTGCTCCGGCACATCGTTCTCACCGGCATTACTTGCAAGTGCGTAGTATGGCATGCATTACACACCGGCATATCGTTCGCACTGGCGTCACTTGCCGTTACGCACACAGCATGCATTCTCCACCAGCATTAAGGACGCACCGGCAATCGGATTGCAATATCGACCTCCAGTCTGAGCAGGGGGGTGATGTGGCGGCGCTATCGTCGCGCCACAAGCGAAATGCACCGAAGCCTAAATCACGCCATCATAGTTCCGAAGTACAGCGAGTACTATACTGAATAGTTCCGAACTATCATATAGAGCGTTGGCCTTGGTATTAACTTATTGTCTTAGAAGCACTTAAAAGTGCTTGACATGGTTAGGTTAGGTTATATCAAATAGCCAAATAGTTTTATAGCAATATTTCCTAATGACCAAACAATGTGATAAATAATGAAGTTTAAATCAGTATTAATTACATAGCCCGATTTGACTTGTCACAATTAATATTTCCCGGGCATTATAAATAGTGTCCTGATTAATCACATGGTCCATAAGAAATAACATACTTATACACACGTGGTAGAGCTATGCTGCAATTGCATTATGGTTGTATTACAAATGGGTCGGCTCGACCGAGGAAGGACCACGATCTCACTTGATATTCAGTGCAAGGTAAAATAGCAAAAAAAAATAATTAAATATTATAATCCACTTGTACTCGTTTGGCAGCCTGCTTAACATCTCATTACCTTTTAGAATAGTATTGCCAGAAACTTATCCGGCGGATTGCTGCTCCTGTTTTATCGTTTAATAAAAATTGGCCAAGTACCTACGTGTCGGGTCACGCACAATGTAGAGGTAGGGTTCCGTAGTTGCCCGTCACAATACGTGGGCTTCCTTGATAATGAACATAAAAAGTGAGTTCGTGGTTTGATATATAGGGGATACGTAGGTCATTCGATAAGTTTTGAGATGCTCGAAATTTAAAAATGGAACGCACCCGTGTTATATGTTTCTAAAAAGGAAATTTATTTAAAAATAGAACTAGATAAGCCAATTGCTCGATGTTAAAAAAAAACAAAGTGCTATTAATTTTTCTGCAACTCTTCCCGCGCTTTTCATTTAAAACGATGCATCTTAACTGTGAACATTTGCACGTTATGATATAATATTATGATTTTGAATTTGGTTTAACCGAACAATTAAGTTTACAACGGTTACAATCAGGATTAGCGGACTCAACATTTTTTAGGTGGTTTGCTGAATTCAAAAGGGGTAAAATTAATCTTAAAGATGAGCAAAGAACCGGTGCCCCGCAAACAGCAGTAACGGCAGATAATATATGGACTACTGAAATGTTGGTGCGAGAAGACCCACGAATCATATATACGGACATCGAAAACATTATAGGCATTAATTTGGGGAGCATTCATACCATCCTACATAAACATCTTGGAGTGAGGAAGCTTTGTTGTCGATGGATCCCTCGTTTGCTCTCCGAAAGCAAAAAACAGACTCGTGTGGATTGGTGCCATGAAATGAGTCTAGGTACGTTTTGAAAACGGGGCATCTAGGCGTGTTACAGAAATCGTTACTGGTGACGAGACATGGATCTATATGATCCGGAAAATAAAAGGAAATAATCGGTATGGGTCTACTCAGAAGGACAGTTACCGATAAAACTGCAAAGACCTCGCAACGTTGGCAAAAAAATGGTGGCTAGTTTTTTTTCGTGAAGCGGGCAGTTGTCGACGTCAATGCTGGAAAATTATAGGTCAGTCAACTCTGAATGGTATACTACAGTTGCATTACCCAAAGCTTTTCAAGCTGTGCGGGAGAGAAGACCAAAGACCGGGCTTCGGGGAATCATGCTGCATCACAATATCGCCTCATCACATACCTCCCTTAGAACAAAAGGATTTATTGAGGAATCTGGTTTTGAAACTCTAAGTCACCCACCCTACAGCCCTGACTTAGCTCCTTGTGATTTCTTTTTGTTCCCAAGAGTCAAAGAAAAAATAAAAGGCAAGTTTTTTTCAAGGGCCGAAGAAGCCGTGGCCGCCTACGAAGAAGCGATATCCAACTTGTCAGATCAAGACTGGCAAAAGTGTTTTCAGAGTGGTTTAGGTGAATGGAACTTTGTATAGAGTATGATGGAGAATATTTTGAAAAGATGTAAAATAAATATTAATAATATCTAGAATACTTTTTGTATATCTCAAAACTTATTGAGTGACCTACGTAACGACTAAAAATCGCCCCAAATAGGAAGATCTTAACTGAAGGACTTATTTTCAAAGCAAACTATAAGTCTCTTTTTAAATAAGTTTCACTATAGGGAGTGGCATTCAAAAAAGATTTAAAAATCTTTTCGATTTTGAAAATAATACAATTTACATCAAATCATTCACATGCCAAGTTACGAAGATGGTCATAGTTGACTATCTATCTATATATTCTCGGCAGTGCAACCCTATGATATACATATATGGCCGTAACGAACCTTCACGTAAACCACCACTGCCCTAAATTATCCTGAGGTCGTCCGCGTAAACCAAGAGTGTGACGAATGAAACAGTATGAAACTATATGATTATATGAATACAATGAATGAGGTCTACAATATCTACTAACTAAAAACATAAATGAAGGTAGTAAGTAAATAAGAAAGATCCTCCCTGCCTACACCGCAAATGAAAAAGTAAAGCTAATAGTAGTAACGCATATAAGTCATTTTCTTCATAAAATGTTTATTTTTAACAGTTTACAATAACATTACAAAGTAATTAATGCAGCTAGTTTTAGGTAATTTTTTATGGAGTTGTAACGAAATTTTTACTAATCCAAGTGCATTTTATAAGGTGGTCAACTATTACTCGTTAACGTCTTAATTCTACTTATCTGTGATAATTTCCTTTTTAACTTCATTATATATACTACTATCGTGTATACTTAACACATTTCCAAAAACAGCGGGAAAAACACCAGTTTAAAGCTAAATATTTCGCAACCGGAACCCTGAATTGAAAAGATGTTGTTCCACACCTCCAGTGTTTTTGAAAGACCTATCCAATGATACCCACATGATGTAGTAGACGGGTAAAAAAAAATCATCGTCCATTTACTTCTATGGGAAGTACCCAAAATAAACATGTTTTTTAAGATTTTATTTCTCAGTTTTCTATGCGTGATTAATATCTATAACTATGTTTAGGCCAAACAATTAACTTCTTAATTTGCATTCACACTCGCTTCCGCCCGCCGACTTGTAAAGGTCACCTTGGCCCCACTTCCGTGCGTCGTCGGTTAGAGTGCAGAACGTGAGTGCAACAGAGTTGCTAGAATACAGTGCTATCGAGAGCACGTCTTAAGCTCGCCCGGGAAAGCTCCATTTTGGAGTCGGGTTTGTTAACAAATTGTTGTCACGACGAGGGTTTTGTGTGTTAAATCTATAATTAGAAGCCGGGCTAACAAATTGTTATGAAGTTAACATTGATTGCAATCAACGTCTGAATTTTGTGTTATGCGCGCCTAATTTACCGCGAATTCGGTTATTCTAATTTGATAGCGTATATAAGTGCATTTGACAATATTAATTTGCTCGTGCGGCCTTTGATATAGTTCGGATACGTTTTCGGTATTAGAGGTGTGTTACGCTTTAGTTTAGTGTTAGTGGCGTCTGGAAGTATAGTTAATAGACTGTCATAGTGAAGAAGGAAGGAAGTGACGGTGGGTGACGCCGCTGGAGATTACCACAATTAGGAGCGGCGCCGAAGTCCGGTCTGCTGCCGACGTCGAAGGTCCCGTCAGGTCTATCACCACCAACACCATAAAACATCACTATACTCAACACATACACACCTACGGCCTGACCGAGCCCTGAGACAGCAGTCGCCTCATATACAAGTAAGTAATATCTATTTGATTAGCCTCCCCATTAAATTGTATTACGATAAAACATTTTCTATATAGCTTAGTATTATAGGAAATTCTTCCATATAACCACTCGGGCTCGAACCTGCGGCTGCTTGTTGAATCTCCGCTCATGGGCCCCGGATATTGAATCTTTGTAGGAGCAGTTGCAGGCCGTAACAACTATGCCATTTTACCTTAGAGTATTCAACTCTAAGCAAATTATAGATTTGTAGCACCTAGGGTCTCTGAGCAAAACGGACGGACGGACATGGCGAAACTATAAGGGTGTTGTGTAACTACGGTACTCTAAAAAATGGATTTTGGTGGGAGATTCATACAACATTAAAGTTTTACGATTTAGTGTTTTAAATGTCAGCTCAAGGAAACTATATGATATGCCTGTAGAAGTGTTAGTGTAAACGGCGAAACAAGTACTCCGGCATCTTAAATAATAAATTTCAGCGTTTAACGTATTCTTTCTGGCTGAAGACTTTGCGTACCTTATGGTGGGACTATTATTTATTATGTGCTTGTGGCCATTGTCACATAATATATTATATAATAAATCATCAGCTTTACCTTTGCTTTGAAAAACGTTGTTTATTGACAATTGATGAATATAAAATGTTAAAAAACGGGTGTTTTGATGGAAATTTGATGGCCTGAGGATTGATGCTTCTGTTTTATCGCTTTAACAATGATTCAAAATGAATTTGTGCATGTACCTAAAAGTAATGGGATTTTGCGTATTAACGAACAAATGCCTGGACGAAGATACAAATATTAGGTTTTTTTATCCCCTTAGGAACATTATCGCCATAAGTTCTCCGCTGGGTTAATCTGTCGTCAAAATCTTTCAAGAACTTCGCAATGTGACGATTCAACATATTGTGAATATAATACCAACCGGACTAGGCTGGAAGGTCTAAGATCTTTGCTTTGCCTAACTTGATTCCCGAACACAGTTGCGAATCCAAATATTTTTGAATTTATTCTTGTTTTGTTTTGCTTACATTTTAGTTTTATACACATCTTATTATTATTATTGCATGTTGTATTAAGATAGTGAAACCCATTCATTATTTATTTGTATTTTTTGTTATTTTTAACATACGAAACAAATAATAATTTCTTTCAATAATTGCAAAGTTAGATAAAAGCCAAAGTAAGATAACTTTTACAAAAGTTTTGATTATTTTATTGTATGATTGCATTTTATGTTCGTTAATAATATTGCTTTGTTGTTTGTTTATAGAAAGATTATACTTATAGAAAAGAATGTTCGAGTGTGATCACTGTAATAAACACTATATTAGAAAATCTAATCTTCTAACGCACTTGATAACTCATACAAGAAAATAAAAACAATATATTATTGCCACAACATGTGTGATAAGTCGTATATTTTACAAAGTAAATTTACCGCGCATGTGAACCATCAGCAAGACAAATATTTCCACTGTAGTATATGTGATAAAAAATATATCCATGAACATAGTCTAAAGATTCATATAAAAGTTCATGAAAATGGAAGAAGCTTCATATGTGAAATTTGTAGTAGAACATTTACCAGTAAATTTTGCTTAGATAGACATTTATTAACACATAAAAGTGATAAACCCTTTGAATGTAATAAATGTATCAAGAGGTTCTATCAGAAAGTACATTTAATGTCACATTATTCAGTGCACAGTGATAAAAAACTATTTCTCTGTGACATTTGTGGTAGGGGATTCACAAGAAAAGATACATTAGTGGGACACATCAAATTCCATGATAATAATATAAATTGTGAAAGAGAAAAGTGTACGGCAAATATTGTTCCAAAAATAAAAAATACAGAAATAAAATCTTTATTCAAAAATATAGAAAATAATATAAATAAAACAACCATTATAGAAGAAATAGACAGAAATGAAATAAAAAACAAAAATTCCTTCCATTTTGGGCCCTTAAACACCAAAGGACTGATCTTAGATATGAAATCTCATGTAATCGCAACTAATTTTAACCAGTTGAATATATTAACTGAAGACAAAAACATACAAACTAATTCAGAACAATCATTATATGTCAAACATGCTGAAGAAATGCATGAATGTCCAGAATGCAGTAAGCAATATAAAAATAAGAAGTCACTGACACTGCACATGAGGTTACATACATTACAAAACATATTCATATGTGAAATTTGTACAAAGGTGTTCACAATAAGACGTAAACTTGAGATGCATATTCTTAGTCATTCTGGAGTGAAATTGTATTCATGTAAAATATGTGAGAGAAAGTTCACTGCAAAACACTCTCTGGTAACTCACATGCACATGCATAAAGGGTATAAACCAGTCCAGTGTGCAATATGTGGAATGAGGTATGATAGTGATATTTAATATTTTTAGTTTATTTCGTGGTTAGGACCTTACTAGGGTTCTAATGGTTCCATTCCATTCCTCCATCCATTACATCCAATAAAAGTCTACTGCTGAACATAGGCATAGGGTGTTTTGCCATAGTTGACATGCCTGGCAAGTGAATGGTCAACTATAGCTTTTTATTTTGAGTTGTTATCGGATAGAGGCTGCTGGCCATCACCTGTTTCAATTTCCCTCTGTTGCCTCTTATGACACCCATGGGACATTATGAGGTAGTGGATATTCTTACACCGCCACTACACAGCTCCTAATGATTCATTCCACTATAAATAAAAGCTTATTACCTGGGTGACAGCTTTGGTCAGCATTAAAAAAATAATAACAAAATTTTCATTGGGATGACACATATAAAGATAAACTTGGAACCTAAAATACTATTTAAATTATTACAGTGGCTCTCCAAACACCAATCATAAGGATATCTCTCGCTGCTGGGCATAAGCCGCGTCTTATTTCTGAGGAGGGTATTTGGATGAGGAAAATAGGCAATGCTACCCAAATACATTTTTGTTATTCTTAAGCTTCTTGAGTGGCAGATCCATTAGATGGAGTGATGATCTGGTAAGTCATGCAGGAAGTCAATGGGTGCAGGTAGCTCAGGACCGTGCTTTGTGGCATTCCTTGGGACTTGTTAAGGGCTGTAATAATGATGATGATTCTTAAGTACTTATTCCCTGAGTTACCATGACATCCATTGTAATCGTTGCAATATGACTCTTGTGGACACATTTTGTATTTGCAGAGAAGGGATCATCCTAAACACTAATGACAGTGTAAGAGAATCCACTACCATCTTGTGGGTGTCGTAAGAGAAGAGAAAAGGGAAACTGAATCCATTGATTTGCAACAGCAGCTTTTGTTAATAAATAATAAAAAACTGCAGTTGCCAGCCCACCTGCAAACATGGTAACTATGGCAAAATTCACCCTATGATTCAGTCAAAAGGAAGGCCTACGTTCAGCAGTGGACTTTTGATAAACTATGAATGAATGAATGAATACTTTGGATCAAATGCAGAACCTGGAATTGCCACATGAACACAATTTGTTACTTCCAACAAAGCTAGCAAGTACATATACATACATACATAAACACTCACGCCTGTCACCCAGAGGGGTAGGCAGAGACTACGGACTTCCATTTGGCACGATCCTGACACACCTCTCTCGCTTCCTCCACATCCATGTGGAGGAAGCGAGAGAGGTGTGTCACTACTTGCTAGCTTCTAGTTAAAGAAGCTAGCAAGTAGTGACATGTTTAAAAGGTTAAAGTTACAGCATAAGCGGTCATGTGGGAGATATATATATGGACACAGACCTCTCACTTCTGAGAGGATTTTAGAGCAAGGAAGGGTCCACCACACTGCCCTGATGCATGTTGGCGGACTTCACATGTCTTTGAAATACTTTTTTACTTCTCAGATATGCAGGTTTTCTCACGATATTTTCCTTCACCGTCGAATATGTGGTAAATCGGCACTTAAAATTACAATTAACAATTTCATTGGTACCGGCAGGTATCAAACCCGGGTTGCTTGTGTAGTGTGAAAATTACAGCGAGCGCTTAGCCCCTGAGCTACCACGGCTCTTAACATGTTTAAGGGCTGAAGAAAATCTTTGAATATTGTGCCTCATTTCACTACTTGTTGAACTATGAATTAGGAAAACTGGAAAGCTTAACATGTTCACTGTCCTATGACCCACATATTGGTCATTGCTATTATCTTACTATTGTTTCTGGAAACTGGACAGAGTAAGTTAATAACTGGATATTAATAATAAATTGCCCATGTGGTGCCATCATAGAAGCCAATCAGCCCAATTTGGCCCGAGAGTGTCATAAGAGGCAACTATGGAATGCTAGAAATATCTAAGTAATAGCTTCCAATACATGATGGTATAACCAGCCAGATGTGAAATACCAAGACGTAACCAGAAGCAGAGTGAAAGGTATCAGGCAATGCAAGTGCAATCATAAATCTGCATACCAAGCATAACAATTACGGCAAAAACCTTCCTATAACAGGAGAGGCCCATTTCCACCAGTGAACCATTATATTCCACTGATGAATCAAAATAAGGAATCCTTTTTCTCTTTCCAGATTCTCCAAGAAGAGCTCTCTTGACAGGCACTCCCTTATCCATAGTGGTATAAAGCCATACAATTGTAAAACATGCAACAAGTCTTTCACCCAGAAAATACAACTTTCCAACCATGAGAAGACTCACAGCGGAATCCGACCATACCTCTGTGCTAATTGTGGAAAGAGTTTTAGTAGAAAAGATGTATTAAACGTGCATAGCAGAATTCATGATAACGTATTACAGAAAGTAAAACAAAAAATATAATAAAAATTACAAACTTATACCGTATGTGTTTTCACTTTGTACAATTTAGATAAATTTGTGATGAATAAGGTTAAAATAACACATGCCATGTAATGGCAGTTTAAAAATATCCACTAACCCATAATGTTCCGTGGGTGTCAAGAGGCCACAGAGGTAAATTCAAATGGTGATAACAACTTAAAAGAATGAATAATTGCAGTGGACAACCTGCTCGCCAGGCGTGTCATTTATGGTGAAATCTGCCATATGAGGCTGTCTATGGGGGAGGAGGAGGAGGTCAAAAACACAAGGAGTTAAGAAATAAGACAATTTTTCCTCCTCTAAATGCCAATCTAACCTGCATGAATTATTCTATTAATAACTTCTAATAAATGGTAAAACACATTGCTAAAATTTCTTCCATTATACTGCAATAAAGTTACATGTCTAATATTGGATTACCCAACCAAGTTTATTAGACAAATAGATGCAACCTTCTCAATTGGAGTTCCTATCAATTAACACCTCCAAAAACAATATATGTATATTTCTATCAGACTTTTGACCATCTTGTTGAACTAGTGGTTGTGTGTGTTATGTGTTATATGTGTTACTGACAACCATGTATATCCTGAGTTAGAATCCCAGATCGTGCCAGAAATCAGTTAGTGTTTTTCTGCCCAAGAAAAGTTTGACTGTGGTAGTGAAACATCACCCCTGTGCCTCAGAAAGCATGTAAAGCAGTTGGACCTATGCCTGATCTCTCTTCAGTTGTGTCAGATTGCAGTTCCCATTGGGCTATTAGAATGAGAGAATAGAAAATGCACAGCTTGCACACATTATTTGTGCACTATAATCCTGTCCTGCCCAAATGGCTAGTCTTCATTGAGACTGGCTTTTATTTGGGGTCTAGAGGACATTGTATAACAAGATGTTTCCATATTTACTATTAAATTGCTCAAACAAGTCAATTAAATATGGAAAAAAGGATAATATTTTAAACAGAACAAACTCTACTGAAAGTGAATGTTTGTAGGATATAGCTAAAGCATTTATTATATTACATTACAATTGGTACACACTCAAACTTACTTACATTGATCACAAGTTTACAATCATTTGTTAAATCTAGTATCTTATATGGTTCATATAACTTTAATATAGCATCAGGAACAATACCACAATTATTATTTACATAATATTCATTTATAAATATTAAAAACCTTTTGTCATGTAAATCTATTGTTTCAATTAAATAGGAGCCATATTTTAAATTAACTTTTTGGATTCGGAAAACAATGTGTTCACTTTTTGGAATGAGAAAATTTGAATTTTGTGCTAGAAACTTTTCATGTTGCCATAAAGAAATATTAGCATTCTGTTTTTTTAATAGGCTACTGAGGCGGCAGGCCAGTCCATCCTTTTTATATTTAACCTTTTTTGACTTTACCAAGTTTATGTTTGTCTCATAACTTTCATTTAATGCTAATGGGCTTATTTCGTCTTGGACTACTTGTAAGGAATCTTTGGCTTGTGTCATTGAGTTGACAATTTCTATGTCATCACTGAACTTTGAAGTATTTTGTGGTGTTGAAGACTCACATTCACTTATTGACTGTTGTGAAGCATTTTCAGAACTAAAATGACTGTCAAAATATAAATGCACGTTTTTTACTAAATCTATTGTAGTCTTGGGCTTCAATACATTTACAACTGAGTGGGATACAAACGTAGAATTAGCAACACACAAATTATTTGATTCTTCTCTACTTTTGATTTGATCTAACTTACTTTCCGTTTCTTTTATGATTTTTTTTTCTGAATTTTGATCTTGATTCGAATTTGTAATAGTATCACAATTATTATTCTGGTAGTCATCACTAACCTTTGATTTGTGATCATCACAAGAAATTTTGTTTAATTGTATAGTTGAATATTTATTCTTAGGTTCTACTGGGTGTGAACATGTTTCATTAATATCATATTTTTCAGATGCAAATAGCTTCTTTTTTATTTTTGGCGATCCACTAGGTGATTCATGTTTCAATACCAATACAGGACTCCTTTCCTTCAAATGAAACTTATTTTCTTGAAATGTGTGTAAAGTTTGTAACACTGGTGAAGCATCTATATTTAAAGCACCTTTATAATATGGTAAGCGGTTTTTTAAAGGTTCTAAAATAGGGCTTTGCAAACATTCATTTATTTTATATGTAGAACTTAAAATTGGAGACTTCTCTAAAGAGTTTATTTCTTTCTTGACTTCCGGAACTTTAACAATACTAACATTTAAGTTCGGAATATTTTTATTTAAACTTTTCTTCCGTTTTCTCTTTCGGTTATTTGATTTCAAGGTAATAGCATCACGACACAAATTGGATGATACATTTTCATAGTCACTCGATTCACTAGATGACCAAAATATATCATCATCTATGTATTCTTGAGTGTTTAGCAGATCGAATTTCTTAGAGAAAGGGTTTTCTCTTCGTTTCTTCATTTGCAAAATATATTAGTTACGGGCTTTACAGGCCTCTGCTACAGAACTCTTAGTTTTCTTCAAAACACTTTTTCTTAACATAATCAATATCCTGATCCTGGTAAATATAATTATTTAGTATTTACTATAAAATTTGCGAATGAAAACAAAAATGTTGCTCTGCTTCTTAATAACTGGCTTTACGGCTCTGGGTTCTAGCCCTTCTGGTCCTGAAGTTACAATGTTTAATAATTATCGTTCAATGTACACTGCTTCACAATATGTTGATGCGTCGCATTGTGCAGCCCTTGGGAGATTTTGACTGCAACTTGAGCCAGCAGACAGCTAACAGTTGGCGATTGTATCTCAAGGCGCCTATGCAGACAGACACCTTATCTTGGGAATCACATCACCATCAGAGCACTTGTTTCACCGTTTCCACTAATAGTTCACATGCGTAGCCATTTAATACACAAAATCGCACCACTTTTACATATTAAAATCCACCTCAAACCATTATTTAAACAATAATACAGGAGCAGCAATCCGTCGTCGGTCAAGCTCCCGCCAAAACTCCAAAAATGTCTTAAGGTGGAAGTTCCAGGGTGGCTCGCGAAATTCAAATTTTCTTATGTTTTTTGCAATTTTCAGGTCAGTGTCAGGTTGTATGTTTAACAAAATATGATTCGCGAGCGAAACAAGTATGTATTTACAGAATTATAATCATCAATACACCCGTCTATGTTCGTATAATTCCTATGTATACATTGTAACTTTAGTTGTTTAAAAGTATGCGATACCCATTTATATTTGTTTGATAGATATTATGATGATTTTATTAAGGCTTTGCAAAATGCTGCAAAAATTAGCGTTTGTCGCGATGTACGATACAGACATAAAATAGTGCGGGGTTGGAATCACCATGTCCGTGAGAGTCACCAAAGGGCGAGGTATTATTTTAAATGTTGGCTGTGGTATGGGAAACCTGAGCATGGTGAGATTTATAAAACATGGTGGAGAGTCATAGAGTTTTTAAAAGTAAGTTGAGGTGGTGCCATAACAACGACGATCAGATAAAAATGGACATATTGGCCTCACATCATGCAGATAAAAATTTTGTTAAAGGATAGGAACTTCGTTCCATACAAGCTTGGGCCCGGCGTAAACAAAGTTCAAATATATCTTATTTTGAAGATTTAAACATTTGTTACTTATGAGCTTAGGACAAATTTAATATTTCTGTAGGACCTGGGGTTTTATTTTTATTTTGTTTTATTATTTGTAGCTTATGTAGTAAAATCACTCGTTCTTGGGATAAGTTGTTTCAATAAATTGTAAAGAATACTAAAGGATGCCGTTTTTAGTTATTATTAAACAAAATATAAAAAATAAAATACAACTCAAACTTTTCTAATTGTATAATTATTTTCTGCAATAATTAATAAAATGTCATCTAGAAAAGCAGCCGGAGGCTGTACATTGTTTTATTCCTCACAAAACTCAAGTAACACATTATTGTCATTATGTGGACGCAACACCCTACTGTCCTGTAAATCGAGAGAAAACCCAGGGGTCAAGTTAAATTAATTCACGAAAATAAAACACGAAATATATCCACAAAGGCTAGCCGCACACATGCAATAATATTGTCAATGCAAGATTGTCAAAAATCTTCATCAATATGGTCCCGCACACTACGCAATATTATTGGCAATTTTTCATGGTACAAGCTGTCGAGCAATCTGACCACAGAATACATGTACCCTGACGGGAAGAACGAAAACTTCATACATTAAAAATGCCAACAGCTTGCGACACTAGCGCGCCAGTTTTTGATCCATGAACTAAGAGATGTGAATGTGTGCGTGTGTATATGTATAATGCTCATTGCCCACCCCCACATTCAATATTCTATTTTTAATCATAATATATTAACTATACTATTTCCATTCCAATTTTATACGAATGTAGAAATTACATTCTACATCAGTAAAAAACTGGAATGGAAATAGTAATAAATGAATAACACATTGGAAATTTTAAATATTTAATAACACCAACCTTAAGAGGATAAATAAAGTTAACAATTAGCTATGCATTGATACATAAGTAGAAAATTGGAATGGAACACAGTTAATAGTTTTTCAGGAATAAAACAATTATCTTCATAGAGATTTAAATATATTATTGACTAGTAATATTATAGACACAGAAATACACTTGGGCGCTCAATTTTAGATGATTATAGACGCATCTTAGAACACATCGTTTTCAGTAATCCATTATTATTCGTTAAACATCTTCATTAAGTAAAACAACCCTAATAAATCACCATAAATTATATATTCACTGGCTAGTTACACCACACTTAAGTTATTTTTCTACGAAATATACTAAATCGACATCAGTTTTGAACTTGGCTTAGAAAAGTTAAACAAAACTAACTCAATTTAATTTGAAAATATTTGAAACATTCCCGTTTAAAATAATATCTAATTGATGTAAAATGAACTTTGAAACTTGTTATTTTCTTGATTTTATGAATATGTAATAAATAATAATCTAGTTTACGTTTTTATTTCACAACAGCCATAGATACATTTATATTTTCGGCTACAGAGCTTGTTGCACAGAGTAATCATTTCAATCGGACATAAAAATAATCGGAACGTATAATTTAATTTATACTTTCATGGATTTAACAACTTTTATTTGTTATGTATATTACAAAATATGTAGTTTATAATTTATAAGATAAGTAAAGATAATTTTAAATGGGCAGGCGACAAAGATATTAAAATGCAAAAATAAAAGTTCCTAAACTGTAATTGAAAACATGGTTCAATAGTGATTTCTCTTTCTTGCGTATAGCGCTGTCTCTGTTTCGCTTATTTTGCCCGATGTTTGCATCGGCTCCATAGAGACTTGACCCCCCATGAATCTGACTTAGTCGCTCTGCAGCTAGATTCATGTGTGCACGTTTAATATAATGGATAGAAAGAAAAAAGGCGTTGCATTGAGTATTGCATTAATTTTACTAACTAAGATAGGGGCAATCAAGAAAGAAACCATGGATTAATCTTTTTTTTTTTCATTCAATTTTTTTCTATACGTCTTCTCTCGTGCTATTTGATTTGATATTTTTTTATAAATATCGAGCAACTTATCAAGCGCATTATTTTTCCTAACTTTATCGCGAGATGCTTCGCAGGGTGTATTTCATAATTCTGGATAAGTTTCCCATGTTTTAACAAATATTGCTTTTCCGTGAGAGTACTATCATCAACAGTATCAACACTATTTTCACTGTTTTCGTCCTCCATTTTGAAGAAAAACGAACGTCCGCCTGCCTTGAAATCTTTTCCTCAACTAAAATATTGCCGAGCGACCGCAAACGACAATATTATTGACAATACCCCTGCCTCCAACCAATATTGACGTGACAAAATCAGAATTTATGGATATCAACAATAATATTGAACAATATCGCAATACAGGCCGCACACACAGAATATTATTAACAATACGTACTTTATTGTTAATAATATTGTGTGTGTGCGGTATGGAGTAGCTCTACACTCCAATGGAGAGCCGCACACCATGGAGTGACTCAGGGTTGCCAACTTTATTTTTTAGGAGATCGTACCATAAACTGTAAAAGATCGTATTTTGCTAAGAACTCGAAAAAAAGATAGTACGCAACATATATTTCAATAAAACAATAGTAAAAAATCGTCAAAGCAAAATTATACAATTTGGGTATAACCACATATAACATTTAAGAATTTAATATTAAACTTTACTACGATTTTTTTTTTAAAAAATGGGCTCGGACTGTATC
Source organism: Parnassius glacialis (assembly GCA_033319125.1). NCBI lineage: Eukaryota > Metazoa > Arthropoda > Insecta > Lepidoptera > Papilionidae > Parnassius > Parnassius glacialis. The sequence goes on from JAVANC010000004.1 coordinate 57,360,729, forward strand.
CACTCTGCTGTCTATTACAAAAATATGTAATTTTTTACATAGGATAGGGTGACAAACGAGCACATAGTCCACCTGATGGTAAGTGGTTGCTGTGGCCCATAGACATCTACATTTATCCTCGTTTGCGAATTAAAATGCAGATGCGTTGTCACCCGTGAGGACTAAGCTGGAATGCCTCTTTTCCAGTAAAAAGGTTCTCCGGTTCTCTACACTCACCATACGAAACACAGCAGTGTTAAGCTGCTATTTTACGCTGGTATTCTGTGAGAGCGTGGTCCTTCCACGGTCGAGCCCCTATTCGTGCTATAACTATACTACTAATATAGCTGCAACATGGCTCTATTATATGCTTATCTGCATAGTGTAATATTATTTGGATTAGAAACAAGAATGACGTAACACAAACTTGAAGAAAGGTGGTTAAACTACGCGAGGAATTCCTTAATCGGCGGCGAGTTGACGGAATAATATAATACCATAAACTAATAAGAAGTGCTAAAACGCTGAGTATTTCTAAAGTGCGTGTGGAATAGTTTAAAAAATTATTGCATTGGTTGCGTTCATAAAAAAATACAAAGAAGAAGTTTAGAGCTCGTTCAATTTTGAAATTATTGATTTGTCGTATCGATAAAATGAACTTAATCAATTATAATTTTTATTTTGATATAAAGATTGTTAGATTTGAAAAGATCGTATATTTTGCGTACGATTTCGAATAAATGATCGTACATCGTACTAGGGCCAAAAAAATCGTATGAACACGATTTAAATCGTACGGTTGGCAACACTGGAGTGACTCCATAGTGTGCGGCCAGCCAAACCTTTGTGCATAGAAAATAGAACTATAAACCAAACACAACCACAATGCCAAATGCGCATGTTTGCGCATGTCAAGTTTAAACTCGAAATTACCAAGTCTCCTTCAAAACAGGCAATGATCAATGACCATACAGCCTATTGTTTCGTGTCCGATATTATTCAAATATTTTGTTTAGATTAATAACGTAGCCTTTTCAATCGATTTTCTAAATAGATTTCTTTTATTTCGTATTAATGAACAATCACACACACATACGTGCGCGCGCGCACGAATGCAAGAATTATTAATTAATAATTATGAAATTTCACAACCACACCATGTTAAATTCCAATGATAGATAAGTAAATGAAAGAGGTGATTGGGGAACTCGAAATTCTCATAACACCCGTGTAACATCTCAGTGAAGAAGGAGTGCCTGAAAACCAGCGCTTCATGGGATCTAGTTCCATGTGTCACCTCCGTTTGCCTTAATTAAATTAAGATTAAATAATTAGTTTATATGTAAACTTGTGTTTAAAAGTGGCAATAAAACGTAGATTTAAGATACAAAGTCTATGCAATAAAATGATATTTATTTATTTATTTAATCTTTACAGATTCGCCTCAATGTTTCAATATTATGAACTTTTTTTTGATACTGAAGGCTATTTATTACAAAAAAATACCTTCATAATCTAATGTCATAGGCAAAATATATAAAAATATTTAAAAACGTTTTGTTTTTGCTATGGTAAAAGCATTAGATTTCGTTTTTCAGTTTAAAAAAATGTTTTTATGATTGTCCCATAGATTACAGAAATAAAAACCATTTAATTATGCTTATAATTTATCGTTATGTTACCTACATATTTTTGTATAACTGTTAGGAACGATGTGAACAACCCAGTTTTATACATCTCTTTTGGAAAGCAACTAAACATCTTGACTATAAATCTAACTTACCTGCGAGTATTAATGGTATGCACGAACCAAAGTCAATTGCCGACTTGTTTTCGCAACACTTCAAAGTTGATCCCTTGCCAACTAGAAATATACAGGAGTATGTTGCTATGCCCGTTGATATTAAAAGTACTGAAGAAGCTACCTCATTATTAACACTGGACGTTGTACAAGAAGTGGTTCAAAAAATGAAAAGGGGTAAAGCCCCTGGTTTTGATGGATTGAGTTTAGAACATATTTATTTGCAGGTTTGGACATTTATAGTATTTTGTCAGAATTGTTTACGTTTTGTGTCAATTCTGGATATTTGCCGAAAAATCTCATGCGAACGGTGGTGGTTCCAATCCCTAAAAATAAATCCGGTGACCTTTCTAGTTTTACAAATTACCGGCCGATTTCTTCTTTAGGGACTATTATAGGTAAAATTTTGGAAAAGCTATTACATCCGAGTATAAGAACAACATTAGGATTGACGACACGCAGTTTGGTTTTCGTTCCGGACTTTCAACGGACTCTGCAATCTTCAGTCTTAAATCGACAGTTAACTACCTACTATATAAATAGAGGTACACCTGTGTACGCTTGCTTTTTAGACCTTAGTCGTGCCTTTGATCTAGTTAACTATCAGCGACTATGACATAAACTAATAGCATCAAATGTACCCAGAAAGACTGTGGATCTATTGAGATATTAGTATGGGAATCAGACAAACTTTGTGAAATGGGGCGACGCCATCTCTAACGATTATACATTAGAGTGTGGCGTACGTCAAGGTGGACTGACCCCTCCGGATCTATTTAACTTATACGTAAACGACCTGATTGAGGAACTTAGAAGTACAAAAATTGACTGTCACATGGGTACAATTTGTCAGAATAATCTCAGCTAGTCTCAGCAAGTCTGACCCTATTTAGAGCATATTGTCAATGCTTCTATACTTGTCAGCTTTGGTTGGACAGTACAAAAAATGAACGTAGCAGCATTAGTCTAGTATAATAATGCATTCCGCTTTATGTTCATTACTGATATTTAAAGTAATATTATTACTGTTTGAGTTTCTCGAATGACCTCTTGTGAATATGCAAACTTTGGTTTTTCTATGAGAAATATTTAAATCGATATCCATTATCATAATGTTTAAAGCGCTAAAGCATCTTGAGTAACAGAATCCGCATCCATTATATTTTTATGGCTTATATAAAGTACAAAATCATCAGCGTATTGAGATATGAATACTTGATTTAGATTTTTACAGATATTGATAGTTGCTACGTTAATTAATAACGGTAATAAGGGGTCACCTTGTGCTATACCGGTTCCAGTAAATCTACTTACAGGCTATTTATTTCGATAAATAATCTTCGCAAGTGCAAGTATTGATAGAGGTAATTACATATTATGGTACCCACTCCTAGATTATCTAACGCATCTAAAAGACTTATAACATTTATATTGTTGTATGCGCCGTCGATATCTACAAAACATTCTACAGTGACGTTTCCGTTACCAAAACCACTTTGTATTCGTGATACTAGTCTAGTCAAATTGTCCATGCAAGATAGAAGACCTTCTAAAGCCTACTGTTTCCTCTGATAAATAGTTACTTTTTTCAAAGTACCATTCCAGTCTGCGCGTAATAATTGTATGAAATATCTTGCATAGACAAGATAGCAGGGCAATAGGTCTAATACCTGAATCTGAGATATTGTCAGTTTTCGGTTTCGTTATAGGAATTATTTTCACATCTCTCCATTGTCTTGGAACAAAGCTTGAAAGTAAAAATCTGTTGTATAAAGATATGAGAATAGTTTTGGCAGCATCTGGCAGGTTCCTGATCATAGAATATGCAATGTTGTCTGCGCCAGGTGCTGTATCGGACTGTTTAATCGTGTTTGCGAGATCATGTACCGAAACAGGTGAGGATAGATGAGCGTTCTCACTAGTAAACACAGGAGCCGGTGGATCTGCATAATCAGGTGCTAAGCTACATAGTAAAGAGTCAGCTAGTTTACGGGGAATATTACTTTTTGCTGTTTTGCACCCCTTTAGCCATCTCATATTTTTATCCCATATTTCGCTTGAAGTTGACCTACTATCAATGCTTTCACAAAAAAATTGTCATGATCTACCTTTACTACTACGGATAATTTTTTGTGCCAACCTGACCTTGTTCTGTAGTGCTTCTAAATTTATTGGTGTGGGGTTTTTCCTAAAAACAGCAAGTGCTCGACGTCGTTCTGCTACAGCTTTTGAAATATCCGAATTCCAATATGGTTTAGGAGTAAATTTTTGTTGGTGAAGAGGGTTTTCACATATTTTGATGAACGGGATACACTTATCGGCTGCCCCATTAATAATATCAATGAAAGCGTCATACGCACACTGGTGGTCATCTGATAATATAAATCCTTCTAGTTCTCTCTCTATATATATCTTGTACTTTGACCAGTCCGCCTTTTTAAAATTGCGTTTTCTTTTATAGGAATTGGATGTGCCAACATTAGTTTTCATCTTAATCATTAAATGGTCACTTCCCAGATTTTCATTTAGTACTATCCAGTCGAACTTCAAAGCTATATCCAGGGAGGCTAGAGATCCATCCCATAATTAACAAAATTAAATCCCAACTCAAGCATACAACTGTGAGACTTCAAGATACTGTAAGTTCATATTGCGTAGATCGGAAAAAAAATTAATAATTTTTAATCTGGAGTTAGCCGTAGTTAACTATGACATTAGGACGTCATACACCTAGTCATGGGTTAGAGATGGGCGTTATCGTTGCTTTAACGCAATGATGCAACATGTTACATTTTTTTTATGAGACCTGTTGCAGCAACAGGTTTTTTTGCAACAGGTTTCTAATTGCCATGTAATATTAAATTAGAACTTAATAAAATTAAATGTTATACGTACCTATACGAACTATGTTTTTATTTTGTGTCGTTAGTCATTACTAGGTAGGTATTATACGTGGTATAGTCACACTACAGCTTTATTGTGGTTGTAACACGAATGGGTTGGTTTGTCTCAAAAATACCAACGTAAAATAGCAACTTAATGCTGCTGTGTTTTATATGGTGAGTGTAAAGCGACACTTTTACTAGCACTAAGCGAGGCATTCCAGCTCAGTCCTCAGGGGTGACAACGCATCTGCATTTTAATTATTAATCGAGGATAGATGTAGACGTCTATGGGCCACTACATTCACTTACCATCAGGTGTACTGTGTGCTCGTCGTCATCATAATTCTATTAAAAATAAATTCAGTTATGAAATTTGAGTAACGAGAAATTATATTATATTTGTGGGTGATGAAAGTGAAACAAAAATTATTTATAGCAGCAATATTTTTAAGTTTTATTAACATTTAAAAACACCAATTGGAAAACCTTTTCACTGGTTAACCGGGTCCTTCTGTCATTAATAATGTACCCAGCTTTCGAAAATATTCGTTCACAAGGCACACTGGTAGCGAGGAAATTGCCCCTTTTAATAAATAACTTGCCTCACCCTGCTTCAGTTCGTAAGCAACCGTAACCATTAACCACAGTAACTAACAACAACTGTTTAGATAAAACAGTACGTAACTGTCAAGCTGTTACTGTTACCTAACAGTTGCTCACAACTAACCGGCTGCTTTATCGACAATAGCAGTGCGCAACCTACATTTCTGCAAAAGCACTTAATTCTTGGACGTTACTGAAACAACCTATTGCGCGATTTGTCGCAACAGGTTACATTTTTATTTTCGACGCAACCTGTAGTTGTAACAGGTTGCGCAAAAAACGACTCATCTCTATCATGGGTTACTCATCTATTTTATTTGAGGATGAGGGAGTACCTCATTTTACCTAGCGAGATACTCACGAGATACCCCTCATTTGAGGTGAGGAATCACTAGTCAGTGTATTCATCTCACAAGGCGAGTCACCTCCTTCCAAAAGTTTTTGAAAGGAGAAAGTATTGGTACCATATTCATTATATTTATAATATTATTATGTTATCACTGTCAACATGCGTTATCAGTGGACCCAAATGAAATTCGAGATCACAAAAAAGTGCGCATGATTTTATATTCAAACTCATTTATGTGACTTAAATGTTTCAAATTCCATTACTCAAAAATTATTTAAACGAGGTCGTGAACGAGTGAGTGAGGTGTTTTAATGTTAAAATTCGAGTAACTCTTTCGATTTGCCGTCACGAGGACCTCAAACGAGGCAAATCATGAGTGAGGGACACCTCACTACATACACCTCAGCCCCCCCCGTAACTATGGGGGCTAATATAAAAATAATAAAATAAGTTAATATACGCGATAAAATCCGTAAAATTAGTTTTATTTGAATAATTGTTATTGTCGAATTCCCTGAATTAAAGAAAACTGATTTTACTGATAAGCGATCATTTATTATGGTATCTATTTAGTTTTTCATAAAATGGATTTATATATATTTACATTATAAATGCAAACTGAAAAAATAGATTTTTTTTAGAAATCGAGCTTTTATACTTTGATTTTTTTATGATTCGATACATCAGCTTACGATTTGAATCGCTTTAAAAATCGATATATATATAACCTTAGAGTATAAATAAGCGAGCTATAGAGCGCGAGTATCGCCTATTACCCGTTGTGCCAAGCGTAAGTCAGCAGATGTCGTGTTCTATAGATACTAAGCATCATATTAGGCAGTGATAGATACTGATATATTATACATGAAGAAACGGTTGAATGCGCCAAAATTGACGCCTAAAAGATATTGTATGTACTCAATTTATTAGTTTAAATTAGGTAAGTAGTAAAACTTAGTAGGTGGGTAATTATTAAATTATCCACCTAATTATTATTATGTTTATAATAATTATATGTTAAGGTCTAGTAAATCATTCAAATACATGTACGAATTTATAAAACGATGTTGATTAATCAAATACAAAAAATATCGTTTTGTTTGCTTGATCGCAGTTTTACTTACAAGATATTTTATTTTAATATCAATATATTTTTGAATGGCATCCATTAGTTTTGAAAAAAATCGTGAATTACACACCTGCCGAAGCTAGTTAGTTCAAACCAAATCTCCTGATGTTAGGTCTCTAGCCGTGAAAGGAAAAGGGAAGATCTCCCGCTTGGCAAGATTTTCTGCCCGGGAGCGGCCAACGCTCAGAGTGGTAGTTCGGACCTGTTCTATATATAGCACATTAATTTCAGAAGTGTGATAGTGCGATTTAGGCTTCATTGTGTTTTGCTTGTGGTGCGATGAGAACGCCGCCACATCACCTTTCTGCTCAGACCGGAAATCGATAGTGCAGTTCGATTGCCAGTGCGTCCCTTAATGCCAGTGGAGAATGCATGCTGTGTGCGTAACGGCAAGTGACGCTGGTACGAACGATATGCTGGTGTGTAATGCATGCCATACTACGCACTTGCAAGTGACGGTGGTGCGAACGATATGCCGGAGCAAGTGCCAGAAGTCTGCCTTATAAATCTGCGGTGAGTCGAGATGAAGACAAGTTGGGACTGGCTTGCAGGAGTTGAAGACTGCAGAAGAGGATTCTTGGGAGTGAATGGTAGAGATTCTTGAGGATAAAGACGAAGGCTTGAAGTTGTATTTTTCTGAAAGTTTTTGCTTGCGTGTGGTTGATGTCGGTTGGTCACCACTGTGGGCGATGGTAGGAAAAGGGTAGATATCCTGCCGGGCAAGGAGTTCAGCCCGGCAAGTGGCTAACGCTTCGAGTGGTAGTTCGGAGCTGTTCTATATATAGCGCATTAACTTCAGAACTTTAATAGTGCGATTTAGGCTGGCGCAACGACAACGCTGACATAGACCTTTTTATTGCTACCACCCATGTATTTGCCAATTCACAACTTTTCAATAATCTGTAAAACTGCGCTCTATAGCCTACTTATAAATAATCTAAGTATATAACCCTTCAAAGTATATTATCTATGTACATAAATATAATAACTATATTAGTAACTATATTCCCTGCTATAAGACGAAGTGAATAATGCTATATTAAAAGTAGTAAAGTGGTTTAACGTCAATAATTTGATTTTGAACATGAATAAAACGAAATGTATTAAATTCACCACACCTAATGTTAATCAGGTGAATACCAGTGTACTTTTAAATAGGGAGAAGCTGGGCATTATTGTATTCACTGTTTTTCTCGGAATCACATCTAAGGCGAAGCTTCAATAGGGCTCTCTTATATCTAAACTAGCTAGCAAACTTAATTCTGCAGTATATTCTGTATAAAGATTAGATGCCTTACATGTGTTGAAACAGCTAGGTTAGTCTATTTTAGTTATTTCCATAGTATAACGTCATATGGAATCCTATCCGGGTAATGCGACTGACATTAAAAGTTGAAATTATCTTTGTTTTGCAAAAGAGAGCTATAAGAGCAATTTATAACTTAGGTCCGAAGGAATCCCCCAAAGAAAAATTTAAAGAAATAAAAATATTAACTTTGATCACTCAATATATTTACGAGAATCTAATATATGTACACAAAAACAAAAATAGTTTTATTAAAAAATGTAAATACTAGGAACAAGCACATGTTAGTTATACCAGTTACTCGACTCCAAAGACTCAGTAATTCGTTCATAGGGCTATACGCTTTTACAACAAAGTCCCAAAAATGTGCTGACCTTATCTATCAAAAGGTTTAAATAGATAATATCAAAGGTTTTATTTATTCAACAAAAATTGTCCAGTAATGGATATTATACTACTAAAGGGTACATGACTGATAATAACCCCTGGAAATTAGGTGATCGCTACCATGCTATTTCTAAATGTTTTCATATTAATTGTATACAATATTTTGTTGTAAATTGTGCTCTTTTATTGCTGGTTTTTTCCAAAACAAAGGATTTTTTATAATGGGGAATTTGCGAAATATGCGCGCTCTATAGCTTGCTTATTTGTACTCTATGGCCCCGATTGACACTAGTTCCGCAATATTTATGAATATACGTTGGCAGCACTGATGTGTTATTCTGTGACTTCACGTCGATTGTATTCTCAAAACAAATACGCACACACAAATACATAACACTGAAAACGATACGGGCATCACGTTTGTTCTTATTGATTAATGTGGTTAATTTTAAAGCTTTCAATAAAGATTAATTATAGAAATTTCCTCCCATTGCGTTTATCAGTTGCTTAATTTACGCATTCTAAAGATCTTGCCAGTTTTATCGCAATGGAAGTCGACCGCATCGCTTCCGATTCGGAAAACGTGGCGGTGGACGAAAATGATAAGTCGATCGCCGATGGAGGTGCTGGGGACGCCGCCGGTTCTCATTCTGGGCGTATTAAGCGAAAACACAAGAAATACGGGAGAAGCAACAGCAAGGATGGAGTTACTCCGGTAGCTCCACTGCCAAAATATCGTAGTTGGAAGAACAGCCGTAGACCGCGAAATGGCCACGGCAGGGGCCTTCCTAAGAAAGGTAACCTTTGTCTTTTCTTTCACATATAACTATAGTGACATTTACTTCTATAATAGTTTGGTCGAAGAGAAAGTTCTGGAACGGTTCTATATAGCGAAGAAAGTTGTATTTGAGTCGCAATATACTATTTGTTTATATCGTGCCGGCATCTGACTATGCACTGCAGTACGCATTTCTTAATACTATACCTGAGTATGGATTATGTACTTATTCTACGGAGTCTGCTTAATTGCAAGTTAAAACAAATTACTCCTGATGTAAAAAGGGGATATTTTAGAACGTACGTCCATTTTAACGACTCATGCACTAAATTATATATTTCTTGATATACTATATACTTTATATATGTATAATTTTGTTAAAGCCGAAATAAATACATTGTTAGTGTAAAAGTTGTTTCTAATTAATATAATTTAATAATCGTAGACATGTGGCCGTTATTATTATTATAACTTGTTATGTTATGATTATGATACGCGACGCGTACACCCATCCCATCTACCAACATAGCAAGCAACAATTTAACGTTTCAAGGTCGCACTATCCATTCGACTTTTGCGCAGTTATAAAAGAACGAATTGGCGTAGGTCATTTATGTTTACATTTTCTCTATAGGATTATCTGACGAATGTATTTATTACCTTTATTTTTAAAATATTGTAATATTATAATAAAAAAAAAATATTACAATGCACAATATGATAATTCTATGGCATTATCAGGGGTATACCTATAGTTCTTTGGTAATAAATACCATAAGGCATTAAGTCCACCTATTGCAACTCTTAGTTTAAGGAATCTTACAGTAAAGATTAAATAAATAAATAGAAATAAGCACAAATACGATCATAATACATCATGCACCATCAGGCTGCGGCAGTCCATTGCTGGACATCGCGCCTCTTCCAAGGCGCGCCACTTAGCCCGATCTTCAGCTACAAGCATCCAGTTTTTACCAGCCACCTTGTGCAGATCGTCGCTCATGACTGCAACTGCGGCCAGGAATAATGGGGCGACCGGGAACTGTGGGCCGTGTTTTTGTGGTGCTATATACGGGATGAGAATAAGTGGCAGTATTCTAGGCCGCCGCCATACAACCATACACAAACATGATAGTATAAATTATGTTTATACTTGATTTATAAAACAAAATAAAATTAATTAATCATATTAATGAGATCCAATCAGACTGAACAAAGAACCAAAAGGAAACTATTATTAGCATTTCTTATCAATTGAACTTAAATGTTACAAACATCATTTGAAAACTATATAGATTGTTTAATTACATGTCCAAGCAAAGGTCAACAAATATTATACTTTTGTGTTCTGTAGCAAACTCTTTGATACTCTTATAGAATCACTAACATTACTTATTCTTTTTCTACCGACTTCAAAAAGGAGATGGTACTCAATTTGACTGCATGTTTTTTATGTGTTACCTCATAACTGTTTACTGAGTGAACTGATTTCAATGATTCGTTTTTTATTTGAAAGCTGGTGCTTCACATGTGGTCCCATATAAATTTGATCAAGGTCTGACCAATAGTTTTAGAGTTATTCTTAATAATTTATGTTGAAGTTGGTTGTACAAAACTTAAATTTTAATTTATTATGAAACTAAAGTTACAAATAAACTTACAATTCACCTGATCACCTGACGGTAAGTGGATACTGCAGCCAACTTCAAAACAAAAAAGGTTACAGATTAGTGGTCACCTCCGTGGAGTAAGATGGAATGCCACACAGCCTGTACTTATACTGCCTCTCTATAACCTTAAGACCTGAAAACAGCAGTTACTGCAGTGAAATAACTACAGACACTGTTATTTCACTGCAGAAATAGTTAAGAGGGTTGTACCTGTACCGGGTTTCCCAACCCTTTTTTTGATCAGGTACCACTTTGATTTCTTTGTTGTTACCACGGACACCACATCGTCATCATTACAGCCCTTCATAATTCCACTGCTGAACATAGGCCTCCCCCAAGGAATTCCACAAAGGGACACCACAAGGTGAAAGAATAAATTATGTTAATCTAACAAATTTTAATCACAACTTTAAACATAATTATACAATAAACTGAAAATATGCACTACCTAATTCACAGTATTATTTGTGTATTTGTTGTAAAAGAAATCATAAATAATCATGTATGATTTCTTTTACATGACATTATTGCAACAACTGGATGAAATATTATGTGGTAAAGGTAAGGCTACAGCATGAATAGCCCAGTTTGACCAAAGAACGACCACAGCCTTACGGAATGCTAGCATAATACTGTTGGGATTTGAATATAAAGCGCCAAGAACTGGACACCCTTTTTGTCGGTCAAATAAGAACATCCAGGTTTCTGTTGGTATCAAATTTAATCTATAAACTTAGCATTAGCACCTCTGTATTGAATGGAACATTGTAAAGCCATTAAGTTTTCGACGGCAAAAATGGAATATATAGTTTTTAGTGGCCGATTCCTTCCAAAGAGAACATAGATTATTTATGGAAAGAATTTAAAATTTTTACTGGTTACAAAGAAAGAACCGTCGTAGCTCAGATGGTTAAGGCAGTACGCGAGCAACACGTGTTCAATCCCCGCCGGCACAGAAGTCGTTTGTACGAAGTTTTTAATTTTAACACTTAATTATAGCATAAAAGTAAGAAACGAGCATGCAGTTCACATGATGGCAAGTGGATGCTCCATCCCATAGACATCTACATCTATCCTTGGTATGCTCAAAATGCAGGTGCGTCGTCACTCCTGAGGACTAAAGCCGCGTCTCTACCAAAGTTTTGTTGCCAACACAACATTTGGTAACAAAACTTGTTTCCATTTTCGGCGGCAACATCAACACTTGTTGGAAACAGTTGTTAACAGTTGGAAACATAACTGTTGTCAACATTTTTGGTGGATACGCGGCTTTAGATAACATTTTTTTTATAGGATCAGGGTGACAAGCAAGCACACAGTCCACCTGATGGTAAGTGGTTGCTGTGGCCCATAGACATCTACATTTATCCTCGTTTGCGAATTAAAATGCAGATGCGTTGTCACCCGTGAGGACTAAGATGGAATGCCTCTTTTAGAGTAAAAAGGGTCTCCGGTTCTCCACTCTCCCCATACGTAACACAGCAGCGTTAAGCTGGTATTCTGTGAGAGCGTGGTTTTACCCCGGTCGAGTCGACCCATTCGTATTACAACTATACTACTAATATAGCTGCAGCATGGCTCGTATCACGTAAAAAAATCTGGGATGAAACCTTCGCAAACTAGTACGAGGGCGGCACTGAAAATTTCGGGAATCAAGGAAGTGTCACAACATTACTATTTAAAAATGTATTTATTGCTTTTCGAAGTATTCTCCGCGAAATTTGACACATTTTTCCATACGATAGAACCAATCATTGACACAACCATTCCATTCGGAATTTGGGGTCTCCAAAATGGCCGTTTTGTAGGCGTCCATAGCTTCTTCAGGTGATGAAAATCTCTGTCCACGTAATTTATTCTTTATTTTAGGGAAAGTATAGAAATCATTAGGGCTTAGGTCGGGGCTGTACGGCGGATGGTCTAGTAATTCTGTTTTCTTGCTCTAAAAACTCTTTTGTTCTGTGTGCGGTGTGAGAACTCGCATTGTCGCGATGGAGGATGATGCGGCGGTTGCAATTCTCTTTACGGAGTTCAGAAACGACCTGTGGCAAACAAATGCTATCATACCATTCTGCATTAACCGTTCTTTGTCCCTCAAGAGGAATAGTCGTAACATGGCCGGTTTTGGAGACAAACGTGGCCCCCATTTTTTTTGCAACACTCCGTGAACGAACAATTTTTGTTGGCTTTAACTCATTTTCGAACACCCAAACTCGTGACTGGTTTTTTGTTTCGGGTTCGTACGCGTATATCCAGGATTCGTCACCTGATACGATGTTGTATACGGCATTTGAGGATCCTGCATGAAATATTTCGAGAGTTCTGACGCACCAAGTAACGCGAGCCGCTTTTTGTTCTTCACAGCGAATGCGGTATCCATCGGGAAAACAACTTTTTTATACCTAATTGTTCATGCAACATTATTTGTACTTGACTCATGCCAATGTCTAAATTTGCCTGAATTTCGCGGTATGTCACATGTCGATCTTCCTCAATCAGCTTACGCACAGCATCAACGTTTTCTTGGGTGAGTGCAGTTTTTGGACGACTTTGACGGGGATCATCACTGAGATTGACACGTCCACGTTGAAATTCAGCAAACCAGCGATAAATTGTGGTTGTGGATGGGGCTTCATCACCAAATGCAGGAATCATCCGGTCAACACACTGTTTTTGTGTTAAACCACTTCGAAAGTCATAATAAATCATCGCTCTTGAATTTTCTCGAGTCAATTCCATTTTCTCAACGACTAAACAAGTTTGACAAAACCTTGTGAAAAGACCGAGAATCTTTAAATAAATAAATGGTATTCGATTTTTAAAACCAAGGAGTTTTCAATTAAAAAGATTTTAATATGACAGGAACAGTGGAAATATTCCATTCCCGATACTTTTAGTGTAGCCTATGTATTAAAGATATAAAGACTCACCACTACATGTATTTCCTAGTACAGTGGTGCTGGGATTAGTGGTGACGGGGATAGTTCACGCCATTGAGGGAGGGCGGTCTGTGCTCTTCAAACTAGGCGAGACACATAATTTTATTTTATTGCGTTATATAATATACTATATTAATATAATGGATTTCCGCAAAGTAACGCCTGATTATATTAATTATCTGTAGCAAACTAGTGCCGGTTGAATGGCGTCGGTTACAGTACTTAGAACCGCCAGTGATTTAGTCGTCATACCACTAAACGAAACGTTCGTCACGAGATAAAGTATACAAGTTCTAAATAGCCTTGTCTATGGAAAGTTGTTTACGTTTAGTTGCGTAATAATACGTTGAACCCGTGCCTGTTGCAATAACACAAGTTTAATCTCATTTAGATGTGACGTACTAATGGCCAACTATTATTATTTATTTTAATTATTTAAGTAGCTCACTGGTTAAGCGTTCACTGTTAATATCACTACGCGAGCAACCCGGGTTCGATCCTTGTAGTAATGATGAAATTGTTAATTGCAACTAAGTGCTGATTTGCCACCTGCACGGCGGTGAAGGAAAATATCGTGAGGAAACCGGCATGTCTGAGAAAATAAAAAAAATATATTGAGAAGATATTTGAATTTCGCCAACGCGCATTGAGGCAGCGCGGCGGACATTTCCTTGGCCTAAAACCCTATTAGAATTTTATTTATTTATTGAAAAATGTTAAGGTTCGTTTTGTAGTGGCGGCGTAAGCTAAGCGGCGTTATAGATTCCACAAGCCGACATCATCCCGTGGGTGTCGTAAGAGGCGAAAGGAGTAACTATAATGTAAAATTAAAAATTTTGTACAGCCGACTTCAATATAAGTTATTAAGAATAAGTCAAACTATTGGTCAGACCTTGATCAAATTCATATGGGACCACGTCTGAAGTACCAGCTTTCAAATAAAAAAAGAATCATCGAAATCGGTTCACCCAGTAAAAAGTTATGAGGTAACACATAAAAAAACATACAGTCGAATTGAGTACCGTCTCTTTTTTGAAGTCGGCAGAAAACAGAGAACGAGCAGCAGCTTTTCTTGATATTAAATCACAATAATAGAAACTGCGGTTGCCAACCTGCCTGCCAAGTGTGGTAACTGTAGCAATAAGCTCCCCTGTGAGGCACTATAGGGGAGGTTTATGGTCAGCAGTAGACTTTTAATGCGCTGCAATAAATGAATGAATGAATTATGGCACTGTAAATGTGAGTATAAAAAATACATTTTATACGTGGTAGAGCCATGCTGCAGCTATATTGTGGTTGTAGCACGAATGGGTCAGCTCGACCTGGGAAGGACCACGCTCACAGAATACCAGCGTAAAATAGCAGCTTAACGCTGCTGTGTTTCGTATGGTGAGTGTAAAGAACCGGAGACCCTTTTTACTGGAAAAGAGGCATTCCATCTTAGTCCTCACGGGTGACAACGCATCTGCATTTTGATTTGTAATCGAAGATAGATATAGATGTCTATGGGCCACAGCAACCACTTACCAACAGGTGGACTGTGTGTTCGTTTGTCACCTTTATCCTATAAAAAAAATACATCATCTGGCTAAACTAACGTTTAATTTTGCTAGAGGGCTAATGTAGGCTTAGCGAAACGTTTTGCTATTCCTTCTCTCAATGGACGCGGGACCAACAGTTTTACGTGTACTACGATGCTCGAGTGTAAATATCCGCCAACTTCATGACTCCGACGTGCGAACTGAGATTTTCTTGACGGATTTAAAACGGTGCTCAAAACCGGGACCCCAAGATCAACAGTAGCGTTAATGACCCGACCACTAGGATAACGATGTAGTCGTCCAAAATATAATCACCAATCCGATGCGTTACGAGTGCGCTTGCGGTAAAATAGGCACAAGTCCGGCCGTAGATTTCACGGACTTATGAAAGTACATTACGTTTATTGTGTCACGACCTTGGCACATTGATGTCTAGGTCTAGGTTAGAATCTAGGCACATTACACCCCACGTTTTAAAAGCGTATTTGTAACGTACGAGAGGGGAGCTCTTGAATACATTTAAATGCAATGTGGCACTCCCTTTATGGGGATGAACCCTTTGTGTGACGATATCCACTCGGCTCTTCGTACTTTACGCATAATCTAATATATGAAAATTAATTTTAATATTAATTATTATTATTAACAAACAGATTTTGTTTGTTTGTATTTTATGCACTGCCATACCGTTCATCAGATTGCGCTAAAACTTTGTCAAGTTTTTGCTTACACTTACGCGAAGTTTATACGCATAGTACAATAAACCTGCACAAGGTGGCGCGCGTGTCGTAACGATAAAATTATTTGAAAGATTAAATATAACCCTAGATCACTCTAGGCATTGCTCTCTATCTTTTATTTATTTGTTTAAAACTTCATAATACACTTGTGGTATATAGGCGGACTTAATGCCTAAGACATTCTCTACCAGTCTACCTTGGGATGATGCAGAGATAGAATGAGGTAGGTTTTTTTTTAATAGGATAAGGGTGACAAACGAGCACACAGTCCACCTGATGGTAAGTGGTTGCTGCGGCCCATAGACATCTACATCTATCCTCGTTTGCGAATCAAAATGCAGATGCGTGTCACCCGTGAGGACTAAGATGGAATGTCTCATTTCCAGTAAAAAGGGCCTCCGGCCACCTGCACTCACCAAGCGAAACGCAGAGGCAAACCTCTACTTCACGCTGGTATTCTGTGAGGTCGTGGTACCACCCCGGTTCGAGCCGACTCATCCGTGCGACAGCAAAAGCTGCCGCGTGGCTCTACCACTGTATTCGGTGTATAAAATGTGTAATAAAAAGTTGATATGCGAACACTAAACTCTTATCTGTTTGTTAAGTTTCATTACAATCGGCTTAGACAGTTTGACGATTACTCCGTACATGTCTGTATTACAGACAGACGCTTTAAATTTATTTATATAATATATTAAAGACTAACTATTCGCTACGGCTACGCACGGCTGATTTCTGGGGCTCGACAACAGTGCCACTTAAAAATTTCATCAAATTCGTCGAGCCATTTTCGAGTTTGAGATGTTATTAAATAAAATGGTGTTGATAGACTGTAGTAGCCAACCATTTATTGGTCTGGAAGTTCGTTTATCACTTAACTGTAACACTTCAAGATACTGTAATCTCATTCTGTGTAGATCGGACCGAAAATTAATATTCAAGAACTGAAGGTAGCCGGGCTTACTATGATATCGGGATGTCAAACACCTCAGTCCGCCCTGCGACCATGGGTGTTGGTTTTAAAACACCTGAAACGTTTGGAATTAAAATGTTAAATTAAACGCGATGAAATCCGTAAATGTAGTTTCATTTAATGTAAAATTAGAATGATAATAGAACTCATAGTCCACCTGATGGTAAGTGGCTGCTGCAGGCAAGGTCACAGATGCGTTGTCACCCCTCAAAACAGATGCTTTCCACACCCTTTCGAATTATTTGTTCCCCTAGTTCGGTTTCATCTCCTAGTTCAAGGCTGTATAACGTTATATAATACTAAATACATTTTACAGTCCATGCTTGAGTTTCTACTATCCATTGTGTTTTAAAGTAGAACGTTTTTTTTTTAAAGAACGAGGGTGACAATCGAGCACACAGTCCACTTGATGGTGAGTGGATGCTGTCCTCTACATATCTACATTTATTCTCGATTTGGAATCAATATGTAGTTGCGTTGCCACCCCTGAGGACTAAGATAGAATGCCTCGTTTCCAGTAAAAGTTTCTCCGGTTCTTTAACACTCACCATACGAAACACAGCAGCGTTAAGCTGCTATTTTACGCTGGTATTCTGTGAGAGCGTGGGCCTGCCTCGGTCGAGAGCCGACCCATTTGTGCTACAACTATACTACTAATATAGCTGCAGCATGGCTCTACCACGTTAAAGAAATGCACACACACACACACATAAACTATGTGTGTTGTTTGTATCTTTGTAGGTGAAATTCCGGGGTGTATTTGTGTTCTTTCCCTCCTAAACGGCTTAATATTTATAAATTAATCTAGTATCCGCTCCGGCTTCGCACGGGTTTACGTGTGGTGCCATTTATATTTAACAAATGGTATATTTGAAAATGTTGTACAACCGACTTCAATATCAATTATTAAGGACCCGCGTATTTGGTTTTACTTAAATAATTTGAGCTTTACGGTAAGAGAATATTAAACGATTTATATCATTACTGTATGAATAAGTGGTAACAAAATAAATCGATATGCTCTAAGCTCGAAGTCGTTTATGATAGAGCTTCTGTGTAAACGACGTTTGAAGTAGATTTAGCCGGGGCGTACAGAAAGCGATTACGGAGACTACTAACGCGGGAAAATAGCAACATAGAGTTGAAAACAATCAGTACTGAGGTCTACTCCTGCAACGCGTAAAGTTTAACCTTGCGCTTTATTTACGATCATCGCATAACACACTCTGAGTGGGGTGGGATGTTCGATGATCATCGATGTTAAAAATAAAAACATCGATGTTGACACATGTCAAACACCGAAATATCGATGTCAATGAAACCATAATTGATAATTGGGCACTTGCAAACAATGCGAACCCGCGAAATCAATATCAACTAAATCTTACATCTGCTCTGAAGATTAAAAATTTTGAATAATTCAGAATTCCTGAACGCATTGTTAACCTAAAAAAATGTCATTATGGTGCGTCAAACTTAATTGTCAAGTGTCACCTGTAATGTCACAATGGTCACTGCTTTCGCTTTATTTTGTAGCGTAGTTGTCGGTTGTCGCATAATTACTATTCTACGTAAATTGGTATTCAAGTTAATTGTTACTTTTTCCTTGCTGTGTATACCCACATAATTTTGAAACAATGTGTAAGTATCTACACATATACAAAAAAACATCGATAATGGTCAACATAAATGTTTTGAGTAGGTTAAACATCTATGTTGAGCTATCGATGCCAACATCGATGTCATCATCGATCATCCCTATCTTAAAACTGAAAGGAAAGTTATTTGGTGTTAGAGGGATTCTGGGTATAAAACAATATCAAGACATTTTATTGCAATTTTGCTACTTTTAGTCGAGTTTTGTTACATAACTTAGGCGTACGTATCTTTTTTCTGGTTTTTGTTTCTGGTGATGTTTGTGATGTTACACGGCTCTTTCAGCTTTTCGGACTCGTGGAAATGAATTTCTTCAGTGAGTCTCAATACTATTCACTGGCGAAAAATCTTAACATCGCAATTCAGAAAAAGTTGTAATTTGTACAACGCCATCTATTACGTTCTTTGTGAGAAAACATCCTTTTTTTAATTTAAGGAAAACATTTTTTTACTGTGTTTTAAGTATAAATATATTATAATAGAACGTTTTTTTTTACACACGAAACTTTTTATTACTATTTCTGAGATTTTATGGCGCCATTAAACAAATTCGAACCTACATTTCTAAATAATAATCATAACTTTCATAGAATTATCCAATTTTAATAAAACAAAAATGAACTCGATGATACGCTTTATGATATTCTTAAGTCTTGAGGATTTCATTGAAAAAAAGATATTTACTCAAAATGTCATGCGTTCATAAACAGACAGACGTCAGAGAATTCTAAAAATTTTAAAAATGTACTTATTTAATGATTTTCAGTCCCCATAATGATTTTAGTCACCAATTAATATACTATACAATGTTCAGAAATAGACATATGTTATCACTATTTTTACTATATGTATAGATTTATTCAATTCTAAAAATAAGAGATTAATTGACGCGATTGATACAATAAAACATAAAAGGACTTATAAATCAGTGCCTGTAGAGTAAACAAAAAAGAAAGTTTGATCCTTGCCGAAAAACGAAATTGTTAATAGCTCTTTTAAAATTTCATTTTCCACATAGAGTACTCGGCGGTAAAAAATAAAGGAGATTGTCAACACGCTGTAGGGCAGCGTGTAATATAAAGATTAGAGAGCAATTATGAAAATTGTATCACATTTGTGCAACTACACCATCTATCCTTGAAATTGGTTAACTATTGTACTTTAGAGTTAACTAATAAGGTTAATACATTATATTTTTGTATATATTACGTTCTTTATGTAATACTTTTGTTTACTGCGTTTTAGATATAATTATATCATTATAGAACATTATTTTACATTATTAAATTATGATTTATATGGTATTAATTAAAAATGTACTTGATGACTTATCCCACGCCACTATTGAACAAATTCGTACCTATGCTTCGTAACCATACTTCAGAATATTTGTAACTTTTGATGGAATGAACTGATTTGAATGAAATAAAGACTACATGTAACCCGAAGATATACTTAATAATTTACTTAACGGTTCTTATGATATAAATTAGTACTTTATACGTGATACGTTAACAAACAGATAGACAGACAGACGGAAAAATCTAAAATCTCTCAATCACTTTTATTACAAAAATATAAAATGTACAGACATCTGCTATTTACATTTTTATTATATATATATATATATATATATATATATATATATATATATATATATATATATATATATATATATATATATATATATATATATATATATATATATATATAGATAGATAGATAGATAGATAACTCAAAACTACTGGTCAGACCTTTAGGGGGTTTCCCCCTAAATTTATATTTTTTATGTTTTCCACTTTAGCTGATTTTTAACAGACTTCAAAAAAGGAGGAGGTACTCAATTTGACTGTTTTTATGCGTTTACCGATTTTGATGATTCTTTTTTATTTGAAAGCTGGTGCTTCTCATGTTGTCCCATATAAATTTGATCAAGATCTGACCAGTAGTTTTTGAATTATACTTAATAATGCGTATTTAATTGACTTCAACGACATTGATGATGTTCGATGATGTTCTAATTTTATTTATATTGAAGTCGGTTGCACAAAATGTTTAATTTGACCACTTGATGTATTGTTTAGAAGTTTACGATGATTGACGATGTTGCAGCTGGCTGTAAATGTAAACATTTTGATGAAAATGTGTCAAATTTCTTTATTTCTTGTTATCTATTGCAATGTTACCAAGTGTGATGATGGTCTGATTCACATTGCAACGTAATAGCGCATCATTTATAACATTTAATCCATTAACTATAATGTATGCTTATTTAATATCCAAATGTGTTATTTTAATATGTCTGAGCCATCAGAAGAAAACGAAATCATATTTGAAATATTAAATAATTTTTATATAAAGAACATTGCAAAGCATTGTACTCATTTTTAGAGGATTTCCAACTAAATAAATGATTTTATAGGTTTTTGTCTTAACCTTTAGAAGTAAATATTTTTGGAGTTGGTAACACTGCTTTGATCTTTGAGCAACAACTGCAAAATGCCGGTTTTCATGAACAAACAATGAAGGAGGGTGCGGCAATGGCTTGCTGACCTTTCCGATGCGAGAGAAGCAGAGAAGTTTTTTGGTTGCGCGTGTTTTTAGTTCTGTGATATCTTAAGTATTCGTTTAAATAATATAATGTAAGAGATGGCATTTATTTATATTAAATGCCCAGGATAACTAACATATTGATCTAGATATTTATTAATAGTGAATAACATTGAAAAACTTAAATTATAAATTATCATACAGTCTTACTCCCCGTGGTATCATACCAAGAACGCCGGCTGCGGTTCCTCGCTGAATAGCTATACTTGGCCTTTAAGTGGGAAAAGAACGAGCCCTCGTAGTGAATTGGAGAAAATTCTGGCGCTATAAGGGGTTACATATTTTCAAAAATCGAAAAATACCTATTCATTTATTTTATTAACAGACTACTTCCAATAAGCTTCTAGTCCCGTCAAATAGTCCGTAAAATAATAAGTTTCATACAAATTGTAACAACATTTTTTACTCTCTTAGGGGATGAATTTTCCAAAATACTTTGTGGTTGCCTTAGTAATAAAAGGAAGTTATTGTCCCAATTTCCCGCTTATACGTCCAGTGTTTTTTGGCTGTGCGTCTTAAATAATATTTTTCAAAAAGGAACAGAACTATGTCAAAGAAAAACCAAATGACCCGAAAACAAATGAATCACTCACTAAATCGAAACACAAGTACACAAGCCTAAATTTGAAATAAATTGGAATTTAGAACTCCTAACCAAATGTCAACAGATATTTGACTATTAGATCTAAGTGGCCAGTTCGGCAAAACGCCAATTTCATATTATGTAAAGGACCTAGTATAGATAGTTAACTGTGTTGAAATAAATAAATAAAAAAAAAATTCAGGTTAATGATAAGATTATATAAGTAATAATTTTGTCTTGTTCCGCTTCTAACCTGATTTACATAAACCTACAACATAAACATAGTGTAATGGGTTTTTCTAATGCTGGGACGCCGCAATATGCATAACATTACACTAGCAAGTATTAATTGATACAATAAATTTGTTTAAGGGCGGCTACTGACATGCCTGCCGCAGGGGCAATCTAGGGAGCACAACGATCGGAGCAATTTCGGAGGTGTCTCTACACACACGCCTGCCGTTCAGTATGAGAGTGTACGTCTCGTTGGACGCACGTGTTGAGAATGGCGCCAGTTTTATCGAAATATCAATGAATCGGTATATATAGCCTTGGCTCTTTTCTATAGAGAATAAGGGTGACAAATGAGCACAGTCCGCCTGATGGTAAGTGGACACTGTGGCCCATAGACACCCACATATATCAATAAAACATATAATTAATTAATAATTACAAACATAATATAGTGCTTATAAGCTGCAGCATAGCTCTGCCACGCTATTTTAGGCTATCAAAGACAATTAAATATGACTAACTTCACTCGTCATAATTTAATATAACCAATTTATTCTGTGATATAACTTAACTAACTAGTGCTTAGTAACTACAATTTAACTAGTGTTACAAATAGCCAGGATAGTTTTCCAATGATGAGTTATAATAAATTTAATTACTAAAAATTTGTATAATTATTTAGTTAATGACATTTTATTTATATTCCAGTAATTTTAATACTGTTGGAATATATTCTTTTCCGTACTAGGCCTTATGATAAGTTAGGTAACAAATCCCAGCACCTAATGTTACTTGTAAGTTACAACGTTCAAATGACCTTCTTTCTGCGGTTCTGACTTGTACTCATACGTGTGCTCCGCGCGGAATTTGCAACGAACTGATGGAAATTGCTCCAATTTCCGCCTCCTCCTTTTTGCCGCCCTGCTGCAGGTCGACTTAAAATTTTTTGTTCAGGCTAAACTCCAAAATGGCTTGACCGATTTTGACGGGATTTTCACTGGCAGATAGTTGATGTCATAAGGAGTAACTTAGGCTACTTTCATTTTAGAAAAAGGAATTACTGTTCCGCGCAAAAAGAAAACACAGTTGATACTGCAACAATTCCTGGAACTTCCCACTTATTTTCGAGTGCAATTTTAAAAAATCTATTTAATTTTGGTTTTTAACACACACTCACACACGCGCACGCGCGCGCATATACAAATACACACACTTTCCGCCACGACTTCCAGCAGCCGGGAATAGTCGGTAGTACCAGGCCTCTGTCACTCTTGCTACCTGTGTGAAATAATTACCTACAATCGCGAGCTGCCCCAGGGATAGATCGCAGTCGGGGCTAGCGAGCTCTATACGATTTAATGTTAAAGTTTTTTAACGCTGTTTACGTAAATAACTTATTGTAAATACTTGTTGAAATACTCGTCGAAATAGTTTTTGTTTAATGTTTAGTATATATATATATATATATATATATATATATATATATATATATATATATATATATATATATATATATATATATATATATATATATATATATATATATATATATATATATATATATATATATATATATATATATACAACGTGTCCCAAAATTCAACGATAAGCCAACACCGGAGGATAGACCTGCCCCGGACTAATCGAGGAAAAAAAGAAAAAAAAAATATATCCCAATTATATTTTAAGTCATATAAAAAAAATGAAATTCTTCGGAAATTGAGACCGTTTATGATATTTTTCACTACCATGACCAGAATTTTTTAAATATTTTTTCTTTTTTTTTTTTATAGGCAACCTGAATAGTACTGCTATCTACCACAATTCTTAAAAACTCCAGAATAACTCTTGTTTTATCATGAAAATTAAGGAAACTTATTTTATTCCCAATATTTTTTGAAGACTTACTTTTAACCAAATTTAACTTATCGTGGTGTAAAAAAAAGTATGAACACTAGTATGGCAAGTTTTTTTAAAAATTGACGCAACTAACCAACATTCCAAAATGGCATAATACTCTAGGAAAACAAGTTATAAAAAAATATGGGCCTATTATTTCTAAACAGGGGCCAAATTCCTTAAATTGTAATTGTCAGTAATCACTTTTACTACATGCCCAAAATGGGTTCCTGTTACAATTTCTAGGAATTCGAATGGGGCATTAGTACCTTAGATGTTAGAGAGAGATAGACAGATAGAGATATTTACGTTAAAAAGAGACAACAACAGGGCAGGTAGAGAAGCTGTTATTATTCTCAGCAAGTCGGTTCAGTACGCTCTGCTCCTTTGTTTACTGCGCACCGTTCCCAATTCAACTTACGTGGGCCTCGTACATACTATCGACTTTTGGCTTGGCTTTTTGGACTGGAATCGACCTGCAAACTTAACTGACCTGGCATTATTTGGACTGGAAGTGATCTGCAAACTGAACTGACCTGGCATTATCTTGGACTACGATTGTGTGTTTTGTGATTTAGAGTTCTGGCGCATTTTGGACTGTTTGGCGTTTAATATGCCGCAACCGTACACACCACAGGAATACGCTAATATGCATTTAATCTATGGAGAATGCCGATGTAATGCTAACGCTGCTAGCAGACTGTATCGAGAAAGATACCCAAATGCTCAAAAATATCCTGATTATCGAGTGTTTATTAATGTGCATCAAGCGTTTTCGGAGGGTCGTATGCCATCCAATAGGAGAAGCGCTGGAAGACCTAGATTGGATCGTGATGAAGAAGTTCTCAAGGAGTAGAAAATGACTCGACTACTTCGGTACGTGCCATAGAAGAAGCTACAGGAATCCCGAAAAGTTCTGCACATCGAATATTAAAACGTCACAAGCTTCAACCATATCACTACAGGCGTGTGCAGACGTTATTACCGCGGGACTATCCGCTACGGGTCACATTTTGCCGTGTAATGCTGCAAAGGCACAGTGAAGATCCCCACTTCCTAGACAAAATTCTATGGTCGGATGAAACAACGTGTAAGAAAGATGGGTATTTAAATCTTCACAACCTACATAGTTGGAGTAATGAAAATCCACACTTGATGAGACAAGACAAATCCCAATATCAATTCAAGGTTAACCTATGGACCGGCATATTAAATGGAAAAGTAATTGGACCCTTTGAGTTACAAGGAAACTTAGATGGCAATAGTTATTTAAACTTTTTACAAAATGACTTGCAAGAATTGTTAAACGACGTGCCCTTAAGTGATCTTCAAAACATGTGGTTCCAAAATGATGGTTGCCCAGCACATTATGCCCGTCCTGTGCGAGAATATTTAAATCAAGAGTATCCAGGGCGTTGGATCGGGCGACTTGGTCCTATCTTATGGCCACCCCGTTCACCCGATTTGAACCCCCTGGACTTCTTCTATTGGGGTTGTCTTAAAAACAGGGTCTACTCAAAACCCATTGTGACATTGGACGAGCTTCGTCGAAATATCACTCAGGCTGCTGATTACATTAATAGCAGAAGATATGCAAGACAAATAAACGATCATTTTTAAGGCGATGTCGTGAATGTATTAATGCTGGTGGCAAACAGTTCGAACATTTGCTATAATGTTAATAACTTAATAAATTACACGTGAAACTGTTTGTACCATTTGTTTTGAAATATTAAACATTTTTCAAGAACTAATACTTTTATTACACCCGACCGTGATTTGGCCCCTGTTAAGAAATAATAGGCCCATATTTTTTTATAACTTGTTTTCCTAGAGTATTATACCATTTTGGAATGTTGGTTAGTTGCGTCAATTATTAAAAAAACTTGCCATACGAGTGTTCATACTTTTTTTTTACACCACGATAAGTTAAATTTGGTTAAAAGTAAAAGTCTTCAAAAAAATTAGGGAATAAAATAAGTTTCATTAATTTTCGTGATAAAACAAGAGTTATTCTGGAGTTTTTAAGAATTGTGGTAGATAGCAGTACTATTCAGGTTGCCTATAAAAAAAAAAGAAAAAAATATTTAAAAAATTGTGGTCATGGTAGTGAAAAATATCATAAACGGTCTCAATTTCTGAAGAATTTAATTTTTTTTATATAATTTAAAATATAATTGGGATATATTTTTTTTTCTTTTTTTCCCCGATTAGTCCGGGGCAGGTGCGTGCGTGCGTGCGTGCGTGCGTGCGTGCGTGCGTGCGTGCGTGCGTGCGTGCGTGCGTGCGTGCGTGCGTGCGTGCGTGCGTGCGTGCGTGCGTGCGTGCGTGCGTGCGTGTGTGCGTGCGTGCGTGCGTGCGTGCGTGCGTGCGTGCGTGCGTGCGTGCGTGCGTGCGTGCGTGCGTGTGTGCGTGTGTGCGTGTGTGTGTGTGTGTGTGTTACCTATATCTATTTGATAAATTATAGTGGCAAAACGTCGTTCCCATTATAATTGTTGCGGGGTTGGATGCTTAATGAGCAATTAAAAGGATTCGGATATATCATTTTTTGAGTTACCGAAGGATAATGAAAGGTAAATTCATTTAATTTTTGTTCGATAGGTACTTATAGCGAAAAAATAATTAAGTAATAATTTAACAACAGAAGTAATACCTAAGTACTTTATTACAAAACTTAGTTGAAATTTACTTCACTACCCATATTTTAATATAATATATAAATATTTTAATTACATAGACCTATACTCGTCTTTGTAATTAAAATCTTTTAAGTTATAAAAGCACAAAATACTGAAATTAAAACTTTGTTACAAGATTTTCAACTAAGTAGATTACGATCATATTTCTGTTAGGAATCGTATTTCGGGTTTATTTGTTGTTTACGCTATCTACCTATACGAACCAAACATCGCGATAACCGACGAAAGGCAAGTTGCATGCATTGGGCATCACAGAACTCACATAATAGATAATATGGTCGATTATAGTCAGTGCTAGGGCTGCCAGATGGAAAAAACGCGTGATCGTACGCGAAATATAAAAAAGTCGTATGTCAGGGAGATTTTGAAACAAAAAGATCGTACAATCTAAAAGTAAACAGCTTTTATTCAAACTAACAAAACTTTACTAAGCGATGATCAAAAATATATTACAACCACTTAATATAGTTATAACAATTTTCTGAGGTCGTCATTTTCAACAATTCTTCTTTTGACTTAAAGTTCGTATAATGGTCGTTTCTTCTTATCAGTTGCTTAGCTAATAATGTTCCATTCAGTGTTTCATTGGGTAAACTGTTTTATAAGTTTTGTTTTAATTAAATTAAATTAGTTAAATGCTCGTTCACACTCGGCGCTAGAATGGGGCAAACATAACAAATTCAAAGCGAATTGAGCCAGAATTGTTTAATAATTTTCAAACGATTTTTTGATGACACCCCAAAACTCGTAGATATTCAAAATTAAGTCAATTTTATTTAAAATATTGGGAAGACTGCGCCATTTATCATCTGGATTGTTTGAATGTCGTCGGGTTTTACTACTCTTGGGACAAGTATCATGAGTGGTAGTAAGTAAAGTACTTTATTTCTGTAATTACTGGAAGCAACATTGGTAAGTTCACTTATTCTTGCTTGAAATAATTAAATTAACACAGAAAAGAACTCAGGACAGGATACAGAACGAGACTAAACTGATAAGAAAAACAAGTTTTTGACAAGTCGCAGTTATTACCGAAAGAGAAAAATAATGATTTTTATAATAATTCAAACAAATACAGTCTTTACATGATTGTACAAAAGGTCTTCATTCAAGTAAAAGATCTAGGCACTCATAAGATTGTTGATGAATTTCCCGAACATAACTTATACTTGTCGATGGGGCACGGTTGTTTCATTATGAAATGTTGCTAAGTATATAAAATGTTTCCAAATATTAAATTATTTTCAAAAGTCGTATATTTTCCGTACAATCTTGGTCTAGCGATCGTACATGAGTAAAAACGCCAAAAAGTGGTAGGAGTACGATTTAAATCGTACATCTGGCAGCCCTGGTTGGTGCGAAATTATGGTGTTGCCGAGCTAGAAAATATTATATTTTGGGTAGAATTATTGTATTTTTTGCTAAAGATTTTTTATTTATTTAAGCTGTCTAAATCCAAATTTAATAGGTTTTTGCTATTTATTTATTTAGCATAAATTAAAAATATGTTATTAATTGTTTTTTTATTAAAGTAATAAAACTTAGGGCACGGAATTAAACAATATGAACTAAACAGAAATTTTGTTAATCGTGAAATTTTGTTCAGTTGTTTGAATAAAATCACGTAAAGTATTTCCCCCGCTTACTTGTCTCATGCTTGCTTCATGCTTCTTACTGTTTGCGTGAAGTTTAAGAACATTTTTATCAGCTGTTATAACTGAGTTGCAAACCCTGCACATAGCATTTGTAGTGTCAATAGCGGGCACAATCCATTTTTAAACAAGGGCTCTTTTTCCTACTCGGGTCTGTATCTTTGCGGTTTACGCTTTTTTATTTTTATGCGGTTGACTTGATGACGATACCTCTGTAGAACTTCGCTTAAGATTTCTTGGTGGCGTCTTCGTAAAAGTAGTATTCGTTACATCACTAATTAAAATTTATTATTATATTATATATTATTCTTAAATTACATTAAAAATTTTTCAACTATTTTATCCTACAATTAAATATACTAAACACTAAACAAAAACTATTTGACGAGTATTTTAACAAGTATTTACAAAAAATTATTTACGCAAACAGCGTTAAAAAAAAAACTTTAACATTCAGTCGTAAAGAGCGCGCTAGCCCCGACTGCGATATAACCCTGGGGCAGCTTGCGATTGTAGGTAATTATTTTACGCAGGTAGCAAGAGTGACAGAGGCCTGTCCCGGGTCCCGGCAAAGCGTAGGCGAGGCATAAGCCGTGCGCAGAAGTTTTGCCCATGATCCCACTTCTGCAAAAGCAAAAGCCGATACAAAAGATCTAATATAAAATAGTTTCCACGTATAATAGTAGCTTTTGAAGTCGGGGTTTTTATTCGTCGATTTTTTTTTATAAAATAAGGCTGAAAATGAGCACACAGTCCACCTGATGGTAAGTAGATACTGTGGCCCATAGACATCTATGTTTATCTTCACATAATAACAAGTACATAAGACTTGATGGCGGCCCACATCACCATCGGAACACAGAAAATCGCACAACTTTAACCGAGAGTGGAAACAGGAGTAGCAGTCCACAGATGGTCAAGTTTCCGCCAAAACTCCCACATAAAAATTATTTTGATCAATAAATAAGGTTTCATAAATTTAAAAAATATAACATTCGAAATTCAAATATTTGTGTCGCCAGGAGCATCAAACTTTCAGTGTACTCTATGTACATTATTCTAAAATCCGCGATACTTTAGTCAGGTCTTCTGTTAATAAACCATGCTGTCTTCAAAATATAGATATAGATGTTTACGGCGTTACTTAATCGAATGCGATAATGTGACTAAATTCACGATTGCTCTATCAGTACTGCGCAGTTTGACCTACTTTGACGTAATGGCGGAACCATACTGATCGAAGGAATGAATTCGTTATATTTTTAACCGACTTCAAAAAGGAGGTACTCAATTCGACTGTATTGTTTTTTCTATGTGTGTTACCTCATAACTATTTTCTAGGTGATCCGATTTTGATGATTCTCTTTTTATTTTAAAGATGTTGCTTCTCATGTGGTCCCGTATAAATTCAAAAGATCAAGGTTTGACCAGTAGTTTTTCAGTTATCCTTAATAATTTATATTGAAGTCGGTTGTACAACATTTTTAATTTTACTACTTGTTAAGTTTCTTCGTTAAGAGTTTTTAAAAAAGTAATTTGAAATTTAAGTGAAGGAAGTAAGAAATGTTATGATAATTAACAATAAAATTTATTAAAAAAATATTTTATTGCATTTAAATAATTTTAGTATCAACATGCCTCGTGTACTTCGGTTCCTATTAAATTAGCTTATAAACGTTCCACAGTTTTGCACAGGATTTTTCTCAATTCTGAGAGGTCATGGATGCCGTCTGATATCCTGGTAATTTACTTTGTTAACAGGGCAGCTTGTTTTATTAAAGTCGATATTAAATTTTGGCTAAGTCCGCCGCTAACCAGCATTATGAACTAAAATAGACGTCTATTAGTATTACATACTAAATACACAAG
This sequence comes from Parnassius glacialis, assembly GCA_033319125.1. NCBI lineage: Eukaryota > Metazoa > Arthropoda > Insecta > Lepidoptera > Papilionidae > Parnassius > Parnassius glacialis. Next base: position 57,391,011 of record JAVANC010000004.1, read on the forward strand.
AGCAAATTGTCTAGTAGTAATTACAAACATTATTTTGTACTTGATTTGCACCCAGGCTTGACTGGTAGACGATGCCATAAGTCTGGTCGTGGAAGGAAAAGGGGATAGAAGCCGGACAAGAAGTTCAGCCCGGTTAACGCTCCGTTTGACAGTTCCGAGGTTCTATTTTCCTCTACCGCATCCTCATCAACATACATACCCAACAGCCAATATAATATTATGCTACTTTTGGATCTGCCGAAGTAGAGTAAAAAAAATTGTATAGCTAAAAATAAACACTTGTTATCGTATTTTTGTCGTGTTTTTCAACAATGGAATGACCTTGATGATAACATGTAACTGAACGGTTTGTTTGTTTCTACGCATGAAATGATTCATTGTGTCTAACTACAGGCAGGCCTGTACGCTAAATCTGTTGACATTTTATACGTAGTAGAGCCACGCTGCAGCTATATTATTGTACCACGCCCTTACAGAATACCAGTGTAAAATAGCAGCTTAATGTTGCCGTGTTTAGTACGGACAGTGTAGTGAACCGGAGACAAAAAATAATATGGAAAATCAACTATTTTTGCAATATTTATGTCAATTGCTATACCGTAAAACTGACGCCATTTTGTATTGTCATTGTCATCGTCAGTAGAGATGTCGATTCTTTCCGAAAAAGATTGATTTTTAAATCGACTCGAATCGTAAGCTGATGTATCGATTCAACACGTCGCCTGCTGTTGCTGTCTGCGGTCGGCTACGGAATGGTACCTTTATGGTTATAGTGGGGTTAATTAAGTCGGCTCTAATAGATAACTTTAAAAAATCCACTTTAATGGTATTAAAAGCCAGTGATAGTGAAGCGATAAGCGAAGTGTAAGGCGGTGTGAGAGGGTGGCTTATGACCAGCTGTGAACATGTGTAAAGGACTGTAATGATGATGAATGTGATGATAATGTACTAAAACAACGGTTAATCCCCACTAGTTGAACTGATTAGTTTAATCGTTAAACTACTGAGACGGCCTCAAGGTGATATGTTATGCCTGCGGCACGAATAGTCCTTCTAGATAAATTGCTAGCCGTAGATTTCATTATTTTTTTAACCGAGTTCCAACAAAAACTAGAACAAAAATTATATCCTTGAAAAACCACCAGGAGGCGCTGGGGGCAAGGGAGTCTGGGGCGCCCCGGGTTGCGAACTCCTCGAGGAGTACGAGGAGGACGCCAACGATCCCAACTACGACTCGGAAGCGATCAGCAACGGCGACATCGAGTTCAAGCAGGTGATCGTCGAGGCTGACCCCGAGGAGATAGTGGTGAGTTTGCTATTGTGAAATTTTATGTTGACAGCGTTAATTGTTGAATGAAGTGTAGCTACAACCTACAACGTCCCACTGCTGGGCACAGTATTCCTTGATTTCTGAAAGGATTATTTGACGGACTTCACCATGTTTTTTGTCTTTTAGATCTTAAAGCCTGCTTAAAGGCGTCTCCTTTATGGAGCTATGTACAATCAATCTCCGTAAGAACAAACATGAGAGCCCATTTTAGAAAAGGTAATACGAATTTCGCGAGTTTTTTTATTATGAGTACGTGATGGGAAAATACCCGAAGAAGATGGCCTTATTAAAAAAGATGAGTTAGAAAAGTCTATCTCAAGTCTTAATGATTTCATTCTAAAAGTTTACCCATGGATATGCGCGAGGGCAATAGTTTCGCCAAGAAATTCTTCTGTTGTTCAAATAATTAATAGTTTTCAGATAACACCCTTAGTCAGAAAACCAGTCCTGCCACCTAGACAATATTTAAATAAAAGTAAAACATTATATTGTTTCATAATAATTTCAACTTTAAATACACTTCGAGACGTGTAAATAGCATGCGTGCGCGATGTTTTCGTGTTTAAAAACGGCGCGGTCTCGTAAATTTGTCGCTCAAGGCCTTGCGGAGAAACAGGCCGGTGTTTTTCTTGTCATAACGGGTTACGACGCAAATAGCAGATTTAAAAAGAATATTAAAAAACATCAAAACGCATTCTCTTACTGGTATCACGCTATATTGTAAAAACATCCAATGAAAGGATTACAAACGGCCGTCCTAATGCCTAAAGTGGTCCCTCCTCGGTCAAGCCGACCCATTCGTGCTACAACCACAATATAGCTGCAGCATGGCTGTTGTACCACGTATGGTTCTTAATATTATGTCTACAAATTTTCAGATTATTTAGACGTCCGAAAGTGGATGAAAATTGAATCACAACGTTTAAGTAACGTAACTACATACATACATAGTCTACATACAGGTCAACCTAATGTAAAGCGTGTAAAAAGAATCGGAAACAACAAAATAATAATATCAATTCACCAGTACCTAGTACCAATGTATCAACGTTGTTTACAAACGGTTGCCAGTGCGTGCCACCTAAAAAAAAAAACGCATGTCACTCGTTCGCTCCGTTGCGACATTCTATTTATTAAAATTTACGCGTTGTGGGCTAGGGACATAGTGCGAGCGGGAGCAAATTTCGTAAATATTAATTGAGAAAAATAATAATGGATTAAACAAACCTACCTGTATGTGAAGTTCGATCATAATTATATGAAGCAGAAGTATAATAATCATTATATCAAGCAATCTGTGAGAAAGGCATACCCCTACGTTCAGTAGTGGACTTGGCAAGGAATTGGCAACCGCAGTACCAAACATCTCGCCCCCTTCGTTGCTGATTCCTTCCTCCGATCTAGGGGAGTTGTATCTGTTATGGCGCGTCGCCACTAAAGTTTTGTTGCCAACACACCTGTTGACAACACGTGTTGTCAATAAATGTTGTGTTGGCAACAAAACTTGAAACAATATCGGGAACCGTGTTTCCATTTTCGGCGGCAATATCAAAAGAATACGCTTGTTGCCAACATTTGTTCCCTCGGTGGAGACGCTTCTTGGAACATTTTCAGAAACAAATGTTGGCAACTTTTATTGATTTGTCAACAGTTGGAAACATAAATGTTGTCAACATTTTTGATGGAGACGCGGCTTTACAAATACGAGATGATTATGTTGCCATTTGTCGAAGATCCACTGAGTCTTTCCCTAAGTCGTCTTTTACGGTAGCCAAGATTTTTAAGGAGATTAGGTGTTGGTTTCCTTTATGCCGCCCCACAAAAGGCGCTCGTAGTGAAATCGGATGATAAATTATTTTTTAAAGCGGTTATAAAAACAGTCAAAAACCAACTTTGAATATTCAAAATTTTCGAATATTCTTAAAATTATTTCCAAGACTCATCTAGGGTAGGGGCTTAAATTTAAAATTCGTACGTCTTCGTTGAACACATCGGTGCCATAGGTATGCTACAAAGCGAGTATCCTATAGTATCCTATTACTACCTTCGACTACTACTCCATTCTATTCAATTCTTGTATACGTATAGCGATGTACACACTCGTCCGGTCCAACGTCTCCACTACTAATAAATATAGTCGACTAAGCTTGGCCAGGCAGACGTTGTACCGCTCTTTCGACGACTCTTCCTATAAAAAATTCTTAAAGGTCTTGAAAAAATATTGAAGGTCATTCATCGGGATAAAAACTATTCTATCTCTCAAGTTGGACCAAACTGCACACTGTGTGCAAATTGTCATTGAAATCGGTTCAGTAGTTTAAGAGTTCATCACAAAAATCAATCAATGTGACACGTGCTTTTTATATACAGGATTATTTTTCAAACAGTATAATTTCAAATATATATACATATATAGATCAACTTTTACGGTTGTGTGCATCCGTAGTAATATAGTAGAGTTTAGATATTTATGAATGACAATCAGTTAAAAATTAAAATAATGTATTACCTACCACGCAATTAGAATTTAAAAAAGATAAAAAGAACAGAATGTTTGAGATTTTTTCATTAATTTTTCTTCACTATTTACCTATATTACTTAGTCTGAACCTTCTATGTGAATTCGGCTGGTTATTGCAAAATAACCTTGTATAAAGGATATTAGCACTGTGTTATGCAACAACTATCCGCCACGCTGACATTGGAACCACGCGCTAAGCGGCCGCTATCGTGATGTCAACGACCGCGCGCCGCCCGTGTCTCGACTTCGCCAAGTAGGATCGGTGTTAGGCCAAAGCTATGCCTTGTAAACACATGCTGATATAAATAGGGCTGCCAGGCGGTCTGCGCGGCATGACCTAGTAAATAACAGTGATGCCTAACGTAATGGTGTTTTATTGGATATTTTATAATAACCATTAGGGTTTTCTCTTTGGTCAAAATTGATGTAATTATCACAAAAAGTGACAAATATGATAATATTAAACCATATATGCCCAGAACTATTTTTGAATTCTGATTTTGATTATTTCAAGATATGTTTATGCTGATAAGTCCTTATATCAGTATTGGCTAATTTTAGTAAAAAATATTTTTGGTAAGTAGGTATTTTAGGGGTGTTCGAAAACGAAACAACGGGCAAATATCCTACATTCGTTATAGGTAATTAAAACAAAGATGTATAATGAGATTATTTATTACTTATTACTATTTTTACACTAAATTGCAATATAAAATTAAGAATGAAATACAGAGAAACATTTAGAATGTAAATTTACTTTACATTTTTGACAAAAAGTGACTGTAAGGCTTTTGCAATAGGCACATCGCAGTCTACCTGGTGCCCTGCCGATCATGTGCTCAGCGTTATGCTTTCGTACTGATGTAGGTACATTTGTAGATACCCGTTTGCTAGGTCCCGGATGCTGCTTATCATTGCCATATTTTTGAAGTAAGGTTCTGGCAATGCTACGTCTAAATTCCAGCGTATCTATATCTTTGGAGAAATTACGAGCTAGTAGGGTGGGTAGCATTGTTGACCGCAACGTCTATCAACCAGAAAAGTAACGGGATATACCATTTTTTGCCCCTAATTGCTATTCGATAGGTACCAATGTTTGCATCTAACCGATCAACCCCTCCCATAAAACGATTGTATTGGTGCACAACGTTGGGTTGTGGTACATTTACTCTTTGCTTTTGAGCAGCTGAGTATCTCCTTGCAGTTCGTATAGGCTCCACGCCGTATTCACTGGATAACAGAGTGACTACACTATTATCGTTCCAGCGCACTGCACAGATGCCGCTGTTTAGATCGAGCCGGCTGTCATGGTAACCTCGCTGTTCCTTCTTGCATAATTTTTCATCTTTCAAAGGACACTTGTCAGTGCGATTACTACGTACTGTACCTGTCACTAAAATATTTTTTTCTTTCATTGCCGTTATCAACGGTAATCCTGTGAAGAAGTTGTCGCAGAAAACTGAGAATCTTGTTTCTTTGTAGACGTTCTGAATCTCGGTCATCAATTTTTGCACAACATATTGTCCTAACCCGGTACTAAAAGTTTCATAGCGGCCTTGATATGGGTCGTCGTATAAGCAATATCCTAAGGGCAAGGCTGCAATCCATGTTTTGAAGCCAAATCTAATAGGCTTACCTCTGATATGCTGCTTACATCCGTGTCTACCATAGTAAGGTATCATAGACTCGTCTATGCTGATGTTCTTTTCGATTACGGCATATTGCAGAAACTTTTTATTGAGTAAATCAAAAAGTGGGCGGACTTTAGCCATTTTGTCATTAGGGCAAAGGTTGGTATTATCGACCACATGGAAATGCCGAAGAATTTCTTCGAATCGGTTTCTTCGCATGGATTTCGCCACTAATATATTGTGTGTGTGTCTTCGTTACTTTCCCAATACATCCGACGTCGCGGCAGTGGAGAATATCCGGTCAATATCAAAATGCCGATGAAACAATAAACGTCATTATCAGAGAGGGTAAACCCTGGGTTTCCTTTTTGAACTGCATAAATAACAGAGTGACGAACAATGTGCATGATAACTTCGTGACTAAAAAACAATTCAAAGAAATCAACTGGTTCTGAAGCTTCGGATAAGGTAATTACTGATCTAGGTAATGCTGCAATACACTCATCATGAGGTTGGGATAAGTCTCGTTTTACCCATTTTCGGACTACTTTAGGCGATCGAGGTAGCGGTGGAGGTGGAAAAGGAGGATTATCTATCAATGACCGGCTTCGCCTACGGTTTGATAAAGACTGAGTCAGTCACAGTACGTGACGTAATTGGGCCTAAAGCTTCTTCTTCAGACTCGCTGCCGTCACTGACGTTTTTTCCATGTAGTGTCAGTTCAGCAGGTGCCAAAAGTTGACGACGTGATAAATTTTCAAAACTTACGTTTCTTTCGTCCCCCGAGTCCGAATCTGACACAAGTCCATCACCCGAAGGGTCGATATAAATGTCAGCTGCTGTTGTTGTCAACGATTTCATTTGTGGTTAACCACGTATTCCACCTAAAACATAAAAACAGATTTAGTAAAAGTCTCACCTGTATATTTGCCCAACGTATCGTTTTCGAAACGCGAAAGTTATAAAGACGTTATAGGTATTTATTAAATAGCATTTACTTATTTTATAAATACGACTGAAATCATTATTTACCTAAAATTACTACAAAATTTTGAAAAGTACAAAGTTACGATTGTATACGGTATACGGTTGTATAGTCTCGTTTTCAAGTTTTGAGGTATACCTGACGAGAAGATGTGCCGTAACTTCCCGAACGCTGCCCAACCGAGTTGAATCCGTCGATTGACTTCTCGGTCGAAGTTGGACTTACCTAGTCGGACTATTTGTCCCAGGTAAACATACTCGTCAACAACTTCGATCTTAGTATTCCCAACAACTACCGGCATAGGTGTGACATGGATATTAAACATGATCTCTGTTTTGTCCATGTTCATCTTAAGACCTATCCGTTGGGAAACACTATTGAGGTCATTGAGCATAATGCTTAGGTCCTCCAGCGATTCTGCCATAAGGATTATATCGAAGGTGAGTGATGTACTCGCCATTGATGTTAATACTTTATTCTTTCCAGTCTAGAACCTTGAAAATCTCTTTCAATGCAGCAGTGAAGAGTTTCGGGGATATAACGTCAGCCTGTCTTACACCTCTCTGAAATTGGATAGGTTTCGTACTCTGGCCCTGTACTCGGATAGCCATCGTAGCCTTACTGTACAAGCACTTCAGCACTTAGATATACCGACAGTCAACTTGGCATCGCTGAAGGCCCTGCAGCACCGCCCAAATTTCGAAGGAATCAAAGGCTTTCTCATAGTCCACATACGCCAGACATAGTGGCAAATTGTACTCCTCGTACTTCTGTACAATTTGCCGAAGAGTATGTATGCGGTCTATGGTGCTATAACCTTTTCGGAAACCGGCTTGTTCGGGAGGCTGGAAGTCGTTAAGTCTGCGCGCGAGACGATTCGTAATGACTCGAAAACAGGACGTAGACGCGGCTCAGAAGGGAAATCGGTCTGTAGTTCTTCAAGAGAGCGTTGTCACCTTTTTTGAAGAACAAGGCCACCGCACTTCTGCTCCACGCCTCCGGTGTAATGCCACCATGGAGGACGGAATTAAATAGCTTCTGAAGGACTTCAAGTACCGGTTTTCCACCCGCTTTCAGAAGCTCCGCTATAATTCCGTCCTCGCCTGGGGGCCATTCTAATGTGGCTCAGACTGTCGTCCGGGATATCATCGGAATAGTGTCGGATAAGACTCGCTCTTGGATCGTTACTCACACTTACGTGTGGCTCCAACGATGATGTGTTCAGCTGCCCATAGAACCTCTCAATCTCACTCAAAATCTCAGGTGTCCCGGAAACGACGCTGCCACACTCGGTCTTCAGCTTCGACAGTTGGCTCTTTCTGGCAGACAGATCTCTAGCAAAGACTTTGGAGCCCTGGTTCCGCTCGATCGCTAGAGAGCAGTATTAAAGTTGCGTAAGTCCCGCCGCATGCATTTGGAAATCTGTCTGTTCAGTTGCCTGTATGCTGTCAAATCTACTGAAGACTGCAGCTTCATATCCCGTCTAACAGCCATGCGATTAAGAGTGTGATCGGAGAGTTTTTATGTTCTTCTCCGGTGGATCTTGCAAAACTTAGCTCCGACCGCATGGACAGTTTCCACGTTCATTCATATTATTAGAAGATTGCAATGAAGTGGATGATATGAATGACAAATAAAGGACAAATAAATAAAAATGGACTTAACTACCTTTTAACTTACACGTATAACTCTTTAGTAATATATTTTATGTAATTTTATTAACTTTAACAACATTAAATTTAAATTGTCATATTTTAAGACATCAGTATCATTCTTATAACATTGTCTTTTTTGAGTAAATAATTTATTTAAAGTATTCTTTGTCCAACTTTCTATCATCATCATACTTTCTTTACTATTCATCATAGTTGCAATAAAGGATGGTGAAGATGCACATGCCAGTGAGAGATAGTTACAACCCGCGAGTCACGGTATAGTAGCCTCATCTTTCCACTAGGTCATACGGTGGTCGGGGCAAAGGTCACGTTTACATAGTACCAGTATCCGATAGATTCATTCATTTTTATTTACAATACATTACGTAAGTTTGTTTCGCGCCAATGTGATAGAACCTTTGTAGAGATTTATTCAAGTATAGATTGTCCGATGCATCCAAACAAGGCGGGTCAACACAGGTCAACGACTATCCCTGAGCTTATATTACGGAGGTCGCGTGCTTCCAACACTTTATCGAATGCAAATCACATCCATACAAAGCGGAGATTAATGCACAAACACAATTGTGAACGTGAAACGAATATTTTGGGAGTATGTATATTGTATAGCCCCAAACACTGCACCATGTGTGGTATTTGATTTTTGCCAAGTTGTCATACTTGACAGGAGGGTTGGCTACTACCGTTTTTATTTTTAGATATTTTTTTTTATAGAATAAGGGTGACAAACGAGCACACAGTCCACCTGAAGTAAGTGGATGTTGTGCCCCATAGACATTTAGATTTATCCTTGATTAAGAATCAAAATGCAGATGCGTGATCACCTATGTGAGGACTAAGATGGAATGTCTCGTTCCCAGTAAAAAAGGTCTACACTCACCATACGAAATACAGCAGCACTAAGCTGCCATTTTAGCTGGTATTCTGTTAATTCGTGGTTCTAACCCGGTCGACTCGACCCATTCGTGCTATAACTAATATAGCTGCAGTGTGGCTCTACCACGTGTAAGTGTTATTAGGAAGATGGTGCTGCCCATTCTCGGTTTGCTTCCCGTAGCCTCTCACGACAACCACGGGACGATATTCGGTAGTGGACATTCTTACATCCCCGCTACACGGTTTACACCAATCCTTTTTACGTGGTAGAGCTGCAACTATGCTAGCTATACATAGCTGCAGGACGAATGGGTTGCCTCAACATGGGTAGTACTACGCTCTCACTGCTGCTGTAATGTTGGTGTGTTTCGCATGATAAGTGTAGAGAACAGAAAACCCATTTTTCTAAAAACGAAGCATTTTACCTTAGTCGTCAAGGGTGACAACGCGTCTGCATTTAGACTCTGAATCGAGAATAGATATAGATGTATATAGGCCACAGCATCAAATTACCGTCAGATGAACCACCTGATGGTGAGTCAATGCTGTGGCCCATATACATCTACATTTATCCTCAATTATAAATCCAAATGCAGAAGCGATGTCACCCCTGAGAGCTGAGATGGAATGCCTCGTTTCTAGTAAAAAGGGTCTCCAGTTCTCTACAATCACCATAACCATACGAAACACAGTAGAATTAAGCTGCTATTTTACATTAGTATTCTGTAAGAGCGTGGTCCTATCCCGGTCGAGCCGACCTATACGTATTACAACCATGATATCGTTGCAGCAGTGCTCTACCGCGTCTAGTACTAGCTTGTCTCCTTTATTCTATAAAAAAAATCGTATTAATATCCACGGCGAGCGCTTAGGGAAGGAATACACACATCAAATACATTTGTCGGTATGTTTGTCCACAGAGGAAATCGGAACCTGTGATACTGGAGTACTTCGAGCACGGAGATACGAATGCCGCTGCCGAAGACTTCTTGGAGTTTGTTACTGCTAAGAGGAGTCACTTGGTGAGGAAACCTCAATATATATCAATACAGTTCCTGGTCTACCCTCATTCCTAGGAGAGTTATGTAGGAATTAGTTCCCCGCCAGTTTGTGTTGGCAGACTTCTCATCCTATAATAGTCCAATGCTGAACTTTTTTTTACAGAATAAGGGTGACAAACAAGCACACAGTCCACCTGATGGTAAGTGTTTGCTGTGACCTTTAGATGATGACCCTATTCCTATAGAGGATGGCTGCTTGGGATCCTTGATTCAATAAAATTAAATCCCAACCCAAGCATATAAGTACAAGACTTCAAGATACTATATGTTCTTTTTGCATAAATCGAAACAAAAGTTAATAAATTTAAACTGAAGATAGATATGATTAATAATGACATTGGGACGTCAAACATCTCGGTTCCCCCGTCACCATGCTATGAAGTACTCGAAATGTCGGAAAAAAAAAATAACTTAGTAAAACGCGATAAATTCCGTAAAACTAGTTTCATTCAATAATTAAAATATATTTGACTTTGACTTTCAGTTTTATTTTAAATGTGAAACAATGTCTAAAGATGGGAGACATTTGATACTGTGATTGTCTATCCCATGAAGCAAATACAAAGAGGTGTTGTAATTAGATGTTACTATGTAACAACGCGTGACAATTTGCGGGGTGAGGGGATGTTTAGCCCCGCCCACTTCACACTATCTACGTCTACCGATAAATAGTAAAACTACTTGAATCGTTCCATATCGATGTTGCGATGTAGTTTAGCTATCTTGACGATAAATGGCGGCCTGTTCACAAAATGATTATAAACTATAAAAATAATATTTTGGCGATTAAAATATCTTTGTCTGAATGCAAAACAAATTTCAGCACCTTCGTGTGATTATTTTACCAATACTGAGAAATACCTTTATATATTTAGTTCACATGACACAAAGTGTCGCCATCTGGTATCGAATATATTTAATTATATTTGAAAGCCGACGCAAAGAGGTTTTTCTAGAACTATTTTAAGAAATTAGATGTAAAATTACTTTCAAATGAAATGTGATGCCATCCATAGCATCGGAGCGTCTATTTGAGTAGTTTTTACACAATAAAACAACACTTCATCCCTTTCTCTTTAATACTACGAAAATACACCGATTTGCGATTTTCAACACATAAGTGCACAGGACGAATGCTGTCAGTATACTAACTAAAGCCACGCCCACTATGATGACGTCAGGACCTACTTAGAATCACAGTGCACAGTTGCTTATGCCGTCTCCTCTTTGTATTTGCTTCATAGTCAATCCACTTGTTGATTATTCCCAAACAAGGGTATAAATATTACAAATAATTACAAATTTTTTTTTTGTTCCAGGTTTGTGAGACAATTGTAGAAATAGCCCTGGACCACAAACACTCGCACTGTGAAATGGCATCAGTACTCATCTCCGACTTGTATGGCAGGATCTTCTCTGCCAAGGACATTGGCTATGGTGGGTACTGTTTATTATGTTTATTCTATTCATTTGAATATCCCAAAACCGTGCATATATCTATATATAAAAATCAATTGCTGTCCATTAGTCTTGCTAAAACACAAAAACGACTCTACCGATTTTGTTGATTTTCGTATGTGTGGGTCCCTAGATGGTGTAGATTCACATTTCGACCCGGTAGGTGGCGCTGTTGTCGATATCCGAAATCACCCGTGCGTAGCCGGGGCGGATCCCCTAGTTTAATATAATTACAGCGACTGTAGGTCAGTGGACACCTTATGTCAATGAGGGCTAATAATCTTCCGCCCACCAGATTTCTCTAGTTAGGACTGAGGTGAAATTACTTGTGAAATAGTGTCATCATTATGAAAAGTAGAGTAAAATTAAAAGTTGTAATTGTTCAATGCCTCAGTGGCGTGCCTTTTAATATTTTGCCCATTTTTTAACTCTATTTTTAATTCTACTACTTTTAGGAATATCCAGAGTTTCGTTTATCCATTTCTAATCTAATTAATACAATATATAACTAATATTCCAAAAAGAAACTAATCTTTACACTTTTCCAATTATTTAACTTCCCCACCATGAGATCTGTCTAATATTTTAACAAAGTGGCACCGCCCTGGTGGCAGAAGAAGTTCTTGAAACCTTGATATATTTTTATGAGCTATCGAAATTATAGTTTTTTATATATAAATAAAAAAGTAAAGGTAATATGTGATAAAGGTAATATATTATCTGATAGTAACCGCTGCAGCTATTTAACGGCTTCTGCACGAATGGGTTGGCTCAGGGAGGAAAGAACCTCTCTTGCAGAGAACACAGAAATTGAATTTTATATAATATGTATAGATTAAAGGTTGCTCACGCTGGCTAGTGAGCGACATTAACAAATATACTGAAGTCAGTCGTATAATAAGATAATTGAAATATTTAGATTAATTAGTCTGCTTTAATAATTCGTGAGCCACAGCAGTGTTTGACATGTCTGCGATAGATGGAATACCTTTTTTTTATATGATAAGTGTGACAAACGAGCACACAGTCCACCTGATGGTAAGTAGTTACTGTGGCCCATAGATATCCATCCTCAACTTTTTTTTTCTTTTTTTTTTATAGGATAATGGTGACAAACGAGCACACAGTTCACCTGATGGTAAGTGGTTGCTGCGGCCCATAGACATCTACATCTACATCAAAATGCAGATGCGTTGTCACCCGTGAGGACTAAGATGGAATGCCTCATTTCCAGTAAAAAGGGCCTCCGGCCACCTGCACTCACCAAGTGAAACGCAGAGGTAAACCTCTACTTCACGCTGGTATTCTGTGAGGTCGTGGTACCACCCCGGTTCGAGCCGGCCCATCCGTGCGACAGCAAAAGCTGCCGCCTGGCTCTACCACTGTTAAAAAAAACTACGAATCAAAATGCAGATGCATTGTCAGCCATGACGACTAAGATGATATGCCTCTTTTCCATTAAAGAGGGTCTCCGGTTCTCTACATTCACCATACGAAACGGCGTTAAGCTGCTATCTTACGCTGGTATTCTGTGAGAGCGTGGCCCTTCCCCGGTCGAGCCGAGCCATTCGTGCTACAACTATACTACTAATATAGTTGCAGCATGGCAGTTTTGTAACCTTAGCAACTTATCGTAACTTATCGCGTGTCGCGCAGCGTTCGAGCGCCTGCTGGAGAAACTGCCGGACCTGGTGCTGGACACACCGGACGCGGCGGTGCTGCTGTCCAACTTCATCGCACGCTGCGTGGCCGACGACTGCCTGCCGCCGCGCTTCGTGCAGTCCATGGCCGAGGCCGACCTCAACGCGCACGCCAGGTACCAACACGAACACATACGACACCACTCGCCGCGGTGGCCGCCGCTTCCATTTCCGTTTACTGTGTACGTAGGTAGGTAGAGAGCTATTCATTATATACGTAAGGATAATTTTGGCGATTTTAGACCCCCCTACCCCCATGTAAGAGTACATAAGATTTCTCGAATCCCCCCATCTTCTAAACTTACTATCTTACGTAAAATTCTATAATTTTTATTTAAATAAGATTAATACGCGGAAAGAATGAACTTTAATTATTATTTATAACGTTTAAAATGGATAAAAATTTATACATTTAAGATTTTAAAATTTTAATAAACATTAAAAAAAATTAAATAAGATGTACATCGAAGTTTACGTTATAGAATGAAGAAAACCATTAGGCATCCGAAATGGAACATTTCTAGTATTAATTTTCGTCATAGAAAATAGGTCAGTTGGGGCGAGTGCGGTATAGTTTTTTAAACATTACTTTTTCTTGTAATTATTTTTATTTTTATTAAAAATATACAAGTTCAGCAGGTACTATTGGATAGCTTTGTTTCTATAGTTGTAAATTATCATTCCGTTGAGCAATATAAACTACGTTTTGTTAAGATTTTAGGTGTTTGAATAATACTGTTCGCTTAGACGCGCTTCCCCTTGGAACGGGGGTAAGCGCGGCTAGGCTTTATAATTCGTTTTTATTTTGTTATTATTAGAATAGGGTCTATTTTTCGAACGATAGCATATGAGCAGAAATAATTTATGCAATCAGATATTTAATACGCCTAAAATAAGTACTATCATCGCTCAAAAACAAACTTTGGGGTAATTGCGCCATATGTTTGTTTTCAGGTGTACTGAACATTTTTAAAACGGAGAATGGTATTCAATTAATTTATAATATTTAAGATTTTAACAAGACGTTACTGAGTAAAAAATAATAAAAAAAACGTTTTAAGGGTAATGTTTTATTTAAAGTGGCTAGTGCACCTGTTGCTTATATAAAGTTTACTAAATCTCAAGCATAAGTAAAGCAAATTAAATCAGTCTCAAAAAGCTTATCATTTATCTTTTAAACATTAACATTTATCAAATAAATCCTTTATTAAAAATAGTATTTTAGTAAATCTCTTATTTTCTTATTCTACTTAATAACTTTCTCTCTTTGAAATGTAAGAATGTGTTTGAGAATTAGGAACTTTTCTTTTTACTTGTTTAACTAGAAAATATTTAACGACAAGAAAACAAAAACTGTAAAAATAAGTCTATCTTAAATAATTGCATTCTTTTGCTTATCAGTAAACTAAAGGTGGGTAGAACACATTCCATTAATCATAAGATTTTTTACTGTATATTGTAATTTCCAAACTAAAGTTCATAGCCTTTATAGTTCCTGAGATTTCGTGATTAGTCAGTCAGTATTTCGCTTTTTTTATATTTAGAAGATGTATAGATGACTGGTAGAAAAAGCCGAAGGCATTAAGTCTGCCTACGTAATAACTTAAATTGCATAAAGTGTAATAAATAAAGAAATAAGTAGTAATACCACTCACTTTCTTAAAATGTTTTCAACATCTGGTTCGGGGTAAGTGCGTCATAGTGGCGCACTTACTCATTACTAGTAGGCGCACTTGCCTCACTTCGTTTGTTTTAGGTTATAAAAATAAAAGCATCGCTGAAGTTAATTACCTGTGAGATAGAAACAAAATATTAGGTTTATGAAGAATAATGTTTAGAGAATGCAATGACCAAAAAGGTTCAAATCACTCGGTAGTAATTTTTTCCCGAGATTCGTACTGATATGCACAGTACTTGTCAACGTAGACTCCACGAGAAAAAAGGGTCAAAACAAAATAACGACTCACATCGTACTAGGCCCAGTGACGACATCTTAAATTTTACTTCGGAACTAAAATTTGTTGAAAAGGACAAGTTTTAGCGCGTTTTTCAACACTTGCCCCAACTGACCTTACAAAGAATGGGTTTTACTCCTCTCGCTCTAAGAAAGGCATGTAGAGATTTTTTTTGAGTTCCCCTCCCCCTCGAGACTCTTACGTAATTAATGAATGGCGCCTAGGTAGGTAAGAGAATCAAATTGATAAATTCTAAGAATATTGTTATTATACGATTTTTACTGAGAACTTTATTTGATGTAACTAGATTTTAGTTACTAGAAGCTTTATCCATATAACCATATAGAGTTCACTAACTAGTTTTTTTGCAGATCCGTTAAAAAAAATATAAATCAGTTGCGGTCGATGATGACTGGCAACTAAGATTTAAAAAGTCTATTAAGAAATCAGAACATTTTTTATATTATGGATACATCTAATTAAAAAATAACAAATTATGTACCTAACATAGCGGCAGAGACAAGACAAAGCGCAAGCTAAATGTAATTACTACACATTTTTATTGATATTTTTAGATTCTTAATACTAAGACAAATCTAACTACACCGAAAAACCCCTTTTTCTGAAGTTGCATCTCTCATGAATAGGCCGCAAGTCCAACGTCATCCGCTTGAACATCGTTATCTACTTCCATCCTTCTCCTTCTCTTCCGAGCTTCCCTATTAGCTACCAGTCTCAAAATCCTATCTCGCAAATCCTCAGGCACATCATCGTCTGCCACATATACATATACTTAGGCGGATGAGGGAACGGGGACGCGCGCGCCGCGGGCGCGGCCACCGCCTTGCTCCCCTCCCCGCTGGTCCCCGCACCTCCCCGCTGCTCCCCGCACCTCCCCGCTGCTCCCCGCACCTCCCCGCACGCCTCGCACAGCACCACTACTCGAACTCGCCACCACCTCCTCACCGAAAAGTTCGTGCTCGTCCGCGAACAAGTACTCGTTGCCGTTCTCCTCATCGAACCGTTCAACGGCGACGAACATTTCGCCTGCAAATACATATATAAAAATTATTTAATATAATTTACTTCATACATATTTCATATAATATATACAAAAACAAAAATAGTTATTAAAAATAGTGATGTATATTCTGTAAATTTTAGGAACAAGCACAAGATAGTTATAGCAGTTACTTGACTGCGAAAAAACAATAATTCCTTCATGGGCTAACATGTATACGCTTTTACAACAAAGTCCCAGAAAATATACAGACCTTATCAATCAAAAAGTATGAAATTTCTGGAAATCTATCGGTTACAGATTAAAATGATCCATACTACATACATGGTAAGGAATTAAAATATCATCAGTTTATTTTTTATTACTTCCCGTTCTGAAGTCCCTAGCAATTTATTGTTTACTAGCTATTTCCCGAGATTTCGCCCGCGTGTAATTTAGGGTTTTATTTTTATTTTTTTACACGGAACTTTAATTATTTCTCTAAAATAAAAGTAGCCTAAGTTACTCTTTAAAACATCAGCTATCTGCCAGTGAAAGTCCCGTCAATCGGTCGTCATTTCGGAAATTAGCCGGAACAAACAGACTGAATTTTCAAAAATTGTGTATTTATTTTATAAGTATCGTATATACTTTCATATGCATATAGTAAAAATCTGTTATTTTGACATTACAAACATACACTTCATTTTTATTATTATTTATTTGGGGGGATGAGTCGCTCGCGTCCGTAGGCTTCGACCACCTAACCCTAGGCCCACCCTACACGTGTCCCCCGGGTGGTGCTAAACGAGCGACAAAGCCGAAACGACAGACTCGGCTCCTCGCCGTGTGGTAGCGGCGTAAAATCTACCACCCCTTATGCCGCACCATGAGCCAAAAATTTAAAGAAATGGCCCCGAGTTCCCGGCGCCCCTTTAATGGGGCAGGGGTGCGAAGAATCTCCGGGAGGAAAACCGGCGACGAGGTTCGCCACCCGTCACGTCCTGTCTCCTGGAGGGGCGAAAAGTGGATTGCGGAGGCCCGTCTGGCTACGCTGAATGTATGTGGAGCAATGAATGATAAGATGGATGAAATATGCGAAATGATGAATGATAGAAGAATAGATATGTTATGTGTGAATGAGACGAAACGAAAGGGAAGAGATGTCACTGAACATGGCATGTATACCGCTTACTGGTCTGGTGTAGACGAGACCGAGCGGGCATGCCAGGGAGTCGGTGTCATCCTTTCAGAAAGAATGGGTCAATGTGTGAAAGAGTATGAATGTGTAAGCCCAAGGCTGCTGTGGATACGAATGAAAGTGGGCTTAAAGAAGTTGTTTGTGCTTGGGGTGTACGCCCCAGATATGTCTAAGCCCACTTATATCCGAGAGCAGTTTTGGGACATGGTAAGGCTGGTGTTGACGAAATGCAAGGAAAATGAAAGTATTATTATGTTAGGAGATTTTAATGGAAGGGTTGGAGTGAAGAGGTCTGGTTATGAAAGGATATTAGGAGCGTTTGGCGATGAAAGAATAAATGAGAATGGTGAAGACCTCCTCACCATATGTGTGGAAAAGAATCTTTTTGTGGCGAACACTTTCTTTCGCCATAAGAGGATTCACATGTATACATGGGAAAGAGGGGATGATAGAAGCATGATAGATTTCATAATTGTGGATGGAAGAATGAGGAGCGCAGTGGTAGATACAAGGGTTTACCGGGGGTCCAACGTAGGGACGGATCATTACTTGGTCTTATGCCAAATTAATGGTCTATTCAAGCGTTGGCGGCATCGGACATCTGTGTCTACCACTGCGTTACAGCGTATAAGAATAGAGAGGCTACAAGATGAAGGTGTGAAAGAGAAGTATAAATGCAGACTGAGGGAAAATATAAGTGTGTTGAATGAATTTAGTATAAACGATTTAGACTTGAATAATGTATGGAATAATGTTAAAAAAGTTTTGGTGGATACAGCCACCGAACTATGTGGTGTAAGTAAGAGAACGAATGAAAGGAAAAGTAATACGTTGTGGTGGGATGATGAGGTACGGATGGAAGTTGAAGCAAAGAAGAAAGCATGGCTAGATTTACTAGCAACCAAAGCTGGTAATTCTGGCGGTATGAATGATGAGATTGAAAGAAAAAAGGCAGACTTTAGACGTATAAATAAGGGAGTAAAAGAAGTTGTTGAAAGGAAAAAGCAAGAAAGGACAGATAAGAATGATAGAAGAATATCTGATAACTTCCAGGCAAATATTAAAATGTTCTGGAAGCTCGTAAGAACTGCCAGGGGCAATTCAAAACAGCCTAGAATGAATGCTATACGAGACGAGAATGGCTGCATGCTGAATGATGAAGTTTCGAATTTAAAGAGATGGAAGGAATACTTTGAAATCGTGTTTAAGAGTGAAGAGTCGTCTGAAGTAAGTGAAATAGAAATTCCGGAAGAAGTGGAGAGAGGTAGAGAAATAAGTGTAGATGAAATAGTGAAAGCAATGAAAAGCATGAAAGCAGGTAAGGCAGCCGGATATGATAGAGTATCACTCGAAATGCTAAGGGCTGGAGAGGGTGTGGTTGCAGGCCTGCTGTACACCTTGTTTTAATTTATGTTGGGAACTGAAGCGGGTACCGGAAGACTGGTGCAAAGCCGTTATAGTCCCAATATATAAGGGAAGGGGGTCGCAGCAGGACTGTAAAAACTACCGTGGTATCAGCTTGCTTAGCATTGTGGGTAAACTGTATGCTAAGGTGTTAATTGAAAGAGTTATGGAAGAAACTGATGGAAAAATTTGGGATGTGCAAGCTGGATTTAGAAAGGGGATGGGGTGTACGGATCAAATCTTTTCCATGCGCATGATTGCGGAGAAATTTTTGGCCAAAAACCAGAAAGTTTTTTGTGCGTTCATGGACTTGGAAAAGGCTTATGACAGAGTGGACAGGAACGTGTTATGGCAAACACTGACCTCATTTGGGTTGAGCGCTGGTCTGATACAGGCATTGAAGTCTCTATATAGGGACTCTAGTGCCTGTGTCAGGATCAACGGGGCTTACTCGGACTGGTTTGGCATCCATAAAGGTGTCAGACAGGGCTGTGTGGCTTCCCCGTGGCTGTTCAACCTATTTATGGACAGTTGTTTGGAAAATTTGAAAGTAGAAGAATGCGGGTTAAGAATGGGTGAGTTAACCGTCAAATGCCTTTTGTACGCCGATGATCAAGTCATACTTGCGTCTTCGGCGGCCGAGTTGCAAATGATGGTTACATTAATGAACAGGACATTAAAAGAAAAGGGAATGAAAGTGAACGCAAGTAAGACGAAAGTTATGGTTTTTGAAAGAGAAGAAAGTAAAACGATATGTGAAATAAGAATAGAAGGGGAGTTGGTAGAACAAGTAGATGAGTTTGTGTATTTGGGATGTGTGTTTAGCAAGGATGGTAGATATGATAAGGATATAGAACGACGAGTGAATGCAGGAAATAGAGTGAATGGGGCTCTACACTCTATTGTGAAAAGTCAGAATGTGTCCAAAAAGGCACGTATGGCAATTCACAATGCTGTGTTAGTGCCTACTTTAATGTATGGTAGTGAAAGTTGGGTGTGGCAGAAGAAGCACGAGAGTAGAATAAATGCTGTAGAAATGCGGTCATTAAGGAGTATGTTAGGGATGAATCTGAATGACAGAGTGAGAAATTGTTTAATAAGAGAAGAGTGTTGTTTGCAAGATGATGTGACCAGGATTAAGAAAGGAATGCTTCGGTGGTTTGGTCATGTAGAAAGAATGAATGAAGAAAGAGTGACAAAGCAAATTTATGTTGCAGAGGTGAACGGCAGAATCGGGAAGGGTCGCCCTAGGCGAAAGTTTATCGACCAAATTGGCGATATATTGAAAATGGGCCAAATCAAGAGTACCTTTAACCGACGAGAGTGTATGCGTAGGTATATGGATGTGGAGGAAGCGAGAGAGGTCTGTCAGGATCGTGCCAAATGGAAGTCCATAGTCTCTGCCTACCCCTCTAGGTGACAGGCGTGAGTGTTTATGTTTATATGTTGTTTATGTTTACTTCATTTTTAGGGTTCCCGTAGCCAAATGGCAAAAACGGAACCCTTATGGATTCGTCATGTCTGTCTGTCTGTCCATTCGTATGTCGTAAGTAGATGTATTCTGTGAACCGCATTAAGGCTTTAACTACTCTGAATGACCTTGACGAAACGGCTATCGCAGAGATTTTAGCCAACGTCAAAACCGTCTAGCAACTACGTTCTGTATTACTTATAAAAGTGCAAAGATTAATAGACTGCAGAGATGACAAATATAAAAGTGACATACTGCCCGTTATGCTTGCGCATCACTGAGAATTATGTTGTAGTTACGCATCTTCAATTACATTGTGCTGTAGCTTTGTCCGGTAGGCGTCACGAGCTATCAAGTGTTCAAGTTTCAAGTACGTAAGAGTTTTTTTTTATTATATATGTTAAATCGTATTTATTTGTATCGTATTAGTAGATCTGGGTCAAAGGGTTCGCTGTAAATTTTTCCCGGGTTTGATCCTCGACAGCACGAATGCAATTTGTAATTGCGAATTTCGTCAACACGCATTGGGGCAGTTCGGCGGGCATTTCCTTGCCTTAAAACCCTCTCAGAAATAAAAAAAGAGTTCTGTGCCCAGTAGAGGGACTTGTATAGCCTTTTACATTACTTTGTAGCAATATTTATATTATTTATATTATATTATATTATATTATATTATATTTATATTATATTAGATACAGAAGGGTACCTTATGCTGACAAAAATATCACGTGGAGGCGACGAAAACGTAAAACATCTTTGTACCTAGATAAAACGTTCGAAAGATTGTCAATCATATCATACGCCACATTTTCTATAGAGCGTAGAACATTGCAGATAGGGCAAAATAAAAAATAATCCAAAATATTATGGGAACTATTTATTAATAATGTATACATTTATAGGTATTTATAATAAAAATAATGAACAAGCTGCAAGGTACAACTAATAATGTTTCTTGTAAACACAATTGTAAAATTCCTGTTTTAATGTTTACCAATGGTTATTTGATGAATCGTAGTCAAGATCACTTCATATAAAATATATTTAATTAAAATTGACACATGACCTATTTGGCTTTCTACTTACAACTCGGCGGAAATTTAAAAAGAAGATTTTGTCTTTTCACACAAGTATTGTTTACAACTGGCGTGGTTTCGAAAAGCGTGATTAAGTGTCAGCGGTATATAATCAATTAAATACTGAACTTTTTTATTTTTTTTTGTTATATCTTCTTAAAAACTGACGCCATCTGACTATTTTTTTTCTAACGCAAAAGGATAAGTTAGACTAAGTTAGATAAACTTGGATAAGTTTGTAATTTTTTTAATTTTATCACAAAATATCCGCAATAAATTATTACCTTTTCTAAAGTGATTCTCTCCTCTTAGTTTCGGCGTGACTGTAGGATGTTATACTGAGTCACCGTCAGTTACTAAGCGGCCATAAATCATTATATGTATGTATAGACATACATATATTAATTTTTTGATTTTAATATTTATGTTTTTTTTTTGAATTATGATTGATTTTTTAAACCTGTTAAAATTATTTTTCCATACCAATTGATGGTCCTGAGTATAATGCCAGTTATGCTCTTTGGCTGAAGTTATTTTTTATTTTATGCTCAATTGCAGACAAAACAATATTGATAGCGCATTTCTAAAACAAAACTTTACCTCTTTTTTTCTAATGGAGCTATTATTAGTGTGCACCTAACACGGCGGAATAGTTATTATTATCTATAAGACCATTTGCAGAAACAGTTTTTAATTTTTTTAAACAGTGGTTAATAGTTATGAGTATAATATTTTATCAGCTGCTTTGTTTATAGTGCCTTGAGCAACACTTTACCGGTTTCTGTACAGAAAATGATGCTGGCTTTGCAAATGATGGCCGCTACCTTTGAATATAATACCCGCTATGTTACACTTATTTACATAGAAACTTTAATAATCATTTGCATCAAATTCTAAATAGCACTTTTTACACAAGAAAGTAAACTTTTAGATCAGTCCATCTTGTTTTTCACTAATTAAGTGAAAAGTAAAACCAACCAATAAGTGCCGTAATTTAAAAATTCTTGCAACATTTTATAGAAAAGCATGACCTTATCATAATATAATAGTCAATCATTTAGCCATGTGATATAACTTTTATGTGTGCCAGTCAAACATTATTGATGATATTCGGGTCATTATACTGGAAATAGTCTTTTAAATATTTTGTAGTACAATTGATAATCTTCACTATGATTGACCGTGTATATGACTTTTATAACTCTATGTTATTTTTGATGTAAATTATTATTGCAGATAAAAGCCCTTTCACATTTATTGTATTCTCGAATTAAATTAATCAAAATGAAAATAAGAATTTTGGCTCTTTATAACTGATCTTTAAATGTAAAACACTGACTTGAAATTATATAATTATCGGCATTTTTTAATTCATTGAACTTTTTTATGATTGTGTTGAAACTCTATTGGTAAAAAAAAACAAATATATATATATATATATATATATATATATATATATATATATTATAGTTCTCGATGAAAATAAAGTATGCGCGTTACATCGCATCCCATCAAGAATTTCTAATGTAATTCTTGGTGTAAAGCTAAGACGTGATAATAACTGTAAACAATAGAATAACAAAACAATGAAAATATTTGTAAATACTTGCTTTATAACCAACTAAATATTATTTGACCGAAATAAAATAAAACAAGGTATATAGTCTTCGGCCTGAAAGTAAAAATATATATTTTCGATTATTTTTGCAATATCTAACAGCCGGAACAGCGCGCGATTCTTATTCATCTAAAGATGCTAAATTTCAGCAAGCACTGTTAAATTCAATAGGAGTGACAGAAAAGCGGTTCTTGATATAGAAGGGTAAATAAATTATTTAACCTATAAAGTAAAATCACTTTGTTAAAAATCAAAATAGCCCAATAGCTTTATTAACATGAGATATATAATTGTAGGAGTGCTTACAATACTTAACATTATTTTACTGAACTCTCTGAAAGTTTTTTTTAATAGAATAAGGGTGACAAACGAGCACACAGTCCACCTGATGGTAAGTGGTTGCTACGGCCCATAGACATCTACATCTATTCTCGATTACGTATCAAAATGTAGATGCGTTGTCACCCGTGAGAACTAAGTTGTAATGCCTCGTTTCCAGTAAAAAGGTTCTCCGGTTCTCTACAATCACCATACCAAACACAGCAGGGTTAAACTGCTATTTTACATGGTATGCCGTGAGAGCGTGGTGATGACCAGTTGCCAAACTTGAGCAAAACTTCCCTGCGACGTGTGTTGCGCCATTTAAAATTCAAATATATAAAGAGAAACAGAAAAAGTGGTCTAATAGATCGCCCAGAGATAGTTCTGTGGCGTACCAGATATTTGAGAGAAATACAAATATTAAGAAACGAGGGACGTAACATTTTTTACCTTGACGAAACATGGATTAACGCAGGTCATACTATGGGAAAGGTATGGGAAGACACCACAATTGAATCTTCTCGTCAATCACGGTTAGAAGGCTACTCTACTGGCGCGAAAGCCCCTTCGGGTAAAGGAAAGCGATTAATAGTTGTACACGTTGGCAATGAAAATGGCTTTTTGGAGGGATGTGATTGGGTATTTGAATCATCATCTACTGGTGACTACCATGAGAGTATGGACGCTCTCCATTTCGAGGACTGGTTTAGAAAAGTAATAGAAAAACTGCAAAGCGGCGATGTCATAGTTATGGATAACGCTAGTTACCACTCCAGACGTTTAGAAAAAACCCCAACAATGTCTTGGCGGAAACAAAATATGCAGGAATGGCTAGAATCTAAACAGATCGCATACGTGCCCTCGGACACAAAGACCCACTTAATGGAAAAAATAAAGGCAGTTAAAGATAACTATCGAAGTTACGTCACCGACGAGATGGCAAAAGAAAAAAGCATCACAGTGGTAAGGTTACCTCCTTATCACTGTGAGCTTAACCCCATTGAACTTGTGTGGGCAGATGTGAAAGGGTACGTTGCACGAAAAAATACAACTTTCAAGTTAAAAGATGTTAAAAATTTACTTAAAGATGGTTTAACTCAAATCACGCCAGATAAATGGAAAAACTGTGTTCAGCATGTCCTTAAGGTTGAACAAAAAATGCGTGGCATGGATGATAGAATTGACCAAACTGCAGATCGCTTTATAATTAATGTTACAGATAGTTCATCAAGTGAAGATACGAGTGATGATTGCACCGAATAAAAATAAAGTTCTTATATAATATTAAAAATAAAGTTTTATCTTTTGCATAAGTACGTACTTATTCGGTGTCGTTATCACTCGAATCTTTATATGTGTTATAAATTAATGTTTTTTGTTGTTAAATGAATAAAGTACTTTATAACAATAGATGATTTTTCTTCTACAGCGATCTTTCACATAACTTTTTAATAATAGTTAATAAATATATATTATATCAATCATTATAAAAAAATCATTAGAAATAAAGAAAGTACTACATATAAAATGTGCCTATATATTGAAGGTTTGTAACCCCTGGTTAAACGACCGAAAGGTCATTGTCCGTTTTTCTCAATCGATTTGGCACATACTATAGGTAAGTATTATTTGCGACCTATTTGTGTGTGTGTGTGTGTTACCTGTACGAGGTTGCCACTCGAGAACCTTTCTTCCTATTTTTTATATATTTTCCAAGTTACATAGCCATCCCTTTGCCATTTCACTGTAAAATTCCGTTGGGCTATGTCAGTTACTCTGGTTCTACTGCGAATATCTTCATTTCTAACTTTATCACGTAGAGAAACCCCTCTCCAATTTAAATTTTTTTCATTTTTTAGATGATAGTTTGTCTAACATAAAAAAATAAAACCAAAACCCAAGAATGTCTATTTAGTTATTTATACTTAGGGAAGCACCATTTTTTTATTTATTTAAATTGTTTGATTTAATTTGAGAACAGTGTACCTAAATGTAAGTATCTGTATCTATATTCCCCTCGAATAATATTTTATAGTCATACTCATAAAAACAGCGTTTTATTGTAATACATAATTATAAAATTCAGTATCAACTAATTAATAAAAATATGCATCAATAAAATTACATAGGTAATAAAAACTATCGAAATCTAAGTAACGAGAGCATGTTGGTCGTTCCACATCTAAATTATATAAAAATGCATTTTTCAATTTCACTAATCAACGTCGCCGCGAAAATTTCTTCTTCTTTGGGCACTTTAAAAACAAATTTATTTAGAAAATAATATTTACAGTTACCAGTGTACAGATATTAACTAAATTAAGTATTTCTAGTCATAAAAAATATTTATAATTGAGTATAAACTTTTAAAAAACTAATATATAATTGAATAAATTCGCCCCGACACCGAAGCGCGGTCCAGCCTCGACAATGTCCGAAAACGGACTGTGACAGGCTGACAGGGCGACAGAGCATGCGCGCTCGCGTAAATATATTCAATTTCAGGGAAAAATGATATTTTCTCTTATAAAACGATGA
Source organism: Parnassius glacialis (assembly GCA_033319125.1). NCBI lineage: Eukaryota > Metazoa > Arthropoda > Insecta > Lepidoptera > Papilionidae > Parnassius > Parnassius glacialis. The sequence goes on from JAVANC010000004.1 coordinate 57,416,833, forward strand.
ATAAAAATAAAACTCTCAATTAAAAATATTAATATTTTTAAGGCCTTTTTTTTAGTGTAAGAACTATTTAAAAAGCTTGTACCGTTTTGGAGAAATTTTGCAAAATATGACAAAGATAGGTACTCTTTGGGGATTTTTTTTTCTAATAAGGGGTTGACAAAAATACAATTTTGTTCAATTAAAAACATTTACCAAATCCTCTTCTGTTACCGTGTATTTTTTCTTTGTGGATTAAATGAACAGTTATTGAGATTTTTTTACTTAAATATCCAAGATTTAGGCATTTCAACCACTGTTAAAAGGCCTTAAGATTTTCATACAAAAATAGAAAACAAAACTATAAATTTTGGGGGTTCCCCATACTTAGAACTGAAACTCAAAAATTTTTTTTCATCAAACCCATACGTGTGGGATATCTATGGATAGGTCTTCAAAAATGATATTGAGGTTTCCAGTGTCATTTTTTTTAAACTGAATAGTTTGCCCGAGAGACACTTCCAAAATGATAAAAATATGTTGTTAATTGCAATTTTAAGTGCTGATTTACCACGTGCTCGGCGGTGAAGGAAAACTTGTGTGTGGAAACCTGCGTGTCCGAGAAATAAGAACAAAATATTTCGAAGACGTGAAGTTCGCCAACACGCATTGGGGCAGCGCGGCGGACATTACCTTTCCCTAAAACCCTCTCCAAAATGAGAAGAGGTCTGTGCCCAGCAGTATATTATATAGGCTGTAACTTTATCACAATTCAAGTTGTACCTACTTATGCAATTTTTTTATATAATATTGTATAGTACTTTGCATAATATAACAAGTGTAGTGAAAATTGATTTAAAAGAAAGATCAATATTAATCAACTTATTTTTTTTTGTTACAGGCAGGCGATCCACAGAGCGGAGACACTCCTGTCCATGAAACAGGGCCTCGTGAGGCTCGACAATATTTGGGGAATTGGTGGCGGCATCAGGTGAATACAAGTTATATACGTAACCAGATGGCCCGCTAGACATGGCATTTCCGGTAGGAGGCGCCATGAGTTTCACTCGTATCTCGTATTCAGTCCGAACTTTTCAGTGTAAATATAAAGTTTAATAACTCGACTACAATGCTTCCTATTAGGTCATAATAATGTATATTTAAATTAAAGTTAGTAAAAATTACCTTGCGTACATCCGCTCGATAAAGTAGGGAGGGCGAGAGGTGCTCTTCAAACTAGGTAAGACACATCATTTTATTTTATCGAGCGGGTGTACGCAAGGTAGTTTTTACCAACTTTAACATATATTATATATTCATTTACTATATCCTTTTATAATCTTTATATATAAAAAGTACGTGTCACGTTGTTTGTCCGCGATGGACTCCTAAACTACTGAACTGATTTCAATGAAATTTTTGGTCAATGTGCAGTTTGATTAAACTTGAGAGATAGGATAGTTTTTATCCCGATAAGTGACCCTCAATTTTTTATTGCTAATTTCATAAGTTTTTTTTTTGGGAAAGCAAATGGTCGTCTGGAAAGGGCAAAACAACGTCTGCCTGGTCAACTAGTATATTATATTTATTCAGACCAACTAGATGAGAATACTTTATAAATACCCCAATAATAATAATGTCATCCAGACCGAATTTCGGTCACGGTGGCCAGTCTCTACAGAGACATTTTAAATTTGGTAGGGTTATATTGTTTAATTAGGTATGATAATACATTCATTGAAGTTTATTGATATCCAACTTCCAAATAAATTTGTCGGTACGATACGCACGCTGTCCACTGTAAGTTAATTATTGTACTATGCCTATAACCTTCGCGCAAGTGCAAGCAATAAGTTGACAAAGTTTCACCGATCTGAAGAACGGTGTGCGCCGAAAATACGAACAAACACACATTAATTTTTATATATTGGATGTTATTTGTATTCAAATAAAATCACACAAAATGTTTATGGAAGGTTGGATATGTGAGAAAATTGAAAATATATCCAATGTTCATTTTCAGGCCAGTGAAGTGGTTGATACGCCAGATCCAGCTTCTCCTGAAAGAGTACCTGTCATCCGGCGACTTAGCTGAAGGCATGCGCTGCGTGAGAGAGCTAGAGGTGCCGCATTTCCACCACGAGCTGGTATATGAGGTGAGCACTATATGGTGTGGAGAGTGGTTCACTACAGTAGTCGAATCGCGGATTCGAACCCACGACTATTGAGTTCACGGTCTGCACCCTACCATTAGCTAATGTTTACCATTTACTGGCCTACTAGATGGAGTGATGACCTGGTAAGACATGCAAAATAAGGATGGACACAGATGGCTCAGAAATCTTTTTGTTGTTTCTTAGAAGAGGTCATTGTTGATTATATGATTGTGTATAATAATGCTAGTTCCTACTATGTTATTTACAAATAGTTATAAAAAGTTTAAAAAAATATTGCTTTGTGATATATTTTATAGAATAAAGGGTGAAGAACGAGCACACAGTTCACGTGATGATGGGTGGAAGCTATGGCCCATAGACATTTACATCTGACCTCGATCAAGAGTTAAAATTGCAGATGCCAACCTGGAAGACTACGATGGAATGCCTCATTTTCAGTAAAAAGGATCTCCAGTTCTCTACACTCATTATATTTCAGGGTTGTATTCTGTGAGAGCGTGGTCCTACCGGTCAAGCCGACCCATTCGTGCTACAATCACAATAGAGCTGCAGTGTTTACCATGTAAAGATATATTTTTTTAGACTGTACTTTTGGCGGTGGAAGCGATCAATTCAGGCGTGGAAGAGCAACTGTGCACGTTCCTCGCAGAGTTGCGACGTTGCGTCATCGTCACTCCGGACCAGATGGACCGGGTTAGTTATTTACAGTTTTTGTAGAAGTAATAGTGTCAAAAGAAGAGCACACAGTACTCCTGAAGGTAAGTGGATACTGTGGCCCATAAGTAAACACCTTCATCTATCCCCTATTAAAAATGAAGCCTATTTTTATTTTATTTTAATTGGAAGACCAACAGCTTTCATAATTAGAATAGATAATACTAATAGCTATAGTAAGCCAATTAAAGGTCCTCACTAGTAGATACAAAGGTAAGTTTACAACAGTGATAAACCAGATTCAACACTCAAGAGTATCTAATACTAACATAGTTATGCCAAATGAGGGCTTCTCTCATCTCTTATTTTCTCAGATGGTCAGTGTCATTATCATTGAAGTGTTGCGTTTTAAAAGTTTCTTTTTCTATACTGTATTCTTTTTCTATTCATCTAATTATAATAAAATATTACTTATATTTCGGAAAGATACATTAATTACAAAAAGAAGACGGTACTGAATTGTCCTGTATGTTTTTTTATGTGTGTTACCTCATAAGTTTTTACTGGGTAAACCGATTTCGATGATTCTTTTTTTATTTGATAGCTGGTGCTGCACATGTGGTCCCATATAAATTTCATCAAGGTGTGACCCATGAAGCAAATACAAAGAGGAGACGTAATTAAATTTTACTATGTAACAACGCGTGACAATTTGCGGGGTGAGGGGATGCAAAGCCCCGCCCCCTTTACATTATCTACATCTACCGATAAATAGTAAAACTACTCGAATCTTTCCATATCGATGTTGCTATGTAGCTTAGCTACCTTGACGGCAGATGGCGGCATGTCCACAAAATGTTATAAACTATAAAAATAATCTTTTGGCGATTAAAATTTCTTTGTCTGAATGTAAAACAAATTTCATCACCTTCGTATGATTATTTTATCATTACTGAGCTCTACGTACCTTTATATTTTTAGTTCACAGGACACAAAGTGTCGCCATCTAGTGTGAAATATATTTAATTATATTTGAAAGCCGACGTAAAGAGATTTTTCTAGAACTATTTTAATAAATTAGGTGTAAAATTACTTACAAATGAAATGTGATGCCATCCATAGCATCGGAGCGTCTATCTCATGAAGCAAGTACATTAAGACAAAGAAATTTTTAATCGCCAAAGAAATATTTTTATAGTTTTCATAATAATTTTGGGAACAAGCCGCCATCTATCGTCAAGTAAACCTCTTAAAAAATAACAAAAAGACAGGGCCGCAATTAGAATTCAATTATTTTACCCAGTAACCCAACATTCAATATTAAAATGAAGGAAATTGTACTTGGCTGATTTTTACGAAATGTTTAAGTTATATTTAACTGACATTCTATATGCAAAGAATCACTTAAATACAATTTAAATATGTTTATCATTTCGTGAAAGTCAACCTTCAAGAAATATTTATTTTATCCTTAGTAAAATAAAGTCTCTTTGAAACTAAATATTCTATGTTCAATATTAAGTAGGATTTTTAATTTTGAACTAAATATCCTACTTATCTCACTAATATTATAAAGGCGAAATTTTGTGTGTTCTTTCTGTCTCCTTGAGCTTATTCCACACTAAGTATGTACTGTACTGTGTATGTGTAATTTTTTCACGTAGTAACGGCTGGACTATTATTTATGTGTGGGCTCTTGAGGGAGAACAAATAATAGATAAATTATTATAATTAATATAATTTTATTTACAAATCAATTAAAATATAAATATTTTATTCCAAATTAGGCATCCGAATGCACTTTTTGAATGCCAACCTAAGAACATTAAATTGTATTTAAGTGATTCTTTGCATATAGAATGTCACTTAAATATAACTTAAACATTTCTTAAAAATCAGCCAAGTACAATTTCCTTCATTTTAATATTGAATGTTGGGTTACTGGGTAAAATAATTGAATTCTAATTGCGGCCCTGTCTTTTTGTTATTTTTATGAGGTTTACTTGACGAGAATACGGCCTGTTCTCAAAATGATTATAAACTATAAAAATAATATTTTGCGATTAAAATTTCTTTATGTCTGAATGCAAAACAAATTTCAGCACCTTCGTATGATTATTTTACCAATACTAAGCTCTACGGACCTTTATATTTTTAGTTCACATGACACAAAGTGTCGCCATCTAGTGTCGAATATACAGTGGATTTCGGGTATAACGACGAAGAAAGGACCACTCTACTTTCGTCGTTATATCCGGAAGTCGTTACAGGCAAAGGTAACAAATTCAATATGTTACAGTTACTCAGAATATCAGTTTGTAACTAAACCATAAATTTAACTCCGAAACTTACACGCTTCCCTACCTACTTAGCTGATATCTATAAACAAAGGGTAAAGGTCTCCATACCTGGTGACCATCTGTGTGGATGTAAACAAAAGATAAGAAATGTTTATGAAAGAAAGAAATCTTTGTGTCTGGCAGCCGACTGCGGTCGCAATGTCTGCATGGGATTTCTAGGAATTTGTTACAAATGGTTCATTAAAAACAGTCGCTCACCCGAACATCCAAAGTCGCTACAGCCACATGAATTTTGTACTAAAATATGCTTTAAATTCAAGGGACTTGGATTTAGCGTCGCTATAGGTAAATGGTCGCTACAACCAAGGTCGTAATAAATGAAATCCACTGTATGTTAATTTTAATTATGTTTTGATAACGATTAATTTTGGTACAAATGATTAATTAAAAACAGTCGCTACACCCGAACCCGGCGTTACATCCGACGTCGCTATAGCCACATGAATTTCGTACTAAAATATGCTTTAAATTCAAGGGACTTAGATTTAACGTCGCTATAGGCAAATGGTCGCTACAACCAAGGTCGTAATAAATGAAATCCACAGTATTTAATTATATTTGAAAGCCGACGCGAAGAGATTTTTCTAGAACTATTTTAATAAATTAGGTGTAAAATTATTTACAAATAAAATGTGATGCTATCCACAATATCAGAGCCACTATCTGAGTAGTTTTTACACGATAAAACAACACTTCTTCCTTTTGTTCTTAATACTACGAAAATACACCGATTTGCGATTTTTTCAACACATAAACGCACAGGACGAATCCTGACAGTATACTAACTAAAGCTACGCCCACTATGATGACGTCAGGACCTACTTAGAATCACAGTGCACAGTTGTTTATACCGTCTCCTCTTTGTATTTGCTTCATGAGGCAAATCAACCAGAGGATGGACAGTAACTAGCATCTTCCCAATAAAAACTAAAAATAAAACTGTGGTTGCCAAACCACCTGCCAAGTGTGGAAACTATGGTATATATCTTATGAGATAGAGGCCTATGTTCATCAGTGGACTTTTTATAGGCTGTAACAATAAAAACAAGTAGGTACATCTAAATCGTAAAAAAAATATTTGAATATGACAGTATAAATGAATATTTAATTTTCGTCAAGAATGAAAGACATTAATTTTAAGGCACCTACTGCCATATTACATGCAATGGGTCTGCTGATAATGAAGTAATAATAATATCTATACATATAAATAAAATTGAAGTGTCTTCCTGTAATATTGAAATAACGGGCTTCTAATAAACTCGGGGGTTATTTTTTTTTTATAGGATAAGGGTGACAAACGAGCACACAGTCCACCTGATGGTAAGTGGTTGCTGCGGCCCATATACATCTACATCTATCCTCTACTACTAATCAAAGTGTAGATGCATTGTCACTCGTGAGGACTAAGATGAAATGCCTCATTTCCAGTAAAATGGGCCTCCGGCAACCTGCACTCACCAAGCGAAACGCAGAGGTAAACCTCTACTTCACGCTGGTTTTCTGTGAGGTCGTGGTACCACCCCGGTTCGAGCCGGCCCATCCGTGCGACAGCAAAAGCTGCCGCGTGGCTCTACCACTGTTAAAAATTTGCATGCTATTATGACATAAACAACCATTTTTTAATATTGTCCATCTGTCCGGGCTAATCTTCACAATGACTGAACAGATAAGGCTATATTTTATCCGAAAATCAAGATTCTTTTTGATAAATCGAAAAATGAATTAGATAAATAGTCTTTGATGATTATCTTTAATCTAAATAATGACACATTAATATATTCAAATCCAACCAAAGCCGGGGCGGGTCGCTACTTTATGATAATAACATAAACTGATATCTATTTTCATTGAATCTGGTTAAATCATAGCATGGTATCATTGCAGGGTTTCCTTCGCGTCTTAGAGGATATGACCGATATAGTCCTGGACGTACCCCTCGCATACATAATGCTGGATCGCTTCGTTGAGCGTTGCCAGCAGAAGTTCAGGCTCGGGGAAGAGGTCCTCAAGCGAATGCCTACTAGGTGAGTTACATCTTTATCTTTATATATAAGTGACAAATGAGCACAATGTCCACCTGATGGTGAGTGGATGCTGTGGCCCATACATCTAGCCTCGATTAAGAATCAAAATGCAAATATGTTGTCACCCGTGAGGACTAAGATAGAATGCCTCGATTGCATTAAAAGGGGTCTCTGTGGACTTGTTCAAATACTCGTCGAAATAGTTCTTGTTTAGTGTTTAGTATGTTTAATTGTAGGATAAAATAGTTAAAAAAGTTTTAATGTAATTTAAGAATAATATATATTACTTATCTATTTGATAAATTATAATGGCAAAATGTCGTTGCTACTATAAATGTTGCGGGGATGGATGTTTAATGAGCAAACAAAAGGATTCAGATGTATAATTTTTTAAGTTACCGAAGGATAATGGAAGGTGAATTTATTTAATTTTTTTGTTAGATAGGTACTTATAGTGAAAAAATAATTAAGTAATAATTTAACTACAGAAGTAATATCTAAGTAATTTACTTACATACCTATACTCGTCTTTGTAATTAAAATATTTTAAGTTATAGTAGCACAAAATACTGAATGAAAACTTTATTTACAAGATTTTTAACTAAGTAGATTACGATCATATTTCTGTTACGAATCGTATTTTGGATTTATTAGTTGTTTACGCTATCTACCTATACGAACCACGCATTGCTATTCCGGACGAAATGGCCTTGCTTGCATTTGTTGGGCATCACAGAACTCACATAGTAGCGTAAATATGGTCGATTGTAGTCAGCATAGGTACTTTACCTAAGTAACTTACCATTTCACAATGTATTTTTAGGGTTCTGTACCTCAAAAGCAAAAACGGAACTTATAGGATCACTTTGATGTCTGTCTGTCTGTCAGTCAAGACCCTTTTTATAAGGAACGCGTGGGAGAATCAAGCTGAAATTCATATCAAATACTCAAGTCTACTGTCACTTGGAGCTGTGAAAAAATCAAATTTCTAAGCCAACGCAATAAAAGATACAGCCGTTTATGCTGCAAATTTTCAACATTCGCAAGGGAAGCAAAACCTATCTATATCGATACTTCCCGTGAACTCATAATCTTAAAATTTGGTATGAAGCAATTATATATTATAGTACAGATAAAGGAAAAATTGCAAAAATCATTAATGTTTTAGTTACATCATATAATAAATATATTTTTAATAATTTTAAACGTATATACCTACGGATATGTTCGGAACCCTCGGTGCGCGAGTCCAACTCGCTCTTGGCCGGTTTTTTTTACTGTTTATTAACAAACCTTAGTAACCACGGAGTCCGTTGTGACATAGGAAGGGGAAAAGATGCAAAGTAATACGGACACTCGCGCGCAGCGATAAAGTTTTATTTAGCTTGCGTGCGTGATTTAACTGATTAATAATAACTATGTAAGCTATTAAAACTTCGGCAAGCAGTCAATATCAAAGGAGTGCAACTTCTGTACGTAGTACTATTATTTACTCTGTGACGTATGTGACGGACTCATCTACATATTGTGAAGTAGTGCAGTATAAAGGAAAGTTTCTTATTACTTGATACTCGATAGTCCATTGCCAAAGAAAGAAAGAAGTAATTTTGGTTCATAAATATGGAATTTGTTAATTACTTGACTACAGCACCATCTATCGAATCCTAGCATAGTTATGTATAAAACAAGTGAGTATATTGTACAAATATGATTTGACGAACAGACACATCAACAACACGCTCTCACAGAATACCAGCTTAATACTGCTGTTTCGTATGGTGGAGTGTAGAGAACCGGAGAGACACTTTTACTGGAAAAGAGCATTCCTTCTTAGTCCTCACGGGTGACAACGCATCTGCATTTTGATTCTTTATTGAGGATAGATGTAAATGTCTGAGGGTCACAGCAACTACTTAATATTAGGTGGCACACTGTCCACTCGCTTGTCACCCTTGTCCTAAAAAAAAAGGTTGAAAGAAGCGGAAATATTTAATTAATAAAATAATAATAATAATAAAAAAAATTAATTAGTTTACGACGGGCTGTTTTCCACATAGTTTTCGACGGACTGTTTTCCGCAACCTCACATCCAAGGACGTATTTTTCCTATAAAAATCCATTACTGCACATAGATTGTCTCGTATGGAGTATTCTGCCATAGTTGCCACGCATGGATGGTATGGGTTGGTGACTGCAGTTTTACTTTTATTAGTTTGAGTTGTTATCAGGAAGATGCTGCTTCCCATTTCCTGTTTCAGTTTCCCTCCGTCGTCTCTTACGACTCCCACGTAGTAGTGTGGGGTAGTGGATATTTTTACACCACCACTACACGCTATGGAATGAACTATTATGGAGATTTTTTGAACTACTTAAACTGACAGAACTTGTAGAATCCTGTATACTCAATAGTAAATACCAATGATTATGATTTTCAGGGGCCGCAAGCGCTTCGTATCGGAGGGCGACGGTGGCGCCATCAAGGACCACGTGTTCAAACTGCGCGAATAATCGCACTTGTGACGAACTGGACGATGTAGCACCAAGCTCCATAGTATTTAAATGAAATGATCAGCAATAAATATTGCCATTCGAACTTGAACATTAGAGTCAGGCGTTTTAAGTTCGGATTCCAATTTGTCTTTGAATAATATAGAAATATAATGTACTTTAAAATTTGTTTTAAAGGCACATTAATTCCTGGACAAGAACAAGCCACTCTCCAACGCTTTACATATTGAATTATTAGTTGTATCTGAACATTGATTTATTAACAGAAAGTTTAGTTGATACAGACTACAGCTTTGATGTAAAAATAGATTAAATTAAGGTGTGTTAAATGTTGTGCATAAAAGTGAGCCAAATAGTGGCTCTGGACGATGTTGCTCTATAATTAACTGTGAAAACCACTTGATTGTTCACATTTTCTCGACTATTTTGGCTTAATGATAAGGCTGAATTAAACTAAGTTCGATATTTTGTTTTTCCATCAACTCACCTCACTCACCTCCGTTCAATCCGACTCATAAACTTGATATACAATCATACTGCATGATATTTTGAACTAATGTTGACTCCGTCTGGAATCCGAAATATATTTGGAGTAGGCAGGTTTTTATAATAGGGATATTAATAATCGATTAATCCTTAGAAACTATATTCAAGTTCTTTTTTAAATTAAATTGTAGTGATAAATTAAATTGTATTCTGGTGACTGTAAGCACAGGGAGACCTAGTATTGTCACCAGTCTCTACAACTAGCATTCGTAAATCACGTAGTATTTATATGTAATGTTTTTAAACTTCAATTTTGTAGAGTGAAAAGAAAGATTATTATTATTGGCTATTTATAGAGTATTCTCAACTTCTCATCTTTAAAAAAGACGAAGAGATGGGCTAAATAAATATATAAAACAAAATGATAAATAATTATTAAAAATAGTAACATAAATAAACAAATTCTACTAATATTATAAACGTGGAATTTTTTGAGGATGTTTGTTACTCTTTCACGCGAAAACTACAAATGGATTTTAATGAAATATTAGAATAATATAGCTTATACATCAGAATAACACAAGCTATAAATCATAAATATATTGTGTAAATTGGCTAAAATATAACGATAAATGTTGAGTAAGTCGAAAAAAAATCTATCATCTGCGAGTTAATTTGTTACACGAATATAATGTATGGTGGAATTGTTTATCTTAAATAGTTCTACAAAAAAGTCCGAGACAGTATATATCTATATTTTATGTCTAAGCCAAGGAGTAACTTGGGCTACTTTTATTCTAGGGTTCTGTGCAAAACAATTCCACGCGGGCGAAGTCGCGGGAAACAGCTAGTAATACATAAATAAATAAAAAGCCAACCAGATGGAAGCCTGCCTAGGGTGGGGGGGGGGGGGGGGAACAAAGCGGCGGACGAAGGATGGCTGATGAATGGCGGTATCGAGGAGCACGAGGTTGGGCTTAAATATATAAAACAAAATGATATACATTGATATTGTAAAATAATACATTATGAGGCATTATTATTATTATTTATGGGGTATCTATTAAAGTTTTCTCATCTGGTTAAAAATACATAAATAAATAAAAACCCAACCAGGTGGAAACCCTCGGCAGGGAGACCAAACGGCCGAGGGTCAGAGGGGAAGGGAAAGAAACCGGCGGACGATGCGGGCGGTATCTAGGAGCACCGCCTTCTGCATTTGAGCCCGGAACGGTCCGTCACGGAGTCCCAGTCGCCTCAGATGATCCGAGAGGCTGACTGGGATTAACCTGTTCGCAGAAACGACTACAGGTATAATTTCGGTCGGCAGTCCACCTCACACATCGGTCACCTCGTGAGCCAGGTCCAGATATTATGTTCGCTTATCTGTTTCGGTTTTTAAAATCAAATCATACTCCGGGGGCTGTTTATTTCAACAGGCATCTCAACAAACAGTCTGATAGGATACATTTTAAGAACCTCCATTTACCTCAGTATCTCTTCCACGACTGACTTGACATTGACAGAATCTGTTACAAGATTTCCATAAATAAAAGAACTTCCAAGTGCATAGTGTAATGTGCTACAAGTACATTTGATAAATTTATAATTTTATGTTGTGAACGGATTATGTTGTAATTTTCTTGAAACAATGGTCTGCCATCAAAAAAATGACGTTTGCGGAGTGAATATAGACACCATATTTATAAAACTAAAACTATAACTATTTAAGAGCTGCGTGCGTAGGTAGTATATTGTTGTCATTCCTATGACTGGCATTATATTGGTAGAATTGTTAAGAGTAGCCCAAAAATCATCAAATAGTTATGTATCAAATAAGAAGTAATTGATGTATATTAGGGAAATCTGAAAATAAATGATCCTAAAGATAAAATCACTCGCAAAACATAGTAAAATGTCCAAGGGTTAGTCCATTTGCCACTAAAATAAAACTGCATTTTTTTTAATTTAGAATGTAAGGTGTATTTTTCCTTTGTCTAGGTTAGGACGCTAAGGTTGTTGCAATGCGATCGAGTGTACATAAACTCTTGAGGCAGTACATATTAATAATGACATTAAAACATTTCATTCGACTAGCTGTTTTATTTTTTAACCTTTCGACGTTGAGTGTGTAGAAGTTCAATTTTATTTTGCCATCAGCCCCACGTATTTTTTTAGAAGAATAATATTGTAGGCATTTTAAAAAACGCAATAACAGTCTCTGTTTTCTGTTAATCTGTTATCATCTGTTAAAATGTTTTCTACGTTTTATTGGCCCTTAACTAAAAAAAGACATTGCGATATCTTTAAATATTAATAAAAATATAATTTAAAAAAATATTACAATAATATGTCGAACTAAGTATAATATCAATTTTATTGCTCTTCATGTTCTCGATGGTGCAAATAAATCTGAAAATTATAATAAAAATAATACTTTATTGTAACTTTTATATCTATACAAATACAATCAATTCCACGCGGACGAAGTTGCGGGGAACAGCTGTCTTCTAAATATTAAAAACCGTGACTTTTAATTTGGCTCGTTGGTCTGGTGATCGTAAGCGCGGATGTCCTGGGTTCGATTATTTTTATGGAATAAGGGTGACCAACAAGCATACAGTCCACCAGATGGTAAGTGGTTGCTGTGGGCCATAGACATCTACATCTATCCTTCGATTACGAAACAAAATGCAGATGCGTTGTCACCCGTGAGGACTAAGGTGGAATGCCTCATTTCTAGTAAAAAGGGTCTCCGGTTCTCTAGACTCACCATAAAAATAGCAGCGTTAAGCTGCTATTTTTACGCTGATATTCTATGAGATCATGGCCCTTCCCCGGTCGAGCCGACCCATTCGTGCTACAACTATACTACTGATATACTCGTAGTTGCAGCATGGCTCTACCACGTTAAAAAAAGATTCCGATGAGTTTGGCCAAATTCTTAGATTATTTACTCTCTAGATAACGCCTTACGCAATAAGCGATGCAACAAATACTGGCCAGTGTATAGAAACTTGTGTGCGTGAGCGAGAACACACGCTTAGCGGTTGCTATATCTTACACCAGCGTCATTTGTATCTGGGAGTTCTGAATCTATCCCGATAAAATGGGGAAAAACTGTGAAATTATGTTAATAAAATTATAAATTACAATATTTTAATATGATGCCTTCAATTGTGTGTTTAGTTGTATATTGAGTTAGAATCTGATTTTTTTGTATAGAAAAATATAATCAATTACGCATTTACAAAATATGTTTTATTATTTAACGTATGGTGTCGTTACTTATAAAAATACTAGAAGTGGGCCGGCGGCTTCGCCTGCGTCATTGTTTAATAATTTATCCTAAGATATCCTAAAAACCATGTGTCCTAATGGTCACATTCGATTTTGACAATTATTATAAAATACTATTTAGTAATACTATAACAAAGAAAAAATAAAAAATATTTCAGACTAAATAAAAAACACTCGAATGCGCGGAAGCTTGCAAAACAAACAATCGGTCCATCCGTTTAGGCTGTAGGCTCAGACAAACAATTTTTAAAACATACCCACGTACACGTACATAAACACACTTTCCTTTATGTATTTACTCCTTCAGGTGTAAAATGAACATACATAAGATTTTAAGACAATTATACGGGGAAAATCGCAATCGAAGACTGGCAACACCAAGAAACGACGCGTTGATTATGTGAAAAAAAAATATCACTTTATTAGTTTTGTTTTCGTAAATTATTATTAGTTTTGAGTTAGTTGTTTGTAAACGTCCTTTGTAATTTCTGCAGATTTTGATTGCGCAACTTGTCATTTTCACCAAAATAATCTAACGCAAAAAATGAGCCGTGCGTGCGTATCTCTTGGCATTACAACTGAAACCCCTATATATAATGTACTCTGTGACAGAAACTGAGCGGGGAGCGCTTTAGAGGTTAACAGTTAGCTGATAATTTTATCGACGCTTTTGAGCCGCCGTTACTCTATCTAAAGAGTAAATAATCTAAGACCAAATTATACATATACTCATACTTTGTCAGCTACTTCTAGAACAATCTAAAATGTTTGTAGGCTAAAAACTGATTGCAATAGCAGTTTAGAATCAAGAACTTTACGGTGGTTCAAACCCCGTGCCTCGAAAAGTACGTAGGCCGTTCATCCTGCGCCTGACCTCTCTCCGATCATGTCGGATTGCAAACCCATCGGGCTATGAGAGTGCACGCTTGGTAGGCGGCTTGGAAACCGCAGTTTTATTTCCATCCTTCGTCTCATAGGGTAGTGGATATTCTAACACCACCACTACATGATTAACTTCAGCTACACGCTTTTAAAATTGCGCACTTCTTTGTTCACACTGGCTGACCTTTATTCCAAAACACATAAAGATTATATTTATTCTTTGTTTTTGCTTTTTGTATTGCTATTTTCGTATTTCACTAGCATTCCCTTAATTTTGTAAATGGCCTTATAGAAAATGAAGTTATTTGGACAAAGGTTTCAAAGCTTACCCATTACTCATTCCTTCGCCTACGCTGTCCATGAGTACTGTAGGACGACGGAACTTGTCTCATCTCCCAAAGTTCCACTGCTACAGCAATGACTGCTGCTACTGTCATTACTCCAAATATGTGCAATAATGTGCCTTTAAGCACAACTTCCATTTCTCTGGAAAAAAAAACATGCGTCAGTGTCGTGGAACACTCGGTTGGAACGAGAAGTTACTATTGCATGCCGTAAGCGCTAAAGCGCGTGGGTATGTTCTACTAGGGCCTAAAAATTAAGATTCCAACGTTTTGTCGCATGAAATCGTATCTAGCAATCATATTGTACATATAAGTGGTATAAAAAGCACATTGTCAGAAAGATAAATGATTGTTGAACTTAGTAATATTTTTTAAATCGAATAATTGCTATTTTTAAATAAAAAAGGGTGTGGATTTATATGTTTATATTTATATATTTTGATTTATATATTTATATTTTTATTAATTTTTATGTGGCTTATTGTGTGGATTTATCAAGCCCGCAAGGCTTGTAAACACGATAACTTTTGAAAATATCAATTGTTCAACTCAATATATTTTTTAAACTCTTCATCTATTATGTGGGAAGCCATTGAATGTAAATGGCAGTTTAATTTTGTTTAGTTTAGTTATAATAAATTTTTTGCGGCTGCGAAATGACGAAATTTTCGGTGTATTCAGCAGCCTTGTATGAATAAATTATTACTAAATAGAGACTGCTTCACAGGTTAGTACGGCGTCAGTCGCCGTCGTCAGTGGACATTGTTTCAGTTGTTTGCAGCGGCTCAAAAACCCCTTTAAGGGTATATATGTTCTGTGCTCAAAAAGATCGCTGTACAAATACACAATATTCGAATAACCAAATTTCTTAAATACCTACTTAATTATAATAATAAAAAGAGATTTTTTTATTATAATATTTTAAAAGCACAGAATAAATAATAGTCGTACGTAATAAAAGCAAGTAGTAACAATTTTTTCGTAATGGGTGTCGTTTTCATGGTTTTCGAGGGTGTTGAAGCCGATAGAGTTGCCGAAATGTACATCCAAGATGGCGGCTGCAATAGGTATCAATTTTTTCATCTTCGGTATCATTTTAATGATTTTCGAGGGGTTGAAGCCGATAGTGCTGTCGAAATGTAAATCCAAGATGGCGGCTGCAATAGGTATAATTTTTTTCATCTTGGGTGTCATTTTCATGGTTTTCGAGGGTGTTGAAGCCGATAGTGCTGTCGAAATGTAAATCCATGATGACGGCTGCAATAGGTATCAATTTTTTCATCATGGGTGTTATTTTCATGGTTTTCGAGGGAGTTGAAGCCGATAGGGTTGTCGAAATGTAAATCCAAGATGGCGGGTGCAATAGGTATAAATTTTTTCATCATGGGTATCATTTTCATGGTTTTCGCGGGTGTTGAAGCCGATAGTGCTGTCGAAATGTAAATCGAAGGTGGCGGCTGCAATAGGTATTAATTCTTTCATCATGGCTGTCATTTTCATGGGTTTCGAGGGTATTGAAGCCGATAGTGCTGTCGAAATGTAAATCCAAGATGACGGCTGAAATTGGTTTATTTTTTTTCATCGTGGGTGTCATTTTCATGGTTTTCAAGAGTGATGACGCCGATAGGGCTGTCGAAATGGAAATCCAAGAAGGCGGCTGCTATAGGTATCAATTTTTTATGGGTGTCATTTTCATAGGTTTCGAGGGTGTTGAAGCAGATAGTGCTGTCGAAATGTAAATCCAAGATGGCGGCTGAAATTGGTTTATTTTTTTTCATCGTGGGTGTCATTTTCATGGTTTTCAAGAGTGATGACGCCGATAGGGCTGTCGAAATGCAAATCCAAGATGGCGGCTGCTATAGGTATCAATTTTTTATGGGTGTCATTTTCATAGGTTTCGAGGGTGTTGAAGCAGATAGTGCTGTCGAAATGTAAATCCAAGATGGCGGCTGAAATTGGTTTATTTTTTTTCATCGTGGGTGTCATTTTCATGGTTTTCAAGAGTGATGACGCCGATAGGGCTGTCGAAATGCAAATCCAAGATGGCGGCTGCTATAGGTATCAATTTTTTATGGGTGTCATTTTCATAGGTTTCGAGGGTGTTGAAGCAGATAGTGCTGTCGAAATGTAAATCCAAGATGGCGGCTGAATTAGGTATTAATTTTTTCATCGAGGGTGTTATTTTCATGGTTTTCGAGGGTGTTGAAGCCGATAGAGTTGCCGAAATGTACATCCAAGATGGCGGCTGCAATAGGTATCAATTTTTTCATCTTCGGTATTATTTTCATGATTTTCGAGGGGTTGAAGCCGATAGAGCTGTCGAAATGTAAATCCAAAATGGCGGCTGATAGGTATCAATTTTTTCATCATGGGTGTTATTTTCATGATTTTCGAGGGTGTTGAAGCCGATAGGGTTGTCGAAATGTAAATCCAAGATGGCGGGTGCAATAGGTATAAATTTTTTCATCATGGGTATCATTTTCATGGTTTTCGCGGGTGTTGAAGCCGATAGTGCTGTCGAAATGTAAATCGAAGGTGGCAGCTGCAATAGGTATTAATTCTTTCATCATGGCTGTCATTTTCATGGGTTTCGAGGGTATTGAAGCCGATAGTGCTGTCGAAATGTAAATCCAAGATGACGGCTGAAATTGGTTTATTTTTTTTCATCGCGGGTGTCATTTTCATGGTTTTCAAGAGTGATGACGCCGATAGTGCTGTCGAAATGTAAATCCAAGATGATGGCTGCAATAGGTATTAATTTTTTCATCATGGGTGTCATTTTCATGGTTTTCGCGGGTGTTGAAGCCGATAGTGCTGTCGAAATGTAAATCCAAGATGGCGGCTGCAATAGGTATCAATTTTTTCATCATGGGTGTCATTTTCATGGTTTTAGAAAGAGTTGAAGCCGATAGGGTAGTCGAAATAAAATCCAAGATGGCGGCTGCAATAAGTATCAATTTTTTCATCACGGGTGTCATTTTCATGGGTTTCGAGGGTGTTGAAGCCGATAGTTTTGTCGAAATGTAAATTCAAGATGGCGGCTGAATTATGTACCAATTTTTTTATCATGGGTGTCATTTCCATGGTTTTCGAGTGTTGAAGCCGATAGTGCTGCCGAAATGTATTTAAACTACTTTAAAAAAATCCGTATAGTCATGTTATAAGTAATTTTTTTAATGCGCTTAAGACATGCCCAATTAGATTTACCAATTTTTTTGTACTTAATAGACAGTGTCTCACTCCGTCATTCCCACGAAACATATTATATAACTGGTCATTCTGGCCTCGGCAGTCGTCGTGAGTGGATACCGTATCGCTTGTTTGCAGTGAAAAAGATCGCCGTAAAAATACGAAATATTCCAAAACCAAATTTGATACATACTTGACCAAGGTATTATTACTATTTTTATAATCACAGATTTTTATTACAATATTTTGCTTCGCTAAAAGCACTCAGGATTTATATGTAAGTATATGTACTTATACGTCTTGGCTCTTATAGACCTGAAAATGTACTTCGGTATCTGCTTATGGAACTCCTCGACAAGGAGAACTAGATGTGCAGAGTTCGGGCTCGTTTTGTTAGTTATGATGAGACTTTACCTTCGGACTTGATAGTGTACTTTGATCACTGCTACTGGAATTCTTTGACGAATAAAACTACAAATTACTTTATTTTTTATTTTTTTACTCTCATATGAGCATTATGTGTCATGCACTTTTGGATTTTTTAAACTTTTTTTTAAATTGAAGTTTGACATAAAATTATCGAAAAATTGGAAGAATAATAAGGTTAATAGTGAAAACATGTGTGTATTTAAACTTTGTTTTTTTGTTTTTTTTTTTAACGTTACCCCACACTAGGATTTTATCCTGTATCGTAGAGGCAGTTTACAAACACAAATTGCACAAGGACAAACATCCAGACATGGAACAATTATTTGTAGGCCATACAAATATTTGTTCCGTGCGGGATTCGCACCCGCGGCCCCCAGCGCAGCAACTCATTGCTAAGTCACTGCGCCATGGAACCGTCACTAAACTAACTACTTTAAAAATTCCGTATAATCATGTTATACGTAATTTTTCTTATTGCGCTTAGGGCATGCCCAATTGGATTTACCAATATTATTATCGTAGTATATTACTATTGATTAACAAATACATTTCGTATTTTTTAATAAATGAATTACTTAATAGACGCTAGGTCTATAAGTGTCATTTAAAATAAAATAATATTTCTTTCAAAGCAGGATAAGAAAAGTGCGAGGGAGATGGATATTATTCCATCTCGCTTCTTTATAGCCGCCAAGGCCGCCTACACTACGTCAGAAGGGGTCGGGACGAAAAAATCTTACACTTTTTCTCGCCTAGCCTCTTTCCGCCAAATTCGTACCGTCCGATAAGGAACTTCGTTTCAATAAGTTTAAAATAAAATATCACCTATTAACTAAATAAGTTGTCACAATTTTTTCTTCATGAATTTCTGATTCTGAAGTGACAAAACGAATTTACAGACCCTGATAATAAGTGGCTATGGAAGTTCTAGGAACATCTGAAACCAACTTTGAACAAAAAGGCTATAGTTACATTGCCACCTCTGAGGACTTAGATGCCTCACAGCCTGTAACTATACTGACTCACTATACGCTTCAGATCTAATAGGAGACAGAAATAGCTTAGAGTGTGGTATCTACCCAGATGGACTCTTAGGTAGAGGTGATACGATTTTGTGTATTAAGTGTTTGCGCATATGAAGTTTTAGTGCAAATGACGAAACAAATACTCCGATGTTGATATTGTTGAGCGCCACCATAAATGATTGGTACATGGTAACACTAGTTACCACTAGCGCCCTCTAGTATCGAGTAGCAGAACTAGGAGAGTCAGAGATCCTTCTAGAATTTTCCATGGAAGAACTTTCTAGAACTATCGACACCTAGTCAGTCAGGACCGGTATGTACTCGAACATTCTACATGTTTCTACAGTAGAAGGTTCTGGAAATTATATGAGGCCCTATATAAGGCCGGTATAAACCGCGACCAGTGCCAGTACAGTGTTGAATTGGCGATACAATCGAATACTTCGAAGCGATACAACTGCGAACTAAAGTATTACATTTATCAGAGATCAGTAGTACATTTGTGTTTTGTTATTAGTGTGGTTTTAATTTGTAATTAGTGTCAATTTTGGTAATTCACTCGGCAGTTTTTAATTGTCTGGAATCCCGAGCTCGTAACAATATTATAATCCTCGGGTTATTATGTTCGCGCGAATTAAGAGTTAAGATACTGTCGTCATCGACTATCCGTTGATTCAAGCTGTCGTCAAAATCTCCCAAGAACTTCTCAATGTGACGCATAAACGTATTGTAAAGAAGATTTTGAAACAAATTATTTTAAAGCGTAATTTCTTATTACTTGACACTGGCAAAAGTATAAACGTATGAGGTGACCAAAGAAAATAAAAAGTACAAAATGTCAAGACGAGACCATATGACTCGCACCAAGTGATTATATTCTCTTTGACTCGCACTGTAAAATGTTATCAGATTTCACATAGAGAGCCAAGCTTCTAACTCTACACGCCCCAACTTCATAAACTCTACACCTTAGTCAGAAAGTATGTTTAATAAGTTCTCTATTGACATCATATCCCGAGAATTATCTGCCGACTTCCAAAAAGGAGACGGTACTCAATTCGAGTGTATGTTATCTGTGTGTGTGTTACCTCATAACTTTGTACTGGGGGAACCGATTTCGATGATTCTTTTCTTATATGAAAGCTGATAGTTCTCGTGTGGTCCCATATGATTGATCAAGGTCAGACCAATGGTTATTGAGTTATTCTTAAATAACTTATATTCAAGTCGCTTATATTGAAGTCGGCTGTACAAATTTTTTAATTTTTAATTATGTTTATCTGGTGTAATTCAAACCCAAGTTATGACAGTTCAAAAAACGACTAAGCACTACGAGAAAAGGTAGGTAGTTTATCGTTTTAGTTTGGTTGGCTCGTCTTAGCGGGGGCACTACTGTGCCCCCAGATATAATGAGTAACGACAAGTTCTCTATTATCTGTGTAAGTGACCACTGCATCCATGGACACATGTAATATTATATACCCTACAAAAAATCAAGGAAACAGGTGTGTAGTTATCCTGACAACTAAGATGGAATGTTTTAATCTACAGCTGTACAAGCCCTCTTTACATTTAAAACCCAAATTTCACAGTAGATGTTGATAAATCCCGTGTAGTGGTAGTGTAAGAATATCCACTGCCCCATATCATCCCGAGGATGTAGTAAGAGGCGGCATAGGGAAACAAATCAGGAGATGGGCAGCAGCGTCTTCCTAATAATGACTAAAAATAAAAAACTGCAGTTGCATTCACGCTTGCCAAGCGAAGTACCTAATCCTTGGGAAGTGGCATATGTTCAGCAGTGGACTTTACTAGGATTTTTATTAACTTATTATAAGCCAGTGCTTGACCACAATCCCACCCGGTAGTAAGTAGTGATGCAGCGTTAGATGGTAAATGGCACTGTCTTAGCGTAACAAAAGCCTATTCACTCGTGCCTTTTAGACGCCCAGATTGTATTAGGACGGAAAGATAGACGCCGGCAAATTATTCCACTCCTTTGCTGTTACGCATTAAAAAAGGCCAACCAAACAGTTTGGTTCTAATGCGTGGAATATCGTCAACAAAGGGATGAAGATCGGCCGACCGCCTGGTTGTCCGATGGTGGAAAGGAGAGGGAGGAATTAAAGCGTGTAATTCCTGTGCACACTTACCGAAATGCATCCTATAGAATACCGTGAGACTGCCTACTCTGCGGCTGTGCTCGAGGCTGACAAGAGCGGTTTCAACCAAATCAAGGTAACCAATGAGCCTCTTAGCACGTCTGTCTACTGAGTCCATAGTCTTGCAGATTATGGAGGTAATTGAAATTGGCCGATAGTTGGCGGGGTCTGTACAGCTACCTTTTTTAGGCACAGGATGCACATTGGCCAGGGGCACTATTCCAGTCCTGAATGAGAGGCAGAACAAGCGTGTCAACACAGGAGACAACTCAGGTGCACAGACCTTTAGAACCATAGCTGGTATACCATCAGGTCCACTAGCTTTGTTCACGTTTAGACTTTGAAAGGTTTTAAGAACCTCCTTGTTGGTGATACGGACCTCTGACATAGAGGTACCGCAGTGAGGTAATTGAGATGGTACGCTGTTGCTGTATGGCAGACGCGTATTGTGAGCAAAAAGAGAAGAAAATAAATAAATATTTCTGCTTTCTCCTTAGGCACATGCGCCAGTGAGCCATCTGGTTTTACCAGTGGAGGCAGTGTAGACCGACAGAAGTTTTGGCGAGAGACCAAAAAGCTCTACCGTCAGATGGTTTGACAGAGATCTATGTACCGATGCGTTTAGTGCGGTCGAAACTGGCTTGTTCTAATGCCTTTTTGCAGGACTTTGCGGCTTAGTTAAAGGCTCTCTTCTTAAGGCTAACATCCGGAGCTTTGCGGTCTCGAGCATCGACCAAGGATAAGTACGCGATATGCTTGTGCTTTTCAGCACGATCGCACTCTGCGTTGAACCATGTGCGAGCTTTACCACCAATAGGCACGTCAGCAAAGGGGATGAAATACTCCATCGCTTGACGTATCACGTAATTCGACGGGCCTTCAGACGTGAAGCAGACCTGTCGCCAAGGATAAGATGCAAAAAAATGCCGCATCTCATCCCAATCTGCTGACCTGAACATCGTACCTGTCTGAATCGGTCGTCAGCAGAAGGTCGAGGCAGTTGACTGTGTGCCCATCCACATCAGGTACCCTATTCGCTTGCTGTACCAGCTGGGAGAGCCCCAGCGACAAGGCAAAATTCCACGCCTCTCTCCCAGCGTGGTCGGTCTTCTGGTATGGGAACAGCCAGTCCTGACGACAGGCATTAAGGTACCCCAGAAAACCAACTGTGCATCAGGGTATCGAAACTGTAACGGTAATGGTGTTGGTAATATGAAGTAAGTATATTATACCATAAATAGGCAGGAGGGTGACAAAACTTATTCATATTTTTCATTTAAAAAAATTATGAATAGTTCAAAGAAATGTTTTTACACTTTTATTTGAACCTTTAAAGTACATTACAGATAATATAATGATTACCTTGTTGGTCTAGTGGTCGGGGGTTCAAGTCCTGGACTGGGCCAAAATTAGTTATAGGGTTTTTCTGGCAAAACAATCCTCAGTAGCAGCCCAGTCAGGAAGCAGTGGGTTTTGCGCCTGATCTCTCTCTGGTCATATCAGTTGACCGTCCCATCGAACTATGAAAGTGAGAGAACAGAGAGTGCACATGTATTTGCACATACACTTGGACACTATAATCCACAATACAATTAAACAATAGGTAGTATCTATTTTTATTGTTTTGTACTATAATCCTGCCCTGCACAGATGTCTCAGTGACCGAAACTTGGTCTGGAGGATATTATGATATATGCTAAAACATTGTAATTATAAACTTTTTGATATAAGCAATACAATTGATATTTAATTAAATACTTGGCAAATATCTCCTTAGATAATAGGAAGAAAAAATTTATACATTATATAACATTAATACTGCACATACTAGGATGTTAATTAAGTTTTTACTTTGTCACATTATTGCACGTTTTATTATTCCCTCTTCTGTACATCAAATTACATGGAAGCCTAATGTTAGACAGAGACAGACATTTAAATTTTATAACATTAAATCCTAAGATACAATCCTACTGTCTTCTTCCCTATGAACAAATTGATATATCTTATTGGAACAAAGTTCCTTATTGCACGGTACGAATTTGGCGGAAAGTGTAAGATTTTTCCATCATGACCCCTTCTGACGTAGTGTAGACGGAATTGGCGGCTATAAGGAAGCGAGATGGAGTAATATCCATCTCACTTGCACTTTTTCTTATCTTACCATGAAAGAAATATTATTTTATTTTAAATGACACTTCATTTTAATAGACACTAGTAAATCCACGACACTCACACATGTTTTTTTTAATACCTTACAAGGGTAACAAGCAAACACAGTCCATCTAATGATAATTTAAGGTAATTTGGTAAGTAAGTGTAAGTGGATTAGTGGATGGATCATGGATAACTAAGAGTAGAATAATATAACTACATGGATTTTAATTGAGATCATACTCATAGATCAATTATTGAGATAAAGGATAATGTCTTATTGTCAGCGCTAGGTTTTTTCAATTTTTCAATAGTTAGCACTTCTCTCAGAACACTGTTACTCTTTACTACATATTATAGTTAACCTTGTAGTGGCGGTGCAAGAATATCCACCTATCCAATATTATCCAGTGGGTGTCGGTGAAACTCTAAGCTCTTTTGGGCTTAATCATTCCGGCTGGTTGGTTTCATTTAATTGTATCTTGTACAATATCTTGTATTGAATACAAATTGTTTAGGGTACTTATTGTACTTGGCTTATAAGATAGGAATTTTTGAGTGAATTCTATCAATTATGCCTGTATGAGGAACTCTGTTCTTACTCCAAATATTTAGGGTCTTGAGTCTAATGGCAGCTAAAGTCGCTTCTTGATGTATGTGTAGATGAAGCGGGGTTAGCTTCAGCATCGCCTCTAAAGCTGCTGTTGGTATAGTCTTTATGCAGCCTGTGGTAGCCAAACATGCCAGTCTCTGGTAACGCTGAAGGTTGAAGGCTGAAACTATTGCGTAGTTAATTTAAATTTCCAGAAAGTTCTACGACACGGCGCGCTGTGATTGGTCGATTTTTCTTAAACAAAATAAAGTTGTTTATACTAACTATTATCAAAACGACCTTCTATACAAACATATTAAGAGTTGTAAATACATGGTAAAACTATATTAACACACTATTTAATTGATTTTATCCATATTTTCACTTTTTATACAAATTAATATTCTTTAATCACTTTTTGCTTAAAGTTATTAGGCCGTCTCGAACAAAATAGTTACAGTTTTTCTTTCTTTTATTTTTTGGCTACCTACTCTAAAAAGAATTCTGCCAATATCATGTCAGTTATGGGAGTGACAGAAATAATTAAGTAAACCGTATCACTTTTTGAACAAGAATCCTAAATCTAAAACAAAAGACAACAACAATAACATAAGACTTTTAACATTTGTTAGACATAATTGGAGTTTGTATATTATTTTTCTTCTGATTTTCTCCCTCAGCTGTGTACAGTCGTTTATAAAAACATGATAGACACTGGCCTTAGATAACTAAGTAGACAGTAGTATACTTATAAAAATATATTCACACTTCTTGTTTAAAGGTCAAAACTTAAATACTTTTAATTATTCAATAACATATCTGTAAATAACAAGTCTAGATTTAAGACATTATTAATGTTGAATGTCCCTTAAGACGATCTATGTAGTTATTTTAGTTTTAGTCACGTAAGCTTATTAATGCTTTGTTTACCTATAAAGAGTTATTGTATATCTTTATAGTGATTGTCACCTATGTATTTGTAGTAGTTATTGCCAAATAAAGATCTATTGTATATCTTTATAGTGTTTGTCAAATACATAATTAATGTTTGTATGCCTATGTAAAGTGTTGTGTGTTTTATAATGTTTGTTAAATACTTACAAGTAGTTGTTTATAAAGATTTGCTGTATGTCTTATATTGTGTTTGCAAAGATTTGTTGTACGAAAATGTAATATTGTGAAATAAATTATAAGTCATACTAAACAACACCCCGCACACCTCCCTCCTGTCTGTTCATTGGTCAAATGGAGCATATGCGCCTCACGGGCGCTTGCACGAGTTGTGCAACTGACCGAACGAAATAAAAGGCGTGCTGTGAGTGACCCAAATTATTACCTGCTCATCACTCGTCACGCGCTCATCGTTCGCTCTGCATCCAGCCCAACTGACATCTCTACACTGCCTCAACAAGCTACACTTCACAAGCTGCTCTTGTTTTTTATAGAAACAGTAGTTTCATTTAACTTAAACATCCTATGGTCAAGAAGAAGTCTACTCTTAAACGATACGGAGCCCTGCAATCAGCTCCCACTTCGTTTAATGGTCGAACGAGTTGCGGATCCCATTCCGTTTAATGGCCCTTCGAGCCGGATCCCATTTCGTTTAATGGTCGAACGAGTTGCGGATCCCATTCCGATTAATGGTCCTTCGAGTTCCGGATCCCTGCGACAAGCCTGAAGCAAGAAGTTAACATCTCTCCGCGTCAAGAAAGCAAGAAGTTTCCATTTCTCCACGTCGGAAAGCAAGAAAGAAACAAGAACGCGCGAGTGTTAGTTGTTGGTCATACATAACCACTGCTAATTACTTGGAAGCAAACATCACAAGTACGTGGCAACCTTGCGGTGTTAACTGCCATCAAGACCGTACTCTCAGGTAGTATAGACCCCGCCCGCAAGGTGCGGTTACGTTCTGGGGCCACAGGTTGGTACGCAACGATAAGTGTGAAATATTCCCACCGCACTTTGATGCACCCGTGAACGCCCGCGCCCTCTACCGGGAGGTATCCATCTTCCTTTCCTCATTAGTTTCCATCCCTGGTCCGGCATCACCGCGGTAGGAGTCCGGCCAGACCCGTTAGGTAGGTAGGGTAGAAACTCTAAGTGAAAGTGAAAGTGTTAAAATTAAGTAATTAGTAGGATTAGGGACCCTCGCGCGCAATGGAAAACTCACGTATATTACGTTCAGGCAAATCCACGCCTACCACAGACGTCACGCCGACGTCGGGGCAGACGAGTTCAACAGAAACAAGTACGTGGAGTAAGGGCACGGGCACAGAGCAAACAAACGGTGACAGTGGCACGCATAGCAACGTGCAGTAATCGAAAATAGGTCCGTTCAAGTAGACGAATTAAATACGCAAGATAGGAGTACGCCGGGCACAGTAGTAAATGTCCCCGAGGACAGGGTGAATAGTCGATTATCTATTTTAAAAGCCGAATTAGAGTTACATAATTCCACATTAGCACAGGCTAGGGCAGCAGCCGCAGCTGCCTTAAGTCGTTTGGAAATAGCCAGAATAGAGCTAGAAAACTCCAACGACGCTGAACCGCCGTCCAGAGTAGAAGAGTCGCGTGTTGAAGGTTGGATTTCGGAGCAGTATGTAAACGATAGACCGGCAATATTAGATAAAGCACGACCCTCGGGGCCAAACGCACGGCCACCTAACACGAACAACCACGAATCGCGCATTGGTAAAGACGTGACGTTTACTAACAACAATAGTAGCGACATGACGATGCTGGCCAACGCGATTGTTCAAGCGGTAAATTTAGGTATATCGGACTCTACGGCACCGAAATACATCCACGAGCTACCTCATTTCGACGGGGCGATTTCAGAGTGGATGGCTTTCAAATCCGTATTTAACGACACAGTAAGCATGTTTACTGACGTACAAAACGTAGCCAGGTTACGCAAAGCGTTAAGAGGCGCGGCTCGCGAAACGGTTAGAGCATTACTATTTACAGTGTCAGACCCATATGAAGTCATGGACACGTTAGAAAGGCGTTACGGAAAGCCAGAATTATTAATACTTTCCGAATTAGAAAATATAAAACGCATGCCTCGCATGACTGAAGACGGGCACAATATAGGTAGTTTCGCGAGCAAAATATCTAACACAGTAGCAGCAATAAAATCACTCAATCAGCCGCAATATCTCTACTCGCCTGAGATAGTAAGTAGGGTTGTAGAAAAGCTAAGTATTATTTTAAAATATAAATGGTACGAATTTAAATCGAAGCGCACCGAAGCACCGGAGTTAGAACTGCTATCTAGGTTTTTAAACGATATGGCAGACCAGTGCGGCGCGATGTTTGCATACGAAATAACACGGGATGACCGCAAGGTTAATAAAATAAAGGCACGCGGGGTGAACACGGTCCACGATCGGAATCGTCGCCACATACGGCACCGCGACGATAGCAGCGACAGCTCGTGCGACCGATCGGAAAACATTGAAAATTCGCCGCGTAAAACGATAGCAGCCATAAATAAGCCGTACAAAAAAGGGCAGACATCGAAACCTCACCCATCACGACCGGTAGTCGAGTTATCGGTTGAATCAAATGACACATGCACGATGTGTTCCGGTAATCACAATGTCAAAGAATGTGCAGACTTTGCTAAATTAGCCGTGTGCGAAAGATGGGACACGGCCAAGCGCAACAGGCTGTGTTTTCGATGCCTTGGCAAGTCACACAGGCGGCCGGTCAAATGCAAATACGTACCATGCGGGGTAAACGGGTGTGAAGCGTCACACCATAAAATGTTACACGGTAGCGATAATAAACCGACAGTCAACCACGGTAACGTAAGTTCAATAAATCACGTACATGCGTCTAACACCTACTTAAAGATAGTGCCGGTCGAGATAAACGGTCCAATAGGAACAACTAGCACATACGCCTTGTTAGATGAAGGATCAACTATGACATTGATCGAAAGGGGCATGGCAGATTCGATAGTTCCCAGGGGGCGCGGACGGCTCTTGACGTTAGAAGGGGTAGGGGGTAATCAAATAAACGACACAGAATCATGTCACGTGAAATTGTCCATTCGCGGTTTATATAACAGAAACTTAGAAACTATAAATGCGAGCACAATAGAGAACTTAAATTTATCGCCACAAAAGGTGACCAGAGAGTTAGTGCAACAGTGCAACCACCTAAAGGAGATAGAGGACGAACTATGTTACGAACAGGGGCAACCGACCATATTGATAGGCCAAGACAACTGGCACTTAATTACGTCCAGGCAATTGCGCGTCGGTAATAAAAACCAGCCCGTAGCATCTTTAACTAAATTAGGGTGGGTGTTGCATGGTCGCAACGAACGGCCCGGTAATACTGTCGCGATAATTAATCACGTACGGCTCACACAAACCGATGACCCCGCATTAGAGCTCATAAGAATTTTTTTTAGCATAGAATCTCTAGGAATAGAGGCACGCGAGCCCTAGCTATTCTAGATAAGACTTGTAAAAAACGGACGATAGCAATAGGTACGAAGCGGGCTTACTCTGGAGAAGGGACACTGAGGAGATGCCGGACAATAAAAAACAAGCCCTCAGTCGTCTATATAGCTTAGAAAATAAATTAGATCAAAATGAAAACCTAAAAACCGAATATAGTAAGCAGATAAACAATCTCATAGAAGCAGGCTACGCTGAAAAAGTAGTCGCACCAGCCACGTCGCCACGCAGCTGGTACTTGCCGCATTTCGCTGTCGTACACCCTCAGAAGGGCAAAATAAGGTTAGTGTTCGACGCAGCAGCCAAATGCGGAGGGAAAAGCCTAAACGACGCGTTATTAGCAGGTCCTGACTTACTACAGTCGTTATTCGGCGTATTAATTAGGTTTAGAGAGGGTCGTATTGCTGTCGTAGCCGACATAAAAGAAATGTTTTTACAAATAAAAATTATACAGGAGGACCGTGATAGCTTACGATTTTTATGGAGGGGCGAGAACAGAGAGGGGCCGCCGCAAGAGTATCGGATGACGTCGTTAATATTCGGGGCGGCATCATCACCATGCACGGCCATCTATGTTAAAAATAAAAACGCAGAAAATCACAGTCATCAACATCCCGAGGTCGCGAAGGCTACAGTACGTAACTTTTATATGGACGACTACTTAGGTGCGTTCAACTCCGAAAGCGAGGCAAAGTCAATGGTAAATGACATGTGCAATGTACATAGAAACGCATCCTTCGAGTTACGCGGGTGGGCCTCGAACGAGCCCGAGGCAATCAGCGACGTCACTGATACGCGTAGAAGCGACACAACCACGCTAGGTAAAAGTGATTCGGAGAGAACATTAGGTCTTATTTGGAATCACACACGCGACACGTTAGGTTTCAATGTCAATCTTAGAAACACACCCACGAGTGTAATTCGAGGTGACACACTACCTACCAAGCGGCAGGTAACCAGCGCAGTAATGTCAGTATTCGACCCGCTAGGTTTAGTTTCGCCTATCACGATGATAGGCAAATGTCTTATACAGGAAATATGGCGTAGTGGGATAGATTGGGACGACCCCATCACAACCGAGCATCACGTGACATGGTTATCACTTATAAATAACTTACAGCTGTTAAAAAAGTTAGAAATAGATAGGTACATACCTGCCACGCCATCTGGAGAAGGGGAGCTACACATTTTCTGTGACGCGAGTGATAAGGTGTATTCCGCTGCTGTATATTTCGTAAGTGCAAAAACGGACGGCACTAAGACGTCGCGATTGGTAACAGGCAAGGCCAAAGTAGCTCCGGTAAAACCAATATCGATTCCCCGGTTAGAACTTCAAGCCGCAGTGTTAGGCAGTCCATTAGCTGAATCAGTCAGACGCGAGTCGGATTATAAAATATTAAAATATCATTATTGGTCAGACTCTAAAACCGTATTAGCTTGGATTAAATCAGACCCGCGCACGTTCAAGTCGTTTGTCGCACACCGATTGGCTGAAATCGAAAGCCTAACCTCGCCAACCAATTGGCGATGGGTACCCAGCTCAGATAACGTCGCGGACGACGCAACCAAGGGCATACCTGCCGATTTTAATTCGAAACACAGGTGGTTTACTGGACCCGCGTTTATAAGGAACGAACCCGCGACGTGGCCGCAGAACAAACTAAATGAAACATCGTTACCCCCTTCAGGGGAAGAAAGAATATTAAAACAAGTTCACGTAATCATTAAGCGTAACGTTAGCGATTACTTACCCGAATTAGAACGATTTTCAAAATACAGTCGATTAGTTCGCGTCGCTGCCACCGTTTTGCTCGCCGCTGAGATATTTAAAGCCAAGCTACTCAAAAGAGGCACAAATGTTGAACTCGCACCGAGCCATATAAAATTAGCGGAGTTATTGCTCATAAGAAGGAGTCAATATAACTCATTCGCCGAAGACATCGCGACCATAGAGGCTGGGCGGCGACCACCCAAGAAGTCACAATTCTACAAACTATCCGTGAAGATCGACCGCAACGGAATTATGTGTTTAGATAGTAGAATAAAAAACGAACATAATCTGCCAGTCCTACACGCCAAAGAAGGCTTCACTCGACTGTTGGTGCATCACACGCACGTAACCTTCAATCATGGCAACCACCAGACCGTCATGAACGAATTGAGACAGCGATACCACATAATAGGACTACGCAGCGTTATACGCAATATATGCAACCAATGCCAATGGTGTCGGACCTATAGGGCGATTCCATGAAAAATCCCTTTAGGCGACTTACCAGCAGAAAGGCTGGCCCAGAATCAACCGCCCTTCACTGCAACAGCGGTAGACTACTTCGGGCCCATGCAGGTCACAGTCGGGCGAAGGATAGAAAAAAGGTGGGGCGCATTATATACATGCCTCACCACACGCGCAGTGCACTTAGAAGTGGCCACAGCCCTCACGGCCTCTTCCATGATCATGAGCCTACGAAGAATGATGGCTCGCCGGGGCACACCGACCGTGATATACAGCGACAACGGAACCAACTTCGTGGGTGCTGAAAGAGAAATCACTGAAGCTATGCAAAACAACGACCATAGCCTTAACACCTTCGCATCTGAAAAGCTGATCACCTGGAAAAAGATACCACCCGGAGCCCCAAACATGGGCGGTGCCTGGGAGCGATTGATCAGATCAGTAAAAACAGCATTAAAAGTCACACTAAAGGAGAGGTCGCCCCCTGACGAAGTGCTGCACACGTTACTGCTGGAAGCCGAGCATGTGATTAATTCGAGGCCACTGACTCTGGTGAACCCCAACTTGGATGAAGAAGCGCTGACACCCAATCACTTTCTTATTGGGCGCTCTAGCGGGATGTCTCCGTTTGGTTAATTTAAAGACACACAGTTGAACCCATGCTCCTGGAGAGCCACTCAAGCACTAGCCGACAAGTTTTGGGCACACTGGTCAGCGGAATACAGACCTCTTTTAATGCCCCGGTCCAGCTCCAACTCTCAACACAAAAATCTAAAAGTTGGGGACATCGTGATAATTTGTGATGGCACAATGCCTAGAGGAGTATGGCCTAGAGGCGAAGTGACGGAAGTCCACCCAGGACCAGATGGGCGCGTCCGAATAACTGAAATAAGAACAGCAACGGGTTTGGTGCGCCGTCCGACCTCTCGCCTCATTGCCATCACGACAACGGACTAAAACAGTTTTTTAGTGCTTGCGCACGAGGGGGAGATTGTAAATAAAAAGTCTAGATTTAAGACATTATTAATGTTGAATTATTGTCATTGCTCATGGGCCGGCCATATAGCTCGAAGAACCGACAACCGATGGGGAAGAAAGGTTCTCGAGTGGCAGCCTCGTACCGGTAGGCGAAGTGTAGGGCGTCCCCCCACAAGATGGAGTGACGACCTGGTAAGACATGCAGGAAGTCGATGGATGCAGGTGGCTCAGGACCGTGCTTTGTGGCATTCCTTGGGGGAGGCCTATGTTCAGCAGTGGACTTGTGAAGGGCTGTAATGATGATGATGATGATGAATGTTGAATGTCCCTTAAGACGATCTATGTAGTTATTTAAGTTTTAGTCACCTAAGCTTATTAATGCTTTGTTTACCTATAAAGAGTTATTGTATATCTTTATAGTGATTGTCACCTATGTATTTGTAGTAGTTATTGCCAAATAAAGATCTATTGTATATCTTTATAGTGTTTGTCAAATACATAATTAATGTTTGTATGCCTATGTAAAGTGTTGTGTGTTTTATGTTTGTTAAATACTTACAAGTAGTTGTTTATAAAGATTTGCTGTATGTCTTATATTGTGTTTGCAAAGATTTGTTGTACGAAAATGTAATATTGTGAAATAAATTATAAGTCATACTAAACAACACCCCGCACACCTCCCTCCTGTCCGTTCATTGGTCAAATGGAGCATATGCGCCTCACGGGCGCTTGCACGAGTTGTGCAACTGACCGAACGAAATAAAAGGTGTGCTGTGAGTGACCCAAATTATTACCTGCTCATCACTCGTCACGCGCTCATCGTTCGCTCTGCATCCAGCCCAACTGACATCTCTACACTGCCTCAACAAGCTACACTTCACAAGCTGCTCTTGTTTTTTATACAAACAGTAGTTTCATTTAACTTCAACATCCTATGGTCAAGAAGAAGTCTACTCTTAAATGATACGGAGCCCTGCAATAAGCTCCCACTTCGTTTAATGGTCGAACGAGTTGCGGATCCCATTCCGTTTAATATCATTCGATGTGACATAATTTACGTCACTGAATAATGATGATAATATGATGGCGTTTGTGAATTACTATGAAAAGACATGGCTCGAGGACGAATATTATATGGCTGTTTGAAATTCATTCGGAGTGTCTCACAGAACTACAAACACATTGAAATTTTGACATAACAATAAAAAATTAAATTAGTAGTTTTTTGATTGCTTGCAAAAAACGGCCAGATTTTGCTAACAAATCCAAAGAAATTTAGAAATCTATTGCAAATGTACATTAAAAGACACAAATTTATACAGGATATACAATTGTGTCTACACAATAATTAGTGTTGGTCATTTCCTGGACATTTTGCAGAATTTATAAATTAAGTACTTACTATTATTTAAAATGAGTAAGTTTAATTTGATATTAAAAGCAATACGTAATGTGATTTTAGTGTGAGTTTGTGGTTATTAAAAATTAATCAATAATATGTTAAAATATGAATATATTTTCTGTTGAAGTGTACTTGGGGTGGAAAGGCAGAACAACAATCAAAAAGCAAATTCTGACTACAATATACAGATAAACGAACACATGTTTCAGAGTATCCACCATAGGGTGGATTTCTTAGGGTAGCTATACAGAATAACCTAGAGAATTTAACCTTGGTAAAGGCATAAAATTAAGTCAGATGTTCACTCATAAGGCCCACATTTGCAAACAGAACTACTATATACAGTAATCTATAAATAGAACTGTCTCTAATCCTTAATTTTGCTAAGAGCATTGGCATACAGAATGGCCAAAACAAAGGCAACAATGTATTTACAATGTAATCTACGAATATGGATCAGTAATACACTTTTTGGAAGCAACTCACTTGATTGCATGATTAATACATAATTATATTCCTACTTTATTTTTATTTTTAGACACAATAAAGAAATAAAAAAAGAATAAGTTTGGCGATGTCGATTGTCGTTACGTTTTCATTGAGAACGTAAGAGGATATTCAAGATCCTATCACTCAGCCGCGGTTTTCTTACGATCTAGGTTCGGATCGGGTTTCACTTTTATTTATGCGAATGAAACTAGATGAAACACAAGTAAGTATACATTTTTACATTATGTATTAGCAAATATCTGTTAGGATGTCTCGTTGTTATACATCTAGGTAACATTTCGTCAATAGGAGATACTAAAAGATCCATCACTTACCAATATCTCCAAGTCAAGACGCAACACAACAGTAACGCTCCTTATGTATAAAAATTAAAGAATAGTATCTCCCTTAGATTTTTAGATATTTATGTACACAGACTACTTAGTGGATTTATGTATCTCTCAGGGTTTCTCATGTACAGCAACAGTCATAGATAATATACTATATAGGGCAGCAACAGTACTTCTAAGTCAGTGAGCAACAGCAACCAACTCAAATCAACTTCTGGCAAGGTGGTTTCTGATTATACAAAGTACTCTGTGCAAGGTGGCAAGCAAACAAGCAATTTCATTCTGTGACATCCCCTCTCGGTCAACATGAGTGTTGCCCTCTTACCAACGTTAATTTTGCTTATATTTATTCGCATTCGCGATACTCCCGAAGACGAAATGAAATATGCATGGTACTCTATAAAATCTTTATTAATCGTATACTAACAAAAACAAAACTCTAATTGCAAAATTAAAAATTTTAACATTTCGAAGAGTGTTCGTAACTTAGAGTATTTATAATCAAACTATAGAGCACATGAAAGCAAAGCAGAACTGTAAGTAATTACACTCTTAATCTCATGGCTGTTAGACGGGAGATGAAGCTACAGTCTTTAACAGATTTGACAGCATATAGGCAACTGAACAGACAGATATCCAAATACATGCGGCGGGACTTACGCAACTTCAATACAGCTTGTATTGAAGAAGCGATTGAGAGGAACCGAGGCTCCAAAGTCTTTGCCAGAGATCTGTCTGCCAGAAAGAGCCAACTGTTAAAGCTGAAGATCGAGTGTTTTTTTTTTTTTTTTTTATAGAATAGGGGGCAAACGAGCATGCGGCTCACCTGATGGTAAGTGACTACCGCCGCCCATGAACAACCGCAACACCAGGGGAATTGCAGATGCGTTGCCGACCTTTTAGAAAGGTGTAAGCTCTTTTCTTGAAGGTTCCTAAGTCGTATCGGTCCGGAAAATTCGCTGGTGGTAATTGATTCCACAAGGAAGTCGTGCGAGGGAGAAAACTTCTTCTGAATCGCACAGTGGTGGACCGCCAATCATCCAGATGGTATGGATGGTAACGCGAGTTTTGTCGCGATGTGCGATGGTGAAATTGAGCGGCTGGAATTAGTCCGAACAATTCCTCAGAGCACTCCCCGTGATAAATGCGATAAAATACGCAAAGAGATGCAACATCTCTACGCAGTGCCAGTGTATCGAGCCGATCAGAAAGAACTCGGTCGTCGACGATTCGAACCGCTCTGCGCTGGATGCGGTCAAGTGGAAGGAGCTGGCACTGGGGTGCCCCGGCCCAGAGATGAGAACAGTATTCCATGTGGGGCCGAACTTGCGCTTTGTAAAGTTGCAAGCGATGTGCCGGCATGAAATACTGTCTCGCTCTGCTGAGCACGCCAAGCTTTTTAGAGGCCAATTTGGCCTTCCCTTCCAAGTGACCACGAAACTGCACACTATTCGATATGTCGACGCCAAGGATTCCGATACTGGCTGAGGCAGTAAGGGGAGTGCCTTGAAACTGAGGAGATACGACAAAGGGGTTCTTTTTAGCGGTAAACGCGCAAACTTGTGTCTTCTGGGGATTGAACTGGACTAGATTTAGTCGCCCCCAATCCGAGACTTTGTTAAGCAAAGACTCGACTTCAGACACAAGTTTGTCCCGGTACTCGGCGACGTTTTCCCGAGAAATATTGGCACGGCCGGTATATAAGGCATCACCAGTGCTGTCGTCCGCATAGCAATGAATGCTGCCAGTTAGCAACATATCATTGATATGCAGGAGAAACAGCGTTGGTGATAGCACGCAGCCTTGTGGAACACCAGCGTTGATAGGCTTGAAATCAGAGCATTCACCG
This sequence comes from Parnassius glacialis, assembly GCA_033319125.1. Lineage (NCBI taxonomy): Eukaryota > Metazoa > Arthropoda > Insecta > Lepidoptera > Papilionidae > Parnassius > Parnassius glacialis. Next base: position 57,452,874 of record JAVANC010000004.1, read on the forward strand.
TCTACTACGACCTTGATGCTCCGATCAGCAAGGAAACTGGTGATCCATTTGCACAATTTCTCGGGAAGCCCATAGGAAGGAAGCTTCGAAAGAAGCGCTTTGTGCCAGACCCGATCAAAGGCCTTCGCTACGTCCAAACTAACGGCTAATGCCTCCCCCTTGGACTCTACTGCCTCCGCCCATCTATGAGTTAAGTAGACTAGAAGATCACCAGCTGATCGACCCCGACGAAAACCGTACTGGCGGTCACTAATCAGCTGGTGATCCTCAAGGTACCTCATGAGCTGGCATCGTTTCCGGGACACCTGAGATTTTGAGTGAGATTGAGAGGTTCTATGGGCAGCTGTACACGTCATCGTTGGAGCCACACGCATGTGTGAGTAACGATCCAAGAGCGAGTCTTATCCGACACTATTCCGAAGATATCCCGGACGTCAGTCTGAGCGAGATTAGAATGGCTCTCCAGCACCTTAAAAACGGCAAGGCCCCAGGTGAGGATGGAATTACAGCGGAGCTTATGAATGCGGGTGGAAAACCGGTACTTAAAGTCCTTCAGAAGCTCTTTAATTCCGTCCTCCATGGTGGCACTATTCCGGTAACGTAGAGCAGAAGTGCGGTGGTCTTGTTCTTCAAGAAAGGCGACAACGCTCTACGTTTTACACAGTCCTCACAGATGACAACGCATCTCTTTATTGAGGATAGTTGTAGATGTCTATGGGCCGCAGCAACCACTTACCATCAGGTGGACTGTGTGCTCGTTTGTCACCCTTATCCTATAAAAAAAAGTCATTGCATTTATAATGGAATATAAATAATATTCTTATTTATGTAGAACATGCTAAACAATGTATCATAAACTTAAATAGTAAAACCTCCAGAAAACTTTCTTTTAAAAAACACAAGCAACAAAAGGAAATAATGATTAAAAGTTTTAAGCCAGTTTTAAGTACTCAAGCAAATACTGGATTTTTAGGAATGTTAGTGTGCATTGAAAGTCTCAAACAGACTAATCTTGTAGTCTGGCGTTATCATGATGAAAGAGCACTCTTTTTCTGATGATCAATGCCGGCCTTTTTTTCTAATTCTCGCTTGAGTCTCATTATTTGTTGGCAGTAGAGATCAGAGTCGATGGTTTTACCAGGCGGTAAAAGCTCATGATAAACGATACGCTTCCAATCCCATTCCATCTTATTATGTGTTAATCCAGGTTTCGCTACAGTCTGTAAACAAAACACATATCAATACTGGAAAAAATCTCGTTTCTTCTATGGCCTTCATACAATAATTGTGATTTAGGGTTCCTTTTTTTTATTTTATTTATATGTTATTATAGCAGCAATACAATTGGCCAATACACATACTGTGAAAATATTACAGTTCATAAAATACAGCCTGCCAACAGACAGACGGAACGATAGTGGAAACTTAGGTCCCCTTGACACTCTTTGGGTACGGAATCCTAATAAACGGAAACAATGTTTTTAATAATATAAATAACAATTAATAAAGCAACATTTAAATATTAGGTCATGTGAGCAATACTTCAAAAATAAACATTAAATAATATAGAATTAGGTTATATTATAATAAGTGAAATATATATTATAATATAAAATATAGTAACAATAAATTCACATATAAAAATCTCAGCCACGGGGAACTTTATTTTTGTATACGCGGCAACACTGATTGCCGTCATTCATATTTTGCACAAACTATATAGAAACTACTGTTCCTGTATAGGACAGTTACTATACTCTTTGATAGAAATTAGAAACACCACAGACTACTTACACTTAGTGGATACTACGTACTTAGTATAATAACACCTAGAACGATAGTTCCCTACAAAGCGGACGTTCAAAAGTGGGGCAAGAAAAAATCTAATTGTGCGTTATCCACTTGTATTTACGCTAGATGAAATACACACAAGTGAAGAAATAATGTGGCCAATACATTAAATTTTCCCGAAAAGTAGGGAAGTTGAAACTATATTGCACTAATAGTTACAATGTAACGTATGACTCACACAAATGTGAAAATAAGTTTGTTTGAATTTTATTATCGAAGTGTAGCTCGCTAAATTCAAAATATTTTTGAATAGGATATTTGCCTATCTAGCCAAGTGAGATACTTCTATGAACCATATAAATGTGATTGCATCATATTTTTCTTTGTAACTGTATAGAGACGTTATAATTATATGACTAATGAAAGTTCGATATATACCCGCCCGATGCCTGACACACGACTGTTCGACGAACGATTGAACGTATTCAGTATCTATTATTCAGTTTGTTTTTAACAATTTTTTTTAATAATCGTCGAGTAATGGTGTCCTGCACCTCACTGCATGCATAATGTAAGCTACAATACGGAAAACACAAGAAAATTTTAATTTTGATAGGTTTTACACAGTCCTCACAGATGACAACGCATCTCTTTATTGAGGTTAGTTGTAGATGTATATGGGTCACAGCATCCACTTACCATCAGGTGGACCGTGTGTTCGTATGTCACCGTATCCTATAAAAAAAATGTAAAGAACAAATTTTTGTATTTTTGTGGGCTTCCAACTGCTTTCATTTCGATTGTGTCTGATGTTTTCTGTCTCACAAGCCGCAATGATCGGATCAGAAAAAAACATAAAACGAAAACCAAACATGCATTTATTATCAGACCATATAAAAAGTTTCCTTAAAGTCCATCATTCATATTTTTAATTTTTTTACTACCCCCACACTAGGATTTTCTCCTGTATATCGTGGAGGCAGCTTACAAACATAAATTGCACGAGGACAAACATCCAGACCAGGAACAATGATTTGTAAGGCATACAAATACTTTTTTCGTGTGGGATTCGAACCCGCGGCCCCCAGCGTAACAACTCGTTACTAAGCTACTGCGCCACGGAGCCGTCGCTAAATAAAAACAATGCGTTGCATTTTTTCAATGTTGGCAGCCCTCGTAGTAATAAGTTGTCAAGTTGCGTTACGCACTCTATTTAATGAGGGCTAATAACCTTCCACTCACCAGACGTCGCTAGTTGTGACCGAGGTAAAGTTTTTTGTAACATAGTGTCAGTTAATTGAGAAATTAGTTTTAAATAATAGTTTATCATCATCTAAAATATTATATTATTACACACCACAATGCGTCAGAGGTTTGATTTTTTTTAATTTTTTGCACTTTATAACTATTTAAAAAAAATCGGCTTTTAGTTATATTTTATAGTTTGGTTTATTCATTTCTAATGTAACATATATAAAATATAACTAATAATACAGAAAGAAACCTTAAATATTACATTTTCTCAACAAATTATTTTCCCCGCTATGAAATCTGTCAAATATTTTACCTCACTGTAAAGTGGCGCCGCCCTGGTAGCAGAAAAAGTCGTGGATGCCCTCATTCCTATTGACGTGTTTTAGTTTTAATTAAAAAAAGGTGGGAGAATTTTTCTTTCGCTTTGGCAACATTTCCATATAATGGAATGTCAGTTTTTAAAAACTCATATTTATTTTTGATGAATGTTTTACGTAAAAATATAAGTTCAAAAGCATTAGTTACTCGTGAAATGTAATGAAACTATGTTTCTTGTGTTTCTTTGATGTACTGACATCTGTTCACTGCATAAAACGTCATTTTTAATTAAAATTTCGGGAGCTGTTGTCAACACGACACGACTTTGGGCACCACAGAACATATATATCCCTTTCATGTATATACAATGTACTCTGTGTATATCCCTAAAGGGGCGGGCCGAGTATTGAACTGAGCCATACTGGCTTAGTTTGAGTTGCCTCATATTACGGACGCGGACTCGGCTTCTAGGTGTTATTATTCTAAGACTACGTATAGAAACACTACGCGTGATATTTTGTAACTTATTTATGGCTTGTGTTATTTTATGTTGAAATTTCGAAATTGTATGATACATACTGATAGTATGTGATCCCAGTGTCTTTCTTATTTCTTGTAGTATTGTTTTTACACAGTTTCACTACGCAAACTGGTATTTTACTTCGGATTGTGATCAAAATTTAATAAAACATTCGTTACGTCCAAATCACATGTCGCCTGCAAGCTGCAACAACGCGTAGTTTCTATCATAGATAAATAAATATGTTGGTTTCTATATAGTTTGGTTTGTGCCCGCAACGCGACTGGCTCGGGTACGCCGATTTCGGCGTAGTATTTGTTGCCGCATTTTACAAGAGCGCCGGCGGTGTGAAGTGTAAAAGCTATGTTTGCGTCAAACGAGGAGCGTAGACTTCAGACCTTGATAAGTTTTTAATGCAATTTTTGAACTTTTTTATATTTTCAAGGCTATAGTCTCGTTTATAAACAAAGTGTGACTTGGGTGTAATTTTTGGTTCCTTTATGGGAAAAGTTAATAGCTGAGCTGTGTCATGGTCAGATAAATGGAGTGGTAATAAGGTAGTTGTAGCGTCTTTAATATTGCTCAAAATATGATCTATGCAAGCTCCTTTACGAGTTGGACTATTAATGTGTAATTTTAAATTGTAGTTGTTGCAGAAATCTGATAAATGGCTCCTAAATTTTCCTGGTCTTAACGTATTGATATTAAAGTCACCTATAATTACAATCTTCATGTCTTTTTATACCGGCTATTAAATTCATATAAAACCATGTCTAATTTTTTTAATAACAAGTTTGGGTCAGAATTTGGGATTTTGTAAACACAAATTATGAGTAACTTGAGTGACAGGATGTTAATACCACAAGCTTCAAATGTCTTTTGTGTTGTGTGATTGTGTAAGAAGTTTTAGTCTTCGTAAATTAATCCTTGTTTGATTAAAATACATGTTCCGCCTCTTTGTTGCTCTCTACAAAAAGGTTGATGCTAATTCATATTGGGCAACATTACATGTTTATTGTGATTGGACGTCAAGAATGTTTCAGACAAACACAATACGTCTGGATTTGTATTTGAATCTCGCAATTCCTCCAGCATGAGTTCCAGTAAGTCTTTCTTTCTTTCTTTGCAACCTACCTAGAACTAGAACCTAGACTAAAATTATGAACAAAATGATTATCTTTGTTCTAAACACTTCACAAACGACTGTTTTATTGGACATGAGAAACGCACCACTTTGATAAAGTGCAGTATATGCACAATATTTTCTGGTAGTACCAGTACCAGTAAGTATAAAAGTATTAGATTATTGTTTCGAATGTTTTTTATTTCTTCCCTCCTTAGTCCTTACTTTCCCGCAGCCTCAAGGGCCATAGCCAAGTGTAGAAAGGTCGCCTGATGATGACTTTGTGTTTACAAGACGTAAGTTTGTTAAACCTGTATGATTATTATAACCAATTTATTGTATCAAGAGAATAAATTTATGTTGGAACTGCAAAATTATTAATAGCCTTAGTGAGTTTGCGTGAGTTTAGGTGAGAAATAACTCCTCCCTTAACGGATTTCCGCCTAGTCGTGGCGGGGGGATGGGGAGGGGTTTAGTAGCCGTGGCTTGGTAACACATGGTAAACGTAGGGCGACTCACATGGCTGGTCCCAAGGTGGCTACTCTGAGTGGGCTTGTCGAGGAATTGTATTGGGTGTGTTAGTGAGCAGCGGCTAGATAAAGGTCCTCTCTCTATATCGCTGCAGCCGAGGTGGTGTCGCAAGAGAAGAGGATTGTTGGTATGGTAAACTCGACTATCCTCCGCGATTTTGGCGGGACTGTACCACTTGGTACTTCCGATTGCTCGTTTTTCCTTGGCTCCATGGCCTCGACATATTGGGCTCGTGAAGTCGGGGAGGGAAGTCCTTAACTAAGGCTCTCCTTAAATAATTCAACACTAAAATCGGCGCGCGAACGACGCTAGCCGCTTGATGACAACCAAGAGAAACCAGCAGTTAAGGCCTATAAAAGCGAGGTGACATGCCGTGCAGCTCTGGTCCTCCCAAACGGCTCCTGCGTCGTATTACAGGAGCTCCTTTTATATGAGAACTGCAATATCGATATGCTCAAATCCAGTCGTACCTTAAGAAATTATTATGCTTAAGATACTTCAATTCAATAAAAGAACACCCTAATCCTTAGGTAAAGGCGGGTATGTACTCCCCAGACATCCAAAGGACGTTCTTCTCGATCCTGATGATGAGATTACCACCCAAAACAAATTGATCCCTATCCCTACCCTCTCCCGGAGAGGGAATCCGATCCACTAACACGATTACACACACACACACACACACACACACACATACACACACGCACGCAGGCACGCACGCACCAACACACACACACACACACACGCGCGTACTCGCGCACACGCGCACACCTCACACACGCACACACGCACACATGCACACACGCACACACGCACACACGCCCACACGCACACACGCACACACGCACACACGCACACACACGCACGCACGCACGCACGCACGCACGCACGCACGCACGTACGCACGCACGCTCGCACGCACGCACGCACGCACGCACGCACGCACGCACGAACGCACGCACGCACGCACGCACGCACAGACGCACGCACGCACGCACGCACGCACACACACACACACACACATACACACACACACACACACATGCGCGCGCCCGCGCGCACATTCAGACATATTGCAAAACACTTGGACACACCGCGTTCGCCGGCGAATGCGATGTCACAAACACAATTGTTCTTCAGCCTATACTGTAAAAAAGATTAGAGGTCTCACTAGTGTCGAGACAGCTAGATTAGTTTATTTCAGTTATTTCCATAGCATAATGTCTTATGGGATTTTGCTATGGGGAAATGCGGCTGATTCAGAAACTATTTTCGTTTTACAGAGAGGACCATTAGAGCTATTATCAACCGAAAACCGAGAGAGTCTCTTAGAGATAAATTTAAAGAAATAAATATATAAACTTTGGCCTCTCAGTATATTTACGAAAATTTAATGTATGTTCACAAGAACAAAGGTAGTTTTAGTAAAAAAAAGTGATATACATTCTGTAAACACTAGGAACCAACACAAGCTAGTGATACCAGTTTCTCGGCTCCACATAGTCAGTAATTCATTCATGGGGCAATGTATACGCTATTACAACAAGGTCCCGGAAAGTATACAGGCTCTCTCTATAAAAAATGGTTATTATAGTATAAATGAATACATGATCGATAATAACCCCTGGGAATGAGGTAGTCGCATCCATGCTGTTTCTAAAATAAATTTTGTACTTATATAGTTTGTACAACCATTAATGTAAAATATGCTTTAAAAAAAGTTCTGCTGGGTTTCTTGCTGGTTCTTCCCAGGACAGAGGTTTTTGTTTCGAACCAGTGGTAAAAAAAATGACTTTCAATAAGAATTACACATGTGATCTATATTGAATAAAAAATTATTCTATTCTATTCTATTCTACATGCCCTACACGAGGTTTAATACCCGTGACACGGGGCATTTATAGTGTATGATCGATTTCAAGCTCAAATAGAGGTTCGTACCTCTTTTTGTGGGGACCTTGAATCACATCGAGCCCACGCTAGATTGCCTAGCCTCACTCTATTAACAGGGGCTTAAGTGCTTCGGGACTGCAGTCGGCAGAATCAGCGCACTCAATAGCTCATAAGTCCTCGCTTACGAGTCTCTTTCCATGAAGTTATAAAGAAAGAAGAAAAAAGTAAGAATAGGTATATTTTAATTAAATTAAAAGAAACAATTTAGATTGGTAATCAATTTTAGTTTTAAAACTAATCTAATGAGATGGATGAATTTGATGATTTTTAACAAGTTTGTTAAATCAGGTTCGATTTTACTCAAAAACAGTCGTAAGTCGCCGCGTTCGGTAACATGCAAACTATTTCTTTTTTAGTAAGCAGCGTTGTCACGGCGCTAAATCCACGTTCACACAAATATGACGATGGTAATGCTATCAAAATTGTTGAACGATCGACCACAATACATCGTACAACTGCGAGATTGACTTTTGTAGCCAAAATTTCTGGTAGTCATCTTTGAATTTTATTTTTATTTCCTCGTTCGTTGTCAGTTCTATAAGTTCTTCTTCCAGGTGGGGTGATACTGCTAAGTTGACATTTGAAAAAGGATGTAACACCCATTCTGGTATTTCCAATTTCAAAATGTCCTGGAATCTTTCAATGAAATCACTGTGGAGATTTTCCAAATGTTGGCAATAGACAAGCAAGTCGTCGTTGTTGCAGGATACTGATAAATTGGGAAAATTATGGAACTCACGTCTGCCGATATTCTTCTTGTGTAAGAGCAGTTTGGCTACGAAAACAGCGACGACATTTTTTGTTTTTATTAAGAAATTGGAGATTCATATTGTTACGAGCTTGGGGACAATTAAAAACTGCCGATTGAATTACCAAAATTGACACTTTAATTACACGACACTAATTACAATCTAAAACCACACTAATAATAAAACAAAATTGTACTACTGATCACTTAAGTTCGCAGTTGTTGCGCTTCGAAGTATTCTCTTGTATCGCCAATTCAATACTGCCTCGGTCGTGGTCTATACCGGCCTTATATAGGGCCTCAGATAGTTTCCAGAACCTTCTACTGTAGCGACATCTAGAATGTTCGAGTACATATCGGTCCCGAAATTTCTGGAAGGATCTTGACTCTCCTAGTTCTGCTACGCGACACCAGAGGTGCTAGTGTAACTAGTGTTGCCATGTAAAAGACATTAATAGTGGCGCGCAACACTGCCCCCTCCTAAGACATGCTTGTCCCGAGCATCATTGGCCCCATAATAACGCGCCAGTCGATCTACATGGACGATCTTAGGAGTAACTCTGGCACCTTTCTGTATCCGGTAGGTTACGTCATTGATCCTTGTCACAATCCGGTACGGTCCGTCCCATTTAGCTTGAAGCTTAGGAGATTTCCCTTTGCTGCGAGCTGGATTGTGTAACCACACTAGTGAACCTTCGTCAAACCCTTTGTTGTTCATTTTGCGGTCATACCGTGTTTTTATCTTCTCAGACGTTTGCTGGCCGGACTGTCTGACGTGCTCATAAATGTCATTCATTTTGTTCCGCAAGTCATTTGCATAATCGGTTATACGGCGTGGGGCATCAGGTGGTATTCCGGTGATAAGGTCTGCAGGCAGCCGTAATTCTCTCCCAAAGTTTGCGAAAGCTGGCGTAACTGATGTACTTTCGTGAACAGCGCTTCGATATGACAACAAAAACGGTTGTATGTGCCTGTCCCAGTCTCGTTGCTGTTTTTCCACAACTTTTGCCAGGTACCTTTCCAATGTCTGATTAAATCGTTCTACCATTCCATCAGATTGTGGGTGGTAAGAAGTTGTTCGTGTTTTATGAGTACCCATAACTCTGCAAGTTTCCTGGAATATTTGAGACTCAAAAATCCTTCCTTGATCGCTGTGAATCTCTAAGGGTACTCCAAAACGACAGAAGACTTCATGAACTAGTTTATCTGCAACTGTTGAAGCTTCTTGATTTGGAATGGCGAAGACTTCTGGCCACTTAGTGAAGTAATCCATCACAACCATGAAATACTTGTTACCACTTTCACTTTCCGGAAATGACCCCTCAACGTCAATGGCTATTCTCTCCCATGGTGCACCAACATTGTACAATTTTAATGCGCCTCTACTACGAATTTGAGGTCCCTTTACAGCTGCACAACTTGTACATTTGCGGCACCAGTCTTCGACATCGTCACGATAGTGGACCCAGTAAAACCGTTCTCGGATCTTCAGTAGAGTTCGTTTAACTCCCAGGTAGCCTCCTCAACAACCACTATGGTACAGCTGTAGAACATCCGGTACTTTAGCCTTAGGCACAACCATTTGCAAATGACATTGTCTCCCCGACCATTTTCCCATTTATGGCACAGGACTCCATCCTGAATCAGCAAGCTCTCCCATTGGGCCCAATAGCTTTTCGTGGTCGAACTCATTGCTGAGACGTCACTCCACTTGGGCTTAGGATCACTGGCCTTCATCCATTCCAGAATCGGCTTAATGTCCGAATCTTCCTGCTGTGCATGTTGTAGGCTGTCCTTCCACTCATTGTTGAGCTGGTATGTCCTGAGCATCCTCACAGATACCACTTCCTTACCCTCTTGCTTAGTACAATGCATGCAATCTTCAGGGCAAGGTCTTCTTGACAATGCATCTGCATTGCCGTGAGATTTCCCGCTGCGATGTTCGATTACACAGTCGTATTCCTGCAGTAGTTCAATCCATCTCGCAACTTGTCCTTCCGGATTTTTGAACTGCAGTAGCTATTTCAGTGCAGCATGGTCAGTTCGTAAGTGGAATTTTCGCCCCAGAAGATATTTGCTAAAATGCTGCAAGGACTTTACCACAGCCAGCAATACCCGTCTTGTGATACAATAGTTCCTTTCCAGCTTTAACAACGACTTGCTGAAGTACGCTATCACAATCTCTTGATCACCATTCCGTTGACACAATACACCGCCAAGTCCTATATCACTTGCGTCTGTGTCAACTATGAATTCCTTGCCCGCATCAGGGTACCCCAAAATAGGTGTTTTGCACAGACGGTTCTTGAACTCCTGGAATGCAATATCGCAACTTTCATCCCAGCAGAAATGTCGCTTCTCCTCGGTTAGCTTGTGCAGAGGTTTGGCTATATCTGCAAAGTTCTTCACAAATCGCCGATAATAAGAGCACAAACCCAAAAATGCTCTATCCACTCAAGCGTCCAGCCCGCGTGATTATTATACCCTTGAACGTCCAGATACGCGCGGCCCTGATTCGGCTGCCACTGCGCTCGCATGTAGTAACAAAAAACCTACATAGCTACTTAACCATAATAGCTAGAATAAAGAAAAAACTTACTTACTTACTTACTTATCGTCACGCACAATCCCTGACGGGGTAGCCAGAGAGAACAGATCGCCAAGTGTCACGATCCTTACATACCTCTTTCGCTTCTTTCAGATTCATTATCTTCTTCATACATGCACGTCTAGGTATCCGAGTACTCTTGACCCTCCCCTCTTCGAGCAATTTGCTCACATGGTCTTCGAAAGTTAGTCTCGGTCTACCTCGACACCTTTTAATATTAACTTTCGCGCTATATATTTTCTTCACCATTCGGTCTTCACTCATTCTCTCAACGTGCCCAAACCATCGAAGCACGCCCTTATCAATTTTTGTGATAAGGTCATCTTTCAAACCTGCCATATTGCGAATCTCTTCGTTTCGCTTTCGGTCGGCCATGGTGACGCCGCACATTTTACGAAGAGATCGCATCTCCACTGCTAAGATAAAGATAAAGAAAAAAGCTACGAAAAATTGATAGAAGAATACACATTAAACCTATGTAGGTTTTAGGATCTAAAATATTAATTTAAGATATTAAAAATTGGTGTGAACATAGAACTCGGAGAAAAATAAACGTATAAATTTTGTTAATTTACATTACAACCAAGAAATATTGTATTTTTTACAAATAATGCAATGTCACAAAAAACTACACATATTTACCTGTCTTATGATGCATAGATGTTTATGTTTAATTAAGACTAAGTAGTTAAATCAATCGAAACAAAACACCTACTCCTCGTAATTTTACCGCGAGGTCTCGAGCGCTTTCGACTTGCTCGCGAAGGCAAAATATAAGCAAGATGGCCGCCTATCTAAGGTCTCATACACACTTTGTAATTTAAGAAACTTTAAAAAAGGTAGTTATCAGTTTTTTTAGATGAGGTTTTAAATTAAACAGCAATAATAAAATCAAGTCTATTGACATAATAAACATTTTTATTTCCACAAAACCATATTATTACCATCCACTTTTTAAACAAATTGTGCCAAGCGAAAACAATATACCGAAAAAATGAATGATTTTTAATTAATATGCGAATTAAATTATTGTCAATACATAACAAGGAAAATATAGTGAGTTGAAATCGTAGAACGCATCCTCCATATAACTTAAGTGAAGTTAAATAAAAAAGAGAACAAAAGTCGACAATCGTAAACATAAATAACATTATTATAACACAAGAACAAAACCTATGAGATAAGAGCATGACGAAACACCAAGCGAAAAAATACTCATAACCCAAACCAACCAAGACCCAGCCTGCAAAAAATAACAAGGCAAAAAATATTGCAAACATATTTCGCTGTTTGTACCGAGCCTTATTTAGAACCATTGTGGTTACGTCCATGGATACCAAACTATACACAACAAAAGACCCCAGATACACAATAACATTTTTAAGGAATCTTCAGTGAATACAGTTTAATTCTGTTTTTAAAGTGCATTATTATATTTATTATGAATTATCACTCGTTGCTTAAATATAATTATACTGAAAAACAAAGTAAACAAAATTAAAATTGGGCTGACGACTTCACAATGACAATTTTTTTTAAACAGTTATAGTTTTTATTTAAAATATGATTCGATTTTACACTTAGAACTGTGATATGTATACGTAATTATAAAGTCCAAATCATCTAGTTTACTATGATGTATAATAATCTAAGAAATATTAAATAAAACTAAATGACTTACGACACTACAAAAACACAAAACACCGAGTGTAAAGGCGGCTGAAGCACTGAAGTTAGATAATTATTTGTTCATTCGTCAAAGCTTGTTACACTGCCATCTCGTATTTAATACGTAAAATAGTTCGTCAGCTATCGATTCCATAAACAAAACTCACAAAAAGGACCGCAGATGGCCCCTAGATGTCAGTTTTATAAAATTTGACGCTTGGATACTATAGTATCCAGGACGTACAACACTACTTTTATTTTGGATACCGTAGTATCCATGGACGTGTGAGTGACTAACCTGTGTCTTATCTTTTGCAACCGGCCACTCATTGACAGCGGCAATTTTCTCTGGGTCCGTGCGGATAACTTCTTCCGACACTACATACCCCAAAAAGCTAACTAGCTGTTTGAGTAGAGAGCACTTCTTCGGACTCAACTTGAAGTTGGCACTCTGGATCTTCATGAGCACGCGTTCCAGGTTTTGAAGGTGTTCCTCAAACGTACGGCCTACGATGATGATTTCATCCAAGTAGACCAGACAGGCATCTCCAATTAGCCCGGTAAGTATAAGCTCCATCAACCTTTCAAATGTGGCTGGAGCATTGCACAATCCAAACGGCATGACTTTAAATTGCCACAGACCCTTTCCTGTGGAGAATGCAGTTTTTTCCTTGTCCTTAGGGCCAATTTCAACCTGCCAGTAGCCACTTTTCAGGTCCAGCGTACTAAACCACTTTACGGCCGTGAGCATGTCCAGTCATCAATGTCATCAATTCTAGGCAAGGGATAGCTGTCTTTCTTCGTAAGGTCGTTCAAGCGGCGGTAGTCAACAGAAAACCGCATGCTGCCGTCCTTCTTCTTTACCAGCACCACAGGTGCTACTCCATGGACTAGATGAAGGTTCAATAACACCATCCTTCACCATTCCCTCAATCATGGTTTCCACTTCCTTTTCACGTGCTACAGGCAATCTTCTTGGCCGCTGACGAATAGGCAATTCTTCTCCTGTGTTTATCTTGTGTTGAACTAAGCCAGTCTTTCCTATGTCAGCTTCGTTTGACGAGAAAACATTGGCGTACTTGTGTAACAACATCTTCGCCTTGACCATTTCATTCGGGGAGAGAAAGCTGCGACAGTCTTCTAAAAGTGTGGTCACTCTCGTTTGTCCATCCTTGCTGGGGGTCCCAGTCGATAGATATTGGCACCGACGCAACCAATCCACTTCTTGACTAGTATCAACCAATGTGCCTTTTTCTATAATCTGTTCCTGATCACAAAGGTTCAGCACACGTACTCCTGAGATGTCGGCGGTTCTGACCAAGGTTCGAGGCACTATCCATGGAAGGTCATTGTCTACCCTTTCCACGAGTACACAACGAAGAGTGTGCCCAGGATTCCGAGGAAGTCTAACCGGCACAATCGTTTCCGATCTCGGCGGAAGAACAATCTTCTTAAGGCTGTACACATTCCCTGGTAACGCCACTTCCACGAAAAGTTCTTCTTGTCCACATTTCAAAACACCTTGCTTAACGTCGATCTCACAACAATTCTTCCTCATAAAGTCTAGGCCCAGGATGCAGCCGTCCATTATATCAGCCACGATGACATTATGCAGGCAGATCATGTTGCCTAGCTTCAACTCCATCTCCTTCTCTCCACGGACGGGTATGCGCTGACCGGTGGCTGTCACCAAATGAATGCGTTCTCGGTTATATGCGGAGTCCCCAAGGAACCGACTTATAAGTTGGGAACTCACAACCGAGCCAGAGGATCCAGTGTCTATGGTCAGTTTACACGGCGTTCCGTTGACCTCGCCCTTGATGATTAGGCTGTTCCCATCATGGGTTTGTTAGATCGAAATCCTTGGGGCTCTTTTAACATCAGCCGGCACCCGCCAGTTTCCCTGCTGCTGATGGGCGGTGCTGTTAGCCGCACTACCCTCTCGAGATCGATCACCTTCCCTTTCTACAGTTCGCTTAGGGCAGCTGGATCGAAGATGGCCCCTTTCCGCACAGCCGTAGCACCTAGGGCTGTAGCCGTTATTACGGTCCCGAACTGTAGCTGCTGTAACCTCACTGACGCGATGGGAACGATGATCCTCCCGTACTTCCTCCTCTTCCACATCCAGTGCATGGGTCAAGGCGTCCTTAAGCGTCTCGTGGTGCCCGAGCCTCACAGCAGCTCTGACTTCAAGGTCGCGGATGCCGTCGATGAATGTCTGCACCAGGTTGCCTACAATGAGCGCAGGTACAGACTGGTATGCTTTTCGAACCAGCTTCTCCACCTCAAGGGCCCACTGCTGCAGGTTTTCGTTACTGCGTTGCACGCAATCTTTGAGCTGCGCACGAAAGACGTGTTCCAGGTGAGCGTCGCCATATCGCGCCTACTATGCCTCAAGGAGCCGCTCGAAAGTCACTTCCTTACCGAGAGCTTCCAGAACAGTTAAGGCCTGGTCGCGCAGGCCTAGGGTGAGAGCAGTCATGGGCTGACTTTTATTCCAGCGGTTCGCCTTCATGACAGCCTCGAACTGGATTTTGTAGGCCGACCAGGAAGAAGTCCCGTCGAACGGTGGCACTTTGAATCCACGTAGCGAAGGTGTTGTAGCTACCACGGGAGCTGTAACTCCATCCCCAATTTTGAAGTCGTCCAGCATTTTCTTCACGTCAGCCATCACGTTATCAACCCGATTGTTCACTTGGTCGATTCGGGTTTCAGTTTCCGACAGGCGGTTGTCATATTGAACAACCCTATCCTTCACCTCCTTTATCTCTTTCCCGAAGGTAGCGTGAAGGTCCTTCACGAGGAGCATCTGCTCTTCCTTATCGCGTTTGAGCTGCTTTTCCAAGCAACGGGCCCGTTCCTCCTGCCCGCGCTGCAGCTGCTCTTCCAACCGACGGATTCGCAGTTGTTTCGCTTCGAAGTATTCTCTTGTATCGCCAATTCAATACTGCCTCGGTCGTGGTCTATACCGGCCTTATATAGGGCCTCAGATAGTTTCCAGAACCTTCTACTGTAGCGACATCTAGAATGTTCGAGTACATATCGGTCCCAAAATTTCTGAAAGGATCTTGACTCTCCTAGTTCTGCTACTTGACACCAGAGGGCGCTAGTGTAACTAGTATTGCCATGTACAAGATATTAATAGTGGCACGCAACAATATCATTAAGCAATTTATAAAGGTCTGCCAGGTATGCGAAATCATTCTTCGATGTGATGAGGTTGTCGCGCAATTCTGTGTCTTCCCAAAAACTCTACGACAGAGTTCAACAGATTGTAAAATCGAAACTAGACTTTGATTGCTCAAAGGATTTTTTCGAATTATGTCTGCCGCCGGTTTATGGAGCACAGTAGTTATAACTTCTTTTCATCATCATCATCATTACAGCCCTTCACAAGTCCACTGCTGAACATAGGCCTCCCCCAAAGAATGCCACAAAGCACGGTCCTGAGCCACCTGCATCCATCGACTTCCTGCATATCTTACCAGGTCGTCACTCCATCTAGTGGGGGGATGCCCTACACTTCGCCTGCCGGTACGAGGCTGCCACTCGAGAACCTTTCTTCCCCATCGGTTGTCGGTTCTTCGAGCTATATGGCCGGCCCATTGCCACTTCAGCTTACTAATCCGTTGGGTATGAGTTTATCACGCAGGGAAACTCCGAGCATAGCCCTCTCCATAGCTCGCTGAGCGACCTTGAGCTTCCTCATCCGGCCAGCAGTGAAGGACCACGTCTCAGTTCCGTATGTCATCACTGGCAACACGCACTGGGTGTACAGTCTCGTTTTCAAGTTTTGAGGTATACCTGACGAGAAGATGTGCCGTAATTTCCCGAACGCTGCCCAACCGAGTTAAATCCGTCGATTGACCTCTCGGTCGAAGTTGGACTTACCTAGTCGGACTATTTGTCCCAGGTAAACATACTCGTCAACAACTTCGAGCTTAGTGTTCCCAACAACTACCGGCATAGGTGTGACATGGACATTGAACATGATCTTTGTTTTGTCCATGTTCATCTTAAGACCTATCCGTTGGGAAACACTATTGAGGTCATTGAGCATAGTGCTTAGGTCCTCCAGCGATTCTGCTATAAGGACTATATCGTCGGCAAATCGAAGGTGAGTGATGTACTCGCCATTGATGTTGATACCGTATTCTTTCCAGTCCAGAAGCTTGAAAACGTCTTCAAATGCAGCGGTGAAGAGTTTCGGGGATATGACGTCACCCTGTCTTACACCTCGCTGTAATTGCATAGGTTTCGTACTCTGGTTCTGTACTCGGATAGCCATCGTAGCCCTACTGTACAAGCACTTCAGCACTTCGATATACCGACAATCAACTCGGCACCGCTGAAGGGAATGCAGCACCGCCCAAATTTCGACGGAATCAAAGGCTTTCTCATAGTCCACATACGCCAGACATAGTGGCAAATTGTACTCCTCGGACTTCTGTACAATTTGCCGAAGTGTATGTATGTGGTCTATGGTGCTAAAGCCTTTTCGGAAACCAGCTTGTTCGGGAGGCTGGAAGTCGTCAAGTCTGCGCGCGAGACGATTCGAAATGACTATCGAAAACAGCACGTAGACGCGGCTCAGAAGGGAAATCGATCTGTAGTTCTTCAAGAGAGCGTTGTCGCCTTTCTTGAAGAACAAGACCACCGCACTTCTGCTCCACACCTTGTCGTGAAGCGACAATTAAAAGAGAAGGAAAACCTAACCTACGATCAGCAAAACAACCAAATAGACCAAGACAATAATATATTTAAGTTTTTAAAAGAGTATTTACAATTTTATATATCAAAAATGGAGTATGAATGTGAGGATGGATGATGTGATTTACAAATTATTTTTTAAAAAAAAAGGTAATAAAAAAAAGATTTATGTCGTAGCTGAGTCCGAAGATCCCAAGCGTGCTCTCAGCGCCTGGAACGAGCACGCACGGCGTAGGTGGGTAGGCGTGGGCGTCTCTAGGGGACGACCTCAGGTGAATGCGGCGATTGCAGGATCGGCGACTTCAGCCCAGACAGGAGTTTGCAGGATCCTCAGCGACTTCAGACAGCGCAGTGGCCTGCAGGATCCGGTGACTGCAGGCGGGACAGAGGTTTGTAGGTTCCGGTGATTTCGGGCGGAACAGAGGTTTGTAGGTTCCGACGACTCCAGGTAGAGTAGAGACTTGTGGGATCTCGGCGACTTCAGGCAGAGCAACGTTTTGTAGGATCCGGCGACTTCAGGCAGAGCAACGGATCGTAGAGTCCAGTGGCTTCAGGCAGGATAGAGGCTTGCAGGATCCCGGGGCAGAGCGGCCCCGGGATAAGGCCTTTAGAAGATGCTTCCGATACGAGAACTGAAGCAAGACTGCATTTCTTCACCGATTGTTCGGCTTTTATATCTTTCTAGAGAGAACGGAAAAATTATTTAAATTAAAAGGAAATTTATTGTAAATGACCTAGAGCAAAAGAGTATTTATGTGAAAATATCGAGATAAAACATCATATCGGTAACGAATTTGAATAAAAATTGCCATGACAACGGTATAAATAGTAGTTGTCATAAAAACCAATTTTTGGTTTTTGGACTTTTATTAAGAAATTATTACATTTAAGTATGAATTGAGATATGATTCACATAGGAAAAACTTATGCACGGCTGCGTGCATGAAGCCTGAAATTGTAGAGTTACAGAGAATTCAATAAAAGACCATAAAAGGTAAGACTTCATTGACAGCTATTTTAAAAGTGATAAATAGTGTGAAAATACGAAGTAAAATGATATGTTATTGTGTAAAAACGTTACAGGATCCTATAGAAATAAAGGTGATGCAAAATATAAATGCAGAAAATCAAAAACAGAATGAAAAAAATAGTATAAAGTGATGCAAAACATGAATGCAGAATATCAAAACAGAATGAAGAATTAGTGTACAATGAAATGTAAGTAGTATAACACTACAACCTCCGGTGTAATGCCACCATGGAGGACGGAATTAAAGAGCTTCTGAAGGACTTCAAGTACCGGTTTTCCACCCGCTTTCAGTAGCTCCGCTGTAACTCCATCCTCGCCTGGGGACTTGCCGTTTTTAAGGTGCTGGAGAGCCATTCTAATCTCGCTCAGACTGACTTCCGGGATATCATCGGAATAATGTCGGATAAGACTCGCTCTTGGATCGTTACTCACACTTGCGTGCGGCTTCAACGATGACGTGTACAACTGCCCATAGAACCTCTCAATCTCACTTAAAATCTCAGGTGCCCCGGAAACGATGCTGCCACATTCGGTCTTCAGCATTGACAGTTGGCTCTTTCTGGCAGACAGATCTCTGGCAAAGACTTTGGAGCCTTGGTTCCGCTCGATCGCTTCTTAAATGATAAATATATGCTGTCAAATCTGTTGAAGAATGTAGCTTCATCTCCCGTCTAACAGCCATGAGATTAAGAGTGTGATCGGAGAGTTTTTGTTTCTTCAGCGGCGGGTCTTGCAGAACTTAGCTCCGACCGCATGGATAGTTTCCACGAGTTTGTCATTCAAATCGTCCACTTCATTGCAGTCTTCTAGGCACTGAAAACGGTTTTGTAACTCGAGCTGAAATGTTTCGGGACTTTGGATTAGAGCACGAGGGGGACGAAGCGTTGACTTCATTAGACGAGACCTCTCCAACTTAACGTTTAGGTTCAGTGTGCCTCTAACCATTCGGTGATCGCTGCCGGTTTTCACCCTCGCGGTCACTGAGACATCACTGAACAATTGTCTTCTGGTCGTCATAATGAAGTCAATCTCATTTTTTGTCGAACCGTCGGGGCTCGACCAGGTCCACTTCCTGTGGGGCCGCTTCTGGAAGAAAGAGTTCATCATAAAGATTCCCTCTTTCTCCATGAAGTCGGCCAGCTGCTGGCCCCTTCGTTTCCGGTGCCCTATTTCGAAATTCCCTACTTTCAGCTCACCGTTCTCTCTTGTGCCTAGTTTTGCATTGAAGTCTACCATTACCACCGTATATTGGGTTTTGGAAGAATGCATGGCTCTAGAGATATCCTCATACATTTCCTCCACCTCCTCATCGGGGTGTTTTTTTATTGTATTTTGCCGTTACCAGGAAGATGCTGCTGCCCATCTCCTGCCTGTTTCCCTTTGTCGCCTTTTACGATACCCACGGGAAGATATGGGGTAGTGGATATTCTTAACCGCCACTACACGGCAACTTCTTTTGTTGCCGGCAAAATTAAAGTTTCTCCGATGGTGTGTGGTTTACCTGTTTTAGCAATTAACAAAGAGATATTGTATGAAGCTCGAAGTCCCTCATCGTCTTGCTTAGCAGCCATCGAAAAAAGTTTTGATACACTAAGCTGAGCATTATGCTTCATTTCCGGGTTTTGGAAATAGGCTATATTTTTGTCCTTCTTATCTGGTTGCATTTCATTCAAATGATCTTGAAGTCTTGAAGGCTTCATCGCTTCGTTTTAAAATGTTTTTGAACAAAGAAGGCACTAAGGCAAAGATGGATTTGTCGAATTTCTTATGAATGTATATTTAATATATTCTGCGCTATATTGCCGTCTCTTCTTTTTTGGTTCCGACATGGCTTTGTTTTAACAAATATGTAAATAAAGTGTTGAACTTAAATACTTGTTTAAAGATTGCGCGCGAAACCACTAATGAAACTATAAAAATTATTACGAGCTCTTGTATAGGATTTAAATACAGCACGCACCGACAGGAATAAGATAAACATGCACAAACTAGTTTATCTCTTTCGACGCTCAATCTTACTGAGCAAGTTAAGACAAGTATCGACGAACCAGCCGATTGCTGCCGAATTGCACCAATAGCGTTTTTTAACAAAAACTTGTTACAACTTACAACTTGATTGTGTACAGCGTACGGGCTATCCTACGACCTACGAAATATATGTTAAGTATTTCTAGTTTATACACCATCATACAGGGCAGAAATATAAACTAATTATTCGATATTGAGTAGTAGGTAGGTTTTAATTTTAGTAAAATTTAAAATATAAAGTATCTAAATGAAATTACAAATCAACCATCGCCCCCCTAAACCACGCCAACGCCCACAAGGAAGCGTTATCGCCCACTTTGAGAAAGACGGTTACATAGGAATTAGGAACATAACGTGTAAAGAGCTTAATCCTTTTTAAAGCGCCGGCATCTGCTTTCCCCCTGGTGTTGCAGTTGTTCATGGTTATGGGCGGCGGTAGTCACTTACCATCAGGTGAGCCGCATGCTCGTTTACCCCTCTATATAAAAATATAAAATACTGAGAATAATTTTTCGAATAATTTACTTAAATGTCTGTTCAAGTAGGTACGTATCAGATGTAGCTGTATGGTCTAAGACCTTTGCCTACATTAGAAAAAAAAAAAACGTAACAAAAATAAATCTGTTATTTTTATTTTGACGTATTGAAAAAATAATTTATTGCGTTTGTGAAGGATAACAGAAACAAACCATTTAGCATTAAAATTGTAGAGGTAGAAAATGAGTTTGCGTGAAGAAGAAAGGCAGAAAAGCGGCTGTTCTAGTCGCGGGCTCGGCTTAGCAGCAGCTGCAATTGGCGTCGGCGTTGGAGCAGCTTTGTACTACTTCTTTAGCAAGAGCCCCGAAAATCCGCACAGCGAAGGGTCCACGGCTTCCGGATGGCAAACTGAGACCTTGTAAGACTACATAATTTTTCTTTAGCAAAAATATTAATAATTTTCATAATTTCTAACTTCCAAATAAATTACTGTAACAAAGAACAGTAGGTATCCTTAATACATTTTTTTATCCTCGATTTAATTATACCTATTATTTTCCTTTTTCAACGATTTAAAGGTTATCCGTAAGAAACCTACTCTGAGCACTTGAATAACTACATTTCCAGTTTTTGCGATATTATTTTATTTATGTTGTGATTGTAGAAGTTGCTATCTACCTTCATATTTTAATGCTTTTATATTACATACAAATAATGCAATGCCAAGGGAGATACTTAATTTCAATTTGCTATATACTCAGTATTTTTGTATTAATTACTACTGATATAGAATAGAATAGAATGGGTTTTTATTTAATATTGATTATTTTTTTTATCTATATGGCCCTTGGTATTGTGGTTATGTCACAATAATTTTGCCAATGTCCGGTCTTCGGTCTGTCACACCTTGTCTTGAGGCTTTCCGGTGGAAAAGGAGTTAGTGGTTATTAGGTGAAAATGTGGATAAAAACAAAGCAACTAAATACATGAATTGTGGACCACACAATATAGAGTAAAAATCTAGTTACAGGAGGGTATTAGCCTGGGCAGGGAATATAGAATTAGGTTAAGCTAAATTTAGTACACAATAATTATAGTTTAATATTATACATTCGAATATATTTTGAGATTGTATTGAGATATATGGAATCGGGGATAGTTAAGAGGGGAGGCCCTTTTTACTGGAAATGAGGCATTCCATCTTAGTCCTCACGGGTGACAACACATCTACATTTTGAATTGTAATAGAGGATAGATGTAGATGTCTATGGGCCGCAGCAACCACTTACCATCAGGTGGACTGTGTGCTCGTTTGTCACCCTTATCCTATAAAAAAAAATATAAAGAAATTGGGTGATTTTGACAACTGAAGAAAATGTGGTCTGGGGTACCTTCATCTAGACCACATTTACAGAGGGAATGATCTTTGATTCTAATTTTAGCTAGAAATACAGGAGTGCAGACATGCCCGAGCCTTAAACAGCAGATTGTAGATGTGATTTCTTTGTTCAGAAAACTAAATTTAAAAAACCAAGGTTTTGGAGGAATTTGGGGTTGGGATTTTACCAAAGTAGCAACCTTTACTATGTCTGGATATGCTCCATTCTCTGTCCCAAGAATTCTTTAATTCAATTTGAGCTAATGACATTAAATCATGAGAGTAATTCATTAAATGAGACGGACAGCCAGTATCTACAGCTCCTTTGGCCCAGGAGTCAGCCTGTTCATTTCCTTATATTGATTATTACATAATACTTATAGAAAGACACTTTTTTATTTATATGTGGTAGAACCATGCTGCAGCTATATTAGTAGTATAGTTGTAGCACGAATGGGTCGGCTCGACCGGGGAAGGACCACGCTCTCACAGAATACCAGCGTAAAATAGCAGCTTAACACTGCTGTGTTTACGACTTTCCATTGACATCCGTTGAGTTGGGGGTTGATATTTTTTTACAGAAAGGTTACATTATTATAAGCACACACACAATGTTTCAATATGCGGAAATGCGTACTGTTTGAGAAAAAAAATATTGAAAATCAATTATTTTTGTAATATTTATGCCAATCCCCATTGACGTCCGTCGAGTTGGAGGTTGATATTTTTTTTCACAGAAATGTAACATAATTATAAGCACACACGCAAAGTTTCAACAATTGGAGACACGTACTTTTTGAGAAAAAAATATTGAAAATCAACTATTTTTGCAATATATATGTCAATTGCCACCGTAAAACTGATGCTATTTTGTATTGTCGATTGTCGTTATCAGTAGGGATGTCGATTCTTTTCGAAAAAGTTCAATTTTTTTAAATCGATTTGAATCGTAAGCTGATGTATCGATTCACAAAAAAATGATTTTTAAATATCTATATTTTTATGTTTGCATTTATAATGTAAATATAAATCCATTTTATGAGAAAAAAAATCCCCTTCATCATAAATATATAGGGGGACTGATTCAGAAGGATTTCTGTATCAATTTTGAGACTGCTACGTCTCCGGCGCTGCGGGAAGAGCAGCCTCTACGCCTTTGCGTAACAAATCGCAGGCATTGTTCCTCGCCTTCGCAGCTTCGGCTTGTTGGTCACCTTTGGCGACCAGCATCAGCCGCTACAGCTCGTCCGATGGCAACGATTTGTTACAGCAGGTGAAGGCTGCTCTCCCTACGCGCCTCCGGCTTTATAAAACCACTCTAGGGGTAGGACAGACTCGTACCAGGTGGAATCGGGGTCAATCAATTCGGTTCTTGACATAAGTTGAACCTAACCTATTTTATTTGTTATCTGCCCTAATGGGTACTGTTAAAATAAAACAAATTTCAATAAGAGATCATTTATTATGGTGTCTTTCTTGTTTTTCATAAAATGGATTTATATTTACATTATAAATGTAAACATGAAAAAATGTAGATATTTTAGAAATCAATTTTTTGTGAATCGATACATCAGCTTACAATTGGAATCGATTTAAAATCGATCTTTTTCGGAAAGAATCGACAATCCTACTAACGACGACAATGACATTACAAAATGGCGCCAGTTTTACGGTAGGATTAGACATAAACATTGGTACTGTTAAAATAAAACAAATTTCAATAAGAGATCATTTATTATGGTGTCTTTCTTGTTTTTCATAAAATGGATTTATATTTACATTATAAATGCAAACATGAAAAAATGTAGATATTTTAGAAATCAATTTTTTGTGAATCGATACATCAGCTTACAATTCGAATCGATTTAAAATCGATCTTTTTCGGAAAGAATCGACAATCCTACTAACGACGACAATGACATTACAAAATGGCGCCAGTTTTACGGTAGGATTAGACATAAACATTGCAAGAATAATTGATTTTCAATTAAAAAAATTCTCAATAAGTACGCATTTCCGCATGTTGAACTTTGTGTGTGTGCTTATAATAGTGTCACCTTTCTATAAAAATACGTATCAACATCCAACTCGACGGACGTCAATGGAAAGCTAAGCCCGGCTGTGTTTCGTATGGTGAGTGTAGAGAACCGGAGACCCGTTTTACTGGAAAAGAGGCATTCCATCTTAGTCCTCACAGGTGACAACGCATCTGCATTTTGATTCGCAAATGAGGATAAATGTAGATGTCTATGGGCCACAGCAACTTCTTACCATCAGGTGGACTGTGTGCTCGTTTGTCACCCGATCCTATAAAAAAAAAACACCGATTCGGAAATTAGCTCTGTCCTGCAAAGAACTTTTTTAAAACTTTTTTTTTACATTTTTTAAACTTTTTTTAAACATATTTCACTTTACAGTAATGTTCTTTGTACAATTTTTAAATATATTTTCATAGAACAAGTATTTTTTTTATAGAATAAGGGTGACAAACGAGCACACAGTCCACCTGATGGTATGTGGTTGCTATGGCCCATAGACATCTACATCTATCTTCGTTTGCGAATTAAAATGCAGATGCGTTGTCATCCGTGAAGACTATGATAGAATACCTCTTTTCCAGTAAAAAGAGTCTCTGGTTCTCTACACTCACCATACGAAACACAGCAGCATTAAGCTGCCGTAGTAGTCTTAACATTTACTTTCGAGATTCATAATTTTATCACTTAAAACTATTACAACAGTCTTATAATTATATAAACCTGTTTTATAAAATAAAATACTTAAAAATCCGTTGTCGAAATACTTACTTAACTACTTTCGGCCGGCAGTCGGCCTGGACTTTTTCATATTAGTTGATAGACCATAGGAGTGCTTATGGCGCTTCAGGACGCTAATGGCCCATTTGACACCAGGCAGGTTATTTGAAAACCATTCTATAATTTTTCCCTGTCGATCTAAATGAGCCTTAGCGAACATTCGAAGGTCAAATAATGTAAGCCCCCAATCACCAAATGTAGCCGCAGCACGTAAAATTGCTAATTCCTCTTGATGCGTGAAAACAGGTTGGCCACCAGGCGTTTTCCCGAGTAATCCTTTGTATTTATTATAAAATGTTCCAATGGAATTTTGTATTGAATTGAAGCAGCATTAATAGACAATTCGTCTTTGGTGATTTTCTCTATTGCTTCTTCCATTATCTCCTCTGTATAATTTTTGTAATTGCGGGTATCTGCTATCTTTTTATAGATGCGAACCATGAGGCAGCTAAAACAAAACAAGAAATAGAGGTTAAATTGATAATGTATACATTACTCCTATAAGATTGGAAAAACCACCATTGGGGTGAAATTGATAAAACTATCAAAGTCGCCTCGTATACTCTATCAATGTAGCCCCAGTAAACTAAAGTGTTCATGCAAAATAAAATGGCGGCCGTAACCAGAAAATGCAAACATGCTCTTAATCTTAAAGAAACATACAATTAATACAACTAAACACTACAAACCAAACAATAATACTTACGGTTGTGCCACTGAAGTTATTCATACAAATTTTTTAATGCTATTTTACACTAAAGTTTAATAATTATTTATATTTGCCTCTGACAACAGCTAATAGTCGATGCCACAGATTACTGTATACTGGTCGACGCTTCGGCAAAATATGGCCTACATGTCAGTCTGGCCGCACTCACACAATCACGCATTAAATCCGAAAAAACTTATCAAGTTTAGCTATCATCAAAGTTACCCCAGATCGCAAAGTAACCCCGTTTTACAGTAATTTAAAGAACCGACAACTGATCAGCAAGAAAGTATTTTGATTGGCAGCTCCATACCATTAAGTGTAAAGTTACCCACCATTAGATGGAGTGACCACCTGGCATGCATATGTAAGAAGTCAATGGGTACAGGTGACCGGAGGTTTTGTGGCATGCCTTGACAGAGGCCAATGTTGATCAGTGAACCGCTGAAAGGCAGTAATGAATTAATGAATACTTTAGTTTTGTACTTACTACTTTTTTAATGTTTTATTGTGCATTTTTATAATATTGATAATATACAATATGTAAAAACACACTGTGGCATAGGTACTACAATGATATGTTATGAATATAAAATTAAAATGATTTGAATGAAATGTGATCAAAAAATGTTATTGTTATTAAAAATATGCAAATTTTTTACTACAATTTGTTTAAAATCTGAGAATACTTTCGTCGGCAAACAATGCTTGCGTTTTTTAAATCATTGTATTTAATGAGAGAACAATATAAGTGATACCTGGTGTCAACAAAGGTCAAAGTCGTAACTTCTAGATTTGTTATCCAACTGCTGCTTGTGCCACATGTATTGCTAAGTAAATTTCCTCATTTTGGTAATAACTTTTTTTACGTGGTGTTTATTTGAATTTTTCTCTGAATAGAATTATATGAACGGCTTCATATCATAACAGTCAATAACACCCTCATGGAAAGTACAGGGTTTTTTTACATATTGTGTTCCATTTTACTTTATCATTATAATTTCATCACTCACACTTTCATATTGTAATATAACAGAAATTGTACCAATTGTGACCAAACGCAACGCAACATGGATGTGGATTCAGATGATTATACTACAATATCTGAAGATGTCACCTCTGATACCAGTATAGTGTCAAGCGCGGATGAAGATTTTAACTGCTCATATAGTAGTAGAAATACATTCAACGAGACCATTGTTACAGTTGATAGCTCTGAATCAAATAATTCATTATCTGAGCAATATGAAACAGATACTGATTACAGTAACAGTGATATGGACAATCACAGTGATATTAGTATAGAACAACATTCTGGGTCTGATAACTCAACTTACAATAGTAACTTTAGTGAGAGGTCCGCCATCAACCAAAGAAGTGCGAATAATTCTTGCGAAACAGGATACGTGATGTTGACACTGAGAACTACAATGAATTCAAGTTCATCTAGCTCAAATTCAGACATTCAGACTGATGAATGGGTAGTGGTAGATGAAGGTCTTTCCGAGTATACCAGAGGATCTAGGTCACCTATACACAGGTACTATCATTATATTAACACTAATTAGTCCAAGAAGCTACCAAAATTAATGTGATGTAAAATAATGTGAGTTGAGGCCGTTTTTCCTTTTAATCATTAACTTAATTATAAAGATGTTTTCAACAGTAGTATTAACAATGATAGAATTAGGTACTTAAAAAAATATCATTTAACTATAATTATCATTGCATGAGTTTGAAATCTCTACTTTGGGTAAAAATTGTCAAAATTATATCATATTATTTTGTATTACTTACATAAAAAACACTTAAATAAATAGGAAGAAGAGTAGGTCTGCTTTTTTTAAGTTAAAGATTATTAGTCGTATTCTTAAAGCAATATTATTATACAACCAGATAATTTTAAACAGTTAGTACCTATATTAATAAACATGAAATTGATCCGTGAATACTCCGAATATAACTAGTAGGTAACTTATCGAACACTGATACATTTATCAGTTCCAACACTATTTGTAATCCCATTCTTTGATTGCGAGAGCTTTTTCCATGATATACTTCAATTTGAAATCACTGACACATATTTTATATATATTGGTGCTTTACAGAACTGGAGAGGAACAGGCTATCCAAAGAGATCAAGCATTGTAAGCTTTCAATTTGGAGCTTTTAAACTAACCCTGTAGATATAACAACGCTAGTTCTAATGTTAATTTATAGATGTGGAATTTGGTTTTATCTCTATACTTTAATCTGGTTTTTGGAATTTTCTAGGCAATTTCTTTTTAACATTTGCTAGAATTGTTTATGTCCCATAATTAATATTAATTGGTTTGAGATGTAGCTAACAAATTGACCTAATAAATTAATGTTTTATTAAAAACTGTTGCAACCAAGAAGAATGTTGGTGGGTCAGGGTATACAAGTATTAAATAAAACCAAAGACATTTAAGTAGTAGTAGTAATAGACCGGACATCAGCAGCAAAATTGTCGTCTGTGACTTATGTCCTATAGGATATATCTCCGTTAGTTTTAGTGACATCGTCATAAAGTTAAGACGCATTCTTTTCATATCTTTAAAAAATATTTTTATAGAAAATATGCCTGGTAGTGCATTAAGATATTGTAAGTCACGATATGGAGCAAAAAATGAAGGTGATTTTGGTTTGTTATCGTAAATATAACGTATATTTACCGAATAATCTTTAAATTTTATTATTTCTCGTAGGTAGTTCTAGAAAATTTATTTTATTGTACTAAGCGCCCTCTGTTATCCTGTAGCGTCACTATTTATTTAAAGTTAGTGATTGACGACGTTTATCGATTGGGGTTATCGATAAAAATAATATACATGATGCCGATTTAATCATTTACAATATTTAAGGAGGTAAAACAGTCAAAGATACTGTACCCATACCAACAAAAATGAGTAGCAAATACCAACTATGCTAAGTAGCCTACTTTATGTGGAAGGGTGGAAAAATTTTTTTAGGCATGATGATGAAATTTTCTGTGTTGCTTATGAAGATGCTGAGGATACTTGCTGTGTTGATGTTTAGCAATACAACAAGTCTTCTTTTTTAGATACCGGGCTTCATTGTCTGGTGGTATTCAAGGACAAAACCATTATAGATCCTGGCTCACAGTGATAGGAGAGTGCTATAGGCTTGTGACATTAAAAAAAATTGTACTGTTAAAGATATTAGATTCAAGAAGTTGTAGGTTAAGCCTGAGTTAGGAAATAAGGTAAAAATTAGGTAAGGTAATATAACAATTTGTATTGATGTGGTTACTGGCTTTTAAGTAGTGCAGCTGATGAAATTGACAAAATAATATAAAAGGAGAAGAAGACGTCTCCGTACATTCTTGGGCCCAAGTGTTAACAAGATGAAAGTACCATTTGAAAGCGTATATATAAACAATTAATAGCTGAAAAGATTTGTCAATCTAGAAGCTGAGTTATTGTAGAATAAGTAAAATAGAGATTATCTATTACCTACACTGTAACAGGTGATTTTTCACTGTTATTACATTGTAACAGGTTATTTTTCACTATAATTACTTAAAGATATAAAAGCACGATCCGTATAAAATAGAGGCATAAAAAGTTAAAGTGATTTTTTTCGTGTGATGGAAGTCATGATATATAGATTTATACAATGAAACAATCATTTTACTCCCTATTATTATATTTTAAAGCATTTTAAGCTTAGTAACCTTCAACAACATTATCGATACTTTGGTATCGAAATGGTAACATTCCTAAAACGATCTTATATTTTAATCTTTCATATGTCACCTTCGTAGAACGCCCCATAGAGTATGGTAATATTTAGAAAGGACCCTCAGAACCTAAGAGTATATATATGATAACTACGTTTAGTCAGAACCATAGTTAAGAGTGCTCAGAACAATTATTTTTTATTTATATGAATTATAAAACTAATATTTTATTAGAATTAGTTTCGTTACTAAATTACGCTTCTCTAAATTAACAGAATTTACTTCAAATGACGAGTTTCCGTCGTTACCTACGCGTCGCATTTACGTCACATACTTAAGTGTTATTTCCTTCGCCGCGTGAGTGTAAGAGGCAACTACAAATTTATAAAAAATTAAGTGGGTACAATAGAAATTTTTGTTAGTTTTTATATAAAAGGTAAGTAATAACACTGTCTTTAAAAGTTAATTCCTTATATTTTGCTTCGTAACAATTTTATATACTTTATAAAATTTCCATTTCAAATACTGTGTCGTTCACGTATTTAATAGCCAGAATTAACTGAAAATTAAATACAAGGTGTGGATGATCACTATAAATCTTGTGTAATTAACACATATTTTCATATTCCACAAAGTATTAAAATTACGTTTTATGTTATAATTTCGATATATAATGAACATTATGGCGAAGTTGTTTTCAACAATAATTAAAAATTTTGTTCAACCAACTTCAATATAAATTATTAAGAATAACAATATAAGTCAGACCTTGATCAAATTTATATGGAACTACATGTGAAGCACCAACTTTCAAATAAAAAATAATCATCGAAATCAGTTCACCCAGAAGGAAGTTATGAGGTAACACACATAAAAAAAAACATAGAGTTGACTTGAGTACCTCCTCCTGTTTGAAGTCAGTAGAAAAACGACGTTGGTCAAAGATATCATAATAAAGTATATCATCATTACAGCCTTTCACAAGTCCACTGCTGAACATAGGCCTCCCGCAAGGAATACCACAAAGCACGGTCCTGAGCCACCTGCATCCATCGACTTCCTGCATGTCTTACCAGGTCGTCACTCCATCGCGGGGGGTGGGGGGGGGGGGGGTAAGTATATATACCTATGATTAAATTTTAAATTAAATTTTTTTAAGGCTCCTACTGAGTACAGTAAAAGCTCCTTATTTGCGCTTCCTTCATTCGCGTTTTCACTATTCGCGGCTTAAAAAAATGCGACCCAATTCCTATATTCGCGGCTAAAGATTTCTTTATTCGCGGATCTAATCGGTACATACATATTAATAAAAATGATTCCAATAGATATCCAACCCAATATCTTTTGTAAACGCGTCTTTAAATGGACTAATAAATAAGTAAATTATGTAGATCTTATTTCAACTAAGCATATCGTAAACATAAAAGAGTTATTGGAAGAATTAAGCCATACACATTGAAATCATGCTGGAAAAACTGTGGCCTGCTCTGACTGCGGAAAATGACGATGAATCTGTACAAATTCAAACTTTGACTGCAAATACAGCCGAAATTGCGAATAGAATAGGACGATATGAGTTCGAACAAATAGAATCAAGTGACATTCAGGAGTTGCTTGAATCGCAAGATGAAGATTTGACTGAAAACGACGTGGAGGAAATGTTAAACTCACAGCCCATTGAAGAAGAGACTTCAATAAGCACTAGAAACGTGACATTTAATTTGAAAAATCTTAGTGAATGTTTAAGAATGGCAAA
The DNA here is from genome assembly GCA_033319125.1 of Parnassius glacialis. Taxonomy (NCBI): domain Eukaryota; kingdom Metazoa; phylum Arthropoda; class Insecta; order Lepidoptera; family Papilionidae; genus Parnassius; species Parnassius glacialis. Next base: position 57,484,016 of record JAVANC010000004.1, read on the forward strand.
TGAGCTTTGTGATTTCTGTATAAAAATTTATCCGTCTACGGAACGAAGTCTTATTTTTTTAAGACGAAAATTGGTAATACCGCTGCTGAATATCAGTCTGAATTGAAGGACCTTTCAAAAACTGCCAAGCAAGAAAAAATTACAAAATTATTTAAACCATTGCTTAAGCCTGAAGATAATAATTAATCAATATGATCAAAAAATTAAATTAAATTGATTTTTTTTAAATATTTCTCTTTTATTTTATCACCTAGGAACGTATCCCCTATAATTTCATATAAATTACCATTCCATATTCACGGTTTCTGTATTCGCGGCATATTTACGGAACATATACCCCGCGAATAAAGAGCTTTTACTGTATATCAATATAATCTTTGTATATAAAAATTACGTGTCACATTGTTTGTCCGCGATGACCTCCTAAACTACTTAACTGATTTCAATGAAATTTTGCACACTGTGTGCAGTTTGGTCCAAGTAGAGAAATATGATAGTTTTTATCCCGATAAGTGACCCTCAATATTTTTTATTACGAATTTAATAATTTTTATAGGACACAGAGTCATCGGAGAGGGCCGAACAACGTCTGCCTGGCCAGCTAGTAATATTATATATTTCTTTTCTTTATGAAAATTGAGTGTTTCTATATCCTTGTTTCTTTCTACATAGTTTTTATTTGATTTTAACATTTGACGATTCGTTAGATTTGCTTTAGTTGTGGAAGTGACATAATATTTTCTTTTTTTCTTTTCAGTGGAATTGTTTAGTTTTGTTATTTATTACTGTTCTAACCATTGAACTTGTTTACGCAACTTTTGTTTAACAAATTGTTTGATGATGTTTGATGACTTTTTTTACACACAAAAATATTGTTTCAAATAATAAAATTAACCCTTCCCTCTCCTTATAGTTTTCTTCCACTGCTGATCATGGGCCATGGAAATAAAGGGGAGCACAGAATTTTGCTGCCACAAATATCACCCACCTTTGCAACCCAGTCCTAAACATCGTACGGAGTATCCGCATTTCACCGAGATTAAATTTAGAAAAAATGATCGCCTTTTTCCTCCAACATTTTTTCTTATCACTATTACAACAAACACCATTACATCCTAAAAAACCCACTGAACATAGGCCTCCACTATATTCCTCATAGAGGGTATACTTGTCATAGTTGCCACGTTCAGTTCCACGGTACACATACCTTGTTACTGTGTAACAAGGTACGTATACCGTGGAACTTAACAGTGGATCAGTCGCCTCTAACGAAACCCACGGAATGATATGAATATTCATACACCGCCACTACACAGCAATTGATAATTTCTCGAAACATTTCATTTATCGACAAATCGTCGTTACTCTAGCGCTCACTTGACCTTCATACAAATAATTCGATATTTTAATTATTATTAATATTTTTTTTACTTTTGCATGAGAACATAGTAATGACTCTAAGTTATATTTACCATCTTTAAAAAAATTGTTTTTGGCCTGACCTACTATACTCTTAGGCGGAATATTTGTAGATCATCAATATCAGCTTCGCCGTGTGCTTGTGCTTGTGCTTGTGCTTGTGAAGGGCCATCTTCAAAAGCAATAGTCATTGGCATCACAAGCGACTCTTTAATCCCTCTAATGTGTTTTAAAACATGTTCGGGAACGTTATAGGAATGACAACATTTTCCTGATCTTTTAAGGCCATATCTGCTGTGTAGGATCGAGTTTAGTGTATTTAGTGACATACGATTTCTTAATTTTGTTTTTACAATATTTATTTGGCTTATTTTGCAGTGGGGCCCCCATATATCCAAATTAGCAAGCAGACTAAGTTCTGCAGCTTATGCTGTAAAAAAGATTAGAGGTCTCACTAGTGTCGAGACAGCTAGATTAGTTTATTTTAGTTATTTCCATAGCATAATGTCTTATGGGATTTTGCTATGGGGAAATGCGGCTGATTCAGAAACTATTTTTGTTTTACAGAAGAGGGCCATTAGAGTTATTTACAATCTAAAACCGAGAGAGTCTCTTAGAGATAAATTTAAAGAAATTAATATATTAACTTTGGCCTCTCAGTATATTTACGAAAATTTAATGTATGTTCACAAAAACAAAGATAGTTTTAGTAAAAAAAAAAGTGATATACATTCTGTAAACACTAGGAACAAACACAAGCTAGTGATGCCAGTTTCTCAACTCCACAGAGTTAGTAATTCATTGTTGGGGCAATGAATACGCTATTACAACAAGGTCCCGGAAAGTGTACAAGTTCTCTCTATTACCAATTTAAATGTTTTATTAAGCTGAAACTGTATAAAAAGGGTTATTATAGTATAAATGAATACATGGTTGATAATAACCCCCGGGAATGAGGTGGTCGCTTCCAAGCAGTTTCTAAAATAAATTTTGTAAATAGTTCGTAATCATTTATATTGTAAAATTTATTTAAAAAAAAGTCCCGCTGGGTTTCTTGCTGGTTCTTCCCAGGACAGAGGGTTTTTTTTCGAACCAGTGGTAAAGTAAAAAATTACTTTCAATAAGAATTACATATGTAATGTATATTGAATAAAAATTATCCTATTCTATTCTATTCTATCTCAGAATTCGAGTGTGGCAAAAAATATATATAGATACGGCCAAAGAAGCTAACTCCGAAAATGGATTATTATCCGCCGAGTCTTTATATTCATGAACCTCCGACCGAAATTCGACAGTTGAACATTTATTTTCCCAGTCGGTATGTCGAATATTCCTCCACTGTACAACTATACGTTCAATTTTATTGGCCTGGTACGTAAAATTCGAAAAATGCTAAAATATGCAATATGCTAAAGCCGATTTTTTGAACCATTTTGAATAAGACAATAAAACTTTTAAGCAACGTGTAATGAATGTAAAGATGTATTAAGTTATAAGTCGTCCACCGCCATTTTAAAAATAATTATAATCCCCTGAAGACGCTGAAGCACTACAAATGGACATCGAAAAACCGTAGCAAGATGGTGTACTGATAATCACATGTATTTAAATATTAATAAATGTTTTGTATTGTCGTTTTTTTTGAATTTTATTTTGTTGAAAATTATAATGATGATTGAATAAACACAAACATGGCGAAGTTAACAATTTGACTTCGCCATAATTGTGAGAGCGAGATAGATAATACAAACATGCGCGAGAGACACGATACGCGATAAAATAACGCGATTTCGCAGATGAAGGTAGTCGTGCGTCCGTATTATCTCGTTAATTTTCGCTGTGTGTAAGCGAGAAGGAGCAATCGGCGGTCGGCTGGTTAAGAAATAAGTGAATTTAGACTTAGAATCGTATTATTCATGTATTAAGGTTAATGTTTTTTAACAGCGCGGACCGCCTAGTGATGTTTTAATTATGCATCGCGTATTACTTTATTTATGACTTTATTGCCCAAATATTCAAATGCTATTCAATTTTATGTTTTTATGATGCCGTTATGTTGTCTCGTGCTTTCTATATCACTTTCTTGAATGTCTAAAGAAAAAAAAACTATTAAGTACTAATATTATTTATTAGTTGTAGTTAAAATGCTAATACCATGTAAATAAAAACAAAACCGTTAGGTATTTAAAAAAACACAATCACTGTAAATAAAATCGGTTTTTAATTATGCCAATATTCATAGTATTGGTCAATAATCAATATTGCAATCTGTGCTTATTGTCAGTCATAAGCCCGGAATGCCAATTTGGTTGAATAGTTCAGTAGATTGGGATAAAGTGTGAAGAAAAATCGACTTTATGATTTAGACTCGACTCGATTTTGTTATCATATACAAAATCGTCATTTCGCGTCATGTTTGGAGTCATAGTATAACGTAACATTCCTCGGTACGAAATGTAATGTCATATTATATCACTTTAAAACGCACTGTTTTGCGCATCTCGTTTCATAAATTCGTACCTATGTTTTATTGAGCTAAACCATACCTTATAATTATCGCTTACCTAAAATTTACAAATACTTATATAATCAAATTAATAACTTAAGTATAATAACGCATAGGCGTCAATTTTACGCTTGGCATAATGGGCATTGAGCGATACGCGCGCTCTATACCTTGCGTACTCTAAGTTCTGAATACTCTTTATTTATTGTTCTAAGGGGGCCATTAATTAAATTACTTTATTATATACTCTTTGGAGGGATCATATTTCTCATGTCTCATGTCTTCATCATAGGACAGACAGATTAAATTTATACATATCTTAACTTGTAATTTTACGCTCACGAGATATCGTTAGTTGGGACATAATAAATAACTAGCTGTGCCCGCGGCGTAGCTCGCGTATATAGGTTTTACTTGGAGAATTTGACATTCAGGTAAGAAAATATTAAACGATTTATATCATTACTGTATCAATATCACCTATTATGGCAGCCATACACGATCAAGTCTACCGTCAAGTTTGCAGTACGCTTGAAGCGGCGTCGAAAACCATGAAAATGACACCCAAGATAAAAAAATTGATACCTATTGCAGCCGCCATCTTGGATTTACATTTCGACAGCACTATCGGCTTCAACACCCTCGAAAATCATGAAAATGACACCCAAGATGAAAAAATTGATACCTATTGCGGCCGCCATCTTGGATTTACATTTCGACAACCCTATCGGTTTCAACACCCTCGAAAACCATGAAAATGTCACCCAAGACAAAAAAAATTATACTACTTAGTTTTAGTACGTACTACTATTATTTATTCTGTGCTTTTAAATATTGTAATAAAAAAATCTTTTATTAAGTATTTAAGAAATTTGGTTATTCAAATATTGTGTATTTGTACAGCGACCTTTTTGAGCCGCTGCAAACAACCGAAACAATGTCCACTCACGACGGCAACTGAAGCCGAACTAAACTACTCTTTGGCTGTAGCTCCCAATTTACAGAAATAATTTATATACGAGGCTAACAAATCTACACTATGCAGACACTGGTGGTATAAGTTCTTTTATGTTTTATATATATAATAATGTACCAATCGCGTCAATTAATCTCTTTTATTTTTAGAATTGATTGCAGTTAGCACTTAGCAGCGCCATCTCTCTTTAAATATATACTTATAATAAAAATGGTGATAACATCATTTTGTGTCTGTTTTCGTACATTGTATAGAATATTAATTTGTCACTAAAATCATTATAGGGAAATGAAAATTTTTTTTTTATAGGATAAGGGTGACAAACGAGCACACAGTCCATTTGATGGTAAGTGGTTGCTGCGGCCCATAGACATCTACATCTATCCTCGTTTGCGAATCAAAATGCAAATGCGTTGTCACCCGTGAGGACTAAGATGGAATGCCTCATTTCCAGTAAAAAGGGCCTCCGGCCACCTGCACTCACCAAGCGAAACGCAGAGGTAAACCTCTACTTCACGCTGGTATTCTGTGAGGTCGTGGTACCACCCCGGTTCGAGCCGGCCCATCCGTGGGACAGCAAAAGCTGCCGCCTGACTCTACCACTGTTAATAACTAAATAAGCACATTTTTATAATTTTTAGAATTGTCTGTCTGTCTGTTTGTTTATAAACGCATCTCATCTAAAGTAAATATTTTTTTAAAAGAAATCGTTAAGAAAATTATAAAGCGTATCTTCAAGTTACATTTAATTTTTGTTTTATTAAATTTGGTTAATTCTATCGAAAGTTATGATTATTATTTAAAAATGTAGGTTCGAATTTGTTCAATGGCGCCACAAAATCTCAGAAAAAGTAATAAAAAGATTTGTGTGTAAAACAATGTATTATGTACGTTAGTACATTACATAATATGTACGTGAGGGTATTCTACCTTCTTATGCATGAGGATAATATGAGGGTAGCATATGCGTCCACGGTCTAAATCAACTAAAAATAATAAATCTAATAGGTTTGGTGTGCCGATAACTGCTGCAAAATAATGTCAAGAAGACATACAAAATGCGTAATAAAAAACTGACATGAAATTAATTGCATTAAATTTATACATATCTTAACTTGTAATTTTACGCTCACGAGATATCGTTAGTTGGGACATAATAAATAACTAGCTGTGCCTGCGGCGTAGCTCGCGTATATAGGTTTTACTTGGAGAATTTGACATTCAGGTAAGAAAATATTAAACGATTTATATCATTACTGTATCAATATCACCTATTATGGCAGCCATACACGATCAAGTCTACCGTCAAGTTTGCAGTACGCTTGAAGCGGCGTCCAATAAACTTGACGGTGTATGGCTATGGGTGTGCATTAGGGTGGAACACTTTTGTATGAAAAAAAATTTTTTTTCTAGAATCTTTTCGGAATACCATGTAAAAGTTGCTTTATGTAATTGTAAATAATATACCTTAATATAAAAACTCTAACTCGACTGCTTGAACTCCCGCCATAGACTTGAAATTTCATTTTTCAAGTTTTTATAGACGCGTTGTATAGTACACCCTACATACAAAATTAGAAGTAAATGTTATATGTTATGCATGGAAATAATAAAATAAAGATTGTTTTCATTAATAAAATAGTTTATTTTCAATGTGAATACAAGTTAAAAAAGTTATGACTCTATGAATAATGTTATTTTTTAAAGCAGAAATCCTTTTTCGTCTCAAACTTTGGCATGACTTTTCGAGATGCTAATTTAGATTTTATGAATCCCTCTCTTCTTTTCTTTTCGCACACACTTAGAGCTGCTTCTGTCACAACTTTGACTGATCTTTCCACAGCCTGGGTGTGGCAAGGCAGTCTCATAAACTCCAAAACTGCATCTCCTCCATTTTCAATGAGATCTTGCAACTGCTCATCAGAAATATTCTTTAGTATTGGCGGTTCGTATATATTTTGTTGCCAGTCAATCAAGTCTATGTAACAACGTGAATTAAGGTTCACTTTTGGCACCTCAAACATGCGCGGAACAGAATTTTTATTAGCTTGACGAGCTTTTAAAATGCGTCTTGCAGCGAGTTCTCTAATATGCTTCCGTGAATCTGTTATCATACTTAACAACATGTTTTCGGGATGAGCAAAGTAACTGTTTCGAATTAAAACAGGGTCCACTATCGCCAACAACTCGCTGGACAAATACCTAGTGCTGTTAATGAGCTTCCATAAATGTTTTGAACCATCTTTGCAGGATGAATGTGTTTTGATAGCGAACCAGAGAGGGGCGTACGATTTTACGACAAACGTAGCTAAAATTACAAGATTTTCTTGTGGATTTTCAGTAGAAATATATAAACGCAGTATGCGATTAGCTCTTGTTAACCAGCGGGCATGGGATAGCTTACCTGGGCTTCGGTTTAATAAATCGGGAGAGCAGGATCCACTTATGACAGCAGTAATAATTTCTAGTAGATATTTTTGGTCTGTACTGAGATCTGTTATTATTTGTGGAGGTAGATCACAGTCTATCTTCTTAAAGTGGGCCAACGACAACGTCTCGCATGTCTCTAATGCTTTACCAATTTGCCCCGCAAATGATTTAGGTCCTGAAGTAGGGCCATCCAAATAGGTAAACAAATGCCTCAATGGCAACTCATTGGCGTGTAAGAGACAAATTATCCATTGCAATGGTCGGGATAGTCTATTTTCCAAAAGACGAATAACGCCTCCCACTTTTCCTGTATTTGTGTTTGTTCCATCACAGCCAACTGCCATTATACTCTCTAGTGATATCTTTTCAATCGTCAAAAAGCTGTGGATAGCTCTTTCAATATTTCTTGCACTGCCCGATGCTGGAACAACATACCCAACGTAAACAGAACCTGGTTCTTTTATAATCGAAATATGTTCCTCTTGTACAATCACTCTAAACCTCTTTGATCCTTTTAATACAGTTTTAGCCGTCTTGTCTTTTCTTCCATCGAAATATAATGCAGGAATTTCTATAACTCTTTCTTCTGTTAAAATTTGCTCGCGTACTTTCTGTCTTATTCTTCTTAGTTTCATCCTGTCCACAACGTTAGTAGACTGTGCCTCAGAGTCGGCATCAGAAGCAGAACATAGAACAGATGATACGATAGCTGCTGCAGCTCTGTCTGATACTCCGTACCTATCGCATACAGTCGTCAAACTATGAAGACTGGCATCCGTGAGCTTTATAGGCTTTTGATCCACTGTTTGAGTGGTGTCAATACCATCTGCGGTCGACGAGCAAGAAGGAAGGTCGACATTAGAACAAACTTCAGATCTATTTAGCCGATACGAAGTAGAAGGAATTTCTTTAATTATATTTGAATTATGCCTGATTTCATGTTTAAGAGCACGTAATCTTCTATTCTGTAATTTTTTACTCTGGACGAGATCCGTTCTTCCTAGAACCATTAGTCTGTTAGAGCGTTGGTCTTCTAAAAATATTTGTTCCTCTTTTGGTACCTTTTTTTCTCTCACACAGGTACAGCTTATATATTTTTTACATTTACATGCAGCTATGTCAAAAAGCTTTCTACTTTGTACTCTAAACTCTTTTAACTTTTCTGCCTTAAGTTTCTTCAAAGACTTTTTCAAATTATAACATTTTGAGTGATAACTTTTTATTAGCTGTAAAACTCGTTTATGTGTGACAATTGGAATAGAAGATTTTATCCACAATTCTTCGATTTTCGTAGCAACTATTTCGGCAATTTCCAAAAACGTAGGTTCTTTTCTTGTGTTATTTCTTACTTTTAAGTCTTGTCGTACCCAATCATAGAATTTCATCACATTTTCATACGTAGGAAGAATATTCTCTTTCAACTCTGCACTTTCACCAAATATTGGACATTTTAACTTTTGTCTCGTAGAAGTCATGTTAATACACTTAAAAACGTAAACTAATAAGTACTCGTGAAAATAATTGACGCGCGACCTTTCACCTTGAGACAATTATCGACACTGGTTAAAACAAAACACTGCAATTCGTAGATTATCACGTGCCGCCCCCCGCTTCGTCCCGCACTTTTCTTCTCTGTCCCAGCGCCAAATTATATTAAAATAATGAAATGTTTAATTGCAACAGTTAGTTAACTACTATATTTGAATATGTTTTTGAATAAAATAAACGAATTGTAATGAATTCTGTACTATTTTGTAGGCTGTGTAAATAGCCCCAAAATCATCATTTTTGTAAATGTTTTGTGTCCTGGCGGGGGCTTTTACCGCTGTCTGATAATATTTATATTTTAAATGGAGCTAACTAATGTCATTAGGCAACATAATACAACTATTCCAAAATAAAATTCTGAAATTTTTTTTTTCGTTCCACCCTAGTGTGCATGACAAGTCTACTTGAAGCAAAAATTGAATTTCGATTCTGCCGACTTCATCAAGCTTGCAGCGTCATGTAAACTTGAACGTGTGTATGAGCGGTCAAGTATGCATGACGTTAGTCGGCTTCGGCAAGCGAAGACGCGCGCACGCGGTATATATGTAGTAGAATTCACTGAAGTGTTATGCAATGTATAAATATTTTTTTTATTTTGTTAAAAAAACTTTGCCTACATACTAGGATTTTCTCTTGTATCGTGGAAGCAATTAACAAACATAAATTGCACGAGGACAAACATCTACACATATACAAATATAAATATTTGTTCAGTGCGGGATTCGAACCCGCGTCCTCAGCGTTGCAACTCATTGCTAAGCCAAAACTTTATTGTTCAATGTGAGGAAGGTTAATATGCAACATCGAGGAAAATTAATATTATAACAACGTGAACGTCTTTGAAACTCAGATAATTTACCTACTTACCATTTTACGAATAACCTGCTTTAAAAAGGAGGAGGTACTCAATTCGCCTGTTTTTTTAATGTGTGTAACCTCAGAACTTTTTTCTAGGTGAATCGATTCTGATGATTCTATTTTATTTGAAAGCTGGTGCTTATAATTTAAACATCACATATAAATTTGATCAAGATCTGACTAGTACTTTTGTAATTATCCGTAATAATTCGTATTCGTATTGAAGTCGGTTGTACAAAAATTTTAATTTCATTAGTTGTCTCTCTTCCTCTCTTTTAAAAAAACATTACTTCCACACTAGGATTTTCTTCTGTATCGCAGGGACAGTTTACATACATAGAACAGACCCAGAACAATTATTTGTAGGTCATACATACAAATACTTGTTACGTCCGGGATTCGAACCCGCGGCTCTTAGCGCTGCAACTCATTACTAAGCCACTGCGCAACGGAGCCGTCACTTGTCTGTTTCACATTTTTTGCTATTTACTATTGAGATAATATTTTTCATTTCATTAACCAGTTTTTGCAAAGTAATTGCGAGCAATAAGCCTAGGATGGCTAACGCATCGTTGTCCGTCACTAGTGACGGCATGGTTTCAACTGATGCGGCATCATGCAAACTTGACGGCGAACTTGAACGTGTGTGGCCTATATGGATGCACTGCAAACTTGACGCCGCTTCAAGCGCGCTGCAAACTTGACGGTAAACTTGATCGTGTATGGCATCCATTAGACGTCAGTGTAACAGACGTCTCTGGTTAGTGCGTATATACACTAAGCGCTCCGTCTCTATTTTCGCATACATGACCACTATAAATTGGTAAAACAACCCCCAAAATCTTTGCAGATACGCAAGACGATTATGCCTTACATGTAACAGGTTCGAATAAAATTGCAGAGCAAATATTTTTTTATTAAAATTGGTCTCTCTGTTATTAGGATTAACTTGATAAATTCCGAAATTGTACCCATTTTCACCGTGACAATATATTAATGGATATTGTAGAGCATCATAATATCGATGCGTTTCATAAATCCCTGGCAGTCGATCGTCATGTATGTGCAACACGATGTCACGTCTATCGCACTCCTGGTCAACTAATACCACTGCCACTTCATCAGTGACAGTCCGAACGTTGCTACCGCGGTGTTCAGTAACAGGACGTCTGTCAGCGTTAATAACTATTTTATAATTGTTTATTAAATCTTGACGGATCGATTGCAATGCAACCCTAAAACTATGAACGTATGGATTTATTTCATGTAGCATCCTTTGAAGTTGGGATATGAGTTCGCTATTGAGTTGTGGGAAGTTGTGATTTCGGATATTAGTATGTTCATTATAATCTGATACAAAATAAATTGAGTATTTTACTTATATATACATATACATTTATAACTCATAATATATATCATTTAATTTAATTTATTAAGTTGTTTTACACACAAATCTTTTTATTACTTTTTCTGAGATTTTGTGGCGCCATTGAACAAATTCGAACCTACATTTTTAAATAATAATCATAACTTTCGATAGAATTAACCAAATTTAATAAAACAAAAATTAAATGTAACTTGAAGATACGCTTTATAATTTTCTTAACGATTTCTTTTAAAAAAATATTTACTTTAGATGTGATGCGTTTATAAACAAACAGACAGACAGACAATTCTAAAAATTATAAAAATGTGCTTATTTAGTTATTAACAGTGGTAGAGTCAGGCGGCAGCTTTTGCTGTCTCACGGATGGGCCGGCTCGAACCGGGGTGGTACCACGACCTCACAGAATACCAGCGTGAAGTAGAGGTTTACCTCTGCGTTTCGCTTGGTGAGTGCAGGTGGCCGGAGGCCCTTTTTACTGGAAATGAGGCATTCCATCTTAGTCCTCACGGGTGACAACGCATTTGCATTTTGATTCGCAAACGAGGATAGATGTAGATGTCTATGGGCCGCAGCAACCACTTACCATCAAATGGACTGTGTGCTCGTTTGTCACCCTTATCCTATAAAAAAAAAAATTTCATTTCCCTATAATGATTTTAGTGACAAATTAATATTCTATACAATGTACGAAAACAGACACAAAATGATGTTATCACCATTTTTATTATAAGTATATATTTAAAGAGAGATGGCGCTGCTAAGTGCTAACTGCAATCAATTCTAAAAATAAAAGAGATTAATTGACGCGATTGGTACATTATTATATATATAAAACATAAAAGAACTTATACCACCAGTGTCTGCATAGTGTAGATTTGTTAGCCTCGTATATAAATTATTTCTGTAAATTGGGAGCTACAGCCAAAGAGTAGTTTAGTTCGGCTTCAGTTGCCGTCGTGAGTGGACATTGTTTCGGTTGTTTGCAGCGGCTCAAAAAGGTCGCTGTACAAATACACAATATTTGAATAACCAAATTTCTTAAATACTTAATAAAAGATTTTTTTATTACAATGGGGTGGGGCAACTAAAACTAAATTCCTAGAGGTTGAACGTGGTCAACGCTGCCTTCTTAAAGTCATGTACCTCAAACCACGTCGGTACCCCACTATGGTATTATATAACTTTTGCGATGTGCTAACCGTGAGACAGCTATACATTTTACTAACTACTCTAAAAATTCGTAAAACCATACCATTTGACCCTACCGTAGAAAAAAGAAGAAGAAAAAAAGATGTAGCAAAAACTATTCGCACTAAAACAGTGTTTGCCAAACGTCAATATACTGCGAATTCTGTTTACCTTTACAACAGCATTAACGGTTTATTGGACATACATAACACAACTCACCGCGATTTCAAAAAATCTGTAATCGCCTGGTTAAAAACACAGAATTACGACGATCTTGAGGCACTCTTACACCGTACTTCGTAAATTGTAAATTAATTAACCAACACACACACACACACAAACACACACACACACACACACACACACATACCATTCATAACACATAGCATTTGCGCTTACATTTAAATTCATTGATTACCTTATTTAAATCGCCGCTAATCTTAAAAATGTAATTGATACAGGCGACTTCTGGTTTAATTTGTGTATATAAATGCTTTTTTTTTTTTTAGTTAAGACTGTCATAGATAAGGAAGAGCGGGAACTCCTGACACAGGTTTTCTTTTAAACTTACTAGGAGGACCCATCTACTACATTGTTTATTTGTAATTTTAAAGAAATAAAAGCATTATTATTATTTAAAAAAAAATTTAAAAGCACAGAATAAATAATAGTAGTACGTACTAAAACTAAGTAGTATAATTTTTTTTGTCTTGGGTGACATTTTCATGGTTTTCGAGGGTGTTGAAACCGATAGGGTTGTCGAAATGTAAATCCAAGATGGCGGCCGCAATAGGTATCAATTTTTTCATCTTGGGTGTCATTTTCATGATTTTCGAGGGTGTTGAAGCCGATAGTGCTGTCGAAATGTAAATCCAAGATGGCGGCTGCAATAGGTATCAATTTTTTTATCTTGGGTGTCATTTTCATGGTTTTCGAGGGTGTTGAAGCCGATAGTGCTGTCGAAATGTAAATCCAAGATGGCGGCTGAATTAGGTATTAATTTTTTCATCGAGGGTGTTATTTTCATGGTTTTCGAGGGTGTTGAAGCCGATAGTGCTGTCGAAATGTAAATCCAAGATGGCGGCTGCAATAGGTATCATTTTTTTCATCATGGGTGTCATTCTCATAGTTTTCGAGGGTGTTGAAGCCGATAGTGCTGTCGAAATGTAAATCCAAGATGGCGGCTGCAATAGGTATCATTTTTTTCATCATGGGTGTCATTCTCATAGTTTTCGAGGGTGTTGAAGCTGATAGTACTGTCAAAATGTAAATCCAAGATGGCGGCTGAATTAGGTACCAATTTTTTCATCATGGGTGTCATTTTCATGGTTTTTGAGGGTGTTGAAGCCGTTAGTGCTGTCGAAATGTATTTAAACTACTTTAAAAAATCCGTATAATCATGTTATAATTTTTTTAATGAGCTTAAGGTATGCCCAATTGGATTTACTAATTTTATTTTTATTATATGTATATTATATTACGTATAGAAGTTGCACTTCTTTTATATTGACTACTTGCCGACAATTTAATAGTCTACATAATTATTATTAAATATATAAATCACGCAAGCAAGCTAAATTAAACTTTATCTCTGCATCTTTCCGTGGTTGCCCTAGGGTTTTCAACAAAATGTAGAAAAATACAGTATGTATGTATAGTACCTTTTAATTATTTACTTAATTTACAACTGTTTTACTTTAATATAGTATCTTATATTTTTTTACCGTCTATAAAATAACGATTATTAAATTCAAGGGCGGAAAACACTGTAAATGTGACAGTTTATGTAAATATAGAGAGAGAGAGAGGTTGGGAGGCGAACCATGGACACGTGAGTGGATAAAATTAATATTCGTTAATTATTTTAATAAACTATTTGCTGGTTTTTTCATTATTATAGTTTCCGAATTGATAATGAATTTATTTTCTATAAATTTACGTTTTACGCTGTAGAGCCCCGCTGCAGCTACATATATTATTGTAGTAGCACGAATGGGTCGGCTCGACCGGGGAAGGACCAAGCTCTCACAGAATACCAGCGTAAAATAGCAGCTTAATGCTGCTGTGTTTCGTATGGTGAGTGTTGCTGGAAAGGAGGCATTCCATCTTAGTCCTCAGGGGGGACAACGCATCTCCATTTTGATTGAGGATAGATGTAGATGTTTATGGACCACAGCATCTACGTACTATCAGGTGGGGTGTGTGCCCGATTGTCACCCTTATTTCTTAAAGAAAAAACACATACATACAAATATACATACACATACGTACATATAAATTAGGTACACTAAAACTTATACACTATTTTATCTACCGATTTCAAAAAGGAGCCGGCGGTACTCAATTCGACGGTTATTTTAAGGGCTCCGTTTTTTCCTTTTGAGGTACGGAACCCTAAAAATAACCGTCGAATTGAGTACCACTAAGGATCACTTTGTTGTCCGTCTGTCCGTCTGTCTGTCTGTCTGTCAAGTCCCTTTTTCTCAGGAACGCGTGGAGGTATCAACCTGAAATTCATATCAATTACTCAAGTCTACTGTCCCTTGGAGACGTGAAAAAATGAAACTTCTAAACCAACGCAATCAAAAGATACAGCCGTTTATGCCGCAAATTTTCGACATTCGCAAGGGAATCAAAACCTACAGGGTACTTCCCTTGAACTCAGAATCTTGAAATTTGGTACGAAGCAACGTTTTATATCACAGATAAAGGAAAAATTGCGAAAAGCTTAAATTTTTAGTTATCATCATCATATAATAAAAATATTATTAGTAATTTTAAACTTATATACCTACGGATTTGTTCGGAACCCTTGGTGCACGAGTCCTATTCGCACTTGGCCGGTTTTTTTATGTGTGGATACCTCATAACTTCTTACTTAAATTATTATCAGTATTTTCAGACCTTGTCGAATGTCGACAATTGGATATCTTTAATCTATTTGTCGACTTTTTCGTCGATTGCCTAGTTGATCTAGTGGTCGTAAGCGCGAGTTCTGATCGTTAGATCCCGGGTTCAAATCCCGGGTCGGGTCAAAATCAGATTTTTTTAAAGGATCGAGTGACAAACGGGCACATAGTCCACCTGATGGTAAGTGGATGCTGTGGCCCATAGACATCTACATCTATCCTGATTTGCGAATCAAAATGCAGATGCGTTGTCACTCGTGAGGACTAAGATGGAATGCCTCTTATCCAGTAAAAAGGATCTCCGGTTCTCTACACTCACCTTACAAAACACAGCAGTGTTAAGCTGCTATTTTACGCTGGTATTCTGTGAGAGCGCGGTCTTTCCCCGGTCGAGCCGACCCATTCGTGCTACAACTATACTACTAATATAGCTGTAGCATGGCTCTACCACGTCACAAATATTACGTATTATTACGATATTACGTTTTCTGTCAAGAATTTGTCAGTAGCAGTCCAGACTCATGAAGTTGGGGTGTTTAACCCCCCGTACCTCAGAAAAGCACGTAAAGCTACTTTTTCCTCTAGGTTTTGTGCCAAATCTCTCTACGGTCATGTCAGATTACCGTCCCATCAGTGATTGAATACAGTGTCCGCCTGTGGTTGCGGCATACACATGGCCACCATAATCTTAACCTGCGTAGATGGCTGGTCGCCGTTGAGACTGGCCGCCATGACCGAAATTCGGTCTGGAGGACATTATTATCTTAGGGACATTTAAAGAAATGATTGTCTTGTTTGGCTTACAGCCGCCAGCGTTCGTGGACCCCAGAGGAGTGCTCGATATGTTTCGAGGTGATGCTACGCGACCAGGAGCTGATGACGTTGCCGTGCACGCATCACTTCCACCAGGCGTGCATCTTGCCCTGGCTCCAGGAGCAGGAGACTTGCCCCAACTGCCGGAAGCGCGCCGAATGATTACAGAAATTTGAGGTAATACCTATTTATAATTCAAATTGGCCGAATGTTATATTGAGACCAGTGGCATGCTAGCCCATCCTTTAGTCGAATATCGATCCTCAATTTCAATCTATATTTTAATATATTGATCCTAAACGTTTCATGACATAACATAATAACATAAAAACTCACTCCTGTCATCCAGAGGTGTAGGCAGAAACTACGGACTTCCACTTGGCGCGATCCTGACACACCACTCTCGCCTTCTTTACATCCATATACCTACGCATACATGCTCGTCGGTTAGTCCTTGGAAAAACCATGGTAGCAGTCCCTGCTAAGGTAACATGTTGGCCCAGCGAGAAAATCAACGGGTCAAGGTTAAAATTACGCCTTCCAAGGCATACTGTCCGTATTTTACATGGGAAAACTTTGGGTCAACTGCACTAAAAGATCGCTGGCTACCCTACACGTCCACTGTAATAATATAATCAGAACTGGTGCTACTCCGTTGCTGCAGTGCCTCACAGATGTTTGCTAGAAATGAAATGGATGCTTTCACCGCCAAAATTCAAAAAATAACGCATCATTGGCGAAAAAAATACTAGCTAGTGGCACAACGGCATCCTGAAAGTGATTATGAGGCATTTTGTGTGCAGGATGATCAACTTAAGGCTTAGTAATTAAAGTCCCTACTTTAGGAGCTATAATGTGGAAATTATTTTGCTATTTTTAGTTCGGTTTTTACTTTCGAAAAGTTTATTTTTTACTCTTTTTTTGCGCCCAGATGCAATGGAAAGGGCTACCCTCCGGAAAGCGAAGAAGGGAGGTGGTGAATGCTCTAAGTATACCACGACAGCCGGCTGTCGTAGTTATGTGCGAGTCACTGCGACTAACCTAATTAAGTGCCTACCCATTAAACACCACCTGTGAGACTGGCATTGGCTTTTGTGGCCTTTCTGCTGAATCGGAAGCGACCCTCTTTAGGGAAAAGGGGGGGGGGCAGTTTTTACTCTTTTGAGTGGAATAAGTAATGTCACAAGCTCAACAGATAAAAAATCAGTGTTGTCTCAATAATTACAACAAAAGCTCCAACCCCGATTTTACACCTTTAGGGGTGGATCTTTTTTTTAGTTATATTTAAAGTTAATAGGATTCGATTAGAAATTGATAAACCTAACTAAAGATTATTTTAAAAGCAGAGGAAATTAAAAAAGGTAAAAATGTTTAGAAAAAGTAATAAGAATACAGCATTGTTTTGCGTATATAATATACATAAACTAAAAAGTGAAAACCTTATAATTAAATAGCTACTTTTCAATTATGGTGACACAGTAATTGTTTCACCATCTACATATAACAAATAAGTTCACCTCAGTGCCGACTACTTACAGCGACATCTGGTGAGCGTAAGATTAAGAGCCCTCATTCACTAGTGTCAAATATCCAATTATTTTGGCAACAACAACAGAATATTTGATAATATTATGTGAGTGAACGGCGTACTAAGATGGAACAATTAATGTACTAAAAGCTGTCTCTATTTCAGTTTTCCGCTACGACCCGTCATCATGAGTCGAGAGTAATGAACTTCTGCTGGATCAGCTCCAATTCGCTCCACGACTATTTAACCAATTGTTGGCTCATACCTGAAATTACGCTGTGATATAAAAGTTTTGTGTGTTTTGCCGTGTTCAGTGTTTCATTCTTAACTTTCAAATCTTCATTCTTCTTCGTTTAAGGTAGCTCAAGGTCGCTCAGCGAGCTCAAGTAGAGGGCTATGCTCGGAGTTTCTCTGCGTGATAAACTTAGAAATGAGAATATCCGCAGTAGAACCAGAATGACCGACTATAGCCCAACGGATTAGTAAGCTGAAGTGGCAATGGGCCGGCCATATAGCTCGAAGATCCGACAACCGATGGGGAAGAAAGGTTCTCGAGTGGCAGCCTCGTACCGGCGGACGAAGTGTAGGAGGGCACTAGATGGAGTGACGACTAGATGGAAGTCGATGGATGCAGGTGGCTCAGGACCGTGCTTTGTGGCATTCCTTAGGGGAGGCCAATGTTCAGCAGTGGACTTGTAAAGGGCTGTAATCACAATTATATAACCTTACAGTTTCGAACATAACTTCGTTACGTTTATTCTCTCTTTTTGCAACACTCACGAAGATGAAAGAAATGGGATTACATTACCGTCGGAGATTTCTCTTCAACTAATTCAACTGCTTTCCACTATGTTTCTCTTAATTATATAAATTCTTTAATTTGGACTTTATTTTTATTGAAAACTATCCGCACGGCTGAAAACGCTTTGTTTATGATACTCAACTGGAGTCTAGTCTTTATTTTTTCAGGTATTTGCCAACAAAACTCTTTAAACATTTCGTTGTAGCAAACAAATTACTTTTATATATCTAATACTACTAATAATACCTACCTATTGTTTAGTACTCGATAAAAATTGCCTTATTGGTCAAACAAAACCATGTTCAACTCATTATTTATGACGCAGCACTCACGGACACATTGCACCTAAAAGCATTTGCAACCTACAACATGCTTTTTGGTGCATAAGTGCGCGTCCGACAGTGCTTTTACTTTCTCATAAAGAAAGAAAGAAGAAAAATGTGTGCGTGAGTGCGTGCACGAAATCGAGCACGGTTTCAGCATCACTTATATTATACAATGAACCTGGCACTGTCTTTATTTAATAAAAAAATAAATGTTGGAATAAATAATAATCAGAGGCATTAAAATATTTAGGTATTCTAAAGTTTTTTGAAGATAAGCAAGAATCACTACAATATACCATCACTACAAGATAACTTGGCAAT
This sequence comes from Parnassius glacialis, assembly GCA_033319125.1. Lineage (NCBI taxonomy): Eukaryota > Metazoa > Arthropoda > Insecta > Lepidoptera > Papilionidae > Parnassius > Parnassius glacialis. The sequence continues at coordinate 57,503,030 of JAVANC010000004.1, forward strand.
TTATTAAAAGCAATTGTGTTGTTCATTGATTTTAGTATTGACATTATTGGATTATTTTAAATTTTAAGTATGTGCACGTTATAAATATATTTATTACATATAATTTAATATAATATTTCTAATTATAATGGCAACACAAAAGTAGCATTTTTTGTTTCATTTTTGTTAACTGTATTAAATTAACGTTTTATTTGTAACTGATGACGAGTAAGAGATGCTACACTTACAGTTCTTCTGTTTTCTCATATTGGTGTAAATTGAAATATATTTATATATCGTAAAATAGATACTTTGAAAATTCTAGTAATAGTTAAGAAAATAGGACCATCTCTAGTTAGCTGTAGAAGCACTTGTTTATTTAAATTTCTGTCTATAAATAAATAAATATCTATTTAAAGATATAATTAATTAAAGACACAAAAGGAATACAAGGTTTTTTACTTCTTATAAAAAAAAATTAATTAGAAAATAAAATATGTGTAGATACAGGCTTGAAATGAATAGAAAATAACTTAGTAACGTATTGTGTGGCTTATAATCATTATTGTTATATATTCGAATTAGATTTGACTGGTAATAAAAGCAATATTTAGATGTTAGGTAAAGGAATCCCTGGATAAGTATTAAGTTTTTTAAAGAATGGTCACATGTTATAACATTTTATTTAAAAGGTGCCTTTGCTTAGACCAAATTGAAGCTATAAGTGATATTTAATACCTTTTTTTTATCCTGCAATAATGTCACATAATCGGATTTAGTAATAACTAAACTTTAACGATATACCCATATGAGATTTCGATATATATCTAATTTGCATGTTGAGTGTGTCGAAAGTTTTATACCTCAGCGCATACATTAGCAATATATAAAGCGCGCTTATCGCCCTTTGACCATTACGGCAAACTTAACCGATTCGTTGCGGCGCCGATTTTCGACAACTTTTAGCTGTGGCGGCGAACAAATATTTCATATATTTGATATAATATTATTATTACGAAAGAAATCATGTTATTACGAAATATTCCCTCTAATTCCAGGAAAGTCTAAAACGGGGAACGCGAGTATGTGCAGTGTTGACCCGGCCGCGCGCCATCCTTTCACACCCTTTATTAATTTTGCAGTAGCAATGTTTTGTTATCAAAATATTACTTACCCATGAAAATAAATATCGTTATTCTTTTAAATTTGCTTCCCTGAATCATTTTACAGCTTGATACTGCACATTTCACCATGATAACTGAAAATTCAAGTTAATATCGGCTATAGAAACAAACAGCGAGCGTGTACTTTCGTAAATAATAGCGTAGCCCTTGCAATTTCAAGACTGTTCATACCCGTGCTTACTGTTCATTCTCGCTATCGCGTTGCTTTATAGCTTGCTTATGTATACTCTAAGTTTTATACAAATTGTGTGCGTTAGTGTAGCATATAAATCACTATGTTCACTTGTTAAATGTTATGTAGGTATATTTTATCAAGATTCAGAAAAATATCCGATTCGTTGCGGCACCAATTTTCGACAACTTTTAGCTCTGGCGGCGAACAAATATTTCATGACACGCCGGGCGTGTCAAGCGCCACAGACAATATAATGTTCTTTTTTATGCTTTTTTTACTTGTTTAGACCTAATTAAGTTTATTTGACATCAAATATAAGTTACAAATGGAAAGATACTTGTTTTTAGTGGGTAACTACGTGTTTTTTACGCGTTTTCTTTGAAATTGAGAGAAAATGACTTTTTATGAAGAGATTACAAACCTTTTGTACTATTTTTTGTTGTTATAAAAAAATCATTTATATAAGTAGGTACAGCTAAATCACCCTGGAAACCTTGGTTTTGATTAAATTAAATTTTCACCTAATAATAACATTTGTAAATATCAAACAATGAAGAACCTTAATTTGAAAAAAAATAAGATATCATTGATTGATATTTACAAATGTTAAATATTATTTAATGTTATACAAATGTAAAAGTAAAGTCGATCTGAAAACGTCTAATTAGTAAGAATAGCAAAACAAGTGCTTTCAAAAGTAAAAAAACGCCGGCGCTATACGGCGGCGGATTGACAAAAGACTATTTATTAGCGTTTTTTTTATGCATGAACGGTTTCGAACTGTTTCAAGCAAAAATAAACCTTATACCATATCATAAGAGCACATGGTACTTCGTAGGTCCATTCGGCCAAATTATAGTAATAAGTCGGCACTTCAACCATTTTAAGCAAAAGAGATAAAGGCATTGTTTTTTTTTAACAGGAGAGTTGTTTTCTAGAAACTTGTTTACAACTTGAGTTTGTGAGCGATCTCAATGAGTGCTATTATTTGTTCATTTGTTTCTTATTAGAGTATTTTTCCACAACATGTTTTAAAAACCTATAAAGTAAAAACGGTACCATGTACAAGTTAAAAAAGGTTGTAAACTCCTAAAAATTTCAATTTTTCAAAATATCCAGAAACGAAGCCGCAGGCATGAACTACTTGAAAAATAATGAATATTTTGTTCTGGATAAATTTTCCAAAAAAGCAATTTGAGCCATTTGATTTAAAAAAAAGACACGCCTCACGTGTCATACGCCACACACAAAAGTATTCTATGGCACGCCTGGCGTGTCACCCGCACTGAACCGGATATCTAAAATGTTTGTGATATACTTTTTTTAATTTAGGTAAAATAAAAAATTGTAATAATTAAGATATAGAAATTTAATAAATACCTTTTAATTGCTGTGTATTTATTAACAATATTTATTATCTATACATACAAATAAAATTGAAGAGTGTCTGTAATATCGAAATAACTGACTTTTAAGCTGAAGGGGTTAAACGTGTGTTTCGTTTCAATGTTGTAGGTCTGTATAAATGACTGAAATTTAATAAAACTGGGATAATTTTATATAATTAGTAGGAAGATGAGTTATATTTAAGTACTATACACCTATTATTTGTGGCAAACATTGCAATTCCGAGGATTTAAGTCCAACGAAAATGAAAGGTATAGGTGGTAGAGCCATGCTGCAGCTACATTCGTAGTATAATTGTAGCACGAATGGGTCGGCTCGACCGGGGAAGGACCACGCTCTCACAGATTACCACCTTAAAATAGCAGTTTAACACTGCTGTTTCGTATGGTAAGTGCAAAAAACCGGAGTCCCTTTTTACTGGAAAAGAGGCATTCCATCTTAATCCTAATGGGTGACAACACATCTGCATTTAGATTCTTTATTTAGGATAGATGTAGATGTCTATTGAGTCACAGCAACCACTTACCATCAGGTAGCCAAAGTGCTCGTTTGTCACTATATCCCATAAAAAAATTGCTATCCATAAGTGGACTTAACCTTGTGCCCATAAAGTCGCCTATATTTGACCAGCACCTATGGACCCTGAGCACTAACGACTTATATTGTTCCCACAAAAATATGAAATATAGATATTGGCATGGAATTATTACGTATAAAAACGCAGTCTAGTCATTATGGTAGTGGGCGCGAGTCGAATGTGCTTACCATAGATTAGGGCTCTTGATAAAGAGTAATTGTGTTCTGTGGATTAGGGTAATTTGTGGTGCCTACGCTCGTCACACGCACACATACACGCCATTCAGTGATACCAGCTTCTGACGTTTGCAATCAAATTGTGCAAATCACTATTTTATTGATTAATTTTAAATTTAAATAATCTGTATAATAAAGATTCCGTACATACGAAGACATATTTTATGAGAATCATAATATGGAAATCAGTCCCCCGATTTTATGTCTGATGAAGGGGATTTTGTTCTCATAAAATGGATTTATATTTCCATTATTAATGCAAACATGAAAAAAATCGAAATTTTAGAAATCAATCAATCAATACATCAGCTTACGATTTGAATCGATTTATAAAATCGATATTTTTCGGAAAGAATCGACATCCCTAGTGACAATGACAATACAAAATACCGTCAGTTTTACCGTAGGAATTGGAGTTTTAGCGGGAACTTGACCGGCGGCGGTTTGCTGCTCCTGTATTATTGTTTAAATAATGACTTGAAGTGGATTTTGATATGTAAAAGTGGTGCGATTTTATGTACTAACTATCTACGCATGTGAACTATTAGTGAAAACGGTGAAACAAGTGCTCTGATGGTGATGGATTCTCAAGATAAGCTGTTTGTTTGCATAGGCGCCTTTAGACACCAGCGCCAACTGTCAGCTGCCTGCTGGCTCAAGGTGTCGTCAAAATCTCCCAAGTGCTGCACAATGTGACGCATCAACATATTGTGAAGCAGTGAATTATGAAGGATAATCATACATAAAGACAAGGCTGTATGGCATAGTTCCTTTGCCTGCTCTCTCGAGCGAATAATAAAAACAACAATACCGACCGTAGGAATTGACGTAAATTTGCAAAAATAATTGATTTTCAATAATTTTTTTCTCAAAAAGTACGCGTTTCCGCTTATTGAAACTTTGCAAAACGCATTCTTTTAGTGAGTACTATCTACAAAAAAAAGTATGGGCCTTTAAATCGATGGTCCATATTGGAAATTTTAACCCCTACCAGTGGCGTAGCGTGCCTTAGACGGGCCCCGTATCAAAATTTATTGGGGGGCCCAAATGAAGAGTAAAACTTTTCCCAAAGGGAACAAAGACGCTTGCAATACTCCTAAGAACTAAACTAGCCAAACACTTCAAATCAAATATACACTTTTGCACGCCTCATAATGCAAAGCGTTTTAAGGTAGTGCTTTACTGTCGACACGCCAAGGTCAAGCGATTTAGTGTACTTAAAATGTCTGTCATAACCACATTGCACTTATACCACAGAATTGCACACACATTGCACGTATACGATAATATGAGTAGCCGTAACAAGAAAACATTCTAATTAATTCATCTTATATTTTTTACATAATCATTTTACATTGCTACTTTGAAAAAAAATTTACGCGGACGTCAGGATGTTGATTTTGTATGTTTTTTTTTTTTATAGGATAAGGGTGACAAACGAGCACACAGTCCACCTGATGGTAAGTGGTTGCTGCGGCCCATACACATCTACATTTATCCTCAATAAAGAATCAAAATGCAGATGCGTCGTTACCCGTGAGGACTAAGATGGAATGCCTCTTTTCCAGTAAAAAGGGTCTCCGGTTTTCTACACTCACCATACGAAAAACAGTAGCATTAAGCTGCTATTTCTGAACAGTGGTAGAGCCACGCGGCGGCTTTTGCTGTCGCACGGATGGGACGGCTCGAACCGGGGTGGTACTACGACCTCACAGAAAACCAGCGTGAAGTAGAGTTTCACCTCTGCGTTTCGCTTGGTGAGTGCAGGCGACCAGAGGCCCTTTTTACTGGAAATGAGACATTCCATCTTAGTCCTCACGGGTGACAACGCATCTACATTTTGAATTGTAATAGAGGATAGATGTAGATGTCTATGGGCCGCAGCAACCACTTACCATCAGGTGGACTGTGTGCTCGTTTGTCACCCTTATCCTATAAAAAAAAAAAACGCCGGTATTCTGTGAGAGCGTGGTCCTTCCCCGGTCGAGCCGACCCATTCGTGCTACAACTATACTACTAATATAGCTGCAACATGGCTCCACCACGTAAAAAAGTTTGTGTAATCGACTTAATTTAGTAAACATCATTATTTTTTCCCAGTAGGTGACACTCCCTGTTAAAATTATAGAGCGCTAAATTTAAAACACGTAAATAATATATTTTAAAAGTCAGGAATACAATTTACTTTTTTCATAAAAATTAAATGAAACGCTCATAAGGCGTGCACTTCTAGATTTTCCTAACTCTTCTTGCCTTTTGTTCTGCGAACTTATTTATTATCATTCATAGCTGAAGGTGATTTCAGTTTTTCTAAATTTTCTGCCGTTATAGACAAAAGCGACAAGTCTGATAGCCTTTCCTGTCGCATAGAAGTGCTTAGAATTTGCTTATACACTCTCGGGGCCCCTGTAGCCCGGGGGCCCCGTATCATTGATACGGCTGATACGGCGGTAGCTACGCCCCTGACCCCTACACGCTGTTACACTACACACTACACACCAAGTTAGATCAAATCCAACAATTATGTCTTCTATGTATAAGCGTGCCGCTAGCACATACAGTCACTGTATATTTATTAATTGTTTTGAAACAGATCGTTTACTGGTACCCACTTCTATAAAGAATCTGTTATTACTTAATTACTTAGAATAATAACACCTAAAAGCAGAGTCCGCGTCCGTATGGAGACAACTCAAACTAAGCCAGTATGGCTTAGTTTAATACTCGGCCCGTTAGTGCTCAAGGTTGTGTCGTGTTGACAGTTCCCGAAATTTTCATTAAAAATGACGGTTTGTGCAGTGAACGGAAGTCACAGCACATCAGAGAAACACAAGAATCATAATAACATTACATTTCACGTGTAAGTAATACTTTTGAACTTATATTTTTACGTAAAACATTCATAAAAAATAAATATGAATTTTTAAAAACTGAAACATGACATTGTAATATGCCTATATGGAAATGTTGTCAGTGGTAGAAAAAATCTCCCACTTTTTGTCGTGTTATTAAAAATAAAACACGTCAATAGGAATTAAATACTTATAATAATAATACATAATTTTCCGAAAGATTTGATGATGAAGATAAAGAATTGACTCAGCACTTATTGCAAACACCGATTCCAAATGATGTCGGATTTGAAATTATACGGGGTAGCGATGATCCTAACTGCAGAAACCACATTGTTGGCTATATAGCTGGAAAGACATCTCATAACCCGAGTAAAATGTAAATATTGCATTGATAACATGCTTGCAAAAGAGAAACATTGGTTCCATAAATCGGTATGTATGAGGGATAAAGGTGGATTGGTTTACGCCTCAAAAGAAGTTTATTCTATTTGTAGTGTTGCTGAAACTGATCTGAGACGTTATCTAAAAGAAAATTCAGGCAATATTTTCGAAAAAGAAGTCACACTTCAAATTATGAGAAGATTCATAGGAGGAACTCGTATTTTTTCTATAGAACACGTAAACTCCCACTTCCATGATTCGAATTTGACGAGACTTATTGTCTAGCGCTACTTAAGAAATAGACTGTTCAAAAATCCAAAAAAAAAAAATACTTTACGATTCGTATCATCAAAGCGGCAGTTGTTCAGGAAACAGTTTCAGTTACAAGGCTACTGATATAAATGATTTTAATATTCATTTGTGTTTTTCTTATAAAGTTTTCTCAATAACTTTAAGCTGGAATGCATCTACTGTGTAAAACCTGCCAAAATTAAAATGTTCTTATGTTTTTCGTATTGTAGCTTACGTTATGCATGCAGTAAGGTGCGATGCACCATTATTCGACGATGATTAAAAACAAATTAGTTAAAACAAACTGAATAATGCATACTGAATTCACCAATCGTTCGTCGAACAGTCGTGTGTCGGGCATCGGGCGGGTGTGTATATTGAACTTGCATTATTCATAATTATAACGTCTCTATTCAGTTACAAAGAAAAATGTGCTACAATCACATTTCGATGGCTCATAAAAGTGCTTGGCTAGACAGGCAAATACCCTATTCAAGAACGTTTTGAATTTGGCGGACTACACTTCGATAACAGAATTCGAACAAACTTATTTTCACATTTGTATCAGTAATACGTTACGTCGTAACTGTTAGTTTAGTATAGTTTCAACTTCCCTACTTTTGGGGAAAAATTTGATGTATTGGGAACATTGTTTTTTCACTTGTGTGCGTTTCGTCTAGCATAAACACAACTTGCTTACGCAAACATAAATTTTTTCTTGCCTCACGTTTGAACGTCCGCTTTGTAGGGAACTATCGTTCTAGGTGTTATTATTCTAAGCTTAATTATAAATTCTATGTGCCACCGGCAGCACGAATTTGTCATTAAGTACCACTTGGGTCATGGCCGTTGGAGCGAATTATCTTCCCAATTAAGAGATTTTACCGGTAGTTAATTCGACACAATTATGAATATAATGCAGCGAGCTGCCTATTACCATATAGATTTCTCAAATATTTTAATTATGCCTACATATTTGTGTCACTTTTGGCTTGGCATGAACTCTGATCAGTTTTATGATTTGTTAAACTGTATCCCAGGTCGCTAGACTTTTATATGATACACTACTTACAAAACTTAGTTAAGCTGAGAACTGGTGATAGTAATGAAAAGTTGGCAACTCTCTTTAATAAATCTCGTGTCACCTTAGAACGCTTAATGATTAAGGCCAGAGAGTGTTTAATTAATGAGTTTGTTCCATTGTACTTCGGATTAAATCTAGACATGTCAACAGTCGTACTTATCACACGTATTTATTAATTAGCAGAGATGATGCTGTGGCTAACACATAAGATACCATAGTAGGCTATTGCTGCAGCTGCCTCGTCGGTAAGCGAACAGTGGGCTGCTGTGCTTATATAATGACGATAGTGTGGTATTTGAGCTGGGGACGGTATAATGACGTAACTGCGCCGGCAACGGCTTTAAATAATTTTTTTCAGGAGTATGATGAATGTGTGATTTAAGTAAATGTTGTATATTAAATTAATGTTTATGACTTTTAATCGCTGTTAAAAAACCCAAAAGCTATTATTAAAAATGGACTTGTATGTTTTATTTTTTCTATCTCTTAATCAATTCACGGCAATAACACGACCATGAGCAATAGTGTCTGTCATGAATAGTATCTTAAGATTATTAAAGGGTAAGGCCCCCCGCTAATAGTGATTTTTTGTCACCGTGATTTATTACTACTGTTACCTGCTGTCACCCACGATGCGCTCACTGAATCTGTTCTTGGGTAACAAATCGCGTTCATTTTTGTAATGGACTTCAACGAGGTTGCCGTGATTTGTGCTCTTGAAATACGTAGAAGAAAAATGAAACGGAAAAAACGCTACTGGGTGCATCCTATATACACGGAAAGATTATTTAAAGGAAAACTCTACACTATATATTCTGAATTACGTCAGTATCCACCAAAGTTTTTTAATTATCTTCGTATGTCTATAAACTCTTTCGATGAGTTGCTGGCTTTGGTAGGTCCTGTGATTACATTTCAAGATACAACATTTCGCAAAGCTATTCTAGCAGAAGAAAGGTTAACGGTAACTTTGAGGTAAGTAACAAAAACTACATCAATTACTTATTTAAATAAAAAAATCTTTATTAATCGGAGGCATAAAAATTTGCAATATCACAATCATCTTCAGAGTAATTTGACACATATAATTGCACAGTTTCGTTCGACCGCGGGGGAGACATATTATCATAAAAAGATTGAGTAGATGTAGAGGGTGCAGAGGGATTGAAATATTGTTGTGAAAGTACACGAGGTGGTGGTGGTGGTGGTTGAGATTGTGGTTGGGTTGTAGACATTATTGGCTGAGGAAGTATACAAGCTGGTGCTGGTTGGGCTGGGGATATTATTTGTTGCGAAATTATACGAGGTTGTTGTGGTTGAGGAAGAATGTATGTTGCAGCAGTAGAAATATATTTATTATAGTTACTAGAAGATTGTGTATAATATTTTAGGGTGTTCAAAATCGCAATCTGTGCATCAATTAGACTAGACGGCTCCGTGGCGCAGTGGCTTAGCAATGAGTTCTGGGGGGCGCGGGTTCGAATCCCGCACGGAACAAGTATTTGTATGGCCTACAAATGATTGTTTCGGGTTTGGATGTTTGTCCTTGTGAAATTGTGTTTGTAAACTGCCTCCACGATACAGGAGAAAATCCTAGTGTGGGTGTAACGTTTTATAAGAAAGAAAAAAAAATAAAGAGAAATTTTCTGATCTGGTGGAATTGACTTTAATAATGGAACCAAAGATAACGCGAAATAATTGTCAGGGTCTGGTGGTGTCTGGATGTCTAGGTGGTTGGTTTTATCTCTTAATATTTCTAATAAAGATTCTTCGTAACTTTTATTCTTCTTCTTTTCTGTTGTCGGTCGTGTTATTGCTGGTGTAGAAGAATCGTTCTCACTAATTGCTTCTTTGTCAAGCGATGTCACGTTACTTGACGTTTTTCTCCCTGGCTCCATAGAAGGTACCAAAAACAGTAACTTATCAAAGTACACGTATCGTTTTCGTTTAGGTGCAGCTTGCCCTGATTTTACGTATTTTTGACAACGAAGCTCCCTCGAAAAACATGCTCTTAAATTTTTCCAACGACGTTGTATCACTTTAACTGTAAAAAATAACATTCTTTTATTTACAGGTATTTAGCAGTAGTTTAGGTGCAAGTTTCAATGCATTATCTTTTGAATACCTATTTGGAGCCACAACACTTCGTAATATTGTAAATTCAACGTGCCAATCTATATGGGAAGCATTATAACCTCTGTACATGGCAGAAAAAAATGAAGAAGACAGATATAAAATTGCTGATCAGTTTTACGAGCGTACTAACTTTCCTAATATTATCGGCGCCGTCGATAGTAAACATGTTAGAATAACGAATCCAAAGCACAGTGGATCTGATTATTTTAACTATAAAAAATATTTCTCTATGGTTTTGATGGCATGGGTCTTCTTACTAGTTTGTGGCATGGGTAGACGCAGATTATAAATTCATCTACATTGATGTCGGATCATAAGGAAGCGCAAGCGACTCGACGATTTTTAAAAATTCGAATACTGGCAGAAGGCATCAAGAGTATTCATTAAATATTCCGATTGGACGAATTCTACCTAATGATTAAAATGGAAAAATAATGCCTTTTTACATTGTAGGTGATGAAGCCTTTGGTCTGTCGAAAAATATCTTACGACCGTTTTCTTAGAGAGGACTTACAGTTTCCAAAAGAATGTTTAATTATCGACATGCAAGAGCACGTCGAATGGTGGAATGCACATTTGGAATACTGTGTAATAAATGGAGAATTTTACACAGACCTATCGATGTTAACATAGAATTTTGTGATAATATTGTAATGTCTTGCTGTACATTTCATAACTATGTACGCGTTAGAGATGGAATTCAATTCACAGATACCGCGTACGAATGTACGCTCAGCAATACGTCTACACATCAGTGGCATCGAAATATGTCCTGTGTCAATATAAGAAATTATTTTACTTCTTATTTTATTTCACTACAAGGATCCGTACCGTGGCAATATGAAAAAATATAACTAAACATACATGTTTAGTTATATTTTTTCATATTGCCATAGGTTACAACTTATGATAATAATAGTCACAATTCACAAGTGCAAACGCAATAATTCATTTAAATTTCAATCTTATGTCAATGTGGGTAAATAATAATTCCGCAACGCTCTAGTGATACCTATATTTAACCTATGCAAGAACTGTAATTGCCTATCGCCCTAATTTAATCTAATAATTATAAATAAGTAACGTAGTAAAGTATTATAAACGCTATTACAATTACCTGCATTTTCATTTTAAACTTCTTGTTGGAAACAAGTGTAAGACGCCCATTACACGCCTAGGCAAGCGTCAATCAGTTCGATCAATCATGACTCAGGTTTGAATGATGGAATAATTTGGACATTACACGCTCATGCTGACTGATCGTCAGTCAAACCCAAACTTTCGGAGGGAAAGGATGGATAATGATAAGAAAAAGGCCTGTGCTGCAATTTTGATTGCAGTTTTGTGTAAAAAACGTACAAAAAGAAGACGCTGGGTAAAAGACTGGCTTTTAAAAAGGGATTTCTATACCCATATTAACTTATTGACTGATATACGGGTTTCAAAAGAGGACAAAGATTATGAAAATTATTTTCGCATGAAAGAGGCTTGTTTTGATAAGTTACTGGTCTTGGTAACACCATATCTAAAAAAAACAAGATACATGTATGCGAAAAGCTATAACTCCCGAAGAAAAGCTAGCAGCAACGTTGCGATATCTCGCTACTGGTAGAAGTATTGAAGACATGAAGTTTTCGGTAATCATGTCACCAGCTGCTATTTCTGAAGCAATTATGGATACATGTCGGGCAATTATTTACGTTTTACAGGACTATATGAAGGTAAGTAAAAAAATAAAAACTACATTTCAATATATTTATGTCGCACTTTAATCTTAGCAATATTTATTTTAGTACATACAAAGTTATTGTGATGTCAAAATTGTTTTAACAGATGGTCGACCGCGGTTCTCAATACGATTATGAAAAATTTTGTAAATGACTAAAAAATTATTACAACAAGTTTTTCATAATCGTGTTAGTAACTGCGGTCAACCCCAGGTCCTAATTAGTTTAAAAATTAAGGTTTAAAATGAGAAAAGAGTTAAACTATGTTATTGCTTTTATTTTGATAACGTGTTGGAGATGGTGTGATATTGGGATCATTTGTAATATGTAATATGTATTCTTTTGAAGTAGAAGCAGGTATTTGAGATGGTTGATCTAGATTATAGTTAGCATTTAAAATTATTTGTGAAGGCGTGCCTCTTTACAAAGATGTGAAATTATATGGTGTAGTACTAATTATATGCCCGCTATGTTGTTGAGATGATATTTGATGTGACGTCTGCGAAGTTGTGTGTTGAAGTGAAGATAAGGGTTGAGCGGCAGGAGATATTAGTGTTTGTTGTGATAAGGGCGATAGTGGAGGTGGCGGAGATGTTAATGTAGAAACTGAATATGGACTGTAATGTTGCGAATTAATATTGAAGGTCGCAGAAGCCATATCTTGAGGTGAAGACAACGGTAGAGAAGCAGGAGATGGTGTTTGCGTGGATGAGGGCGATAGTGGAGGAGGTGATGTTAATGTAGTAAATGTTTTTACGGAATCTCTGTTTAAATTACCAAGCTCTGCTTCGATCAAAATGTCATTGATTGGGATTCTTCATTCTTTATTCATTGGAATCTAGTCTTTCTAGTGTATTGGACCACTTCAATGCAATTGGGTTCGATAAATTTACATTTTGATTAGTATGGGTATTGCAAGGTTCACTCAAATATCTACACGTCCTATCTATTGTAGTGTTATGCTACTTACATATCATTTTACACTATTTTTCCATTCTGTTTTTGATTTTCTGCATTCATATTTTGCATCACTTTTCACGCTATCAGTTATGCTACTTACATATCATTTTACACTATTTTTCCATTCTGTTTTTGATTTTCTGCATTTATATTTTGCATCACCTTTATTTCCATAGGATCCTGTAACGTTTTTACACAATAACAAATCATTTTCACTTCGTATTTTCACGCTATCAGCACCTTTTAAATCGCTGTCAATGGAGTCTTACCTTTTTCTATCTTTTATTGAGTTCTCCGTAACTCTGCAATTTCAGGTTTCGTGCGCGCTGCCGCGCTATAAATCCTATATGAATAATATCTCATTTCTTACTTAAATGTAATTGTTTTTCAATTATATACCTAAAACCAAAAATTTATATTTTTGACAACCATTATTTATATGGTTGTTATGGTAACTTTTATTCAAATTCGTCACTGGTCTGATGTTCTTATTTCGATATTTCCACATAAATACTCTTTTGCTCTAGGTCATTTACAAAAAAAAATCCTTTTAATTTAAATAATTTCTCGTTCTCTCTAAAAAGGTATAAAAGCCGAACAATCGGAGAATACAGGGAGTCTCGCTTCAGTTTTCAAACGTGAAGCATCTACTAAAGGCCTTATCCCGGGGCCGCATTGCCTCGGGATCCTGCAAGCCTCCATCTACATTTGAAGTCGTCGGCGTAGTCTACTTCAAGCGCGGGGCCACACTACTCCGGGCGCTACGACTGCTTGCTCCAGGCGCTGAGTGCACCTACTGCCCGCGCTACCTTTGGGCGCTACGACTGCTTGCTCCAGGCGCTGAGTGCACCTACTGCCCGCGCTACCTTTGGGCGCTGCGACTGCTTGCTCCAAGCACTGAGCGCACCTACTCCAGGCGCTACGTGCGCCGGCTCCGGACGCTGCGTGTGCCCAGACCAGGCGCTGCGTGCCATCACCGCCAAGAAACTACAAGCTCAGCGTGTGCCTACTTCTACTCCAAGCGCAGCGTGTGTCACTTCGACCTTTAGGCTCCACTACAATATAATATTCTCCTATCTTTACTTTTTTTATCTAATTGTAATTACACTTCATCCATCACCATCATCATATTTCATTTTTTATATAAAATTGTAAATACCTTTTAAAAATTTAAATATATTATTTTCTTGTTCTACTTTTGTTGTTTTGTTGTTCTTAGGTTAGGTTCTCTTTTTTATAATTGTCGCTTCACTATCTACTCTTCGTGGTTCAGTTTTTTCTTTTTGTTGTGAAGACACATATGGCTTGGGTACTGCAGATATCGATGAAAATGATCTTACTTCATTATTTTGGTTTGATTGTTGATGCTCACTGCCTTCCTGATTAATTTGTTCTGTTTCTGATGTTAGTGGCTCCTGTAAACAATAAATATTTGTCATAGTATTACTTACAAAAAAAATCATTCTAATTTCAGATACCGTCATCAGAAATGGAGTGGAAAATGACTGCAAGAGATTTTGAAGAAAAATATCAATTTTGGAATTGCCTCGGTGCGCTAGACGGCAAACATGTTGCTATTCAAAAACCACCGCTATCAGGCTCTTTATATTATTACAATAATTATAAAGGATATTTCAGCATTGTTCTCATGGCACTTGCAAATGCAAGGAAATAATTTATAATGATTGATGTCGGAGCGAACGGCCGAGTTTCTGATGGTGGAGTGTTATTCTGGGAATTATATCAACAAAGAAGCTTATTCTTACCACAACCAGCCACATTACCGAGTACATCAGATATTTTCCCTTTTGTTTTCATTGGGGATGAGGCTTTTGCATTAGGTGAAAATCTGATGAAGCCTTATCCTCAATATACTTGTAACAATGAACAAAAAACATTTAACTACAGCCTCTCTAGTGCTCGTTCTGTTGTTGAATGCGCTTTTGGGATACTACGCACAAAATTCGGAGATTTCCAAAAAAACATCAATTTCGAACCCAGTAAAGCTGCATTAATAATAGCAACATGTTGCTACTTACATAATCACTTGATTAAAACCTCTCGGAAACAATACTTGACATCAAGCTGGAAAGTTGAAACACAAAGCAGTGAGTAATTATTGGATTTAGAGCCTACTAATAACAGAAATCCTTCTAGAGACGCAAAAATGATAAGACAAAAATTTTGTCATTATTTTAATAATGAAAGAAAACTATTCTAACTATCGGTATTTCGTTGTTAATTACCTAGTGCTGATGTAAAGATACGTCCCATGTAAATTTCGTTAAGGATTATCGAATATTTGATGGAATAAATAAATATTATATAAAGATTATATCTACTTTTTTGAAAGCTGGCATTAAAGTTATTGATTAAAGCTGTACGAATGCCATGCCATTCGTACAGCTTTAATCAATAACTTTTCGGACCAAAGAGACGAAACGGCGCTCTATAATGGCCTCTCGTTAGCTACTCAGGGAAACAGCTCTCCTCAAGAATTTTATGCACGATGTCAGACACTGTTCAGCACTATCATGACGTATGTTACGCTTCATGAAACCTTGCCTACTACAGTAGAAGCCAAACGTGTATTATATAATGCGCGGTTTAAAGGAGCCACTTGGCTCACGAGTACGTTGCATGCGTCCTGATACCGTTGAAAAAGCCTTGGAGTTTGTAAAGGAAGAACTGAATGTTATGTACTAGCAACAACGCGGTGAACCTTTCGCCGAAAGGAAACCACAAGCACCTAAGCCTCTCCAACCTAGCTACATGACCTTACCTTTGCAAAAACCATTCAGTTTTCCTGCACCGATACCAATGCCCAATTTACAGCGACCTTTACATGTACCACAGCAGCAAGGTTTTAGGCCTAACGTGCCACCACAGTATAACATGCCTACGAGAACTCAACAAATGTTCCGTGCTTTGCCACCTAATTATAAACCCCATAGTAATACGTTTAGATTACCAAATAGGAATCCACCCCATGACTCAGGTCCGAAGCCTATGAGTGGGGTTAGCCATTACGTACCTAAACCAATGCCTCCGACAGGTCTGACCGGTCATGATTGGCGCAAATACGGTAACCCGCCGCCTTCAAATTACTTCAAAAGTAGGGAAATGAATTTTAACGAATGTGCTGATTACGATAGTTACTATTATCCTGAACACCAATACGACTATTACGACTATAAAGACAATGATGACTATACCAATACTGTGACCTATGACTATGACGACACACAGCATTACCAATACCATGACGCAACTGAGATAAACGAACAAGATAACGTAGACTGCCAACATTCTACAAGCAGCTCGACTCAGGATTTTCGAAAGACTCGTTCTTCAAAAAAGCCAAAATAGAAGTAAAATTACATACGCAGAGACAGCTTCCATACATATGCATTTCTAACCCTCCGTTAAAATTTTTAATAGATACCGGGGCGAATCAGTCCTTCATAATGAAGGCTTCATTAATCCAGAAGCTATACAAAAATATTATTCACATATACCTTTAAATTATTATCCGTTCGAGGTAACCAATGTGCATGCTACAACTAGGAATAATTATTCGATAACTATTCCATGCTTTTCCGAATTCCAAGAGCCTGACAGTATTAAATTATATATTTATAAATTTCACGACTACTTCGATGGCCTTATTGGTCTCGACCTATTAGACAAATGGGAAGCTAGAATAGATCTAAAGCATAGATTACTTGTAACACGATTAGCTAACAACCCCATCTTAATGTATAACTCTAGGAACGTTAATTTTTACGAGGACGTGATACCATCCCAATCTTTAAAATTGATAAAACTTCCTATTAATGTCCATGACGGAGAAGCCTTAGTTAGCGAACAGTACATTTCTAATTGCGTCATAAACGAATGTCTAACATTAGTGTCAAATAACCGCGGTATTATAGAGGTATTTAACCCGACTCCGCACGATATTATTTTCTCCCTAGATCGCTCAAATTGTGCCGAGATGTATAACATTGAGTCCTCTCACAACGTTCAACCACGCCCACATTACAAAGAGGTATTATCACGTTTACGCACCGACCATCTAAATGCCGAAGAACGCGCTAATTTAGAAAGATTATGTGCCAAATACGCTGATGTTTTTTATATACAAGGCGAGCAACTCACATTTACTAATAAAATAAAGCATAGCATCCGGACCACTGATGAGATAC
The DNA here is from genome assembly GCA_033319125.1 of Parnassius glacialis. Lineage (NCBI taxonomy): Eukaryota > Metazoa > Arthropoda > Insecta > Lepidoptera > Papilionidae > Parnassius > Parnassius glacialis. The sequence continues at coordinate 57,520,230 of JAVANC010000004.1, forward strand.
CGATATATACTAAAAGTTATCGGTACCCTTACGTTCATAGAGACGAAGTTAAACAACAAATCAGTTAAATGTTAGAGCAAGGTATAATTCGTCCGTCCGAATCTGCATGGAGCTCTCCCATCTGGATAGTTCCTAAAAAAGTTGATGCTTCTGGCAAGACTAAATGGCGACTCGTAGTCGACTTTAGGAAGGTAAATGAAAAAACCATTAGTGATAAATACCCAATACCGAATATATCGGATGTACTAGATAAGTTAGGAAATTGCCAATATTTCACAACCTTGGATTTAGCCAGTGGATTTTACCAGGTCGAAATGAACCCTAGTGACATACCGAAAACAGTATTCAACGTTGAACATGGGCATTTCGAGTTCTTATGGATGCCCATGGGCCTGAAGAACTCGCCATCCACGTTTCAGCGTGTCATGGATAACGTGCTCCGTGACCTCCAAAATACAGTTTGTCTCTTGTACTTAGACGATATTATTGTGTTCAGCACTTCCTTGCAAGAACACATGATATCTATTGGTATGGTGATGGTATCTTGTAAGATTGGAATGACGTCATACATGCAAAGAGGGGGGTTTATTAAAAATTCGGTTTTGACTTTTGGGTTAACGTATTCTTTTATGGCGTTGACAAGGTCTACTTCCATTTCCGGTTGTCTTATCTGTACAGCTGTTCGAGTATGTGTATCAAAGGGTTTGGTCACTATTGGTCGTCTTTTCATGTCGCCTACAATTGTAAATATTAGTTGTCTGTGGAATTTATTAAGAGGTTCGTCGGTAATGGGAATTTCAAGGATCGGATTTTCTTGGCTTGTGTGGGCCGTTTGAGTAGTAGAGCCAGTGCTAGGGGCTGTTTTTACTGATGGGTTAGTCGTCATTTAGTCTTGCCAGAAGCATCAACTTTTTTAGGAACTATCCAGATGGGAGAGCTCCATGCAGATTCGGACGGACGAATTATACCTTGCTCTAACATTTAACTGATTTGTTGTTTAACTTCGTCTCTATGAACGTAAGGGTACCGATAACTTTTAGTATATATCGGTATCTCATCAGTGGTCCGGATGCTATGCTTTATTTTATTAGTAAATGTGAGTTGCTCGCCTTGTATATAAAAAACATCAGCGTATTTGGCACATAATCTTTCTAAATTAGCGCGTTCTTCGGCATTTAGATGGTCGGTGCGTAAACGTGATAATACCTCTTTGTAATGTGGGCGTGGTTGAACGTTGTGAGAGGACTCAATGTTATACATCTCGGCACAATTTGAGCGATCTAGGGAGAAAATAATATCGTGCGGAGTCGGGTTAAATACCTCTATAATACCGCGGTTATTTGACACTAATGTTAGACATTCGTTTATGACGCAATTAGAAATGTACTGTTCGCTAACTAAGGCTTCTCCGTCATGGACATTAATAGGAAGTTTTATCAATTTTAAAGATTGGGATGGTATCACGTCCTCGTAAAAATTAACGTTCCTAGAGTTATACATTAAGATGGGGTTGTTAGCTAATCGTGTTACAAGTAATCTATGCTTTAGATCTATTCTAGCTTCCCATTTGTCTAATAGGTCGAGACCAATAAGGCCATCGAAGTAGTCGTGAAATTTATAAATATATAATTTAATGCTGTCAGGCTCTTGGAATTCGGAAAAGCATGGAATAGTTATCGAATAATTATTCCTAGTTGTAGCATGCACATTGGTTACCTCGAACGGATAATAATTTAAAGGTATATGTGAATAATATTTTTGTATAGCTTCTGGATTAATGAAGCCTTCATTATGAAGGACTGATTCGCCCCGGTATCTATTAAAAATTTTAACGGAGGGTTAGAAATGCATATGTATGGAAGCTGTCTCTGCGTATGTAACTTTACTTCTATTTTGGCTTTTTTGAAGAACGAGTCTTTCGAAAATCCTGAGTCGAGCTGCTTGTAGAATGTTGGCAGTCTACGTTATCTTGTTCGTTTATCTCAGTTGCGTCATGGTATTGGTAATGCTGTGTGTCGTCATAGTCATAGGTCACAGTATTGGTATAGTCATCATTGTCTTTATAGTCGTAATAGTCGTATTGGTGTTCAGGATAATAGTAACTATCGTAATCAGCACATTCGTTAAAATTCATTTCCCTACTTTTGAAGTAATTTGAAGGCGGCGGGTTACCGTATTTGCGCCAATCATGACCGGTCAGACCTGTCGGAGGCATTGGTTTGGTTACGTAATGGCTAACCCCACTCATAGGCTTCGGACCTGAGTCATGGGGTGGATTCCTATTTGGTAATCTAAACGTATTACTATGGGGTTTATAATTAGGTGGCAAAGCACGGAACATTTGTTGAGTTCTCGTAGGCATGTTATACTGTGGTGGCACGTTAGGCCTAAAACCTTGCTGCTGTGGTACATGTAAAGGTGGCTGTAAATTGGGCATTGGTATCGGTGCAGGAAAACTGAATGGTTTTTGCAAAGGTAAGGTCATGTAGCTAGGTTGGAGAGGCTTAGGTGCTTGTGGTTTCCTCTCGGCGAAAGGTTCACCGCGTTGTTGCTAGTACATAACATTCAGTTCTTCCTGTACAAACTCCAAGGCTTTTTCAACGGTATCAGGACGCATGCAACGTACTCGTGAGCCAAGTGGCTCCTTTAAACCGCGCACGAAAGCTTGCTTCGTTAGATTTTTATATAATACACGTTTGGCTTCTATTGTAGTAGGCAAGGTTTCATGAAGCGTAACATACGTCATGATAGTGCTGAACAGTGTCTGACATCGTGCATAAAATTCTTGGGGAGAGTTGTTTCCCTGAGTAGCTAACGAGAGGTCAGTATAGAGCGCCGTTTCGTCTCTTTGGTCCGAAAAGTTATTGATTAAAGCTGTACGAATGGCATGGCATTCGTACAGCTTTAATCAATAACTTTAATGCCAGCTTTCAGGAATACCATTTGAATTTAAAGTAATCGCGGCGGGTCCAGTTACTTTATTTAATATACCTTTAAGCAAACATAAGTTCGATAGTTCACTGCCAGGTTCATTACTTAGTTATTCAGTACATATTTGGTCACATAATTTTATAAATCTAGTAAGTACATTAGGGTTACCGTCAAACTCTGGCACTGGGCGTAAAACTTTGAAAATAGCGTCAGGGTCGTGGGCCTTTTTGATTCCTCGGTAATTATATCTAACTCTAAATTACAACTTAAATTTCTATTATAGTCTAAAGTTTCTCTATGTGGCTGCCTACGCGATGTAGGGTCACAGCGGGATGATTTCCTTGGATGGAAAATTTTGGCAGGAAAGATTTACACTAGGAAAAGGGAAGCAACACTAGATAAAATTCTGGTATACTTACATAAATTTCATCTCGGTTTTCTCGAGATCGATGTCTTGATGTATCCTCTTGGCTTGCAGTTGACCCGTAGTAGATTTGAATACTCGTTTAAAGCTTGAAAGCTACGATAGCCTAACTAACTTTGAGTATCCTACCGACTGCGCCAATTTTTTTTTTACATGGGGAAATGCCTACGCATACCCGCCTCGCGGGGGCAAGGACGGGTTATGTCGGACTTGCACCGACTAAAACCCCATGGTGTTCCACCCTCGTCGCATATTGGCAGGGCCACGGGAACGCTTTCGCACACTTCCGCGGCCCCACCTGCGCTGGCCGCCCCATGGCGGCCCCTCCTCGGGAGAGGACTACTCCTCCTCCATCTCCCTCTCAGGTAAGGCGCACTAGAACACATGGCACGCCCTCCTTCTCGGCCTCCAATTTCATGTGCGCAACGGACGCCCCCGTGTCCGATGCGCGAAGGCCATGGGGCCAGGAAAAACTAGCACTCAGAAGCACCAGCTTTCCTGACCCCAGCGGCGGATCTGATCTATGGCTCCGCCGCCAACCAAGATTCGGCTGCGGAGGGTAGGGAGAGCGGCGCCTCGCAATACCGACACTCCTCTCCCCCCGCAGCCCCACCACCACCGCATCAACGGTGCGGCCCCGTTTGAGTCGCGGAGGATAGGGCGAGTGGCGCATCGCCATACCAACACTCCTCTTCCTCCGCGACTCCACCTCGGCTGCAGTGGTAGAGAGGGCGGACTCCCCTCCCACCGCAGCCCACCGACACACATCCGAAGTGGGCTCGCCAAGCCCACTCGGAGTGGCCACCTCGGGCCGGCCCTACACCACGGGCCGGCCCTACACCACGGGCCAGCCAAGGGGTTCCTCTTTGTTCACCGTGGGTGACCAAGCCACGGCTACTAAGCCCCGCCGCCACGACAAGGCGGGAAACCGTTCGGGGGGGACTGCGCCAATTACGTTAACTGCAGCCGAAGGACCCAAAAAAAAACCGAAACTAATTTAAAATACTTTATTATAATATAAAAATTACAATATAATTACTATAACTAAAATATAAGTGAATCAGATCGGTGCTAGATCTAGAATGAATTTTAATTAATACAGTAAAAATAAGGTAAAGGTATATTGCAGAGCTCCGGTTGCATCCGTTGACGTCAATGCTCACGTTCTGCTGAGTTGCGCCTCGTGCCGTTGCAATGTATCGGGGTCGCTGCTGTGTAGGCTCTTTACCTATGAGGGTATGTAATAAAAACACAGGGGTGAGAAGGTAATCAAAGAACATTCTACATATCTCTGTCTCTGTCTAGCGCTCGAGTCTAGGTGGTCAGTCGTCTGCGTTTGTCCTTTTCGGAAATTGTATAAGTGAGAAAGACTAATAATTTTGGTTGGGTTGTATTTATTCGATTATCTGTTTGCTGCTGTTACGAGTGGTAAAGTTCAATTTAGTTTCCAGATAGAAGGCGTATAAGATAAATCTTCATATTTCTAGGAAGTAAAGCATTATTCTAGTTTCTCTAAAGATGTATTAGGTAGTAAAGGACAAATTGGTTTTTGTTTAAAATCTAGTACGGTCGTAAAGAATAATTATTAAACATTATGTGCTTTAGATCCTAAATATTTAAGTATACTCAACAATCTATCCGATTAATCATCATGAATCATTTGTGATTTACAGCCATAATTCACATTAAAACTGCACTAAAAGCCCTAAAATTTTGGGTAGTAAACATTGATATATTAAAAGGGGCAATGGTAGTAAAGAACATTTTTTCGAGAATATCGCTATTTTGAGAATGCAGTTCGATAGAAAAAGAATAAGTGATTAAAGATATTGTAAATAATTTGTAACACATCTTCTCGTCAGACATACCAGACATACCTCAGAACCCTAAAACGAAATTGTACAACCAATGCATGTTGCCAGTGATGACTTACGGATCTGAGACGTGGTCCTTCCCTGCTGGCCGTATGAGGAAGCTCAAGGTCGCTCAGCGAGCTATGAAGAGGGCTATGCTCGGGGTTTCTCTGCGTGATAAACTTAGAAATGAGGATATCCGCAGTTGAACCAGAGTAACCGACATAACCCAACGGATTAGTAAGCTGAAGTGGCAGTGGGCCGGCCACATAGCTCGAAGAACCGACAACCGATGGGGAAGAAAGGTTCTTGAGTGGCAGCCTCATACCGTTAGGCAAAGTGTAGGGTGACCCCCACATGATCTCATGGCGACATTGAGAGAGCGACTGTCGCAACCCCGTGCTGGGCACGCCACTATAGCGGCGATAAGATCCCTCTTTGAGGAGTGGCTTGAGAGACGCCACGGCGTCCTCACCTTCCGCCTGACGCAGGTCCTCACCGGACACGGTGTGTTCGGGAGGTTCCTGCACCGAATCGGGCGGGAGGAAACGCCCGGGTGCTTCCACTGCGAGGATCGACCGGAGGACACGGTGGAGCACACCGTGGAGGTGTGCCCTGATTGGGCGGAGCACCGCCGTGTCCTCGTAGCGGCGATAGGCGGCGGCGACCTCTCGCGTCCGGCCCTGGTCGTAGCCATGGTCCGGAGCGAGGCGGAATGGGATGCCGTCACCACCTTCTGCGAAGCAGTGATGCTAGCGAAGGAGGTGGCGGAGCGGGAGAAGGAGAGAGCAGCAGCTTTCCTTCCCGGCCGCCGCGGGAGACGCCCCGGGCGTCGGGGGCTACGTCGTGGCCCCCGGCCACCCTAGGCCCGGGCCTGTGGACGGCGAGCAATGGGTAGCTCGCCGTCCGTCCGTCTAACGACGACAGGCCGTGTCGACGGCGCGTTTTGTTCCACGCGCGCCTCAAAGAGCTGTCAGCAGCGTGAAGGGGCCCGCAAGGGCCGACGCCTGCCGGGGCTGCGGGCTGTTCGAAATAGATACCGCGGCTCCGGAACGTAAGGGCACTGAAGGAACACGGATGGTTTTTAGTCAGTAAAAGTCTGACACCCCCTTCCGCTCCACCCAGAGCGAAAGGCGTCATTTGATGATATCCATCCGCAAAAAAAAAAAGGGTGACCCCCCACGAGATGGAGTGACGACCTGGTAAGATATGCAGGAAGTCGATGGATGCAGGTGGCTCAGGACTGTGCTTTGTGGCATTCCTTGGGGGAGGCCTATTTTATTTTATTTTATTTATTAACACAATACAGTTTACAGTTGTGGAGATAAAAGTTTCTTAAAATTAAATGATCAAGTACTAAACTGTAAGCCAAAGCATGTGTTTATGAAGTAAATTATAAAGAGTTTTTTTCAGAGAATTCTGCTAAGTTATAAAACATTTAAAAAGAAAATTAAAAATAAAACAGTAGCTTTGCAATCAACAAGAGAGGCCTATTACAAGCTAGAACAAAAGTATGTAAGTATATAGATGAGCTCAATTATTTCAGTTATTTCAAAATATCACGGATAGATCTATTGAAGACATTTGGAGTTGACCCTAGAATATCAATATTTGGATGGTCCTGGGATATATCATTGTAGAGGCGACACATCCTAACCACTGGGTTGTAATATGATGTGTTGTTACGGTACACTTGGAGTGAAAACAGTTTAGGATTGCGATCACGGGCCCTGTAGTGAGTGTTTATGTTAATCGACGCAAGCAAGGACGGAGAATGAATCGTAGAGTATACTATTTTGTGTAGATATATAAGCCCGAACCTTATTCGTCTCGTTTCTACCGTAACCATGTTAAATTTCTGCAGCCTATCTGTGTAGGAGGCCAACTTGCGATGGTAACCATGACGAAAAGAGAGACATCTCAAGAATCTTTTTTGAATGTTCTCGTTGCGGTCAGTATGTACGGCGTAAAACGGAGACCAAATGACTGCACCATATTCCAGGATACTCCGGACAAGTGAATTATACAGATATACCATACTGTTTGGCTTTTTAAGCTGCTTAGTGTTTCGCAGGACATAACCCAGAATTTTACCACTCCTCATAAGAATGTAATTATAATGCTCTCGAAAACTCAATTTATCATCGAAAATTATACCCAAATCCTTAGCTTGACTCTGCCTGTTAAGTTTTTGGCCATATAGAGTTTATTTAAAGTTAATTTTATTTGTTTTTCTAGTAAAGGACAATACAAAACATTTATTAATATTTAAATACACGTGATTATCAGTACACCATCTTGCCACGGTTTCGATGTCCATTTGTAGTGCTTCAGCGTCTTCAGGGGTAGCTACTTCGGAGAAAAATTTTAAATCGTCCGCATATAGTAAGCTAGGACATTTCAATTGCGCAACAAGGTCGTTTATAAAAGCAATGAACAGAAAAGGGCCGAGAACCGAGCCTTGTGGGACACCTGAGGTAAAAATCCGATTTATTTGCGCCGATTGTGTCTTGATCAAATGACATATTCATCGCGTCATCGGCTGTCGGCACCTGATTGAGGCGAACTGGGGTGTTACAAGTAACCCTTTTCTTACGTTTCGTTATGTTAGTGCAGGCAGGGCATACCCAAGATGAAAGGAAATGCTCGGGCAGAACTGCAAATTGGCTACTACTAATGTTCAAGCATTTATAATGATAATCGTGTTTGTACAATCGACAGTATAAGCAGCTATCAGCTTGAAGATGTTGATTACAGGCATTACAATTCATAGTTATGGCTTACGTAATGACCTCTATCGATGTAGTTGCTAGACGCTGCGGAGATGGGCCGGCGTTGTTGGATAGTAATGCGCACTACTCACCATAAATGGCGCCGTAACAGTGTCGTAATAATGTGGAGATGCGCCGGCTTTGATAGATAGTAATGCGCACTAATCACTATAGATGGCGCCGTAACAGTGGTTAGCAAGTAGGTAGATGAGTACAAGATTAGCGAACGAATTGACACTATGTATATGCGCTAATATGTGGGTAAATAAATTATTATGTATTTTGACACTGCGCAAGTTCTAGGTTTTTACACAAAGAAATAAGCACTTAAAACCACACTGTTCACCGAAATAACATTTGATGGAAAAACTGAGGTACTAATGAACGCGAATAACTTTCACATAGATTAGTGTACAAAAAGTTTACGAAGTTATCATTATTTAAATTAGGAAGATAGAGATTAGAGAAGTGCTTTGCAACTTTGTAACTCAACGAACGCCATCTGTACTGATATGTTCAGCAGTGGACTTATGAAAGGCTGTAATGATGAATGATGATGAAATAATTTGTAACATACAACTTATAAAATAGCCACGTAGCTTAAGTAAGGATGGTAATAAAAAATTGAATACTGAAATAAAACCTAATACTAAATCTAAATTGCATATATAAACTCACGTTATAAGTATATATATATATAGTCGTTCTAATGTTCCAAGTAGTTATCCAACTTTATCAACGTGACAAAGTCATGACGATTTTTGATAACCGAAACGACGGTTACGGTTATTTAAAAATAATTCCAAATCTAGTCGCCTCTTACGAGACCCACGGGATGGTATGAATATTCATACGCCGCCACTACACGGTAACTGATAACTTCTTAAAACATTTTATTTATGGACAACGTCTTGCAATCGTCGTTTCTCTAGCGCTCAATTATCCTTCATACAAATAATGCGATATTTTAATTGTTGATATTTTTTTATATTTGTATAAGAACTTAGTAATGACTTAAAGTTATATTTACCTTCATTTAAAAAAAATGTCTTTGGCCTGACCTACTATACTCTTTGGCGTGAACATAGATTTAACTAATTTGGAGTTTTGGCGGGAACTTGACCGGCGGCGGTTTGCTGCTCCTGTTTTATTGTTCAAATAATGGTTTGAAGTGGACTTTGATATTTAAAAGTGGTGCGATTTTGTGTATTAAGTGTCTGCGCATGTGAACTATTAGTGGAAACTGTGAAACAAGTGCTCTGATAGTGATGTGATTCTCAAAATATGCTGCCTGTCTGCTTAGGCGCCTTGACATACAATCGCTAACCGTCAGCTGTCTGGTGGCTCAAGTTGCCGTCAAAATCTCCCAAGGGCTGCACAATGTGACGCATCAATATATTGTGAAGCAGTATACTATGAAGGATAATTATATATTGTAACTTCAAGCTCAGAAGGGCTAGATCCCAGAGCCATAAAGCCAGTTATTAAGAAGAAGATCTAACTAATTTGGTAGCGGTTATAGCCGGCCCTAAGTGGTAGACTTTGTAATTGGTGCAGTGACATAAATATAATAAAAGAGTTATAAAATAATATGTTAATTCCAACTCTTTAATTTTTATGATGGTTTGTAGTTAGTTACTTTACATATGTGCAGACAACATGGAACTTTATAACATCTCACGTTTGTTAGAATTTTATTTTCAACATATAATTTAAAATTGTGAAATAAAACTATTAACAATACTTAAAATCTTTCTTTTTGTCCCACATTTTATCGAGAGTATTTATGCCGATTTCTAAATAACACAGTTTTTTTTATTGTTATTTAGAAATCGACAAAATACATAATAAAAATAACAATATAATAGTAGTATGTATACAGAACAGGTATACCTTCTGTGTACTAAATATCGGGAATTTGTCAATAAAACAAAAAATACAAATTATTCATCTAAATTTATTTTATCGCCTTCAAAGTAGGCCCCATCGCTTGCAATACAACATCTCCAACGCTTCACCCAGTCTTCCATACATTTTTCATAGGCTATTTGCGGTATGGCCTTTAGCTCATTCAGCGAATTTTTTGTTATGGCTTCTATCGACTCAAAACGTTTTCCTCGAAGTGGTAATTTTAACTTGGGAAATAAAAAAAAGTCAGACGGAGCCATATCAGGTGAATACGGTGCTTGGTCGAGAACTTTTGTTGAATTTTTCGCTAAAAACTCTTTCACTATAATGGCTGTGTGTGATGGTGCATTATCATGGTGTAGCATCCATGAGTTGTGTTGCCACAAATCTGGACGTTTTCGGCGGATACTCTCACGCAAACGCTTCATGACGCCTAAATAATGTTCTTTATTCACTGTTTCTCCCTTTGGAAGGAATTCGGAGTGAACCACACCACGGTAGTCAAAAAAAAACTGTCAGCATCACCTTGATTTTGGAGCGACTTTGCCGCGGTTTTTTGGGTTTCGGCTCGATTTCGAGACGCCATTCTGAAGACTGTTGGCTTGTTTGCATGTCGTACTCATAAACCCATGTCTCGTCGCCAGTTATTATACGTTTCAAAAAGGTCGGATCCGTAGAAGTTCGGGAAACCATGTCATCAGCGACATGCTTTCGCTGCGCTCTTTGAACAAAATTGAGCTATTTTGGAACTAGTCGAGCGGCGACGCGTTTCATGCCTAAAATGTCAATGAGAATGTTGTGGACGGACTTAAAAGATATGTTCACCTCACTAGCCAACTCTCTCAGACTCATACGTCGATTTTCGAGCACTAGCTTTTTGATTTTGTCGATATTTTCTTTGGTCGTAGCGGTTGAAGGTCTACCAGAACGAGGCAAGTCTACTACTACTTCTCGGCCTTCTTTAAAAGCCTTATACCATTCATAAGCCCTTGTTTTCGATATACACGATTCGCCGTAGGTATTTCGCAACATTTTTAGTGATTCACCACATGAAATATCATTCGAAACACAAAATTTAAGACACACTCTTTGTTCAACAATATTTTCCATTGTAAAAATCGCCGAGAACTCAAAACTATGACCAACAAAAAGTGTAGTTTAAAACAAATTAAATGACAGATCCCGCTCAAACTTTGCGCGCTAAATCAGTACAGTGCTACCAACACGCAGTAAAAAAATTAGAACGACCTCTTTTACGCGGGTCTTTTTATTGACATATTCCCGATACTTTTTACACAGAGTAGTATATAATATCTGTAGTTATGTATAGTCGCAGTAGTAGTTAATAAACTAGCTTCCAGGCGGCGCTGTAGTCGCAACAATTTTTTACTTTAGAGATTTTTATCTATATCCGTGTATACACTCTTATCTATGCACTGCAGCTCAGACTCCAGCAAGCCAGTTTTAAAAAAAAATTTCTTAATAAAATCAAATTTTGGTCTTTTGAAAAAAAATTTATGACAGAAATGTTCATTAATAAATTGCCTATACATTGGTGTAAATCGCAAAATAAAATAATACTTACTTTACGCGGAGATGCATGTTATCAATAATTATTTCACATTTATGTGGTTTCGTTGTAAGGAGATTATTTTAATATTTATTCCTTTAAAAAATAATTGGATATGACTCTTATGGAATCCAAATTATGTAGAAATATAATGTGTTTTTTATTAGTTGATATATCTTTATCTTATTTATATAAAAAAGTAGATAGCTCCTAAAAACCGCACAAATAACGACTAGCGCGACATTTTGCTCAGCCTGCGCCTTAAGTATAAGGCGAATCCTTTTGGTTTTTGGTCAGACTGGTGCAACTTCCATAGTAAAAATTATATGTACTACAGGGGTCAAAGGAGACGGTCCATTTCTGGCCCAGTCTATGTACAATATACCGTAAAAAAGAGAAAAATTCAGGAATTTTGTTAAAAATAAAATGAGAGAATAAATCAAAATAAATAACTTGCAAAAAATAAAAATGCAATCCCAAGTTTCTGATGATTTTACAAGATGATGCCCTTCCAGTCATAAAAAAGTAAAAAGACGCGGTTATTTTTCAAATGTCATTTCTGTCAAATGATATTTTTATTTATTTCGAGCTTGGTTGTGTAGTTCAAACTTAATGATTTACGTGAGATTTTGATTTCGTTGATATCGGATATCTGTACTCTGTAAAACCACATTTTGAATCAGTAAGCAGGTATGTACAAAAGAAAGATGTTTCCTTAAGCTATTAAACGCATTTGAATGACATGCTTCTATCTGTACTCTGTTAAATTATTAATTTCTACATAAGTTCATAATGGCTGCAAAATCTTAATATAATGTAATTTTCTTTCAATTCACCTGTTAAAACATGTTGCACTGTTTAAAATGCGCTTCTGCAATATAGATAGTTTATTAAAATAAGATTGTTTTGTTCTAGATGGATGAAAATGCACCAATATGTCCACAATGTTTTGCAAACGTATTACAAGAATTATCTGTCGGCACAAATCTTGAAAATGAGCTCCAGCGCCTTAATGCCAATACTATCAGTATATTGTATGTGTGGTGTCAACGAAGACTGGGTAGCAGATAAGTTGTGACCCAATTAATTTCATCCCAACAAGACTCTGTTTTAATAAGAGGCCGTATCACATCTCGCCATCACTCGGGCAGAGCTTATTATACATATTATATACTGTAGGCGAGACAAGGGACAAGTTGGGATGAGATGATTGCAGGTTATTATTGCAGTTGTTCTTCTGGACAACAGACAGTGGGTTGCTGTGCCCACATAATGACCGTTGTCTGGTATTTGTGTTGGGCTCGGTACCAAAATTCTATAACCGCACCGGCCTCAATTCTGGATAGCTTTTTAGTAAGCGAGGATTTTGAAGTAGGATAAATAAATAAAAAATTAAGCTGTATCCTGACACGCTGAGGACTTATTATATGAAAATATTTGTGCGCCGGAAACGGCAGAATATTTATGATGCCAATTTTTTTGTAACAACTGTAATGTACCATATTATAATAAATAAATTATATTATCTATGATTGTACCCTAACACTTCAGCAGCCCAGATAGACACATATACCTGAACAGAAATTAGTATTCAGGATTATTCTGTTTATCCACCTTAAATCAGCCACTCTAAGGTAAAATAAGTTAAATATATTCTATAAGATTAGTGCATTAAAGTAGTATCTCAGGGTGGATTTTTTAGGGTAGAGAAACGGAGTTACCCTCTATTAACATATAATCTCGGCTTCGAGCTACCTGGCACTAAATTGAGGTGAAGTGTGCATTAGTACACACTAATGAATGAAATGAAATAATTTTGTGCGTAGGCACCGTTGATTTATCTCAACAATCTTCTTGTCTGGAATTGGGTAGTACTTTTTACATTTGTTTTCTCCTGAACTGCATTTATATGCAAATATCAACAAGAATATTAGTTGTTTTAATACCAAAAAAGCACATACACAATCTATAATACACTTTATTCGTGTTTTGATAAAAAAATACAACTTTTTTGCCCTACTTTCCTACTAGTTTCGAGACATTTTAGCTATTTTACATAATAAATCTACCTGATAGGCTATAGGTTTTATAAGTATATCACAGACTAACTGGTAGATTCTACCCGAGAGTATATTTCAGAGATGACAGCTAACGTCAAATCAAAATGACATCAATCCCCCATTAGTGTTGCATTTATTAGTGATAATAAAATATTAATTGCACTGAAATTAAGGCAAATTCGTGGATTTGAGTTATCAGAAGTGGTTTAATATTTTATTTTAATTTATTTTCATACTAGTACAAAACTAGGCCTACGCTTCATACAATTTTGGACCGTCTCTTTTAATGACGGTTATCTCTTTTCCCTGCTTTTCGTAATATGTCTTTTAACGACTTTGTCAAATTAAATAGGGTCAAATGTCAAATCAAACAATTATATTTATTGATCTATATATATTTTGTTTATTAAGACTGCTTTTAATTTTGCTATAGGTACCGTTGTTCATTTACAGAATTGTTAAAAATTAAATATGCATTATAAAATTTTCCAATTAAATGGTGCAAGAAGCGGAAAAAATTATAACTAGAAAAGGCTATTTGTAACAATATTTCCCTTAGATGATGAAAGGTATGTGGTGATTTCAACTTTAATAGTAATATGATATTTAATTCGAGTACATTTTTCGACTAGCCATATACGTCAGATTTTTATAGTGTACGATTGTGTGCACAAATACAAACACATTATTTTCTAAATCTGATAGTTCGATGGTATGGCAATCCGAAACGAACTATACTTAGAAACTACACAGTTAATTGTGAATGCTAACATTCTATTTGTTTAATAAAAATGTGATTTGAGTTATATTATTTTTTTCAGATGCAAGCAATGGGTGAAATAGCTGGCACATGCACCAATTGAAAATATTCACATGTTAAAACATATTTGTGGCAAATATTGCATTTGAACCCAACAAATGCGAACTGTTATTTCATCAGTGGACTTAATTTAAACTTCCACAATTATGTGTATGTTAATTAGGTTTCATTTATATGTAGCAAAAGATAATATCGCTCTAAAGACACACGGTATTTTTACTCAATCGCCACGTTAAAAAAATATTTCTAATAAATAATTCAGTATAGAGATCTAACTTTCATTATGTAAAAATATCGATTAACAATATATCGATAAAGGTTATATCGATAAAATTATTCGAGGATAGACAATTACAGCACTATTGTAATTCGTCAATGTTGTCAACACTGTTTGCCACAACTAAATGTCATATCTTAATGTTGGTAGAGTAACTTGGCATACTTTCATGCATTTACTTTTACTATGGAAGTCCCGCCTCTTAAACGTAGTGTATGGAGTGTAGAGTACACTCCATAACGTAGTGGTTATATTCTCTTTGGTTTTGGTTTTCGTTTTAAAGTAACTTGTATCGTTACATCAATAGATGGCGTCAGTAGTCTTTTATAAAGCGATATGGTTGTACTTGAACTACAATGTTAACATCAAAGTATATGACAATGACGTTTATCGTGAATTCAACATAGCATAATGTTGTAGTTGTTGTTGAATTTTTGACGACGGCGAGTTTTCGTCGTTTACTAGGTTATTACGTAATTACGTTACCACCGCCCCTATGAGCCATTGGATATAGTTAAATCAAGCAGGGTAAGGGTGTTCCGATTCCATGAAAGTATCGATACCTACTCATTTCAGTAGTACACAAATCATGTTTCGATACTACTCATACAAATACTCCTATAGCCGCGGCGCCCACCTAAGCTACATGATTTCGACATGGCTTGTAGCATGATTCTGACGATGCTCTGACGTGACCACGAGTGACACTGCTTGCACCAACCTGTGCAACAATAGCATGTCGCAGAGTTCATTTTGGGCCAAAATTTCGCCTGAAAAGGATAAACATGCCCCTGCTTTGCTACAGATTTCAAACATTCAAAGTGCCAGCTGAAGATTTTGAGTACATCCCTATGGGAAAAAATTTGAAAAGTGGTGGTACTTTCAATTTTATTACGGAATTAGAATTACATTTCACATAGATTTGCCCTACAAGTTGCAAGAAGCATCTTGCGAGTTCCTGTTATTGTAATCGGGTCTAGGATAATCATATAAACATGGTTTTTCATGAACTAAATCAATGAATTTAATATTAAAACTACAAGTTTCGTGTTACGTGCCACTTCAATGCGTCACTAGTAGCACGTCAATGATCACTAGTAGCAAGCTGAATGGCACGTCAGATCATGCGGCGTCACGCCACGCAAATGGGCGTTACTACATACATTCCCTTTGAATGTTGAGGCGAGTGACAAGTTACGCGTCAAATCACGCGTCAGATCACGTGTTACGTTACGTAGCTGGGCACCGCGCTTAAGTATCGATACTTACTGATATCGATACTTTTATATATTTTTTTAATGAAATTAACGTAGCAAATGTTTTAAGCCCCACAACGATCTATTCTGCCCTGCTACTTTAGATAACATCGTATTGTTGCAACCAGTGAACTAACGAACTATTATGAACCAAACCTAAGTACCTAACCTACCAAATTAATTAGTGAAAAGTTGAAGATCCTACCTTTCGTTTGTCCCTTTATTTGCTGTTTTCTATAATTTGCCTTTATCCACAGTAATTCCATGAGTTATAGAATGCTTGAATATATTAGACGTATTGCCACAATATTTCACCGACTTATTGTTTACATTTGTTTCGTTTGTTTTGGTAAAATATGTACATATTAATGATTTTGGTGGTGCCATGATAATATTGGAACAATAAACCGATGACGACAATAACTTAAATTACTCGTAACGTAATCGTAAACAATCACTTGTGGAATCCTGGACACTGCTAGTACTGACTGGACCAGTGACAATTTTAGTGTAATGGCGGCCCGGTTTCGGCTCGGCTGATTCGATACCAAGTACTTTTGTTTCGATATCGATTAAGTATCGCAAGAATAATTCGATGCTATTAGTACTTGGTATCGAATCTAAAGTATCGAGTACCTACTCGTATTTACTAGTATCGGAATATTCCTAAGCAGGGTTAGGTTAATGATAGGTCTTCGCGCGCTTAGACTAGATACCACCGGCGCCGGCGCAGGCGCTCATGTAAAATACCGCAACAAATACTACGCCAAAATCGGCGTACCCGAGCTAGTAAGTAGTAGTAGTAGCTAATAAGGTGATCGCCACCATGCTGGTTCTATTAAAAATCATTTAAAAATTGTATAAATGAAATTATTGTTAAATGAAATATGTTTGAAAAAAAAAGTCCCGCTGGGTTTCTTGCTGGTTCTTCCCAGGACAGAGGTATTTTCCGAACCAGTGGTAAATAAAAAATGACTTTCAATAAGAATTATGTAATAATCGATATTGAATAAAAAATTATTCCATTCTAAAAAAAAATATTCCATTCCATTCCATTCCATTCCATTCCATTCCATTCCATTCCATTCCATTCCATTCTAGTCGCATTGCAGGCGATATGTGATGTGGACGTACCGAATATTTTATTAAATTTTGATCATAATACGAAGTAAAATACCAGTTTGCGTAGTTAAACTGTGTAAAAATAATACTACATAAAATAAGAAAGACACTGGGATCACATACTATCAGTAAGTATCATACAATTTCGAAATTTCAAGATAAAATAACACGAGCCATAAATAAGTTACAAAATATGAAAGACGCCATTCAGTGTTGCCGCGTATACAAAAATAAAGTTCCCCGTGGCTGAGATTTTTATATGTGAATTTATTGTTACTGTATAGTCTTATGAGAGCGGATTTCAAATAAAATGAACATAGGAAAACTGCGCTGTCCACGTACTTTTTCAATAGTTTATTCATAAGGGAATCAAGTTTTTTGTTTTTGTCGGTAACAGTATAGATAGGAAACATATAAAGATTATTTTGAAATTAAAAAAACTAAATAAACCTGTAAAATATTTCCATAAAGTAAACATTTATGTTGACGAAACCATCAATTTCAACATGTCCACCCTATACCTTACCAACAAAAAGATCTGATTTAGACAAATTTTTATTAAAACAGTTCATATATTTGACAGTTATATTGAAAACTTTATTCAAGAGCACAAAATTAATGCATGTTTTAGAGTTTTCTAAAAGAAATAAAATAGATAATTCATTTTAATTGTTTTCCTCAAAAACAAGGTAGGCGGAATTTTCCTTTACGTAACGCATGTAACACGTACTACAAAGTGAATATATATTAAATTTGTAGATTTTTCGCACTTCTGGTAACATTTTCAAAATAATCGTCAAACAAAGTTTGAACAACTATCTGCCAATTTGACGTAATTCGTTACGAAACGCGGTGGTGATTGTGTGTGATAAAATTTTGTTCCATTACAAATTCGTGTTTTCTCAGGTAAGAAAGTTGCTACGTTTTGTTTTTTCCTTAATTTTCTCTCAAAATAGTATAATGTTGATAATTTGTAACATGAATGTCTTATACTCATTACTTTTTGCTTAAAAATGAATGATTTCAATTTCAAGCCCACTTTTCGTAACATCAATTACGTAACTTTACATATTAGCGGAACTAATTTTGTTACGTAACGGAATTATAAGGGCATGTCTAGTTTTGAATTAGAGTAGATAGTTTGTCTGAATATGTCTGCAGCTACAAATTTTTTTTTTCATGTTTCAGATACTTTTAAAAGTTATCTTTTCAAAACCTACCTACAAAACAGAATGCCTCTCACTGGGGCCGAACGGGCAAAACTATTCCGAGAAAATATAAAAAAAAAGATAAGAAAAAGTATGAAGTTAGAATAAAGTAAGAAGAAGTAAGAATAAATGAGCTCAGCGAAGAAGAAAAATAGAAAAAAGAAGACACTGGAGAAATCAAAATAGAAATCGAAACAGCAAAAAAGAAAAGAAATTATCTTCTGAAGAAAGAAAATAAGTAAGCAAGACTTCTGAACTAAGAAACATTAAAATTTGTAATCGTTTGAAGAAGATAATATTTTTTCGCGATCGATCGATGCGATGCAATCGAAAAAAAATGAAGTAAGATTTTACTTATTAGTAGGACGATTTTTTAAGTTCCTATATTTTATAAAACTATTACTATAGTATTACACTAAATAGAGATTGAATCTTTTGAATTTTGAATTTTATACTAAAACGTAACCGTTAAAATATTATTTATATTAAAAGAACTTTAAGTATTGTTTCTTTATAATTTTTTTTTATATATATTACATACGCTGAAATATTTTTAGTTTTGATGACTCAAATAGCTAAAAAATTTCAGGATGTGAATTATTTTACAGACTTGAGTATTTTTTTAATTTTATGAGTCACTAATCTTAAGAACATTTTTTAAATAACCATAAGTATTTTAATGAAGACTGAATTGTAGACAAAAACTTTTAAAATTATAGTAATTTAGTATTATTTAGTACTTATAGAAAAATTGTGTACTTGTGGAAAAACCCTAAGCAGTTCCCTTTCGTATCACATTGAAGTTTATTACGATTTATGAAAAATATTAGGTTCCGCTTACGTAACGCGTCATTTTATTTGAAATCAGCTCATGAATACTGTAATTAATTAATTAATTTATTCATTGTTTAGTCCACTAAGGTGTACAATTAAGGTTGCAATAAATGAAGACACGTGTCGTGTAAACGGGGATATATTTGCGACTAATTTTTAACGTGGCGGACGCAGCCGCCACACCTATGACTATTATACATATTACACATACACATAGCTGTTATACTTAAATAAGTATGGATATGATGTAGGACACTGGACACGTGATCTAAAGAGCCAGTATATTATATATACCTATATTGTGTCCCTACAACATTCCCCTCCTTATACAAAAATTTAGAACACTTAATTTACACTAGGTTAACACTCGCACTTGTATACATACTACGCGAAACCGGCAGGCGTAGGTGCGGCTTGGTTGGGAACCGCCTCCACCCTCACCATGGTCAGATTGCTTACGCTCTGCTTCATTACCCAGCCTCTCACTACATATTTTCAGCGGCGCCATAGTAGGTACCCCACTATCGCCAGTGCGGTCAACGTCCAGCTGATACATTCCAGCTTATAATCTGAATGATTGTTGACAGTTTGAGCTACTAGGCTGTTGCTCGTATTTTCCTCCTTGCTCTGGCTCCATCCCATTTTCGAGCAATTCTAGATATATACGTCTAGCTACAATGAAGCAATTTGAACAAATATAGATACGAAAAATCGTCTCTATATGTTACATTAACAATGATTAACATGACATGACAATTAAAATGCTAAAATATTAAAAAGTTACTTTAGTAATTACGTACTTTGATCTACTTCAAAATGCATGCTATGCAACTCGCAACTATGTAGCATAAGGATAGGTGCATATTAAGGTATAAATGTTTGCTAAATATTATTACAGCTAATTATAGTACATATAGCTTACTCTTTAGAGTTCTACAATAAAGCTTAAAATATAACATTGGAATTTTTCTAATTACTATATTAGATTACCTAGATATTAACTAAATCATAACAACTAATAAAAGAAACAATTCACAATTGAATAAATTAAATTGCCAGGTTGTTACACTTATTAATGATGTAGGTCAGAAATCAAACCTAAGACAATCGTAATCATAACCACTAATCCTAAGTAACGATGACACGTTCTACTTAGAACAGTATAGATTACAATGCAAAACGTACTGGCGTCTTGATAACGCGGCCACATCGCGTTGTTTTTGGAATTAAAACTTTGCTAGAAGTGTCTGCGTTATTTATGCTAATAAAACTATCGTTACCAACTATCATCACGAAAATTAATGTTATTGCTTAAATCGTTTTCTTTCAGAATGTGCGCGGGTTTTAACCTATCCATAGAAATAGTACTTTCTTTTTCTCCTATTTTTATGACACAAGTTTTCCCTCTCCTGCTTATGACGCTATAGGGCCCATCATAAGGTGGTTGAAGAGATTTTCGCATCAAATCATTCCGAACAAATAAATATTTACAATTATCTAAACTACTAGGAATAAATAACGAACGCGCATTACGGTGGCACGGTGGTCTCGGATTCAAATTACGTATATATCCCTAGGAGAGGGCTATGCTCGGAGTTTCTCTGCGTGATATACTTAGGAATGAGTATATCCGCAGTAGAACCAGAGTAACCGACATAGCCCAACGGATTAGTAAGCTGAAGTGGCAGTGGGCCGGCCATATAGCTCGAAGAACCGACAACCGATGGGGAAGAAAGGTTCTTGAGTGGCAGCCTCGTACCGGTAGGCGAAGTGTAGGGCGACCCCCCACGAGATGGAGTGACGACCTGGTAAGACATGCAGGAAGTCGATGGATGCAGGTGGCTCAGGACCGTGCTTTGTGGCATTCCTTGGGGGAGGCCTATGTTCAGCAGTGGACTTGTGAAGGACTGTAATGATGATGATGATGATATATCCCGTAACGTTTGTAAATATTCCGAATCCGTATTGCAAAATTTGGCATCTTTGAAGAAATCACCCGGTAATCTGATTGATTTACCGTAAGTTAATTCAGCTGCGCTCACACCACTGTCACTTCTAGTAGCGACGCGCAGACCTAACAGCACTACTGGTAATTCATCTACCCATGAACTGTTGCATTTTAAGCGTGCCGTTTGGGCCCCATTCCTCAATCCGAAGATCATGCGTGGAAACTCCAACAATCCACAGGGTGTAATTATGGCAGTCTTCTCAATATCCGATTCTAGCACTGGAATGAAATGATACGCCCGTTTCAAATCTAATCGGGTAAATATCTTTTTATTACCGGCTAGCACGTACTTAAAATCTTGCAGCCTTGGTATAGGATAGCGGTCGGGCTTAGTTACCGCATTCAACCTACGGTAGTCGCCACACGGACGAATGTACCGGTTTTTTTTTAAGGACAACGTGTAAAGGGCTTGCCCATGCACTTTTAGACGGTCTACATATTCCTAGATCTAGCTCGAACTCCTCCTTAACCCGCTTGTACCTGTCCGGAGGTAGAGGCCTAGCCTTCGCATAGACGGGTGGGCCTGTTGGACACAGGTTTAGTCAAATCTGGGTACTTAAGCAACATGTCGTGCCATTCATTTTTACTATCTATGGTTCTAATAGATGACTCACCGTTACTATTGTACACTACAATCGAAGCGAGAACATTTAGATGCGTAACTTGATCTCTTAATTTCCGCGCGTGTAAATCTGCCAACAGTTTATAATGGCTTAGAAAGTCGGCGCCGATTATAGGCTGTTTAACGTCCGCTATAATAAAAGACCATCTAAATGCTCTCCTTAAATTAAAATTTAAAACTAGAGTACGCATACCATAGGTTCTGATTTCCGTTCCATTCGCCGCATATAACTTATAATTATCACTCGCGACACACACTTTTTCACCACAGGAATCACAGATACGTTGGCACCCGTATCAATTAAAAACTTATGTACGGTATTTTTGTCGAAAACGCATAGGCGGTTGTTATGCAAACCGATACATGTCTCCGCCCCTGGCTGTATCGTATCTAATTTCCCTGTGCGGACGGCGTAGATGGCTTCACTCCAATCCAATTGCAAGGATCAACGCACATCACGGCCTTGGGACCATAACGATGATGGTAAAAGCACAACCACTTTGGGTTCTTCCGGGACATACTGCCGCTGCGTTGCCGCGATCCTGATCGCCTCGGCCTCCCCCTGTTACTTGAGTTATTGTTGCGTTTATTCGACCTCGACCGACGTAGTTCTGCTATTTCGATCTGCAGTTTACTTACAATGTCCTCTAAATCGCTGAGCCTGCTGGATGTAACGCTGCTGACTTCGGCAATTTCCGCCGGCCGTGTCGCTTCCATCACCTTATCTGCCACCGTCGCCAGGCTTTCCAGATCCTTTACCTCGGTGACAGCTAGAACAGCTTGAACGGCCGTGGGTAAACGTCTGGTTCACATAATCTGGAGTGTAGCGTCTGGCATTTTATTCCTCGCAAGGTCTCGCATCCGACGTAAGAGCTGCGATGGCTTTTGAGTGCCGAGTTCCATCTCCCCCAGCAGCTTCTGAAATTGTCTGGTCTCTGACTCCTCAAACACCTGCAGAAGCCGATTCTTCAACGTCTGATACCTCCTTTCGGATGGCGGCGACAGCAGTAGATCACTTACCTGCTGTATAGCGCTAATTTGGTTACGACCAGGTTTTGCCCGCATCCCCGATTTTCTGGTTTTCTATTACGGCCTCGAACTGAATGAACCAGAGTCGCGGTTGGTCCGCCCAGAAGTCGGGTATTCTAGACGAAACGCTGATACTCACCAGCGCCATGGCGCCATCTGCGCGGGTCTCCGTCGACGCCTGCTCGCCCTGGGCGGGCGGTGGTACCGGCGCGGGCGGGATAGGCGCTGCAGGAACTGGCGCAGGTCCGGATTGTGGATACATATTTTACCGACACTATTTCACAAACGGTTCTTCACGGGGTCACCAGTGTACTGTCTTATGAATACTGTATTTAATTAATTAATTTATTCATTGTAAATTCCACTAAGGTGAACAATTAAGGTTGCAATAAATGAAGACACGTGTCGTGTAAACGGGGATATATTTGCGACTAATTTTTAACGTGGCGGACGCAGCCGCCACACCTATGACTATTATACATATTACACATACACATAGCTGTTATACTTAAATAAGTATGGATATGATGTAGGAGACTGGACACGTGACACGATTGTGTCCCTACAGTTACTATATTTTATAATATACCTAGTCAGGTCATAAATTCTGTCACATGTTTAATATAAAATAATTGAAACAAGTTTATTCATTATGTAACCATTTATATGCCAAAATGAACTTAACAAAACATAGATTCTTATGACACTAAAGTTTATTCAAAATGACCTCCGTGATTTTGAATACAGGCCTTCAATGTGCGCGGCCAGTCGTCTATCGCAGCACGAACGAGGTCCATGTCAATATCGGCGGCTGCCTTAATCAAGGATGTCTTGAGTGACTCCAAATTGGGATGAGGCTTTGAGCACGCCTTTTCCTCGAAGTGTTGCCATATCTTGTAATCTAACGGATTCAAATCTGGACTGGAGGAGGGCCAGTCTTCGTGCCGGATGAAGTTGATTTCACGCGCCGCCAGCCAGTCTTGTGTGCTCTTCGCTCTATGAGCTGGCGCCGAATCTTGTTGGAATACCCAGTGCCTGTTATTGAACATGGTATGAGAAACAGGTACTACAAGGTTCGTCAGGACTGTATTTTGATACACAACTGCATTAGTTTTTACACCTTTCTCACAAAAATGTACCTCTGTTAAGCCCCAATAAGAAACTCCCAACCATACCATGAGCGAGGATGGAAAATGACCTCGTTGGACACGCGGAATACGGTTGCTCGCTTCTTCACTACTGTGTGCGTACACCTTATCATTTTGTTTGTTGTAGCTCTCTTCTACGGTAAAAATTTTTTCATCCGAAAAAAGAATTTCCCGATATTTTTTTCCCGCGTACCGCTTCAACAAAGCGCGGCATCTCTTCAGTCTCAGGTCCATTAGACGAGCATTCAAATGATGTCCTGTTTTTCTGCGATATGCCCGAAGCCCTGAGTCTTCATTTAACACCCTTTTCACCGTGGTTCTGCTTAACCCCATCTGAAGGGCCAACAGTTTCTGCTTACGTTTGGGATTTCTTTGAATTCGTGCCTTCACAGCTTTTATCACTGCTGGAGTCCTAACAGACCGAGGGCGACCACGTCATCATTGTATCGTTTGATGGTACGATAAACGAATCTTTTGGTTATATTCAAATTTTTCAGCATGTCAAAAAATTGAATTGGCGCGTAACCGCAACGATGCAACGCAATAACTGCAACACGGTCTTCTTTAAGCGCCCACTCCATATTTAAAAATGAGTAAAATTCTAAAAAGCATACAGTTTTATTTTCATGAACAATTCGAAATTCGAATTCAATAAACTTTTTTGTGGCCACAATTATAAAAGAAAAGTTTTTACTGTGTGACAATACTTATGACCTGACTGTGTATTTAACTTATTATTATATAACCTAATTCTATATTATTTAATGTTTATATTTGTAGTATTGCTCAAATGACCTAATATTTATATGTTGTTTTATTACTTGTTATTTTTATTATTAAAACATTATTTCCGTTTATTGGGATTCCGTACCCAAAGAGTGTCAACGGGACTTAAGTTTCCACTATCGTTTCGTCTGTCTGTCAGCAGGCTGTATTTTATGAACCGTAATATGTAGATACTTGAAATTTTCAAATTTTCAAAAATAAAATTTTGGTTACACCATATAATATATAACTATTTTTTTTTAAATAATTTGTGAATATTAGTCAGACATTTAAATATAAAAATTAAATTGATAAAAATGAGGCCTTATCATTTATATGCCATTTATTCAGAAGAAAAACCTATACATAATATACACAAATATATTGATACATTCACTATTAATAAATTATTAATTTTTAAGTATTTCTGGTGTACGTTCATAACTATGAACTTAACTACTAAGCCATAGCATAAAATAATTTTTTCTCGTTAATCGGGTAATCTGCCGTGTAGTGGCGGTCAAGAATATCCACTACCCCATATCCTCCCGTGGGTGTCGTAAAAGGCGACAAAGGGAAACAGGCGGGAGATGGGCAGCAGCATCTTCCTGATAATAGCCAAAATTACAATAAAAAAACTGCGGTTGCCAACCCGCTCGCCAAGCGTGGCAACTATGGCAAATACCCCCTATGAATGAATGTAACAAAGAGACGGCCCCCAGTCCCCGGCGGCCCCGCTATTCCTGGCTACGGTGGCGACCATGGTAACGGCGGGGCAGGGGGTGCTAAGAATCTCCGGTGGAGGTTCGGTTGCCACCTACGACGACTCGACCTGGCAACGTACAACGCACGCACCCTGAGGACTGACGAGAAGATCGTGGAGCTGAAAGAAGAGATAGACAAGTTGCGCTGGCATATTATAGGATTATCCGAAGTCCGAAGAGAGGGGGAGGACACGGTAATCCTCGAATCCGGCAACTTGCTCTATCACCGGGAGTCCACAAGTCTCTCGTTAACAACGTTGTAAAGATCGGGAGTGTGTCGACGAGGGTTGCGTACCTTATACTCAGAATCACCAAACGGTATTCGCTGAAGGTCATACAGGTTTACGCACCAACCTCGGCACACCCCGATGAGGAGGTGGAGGAAATGTATGAGGATATCTCTAGAGCCATGCATTCCTCCAAAACCCAATATACGGTGTTAATGGGAGACTTCAATGCAAAACTAGGCACAAGAGAGAACGGTGAGCTGAAAGTAGGGAAATTTGGAATAGGGCAACGGAACCCAAGGGGCCAGCAGCTGGCCGACTTCATGGAGAAAGAGGGACTCTTTATGATGAACTCTTTCTTCAAGAAGCGGCCCCACAGGAAGTGGACCTGGTCGAGCCCCGAGGGTTCGACAAAAAATGAGATTGACTTCATTATGACGACCAGACGATAACTGTTCAGTGATGTCTCCGTGATCGCGAGGGTGAAAACCGGCAGCGATCACTGAATGGTTAGAGGCACACTGAACCTAAATGTTAAGTTGGACAGGTCTCGTACGATGAAGTCAACGCTCCTTCCCCCTCGTGCTCTAATCCAAAGTCCCGAAACCTTTCAGCTCGAGTTACAAAACCGCTTTCAGTGCCTAGAAGACTGCAATGAAGTGGAGGATATGAATGACAAGCTCGTGGAAACTGTCCATGCGGTCGGAGCTAAGTTCTGCAAGACCCGCCGCAGAAGAACACAAAAACGCTCCGATCACACTCTTAATCTCATGGCTGTTAGACGGGAGATGAGGCTACATTCTTCAACAGATTTGACAGCATACAGGCAACTGAACAGACAGATCTCCAAATGCATGCGGCGAGACTTACGCAACTTCAATACAGCTCGTATTGAAGAAGCGATCGAGCGGAACCAAGGCTCCAAAGTCTTTGCCAGAGATCTGTCTGCCAGAAAGAGCCAACTGTCAAAGCTGAAAACCGAATGTGGCAGCATCGTTTCCGGGGCACCTGAGATTTTGAGTGAGATTGAGAGGTTCTATGGACAGCTGTACACGTCATCGTTGGAGCCACACGCAAGTGTGAGTAACGATCCAAGAGCGAGTCTCATCCGACACTATTCCAAAAATATCCCGGACGTCAGTCTGAGCGAGACTAGAATGGCTCTCCAGCACCTTAAAAACGGTAAGGCCCCAGGCGAGGATGGAATTACAGCGGAGCTTCTGAAAGCGGGTGGAAGACCGGTACTTGAAGTCCTTCAGAAGCTCTTTAATTCCGTCCTCCATGGTGGCATTACACATGGAGCAGAAGTGCGGTGGTCTTGTTCTTCAAGAAAGGTGACAACGCTCTCTTGAAGAACTACAGACCGATTTCCATTCTGAGCCGCGTCTACGTGCTGTTTTCGAGAGTCATTACGAATCGTCTCGCGCGCAGACTTGACGACTTCCAGCCTCCCGAACAAGCCGGTTTCCGAAAGGGCTTTAGCACCATAGACCACATACACACCCTACGGCAAATTGTACAGAAGTCCGAAGAGTACAATTTGCCACTATGTCTGGCGTATGTGGACTATGAGAAAGCCTTTGATTCCGTCGAAATTTGGGCGGTGCTGCAGTCCCTTCAGCGGTGCCAAGTTGACTGACGGTATATCGAAGTGTTGAAGTGCTTGTACACTAGGGCTACGATGGCTATCCGAGTACAGAACCAGAGTACGAAACCTATCCAATTGCAGAGAGGTGTAAGACAGGGTGACGTTATATCCCCGAAACTCTTCACCGCTGCATTGGAAGACGTTTTCAAGCTTCTGGACTGGAAAGGATACGGTATTAACATCAATGGCGAGTACATCACTCACCTTCGATTTGCCGACGATATAGTCCTCATGGCGGAATCGCTGGAGGAACTAAGCACTTTGCTCAATGAACTCAATAGTGTCTCCCAACGGATAGGTCTTAAGATGAACATGGACAAAACAAAGATTATGTTTAATGTCCATGTCACACCTATGCCGGTAGTTGTTGGGAGCACTAAGCTCAAAGTTGTTGACGAGTATGTTTACCTGGGACAAATAGTCTGATTAGGTAAGTCCAACTTCGACCGAGAGGTCAATCGACGGATTCAACTCGGCTGGGCAGCGTTCGGGAAGCTACGACACATCTTCTCGTCAGAAATACCTCAAAACCTTAAAACAAAATTGTACAACCAGTGCGTGTTGCCAGTGATGACTTACGGAACTGAGACGTGGTCCTTCACTGCTGGTCGTATGAGGAAGCTGAAGGTCGCTCAACGAGCTATGGAGAGGGCTATGCTCGGAGTTTCTCTGCGTGATAAACTTAGGAATGAGGATATCCGCAGTAGAACCAGAGTAACCGACATAGCCCAACGGATTAGTAAGCTGAAGTGGCAGTGGGCCGGCCTTATAGCTCGAAGAACCGACAACCGATGGGGAAGAAAGGTTCTCGAGTGGCAGCCTCGTACCGGTAGGCGAAGTGTAGGGCGTCCCCCCACAAGATGGAGTGACGACCTGGTAAGACATGCAGGAAGTCGATGGATGCAGGTGGCTCAGGACCGTGCTCTGTGGCATTCTTTGGGGGAGGCCTATGTTCAGCAGTGGACTTGTGAAGGGCTGTAATGATGATGATGAATCGGGTAATAGTTAAGCTGCTGGCATATACAATTTTTCACGCACACTAGCATCCTTGCAATTGTCTTATACACATTAGAATATTGAGTTGCCGTATTCACGGAGCTGTTACATTTAGGTAGGGCGGTATCTAGTCAGAGCGCGCGATGACCTATCATTAATCTATGCAAGCAGATTATAATATAATACAGGGAGTGAGCGCTTAGAACATTGTAACCGTTCCTCATTTTTCTTAGAAAGAGAGGCACCGAGTTTGGTATTTTATCTCCTTCTAACATTGATAAGTGTTTACACAAGATAAAAATATTACGAACGTTTAGACGGCTATTGCTTTAAGTAATATTTTAGACGTATGCTAGAACGATAATCTTACACTTTTTATCGCTAATCATAGTTTGTATATTCACTATTGTATTTTAATTAAGCTTATAATTAAGTAATACGAAAAAAACACTAAAACAATTTAATGTATGAAATTTATGACTCCAAATGTCAAACAATTAAATTTTTATGTAATTTTAAATGTAGAGAAACTGAGTCTTGTAGATACCACCATTTTTCTTGGAATCACATTAGATGCCAAGTTTCAATGGAGCCCCCATATATCAAAATTAGCAAACAGACTTAGCTCTGCAGCATATGCTGTAAAAAAATTTAGAAGTCTTACCAGTGTTGAAACAGCTAGACTAGTTTACTTTAGCTATTTTCATAGCATAATATCGTATGGTATTTTGCTATTGGGACACGCAACAGACACTGAAATTACATTTGTTTTACAGAAGAGAGCCATAAGAGCAATTTATGATTTAAAGCCTAAAGAGTCACTGCGACAAAAATTTAAGGAAATTAATATATTAACTTTGGCCTCTCAATACATTTATGAAAACGTAATGTACGTACACAAAAATAAAAGTAGTTTTACAAAAATAAGTGATATTCATTCTGTAAATACTAGGAACAAACATAAGCAAGTAGTACCAGTTACTCGACTCCATCGAGTCAGTAATTCATTCTTGGGGCAATGTATATACGCTTTTACAACAAAATTCTAGAAAATATACAAAATTTGACCTGCTCAAAGTTCAAAAACTTTAATAAACTAAGTTTGTATAAAACGGGTTATTATAATATTAAAGAATTTATGGATGATAATAACCCCTGGAAATGAGGTGATCGCTACCAAGCTATTTCTAATTAGTCGTGTTGTTAATTTGTGTAACATACATGATTGTAAGCTGTTATTTAAAAAAAAGTTCCGCTGGGTTTCTTGCTGGTTCTTCGCAGCATAGAGGTTTCTTTTTCGAACCAGTGGTAATTAAACAAAAGTGACTTTCAATAAGTATTGTTTATTATCTGTATTGAATAGAAAGGTTTCTGTTTCTGTTACACGAATGTTCTTTCCCTAAAAACTAGGAGGTGCATTTTACGCTATAGATGACAACACCATTTTAAAATTTGACGTTGTCAAATGAATGAATATATTGTTTTTTTTAATATAGAATAGGGTAACAAACGAGCACACAGTCCACCGGATGGTAAGTGGTTGCTGTGGCCCATAGACATCTACATCTATCCTAGTTTGCGAATCAAAATGCAGATGCGTTGTCACCCGTGAGGACTAAGATGGAATGACTCTTTTCCAGTAAAAAGTGTCTCCGGTTCTCTACACTCACCATACGAAATACATCAGTGTTGAGCTGTTATTATACACTGGTATTCTGTGAGTGCGTGGTCCTTCCCCGGTCGAGCCGACCCATTTGTGCTACAACTATACTACTTATATAGCTGCAGCATGGCTCTACCACGTAGAAAACGCCTTGTGCTAATCATTCGGTAAATCTATGTGGAGTGCACTCACTTGGGAGCGTTAATTCAAGTTTAACTTTTTTTGGAACAGTAGAAAGAGTTTACAGGTACTTTTCATCATCCACACGTTAATGGGGAACTTTAATAAAAATGTAGGCGTACCCGTCAAAAGACTCTCAGAGACAAAATGAATTGCTCATCATGACGTTGTTAAACCACTGCAGGATAATTAAAAAAAAAACTAGTATAAGCTCTCGAAGATATATATGATCCCAGCACCAACAGAGGAAACGTCCATACAAAAGAAACAGTATCTACACTCTTACCAGCTTTGTGTCACTTCAGTTTTTTATGCTGTCTTTCCTTTTGGTGTAGAATCCTAATAGAAGTTAGTCAGACACAAAAGCAAATACTAAATAATATAATAATAATCTAGATTATCACTGGAAAAGTATGAGATAAAAATCAAAGCCCAAAAATTTTTTTTCAAAGCCAACGTATTCAACTAGTGGAAAAAGCTACTCCCTACGTAACAAAAAATGTGAGAATGTGGAAATTTCGATTGAAGGAAGAAGAGGAATGAGGAGATTTCAAAAATGTTTACCAGGAGAAATTACCCGATATGCTGGACTAACATTGCCAAAGGAGCTGCAGAGAGCTATGTTAGAATGTCTTGACAGATTTTACGAGAAACTAGACTATCGCTACTGAGCAATGGATGATATTCTCGTAACATTTAGTGTTGTTCAGCCTTACACTCTGCTAACGTCACTAGATGAAGATCTTCAAATAATAGTTCAAAATCTGACAAAAATCTGCGATGATTTTTCTGCAGGATATATAATTTTGGAGACTTCACGACTTGAAAGCTACCAGCATTTCTTCCCAAGAAGCGGTTCAATGTAACTCATCGGAGCTTTTCTCGTAAAATTGGGCTATTCTGAATCTGTTCCGAATCTAACAATGTGACTATGATTTTTTTTACTATTAAGTTACAAGTGAAGGAAGCTTATCAAAACTCAAGTTAATAAAATCTAACTTAAGGTCCACAATGAGCCAAACGGGACTAACCAACCACTCCATTTCATCTATCGAAAATGACAAGAAAGTAAACTGATAATTTATTAGAATATTTTAGCAAAATAAAGTCCCGTTAGCATGTATATCATTTTTTGTTTTATTTTGGGGGGTGCTTGATAGAAAATCACCCTGGGTGTCAACCCACGCTACGCCGCCACTAGTTATCGTAAGGTTTGATACTGTAGCGAAGCAATAATGTAGGTAATCAAAATATTAAACGGAGTTTAATTATAACTAGTGACCGACCGAAGACTCGGTTTCGGTTTCGGCAAAAAATCCAGTTTCGGTTTCAGCAAAAAATCTACCGAACCTTTGGCGGCGCTGAAACTCAGTGTTCCTGGATTATCGTGCGTCGTTCGGATGAGTTCGTGATTCGTATATTATTCATAATTATACAGAAACAGAAACAGAATCTTTTTTATTCAATATAGATTGTAAATAATACTTATTGAAAGTCACTCTTTTGTTTAATTACCACTGGTTCGTAAAAAACCTCTGTCCTTGGTAGAACCAGCAAGAAACCCAGCGGGACTTTTTTTTAAATAACAGCTCACAATCAGAGGCGTAGCCTGGACTAATATAAACGTGCGTAAAGTTGCGTCAGCGAGGCCCCTTTTCTTTCGTTCCATGGGTCTACCGAATAGATCTACCTTACCTAACATGCATTGATACGACATACGAGGGCGACACTGAATGTTTTTAGAACTGACCACTTGTAAATGATAAAATAAAAAAATAAGTTCAAATTTTGAAAATGGAACTCTTTGCCAATATTATTGTGTTTGTATTTTTTATTAATTTGTCATTTGTTTACGATTTGGCGGCAAATTGAAAATTGTCTGTGTCACATCAGCATGAAATTAACGCGAGCAAATTTTCGTACACTGATTTTTTTATGAATTTCGATGTTATTTAAGTCAACAAGAAAGATATGATAGACTTCGATTGGTCTTTCGCGATGCAGCCCCATCTCGTGCCACTGTTTATAACAGGTTTCAGGTTTAATAAGTTTAAACGTGGTTGCACTAATCTCACCAATGATCTGCGTGATGGACGGCTATTGATTTAGTCTGGTATAACTCAATGGAGACGGCCTTCTACGGCGATGACTGAAGATAACATCAGTGTTGTGCCGCGTGTGATAGAGACTGACAAAAAAGTGACTTATCAGCAGATTCAGACAAGCTAAGGCATCGGTATGAGTCAAGTGCACAAAATCCTCCATGAATATTTAGCAGGCAGGAAGCTTTGTGCCGGGAGGATACCTCATAACTTGACAGAAGCCCAAAAACTCCGTCGTGTTGATTGCTGTCGTGAAATGATTCAAACATTTAATGGAGGTGACTCAAATGCTGTGTTCGACATACTTACAGGTGACGAAAGCTGGATTTATTGTTATGATCCTGAAACTAAGAGACAGTCTGCTGTCTGGGTGTTTCCTTCCGAGGAGTTGCCAACTAAAGTGAAGAGAAGTCGAAGCGTGGGGAAAAAAGATGGTGGCCTAATTCTTCGGAAGGACAGGTCATTACGCAACACTTGTTTTAGCGGATTGAAAAACAGTTACTGCAGAGTGCTACACTAACAATTGTTTGCTATTTATTATATTGTCTTGGAAAGAGTTCGGGAGAAACGACCTCGCAGTAGGATCCTCCTTCACGACAACGCCTCGTCGCACACTGCCAAGCAAACAATCGAATACTTGGCGACGGCAGACGTGGAATTACTGGGTCATCTGCCCTATAGTACCGACCTCACACTTTGCGATTTTTATTTATTTCCGAAAATAAAAGAAAAACTTCTTAAAAAAATGTATATGGACACTATTTTGAAAAGATATAATAATAGTATAACTTGCTAGCTAGTTTGTTCAGTTTTTGATTTTTTAGAAGTTTTAGTGTTACCCTCGTACCTACTCATATCACGATCTTTTTATACTGTGCTTTGAAGGTAGTTTTAAAGTCCTCGCAGTCGCATTTAAAGGGGGCTTCTTGCGAGGCCCCAAACAAACACACTTTCACTTTTTCAAGGGTAAAAGTGATCAAATTAATTAGTCATCTGAGGTAAAGTCTGGAGGCATCGCATTTTAGGGGGTTTCGCGAGGCCCCTTTAAGTGCGAGGCCATGGGCGAGAGCCCACTTCGCCCACACGTAGCTACGCCATTCTTACAATCATGTATGTAACACAATTAACAACAAAAAAGAAATAAGAAATAGCTTGGTTGTGATCACCATAGTGGGGTTATTATAATCCATAAATTCCTTAATATTATAATAACCCTTTTTATACAAACTTAGTTTATTAAAGTATTTGAACTTTGAGCAGGTTTTGTATATTTTCTGGGATTTTGTTAAGGTGTGTGTATGTACATTTTGTGTGAATGTGATATATTTAGTTAATGCTCTCATTGAATAATATTAACAATATTGTGAACACAATAAAACATGTTCTCAATTAGCGAGCAACTTTTTATGATTAATAACTTTTTATGAAGTGTTGATTTTTTTTACAAAATTGACTTAAAAAAGTATTGCTTATCGTTAAATTGTTGATTTTTTTTGAAAATAAATAAATATATTGCTGTATGACTATTACAGTTACTGTTTTTGATTAACATGCATTACCTATCTGTATATGTATAAAAATATTCCAGATTCCAGTATACAATCAAAAAAGAGAACATGTCTAAATAAGGTTCGGTTTCGGCCGAAACTGACACCCAGACCGAAGGTTCGTTTTCGGTTTCGGTTTCGGTTGAAAATCCTGTTTCTGTCGGACACTAATTATAACACTATTCAGCACTTTCCATATTGAAAAAAAAAATACGCATTTGGTTTTCCGTAATGCTGTATAGACTAATAATATTCACAAAATATGTATCACTTATTTATTCATTTATTTTAAAACAATGTACATGCTGACTAACTGGCCAAAACGTCAGCAGGCTAATTTACAAATTACACTTTTAAATAATAAGTAATTGATTAAGATATGTACATGTCCAAATAAAATAAAAAATA
Source organism: Parnassius glacialis (assembly GCA_033319125.1). Taxonomy (NCBI): domain Eukaryota; kingdom Metazoa; phylum Arthropoda; class Insecta; order Lepidoptera; family Papilionidae; genus Parnassius; species Parnassius glacialis. Next base: position 57,554,371 of record JAVANC010000004.1, read on the forward strand.
CATGCCAAATAGAAGATTATATTATGTCAAATAGAGTAAACAAAATATCATTGTCAAATTAACTAACCTAAGATTAAATTAATATATTACAATATGTCAAAATTGGATGTCAAAAATAGAAGCGCCGCACCTGGCGCGCGCCGGTGGCCGCCACAGAAGACGCGGCCGCCGCCGCTGTGCCACCGTCCCCTCACCATCATAGCCCAGCCGCTTCGGAGCCAATAACCCCACTCTGCTTAATGTCGTCGGGCTATCTATTTTATTATGGATGATTGCTAGGTAGAATGTTATCAATTGCATAGTCTGCCTAAGTTTAAGAGTGTCCAAACCCACCATACCAGTAACAAATAAGGACGGATATAGATAGGGGTAATAACCGTAATTCTGCTTATATAGCCATCGTGCAATGGAGACGGTCCAAAATTGTATGAAGCGTAGGCCTAGTTTTGTACTAGTATGAAAATAAATTAAAATAAAATAATAAACCACTTTTAATCATTCAAATCCACGAATTTGCCTTAATTTCAGTGCAATTAATATTTTATTCTCACCAATAAATGCAACACTAACGGCGGATTGATGTCGTTTTGATTTGACGTTAGCTGTCATCTCTGAAATATACTCTCGGGTAGAATCTACTAGTTAGTCTGTGATATACTCATATCACCTATAGCCTATCAGGTAGATTTATTATGTAAAATAGTTAAAATGTCTCGAAACTAGTAGGAAAGTAGGGCAAAAAAGCTTTATTTTTTGATAAAAACACGAATAAAGTGTATTATAGATTGTGTATGTGCATTTTTGGTCTTAAAACAACTAACGTTCTTGTTGATATTTGCATATCATAAATGCAGTTCAGGAGAAAACAAATGTAAAAAGTACTACCCAATTCCAGACAAGAAGATTGTCGAGATAAATCAACGGTGCCTACGCACAAAATTATTTCATTGCATTCATTAGTGTGTACTAATGCACACTTCACCTCAATTTAGTGCCAGATAGCTCAAAGCCGAGATTATATCTTAATAGAGGGTAACTCCGTTTCTCTACCCTAAAAAATCCACCCTGAGATTACTACTGACTACTTTATTGCACTAATCTTATAGAATATATTTAACTTATTTTACCTTAGAGTGGCTGATTTAAGGTGAATAAACAGAATAATCCTGAATACTAATTTCTGTTCAGGTATGTGTCTATCTGGGCAGCTGAAGTGCTAGGGTACAATCATAGATAATATAATTTATTTATTATAATATGGTAGATTACAGTTGTTACAAAAGAATTGGCATCCTAAATATTCTGCTGTTTCCGGCATACAAATATTTTCATATAACAGGTCCTCAGAGTGTCAGAGTATGCCTTGAGACTTGACAGACATTTGAAGCCTGGATAATGTCATACCAAAGGTTAACAGTCCTATGAATTATAGAAAGTGAAACATTAAGTCAATCATGTTTTGGATACTAAACATAAATAAAACAGCTTAATTTTTTATTTATTTATCCTACTTCAAAATCCTCTCTTACTAAAAAGCCATCCAGAATTGAGGCCGGTGCGGTTATAGAATTTTGGTACCGAGCCCAACACAAATACCAGACAACGGTCATTATGTGGGCACAGCAACCCACTGTCTGTTGTCCAGAAGGGCAACTGCAATAATAACCTGCAATCATCTCATCCCAACTTGTCCCTTGTCTCGCCAACAGTATATAATATATATAATAAGCTCTGCCCGAGTGATGGCGAGATGTTATACGCCCTCTTATTAAAACAGAATCTTGTTGGGATGATATTAATTGGGTCACAACTTATCTGCTACCTAGTCTTCGTTGACACCAAACATACAATATACTGATAGTATTGGCATTAGGGCGCTGGAGCTCATTTTCAAGATTTGTGCCGACAGATAATTCTTGTAATACGTTTGCAAAACATTGTGGACATATTGGTGCATTTTCATCCATCTTGAACAAAACAATCTTATTTTAATAAACTATCAATATTGCAGAAGCGTATTTTAAACAGTGCAACATGTTTTAACAGGTGAATTGAAAGAATTGAAGCCCTTATGAACTTATGTAGAAATTAATAATTATTAACAGACTACAGATCATTCAAACGCGTTTAATAGCTTAATGAAACATCTTTCTTTCGTACCAAAGAGATTTAAATATATAGGTATAATATAGAGCGGGCATTAGGAACAATTATATACAAAAACTTTGAGCTAGTGCGCGTGTGGTCTAGCTAAAAATAGCAAAACAACGCTAAGCATTTATTAAGACAACATTTTAGCTATTCCCCAATAGGTGACGCTAATAAATATAACGTTGTTTTAGGAATGTTACCGTTTCGATATCAAAGTATCGATAATCCATCCTGTATATTTTTTTATCGATAATCCCAATCGTCGTCAATCACTAACTTTAACATTGGTAACTAAATAGTGACGTTTACTGGATAACAGAGGGCGCTTATTACAATAAAAATAAATGTTCTAGAACAATCTACTAGAAATAATAAAATTTAAAGATTATTCGGTAAATATATGTTATATTTACGATAATAAACTGAAAGCCCGTTCAGTTTTTGCTCCATATTGACTTACAATATCTTAATGCACAACCGGGCATATTTTCTTTAAAAATATTTTTCAAATATATGAAACGAATGCGTCTTGACTTTTTGACGACGTCACTAAGACTAACGGAGATATATCCTATAGGACATAAGTTACAGACGACAATTTTGCTGCTGATGTCCGGTCTATTACTACTACTACTTAAATGTCTTTGTTTCGTACATACCTGCTTACTGATTCAAAATGTGATTTTACAGAATACAGATGTCCGATATCAACAAAATCAAAATCTCACGTAAATCATTAAGTCCAAAATCAAAAGCAGAGTCAAACAAGTAGAGAGTAGAGTTCTGAACTATACAACCAAAGAGATTTAAAATATGTATATACTAACTACTACTTAAATGTCTTTGTATACAACCAAGTTCGAAATAAATAAAAATATCATTTGACAGAAATGACATTTGACAAATAACCGTGTCTTTTTTACTTTTTATGACTAGAAGGGCACCATCTTGTAAATCCATCAGAAACGTGGGATTGCATTTTTATTCTTTGCATGTTATTTATTTTGATTTATTCTCTCATTTTATTTTTAACAAAATCCCTGAATTTTTCTCTTTTTTACGGTATATTGTACATAGACTGGGCCAGAAAAGGACCGTCTGCTTTGCGCTGTATTCTCTCTATCATCAAAATATATTTCTCCTCATAGGGATTCCATACAATGGCACCGTATTCAAGCTTACTACGAACATATGCATTGTAAAGTACCAAAGCGACCCCTATTCCGTCGAACTGTGAAGAAGTGCGAATAATGAAGCCAAGCATTTTACTGGCCTTTTTACATACTTTTTACATAAGTACATGGTTATGAAAGTCAAGTTTAGCGTCTAATAATAATCCTAAGTCACGTATTTCGCTTACCCTTTCTAAGGGCGTGTCAGATAAATTATAGTCTTCATTTAGTGGGCAGCGTTTATGCGTGAATGTTATTATTTTACATTAATTATCATTAAAGGGAATACGATTTACTATGCTCCAATCCAAAACCGCACTGATGTCTCTTTGCAATGCCTCGCAGTCAGACTACCATCTACACCTAGGCTTAATTTGAGATCAATGAGAAAATGCAATGGCCCCAACGTACTTCCCTGACTTACCCCAGATCTTGTGTAATAGTCACTAGACTCAAATGCACCCACTCTAAAAAACTGACGCCGATCACGTAGGTAATTTGAAAAAAAACTCGACAAGTTTTGGGGCAAAGCCTATCATCGCCAATTTACGTAACAAAATATAATTGTCGACCAGGTCAAATTCTTTTTTAAAGTCGAAGTACGCAGTGTCTACCTACCTACCAGCATCCAACTCAGCATATATATATAGTCAAGATGAGCCACAAGATTAGAAGTGGTAGAACGTGCTGTTCGAAAACCGTGTTGACTATCATGCAATAAATTCTGAGTTTATATATTAATTTGCTGGCATAAGACAATCTCAAATAACTTTGCAAAGACTGATAAGACTGCAATCGGTCTAAAAGACGAAACGTCGTTTTCACCAGCAGTTTTTGGGACCGGAGTGACCGTAGAAACTTTCCAAATGTCTGGATACTTAGAGTGAGTCAGTGATAAGTTAAAAAGGTACAGGAGCGGACTATCAAAATCTATCTCTCTCTCCTTTGCTAAAAAAAAGGGATATCGTCAAGGTCACCCGACGATCTCGGTTTTAGGCGCCTTACTGCTTCTTTCAGCTTGGTAGTGTCAACAATATTTATGGTGATAGAAGTGGAATCACATTGACTATCTGCGGCACGTACCGCATCAACATGGTCCAGTACAGGTACCTCGCCCTGATACACCGAACTAAAATAGTTTGCAAAAGCGTCCGCTGCGGATTGCCCAATAACTTCAACACCACCGGACGAGTAAACGTTCGTACGCTGCCTGTGATTCTTCCTATCCTTAACGTACTCCCAGAATTTGGCTGTATCGTTAATTATATTTTGTTCTGTCAGATGTAAGTGCTGCTTACATGCATTCTCAATCAAGTATTTAGCATGCCACCTATAGTATTGGAATAATTCCTTGTTGAACTCTTTACCTTCAGCCTTATACCGTTTCAAATGATAATATTTTTTACGTATATTATTTTTAATATCAGTATTAAACCATTTTGGATATACGTACTTATAATTCGACATATAACGGGATTTAGTAGGAACATATTGACTGATACAATTATAAAGACGGTGATAGAATAACGCAACTGCGTCGTCAACGTCTGCAATTACAAAAATGTTCGACCAATCTATACTTATCAATGCCGTGTAGAGTAGGCCAAGAAAGTCTGCTTTACGCCAATTCCAGTTTGGAGCAGCTCCCGGGCGCTGAGCCGGTGGTGGAGAGGACGGCGACTGGGCCAGCGCGACGCACTGATACCTGAGCGCCAGCTCCAGTGGGGGGTGGTACTTATCAATTGGTACTAAGGGTTCTGAACCCTCAGACACTAAGACCTGCTCCGGGTTAAAATTGCTCAAGACGAGATCCAACATGCCATCACATTTGTTATACACAATATTATGTTGCTGAAGCCCACTATAGTCACAAAAATAATTAAAATTAGTCTTAACATTAACGCTACAAGAGTTCAAATTAAAATCTCCAATGATTAAGACATTAAAAGAGGAATATGAAATAATAGCATTTTGTACCGCGAAGAACGCCGGGCAATAATGCGCGTCCAAATTTACGTCTCACCTGTATCCACTCTTCCGGGTCTTTTTACTCCGCGCCATCCCGGGGTGCAAGAATTGCCTCATAGCTCACACTCAAAACTGAAGTTACGGAATCGGAGTAAAGTTGAAACTGGCGCTAAAGAAGAGATGGATGCGTTTACTTTTGCAGGTGGATTAGGTTTGCCTGAAGCTCCCTTATTTTTCTGCTGAGGGCCAGATTTTACATTCCGCTTAGTCTTCCCACTATCAACGTTTGAAGGGTGCTGTACCGCCGCTGCATAGCACTGCGTTGATACAATATTATTTTTGTCCATTGTTAGGATTCTTTCTACTAATTTGTCAATCTTACAGGTTAAATTGCTAATTTTTTTCAATACCGAGGCCTTGAATACATTAAATTGCTCGTTTCTTTCTAATAATGGACACTCTATTAGAAAGAAATGCAACGCCTAACTCGGTGCCTTCCATTCATTTCAAGGTCACTGATTTAGGAACGTTTCTCTAGTATGAAGTGCGCACTCCCTATATTTTACAATCTCCTTGGGTTATATTAGCTTCATGGGTTAAATTATCAACGTGACGTCACCACTTTTAGTAGATTTCTACTTTTTTAGTAGATTTTAATTTAACAATGGAAGTTGATAACGATTTCTAACGGTAACAATAGATTGCAAATTGCATCCATTTTTCTCTAAATTATAATCAAATGTGTCTATAGTTTCTCATTCTCATTCTCGAGTAGTTATAAAAATTATTTTAATGACACTTTAATTCATATTAAGGGGTAGGAAGTTCGCCCAAACTACTTCTCCCTTGATTTCTTGAATGAACACCATCTCTAGCTAATAGCAATTCCTCTCTCGATAGGAGACTAGGCTCCCAATAGTTCTCTTCGACTTAAACTCATGTTAATTACATCACTACTCTATCGCTACTGACCGAGAGCTGTTTCGTGCCCACGCGAGATACCCCTGTCGGACCGCCTCGCGTCACATCGAACCGCTACCGCCATCGCTCGACCGTCGGTAATTTCGTGCCCGCAGCCCGAGTCCCTAATGTATTATTATACTTACATACTGTATGTCTATTGAGTATAGATTAGTGCCATAATTTGTTTAGTTTTTTTTTTTAATTAACATCAATGTTCAATATTTTATTCCAATAAGATATAAATATCTTGTACACCTTATACTAGAAGCAACTAATACTAATGCAGCAGCATAATATGACTAATGGTCTGTATACTTGTAATAATACCACGATTATGTATGAATTGCTCACTGAAGACGTGATCTAGGTTTTCAAATATACATAATTTGATTTAAATGTTATTTTGGTGATTAATAAATTACTTTGAGAATAAGGACTTGATTTAGGTACATAAATAGAACAAAATTCCTGTGCCATTTATAAATAGAAATTTTCTTTCGACTTCAGATTATATCATAGACAATACAGCTCTCTCATTGTGTAAGTAAAAGTAAAAAAGTAACGTATACTTAGCTGTAAAATGTATTGTCGTATATAAGCAGTTACTTTATATGTCCCTGCTTAGTCCAGGCAACTTTCTCGCTAAGACTGTTATGAAAAGTGACGGTTGAATATATTGAGTGTCTATCGGCATTGCTTTTATTTCACCAACTTTATTTGTTATCAAGTTATATGATGTAAATAATTGAAAATTAAGTGCATTGTGAGATTTTTAACTCTATTTGATGGAATAGTTCGTGGCTTCGTTTGAACTCTAATTACTGTGTAGATGTGGTTAACAATCGTGCTAATGCTTTGTTTCAGTTTTATGAATTTTTATTTAAATAAATACGAGAGCCGTTTAGCTTATCATGAGTTTTCATCATGGCACGGGAGCAGAACTTGTACGATTCCTTCGAAGAAAAATAAGTCTTTAATGGTAAATTTTACGTGCTGACTTACCACGTATCCGGTGAAGTGGTAAAGAATAACTTCGTGGGGAAACTAGATGCCTGAATAGTTGAAAATTCGTGGAAATGTGAAAACCGTTAATACGTATTGAAGCATTGCAGCATACCTACTCTTTGCTGCCGCCAAACACTATAGGTAATGAGGAGCCCTGTGCACAGTAGTGAGACGTATTTAAGCTGCTACTTTACTTTTTTACCTTTAATGAGACTTATAAATCAGTTTGTTATCTAAGTGTCGATTTACCACGTTCGCGGCGGTGAAGGAAAATCTGCATATCGGAGAAGTTCCCCAGTTAACATGATTCTCCATTGGGATCAGCGCAGCGAACACTTTTTTCTCTGCGGACTGTACCCAGTAGTGATATGTATGTAAGCTGCTATGCTTTGATGGGGCAATTATGAAGTTTGTATTTCATTTATATTTTCGAAGATGTTACTTTTTTGTTTTCATTCTTCCGTATATATTAAGGGTAGCAAATATTTGAAAAAGTACAACTAATCATCATTATCATTACAGCGTATCAAAAGTCTACTGAACTTTTATAATTTTGAACTGTTGTCAGGAAGATGATGTTGCCCATCCTGTTTGTTTTCCTCTGTCGACTCTTACGACACACACCGTACGATATGAGGCGGCGGATTCTATTTCGGATTCTACGCTGCCACACCAAGACAAACATTTTCTACTCCCGTTCAGGAGTGTAGTTCTTTCCACGTTCACTATAAATAGAAATTAATTTGCAGTAAAACTAATCTTAAGGATTTTATCGCATTTAATTTTTTTTTAATCTTGACGTTTCGGGCACTTTATTGAACCCATGGACACGAATAAAGTGTTTGACGTCCTAAGTAATAGAATTAACGATGACCTCCATCAACTTTTAATTAATAATGATTAGTCCGATCCCTCTAGTAGATCCCTCTTCCATCTAATAGGGCGTCCCCCCACTAGATGGAGTGATGACCTGGTAAGATATGCAGGAAGTCGATGGATGCAGGTGGCTCAGGACCGTGCTTTGTGGCATTCTTTGGGGGAGGCCTATGTTCAGCAGTGGACTTGTGAAGGGCTGTAATGATGATGATGATGAGTCCGATCTACGCAGAATGAGCTTATAGTACTTGAAATCTTGCAGTAGTATGCTTGATTTCAATTCAGATTTAACTTTATTACATATGAGATCCCAAGCAGATGGTAACACTCAGCCATCATCTCTATTGATAATAATTTTTTTTTATTTCAATGGCCTCGCTAATCATTCTTAGTAGGAATTGGTGTTTTATTGCGAGAATTTGTTTTCTATCATACCTGATACCTACAATGGTTGGGACGATACTGAACATATTGACATTCTCCAGAATTCCCGGAGCGTCAGTGCTTAACATCAGTGATATATTCTTTTACGCTGGTTTTAATGGAACTTTCATCTAAAGGTGTGTGAAAAAATCCGCGTAAAAAAAAGTTTAAATTAAACGTGATAAAATCTGTAAGATTAATTTTATTCCATGTGTAGTATTCATCATTATTGCAGAACTGCATTTATGAAATTTTCAAGTCTACTCGAAAGTAAAAATATATCAGTATCTATTTTATATTGCCAATCAATAAATGGAGCCAATGATATGAATCAAATATCGCAAATAAACATTATAACGTAAAGTGATAGAAGACCATGAAATCATCATAATTTTCTGAAAACTAAATTAACTTTAATTATGAATTAATGAAAAAAGTAAAGTGTAAGTAATAATAATAATAAGTTTTGATTCCAAGACAATTTAACTTTCTCATGGATACATCGGAAGACACGCCCGATATATTTTTTATAGGATAAGGGTGACAAATGAACACAGTTCACCTGATGGTAAGTGGTTGCTGTGGCTCATAGACATCTACATCTATCCTCGATTACGAATCAAAATGCAGATGCGTTGTCACCCGTGAGGACTAAAATGGAATGCCTCGCTTCCAGTAAAAACTCTTCTCTACACTCACCATACGAAACACAGCAGCGTTAAGCTGCTATTTTATGGCATATATTTTATTTCATTGTTTCGTGTTCTTCCCGGTTGAGCTGACCTTTTCGTGCTACAACTATACCAGTAATATAGCTGCAGCATGGCTCTACCACGTACAAAATATAAAAAACTAGCTGTGCTCCGCGGTTTCACCCGCGTCATCACGTGTCCGAGGTGCGCGACATGGCCTAGTTCAAGCATTTTATAACGGCTAGGGTTTAAGCGTCGTTCGCGCGCCCAGCCAAGTATTGAATTATTTTAATTTTACATTATCTCTTAAACTATGCGTCCATATAACATGGTATAAAGAACAAAGTTTATCTTCATAAAATTGTCTTGATGATGAAGTAACTTTCGTTCGTCAGGATAAATAGGTCATGCCTAATAATAACGCTCATAAATCACTTTTAAATTTTCAATATTTCTTTGTCAGAAAATACCAAATTATGGCTTATGTATAAGAAATAGACATATGGTATCGCGGATTTTTTTTTAGACGGAGTAAATATCTATATTTTTCTAGAACATTGTATTTACGTATCCCTAACGATAACACCAGCGTACGCGGATAAATCATTTCGGGAGTGCTTTTTCTTCTGACTTGCTTAACAAATATCCATATTTAAGGCTAGCTGAGTAATATAGCTTAATGCTAGATAGCCTATACTACTTCAGATGAATCTGGCTATAATATACTAAAAGAATTTTTCAAATCGGACTGATAGTTCCAGAGATTAGCGCGTTTAAACAAACAAAAAAACAAAAAACTCTTCCGCTTTATTATACTAGTATAGATAGTAGATGTTACTAGACATATTATGATATTATTGCAATTCTGATAAACTTATTTATTCACGTGTGTCCTGTAGCATATTATATCTATGCCAAATATCAATTACCTACGTCCAATCGTCTTTGAGAATTGAAAAAAAAATCTGTGATAAACAGATATAGAGATAAAGACACCGAGGTGGCTCTAAAAGTGATAGAATTTTGCTAAATCTGGCGCGAACACGAACACGAGCGGGAGCAAAGGCGCGGTTAAAAAGCTAGTTTAACTATAAGTAGCTGCAAAACTCGTGTTGTACGGGTGTTATCCAACAAGAGAATATAGGTACTTAGATTGACGGTAAGTGGAATTGGGTGGCATATATGTGCAACATTACGGAATGGCTTTAGTCAGAACTTCGTAGAACATTATTTTTTATAGAAGTAAAGGTGACAAATGAGCACACATTTAACGTGATGGTCTGAAGATGCTGTGACCTGTAGACATCAACATCAAAATAATTATGTTGCGGCCCTTGAGGACTAAGATAAAATGTTTCTAATTCTCGTCACTCACCATACGAGTACAAGACTTTGTAGCGTCGTACTGAAATTATTCTCGTTATATAAAATTATAGCTTATGATTGTATTGCCAAACTAAGAAGACTAGTCAAAAAACAGCATACGTGCCAACCATGATCCATGTCGTATTAATCCTCCTTCTCAACCATTTAAAAGGAAAGTAGACTATCTCTCTTACAAAGCAATAAGGACCGTGGCCGAGCTCACTTGACTACTCTAGCGCCATCTATTATCTATCTACGGAAGCGGTTGCGATGTATATCGATATGTAAATTTGACGCGCTAAATACATCGTTCTTTATTTAATACATTTCCATAGATGTCGCTACATGGTACCGCTAAGTAAGATTGACGAAGTCATTGGGTTCTAGTATATCACAAGACGCCACTGCAAGTAGAAATATTTAAGCTGGCGTAGCATACCCAAGTATAGCACACACTGAGATATTACGTTTTTTATAATATTAGAGTGACAAATGACCTACTTTACGGTCCATTTACTAAGTGGCTGCTGCAGACTATGGATACTTGTAACCTACTTTAAACACAGGTGACCACAGATGTAATGCCACTTTCGAGGGTTAAGATTGGATGCTTTGTTGTCAGTAAAAAGGGTTTTCAACTGTCGTATGTGTAACACAATAGTAAGATTCATGGTACACATATATTGCGCGTGGATGAAGGCAAAAACCTTGGTATAACCTTCGACAGTAATCTCAGATTTGAAAATCATATCCTTAATATGGTAAAAAACTGTTTTTATCGTCTATATGTATTATACCATATCCGTGACCAACTATCTGTACCGTCACGCATTATTCTTAAGGCTTCAGGCTTAATTACGGAGATGTTGTTTATGGACCTCGAATTTTCAGCAAAACAAAGCGGCTAATACAGCGCGTGTAAAATGCATGTTGTCGGTTCTATTTTGATGTCCCCCCCCCAGAAGTCACGTTACTCCTTTCTTGAACACTGCTTCCATGCTCAACATGGATTCGCGTAGAGAGCTACATTTAGGAGGGTTTGTTTTTAATGTCATTAAGTTTAAAAAACCAGAGTACCTGCATGTAAAGTTAAAATTTGCTAAGCAAAATACCGGAAAACAATTGAGGTCCATAAGATCAGCAGTCCTGTATCACAGCCATAAAACAGGGGCATTCCCAAACATTTTGTTTGCCAGATATAAACCACGGTATTTTTTGTTCTTACTAACTCATCATGGCTGTCTAAGCCTTTTAGGTACTACCTTTAATTTGTACGCAAACTTACACACTTACACGTCCCTTCAGTAATGTTACTAAATTAAACCCAAGATGCAAATCGTATGGCTGAAAGGACACACAATTCAAATATACATATTTACACTGATTAACTATAGTGCTCATTTTCTTCTCGTCATCTCGAGGGTAATAGCTGAAAATCAGTGTTTGCTCTCTGAGCAATATTAATCGCTGAGCTAGGCCCCATTTGTCAAACTGCAACACACGTGTACATTTAGATTTTAAGTTTTTGTAAATTAATTTTTTTCGTAATATGTTACTTTGTACTTAGATTAGTTACTGAATTTACGTGTGTGATTGGAGAAACAAATAAATGCTTTATCTATCTATCTATCTATATATAAATTATTATTATTATTATTAATAATAAAAACTATTGGTCAAACCTTGATCAAATTTACATGGGACCACATGAGAAGCACCAGCTTTCAAATAAATAAAGAATCATAGTAATCGTTTCACCCAGAAAAGAGTTGAGCTAACACACAAAAAAAAGAACACAATCGAATTGAGTACCTACTACTTCCTCCTTTTTGAAGTCGACAGAAAAGCATACATAATACATATTTACACAGAGATGTAAGTGAAATATAGCTTCTACAAAAATATATATATTTTTTTGTAAATTACGGTCGAATCTGTAATACACGTTGAAACCACTGGGCGTGTTTAACTATTTTAAACTATTTTAAATAAATATAATTATAGTTCAGACAAGTTATAAAAAAATATTTTAAAAGAAAAAAATGTGGGATGAAATTATACAAACAACGTCCAACAATTTAATAATACTCTTTATTATTGTTTACAATTAACTCAGGTAAACATAACATGCGTCGCGTAGTCCGTTTATAAAACAAATTATTAAAACTTCTTATTAAATAAATATTTTTTTATTAATTTTAAATCTTAATTAAAACAGTTTTTAAGTTCATCAAGTATTATGTCTTATTATGCCTGTGCAAATATTAAAAGATAAGTAAACCGAATAATACATTTTTTCACGTATTATTCGGTAAGCAACAGTGAACCTACCTTTTTTTAAAGAAACACTAAATTGACAAACCTATGCCCAATCGTTTGCTTTAAGGGCAGAGCACAATCCAAGAGAATATATCAATACGTATTAAGCACAAGTAGTACATAACTTTTTTTTTAATTATTATAATCCAGTGCGTTCCTACAATCCCACCTGGTGGTAAGTGGTGTTGAAGCCCTATAGTTCGGCCGTTCAGAGAATGGGTTCCTGACACGTCGCGATTGAACTGACGACGTAACTTTGTAATGGCGTTGCAGTTACGATAAAAATATTTTTGCTGGTTGTTTACCGTTTTAACAATTGATGAGCATTAAAACAACATTATTATATCAATAATCAATGAATGTTATAATTTTGTGCCAAACTGAGTGTCAAATAACTTGGTAAACAATATTTTTCTAAATCTATACTGCGCTATTACAAGGTTATGTCAGCGCTTTATATTTGTATAAATGGTAAATCGCACTATCCTAGTATAACAAAAGCCTATTCACTCATGCCTTTATTACGCTCAGATTGTATTCGAAAGGAAAACTTGGCAACACCGTCGTTGGCGATGAATATAATGGCGCGTCTTCACCAAAGTTTTCAACATTTGTCAACACGTGTTGCCGACAAATGTCGCGTCTCCATCAAAATGTTGCAAATCAAAGGAATACGCTTGTTGCCGACATTTGTTCCCTCGGTGGAGACGCTTCTTGCAACATTTTGAAACAAATGTCGTCAACTTTTGTTAATTTGTAACATGTCGGAAACATAAATGTTGTCAACATGTCGGTCGCCCGCGCCCACACAATCCGAATGTATTGCCATTTTAGTTTCCCCATTTAATTAAATTTTTTGCGGGGTAAGCTTTTATTTACTCTCTGAAAACGATTACGTGAACAGAATCATATCGAATTGCCGTAATTTCCTATAACTCACGAGTGTAGCCGCGGGCGCTCGCTAGTGATTACATAAAATATCATGCTCGTGAACCGGATATAAATAATATTGTTAGTATAAATAGAAAATTCGATTAACACAGACTGAATTACAACAGGTGTGCACTGCCTTTAAATATAAAAAAAATTCTATTACAAATTACTATCATCGTGTTCGATTCTCACGTGACGGGTCCAGGCGTCAATGTTCTGAAAAAGCTGAAAAAATCAAATGAAAAATGTCAATTCACTTAAAGTCTACGTTGCTATAGGTGTAAAGAGTGTAAAAAAATATGCCTCATTGGCGGAAGCGCGACTGCCGCTCACGAGGACCGGAGATCGAATCACGGATCGGCTCTAAAGTTATTGAGATTTTCTGTCAAGAATTTCTTAATGCCTGGAATTAGTTGTTTTTTACACTCGGTGCCTTGAAAACCTGTCGATCCTGCGCCTGATAACTCTTCGGTTGTGGCAGATTGCCGTGCCATCAGCTTGCACAAAATCCTATACTCTCGTCATGTATATAATCCTGTTTTCAGCAAATTTACGACCGGAGGCAGGACCACGCTCTCACAGAATAGCAGCGTAAAATAGCACCTTAATGCTGCTGTGTTTCGTATGGTGAGTGTAGAGAACCGGAGACCCTTTTTACTGGAAAAGCGGCATTCAATCTTAATCCTCACGGCTGACAACGCATCTGCATTTTAATTCGCAATCTATGGGCCACAGCAATCACTTACCAGCAGGTGGACTGTGTGCTAGTTTGTCACCCTAATTCTATAAAAAAGGTTTTTATAGATTTTCCTTTCTTGATACTAGCCACCGTCGCCGGAATGCGGTCTGGAGGACATTATTATTTAAAATCCGTCAGGCCCAGGCAGAAAGACTAGAGACACATTGTCACATGCGCTTTAATGTCTCACAAGCTACATCTATGTCATCTCTAACTATTGTTCACAGTAATGCAATAAATAAATAATTATAAATAGTCCAGGAAATGAAACATTTTGGCTCGCAATTTTTTCTTCCACCATGGATTTACTTGAAATTTTCACAGAAGGTAGGGGGTATAGCTCAAGGATCATTGTCTATATCACGCCGCTGTACGCTAGAGCCTTGGGGGTGGTTGCCACTCCATCTCGGGAGTGGAATTTTTTTATTACATTTTAACTATAGGAATCGACGGAAAAAGTAATTCTAAGAAAAAAATGTTATATACGGTTTTTTTGGAAAAACTAATATTTTTTGAGTTATTTTCAAAGTTGAAAGTCGCAGTTTTTTGACGAAAAAATCGACTTATTTAAATGTTTTTTTGCGAATAATTAAAAATATGCATTTTATGAAAAAAAAAGTGTAGAGAGCCAAATTGTAGGTTTTAAAAAACAAAAATAACGCTTTTTTTTTTATAAATTTTCTACAACAAATACGAACTGAGATACAGCAAATTAATGCTTAGCTTTTTTCGTCAAATGCATAAATTGGAAGATTTAAAGCGAAATAACGAGAAAAATTTGCATTATTGGAAGAAAGCTCATAAAATCTTTTTTAAATTATTTAATTAGAGCTTTCAAACAAAAAAAAATGTCTCTATATAGCATGAAAATTGACCGACTTATGATCAAAATAAGATCGATACCCGCTTTTTTCTACGAAAAAAATCTTTGAAAACCTCCAAAGTACCCCCTAATTAAAATTAATCGCCACCCTTCTGTGATTCTCTTTATATATGTACTATTAATACACCCACGAAGTTTGACCAATTTAAAATGCCTAATTTTAGAAAAATTGGAGTTTAAAGAGAAAACAATTTTTTTCAATTTCGTGTTTTGAACCCATTTCGTAATATTATCTCCCAAAATACTAAAGATACGAAAAAAACGATATAGTACTAAATTGTAGCTTTTTTAATGACAAAAATTTCCCTGTATGCAGATTTTTTGTACAGTGAATATTCGGCGAGATATAGCCGTTTAACACCTACATTTACGATCGAACATCACCTTATTCAAGCGCTTTAAACTCTCCCCATTTAAAAATTAAGGGATCTTAAGTAATTTAATTCACATAGTCTTATAGCTCCTGAAAAGCCCTACAAAATCGTTCTGGAAAAAAAAAATTCTATCACCTAAAATGAAGGAGCTATGCTTAAAAAAGCGATCATTTTTTTTAGAAAAAAGCCGTTATACGTTATATGTTCCACTTTTTTATGGAAGACAGAGAAGAAGAAACATTAGCTCACGTGTATGCGTGTGTGAGCGTATATTTCGTTGATTTCTCACCAGTGTATATCTATCTAAAGTTTGAAGACGTAGCACGTGCTCTGACAATTTCAATGTTTTCAAGGGTAGCTTTTAACAAGGGTATGTAGAAAGATTATTAAATTGTATCCTAAAGCATGAAACAATCATTATTTAACTATTTTTACCCACATTTAGGTTTTTAATGTTATTTTATAATTTTTGACAATAAGGGGTAGTTTTCACCCCTAAAAAACAAAAAGCCTACAACGGCACAATATAGAAAATGAACTAGAGGGTGAAATAAGCCTAATCCCAATTTTTTGTACAAATCGGTGCTGGACGAAAAAATTGCGAGGTTTTACCATTTTTTTAGCTTCATTTCCTGGGCTAAAAGCTTCCAGCAAATTTGTTTTTAAAAACCAAGGCCGTAAGCATGTGAAAAAATCGTTGCAAATTTGAACTAACACAGCTCTTATTTTCATATACATATGTATATTTCATATTTGTCCTGACATAGATAATATTTATATGTATTGTGTATATATGTACTGTATGCATGTACATGTGGATGTATGTGGGTGTATATGTATATACAATTTTTTTAGCTCTTTCTGTTTTGATTACTGCTGCACAGCCTCTTGTTTGTCTATCTCTGTTTATGCTAATGGTTGACTGGGAGAGAATGCCCTATGGCATTAAGTCCGCCATGTGTACAATTTTGTGCATGAAAGTTTAAATATTGGTAAATCCAATTGGGCATACCTTAAGCGCATTAAAAAAATTACGTATAACATGATTATACGGAATTTTTAAAGTAGTTTAAATACATTTCGACAGCACTATCGGCTTTAACATCCTCGAAAACCATGAAAATGACATCCGTGATGAAAAAATTGATACCTATTGCAGCCGCCATCTTGGATTTACATTTCGACAGCACTATCGGCTTCAACTCTCTCGAAAACAATGAAAATGACACCCAAGATGAAAAAATTGGCACCCACTTCAGCCGCCATCTTGGATTTACATTTCGACAACCCTATCGGCTTCAACTCTCTCGAAAACTATGAAAATGACACCCATGATGAAAAAATTGATACCTATTGCAGCCGCCATCTTGGATTTACATTTCGACAGCACTATCGGCTTCAACTTTCTCGAAAACCATGAAAATGACACCCAAGATGAAAAAATTGGTACCTACTTCAGCCGCCATCTTGGATTTACATTTCGACAGCACTATCGGCTTCAACACTCTCGAAAACCATGAAAATGACACCCAAGATGAAAAAATTGGTACCTACTTCAGCTGCCATCTTGGATTTACATTTCGACAGCACTATCGGCTTCAACATCCTCGAAACTCATGAAAATGACACCCATAATGAAAAAATTAATACCCATTGCAGCCGCCACCTTAGATTTACATTTCGACAACCCTATCGGCTTCAATTCTCTCGAAAACCATGAAAATGACACCCATGATGAAAAAATTGATACCTATTGCAGCCGCCATCTTGGATTTACATTTAGACAGCACTATCGGCTTCAACTCTATCGAAAACCATGAAAATGACACCCAAGATGAAAAAATTTATATCTATTGCAGCCGCCATCTTGGATTTACATTTCGACAGCACTATCGGCTTCAACACCCTCGAAAACCATGAAAATGACACCCATGATGAAAAAATTGATACCTGTTGCAGCCGCCATCTTGGATTTACATTTCGACAGCACTATCGGCTTCAACACCCTCGAAAACCATGAAAATGACACCCAAGATGAAAAAATTGATATATTTTGCAGCCGCCATCTTGGACTTACATTTCGACAACACTATCGGCTTCAACACCCTCGGAAACCATGAAAATGACACCCATGATGAAAAAATTGGTACCTAATTCAGCCGCCATCTTGTATTTACATTTCGACAGCACTATCAGCTTCAACACCCTCGAAAACCATGAAAATGAAACCCATGATGAAAAAATTTATACCTATTGCAGCCACCACCTTGGATTTACATTTCGACAGCACTATCGGCTTCAACACCCTCGAAAACCATAAAAATGACACCCATGATGAAATAATTGATACTTATTGCGGCCGCCATCTTGGATTTACATTTCGACAACCCTATCGGTTTCAACACCCTCGAAAACCATGAAAATGTCACCCATGACAAAAAAAATTATACTACTTGCTTTTAGTACGTACTACTATTATTTATTCTGTGCTTTTAAATATTGTAATAAAAAAATGTCTTATTATTATTATAATTAAGTATTTAAGAAATTTGGTTACTCGAATATTGTGTATTTGTACAGCGATCTTTTTGAGCCGCTGCAAACAACCGAAACAATGTCCACTCACGAAGGCGACTGAAGACAAACCACAGAAAAAAAAACAAAACACCAGCACAAACTATATAGAAACACTACCAAACCAGTGGCATACAGTCCATACTATAATTTTTCTTAGAGGTATTATTATGTCATGACAGTTTGTCCATGTTGCAGTAGATGTCGCTTTTTTAAATTTAGCCATGCTTGGCCAATTAAGAATCAAACAAATTAATGAATAGTTTAAAATACAATCGAACCTTGCTAACTTACTATTTTGTTACAAAACAAATTTGTAATTAAATTTTTAGTATAATTTATTTATTTTACATTATTCCCTATATATAATGTACTCTGTGAGCCAAACTAAACTACTCATTACTACTCTGTGGCTGTAGCTTCCCATTTAGAGAAAGAGTTTTGGCGGGAACTCGACCGGCGGCGGCTTGCTGCTCCTGAATTATTGTTTAAATAATGGTTTGAAGTGGACTTTGATATGTAAAAGTAGTGCGATTTTGTGTATTAAGTGTCTGCGCATGTGAACTATTAATGGAAACTGTGAAACAAGTGCTCTGATGGTGATGGAATCTCAAGATAAGCTGTTTGTTTGCATAGGCGCCTTTAGATACCATCGCCAACTGTCAGCTGCCTGCTGGCTCAAGTTACCGTCAAAATCTCCCAAGGCTGCACAATGTGACGCATCAACATATTGTGAAGCAGTGAAATATGAAGGAAAATTATACATGAAGACAAGGCTGTATGGCATAGTTCCTTTGCCTGCTCTCTCGAGCGAATAATAAAAACAACAACAACAACCATTTAGAGAAATATTTTTGTATACGAGGCTAACAAATCAACGAAAATTTCGCCATTTTGGAGCCGAAAAAAATTAATTATAGCTAAACAAAACAAAACTACACTGCCATTTACATTCAGTGGCTTCCCACATGATAGATGAAGAGATTAAAAAATAGATTGAGTTAAACAATTAATATTTTCAAAAGTTATTGTGTTTACAAGCCACAGGGACATGATAAATCCACACCATAAGCCACTAAAACCCTTTTTTTTATTTAAAAATAGCAATTAATCGATTTAAAAAAAAAATTAATTAGTTCAACAATCATTTATCTTTCTAACAATGTGCTTTTATATCATTTATATGTATAATATGATTGCTAGATACGATTTTATTCGATAAAATGTTGGAATCTTAATTTTTAGGCGATAGTAGAACATACCTTGCGCTTCCGCTTAAGGTATGCAATAAATAAAATATTTTTAAAGTATTCTCATCATCTGGGCTGAATAAATATATGAGGAAATCATAAATATGAATAAATATATATATATATTAAATATACTAACATAGATAAATAAATAGTACATAAATAAATAAAAGTCCAACCAGATGGAAGCCCTCGGCATGGGAGACCAAATGGCCGAGGGTTAGGGGGAAAGGAAAAGAAACCGGCGGACGATGCGGGCGATATCGAGGAGCACCGCCTTCTGCATTAGAGCCCGGAGCGGTCCGTCACGGAGTCCCAGTCGCTTCAGATGACCCGAGAGACTGACCGGGATTAGCCCGTTCGCAAAAACGACTACATGTATATTTTCGGTCGGTAGGTTCGCTAGTGTTCGCTTATCTGTTTCGACTTTCACGAGGTTCTCGTCATACAGAATGATAATGTCGATCAAAAATATCCTTGATTGTGCCCGGTCCATCAGCACAATATCAGACTTATTCGCAAGATTAGTCCTGTCCATGATGATGGCCCGGTGCCAGTAGAGCCTGGCGCGATCATGTTCGAACACGGCTTCCGGCAAGGACTTGTAATGAATAGCTACAAGCTAGATGACAAAGGATTGTGCTCCACTGTCCCATACACTGTTCGAGGAAGTATCTAAGGCTCAATCTACATTGCCGCGGAACGGAATGGAAGCGAATTTTTTTAACGAAGTTGTACATAGTAAAATGAATTTTATGTTAATTGTGTAACGTGCAAACTAGATAATATGAGCAACAAAAGAAGTCGCGCGTCTTCCGTGGAATTCTCGCGCATTCTCAAGAATTCCGCAGCTACCATCGGCGCAGTCTGTGGAATCCGCGGGAAGCGGCGTTTTCATTTTCTTCGAAAAATCATGAACCCAAATATTTCTTTTCCTTTTTCTGATATTCTTCCTTTTCTCATCATATTCTTGAACTACCCCACAAATAAGCAATATGAAAATAATACCCGATCAACCATTCTTGTTAATTAAAAGATCTAGACTAAATAACTGAATGGTGCATGTTGCGTTGAGGCCTTCCCGCGCGACGCGGCCAAATTGACGCTTCCCTTCCATTCCATTCCGCCGCAATGTAAATTGAGCCTAACTGTACAGTTAACCTTGTACAGCTTGAGGACCTCGAGAAATAAGTGAGCAGGTTGTGTCAACGTCATGGGACTATAATGGAATTTAATTTCATGTAACTTCGCCGCGCTGCCCTAATTCCCTAATGCGTGTTGGCGATCTTCACATGTCTTCGAAATGTTTTTTTTCTTATTTCTCAGACATGCAGGTTTTTTCCACGACGTTTTCCCTCACCGCCGAAGCACGTGGTAAATCAGCACTTAAAATTGCAATTAAAAATATTTTTGGTGCCGGCGTGGATCGAACCGAGATGCAGGCGTACTGTGAAATGTACAGTGCACGCTTAGCCCCGGAGTAACCTAAAACCGGAGTAAAAGGGCTATTTTCCTTACCCTAAAACCTGTCAGAAATGAGAGCAGGCTTGTGCTATGCTCTAAAGTTAACTTTTAACTTTAGCTTTTTTTATAAAACCGAAGTGGCAAACAAATTTGCAATCCATTTGATGTATGGCAATGATATTATATATAAAAAATATCATTGATGTATGGCTACTGCTGTCTACGGCCACCTGCAGCCAATTTCATGCAAAGAGGGCTACAGGTGCGTTGTCACATGTGAGGACTAAGAAGTAACGCCTCACAGCCTGTGATAATACCGGCTCTCTTCACGCTTCAGATCGGGACACAACAGTGCAAGTACTGCTATTTTGTCGTTGATACAGCTGAGAGAGTTAATTCTACCCAAACCATTCCTTGCCGTAAGTACCTGTCGATCCAATACCGGTAAACGTTCACCGATGCGACGTATGGTAGCCACATATAATGAGACCTTCGAGCATATAGATATTTTCACATGCTCAACGGAAAGGTTACGTGGTATTTTATACAAGACACTTTTCAAATAATAATTTGCCACCTCAGTCACATTATAATACCATTGCTGACCATATTTTGACACATATATAATACGTTTTGTACAGCGGCAGGTCTCCTAGCGTCTTAATTATCTATCTCAAGAGGTAATCTGTGTACAGCACTGTGGGCTGCATTATTGCGCACATTAATGTTACTGTACTACCTGTGTTTAATATATATAATGTAGCTGTTAGCTGTTCCACTTTGAATAAATAAATAAATAAATAAACCATCTAGGAATACACAAATCTATATAAATAAATAAAATTCAAGTGTCTGTTTGTAATGTCTTAATAAAGAGGCTAATTTTACTGGAAATGAGGCATTCCATCTTAGTCCTCACGGGTGACAACGCATCTGCATTTTGATTCACAAACGAGGATAGATGTAGATGTCTATGGGCCGCAGCAACCACTTACCATCAGGTGGACTGTGTGCTCGTTTGTCACCCTAATCCTATATAAAAAAATAACAGTTTTTTTTACTAAATGCATATGTACGGTACTTATGACAAAAAAATACAATTTTTAAAGTTTTTGTCGGTATGTTTGTTCCGGTTAATCTCCGAAATGGCTGGACCGATTTTGACGGGAATTTCACTGACAGACACCTGATGTTATGAGGAAGTAACTTACTCTATTTTTATTTAACAAAAAAAATCAGGATTCCGAGAAGCCATATTAAAACCCATGAAATCTAAACGTAATAATTCCCCCACGCGGAAGAAGTTGCGGGGAACAGCTAGTAAAAAACTAGTAATATTAAAAACTAACTGTTCCCCGTGACTTCATTTGCATAGAATTTATTACTATTGGGTTTTGTGGGTTTTAATTTCTATTGTGCCGAAGCCTAATTTCTTTTCTAAAATAAAAGTAGCCTAAGTTATTCTTTATAACATAAACTCAAACCAGTGAAAGTCCCGTCAAAATCAGTCTAGCCATTTCGGAGATTAGCCGGAACAAACAGACAGACAAACAAAAATTTTAAAAATGGTATTTTTGTTGTAAGTGTCGCATATATACCTTCATATGCATTTAGTAAAAAGTTGGTATTTAGACATTACAAACAGACACTTCAGTTTTATTTGTTTGTATAGACAAACAAAAAAAATATGAGAGTGTTATAAAAGTTATATTAGTATAATTAGTACTACGGTATAAGTGTACCGTAGTACTAATTATTCTCTTCTTATACTAAATTGAGCTCACGCGCGTAGTCAACTCATCAAGTGGACTGTGTTCTCGTTTGTCAAGTTTATTCATTAAAAAAAGGAGAGAAAGGATCATACTTACGTCATCACAGTGCTCGCACGGGTACAGCTTAAGTCCGTGCGAAGCTACGTGGGTTTTGAACTTGTCTACGCTCAAAAAGCCAACCCCACAGGCGTCGCATATCAACTGCGGGGCGTCAATTTCCGATTGCTCGCATTTGACTCTTTTGGGCTCCCGAGGCTCATAATACGGACAGGCTGAAAACATTTTGTCTTCAAAGATAGGATATTTAGCACACAAAAAGATCAGAGAGTGTTACTACTAGACGGATTATAGGACAACTGTGTAGTGGCGGTGTAAGAATATCTACCGCCTAATATATTAAAGTTGGAGAAATTAACTTTACCTACCTATATCCGTTCAATAAAATAAAATAATATGTCTTACCTAGTTGAAGATTTTTTTTTAGTAACTGGCTTTACGGCTTTGGGTTCTAGCCCTTCTGAACCTTCTAGTTTGAAGAGCACCTCCCGCCCTCCCTCAATGGCGTGCACTATCCCCGTCACCATTAATCCCAGCATCACTGCTCGCAACACCACTACATTAGGAAAGACACATCAGCGTCGATAATACGACACGTGTTTCATCTCTTTCACATGAGGCATCCTCAGGTGTAGTAGACTCTGCGGTGGCTGATCGCTAAGATCGATTGACTTCGCTGAACTAAGTAAAACGTATCATTTTATTTTCTAGAGCCGCAGGTTTATTAAGGGGTGACAGAGGGAAAAACCAGGTGGTGGATAGCAGCGTCTTGCCAATAAAGTAAAGTTGCAGCCTATTTACGTCCCACTGCTGGGCACAGGCCTCCTCTCATTTCTGAGAGGGTTTTAGGGCTAGGAAGTGTCCGCCGTGCTGCTCCAATGCGCGTTGGAGAACTTCACATCTCTTCGAAATATGTTTTTTCTTATTTCTCAAACATGCAGGTTTCCTCACGAAGTTTTCCTTCACCGCCGAGCACGTGGTAAATCAGCACTTAAAATTGCAATTAACAATTTCATTGGTGCCGGCAGGGATCGAACCCAGGTTGCTCGAGTACTGTGAAGCTTACAACGAGCGCTAACCATCTGAGCTACCACGGCTCTTTCCCAATAACACCTAGAAAATAAAATACGGTGGTAGCCAAATATTCCTCCTTATGAGACAATCACCATATGGTCGTATGTTCAGCAGTAGACTTTTGAGAGGCTGTAAATATAGATTCTGGGAAGAAAGTTACAGAAAACATATATGACTTACTCCCATGTCCGACGTGCGTCTTGTAGAACGTCACGAGAACTCTGTCCAGTGTCTCGGTGACTATCATGTGTGCTGGACAGGCTTTGCCAGTTTTATATATTTGGCGTTCGGGAGTAGGCCGCTTACCTTTACCCTAATGGAAACATATCAAACGAATTTTTATATTATAAGATTAAAGTCATAAGCGAAATAACAATCTGCTCAACCGGGGAAGTACGACGCTCTCATAGAATACCAGCGTAAAATAGCAGCTCAATGCTGCTGTGTGTCGTATGGTGAGTGTAGAGAATGGAGACCCTTTTTACTGGAAACGAGGCATTGCATCTTAGTCCTTAACGGTGACAACGTATCAGCATTTTGATTCTTATTTGAGGATAGATGGATGTTTTCTACCGACTTCAAAAAGGAGCCGGTACTCAATTAGACTGTATGTTTTTTCTATGTGTGTTACCTCATAACTTTTTACTGGGTGAACCTATTTCGATGATTCTTTTATTTGAAAGCTGGTGCTTCACATGTGACCCTCAAAATCTATTGATCAAGGTCTGACCAATAGTTTTTGAGTTATTCTTTATAATTTATATTGAAGTCGGTTGTAAATTTTTTTTAATTTTTAATTATTTTAAAAATAGAATAAGGTTGACGTGCTAGCACACAGCCCATAGACATCTCTACGTTTATCCTCGCTTAAGAATCGAAATGCAGGTGCGTGAGGGGTGACATGACACCCGAGGACTAAAATGCCACAGCCACAGCTTCCATTTACTATCAGGTGGGCAGTTTGCTTGTTTGTGACCAATAATATATATTAAAAAAAGCTTGATGATAACTGGCTATTACAGCTAGTCACTATCTCGTTATTAACGCGACTGTCAGAAAATCAGTCATTTGGGTATGGGGGATTTTTTCTGATTTTTTCCCAACGGCTAGGTCTTTAGACGAACATGGACAAAACAAAGATCACGAGTAAGGTCAATGTCACACCTATCCCGGTACTTGTTGGGAGCACTAAGGTCGAAGTTGTCGATGAATATGTTTACCTGGGACAAATAGTCCGACTAGGTAAGTCCAACTTCGACCGGGAGGTCAATCGACGGATTCAACTCGGCTGTATACCTCAAAACTTGAAACGAGATTTACAACCAGTGCGTGTTGCCAGTGACGACCTATGGAACTGAGACGTGGTCCTTCACTGCTGGCCGTATGAGGAACCGCAAGGTTGCTCAGCGAGCTATGGAGAGAGCTATGCTCGGGGTTTCTCTGCGTGATAAACTTAGAAATGAGGATATCCGCAGTAAAACCAGAGCAATCGATATAGCCCAACTGATTAGTAAGCTGAAGTGGCAATGGGCCGGCCATATAGCTCGAAGAACCGACAACCGACGGGGCGAAGTGTATGGCGACCCCCCACTAGATGGAGTTACGATTTGGTAAGACATGCAAGAAGTCGATGGATGCAGGTGGCTCAGGACTGTGCTTTGTGGCATTCCTTGGGGGAGGCCTATGTTCAGCAGTGGACTTGTGAAGGGCTGTAATGATGATGATGATGATGGTATAGATTAAAGATAAAACTCTAACTATTAATTTTGCCATGTGTATAATCAACTGTTATATTTTCCATTAAAACACCGGATCTCATTTGATATATCAGCAAATTCACTCGGTACCGGCTTGTCGGATACAAGACCGAGCTCCGCTAGAGCTTTTTATTAAATTGCTTTATATATATAGGTCAAATCATATTGCGTACGCTTCCCCGGCTTCCTGTTACACACGTCTGTCCCTTTTCGCGAAATCACTACCACAGAACGTGGGAAAGCGAGAGGAAAGATGTTACACATCAAGAAATATACAAATTACAAAGTTCTGGCTAACCTGGTAAACATATATCCCCGATTGACTGCACATGTAATGCGATCGAACCCCTTCGATAGTCTGCTTGCTGGCAGTCGTCTTACGGAATCGGAACTTAGTCTCTTCTTGTATAGCGCTTTTGAACAGCATAAAATCTGAAATGTTAGGAGATAATGGTGTGGTTCTACGAGTTAAATGTTTCGACTTATTTCATCTCCTTTACCGGCCTGTAAAAGTTTGAATATTTGGACCAAGTTTGACTGTGTAGTGGCGGTAACGTCATATAGTCCTGTAAGTTTCGTAAGAGGCGTCAGAGAGAGACATTAAGGTGATGGGCTGCAGTGTCTTCCTAATAACTGGTGGCAATTATGGCAAATATCCCTTTATGAGGAAATCTACGGAGGGGCCTATGTTCAGCAGTGGATTAGGTAAGCTGTAATGACTAATCGAATTAATGAAAAGTGTGCCTCTCCAGCTTAGGAGGATTTTTTAATAGAATAAGTAGAATAGAATGATTTTTATTCAATATGGATTATTACATAATACTTATTGAAAGTCATTATTTTATTTACCACCGGTTCGGAAAATACCTCTGTCCTGGGAAGAACCAGCAAGAAACCCAGCGGGACTTTTTTTTAAAAATAATTTCAGTTTTTCAACATTAATTTTCTTTATACAATTTTAAATGAATTTTCATAGAACCAGCATGGTGGCGATCACCTTAGTCCCAGGGGTTATTTTCATTCATGTATTCCTTGATATTATAATAACCCTTTTTGTACAGTTTTTCTTTAATAAAACTTTTAAGCTTGTTTATTGACAAACTTTGAACATGTTCTGAGATTTTGTTGTAAAAGCTGTAATTTAAGAGCAAATACATTGCCCCATAAATGAATTACTAATTCTGTGGAGTCTAGTAACTGGCATTACTAACTTATGTTTGTTCCTAGTATTTAAGGTATGAACATCCTTATTCTTATTTAAGCTATTTATGTTTTTATGTACATACATTACATTTTCATAAATATATTGCGATGCCAAAGTTAATAATAATAATAATAATTATTATTATTATATATATTTATTTTATTTTATTGATATTTATGTACGTTTACCATGTTTATTTACAATTATATATTTATATTGCCCAACCAGATGAGAAAACTTTATAGATACCCCAAAATAATAATAATAATAATAAAAGTATTTATTTGTCACAAAACTATACAATGTTAAAATTTAAATAGACAGCTTAATAATAAATTGTGACAAAACGGTCTGTGCCTCAGTTGCAACGGGAAACCCATTACTCCTGCTATTCTGCCACAGCCTTTGCGCAATATCCATACAGGGTCTTAGGCAAATGATGAAACACACGTATCAGCAAAAAATAAATAAATAAAAATTCAAACAATAAATAATAGTTACTAAAATATGAAATACAAAATACAAAAATACAAGAATGTTCACCAATTTGACGGGATAGCAGAACCACTCAGAGCCAGGGACTGTTGTTGAATCAGCCACTTGCGGCATCTCTGCCGGAAGGTATATGGAGATAGGGTAGACCGGACTGGTGGTGGCAAATCGTTCCAGATTTTAGCAGCGGCGAATTTAAAACACCCCCTGGCTCCAGCGAGTCTAATTCTGGGTACTGGAAGCCGATGACATTTTTCTCTGACCGAGAGCAAATTTTTTGTTCAACAGCTATCTTATCGTATAAATATCTTGGAGACGCTGTGTGATACAGTTTATGTAGAAAGCAAGCATATTTTAACTTGGTACAATTAGACATATTTAAAATGCAATTACTGACTAAATAAGGTGAAATCCTATGCCTTTTCGGTATATTAAAACAAAAACGCATGCATGCGTTCTGCACTCTCTGTACATTCTTCGCAGTTTTTTTTTAAATAAGCAAGGACCATAAACAATATCACAATAATGAAGGTGGCATAATACTAAACTGTTACAAAGCAGCAGTCTAGTGTCACGTTTTAGAAATTTGCCAATTTTATACAAATTTTTAAAGAACCATAGCATTTGCCGATTTTTGTCTGAACATGTTGCTCAAATTTTAAATTCTCATTCACGAGGAGACCTAAATTGCGAACACAACCCTCGTAAGGTATGACGGTGTCAAAGATTTTAACATCAGGCTTCCGTGCATTAATCATTTTTACCTGGTGCTTTGTTCCAAGTGTAATGGTAACACTCTTTGGGTTGAGTACCAGACCATGTCTCAAAGACCACTCCGAAATAGAATCTAGATCTTTGTTTAGCTTGGAAATAGCAACAGCAACCTCCTCATCGATTGGCGTTGTGTGAACATATACTTGGCTGTCATCTGCATATAAATGAATTTTCGAGTGGGTTATTGCTTTTGTAACGTTGGCCGTGTATATTGCGAATAATGTGGGACCAAGTATCGAACCCTGGATAACACCTTTATTAAGTGGGAGCGTGTTGGAGACCCTTAGCAGTTCTTGACTATCCAAACATTGCACTTTTTGGCAACGATTACGGAAGTAAGATTGAAACCAGGTGCAGGCCAAATCTGTGAAACCATAGTATTTTAATTTTGCCAATAGGACAGATATATCAACGCAATCGAAGGCGCGGCTGAAATCCAGCAAGACCATAATTGACCCTCATTGGATGCAGCAAGAATATCATCAGTAATATTTAAGAGAGCTGATACTGTACTGTGATTTTTTCGGAAACCAGATTGAATCACAGGTAGTACTTGATTTCGTTCTAGATATGGTGAAATTTGAGAATGAACGCATCTTTCAACTATTTTAGATAGTGCAGGGAGAATGCTTATTGGTCTTATATCAGAAAGATTATCCACCGTTGATTTTTTAGGAATGGGAGTGACGATGGCACATTTCCAAGATTCTGGAAATACTCCTTCCAATATAGATTTATTAACTATCGCCACTATCGTTGATAAGGAATATGGAAGCGTAAGTTTTAACATTAACATGGAGATGCCATCAGTTCCGGTCGCATTGTAGCTGTAGAAGCAATTATATTTTCCACTAAAATTTCATTTACGGCTATAATGGATGAACAGTGGACTGTATATTTATTTGTGACTGATTACTTAACGACTGATCTGAGGTTAGCTATACTAGGGGACTGCTTGAAGAAAAGATGGTACTTTTTAATATACTGTATTAACTATTTACAACAATTCGGCACTGACTAACTATAACTATGTCTAATACTATGTACAGAGGGAGGTCTTGATTTAGGAGTCTTGAGTCTTCTTCAGGTTTCTTCCTTAGTACCGCTCCGAAGTGAAATGAACAGCTCACAGACCGAGACGCCCTTCTTATATCTCGCAAGAAGGTGCCTCAGTCTGTGAGTAGTGCCGTGCGACGACAAATGGAGCCACACGCGCGCTGATTGGACGCCGACATCGCTGGTCGGCGCCGGTGTGCGGGGTGCGCGGGGGGTAGCGGGGTACGAAGGGGCGACGGGGCGGCGGGTCTCTAGCTGTCCTCAACATCCTCCCCCCGGCGTAGCTCGCGAGCCTCATCTTCTTTCGGGAGGACGGCGATCTTCCTGACCGGCCGCCGCAGCAATCCGCCCCTGGTCCGCACCTCCACGTTGCGCACCACGCCGTCTGGTCCGGGAAATGTCCGCGTTATAATTCCACGCGGCCACACGTTCCTTGGAAGGCTTCCGTCTGCCACCACGACGAGGTCCCCCTCTTGTAGTTGTCGCTGCTGTACATCCCGTGAGTCCCCGCGCGCAACCAGCGTCGGCAGGTACTCCTTCATCCAGCGCTTCCAGTACTCGTCGGCAAGTCCTTGCGCCGCTCTCCACGCCCGACGATCATTAGGCGTGCACGGCGCGGTTACTGGAAGGCTCGATGGTCCCAGCAGCAGGAAGTGGTTGGGTGTCAGCGCTTCTTCCTCGTCGATGTCGACCGGTACGTGTGTCAACGGTCGAGAGTTCACTGTATTCTCGGCTTCAGTGAGGAGCGTCACCAACGTCTCCTCCCGCGGGCTCTTCTGGTGTAGAGTGGCTTCGAGCGCGGTCTTCACTGAGCGCACGAGACGCTCCCATGCGCCTCCCTGGTTCGGCGCGCCCGGCGCGATGAACTTCCAGTCTGTCCGCCGAGTCAACGCGTAGTCCTTCAGCAGGGGTG
Organism: Parnassius glacialis; assembly: GCA_033319125.1. Classification (NCBI taxonomy): domain Eukaryota; kingdom Metazoa; phylum Arthropoda; class Insecta; order Lepidoptera; family Papilionidae; genus Parnassius; species Parnassius glacialis. The sequence continues at coordinate 57,584,621 of JAVANC010000004.1, forward strand.
CCCACTCCTCCATTGCCCGTCGTAGCTCGGTGTCCGCCCCATGGAAATTCGTTCCGTTGTCAGAGTAGATGACCCGTGGCCACCCACGCCTAGCCGCCATGCGCCGCAATGCCGATATCGCCGAGTCCGTCGTTAGGGAATAAACTATCTCTAGATGTACCGCGCGCGTCGTCAAACAAGTGAATAACGCTATCCACCGTTTTTCATGCCTACGTCCTATCGTTACCGTTATAGGCCCGAAATAGTCGATTCCGGTGTAGGTGAATGGTCGCGCGAATGCCCCTAACCGTTCAGGTGGTAGATCTCCGATAACCGCCGGCCGTGGTGTCGCCTTGCGTACCCTGCACTGCAGACATCTCCGCTCCACTTCTCTTACGGTTGGTCGTAGTCGAAGTATGTGATATCTCGTGCGTAGGTCGTTCACTACCCGTTCCCTGTTGGCGTGGCTTGCTTCCTTATGCGCCTTCTCCACAAGCAGCTTTACAAACTGGTGGCGTCCGTTCAGGATGGTGGGTCTCTTCATTTGGCTGTCCACATCGGCTGCGTCAATCCGTCCTCTAGCTCGCAGTATGCCATCTTCGAATATGGGGTCGAGCTTCCTCAACGCGCTGCCGGTTGCCAAGTTCTTTCCTTTCTGCAGTCGACTGATGTCTTCAGCAAAACTGTCTTGTTGACTTCGCTCTATCCACATCCGTTCTGCTTTCTGGATGTGGTCCAATGTTAGTCCGTGCGCCTTTCCTCTCATGGCATCGACGAACTGCAATATGCGAGCGGTGGCCCTGACCAATCTCTCATAAGAAGAGAACCTCTTGATGTCTGGCAGGTGTGGAGCGTCCCCGGTGTCGCTCTGGTGCGCCACGACTTCCTCCAGCTCGTCATCTTCATCCCCTGCCTTCTCTTCCCGACGTCGAGGCCATCGATCTTCATCTTCGTACAGGAATGGTGGTCCCGTAAACCATTTGTCGCTCCCTTCCTTGTACGTATAATTAACGCGCGTTGCCTGATCCGCGATGTTGTCTGCGGTCGGTATCCACCTCCATTGCTCGGGTGACGTCTTCTCCGATATCTCCCCTAATCTATGTGCTACGTATGGGGTGTAACGCGCCGTATCGTTCTGAATCCAATGGAGCGCCGTAGTGGAGTCTGTCCAATAAACTACCCTATCGGCTACCACTCTGTGCTCGCCTTGCACGAATTCCGCGAGTCGCGCGCCTATTAGATTCGCCTGTAACTCTAACCGCGGAATGCTTTGCGCCTTTATCGGGGCGACTTTCGCCTTGGCCGCCACTAATCGTACCTTAACCGTTCCGTCGCGGTATCGTAATCGCCAATACGCCACGGATGCGTACGCACGTTCGCTTGCGTCGTTAAATACGTGAAGCTGACGCTCTACCACTCCCCCCGTAGGAGCATAGCACCTAGGCAGCCGCAGTCGTGATACTTCCTCGACGACTCGCAGCCACCTCTGGAATTCCTCAGCTGCCTCCTCGGGTAGTTCGTCGTCCCATCCGACCTTCTTCATCCGCCACAGGTCTTGCAGCAGGATCTTAGCGGTGATGGTGAGGTAGCTCAGCAGTCCCAGCGGGTCGAAGACCGACATGACTGCACTTAACGCCTCTCTTTTGGTCGGTGGCCTCTGCAGCGTCTTCACTTCGTTCGGTACCCTGTTCATGGATGTGTTGAACGTTAAGGCATCTTCATCGGCCATCCATAATAGCCCTAGGGTTCTGCCTGGGCTGTCTTGTCTCAAGCCTACCTCCTTAGGCTTGCTCGCTAGTAATTCCTCCGGCTTGTCTTCTAGTAGGGCTGCGTGGTTCGAATTCCAGCCTGCTAAGGTGAAGCCGGCCTGCTGGTGTACTTCCATAACCTGCCTCGCAGTGTTTACCGCTTCCTCTACCGTAGCATAACTGTCTAGGTAGTCATCCATGTAGTGACTACGTACGATAGCGTTAAGTGCCAACGGATGTGTCTCTGCGTGTGCGCGCGCGTTATGATCCCTAACACTATGTGCGAGAAACGGCGAGCTCCTCGCACCGAAAATCATTGAAGTCATAACGTATTCCCGCGGTGGGCTGGATCGCTCGTTGCCTCGCCACAGAAACAATTGCGCGGGTTGGTCGCGACGGTCTATCTTTACGCGTAAAAACATTTCCCTAATATCCGCGGACACGGCTATTTCGTTCTCCCTAAATCTAAATAGTATGCCCGGTAGGTTCCGTAACAAGTCGGGGCCGTCAAGTAAATAATCGTTCAAACATTTACCGGACGCACGCGCTGCCGCGTCGAAAACCACTCTTGTCTTCCCAGGCTTGTTCGGATTCTGTACTGCGAAGTGGGGCAGGTACCAGCTCTTGGGGTCCTCTCTCTCTGTCCCTTCAGCTTCCCTTGCGTATCCTTTCGCCAGGAGGTTGTCCATTTGTGCTGTATAGGCGTCTCGAAACTCCGGCGATTTGTCCATCTTCTTCTCGATCGTCCGCAGTCTTCGAGCAGCCATCTCGTAGCTGGGAGGCATCCGCACGTCGTCGTCCTTCCATGGCAGTCCCACCTGGTATTGCTCGCCGACCTTCTTGACGGTGCGCCGGAATATCTCGACAGCGCGCTCCTCTTCCCGTCGCGGCCTACTCTTTAGCGAGATACCGATGGAATCGATCTCGTACTGCCGTTTAAGGAGTTCCGTTAACTCCTCGTTCTGACTGGCGAACGTTCGAATGTCCCTATCTAACCGTCCGCTACTGCTTACGACGTGTAATACGGTTTCACCGTCCTCCCTACACGTGAATCGCGGCACGGTTCCCTGTATCACCCATCCCAATAACGTTCGTGCAGCTATAGGCTGCCTTCGACGTCCTATCCTTAAATTACGGGTGATTATTAAATGCCAGTTGTCGGCGCCTAGTAATAATCTCGGTTTGGCGTCCTCGTAGCAAACCGAGCTCGGTAGGTTGCGTAAGTGTTTCAACCGTAAACACTCTTTATTTACCGACTGCGAACCTATCTGTAAATTTGTTACCGTACGCGCATTTATTCTGTACATCTCGCTGCGCGATTTTCCACGTATGCCTACGTTAACTAGCCTGCTATCGGCCTCGCGCTGACTATTGCTTATTCCTCTAATATTCAGCGGCTTTACCGGTCCTTCCGCTCCTAACTCGCGCGCTAAGTCGTCGTCGATCAACGAAATGGTTGAGCCTTCGTCAAGCAACGCATACGTATCTATTTCCCTACCGCGTGGTCCACGTAACGTAATGGGACACACTTTCAATAATACGGACGCATTACTAGCGACGTTAGACGCGACGAGCACGGTCTCATCCGGTTTTGCCGATGTCTCGGGTGCGCGGGTCTTGCGGGTGTGAAGGAGGGCATGGTGGGGGGCGTTGCAGCCGTCGACGCCGCATTTCTTCGCTCTACATTTGAACCGACGGTGTTTACTACTTAAACACAGAAAACATACCCCACCTTCCTTTACCCAATTCCACCGGTCGTCCACACCCATTTGCGCTAACTTTCTACATTTAGCGATCCCGTGTTCACCTCCGCAGCACATACAAGAGGCACTACTGGTGTCCTCCTGTGCGGTGAACGTTTTTACGTCGCGAGTCCTATTCTCTACGCGGCGTGTCACTATTCTTTTCGACGACGGGGCCTCTCGTCTTACGGGCGATTCCTTAGTCGGCTCTACGGACGTATAGGCATGACTCAACGCACGATCAGCCTCTCTCATCATGAACCTGGACAGTGTAACGATGTCCGGTTCGTCTGCACTTCCGTAGTGCTCCGCATAATCACACCAACGCGACCGTAAGTGAGGGCTTAACTTACTCGTTACTTCCCTAGTAAGCATTGGATTTTGCAGATATCCCTTGCCGTCAACATTTTGCAAAATGCACACGATATTTTGCAACTTTATTGCGAACGCATTTAATTCCTGTGCGGTTTGACCCGGGCGCGGAAGGCGTTTCAATTCTTCTAACGCTCGATCGATAATTACTTCCGGGCGGCCGAAACACTGCTCTAATGTTCGCATAATATCTGCTGGATCCTTCGCGGTAAACAGCAGTGCCGATACTACCTCCCTAGCTTCACCGCGTAGACAGTTTCTTAACCTTGCCATATTTTCCGTATCTGTGAATCCATATAGACGCGTGGATTCTTTCATCGCGGCTTTGAACGCTAACCATTCCGCGGCCGAACCGTTAAAAATAGGCAAGTCCTGCGTCTGCTTCGCGGCAGCGGGCCTAACTCTGACCATATTCTCCAGAGCTTCCGCTAGTCGCTCTATACCCCTATCTTTCCCTCGCGGAGTAAGCGACCTATCTCTATCCCTATCTCTCTCTAGCCTACGCTGTGGCGCTGGCGTCCTATGCGCACCTACATCCCTATACGGCGACGATAATCTACGATCCGTGCGGCGATGTGGCGATGGCGATCTACGTACACCTACATCCCTATGCGGCGACGGTGATCTACGATCCGCGTGGCGATGTGGCGATCTATGTGTAGGCGATAGAGTGCGGCGTTGGACGCGCGACGGCGACGTAACCCGTACACGACGATCCACCTGGTTCATTCCTACGGCGACTCCATCTTCCCTCTGTACCGAATCTATGCGGCGCGGTTGAACGTTATTCGCTTCCGTCCTCCCCTGGGCATCTTCACTGTGGTCGTAACCGGTTACCCTGTTCGGTAGGGTCTGCTCTAACTCGATGCGGGGCGCGGGCTGAGAGGGGCGGGAGGGCGACTCCCCCCGCACAGTCTCTACGTTTTCTAACCACCTATCAACGCGTACCCTATTTTCAACTAACTCGTCTTCGTTGACACTTTCCCTATCTGTTTCTTCTTGCAGTTGCGCGACGTCCCTAGCGTACTTCTTCCTAATAAGATCTTCTTCCAACTGCAAATGCTTCCTCCTAATTGCAGCTAGTTCCTCCGCGGCGTTATACTCTATTTGCTTTAATTTAGCTATCGCACTAGCCGTCGACCGGGCTGAACGAACGGAGCGAACCGACGGGGCGCGGGGTGCGGGCCTATGTACGTCTGTTATAGGCGCGACGGTACGTACTAACGAACTAATCTCTGTAGACGGAAGATCTTCAATAATCGCGGCGAGTGTCTCTGTACGCGGCGCGGAAGTGCTAACCTCTCCCAAACGATCGGTCGTGGACACGGACATAGCGGGGCGCGGCGGCGGGGGCGCGGGCGCGGGCGTAGATGCGGGCGCGGGCGGGGCCTGGAGCGCGGGCGCGGCGGAGGGCGCTTGTGCCATTGCGAGATAATCGGACGGAGACGCGGGTGCTTCTTCGAATATGCGCATTCCTACCGGCGTGTCATCATCGTTCCGTGTCTTCTGGCTTCGTGTCTTCCTCATGGTCCCACGTTGCGACCTCCGGTCGTCTTCAAAAAGACGTACGTACAGTCTTTAAAAAGACACACGTATGGATGTCGTTCCCGCCACAAGGGCGTTACCAGATGGTCACAGTTTGGCACCGTTAGGGAGTGACCACTGGCCGCGTAAACGCGGTTAAGAAACAAGAAATTGTCTGGAAACAGACAATAGACGTATGTGACGTAATCGTGACAAGAAACAGGGAAGAAATTAGTACCGACGATCTTCTCTCTTCGTCGACGAACTTCTTTCTTCCTTGAAGATCTTCTATAATGATCTTCTCTCTTCTATAATTATGTTCTTTCTTCTATAATTATGTTCTTTCTTGTTTCTTCTTTCTTCTGGCTTGAATCCGGCGGCGATGGACCAAGAATATAATGGATGAACAGTGGACTGTATATTTATTTGTGACTGATTACTTAACGACTGATCTGAGGTTAGCTATACTAGGGGACTGCTTGAAGAAAAGATGGTACTTTTTAATATACTGTATTAACTATTTACAACAATTTGGCACTGACTAACTATAACTATGTCTAATACTATGTACAGAGGGAGGTCTTGATTTAGGAGTCTTGAGTCTTCTTCAGGTTTCTTCCTTAGTGCCGCTCCGAAGTGAAATGAACAGCTCACAGACCGAGACGCCCTTCTTATATCTCGCAAGAAGGTGCCTCAGTCTGTGAGTAGTGCCGTGCGACGACAAATGGAGCCACACGCGCGCTGATTGGACGCCGACATCGCTGGTCGGCGCCGGTGTGCGGGGTGCGCGGGGGGTAGCGGGGTACGAAGGGGCGACGGGGCGGCGGGTCTCTAGCTGTCCTCAACAACGGCTACGAATCGAAATTTCATTTCAGAATGGTCAAGTGATTCAATTTCTTGAATTACCCTTTTGGCGGGAGGTGCACTTGACATGATGTTTATAAAATGACTATTAAGTGAATTAGGATCAAGAAGATGATCCGGTATAGAACGGCTTTTAACGCCAGGTGAAATTATTCGTTTTATATGACGCCACATCTGGGAAGGATTTGTCTTATTATCGTTGACAAGTCTAGTAAAATATGCTTGCTTTTCTAGAGTAACTGCTCGATTATAATAGTTGCGCATATCGCGGTAAAATTGCATACTACCTTCGTATTTAACAGTTTTGGCACGGTGACAAGCCTTATCACGAGTTGACTTAATTTCTCTAAGAATATCAGTCATCCATGGAGCAGGGGGTAATTTAAAAGTGCGTTTACGAACAGGGGCAAATGTATCCATCAAGTCAATGATAAGATTGTTAAAGGTATTTACCATATCATCAATATTATCTTGTGCTATTGCCAGCTCCCAGTGCGTGTATTTAGCTGCATTGTTTATAGCAACAGTGTTTTCAGCTAAAGGTCTGTATGAAATTACACAGATTTTAGAATGGCGGGAATTTTGCTGAAATCAGTCCATGATCGCTGAGATCGTCATTATGTGTAACTTCCACAGAAATGGGTTTGAAATGTGTCCTTGTAAAGATAATATCAATCAAGGTACTTGTAGTAGAAGTAATCCGTGTGGGCTGTTTCACGATTTGATGGAGATTAAATGTGCCAGCAAGGCTCTTAAGACAATTAGGCGTATATGGAAGGCCGTCGTTGTTTAGACAATTAATTTTTAGGTCGCCAACTAAAAATAATTGATCATATTGTGCTATAAAAAAAGAGAGGGACTCAAACAGTCTATAGCTGAACCAATACTCACTGATTCATGACGATACGCCGAACCAACTACAGCAGTCTCATTACCTATTTTAACACTAAACCATATTTGTTCAAGTTCCCCAGGGGGGTGATCTAAGCGCTTTACACGTAAGTTAGATTTTACGTAAGCACCAACACCACCACCACGACCAAAACGAGTGTTGTCTATAGCCAGAAATTGAAAATAAGTCAATATTAGAACGATGGTGAAGCCAAGTCTCGGTAAGACATAAGATATCAAGATCTTGTATTTGGATACTTTCATTAAGTTCCTCCAAACCGGTATTTAGCAACCGTACATTCAAAAGGCCTAATGTAAAATACTTCCTTTGTTTTCTTTTACCCATAAAATAACAAAAGGTTTTTGCAAAGTAAACATAAACCAAGTGAACATTAAAAGAAAATAAACAAATAAATAGAAGATATAACTAAACTAAATTAGCTAAGCAATCAGTATTTTTGATGTGCACGGGTGGAGCACCTTCAATTTTGCGCGCATACACATTTCCTCTTCTGACCCAAATAAACTTAAAATTTTTTTCTTTGCCAATTCTTCTAGCCTCTCTGAATAATGCTTTACAATCAGGAGAGATATGTTCAGAGACATATATTTTGTTAGTGGCACCAATAATATTAAGTTGTTTAGAGTTAAGTTTAACACTTTGGGTTTTATTAAACTTATTAACGGCTTCGAGGATACGATCACGAATGCGCGGCGACGTCAGTGTCACTAATACGGAGCGGGGCCTGCTCGAAGATTGGCCACACGGCGACAGGCACGAATGTCGCTATCCTCAACTGGCGAATTAATTGTGTTGCAAAGGGTGTGAAATAATCCAAACAGATCCTCGCTTGTCTTTTCCTGTATCCCGTTGATTTCCAAGTTATTATCACGAGAGATTTTTTCAATGGTAGACAGTCGACCATAGAGGGTATAAACTTTTTTTTGAAGTTTTAAAGTCTGAATCTGTAATTCTTTAATTTCTTTATCTTTTTGTTCTACCTTTACTTTCAAATCCGCCTGTTCAGCAGCTAAAAATTCAGTAGCTTGCGTGAGCTCATTTTTGAACTCATTAAGAGCTAAATTTATCTCCTGAGATATCATTGCCTTGATGTCCTCCTGAATAGCTGATTGCAGTTTGCGAAAAATTGGTGACGTAGTCGATAGTTTATTATCAAGTGAGTCACCAATTTCCTCTAAAGTTGCTGGCAATGGGCTGATCTCCCGCCTGCTAGATTTGGCGCGCACTTTTACATTTGGATGACTTGGCAGTTCTTCTGTCTCCTTCTCCATACTGTCTTCCGAGAAAATTGTATTTCCGCGAATGGGAGTGTTCTGGTTGAGAGGGTGGTCGCTCTTAGGTTGACGATTTTTACATGCGTGACATATCCACACAGCTTTACGTTCTTTGTCTAGCGAAATGAAGGTTTTTTCACTAATCGTGGCACAGTCCAAATCATATTTTAGTATACATGAACTACAACACATAAACTGGCGATTAGTAATTTTAATCTGACAACCAGCACATTTCCCAGCAGAAGACATTTCGGTTCTTACAAAAAAAAAACCTAAACCGTCCAGTAAGATCAAGCGATGACAGCGCTTAGTGCGAATCAAGCGACCAATGCACGAGTTGTCGTAGGTCAGGAACAGAAGCATGCAATTATTAAGTAAAAATTTTGTATCCTTACTTCTCTTAAATCACAAATTAATTTACTTTCATTACTACACTGTTTTAAGGTAAATTTTCACAGCTTTTAAACGGTATAAAAAATCATTAGATATTCGAGATTAAAACCGAAAATATTCAATGATGACGGAGCAAAGCAATATACGTGTGTTTCACAAGATGCCAGCGGATACCAAATTGTTTAATTCTTTAAATTTTTCTCTGAGGGACTCTTTACAATTTAGATTATAAATCGCCCATACGGCTCTCTTTTGCAAAACAAATATAGCTTCAATATCAGTCGCATTACCCCATAGCAAAATTCCATAAGACATTACGCTATGAAAGTAACTAAAAAACACTAACCTAGCTGTCTCAACATCTGTGAGACTTCTAATCTTTCTTACAGCATATGCCGCAGAACTAAGTCTACTTGCTAATTTAGATATATGGGAGCCCCATTGAAGTTTCGCGTCAATAGTTATACCAAGAAAAACAGTGGTATCCACAAGACTCAATTCCTCCCCATTTAAGAGCACATTGGTTTTCGAATGTTCGTGTGTGACAATTGATACAGTACATACAGTCCACCTTTTTTTATAGGAGAGGGGGCAAACGAGCATGCGGCTCACCTGATGGTAAGTGACTACCGACGCCCATGAACAACTGCAACACCAGTGGAACCAGGGGAATTGCAGATGCGTTGCTGGCCTTTTAAAAAGGAGTAGGCTCTTTTCTTGAAGGTCCCTAAGTAGTACCCGTAGTAGTACCTGATGGTAAATCTATGCCACAGCATAGATTTACCATCTCAGCATAGATTTATATATCTATGGGCCACAGCCCATAGATATATAAATCTATCCTTCAATAATAATCAAAATGTAACCAATTCAATGTCACCCTTGAGGACTGAGATAGAATGCCTCTTTTCCAGTAAAAAGGGTCTCCGGTTCTCTACGTCTACACTAACTATCATAAAAACAGGCGCACTAAACTGGTATTTCTGTTAAAGCGTTTTGTTCTTTATTCAATGTGCCTAAATTATAAATAGTAGTTGTTGAAAGTCAATCTTATGTTTAACTACCACTGCTTTGGAAGAAACCTCTGTCCTGGGAAGAATCAGTAAGAAGCCCAGCGGGACTTTCAAAAAAATAACAACTTACAATCATGTATGCTACACAATTAACAACACACCTTTCTACCGGCGATTTTTCCGGACCGATACGACTCGGGGATCTTTAAGACAAGAGCTTACTCCCTTCTAAAAGGCCGACAACGCACTTGCAATTCCCCTGGTGTTGCAGTTGTTCATGGGCAACGGTAGTCAGTTACAATCAGGTGAGCTTTGTTTGCCCTCTCTTCTATAAAAAAAATGCCACCTTTGACAGACGAATTGGCGATCACAGCAGCAAACGTCTGACCTTTAACGCTGCTTCCTGTCGCGAGTCTGGGGATTTTATCTCTGGCGTTAACAAGATGGTTATATCTGTCAGAAGCCATTGGATATTGCATCTCCCATAAGTTGTTATTTAAAAAAAAAGTCCCGCTGGGTTTCTTGCTAGTTCTTCCGACGACAACGGTTTTTTTTCGAAACAGTGGGAATTAAACAAAAGAGTTACTTTCAATAAGTATTATATTATAATCTATATTGAATAAAAAGTTTCTGTTTATGTTTCTGTTCCATAGTCGCGTTTTATAATACCCACGGGACGGGCTAGGTATAGTGTTTCTCTTCTGTCCCCACCGTACGGCCTGTGTTATTTAATTTAAGGACTAAACAGCTAAATGTCATCGGTTGTTTATTCTTTAACTACTAGTTTTTAGGCCGTAGAAGGAAAAGGCGAGATCTCCTGCCGGGCAAGGTGTTCTGCCCGGAGAGCGGCCACAGTGGACCACAGCTCCGTGTGTTATTTCGGAGCTGTTCTATATATAGCGTGTTAACTTCAGAACATTGATAGCGCGATTCAGGCTTTGGTGCGTTTCGCTTGTGGCGCGACGACATCGCCGCCATAAATAGATGAAAAGAGCAGTAGTTACGAGCTTAGTCTCCAACGCCACCAATGAAATTGTAAATGCATATATATACAATTTCATTTGTGGCGTTCACCCCTCTGTTGTCGATATTTCAAGCATTAGAACCAAACGGTTTGCTTCGTCTTTTGTAATGCGTACATCAAAGGAGTAGAATAATTTGCCGGCGTCTATCTTTCCGTCCGAATACAATCTGGGCGTCTTCAAAGCAAGAGTGAATAGGCTTTTGTTACGCTAAGACAGTGCGATTTACCATCTAGGGCTGCATCACCACTTATCACCAGGTGGAATTGTGGTCAAGCACTGGCGTATAATAAGTAAAATAAATACATATTAAGTACATATTAGTATCACGCCTTTACTCTCCGATGGGTAGGCAGAGTCCAAAGAGCAGCAAGCTATTTGGACCACATTTAGTCAAAAATATGAATAAAATGGAAAATTGTGAAAGTGAAGTGAAAGTGAAAGTGACAGGCCTTTCACGACATCCGGGGCAAGTAACACTGTTGACACATCCTTTTTCTATAAACATAGGACAAATAAGAAATATAATGCATATCTAAGATATAGTGTGAATATTTTTTTTTATGGAATAGGGGGCAAACGAGCATGCGGCTCACCTGATGGTAAGTGACTACCGCCGCCCATGAACAACCGCAACACTACGGGAGTTGCAGATGCGTTGCCGACCTTTTAGAAAGGTGTAAGCTCTTTTCTTGAAGGTTCCTAAGTCGTATCGATCCGGAAAATTCGCTGGTGGTAATTGATTCCACAAGGAAGTCGTGCGAGGGAGAAAACTTCTTCTAAATCGCACAGTGGTGGACCGCCAATCATCCAGATGGTATGGATGGTAACGCGAGTTTTGTCGCGATGTGCGATGGTGAAATTGAGCGGCTGGAATTAGTCCGAACAATTCCTCAGAGCACTCCTCAGATTCGAACCGCTCTGCGCTGGATGCGGTCAAGTGGAAGGAGCTGGCACTGGGGTGCCCCGGCACAGAGATGAGAACAGTATTCTATGTGGGGCCGAACTTGCGCTTTGTAAAGTTGCAAGCGATGTGCCGGCATGAAATACTGTCTCGCTCTGCTGAGCACGCCAAGCTTTTTAGAGGCCAATTTGGCCTTCCCTTCCAAGTGACCACGAAACTGCACACTATTCGATATGTCGACGCCAAGGATTCCAATACTGGCTGAGGCAGTAAGGGGAGTGCCTTGAAACTGAGGAGATACGACAAAGGGGATTCTTTTTAGCGGTAAACGCGCAAACTTGTGTCTTATGGGGATTGAACTGGACTAGATTTAGTCGGCCCCAATCCGAGACTTTGTTAAGCAAAGACTCGACTTCAGACACAAGTTTGTCCCGGCGACGTTTTCCCGAGAAATATTGGCACGGCCGGTATATAAGGCATCACCAGTGCTGTCGTCCGCATAGCAATGAATGCTACCAGTTAGCAACATATCATTAATATGCAGGAGAAACAGCGTTGGTGATAGCACGCAGCCTTGTGGAACACCAGCGTTGATAGGCTTGAGATCAGAGCATGCACCGTCTACTACGACCTTGATGCTCCGATCAGCAAGGAAACTGGTGATCCATTTGCACAATATCTCGGGAAGTCCATAGGCAGGAAGCTTCGAAAGAAGCGCTTTGTGCCAGACCCGATCAAAGGCCTTCGCTACGTCCAAACTAACGGCTAATGCGTCCCCCTTGGACTCTACTGCCTCCGCCCATCTATGAGTTGAGTAGACTAGAAGATCACCAGCTGATCGACCCCGACGAAACCTGTACTGGCTGTCACTAATCAGCTGGTGATCCTCAAGGTACCTCATGAGCTGGCAGTTTATAACGGCTTCCATTATTTTGGAGAACAAGGTGATGGCGATAGGCCTGTAGTTGGACGGGTCTGAGCTGTCGCCTTTTTTAGGGATCGGGTGCACCAAAGTTGTCTTCCATGAGTTCGGGACTACGCCTTGGGAGTAGGAGTACCGGAAAAGACGCGTTAAAACCGGTGTCAACTCCGGAGCACACGTCTTCAGCACAATGGGAGGGACTCCATCAGGCCCACTCGACTTGCTGACGTCCAGGGAGAAGAGTACTTTGCGGACCGAGCGCTGTGTAAATCGCAGATCCGGCATGGAGCACTCACATCGCGGGATGGTCGGCGGTGTGTTCCCCCCGTCATCTAGAGTCGAGTTGGACGCAAAAAGAGAGCTCAACAGATCGGCTTTCTCCTTTGCGGCATGGGCCAGTGAGTCGTCCTCTCTGTGCAGAGATGGAAGAGATGGCTGACAGAAGTTCCCTTGGACAGCCTTGGTAAGAGACCAAAATGCACGGGTTCCCGAAGGAAGGCGAACTAGCTTCTCGCCAATTCTGCCGATGTGCTTAGACCTTGCTTTAGCAATGACGCTTTTGAAGGACCTGGAGGCGGAATTATACTTCTTTTTAAGTGCGCTGGTGTTTACATCCCGAGACGTAGATGCGTCAGCCCAGGCCTGGTAGCACTCCTGCTTATAGCGTGATGCTATTTTACAGGAGCGACCAAACCATGGCTGGGATCTGCCTCCGATGGGCACCACAGAGGATGGAATAAAAAGTTCCATACCCTGAAGTACCACATCAGCAACAGAATCGGCAACAACGCTGGGATCTTCCGGCGAGAAGCAAACCCGCCCTCAAGGGTAGGATGCAAAAAAAGACCGCATCCCGTCCCAATCAGCTGACCTATAGTGCCAAACACGGCGGCAAGCTGTAGATCGCAACTGCGATTGGAGCGTGAGTGGCACCGTACTCCGGATCAGACAATGGTCCGAAGAGCCCAGAGGGGCATCGACGTAGACCTGATATCCGTCCGGATGAGAGGTCAGCAGAAGGTCCAACAGGAAAGGTACATGGTCTTTAACATCTGGGATCCGCGTAGGCGAAGTAACCAGTTGTGTTGGACCATATGCCAAAGCAAAGTCATAGACAGATCTACCAGCATTATCGGTTAAACGAGAACCAAGCCATTCAGCGTGGTGGGCGTTGATATCACCGAGTATCACGATCTCTGCGGATGGGACCTATTGTAGCACGGAGTCTGCAGCCATTTGGACGTGGTCGATGAGTCGGTCTGTGTCGGCATTACCGCTATGGGACCTATAGAGGCACCCGTAGACGCGGAGATAGTCGTCGCTGTCTACGCGCAGCCATAGGATGGACAGGTCCGTACCTTCAAGACTGCCGAGGCGTCGAAAACAGATGTCCTCTCTGACATACACGCAAACTCCAGCCCGGGGCACAAACGAGTGTTCTAATTTGTACCCCGGGTAGGAGAGATACGAAGTATCAGCCAGAGAGGACACCTGTGTCTCGGTTAGAAAGAGCAAGGCCGGCTTAGCTATCTCCAGATGGCAGTGGACGGCGTTAAGGTTTGAATGAAGTCCCCTGATATTGCAGAAATCCACGGAAAGCGTGGCAGGGGTTGCCTTTGTCTTCTGGCTTCGCTTGCCCCGAGCAGGTTTCGTCTTGAGCGGAATTTCGCCCCGCCCCCCCCCCCCCCCCCCAGAATACGCGGGGCAGCCTGAGCACCCACACCCATAAGTGGAGTAGTTTGGTCGTGGATGCTCAGCGAGGGATTCTCCAGGGGTGCTGGTACCCTCCTGGGGTAGTCTTTTATTTAATTCCACTACCATTGTGATAGGGCGGGGGGGGGGGGGGGGGGTATTGGGCCTCCGGCCACCTGCACTACCAAGCGCAACGCAGAGGTAAACCTCTACTTCACGCTGGTATTCTGTGAGGTCGTGGTACCACCCCGGTTCGAGCTGGCCCATCCGTGTGACAGCAAAAGCTACCGCTTGGCTCTACCACTGTTACAAATATGAATTGAAATTGATACAAATATGAATCGTGTTGGTCCATAATTATAGAGGTTTTTAATAACTTGACTTCAGCGCCACCTATCGGATCCTAGCCTAGCTTTACACCAATTTCAACAAAACAAATATTCAGGGTTATTTTGCAATAACCGGCGAAATTTGCAGAGAAGGTTCAGAATAAGTAATGTAGGTATAGGTAAATGGTGAAGAAAAATTAATAAAAAAAATCTCAAACATTCTGTACCATTTAATATCGAAAAAATATCGAAATAACTCAAATCGAGACTAGCGATCCGCCCAGGCTTCACACGTTTGATTTTTGCATCTCGATAACAGCGCCACCTACCGGGGCCAATTGTGAATCTAAACCATTCCCGAAATAACTTAATCACACACCCAAAATTTAATTAACATTGGTTCAACCGCTTAGGAGTTCAGTCACATACACACGGACAGAACAATTTTGTATATAATTACACATAGTACACATTAGGGATGTTACGGAAGTGGTTATATCGGAACCGAATTCGGAACCGGAGTTTTTAAATTTTGTTTGTCGGAACCGGAACCGACATCGGAACCGGAATCGTAGGTGGAGATGAAGAAGAGATGTGTTAAAGGCAGGTCCATCGCACTGTATTCTTCTTTTCAGTTTCAAATTTTTTGAAATCTTCAAATTCAGTGGCATGCACAGACTTTAAATGACTTTTTAACGAAGTAGTCGTACCTTCCTTTCGTGAATATATTTTCTCACATAGTTTATACTTTGCCATATTCTCAGAAACTTCATTGAAATAATTCCAAATGGCACTTGATTTTGGCTTCATTGTCCATTTCAAATAAATGTGGTTACACGTCAAATAAAACACTACTAAAACTCATCAAAAACTCGGATAGGTATAAATGAAGCGCGAACGCACAACATGCCAATTGCCAAATACGAAACAAAACATCAAGTTAAAGAGTAATCGACAGAAGGCACGTGGGGAGGGAGGTTCTCGGGGCGACAATTATAAAATTGTCTGTACACGCTGATCGCGGCCGCCGCCACCACTGTGCATCGACTTCCGGTATATAACTTCCGATTAAGATTTAACGGAACCGAAATCGGTATCGAAGGTGCAAAATCAATCGGAAGTTCCGAACTTTCGGAATCGGAATAGAACCTACGTAACATCTCTAGTACACATATAAACCTTCCTCTTGAATTATTATGTCATTAAATGAAAAACCGCATCATAATCCGTTGCGTAGTTTAAAAGATCTAAGCGTACAGACGGCGGGAAGCGACTCTCTTTTACTTTTATACTATCTAGAGACATACGGGTATATCTATACAAATAAATAAAATTGAAGTGTCTGTTTGTAATGTCAAAATAACAGCTGTTTACTAATTGTATATATAATTATATACACCACATATAACAGAAACACAATTTTTAAAATGTTTGTCTCTGTCTGTCTGTCTGTTTGTTCCGGCTAATCTCCGAAACGGCTGGACCGATTTTGACGGGACTTTCACTGGTAGATATCTCATGTTACTTAGTACTTATATTTTTGAAAAATAATAAGGGTTCCCCGCGCAACAAAATTAAAACCCTAAATAACACGCGGGCGAAGTCGCGAGGAACAGCTAGTTTATTATAAATTTCGTCTGTCTGTCTGTCCGGGTTAATCTTCGGAATTACTAAATTGTTTGATATGAAACCTTTGTTATCATGTCTATTTTTTATTAAAGAAAAAACTTTGTTTCTCTAAAAACTTAAAAAAAATGGTCTTCGATGATAACCTTAAACCTAAATTGATTGGTACAAGCCAGACGAAGCTAAGCCAGGTTGCAAGTAATCTATACATCTATACAAATAAATAAAATTGAGGTGTTCTGTTTGTAATGTCAAAATTACAGTTTTTTACTAAATGCATTTGAAAGTAAATACGGTACTTAGAACTAAAATACAATTTTTCAACTGTTTGTCTGTCTGTCTGTTTGTTCCGGCTAATCTCCGAAACAGCTGGACCGATTTTGACGGGACTTTTACTGGCAAATAACTGATGTCATAAGGAGTAACTTAGGCTAGACTTTTATTTTAGAAAAAGAGTCAGGGTTTCGCTCAAAAAAAATACCCTAACACGCAAGCGAAGTCGCGGGGAGCAGCTAGTAGAACATATTGTAATACATAAAGATTAAAAAAATAAGGTGTCTCACCATCCATACTGCTAAACTCGAGCTGTTCAACTTGTTCTCGGACCTGATGGCGATGCAGAAGATGTGCGCTGAAGTTAGTACCGTAGCTAACTCTTTCGTTGCAGAGTGGACAGAAGAAAGCCTTGCGCTTCTCCACCTATCATTGTTGGCAATCGTATACATTTTTGCACTTTTAACAAGGATATTCTTTTTCATATAGAAGAAGGGTGACAAACGAGCACACAGTCCACCTGATGGTAAGTGGATGCTGTGGTCTATAGACATCTACATTTATACTCGATTAAAAATCAAAATACTCTTCACTCACCATACGAAACACAGCAGTATTAAGCTGCTATTTTACGTTCCTACCATTAAAAGATAGCCAGCCCGCTCTAGTTATTAATTCGGCAGCCAACAAGGGCCAACTGAGAGGTCTACCTTCAGCTGGTTCCTTGTTCCGAAACTCAAATCACACCACGTTAGGTTCGAACGCAACCAGGTGGATGTGAACTCCGTGAAGGAGTATCACAAAAGAGCGCCTGAAGCTTCTTTCTGAAAAGAGAGGTCAGACGACTAAGATTACGGGTCATCTTGAAGTGGTCCCGGTCCAGTCGTCCGTTACGGTGTGGACTGTATACTTTAGGTAGTGGAAGATCCTTTATAAATGAAACAGCAATTATCTTCAAAATTTCCCCATAAGAGTGTAATTGATTACTTTCCCTATTCCTATCACTTCCCTATGCGCTTTTCTTTCTTGATTTAAATATATACCGGTAGCTGGTAGGTACCGTGGTCCTACCCCGGTTGAACCCACACATTCGTGCAACAACCGTTATATAGTTTGTCCCTTAGCTTCATAAAAAGCAAATCTATTCCAATGAACTCCTAAGCCAAAAAAGAACTTGAGCATTGCTGCCACTAGAGGCTGCCAAATCCAAAAATGCCGCTAGGGGCAGCCAGAACTAAAAATACCTATAACATTAATCACTCGCTCACTATGAATCTGAGACGTGGTCCTTCACTACTGGCCGTATGAGGAACCACATACGAGTATGGTCACTAAGCTCACTAAGCTATGGAGGGGGCTATTCTCAGTTTTCCTTGCGTGATAAACTTAGAAATAAGTAAAACCAGAGTAACCGATATAGCCCAACGGATTAGTAGGATGAAGTGACTATGAGCCGGCCAGATAGCTCGAATAACCGACAACCGATGGAGAAGAAAGTATCTTGAGTGGCAGCCGCGTACCGGTAGGTGAAGTGTGGGTAGGATGCAGGTGGCTCAGGACCGTGCTTTGTGGCATTCTTTGGACGAGACCTATGTCCAGCAGTGGACTTATGAAGCGCTCACTCAGCGGTCAGCCACCGCAGAGTGGTACCGCAGGGCGGAGCACTTGTCGTATTATCAAAGGTAGTGTGTCTTTTCTAGTGCAGTGGTGGTGGGAGTAGTGGTGCTGATACGGAGATAATCCACGCCATTGAGGGTGGGCAGAAAGTGCTCTTCAAACTAGATCTTAGCAAATTATTAACATCTTTATTCTATAACATTTTTTATACATGCTGCAGATATATTAATTATATACCTAGTCAGGTCATAAATTCTGTCACATGTTTAATATAAAATAATTGAAACAAGTTTATTCATTATGTAACCATCTATATACCAAAATGAACTTAACAAAACATAGATTCTTATGACTCTAAAGTTTATTCAAAATGACCTCCGTGATTTTCAATACAGGCCTTCAATCTGCGCGGCCAGTCGTCTATCGCAGCACAAACGAGGTCAATGTCAATAACGGCGGCTGCCTTAATCAAGGATGTCTTGAGTGACTCCAAATTGGGATGAGGCTTTGAGCACGCCTTTTCCTCCAATTGTTGCCATATCTTGTAATCTAACGGATTCAAATCTGGACTGGAGGAGGGCCAGTCTTCGTGCCGGATGAAGTCGATTTCACGCGCCGCCAGCCAGTCTTGTGTGCTCTTCGCTCTATGAGCTGGCGCCGAATCTTATTGGAATACCCAGTGCCTGTTATTGAACATGGTATGAGAAACAGGTTCCACAAGGTTCATCAGGACTGTATTTTGATACACAACTGCATTCGTTTTTACACCTTTCTCACAAAAATGTACCTCTGTTAAGCCCCAATAAGAAACTCCCAACCATACCATGAGCGAGGATGGAAAATGACCTCGTTGGATACGCGGAATACAGTTGCTCGCTTTTTCACTACTGTGTGCGTACACCTTATCATTTTGTTTGTTGTAGCTCTCTTCTACGGTAAAAATTTTTTCATCCGAAAAAATAATTTCCCGATATTTTTTTCCCGCGTACCGCTTCAACAGAGCGCGGCATCTCTTCAGTCTCAGGTCCATTAGACGAGCATTCAAACGATATCCTGTTTTTCTTCGATATGCCCGAAGCCCTAAGTCTTCATTTAACACCCTTTTCACCGTGGTTCTGCTTAACCCCATCTGAAGGGCCAACAGTTTCTGCTTACGTTTAGGATTTCTTTGAATTCGCGCCTTCACAACTTTTATCACTGCTGGAGTCCTAACAGACCGAGGGCGACCACTTCTTGACCTGTCATCTACACTAGAGTTTTCATTGTATTATTTGATGGTATGATAAACGAATCTTTTGGTTATATTCAAATTTTTCAGTAGGTCAAAGAATTGAATTGGCGCGTAACCGCAACGATGCAATAACTGCAACACGGTCTTCTTTAAGCGTCCACTCCTTATTTTCATGAACAATTCGAAATTCGAATTCATTAAACTTTTTTGTGGCCAGCATTCTAAAAGAAAAGTTTTTACTGTGTGACAATACTTATGACCTGACTGTGTAGTTATAGCACGAGTGGGTCAACTCGACCGGGGAAGGACCACGCTCTCACAGAATACAAGCGTAAAATAGCAGCTTAACGCTGCTGTGTTTCGTATGGTGAATATAGAACTGGAGACCCTTTTTACTGGAAAAGAAGCATCCTATCTTAGTCCTAACGGCTGACAATGCATCTGCATTTTGATTCGCAAACGAGGATAGCTATAGATGTCTATGGGCCACAGCAACCATTTTTACCAATCAGGTGGAATGTGTGCTCGCTTTCACGAGACCCTTATCCTATAAAATAAAAAATTACATGATTCCTTGTTTCTAAGTATTAAGTACAAACCTCGTATCCATGGGCTTTCCACAGATGATTGTTCAGTATCTGCTTCTGGCTGAAGTCGCGCTGACAAATGTGACACTTCTTACGGTCACTCGACGAATAATTGGGTGTGTGATCGTTACAGAGCTTCACTGCATGAAACACAAAGTGAAGTGAAGTCCACAGCTGGGCATTGGGCTCTCTTTTGGTGGTGAAGATTTACTCGCACCAATCTGGGCCGTGTAGTGGCGGTGTAAGAATAACCACTGCTCCATATCATCCCGTGGCTGTCGTAAGAGGCTATAGACTGATACGAATCAAGAGATTGGCAGCAGCGTCTTCCTTCCTGCCCGCTTACCAAGCGGGGCAACTATGGCAAATATCCCCCCTATGAGGAAATTTATAGGGAAGGCCTATGTTCAGCAGTGGACTATATTAGGCTGTAAAGGGAACGCTAATCTGGTGTTTTAAACGAGATGGTTATATTACTATCTATTGGACCTTGTTAGCGCAGTGGTTATGAACTGTAAATTTCACAGTACGCGAGCAGACCGAGTTCGATCACCTCCGGCGCCAATGAAATGGTCCAATTTAACTTTAAGTCCTGACTTACCACGTTGAAGTTTTGAAGTAAAACAACGTGAGAGAGTCTGCATGTTTTACTGTCTAAAAAATAGAAGAGATGTAAATTTAATACGCATTGAAGCAGCACGGCGGACACTTCCTAGCCCTAAAACCCTCTCAGAAATGAGAATAGGCCTGTGCCTAAAAGTGGGACGTTCATACATCTATCGGGAGTCATAAGATTTTCTGGTATCTCCCATAGTCACCTCTTACGACACCCAAGGGATGAAAGGCATCATGTATTGAGTATAGGTACATTATCCCTTTCGTCTTGTGGGTGTCGTTCGAAATTATATTCAGCTTTGCTGGCCAGAAATAAACATAATAAATAATTGTAAGAACTATCTCATGTTTAGGTAGGGTTGCCAACATGTTTTCGGCTGTTAACTGCGCGTTGCTGCTGCAGAAGAAATAATTGTGTAAATATTATTTTAAATTTCTAATAGATATATTGTTTAATTAGGAATGATAATGACGATGATATATGTATAACTTTCAAATAAATTTATCGGTATGATACGAGCGCCATCTACTGTATAATAATTGTACTACGCCTATAACCTCCGCGCAAGTGCAAGCAATAAGTTAACAGTTTTAGCGCAATCTCTTAGACTTAGAGTATTTGTAAGCAAACTATTATAAATACTAAAACTAAATAGGCATAAAATACGAACAAAAATTCTATGTTTTCATAACCTATAAAAATAGAGTACATTTAAAAAATATTGTATTTTATTGAAAAAGAGTTACAAAATAGACGTTGAATAATAAGAGTAGTTTTGTTGCAATATAAAGAATTGTCTAAATATACTATATTATATACTAAAAATTGACAGCTACGAGGCGTAGTTTGCTAAGCCAATGAGTTGCAGCGCTAAAGGCCTCGGGTTCGACTCCCGCACGGAACAAGTATTTGTATGGCCTACAAATAGTTGATGTTCAGCAGTGGATAATAGTCTGTAATAATAACAGGTAAATGTTCATCAAGAGGCTACTTGGATCGCGTGTAGTGAAACTTCTTAGTGATATACACTTTTTAAAATGTACCTCGGACCTTCCAGCAAAACTCTGCTCCTAGTCACATTATTTTTGATGGTTTTATTACAGATGGTTCTGACCCTTTAAACCGGAGTAAAGCAGTGCTTTAGATGGTACCCTACCCAGACGGACCTCTAAATAAATAAAAATAACTTTTTTTTAAATATGATAAGGGTGACAAACGAGCACACAGTCCACCTTATGGTAAATGGTTGCTGTGGCCCATTGACATCTACATCTATCCTCGATGACGAATCAAAATACAGATGCGTTGTCCCTGTTATTAAATATAGAATAGAATGACCGATATCAGTGGCCGTTGATACTTTGAAACGTTGTATTTTACCATATATAACTACCACATTGCAGCGTATCAGTCTACTGCTGAACAATAGCATTTTTTTTATAGGATAGGGTGACAAACGAGCACACAGTCCACCTGATGGTAAGTGGTTGCTGTGGCCCATAGACATCTACATTTATCCTCGTTTACGAATCAAAATGTAGATGCGTTGTCAACCGTGAGGACTGAGATGGAATGCCTTGTTTCCAGTAAAAAGGGTCTCCGGTTCTCTACACACACCATACGAAACACAGCAACGTTAAGCTGTTATTTTACGTTGATATTCTGTGAGAGCGGTCCTTCCCCGGTCGAGAATATAGCTGCAGCATGGCTCTACCACGTAAAAAATTTAATAACTGTTCTTACATCCATGTTTCATCCGTAAATGAGTGAAGCAGGCCTTCTTGCTGTTGTAGACGTTGTCGCAGAAATGGCACGCATACTGTCTCTCTTCTTTCTCCAAGTTCGTGTTGTGGCATCTAAAGTCATATGACATCCTGCTTAGTTTTTTTTTAATGGAAGTAAAGGTTAGAAACGGCCATATGTGGATGCTGTAATCTGCAGTCACCTACCTATATCTATTAAAGATAGAATTTTAGACGAATATATATATATACGAATTTGGCAGATGAGGGCTAGGCGAGAAAAGTGTAAGATTTTTCCGTTATCGACCCCTTCTGACGTAGTGTATACGGTCTTAGCGGCTATAATGAAGCGACATGGAATATTACTCACTTTTTCTCATGTTGCCATGAAAGAAATATTATTTTATTTTAAATGACGTTTCATTTTAATAGACGCTAGTAATTCATTTATTTGTATTTGTTAATCAATAATATAATACGTTTATCAATAATAATATACTACACTCAAGCACGTCTTTTTAATGAAATAAGTGTGACAAACGAGCTCACAGTTTACCTGAAGGAAAGTGGATGCTGAAAAATCCAGAATGGGTTGTCACCCCTGAGGTCTAAAGTGAATGGCTCGTTTCCAGTAAAAAGGGTCTCCACTCTCCACTTTTCTGCACTCCAGAGAGAAGCCCATGTTCAGAAGTGAACTTATACGGGAACAGCTTAAGAAGAAACACAATCCGTAAAGGTATGTTTTCTCGCAAGTACGGGTTATGTCGGACTCGCATCGACTCAAACCTCATGATGTTCCACTTATCGCAGCATATTGGCAAAGCCACGGGAAAGCTTTCGCACACATTCGCGGCTTGATAGTGTGCCTAAGTTACCATAAACTTACTACGTCTTCTTCTCTTAAGAAATGACAATGCTTTTATAGTTTTCTGTGCTTGGACTTGGACGCACTGGCCAATTGTCATTTGGCGCACGACGATTCATAGTTACTTTTATTCGATCATTGAAGAACCTCACTCACACGGAATATCAGTGTTAAATGCTTCTATTTAAGACGGAGAGAGACGGGAGACCTTTTAACTGGTATAACGGATATTCCATCTCAGTCGTCAGGGGTAAAAACGCATCTGCATTTTAATACTTATGACTAGACTAGCGATCCGCCCAGACTTTGCACGGGTGATTTCTGAAACTCAACAACAGCGCCATCTACCGGTCAAAATTTTGATATTAAACCATCCAGGGACCGACTCAAAATATTATCAAAGCCATTTTTGAGTTTTAGCGCGAGTAATGGACAGCAATTGATTTTCAGAGATGTAGTTGTCTATGGACCACAGCATCCACCTATCAGCACGGATTACGTGCTTAACGCTTATTAAGCACTAAGCACATAATTCATGTACCACAAATACGTGGTAGAGCCATGCTGGAGCTATATTAATAGTATAGTTGTAGCACGAATGGGTGGGCTCGACCGGGGAAAGACCATACCAGCGTCAAATAGTAGCTTAATGCTGCTGTGTTTCGTATGGTGAGTGTAGAGAACCGGAGCATATTTATTTTACTGGAAAAGAGGCATTCTATTTTAGTCCTCACGGCTGACAATGCATCTGCATTTTAATTCGCAAACGAAGATAGATGTAGATGTCTAGGGGCCACAGCAACACTTACCATCAGGTGGACTGTGTGCATCTTTTGTCATCCTTATTCTATAAAAAAAAATTATCCTTACCTCAAAATAATAAAAACCAACGTTAATAAGCCATCTACGCAAGAGAGAATTGCGAAACGACTGTGTGCGCAAGCAAAGGTGCTCTCTCTATTACCTCACTGTTATAGTCTGATGACATGTCCGGACATGGCCGGGGAGAGATCAGGCATAGGATCCGCATTTACGCGCTTTCCGGAGCACGGGAATGGAACACGGCCAACCTCTTGACTCCTGGCTGCTACTGAGAATTTCTTGACAGTAAAACCTAATAACTGAATTTGGCCCGACTCTAGCTCGAACCCGGGACCATATGAAACTCATTCATAAAATACAGGAACCTAAAGAAGTCGAATGCGTTTTAAAATTAGAAGGAAAGATTTATGTAATACCTATTGAGATGATCAGCCAGATCCCTCAACGAAGCACCGCATAAAGAGCATTCCCGAATTTGCCTCCCAGTTTTCGGCTCGAGGCCGTGTACGACGCGGACGTGGTGCTTTATTTCGTCAGCGGTGGGGAGTTGTACGTTGCAGTAAATACAGGTGGTTTCATCCAGTGCTTGGATCTTGTGGTCCTCGTCTATATCTTCTGTAAAATGAAGTTACAGCCTAAATACGTCCCACTGCTGAGCACAGGTCAAACGGGGTAGCTTATTACTGCAGTGTTTCGAATGATAGAGTGTAGAGAACCGAAAATTCTTTAGCTTCGCTTTGCGGGACTCCTTCGACTACGCTTTGGTATTGCTTCGGCGGAGGGGGGATACCCCCATCCCTCCCTGTTAAAGCGATTTTTCTCAGAAATCATTCAATAAAATTTTTGATATTTAACCCTTAATATAAAAAAATATGCACCTCCAACGGAGGGAATAGTTGGGGGGGGGGGGGCACAAAATTAGATTAGTTGCTTACCCTCTAAGTGCTCAAAATTTTATAAATGTGGGTCACTAATTGCAGCTTATATAATTCATATGCTAAATAATTTACAGCCGTCCAGAATATCAAAAATTGCCGATTGATTTAGTAATGTTTGCTAGCCATGGTTTGTTTGCTGACCAATTATTATCTATTTCTGCTGCGAGATTACATTTCTCTGCTGACAAAAACATGAATACTATGCTAACCATTTAAATAACACCCATACTATATTATGGTTATCCCCTACTATGTAAGTCATTAATACATACAAAAAACAGAAAGGGGCCGAGAATTGAGCCTTGAGGCACGCCCATTTGTACTATCGACCCGGAATATCTCATACTATTAATGATAACTTATTGCGTTTTGTTACTTAAATATGAACTAATTGAGATGAATGAATGAATATGAAAGATGAGGGGACAAACGAGCATGTGGCTCACCTTTTTAATATAAATAAAATACTAGAAATTCCTTTTAACCACTAAAAGCTTAAATTTAAGTAAACTTAATATGCTTGTGTTAGAAGTGGTTCACGACAATAGTCGAATGGACGTTTCGAAACCACGACTTTTTGAGTCCGCGGTCCGCACCCGCTAGTTTCGCTTCAAAATAGACATCTGATAGTGACTACCGCCTCCCGTGGACTGCACCACCAGAGGAAAGCAGTTGCGCTGTCAACCTTCTAAGATATTAGCCTCTTTTCTTTAAGGAACCTAGGTGCCTTCCAGAAGTCCTAAGTCGTATTGGTCCGAAAAAATCGCTTCTGGCGGCAGATTTCACAAACTCGCACACGTGTGCGGGGACGGCTCCGTGGCGCAGTGGTTTGGCAATGAGATGCGACGCTGCGGGCCGCGTTTCGAAACCCGCTACTATATCTACACTGCAGTTGTGTTATTGACGCAGTAGAAATGGTTTGGCTCGACCGGGGAAGGACCACGCTCTCACAGAATACCAGCGTAAAATAGCAGCTTAATGTTGCTGTGTTTCGTATGGTGAGTGTAGAGAACCGGAGACCCTTTTTACTGGAAAAGCGGCATTCTATCTGAGTACTCACGGCTGACAACGCATCTGCATTTTAATTCGCAAACAAAGATAGATGTAGATGTCTGTGGGCCACAGCAACCACTTACCATCAGGTGGACTGTGTGCTCGTTTGTCACCCTTATTCTATAAAAAAACCACGCTTGCACAGAGTACCAGCGTGAGCAGATTAATGCCGCCGAGTTCCATATGGTGAGTATGAATCCGGGGACTCGTTTTACTGGTAACGATACATACTATCCACCATTTACCATCAAGTGAACTGTGTGCTTCTTTGTCAACTTTATTCTATAAAAAGCAATATATGAAAGATAGGACTTACCATCAATGTCGTCACAGTTCGATGCTACATTATGTGTCTTAGACGATTTCTTATTGGAATTACATTGTTCTGAGGATACACTTTCTGCTTCTTCCAGGAATGATTCATCTAGATATTCCTCATCTGATGATATAAATTAAACATTCTCGAATGTTTTTTACGTAGCAGAACAATGCACTATTAAGCCGCGTATCAATTACGCGCTCCTGGCGCGTGCGCCATTCATGGCCGCACAGAGCACAGACCAGTGCGTTCCGCGGAACGCGCCTCTAAATGTTCGAAGCTTCGAAGTGTATCAACTAAGCGCACCTGGCGCGCGCGGCAGCCGTTCCAGTGTTGGATCGTTCAATATGGATGTCTGTCATGTACGGATAACTGCCGCTTTCATAGTTCCATGCTTCTTCTCTGAGCGCTTCATTATGATAAAAACTACTTTTGCTATTCCACAGCAGTTATTTTGAACCATATAATATTATAAATTTACGCAACTGGTTATCCATACCTCGGAACGCAACGAACACACGAATGATGAAAACAACCGTTCCAACTGGCGCGCGCGCCAATACTTCTTTGATACGCGGTAAAAAACCGACACCAGATGGAACGGCCCGCTCCACGTTTGAGCGTTCCAACGACAATTTGGCGCGCCTTCCAAGGCGGTATGTTAATGTTCGACCTTTTGGAGCGCATAATCGATACGCGGCTTTATATTACAATGTACAACATAATATAATCTTTATTTACTTTGTATTTATATAATAACAATATATTATACATTTATACATATAAATAAAATTGTGTTTACCGTGTAGTGGCGGTGTAAGAATATCCACTACTTCATATTATCATCCCGTTTGTATCGTAAGAGGCGACCCTACATTTGCGTCTTCCTAATAACGACTAAAAATAAAAACTGCGGCTGCCAACCCGCTTGCCAAACGTGGCAACTGGCAACTATGGCAAATATACCCCCTAAGCAGACAATCTGTAGGGGAGACCTATATACAGCAGTGGGCTTTAATAAGCTGTAACGGTAACAGTTAGTGACCATGTACCTTCTGAACAACTTCACCAATTGAGATTATATTTACGCAGTATATTTATAACCAATTGGTAATATGAATAAATTTCAAAACCCAACACCACTCCAATTAATGGAACTATATACTAGTGTAGTATAGCCCCCACGATAATATATGTATATATTAGTGTTAATAATAAGGTTCAGTCTAATTATTTAAAGTTATAGAAGCATCAATATGTCTCTTCTCTTTAACACATTTCCAACGTTACACTAGGAAACAGGCCACCGTCTACAATACGACACTTGTTTCGTCTCAAACAATCATACCTAGGATACCATAGGAGAAATACCTAGACTCTGTCATGGGTAACCGCTAAAACTTACCGGCAGAGAGCTTACCTGTTATTAATGTTTAAATTTCCATAAAGTAACGCCTGATATTAGAAATTACACTATAGTGACAGAAGGATATAAATATTACATAATATGTCCTTCTTTTCAACTGTGAGGACAACCAAAAACGATGGTCACACATCACACATTATAATAAATACACTAGTCGCAGATCGTCGTTTGCATTTCATAACCAATATAACATTTATAATCGTAGACTCCCGGACTACTTCAACACAGTAAATAATAATTTTAAAAGTAAGATTGAATTAATAGTAGATAATTTTAAAATACCTTTAGTACTTTGCAGCATTGCCAAGTTTTTACTGGTTTGATTTTTGAAAGCAGCGGCTTTCTCCAGTGTTTCAGCGCATTCGGAACAAATAAACTTGTAATCATACGAAACCTATAATTATTATTTACAATTCTATGTTAATTGACTCTTATTTATGCTAACAGGACGTTAAAACAAAAAATACACTGCTACTAAAAATTCAAATCAAAATAATATCAACATGTAATATTAACAATAAAATGCTTAAAAATAATAGATGTAAACATAACCTTAATATCAAAACAAGTTTTTAACATTTGCGCGTAGGTTTCTTCATTTTTAGCGTAAACAGCAAATAGGTCGCATAAATCTTTTTTATTCATGCAACTAATACAACCTACAAAATCCTCTTCCGCCTCCATTGTTAAACTTTTAATTTATAAAACATATGAAAAGTGACGCAAATATTCGCAATTTAATTTAAAAAAAAATAGACGATCGATTATTGATATAAAAAATAACATACGCAGAAATAGGCATAATCAATTTTGATATACACTGTATTTTTATACAATTTGTTATTTTTTTTTAATTGTTAAATTTTTAAACAAATACTTCAAACGTGCATAATTTTAAAGTAGAGTAATGTAAGCTAAGTATTAATTTTACAACAACAATTATAGACTTATTTAGTAAAAAATAATAACTATTTTTAATCTATACAAATAAATAAAATTTTAGTGTCTGTTTGTAATGTCAAAATTACAGTTTTTTTTACTAAATGCATATGAAAGTAAATACGGTCCTTATAACTAAATTACAATTTTTAAAATTTTTGTCTGTCTGTCTGTTTGTTCCGGCTAATCTCCGAAACGGCTGGAACGATTTTGACGGGACTTTCACTGGCAGATAGCTGGTTTCATAAAGAGTGACCTAGGCTACTTTTATTTTAGGAAAAGAATTCAAAACATAAAAACCCTAACATGAGGGCGAAGTCGCGGGGAGCAGCTAGTTTTGTATAATTTTATAATCTATAACTACACTATATAGTATATACTTTATACTACTATTTGTAATGTCAAAATTACAGCTTTTATCTAAATGCATATGCAAGTATATACGATACTTATAACAAAATAACAATTTAAAACAAATTGTCTGACTGTCTGTCCCTCGGTCTGGCTGTCTGT
Source organism: Parnassius glacialis (assembly GCA_033319125.1). NCBI lineage: Eukaryota > Metazoa > Arthropoda > Insecta > Lepidoptera > Papilionidae > Parnassius > Parnassius glacialis. Next base: position 57,613,879 of record JAVANC010000004.1, read on the forward strand.
TTGTTCCGGCTAATCTCCGAAACGACTGGACCGATTTTGACAAGACTTTCATTAGCAGATAGCTGATGTTATAAGGAGTAACTTAGGCTACTTTTATTTTAGAAAAAACAAATTGAGTGCAACCAACGAAAGAATGCCATCCTGACGACTGTCCGTTGTTCATGACTAGTGATGGGAAATAACACTATTATTTACTATTAACTGACCCAATAAAAAGTAACTAAAGCAAAAAAGAAAATAAAAATGCGATAATAATATTAAGAAATATTTACTAAAATGTAACAATATCTTGAAAAAGAGTTGCGACTGGCCAACAAACAAATTTAATTCGATTTCGATTCGCTTGAGAAGATGCTGTTTTCGTCACCATCATTGCCTACATTTATAATTATATTATTATCAATGATAGTATCAATTTTGATATCTCTGTCAAAGTTACTGAAAATAATATTTTTCGTTTTTACAATGACCTTCGCCCAGGCATCATTTTGTGACCTTCCCACAGGCTTTTTTTAATAGGCTCGTCGTCATTTTGTGTCGAATGGCGGAGAAGTGCTGTCGGTCTGCGTAAAATTTTCATTTGAGTCCAGATTAGCTCATTCGAATTGTACTGGTAATGATAGGTAGGGTTTCTGAGAACGCGATGACCGTATTCCAGAGCCAATTGATCTATTTCATAATGCACTTTTGACGGCTTGTTGTCTTTAACTAATTTGATAAGATCTGATTTTAGCATTTGCCTATTTGCGTCAATACTGTTTGTTTGTAGACAAGCCACCAATTCTTCTTTTCTATTGGCTTGAGTAGGTGCTTTCTGTACTTGTACCGAATGATAACAGGCATTATTCTTAATCATTAATATTACAGAAGGCTCTGGCAAGCCTGGCAATAGCGCGTTCTGGAACCACTATTTAAATGTGGCGGCATTCATTTCTTCGTGGTAGTTAGTAGTGGTTTTTGATTCAAATACCAGTAAGCCGTTCTATGCGAAATCGTATTATGGCACGTGGCATATTATAACCTGGGCCCCTTTGCCCATTGGTACTTTTGACGTAGACGCTTGGATATCATCTGTCCAAGAATAGGAGAGCGTGTAATTGGCGTTTATGCCATGTCTCGTTAATGAATACGGCGTTATCTCAGTTATCGATTTCTTTCGCTTCCCTTAAAAATGTTATTCGTTTTAAAATTATATCATCATTTTTTTTAAATTATATCATCACGTTGTAAAAGTACTTTTTCCCTGTTTTTTATATTGTAAACCAATATATTTTAAAATTTTGGTTAAATTAGTATTACCTCCCGCAAACAAATCAGCTGCTTTCAAAGATGCCAAAAGTTTGGTCCTATTAATGTATTAATTCCTCGAATAATAACCATATATGAGAGAAAGAAAAACGCATTATTGTATAATATAACGTCAGATAACGTTAATTTTACCTGCTACTTTTGGCACATCTCTACAAAAATAAACAATTGATCTATCCTTGTAATATTGTGTTCTTATTCATTTAACATTAAATTTAGCGCAAATAAATAACATTTAGTTTAAGTTAACATAATGATATATTTTTAAAGATAATTATCCGTTTGTATGGAAAATAAACATTTTTTTTACATCTTAAATTCAACGCTCCTTCAAAGTTATGTCGTCCGTTCGATCAGGAGCTATCAGAGTCGCATTCTTTCTTTAGTCGCACTTTAGGGTTCCGTACAAAAAAATCAAAACCCATGAAATCCAACGGAAATAAATTCCACGCGGACGAAATCCCGTGGAATAGCTAGGCAAAAATAAAAATAGTGATAAAACGCAACCAGTCAACCTTCGGAAACTTCAACTTCAAGATTTCGTCATCGTCCTCATCTTTCATTCCATTAATTCTCTAGCACATCGTCTGCAGTCTTCAACATCTGCAAGCCAGCCTAGTTAACAAGGGACATGTTCTCTGTTTTCCGGTACTCCCGCAGAATCATCCCTTGACCTCGACTCACCGCAGACTACAAGGCAACTCCTAGCATATGCATTTACGTCGACAGGGTGAGCTGTAATTTCGACCTCCAGTCTGAACATACTCCTTACCTGACAATAGATCTGCCCTTTTTCTTAACCAGCTAAAAACGTTAACTATCTGTTATCCCCGACGTGTATGAACTAAAAATTTTCTCCAATGGATCTAAACTTAAGTCAGATAGTAATTTTTGAATCTTTACGAAATAAGTACTTAAATATATATTACATCTGTGAATGTACATAATACATATAATAACGATTCTAGGAATCTTCAACTTTATTTACCAGGACTTAGCCTTTAAATAATAAAAATTAAGTTCAAATTTCAAATTGTTGAGAGTTTTGGCAGTAACTTGCTAAAACCCTCAACAAAATCAAAAGAACCGCCGGGAGAATGCTCCTCCGGTTTTATACCTGTTAATAATGGTTTGAAGGTGATTTGGGTACGCAAAAGTAGTACGATTTTGTATATTAAACATGTGCGCATGTAAACCATTGGGTTATACAAGACTAGAGGAGCAAACCACATTACCGCGCGTCGAAAAAAGTGAAGCCACTATCTAACCGCGAGGACGTAGCTTTGAAACCACTGAACCTTTTTAAGTAAACATATATCTGTCTCACTTACACAAGTCGCGAAAACAATACCGTCGCTAAAATTAGATAAAGGTAGACACACAAACATGCAGTGACGGGTTGGTATTGCCTACTATATGAAATTTTACCCAAAAATAAGCAATAAAAAGAAGCTTTTTAAGCTGGAGTTATTTGTTTTTATTTTAAATATGTATCTTTGCTTATCCGATGAATAGAAGTATAACTAATGAAATGAAAGATATTTTTTTTTCAAAGTATCTTTTATTGTACTGATAATTCAAACAAAAAATAAATCAAGTAAATAAATTAATTTTGGGTTTCTTAAAAACTGTGGTTACTAATATATTTTTAAGATAATACTAAATGATGTTAATCTGTCGTACTAATCCGCTTAAATAAACACGGTTGCCATCGCTTTTTCGTTCTAGTTTGTCTTGATCCCGGAAGTGCTTAGAACTAATGAGAGTAGATTTCGAAGGCACTCAGTGAGTCTCCTCAATCGTATTTCCACCCACTTCTTACGGTGTGCTGCATCTTGAGGTACCCTGCAAAGTTATTAATATGAAATAGATAATAAAATATAATTAATAGATCTATAGATCTCTAGAATATTCTAAAATAAAAATAATTAATTCCTTTTTATAAAGGTTGAAACTTTTTATTAAAATTTCCAATATATTTAAAATCAGGGCTAACAAGTTAACTTATTCCATAAATTATATAGTCGTAGTAGTGTAATGTGGGAAAATTATAAAGGCAAAAAAGTGGCAACATTGAACCTAAATTGCAATATTAACTTATTCCATAAATTATATAGTCGTAGTAGTGTAATGTGGGAAAATTATAAAGGCAGAAAAGTGGCAACATTGAACCTAAATTGCAATATTCGGTATTTTTTTTGTGTTTTTTACGTTAATATGAAAAAATAAACTAAAACTTACGTGTGAAAAGTGATTCCGCTTGATTAATTATGTTTTATGACATTGAATTGCATTCTTTCACTACGCATTTACCCATTTTTTGTCGTGAATTGTTCGGCTCAACACGGCCGGCGTCGCATTGAACACTGAACCGACGTTAGCTGGACGTATGTGGCCATATGTGAAGTGGCAACACTTTGGCGCGCAATTACTTATCTAGTGTAACATGTAAATCAATGATGTAAACTACTTGTGGAACTATGTAAACAAGTGCTTTAGTGGTGGCACAAACCTCTTTTTATTTTTAATCCGCTTAGGTGCCTTGAAATACCATCATCATCATCAACAGTCCGCTAGGTTAAATTAAAATCCCAATCTCGCGAAAACTACGCAATAAGAAAATTTTGTGAACAAAATACATGCCTGACTGGCATAGATTATTTTATCTGTAAATAAGAAAAATTAAATTGTTGACAGCTGTCATTGTCACAAATTATAAATGTTATCGCTCGTCAGTTTGGCCAATTCAGCGGATTTTCCACTAAAACTGGTGGTTACGACCACCATTCTAGTGGGAAATATTACTTTTAGTGGCTGGTGAGTTGTTCTAATGGTTCAGAAGAATTCAGTTTCAATTAGTGGAAAGATAATCACTCAACCAATAAACTACTTATACGTTTCAAAATATATTTGTACTTCATATCAGAAGTATTTACTTTTACTGTGTAGACAGTAGCAGTACTGATTCGTCAGACATGACAAGATGTTAGACGATCCATTCCGGTGGCTAATTCACATCCCATCCCAATATTCGTTGAGATTCCTCGTACAATATATTATATTTATAGTAGCTCTCTAAGGTCAAGGTCATACTCTTTTCTCGAGTTCAAAACTCATTATGCCGAACCTACAAAATGCGCAAAATTTTCGGTATTTTTAGCATCAAGACCCACATTTAAAGAATTGGTCCAAAGTTATTGAAAGTAACTACGGGTCAAGTAGCGAAATGCAAATTTTGTGATACAATTGTAACGATGATGATGGAAACTGATGATGATGATTTCCAAAGCACTGGTAAAAGTATAAACTTACTTTCATTTCTTTAATTCATTTATCTATATTGAATTAAAAATATTATATTCTATTCTATTCGATAATGATGTTGACAAAAATGATTCATCAGAAGAAGATGATTCTATTTAAAATAGGAGTTGGTCATAATAGAAGCATTCTTATATTAGAACATTCTTCAAGCCGCCGAAGATAAGTCAGTTCTCATCATCATCTGATCAAGCTTGATTGTGGATGTGGTCTCTCATATATAGAGCAAACAAAACGATCAATAAAAACCAGCGTAAATAGCTGACGTGAAGCACCAACGATCCGGGAAATCTGCAGTTTATGATCATATCCTAGACGGCCCCTATCATTACATTAGATTTGATAAACCACTAATTCTTCCTTTCTTGATTCCTGCCAAAGATTATACGTGAGACTATTGAAATAAAAAAAAAAACTTACCTTCAATAGGGAGGGAGGCTGGGTACTACCACCTGCTTGCGATCCTGTAATTAATAAGATTAAAACTAAACCCATACATACCACTGCAAGATTTCAAGACACAGTAACTTCATTCTGCGTAGATCGGACCAAAATTAATAATTAAAAAAGCTGAAGGTACTCCGGGTTAACTCTGACATCGGGACGTCAATGACCTCAGTCCTCCGTGAACAAAGGTGCTGTAAAGCACCCGAAACGTCGGGAATTAATAAAAATAGGTTAATTAAACGCGATAGAATTCGTAAATGTAGTTTTATTCAATTTATTTTGAATCAATTTTATGGTACTTTTTTAATATGTGCTGCTTGATATCTAAATGCTGATTTACACAGGGTCAGTACCAGGCGCCAGTACTGGCGCAGAGGACTGACTCGCACTATTTACATGCAGTTAGTAATCGTGGCAACTTCTTGTAGGTATGCGCACGTTGTTGAAGTCAGTGAGCAAAAATGAAAGCACGAATTTACAATCATTCAAATATTAGTTGAGAAAATGTTCCTATCTGCTGTTGAGAGAGTTGAGGGAAAAGTTAGAAGAAGAGATATTTAAAAAGAAACGACTTTGAATAAGAAAATGGATAGACGACAGAAAAGAAACTAGAGGTTCTGCTTTGTTATAGACGTGACGTCACCCTACAACGCAACGCCAGCGACTGACCAAGTACTAACTTGGTCGTTTAGAGAAGATCAATACCGCTGGCGCGGATTGTGTGGGGAATTGACTGACTTCAAAATATTCAAGCAGGAATATTGAAGTTAGCACTGGCGCGTCAGAGCTGTACTGATTCCAAATCAATTTACACTATGTCAGTATCAGGTCAGCATTGACTTGCCTGGGAATTGAAGTCAAATACTGACCCTGAATAAATCAGCCATTATACTACAATTGAATTTACAATAGGCATTTTACATGACAGAAAGAATTTCTCAAAAAAAATGGATCTATTCTATGACAAAAACAAAAATTTTCGATCCTATTAAGAAGTCTGCAGATCTACGGATATTTTGCAATAGCATTCTACGAAATTCTACGGAAATTTTTATACTAATCTAAGACGGCTCCGTGGCGCAGTGGCTTAGCAATGAGTTGTTGTGCTGAGGGCCGCGGGTTCGAATCCCGCATGGAACAAGTATTTGTATGGCCTACAAATAATTGTTCCGGGTCTGGATGTTTCTCCTCGTGCAATTTATGTTTGTAAACTGCCTCCACGACTCAGGTGAAAATCCTATTGTGGGTGTAACTTTTAATAAAAAAAATATCTAAGGATTTTGAAAAATTTTAGTTGGTAACACCGGTTATTTTACCGCTTGACGCTAACACTTGTATTGTCTCCAAAACTTCAAATTGTGATTGTGTTCTGACAGTTCCTAGCAGGCCCAGGACAGATTTAGTTCCATTCCATTTAGTAAGCGCTAGTGTTGCATCTTGAATGTCAATGTCATTCAAATGTCAGTCAAATCTTAATCAATCAGTCCACAGATAACTGTATAATCAGAGAAATCAGTCAGTCTCACAGACTATTATGATGCTTACAGCTTACACATGTCAGTGCATGTCAGTCTTGTATTGTGTGAGTGGAATTCTGTGGGTATATTTTGTTTTCTCCTCGGTTTATACATTGAGTCGAGATCTCAAAGTCCACCTGCATCCTTGCCCAATCAGTGATTGTGAGTGTGTCTAACGTAGAACGATACACGATGTCGAAATTGCGGAAGTGTTGGTTGTATTATGTTGCCATGCCAACCACAAAACGCATCACCTTTTTAACTTTACAAAGGACGATAAATTACGGAATTGTGGTTGTCTTTCTTGGTGCCTGTTAATATTAAGCTCAGCGGTTTGTCTAAGGAACAATTGTTAAACAGATATGTGTGCCAAAACACTTTGACAGACAGCAGTTTGACGGTATGGGTAAGCGTCTTGCACATGGTTGGTTATCCCTGCTAACTTTACTAACATTACCTAAAACTATCGCTTTCAATGCTTAATAATTAATTTTCCGCTGTTAAAATAAATTCTTAGTTTATTTAATCTTTTTTCAGCACAAGATCACATTAGTGATCATTATGTTTTGAAATGTAATGTTGAAAAGGGGCCGCCAATTGAAGAATCCACAAATTCTAAAACTGATGGTAGGTTACAAGAATTATGTATTCAATTTTATATATACATTAATACTTTTAAATAATAATAAACGTCATGATCAGTAATCCCATTTACAAACACTGAAAATTGAAAAAAACTAGACCATTGATGCAGTCAATGTCCCATAGTACAAAACATATTTCACAACACGTTTTTGAAACCAAGTTGAGTATGTCTATGTAACACACAAACTTGCAGAAGAAATCTTATGTGATGACTTTTATTTACCAATTTATTTTGTTCTGTTTTTAGGACACACATGTACTACTGACATGCTACAAATAACAGAACCTGCAGAATTTGTGGCAAACTTCTCTATATCATCATCAAAGGCAGAATCAAGAGGTATTTTTATGTCTTTTATTTCCTTTTTTAAATATATATATTCATAATCTCCTCAAGACCGAATTTCAGTAATTATTGTGGTTAATCTCAGTAGCCATCTGTGCATGGTACAGGATTATAATGTATGAATGTGTGCACAAACACAGATATTATATTCCTTCACTCTCATAGTCCGATCACAATTAGAAAGAGATCAGGCGCAAGACCAATGGCTTTATATTCTTACAGAAGCGGGTCAACGCAGCAACATTCCTGACTCCGAGTTGTTAATAGGAATTTCTTGACAGAAAAACCTATCAATCTAATATAAACAGACACCTTATAATCAACAATTGCAAATAATTTAAAGACATTAGACAAAAAATTGACAATACTTGACATTTATTTTTCTACTAATTTCAGATATGATTCGCAATGTTGAGCAAAATCGAAAAAGAAACGCACCAAAAAGAATTCAGAGTGGAGGTATAGTATTTTATAACACACTAGTGACCCGCCCCGGCATCGTGCGGGTGCAATATAGATACTTATATGGGGCAGTGTGGAGAGATTAATAATATTATGATTAGTCAATACTACAGGATGTTTTGTATACAATATTTACAGCTGATTTTTCATGAGACAGTACGAACGTGTTTTCTTTAGAGATTATTCTCGAAAGCGCGACATATAATTGGCCGTGTGAGAAACACTCAACGCTCATATCTAAACCTGCAACGTTGAATGTTTGACCCTGTGACTTATCATGGTCATTCCAAAAGATAGCTTTACCGGAAATTGCAGGCGCTTATATTGAAACGGTAAATCCGATGATATATGACACGTTTTATTTTTATTTTACTGGCTGGAAAACACCAGTAGACGCGTGCGAACGCTACGAATTATACAATGCTAAAGGGCGTGCCGCGGCGATCGACACGGCACACCTCGCGTCCTCCAACCGCTGCCAACCGGGACGAAAAGTACGGCCCGCCAGCCGCTGTGGCTCCGCTTTTTAAATCTCTGATATCTTTTAGGATGTCCAATTTAATGAAATGTTGTTAAGGGCAGTTTTGATCTACATGAAATATACAACGTATGTAATGTATTTAATTGGATAAGGAATAATACTGTATTGTATAAAATAGCTTGGAATATCACACAATTTTTTTTTTGTAATATGTAAAAGATAACAATGGTTACTGTGGGTTATCCTTAAGAGATAAATATATATCATTGCAGACGTTTTATCTATCTTTTTAAGATATATAATTTCGTAGTACATTAATTTGATCTATCTCGTAAGATGTAGCCAGCGTTTGCGATTTATGTTTGTTACGACAACATATTACAAATCTTTATACCTATTTTTTCACTTTTCTGTGCTATAATATGTTTGTATTATACATGTAAACCTTTTTCTTGAATTACTCTATCTAATCCTGAACATATCATTAAATTCCGTTGAGTAGTTTAAACGATCTAAGCTAACAGACAGTGGAAGCGACTTCATTTTATACTATGTAAAGATACCTCATAAGAGCTAGTTATATAATAATATTAGTGTATATTATTAGTTTTGCCAGTTCGGTCGCATAGAATTTTTGTTAGTAGTTTATTTACAGACATCTTCCTGGCAATTGTGACATCTATGGCATATAACCCTCACATTGGGAGAGGTGCATGTTTTTTAGTAGACTTTTACAGGCTGATCATGATGAAGAAGAATAGTTCTAGTTATTTTTAGACATCTTTTGGTTGTAAAGTAATACAAACTTTAGAATTGCTCCTGCAAGCTACGGACTAAATTGTATAATTTTATATTATCCTTTTACAGCCAATAAACTGACCAGAGACTGTATATGCTTCATAAGAAGAATGAAAAATATTGCTGTCGAAGAAAATAAGCTTGAAAAGCCATTTTCAGAAAGGTTTCATGCTGCTAAAAATCTAAACCATAACCTGTTATTTAATAAAAGTTTTGGCAAAATTACACAACATTCAAATTCAAATTCAATCCAAAGGTTGAAAATAAATAAAAAATTATAAAATTTGAAATGTCGTTTTATTCTAATTTAAGACTGAATACATACAACAGATATTTATTCGCTGAACTTTTCAAATAAGTATTTTAAAATAAGAAAATGATCCTTGCATATCGACGTTTTACCTGTGCATCACTAAACTATCGATATCGACACTTGAATATTAGACCTAGTTTGCGAGTTTGCATCACTATACGACACTAGCGCTTTGCGAATTCATTGGAACTAACCGTCAATTAGAGAACTGTCCCATCTGTCTCTGACTAGTATACAGTTATCTGTGGTTCCTAGTTCCTATACTCTTTGGTTCTGTGGTTGTCTTGTAAACAATAACATTAATATTGTTAGTCTGATTATAATTTTATGCGATACGAAACAAAAATAGAAAGAAACGGGAAGTGTGCCGTCCGCACAGAACACTAATACCCTAAGGCGGGGCCGTCCGTGTTCAGGCTGATAGTCGGTGAACGAAACGTTAATTTAAATCAAGAGTCAGTAGAGATAAAGAGTGATGATGTAGTGTCGTGAAATACTAAATTTTAATTGTTACTTTATTTTCGCCGTTATGAAGCTCAAAATCGACAAAGGGCTTTTGCCCATAAAAGCGCATTTTTTTTTCTTTTTTGCTGGTAAGTAGGTACTACTATCTTCAATCTTCCTTTGTACACATAATGTTTTCTGCTAGAATCTATATACATAACATCTACTTTTTTTAATACTATTAATACTAAAATGTTAACAGTTAGATTTAAAAAGAAACTAACATTTTCCTGGTTAGTCTTTAATTGTAAGTATAATTAGGTAATTGATGGTAACTAGGACTTTTATACTTTATCATTAAATAAAAGAAAAATGAAGACTATATTGTACTGTGTGGGTAGCATTTCATCTGTATAAGCTTCACTTAAATTGCTTCCATATTAAATAGAAAAATAATGAATTACAATAATGGTAATATTTTACAATACATTGAGGAAAAAAAGTTTTTTTTATAATGGATGCTGGGAACATCTACATTTATCTTCGATTAAGAATCAAAATGCAGATGCATTGCCAACCCTGAGGACTAAGATAAAATGCCTCGTTTCCAGTAAAATGGGTGTCCGGTTCTCTACACTCACGATACGAAATACAGCAGCATTAAGCTGCTATTTTATGCTGGTATTCAGTGAGAGCGTGGTCATACCTTAGACGAGCTGATCCATTCATGCCACAACTATAATATAGTTGCAGCATGGCTCTACCATATATAAAAGAAGAGGTCATTTAAAGTCTTAGTTTAATATTTATTCAATAATGATTATTGTAATACTCAGACTATGACTACATCTTAGATCTTATTCACTATGTGCTAAAGCCATGCTGCAACTATATTATGGTTATGGTAGCATGCATGGGTTGGCTTGACCAATGAAGGAAAACACTTGCAAATATTACCAGCGTTAAGTAGCAGTTTAATGTTGCTGTGTTTCATATGGCAATAACATCACATCTACATTTATCCTTAACCAAGGATGGATGTAGATGTCTATACACCACTGTATGACCTTATCATCACGTGGACTGTGTCCTCATATGGATATTACAAGTCACAACATTTTATTTATGTACTTACCCAAAAAACTGTTGTGATTTGTAATATCTATGGATTAAGATGGAATACCTTGTTTCCAGTGAAAAAAATTTGAAGTTATTGTCACTTACTGAACACACAAAACATAGCACCATTGTGCTGTTGTCTTCACCCTAGTATGCTGTGTTTCCCTCTATTATATTTGCTGTGTAGTTACAGTGTAAGAATATCCACTACTGTGCATAATACCGTAGTGTTCATAAGTGACAACGGACAGAAGCTGAAATAGGAGTGGGGCAGCAGAATCTTCCCGATAACAACTCAAAATAATAAAAAGCCGATCGCCAACTGGCCTGTCAAGCATGGTAGTTGTGGCAAAATCCCTCTAAAGAGGCTATCTGTGGGGGATTGTTCAGCTGTGAATGAAAGAATAAATAAATACTTTCCAAGCTTACTCTATAATACTAGCTTGGTTAGCAGTCTGAATTATTATTATTATTATGTAGCTATAGACAAGCAGCTGATATGCCTATATCTACGGGTCTACGGGAGCCTCTATAGGTCCCATATCAGTAATGCCGAAACAGACCGACTCATCGACCACGTCCAAATGGCTACAGATTCCTTGCTACAACAGGTCCCATCCGCAGAGATCGTGATCCTTGGCGATTTTAACGCCCACCACGCCGAATGGCTCGGTTCACGTTTAACCGATCATGCGGGGAGATCTGTTTTGTTGTCCGACTTTGCCTTGGCATATGGTCTGACACAACTGGTTACTTCGCCTACGCGGATTCCAGATGTAGAGGATCATACACCTTCCCTGTTGGACCTTCTGCTGACCTCTCATCCGGACGGATATCAGGTTTCCGTCGAGGCCCCTCTCGGCTCTTCGGACCATTGTCTGATCCGGAGTATGGTGCCACTCACGCTCCCCTCGCGGTTGCGTTTTGCAGGTTGCCGCCGTGTTTGGCATTACAGGTCGGCGGATTGGGACGGAATGTGGTCTTTCTTTGCATCCTACCCATGGGGGCGGGTTTGCTTCTCGCCGGATGATCCCAGCGCTGTTGCTGACTCTGTCACTGATAAGGTGCTACAGGGAATGGAACTATTTATTCCATCATCTGTGGTACCCATCGGAGGCAGATCTCAGCCTTGGTTTGGTCGCTCCTGTAAGACTGCATTACGCAGTAAGCAGGAGTGTTATCAAGCCTGGGCTGCGGCTTCGGCGACTCGGGATGTAAACACCAGCACACTTAAAAAGAAGTATAACTTCGCCTCCAGGTCCTTCAAAAGAGTTATTGCCAAGGTATAGTCAGAGCACATAGGCAGAATTGGCGAGTAACTAGTTCGCTTTCCTTCGGGAACCTGTGCATTCTGGTCTCTCGCCAAGGCTGTCCAAGGGAATTTCTGTAAGCCATCACTACCATCTCTGCAGAGGGAGGACGACTCACTGGCCCAAGCCGCAAAGACAAAGCCGACCGTTTAGGCTCCCTTTTTGCGTCCAACTCGACTCTTGATGACGGGGGGGAAACACCACCAACCATCCCGCGGTGTGACTGCTCCATGCCGGATGTGCTATTCTCACAGCGCTCGGTTCGCAAAGCACTCCTCTCCCTGGACATCCAGAAGTCGAGTAGGCCTGATGGAATCCCCCCAATTGAGCTGAGGACGTGTGCTCCGGAGTTGGCACCGGTCCTAACGCGTCTTTTCCGGTACTCCTCGGACAGTTTTTGTCCACCCGATCCCTAAAAAAGGCGACCGCTCAGACCCGTCAAACTATAGGCCTATCGCGATCACCTCCTTGTTCTCCAAAATAATGGAATCCACTATTAACTGCCAGCTTATGCGCTACCTTGAGGATCACCAGCTGATTAGTGACCGCCAATACGGTTTTCGTCGGGTTCGATCAGCTGGTGATCTTCTGGTCTACCTGACCCGTAGATGGGTGGAGGCAGTAGAGTCCAAGGGGGAGGCGTTGGCCGTTAGTTTGGACATTGCGAAGGCCTTCGATCGGGTTTGGCACAAAGCGCTTCTTTCGAAGCTCCCTTCCTACGGGCTTCCCGAGAAATTGTGCAATTGGATCACCAGCTTCCTTGCCGATCGGAACATCAAGGTCGTTGTAGATGGTGCATGCTCCGACTACAAGCCTATTAATGCTGGTGTTCCACAAGGATGTGTGCTATCACCAACGCTGTTTCTTCTGCATATCAATGATATGTTGCTAACTGGTAACATTCATTGTCGTCAATCATTGGATGACAGCACTGGTGATGCTCTATACACCGGCCGTGCCAATATTTCTCGGGAAAACGTCGCCGAGTACCGGAACAAACTTGTGTCTGAAGTCGAGTCTTTGCTGAACAAAGTCTCTGATTGGGGGCGATTAAATTTAGTCCAGTTTAATGCTCAGAAGACACAAGTTTGCAAAAAGAACCCCTTTGTCGTATATCCTTAGTTTCATGGCACTCCCCTTGCTGCCTCAGCCAGTATCGAAATCCTCGGAGTCGACATATCGAGTGACGTGCAGTTTCGTGGTCACTTGGAAGAGAAGGCCAAATTGGCCTCTAAAAAGCTTGGCGTGCTCAGCAGAGCGGGACAGTATTTCATGCGGGCTCACCGACTGCAACTTTGCAAGGCGCAGGTTCGGCCTCACATGGAATACTGTTCTCATCTCTCAGGTATACCTGGGTCTCACCGGACTACCAAACCTCTCAGATTCTCACCGGACATGGATGTTATCGGAAGAGACTGAGCGACATGAAACTGTGAAATTAGTATGTGTGAGTGCGGTATGTCAGAGGAGGATGTGCACCATGTTCTATGGGAATGTCCTCTATATGATGACCTGAGAGTGAAAATGATGGATGGACTAGTTCGTCCGGTTCAGGGACCAGTTTACTACTCGGATCTCGTCAGCGATGTGGTAAACTACGGACTGTTGCGCGAGTTTGCGCATAGGTGGCACGATCGCAGGACAAGGCAGGATGGAAGGCTGGTAGGAGGGCCCGACGACCTAGGCGTCAATGTGTCGTCAGCCCCAGAAGGGGGAGAATGACGTTAAACTGGAACAAGGAATAGATTAAATATTTGTAGGGAGTCAAGAAAGTGTGCGCGGGAAAGAGCCACGTGCAAGTACCGCGCGCATCTCCCGAGATTCGGCCCGTATGACCTGAGAGTCGATGGGGCCATGGGAGGTGGTGGGTTGTTCCCATCTCTGGGCAGGGGCTCCCCAGTGCCAGCTCCTTCCACTTGACCGCATCCAGCGCAGAGCGGCTCGAATCGTCGACGACCGAGTCCTTTCCGATCGGATCGATTCATTGGCACTGCGAAGAGATGTTGCATCCCTTTGCATTTTCTTTCGCATCTACCATGGGGAGTGCTCTGAGGAATTGCTCGGATTAATCCCAGCCGCCAAATTTCACGAACGCACATCGCGGCAGTACTCCCTATACCATCCACACCATCTGGATGATTGGCGGTCCCCCACTGTGCGATTTAGAAGATGTTTTCTTCCTCTGGGCCGGCAACTGGTGTTGCAGTTGTTGATGGGCGGCGGTAGTCACTTACCATCAGGTAAGCCGCATGCTCGTTTGCCCCCTCTCCTATATAAAAAAAATAAAATCTTTGGTCTTGTTTTATAATTGTCCAAGCCCACACTAAAAATTCACAAAGTTGGATTTTTTTCGCACCATTTGTCCAGTTTGTTCTTAAAACCTATCACACAGAGAGCATCAACCACATCTGGGGGCGACTTGTTCCATATATTTATGATTTTATTGTTTAGTGTGTGATGTCTCACATTGTATGGGCCAATCTCATATAGTTATTATGTCTAGCTTTGTTGTTACTGCTGATGTTACAAATATATGACAGCTATTTGCTGTTTAGTATTTTATAGATCTCAATAAGGTCAAGGAATCCAGACTGTTCTTCCGACTTGAAGGATATGGGTTAATATAATTAGAGTCATTCCATTATTTTCTCAAAGGTGACTACATGCTATTTGGATTTGTATATTAGTTTATGTACAAAAACACCTATAATAGGAATAATACGAAGGAATAATGCAACTAGACACTAGAATACACTACACCTATAATACAACTTAGGGACCTTCAAGAAACAAGTTACTCCAGTTGTACATGGGCGGTGGTCAACACTATCAGGTGAGCTGCATGCTCATTTGCCCCCTCTTCTATAAAAAAAAGTAATGTCCTCCAACTCGGTTTGGTCACAGCGGCTACTCTTAACAGAGACTAGCCATCTGTGCAGGGCAGGATTGTAGGACTCAAGTGTATGCGCAAGCACAGGTGCACTGTCTATTTCCTTGCCCTCATAGTAACCCGACACGGCCGGAATCAGGCGCAGGACCAACGGCTTTACGTGCTTTCCGAGGCACGAGGATGTACACTGCAAACTTTCTGACCTCAGGCAGCTACTGAGAATATCTCGACGGAAAATCTCAATAGCTGAATTTTTTTCCCAACACGGCAAAAACACTCGCAAAAGATTCACTAATCTTATCGAGTCGTGGTAGCGGCCAGCTCTAATGAAATTATAAATTACAATTGTAAGTGCTGATTTACTACGTGATCTACGGTGAAATAAAACATTGGGTGAAAACATCTAAGTGGTAAAAATATTTCGAGGTCATGAAAAGTCCGTCAGCACGCATTTGGGTAGCGCGAAGGGCTCTTGTCGGTGGTGTTTCACTCTAGTGTCTCGGATAATACGTAAAGACAGCCTTTGGTCTGGAGTGAGGAAATAAAGAGTGTACATCTGTGCTTACGCATATACTCGTGCACTATAATCCTTCGCCGCCATGATTGAAATTTGGTCTGGAATAGGGGTGCAAACAGAATTATCGATAAAAATATCGATCGTCACTTAGATATCAATAATCGATGATATCGAATTAAGAAAAAACAATTAAGCACATCTATATAAATAAGTAAAATTGAAGCGTCTGTTTGTAATGTCAAAATAACGACTTTTTACTAAGTGCATATGTCGCGCCACAAGCGAAACACATCGAAGCCTAAATCGCGCTATCAAAGTTCCGACGTAAACCAGTATATATAGAATAGCTCCGAAGTACCACTTGGAGCATTAGCCACTCTCCGGGCTGAACACCTTGCCCGGCGGGAGATCTCCCCTTTTCCTTCCAACGGCCACACATCTTAAAGTGTAAGTGTAAGTAACCTATAAAAAAAATTTTTTTTGACTGTCTGTTTGTCGGGCTGTCTGTCTGTTTCTTACGGGTAATCTCCGAAATGGCAGGAAGGATTTTGGCGGGACTTTCACAGGCACATAGCTGATGTTATAAGGATTGACTTGGCTATTTTTATTCCAGAGAAACAATTAGCGTTCCGCGCAAAAAATCAAAACCCATGCAATCCAACCGTAACCCAGGAGATGTCGCGGAGTACAGCTAGTTTGAAATAAACTTGTGTTTGTTAAAGGAATTGACACTAAAAATTGTAATTTGTTCAGCCTCTTATCCTGAAGTCTATTTCTGATCTACGTGACCGTAGCTTTTTTTATAGAATAAGGGTGAGTCACCCTCGGTGACAAACGAGCACGCAGTTCACCTGATGGTAAGTGGTTGCTGTGGCCCATAGACATCTACATCTATCTTCGTTTATGAATTAAAATGTAGACGCGTTGTCAACCGTGAGGACTAAGATAGAATACCTCTTTTCCAGTAAAATGGGTCTCCGGTTCTGTCTTAATGCTGCTATTTTACGCTGGTATTCTGTGAGAGCGTGGTCCTTCCCCGGTGGAGCCGACCCATTCCTCCTACGTAGCTCCTGCTTTTGAAAAAAGGCATTTGGCAGAAAAAAGTTAGGGTTTGACTCTTGCATTTTCTGTTTGAACTTCCATCTCGTCGATCATAATATTATCAATATAGATAAAAATATTGTTATTTTAGCGTCAATATTATGTAATGATTTCTTATATTTACGCGAACACTACACATTACCTAAACACAGTCCTTAAAATTAGTTGTACTCATTAGTATCGATGGGCCGATAAATCGTTGCAACCCTAGTCTGGAGGACATTATTATTATTATTCCAGCAAATCCCCAAGTCGAATCTATAATTCTCCAATGCAACTAACAAATGGTAATAAACTCTTATAAACCATAACCAAGTGGATATCATAATGACTACATGATAATAAATCTTATTTATATAAAAATTATTTTTTTTAACATTTTATTATTAACATGTGATTATGTTATTTTCTTATTATAGTATTTATATAGTGATAATAAAATATTGTGTTTTCATTATCTAAATCTTCAAGCGTCTCTAATCATTGTTAGTGGAGACAACGTGTACAAATGTGTAAATTGATATGTTTTATCATGTGTAATATTATTATTCAGACGTTATGTGAGCAATAAACTTGTTTTATCATTAAATATAATAAAATGTTACACATTAAATGCAGATAATGTAAAAGAATGTTATCTTTGTAAGCATACTCTGTAATTATAATCCATCCATTACATAATATATTTTTGCAAAATAGAAAAAATGATAAAATAAATCGTAATTGATGATTAAAAAACCTCAGTAAACTATGCCGGGCAAGTTGTTCAGCCTGTGTTGTAGATAGATAGGTAAATAATGAAGGGCAGTTTTCCGTAACTCCACGTCTTATTTTGCGTGTGTGGACAGGAATAATGCAATTATTCGAGCCATGAAATCTCCCCGAAGAAGTTCAACAGTCCTTTGATGTTCCGAGCATCTTCCGGGAGTGATCCCGGATGTTTAGCCCTGTATGCAGCGACCTCCGAACATTTCAGCAACACGTGGGCTGCTGTTTATTCCTACCACATACATGCCCTACACAGGGGACTATCTGTAACACCTATGGTAAATAAATGTTTGTTAAAGGTGCCGTGTTCTAAGATATCACTTGTAACTGTTCTGATCTGCGGCTTGTTCAATCTGTTTAGAACCTTGGTTAAACAACTGTTTATTTCAGGCAGGGCCTCCCTAGCTTGTCTACAGTCTACTAGTTTTTTCGAATGCTGAGCGTGTTGGTTAGTGAAATTCCTGTGTTGTAGTACAGAGCTATTTTATATATACCGGGGTACTACGGGAACTTCTATAGCGTTGTCTAGGCTTCGGTGTGTTACAACTGTGTTCCCTCTACGTAGTCCATTCGTGGAGTAGCTTACTATGGCTGCAGCACTAACTGGTTTGCTCTAATGGTTACACTCGCACCGAATATTAGCGTGAAATAGCAGTATAATGCTGCTGCATTTCGTATGGTACTCACATTCCATTACCATAATAGTTTGGGAACCCCTGCTCTACACTCGTAGAGCAGGGGTTCCCAAACTTTTATGGTAATGGAACACTCATCACTTCCCTTTCATTTTATGTAATCCCACATCAAATGATTACATATCATAAGACAGTGCAATTGAGATATTATATTATAATTCCTGCTAACTACCTACGTACCTACATAACAGTAATGGGTGGTTCTCATCATATATTTTGCGCTATGTCAAAATAATATTTGTACCAGTGTCAAATTATTTAACAAGAAAAAATAAATAATTTAGCGGAACCCTTGTGACTTTTCCACGGAACCCTTGGCTCCGCGGAACACTTTGGGAATCTCAGCAGGGCTAGCATGGGCAGGAGATAATTTTATCACCGGGCAAAGGAGAAAATGTTTATCACTTCGCTTAGTTTTATCCACACTTTGAGCATGGGCATACCAGTGGATATAATATCCACAGTAGATAAAATGGGAGGTAGAGTTAGAAGTAGATAGATGTTTTGTATGAATATAAGCTTAAAATTATCCCTTTCAAATGTCAACAAAGCATATTTTTTTATCTTTCATTTGGCTCCATGCTACGGACGGGGGATATATGTCTACTCGTTATATCAAACGGGGATAAACTTCTCTCCGTTGCCGTGCTTTGGCATAAGGACAAGATAATTTTATCTCTTATCAGTGGATATAATTGGGGGATAAATTTTTTGTCCCCAGCCCATGCTAGCCGTGCTGGTGTAGGAACTGGAGATCCTTTTTACAACACACACTTGTTTGGTAACACTTTTATTTTTTTTTATATTTTTAAACTGTGGTGTACTTATTTAATTATGTAATAGGATATAAGAGTGCATTTATTCGCCAACAAACTGTCTTTACAGTTTGGAGAAGTTATAAAATTGTGTAATGTTTTTGTAAATGTTAGTAAATAAAAAAACGAGTCAAAAGTTTCTGAATTTGGGATTTTTCAAACATTTAATAATTAATAATATTAACTTCATTGTAAAAAAAGTCATGGAACCTTTTTTATTCGTATTTCATCAAAGAATATAAAAAAATTGTCCCCTTTGGAAATAACCATTGATTACAATTGATAAAAAAATCGGTTTATGAAATATGGCACCGAGTTGTCACATGGCAACATGCATTTATATCATCAGTAGGACAATTTGTAGCGAATCGCATAAAAAAATTGAGGTGGAATAGTTTTCTGTACTCGTGCGCCGATTTCTACTGGACTAATATTAAAGTTGTTAAAAATAAATTTGCTTATATCCGCGTAATGAGATATAATTGTGTGTCTTGTCCTAGTTTGAAAAGTTTAGATTTATCAAAAAGTAAAAGCACACGCTCTGAAATATAAATTAGTATCCTACAAGAAAGGGGTTAATTGTTTATAATTGCGATAAATTCCCGGCAAATTCCCGGTAAATATGAGGCATTGACAGAACAATTATTTAGCGCCTGGCGTTTTCCTCTCTTGTACGCTACAAGCTCGTTTCACGGTCATGTTAAGGTCTATGCCATTGCTAAGGATCCTAAATTGCGACTTCCTCTGGAACTAAATGGGTGAATCAGCCGAGCCAACCGATTGTGATTGGGCGGGAAACGCTGTGACAGGTGCGGGTCGATCGCGTGTGAGATTAGATGTGATGATTTCTCGGCCGGTTCAATCGGAGGCGCGCCCGGAGTCGCTAGACTCGAAAGTGCCGATATGAGATTATTGAAATGGATTTGGTGAAATTATTTATCACCTGTTCCCCGCGACTTTGTCCGCACAAAATTCATTACAATTGTATTTCATGGGTTTAATTTTTTTTGTGCGGAACCCTAATTATTTTTTTTAAATAATAGTAGTCTAAGTTACTCCATATAATAACAGCTATCGTATATACTTTCATATGCATTTAGTAAAAAAGCTGTTGTTGTGACATTACAAACAGACATTTCAATTTTATTTTTTTGTAGAGATTTGGTTTCGTTTGCTCATTAGAAACCATCTTGAATTCGCGTGTCAAGTTGTGGTGAAACTTTACGAACAGATAGAAAGCAATGCCAAGAGGATCTAGGCTATATTTTATTAGCAAAACTAGAACATTTATTTGAAAAGAAAAACGAAATTTTGATAATATTAAATGATCTTTTTTACCGACTTCAAAAAGGAGCCGGTATTCAATTCGACTGTATGTTTTTTATGTGTGTTACCTCATAACTTTTTATTGGGTGAACCAATTTCGATGACTCTCTTCTTTATTTGAAAGCTGGTGCTTCACATGTGGTCCCATATAAATTTGATCAAGGCCTGCCTAATAGTTTTAGAGTTATTCTTAATAATTTATATTGAAGTCTGCTTACAAAGTTTTAAATTTTAAATTATATCATCTTAAATTTAAATAACGTTACATTAACAGATCATATCCAGGCGGGGCGGGTCGCTAGTTCTCAACATATCGTCTATATTTTTTTTTATAGGATAGGATGACAAACGAGCGCACAGTCCACCTGATGGTAAGTGGTTGCTGCGGCCCATAGACATCTACATCTATCCTCTATTACAAATCAAAATGTAGATGCGTTGTCACCCATGAGGACTAAGATGGAATGCCTCATTTCCAGTATAAAGGGCCTCCGGCCACCTGCACTCACCAAGCGAAACGCAGAGGTAAACCTCTACTTCACGCTGGTTTTCTGTGAGGTCGTGGTACCACCCCGGTTCGAGCCGGCCCATTTGTGCGACAACAAAAGTTGAAATATATATAAATATAAATGAAGTGATCCAAAAAAGATACATTCAAAATGTATGCTCAATGTTTCATATATCTAAAGAAAGTAACAAATCTTAGTGTTCACTGCACATTAAGCGATTTATAAGGTAATTTTGCAGAGAAGGTTCATCATCATCATTACAGCCCTTCACAAGTCCACTGCTGAACATAGGCCTCCCCCAAGGTATGCCACAAAGCACGGTCCTGAGCCACCTGCATCCATCGTCACTCCATCTAGTGAGGGGACGCCCAACACTTTGCCTGCCGGTACGAGGCTGCCACTCGAGAACCTTTCGTCCCCATCGGTTGTCGGTTCTTCGAGCTATATGGCCGGCCCATTGCCACTTCAGCTTACTAATCCGTTGGGCTACGTCGGTCACTCTGGTTCTACTGCGGATATCCTCATTTCTTAGTTTATCACGCAGAGAAACTCCGAGCATAGCCCTCCCCATAGCTCGCTGAGCGACCTTGAGCTTCCTCATCCGGCTAGCAGTGAAGGACCACGTCTCAGTTCCGTATGTCATCACTGGCAACATGCACTGGTTGTACAGTCTCGTTTTCAAGTTTTGAGGTATACCTGACGAGAAGATGTGCCGTAAGTTCCCGAACGTTGCCCAACCGAGTTGGATCCGTCGATTGATCTCTCGGTCGAAGTTGGACTTACCTAGTAGGACTATTTGTCCCGGGTAAACGTACTCGTCAACAACTTCGAGCTTAGTGCTTCCAAAAACTACCGGCATAGGTATGACATGGACATTAAACATGATCTTAGTTTTGTCCATGTTCAGCCTAAGACCTATCCGTTGGGAAGCACTATTGAGGTCACTGAGCATAGTGCTTAGTTCCTCCAGTGATTCTGCCATAATGACTATATCGTCGGAAAATCGAAGGTGAGTGATGTACTCGCCATTGATGTTGATACCGTATCCTTTCCAGTCCAGAAGCTTGAAAACGTCTTCCAATGCAGCGATAGTTAGCAATAGTTTCAGGGATATGACAGTCGCAGAGAAGGTTAAGAATAAGTAATTTAGGCGAATGGTGAAGAAAAATAAAAAAAAATATCACAATATCTGTTCTTTTTATCTTTTAAATTCAAAATGCGAGGCAATGCAGTTCAGTTCCTTCTCATTCACTTCGTTATAATAATCCCTCATACACTTTCGCAACCAAAAGTTGATCATTTCTTTCCTAGCGATGTCGTGCGTTTTATACGTGGTACAGCCACGCTGCCGCTATATTATGGCTGTAGCATGAATGGGTTGGCTCAGCCGGGGTAGGACCACGCTCTCACAGAATACCAGCGTAAAATATAGTATAAATACAGTAAATGGATGCATGTGACTTAGGATCATTTTTATATTTTGTCGCTTTTTCCCACAAGTTCTCCCCCAGTAGAGATTTGTAGAATTTGTGTTTTGCAAAAGCCAATTTTGAATAAAAATATTTGACTTTTACTATATGGCGCTCCTTGGTGATACCTATGTTTAGCAGTGTAAAATGTAATTTGACATATTATATACTAGATACCCGCCCCGTCTTCGCGTGGGCAGGATTTATTAATGTGGTGTTATTTAGATTTAAGATAATTAAAGACCATATAATTTATTCGTTTCTTTTAAAAACAATCTTCAACTTATTCGGATAAAATATAGTCTAGATCCCTCCTGGATTTGCTCTCTATCTGTTAGTAAAATTTTATCACAATTGGTTTAGCAATTCTCATTCAAATTAGCTCGACAGACAGACAGGCAACATTTTAAAAACGGTTATTTATAACTTAATAGCATGCAAGTAACCCCCTGAACTTAATGAAGTGATTATTTCAATATTACAGACATAGGTACACTTCTATTTTATCTAACCGCCACGGAATAAAAATAAAACGTTATCACTTTTGTAACTAATAACGGTCGCATTGTCCGCCATGACAGTTATGTGCATTGTTTTATGGCGGGAATGAGTTGTTTGTTTCAAACATGCAATGGCGGCGTGAACACTTGAACGCCAATCGCGATGATAATATTTTACTGTGTGGCTTAGTGAAAACATCTTGCAGGTGCTTGGTAAAAAATAAAGTTATAGCGTACGATTTCTACGTATCACTGCCGGGCACAGGCCTATCATTTCTGAGGTCATGGTTACGAATCTAAACTTGAGCGAAAATTAACGTAATATGGTCACCTGAGACAAGTGTGACATAAATTAATTAAAACTATAGTGGAAATTTAAATACAAATTTGTACGTGGTAAAGCCATGCTGCAGCTATATTAGTAGTATAGTTATAGCACCGGAGACCCATTTTACTGGAAAAGAGGCATTCCATCTTAGTCCTCACGGGTGACAACGCATCTGCATTTCGATTCTTTAATGAGGATAGATGTAGATGTCTATGGGTCACAGCTACCACTTACCATCAGGTGGACTGTGTGCTCATTTGTCATCCGATCCTATAAAAAAAAGGTTTTAACATAGAGAATTCAGTTTTACAACATCAACTATTAAGTGCTTGTTTGTTTGATCAAGCATTTTAGTATCTACAAGTAGATATGAGCGCCGAAAGCCAATTCCACGGCGGCGGCGTGGCCTTATAATTTTCTCGGCGGCGGCGGCGTCGGGGCGGCGCGGTGTGACTGGCCATAAGCCTTAGATATTGTTTTATCAAGAAAGGAAAAGAGGCATTCAATCTCAGTCCTCACGGGTGACGACTCATCTGCATTTTGATTCTTTATTGAGCATAAATGTAGATGTATATGGGTCACAGCTATTACTTACCATCAGGTGGACTGTGTGTTCGTTTGTCACCCTATCCTATAAAAAAAAGTAGGTATTCTGCAGTGACTGTGTATCCGTAGTCTTATTTGTTTGAAGTTTTTATACACTGTAGAGCCACGCTGCAGCTATATTATTGTTGTAGGAAGAATGGGTCGGCTCGACCTAGGTAGGACCACGTTCTCATAGAATACCAACGTAAAATACCAGCTTAATGCTGTTGTGTTTAGTACGGTGAGTCAAGGAAACTGAAAACCATTTTTACTGAAAACGAGGCGTTCCATCTTAGTCCTCGGGAGTGACAACGCAACTGCATTTCGGTTCTTAATCGAGGATAAATGTAGATGTCCACAGGCCACAGTCTCCCCTTACCATCAGGTGGACTGTGTGCTCGTTTGTCACGCTTATTCTTTTAAAAAGTAAAAATCGTCTGCAGTTCACACGCGGTCGAAGTGAAACCTTCAGAAAAACACAGTATACTGTATTCTATCTCATTCTCTCGCAGGCTTAATCCTATACATGTATAGGTTTGTCGCTTTTTCGTTTCATAGAATCTCAGATCTCGACGAGTCTAAAGAAGTTTTCACTTTAAAAAGTTGGTTGCAGTACCATCTACTTTGCATACTTTTTTTACTTCGTTTGTCTAAAAATTTAATTTAATTAAAAATTTATGCTTTTCGCAATTTTTCCTTCATCTGTGCTATAAAACGTTCCAAATCGTACCAAATTTCAAGATTCTGAGTTCACGGGAAGTACCCTGTAGGTTTTGATTCCCTTGCGAATGTCGAAAATTTACGGCATAAACGGCTGTATCTTTTGATTGCGTTGGCTTAGAAGTTTGATTTTTTCACAGCTCTAAGGGACAGTAGACTTGAGTATTTGATATAAATTTCAGCTTGATACCTCCACGGGTTCCTGAGAAAAAGGGTCTTGACAGACAGACAGACAGACGGACAACAAAGTGATCCTATAAGGGTTCCGTTTTTTCCTTTTGAGTAAAAATGACGCGTTTTTTAAACAACAGTGTTTCTGACAAAATTGCAAATCCAAGTGTATCTAGTAAATTCAAAATTACAGATCATTTTTATAGCTCTGCTGTTTTAGATTTTTATTAGATACAAGTTTTTAAACTACGGAGGTGGAGACTTGAAGCGATTTTACGTCAGGGATACGAGCTTCGATACGTAGGTAAACAACTAGCAGCCACCAGTGGGTGCAATGATTCCTGTGCATAGGTACTATCGCCTAGGGTTCACGTAACGCTGATCTATATTTTATATATGTTACGGCTAACAGCCGAAGTGCTGATACGCCAAGGTTTAGCCGGGTACTATTAGGAACAGCCGATTGCGATTGGTTAAACTTAGTTGTATCATATATAATTTATAAATTAGGTAAATGCTTGCAGTTTATCGCATCTTAACTTGTCCCACCGCCAACGATGAACAAGAAGTGAGTAGAGCTAGAAGCTAGATAAGGGATGTCAAGCAGCGAGAAGCGAGTGTATAGTTCCGATAATTTTGTCGCTGGGCTATATGCGAGTGCACTCAGATCCGCACTGTAGAGTAAAATGAGCGCTGGTTGGTCTCTTGAAGTGAGTTCAGCATAGCTGAGCGAGTTTTATCTTTGATAGCTCTTGTCTCTGCGACAAACTAGCGTAGGGAGAACTCTCGCTGGCAGTGTAAACAGTCTGCGATCAACTATTAAATATATTTATGTATCTCTTTTATGGGCATCGGCTCCTCTACTGTTTGTTTCTTGAGCGAGAAAATAGTCGATAGTTAATCGCTTCCTCGTCGTCGGTGGGTCAAGTGCCTAAAGCTACTCGCTGACATTACCTGATACGTATTTCCGTATTTTTTTACAAATTTAACACTGCACCTAAGTTCAAACAACTGCAATCGAATGCACCTGGTAGTAGCCGGCTAAACTTAGATGTATACTCTCTGGGTCTGTCTGTCTGTCTGTCCGGGTTAATCTCCGGGATGGCTGAACCGATCGTAATAAAACTTCACAAGCAAAGAGCAACACCAGGAGTGATCTAGGCTATATTTAATCTGAAAATCTTGGAGATTTGTTTTTCTCCGTTTCATTCTAGTATCTACAAGTATATTTAATTATGTATTAGTGGATAATGTATTATTAACTCTAGTACTTATGTATGTACGAGTATGTTATTACTTTAAGGTTTAAGGTATATTTGTAATCTTAGACGCTGACAGCTAGGGTTGCCAACCATACTGATAAATATAATTTATACTTTTGCATAAAAATAAATTATGTGAAAATACTTTTCGAAGATCGAAAGAAAACCAGTAATAATGACAATGATTGTCTATAAATAAAACAAATGTATTACTTATATATCTATTTAAATCTAAACTTAGATTGTAAAACTAGTTTTAAAACTTTTAAAGACAAACAAGAATTGTTAACGGGTGTTAAAAACACAAAAAAATGTATTTAAATCAATATTTTTTTTTATTCTTGCAAATAATTTATTTTTCTTATTCAAAGGATTAAATACGTTTTTTCCCTCAAAAATAAATTGGCAACCCTAACTGACACTCGACACAGTATCATCAAAGGTACACATGAAACTAGGTGTCAAGGCAGTATACACTCTACAACACTTGGTCATACAGACTTTGCTGTCTAGTTCGCGTATTCAACACTAGAATTAAAGAGTGAAAAATTTTTACCACGTTTTTTTATCATATTCTTGCAATGTCATCTAAATTTGAGCTATATTCAAAATTTCAAGTATTCAGCTCATTGGGTAGATAGATTAAAAAATCAATTACTAAATTCCACCCGGAACGACGGACAAACAAGAAAGTGACCTTAATAAAATCATGAAAAAGGTTTGAATTTGTTAGAGGGTTTTGTTTTTATAGCCTCACCCAAGAAATGCCACAAAGAACGGCTCTGGCCCACCCGCATTCATCGACTTCGTGCATGTCTTACTAGGTCATCACTCCACGTTCGTTGGAG
The DNA here is from genome assembly GCA_033319125.1 of Parnassius glacialis. Lineage (NCBI taxonomy): Eukaryota > Metazoa > Arthropoda > Insecta > Lepidoptera > Papilionidae > Parnassius > Parnassius glacialis. The sequence goes on from JAVANC010000004.1 coordinate 57,640,894, forward strand.
TGACGACCTAGCCGAACGTGGTCCTTCCCAGTTGGCTCGATCGGGGAAGGACCCTGCTCTCACAGAATACTAGCGTAAAATAGCAGCTTAACACTGCTGTGTTTCATATGGTGAGTGTAGAGAACCGGAGACCCTATTTACTGGAAAAGAGGCATTTCATTTTAGGCCTCACGGGTTACAACGCATCTGCATTTTGATTCTTTATTGAGGATAGATGTAGATGTAGATGTGTGCTCGTTTGTACTATAAAAAAAAACTAGTGACCTATGTTCAGCAGTGGATTTGTGAAAGGGTGTAATGATGATGATGATGATAAGACTCTTAAATCTATTACTACCTGTTACTTGCTGTACTAAGTTCTGCAAAGGCTGCATACCGTTACGTTGCTGATGCCCAATATTAATTACAAGATGTTTTTTTTTAATTTATTGTGCTGTTTAAGCCGTGTGTTTGGTGTGTAAGAACATCCACTACCCCTTCCATATCGTCCCGTGGTTTTCGTAAGATGCGACAGAGGGAAACAAACCAGGAGATGGGCGGCAGTCTTTTCCTGATAACAGCTCAAAATTATAATAATTAATAAACTTCGATTACTAACCTGCCTGCTAAGAGTGGCTATGCCAAAATATCCCCCTACCAATCTACAGGAGTGGCCGATGTTCAGTAGACTTTATAGTTTATAAACTGTAATGCAGGGTTTCCCAACCTTTTTTCGACCAGAGACCACTTTGATTTCTTTGTTGTTAGCAGGGACCACAAGGTGAAAGAAAAAACTACGTTAATCTAACAATAAACTATATCCGCAACTTTTAACATAATTATGTAATAAACTGAAAATAAGCCTTAATTCACAGTATTATTTGTGTATTTATTGTAAAAGAAATAATACATGTGAGGCAACAAATTGTGATTTTGATTGAGACGCAACGCGCTGTGTTGCCATGCCCGCGTGACGATAAAATAATAAACGTGTTAACCGTGTTATTTTAAATTATTTGGTTATTATAGGTATATTTAAATCTTTCGCGGACTATATTTAACCTCTTGCGAACCACTGGCGGTCCGCGGACCACTGATTGGGAATCACTGCTGTAATGGATGAGTGGATGGTTGCATGTTTTCTAATGGTCTAATCTTTTTATGTTATTGTTTTAGCCCTCGGTCCTCTTCTGCCGCAAATGAACGTGTTCGGCCGGCAGCTGGGCATCTCGCCAGCCGCCATGGGCATGGTAACGGCGGTGTTGCCACTCCTCTGGGCATTAGCGAAGCCGCTCTTCGGCTACGTGGTTGATTACTGGCCTGTAAGGATAAATATGTATTTTTTACTGTAGAATGTACTTGATGACTACAGTTGAAATGGAGCGGCTCGACCGAGGAAGGACCGCGCCATGAAACCGCCATAGAATACTAGCGTGAAATAGCAGCGTAATTCTGCCGCATTTAGTATAGTGTTGTAAAGAACCGGAAACCCTTACTGGTAACAAGGCATTTCATCTAGAACCTGAGAAGGGTTTATATTTTGATTATTAACCACGGTATTCACATTCCATGAGGTGGACTGTGTACTCGTTATGTCGTACAATAACAATAGTAATAATATGAAAATAGCCACGCTGCAGCTTGTAGCACGAATGGTTCGGCTCAACCTGGGTAGGACCAAGCTCTCACAGAATAACAGCGTAAAGTAGCAGCTGAACGCTGTTGTGTTCCGTATCGTGAGTGTAGAGAACCGGAGTTACTTTTTACTGGAAACGAGGCATTAAATCTTAGTTCTCAGGGGTGACAACGCATCTGCATTTTGATTCGTTATTGAGGATAAATACATCAATCCTATATTAAGATTCAAAATGTACCTTGTCACACTTAAGGATTAAAATAGAATGCTTCGTTACCAGCAAAAAGGCTCTCCGGTTCTCAACTCTCACCATACGAAACACATCAGCATTAAGTTGCTATTTTACGCTGGTATTCTATGCGAGCGTGGTCTTCCCCTGTTGAGCCGACACATTCGTGCTGCAACCATAATATAACTGCAGCGTGACTACAATAAGATCAATAGTTTCCATTTATCTTTTGCATGATCCCTATCGAATTTTATTAATGAAACTCGATGATCTTTTTGAAGATTTTCTGTAAATCTACCATTTAAGTAATAATAATTAAGTAATTTGATGTAAAATTCTTTTCCGTCAGCGCAAGGGATTACGTACTTTCGATTTCCCAAATTTTATTTTTCGTTTGTTGTTCTGGATTTATATATAAATACATCCCAAATACGCGTGATTGCTACAAATAATCCCAAATTATAATAATGATTTTTTGCGTTTTCAGAGTCAAAGAAAACTAGTCTTCATGCTGCTCATAGTTGTTATGACGGGGTCATACTGCGGCTTGTGGTTTTTGCCAATGCCAGAAGAACCAGAACCCTCTGAACCCCTCCTCAGATCAATTTACAAATTAAACGACACTGTGTATATCCAAACGTACAAAAATGACTCTTACGAACCACTTGAACTATATAATTGTCATTGGACATGCGAAAAAACGGATCACCTCGGAGTATTCCTGCCGAATTCGACATTTGTGAATACGATATACGTGGACGGTCCAGTAACAAATGCAACTTGCTCGCTCTTCCATATGAATTACGTTGAATCGAGTCAGGGACAGACAATATGTTCACCACTGAAAGACTGCAACCTGGTGTGTTTTGAAGATGCAATTATACCCAAAGAAATGAATGAAACAAACTTTAATAGAACAAGGCGCGAAGTGAGCGCGGCTAAGGATGGCAACTCGTTTCAGAATATTGAAAAGGTTTATGCTAAAGTGACGAAAGAGAAAGGAGTGGAGTCAAAAGAAGATGGTAGTATATACATGACGGCTGTCTTCTGGACCTTTGTTGTACTTATGTGTGTTGGAACGGTAGCTTTCAATGTAGCCAACTGTATAGGAGACGCTGTATGTTTTGATGTGTTAGGTGAGTTCTTTTTATTTTTGGTTGAAGTGAAAGTTTCTTTAGAATTGATTTCTTATATTTACGCGAACACTACACATTTAAATAAAACTAGTTTTACGGATTTTATCGCGTATATTAACTTATTTTATATTCCCGAGATTTCGAGCACTTTACAGCAACCATAGTCACGGTGCGGACTGAGTGTGTATGAAGTCCCAATGTCATAGTTACCCCCAGATAAAAATTATTAATTTTTGTTCCTGCTTTTTGTTCCTACTGCGTAGATCGGAACGTCGGGAATATAAAATAAGTTAATATACGCGATAAAATCTGTAAAACTAGTTTTATTTAAATTCTTTAGAATTTTCATGATTTGAAACTCGATGAAACGAAAAAGCGACAATAAAAAGAGACAAACATATATATCTATAGGATTTAGCCTGCGAGAGAATAAGATACAAAGTGTGTTAACAAAAATATAGTGTGAATACAGTATATATAGTTAATTAATAGAATCAGGCCTTACTTTGCGGAAATCCATTATAATGGGGTTGTTATAAATTAATTTGCTTAATTCCGCGTAAAGAAAGAAAATGATGTGTCCTGCCCAGTTTTAACCTCCTACCCTCCCTCAATCGCGCGCACTGTACCCGTCGCTGTCAATCCCAGCACTACCATCCCCAGCACCACCACACTAGGCACGACACACCGCTCTCGAGAATACGACACGTGTTTCGCCTCTACACGAGGTATCCTCAGGTAAAGTAGACTCTCCGCTAATTAGCGGCCAGCCTCCGCAGGCGACGGGTATAGTGCGCTCGATTGAGGGAGGCAGTAGGTCCCCTTAAAACTGGGCAGAACACATCATTTTCTTTCTTTACGCGGAATTAAGCAAATTAATTTATAAAAACCCCAGTATATATAGTGTTAATTTTTTTTTTATATGTATATATAGAATAGGGTGACAAACGAGCACAGTCCACCTGATGGTAAGTGGTTGCTGTGGCCCAAAGACATTTACATCTATCCTCAACAAAGAATCAAAATGCTGATGCGTTGTCACCCGAGATGGAATGCCTCTTTTCCAGTAAAAAGCTCTACGGTCCTCTACACTCACCATACGAAACACAGCAGCATTAAGCTGCTATTTTACGCTGGTATTCTGTGAGAGTGTGGTCTTTCCCCGGTCGAGACGACCCATTCGTCCTACAACTATACTATTAATATAGCTGCAGCATGCCTCTAGCACGTAAAAGCACTAACTTTAATAACTGTATAAGTAACTGAATATCCAGTATACAGTAATGTTTGGTGTCTTTATTCAAGGTCCAGATCGTGGCTCCAAATACGGTGGCCAAAGAGCTTGGGGCACAGCTGGTTATGGCGCGACAGCTCTACTGGGCGGCTGGCTGGTCGACGCTATGTCGGGAACTTATAAGGATTTCACCCCGGCCTTCGCTGTGGCCATAGTGGCCACAGTGATAGATTTATACAGCTGTAGAGCGCTTAAGGTGAGTTGATCACCCTCTAGTCACCTTTATTGAAGGTTTTGATGTCATTAGGGTGTACTTCAATAGATTATCTGATATCAAGTCGCGCTCGAACCCGTCGTCATTTTTACCACATTTTTATTAACTAGCTTTCGTGTATGCCTGTTCGGGTCGGATTTAATAATTGATTTTAAACCAAGTTCCCGGTGAGCCAGACACTTGAAATTTTGAACATACGAATAACTCAGAATCGAATGACAATGTAAGTGCATGTGTGGCGGAGGAAGGAAAAGGGGAGATCTCCCGCCGGGCAAGCTGTTCTGCCCGGGGAGCGGCCAACGCTCCGATTGGTAGTTCGGAGCTATTCTATATATGTTGTTTTAACTTTTGAACTTTGTAAGCGCGATTTAGGCTTCAATGTGTTTCACTTGTGGCGCGACGACAGCGCCACCACATCACCCCCCTGCTCAGACCGGAGGTCGATAGTGCAGTCTAGATGTTGACGAATTTGCAAATGCTAGGGAATTGCCTTATAAGTCTGCGGTGAGTAGAGAAGAAGGCAAGTAATCTGCGAGAGTGCCGTGAAGCAGAGGCGAGCAGTAAGGCTCAGAGCCGTGCCGAACTCTGTAGCGCAGAGAGTAGCTTGAAGGAACAGGAAGTATTATTATTCCAGTGTTGCGATGAACCTTTGTAAAGCTAGATGGCTTGCAGAATGTGAAGACTGCAGACAATATCTGCTCGGGAGCGAATGAATGGGGTACTTGAGGATGATGAAGGTTTGAAGGTGTATTTTACTGAAGGTTGTTGGTTGTGTGTTCATATCACGTCGGGGTGTCACCACTGTGGTGGGTGGAAGGAAAAGGGGAGTTCTCCCGCCGGGCAAGGTGTTCTGCCCGGGGAGCGGCCAACGCTCCGATTGGTAGTTCAGAGCTGCTTTAGCTTCGGAACTTTGTTAGTGCGATTTAGGCTTCGATGTGTTTCACTTATGGCGCGACGACAGCGCTGCCACATCACCCCCCTGCTCGTCGAAATGAAAATGAAAAAAAACCAAACAAAAGCTTTTTCTTCTCATTCTGTATTAAAAACGTGGTGTGTTTTTGTAAATGTGTCTCTCAATTATTAAATAAAGATTTTATAAAGTCATGTACAATTCTATGGCCACAGTAGCCATCGTCATAGATTTATACATATTTAGGGCGCTTACAGTGGGTTGCTCATTTTTCTCTACTTTTTCTGATTTTATAGTTCGGCCGTTCAGAGAATGCGTTCCTGACACCTATCAGTTAGTCACGACTAGTGATGGGCACAACATAACACTGAGTTCGTTACCGTTCCTCCAAAATGAAACGCCGCGTTATTTTTAAGATTATTTTCGTTTTAAATTGGCGGAATCATTTAAAATTTATATTTTAGTAATTTAAGTGGAAACCAAAAAAAGGTAATATTAATATAATAAAATTGTTTTATTTATTCTTTGTTACAAAGTTACAATCTGTATTTCTATGCAATAAAGTCCATTGAATTGAATGTGCGTACAGAATATTAATCAGACTCCGATTCGCTTGAGGAGGTGGTGTCTTCATCATCATCTTCGCCTACATGTATAATTATATTATTATCAATAACAGAATCAATCCTGATATCTCGGTCAAAATGTTCCACAATCAGGCTTTTAGTCTTCTCAACAACCTTTGCCCAGTCATCTCTTGTGGCTTCCCCGCAGGCTTCTTTTAATAGGGTCATCATCTTTTTCGTGCTGAATGGCGGGGAAGTATTGTGGCGGACGGCGTAACCTATTATTTGAGCCCAGATTAGCTCAATCGCGTTATATTGGCAATGATACGGTGGAATTCTTAGAACGCAATGACAGTACTCCAGAGCCAGTTCATCGATTTCGTATCGCACATTTGCCGCTTTATTTTCTTTAACTAATTTAATTAGCTCTGGTTTTAGCATCTGCATATTTGCGTCAATGCCTTTTGCTTGTAACCAAGCCACCATTTCTTCTTTTTTATTAGCTTGGGTAGGTGGTTTCTGTATTTGAACCGAGTGATAGGAGGCATTATCCATGAATATTACAGAAGGCTCTGGTAGGCTGGGCAAAAGCACGTTCTGGAACCACTCTTTAAATGTAGTGGCATTCATTTCCTCGTGGTAGTCATTTGTGGTTTTTGATTGAAATGCCAGTAACGCGTTCTCCACAAAGCCGTATTTTGCAGAACCTGCGTGGCATATTATAAGACGGGCCCCCTTACCCATTGATACTTTCGACGTCGACGTTTGTGTATCATCCGTCCAAGAACGGGAAACCGTGTGATTGGCGTTTAGCCATGTCTCGTCAATGAACACGACATTATCCCAGTTATCAATATTTTTTGCTTCTCTCAAAAAACTTATCCATTTTAAAATTATGTCGTATCGTTCTAATAAAATTTTTCTTTTGTCTGTTTTTTTATACGAAAAACCAATATCTTTTAAGATTTTGGTTAAAGCAGTTTTACCCCCGCTAAACAGTCCAGCTTCTCTTAACGATACCAAAAGCTTCTTCCTGTTGAGATATTCATTTCTGGAATAGTAACCATATATATGATTTCTGATGGCATCGGCGTCAAAGGTGTCAATATCTGTCACGGGTTTAGTTCTACGTTTCTTCTTCGGAGTACGTAAAATATTATCTTCCGTGCCAGTAGAGACGAACTTTTCTTTATTAATATTTGTTATCGTTCGTTTGCTAACTCCAAGCGCTTGAGAGACGCGTTCTTGTACTTGTTCGACAGGTAACAGGGGTCCGCCATGTTGTCGCTCCCGCTCAAAGTAATCTTGCAGCTTGATGATTAACTCACGGGCTCCACTTTTCAATGTTTGTCCACGTTTAGGCATTATTATGCACCAAAAGTAAAAAGAACGCAATACAAAACACAATCGAATTCCGATTTAGCGCCGATGTCAGTTTGAAAAGCAGAAACAGTCCATTAAACGAAAGCCGGGTAATCAAATAAAAACTGATCGAAAACACTTGAAGAACGTGGTCTATGCGCACGAAACGACAACAGACGACTGTTTTAGCGTCACAAAATGGCGGCCCATAACGCCATTTGGGGTTACCATTTTCAACCTCAATATAAAAATGCTACTTTCTTTCGTGCGTTCGGTTTGGTCGTAGTTTTATTTTTATATTTAATAAAAGTTATCTTATAGTCCATTTTTTCAAACTCTTAAAAAGAAAAACCAAACGTATTATTTTATAAAGTATAACTGTATAAGAACAGATTACGATACTGTTATTGCCTGTTATTGTTAGCACAGCACTACAAATATAAAGCGCTGATATAACCTTGTAATAGCGCAGTATAGATTTAGAAAAATATTGTTTACCAAGTTATTTGACACTCAGTTTGGCACAAAATTATGAAATTCATTGATTATTGATATAATAATGTTGTTTTAATGCTCATCAATTGTTAAAACGGTAAACAACCAGCAAAAATATTTTTATCGTAACTGCAACGCCATTACAAAGTTACGTCGTCAGTTCAATCGCGACGTGTCAGAAACGCATTCTCTGAACGGCCGAACTATAGTGACAAAACTCACAGTCAACATAATAGTATATAGATATGTATATAGACGTTTTATACAAGTTAAAGCGACAAACAATTTTTTTTATGGGGAAATGCTTACGCACGCACCATGCGTGGGTTAGAATATGTCGGACTCTTACCGACTAAAATCCCATGATATTCCATCTCTTGTCAGAGCCACGGGAACGTATTTGTGACAGAATGCCTCAATACCACTAAAAATAGATTCTGGTTCTCTACATTTACCACACGGACCATAGCAGCATTAGGGTGCTATTTTATGGTGGTATACTGTGAAAGCGCGGTCCTTCCCTAGTCGAGCCGACCCGTTTGTGCTGCAACAGTAATATAGCTGCAGCGTGGCTCTACCACGTTAAAACATGTTTTCATTCCGTTCAGTGTTTATTATCTTTATGATATTTTTATTACCTCAGTTGCCATCGCTAAGAAGTCCCGACGACTCGGGGAAAGCGCTGCGTGAAGTACTCAAGATACGGAGGGTCGTGGTGTTCATCATCTTCGCGGTGGTGGCTGGCACCTTTGACAGCTTTATCATATACTATATGTTCTGGTGAGTCGTCATCTTCCATTTCGTTTGAGTTAAGATTTTATTGTAACTTGAACACGGCGTTTGGTTTGGGGCTGGCTTAAAAAAAACTTAGAGAATTGATTACCGTTACCGTAACAGCCTATTAAAGTCCACTGCTGATAGGCCTACCCCATAAATTACGTCAAATATTTATTCATCATCACATCTCAGGTATTTGCCATAGTTGCCACAGTTTTTTTAGTCGTTATTATGAAGACGCTGCTGCCCATCTCATGATTTCTTACCCTAGTAGGTATAAAAGTGTGTTTTTTTTTTAATAGAATAAGGGTGACAAACGAGCACACAGTCCACCTGATGGTAAGTGGTTGCTGCGGCCCATAGATCTACATCTATCCTCTATTACAAATCAAAATGTAGATGTGTTTTCACCCGTGAGGACTAAGATGGAATGCCTCATTTCCAGTAAAAAGGGCCTCCGGCCACCTGCACTCACCAAGCGAAACGCAGAGGTAAACCTCTACTTCACGCTGGTATTCTGTGAGGTCGTGGTACCACCCCGGTTCGAGCCGGCCCATCCGTGCGACAGCAAACGCTGCCGCGTGGCTATGCCACGCGCGTGTGTGCGCTATGGGAGAATTAGTTATATTTGGAACGCAATAACAAAGCTCCGACCTCACCGAAGAAGCTGGCGATTTTGGACCAAGTTATTACGTTCTTGCTTTTTGTTTTTAGGAATACATCCATTTTTTTTTACTCTAATCGGCACTTTTACTCACTAGGCACTTAACAACTTATATTTTATAATTTCTTCTTACAATATCCTAAAATATTTTATGTTAATTTACAATAAATGTCTAGTCATTTTAACATTGTTTTAGCACCTACCAACTTTTTCTTATCTAATTCTCCAGGGGTTGACTGGTAGAGAACGCCATAAGGCATTAAGTCCGCCCATTGTAACCCTTAGATAAAGGTGTATCACAATAAAGATTAAATAAATAAATAAATAAAATATTCGGGTAAAAGGATAAGAGGAAATAGAATACGATTTCAGGTTCCTTGAGGAATTGGCCGAGCAGACGGGCTCTATGGCGCAGATAAAGCTGATAGAGGGCGTTGTGGTCGCCGCGCAGAGCTTCGTCGGGGAGCTGCTGTTTTTCTTCTTCTCTGGTGGGATTTTTTTTCTTATACCCTACATAAAAGAGGTTTATATCAAATTTTGAACTGGCACAAACCTCCTGTCATTTCTGTAATGTAGAGTAATTAGTTTGCCTTCACTGCTCAAGGTCAAGTGTGCATACATGGTAGAGCCATGCTGCAGCTATATTACAGGTATAGTCGTAGTACGAATGGGTCGGCTCGACCGGGGTCGCTGTCACAGAATACCAGCGTAAAGTAGCAGCTTAATGCTGCTGTGTTTCTTATGGTGAGTGTAGAAAACCGGATACCCTTTTTACTGGATACGAAGCATTCCATCTTCGTCCTCAGGGGTGACAATGCATCTGCATTTTACCAAGCTACGGTACGGTTTCTACGGCTCCGTAGCGCAGTGGCTTAGCAATGAGTTGCTGCGCTGGGGGGCGCGGGTTCGAATCCCGCACGGAACAAGTATTTGTACGGCCTACAAATAATTGTTCCGGGTCTGGATGTTTGTCCTTGTTCAATTTGTGTTTGTAAACTGCCTCCACGATACAGGAGAAAATCCTAGTGTGGGGGTAACGTTTTTAAAAAAAAACCTAAACCTAAACCTAATTTTGATTCTTAGTTGAGGATAGATGTAGATGTCTATGGGCCACACCATTCACTTTCTATCAGGTGGGCTGTGTTCTCGCTTGTCACTCTTATTATATAAAAAAAAGTATTCGAATATATATTTTTCGTGGTTTCAGGTAAAATCATCAAGCGGTGGGGCTACGGCTTTACCCTTACTTTCTCTCTCTTCTGCTACGGAGTAAGACTCGCACTGATCTCTTTCATTCAACATCCCTGGCACTTGGTTTTCATCGAGGTGAGCATGGAAAACTTGGTGACGTAATTTATATCTTATTGTTCAGTATATAGAGTGATTTCTGTTAGGTATTTAGAAATAACTTGGTAGAGATAAGTTCATTTCCAGCCGTTTTCGTCTTTTATCTTTACTTAAAACTATCATAAACTTTTTTATACTGACTAATTTAAATTGACTTTGTATATTTTTTGAGATTTTGTTGTAGAAGTGTAAAAAATGAGCCATGAATGAATAATTACCAACTCTGTGTAGTCAAATAACTGCTATTACTAACTTGTATCAGTTTATGGTATTAAGAGATGTATGTATTTCACTTATATTTTAAAACTTTTTGTTTTTATGTGTATAGATGACATTTTCCTCAATGAATTAAGAGGCCAATGTAATAATTTCCTTAAAGTTTTGAATAAGAGATTTCGCCCGCCAAGCGTGACCACATGGCATACGTTTCACATGGATACTCTTCGTTCAATTGACCGAAGAGTATCCATGTGTACAATCTGCCGCTGATAGATTCTCGTACGTCGCTACCGCACAGCAAACTCACACTCATTCATTCAGTACATCGTATTAAAGTCCACGGCTGAATATAGCCTTCAATAGCTTTTCTCATTAGGGGTACATTACTACTATCCAAGGCATTAAGTGCTTCGAGAAAAGGATGGTACGGCCGTGCCGCTTTTTTGCTCGACTTGGCGGGGGCACTGCCGTGCACCCAGATATAGCTGTAATCTGGCTCTGCCATGTAAATCACTAATCATTCATTTAATATTTTTCGAGTCCTTGATCTTTATAAGTTTTTAATTTAGAATATGTTTGTTTAGAGACAACGAAGGAGTGCGATATGTGCGTGAATTATGAAAGGCAGCTGGTGAGCGAGCAAGGGGAGCAGATGTTAAAGTTACAGGCTATATACGTCCAGTGGCGTAGCTATGCAACCAACGGCCCCGGGCAAAAAGGAAATTGTGACCCTATTTGAACTAATCTAAATACTTTAAATGTGCAAAACTACTTCCTCATTAACTTCTTGTCTCCTATTGTTGGGTATAATAGCAACAGCAGATAATATTTAATCGTACTTCCTAATCTATATGTGTTTATATACACAACAGGATATCCTGAGTGACTGACTCATCTATGGCACAGCCCAAATCGCCTTACGTAGCAATCTGAAAATTGAACAGTAGCTGCTTTTTGTAACGTAGGCATTCACTAAGAAAGTATTAAGGAAAAGTATGAGTAACGCAGCAGATAGTATTTAATCGTACTTCCTAATCTATATGTGTATATAAAAGAGGATATCCTGAGTGACTGACTCATCTATGGCACAGCCCAAATCGCCTTACGTAGCAATCTGAAAATTGAACAGTAGCTGCTTTTTGTAACGTAGGCATTCACTAAGAAAGTATTAAGGAAAAGTATGAGTAACGCAGCAGATAGTATTTAATCGTACTTCCTAATCTATATGTGTATATAAAAGAGGATATCCTGAGTGACTGACTCATCTATGGCACAGCCCAAATCGCCTTACGTAGCAATCTGAAAATTGAACAGTAGCTGCTTTTTGTAACGTAGGCATTCACTAAGAAAGTATTAAGGAAAATTATGAGTAACGCAGCAGATAGTATTTAATCGTACTTCCTAATCTATATGTGTATATAAAAGAGGATATCCTGAGTGACTGACTCATCTATGGCACAGCCCAAACCGCCATACGTAGCAATCTGAAAATTGGACAGTAGCTGCTTTTTGTAACGTAGGCATTCACTGAGAAAGGGTTTAAGAAAATTCAGCCAGGGGGAGGAAATAGGGTGTTATACAGTTTGTATGAAACTTTTTATTTTACGGGGCGATTGACTGTGGAGTACCCTGTTGATAAAATAAATGAATACGTTGTTTTCGATTTTTGAAAAGAAACCCTACCTACTTACTTCTTTTAAACTACGCAACCACGCAACGGATTTTGAAACATATTTCACTGTCATTTAGAGATTTTTTACAGAATGTTAGTTTGTACATTACATTCTAATTAAGTTTGAATGGTAGAAAAAGTTCAATATTTTGTAATTAAGTCGCCACAAAATCGATATTGTGACGCTTACTTCGCTGGCTAAACTTTAAGAGATGCATCAAAACAATGTACTAAGGAATCGTAGTTCTTCAAAAAGTCTACACTAAAAGTCCGCGCTAGCATAATAATATGTCTATTTCCTAAGTTTGTCTCACAGTAACCCTTTTTATCTTTGAAATTTAATTAAAAATATTTGCTTATTTGCGAAGATGTTTTCTATAATTTAGTATTAATATTTACTTTAATAAAGATGTTAGTTAACTTGGGCATTTCATCTAAATTAAAATTATCCCCTAAATTATATTATTTAAATGAATACTTTAGAAGATATCACAGACTTAAAATTACGTGCCACCAAAAAAAAATCACGGCTGCCCTGCACGATTCCGCCGCGGCCTCCTTCGTTGTCAGCACATTAAAATCGGCATTTTGTAGAGTTGTTGCACACAGGGGATATGCCACAAGACAATGGAAGAATTAATCTTGACATCGAAAATCCTTGCGTTTTAGAAAATGACCTTCAAGTATTGGTAGACAAAGTTTATCCCAATATAACCATCACCATTTTCAGTGATGATCAACAAATCACAAGGTCAAATATTAACGTTGCGCACTTCAACCTAAGCGTTGAGTATTTTTTTCTCATGAACAGCTATATGTAGCCCTTTCGTGCGTCACTTTCAGACAAAATCTGTTCGTATTATGTAGTGAAAAGTCAGCAGTAAACATTGTATATTAAGGCATACTGTAATAACTGGCAGTAATGATAAAAGTTTAACACTGACAGCTAAATTAACCAAAGTTGTTAAATCTGTAAGCCGTGGACAAGTTTGGATCTGTTCCACCATAATACACGATAAGATATTTTCTTACTTAGCGAATTTTTCGTAATAGTGTGTTAGGGATACTAAAGCGACAAAGTAAAATGATCGAATAGTGCTTTTTAAACAAAAATGACACCATATGTAAACTGAAACCGTGCGAAGCCGGGGCTTAGCAACCCGCCCCGTTATTAAATGTGAAAGTTTGTTTGTAAATATAATATTATGAATGTGAAAATTTGTTTCTTTGTTAGGCTTTCACGTTAAAACTACTGTATTGATTTGAATGAAACTTAGCACACCGTTTCATTCCGTCATCACCGTTTCATCCCGATAAAAGGATCGCGATCCGATCCCTGGTAAAAATAAACAATGACGACATAGATTACAGTTAATAATATAGGTTATTTAGACAATAAAACGAAGTAGATGATTTTATTTTAACCATGATGTTTATGATATTTATGTTCTGGCGTTGGGAGAAATTTTTAAAAGTGGATATTTTTTTATTCAACTGGGATATTATATGTATTGATTTTTCGTCGTTCATCGTTCATGGAGGATGAGGGGCCCCTTGAGCTTGTGGGTCCCGGGGCACAGCCCTGCCTAGCCGCAAGGTAGCTACTGCCACTGTATACGTCCCACTGCTGGATACAGGCCCTGCTCTCATTTCTGAGGGATTTGGGGCAAGGAAATGTCTGCCGCTCTGCCTCAATGCATATTGGAGGACTTCACATGTCTTTGAAATGTTTTTTATCTTATTTCTCAGACATGTAGGGTTTCTAACGATGTTTTCCTTCACCGAGCACGTGGTAAATCAACACCTTAACCAGTAAACAATTTCATTGGTGCCGGTGGGGATCAAACCTTGCTCGCGTACTGTGAAATTTACAGCGAGCGGGATATTATATAGTGATATTATTGCTATATAATATATTATTGTTTAATGCATTTTTAATAAACCTCCATATGTGATGGAACAAAACACCAACAACTAAACAGGGTTATTTTTCAAAGAGTAGCCAAATTTTAAACTTAAGTTCGAGTATATAAATAATGATATACCGTTATTGAAGTTTTTTAAAATACGAGTAAATAACGCTTCTACTTTTATTTAAATTTATCCCAAATTTAATGTGATTTATGGGCAACAACTACGCGTACACGCGCTCCTCTTGTGTGCGATTCATTTCACAACGTTTTTGCCGACCGATCAATCCCTACGAATGTGTGAGTGCGTAGTAAAATAGATATTTATGAATGACTATCAGTTAAAATAATGCATCACTACGCATTTTGAATTTAAACGATAAAAAGGACAGAATGTTACCTTCTCTGCAAATTTGTCCGGTTATTGCCAAGTAACCCTATATTTAGAAATAAAACTGCACCCTCACACACATATACGTTTTCTTTTACTCTAGGCGGTAATGCAAGGGCCAACTTACGCCCTCTGCTACTCCACGATCGTGGGCTACGCAGCCCACGTTGCCCCCGAGGGATACTCCGCCACAGTTCAAGGCATTGTAGCCGGTATGGACGACGGTGTGGGTGAGTTCCGATATAGTTATGTTACTGATGCAAATTAAACCTTATCGCTATGCTTATAAGGTAAAATATACATTGTTATTAACTTTTCGGTAAATTTTTTCATACACTTATCTTTTGGGTCTGAAATATATCCAAATATTCTTCATATATTCTTTACCGTTACAGTCTATCAAAAGTCCACACTCAAAGGTCTCCCCCATAGATATTACGTGGTAGAGCCATGCTGCAGCTATATTAATCGTATAGTTGTAGCACGAATGGATCGACTCGACCGGGGAAGGACCATGCTCTCACAGAATACCAGCATAAAATAGCAGGCTTACGCTACTGTTTCGTATGGTGAGTGTAAAGAACCGGAGATCCTTTTTTACTGGAAACGGGGCATTTCATCTTAGTCCTCACGGGTGACAACGCATCTGCATTTTGTAATCGAGCATAGATGTAGATGTCTACGGGCCACAGCAACCACTTACCATCAGGTTGACTGTGTGCTCGTTTGTCACCGTTTTCCTATAAAAAAATAGATTGCTTCATGGGGAGATATTTGCCATAGTTGCCACGATGGATTGCCTCGTTGATCTAATGGTCGTAAGCGCGACTGTTGTTCAGACTGTCCTGGGTTCGAACCCCGGGTCGGGCTAGCAATCAGTTATTGGGTTTTCTATCAAGAGATTGCCGTACCTAGACTGTGAGCCGTTACAAAGCCAGAGTTGTGCTGCAGCTACATTATGGTTGTAGCGTGAATGGGTGAGCTAGACTGAGGTAGGACCACGCTCTCACAGACCACCAGATTTAAATACCAGTTTAATGTTGATGTGTTTCGTATGCTGAGTCAAAACAACCCGTGATCCTTTTTGTTGAAAATGAGGCATAATATTCAATAAAAATTATCAATCTTCAGGGGTCACAACGTGCGGGTATCTACGTA
This sequence comes from Parnassius glacialis, assembly GCA_033319125.1. Classification (NCBI taxonomy): domain Eukaryota; kingdom Metazoa; phylum Arthropoda; class Insecta; order Lepidoptera; family Papilionidae; genus Parnassius; species Parnassius glacialis. Next base: position 57,656,853 of record JAVANC010000004.1, read on the forward strand.
TAAAATTAGGAGTAATGTAGATGTCTATGAGTATTACTGTGTGCTCGTTTATCACCCTTATTCTATACAAAAAAAAAAAGATATATAATTGCAACATAAAACTGTCCCCCGATTTTGTTATTATTAGTTTTCGGAATTGCTTTCCATTATGGAAGCAAATTCGGAAAGGTATTCACGTAGTGAGGTAGTGGCGGTGTAAGAATATTCACTACCAAATATCATGCCGTGGGTGTCGTAAAAAAATTAACTGTGGTTGCAAATTCGCTTGCCAAGCGCAGCAAGTATGGCAAATATCCCCCCCTACGAGTGAGGTCTATGTTAAGCAGTGGACTTTAAAGCTGTAACGTTAACGGTATTAACGTCAGAAGTGGGTAAGAAGGTGGTGCTTACCCACACAGACTTAAAGCAGGGTGTGTGAGGTGCAGTGAAGTGTGCTTGAATACCAGCGTAAAATGGCAGCTTAATGCTGCTGTTTCGTTTGGTGAGTGCGGAAAACCAGAGACTCTTTTTTTTATTTATTTATTTATTTATTTAATTCATACACTTGTGGCTTACAGAAAATCCAACACGCGCACAAGGTTAAATTTTACATGCAAAAACTTTTTTTTTCAAAAATTGTATCCATCCATAATAACAAAAATTAATAATCACAAACTAATTAATTATAAAATAATAGTAATATAAAATCTCGAAGCTTTTGGCAGCCCGTGTCAGCAATTAAAATGGTAATAAAGCCAATTAATACAATAAAGTGTTAATAATTATACAATGAAATATTTTGTCATATCAATTTATAATGCAATGTCAATAAATCTAATAACAAGCCTAATATATGCATAATTAAAATTACATCTTAAATATAAAGTATAAATAGTACATAGTCAACGAAATTATATTGTCGAATTATTAATTGTCATATCATCAATAATTTTGTAAAAAAGAGTCAGCAGACGTGTTATACTGTCTGCAAAGAGGTCAATTTCATCGTGCTGAGTGAGTATGTCCCCTATAAGTATTAATGCTCGATTTGTTGGTGCAAAAGCAGCACGTTTGGTACGCGTAACTGGTCTATCTAGAAGACGCGGCCTACGGCGCGGAGCCACCGTCCCTACATTATCTCTCTGCAGGTACCTGGGCACCAACAAACTAATTCTCTCCATAACTGACTGGCAATCCAACTTGTGGTGAATTATAAAAAGATAGTGCCTAATAGTTGACATCATCCTCCTAAGCATTAGAGTTTCAAAATCAACCATACCCAAGACGAATAAAGAAGGATATAAATAAGGGTAGTACCCATGATTTTTCTTATAAAGCCAACGAGCAAATTTACGTTGTATCCTCTCTAACAAGAGAGTATACTTTTTCTCGTAAGGATTCCAGACCACAGATGCATACTCTAGTTTGCTACGAACATACGCATTATACAAAGTTTTAGGCACCCTAATATCATCAAAGTCAGCAGCAGTCCTCATCACAAAACCCAAAGTCTTACTAGCTAACTTGCAAATGGATGTCATATGATTGTGAAAAGTCAATTTAGTATCTAATATTAAACCTAAGTCACGTATGTCATATACTCTTACCAAAGGCGCGTCGAATAAGTTATAATTAATAATGACAGGATTCTGTTTTAATGCAAAAGTGATAACCTTGCATTTAGTCACATTAAGAGGAAGATGGTTCAGTTCACTCCATTTCGATACCGCATCTATGTCCTGTTGAAGAGCCTGTGCATCAGCAGCACTACTAATCGCCAAACTTAATTTTAGATCATCTGCGAATAACAGACACTTCGCAGATTTTACTTTGGTAGGCAAGTCATTTATAAAAATTAAAAAAAGCGTAGGGCCAAGAGTACTACCCTGACTCACCCCAGATCTAGTGAAATAATTAGCGGATTCGAAACTACTCACTCTAACAAATTGACGTCGATTATCCAAATAACTAGCAAAGAGTTGAAGAAGTTTGGGAGTAAAACCCAACTTAGCTAGCTTCTGTAACAGTATGTCATTACTCACCAGGTCAAAAGCCTTTTTAAAATCGAAATAGGCGGCGTCTACCTGTCTTCTAGAATCCATCTCAGCACAGACGTAGTCCGCGTGCGCTATCAAGTTAGTAGTTGTTGAACGATTCTTTCGAAACCCATGTTGACTCTCATGCAAAATGTTATCTACCTGATTCCTAATGCGAAAGTCCAACATGGTTTCAAATATCTTCGCCAGAACCGAAAGCACCGCAATAGGTCTAAAAGCAGAAACATCTTTTCCAGGTTCTTCCTTTGGAACAGGTGTCACCCTAGATAGTTTCCATTGTTCTGGATATTTAGCCTGTCTAAGGGACAGATTAAAAATAAATAAGAGCGGTGAACGAAGAGCTGGTGCACAATCCTTAACCAGAAAAGCGGGAATGCGATCAGGGCCACCAGCGGATCGTGGCTTTAGACGTCTTATTGCCAATCTAAAATCACTTTCGTCTACTTGCCTGACTGAGATGGGCATCACGTTAATTTGTGAGTTAGCCGCATTTTCGGCATCTACATAATTTAATAGGGGCTTTTCATTATGGAATACTGAGCTAAAATATTCAGCAAAGGCATTAGCCGCGTCTTGACCTGTTACTTCTGCACCTTTATAACTATACGTTTCAGTATGTCGTCTATCTTTCTTTTTATCACTAACATATTTCCAAAAGAATACCGGATCATCAATTATACTTTTCTGTATCAACTTAAGGTGCTGCTTATATGCGTTGTCAATTAAAGTTTTAACTCTCCATCGATAAAAGCTAAACAGTTCTTTGTTAAATAATTTGCCTTCTTGCTTAAATCTCTTAAGATGATAATATTTTTTTTTAATATTTTCTATGATCTCAGGCGTGAACCACTTGGGATAGACATACTGACGATGATTTGGGAAAAGCTTTTTATTTGGTACATATAAATTAATAATCTCTTTCAATTTTTTGTAAAAAAAAGTTACGGCCGAATTTACGTCTGTAAAAGTCATTAACTCGGACCAATCTAATTCAGCTAACGCAGTATATAGACCTTGAAAGTCTGCCTTACGCCAATTCCAATCGGGGATGGCATCCGAAATCTTATCAGGCGAAGACCGCAGCCCAGGCAGGAACTCCCCGTATGAGAGATTGATTTTGACGTCCAACGAAGGGTGATACTCATCTATTGGCACGAGTGGATCCAATCCAGGCGACACCTTCAGTTGGTTACGGTCGTAGTCACTCAACACGAGATCTAACAAGCCACCGCGAGTATTAAGTACCTTATTATGTTGCTGTAGATTACAGAAGTCACAAAAAATATTAAATTGAATTTTAACATTAGTGCTGCAAGAATTAAGATTAAAATCACCTAATACTAATACATTCAAATTTGAATAAGTACACAAAGCATTTTCTATGCAGGTCAGAACATCAATATACTGATCGTCGCAATAATTTGGTGGTAGGTACACCACACAACATAAAAACTTTACATTTTTGCAGGTCACAAGTGCGAATATTAGTTCCTTATCAGGTGTCATACCGTCAATGTCCGAGATCACCCGAACCTCGCAGCTATCACGCACGGCCAACAATACTCCTCCCCAACCAACGTCACCTAACCTATCTTTCCGAACCACAATATAGCTTGGGGGAAAAAGTTCACCATCGGACACAGAGCTAGTCAAAAACGTCTCTGTCAAGGCGATAATGTCAAGATTAGCTTGAGTCACATTATTATAAAAAGTCCTTATTTTAGAGCGCAAACCACGAACATTTTGATAACACAGAGTTATTTTCATAAACCGTTGACGCCTATTGCTGCGTATTATTATTTTTGGTACGAAAGTTCTGGCGCCAAGGTTTAACACAAATATCCTCTGCCCAATGCGCCGGTGACATGATACTTTCAGCTTGCTTGGCCGGAACTCCTAGCTTAAACGACGAGTATCGTCCACGTGATTTCAACGCTTCCACAGTGCAAACGTCATTTCCACATATAGAAGTAAGATGAGCCTGCACCTGTTCGACAGTTGTACCCTCCTGTACATAATACACGTGCAGGTACCTCCACCTCTCTGCAGCGCGCAAAGATGTAGCACCTGGCGCCGCAGTACCTCGAAGCACTCCAGGTAACGAAGCTCTCAATTTTTTAGTTTTTTTCACTTCTACCCATTCCCCTGCCTGCTCAACATTCAAGGCAGTGTTATGCACGGAGGCATTAGTTGATCGATCGACCCCCGAGATCAGAGGAGTGATAACTGACCCATTGGAGGCCTTAAAATCTTGCTTGGCATTATTCCACTTCTTTTTATTTTGTTGGCCTTTTGGGGTATTGGTGGGAGCTAACGGAGGGACGGTGGGTAATGATGCACTTGTACTAGTTTCCTTGCCGCTGTTTTTAGATGGAGACGATTTAGTCATCATTTCAATTTTATTTTCTAATTCAGTAATTCTACCTGTTAACCTAGTCATCATATTAAAAAGTTCAGTTTTGAACGTGATAAATTGTTCATTAATCAAATTACTAATTTTAGTAGTCAAATTTTGTTCAAAACTCTCCTGCATTTCTTTTAATTCATGCACAACAGAAACCCGGATTTTCTCCATCAAACTACTAGAGTACTCGTTTTGTCTGGAAGTTTGTGGTGCATAGCGAGCCCCAGTACGAATAGTTACATTGTCCGGGCTATTAATAGACATATCGGGGCAATCACTAGCAATACTCATATCATGCGTTAATTGTTGACGAATTGGTGTGTGAGAGTTATCACCTTTAGGTACTTTACAACGGCATTCAACGCAAATCCAAGAGGTTTTCAAATCAGAAGAGAGCGTAGCGTACATATGTGCAGTTAAATTTGCACATAACAAGTCAAAGTACTGTTTACATTTGACACATCTCATAAACGGGTTACCTTCGATAATTACGTTGAGACATCCCGCACAATTAACTCTTCTAGCTGACATTGTAATACAGCCGACAATCACGCGCTACGTACACGCCGGTCGTAGGCACGATGACTCACTCCAACAGGCGGGTCAAGCTTGTCGTAGGAACACAACAGTTATTTAAATTTTTTGAAATATTTTCACTTATAACTTGAGAACTACTTTACAGATTTTGATTCTGAATGTACCACTAGTGAGTTTGTTTTACAAGCTAAATGGGTAATATAATTTTAACACCAAACGTCAACTTTAAACCACTAATTAAGATTGATTATTACGGAGCAAAATAAAACAGATGTTAACCGGTAAGGCGTAGGTGTTCTTTTTTTTACTGGAATAGAAGCATTCCATCTTAGTCCTAAGGGGTGACAACGCATCCGAATTTTTATTCTTAATTGAGGATAAATATAAACGTCTATGAGCCTATAGCTATATAACTATTTAGCTCTTAACTTCCCTTATTCGATATAAAAAAAACAACAACAATACTCTCAAAACAGCAACATCAAGGCAAAACAGTTGATAGTCGGCCGGTTTATTATTTCGGGGCAGTTAGGCAGGGTGTGTGTGTGAGTAGTTGTGCGTGTGCAGGGTTCGCGCTGGGGTCGCTGGTGGGCGGGCAGCTGTACGGGCGCGCGGGCGGACGCAACGCCTTCCGCGCGCTCGCCGCGCTCGCCGCCGCTGCCGCGCTGGCGCACCACGTGCTGCTGGCGAGAGCGGGACGCAACACAGGTGAGCGATACTTGCAAGAGCGAGACACAACACAGGTCAGTGATCGTTCCGCGCGCTCGCCGCGCTCGCCGCCGCCGCCGCGCTGGCGCACCACGTGCTGCTGGCGAGAGCGGGACGCAACACAGGTGAGCGATACTTGCAAGAGCGAGACACAACACAGGTCAGTGATCGTTCCGCGCGCTCGCCGCGCTCGCCGCCGCCGCCGCGCTGGCGCACCACGTGCTGCTGGCGAGAGCGGGACGCAACACAGGTGAGCGATACTTGCAAGAGCGAGACACAACACAGGTCAGTGATCGTTCCGCGCGCTCGCCGCGCTCGCCGCCGCCGCCGCGCTGGCGCACCACGTGCTGCTGGCGAGAGCGGGACGCAACACAGGTGAGCGATACTTGCAAGAGCGAGACACAACACAGGTCAGTGATCGTACCGCGCGCTCGCCGCGCTCGCCGCCGCCGCCGCGCTGGCGCACCACGTGCTGCTGGCGAGAGCGGGACGCAACACAGGTGAGCGATACTTGCAAGAGCGAGACACAACACAGGTCAGTGATCGTACCGCGCGCTCGCCGCGCTCGCCGCCGCCGCCGCGCTGGCGCACCACGTGCTGCTGGCGAGAGCGGGACGCAACACAGGTGAGCGATACTTGCAAGAGCGAGACACAACACAGGTCAGTGATCGTTCCGCGCGCTCGCCGCGCTCGCCGCCGCCGCCGCGCTGGCGCACCACGTGCTGCTGGCGAGAGCGGGACGCAACACAGGTGAGCGATACTTGCAAGAGCGAGACACAACACAGGTCAGTGATCGTTCCGCGCGCTCGCCGCGCTCGCCGCCGCCGCCGCGCTGGCGCACCACGTGCTGCTGGCGAGAGCGGGACGCAACACAGGTGAGCGATACTTGCAAGAGCGAGACACAACACAGGTCAGTGATCGTTCCGCGCGCTCGCCGCGCTCGCCGCGCTCGCCGCCGCCGCCGCGCTGGCGCACCACGTGCTGCTGGCGAGAGCGGGACGCAACACAGGTGAGCGATACTTGCAAGAGCGAGACACAACACAGGTCAGTGATCGTTCCGCGCGCTCGCCGCGCTCGCCGCCGCCGCCGCGCTGGCGCACCACGTGCTGCTGGCGAGAGCGGGACGCAACACAGGTGAGCGATACTTGCAAGAGCGAGACACAACACAGGTCAGTGATCGTTCCGCGCGCTCGCCGCGCTCGCCGCCGCCGCCGCGCTGGCGCACCACGTGCTGCTGGCGAGAGCGGGACGCAACACAGGTGAGCGATACTTGCAAGAGCGAGACACAACACAGTGTCAGTGATCGTTCCGCGCGCTCGCCGCGCTCGCCGCCGCCGCCGCGCTGGCGCACCACGTGCTGCTGGCGAGAGCGGGACGCAACACAGGTGAGCGATACTTGCAAGAGCGAGACACAACACAGGTCAGTGATCGTTCCGCGCGCTCGCCGCGCTCGCCGCCGCCGCCGCGCTGGCGCACCACGTGCTGCTGGCGAGAGCGGGACGCAACACAGGTGAGCGATACTTGCAAGAGCGAGACACAACACAGGTCAGTGATCGTTCCGCGCGCTCGCCGCGCTCGCCGCCGCCGCCGCGCTGGCGCACCACGTGCTGCTGGCGAGAGCGGGACGCAACACAGGTGAGCGATACTTGCAAGAGCGAGACACAACACAGGTCAGTGATCGTACCGCGCGCTCGCCGCGCTCGCCGCCGCCGCCGCGCTGGCGCACCACGTGCTGCTGGCGAGAGCGGGACGCAACACAGGTGAGCGATACTTGCAAGAGCGAGACACAACACAGGTCAGTGATCGTTCCGCGCGCTCGCCGCGCTCGCCGCCGCCGCCGCGCTGGCGCACCACGTGCTGCTGGCGAGAGCGGGACGCAACACAGGTGAGCGATACTTGCAAGAGCGAGACACAACACAGGTCAGTGATCGTTCCGCGCGCTCGCCGCGCTCGCCGCCGCCGCCGCGCTGGCGCACCACGTGCTGCTGGCGAGAGCGGGACGCAACACAGGTGAGCGATACTTGCAAGAGCGAGACACAACACAGGTCAGTGATCGTTCCGCGCGCTCGCCGCGCTCGCCGCCGCCGCCGCGCTGGCGCACCACGTGCTGCTGGCGAGAGCGGGACGCAACACAGGTGAGCGAGACACAACACAGGTCAGTGATCGTTCCGCGCGCTCGCCGCGCTCGCCGCCGCCGCCGCGCTGGCGCACCACGTGCTGCTGGCGAGAGCGGGACGCAACACAGGTGAGCGATACTTGCAAGAGCGAGACACAACACAGGTCAGTGATAGTTCCGCGCGCTCGCCGCGCTCGCCGCCGCCGCCGCGCTGGCGCACCACGTGCTGCTGGCGAGAGCGGGACGCAACACAGGTGAGCGATACTTGCAAGAGCGAGACACAACACAGGTCAGTGATCGTTCCGCGCGCTCGCCGCGCTCGCCGCCGCCGCCGCGCTGGCGCACCACGTGCTGCTGGCGAGAGCGGGACGCAACACAGGTGAGCGATACTTGCAAGAGCGAGACACAACACAGGTCAGTGATCGTTCCGCGCGCTCGCCGCGCTCGCCGCCGCCGCCGCGCTGGCGCACCACGTGCTGCTGTCGAGAGCGGGACGCAACACAGGTGAGCGATACTTGCAAGAGCGAGACACAACACAGGTCAGTGATCGTTCCGCGCGCTCGCCGCGCTCGCCGCCGCCGCCGCGCTGGCGCACCACGTGCTGCTGGCGAGAGCGGGACGCAACACAGGTGAGCGATACTTGCAAGAGCGAGACACAACACAGGTCAGTGATCGTTCCGCGCGCTCGCCGCGCTCGCCGCCGCCGCCGCGCTGGCGCACCACGTGCTGCTGGCGAGAGCGGGACGCAACACAGGTGAGCGATACTTGCAAGAGCGAGACACAACACAGGTCAGTGATCGTTCCGCGCGCTCGCCGCGCTCGCCGCCGCCGCCGCGCTGGCGCACCACGTGCTGCTGGCGAGAGCGGGACGCAACACAGGTGAGCGATACTTGCAAGAGCGAGACACAACACAGGTCAGTGATCGTACCGCGCGCTCGCCGCGCTCGCCGCCGCCGCCGCGCTGGCGCACCACGTGCTGCTGGCGAGAGCGGGACGCAACACAGGTGAGCGATACTTGCAAGAGCGAGACACAACACAGGTCAGTGATCGTTCCGCGCGCTCGCCGCGCTCGCCGCCGCCGCCGCGCTGGCGCACCACGTGCTGCTGGCGAGAGCGGGACGCAACACAGGTGAGCGATACTTGCAAGAGCGAGACACAACACAGGTCAGTGATCGTTCCGCGCGCTCGCCGCGCTCGCCGCCGCCGCCGCGCTGGCTCACCACGTGCTGCTGGCGAGAGCGGGACGCAACACAGGTGAGCGATACTTGCAAGAGCGAGACACAACACAGGTCAGTGATCGTTCCGCGCGCTCGCCGCGCTCGCCGCGCTCGCCGCCGCCGCCGCGCTGGCGCACCACGTGCTGCTGGCGAGAGCGGGACGCAACACAGGTGAGCGATACTTGCAAGAGCGAGACACAACACAGGTCAGTGATCGTTCCGCGCGCTCGCCGCGCTCGCCGCCGCCGCCGCGCTGGCGCACCACGTGCTGCTGGCGAGAGCGGGACGCAACACAGGTGAGCGATACTTGCAAGAGCGAGACACAACACAGGTCAGTGATCGTTCCGCGCGCTCGCCGCGCTCGCCGCCGCCGCCGCGCTGGCGCACCACGTGCTGCTGGCGAGAGCGGGACGCAACACAGGTGAGCGAGACACAACACAGGTCAGTGATCGTTCCGCGCGCTCGCCGCGCTCGCCGCCGCCGCCGCGCTGGAGCACCACGTGCTGCTGGCGAGAGCGGGACGCAACACAGGTGAGCGATACTTGCAAGAGCGAGACACAACACAGGTCAGTGATAGTTCCGCGCGCTCGCCGCGCTCGCCGCCGCCGCCGCGCTGGCGCACCACGTGCTGCTGGCGAGAGCGGGACGCAACACAGGTGAGCGATACTTGCAAGAGCGAGACACAACACAGGTCAGTGATCGTTCCGCGCGCTCGCCGCGCTCGCCGCCGCCGCCGCGCTGGCGCACCACGTGCTGCTGGCGAGAGCGGGACGCAACACAGGTGAGCGATACTTGCAAGAGCGAGACACAACACAGGTCAGTGATCGTTCCGCGCGCTCGCCGCGCTCGCCGCCGCCGCCGCGCTGGCGCACCACGTGCTGTTGGCGAGAGCGGGACGCAACACAGGTGAGCGATACTTGCAAGAGCGAGACACAACACAGGTCAGTGATCGTTCCGCGCGCTCGCCGCCGCCGCCGCGCTGGCGCACCACGTGCTGCTGGCGAGAGCGGGACGCAACACAGGTGAGCGATACTTGCAAGAGCGAGACACAACACAGGTCAGTGATCGTTCCGCGCGCTCGCCGCGCTCGCCGCCGCCGCCGCGCTGGCGCACCACGTGCTGCTGGCGAGAGCGGGACGCAACACAGGTGAGCGATACTTGCAAGAGCGAGACACAACACAGGTCAGTGATCGTTCCGCGCGCTCGCCGCGCTCGCCGCCGCCGCCGCGCTGGCGCACCACGTGCTGTTGGCGAGAGCGGGACGCAACACAGGTGAGCGATACTTGCAAGAGCGAGACACAACACAGGTCAGTGATCCTTCCGCTTAGACATAGGTAACTCGGCGAAATTCGTTGCGTTAACTGAGTAACTCAGGCGTAGTTTACTGCTTTAAATTAGATTATTCACACAGCTGTCAACTCAAACTTATCACTATTAGTGCTTTTACATTTAACGGATTTGCAGTTTATAAAAATAAGGTTCGTACAGTAACACTTCTCTGCACTCTGCGGACAACTCAATACCAATTTCCTGGTCCTGCGCTGTGCGCCAACAGATTTAGTCAATCTGCCACTGCGCTCGCGCACCACGCGCTACTGGCGCGAGCGAGCAATAGTAAGGCCGGTGAGTGATTCACTTATTGGCAACTACATTTGGCAAATTGGCTTTTTTAACAGCTATTAATGGTTCGTCTCCGGTCATCGCCGTCGTCGGTCGACATCATCGGTGAGGGATTCACCTATTGTATGCAAATTTAACGATTCGGCTTTTTGAACAACTATTAACCGTCAGTCGCCGCCGCATCATGCATCATTTATATTGGACCACTCCTGAAGTGTATCAAAGTCAGTTATAGGAAAAACATACAGTCGAATTGTAAACCTCCTCCTTTTTTGAAGCTGGGTAAAAAACCTTTAAAAACTGAATAAAGGGCAATGCGGTATAATTATTTCATGTCCTGTCCTGTCAACTCTCTCGATGCCCAAGCTCGGTCATTCACAGTGCGATAGCAAAAGAAAAATGATCTTCAAATTTCTTACAGTCCGTGTATCCTCTCAAATAAATGTAAGGGTACAAAGGGTGTCAAGGTACAATCTAACGTTTCATCATCATCATACAACCATTCACAGATCCACTGCTGAACGTCAACCTTCCCAAGGAATCCTGAGCGACCTGCATCCATCTACTTTCTGTACCTCTTATCAGATTCGTCACCTCATCTAGTTGGCGGCCGCCCTACACTTCGCTTAAGGGGGCCAGACCGCCACTAGGGAGCTGTGGCCAGCCCATTGCCACTTTATTCAATCAATGATCTATCAAGCAAGAATTATTTATTTGTCTAAATAAGGAGTTACAATAAATCAGTTTTTTAATACTATTATTAGGTAAAAGTACTTATAAAGTTAGACTCTATTTACCTTCAACTAAAATTCTAATCTCCACAGAACAACCCGAACCAGAGGTGTCTCCCTTGGAGGAAGGAGAAAAGATGCTCCCGTTGGAAAATAAACGCAACAACTCTATATACCAGGAGACAGTCGTACCACTGAACAGTGAAGTCAAGGAGGCAGGTGACAGATAACGAGACGTTACAGGGATGTCCCTTTTTATCCCGAACTAAATATTTTTTGTATTCAAATTAACAAATAAGTACGCTACTCCAATGAATGTGAAATTTAATAATAATAAGAGTATATATATCGATTACTGTAAAATCAACCTTAGGTTATTCGAACATACAGTTTAAATCACTGTTAAAATTGATGCGAGTTAAGTTTTTATTTCATAAGACTAGGTTTATTAAATGTTTAAGGTCTATTTGGCGGTATCCAAACTTAGGAGCTTAGCCTATTTCGGCGGCTTACTTATAAAAAAAAATCTCTCGTTGGTTATGACATCACAACAGCGTCATAGAGTTATTTTGATATATTTTTATAAAATTAAATATTCATATCTAATTTACGGTTTATTTTCCAGTATCTTAGCTTAAGGGAGACTCGTTTCGGTGGTTGGTAATTCCAAAACAAAGTGTCATGATAACGTCATAATGGTGACTGATTTAAAAGTTTTAATGATTACTCCATTTATATTTTTATACTCCATTTTTAAGTCGCAATACAAATCACAATTAAATTATTATTGACAATACTCGAAAATACGTACGTATAAGATACGTGATATTTCGAATTAAGTATTTGTGATTTCATATTTTATTTACTTTTATATAGTATTTTTGACATATTTATAATGTTTTAATTGAGGTGCCGATGTAAGACGAAGAATATGGGGATATTATATTTTATAGTGTTTTTTTCTAATAGCAAGTTTTACTGATTATACGAATTATTATGTTTTTATTATATGAAAAAAGATTAATGTGTAAAAAAATAAGTTTATTCAGTAAATGATCTTGAATGGTTATGGGTTCTCCTTTGGAGTATGATAATATGTGTAAGGAGATCCATAGCACTTACATTACTATTTGCATGACCTTTAAATAGTAACTAACTATAAAAACTGAAATAATAAGTAACATTCGCGCCAATGATGTGTGTCAAAAGATGGCGTTAGAAACTCGGAGGTTTAATTGTTATAAAAGTTTTTAATGCAGTTGAAAAATTGTTGTATTGTTTCCGATTTATAAATTTTACATACAAATATGATTTTATCATTATTTTATCGGTGTTAATTTTCTGTTACATTTAGAGGCTCAATCGATTGTATGTACAAAATATTAATTTATTTATAAACAGATCAAATGGTTTAAACTAGTCTAAACGGAACAAATTCTAGTGATGCGATTATTTTGTAATGAATTTAATTGCTTGACATAGAGCGACATGAAATCACAAAGATGGGATAAATTCGTAAGAAATAATTAGTGGCAGATATAGATAGGGTTACGAACTTTTTTATTTTAAATATAATATTTTCGAGGCTAACAAACAACGTTATTACATTCCAAGTTTTGTCGAAACCATGTTCAACTTATTAGAAGGATTCGCACTAACATACACGTACGCCTTTAAAATCATTTTCAATCAACAACATGTTTTTTAGATACCGATATATCGGTGATACTTTAGACTTATCGGAACTATATCTATAACTATATAACTATATTTATATATACTATATCGGAATTATCGGATATCGGATATTTTTATTACAGATATAATTATACCTTTCAAATTCTAAGTCTTCTAATATATCGGGCGACGTCGATCTGCTTGTTTTCTGGCGCAATGACGTCTTATACCAATACTTAAAAAAAAAAAAACAAGGCGCAAAAGTACTCTTAGTATCCAAATGAGTTCTGTCGCATCTGAGAGACTATTTCGCACTACAGGTCTCATTTCAACTGACTTGCGAAATCACCTTTTTCCGCAAAATTTAAGAATACTTTGTTTATAAAACAAAAAATTTATCATTGTTAATTTTAATTACATACTAACACTTTTAACCTTATTAATATTAATATCAAATAATCTTAACAGAGTGAGAAATTGTTTTATAAGAGAAGTGTGGTTTGCAATGTGATGTTGTGACCAGGATTAAGAAAGAAATGCTTCGGTGGTTTGGTCATGTAGAAAGAATGAACGAGGAAAGAGTGACAAAGCAAATTTATGTTGTAGAAGTGAACGGCAGGGTCGGGAAGGGACGCCCTAGACGATAGTTTATCGACCAAATTGGCGATATATTGAGAATGTGCCAAATTAATGGTACCTTTACCCGACGAGCGTGTATGCGTAGGTATATGAATGTGGAGGAAGCAAGAGAGGTGTGTCAGGATCGTGCCAAATGGAAGTCCATAGTCTCTGCCTACCCCTCTGGGTGACAGGCGTGAGTGTTTATGTTATTTAATCTTATACTATGTGTGTTAGTTTTTATATTAATTAAAAATAAATATTTAACACATCTCGTGCTTTAATACACTTTCATTTAAATTCACTAAGCGTATCGATATCGGTATCGTATCTAATTCTCGGAGCGTGTACAATGAGTTGAGCATGGTTTAGGTGGGTTTCACAGTCATTTGAAAGTTCTGCCTGTCTTCTTTCTTGGTCTGAGTTCATTGATCATATTACTGTCACTAATTTTTGCAATGAATAATATTGAGTGCCATTTTAAGCTGCTAGCTTTATATTGCGGACTGATTGTTGTATTATATAATTGTTTTATTTACCTATACGGATTATTTGTGTAATATTTTACATAATAAATTGTTATAACTTGTATGTTTTTTTTTATTTATTTTTATATTCTTTTATTTGTAATGCCAGCCTTAAAGAATCAAATTTAAATTTAAATTAGATTCTGTAAGGAAATTGAAACGGGTGATGTGAACATGATGTGCTCAGAAGATAACTCAAAATACTTCCTGCCTTCCTGTGGTTATGGTTGTAGCACAAATGAGTCGGCTCTACCAGGGAAGGGCCATGCTCTTACAGAATACCAGCGTAAAATAGCAGCTTAATGCTACTGTGTTTTATATGGTGAGTGTAGAGAACCGGAGACCCTTTTTACTGGAAACAAGGCATTCCATCTTAGTTCTCACGGGTGACGACGCATCTGCATTTTGATTCTAATTCGAGAATAGTTGTAGATGTATATATTAAATAAGTAATAAATAAAGTAATACTTATTGAAAGTAATTTATGCCATCTCCACTAGTTCAGAGAAATCTATGAACTAGCAAGAAAGTCATCGGGACTATTTTTCTTGATAAATAATCCCATTAATTTACAATATAAAATGTTGTTTTATTAAATATGAAAAAGAATGAAAGTTATCTCATCCCCATGGGTTATTATCAACCACGTACTTTTTAGTGGTATAATAAACCTCTTTAAATATAACTTTGACGGCTCCGTGGCGCAGTGGCTTAGCAATGAGTTGTTGCGCTGGGGGCCGCGGGTTTGAATCCCGCACGGAACAAGTATTTGTATGGCCTATAAATAATTGTTCCGGGTCTGGATGTTTGCCCTTGTGCAATGTGTGTTTGTAAACTGCCTCTCCGATACAGGAGAAAATCCTAATGTGTAAAAATGAATATGAGCCAGCTCCTAATATCTACTTCTGGACGTGGGTCTGTCCTGTTGTATTTAACCGGTTCAGTGCGGATGATATCTTGAAAATTTGAAATTTTTAGGGGTTGACAACCTTTTTTTAACTTGTACATGGTACTCTTTTTACTTTGTGGGTTTTCTATCATGTTGTGGAAAAATAGTCTAATAAGTAACAAATAATAGCACTCATTGCGATCGCTCACAAACTCTCTTTGTAAATAAATTTCTGGAAAACAAGAGTTCTGTTAAAAAAAATACAATGCGTTTGTCTTATTGTTTAATTTTGCTTAAAATGGTTGAACTGCCGTCGTATTACTATCATATGGCCGAATAGACCTACGAAGTACCATGTGCTCTTGTGATATGGTATAAGGTTTATTTTTGCTTGAAACAGTTTGAAACCGTTCATGCATAAAAAAAGTTCGCTAATAAATAGTCTTTTGTCAATCCGTCGCCGTATAGCGCCGGCGTTTGATTCCTTTTAAAAATACTTGTTTTGCTATTCTTACTAATTGACGTTTTCAAATCGACTTTACTTTTACATTTGTATAACATTAAATAATATTTAACATTTGTAAATATTAATGAATCATAAACCTTATTTTTTTTTTCAAAATTAAGGTTCTTGATTGTTTGATATTTACAAATATTATTATTAGGTGAAAATTTAATTTAATAAAAACCAAGGTTTTCCAGGGTAATTTAGCTGTACCTACTTATATAAATATTTGTTTTATAAAACAATAAATAGTACAAAAGATTTATAATCTCTTCACAAAAAAAGTCACTTACTCTCAATTTCAAAGAAAACACGTAATAAAACACGTAGTTACCCATTAAAAACAAGTATCCTTCCATTTGTTTATGTTTGATGTCAAATAAACTTAATTAAGTCTAAACAAGTAAAAACAGCATAAAAAAAAACATTACTTTTACACATGGCTGATGGCAAAATAGGCGTGTCTGTGGCAAACGACACGCCAGGCGTGTCAAATATTTGTTCGCCGCCACAGCTAAAAGTTGTCGAAATTCGGTGCCGCAACGAATCGGTTCATCACGCTCGGCGGATTGACAGTCGTAGCACCAGACGTGAGCACTTTTGACGCTGCTGCCCGTCGCCGGTTTGGCTAAAACCTAGAGATTATATACTCTTTGGTATGGCTAGTTTATTGTGTTTGTTTGGCTTACCGCCATCTATTGAAAGCTAAAGAAAAGAAAAACTTTCCATAGCTCTCTCCAAAGAGTAACTGTCCTATGCTGGTCCCCTCCAAAGAGAATATAATCACTACGTTTAAGAGGCGGGACTTCCATAGTAAAAATAATTGCATGAAATTACGCCAAGCTACTCTACCAACATCAAGATATGACATTTAGTTTTGAGAAACAGAACTGACAACATTGACGAATTACAATAGTGCTGTAAATGTCTATCCTCGAATAATTTTGTCGATATAACCTTTATCGATATATTGTTTATCGATATTTTTACATAAGTTAGATCTCTATACTGAATTATTTATGAGAAATATTTTTTTTAACATGGGGATTGTAAAATTGGAAAGTGTGATTGGAAAGTAAAAATGCCGATGAGGATAAGAAATCAATGTATTTTACACACAGTAATTTGTAATTATGTCTCTACAATTAGGTACAAAAATATGTATAAAGAAAATATAAAATAAAAAACGCACTATTATATTAGTAATTAATTAAGTAAAAAATAAATGACGACTCCGTAGCGCAGTGGCTAAGCGTTTGGCTGCGGAACTGCAGGACCGAGGCTTCCTTCCCCCACTGAACAATTGTTGCTATGCTGTAAAATAAAAAGTCTGTGTATGGATGCTTGTTTTCAACGTTAGTTTTTTTAAGGGTAAAAATATTGGGTTTTTAATACTGATTGAATGAAATTGCTTTTATGTGTAACAAATTAACAGTACTATTCGCAGAAATCGTTTACTAATTGTCGCTTTCAAAATGAGTGATCATTATAGCTAATGTTTGTAGATGAATCTATAAAAAAATATTTATAAACAGATAATTACAAATAACTTTGAGTTCTTTTATATAATCGAATTCTTAACAAAATGTGACTTTAGAGGTATATTATCTTTTGCTACATGTAAATGAAACCTAATTAAAAATTGTAGAAGTTTAAATTACGTCCACTGAAGAAATAACAGTTCGTTTTAGTTGGGTTCAAATGAAATGTTTGTCACAAATATGTCTTAAAGTGTGAATCTTTTCAATTGGTGCATGTGCCAGCTATTTCACCCATTGCTTGCATCTGAAAAAATAATATAAATAAAATCACATTTTTATTGAACAAATAGAATGTTAGCAGTCAGAATTGACTGTGTAGTTCCTAAATATAGTTCGTTTCGGATTGCCATACCATCGAACTATCAGATATAGGAAATAGTGTGTTAGTATTTGTGCACACAATCGTACACTATAAAAACCTGTCCTACATAGATGGCTAGTCCAAAAATGTACTCGCGTTAAATATCATATTACTATTAAAGTTGAAATCACCACGTACCTTTCATCATCTAAGGGAAATATTGCTACGAATAGCCTTTTCTTGTTATCATTTATTCAGCTTCTTGCAGCATTTAATTGGATAGTTTTATAATGCATATTTAATTTCTTAACAATTCTGTAAATGAACAACGGCTCCTATAGCAAAATTAAAAGCAATCTTAATTAATAAAATATATACAAATATAATTGTTTAATTTGACATTTGAACCTATTTCATTTGACAATGTCGTTAATAGACATATTACGAAAAGCAGAAAGAAGAGCTAACCGTCATTAAAATTTGACCCCTGTAGTACATATAATTTTTACTATGGAAGTTGCACCAGCCTGGTCCCCTCTTATGGCGGCTCTTCACGTTGGCCAACATAGTGGCGAATGTGTTGGCAGAGATATTGGACAAGAATTTGTGATCGCGTCCACATGTTGGAAGGTCGCTCAGTTTACCAAAGAGTATAGTAATATACAGTTTGAGTTTGCTTTGTTTCAGGCCAATGTGCGGACGAATTTATTAAAATGATTATTGATGCGCTAACGGCTGCTACGGTTTATTTATTAACAGCATACCACTATAACGTGAATGTGTATAAGGAAAGGGTAATCGACAAAAAAAGGAAAAAAAGAAATTTTATTTCTTGACGACTCCGTGGCGTAGTGGCTTAGCAATGAGTTGCTGCGTTGGGGGCCCTGGGTTCGAATCCCGCACGGAACAAGTATTTGTATGGCCTACAAATAATTACTTCGGGTCTGGATGTTTGTCCTTATGCAATTTATGTTTGTAAACTACCTCCACGATAAATCCTAGTGTGGGGGTGACGTTTATTTAAAAAAAGACTTGAAAAGCTTACGTTTCACAAACAATTTCCGGCTTGATAGGGCTCTATAAAGATTTCATTGGTCATTGTTACTGCCATTATGTAGACACTAGTTACGATACGTACATATAAAATTTGAATAAGGTGCGTGCGATCACTCTGGGAGCTCGTAGCAAACTGAACCACAGATAACTGTATACTAGTCAGAGACAGATGGGACAGTTCTCTAGTTGACGGTTAGTTCCAATGAATTCGCAAAGCGCTAGTGTCGTATAGTGATGCAAACTAGGTCTAATATTCAAATGTCGATATCGATAGTTTAGTGATGCACAGGTAAAAGTCGATATGCAAGGATTATTTTCTTATTTTAAATAGTTTGAAAAGTTCAGCGAATAAATATATGTATTCAGTCTTAAATTAGAATAAAACAACATTTCAAATTTTATAATTTTTTATTTACTTTCAACCTTGGTATTGATTTTGGATTTGAGTGTTGTGTCATTTTGCCAAAACTTTTATTAAATAACTGGTTATGGTTTAGATTTTTAGCAGCATGAAACCTTTCTGGAAATGGCTTTTCAAGCTTATTTTCCTCGACAGCAATATTTTTCATTCTTCTTATGAAGCATATGCAACCTCTGGTCAGTTTATTGGCTGTAAAAGGATAATATAAAATTATACAATTTAGTTTGTACTTGCAGGAGCAGTTCTAAGGTTTGCATTAGTTTACAACCAAAAGATGTCTAAAAATAACTAGAACTATTCTTCTTCATCATGATCAGCCTGTAAAAGTCTACGGCCTTATATTATAACTACTACTTTGCAAATAGTCTATATTATAATTGATAACATTCATTTGCACATTTATTTGCAATAATTACGGCACGTAAAGGATGACTCACGCTAGAGCGTGTCGGGTCCGAGCCGAGTGTCGGCCGTTGCATGGTCACCGAGCCGATCCCGTGCATGTTATTGCAAAGACGGGCCTCGACCGAGCGCCATTATCGTTCCGCCGTGATGCAGTATACTCGTCCGAGCAAAAATAGTGTTGTAACTAGACTATAATCATGTTGAATTTCGACGATCTGGAATTAGCGGCTATTGCGATCACTCTGGACGATGAAGAATTTGAAAATCTTCTACTACAAGGAAATGGCCGAGCCGAGCCGAGTTGTTTCCGAGCGTTGTCCGTTGCTCGGCCGTCACTCGGTTGCTGCTCGGTATAGCTTGAGTGTGTCAGGCCGCTAGAGGGGCGCCGGTGAGATGCTAGCGTAGTGCGCTGTCGACAATTAATCCATCTCTGCCTTCTTTCATTTTTAATCCCCAATACACGCTTGCAATTATAATGCAACTCAATTAAAATAAAAATAAAAAGACAATATCATGCGTTCATTCGTTACAGACTATTAAATTCGACTGCCGGATAATAGGTCTCACTCATAGCTTGCCTCATACAAAGGGCTTAATCCGAATAGTTCTTCGTGTTAGATGCGATTTAATATGCATAATAATGCAACACCTCTTAGCAGCGCCAGTGAGTCAAGGCGATCAGAAAGAACTCGGTCGTCGACGATTCGAACCGCTCTGCGCTGGATGCGGTCAAGTGGAAGGAGCTGGCACTGGGGTGTCCCGGCCCAAAGAGGAGAACAGTATTCCATGTGAGGCCGAACCTGCACCTTGTAACAGTTGCAAGCGGTGTTCCGGCATGAAATTCTGTCCCGCTATGCAGAACAGCCAAGCTTTTTAGAAGCCAATTTAGTCTTCCCTTCCAAGTGACCGCGGCGCAGAAAGTCATTCGGTATGTTAACGCCGAGGATTCCGATGCTGGCTGAGACAACAAGGAAAGTGTCCAGAAATAAGTTCTTTTTAGCGGTAAACGCGCAAACTTGTGTCTTCAGGGGATTAAACTGGACTAGATTTAGTCGCCCCAATCCGAATCTTTGTTTAACCGAGATTCAACTTCAGCCTCAAGTTTGTTACGGTACTTGACGACTTACCGTTACCGGTACAGCCTATTAAAGTCTACTACTGCAAATAGGTCTCCCCATGGATTGCGTCATATAAGGATTAAGGATATTTGCCATAGTTTGCCAAGACCCTGCTGTCCATCTCCTGATTTTTTTTCGTCTGTCGCCTCTTACGACACCCACGGAATTATCATCCCGTTAGTTAGGGTTAGTGGATATTCTTACACCGCCACTACACGACGACTTGTTTCCGAGAAATATTAGCACAGCCCTAATGTGTTATACCTAAAGCATCGCCAGTGCTGAATGATAATGAATGTTACTGGTTTCTCCCTCGACACCCACAAAAGGATATGGGGTGCCTAATGGACATAGGCAGATTAAATATCGTTAGCACCCTAGGCTAGCATTACGTTGGCGCCTCTCTAGCGGCCATATATTATAAATTATATCTACCCATTTTGCAAATAAACTATAATATTATAATTTATAATGTAGTTTATAGTTGGAAAATAATTAGGCACGAGCACCCTTAACAGGTGAACGTGAATAAAAAATATAATGAGGGCGATGTAGGAGTAATGAAATAGACATTTTTTTTTCATTTTAAACGTCTTTTTTTGCGCCCTGAAGCAATTTAAAAGGGCTACCCCCGTAAACGAGAGGGAGGCGGTGAATGCTTTATGCATACCACGACAGCCGGCTGTCGTGGTTATGTGGGACTCACTGTGAATAACCTAACCTAACCACCCTAAGTACCTACCCACTAAACACCACCTGTGAGACTGGCATTGGCTTATGAGGCCTTTCTGCCGAATCGGAAGCGACCCTCTTTTGGGAAAAGGGGGCGCAGGGTTTTTTTTAAACTTCTGCGCGCTACGTAAGTTTAAACCTTGCGCCACTAGGCACGTGCCTAGTTTGCCTTTGGGCTATTCTGTGCTTTAAGATAATCCGTCACTGATAATGGATATTCTTACAGTTACATCTCCACTACACGGTTAGTTGCTCTATGCAATATTATATTGGAAGGGGCTGTCGTAGTCGCTATTTTTAATTATTTTATGTTATTTAAGATTCATATCATTACGAATAAAACAATATATAATAAACATAAAATCTTTCGTTTTGAATGGTTAAATCAAATTATATCTCAATAAAACTATGGTAATAAAACTTTATGTTTAGCTTTAATGTGTTTTTAAGTTTAATGTATTTTTTAAATTAATGTAGGAATGTAGATAAAAACCTTCATAGTATTTAATAAAAAAATATTGGTAATTGAATTAACAATGTATGAAATATGGGAATGCCAAGGTTCCTTTTTAGCCTGACTTCAAAAAAGAGGAGATTATACAATTCGACTGTTTTTTTTTATGCCTTCGCAGATTCGAACCGATTTTAATGATTTTATTTTATTATTAAATACACCTCCCGTATGTACCTCGAGAGTGATCCCATTAAACGAAGAAAAAATTTACCTCCTAAGTGTGGAAAATAAGTTAAGAAGTTTCATGTTGGACTCTTCTTCTTTTTTTTACAGGATAAGTGACAAGCGAGCACACAATCCACCTGATGGTAAGTGGTCCCATAGGCATAGGACATCTATCCTAGTTTGCGAATCAAAATGCAGATGCGTTGTCAGCCGAGAGGGCTAAGATGGAATGCCTCTTTTCCAGTAAAAAGAGTATCCGGTTCTCTACACTCACCATACGAAACACAGCAGCATTAACCTGAAAGTAAGTAAGTTTGTTTAAGTATTTCACCTACTTCCGGTTAATCGATTCTAATGAAACTTGGCACATATCATCGAAGGTGTTTATAGCAATTTTTGTAGCGTGTTCCAGTTCTTATGGTTTGTCTTGACGAGGACTTTGAACCTCTGAGTTTTTAACCGAATTCAAAAAGGAGAAGGTTCTCAATTTTACTTTATGTGTTTTTTTATAACATACTTAGCTGTTTAAAGTGTATTTTAAAATGTAAAAGTGGTGCAATTTTGTGCATTAAATGTCTGCGCATGTGAACTTTCAGTATAACGATGAAACAAGTGCTCTGATGGTGACGTGAACCTCAAGAGATAGTGTCTGAATTCAAAAGTAGTTTTTTTTGTTTTGGTTGTTTGTTTTTTGTTTTATCAATACTTATTAAGTCGTAAAAAATATTTGGCCCATATTATCTTGGGCATTTTTATTGCTTTTTGATGTGTGGTTAGAGTTTGATAAAATCAAAAATAACAGAGAAGAAAATAAAAGGCGAGATGATAGATTAAATAAATAACGATTTAAGTATTACATTTCCATTCAAATTTATTCAAATCTATGCATATTAAGCAATTATTTTTTTTTACAATCTGCACGTGTAGCGGCGGCATACTATAGTCTGCGTATCGCTGTATGTAATTAAGAGTAGGGTTACCATACGTCCCGGTATACCGGGACACTTTCCAGTTTGAAGAGCTTGGCCCCTTAGAAAATTAAAATTTTCAATTATATAATATATCAGGATATTGAAATATTTACTTTAATAAATATCCATTTAAAAAAAATACCAAAAGTACCTACCACATAATATTATCTTTTATACATAAAATTCCAGTGCGCGTTATGGCTTGTGGAGTACTTATGGGGTCACTTGGATGGTTCTGTTGTCGATATCCAGAAATCACCCGTGCGAAGCCGGGGCCGATCGCCAGTATTATACAAATAAAATTAAAATCACAGTTTACAAAAAGTTTAAAGTTGCGTTTACAACCACTAGACGATCAAAGTAGTCAAGGTCACTGATAGGTAATTCTTCATCATACAACAATTTCTGAGACATGCAGGTTACCTCACGATATTTTTCCTCGCCTTTGAGCGTTGAGCACTTTAACTTTGCGTCCATTTCTGATTATACCCCCTCCCCCCTCCCCCCTTTGATTACATCAAAATGTAAACCATAGTATAGTTAATAAAATTAATTTTTATTAAAAAGATTCAAAACAACGAAATCCATGAAAGCAATTAATGACTAAGGTTCTTATGAAGAAGCCGCTTTATAATTACCCACCTTGTACGAGTATGTTATAATATGTCGTAATTCACTGCTACATTATAATAATAATATAACAGAAATATATCTTATATTTTTATAATCTTTATATATAAAAATTACGTGTCACATTGTTTGTCCGCGATGAACTCTTACAGAAAATTTCTACAAACTACTGAACTGATTACAATGAAACTTTGCACACAGTGTGCAGTTTAGTCCAACTTGAGAGATAGGATAGTTCTTATCCCGTTAAGTGACCCTCAATATTTTTTATTGCGAATTTAAGGATTTTTATAGGACAAAGTCGGAGAAGGCAGTACGACGTCTGCATGGCCAGCTAGTATTATGTATTTTATTTTGTTATATATTTATTACATACTATATAGCTAATACCCGGAGTGTTACTGCCGCCAAAGAAATAATTGTGGAAAAATCGTTTTAAATTTGGAAGAGTTACATTGTTTAATTAGTAATTATAACACATTCATTGAAGTTGAATGTTAGATAACATTCAAATTAATTTGTCGGTACTATTCTCGCGCCACTTAGTGTAAGTTAATTGTACTATGTCTATAACCTTCGCGCTAGTGTAAGCAATAAGTTGACAAAGTTTTACCGCAATCTGATGAACGCTATGGAAGTGCATAAAATACGAACAAATATTTTTTTTTTAAATTAGATTTGTTCTGCATTCCTCGATAGACTTACCTATATTCCCCACGCTGGGCAGACGGTACTGATTCCTTCGCTAGTGTGTGAAGTTTAGTATCAGTGTTTAAAAAGTACATTGATAGCCCAAAGCCTAGAATAGTTAAGTTGATAGAACAAATATTTGTCAAAACCAAACATAACGAACTAGAACAAACTTTGTCGGTTAAATATGTGTTTAAATGATTTCCTTATTTGTTGATTAACTAATTGGAAATACATACAATCATGGCGGCTAGTCTCAGCAGAGACCAGTCACGTGTGCAGGGCTGAATTATTGTGCAAGTACAGTATTCTCTATTCCGTCACTCTCATAGTCCGATGGAACTGCAATCCGACACGACTGGTTTTATACGTGCTAGAGCCAAGCTCTATCTATTTTATTAGCAGTATAGTTGTAGCGCGAATACCCGTTCATGCGACCCCGCCTCGACCGGGGCAGGACCTTGTAAAATAGCATTCCGTATGATGATAACTGCTGTTGGCACACACCCTCGATTAAGAATCAAAATTTAGATGTGTTTTCAACCCTGAGGACTAAGATAGAATAACCCGCTACAAGTAAAAAAGATCTTCGGTTCTATACACTCACAAAATACAGCAGCACTATGCTGCAATTTTACGCTGTATTCTTTTTTATTATAGGATAAGGCTGACAAACGAGCACACAGTCCACCTGATGGTAAGTGGTTGCTGTGGCCCATAGACATCTACATTTATCCTCGATTACGAATCAAAATGCAGATGCGTTGTCATCCGTGAGGACTAAGATGGAATGCCTCGTTTCCAGTAAAAAGGGTCTCCGGTTCTCTAAATTCACCATACGAAACACAGCAGCATTATGCTGATATTTTACGTTGGTATTCCGTGAGAGCGTGGTCCTTCCCTGGTCGAGGCGACCCATTCGTGTTACAACTATACCAGAAATATAGCTGCAGCATGGCTCTACCACGTATGAATATTCTGTTAGAACGAGTTCATTCCCCGGTTTGCGCTACAACCATAATATAGCAGCAGGTGGCTGTAACACTTTAAAAAATGTGTCTACCACGGCTATCTCCACATCTTAGTTGGAAATTTCTTTAGTTGTTCGGCCGAATCCGAATCTCTCTTACAAAGCAATAAGGACCGTGGCCGAGCTCACTTGACTACTCTAGCGCCATCTATTATCTATCTACGGAAGCGGTTGCGATGTATATCGATATGAAAATTTGACTCGCTAAATACATCGTTCTTTATTTAATACATTTCCATAGATGTCGCTACATGGTACCGCTAAGTAAGATTGACGAAGTCATTGGGCTCTAGTATTAAATAAAACAATAAAAGTTAGTTAAAGTTACAGCCTATATACGTCCTACTGCTGGGCAAAGGCTCCCCTCATTTCTGAAAGGGTCTTAGGGCAAGAAAATGTCCGCCACGCTGCCCCAATGCGTATTGGCGAACTTCACATGTGTGTGCGATTTGTTTTTTTTTCTATTCTCAGACATGCAGGTTTCCTCACGATGTTTTCCTTTACCGGCGAGCACGTGGTAAATCAGCACTTAAAACTGCAATTAACAATTTCATTGGTGCCGGCGGGGTTAAAACAATATTTAGCGATAAATTAATATATTGATGAATCTGTGAACTCTTTATCATGCACTGCACACCAATTGCACAAGAAATCGTGGACACTATAAATAGTAATAAAAATTACGCGACCTGAATTTTATGGAGGCTGCCAAAATAAGGTGTCTGCTTGAGTTCTGAGGTTAGAAACCTATGTTGAGTCGGACACATACTTGAATAATGTCGTAATTAGATATAACTAGCTGGAACCCGACGCGTTGCTGCCGCAGAAGTAATTTTGACGGCTCCGTGGCGCAGTGGCTTAGCAATGAGTTGTTGCGCTAGGGGCCGCGGGGTCGAATCCTTAAGTATTTGTATGGCCTACAATTAATTGTTCCGGGTCTGGATATTTGTCCTCGTGCAATATATGTTTGTAAACTGCCTCCACGATACAGGAGAAAATTCTAGTGTGGGGGTAACGTTTTAAAAAAATTGTGAAAATATCGTTTTAAAATTTAAAATTTAGGAGAGTTATATTGTTTCATTAGGAATGATAATACATTCATTGTAATTAAATGATATATGGCTTTTAAATAAATTTGTCGGTACGATACGCGCACCACCTGCTGTAAGTTAATTGTACTATACTGACTATGCCTATATAACTATGTATATAACCTTCGCGTAAGTGCAAGCAATAAGTTGACAAAGTTTCACCGCAACCTGATGAACGGTACGGCAGCGCATAAAACACGAACAAACAAACATTAAATTTTATTTATTAGAAAATATGTTCTTTTGTGTTAATATTACTTGAGTGTTAATATTACATTTTTGAGAACATACGTTTATTTTCGATTTTTTAAATATTTCTCCATTATTAGTACCTACATATATAAAATCAATGCAGTTAGTAAGAAAATAACATTTATTAAAACTAAGTAGAGAAGGTTTTTCTAGATCATTTGATAACAATGTAATAATTTTTTTTGTTATTTTTTAAAAACCTTGTTTTGAGACTCTTTTTTTACTTCCGTGGTGAAGCGCTCGTGAGTGTATTACCTTCCTGGTATATAGTGTATTATCTATGGTATTACCTCTAGAATGAATGTTATTGCTGCTATCTTACTAGACAACAACTCATTAAATCGATATCAATTTAAGAAATGCTTAAGGTTGCTCTCGCTATTTTCACTAAATGACCATAGATAAAAACAGATACAGAGAAGTAATACTTAAGTAAACGATAATATATAGTATGTAAAAACGTAATATTAAGTTTTAAACAGTTTTTTGTTATTGATATGTCATTAAATTATGTACAAATAGCTGGTTAATAAAACCTATTTGCTTCAAAGCTTGTATCAGTCTCACTACAAAACGTGGTTTCAGTTGGGTTTAAAAAAGAGTCTTTGTCGCGAAAGAAACTCGTTAGTCTACGCGAAGTTGTTCATTATTCTGTCAAATTCCATTTTTACAGTATACTTTACGTAGTTGGCGTAATTTCTACAAGACTTCTTTATTCAAACATACTCTCGGTACCGTATCGGTACGTGAATTGGAATTGGAAGTGGCTTATGGTGTGGATTTATCATGTCCCTGTGGCTTGTAAACACTATAACATTTGAAAATATCAATTGTTTAACTCAAGCTATTTTTTAATCTCTTCATCTATCATGTGGGAAGCCACTGAATGTAAATGGCAGTGTAATTTTGTTTTGTTTAGCTATAATTAATTTTTTTCGGCTCCAAAATGGCGAAATTTTCGTTGATTTGGTTGCCTCGTGTATAAATTGTTTCTGTAAATGGGGATGTACAGCCACAGAGTAGTTTAGTTCACAGAGTACCTTTGTATTAAGTTTAGTTCGGCTTTCCTGTATAGGACAGTTACTATACTCTTTGGTTCGGCTTCAGTCGCCGTCGTGAGTGGACATTGTTTCGGTTGTTTTCAGCGGCTCAAAAATATCGCTGTACAAATACACAATATTCGAATAACCAAATTTCTTAAATACTTGATTATAATAATAAGAGATTTTTTTATTACAATATTTAATAGCACAGAATAAATAATAGTAGTACGTACATACTAAAAGTAAGTAGTATAATTTTTTTTTTGTCATGGGTGACATTTTCATGCTTTTCGAGGGTGTCGAAACCGATAGGGTTGTCGAAATGTAAATCCAAGATGGTGGCCGCAATAGGTATCAATTTTTTCATCATGGGTGTCATTTTCATGGTTTTCGAGGGTGCTGAAGCCGATAGTGCTGTCGAAATGTAAATCCAAGGTGGAGGCTGCAATAGGTATAACATTTTTCATCATAGGTGTCATTTTCATGGTTTTCGAGGGTGTTGAAGCTGATAGTGCTGTCGAAATGTAAATCCAAGATGGCGGCTGAATTAGGTACCAATTTATTCATCATGGGTGTCATTTTCATGGTTTTCGAGGGTGTTGAAGCCGATAGTGCTGTCAAAATGTAAATCCAAGATGGCGGCTGCAAAATATATCAATTTTTTCATCTTGGGTGTCATTTTCATGGTTTTCGAGGGTGTTGAAACCGATAGTGCTGTCGAAATGTAAATCCAAGATGGCGACTGCAATAGGTATCAATTTTTTCATCATGGGTGTCATTTTCATGGTTTTGGAGAGAGTTGAAGCCGATAGGGTTGTCGAAATGTAAATCCAAGGTGGCGGCTGCAATGGGTATCAATTTTTTCATCATGGGTGTCATTTTCATGGGTTTCGAGGGTGTTGAAGCCGATAGTGCTGTCGAAATGTAAATCCAAGATGGCGGCTGAAGTAGGTACCAATTTTTTCATCATGGGTGTCATTATCATGGTTTTCGAGGGTGTTGAAGCCGATAGTGCTATCGAAATGTAAATCCAAGATGGCGGCTGCAATAGATATAAATTTTTTCATCATTGGTGTCATTTTCATGGTTTTCGGGGGTGCTGATGCCGATAGTGCTGTCGAAATGTATATCCAAGGTGGCGGCTGCAATAGATATCAAGTTTTTCATCTTGGGTGTCATTTTCATGGTTTTCGAGGGTGTTGAATCCGATAGTGCTGTCGAAATGTAAATCCAAGATGGCGGCTGAAGTTGGTACCAATTTTTTCATCTCGGGTGTCATTTTCATGGTTTTCAAGAGTGTTGAAGCCGATAGTGCTGTTGAAATGTAAATCCAAGATGGCGGCTGCAATAGGTATCAATTTTTTCATCATGGGTGTCATTTTCATGGTTTTCGAGGGTGTTGAAGCTGATAGTGCTGTCGAAATGTATTTAAACTACTTTAATAATTCCGTATAATCATGTTATACGTCATTTTTTTAATGCGCTTAAGGTATGCCCAATTGGATTTACCAATATATTTTATTTTTTCAAAACATTTTTCGAG
Source organism: Parnassius glacialis (assembly GCA_033319125.1). NCBI lineage: Eukaryota > Metazoa > Arthropoda > Insecta > Lepidoptera > Papilionidae > Parnassius > Parnassius glacialis. The sequence goes on from JAVANC010000004.1 coordinate 57,685,941, forward strand.
GCCCGTCATTTAATAGGAGAGTGTACATGTGTGAGACATGCTTGCTGAACGCCCACTATGCCATGCCAAATGCTTTTCAAACTGCAACAACAGTGGTTCTACGTACTTCTGACTTACGGCAAAAATAGGTACCCAATAGGTTGGAATAAACGGAGTCCTAGATCCTAAAACGAGCCCTTTTAAGTAAAAATAAAACTTAAAAATAAATCATATTTGGAAAACGAAATGAAACTGATAACAAAAAGAAAAAGATGTCAATCTGTTTTGCTCTTTTAAGTGGAATTTTTAATTAATCTTTAAACAAACCACCTTTGGTATTTTATTAAAAAAATATCATTTAAATCGGTTCTACCGTTTCCGAGAAATCGGTGAACATACATAAAAACACAGCTGCTGAATAAAAAAGCTCCCCTCTTTTCTTTTTTTAAGCCGCTTAGAAAGCATTTGGAATGAAAATGAAAGTCAGCTGGAATTTGCATCTTTCAATTCACCATTCAGTGTGGTAATAACTCTGCTGCATTGCTCAACACGGCCTCGACTCTGAACGCTGTAGTTAGTTACAGAGTTATAAGTCTGAGACCGCGCCCAAAATTATCACATTGGGAACTTGCTTCACACGTGTGGGCCGTGTGATTTCTTTACAACGCAGATTAAGGACACACATGAAAGTAACATCACTCTACTGTTTGAACGCCAGTAGTCCAATGAACCACTTAAGAATAGACGTAATTTTGCTTTTTATTCAAGTAATGGTGACAAACGAGTACACAGCCCACTGGATGGTGAGTGTTTGCTGTGGCCCATAGACATCAACATCTATCGATTTACGAGTTACAACCTATATACGTCCCGCTGGGCACAGGCCTACCCTCATTTCAAGGAAATGTCCGTCGCGCTGCCCCAATGTGTGTAGGCGAACTTCACATGTCTTCAAAATTTCTTTTCCTCACAATGTTTTCCTCCATCCCCGTGCACATGGTAATCATCATCATCATTACAGCCCATCACAAGTCCACTGCTGAACATAGGCGTCCCCCAAGAAATGCCACAAAGCACGGTCCTGAGTCACCTGCATCCATCGGCTTCCTGCATGTCTTACCAGGCCGTCACTCCATCTAGTGGGGGGACACCCTATACTTCATCCGCCGGTCCGAGGCCACCACTCGAGAACGTTTTTTCGCCATCGTTTGTCGGTTCTTCGAGCTATATGGCCGGCCCATTGCCACTTCAGCTTACTAATCCGCTGGGCTATGTCGGTCACTCTGGTGCTACGGCGGACATCCTCATTTCTAAGTTTATAACGCAGAGAAACTCCGAGCATAGCCCTCTCCATAGCTCGCGTGACCTTGAGCTTCCTCATCCGGCCAGCAGTGAAGGACCACATTTTAGTTCCATAGGTTATCACTGGCAACATGCACTGGTTGTACAGTCTCGTTTTCAAGTTTTGAGGTATACCTGACGAGAAAATGTGCCGTAATTTCCAGAACGCTGCCCAGCCGAGTTGAATCCGTCGATTGACCTCTCGTCAACAACGTCGAGCTTAATGCTCCCAACAACTACCGGCAAAGGTGTGACATGAACATTATACATGATCTTTGTTTTGTCCATGTTCACCTTAAGACCTACCCGTTGGGAGGCCATTGAGATCATTGAGCATAGTGCTTAGGTCCTCCAGCGATTCTGCCATAAGGATTATATCGTCGGTAAATCGAAGGTAAGTGATATTGATAACTCGCCGTTGATATTAATACCGTATCCTTTCCAAGCACTTCAGCACTTCGATATACCGACAGTCAATTTGGCACCGCTGAAGGGACTACAGCACCGCCCAAGTTTCGACGGAATCAAAGGCTTTCTCATATTCCACATACGCACGTGGTAAATCAGCACTTAATTGCAATAAACAATTTCATTGGCGCCGGCGGGGATCGAAATCGGGTTGCTCGCGTACTGTGACAGCGAGCGCTAATCATCTGAGCTACCACGGCTCCATCCTCCATTCATAATCAAAATGCAGATGCGTTGTCAGGTCACCCTTGAGGACTAAGATGGAATGCCTCGTTTCCAATAAAAAAGGCTTTACACTTTTCTACACTCACAACACAGCACCATTAAGCTGCTATTTTACGCTGGTATTTTGTGCTGTCTCATTCGTATATAAGTTTCAGGGATGTTCAATGCATAGTTTTACGAGCATATTTACAGGGAACACATCGTACAACGATATTTTAGTGGATGAGATGTTTCACTCCTATTTTATGGATAATAAACAATAACATCCCGCACGGAACAACTATTTGTATGGCCTACAAATAATTGTTCCGGGTCTGGATGTTTGTCCTTGTGCAATTTGTGTTTGTAAACTGCCTCCACGATACGGGAGAAAATCCTAGTGTAACGTTAAAAAAAACATTTTGGAAATAAAAATTGTAACAAAATTAAGGAATGTGTTTTATTGATGATTTAGAATAGCGTGGTAGTCAGGCTATACAACGAATAATAGATAAGAGCGGTAATAAAGGTGTTCAAGGAACAATATATAAGAGGAAAGGCTGAACAATGGAACAATAATGAGGGAACGGATATGAATAAGATATTAGTTAATTGATCTGCACATCTCCGGAACCGCGCATTCTACGCAAAAACGGACCGCAGATTCGTGACCGGAGCATTCCAAAATCTTTTTATTTTTTTAGGATCCGTCGACCCATCGTCAGCCGATGAGGGCTGAGGGTGATGCTGCTACTTAACCAACTGCTGCGCACGTATGCCATAATTATTTGTAGGACCTCCAAGTCGTTCAAAATAGATTCTTTCGGATAGCCACCGGAGCTCCGTTTGTACTCCGACTTACACAGATATTGTCAACTTCCAACGATCTCTGAGTATTTCGAGGATATGTCTCAGAGCTACTTCGAGAGGGCCGAAACACATCCAAACCCGCTAATGGTTAACGCAGTCACCTACGCTCCGACTCCGAACGTTACGCTAACTCTCCGGGGGCCCCGCAACGTTCTAATCGAACCCCTTATTCCACTTGATGCCGACGACCAAAATGTCGCCGGCCATTCACACTGAAACACTACACATTCACCTAGTGCCACAAACACTGTTAGGTCAACAACGGACAGGACGCAGCGAGTCCACAGACGGGCGCGCCGCACACCCCTCCACACCGAGTGTACAGTTCTCACCGCCTAGAACATCGAACGATACGAGTTAGCCGTCAGAGCCGGGGTCAACTCCCTTGTTTTTTTTTTATAGGATAAGGGTGACAAACGAGCACACAGTCCACCTGATGGTAAGTGGTTGCTGCGGCCCATAGACATCTACATCTATCCTCGTTTGCGAATCAAAATGCAGATGCGTTGTCACCTGTGAGGACTAAGATGGAATGCCTAATTTCCAGTAAAAAGGGCCTCCGGCCACCTGCACTCACCAAGCGAAACGCAGAGGTAAACCTCTACTTCACGCTGGTATTCTGTGAGGTCGTGGTACCACCCCGGTTCGAGCCGGCCCATCCGTGCGACAGCAAAAGCTGCCGCGTGGCTCTACCACTATTAGTTCGTACGGCGGTGAGACAACTCACCCATGTCATGTTGTGGCTTTTGACGACATCAAAGAGTATTTCATGTTGATGTTGATTTAAACGATAATGTGATCACTGAACACAATATTATCCCACTTCCTCGAGATGATTGATTTTAGTGCAACGTCGCAACCGCAACGTTGCACTAAAATAAATAATCTACCCCCCCCCCCCACCTCCCCACCCCCTTTTATAGTTTACGGCCTTTCAGGCCGCGAGTTTTGAGTTCGATGAAGCTGTAAGGGCCGCATAGGCTAACAGCATTAACATCACAGAAACTAGAAAAAGAGTAACCGACATAGCTCAACAGATTAGTAAGCTGTAGTGGCAATGGGCCGGCCATAAAGCTCGAAGAACCGACAACCGTTGGGGAAGAAAGGTTCTCGAGTGGCAGCCTCGTACCGGCAGGACAAGTGTAGGGCATCCTCCCACTACTACTACTCCTGAAGACTCACTTGTGAAGGGCGGTAATGATGATGATGATGATGATGATGATTCAACTTGCATAAGTTAATATGTGAAATAAATATGTAAATTAATATATGTATTAAGCTTCGTTAATTCCGCTAGTATTATTGTTGCTACACGTAGGCTCTGTTAACTAGCGTCAGAAATAGGTTAAATTTATATGCATGTGTGCGTGAGTGGGTGTTCTTACAATAAGTTGTGCTTGTTTGTTTGAAATGAATTAAAAACAAACAAATTGTAAACCAATAATAAAGTTATTTTAAAAATATATTTATTTACAATAAAATTTAAAATATTTTATGATTGCAAGAAAAAATACTTTTGCATTTAAACTCACTAATAATAAAGTTGTCGGCAATAACAGCTGTTATGTTGATAATTTATTGATGAATAATTTAAATAATTTTAAAGAAACGTGCGGTCGTCAGAACTGTGTTGTTACGCATTACTAATTTAGTGTTAGGGTCAGGGTTTTTAAAATGTCTTAAAGCTAGTAGTTATCTTGGTCATTATGTCTTTTTAGAATTTAAATTACCGCATTACAAATAAAATTTTTCATATTGTAATATATTAATATTAATATTTGTATTGTATACAGTGTTGTCGTAATTATGTCGTAAAACGAACAAACCTAAAGTTTCTTTTTTAGAGTTCCGTACCTCAAAAGGAAAAAACGGAACCCTTATAGGATCACTTTGTTGTCGGTCTGTCTGTCTGTCTGTCTGTCTGTCAAGACCCTTTTTCTCAGGAACGCGTGGAGGTATCAAGCTGAAATTCATATCAAATACTCAAGTCTACTGTCCCTTGGAGCTGTGAAAAAATCAAACTTCTAAGCCAACGCAATCAAAACATACAGCCGTTTATGCCGCAAATTTTCGATATTCGCAAGGGAATCAAAACCTACAGGGTATTTCCCGTGAACGCAGGATCTTGAAATTTGGTACGAAGCAACGTTTCATAGCACAGATAAAGGAAAAATTGAAAAAGCATAAATTTTTGGTTACATCATATAATAAAAATATTTTTAATAATTTTAAACTTATATACCTACGGATTTATTCGGAACATTCGGTGCGCGAGACCGACTCGCACTTGGCAGGTTTTTTTTTATATAGTATAAGGCTGACAAGCGACCCCACAGTCCACCTATAGGCAAGTGGTTGCTGTGGCCCATAGACATCTACATCTATCTTCGTTTACAAATCAAAATGCAGATGCGTTGTCATCCGTGAAGACTAAGATGGAATGCCTCGTTTCCAGTAAAAAGGGTCTCCGGTTCTCTACACTCACCATACGACACACAGCAGTGTTAAGCTACTATTGTACGATGGTATTCTGCGTGAGTGTGGTTCTTCCCCGGTCGAGCCGACCCATTCGTGCTACAACTTTACTACTGATATAGCTGCAGCATGGCTCTACCACGTGCAATATACACGTACAATAATAATGCTTTTACGGGATGGTAAAGAATAAGAAGAACAAATATAAATTAAATTAAAAGTTTTAAGAACCCTCAAAAAAACAGCAGAAATGATATTCAAACAGCTAAACAGATTTTCTTGAATCATAGCTAAGAATACTTTCAAACAAAAAAAACTTAAGGTGAAAGCTCTAGGGTGGCCCGCGAAATTAAAAATTTTCTTACGTTTTTTGCAATTTGCAGGTCAGTGTCAGGTTGTGTGTTTAACAAAATATGATTCGCGACCGTAACGAGTATGTATTTACAGAATTATAATCATTACAACCATCAATACAACCCTCTAAGTTCGTATAATCCCATTGTATGGCTATTTTAGAAAAAACTCATTTACATGGGGAAAAACGTTATCGCTTTGTGTATGAAAATTTACAGCTTCACAATCCGTTTGGGCGCTACGATGCTACAGACACACAGAAACACAGACACACAGACATACAGACGCACAGATACACAGACCCACAGACACACAGACACATATATATACACAGATACGCAGACACACAGATACACAGACATACAGATACACAGATACACAGACCCACAGACACACAGACACATGTATATACACAGATACACAGACACACAGATACACAGACATACAGACACACAGACATACAGACACACAGATACACAGACCCACAGACACACAGACACATATATATATATATACAGATACACAGACACACAGATACACAGACACACAGACATACAGACACACAGATACACAGATACACATACACACAGATACACAGACACACAGACATACAGACACACAGATACACAGATACACAGACACACAGACACACAGACACACAGCCATACAGACACACAGATACATAGACACACAGACACACAGATTCACAGACACATAGATACACATCCACAGATACATAGACACACAGATACACAGATACACAGACACACATATACACAGATCCACAGATACACAGATCCACAGACACACAGACACACAGGCACACAGACACACAGATACACAGATACACAGACACACAGATACACAGATCCATAGACACACAGACAAACAGACCCACAGACACACAGACACGCAGATACACAAATACACAGACATACAGACACATAGATACACAGACACACAGATTCACAAATACACAGATACTCAGACACACAGCCACATAGATACACAGATTCACAAATACACTGACACACATATACACAGATACACAGACCCACAGACACACAGACACACAGATACACAAATACACAGACATACAGATACACAGATACACAGACCCACAGACACACAGATACACAAATACACAGACATACAGACACACAGATACACAGACACACAGCCACACAGATTCACAAATACACAGACACTCAGACACACACAGACACACACAGACACCCAGCCACACAGATTCACAAATGCACAGACACACAGACACACAGTCACACAGATACATAGATACACAAATACAGGAAAACGCACCTAAAATTAGATACGATACCGATATCCATACGCTTAGTAAATTTAAATGAAGGTATATTAAAGCACGAGATGTGTTAAACATTTATTTTTAATTAATATAACAAAATACATACATAGTATAAGATTAAATAACATAAACGCTTACGCCTGTCACCACAGCTACCCCTCTGTGGTGACAGGCGTAAGCGTTTATGCAGGTACTATGGACTTCCATTTGGCACGATCCTGACACACCTCACTCGCTTCCTCCACATCCATATACCTACGCATACATGCTCGTCGGGTAAAGGTACTCGTAATTTGAGCATTTTCAATATATCGCCAATTTGATCGATAGTTTCCCCTAGAGCGTCCCTTCTCGATTCTGTCGTTCACTTCTGCAACATAAATTTGCTTTGTCGTTCTTTCCTCTTTATTCTTTCTACATGACCAAACCACCGAAGCATTCCTTTCTTAAACTTTTTCCTGGTCACAACATCATCTTGCAAATCACACTCTTCTCTTATCACACTATTTCTCACCCTGTCATTCAGATTCAGCCCTAGCACATTTCTACAGCATTTATTCTACTCTCGTGCTTTTTCTGCCACACCCAACTTTCACTACCATACATTAAAGTAAAGACTATCACAGCATTGTGAATTTCCATATGTGCCTTTTTGGACACATTCTGAATTTTCACAATAGAGTATAGAGCCCCATTTATTCTATTTCCCGCATTCACTCGTCGTTCTATATCCTTATCATATCTACCATTCCGGCTTAATACACATCCCAAATACACAAACTCATCTACTTGCTCGACCAACACATATTCATTTCACATATCGTTTTACTTTCTTCTCTTTCAAAAACCATAACTTTCGTCTTACTTGCATTCACTTTCTTCTCCTTCCTTCTTCTTTGAAAAAAGCTATTTGACGGTTAACTCACACACTCTTAACCCGCATTCTTTAACTTTAAAATTTTCCAGATAACTGTCCATAAATAGGTTGAACAGCCACGGGGAAGCTACACAGCCCTGTCTGACACCTTTATGGATGCCAGCCAGTCCGAGAAGGCCCCGTTGATACTGACACAATCACTAGAGTCCCTATAAAGGGACTTGAATGTTTGTATCAACGCTGCGCTCAACCCAAATGAGTTCAGTTCTATCTACTCTGTCATAAGCCTTCTCCAAGTCCACGAACTCACAAATAACTTTTGGTTTTTGGCCGAAAACTTCTCAGGGATCACGCGCATGGAAAAGACTTGATCCGTACACCCATTTCCCTTTCTAAATCCCGCTTGCACATCCCAAATTAAAAAAAGGGTTAAAAAGAATACTTAGTTAAATCGATTCTTATATTAGTAATCAATTAAAAATCAAAATTCAGATACAGCGTGTGAAACAGTAGCATTATGTCGCTATTTTCTGCCGACTTCCAAAAAGGAGACGGTACTCAATTCGACTGTATGTTTTTTTATGTGTGTTACCTCATAACTTTTTACTGGGTGAACCGATGTCGATAATTCTTTTTTTTATTTGAAAGCTGGTACTTCTCGTGTGGTCTCATACCAATTTGATTAAAGTCAGGCCAATAGTTTTTGAGTTGTTCTTAATAACTTATATTGAAGTCGGCTGTACAAAATTTTTAATTTTAAATTATTAACCCTCGACGAAATCAGAGGGGTATTATAAGTTTGTAGTGTGTATCTGTGTGTCTGTCTGTGGTATGAGACAACTCAACGAATGAACCGATTTTAAAAGGTGTCTTAATCGAGAGTTTTTAGCTAGGTTTCAGGAAAGTCTATTTAGTCGTTTGAAGATCATCAGCTCTTTTCGTTTCGGGGTTTTTTAAAAATTTTGATTTAATACGCTTGTATTCTGTGAGAGCTTACTAATCCGTTGGGGTAAATTAGTTATTTTAATCTTCATTACTCTCGCTTACTTCAGCGGCTTACGAAACGATAGAAAATTCAGTAATTACGTATAATAAATGAGTGACAAATTATTTTTTTTAATTAATTATTTTAAGTTTTCCCACCTTAATGTGATCAGGAACAGACACTGAGAGCACTTTTTATTTGGTAATTACAAAATATGGGTGTATATATTCATTAAAAACACTTTTTTATTTAAAGCATGTATATATTTTTACCATAATTTTTTTTTAAATATTTGTCTGTTTTAAAGTTGGTAAAAAATTACTACTTCGCGTACATCCGCTGGATAGTAAAATAATGTGTCTTACCTAGTTTGAAGAGCACCTCCCGCCCTTCCTCAGTTGCGTGCACTATCACCGTCACCACTAATGCCAGCACCACTACTCCCACCACCACTACTCCCACCACCACTACACTAGGAAAAACACACCACCGACGACAATACGAAACGTGTTTCGCCTCTACACGAGGCATCTTTAGGTGATCTAGACTCTGCGCTGGCTGACCGTAGATTTGTCTGTTTGTCTGTCTGTTTGTTTCGGTTAATCTCCGAAACGGCTGGACCGATTTTAACAGGGCTTTCACTGACAGATAGCTGATGATTTAAGGAGTAAGTTAGGCTGATTTAATTTTAGAAAAAGAATTAGTGCTCCGCGCAAAAATTAAAACCTATGAAATCCTGTCGTAATAAATTCAACGCGGACGAAGTCGCGAGTTTATAAAAGACTTTATTACTTCGAAACGCAACTATATCCAAGCCCCAGTTACAAAACGTGTTTGCTAAAAGAAAAAGTATTTCGATAATTGCTCTTCTGATTGAACATCACTAAACAAACAAGGCACGCAATATTTTAGGATGACCATAAATAAATTATGAAAACCGGACAATATAATTATTATGGTCGGTATAGAGACAGAGTATTCGGCGTACTAGGTAGATACGTCTTGCTGAGCCATGAGTACTGCGTTACAATCTCAGTCGAAGAATCGAAGAGCGTTAAGAGCCATCTGCCTGTATATGACTAAAAAAAAAGACAAAAAAAAGATAAAAAGACTGACAGAATACTTTAAATAATGTTATTTTTAAGTGAAAACAAGACTTTCGTCGAGGTCTTAGTGCTAGTTGACGTATAAATAGGGAATTTCTTTGCAACTTATTGTGAACTTTAGAGTGTGTATTTAAGGGGTTTTAATTATGTTCCGCGGAACCATAATTGTCTTTCTAAAATATAAGTAGCCTAAGTTACTCCTTATAACATCAGCTATCTGCCAGTGAGAGTCCCGTCGAAATCGATCCAGCCGTTTTCGGAACAAATAGACAGACAGATAAAAATGTTAAAAATTGTGTTTTTGTTATAAGTATCGTCATCATTACAGCCTTTCATAAGTCCACTGCTGAACATAGGCCTTTCCCAAGGAATGCCACAAAGCACGGTCCTGAGCCACCTGCATCCATCGACTTCTTGCATGTCTTACCAGGTCGTCACTCCATCTAGTGGGGGGGTCGCCCTACACTTCGCCTACTGGTACGAGGCTGCCACACGAGAACCTTTCTTCCCCATCGGTTGTCGGTTCTTCGAGCTATATGGCCGGCCCACTGCCACTTCTGCTTACTAATCCGTTGGGCTATGTCGGTTACTCTGGTTCTACTGCGGATATACTCATTTCTAAGTTTATCACGCAGAGAAACCCCGAGCATAGACCTTGAGCTTCCTCATACGGCTAGCAGTGAAGAACCACGTCTCAGATCCGTAAGTCATCACCTGCAACACGCACTGGTTGTACAATTTCGTTTTCAGGTTTTGAGGTATGTCTAACGCTACCCAGCCGAGTTGAATCCGTCGATTGACCTCTCGGTCGAAGTTGGACTTACCTTGTCGGACTATTTGTCTCAGGTAAACATACTCGTCAACAACTTCGAGCTTAGTGCTCCCAACAACTACCGGTGTTTAGGCCAAAAATGGGCATGCAAGCTACTGGCACCTACCATCTCGCCCGACAGCGCCAAGACGCTGGGAAGCTCCCTTCCGCTGCCCCCTCCCCGACAGACGCGTGACTCTTTGAATCTTGTACTACTGTCCTTGCCGTGTCGAGTATTACGTGTTCGATTCTGCGATGCACTAATGTTACGGCCTACGGCTGCTCCAGTAAGGGTCAAATCCCCGGGGCCCATTGAGCGGGAATCCAACGAGCAGACGCAAGTCGGGCCTCAATAAGCCACGTGGAATGTCATATCACAATAAACTATATGGGAGAAAACTAGAAACTAATAATACTTACCGGTAGTCGAAGCTAACTTCGCTCCAAGGCTTGGGCAGGCCGTGAGTGTGTGTAATGGTGTTTGGTGAACAGTGTACAGTGAGGTGTGAATGTGTGAGGCCTGGGCAAGCATAGGCGACCAATAGCGGCCGATTTCCAGGCTGCCCCAAAATGCTGCATCGCTCCAGACTGCTCCATCGCCGGACCACTTCTTTCTTTACTGTCACTCTTCAGTCTCTTAGCTTCATTGTACATTTAACTAACTTCAATTCGCCTAATTCCACACTCATCGCAGAAGTTAACTATCGCACAATTCACTTATCAACGTGACGAAGAAACACGCACTTCATCTAGCTAATATGCACAATTACTTTCAAAGAAGTTACTTAAGCCGTAAAACCCCAAAAAGGCCTCTTGTACAGGAACCTAAATCCTAGACCACCAAATCCGAGGCCGATTTCACGAAACCCAATTACGTAGCGAAGCCACGCGCCCAATCCAAATTCTAGACCCTAATTACCCAAAACCAGTCTCGCGCGAACCCCTGCAGCGATAGTCGAAACACCCGGCTTAACCGGGTCGCTGCTTGCAAGCTACTGGCACCTACCATCTCGCACGACAGCGCCAAGACGCTGGGAAGCTCCCTTCCGCTGCCCCCTCCCCGACACACGCGTGACACCTGGTACGATCGGGCGATTGGCAAAGTTGAACGTGATTGGGTGCCGTCCTAATATGGCCATTTTTGGCCTAAACAACCTGCATAGGTGTGACATGGACGTTAAACATGATGTTTGTTTTGTCCATGTTCATCTTAAGACCTATCCGTTGGGAGACACTATTGAGATCATTGAGCATAGTGTTTAGGTCCTTCAGCGATTCTGCCATAAGGACTATATCGTCGGCAAATCGAAGGTGAGTGATGTACTCGCCATTGATGTTAATACCGTATCTTTTCCAGTCCAGTAGCTTGAAAACGTCTTCCAATGCAGCGGTGAAGAGTTTCGGGAATATAACGTCACCCTGCCTTACACCTCTCTGTAGTTGGATAGGTTTCGTACTCTGATTCTGTACTCGGATAGCCATTGTAGCTCTACTGTACAAATACTTCAGCACTTCGATATACCGACAGTCAACTTGGCACCGCTGCAGAGACTGCAACACCGCCCACATTTCGACGGAATCAAAAGCTTTCTCATAGTCCACATACGCAAGGCAAAGTGGCAGATTGTACTCCTATGTCTTCTGTACAATCTGCCGCAGGGTATGCATGTGGTCTATGGTACTAAAGCCTTTTCGGAAACCGGCTTGTTCGGGAGGCTGGAAGTCGTCAAGTCTGCGTGCGAGACGATTCGTAATGACTCTCGAAAACAGCACGTAGACGCGGCTCAGAAGGGAAATCGGTCTGTAGTTCTTCAAGAGCGTTATCGCCTTTCTTGAAGAACAATACCACCGCAACTCTGTTCCACGCCTCCGGAGTAGTGCCATCATGGAGGACGGAGTTAAAGAGCTTCTAAAGGAATACCGTATGTATTAACATCAATGGCGAGTACATCGCTTACCTTCGATTTGCCGATGATATAGTCCTAATGGCAGAATAGCTGGAAGACCTAAGCACTATGCTCAATGACCTCAATAGGGTCTCCCAACGGATAGGTCTTAAGATGAACATGGACAAAACAAAAATCATGTTTAACGTCCATGTCACACCTATGCCGGTAGTTGTTGGGAGCACTAAGCTTGAAGTTGTTGACGAGTATGTTTACCTGGGATAAATAGTCCGACTAGTTAAGTCCAACTTCGACCGAGAGTTCAATCGACGGATTCAACTCGGCTGGGCAGCGTTCGGGAAACTTCGACACATCTTCTCGTTAGACATACCTCAAAACGTAATTGTACAACCAGTGCGTGTTGCCAGTGATGACTTACGGATCTGAGACGTGGCCCTTCACTGCTGGCCGTATGAGGAAGCTCAAGGTCGCTCAGTGAGCTATGGAGAGGGCTATGCTCGGGGTTTCTCTGCGTGATAAACTTAGAAATGAGGATATCCGCAGTAGAACCAGAGTTACCGACATAGCCCAACGGATTAGTAAGCTGAAGTGGCAGTGGTTCGGCCATATAGCTCGAAGAACCGACAACCGATGGGAAAGAAAGGTTCTCGAGTGGCAGTCTCGTACCAGTAGGCGAAGTGTAGGGCGACCCCCCACTAAATGGAGTGACGACCTGATGAGACATGCAGGAAGTCGATGGATGCAGGTGGCTTAGGACCGTGCTTTGTGGCATTCCTTGGGGGAGGCCTATGTTCAGCAGTGGACTTGTAAAGGGCTGTAATGATGATGATGATGGTAAAAATTAATAATTGAAATTTCCGGTGGTTGGTAAATTACAAGTGCATCTCAACGGTCTCGCTGGTGTTCGAGCGGCAGAATCGCTAGAGGATCTAAGCACTTTGCTCAATGACCTCAATAGGGCGGCGGGCAGCGCGGCGGCGGGCGCGGCTGCAGGCGCAGCAGCAGGCGCGGAGCGCGAGGTGCGCACGGCGGGACCGCGGCGTCGCCTTGTCCACGTTGTGGTGCTCAGGTACTGATGTAGGTTCATATCCAGCTATTTCGGTGAAATACTATGTGTGCGATAACTACGACCATTACGCTAGGATGTGCAAATGTAAAAATAGTGTTAATAAAATGTATGAAATAGAAATAAACACAGACATATCTGATAATGATGATTGTGAGGTACGAGGTATTAAGAGGACATTAGGGATGTTATTATAATCAGTTGGTAAAAATTAATGGTTGAAATTTCATGTGGTTGGTAAATTACGAGTGCATTTCAACAGTCTCGTTGGTGTTCAAGCGTTCATGAAAACTGTGCGGATTAGCCCTCCACTAACTAGTGCCCAAACGTATCTGCCAGCTCAACCGCTTATCTCGATCGAAAGTCTAGCTAAAATCTAAACTACAACTACTAGACTAAAACTACCTCAGCATCCCATATAGCGTCCACAAGCCAACCTCATATCTATGGAACGAAACACACTAATCTTGCCAGAGAAGTCACCACTCTCAGAAAACAAGTTGAGGCACTTACACTTACCAAAAGAAACACCTGATCACGATCACGTTCGAGACGTACCATGGAAAAACACCGTTCTACTTTAAGATCTTAGTACAGCTATAGGAAATACCTACTTGCTAGTATAACTTCAATAATGGCAACAATTTGGTTAAAACCAATCTTACCAGCTTTTTTTTTAATAGGATAGGGGTGACAAACGAGCACACAGTCCACCTGATGGTAAGTGGTTGCTGCGGTCCATAGACATCTACATCTATCCTCTATTACAAATCAAAATGTAGATGCGTTGTCACTCGTGAGGACTAGGATGGAATGCCTCATTTCCAGTAAAAAGGGCCTCCGGCCACCTGCACTCACCAAGCGAAACGCAGAGGTAAACCTCTACTTCACGCTGGTTTTCTGTGAGGTCGTGGTACCACCCCGGTTCGAGCCGGCCCATCCGTGCGACAGCAAAAGCTGCCGCGTGGCTCTACCACTATTTAAAAAAAGCTTCGAACATAGGAGCAAAGTAGCCAGCCTTTCGGTTTTCTACAGGATGTAGGTATTTCGGAGAGTGTTCGCAGGTTTTGCATAACTTAATTCCTCCCTCTCTCTTCCACCATTGGACAACCAGGCGTTCGGCCAGTCTCCACGCCTTCGTTGTTCACTTACCACGCATTTGAACCAAACAGTTTGCTGCGTCGTTCATCACAGCAAAGGAGTGGAATAAGTTGCCAGCATCTGTCTTTCCATCCGGTTGCACTGTGGGTGTCTTCAAGGCAAGAGTGAATAAGCTTTTGTTAAGTCAGTGCGTTTCACCATCTTAGGCTACACCACCACTTACCGTCATGTGGGATTGTAGTTAAGCGCAGCCTTAGAATAATATTTAAAAAAAAGAAGGCAGACAGACTTGAAGTCGCAAAACTCCATGGGCAATCGGTAATGTCGACCGACGATTGCCCCTCGTCTACTAATCGCTTACTCGTCATTTTTCTCTCTCTACACCTAGTAAAAAACACCTATCCCACTGCAGTACACACTTTCTAACTTTCCGGTTACCTGGTACTGACGTGAATAATATCAATAAATTGATTAAAAACTCAAAAATATTCCAATTTGCCGACGATACATGTCTGGTGGTAGCCCACCACAATATGGATAAGGCGGTAAAACTGTTACAAGAAGACTTTACGAAGCTCATGCAGTGGTCACATGACGCAGGTCTAGTACTTAATTCCAATAAAATTAAAATGATGTACGTTAGTTCCAGCCAAATAGATTAAAACATAACATTACTCTTATAGCTCATAATGACACATGTCTTCATAATATCCAAAATTCAGCCCATAATAACAACTGTGAATGTCCCCAAATTGCAATAGTAGAAAAATGTAGGTATTTAGGTTTAATAATTGATGATCGTATGAAATGGACTGATCACATTGAATCTGTATGCGATAAGCTACGAGCAATCCTTGCAAAATTTTATCTCATCAAGAGTAAAGTATCTTACCAGATGTTACTGTTACTATATAATGCACTCGGCGAATCAATAGTCTCGTACGGGTTGAGCAGTTACGGACGCACTTATAAAACCCACCTTGAAAAAATATACGAGCTACAGTTGCGCATCCTTAAATGTATCACCCCTCTCAAAATAAAAAATAAATATAAAAAAAAATCCTTATGGTCTTTTCCATCATTGCAAAATACTACCAGTAGACGACAAAGTGAAATACCTATTGCTAATTGAAAATTATGGCAAGGAAGAATTAAAAATTAGCCGTATTTATACAAAACTTACTCGACAAGCCCTTAATCCATATATGATTATCCCAAAATACAAAAATATGTACGGAAAATTTAGATTACAATATCGAATTCGCGCTCTTTTGAACCAAATTTCCAAACCAATAAAAAATGAACTTACTGAAAAAAATATTAAATATATGCTTAAACAGTATTTTATCGACAAATTGTTAACGATACCTAATAATAATTTAAACTAAAATATAAAACTATATCCACTAACACACATCATAATATAATATACATAAATAAAAAAAAATATTAATAAATATACACATTTACTAATTTACTAATTTTCATTAAATACTAACCATATTTTGCTTTGGTACACACCTAGATAAAAAAAAACATCTTGCTATTTTGTCACACCATTTATATGCGTCATTAAATAAGTTGTCGCAACGCGAACCGATTGGACATGATAGAAGTTACGAATTGGCGGTACATGGAAAAACTTTTGTAAGTTTATTTGTACTGTCGGATGTTATTAAATAACTATACTTTGTAATAAATAAAAAAATAAAAAATAAATAGGTAGAAAATGCCATATGGCATTAAGTCCGCCGTTTGTACCTTTGGTATAATAAAGTGTATAAATAAATAAAAAATACATGCTGTTCGCTACTATAAATAACATGTGTTCAATTAGTGTCAATCAATGAAGAAAACAACTAGAAATCTTGGAAAAATGGTGATACCATATAGCCCCGAAGATCTCCGTCGGTCAGTTGAGCCTACTACCGTCGAACCGCCGGACACTGCTTTGCCATTCATTACAATTTGCGCGTTTCCTCGTGGACATCCTGACGAAACACCCCAGTCACGACCCATCGACGATTGACGAACTCCGGAAACCTAAAGGTGCAGGACGTTAGCAACTCGAGTATTTTGGATGACACTTACTCTGAGTTTCACCCGTCTTTATTAGGGTTCCCTGCCAGAAGTGTAACCAACGGGACCACCCTATTACTAAGCTTCCGCTGTCCGTCCATCTGTCTGTCAGCGGGCTGTATCTCATGATCCGTTATAGGTAGACAGTTGAAGTTTTCACAGAATATGTAGGTATATCTGTTGCCTCTATAACAACAAATGATAAAAATAAATTAAAAATTAAAGTACGATGGTACGGAATCCTTCATGAGCGAGTCCGACTCGCACTTGGCCGGTTTTATTATAAAAATAAATTGTTTCTCCCATAACGCCCCACCCAGTTTTCGATATTGTTTTTATGTTTGTATTAAATATAGAATAGAATGACCGATATCAGTGGCTGTTGATACTTTAAAACGTAGTATTTTACCATTTATAACTACCATCCATTCCACATTGCAGCGTATCAGTCTACTGCTGAATAGTAGTATTTTTTATAGGATAGGATGACAAACGAGCACACAGTCCACCTGATGGTAAGTGGTTGCTGTGACCCATGGACATCTACATCTATCCTCGTTTGTGAATCAAAATGCAGATGCGTTGTCACCCGTGAGGACTAAGATGGAATGCCTTTTTTCCAGTAAAAAGGGTCTCCAGTTCTTTACACTCACCATACGAAACACAGCAGTGTTAAGCTGCTATTTTACGCTGGTATTCTGTGAGAGTGTGGTCCTTCCCCGGTCGAGCCGACCCATTCGTGCTACAACTATACTACTAATATAGCTGCAGCATGGCTCTACCACGTATAAAAAGCGTCCCTATAGATTGTTTCATATGGCAATTATAATTCATATTTGGGTACGACTTTCCATTGACTTCCGTCGAGTTGGGGGTTGATACGTATTTTTAAAGAAAAGTTACACTATTATAAGCACACACACAAAGTTACAAAATGCGGAAGCGCGTAATTTTTGAGAAGAAAGTTATTGAAAATCAATTATTCTTGCATTGTTTATGTCTAATCCTACAATAAAATTGACGCCATTTTTATTGTTATTGTCAGTAGGTATGTCGATTCTTTCCGAAAAAGATCGATATTTTAAATAGATTCGAATTGTAAGCTGATGTATTGATTCCCAAAAAATCGATTTCGAAAATATCTATATTTTTTCATGTATGCATTTAGAATGTAAATATAATTCCATTTTATGAAAAACAAGTAAAAATAATTATATAATAAAACAATATCCTTTTTGTTATCTGCCCTAATTGGTACTGTTAAAATAAAACAAATTGCAACAAGAGATAATTTATATATATCTTTCTTGTTTTTCATAAAATGGAATTATATTTAGCTTATAAATGCAAACATAAAAAAATATAGATATTTTAGAAATCGGTTTTTGTGAATCGATACATCAGCTTACGATTTGAATCGATTTAAAAATCGACCTTTTTCGGAAAGAACCGACATCCCTACTGACGACAATGACATTACAAAATGGCGTCGGTTTTATGGTAGGATTAGATATAAACAATGCAAGAATAATTGATTTTCAATAACTTTTTTCTCAAAAATTACGCGTTTCCGCATGTTGTAACTTTGCGTGTGTGCTTATAATAGTGTAACTTTTCTGTCAAAATACGTATCAACCCCCAACTCGACGGAAGTCAATGGAAAGCTAAGCCCATTATTTGCCATAGAAGCAACGTTTGGCCGGCTGATTGGCAACCGCAATTTGTTTTCTAGTTGATATTAGGAAGACATAGCTGGCTATCACATTGTTTGCATTCCTCTGTCACCTCATACGACACCCTCGGTATGGGGTAGTAGATATTCTTACACAACCACTTCACGGTTCAATATAATTACCACAAAAAAGCTAACTCTGGACTACTAAATCGACACAAATTCAAGTCAGGCAAAGGCGTTTAAACAGTTACGCGTCAGTTAGTGACTCCTCAACACAAGTACGGTGAAAGGTCGCACAATCTATTAGCATATATTATATTTCTATTACATTGCAACTAGCGTAAAGATTTCTAACGTAACGAATCTCCGCGCGACATGGATGATATAACAGAATTGCCAATATTTAATATAATATACAATATTAAAAACTATAATTAAAATAAAACTAAAACTAATAACAATTATCATATAGTCCTACTCCCCGCGGTATCGAGCCAAGAACGCTGGCTGTGTTTCCTCGCTAAATTGCTATACTTAGCCTTTGAGCGATAAAAGAACCAGCCCTCTTATCACCAGTAGCAACGACCAGTCCCAAATGGAGTCGAATTGAGTACCGCGAGTACCGAGTATTTTTGAAGTCTTATAAAAATAGTGTCAAAGGTTCAAGCTTAACCCTGACAACGCTTAATCCTAAACTGAAAACGTAATTAAAATCAAGTACTCGACGTCTACTTCATAATACTAAACCAAATTGACATATTTGCATTTCGCAAATTTACTGTTATCCTAATTAATTCAAAACGCATTTCCGACATCCAAAACAGTGTAAAATGTTCTAGCTTTACCCTGACAAGCCTCCTAAACATAATTAAAATCAAGTACCGGATGTCTATAGCCAACCCTATATAAATATACTCCAAGGCTGTGGATCAGTGGTCATACTTATCCGATCTACTGGAAGCTCGTTAGTGGTATTTTAATTTTATAAAAATATTAACTTGCTTAGATCGGTCAAATAGTGATTTATATAAACACCGTTCATCATTTATTATTCAAGTAAATATCTATATTGTAACTCGAGTAATACCAAAGGTCGAACGTCAATATTCACGTCTGAGTACTACTTAAAATTCTGTCTTCGTACCACACTGACGATAAATCAATTACTTCCGCATATCGGAGTGGTGCAAAAGTATATTTTTGGAACGATGTTCCTTATCAGACGATACGAATTTGGCGGATGGGGGCTAGGCGAGAGAAAGTGTAAGATATTTCCGTCAGGACCCCTTCTGACGTAGTGTAGACGGTCTTGGCGGCTATAAGGAAGCAAGATGGAATAATATCCCCTCCTCTCCCTCATCTCCCTCGCACTTTTATATAATATACTTTATATACTTTTATATAGAAATATTATTTTATTTAAATTGTTGCTTCATTTTAATAGACGCTAGTAATTCATTTATCTGTATTTGTTAATCAATACAAATAAATAAAATTGAAGTGTCTGTTTGTAATGTAAAAATAACAGCTCTTTACTAAATGCATATGTAACTATATACTTATAACAAAAACACATTTTTATAGATATACATATTATGTATATTGAAGATTATTATTCTAATAAATGAAAAAGCTGCTATTTTAAAAGATTTTTTCATTCCTTGAATGTAATCTAGGTATGGTTTTTATTGTTTATTTTAAAGTTATGGTGATAAACGAGCACGAAGTTCATATCATATGTATTGGTTGGCCCATAGACACTTATTACGTCTATCCACGATTAATAATCATAATGAAATTGTGTTGTTAACCAACCATTTATCTGTATTTGTTAAACAATACAAATAAATAAAATTGAAGTGTCTGTTTGTAATGTAAAAATAACAGCTCTTTACTAAATGCATATGTAACTATATACTAATAACAAAAACACATTTTTTTTAAATTTTGTCTGTCTGTCTGTCTATCTGTTGGTTTCGAATAATCTCCGAAACGGCTGGATCGATTTCGACGGGACTTTCACTGGCAGATAGCTGATATTATGAGGAGTAACTTAGGTTACTTAAATTTTCAAAAAGAGTTAGGGTTCCGCTCAACATAATTAATACCCTAAATTACACGCGGGCGAAGTAGCGGGGAACAGCTACTCAATAATATTAAATATCAATAACAAGACAGACAGACAGACAAAAACTTTAAAAATTGTATTTTTGTTATTAGTACCGTATATACTTTCATATGCATTTAGTAAAAAGCTGTTATTGTGACATTACAAACAGACACTTTAATTTTATTTATTTGTATAGATAATATACTACGAAAGAAACTTCGTTCCAACCGAGTGTTCCACGACACTCACGCATGTTTTTTTTTATAAAACTGAGGAGACAAGCGAATTTTTAACCGAATCTTCTTGCTGCTGATACCCATACAAGAGACTGTTGCCTTTCCACCGGGGTGTAAAAATGTATCCATGTTTCAATACTGTCACAATGTTAAACACAGCATTTGAACGTTCGTGATCATACGTTAACAACATTGTTTTACACCAATCAACTCTAATTTTTGTTCTATCAACTCTAGCCAGCTTTTGTTCTAGGGTGAGTTTATGAGCAATCCAGTTACAAGAAAGTTTTCTAACTTTTAAATCCGTTATCCGTCCATCCATTACGGCCTATAAAATTCCACTGCTGGACATAGGTCTCCCTCATAGATTGCCTCATGGGGGGATTTTGCCTTAATTGCCACGCGGCAACGCAAGCGGGTTTTTAATTATTTTGAGTAGTGATCAGGAAGATGCTGGTGCTCATCTCCTGTTTCATTTTCCCTCTGTCGCGTCTTACGTCACCCTCGGGACGATATTGAGTCATTTCACGGTTAAACTTTTAAATGTTGATGTAAAATTTTTTAATTTGGCTCTTACCAATACCCAAATGTTCTCAAATCCCTTCATAGGTAATGCGCAGGTTTTCTTCAATTAGTCGCCTGACAGTAGCAACATTCTCCTCAGCATTCACTGTTGAGGGTCGAACTTTACGAATTTCATCATGGAGAGAACACGGCCACGATCAAATTCTGCATACCAACGTCTTACGGTGCTCAAATGAGGTGCTTCCCTTCCAAAAGTTATTTTTAACACGGCTATTTTTCAGAGTAGCCAAATTTTAAACTTAAGTTACAAACATATAAATAATGTTGGAGTTTTTGAAAATACGAGTAAATAAGGCTTCTACTTTTATTTAAAACTAGCTGTTCCCCGCGACTTCGCCCGCGTGTAATTTAGGGTTTTAATATGTTATCGTGGAAACCTAATTATTTTTCTAAAATAAAAGTAGCCTAAATTACTCCTTATGACATCAGCTATATGCCAGTGAAAGTCCCGTCTTTTTTGACTGGACTTTATTATTTATACAGGGTTATTTTTCAGAGTAGTCAAATTTTAAACTTAAGTTCAAACATATAAATAATATTGAAGTTTTTGAAAATACGAGTAACTGTAAATAAGGCTTCTGCTTTTATTTAAAATCGAATGTGATTTATGGGCAACAACGTTTTTGCCTACCGATCGACCCTTACGAAAGTGTGCGTGCGCAGTAAAATCTAAAAAGAATAAAAGGACAATATTTGACATTTTTTTAAATTAAATTTTCTTCACCATTGGCCTATACTTATTCTGAACCTTCTCTACAAATTTGGCCGGTTATTGCAAAATAACCCTGTATATATATTGGTGTTGCGGTTGTTCAAGGGCGACGGTACTATGGTCATGGTAGTCACTTACCATCAGGTGAGCCACATGCTCGTTTGTGCTACACATAACCAGTTTTTATAATTACGATACAGGATATTATAAATGGATTTCTACATAAGTCACGGCCGTTAGTTATCGCGTATCCTTCATTCACCTCCCCTAACTTCATCTTTAGTCAAGTCCGTAAAATTCCATTGTTGAAAATGTGTCTCTCCCGTTACAAGTATAATTTGCGGTAATCGTCACGAATTGATTTTTTGCATACCTTAAGCGAAAGCGCAAGGTAATGTTCTACTATCGCCTAAAAATTAAAATTCCAACATTTTATCGAATAAAATCGTATCTAGCTATCATATTATACATATAAATGATATAAAAAGCACATTGTTAGAAAGATAAATGATTGTTGAACTTATTAATAATTTTTTTAAATCGATTAATTGCTATTTTTAAATAAAAAAAAGGGTTTTAGTGGCTTATGGTGTGGATTTATCATGTCCCTGTGGCTTGTAAACACTATAACTTTTGAAAATATCAATTGTTTAACTCAATCTATTTTTTAATCTCTTCATCTATCATGTGGGAAGCCACTGAATGTAAATGACAGTGTAACTTTGTTTTGTTTAGCTATAATTAATTTTTTTCGGCTCCAAAATGGCGAAATTTTCGTTGATTTCGTTGCCTCGTATATAAATTGTTTCTGTAAATGGGGATCTACAGCCACAGAGTAGTTTAGTTCACAGAGTACCTTTGTATTAAGTTTAGTTCGGCTTCAGTCGCCGTCGTGAGTGGACATTGTTTCGGTTGTTTTCAGCGGCTCAAAAAGATCGCTGTACAAATACACAATATTCGAATAACCAAATTTCTTAAATACTTGATTATAATAATAATAAGAGATTTTTTTATTACAATATTTAAAAGCACAGAATAAATAATAGTAGTACGTACTAAAAGTAAATAGTATAATTTTTTTTTGTCATGGGTGACATTTTCATGCTTTTCGAGGGTGTCGAAACCGATAGGGTTGTCGAAATGTAAATCCAAGATGGCGGCCGCAATAGGTATCAATTTTTTCATCATGGGTGTCATTTACCAGATGGAAGTTAGCGTAGAACATTCTTTTTTTAACTAAACTGTATGCCAATTAGTTGCTCCATAAATGCTCCAGCAGAATCCGAAATTGCTCCAGCTCTATTGTTATTAGTTAATTTATAATTAATTTAAAAAAAAATTAAGTATCAAAAATTTAATTTTGCAATAAAGTATAAAATATCTACTTTTTTAAATTAAACTGTATGCCAATTAGTTGCTCCATAAATGCTCCAGCAGAATCCGAAATTGCTCCAGCTCTATTGTTATTAGTTAATTTATAATTAATTTAAAAAAAAATTAAGTATCGGCAATTCAATGTTTTTAAAAAACATAAAATATCTACGTTTTAAAATTAAACTGTATACCAGTTATTTGCTCCTTAAATTCTCCAGCAGAATCCGAATTTGCTCCACCTCTATTGCTATTAGTTAATTTATAAATAATTTAAAAAAAATGTAAGTATCGAAAATTTTATTTTGCTATAAAACAGAAAATATATAGTTTTTAAAATTAAACTGTATGCCAATTATTTGCTCATTAAATGCTCCAGCTGAATCAGAAATTACTATACCTCTATTGCTCTTAGTTAATTTATAATTAATTTTAAAAAAATTAACCAGAAGGAAGTTAGCGTAGAACATAATTTTTTTAAATTAAATTGTATGCCAATTAGTTGCTCCATAAATGCTCCAGCAGAATCCGAAATTGCTCCAGCTCTATTGTTATTAGTTAATTTATAATTAATTTAAAAAAAATTAAGTATCAAAAATTTAATTTTGCAATAAAGTATAAAGTATCTACTTTTTTAAATTAAACTGTATGCCAATTAGTTGCTCCATAAATGCTCCAGCAGAATCCGAAATTGCTCCAGCTCTATTGTTATTAGTTAATTTATAATTAATTTAAAAAAAATTAAGTATCGGCAATTCAATGTTTTTAAAAAACATAAAATATCTACGTTTTAAAATTAAACTGTATGCCAGTTATTTGCTCCTTAAATTCTCCAGCAGAATCCGAATTTGCTCCACCTCTATTGCTATTAGTTAATTTATAAATAATTTTAAAAAAATGTAAGTATCGAAAATTTTATTTTGCTATAAAACAGAAAATATATAGTTTTTAAAATTAAACTGTATGCCAATTATTTGCTCATTAAATGCTCCAGCTGAATCAGAAATTACTATACCTCTATTGCTTTTAGTTAATTTATAATTAATTTTAAAAAAAATAACCAGAAGGAAGTTAGCGTAGAACATAATTTTTTTAAATTAAATTGTATGCCAATTAATTGCTCCTTAAATGCTCCAGCAGAATCCGAAATTGCTCCACCTCTATTGTTATTAGTTAATTTATAATTAATTTTTAAGAAAAAATAAGTATCGAAAATTTAATTTTGCTATAAAACATAAAATATCTCCTTTTTAAAATTAAACTAAATGGCAATTAATTGCTCCTTAAATGCTCCAGCTGAATCCGAAATTGCTCCATCTCTTTTGCTATTAGTTGATTTATAATTAATTTAAGAAAAAATAGGATCGAAAATTTAATTTTGCTATAAAACATAAAATATCTGTTTTTTAAAATTAAACTAAATGCCAATTAATTGCTCCTTAAATGCTCCAGTAGAATCCAAAATTGCTCCACCTCTATTGCTATTCGTTAATTTGTAATTAGTTTTGAGAAAGAGTGATCCCATTTGAGTAATAGTGCCATCATCAATAGAATGTAGTAACATTCTATAGTAAAAGTCATTTCATCGAATAAAAATTGATTGACTCTCAAAAGTGGTGCGTATAATAGATGCTAAATAGTATAAAGCCAAAAAAATAATATTGATGGGTGAGTTTTGAAATTATGGATTCTTATGAATGGATTAGACAACCATCTTAATAATTTTTTTGTGTTTGTGCCATCTAACGTCTTTTCTACGTACCACCATGAGAGTTAATCAATTTTGATTTGATAAAATGACTACTTATAGAAAGAAAGAAATAGATGGTGCTATCAAATAAAATTACGTATATAATAGATAGTAATTACCTAATTAACAAACAAAACAGATATGTCTCTTCTTAAGATCGAAGAAGATGATGCACTGTGACACATATGTATTTAATTTTATGTAAATAAATGAATGATACACACCATCCATGTTATTCAAAAATCATTGATGAATAATTTAAATGTTTCCCTGTAATACAAAAGTTTCACTTTTTTTTTTTTTTTTTTTTTTTTTCTCTTTATTTATTTAGGGATTTTTATTTGTTAACATGTCAATCCCATTATAACTAACTTAAAATCTATACATTTACTATTAATCTGCACATACTCAATGCAATATCCGAGGTGGGTGCATGTAGAATGCCTTGCGCAATACCCATATTGTACACATTTATCTTATAGGTCCTTATAAATAATTCCCTTGCCCCTCGGTTCCGCTCACATTCCATTAAAAAATGATGTAAATCTTCTATTACTCCACACGTTTCACAATTAGGTGAATCAGTTCGTTTCATCAGATAAGAAAATTTTTTTGATGGGATGTGACCTGTTCTTATTCTAAACATTATTTTAATAACATTTCTATTTAATTTTGTGTCTATAAACCAGGGTATTCGGGGCGGCTCACTCTGTATCGTTTTGTACCAAATGCCTTTCGTTTTGGAGCGTTCATTGAAATACTCTTTCCATTCCATATGACATGAATTTCTAAATTTTGGCAGTACTTCTGAGTAACAAGGGTTAATATTATACTCTACACCATATACACAAGCAGAATTTGCTAGTCTATCTGCCTCCTCATTACCCAATAGACCAATGTGCGATGGAATCCATTGCACTCTTGCACAGATATCGCGTAGACTGAACTGATATAATTGGGAAAGTATGGTATAGGCTATCGAAACACCTCTGATTCCAGAGGCGGATTGAGCCAAATGTTGGATAGCAGTTTTGCTGTCCGAGTATATAATAATTTTGTTCCAGTTATAGCTTGCGGCATACCTTAGGGCTTCGGATATTGCAATGAGTTCAAGGGTCATAATACAAACGTCATTAGTAACTTTATAACATCTAGAAACTGCTCGAGATGAGTCGAAAAAAGCTGCTCCTTGCAACTTTGCACTCTTTGATCCGTCTGTGTAGATTTTATACCAATCGTGGTACTTATTTTCAAGTTCTTCAATAATATTTACTTTAAGATAATTTTTTTCATATAATTTTTTGGATTGTTTTACAGACTCTAATTTACTTAATAATATATTTTCAATGTCAATGCGGGACAACCAAGTGCTAAGCGAAAATGATTCAAGAAAAGTAGATGATTGTATATTCATAATTTTAGTCTTATTATAAGATCTAACTAGTAGTGGGGTTTTCTTGCGTTGCCAATATCTTGTTTCACAAAGAGTGCTAAGTTGCTTCAACAAATTAATTGTAATATTATTCGAAAAAGAGCTGGCTTTTAAAACATATTTATAAGCTAGATATAGTCTTCTAATATAAAGTGGAGGTACGCTAAGTTCGCTTTCCATTACATGTATTGGAGAACTTTTGATAAAACCACCAATAACCCTTAATGCTTTATTTTGTAATTTATCTAATTTTGATAAGTGGACATTAGCGCAATTACCAAATAAAAAACTACCGTAATCGATTCTACTTCTTATCAACGAAATATACAGCTGACGAATATGTTTGGGATGAACTCCCCACGATGACCCAGACAATACCATTAGTAGATTTAAAAACTTATTACATTTTTGTGTGATCTCATTAATGTGTTTGTTCCAGAGTAGGTTACTATCTAGCCACAACCCCAAGTATTTAAAGCAGTTTAAGGAAGTCAATGAGCGTTCATTAACTGTTACATTAAGCAGAAATCGTCTACGTCCTCGACTAAACAGGCATAACTTTGTTTTGTCAGTTGACAGCTGTAAACCTAGATCGTTTAACATTTCCACTATACAATATAACGCATTATTGATCTTTGACTCACAGATTTTTATATCTTTGTCTTTTATATAAATAACAAAGTCATCAGCATATTGAATAATGTTTACGTTGTGTTGTGATAGTAAATGGCAAATTCTATAAGTCGCTACATTGAATAGGAAAGGGGATATTGGGTCTCCTTGTGCTAATCCTTTATTTGTGCTTCTTTTAAGTACTTTATTTTCAACTTGAGATTTTACCCATAGATGTCTTTTGCTTAAGAATGACCATAAATATGTACAGAACTTACTACCAACTTGCAATTCATCTAATATTTTTAAGACACTATTTATATCAACATTATTATAAGCGTTTTCAATATCTAAAAAGCAAGCTAACGTGGGTATATTTTGTGTAAAACCAATTTGTATATATGTTACCAAGCGAGACTGACAGTCCAAGCAAGATTGTGATTTCCTAAATCCAACTGTCGATGGCGAAAATATGCAATTTTTTTCAATGAACCATTCTAGTCGCTTTAGCATCATAATGTGAAAAGTTTTACAAAGACATGACATTAAGGAAATTGGTCTCAGTTTATCATCAGAAGTAGATGGGCTACTATTTTTTGGTATAGGTATTACCAGCACATTACGCCATTGACTTGGTATATTTCCAGACCTAAACACAAGGTTATAAAGCAATAAAAGAAAATTCTTTGCGATATCGGGAAGATTATAGATCATACTATATGTGATTTCGTCGTCTCCAGGAGCAGTATCTTTTTTTTTAAGACAACTTTTCAATTCTTCCATTGTAAAATCAGTCTCTAATGAAGGATTTCTAGATATAAACTTTGGACATACGTCGGTTACCGAATCTGGTGTGAGCGAAAGTAGAAGTTTTTCTTGCTTATCTAACGGAATGAATGATTTTTGTTTACGAATACCTTTCATCCATCGCATGCGCTGCCACATGTTTGATATTGAAATTTTTCCATCTATTGACTCGCAAAATTTCTGCCAATGAGTACGTTTTGCCTCTACTATAAGTTTACTGGCTTCTTTAGTTTTTGCTTCTAAGTGAGTTAAATTGTTGGGAGTCGGATTACGTCTAAAATTCCTAAGGGCTAATCTTCTTTGAGCAACTACTCTAGAAAGGGCTGGATTCCAATAATTTCGAGGTTTGAATTTTGTTTCTAGATCAATGCGTAATTTTATAATAGGTATACTAGCGTCGGCTGCTTTATCAAGTTGAGCAAGTAGAAAATTATACATTTCTTGAATACATGTTTTATCGTATGTACCAATATCTGATAAATCAACGTTAAAGGATTCTTTAATTTTGTTAGTATAGGCTATCCAATCAATTTTCTTAAAATTACGTTTCTGAATGCTATTATATTGTTTTGGGATATTAGTACTTAATTTAATTAATAGATGATCGCTCCCTAGATTATCGTTAAGCACCTTCCAAACGAAGTTAATGGCAATATCATTTGATACAAAAGAAATATCTGGAGAAGTTTCTTGTAAAAACCCATTGACAAGTTTAACTCTCGTTGGCATTCCATTATTGAGAGAGAGGTAACCATACTCTATCGATGAGTCTACTAATTGCACCCCTCTTGCATCGGTTTTGTACGACCAATTGCTGTGGTGTCCATTAAAATCACCTGCTATTAATGATTTTTTTGGGAAGAAGGAAAATAGCTCCTCCCAGTCTGATGCTTGAGTTCTAACTGATGATGGACAATAGACTGATATTATATTTTGTAAGAACTCACAATTGTACAATTTAACACATACAGTTTCTATGCTTGGGTTAGTTAATCGAATTGTACTTATTACGCTTTTAAGTGAGTTGTGTGTAACAATTGCAACTCCACCATAAGAGTCATATCTGTCCCGTCTATAGATACTGTAACCTTTAATACTAATATTATCATCAGTGTTTAACCATGTTTCACTTAGTATGGCTATGTGTATTTTTTCTTTTATCAAAAACTCCCCAAGATCTATCAATTTTGGTTTCAAACTTTGTGTATTCCACTGTAGTATATTAATAGCAATGTTTTTGTTATTTGTACTATCCATGATTCATATAATTTAAAACTGTTTCATAAATTTTTCGTCCCGATATTAAACTACTCACAAATGTTTTAATTACTTTAAAAATAGCCACGAAAACTGCAATAACTTTATCCTCAAAACTTTTCTTGGAGTACCAAATAGAATGAACTTTTAATAAGAGTCCCTTAAAATCAAATGTTTTTTGACTCATTTCTTCTTCGTCTGAAGTACTTTTTTGGTCTTCTTCTTCCACTTCCTTAAACTCAGTATCATTTTCTATCATATTTATTTTTTTCTTTTCTTTTCTTTTTATTTGTTTTTTCTTTCCTTCCCTTTCCTTTTTATTTGTTTCTAAAGGTGTTTTTCCTTCCTCTGAGGCTGATTCTTGATTATTTTCATTATGAACTTGAGCGTCAGTAACAACCTGACTATAACTTCGAGATCCACGGTTTTCCCACACTTGTGTAGGCTGTTTTGACATCTCTTGATTGATAAAAGTATCTTTAGAATGCATATTTAAGTTTTTGCTCATTTCTATTTGGCTTTTATTAATAACCATCTGTAGAGCTTTTCTGTAAGTTATATTTTCCTTACTCATAGTGATACGTATTTCTTTTTCTTTGAGATATATAGGGCATTTTTTATCCAGAACGAAATGTAATCCTTTACAATTGAGGCACTTGTATGTTTTTAGATCACAGTTTATGTGTTCTGTACTACCACATTTTGGACATAAGATTTTTTTAGTCGGGCATGCTTTAATAATATGTCCGAATTTCCAGCATCCGGTACATTGTGTTACTGGAAAAGTGTAGTTTTCCACTTTGAAATTATACTCATATGCCGTGACATAAGGAGGTAAAATAGTGCCTTGAAAGCATATCCTTACAGTTTCACTTTCAACCCACTTGCTATTTAAATCTAGTCGTTTAAGTCGTCTTACCGCCAATATCTTGATATCACTTTTCAAAATTGCTAAAATATCTTCTTCAGTAAACTCCAAATCTACACCTCTGATCAATCCATAAGTAATCGTGGTTTCAAACGTTTTTTGACATTTGTACTCTAAATCTTGAAGTTTTTTACAACTAATCATTTTTTCCGCATCATTATCACTTTGGAAGCAAATCAAAACTTTGAAAGGAGACTTATATTTGATTGTTTCAATATTCTGAATATTCTCACTTCGTAATAATTTAGCTAACGCCATTTGTTTCGGTAATTCTTTAAATGATGTAACACAAACCTCATATTTAGATCCGATTTCTTTCGATGTTGTCTTTTGTCCCTGTCCTGTTGAATTACTTCTTAAGAGTCGTTTCGGTCTTCTTTTTTCAACTGTCACATAACCATCTTCGCTGTTAGTATCTTCTTCACGTGCTTTTCTCTTCTCCAATCTCACTTCAGGCTTTCGAGTAGTGAACCCAGAGTTCACCTGTTCCATTTTAGCCACACGGGTTATTCTTCGATCTTCAATTTGCTTTAGTTCTAATTCACATATACGTATGACTTCCGAATCACTTCCATCACTTCTGTCTATCGATTTATCTTTATCACTATCCATATTTAAACATTGAGGGTAAATTTAAAAAAAGTCTTTATGTTACGAACTGAGCGGTCTATGACGTGTGTGCACCGAACGACAGCTCGCGCAAGACTGTTTGAGAAAAAAAAAAAAGTTTCACTTCTGTCGTGTGTCTTCACGACACACACTGTTTTTTGTAACGCTTTTGTAATATATTTATATAAGTTATACAAATAAATAACTTACATAATATATATAAGTATTAATATAATTTATACTTTTTTTAAATTTAACACTGAGAAAATAATAAAAATATATAAATATAAAGCTAAGGTGGAAATTCAAATAAACGAATAGGCAACATGACAGCTAAGTAAGTGTACAAGACTATTTCTTAACACTGTAGTTGTCGCGCCTTATAAAAACAAGAAGTGGTCACATGGATTTCATATGTTGTCCAATCTAAAATAAGAAGAAAGCCGTAAAATATCAACTTTAACTACTACATACTCTATTTTAAATAAAACAAGGTAACATTTAGTCAACGGTTAATTATATTAAATAAACAAAAACATTTATACCTCCTTTTAATTCAAATAATAATAATGAAAGAACTTTTACATATTAATATATGAAAATGACACATTAATTTCAAAGTGAGATCACAAATTATTATTTGCTGTGTATAATAATGTGATCGCTAGTGTTTCCTCTATTCGTTGACACACTCTTCGACCAGCAAGTTATTATTTAAAAATAAATCATAAATAAATGCACATGCACGTGCTGCACTGAGCACGTCCTCCTACTTTTCAACTTTTAATACTTGACATGTCAAAAGATTCATTTTTAAGTGACTTTTCTGAAAATTTAAATATTATAATCCACCCGACCACTGTAGCTTTTAGGTGTAACTTTTAGGCTTTTCCAAAATTGATTTGTAATGTGATTGCGGATCGATATCGATATTTTTTTTATTACTCATTGAAAAAGCATCAAAATTTAAGCACTCAACTAAAGAAGAACATAATTGAGTAGATTCTGTTACCTAGTCTAAACATAATTGACAATGACAGCTGAGTAGCTGAGATGCGGCTTTTGGACTTTGGACTTTTTGCTTATTATTTTATATCAATCTAAAGGTCTTTGACCAGTGATTTTAAAGATAACATGTCCTGAGTGGGCTAAGCCCACGTAACTGGCCTTTTACTTGTATTAAAACAAAAATGTACATAAACAATTTCTATCCTTAGATAAAATAAATTCATAAAATATTTTATCTCTTAACTAAATGATGCCCGCGACTTAGTCCACGTGGACTAAGGTTTTTTAATTCCCGCGGGATTTATTTAATTTTCTGGGATAAAATGTAGGTTATGTGTTAATTCAGAGTACCCAAATATATATACAAGAATTGCTCGTTTAAAGGTAGTAATAAAAGTAGTAGTAGAGCAATTCTTTAAACAAAAAATAACAATTATAAATTAATTAATTAATAGGGAGCAATTATATAAGGTGGTACGCAAAAAAGACGCTAGATGGCTTAAACACAAAAAAACTATTAAAATGTTTGTCCAATTCATTCATAAGAATCTATAATTTCAAAACTCACCGGTTAATATTATTTTTTTGGGTTTATGCCATTTAGTATCTATTCTACGTACCACCTTGAGAGTCAATCAATTTTTGTTCGATAAAATGACTTTAACCATAGAATGTTACTACATTCTATTTATGATGGCGCTATTACTCAATTGGGGTCACTATCTCAAAATTAATTATAAATTAACTAATAGCAATAGAGGTGGAGCAATTTTGGATTCTGCTGGAGCAATTAAGGAGCAATTAATTGGCATACAGTTTAATTTTGAAAAGTAGATATTTTCTGTTTTACAGCAAAATTAAGTTTTCGATACTTAATTTTTTTTAAAATTAATTATAAATTAACTAATAACAATAGAGGTGGAGCAATTTCAAATTCTGCTGGAGCATTTAAGGAGCAATTAATTAGCATACAATTTAATTTAAAAAAATAATGTTCTACGCTAACTTCCTTCTGGTTAATTTTTAAAAAATTAATTATGAATTAACTAATAACAATACAGGTGGAGCAATTTCGGATTCTGCTGGAGCATTTAAGGAGCAATTAATTGGCATACAATTTAATTTAAAAAAATAATGTTGTTATTTTTTTTTAAATTAATTATAAATTAACTAATAGCCATAGAGGTATAGCAATTTTGGATTCAGCTGGAGCATTTAATGAGCAAATAATTGGCATACAGTTTAATTTTAAAAACTATATATTTTCTGTTTTATAGCAAAATAAAATTTTCGATACTTACATTTTTTAAAAATTATTTATAAATTAACTAATAGCAATAGAGGTGGAGCAAATTCGGATTCTGCTGGAGCATTTATGGAGCAAATTATTGGCATACAGTTTAATTTTAAAACGTAGATATTTTATGTTTTTAAAAAAAAATGATTTGCCGATACTTAAATTTTTTAAAAATTAATTTCAAATTAACTAATAACAATAGAGCTGGAGCAATTTCGGATTCTGCTGGAGCATTTATGGAGCAATTAATTGGCATACAGTTTAATTTTAAAAAGTAGATATTTTATACTTTATTGCAAAATTAAATTTTTGATACTTAATTTTTTTTTAAATTAATTATAAATTAACTAATAACAATAGAGCTGGAGCAATTTCGGATTCTGCTGGAGCATTTATGGAGCATTTAATTGGCATAGAGTTTAGTTAAAAAAAATAATGTTCTACGCTAACTTCCATCTGGTGTGTCATTTTCATGGTTTTCGAGGGTGCTGAAGCCGATAGTGCTGTCGAAATGTAAATCCAAAGTGGAGGCTGCAATAGGTATAAAATTTTTCATCATAGGTGTCATTTTCATGATTTTCGAGGGTGTTGAAACCGATAGTGCTGTCGAAATGTAAATCCAAGATGGCGGCTGAATTAGGTACCAATTTATTCATCATGGGTGTCATTTTCATGGTTTTCGAGGGTGTTGAAGCCGATAGTGCTGTCAAAATGTAAATCAAAGATGGCGGCTGCAAAATATATCAATTTTTTCATCTTGGGTGTCATTTTCATGGTTTTCGAGGGTGTTGAAACCGATAGTGCTATCGAAATATAAATCCAAGATGGCGGCTGCAATAGGTATCAATTTTTTCATCATGGGTGTCATTTTCATGGTTTTCGAGAGTTGAAGCCGATAGGGTTGTCGAAATGTAAATCCAAGGTGGCGGCTGCAATGGGTATCAATTTTTTCATCATGGGTGTCATTTTTATGGGTTTCGAGGATGTTGAAGCCGATAGTGCTGTCGAAATGTAAATCCAAGATGGCGGCTGAAGTAGGTACCAATTTTTTCATCATGGGTGTCATTTTCATGGTTTTCGAGGGTGTTGAAGCCGATAGTGCTATCGAAATGTAAATCCAAGATGGCGGCTGCAATAGATATAAATTTTTTCATCATTGGTGTCATTTTCATGGTTTTCGGGGGTGCTGATGCCGATAGTGCTGTCGAAATGTAAATCCAAGGTGGCGGCTGCAATAGATATCAAGTTTTTCATCATGGGTGTCATTTTCATGGTTTTCGAGGGTGTTGAATCCGATTGTGCTGTCGAAATGTAAATCCAAGATGGCGGCTGAAGTTGGTACCAATTTTTTCATCTCGGGTGTCATTTTCATGGTTTTCAAGAGTGTTGAAGCCGATAGTGCTGTCGAAATGTAAATCCAAGATGGCGGCTGCAATAGGTATAATTTTTTTTCATCATGGGTGTCATTTTCATGGTTTTCGAGGGTGTTGAAGCCGATAGTGCTGCCGAAATGTATTTAAACTACTTTAATAATTCCGTATAATCATGTTATACGTAATTTTTTTAATGCGCTTAAGGTATGCCCAATTGGATTTACCAATATATTTATTTTATTTTATTCGTGGTAGAGCCATGCTGCAGGTATATTAGTAGTACAGTTGCAGCACGAATGGGTAGGTTCGACCGCGGAAGGGCCACGCTCCCACAGAATACCAGCGTAAAATAGTAGGTTAACATTGCTGTGTTTCGTATGGTGAGTGTAGAGCCCCTTTTTACTGGAAAAGAGGCATTTCATTTTAGTCCTCACAGGTGACAACGCATCTGCATTTTGATTCGCAAACGAGGATAAATGTAAATGTCTATGGGCCACAGCAACCACTTACCATCAGGTGGACTATGTGCTCGTTTATCAACCTATCCTATAAAAAAAAAGAATACCAGCTTAAAATAGCAGCTTAACACTGCTGTGTTTTGTATGGTGAGTGTAGAGAACCGGAGACCCTTTTTACTGGAAAAAAGGCATTCCATTTTAGTCCTCACGGGTGAGAACGTATCTGCATTTATATTCGCAATCGAAGATAGATGTAGATGTCTATGGGCCGCAGCAACCACTTCAGGTGGACTGTGTGCTCGTTTGTCACCCTATCCTATATAAAAAAGAATTGAGGATCGCAGTATCTGACGTTAGCACGTTTGGCGCTGCTGCCCTTCGCCGGTCTGAATATTTCATGTCTGGTGTAAACAAGACGACGTGGTTATCCGTAAGACTATTCTGACAGTTTCCATTGTCGCCTCTTACGAAACCCACGGGACGAAAAGGCGTGAACATTCTCCAATACCGCCACCACACGTTCAATTCGTTCCAATAATTTAAAGCTGGTGTTCTGCTCGAAGCACCACATTTATTGATTGATTATTTGGTCGTATACTGCGTCATCGATACGGCAAGATTGAGCACGGTTTATAGCCACTAAAGGTCATTATGTCACTAAGAAATAAACACGTGAAAGGAGAAAATATTACAAGTCTAGCGTGCAGAACCGATAAACTGTCAGTACTATATGCGTCTCCCATACCTTCGATACACGTTTGTCCGCAAATTTTATGCCTCGTTTTGGGCATAATTAAACGAAAACGCATTACTTAAATGCGCGGGAACTGCGAAAACGTTTGAAATTAACATTTAAGTATTTAATTTTAAACTTTTTTTACTGTTTATTTAGTGGTTATAACGTAAGGACTATATAATTGTTATAATTAAATACCAAAAAATGCAGTTCAGTTTTGGATTTTTTACGGTGAGTTGAAAAATTTAATAAATAGAAAAATACTTTTTTTTATCAATTTTAACGCAACGTGATGCATATTATATATTTATAGTCATATACATTCAGCATAAATTAATTTGAGTTGATATAGGTTTGGTGGCGTTTAATTTACATTCAATTGCTGCCCGTTAGTCTCATCAAATCTCAAATACGCCGCGACCGATTTTGATGAAATTTTGTGTGTGTTTGAATGAGTCCCCAGATGACTTAGATTCACATTTGGACCCGTTAGGTGGCGCTGTTGCCATCCATCAGAAATCAACCGTCAATCAGATCAGCAGGGCGGACTGCTAGTTTATATTAAAATATGATGGCATACTTTTTATTATGATCGCAGTTTTAATAATTTTAGATATCTATTGTTGATTAATTCTAAAATTAGTTTCGCTGGGAGCGTAGCGACGAACAATTCACTACGATGCTGCGACCCACAGGTTCGATTCTTGCACAGTACAAGTGCTTGTAATGTAATGCCTACAAATAATTATTCTGAGCCTAGCTAACTGTCTTGGTTAAATGTTTTAGTTACTTCCAATGTAAAGGACAATATATTTGTGACATTTTTTAAATTTGTTCTTAAAAATAAAAGTAAATAATTGTAAGCCGCACATGCAAATGCAAACAGAGACACTCCTAATCTTGCGATGTCTCATGTCATAATGAGCTATTACGCGATATCTTTGCCAATTAAAACTAATAATTAGTTCATTGAAGTAAGCTTTTACATTTTATTAAAATCAATTTTTATAATATTTTATTATATACAATATTAAAAACTATAATAATAAAAAATAAAATAAAAGTAGAAACTTAATTATCATGTAGTCTTACTACAAGCGGTTTCGTGCCAAGAACGCTGGCTGCGTTTCCCCGCTGAATGGCTATACTTAGACTTTGAGCGAGAAAAGAACCAGCCCTCTTATCACCAGCAGCAACGACCAGCCGCGGATGGAGCTCCTTTAGGAACTTCACCGCACGTGGACCCCACCGACCGTTAGTCAATATATATTTTTATCTAAGTTAGTTAGGTAAAATTTCTTTGTTTACGCGCCAGGCGCCACAGCATTCACTTTCCATCAGTAAGATTGCTTACTCATTTACCTAACTAACTTAGATAAAAATATATATAGGCTCTTTCCTCAATTAATTTTAATAATATAAGGATCAATTGTTATTTGTTATTCTCGCTAAACCACAGAATAAATAATAGCTAAAATTTGAAAACGGACTCGACCGATTCTGATGAATTTTTTTGTGTATGTTTGATTGGGCACCTGTATGGACCCGGTAGATGGCGCTTTTATCGAGATCTAGAAATCACTCGTGCGAAATCGGGGCGGATCATTAGTATTAAATAATTGTGACATGTAAAAACTGAAAAGTCCAATTCTCCTCACTCACCATATGAAGCCCAACAGCATTACAATACTAATTTACGCTGGTATTCTTTTTCTGCCAACTTCCAAAAAGGAGACGGTACTCAATTCGACTGTTTTTTTTTATGTGTGTAACACACATAAAAATCTCATAACTTCTTACTGGGTGAAGCGATTTCGATGATTCTTTTTTTATTTGAAAGCTGGTGCTTCTCATGTGGTCCCATATGAATTTGATCAAGGTCAGGTCAATAGTTTTTGAGTTATTCTTAATAACTTATATTGAAATCGGCTGTACAAAATTTTTAATTTTTAATTATTTAAACACAAATACCTGTCACATTATTTATTTTATGCTGGCAGCAGAGCCACGCTGCAGGTGTTTTATGTCTGTAGCACTAGCACGAATGGGTCGGCTCGGCCGGGGTAGGACCACGCTCTCACAGAATACCAGCGTAAAATTGCTGCTTCATATGAGACCACAAGAGAACTATCAGCTTTCATATAAAAAAAGAATCATCGAAATGGGTTCACCCAGTACAAAGTTATGAGGTAACACACATAAAAAAGGAACATACACTCGAATTGAGTACCGTCTCCTTTTTGGAAGTCGGCAGAAAATAGATGAATGACTAATAACATTTTGTGGGTTAAAGTTGAGGAAGACATTAATATTCATGAGTTTATTGCGTACCATAATGCTATGATTTATGAATTATATCACTAAAATTGTAATTTTAACTTTAAATTTAAAAGAAATATACATTTTTCGTGTAAAATGCATTATCTTAATAAGTATCGTTAAGTATATTTTATTTGCTATTGAATTTTTATA
Source organism: Parnassius glacialis (assembly GCA_033319125.1). Classification (NCBI taxonomy): domain Eukaryota; kingdom Metazoa; phylum Arthropoda; class Insecta; order Lepidoptera; family Papilionidae; genus Parnassius; species Parnassius glacialis. The sequence goes on from JAVANC010000004.1 coordinate 57,724,319, forward strand.
TCCCGAAACGAAACTGCTACGTACATCTATAATTTTTTTTCTTTGCTGCTTATTAAAAGTCGTAATGGATATAATATATAGACATATTATGTCTCTCCCATAGTTTGCTCCATAGGAGGAACATTTGCCATAGTTGCCACTCTTGGCATGCGGCTACCGCAAAATTTTGTTGTTATTAAGAAGACGCTGCTGCATCTTCGTGTTTGTTACCCTCTGTCGCCTCTTACCACACCCACGGAATCATATGGCGTAATGGATATTCTTACACCGCCACTAAACGGTAATTGTTTTTAATAAACGTAAATTATACTATAACGTAAAATTATCGAAGCCAGAGGATCTAAGTATATGAATAAAAATGTAGATGTTCGTTTGTCCAAAATCTTAAATCTCGGAAAGTTCTACACCGATTGCTTTGAAATTTTGACACGATGTTGCATTAGAATACGCGCATTTACTTTTTGAAAAACTATTAAGGCACAGCAACGCGATTCCGGGTACAGATATTTTTAAATATAAAAATGGAGCATTTGAGCTCTATTATGGTTGGTGCTGAAACTATAAAATAGCTGCAGCATCCAAGACATTCAAGCGTTTATAATATTAATCACATATTATTATGTCAACTACAGCCGTGATAGGCTTCGTGCTCGCTGTAAATTTCATGGTACGTGAGCAACCCGGGCTTGATTCCCGTCGGCATCAATGAAATTGTTAATTGCAATTTTAAGTGCTGATTTACCACGTGCTCGGCGGTGAAGGAAAACATCGTGAGGAACCTGCATTTTTTTTTATAGGATAATGGTGACAAACGAGCACACAGTCCACCTGATGGTAAGTAGTTGCTGTGGCCCATAGACATCTACACCTATCTTCGATTACGAATTAGAAAGAAGATGCGTTGTCACCCGTGAGGACTAAGATGGAATGCCTCGTTTCCAGTAAAAAGGGTCTCCGGTTTTCTACACTCACCATACGAAACACAGCAGCGTTAAGCTGCTATTTGACGCTGGTATTCTGTGAGAGCGTGGTCCTTCCCCGGTCGAGCCGACCCATTCGTGCTACAACTATAATATAGCTGCAGCATGGCTCTACCACGAATAGCATGGCTCTACCACGTATAATGCATGTCTGAGAAATGAAAAAAAAATTCGAAGACATGTAAAGTTCGCCAACACGCATTGGGGCAGCACGGCGGACACTTCTTTGGCCTTAAAGCCCTCTCAGAAATGGGAGAAGGAGGAGGCCTGTGCTCTGTGTGACGTAACTTTACTCTTATAAAATACGAATTCAAGTATTATGTTGCTAAAAATTAAATCAAGCTCGGAAAATTTTAGAAAAGGACGGTGTCCGGCGAAAGAAAAATAAACAAAGACAGTTTATTGAATCGGTGTAAACTAAATATTTGCTTTGCTGATTTGATAAAGTGACTTGCGTATTGTCCTAGGGCTGCCATATTGAACACCGAAATATATCAGACACAATTTCAAAATTTCGGTATTTGAGGTTTGTAACTGTCGGGAGGAATGAATATTATAAAACAAGACCTTTCTTTTTATTTCCAAAATTAGCAACCTACTTAGGAGACTACAGTGCAACAAATCTAAGAATGTAATGTTTCAAATTTTTTACACCGAAATCACTTTACACAAGCGTACTCACGCAAGTTCAATCAGCGTTTTACATAAAACCAAGTATTTATGAAGTAAAATACAAATATTTTGTGTTTAATAGGTATAGTTCTTAATCGCTATGATAAATGCGAATTTTGCAAACAAACTAGAAAAAAATTAGAATTTAAGCCTAGTCCTATAAACCTAACAGCTGTGAAAAGGTGATATTTTAACGGCCCATAGACATCTACATCTATCCTCGTTTGCGAATCAAAATGCAGATGTGTTGTCACCCGTGAGGACTAAGATGGAATGCCTCATTTCCAGTAAAAAGGGCCTCCTGCCACCTGCACTCACCAAACGAAACGCAGAGGTAAACTTCTAGTTCACGTTGGTATTCTGTGAGGTCGTGGTACCACCCCGGTTCGAGCCGGCCCATCCGTGCGACAGCAAAAGCTGCCGCGTGGCTCTACCACTGTTACACTTTAAGTAATAATTCAAAATTAATATGTAAAAATTGAAGCAATCAAACTCTTACAAAAGATTTCACTAAATTTATCTCAATAAACCTAATATTGTCGTTACTGCAAATAGACTATATAATATGTTATTATAAAATTGATGAGTTCTTGAATGACAATTTTGACTAGTCTTTTATATATAAAAATTACGTGTCACATTGTTTGTCCGCGATGAACTCCTAAACTACTAAACTGATAGCAATGAAAATTTGCACACTGTGTGCAATTTGGTCCAACTTGAGAGATAGGATAGTTTTTATCCCTCTAAGTGACCCTCAATATTTTTTATTACGAATTTAAGAATTTTTATAGGTCGGAGAGGGCAGAACAACGTCTGCCTGGTCAGCTAGTATTTTGTATAAGTTTTAATTAGATTTTATCCTTGTTATCTGTTATCAATTTAGATCCTTGAGGAAGTACCTATATTATTGGGCATAAAATTCTGTAACAAGGTGTTTATTGGGAGATTTTGTATTGAGTTTGGATGTCCAGAAGAATCTAAGAATCCAGACGTATCCTGTCTATCTAGCAACTGTAGTTATGACAAGGCAACTCCGACATGTTTATGTAGATAATATTTGCACTACACAATCGCCCAACCCTCCAACACTACCGTTCTAACTAAACTAAACGTTCGTCTAAAACCTGGGAAAATTCGTTCGTTAAATATTTAATGATCTTCATCTGTTGTATAAATATAATCACGTAAAAGTCGCTGGATGTGAACCTCTAAGTTTTTTAGGAAATTTCGCCTCAATCTTCACTTTTTGCATGCGAATGGACGACACATTATCAAACGTGAGGCATCTTTAACGTCGTCTTCTGGTAATTTTACGCGTAATCAGCGCAAACGAGATGATTAAACATATTCCATAGTCGCCTCTTACGGCAAATAATATTTTCTTTATACAAAATTTTGATAAAATAAAATCAAACCTTGTGGTAACCCTAGTAGGTCACACTGGTCAAGACATACTAATGGAGTTGTATATTTTGAACAATCATTCAAAGTTGCATGATTTATAATATTACATAAATATCTTTCATCTCATAATTAACAGTTTAAAAATTTGAAAGGTATTACAACCGATATTTTTCCAAACTATGTTATAATATGTATAATACGTAATAATTGATTATATCATGTGCGTGCCACTGTTCATAATCCTGTTCGTAATCACCGTGTAATGGTAGCGTGCGAGAATCCGCTATCCCATATCCCATAAAATTAAAATAAAATAAAAATAAAAAATAAAATATCAATCCGTGTAATACATGGTAGAGCCATGCTGCAGCTATATTAGTAGTATAGTTGTAACACGAATGGGTCTGCTCGACCAGGGAAGGACCACGCTCTCACAGAATACCAGCGTAAAATAGCAGCTTTCACACTGCTGTATTTCGTATGGTGAGTGTAGACAACCGGAGACCCATTTTACGGGAAAAGAGGCATTTTATCTTAGTCCTCACGGGTGACGACGCATCTGAATTTTGATACTTTATTGAGGATAGATGTAGATGTCTGTGGGTCACAGCAACCACTTACCATCAGGTGGACTGTGTGCTCGTTTGTCACCCTATCCTATAAATAAAACGATGTAAGAGGCGACAGAGGGAAAGTGAAACAGGAGGGCAGCAGTGTCATCCTGTTAAATAGCTCAGAATAAATACTGCGGTTGCCTACCCGCCAGCCAAGCGTGCCAACTATGCCAAATATATTCTATGAGGCAACCTATAGGACCTATATTCAGCAGTAGACTTTGATAGGATGTAATGACGCTGATGATGATGAGTATTCATATGACATGTGCACTTTTTATTTAATCCTTATATAGCAGTAAACGGTTTCCATATTTGCAATACAATAACTTTAAGTTATCTCTATTCTCGTTTCTACTATTACTAGTTTTACTATTATTAGTTTATTAGTTTACACTTGCCTACCACGAATAGCTTTTTTTTAAACGGGAGTGGTACTACTACAGTCCATTAGCATCTGCGGTAATTTTCAAATAAAGAAATTTCTGTAGCTTACACTTACGATATATTTCTAAAGCGATTCAGGCTTTCTTCATTTAGTCGCCTGACAGTAGCCACATTTTCCTCAGCGATCGCAGTTGAGGGTTGACCATTTCACGAATTTCATTATGAAGACGGCCACGATCAAATGCTGCGTTCCAACGCCTCGTTATTCAAATGTGGTGCCTCTCTAGTTTCTACGAATAGGTGAACAACGTTACTTTTGTAAAGATGTTCACTTATGAAAGTTTTGAGTGCTGACAGTTGAGTTATGTAACCACCGTCTGAACAGAAGTGGCGGGCCCCGATTCTGACGACTAACTCGTGTCGTTCGATGTTCTGGGTGGTGAGAACCGCCCAGGTGTACACCGTGGAGGGATGTGCAGCATGGCCATCTGCGGGTACGCAGCGTCCCATCCGTTGTCCTATTAGTGTTTGTGTCACTAGGTAAGTGTGTAGTGTTGGTGTGTGACGAGCCAGCGACATTTGAGTCTTTGGAGTCTAGCACAAAAGGTGACCAACCGTGACGTTTGTAGTCGGGGCGCAAGTGCTGCTTTTACCACTAGTGGATTTGGGTGTGTCTCGACGCTCAAATGAGGTGCTTCCTCTTCCAAAAGTATTTTTAGGACAAGCAGTGCAACCTTGCGGAGAGACTGTACTTAAATCATAAATAATGATCGCCCTAATATCACAAACTTCAACTCGTAATAAAATAAACATGCGTGAATGTCTTGGAACACTCGGTTGGAACGAAGTTCCTTTCGTAGTATATTATTATTGAAAAAACGTGTTATATTATTGATTAACAAATACAAATAAATTAATTACTAGCGTCTATTAAAATGAAGCGTCATTTAAAATAATATTTCTTTTATGGCAAGATCAAAAAGAGCGAGGGAGATGGATATTATTCCATCTCGCTCGTACTACAGAAAGGGTGTCGTGACGGAAAAATCTTACACTTTTTCTCACCTAGCCGTCAAATTCGTACCGTGCCATAAGGAATTTCGTTCCAAAAACAATTGACGCTGGACTTCCTTAAAGTGTATTGTGAGTTTCTAATGTTTTAAAATATAACATTCGAAATTCAAACATTTATGAGTGACCAGGACGTTTCAGTGTGCATATGTAAAAAAAAAACTGAAACTAAAGAACTCGATCGAAATCTACCTAAAGGGCATTTGAGTGTATTAGGCGACCCACATTTTGTGTCCCCTTAACTCCGGCCCTGAACAGCACAACCTTACACGACTGCGGTGCAACCTATTTCTTGTCAACGCAGTAAATTCTAGTTGGTATTTTAATCTCCCTTCGCATCGTTTACTAGGTACATTTGTACTATGTATCTAACCGAATAAATAATAGTGACCATGTTTTGTAATGCTTCTATATACATACATATATACATATTGACATTAAGTGTACATATCTGCTTTTGTTGTTCTATGGCGTGGCTATTGGGTTAAGATTAGTGTAACCAGGTATCCCGATTTGCGGAGGACGTCCCGATTTTCAGGGTCTGGTGACACGTCCCGATTCATCCTTGATCGAGATGCCAAATGTCCCGATGTTTCACTAAACCTCCTTAGTCTGTACTTCGATCGATAATTTTGATTGTAATTGTGGCTGTTACTACATTAAAATATTTTGCTTTGACAGTCAAATATTTTCTTACCAAACTCAAATAAATAATCTACATAAAAGTTTTAAACTTTGCCCGTATTGTGTTGGCGGGATACAGATATCATTCATGCTGCTCGTCTTTTTCCCCTCGCACCTTAAGCCTCCCGCCCCGACACACTGTCATTTATTATTTCATTTTTTTAGAACTAATTAGTACAGTACCTCAATGACACGTTACGGATAAGATAAGTACATTAGAAAAATGTAACAGTCTTGTAGGTTAGTTCTTTCAGTACTTAATTTCTTCTAGCGGTTGTAATGTTGTTTACAATAAGTAGTGACACGATGCGTTCGACGCAAGGATTTAATCTAGGCGTTTGAGCTAAAAATTTTATTATAAATAAACTTCTACTATTTAGGGGTTTATAAGTGCAAACAATAAATCTTTCAGCAAGTCCTGATTAGCCGAGGAAATAAAACGCACAAAGATGAATATGCAGTTTGTCCGATAATTGGACGAAAAATTATTTGGTCATTAGATCAATATGAATTTCGGTACGACGGTCAGCCTCAACGTAGACTAGCCATCGGCGCAGGACAGGATTATAGTGCCCAAGGATATACGCAAGCACAGGTGCACTCTCTATTCCTTCACGTTACGTGTTTTCTGAGGCAAGATGGTGACATACCGCCAACTTCCTGACTCCGGGTAGATATTGAGCAAAAACTCAATAACTGATATTTTTGAGCCGACCCGGGATTTGAACCCCGAGACCTTATGATCAACAGTCGTATTTACAACCCCTGGACCACCAAGGCAGTCCCAAATAATAATTTATAAAGCACATTGCGCATTGTGTCAAGAAGACTAATGTAACTCATGACGGCCAAAATGGCTACAAAATACCTATTTTTGTAGCCATTGTAACTGTCCCGATGTGAAAACCAAATTCCCGATTATTGTTTACCTTTCGTCCCGAAATTTGACTCACTGGACCTGGCAACACTAATTAGGATTGAAGCTAGAGCAAACATTTGTGGAAAGACGCGAATTCACGGCCGTATTAGAACATGCGGGGCTCCAGTTTGAAGGTCTGTAGAAAGTAATAAAAACATAACTTAAAACCTTTCAATTGTACCTTCATTCCATGAAAAATGTTTAGTTTTTATACAATGTCAACGATCCGCCCAGGCTTCGCACGGGTGATTTTTGGATCTTGACAACAGTGCACTTACCGGGTCCAATTGTGAATCTAAACCCCTCTGGATGGTTTACATTCAAACATTAAACAGTCAGTCAGTCAGTCAGTAAGTTGGCGATGTTCCACCCCCGTGCCTCGGAAACCACGTAAAGCCGTTGGTCCTGCGCCTGGTCTCTCTCCGGTCGTGTCGATTTACCGTCCCATCGAACCATGACCGAAATTCGATCTGGGGTACATTATTCAAAACTCGACCTCATTGTGTTGAAACCCATTTGACCATAAAACTGTTGAATGTGTCTTCTTAATCGAATTTCAAAAGATATGATTATGAATTCTCTCTAATGTTGAATAGAAACGTACTTTGAAAATATTAGGCAATAAATATTGAACATTGACATTTAACGATCTAATATTATAAGTACCTGCTTAGTGAATCTCGTTAACTGAATTTAAAACGCGATTAACTGTGACATAAGCGCAATTGTTTTGTGATTTATACCGAAATAGTGACTCGTTAATAACAGTCTGTCAATACTAATACAACATTGCTTTGCTATCTAATGAAATGAAAGGTAATCAAATTAATCACCCACATGCCAGTCCCGTAACGGCATACTCCATTCCCAGTTTTTTTTTTTGAAGAATAAGGGTGAAAACGAGCACACAGTCCAACTGATGGTAAGTGGAAGCTGTGGTCAATAGACGTCTACAAACTACCCTCAATTAAGAATAAAAAATATAGATGCGTCGTCACCCTTGAGGGCTAAGATGAAATGCCTCGTTTCCAGTAAAAAGGGTTTCCGGTTCTCTACATTCACAACACAAAACACAGGAGGCATTCAAGTCGCTATTTTGTCAGAATGTGAAGGATTCACAGCCCCGGTTCCGGTCGTGCCGACCCATTCGTAATGCAATTATAAATAATGCAATAAGAAAACCGTGCGTGACTACTATCCCATCTAATGTTAAGTGCTAAAGCCGTAGACGGTAAGGTACGCTGACTTAACAAAAGCCTATTCACTCTTGCCTTGAAGACACCCACACTGTAATCGGATGGAAAGACAGATGATGGCCAATTATTCCATTCCTTTACTGTACACATTGTGAACGACGAAGCAAACCGTTTGGTTCAAATGTATGGCTTGTCGACAACAAAGGGGTAGAGACCTGCATACCATCTAGTGGTCCGATAATCGAATGGAGAGTCACGGAATTCCTGACTCTACGTCAGCAACGAGCTACTATCCACGCGGTATATACCTCCTTCCAGTTTTATATCTATTAAATCCTAGGCCCTGCTGTTGCAGGAAGTATCTATAATCACATTGGACGCTGTATTCGTGTAGGTATAACCACAGAATAAATAATAGTTAAAAGAAATATAACATATTAAAGTTGGTAAAAAATTACTTCGCGTACCAACATTCGCTTGCTAATATATAACATAGATTTCGCAGCGATGATGGCAAAAATATTACTGTGCTAGTTAGCAAGTAATAGTCGACCAACTTAAAATAAAATGCACTTCATCATCATCATCATTACAGCCCTTCACAAGTCCACTGCTGAATATAGGTCTCCTCCAAGGAATGCCACAAAGCACGGTGTTGAACCACCTGCATCCATCGACTTCCCGCATGTCTTACCAGGTCGTCACTCCATCTAGTGGGTGGAGGCCATATACTTCGCCCGCAGGGTATGAATGCACCTGGATTAGCAAAAGTTTCGTAACAATTCCATAGAAAATTACATAAAACTAGCTGCATTATAACTTTGTAAAGTTATGGTAAACTGTAAAAGAAAATATTTAAATAAAGAACACTACTATAGCTTTATGTTTTCCTTTGCGGGGTAGACAGAGAGGATCGTTCGCCAAGAGGCCAATCCTGATATACGACTTTCACTTATTTTCTAGTTAATTTGTAGGTTTCATTCATTGTACTTATAGTAATGGACGTTTATGGGAGGTTATGTTACAGTCATGTATATCTTATAGGGTTGCTCTGACGGGAACTAATAAATGGACAGGGAACTATGACAATTTTTGTACGGATTGACGGGTGAATGATTTCATATAGATATGTATTTACTATTTATTGGAACGAAATTCCTTATCGGACGGTACGTGTTTGGCGGATGGGAGCTAGGCGACAAAAAGTATAAAATTTTTCGTCACTGCCCCTTGTGTCATAGTATATTTTATTTTAAATGACGCTTCATTTTAATAAACGCTAGTATATAATACATTTATTTGTATTTGTTAATCAATAATATAATACTTTTATCAGTAATAAGGAACTTCGTTCTAACCGCGTGTTCCACGACATTCACGCATGTTTTTATATTATTAAGTGGCGAAGTTTGCGAAGTCACTTATTGATTTCACGATGTCTGTCCGTCTGTCCGTCTGTCCGTCCGTCTGTCCGTCTGTCCCACAATTATCTCGAGAACGGTTTCGAATTTTCAAATTCTGTTTTCAGCAATCGATTACTGATCACCCAGGCATCTGAACCTCCTATTTTGAAACTGATTGCTCAACGGCAACCGTTAGAAACCGCTACAAAGCTGATTGCTTCGCCACTTTGCTATGCTGTTAGCTTGCTAGGTTTATTATATATTATTTCCGACATATTCCGACACGACCGGAGAGAGATCAGGCACAGAACCAACGATATTACGCGCTTTCCGAGGCACGGGAGTAAAACAACGTCAACTTCCTGACTCCAGGCTGCTACTGGAATTTTCTTGTCAGAAAAACCTAATAACTAATTCGACCCCACTCGGGATTTGAACCCGAAACCACGAGATCATCAGTAGCGTTTGCGAGCACTAAGCGGCAGCTAAACAGCTATTGTCGAACTACCAAACGTCGTAATAATGAGTGACTATTGTACAATTATGCTCACTTCTGCTTACTTCTCAGTTGGTGTCAATAGCGACGGTGGCGTGTGGCCAGCACGTAGAGGAAATCATCAGGAATGACTTCGATGGACCACACGCTGACGGCTCCTACAGATGGGCTCTCCAAACTGGTCAGTGTTAAGTTTTTTGTACCCGAATATCTCAGGAGAATTATAAATTTTTTTGGAGTGTATATATTTTATGTCTATTCCTTTGGAACGATTTGTAACCTAAACGACTTGAATGATCTTAATATATGGGTGTAGTTAGATCAGCTTCAGCTGTGGAAGTATCATTTTTATATAATATATTATGACTAGCTGTTCCCCGCGACTTCGCCTGCGTGGAATTATTTTGCATGGAACCCTAAAATAAAAGTAGCCCAAGTTACTCCTTAAAACATCAGCTATATGTCAGTGAAAGTCCCATCCAAATCGGTTCACAGGTTTTTGCGTGATGCGTGTTCAGATAGACTTCGTGTGTTATTCCGACTTACTTAACATTTATCGTTATATTTTGGCCAATATACACAATATCTTTGTTAATTATAGCTTATGTGTTGTTCTGATGTATGAGCTATATTATTGTAAAGTTTCATTAAAAAAAAACATGCGTGAGTGTCGTGGAACACTCGGTTGGAACGAAGTCCCTTTCGAAGTACATTATTATTGATAAACTTATTATATTGTTGATTAACAAATACAAATAAATGAATTACTAGCATCTATTAAGATGAAGTGTCATTTAAAATAAAATATACTATGACACAAGGGGTAGTGACGAAAAAATCCTACACTTTCTGTCGCCTAGCTCCCATCCGCCAAACCCGTACTTATCGTCCGCTAAGGAACTTCATTCCAATACATTTAGTAGTTTTCGCGTGAAAGAGTAACAAACATCTATACATCCTCACAAACTTTCACGTTTATAATATTAGTAGGATTATTCTGTACGTGTGTTGGTCACTGAACTCCTCCTAAACAGCTAGATCGATTTGGACGATTTTTTTTTGTGTTTTCAAGTTTTTGATTCACAATTGGACCTGGTAGGTGGTGCTATTGTGTGTGTGATGCACAAACCACCAGTGGGAAGCCGGGTCGGAGCACTAGTAGGGTACAACATTTTTCTCTTTCCAGTAAACTTTTTACGCAGTCGTTTTTTATTACTATTTAAGCCTTGGACTGTTTAAAAAATTAGCATTGTTATGTTCTTTTTGGTCCCTGCCAATTTTACCGTCACGGACCACTTATAGAATCAAATAGGTCTACCTGCTTGCCTGTCACTGAGGTTTCCTATCGTCTTCAAACATGAGGAGGTACTCAATTCCACTGTATGTTTTTTTATGTGCGTTACCTCATAACTTTGTTCTACGTGTACCGATTTCGATGATTCTTTTTTTATTTGAAAGCTGGTGCTTCAAATGTGGTCCCATATAAATTGATCAAGGTCTGAGCAATAGTTATTGAGTTATTCTTAATAATTTATATTGTCTGAATGTTTTAATAATTGTACTAAGGTTCGAATAAGGTACGATCAAGTTGTCTCTTGGGTAAGTAGGTAGTTGGTTACTACGCTACTAAGGGAAATAATCTAGGTCCCTTTACTCCATATTCCATTATTCTTTACAGCCCATAAATGTGCACTGCTGAACATTGATTACTTCATAGGAAGGATATTTGCTATAGTTACCACACTTGGCAAGCGCATTGGCAACAGCAATTTCTTTTTATTTTATGTTTTTACTAGGGATATGCTGCTGCCAACTCCTGCTTTATCTACCGACTTCAAAAAGGAGGAGGTACTCAATTTCACTGGTTTTTTTATGTGTGTTACCTCAACTTTTTTTTGTTGAACCGATTTCGACCATTCTTTTCTATAAATTGATCAAGGTCTGGCCAATAGTTTGTGAGTTATTCTTAATAATTTTTATTGAAGTCGGTTGTACAGTTTTTTTTTTAAATTATATGTCTAATAAGTGTCTGTTTGGATAAGTACCACCGTCTTCTCTATTTCTGGCCCCAAATAACAGTGCTCGCTCGCACTGCTGGTCGAAGCCGGTGGTTTGAAGTAATAGAGAGACAGTACGATTACGGATTGTGAAGCATTCCATCTTAATTCTCAGAAGACAACGTATCTGTAGACTTTTTTGTATGAAGTTGGCTGCAGGCTTCCATGGATCACAGTATCCTCTTACCATCAGTGGTTTTTTACGTGGTAGAACCATGCTACCGCTATATTACTAGTATAGTTGTAGCTTAAAACAACATACAGTCGAATTGAGTACCTCCTCCTGTTTGAAGTCAGAAGAAACAAGTCGTTTGATGTTTTCTTATTCGTTTCAAAGCTTTACCACGTGTAATAACATAAAACTAACTTCTGTGAGGGTTCTAGAGAAATTACTCCACCACGCTACTCCGTTGCGTTTTAGCGTACTTCACAAGTTCTCAAAATACTTTACTTATTACGTGATAGAGCCGCGTTATGGCTACAGCCTTGCAGCTCGAATAGGTTGGCTCGACCGGGCAAGGACCAAGTCTCACAAAAGACCAGCATGTGCTAGTGAAGTTCGGTTAACTTTTTGCCTGGTTCCTGCGCCGATTTGTAATGTACTACCATATCTATATACTATAATATCTATAATAGTGAGTGTAGAGAACTGGATGACCTTTTTATTGGTAAAGAGGCGTTTCATCTGAGTCCTCAGGGGTGAAAACGCATCTGAATTTTGATTCTTAATTAAAAATAGATGTTGATGTTGGTGTTGATGGCACAGCAATCACTCACCATCAGGTGGACTGTGGGCTCCCTTATTCTATAAAAAAAACTTATTAGACATTCAGGTTTTCTCACGATATTTTTCATCACCGCCGAGCACTTGGTAAATCAGCACAAAATTGCAATTAACAGATTTATCGGTGCCGGCGGGGATCGAACCCGGGTTGCTCGCATACTGTGAAATTTACAACGAGCGCTTATTCTCTGGGCTACCGCAGCTATATGATATACCAGTAAATAATTTTATTACAGAAGGTGGAATATACCACGAGCAACGTGGCTTTTTGCAAAGTACAGCGGCCGAGGAGCCAAGTTCATTGGTAGAGGGGCAGTACCAGTACACGGCGCCTGATGGACAGGTATACCTATGTCTTTTTTTAAGATAATAGTGACATACGAGCTCGCAGTACATCTGCGCTCAAGTCCAAATAATGAACACACGTGCGTCGCGTCTGAGGCTCATTCCATTACATCTTAACAAAAGTTCACTGCTAAACAGGACTCGGATAACGGTATATTTTTCGAAACGTTTTCGCCTTAAATACCTAAAAACTTATTTGTTTCGCTTATGTTCGAACGGAATTATAATAAAATCGTTTATGAAAAGAACGAAATTTAAAATAGTTCTTGTTCAATAAAACATTTTTAACCATATTTTAAACAGTTTTTTCCCCATTTTTTGGCCCTGCAATACGAAATAAAAATACTTTATAGCCTTAAACTTGTCGTGGCACGCGCCATTCATTTAGCTTCCTGCAGAATAAACCGTTTTTTACGTTTTCATATTACGTTCTCATTTCATTTTTGTTCCGAACAAAATGTTAATACAAGAAACCGTCCCAAACGTTTTAAAAACGTTATTTTTAATAACGTTTCTGAGCCCTGCCGCTAACATAAGTCTTCCTCAATAGATAGACTCATGGATGGATATTTCGCGTAGTTGTTTTTTTATTAATTCTAGTTGTTATCAGGCAGATGCGCTGCTCATCTCCTGTTTCAGTTTCCCTCCGTCTCCTCTTAAGATACCCACGGGACGACATTGGGTAGTGAATTCTCCCATGCCGCCACTACACTGCCCTTGAGTAGTTTCAAGCATCTGTTCGCAGCATCATCACCTTTTACAGTCATCTCATAGGTTAGAGATATATTCAAATCTGAATACTTTTACATTTCGGAAAACACTTTTCTTGACATCGACCATGTTACTTTTAATATTCGACGTTTTTTTTTCTTTTAAGCGAACGCGCTTAGCGAAAAAGGGCATGAAAGAAACTGATTACCCGAGAATAGTAAAGATATAAAATAAAATGTAAAAATATACAAACTATAAATGTTACGTTATGCGATTTTATGGAGTTAAATTCAGATTAAAAAAATCGTGGTGTAGCTGTATCGTGGACAGGGTCGTGTGTTTTTCGTGAATAGTGAATACGCGTAAGTACCTACGTAACGATTACGAAACGACTACATAATGTCAAACATTCAATTGCAATCGAGTGATGTAATAAAATGTTGCATGTAGATGATAAATATGTAACTACAACGCCAAACTGTGTCCTCCGATTATGTTATCATCAGTTTTCTGAATTGTCTCCGTATTCACATAAAAAATGTTATATTAACAACATAGACTCTAATTAATCTATTTCTTAACCTCGTATAACATCATAAAAATCGCGAAAAAAACGTTATGTGGCCCCACCTAATTAAAACTTTTCGCGGTAAAAGCTTTAACTTTAAACTGTGGTAATAGTAACTACAATGTAAAATAAAGCCGCGTTTGCACAAGCAAGAACACTCGGAAGTTTTGCATAAATTTCTTGCAATACTGTTTACATATCGTATAAATACTTGCGATTCTTTTCCGCTATAAATATCTCATGAGAAACTCGCGATCGCGATCACAATTTATCGCAAAGGTATTTTCACACAAGAAAGATGTCATGAAGGGCGAAGGCTATGGCAATTTAGTTTAGTGTTGTTCCATGGGGAAACGCGGCCTTAGAATTTATTTACCATATCACGTTAGGCATATATGTATAGTATCCCATAATTAAAGGATTGAAGAGAGTTATAATAACTTAAAATAATTAATAAATCTTTTAATTTTTGGTCTTTATAAAACATAGTAATAATAATGCCAACACCTACTTTCCTTTCATTGCGAACATGATCATCACGAAATAATCGGCCCGTAATATGGGATGTAGGAAGTAGCTGATGCATTGTATAAAGACAGAGATGCTCATCAATAATGAATTACTCTGAATTGCCATTTTAAATCGCGTGTAGGTACTTTTTTGCGAAATACACTAAACTAGATCTATAAGCAGCGAGATCTATCGAGAGTTTATGTTAACACTTAACATCTTTAGACTTTCCAAACTATTGCACACGCAACTACTGGCAGGAAACGCTTGAGGAACTATTGCGAATGCACCTGCTACGTAGATTACATCTGCAAGCTATTGTCTGACAGACTGTCGGACACTTACTACAGAAGTTTTCTTGCAGATGGCAATGTCGACTAGGTGGTATGGGGCTCTTGATAACGACTTTTTGTATTGTTTTATTGTAGTGAACATCTGCTATACCAGGGATAGGGAACCAAGGGCACGCGTGTTATCGAAGCAATGCGACAATATTTTGGGCACGCCACTGTTCGTAAAGTTCACTATGAAGTATTACGAACGAACGCGAGTGATCCTACGCTACCGAGGTTCGGGCGCAGCGGTAGTCACGAAGGGAAATTATTTCACGGCACGTCTATGGCCTCATTAAACATTTCTTTTAAAAATGGCACGTTGATACTACATAAAGTTTCGCCACCCTATTCATAACAAAATACAAAGCAAAACGTTTTTAACGAAATATTAACGATTTTTCGATCTAAACAAACGGTCGGGGTGGAGACCCACCGTTCGTTTTGTCGTCCGATGGTAGAAAGGGTAGGGGAGGGTAGGAAATAAATCATGTTCACACTCTACTGCTACTGTACAGTTGTTGTTTAGCGGTAGAAATAGGTAAAAAGTTTCTCCCAATTTTGGAAAGATAGACAAAGAGTAAATATGGCAACTAAAACTGAAATTCTATTCCAGGTTATAAATGTCCTGTACAAGGCTGACAGGAATGGCTTCCACGCAGAGGGAGATCACATACCCACCCCGCCGCCGATACCGCCCGCTATACAACGTGCACTCGACTACCTCGCTACACTACCGCCACCTACTAGCTACAATAATAGACTAGACTAGAATAGAAGACCAATAAGTACCTACACTAACTAGCAGACGACAGAAAAAACTATAAAACACTATTGTAGTAAATGTTGAATACAAATTTTGTTTATAGTGTCCCACAAATCTGTAAATATAGAGATACAAATATACTTATATTAAAAAAAGAACAAATTAAACTTTTTACTGGCCGTTATAGAAAACTAGCTCTCTTGGGACTTGCTACTGGAAATGCATTATTTTGACTTAAAAAACAAATAATCAGAATGCAGGTCGTCCCGAAAAAAAAATCCATCAATTACAATTTATACCGGGTTATTTTTCAAAGAGTAGCCAAATTTTAAACTTATATATAAATAATGTTATACCGTTACTGCAGTTTTTGAATATACAAGTAAATAAGGCTTCTACTTTTATTTCAAATTACCCCAAATTTAATGTATTTATGGGCAACAAGTACGCGTACGCGCGCTCCTCTGTTTGCGATTCAATTTATGTTTTTGCCGACTGATGATGTGTCCGTGCGTGGTAAAAATAGTCGTCAATCAGTTAAATAATGCATTACCAACCATTTTGAATTTAAAAGATAAAGAGGACAATGTTTGAGATTTTTCAATTAATTTTTCTTCACCGTTTGCCTATATTACTTGCTCTGAACATTCTCTGCAAATTTGGCCGGTTATTGCAAAATAACGCTGTATAGTGTGTTGCTGAACATAGGCCGCCCTCATAGATTGCCTCAAGGAAGGATTTTGCTGTAATTGCCACGCTTAGGAGGCGAGTTGCCACGCAATTTTTTTATAATTTTGAGTTGTTACCTGCTGTCCATCTCGTTTTAGTTTCCCTAAGTCACCTCTTACGACAGCCGTGGGACGATATTGTAATAAACATTTATTACAATATCGTCCCATTTAGAAATTAAATTTTCTTCGCCAATTATCGGTGTCTTGGGTTCATTGCACACAGTATATAATTCACTATTGTTGATTGATAGACCGGCATTTGGTCCGCCCTTTGTATACTTTTTATGAAGTTGTTAACGAACGCAATAAATATTTAATTCTCTCTGTTTAAGCTGGCATTCTATGATAGCGTGGTCCTTCCTCGATACCGGAGCCGACTCGCTACAACAATGATATAGCTGCATCGTAGCTCTACCATGATACGCCGAGCACCGGCGATGGAGAATCAATTATTTCTGGAACGCGATAGTGACTTTACTTCGTGGAGCGACTACGAGCCATCAACCTGCGACATATGCGATTATTAAGGATCTTTCCGATCTATCTAGAGAATTTGGACATGATTGTATAATTGATGTGTGTGGAAGGATTCTTCCATTTCTCATTCTAATTGGCATTTTTACTTACTTTACACGTAACAGTAGCTCTAACAATGTTAGAGTATCCACTCAGAGGTAGGTTTAATTGGGACCGAGTAGAGTTAAATGAAACAAACTATCAGCGTTTACATTAAAATTTAATTTAAAACAAAAACGAGCGAGCCTTACAGTAGTCGCATATGATGTGTAACGTCTGACATCTCTTCTTGGTAATAGGCAACATTAACATTATATCCTGAAAAATGCTATTTGTTTTTCTAATCATTTAAAATATTTATTCGAATAATTATTCATTATTACTCACTTGCAATTTGTATTAATCATCTGTACTTTTTCAGACACTTATTATCAACAGTAAATGCATTTATTAATATAATATATACATATAAATTAGTTTATATAACAGCACACTATACTACCAACGCGCGCGCTCATTGGTCAAATCAAATAGCGCGCGCTTCCCAGCTTCCCGTTACACACTTCCGTCCCTTTTCACGAAATCACTACCCCCAAATTGCGGCAAAGCGAGAGGAAAGATGTTACACATCAAAAATTGGGTAAGTGTCAAACTAAAGGTAACAATAACATATTAATAAAAAATCAATATTTTGGCACGTCACGTAATTTAATATTTACACAATTATTTACATTTTTACACTAATCTATTAGTACATCTTTATAGTTAATTACATAATAACAAAACATAAGCGGCGTACAAACTTAAGGTAGGAACAGACGTAGCTAATTGTACGACACTATTTATTTGCGTAATTTAAAATTATTACATATTGTTATTATATTGAAACAATCCCACAATTATATCACCAATTTCTAACACAGCGACTATTATCGGTAACTTCCAGTTAGTTTTGTTAGATTTATAATATCGCAAGCCCCCCCCCCTTCCCCCCTCTCCCCTACGTGTAATGGTGACGAAAGAGTATGCAACGCCCTGTTGCGTCACAGAAACACCAACTTCCTGACTCCGGGCTGCTCCTGAGAACTTCTTGAGAGAAAAACTCAAAACTGTTTTTTTGGCCCTACCCGGGATTCAAACCCCAGACCTCATGATCAGTAGTTGTATTTGCGACCACTAGCGCTACGGAGCGCTCATAAAACATACATACAACATATTATCAATGAGTGACGGTCAATATAAATTATCCTGTTTGTCTTACATAAAATAAAGAGAAGTGTATAATATTCATCTGGCTATATACAAGGGGAGAATTTACCATAATTGTTACCAGATATTTTATGGAACGTTTAGATTATCAGGCGAGCAGCTCGCCGAGATATTCGTGGACGAGTGCAACGCATTTAAATAGTCGTCTGTATTCATTAGACTTGTCATTCGTTCATTTCTAACGACCCGATCATTCAAGTATTGATTCGTCTTACGAACACGGTCATTCGGCTCGGTCATTCAAATGGATCTTTGTTAGTGTCAGTACCCTGTAATCTGAGAAACCCGCTTGATAATGTCGCTCGTTGGACACTACTATAACTCTTTGATCGAGGGTCCTATCAATAGTTTGAACCGGAACGTTCAAAAATGTAATTGCAATCATTTTATCATTAATACTTTGATGCGACCAGATTCAAATGAACGAATCATACACGATGGACACATATCTAGTGTTCATTCAACGTAGATCTTTTAAACGTGGATGGCATACGTCTCGGTGCTACGATATTGTGTCCACTGAACTCATATAGACTCACTAATATTTTAAATGAAATAATTTAAAATTAATTTTTTTATAAGACCGACTACAGTATAGAAGTAATTAAGGACAACTCAAAAACTATTGGTCAGACCTTGATCAAATTTATATTGGACCACATGAGAAGCGCCAGCTTTCAAATAAAAAAAGAACCATCGAAATCGGTTCTCCGAGAAAAAGCTATGAAGTAACACAAAAAAATACAGTCAAATTGTGTACCTCTTCCTTTTTGAATTTGGTAGAAAAAGATAAAATGACGGCATTAGTAGAAATAGTATTAAGTCGAATATATATTCGACTTAATAACTAACTAACACTAACTAAAGCAGTTTCGCTCTTGTGAAATTCTTGATTTCAGCTGAACCGAATACATATGAGGGGCACACTGAAGTCATCGGGAATAGAATATTTCGGATTGAGTTACAATAAAACCTTTTTTAGAATTTGAATACTGACCTCTTAGAATCTTAATGACATTCAAACAATTAAAAAAATGTTTAAAAACAAAAACTATGTTGGTTTAAAGTTGACATGTCGTTAAAAGAAATGGAGCTCACGCGTGAACATTTCCGTGCCATAATTTATCACAATTTTCGTCGCGGCGTGTCTCAAGATAAATGTCTCAGCGAACTTGTTTCGATTTATGATGTTGAAGCACCGTGTCAAACGACAATATACCGCTGGTGTGCCGAGTTTCGACGCATTCGTGTGTCGCTCAGCACTGTTTTTTCTGCAGGTCGATAAAGAACAGCGGTCACGCCTGAAAACATTGCAGCTGTGCTAACTATTATATTAGATGACCGTCATGTGACATACGAGCAGATTCGGGCTATTATCAGTATCGGAATGACTGCAATTCAGTCGATATTACATAATGAGCTGCGTGGAAGAAAGCTAGTTTCCCGCTGGGTTCTCTATAATTTGTCTAAAGAGCAAAAGGCGACTCGTGTAGATTGGTGCCGGAATACTCCGCAACGTTTCAACGGAGGGAAATCAAATGCCGTTTATAATATCGTCTCAGGTGACGAATCATCGATTTATACACACGTACCTAAAAGAAAACATCAGTCAGCAGTTTGAGTCTTCGAAGACGAGGTCAAACCAACGAAAGTAGTTCCCTCCCGCAGCGTGTCAAAGAATATGCTCGCTACGTTTGTCTCGAAATAGGGGCATGTTGGTACAATTTCTTTACAGGAACGCAGAACGGTTACCGCTGAATGGTATATCACGGTTTGTTTGCCAGAAATGAAAGCGGAACTCCGAAAAAATAACCCGAAACGTCGCATCATCTTACATCACGATAATGCGAGCTCCCATACGGCTCGGAAAAGAAATGATTTTTTGAAGCAGGAAAACGTTGATCTGATGTACCATCCTCCGTACAATCCTGACCTGAGCCCAAACGATTTCTTTACATTCCCTAGCATGAAAGATTTATTACGCGGTCAACGGTTTGAAGCAGCTGTGGAAGCGAACAAATCAGCCATTTTGTTAACATTACTGTTTTAATGATTGGTTAGCACGAATGGAAAAGTGCATTAAGTTGAACGGAGAATACTTCGAAAAACAATAAAATACAACTTAGCTATACCGTGCATGTGGTTTTTCTTATTCCCGATCATTTCAGTGTGTCCCTCGTACTTATATTTTTCTACAGATTTCAAAAAAGAGCCAGTACTCAATTCAACTGTATGTTTTTTTTCTTTTTTTATGTGTTTCCTCATAACTTTGTTTCTGGTGAACCGATTTTGATTCCAATGATGCTTCTCATGTGGTCCCATATAAATTTGATTAAGATCTGACCAATAGTTTTTGAGTTATTCTTAATAATTTATATTGAAGTCGGTTATACAAAATTTTTAATTTTAAATTATTATATATTATGTCAAAGAAAGGTATTAGAGATAACAAGAATGAATAACATACATTGACCAAATTTATATGGGACCACATGAAAAGCACCATTTTTCAAATAAAAAACTAATCATCGAAATCGGTTCACTCAGAAAAAAATTATGAGATCACATAAAAAAATACAGTCGGATTGAGTACCTTTTTCTTTTTGAAGTCGCTTAAAAATTATAACAGTAGATTGGCCGAGTAAATTATAATGATATGACAGTTAAGGGGTTAACTGAATAATAACGAGCATGTAAACAGTTATACGAATACACACAAACATTCCTTTGACTCGTACTAAAAACCGACGAGTCTCCACACTGACGATCACTCGGGACGAGTAGCGAGCACACGCGAACAAGTCGTTTACATGTTCATATTCGTCCCTATTCGTCTGTGCTGGGCGAGTTTCTAAACGTTCCATTACGTCTGGCGTAAACTATAGAGGGTTGAGGTGAGGAGGACAAGATGAAAAAGCGTCCAGCTAGGGATGGGCAAAGGGAAAAAATATATCGATATATATCGAATCGATATTTATAAACAGCATCGATATATATCGCGTGATAAATATCGATGTATCGATATATCGTCATCATTTGAATGATGTAAAGATAAGGTCCAAAATTTTATCTACTAACGGTTGGACGACGAAAAAAACGATACAACATTTTAAAATATATCGAAATTGAAACGAATTCGATACTCTAAAATAAATATCGATATGTCGATATATCGCGACATAAAATATCGACGATATATATCGATATTTTTACTAAAAAATATCGATATTTCGATTTATCGATATTTTTTACCCAAGCCTACGTCCAGCTGTAAGCTGTAAATAACAGTTCAAAAACATTCCTGAATGGCGCTAGCGTAGATACAGCACAGGTAGGAAAGAATTTAGCAGTTTTAGATTGTGAATTGAAAAGTGCCGAGTTAAAATTTAATATTTTTGTTGACTAGAATAGTTAGTTACAGTACAGTATATAAAACTTCAAATATTCACATAGTCCAAAAATATTTTTTTTAAATTTTC
Organism: Parnassius glacialis; assembly: GCA_033319125.1. Lineage (NCBI taxonomy): Eukaryota > Metazoa > Arthropoda > Insecta > Lepidoptera > Papilionidae > Parnassius > Parnassius glacialis. The sequence continues at coordinate 57,746,216 of JAVANC010000004.1, forward strand.
CCTGCTGCTATTGTAGCGCCACCCTAATTTAACGCATTTCGACGGACACTTTTTCATACACCGAGATAGTCTTCCTTACCACAGCCTAAGAAGAACATACAGTCAGTCACCGCGTTTGATGTTTTCGAAAAAGCCGACATAAACAATAAATTACTAGGGTTGTCAGAACGGAAAGTAATAAAAAATTAAAAACTGAATTTATTTTATTTCAAATTTAGAAAAATTAACGTGTATGTGGAAACTGGTGAACCTTTAATTCTTTATCTTTAAATGAGGACGACCCATAGTTTTTTTACTAGTGTGAATCATTTTATTTTGTTTGCGTGACATAGCAACCCTAGCGGACAGTTCCCAAGCTGCTGAGTGCCGCTCGGGAATTGCTCAGACCGCGTCTCGCCCCGCGTCAAGACGCCTTCGATAACCGACTGTTAGTAGTAGTTAGACTGTTCTTCTACCCTCCATAGCGTAAACAAATAACTATGACGCTATCTCTCGGGAGAATTTTCCGTCCGTCATTTTCCATAGGCAAAGGACGAACTGAAGTGATAGATACTCTTGCGCAACCATCACACAAAGCTTACATCAAAACTAAATATTGCTCTTTCAACATTTCTAAGCATATTGAATTGTCTAAAAATAATCACAGTTCGACAAATATCTACATCACATAACTTTTCACTAGTTAATGCCACAGGCATACAATACAATGGCTAGTACGTGCTAATATTATGCAAATAGAATAAACTTATATAACAAAATATGGATATATCACTTGTAGGATATTATACGCTATTTAGAAGACAGAAAAATACTTTTATAACCTGCATGCCTTAAATCTGGTAGTAAGAGAAATGCTAAAGTTCAAAGTCAAACTCCACAATGTCATGTTCAAATATTTAAACATTGTGAACTTTCAAGTTTAAATCGAGATTTTCTATGAATGCTGGTCTAAGTCTGAGTGACAACAGGACGGTCTTAGTGTGGCCCCGGCTTAAGATGAACGACACCAACCAAATAAAAGTAAATCGAGGCGAGGCAAAATATTTTTCTGCCTTGTATACGATTTTTTATACATTTTAAATACATCCTTTTCTTTAAAATTTGCTAGATTCAGTGAATATTAAAATAAATTCAAACTAGGTGTTACAAATCTTTATACAAAGATCAAAACTTCGTTTCAATCGAATCAATAAACTTTGGGAAGGTTCTCAAAGTTCTCTTAACTTTGAGAACCACAATTTTCATATAAAGTTTGATTCCTACCCAGAAGTTATCGAGATGCATAATATATACCTATAACATAATAATTAATAAAGAAAGCAAAACCTCTGATGATTTTTTGTTTGAGTTATTAATGAAAATTAGTAATCAAAATAAAGTTTTTTTTATTAATATCCATTGAGTTATATTTACTGCGTACTAGAGAAGCCATTCTAAACAAAACATGTGCTCTTGTCTTCGCGCATGCGCGGGTTAGTAGAGTCGCGCATGCGCAGTTGATTTAAGTTCAGTGTGAAGTAAATCAGTTTTTAATTTAAACTTTAATTTGAAATCTTGTATTATTAGCGCCGCTCCACACTGCATGCATATTGAAACCACAGACTAACTAGTAGATGAAACCACACTAAATGACACACTGTACGGATTGCAGTACAGTTCAGTTGAACAGAGCGTATGTTCGGAATGCGAAATCTGGTATGTAGTACATGTAAATCGATATTAATATCCCTTGTATTGCTCAACCTTTACATTGTTAGACAATGATCAATTAAACGATTGAGTCTTTTTTTCAGAAAGATACAGCCTATATACGTCACCGGTACGTTTTTGGTTGCACAAATTTTGGCACCCATTATGAAGTCGAACCCAGGCACTGTACAGTACCGCACTCATCATTAAACTTAACAAATGAAGTGAATATTACAATTTATTTATTATTAAAATATTTCTTATTTAGAAATATTGTAAATTTATTAATTATTATTTTATCATTTAATAATCCATTCAAGCATTATTTAAAGTAAACAAGTCACAGAAACCAATTATAATATTAATAATGAACAATCAAAAAGGCGCAATATTGCTTTGAATTATATATGAACCATGAACCCGTGATGCGATATGAAAAATGGAGGATATTTAAATGATATATACGCTAAACGAAGTCACAATAACAATACAACCGTATAAGCTCACGCGGGGATCGAACCCACAACCTAAGGTTCCTTAATCAGGCACTTTCACTACCGACCGAGCTGGTCGGCGAAACATAAAAAAATATTTTTTGATAATTTTTTCTTATCTTTATCTATATAAAATGCCACTGATAAACTATTTGTTAAACCTATGTTTATTTTAATATCTTTTTTTTTTGGTTTTCCAAAAATTTTCATTTTTCTTATTTTCATTTTTTTATTTCGTATAAAAACTGTATAAACTATTTACACAACTACTACAAACGACTTCTCTCTTCATATTTCCTTAATGATTTGTTATATTTACACAAATACTCGACTTTGAATAAAGTTAATTATACGGAAATTAAACGTGATAAAATCCGTAAAATTAATTTTAATTATTAGCTTATTTACTTGCTAAACCAATATTTAGTGTGTTATTTCATTATATTACATAATTTATCCATACAATATTTTAAATCATTTACAAAAATGTTATTGACAGATTAATGAAAACGAATGTAAATATCAAAATAAATGGCGCAAATTATGTTTTTATATTATTATCTGTATTAAAATTCATATAAAAAATAAATCACTCATTTCAATCATAGAAACATAAAATAACCACATTAAGAGGTAATAGTTAATAGAAAGTAGTAACAAAGCAAATTTAATGCAACAGAAGTGAGCGGTAGAGTCGGCAAGGAACGCCCTAGCAAGGTCCAAATTAGCGATATGTCAGAGATAGGCTAAATTAAAAGTGCCCTTAACCGACGAGCATGTGTGCAGAAGTGGAAGTCCGTAGTTCCTACCTACTCCTCTCGAAACCTACAAGATAATGAAGGGTTTCGCAATATAAAAATAATAAAAGTGCGGTGGCGATATAGAAAATCAGCTTGGTTAAGCACCATCATCAAACACCAAATGGTCTGCCCAGCCTGAGTATGGACAAATATTAAATAAAACTAATTTTTCCGGATTATAACGCGTTTAATTTTAACTTTTTTAATTCCCGACGTTTCGATAAATTTAACGTCCTGATAAATTTAATATATGATAATATTAAAAAAACTGAAGGTAGCCGGGCTAACGTCAAACACCTCAGTGCCCCCCGTGACCACGGGTGCTGGAAAGCACCCGAAACGTCGGTAATTAAAAAAGTTAAATTAAACGCGATATAATCCGTAAAAATTAGTTTCATTTAATGTGTTGTCTTCGCGTAAATATAAGGAAACATTATGGACAAATATATCAAGCAATACTTCAGTTTTTTATAGTTACTATCCATCTACACAAACAGTATACTGCTCCAGCAGTGTGGTACTCAAGCACAGGCTTTAGGATATTTTTGATTGAATTTAGGAAAATCAAACAATTGTGTTTTTGGTCAATAATCAACAAGTTATTGCTCCAACCGGGATTAGAACCTGAGTTATGTCCCACAATAAAATATTAATGATGTCAATGAACTCATGTCAATGAATAACACGAATTGCATTAATTTGTGCATTCGACAACTATTTTAGTAAGAAAATTTAATAGAAATTCATAAGACTAGGAAACATTATTATTGATAATACAAAATAAATGGATAAAATATTATTATTTTATTTTCAATAGTTTCTTATATTTGTTCACAGACATTAAATATACAATATCAGCTTTAAGCCATATTCCAAGCAGCAATCTGCTAGCGGTCAAGTTTTTTTTCTTTGGTAATGGACTCGTATGGTTGCACTTTAATAATAAATTATCCATTATAATAATTTGTTTTAAAAACTTCACAATATGTTAAAGCGTACACTGCGGGGTTTTTGGGAGATTTCGACGGCAGCTTAAGCGAGGAGATAGTTGACGATGATCCTCGCCAAAATACTCCATAGTTTATTTATTTTTGTATTGACTACACGGCCTTTAGCCAAAAACAGTACATCTAATGCAATACATTATTCAAAATATAAATACGTAAGTTATTTACAAAATGTTGAATTCATATTGCGAAGTATTGGGAGATTTCGATGACAGCTTATAGCTATATGGTAATAACTTCTCAAGGTCTAAAATGGATACAGTGGTTTTTTATCACAATCGTAGGGCTTGTTTCGTCATTTTCGTCAATTATTTACATGCGTAGATATTTAATACACTAAATTGTTTCACTTTCAATGTTTAACAACCCACTTCAAACATTATTTGAATGACAACATAATAGATACAACAATCCATGTAGTCTAGTTCCCGTTAAAACACAACAAATTCAATTCTACATCAAAGATACACAACTACCTCGAATATTAAAACTAGTTTTAGATCACTTATTTATAATAATTGTCACAATGATATAACTATTAAAATGGCATCACAATTCTAACCCGTCTCAAGTTTTGGAGCATTACAACTTGAACCCTCGCAGTTTGTTCAGTCTCCTCTCCAAGTCCTCGATGCTGGGGTCCTCGTTCGGATTCTCCTCATTGGTAGGCCAGGGTTCTGGCTTGTGGCGCTCAACGCCTGGTGCCATTTGGAAACCGCCACCAGATTTGCCAGGACTCTCCGAACTAAATAAAATGGACACAAAGTTTTAATAAGAAAATTGAGGTTTATATATAATTGGGGTGTTAGAGAAATCTTTGGACCATACAGTTGCATTTTTTGACGTGACAACGTCTTATAATTCAATGAAGCTGGCTGCACGCACGAAAAAACATGACTCATGTGGCGTTACCTCGCTCTGAGGCGTTCCATTTAAGGCTTGAAGTACAAGTGAGAGCGCGGAACGAGCGACAAAGAGGCACAATCGGCCTCCGCGTTCGGCAGCGTTCGACATCTGTCTTCTTTCGATATTAAATATTTCTTATGACGTTGTCACGTTCAACTATCGTCAGTAAACCGACTTTACAGATAACCGATTTTTTACTGTTCTGTAATATAGAAATGAGAGCTATTAACCCATTTGCACCTTCTGTACCAATTAAACTACACCTCTTCAAATTCTAATTTCAAAAATACCACTCTATGTATTGGTGAGCTAATATACATAATTACTGACAGATGTCACTTTTCCAGGGGTTATTATCATCCATAAATTCTTTAATATTATAATAACCCTTTTTATACAAACTTAGTTTAATAAAGTTTTTGAACTTTGAGCAGGTCAAATTTTGTATATTTTCTGGAATTTTGTTGTAAAAGCGTATACATTGCCCCAAGAATGAGTTACTGACGCGATGGAGTCGAGTAACTGGTACTACTAGCTTGTGTCTGTTCCTAGTATTTACAGAATGGATATCACTTATTTTTGTAAAACTACTTTTATTTTTGTGTACGTACATTACATTTTACATTACATTTGTCGGGTTACCGCGAGTCGACTGCAGTTGATAGGAATACACCGCTGCCCACCTCCTGCTTTGTTTCCTCTGTCGCCTCTTACGACCCCACGGAACGATACGGGCTATTCGATATTCTTACACCGCTACTACACGGTGATATATTATAAAGCGTGTAAACTATGAAATGATGGTCGAATTTTTTTAATGTTTTTTTATAGAATATGGTGACAAACGAGCACACAGTCCACCTGATGGTAAGTGGTTGCTGTGGCCCATAGACATCTACATCTATTCTCAGTTGCGAATTAAAATGCAGATGCGTTGTCATCCGTAAGGACTAAGATGCAATGCCTCGCTTCCAGTAAAAAGGGTCTCCGGTTCTCTACACTCACCATACGAAACACAGCAGTGTTAAGCTGCTATTTTACGCTGGTATCCTGTGAGAGCGTGGTCCTTCTCCGGTCGAGCCGACCCATTCGTGCTACAACTACACTACTAATATAGCTGCAGCATGGCTCTACCACGCAGTGTCTCCATGTACACGGTAATTACCGTAGATGCACCGTAATTTGGTCTTAACCTACCGTCAAGGTAATATGGCATAACTGTGTCATATGTCACCGTAATAATACTGTATACCGTAATGTGCTCAATTCCGTAAAGTCAATGATACAAAAACGAAAAAGAAATAAACTTTTAACCAAAACACTAAAAGGAAATAGTTTTCACCCAGCAATCAATGAAAAGAAATAGCAAAAACTGTGTTGATTTCAGGGCTACTAACGATATGTCGACTAAAATAAATAAATCCATTTACGAAAAAGATATTGTCTTGCAACAACAGAAGAGTCAGATTCAGCATAATATTGTTTTATTTTAGCATGTTTCAAATAAATCTTAGTAATTAATTAACAGCAAATATATTTGGACTTGATTTTGTTCATAATGTTGTATTTTTCTGCGAAAAGTTACGCGGTAATTTTCACGGTACACTTATAGTTAATCTATCGTAATTTTATCTAGAAACATCGTATTTTTACACTTGCAACACGGTAAGTTTCGCTTTCCTTGTGGAGACACTGCTACCACGTATAAAACGTTTAGCCGCTCACCTGTAGTATTCTGTACTTGCAGCGAGTGCGGAGTTCTGTCCGTCCCTGTTGTTGTAGAGCCAGACGCCGGGCGCCGCCAGCTTGTGGTCGCGCACTTGGAACTCCGCGCTGTAGTGGCGCGGCGGCGTTTTGAAGTCCACTTGAAGCGGTTGACCTGGAAAATATACAGGGTTATTTTGCAATAACCGGCCAAATTTGCAAAGATGGTACAGAATAAGTAATATAGGCAAATGGTGAATAAATTAATAAAATAAATTCTAAAATAATCAAATTAAATTAAAAATTAAAGAGGGCTAACCTACTAGGAACGTGTTTTTTTACCTACATAATATTAAAACTTGTACGAATGTACGGAACCCTTCATGCGCGAGTCCGAAGCGCACTTGACCGGTCTTATTATCTGTGATGTTTTATGTATCATTATATATTCTGTATCAAAACTGTAGGAGTGTAAGATGCTGAACAAGTGCAAGTCTATATCTTTGTTTTCGAATGTGTTATTTCTTGTTTCATATTTATTATTAAAAAACACACACTGATTAAAAGTTAATAATTTTACAGATTTTATTACGTTTTATTTTAATTTATAATATAGTCTCCCCATGACCCCGAGACACCGATGATCTAGGGCAGTGACTCCCTAAAGTGGATTTCGCGGAACCTAGAGGTTGCACAGAAAAGTCACCAGAATTCCGCGAAATTATTATTGTTTTGACAACTGTCGGACATAAAACCGAACTATAAAGCAATTATTGATCAAACAGTGAAACAACTTCATTCTTCACATTAAAAGTTAAAGTAAAGAATAAAGTGTTTTAATTTTAAAATATTTACAATAAAAGTTTTTGTTCTTATTTAGATTACAGTGTCTTCAATTTGTAATCATTTGATATGGGGTTTCATAAATTAAAGGTATATTTGGTGGGTGTTCGGTTATCTTATAAGTTTACGGACCCCTGATGCAGAACAACTGTAACTACAGAAATGCAATGACCCCCCCCCCCCCCCCCAATTTGGATACAGGTGGCTGATGCGGGAGGCCTACATCCAGCAGTAACCTTTTATGTTTTTACCTGTATTATATCCAACTAGACAACCACAGGCCCCAGTGGTCAGAGTCGAGTAACGCCTCGCGACTTCGAACCCATGGAATCACAATATGTGCAAAAGCATAAATTGTTGTCCTTTCAGCTTTTCAATGTTGTGATCGTCCAAATCTGATACTGTATTTAAACATAGTCAAAATACTTTCTAATTGCTTTCACTTAAATTCTAAACAACAACCTTTTTCTTCCTCCATCTCTCCTTATATACTATGTAGGAAAACTATGCGAAGAATCCAGAGGTCTGAGAAAATTCAAAATATTTCGAGGGAATTTAAAGTCTGCTAAAAAGTACAGGAACAGCCCCATAACCATCTCAGAGATGAGAGGAGGCATTTGGCCAGGAGTGGGATATATTTGGGCTGTCAACCACGAGTTTGTTTGTCATACCTGGATGTAACCTTTCATCCATCCTTAACTCTCCGAATCCCTCGCTGAGCTTTTTTAAGTTGACGTCCACGTCCATTTCCTTCCAGGCTTCTTCAGGCCGCAGGCAATTCCCAGACGGTGGGTACCAGGGTTTCGAAGGTTTCTCGGACTTCGAGGTTTTAGTAGGTTTCTCTGATCACAAAGGATTTTTTTTAATTTTAGTTTATTATTTTAACAACAGATAGCTCAGGGGTCGGCAAATCAGCGATTCGAAGGTATGTATCCTGGTGGATGATGGGGCTGGGCGGCGTTAGGATGATTATATCACATATTCTCGTCATATATTCATCATAAATTAAAAACAAGCAAACAAGTCAGTGTTGCCAGTGATGACATATGGATCTTCGCCATGGTCCTACTTTGATGGCCGGATGAGAAAGCTTAGGGTCGCTTAGTGAGTTATGGAGAAGGGCTATTATTAGGGACTACGTAACAAAGATATCTGTAGCAGGATCGCAGTAACCGACGTAACCCAATGGATCGATTAACTGAAGTGGCTATTAATAACAATATTGATCAAAGAAGCGACATTTAATGGAAAATAAATGTTCTAAAGTAGTTGTTCTCGCAAGTAGAGTGTAAGACTCCCACTATATAGTGGGAGTCTTACACTACGTATCTGTGACTACTGGGCTAAGACATGCAATGGATATATTCAAGGACTTGTGAAGGAATGTAATAATTATTAGGATAGCTAGAAATAAATAAATTATTATCATTAATTATAATTGTAGCACAGGGGTCTACTGTGTAATTTGTCATCGTTATAAAAAAATACCTTGTCATCTTCCACCTAAAACCAGCTTACAGCAGGACATGATGTGTGATAATCAAAAGCATGCAGATGCGTTGTCATCCCTGAGAACCAAGACAGATTGCCATATTTCCACTCACTATAGTAAACACAGTAGCATAAAACTGCTATATCACACTGGTATTCTGTGAAAGCACAGTCTCTCTATGGTCGAGACAATATATCGTTCTACAACCGTAATATTGCTGCAGCATGACTTGGTCGAGAAGAAATATGTCGTGAGAAAATCTGCACGTCGGCAATATTGAAAAACCTTTTTAAGATTTGTGAAATCCAACTACCCACGTTGGGCCAGCGCGTCGGACTCTTCCTTGCTCTTTAACCCTTTTAGGAATGAAAGGAAGCCTGTGCCCGGCAGTGGAACAAAATAAACTAAAATGTATTTTTAACAGTGGTAGAGCCACGCGGCAGCTTTTGTTGTCTCACGGATGGGCCGGCTCGAACCGGGGTGGTACCACGACCTCACAGAAAACCAGCGTGAAGTAGAGGTTCACCTCTGCGTTTCGCTTGGTGAGTGCAGGTGGCCGGAGGCCCTTTTTACGGGAAATGAAGCATTCCATCTTAGTCCTCACGGGTGACAACGCATCTGCATTTTGATTCACAAACGAGGATAGATGTAGATGTCTATGGGCCGCAGCAACCACTTACCATCAGGTGGACTGTGTGCTCGTTTGTCACCCTTATCCTTAAAAAAAATATTTCTAAGATTAATTATGTGCACATTCTAAACAGCTACGTGGTAGAGCCATGCTGCAGCTATATTAGTAGTATAGTTGTAGCACGAATGGGTCGGCTCGACCGGGGTAAGACCACGCTCTCACAGAATAGCAGCGTAAAATAGCAGGTTAACACTGCTGTGTTTCGTATGGTGAGTGTAGAGAATTGGACACCCTTTTTACTGGAAAAGAGGCATTCAATCTTAGTCCTCACAGCTGACAACGCATCTGCATTTTGATTCTTTATTGAGTATAGATGCAGATGTTTATGGGTCACAGCAACCACTTACCATCAGGTGGACTGTGTGTCACCCTATTCTATAAAAAGCTACATTTGAAGCAATGCGAAGTGAAATGTTGGTTTGATAGTTCTTATAGTGCGCGCGTAGTACTCAAGTGATTATGTAAAGATATATTTTTATATCAAATTTTAAAAACAAAACAAATCCCTGTTGCAGACTATTAGACTGTGATGCTAACAGTAATAGCTGATTTTTAAAACCAAGTAATATTGTACTCGATACGTCGTTTAGAATAATTCAAGGTATTGTTGACAAAAAATAATAAAACTAAAAAAAAGGAATATTTTTTGGTACAGCCATAGAATGCTATATCCAAATCATCTTATTATTTGTGTATGCAATAAAATAGCTCACCGTCTCCCTCAGCACAAAGTTCGGCAACAGGCTCGGGTCTCGAGGAGCGGCTAGCCTTTTTTGATGTAGTATCTTCTAAACTGAGTTCATTCAGTTCAGCCAACATCCGTTCTTCTCCATCAAAGATGAAGTCTCTTTCTAACGCCTTCCCCCTAGCTGACTGGTTTGCTGAAAAAAGAAAGAAAAAAGATGAATATAAAATAAATCAAATTTTTTATAGATTGTACTTACAGTGAATTCACCTCATATAGTCTTCTGGAAGCCGATAAGTTTTTATTTTTAAAATATGAGTACGATATTCCTGTATGGTGACATTTCACATACATAAATTGTATATGGACAAACATCCATTCCCGGAAAAATTATATGATGTCAATAAATACACTTGTACGTTGCGAGATTCGAACACACGTCGATGAAAAAGAGAAAGAAATTTGGAAACCCAAAAGTGCACGCCTCATAAACGTTTCATTTAATTTTGATAACAAAAATAAAAATAGCGACGATAATTTTTACAACAAAAAAAACTCCAGTTTCAGTCTCCAGTTCTCTACATTCACCATACGAAACACAGCAGCATTGGTATTCTGTAAGAGGTTGGTCCTTCCCCAATCGAGCCGACCCATTCATGCTACAACTATATTACTAATATAGCTGCAGCATGGCTCTACCACGTAAAATAATTTACTTATTTCCTAAATAACTTCAAAAGAAGACTTACCCTTTCTCTCTCCCAGCCTTTCTCTCCTCTCTTCTTTCCCAGGAGTGCCTCCTCCTGGAGCAGATGGAGTTTCCAGGAGTTCTTTCAACTCTTGCTCCAGCTCAGCTGTGTCAACGTCATCAATAGTAGCACCAAGTGCTTTTTCCACTTCATTATAGCTGTCTAAGACCTGCGGCGGAATTGTAATAATAAATGCCATCAAAAACATAACTTATAAAAAAGCAAAGTCTCGCAACTCAGTTCTTCTACCGTAAAAAGTTGTGAGATCCATGTAATACTAAGTCGGTTAATTTATTCAGTCTCTACTTAAGGGTCCTTCTTTCTTAAGTTATTACGTAATTAGCTAACCTAACAACATGTTATAGTGACCACATCAATACTAAAAATCATTTATATTTTAAATAAATAGATTGACTTGGCCATCGCATGAAAACATAATGTATCTCTCAAGAAATACATATTATATTAAATTAGATTGTTCAGTGCGATTGCCAAGTCAATTTATTTGCTTAAAACATAAAAGATTTTTAATATTGATATGGTCACCATACGATGTTGTTAAGACCGAGTTTATAAAAAATCAGGCAATTTTTCAGGCAAGTTTTATCCACAACGAAATTATAGAGTTACGAAAATGGCCTGAAATGCTTCGAGAAAAGGATAGTACGGCCGCGCCGCTTTTTTGCTCGACTTGGCGGGGGCACTACCGTGCCCCCAGATGCAATATTTTGTTCTTATGCGTTTAAATAATCTACAGCTAGCTAAACTACTTACGGTGGAGAGCTTTAGCCACAATCGCTATAATCGCAATATATAGTAAAAGTTATCTAATACTTATAGTGATACATCTAATATACGAGGGTGGATTGAAAAGTACTCGGCCTAACACAGATCCATTCAATTCTAAAAATCAAATCTACCCACGTTATTTAGTTCAGTTCAGACTAGTTCATTGTGTGAAGTTCGAAACGTGTGCGATAATTAGTTGTGATTTTATAAATTTATTAACAAAGTAATCGGACATAATTTCCGCGAATGGAGCAAATCGAGCAGCGTGCCGTCATTAAGTACCTCCATAAGAAGGGGCTATCATCAAAAGCCATCCATGATGACATGATCAGTACATTAGGCGATTGTGCTCTGTCATATTCATCCGTCAAAAAATGGATAGCAGAATTTAAGCGTGGTAGAGAGAGTGTGAAAGATGAACCCCGCTCTGGAAGGCCTTCGACGTCAACTACTGACGAAAATATTAAAAAAGTAGTTGATTTAATAATGGGAGACCGCAGATTAAAAATTAGAGAGATAGCCGAGATTATAGGCATCTCTTATGAACGAACTCAAAACATCATTGTCAACGAGTTGGGTTTCCACAAGTTGTCTGCGAGGTGGGTTCCGCGACTGCTTTCAGTTAAACAAAAAAGGACGCGATTGACTATTTCACGCGACTGTTTGGAGTTATTTGAAGCCGATGCAGATGATTTTTTGAATCGTTTTGTTACTATAGACGAAACATGGGTTCATTACTGTACACCGGAAACAAAACAACAATCAAAACAGTGGAGAAGACCTGGTTCACCACCCCCTAAAAAGGCTAAGTCGATTTTGTCGGCAAATAAGGTGATGGCTTCAGTATTCTGGGACTCGAAAGGTGTGATTATGATTGATTATCTTGAAAGGGGTCAGACTATAAACTCTGATTACTACTGCACCTTACTACGTCGTTTACGAGAGGAAATAAAAGAAAAACGTCGAGGAATGCTCAGAAGAAAAGTCCTGTTTCATCAAGATAACGCCCGTGTTCACACGTCAGTACAGTCAATGGCTGAAATTCACAACTGTGGCTTTGAACTGTTACCGCATTCGCCGTATTCACCTGATCTGGCACCATCAGACTTCTTTCTGTTCCCTAACCTAAAAAAGCACTTGGGAGGTCAAAGATTTTCGACAAACGACGAGGTCAAAGCAGCTGTAGACGCATATTTTGACTCTAAGGAAGAATCATTTTTTTTCAACGGTCTAAATGCTTGGAAGGGGAGGTGGCAAAAGTGTATTGAACTTGATGGTGATTATGTAGAAAAATAAAAATATAACTGATTTAGTATGTGTTTATTTTCTTGGTTAGGCCGAGTACTTTTCAATCCACCCTCGTATAAAAATAAATTTTTGTATGTTCGTATTTTATGCGCTGCCATACCGTTCATCAGATTGCAGTGAAACTTTGTCAACTTATTGCTTGCACTTGCGCGAAGGTTATAGGCACAGTACAATTAACTTACAGCAGGTAAAGCGTGTGTCGTACCGCAAACTATATTTGAAAGTTATATATCATTCAATGAATGTATTATCCTTCATAACCACTCAACCGTCCGCGGTGGCTACAGTCCCAAAAACCATTATTGCCTCACCTGTCTAGGCACCAAACGACATCTTTCGGTTTAAACGCGTACAGCGCAAAAGATAGCTCTTATTAATACAGTAAAAAATTATAGATGGTGGTATATGAAATTTGTCGTCTATGAAAATGAATTTTATGTGTATAATAGTAACAAAATATTTAGGAAAAATATTTTTGTTTGTGGAATGTTAACGTGTGAGAAATTCGATCAAAAATGTGATAACTGTTCTGTTTTTATGTTATTTCTAATGTTATTGTACATCAAACTAATTGTGAAGATATTTTCTTTAGTCAACGACAATTCCAAAACGTTTACATAATATAATAACTAGCTTTCCCCGCGACTTCGCCCGCGTGTTGGGGGTTTTTATGTTTTTTCGCCCTAACCCTAATTCTTTTTCTAAAATAAAAGTAACCTAAGTTACTCCTTATGAAATCAGCTATCTACCAGTGAAAGTCCCATCAAAATCGGTGCAGCCGTTTCGGAGATTAGCCGGAACAAACAGATAGACAGACAGACAAAAATTTTAAAAATTGTATTTTAGTTATAATTACCGTATTTACTTTCATATGCATTTAGTAAAAAATTGTAATTTTGACATTACAAACAGACACTTCAATTTTATTTATTTGTATAGATTTAGCTCTAAATTTTAATCTCTATACGCGATCATCGTTTATTGATTATATGTTGTTTAAAATGTATTCTAATCAGTTTTTTGTGTTAAATGAATGCTAAATATAAAAGAATAATTTACTATTAACATTTTGATAGGCATTTATAAACGAAATATCCGTTGAGATGTGTCTAGAAATTATTAAGACTTCATCATCATCATCATTACAGCCCTTCACAAGTCCACTGCTGAACATAGGCCTCCCCCAAAGAATGCCACAAAGCACGGTCCTGAGCCACCTGCATCCATCGACTTCCTGCATATCTTACCAGGTCGTCACTCCATCTAGTGGGGGGACGCCCTACACTTCGCTTGCCGGTACGAGGCTGCCACTCGAGAACCTTTCTTCCCCATCGGTTGTCGGTTCTTCGAGCTATATGGCCGGCCCATTGCCACTTCAGCTTACTAATCCGTTGGGCTATGTCGGTCATTCTGGTTCTACTGCGGATATCCTCATTTCTGAATTTATCACGCAGAGAAACTCCGAGCATAGCCCTCTCCATAGCTCGCTGAGCGACCTTGAGCTTCCTTATCCGGCCAGCAGTGAAGGACCACGTTTCAGTTCCGTATGTCATCAATGGCAACACGCACTGAGTGTACAGTCTCGTTTTCAAGTTTTGAGGTATACCTGACGAGAAGATGTGCCGTAATTTCCCGAACGCTGCCCAACCGAGTTGAATCCGTCGATTGACCTCTCGGTCGAAGTTGGACTTACCTAGTCGGACTATTTGTCCCAGGTAAACATACTCGTCAACAACTTCGAGCTTAGTGTTCCCAACAACTACCGGCATAGGTGTGACATGGACATTAAACATGATCTTTGTTTTGTCCATGTTCATCTTAAGACCTATCCGTTGGGAAACACTATTGAGGTCATTGAGCATAGTGCTTAGGTCCTCCAGCGATTCTGCCATAAGGACTATATCGTCGGCAAATCGAAGGTGAGTGATGTACTCGCCATTGATGTTGATACCGTATCCTTTCCAGTCCAGAAGCTTGAAAACGTCTTCCAATGCAGCGGTGAAGAGTTTCGGGGATATGACGTCACCCTGTCTTACACCTCTCTGCAATTGGATAGGTTTCGTACTCTGGTTCTGTACTCGGATAGCCATCGTAGCCCTACTGTACAAGCACTTCAACACTTCGATATACCGACAGTCAACTTGGCACCGCTGAAGGGACTGCAGCACCGCCCAAATTTCGACGGAATCAAAGGCTTTCTCATAGTCCACATACGCCAGACATAGTGGCAAATTGTACTCCTCGGACTTCTGTACAATTTGCCGTAGGGTATGTATGTGGTCTATGGTGCTAAAGCCTTTTCGGAAACCGGCTTGTTCGGGAGGCTGGAAGTCGTCAAGTCTGCGCGCGAGACGATTCGTAATGACTCTCGAAAACAGCACGTAGACGCGGCTCAGAAAGGAAATCGGTCTGTAGTTCTTCAAGAGAGCGTTGTCGCCTTTCTTGAAGAACAAGACCACCGCACTTCTGCTCCACGCCTCCGGTGTAATGCCACCATGGAGGACGGAATTAAAGAGCTTCTGAAGGACTTCAAGTACCGGTTTTCCACCCGCTTTCAGAAGCTCCGCTGTAATTCCATCCTCGCCTGGGGCCTTGCCGTTTTTAAGGTGCTGGAGAGCCATTCTAATCTCGCTCAGACTGACGTCCGGGATATCATCGGAATAATGTCGGATAAGACTCGCTCTTGGATCGTTACTCACACTTGCGTGTGGCTCCAACGATGACGTGTACAGCTGCCCATAGAACCTCTCAATCTCACTCAAAATCTCAGGTGCCCCGGAAACGATGCTGCCACATTCGGTCTTCAGCTTTGACAGTTGGCTCTTTCTGGCAGATAGATCTCTGGCAAAGACTTTGGAGCCTTGGTTCCGCTTGATCGCTTCTTCAATACGAGCTGTATTGAAGTTGCGTAAGTCCCGCCGCATGCATTTGGAGATCTGTCTGTTCAGTTGCCTGTATGCTGCCAAATCTGTTGAAGAATGTAGCTTCATCTCCCGTCTAACAGCCATGAGATTAAGAGTGTGATCGGAGAGTTTTTGTGTTCTTCTGCGGCGGGTCTTGCAGAACTTAGCTCCGACCGCATGGACAGTTTCCACGAGCTTGTCATTCAAATCGTCCACTACATTGCAGTCTTCTAGGCACTGAAAACGGTTTTGTAACTCGAGCTGAAAGGTTTCGGGACTTTGGATTAGAGCACGAGGGGGACGGAGCGTTGACTTCATTAGACGAGACCTCTCCAACTTAACGTTTAGGTTCAGTGTGCCTCTAACCATTCGGTGATCGCTGCCGGTTTTCACCCTCGCGATCACTGAGACATCACTGAACAGTTGTCGTTTGGTCGTCATAATGAAGTCAATCTCATTTTTTGTCGAACCGTCGGGGCTCGACCAGGTCCACTTCCTGTGGGGCCGCTTCTGGAAGAAAGAGTTCATCATAAAGAGTCCCTCTTTCTCCATGAAGTCGGCCAGCTGCTGGCCCCTTGGGTTCCGTTGCCCTATTCCAAATTTCCCCACTTTCAGCTCACCGTTCTCTCTTGTGCCTAGTTTTGCATTGAAGTCTCCCATTAACACCGTATATTGGGTTTTGGAGGAATGCATGGCTCTAGAGATATCCTCATACGTTTCCTCCACCTCCTCATCGGGGTGTGCCGAGGTTGGTGCGTAAACCTGTATGACCTTCAGCGAATACCGTTTGGTGATTCTGAGTATAAGGTACGCAACCCTCCTCGACACACTCTCAATCTTTACAACGTTGTTAACGAGAGACTTGTGGACGATAAATCCGACACCTCCTTGGGACAGATGGTCGCCCTCCCGGTAATAGAGCAAGTTGCCGGATTCGAGGATTACCGTGTCCTCCCCCTCTCTTCGGACTTCGGATAATCCTATAATATGCCAGCGTAACTTGTCTATCTCTTCTTCCAGCTCCACAATCTTCTCGTCAGTCCTCAGGGTGCGTGCGTTGTATGTTGCCAGGTCGAGACTACTATTATTTATTTATTTACTTATTTATTCAAATTTATATTGGATAAACATTAAATACTTATGTATATTGAGTATATAAGATATTATTGATATTGGTGTCATTTAAAAGGTAATATCATGTACTATTTTAAAATAAAATAATTGTCTCCAGTAAGTATAACACTTTAAAATAAATAAAAAATAAATAATTAAAATTTAAAACCACATTTTACAATTATTTCTTCTGCGGCAGCAATGCGCCGGGTACCAGCTAGTAGTAAATAATAAATATACTGTAGGAGATAGGGCAGTATAAAAATAATTATTGTCTAAAAATTAAAGAGGAATGTTATTATAATAACAGTAGCAGTTTTTAGGTTGATAAATATATTATACAGCACCCAGTAGTCACGCTTACCACCCCTTTGGTTGATAGAGAGCACGGATTTCTAAATCACACGGTAAAACTTAAAAAAGGAAAGTTAGAACCTATATAGGCCCCACAGCTGGGCACCGACTTCCTGTCATCTCTGATAGAGTTGTGTCACCCGCGCTACTCCAATGCGTTGGCAGACTTTACGTGTCTTCAAAATATTCCTATTCCTCAGACATGCAGGTTTCCTCAAGATCTCTCTTTTATTACTGAGCATGTGGTAAATCAGCACTTAAATTTTTTTTATAGGGTAGGGTGACAAACGAGCATACAGTCCACCTGATGGTATGTGGTTTCTATGACCCATAGACGTCTACATCTATCCTCGTTTGCGAATCAAAATGCAAATACGTTGTCACCCGTGAGGACTAATATGGAATGCCTCTTTTCTTGTGAAACTTATTCTATAAAAATAAACTTTATATGTAGAAATTAGCAGTAAGCAATAAATATAAAGAAATGATAAAAAAATGTGTTTTGGGTTATCTTCTTCATTCTGCTATTAGTCTGGATGAAACTGTAAATAATTTACCAACTCTAAATAATCAATATCGATTTTTTTAAGAATCGAATATTGTAGGTATTAATGTGTAAAAAGGCATTTCTTAGGGTGCGTACAGACTAAGTAACATGTTATGTTATTTTATAACACGTCCACATTATGTAACATTGATTTTCAACATTGCAACATATAACAATACAGTATACATTAGAATAACAATGCAATATAACAATGTTATATGTCATTGTCGTATGACATTGTCGTTTTTCGTTCTGCCGTTCGAGTTATATAACATTTGTGATATAACATTCAGCCTCCACATTACTGAAACATGTTATATAACAGCGTTTTTAACATGTTATGTTATATAATGTGTACGCACCGTTAGATATGGTTGAGTATACATGGTACAACTTTCGTGCGTAATAAGTGCGCATTTCTTCGTATATCTATGAGAATTGCACAAATATAGCACTTTACAACAAAAAAACGTACTTCTTTCAGTTCCTCCATTGTATCAAGTACTGAGTCCTCTTCAAGTCCACCATCCTTCATCGTATGTTTCATTGCTTGAGAGCTGGTTCTGGAAATAAAGAACAACATTAAAATATGGCAAGTGGTGTATACGGTGACACCACATGCAATAAAAAGTCGATGAGGGTGAATTATCTGTATGTATAACTCACCCTCATCGACTTTTTATTGCTTACCTGCTTACACCTGGCAACCTTTTAATATTACCGGGATAAAGTACCCTTTGGCGTTTTGGTTACATTGTTTACTCTTATTTGGTGCTAAAGTTTTCATGAAACTGCATAAAAATTGACAAATCTTTTCTTTTGTTTATTTACTAGCTGTTCCCCGCGACTTCGCCCGCGTGTAATTTATTACGATTGGATTTTATGGAGTTTTTTTTACGCGGAGCCATAATTTTTTTTTCTAAACTAAAAGTCGCCTAAGTTACTCCTTATAACATCAGCTACAGCCAGTGAAAACCCCGTCCAAATCGGACCAGCCATATCTGAGATTAGCCGGAACAAACAGACAGACAGACAAAATTTTAAAAATTGTGTTTTTGTCATAAGTACCGTATATAGTTTCATATGTGTTTAGTAAAAATCTGTTATTTTGACATTACAAACAGACACTTCAATTTTATTTATTTGTATAGATTAAAAATGGTTGTGCTGTATCCCAAATGCAACCCTAGCATATTAGACTTATTTAGACACTAGCTGTTCCCCGCGACTTCGCCCGCGCGTAATTCATTACGATTGGATTAGATGGGTTTTAATTTTTTGCGCGGAACCCTAATTCTTTTTCTAAAATAAAAGTAGCCTAAGTTACACCTTATAACATCAGCTATCTACCAGTGGAAGCCCCGTCGAAATCGGTCCAGCGGTTTCGTAGATTAGCTGGGACAAACAGACAGTCAGACTAACAAAAATTAAAAAAGAAATGTTTTATTGTTATATGTACCGTATATAATTTCATATGCCTTTAGTAAAAGATTTTATTTCGAAATTACAAATAGACACTTCAATTTTATTTATTTATATAGATTATTCTAATATATAAAAATTAAAATTATAAGTTTGTTTTTTCGAATTTTATGCGTTGCCATACCGTTCATTAGATTGTGGTAAAACTGTCAACTTATCGCTCGCACTTGCGCGAAGGTTATAGGCATAGTACAATTAACTTACAGCAGGTGGCGCGCGTATCGTACCGACATGGGGATTTTAGACTGTGCGGCGAAAACATTTCTTCTGATAGTACTTTTTTATTTATCTTATATATACATAGCAGGGGCAAACGAGCAATCACCCGACGATAAGTACCTACCGCCGCCCATGAACAACTGCAACACCGGGGAAATTGCCTTTTAAAAAAGAGTAGGCTCTTTTATTGAAGGTTCCTAAGTAGTATCGATATAAGTCGTATATTATATTGGTATAAGCATATAATTATATAATTCGTACACTCCTAGTGTTTACTAGTTTCAGAAGTGAATGATAATAATAAAATTGGTTTGTCTGTATGTTTGTTTACCTGTATGTGTCGACAATGGCAGCATTGGAGTCCACCTCCCTTAACTGATGTAGCAAATGACGTACATTCTCTAGAGCCGCGTCGCAACGTTGCGCCCGCACAACGATTTTATGTTTCCGACGCAGATGGTTTTTAGCCTGGAATTTAAATTAAAAATATATACTTGATATGATTTGACCCGCCCACACTATAAGTTTATTTATTACTAGCTGTTCCCCGCGGCTTCACCCGCGTGTAATTTATTGTTTTGATTATGTTGCGCGGAACCCTATTTTTTTTTCTAAAATATAAATCTAAGTTACTCCTTATAACTTTAGCTATCTGCCAGTGAAAGTCCCGTCGAAAGCGGTCCAGCCGTTTTGGAGATTAACCGGAACAAACAGACAGACAGATAATTTTTTTTTAAAATGGTGTTTTTGTTATAAGTACCATATATAGTTTCATATGCATTTAGTAAAAAGCTGTTATTTTGACATTACTAACAGACACTTCAATTTTATTTATTTGTATAGATAAGTTAAATGGAACGAATTTTGTTCTGGTAGAGCCATGGTGCAACTATATTATGGATGTAACATGAATGGGTAGGCTCGATCGTGCTCATCTCCTGGTTGGGAATTCTTACACCGCCACTACACGGTCAAGCAAAAATATATAACAATTAATGCATTTAATTTAACATACTCACAGCAAGCCTGTTGCCCAATTTCAAAGCAGCCTTTGCGTCCGTTTCGGCAGCAGCGAGTTCTTTTGAAAGCCGCTCCATGTCAGCTTCTAGCCGGGCTTCGGCCGAAGTCAATTTAACAAGTGCCTCATCCGCTTCTGTCACTGCTGTCGCCTTTTTGTTGGGCTCAGCTGAAAAATCATGAATTATGTGAAGAAAGAGATTGTGAGGAAACCTGCACGTCTGGGGAATTAAAAAAGAAATACCTTGAAGTACGAAGATGGTTCTTACGGAGAGAAAAATTTAAAAAATTGCCTGAAAAAGTCTAAAAACAACACTTTTCTATATTCCCATACAAAAGATTCGTAATATAACAAGTCAATTTGAACTTTAATACCATACCATAAAGTTCAAGTGTTAGTGGAGGGGTTCCGGGAAGGCAAAACTATTGAGTGACGTTAGTATCGTATAAATATTTATGTCAATATTTGTCAATATTTATAAGATGATAACATTATTCACAAACAAAATTAGAATTTCGCGCAAAAAAATTTATATCTATGAAATCGTAGTAAATTCTACGCGGGCGAAGTCGCGGGCCACAGCTAGTTTCAAATAAAATGTGTGATGGATTGTCTTACTCCACCAATACACGACATGTGACTTGTCGGTCGAGACATTTACTGAAAGTCAACCCTTTTGATACGACTGACTCAATAGCCTAATCAACATTTAAATGTAGTTCCATTTTCAGCCACTGCGACAATATCTATACAAATAAATATAATTGAAGTGTCTGTTCGTAATGTCAAAATAACAGCTTTTTACTAAATGCATATGAAAGTATATACAGTACATACGACAAAAACACATTTTTTTTTAAATTTTTGTCTGTTTGTTCCGGGTAATCTCTGAAACCGCTGGACCGATTTTGATGCTACTTTCACTGGTAGATAGCAGATGTTATAAGGAAGCTACTTTAACTTTCGAAAAATAATAAGGGTTCCGTACAAAAAAATTAAAACTCTAAATTACACTCGGGCGAGGTCGCGGGAAACAGCTAGCTAGTCTTTTTATAAGATTGTGTTAACGGATGATGTTATTTTAATGGCACTTTTAGATTATCGGACGAATAGTCCGCCGAATAACTCGCAGAGATATTCGTGGACGAGTGCGACGAGTTTAGAGTATATTCGTGTGTATTTTAAACGCGTTTACATAATCATTCAATGTAGATAATTTTAAAAGTGGATGACGTACGTTTCGTTGTTACGACATTGTGTCTATTTAACTCTTATAAACCCCCTAATATTTAAACGAACAAGTGGTAAAATTAAAAAAATTGTATAATCGAATTTAAATTATTAAGGATAATTTAAAAACTACTCGTCAGATCTTGATCAAATTTATATGGGACCACACGAGAAGTACCCGCTTTCAAATAAAAAAAGAACCATCGTACCAACCAACCATATAAAAAACACAGTTGAATTGAGTATCTCCTCCTTTTTGAAGTCGGTAGAAAATATGAAAAGACGGCAGTAGTAGAAATAGTTAAGTAGAATATATAAAAGTATTTTCGCTCTTGTGACCGGTAGTGAAACCTCCATAAAAGCCGAGAATCCGGGCTTGCCCTATGAAACTGCTCAATCAATAATATCAACTAATAAAATAACTCGAAAACTGTTTCAAAGCGCTCTTCTGTTCTACACAGATCATGACCTTATTATGTAACGTAAACACTTGGCAGATTGTTTTCAATTCGAAATACACTGATTCGTATTATCTCTGTCTCAAAGCGAACACACAGTTGAGCGGTTGATTAGTCGTCTCTCTCGCACGCGTGGGATTTTTACCGGGCTTTCGAGAAGACGATCGCTCCCTTTCTAACCTGTGGCAAAATGTTCTATAATGATATATAACTACTATTGTTTATATAGCAATTAGTATGGAACCAAAAGCCCGACTTTTGGTGTGAAGTTAGTCGAGCGCGGGGGCGCCCGGGCGATACGTTTGCAACTTCACTTCACATTTAAATGTTTACTCTGTGTGTTTACTTGAGTGAATTAATATTGCGAGTTGAAAATTTATGCTTTTTTTAAGATTTTTTAGTGAGAATTGAGGATAATAGTTCCTTATGATGAATTGAAGTGTGTTAAAATGCTAATCGGCGAGGAAAAAGTAAAATCTTTAAACTTTGTTAAAAAAAAGCTCATATCCACATAAACAGTTCTTGGTACAATTAAAACGTTTACCAACATTTCACGCGGACGTAATCAAATCTTTATTTAAGAAAGAGAGACGATTCGATTTAGAATATAAATAATTTGTTTTTTTTTTAATTTTGTACATAGTTTGTTTGTACTTTGTTCATGCTTTTCGTTTGTTCATGTATTTTATTGTATGTAAATATCTTTTTCTTTCGCTCAAGCAAACCCAAACGGCTTTTTACAAAGCCACCGAAGGTATTCATATAGTCATAAAACCTATCTAGCAATAGTATGCCTTCTATGAGCTTTGTTAAACACGTCCTCGACAGCACTGAATATGAAACTGAAGAGTGGAGGCAGATCAAGATTGGTGTATTTTTATAAAACTGAAAAAAAAAACAACAAAACCAAATCGAATATACTAGAATCGATATAAATAAATAACTGCTGTAACTTCTTCGATGTCCTTTATGTCCAATATTTCTCAAAGCACTGACGATTGCGGCGGACCGCAATAGAACCGATACGATGCGGTTAGCCGGAATACGGCGTGCCGTTGCGGCAGACCGTATAATATATACTGCAGCCTGCCGCGACGGCACGCCACATTACGGCACGCCGCATCACGGCCCGCCGCTAGTGCGTTCTTGAACTTAAATATGACCAACATGTTATATCCTGATTGCATTTATTCATACAGTCTATCAAAAGTCCAATACCTCATAGGGGAGATATTTGCCATAATTGCCATGTTTGGCAGATAAATAAAAAATTAAACGTAAAACATAATAAAATTACCCAGTTTGAC
This sequence comes from Parnassius glacialis, assembly GCA_033319125.1. Taxonomy (NCBI): domain Eukaryota; kingdom Metazoa; phylum Arthropoda; class Insecta; order Lepidoptera; family Papilionidae; genus Parnassius; species Parnassius glacialis. The sequence continues at coordinate 57,770,004 of JAVANC010000004.1, forward strand.
CACATCCCCCTTCTTCACAGCAACACCCTGTGAGACCAGGTAGCCCAAGATAATTTCAAATGTTTCGCGACTTCCTTGCCATTGGCTGTATTTCATCAGTTCATCAATTGTGCCAATTCGTGTCTCCCCAGGTGGGTAGCTATCTATGAACTGTGTTGCTTGCTCCTGAAAATATTACAATCTATAAAAATAAATAAAATTGAAGTGTCCGTTTGTAATGTTAAAATATCAGCTTTTTACTAAATGCATAGGAATGTATATATGGTACTTATAACAAAAACACAATTTTTAAAATGTTTATCTGTCCATCTGTCGGTCGGTCTGTCTGTCTGTTTGTTCCGGCTAATCCCCAAAACGGCTGGACCGATTTTGACGGAACTTTCACTGGTAGATAGCTCATGTTATAAGGAGTAACTTAGGCTATTTATATTATAGAAAAATATTTAGAGTTCCGCGCAACAAAATTAAAACCCTAAATTCCACATTCACAAATTCCACAGTGGTAGAGCAAGGCGGCAGCTTCTGCTGTCACACGGATGGGCCGGCTCGAACCAGGGTGGTTCCACGACCTTACAGAATACCAGCATGAAGTAGAGGTTTACCTCTGCGTTTCGCTTGGTGAGTGCAGGTGGCCGGAGGCCCTTTTTACTGGAAATGAGGCATTCCATCTTAGTCCTCACGTGTGAAAACGCATCTGCATTTTGATTTGTAATAGAAGATAGATGTAGATGTCTATGGGCCGCAGCATCCACTTACCATCAGGTGGACTGTGTGCTCGTTTTTCACCCTTATCCTATAAAAAAAATTACAAGCGGGCGAAGTCGCAGGAAACAGCTAGTGCTAAATAAATAAAAAACTATGGTAAGCCAAATGCAAAGATTTTTCGAAAAAACTAAAAACATTTTTTTTTACTGTCAGATAGTAATTGCTAAAATCATTATGACCACTGCATACAAAGTTTTCTTTAGTATTTTTAGTTATTGAAATAGGGTGACAAACAAGCACAAAGTCCATTTGATGGTAAGTGGTTGCTGTGGCCCATATACATCTTCATCTATCCTCGATTGAAAATCAAAATACAAATGCGTTGTCAGCCTTGAAGACTAAGATGTAATGCCTCTTTTCCAGTATAAAGGGTCTCCAGTTCTCTACACTCAGCATACGAAACACAGCAGCATTAATATGTTATTTTACACTGGTATTCTGTGAGATTGTGCTACAACTATACTATAAATATAGCTGCAGCTTGGCTCTACCACATACAGTATTGTGTTAGTGTTAAAAGTTTAAATTTTTATTTACGACATTAAGAGTAATTTTTTTCGTATAGAATAAGCATGACAAACGAGCACACATCTACCTCTCTCCTCGATTGAGAAACAAAATGCAGATATATAGTCACCCCTGAGGTCTAAATGTAATTCCTCATGTTTTCAGTAAAAAGGGTCTCCGGTTCTCTATGAAACACAGCAGCAATGAGATGCTATTTCACACTGGTATTTTGTGTTATGTTCTAACCAACCCTTTTGTACAACAACCATAATATAACTGCAGTGTGGCCCTACCATGTATTATTAGTAATTTCTCTATAAATGATCTATAAATTTGCTAGGTAGTAAGATTCTTTTTTTGCAGGGTAGGTACCATCCTCGTGCCTATTTCTGCCACCAAATAGCTGTGCCTGCAATGCTGTGTTCCAGAGAGACGGTATTGAGAGCCAGAATAATTACAGGCGGTGAGGTATTACATCTTATATCATCATTCATCATCATTACAGCCTTTCACAAGTCCACTGCTGAACATAGGCCTCCCGCAAGGAATGCCACAAAGTACGGTCCTGAGCCACTTGCATTCATCGACTTCCTGCATATCTTACCAGGTCGTCACTCCATCTCGTGGGGGGTCGCCCTACACTTCGCCTACCGGTACGAGGATGCCACTCAAGAACCTTTCTCCCCATCGGTTGTCGGTTCTTCGAGCTATATGGCCGGCCCACTGCCACTTCAGCTTACTAATCCGTTGGGCTATGTCGGTCACTCTGGTTCTACTGCGGATATCCTCATTTCTAAGTTTATCACGCAGAGAAACTCCGAGCATAGCTCTCTCCATAGCTCGCTGAGCGACCTTGAGCTTCCTCATACGGCCAGCAGTGAAGGACCACGTCTCAGATCCGTAAGTCATCACTGGCAACACGCATTGGTTGTACAATTTTGTTTTAAGGTTTTGAGGAATGTCTGACGAGAAGATGTGTCGTAGTTTCCCGAACGCTGCACAGCCGAGTTGAATCCGTCGATTGACCTCTTGGTCGAAGTTGGACTTACCTAGTCGGACTATTTGTCCCAGGTAAACATACTCGTCAACAATTTCGAGCTTAGTGCTCCCAACAACTACCGGCATAGGTATGGCATGGACATTGAACATGATCTTTGTTTTGTCAATATTGATCTTAAGACCTATCTGTTGGGAGACACTATTGAGGTCATTGAGCATGGAGCTTCTTATATACTAACTACTAATACACAAAATTTGACCTGCTCAAAGTTCAGAAACCTTATTAAACAAAGTTTGTAGGTTATTATAATATTATGGAATTTATGGATGATAATTACCTCTGCAAATGAAGTGAAGCTTTGTAACAATACAAAGCTATTTCTAATTTGTTTTGCATTGTTAATTGTGTAACATGCATGATTGTAAGCTATTATTTTTTAAAAAAGCCCACTGGATTTCATGCTGGATCCTTCCTGGACAGAGGCTGTTTTTTTTTCGAACCAGTGGTAATTAAACAAAAGAGTGACTTTCAATAAGTATTGTTTATAATCTATATTGAATAAAAAACATCCTATTCTGTTTCTTAGTCTTTAAAGGACATGAGCCTGTGCATGTACTTTCAACCTATGAGGCAATCCACCTTAGTCTTTAGGGATCATGTGTATAATGCACCTTAGCTGCAGGTGATTTGTTTGGTGTTAATACCATAATCACTCACTTACCAATCACATAAATGATATTTAATAATACCTTCATGTATAGGTGTTGTTACGGTAGTTATAAAACCTATTACTAGAGTTGTGCATTCATAATTGGAGGCTTAATTTGTTAATAGAATATGATTTATTTAACATAGACATAAATAACACTGCTTTTAAGTGATTTATTACTTTCAGATAAACTTTAAAAAAAAACAACTTTATATTTGTGTTGTCACCTCTGAAGATTAAGATGGAAGGCCTCGGAAACTATAATTATATTGGTTCCCTTCAGACCAGGACCCAGCAGTGCACGCATTGGATGCACAAATAATACGGTACCTATTAACTTTAAAATAACCACATTGAATGAAACTACTTTGACGGATTCTATCGCGTCTAATTTTAATTAACTTATTTTTATTAATTTCCGACGTTTCGGGTGCTCTACAGCACCCATAGTCACGGAGGACTGAGGTGTCTGATGTCCTAATTTCAGACTTAACTCGGCGATAGAATCCATAAAAGTATTTTTTTTTTTTATAGAATAGGGGGCAAACGAGCATGCGGCTCACCTGATGGTAAGTGACTACCGCCGCCCATGAACAACCGCAACACCAGGGGAATTGCAGATGCGTTGCTGACCTTTTAGAAAGGTGTAAGCTCTTTTCTTGAAGGTTCCTAAGTCGTATCGGTCCGGAAAATTCGCTGGTGGTAATTGATTCCACAAGGAAGTCGTGCGAGGGAGAAAACTTCTTCTAAATCGCACAGTGGTGGACCGCCAATCATCCAGATGGTATGGATGGTAACGCGAGTTTTGTCGCGATGTGCGATGGTGAAATTGAGCGGCTGGAATTAGTTCGAACAATTCCTCAGAGCACTCCCCGTGATAAATGCGATAAAATACGCAAAGAGATGCAACATCTCTACGCAGTGCCAGTGTATCGAGCCGATCAGAAAGAACTCGGTCGTCAACGATTCGAACCGCTCTGCGCTGGATGCGGTCAAGTGGAAGGAGCTCGCACTGGGGTGCCCCGGCCCAGAGATGAGAACAGTATTCCATGTGAGGCCAAACTTGCGCTTTGTAAAGTTGCAAGCGATGTGCCGGCATGAAATACTGTCTCGCTCTGCTGAGCACGCCAAGCTTTTTAGAGGCCAATTTGGCCTTCCCTTCCAAGTGACCACGAAACTGCACACTATTCGATATGTCGACGCCAAGGATTCCAATACTGGCTGAGGCAGTAAGGGGAGTGCCTTGAAACTGAGGAGATACGACAAAGGGGATTCTTTTTAGCGGTAAACGCGCAAACTTGTGTCTTATGGGGATTGAACTGGACTAGATTTAGTCGGCCCCAATCCGAGACTTTGTTAAGCAAAGACTCGACTTCAGACACAAGTTTGTCCCGGCGACGTTTTCCCGAGAAATATTGGCACGGCCGGTATATAAGGCATCACCAGTGCTGTCGTCCGCATAGCAATGAATGCTACCAGTTAGCAACATATCATTGATATGCAGGAGAAACAGCGTTGGTGATAGCACGCAGCCTTGTGGAACACCAGCGTTGATAGGCTTGAAATCAGAGCATTCACCGTCTACTACGACCTTGATGCTCCGATCAGCAAGGAAACTGGTGATCCATTTGCACAATTTCTCGGGAAGCCCATAGGAAGGAAGCTTCGAAAGAAGCGCTTTGTGCCAGACCCGATCAAAGGCCTTCGCTACGTCCAAACTAACGGCTAATGCCTCCCCCTTGGACTCTACTGCCTCCGCCCATCTATGAGTTAAGTAGACTAGAAGATCCCCAGCTGATCGACCCCGACGAAAACCGTACTGGCGGTCACTAATCAGCTGGTGATCCTATAGGTACCTCATGAGCTGGCAGTTTATAATAGCTTCCATTATTTTGGAGAACAAGGAGGTGATGGCGATAGGCCTATAGTTGGACGGGTCTGAGCGGTCGCCTTTTTTAGGGATCGGGTGCACCAAAGCTGTCTTCCATGAATTCGGGACTACGCCTTGGGAGTAGGAGTACCGGAAAAGACGCGTTAAAACCGGTGCCAACTCCGGAGCAGTTTTATTCATTGTGTAGTGTTCGCCTAAATATAAGAAATCATTATTTAAAATAACCATTTTTATATTTTACTTGTTTGCTTAAAATTAGGCTCGGTGAATGAAATACTAATTACCTTTACAGCACTCTCCAGAACAAATCTCTGTGTAGATTCAATGCTCGCTTTGGGTAATCCATCATTATCAAGTTGCTGTCTCGCAGGCAGAAATGACAGGACTGTAGATACAGCAAAAACGGCAGGCCTGAATGCCATTCTCGCACTCCAATGTAACAAGCTCTCGGGACCATTGTGTAAAATTTGTACATATTTTGAGATAGGTGATAAATCTCCACCCCTGTAAGTAACAAAAAGAGGATTTAAGCATTTACACCTTGTATTAAAGGTACCTAAATACTTTAACTGTTGACACATTATAGAGTGAGGAAAAATGAATATAACTCATCATACCATCTGACAATACTATTATTTGGTGAATAACTTTTGTCTAAACTAGGTAAAACCTGTACCTTAGGTCGTCAGGTTGTCACATGTAGACCTCTGCGGAGGAAGTAGGTAGATGTAGTTATAATAAGTATTTTCCTACATAGTTGAATAATAAAACAAGATACTGAACTGATATTTGAGAATTTATGTATAGATATATGGATGTAAAAGAAGCGAGAGGTGTGTCAGGTTTATGTCAAATGGAATGGTCTCTGCCTTTGTCTCTAGTTGAAAGACATGAGAGTTTATGTATGTATATAAAATGAATAAATACATGGATTCATGACACAAGGAACGTGACATGAGGATGGCAAGAGTAGTCAGATAAAAATATATGTTAACCCTTTCACAGTCCTGTGCAATCATTGCTATTGTCTTACTATTGTGTCTGAAAACTGGACAGTGAAAGTGTTAAGATCTACTCTAACATTGCAAATTAGTCTAGTCTAAAACATGTGTTTTGATGACAGGAACTATATAACATATTTTATAATTTAGGCATTGAAAAAGAATTTGTTTAAATTCTATTGATAAACATGTGATGAACGAATATAAAAAGTATTTAGAACTTAATGTCAAGGTTCGAAAGTAAATATTAGCAAGATTATTGATTAAAAAAGAGATAAGCTACTGGGTAATATTCACAAAGTCTGCTAATTGAGAATTACATAGGTCGTTTAAATTAACATTGAGAACAGCAATTTTGTAATGTTATAGATTTTTAACTTACTTGATCAATTATGGTGTGCAAAAAAATATAAAAAATTGACTACAAATGATTTCTTTAGAATACTTCAAAAATGCTCTAATAAATAAAAATTAATTTCAGTTTATTCGTATTTTATGTGCTGCCCTACCGTTCCTCAGACTGTGCTAAAATTTTTACAACTTATTGCTTACACTTGGACGAAGGTTATAGGCGTAGTACAATTAACTTACAGTAGGTAGCGGCAGGCCTCTGTCACTCATGCTACCTGCGTGAAATAATTACCTACAATCGCGAGCTGTCCCAGGGGTAGATCGCAGTCGGGGCTAGCGCGCTCTATACGATTGTATGTTACAGTATTTTTAACGCTGTTTACGTAAATAATTTTTTGTAAATACTTGTTGAAATACTCGTCGAAATAGTTTTTGTTTAGTGTTTAGTATATTTAATTGTAGGATAAAATAGTTGATTTTTTTATATAATTTAAGAATAATATATATGTATGTATATTATTATTTATTTGATACATTATAATAGCAAAACGTCGTTCCTACTATAATTGTTGTGGGGATGGATACTTAATGAGTAATTAAAAGTATTCAGATAATATATCATGTTTTGAGTTACTGGAAGGTAAATTTATTTAATTTTTTTGTTAGATAGGTACTTATAGGTACTTATATGTAGTTAAATTCTATTATTGTAAGAATTTAACTACAGAAGTAATACCTAAGTACTTTATTACAAAACTTAGTTGAAATTTAATTCACTACCCTAGTACCTACTTACATACCTATACTCGTCTTTGTAATTAAAATATATTAAGTTATAATAGCACAAAACACTGAAATTAAAACTTTGTTTACAAGATTTCAACTAAGTAGATTATGATCATATTTCTCTTAGGAATCGTATTTCGGGTTTATTTGTTGTTTACGCTATCTACCTATACGAAATAAACATCGCAATTCCCGACGAATGGCCTTGCAAGTTGCATGCATTGGGCATCACAGAAATCACATAGTAGATAATAATATTATATATATACATATTATGGTCGATTATAGTCAGCATAGGTACTTTACCTACGTAACTTAACATTTCACAATATATTTTTTTACTCTTTATTACCAGCCCTTAGCAACCACGCAAAGTCCATTGTGACGAATTAAGGAGAAAAGATGCAAAGTAATACGGACGCTGGCGCGCAGCGATAAAGTTTTATTTAGCTTGCGTGCGCGATTTATCTCATTAATAATAACTATGTAGGCTATTATAACGTCGGCAAGCAGTCAACATCAAAAGAGTGCAACTTCTGTACTTATTTATTCTGTGGTAGTGGGTATATCTTCCCAATAAATTTATTGGAAATTTATATATCATTTAATTTCAAGGAATTTACTATCATTCCTGATTAAACAATATAACCCTTCCTAATTTAAAACAATATTTCCACCAATATTTTTTCTGCGGCAGCAATGCACCGGGTACCAGCTAGTAATAAGTAAGTACACAGTGTGAAAATCATTAATTAACTATAAATTGTTATGGTTACTTCTAGTGCCTAGATAGGAGATTTCTACTAGCTTGAGAGAAGTTTATTGTATCCGGAATTACATGTCTTAATTACTCCGTAACCTTTCCACCATGGTTCTACTATATGGTTGACTGGCATTCACCCCTATTTTATTGATATTCCATGCATTTGATACAAACAATTTGCTTTGTTACTGCAAAGGAGTGGAATAAATTTGTTGGTGTTTATCTTTCTATCCAATTACAATATGGATGTCTTTAAGAAAAGAGAGAATAGGCTTTTGTTTCACTAAGACAGTGCAGTTGACTATTTAGGATTTGATCACAACTTACCAGTAGGTGGGATAATAAGTTAAAAGAAGAGATTTTAAGAAAATTTTATTACACTTTAATAAAAGGTTGTTCCTAATAAAAATCAATGTCTATTTCAGTAAAGCTTAAAGTTGCTATCTCTGTTTTCACTGAATGATAATGGAAAAAGACAGGTATAGTGATAATTAATATTTATAAACAAGGTCCGGGAAAGTGTACAGGCTCTCTCCATTAGCAAGTTTAAATGTTTTGTTAAGTTGAAACTGTATAAAAAGGGTTATTATAGTATAAATGAATCATCATTATCATCATTACAGCCCTTCACAAGTCCACTGCTGAACATAGGCCTCCCCCAAAGAATGCCACAAAGCACGGTCCTGAGCCACCTGCATCCATCGACTTCCTGCATATCTTACCAGGTCGTCACTCCATCTAGTGGGGGGACGCCTTCCACTTCGTTTGCCGGTACGAGGCTGCCACTCGAGAACCTTTCTTCCCCATCGGTTGTCGGTTCTTCGAGCTATATGGCCGGCCCATTGCCACTTCAGCTTACTAATCCGTTGGGCTATGTCGGTCACTCTGGTTCTACTGCGGATATCCTCATTTCTGAGTTTATCACGCAGAGAAACTCCAAGCATAGCCCTCTCCATAGCTCGCTGAGCGACCTTGAGCTTCCTCATACGGCCAGCAGTGAAGGACCACGTCTCAGTTCCGTAAGTCATCACTGGCAACACGCACTGGTTTACAAATAAATGAATACATGGTTGATAATAACCCCTGGGAATGAGGTGATCGCTTCCAAGCTGTTTCTAAAATAAATTTTGTACTTATATAGTTAGTACAACCATTTTTTGTAAAATTTGCTTTAAAAAAAAAGTCCCATGGGTTTCTTGCTGGTTCTTCCCAGGACAGAGGTTTTTTTTTTTCGAACCAGTGGTAAAGTAAAAAATGACTTTCAATAAGAATTACACATGTGATCTATATTGAATAAAAAATATTCTATTCTATTCTATTCTATTTAACCGACCGGTGGCTATACACGGAAAACACAATATGCACATATGTTTTATTATTATTGCACTATGGTTTTAAGATTAAAAAACATAACATAGCTAATGTTGATATTGATACTTTATAATCACAAATGTGGCTCTTTATTCAAAGCATGAGGTTATCCGCAGTAGAACCAGAGTAACCGACATAGCCCAACGGATTAGTAAGCTGAAGTGGCAGTGGGCCGGCCATATAGCTCGAAGAACCGACAACCGATGGGGAAGAAAGGTTCTCGAGTGGCAGCCTCGTACCGGTAGGCGAAGTGTAGGGCGTCCCCCCACAAGATGGAGTGACGACCTGGTAAGACATGCAGGAAGTCGATGGATGCAGGTGGCTCAGGACCGTGCTTTGTGGCATTCTTTGGGGGAGGCCTATGTTCAGCAGTGGACTTGTGAAGGGCTGTAATGATAATGATGATTCAAAGCGATGCTTAGTTAAATCATTTTAATATATTATTGATTTATTAATTGCCTGTGTATATTATAAAATACAAGGCTATTTTTCAAAGAGTATCCAAATTTTATATTTACGTCCAAATATATAAATATATGATTATTGCAGTTTTTGAAAATACCAGTAAATAAGGCTAACAACTAGGCGTAAGCGCACTGTTCTGAGTTCGATTGTCAAAATATTTTTGCAGACCGAGCATTAGGAATGTGTGCTTGCGTAGTAAAATAGTAGGCATTAGATATTTATGAATGACAATCAGTTAAAATAATGCATTGCTACACATTCTGCATTTAAAAGATAAAAAGGACAGAATGTTTGAGATTTCTTTTAATTAAATTTTCTTCACCATTTGTCTACATTTCTTATTCTAAACCGTCTCTGCAAATTTAGGCATATATTGCAAAATGATCCTAAATAGCTGTATTAAATATTGTTGTGTGCCACTATTAATGTTTTGTACATGGCAACACTAGTAACACTAGCGCCCTCTAGTGTCGAGTAGCAGAACTAGGAGAGTCAAGATCCTTCCAGAAATTTCGGGACCGATATGTACTCGAACATTTTAGATGTCGCTACAGTAGAAGGTTCTGAAAACTATCTGATGCCCTATATAGGGCCGGTATAGACCACGACCAAGGCAGTATTGAATCGGCGATACAAGAGAATACTTCGAAATGAAATAACTGCGAACTAAAGTGATTGTGTTTTATTATTAGTGTGGTTTTAGATTGTAATTAGTGTTGTGTAATTAAAGTGTCAATTTTGGTAATTCAATTGGCAGTTTTTAATTGTCTCAAACCCCAAGCTCGTAACAATATCATGCTGTATAAAATATGCACATAAATTAACTTGAGATGTTGCTTGAAAGTCAGAGCATACTGAGAGTCCATATCAAGGTGATGAAGACTACAGCATTAAGGAGCATGGGGAAATGGGAGTGGAAGCATATTCACCATGGGTTTCAAGTTACTTTCTAAGCATTATAATTGAATGATCTACAAATAAATATTAATACAATTTTTGTGGCAGTGGCATTATGTTAGCAATGAAATTTTCTCACTTGCAACACTAACCAAACTGATGAAAGTGAATTAACGTTTGATCTCATTTTTTTCCCAATCCCATTTTTATTGTAATGGCTTTGTACATTGTCTAAATAATAATTTACAAATCAACTTCTAATGGTAAAATTGGACTGTATAGTTTACTTTGTAGTATACAAAGTTTACTTTGTAGTATACAATCAAAAAATTTGGGATTAATCCAAAAAATTAAACACTATAAGTAGGCCCAAAGTTGTGGGCTAAAACTGCTAAAATTGGACACAAGACTGCAAACATATTATGTATCAAATACTGTAGTTTGTACTATTTTTACCTATCTATATTACGAACTATTTCTACGTACCTATACATCTCCTCGATGACAATGTCAATGCAAGCCGCGGTGCGGCCCTTCCTTTGGAACGCACTTTTTATATCAGCAGCTGAAACAATAGGATCGGTTTTATAACGGCACCACTGTCGCACCAGATCCGACCAGAACTTCATCTTCATGTCCCAAGATTCCGGGTTTGCTGATTTTATTCTAAACGGCGCAAACAATGCATTCATTCGAACATCGTCCGACCAGCATTGTGGGAGCTTATCGCTCGGTATTTGACGGTCCGTTAAACCCATAATGGGTTTTTATTTTAATCAAATTAATTTATTGGGAACTAAAATATTAAACGTTTATATTAGAAAATTAAAAGAAAAATAGGTAAATAAAAAAGCATGCACGATAATCAACACCTTGACGTATGGAAAATGAAAAAAAATTACGAAGTAATTTTTAACTGACTTTACGGCTCTGGGTTCTAGCCTTTCTGAGCCTATTACCAAGTAAAATAATTAAATAACCTAGAGGACAGGACTTATTTTTTGTTATTATGATTTTTTGGTTGGATGCATATCTTTTAACCTAATTCTTTATTTGCAGACATTCTTTCGGGATCTTCGTTTTTTAAGTTTTTGCTGCTGCATAATATGTTGATGCACCACATTATGTTGCTGTACGGATAAGTCATCGTACATTCAACTTTACTTTGCGCTCACGTTGCGACCTACTTTCGGGGCGCATGTTTATTTAGTAATACTTTTAATATATTTAACTTAAAATCAGTACGTCAACAACCGCCCTACTAAATACTAACTACTAAAGGAAAGATTTACCAAAATACCCTTTTAACTACTTTACTTTTTAATAGACCTTTTAAACTTAGGTGATATTTTCCTTTTGACGTGCTCATCAACTAACTTCAGCTTTAATTCTTGAAAGTGTATGGCCCTGCAAAACATACATTTTATAGTCCTTCAAGTAAATATTCAAAAGTGAGGTATAACATTTTTTTTTTAAAAAAACGTTACCCCCACACTAGGATTTTCTCCTGTGTCGTGGAGGCAGTTTACAAACATAAATTGCACAAGGACAATCATCCAGACCCGGAACAATTATTTGTAGGCCATACAAATACTTGTTCCGTGCGGGATTCGAACCCACGTCCCCCAGCGCAACAACTGATTGCTAAGCCACTGCGCCACGGAACCGTCAACAGTGTGTGATCAGTGATAAATCTGCGGTAGCGAATCGGTTGACTGGCCTCCCGGAAGAGGGACACCTCGCAGAGGAATCCTATCACGTACTACACAACAACTAAGAGGAAACAACTCCAAGCTTTTACATCTGCCACCATCAACTACGTGCCGGAACACCGAGCTACGAACTTCGCATTCTCTTTGTTACGGACGGCGAGGAGAGCCGCCGCCCCGTCGCCCCTTCATACCCCATTGCTCCCCGCGCACCCCCGCACACTGGTAGCAGATCACGCGATGTCGCCGACCAATAAGCGCGCGGCATCGCCTTACGACGCTACTCACAGGCTGAGACGCTCTCTTACGGAATATAAGAAGGGCGTTTTGGTCTGTGAGGCGTTCATTTCGGAAGCGGCACTCGAAGACAACAGCAAGCGAAGAAATCAAGAGAAATCAAGACTCCATAGAAGATTGAAAAGTGAAGACACCCCTCCCTGTATATAGTGATCATTTGTAAATAGTGATAATATATAATCGTCTACAGTACCATTTTTCCTTTGAGCAGTCCCCTAGTTTAGTATCAGTCAATTAGTCAGTCATACAGTCCAACCACAGCAACACCTGAAATTCATACAGTCCACTTCAGTACATAATACTCTTCTTCTCACTTTTTACTACAATCAACTAACTACTTCAACTACAACATAATGCTACAACTTCAACAACAGTTTTTTAACAGCATCTAAACTCTCTGCTCTAACTACAAGAAAGATAGTCAAGACAGAAAAAATCAAATATACTTATTGAAACGACTGAAGTCTCTCGAAGCACACTGGAGCGCCTTCAGTGGACGACACAAACAACTACAACAAACTTATGAAGATAAAAACATCAACTACTTCACCGAAAATATCGTCGAAAATACTAAGCAACTTTCTGAAACTACTAAGAAAATCATGGAACATCTATTACAAAAACTACGTGAACCAAAACCTGTGGAATTCGACTTAACTGATATTCTGGGGGATAGCTCCGACGAAAGTTCATCTTTAAATTTACTACTGGAGATACAAATGTGCAACTGTAAAGCTCTCGACCGTGTTATGTCAAAAATTGACCTATAAACTATCACCGAGAAGTGGGAGCTTCAAAATCACCTTTCCATACTAAAAACTAAACAAACAAACTACATTGGGAATCAGAAGCTAAGTACAAAGGCTCTAACGTCAAATACTACAATATATTTGACGAGATGGAAGACAAGTATGACGAAATTCGACGAATTTTATATTCGAGAATCTGGTCAACTATTCATGACGAAACATTTGCACAAAAGATGGAAACTCCTGAATTTTCTGGCAACTACACACAATGGGTTTCATTTAAAGACCTCTTCATGGAAGCCATTCACAAGAATCAAATGATAAATAAGGCGCAAAAGATGCAACATCTCAAGTCCAAGCTGAGGGGTGAGGCTAAGCGCATAATGTAGCATCTCAGTATCAGTGCAGTCAACTATAACTCAACTAACGCTCAACCTGCCTGTCATACAAAATCTCGACAGCTACAATCTAAAATAGATGCATGACGTCATCACGGAATGTATGAATGGAATCACAAACATTGGCATAGATACTACTACGTGGGATTCACTCATTGCTCACCTGATGCCACTGAAACTTGATAAAACTACCTACTCATAATACATGAAAGAAATATAAGACCATAGAGAGTTACAACCATTAAACGATTTTCTATGATTTCTTGAGTGCAAGTTCATGGCATACGAAGCAATAAAAATGCAAATAAAGAAACTACGGCTATTCAAAATCAGAAAGCAACTTTTGCGAGAACTGCAAACAATAACATTTCATTATGGAACAATACGGAGAGAAATTATCCTTTCAAGAAATACATTAACGAACCTACCAAAAAATATTATACTATTTATGGGAAATGCCCAAACTGTAACGAAGATCACGTGTTGATGCAATGCCCAAAATTCATTGACATGAACACTACACAACGCAATAACACTGTTGCAAAACTGCATTTTAGCGAAAATTGCTTATTTACTCATGGCAACGACAAATGCATTTCTACAAAAACGTGTAAAGAGTATCATATAGGCACTTTATTGTACAATTCTACAAAGAAATACTTACCTACAACTAAAACAACATCGAACGAAAACTACTCAAACCTTCGACCTTCGACTTTTTTACAACCATGTTCCGATCATCTGTCCAGTGATGATATGAAAATTTTACTACCAACTGTACAACTGCAAGTGATGACTGCAAATGGAACTCAAATCAAATTACGGGCTTGTGAGCCTTGGTCTAGCCAAGGCTTTGTTGCTCGTTGGCTCTTTCTGCTAAGAGCTGATCAAGCCTTGGAATGGAAATTGGTTTTAACGGCGCTACACGTACCTAAGCGGCGAGTAGTGTAACTTGCTGCTCTTTGTTCTCGTCCGTGATGATATAGTACATCGCGGCGGCATACGCTCTCTTAGTAGCGTCTGTAAGTCCCCCTTGCTGATGCCTTCAGCAATGGGACAAGGCACTTTGGAGTGACCTAACTTCTTAACTTCCGTTAACCATGTACACCATAACACGTCTAATTCGTGTGGAACTTGATCATTCCATGAGATGTCTAACCGCCATGCTTATTGAATCAGCGACTTCCCTTGTACCGTTATAGGTGATGCGAGACCTAACGGGTCGAAAACCGACATTACAGCACTCGGTACCACTCTTTTCGTAGACGGCTGTATGCCTTCGATTGCTTCCTTAGGCGTATTACACAAACTTATGAAAAAACTTATTGTATCTAATTTGCTATTCTAAATCAAAACCAATGTGCTATTCTTTTTACCTGCTACATATTTATTTATTTATGCTCTTTGCTTGAGTCATACAGTAATCTGTGACCCGACTCTATTCTGTGATTCTCTGTAGACACTTAGATAATCCCATAGATATAAGATAAATAGGGGATATGGCCATTGATATAAGAAGAGTAGAGGATAAGCTGTAAATTGCAATTGCATATATATTTTTTGGTTATACAAATATCATGCAAACATGAACCTTGCCAACAAAAATATATCTGTCTCATTCTCACACGTTATGATTTTCAAATGTAAAAAGAGATAAGTACATATCTTAGACTTCAATTTTCTGTTGCCAGTTTTCATAAATGTCACCAAGCTCCACCTTGAAGCATGACGCCATTTTAGGATCACGTTCATTTGTGGTAGTTCGTCTGTCATCTAAGCCTTGTTCGGAGTTATTTTGCAGTGTTACAGTGGAGTTTTGACTATTTTGGAGCTTTTTTGTTCATTAGTAAAGGGTAGTTGAGCAAAAACAACATGACAAAGTGTTGCATCAATGGATGTAATTCAAATTCTCGTAAAAATGTAGAAGGATTGTCATTTTTCAGGTTAGTTGTAACTTTTTTCCTTAATTGTATATTTTTTCGTGTGAATTGCGTTTCGTGTTCATGTTATGGGTTCTAAATCGTGTTTCCCGCTATTATCTAGAATTTCCAATGACTATTATCATGTAAATTTAAAAAAGTAAACATTTTGATTGTTTACATTTTTACATAGTGTTGTCCTTACGTGTTGTCATGTTTTGAAATTATCGATATAAATTTTAACAATATTTTTTTATTAAACTGGCTTTACGGCTCTGGGTTCTAGCCCTTCTGAGCCTGTATAACAATAATATTAATGTAGTCATGATCAAATAACGTTTTAGATACGTAACCTGTATATTTAATCAAACGATCGATTGGGAGCCTTTCGTTTAAGAAAAGAACTTGAAACTAGTGTAAATCGTAAATTTTCTATAATAGTTTTTTTCATCAAAAGATTTGATGATAAGATTATTTTTGATTGGTACTTAAGGATGCATAATATTTATTTTAAGTTGCCAAAAAATGAAGGCCTTCAAAAATTGTGGATTGAAAATATAGGCCAGGAAAACATAAAACCTGCAGTAGTAAGAAGAATATGCTCCTTGCATTTTGAAAAATAATGTATAAATATAACGCTGGATGTAGTTCGGCTTGAGGGTGATTTGGTTCATGTCTAAAATAAATTTTTTGACTAAATAATATTATTTCGTCACGAATAAATGATTTTAATCAGTATACATTACTGTTATTTTATTTATTTTTAATCCTTACTCTCTCGTTTACCTCCAGTATCCACCACTAATTACGCTACTGGTGGAAGTCATTACAACTTGCAGGTTGTAAACACTATAAAATTGATATTTTGTGGTGTTACACAAATGGGATATAATGAGAAATGAGTATGGAAGTGGAAGTCTGAAGTGGTGCAGCCACCCCTATTGATCGAAATGTTGCATGGAAATTGGTTGTCGTATGGTATGAACATGGGATGCTGAAGATTGAGGAATACGTTAGGATAGTTAAATGATTAATGGATTGTGTGAACGGTGGTATGGTTAGAAAGGGGCTGCTCAACTCGATTAGATTACTGAGATAAATAAAAAAATAATCTTTATTATCAAAAAAAAGAGAGATGACGGTTAGTAACTATGTATGAAAGAACACATGCTCCACAAACTTTAAATAAATCAAGATAAAGGTCAGTCCACTGCACGTTCATGGTGACTTGAACTGGTAACCGACCATTACTACGAAAGAAAGGTGTTGTCGAATCTTTATGGCGGCTTGGAAGTTAAGAGCGAGCGCTAGTCCGTGCAGATATAGTTGAAAGAAAACTTGATGGTGTCTCAGATCACAGTACGTAAAGCGAAGCGTGAAGGTACAGGACTTGCGCTCGCAACTAACTTCCCAGCCGCTATAAAGTCTATATATATGATATGATTCACGCAACCTGGACGCATACCGTTGGGGCTGGTTCGATATGGTGCACGACTAAACCACTGGAAAAAACTTAGGGGAGACTTCTGCTTAGTAGTGGGACAGCATGGGCTGGACAAAAAAATCTTACGAAGCCTAATACATTGCCTATAGTGGTGGTTTCGTTAATCTCTGCAGAGGAGAAAAAAAATGCATGCGTCGACCCAGGGACGCACGGATGGAATGCTTATGTGCAGATTGCCGTCGTTACGAAAAAACGTTAGCTCGTTGCATGAACTCAGTATAATATTCTGGTGCACGTCGTATACATCTTCTGAAAAGAAAGGAGTTAAAGCTCCAATCAAGTGCTCTTTCCTTGGTCTCTTCGCTCACTTTTGACTGTTGCTTCACCATATCTTAAAACAATTACAGTTTCAAAACTTTCCTATTCTGAGTTGAACGTACGATTTATTTATTTATCATCTCAATACAACTATTATTACAGGATTAACCCTATCTTTCTATCCTATCTCCTATCCTCCTATCTTTCTATTCTATCCCCTACTTTTCTTATATCAATGGATATGGCATGTGGTCACGTGACCTGAAGTCAAGTGTTTCTCAAATATGGCGACGACTCCACCCACAAGAAATAGCGTTGTTTTTGTCGATATTTTCAGTATCGATGCTATATAAATTATGACGTACCATCCATCTCATAGGTATATATTAAATAATTGTAGTGAGATGATAAATAAATAAATCTTACGTTCAACTCAGAATAGGAAAGTTTTGAAACTGTAATTGCTTTAAGATATGGTGAAGCAACAGTCAAAAGTGAGCGAAAAGACCAAGGAAAGAGCACTTGATTGGAGCTTTAACTCCTTTCTTTTCAGAAGACGTATACGACGTGCACCAGAATATTATACTGAGTTCGTGCAACGAGCTAACGTTTTTTCGTAACGACGGCAATCTGCACATAAGCACTCCATCCGTGCGTCCCTGGGTCGACGCATGCATTTTTTTTTCCTCTGCAGAGATTAACGAAACCACCGCTATAGGCAATGTATTAGGCTTCGTATGATTTTTTTGTCCAGCCCATGCTGTCCCAATACTAGGCAGAAGTCTCCCCTAAGTTTTTTCCAGTGGTTTTGTCGTGCACCATATCGAACCAGCCACAACGGTATGCGCCCAAGTTGCGTGAATTATATCATATATATAGACTTTATAGCGGCTGGGAAGTTAGTTGCGAGCGCAAGTCCTGTACCTTCACGCTTCGCTTTACGTACTGTGATCTGAGACACCATCAAGTTTTCTTTCAAATATATCTGCACGGACTAGCGCTCGCTCTTAACTTCCAAGCCGCCATAAAGATTCGACAACACCTTTCTTTCGTGGTAATGGTCGGTTCCCAGTTCAAGTCACCATGAACGTGCAGTGGACTGACCTTTATCTTGATTTATTTAAAGTTTGTGGAGCATGTGTTCTTTCATACATAGTTACTAGCCGTCATCTCTCTTTTTTTTTTTGATAATAAAGATTATTTATTTATTTATCTCAGTAATCTAATCGAGTTGAGCAGTCCCTTTCTAACCATACCACCGTTCACACAATCCATTAATCATTTAACTATCCTAACGTATTCCTCAATCTTCAGCATCCCATGTTCATACCATACGACAACCAATTTTCATGCAACATTTCGATCAATAGGGGTGGCTGCGCCACTTCAGACTACTCATTTCTCATTATATCCCATTTGTGTAACACCAAAAAATATCAATTTTATAGTGTTTACAACCTGCAAGTTGTAATGACTTCCACCAGTAGCGTAATTAGTGATGGATACTGGAGGTAAACGAGAGAGTAAGGATTAAAAATAAATAAAATAACAATAATGTATACTGATTAAAATCATTTATTCGTGACGAAATAATATAAATAATATTATCAGTCAGAAAATTTATTTTAGACATGAACCAAATCACACTTAAGCCGAACTACATCCAGCGTTCTATTTATACATTCTTTTTCAAAATGCAAGGAGCATATTCTTCTTACTACTGCAGGTTTTATGTTTTCCTGGCCTATATTTTCAATCCACAATTTTTGAAGGCCTTCATTTTTTGGCAACCTAAAATAAATATTATGCATCCTTAAGTACCAATCAAAAATAATCTTATCATCAAATCTTTTGATGAAAAAAACTATTATAGAAAATTTACGATTTACACTATTTTCAAGTTCTTTTCTTAAACGAAAGGCTCCCAATCGATCGTTTGATTAAATATACAATTTACGTATCTAAAACGTTATTTGATCATGACTACATTAATATTATTGTTAAACAGGCTTAGAAGGGCTAGAACCCAGAACCGTAAAGCCAGTTTAATAAAAAAATATTGTTAAAATTTATATCGATAATTTCAAAAGTTCAAAACATGACAACACGTAAGGACAACACTATGTAAAAATGTAAACAATCAAAATGTTTACTTGTTTAAATTTACACGATAATAGTCATTGAAAATTCTAGAAAATAGCGGGAAACACGATTTAGAACCCATAACATGAACACGAAACGCAATTCACACGAAAAAATATACAATTAAGGAAAAAAGTTACAACTAACCTGAAAAATGACAATCCTTCTTCATTTTTACGAGAATTTGAATTATATCCATTGATGCAACACTTTGTCATGTTGTTTTTGCTCAATTACCCTTTACTAATGAACAAAAAAGCTCCAAAATAGTCAAAATTCACTGTAACACTGCAAAATAACTCCGAACAATAAACAAAAAATATATATGCAATTTACAGCTTATCCTCTACTTTTCTTATATCAATGGATAATCCCTCTACGCGTAGATACAAGTTTTTGGCGAGAACTTGACCGGCGACGGATTGATGCTCCTGTATTATTGTTTAAATAATGGTTTGAAGTGGACTTTGATATGTAAAAGTGTTGCGATTTTGTGTATTAAGTGTCTGCGCATGTGAACTATTAGTGGAAACTGTGAAACAAGTGCTCTGATGGTGATGTGATTCTCAAAATAAGGTGTCTGTCTACTTAGGCGCCTTGAAATACCATCGCCAACCGTCAGCTGTCTGCTGGCTCAAGTTGCCGTCAAAATCTCCCAAGGATTGCACAATGTGACGCATCAATATATTGTGAAGCAGTATACTATGAAGAACAATTATTATAATATATTGTAACTTCAGGCTCAGAAGGGCTAGATCCCAGAGCCGTAAAGCCAGTTATTAAGAAGAAGACGAAGCATATATATTATTATATTATACAGTAATCTATGATTAAAAATATTCTGTGCAGGGTGAGGCAACTTTGTATTATGAAGTGTAGAGTACAAGGAGAACCATCTTATAGGGGGCGAAAGTTGAAAAAGTGTCCTATTATTTACTGAAAATAGAGGTTCTAAAACCTACCACAATAGCGCTGGCGTCTGAAAAACTACGATATGAAGATAGCTGTCGTGAACGGAGTTAAGTCATCTCAATTCAAATATTTAAAAAATTTCATGATTAGAGTAGTTAGTAAAATGCCAGTATATAAAATCTCAACTATTTACGTAGTACAAAACCAAGCGGATTGGTCGGTCCTTGTTTATTTCTCCACCTTATTCTAATTACTTTTGGCGCTTTTTTTAATTTATCCCATGCTACTGCAGCGCCACCCTTATTAGACACGTTTTTAGGGACACTTTTCATATATAGAGATGATCCTCCTTCTCTCCATACTCCATACTTTGTATGAAAACTGAAAAATCTGCAAACAATCATAATTTAATCAATATGCGTGTTGGGCTTATAAAAAGAAAGCGAAATAAAATATCACTGTCTCTTTCTTTAATGTTGTTTTAGATTGCCATTTTAAAAATTAGATAAATAAATTCATATTAAATTAATTTATTATTTCAATGTTTTATGCATTATGATTTGTGATTATCATCGAAAGTAAGTTAAGCGTTGTGCAAATAAAAAGCACTAAATCATCCGATCATTTCTGCAAGTTTCCTATGATACGAAAAGAAAAACTTATGACATTATTGTGGTAAGCCTATAAACATTTCGAATTCATTGGCCATTATTTGTAGGATTTACTCAATGTATATTGACTCGAATTGTATCTGTTTCAGATCACGTATTTGGGCTGAGTTAAGTTTTCATCATGAGAATTTTGTTGATTTAAATTTACGTTAATGTTCTGATGAATGAATAATAACTCTCTGATTGTGACATGTGTTATATATTAGTAACGTGCGTGGAAATATTATGTGCAAAAGCAATAAAAAACATCAATAATAATGTATTGTTTATAAAACAATCTGTCTTCCAGAAAATAAAATTATCTAACTATACTTATTTATAGTTTTATTTTATCCAACATACTAATCTAAACTATATTCGAGTAATTTTGGTGCAAGCTCTCAAATATATGGGAATTTACCCCATAGGTTTGTGAGGCTTGAGCCAAAATTACTCGAATAAGCCTTAAATAAAATGTTCAAAGTTACAGAATTCAAAGGTTTGAAATTCCCACTAAAAAAGTTTTATATAGGCGCCCACCGTAGCGCTTTTTGTAGACACACATAATCGCGTTTTTCCGTTTTTTAGTATGAAGTTGGGGTTCTTCTCTTGATAAAGTGTAATTGTGTTCTGTGCCCCTTTAGGGGTATATATGTTCTGTGGTTCTGTGATTCTGTGTCTGTGGTAAGGAGTGTAGAGTAGAAGGAGGACCATCTCCTTATATGAAAAGTGTCCCTAAAAACGCGTCCAATAAGGGTGGCGCTGCAGTAGCATAGGATAAATTTAAAAAAAGGCGCCGAAATTAATTAGAATAAGATGGAGAAATAAACAAGAACCGACCAATCCACTTGGTTTTGTACTACGTAAATAGTTGAGGTTTTGTATACTGGCATTTTACTAACTACACTAGTCATAAATTGTTTTAAATATTTGAATTCAGCTGACTTCACTCCGTCTACAACAGCTATATTCATATCGTAGTTTTTCAGACGCCAGCGCTATAGTGGTAGGTTTTGGAACCTCTATTTTCAGTAAATAATGGGACACTTTTTCAACTTTCGCACCTTATAACCTCTAAACAGTGTGACTAATGTTTCCGCCATTTTGCGTATCTGTGATGCCGACCGTCGGCAAGCGCACAGACAGGGATATTATAAGCATATGTTTTTTTTAAAGTTGGATTTCCTCGATTTTTTTAAAGGAATGCTGTACGCTTACAATTAAAATATTGGTTTTAATTACCTATTTTGTATATATCTTTACATATTTAGCATATTGGTAGTTATTTGCCATAGAAACATTACTACTTAATATGGGGTACAGAAAATTTTATTGTATTTCTTGATAATTTGTATAAAATAAAACAATAATTAAACTGAAACTAATTTTAATTAACACATTACATATCTAAGTTTACAATACAAACCAAAATTAACAAGGTCCTATACATTTTTTTCACACAACACATGTTTACAAAGTTGACACAAAAAATACTTCCACTTAAAGTAAACAAAAAAGGGTCTCACATTTCTTGTTATCTAAAATGACCCTGAGCGAATGGGACAAAGACCTTTTGTTTGCAGCAACTTAAGCTTATAAGCTACAAATATAAATAAAAGAATCATGTTACATTCAATATAAATTTGAGTATGAGTGGAACAAAGATGGTATGTAATTTGACACCAAAATTAGTACCTCTAAAAACATGTCTATTTTGGATAATATCTACTTACAAATGGAAAAGAAATTATTGTTTCAAGATATACATTAAATTTAGTAATCAATTAAACAAAAAAAAACAAGTTGTTTCTAAGAAATATTTCAAACATCAAGCTTATGAAAGTAGTAAATATCTAAACATTTTAGCCTCATACATGCTAGCAAAGTGTGGATACGACTTGTCTTCAACAAGATAATGACTAGGTGATTTTTGTAACCCTCATTATTTTGAAACATTATAGTAAACATAACGGGTCTAATAATGACAATCACTTGGGATACTACTTAATATGACATAATTTTTAAATCATGCTTTGTTCACGAATCACAGCAAGAGGTAAAATGAACCGGCGGCTTGTAGGTTGAAGGTAAAGGTTTAGGCAGCATGTTGATACCCAAGCATGGTTGGTCATAATTTACCATTGTTCGATATGTACAAATATGTACAATATACACATAATATATGTATATATATGTACATGGCTACCGATCATGGACATATATATACATATGTTACAAAATGCCAAGGAAACGTACTGAAAATTAGGTTGAGCAACCCCCCCCCCCCCTTCATTGCGTCCCTAATTTTCGTACGATCCCTTATCAGTATAATGACGTTTGCAATTTGAATGAATGACACGGACCTAGGTTCCAACAATTTTATGATGAGCCAAAATTTCAAAAGACAAACATACATATTATAACTCGTTAGAAACAAATTTATCACAAAAACATAACCCTCTATCTGAGGCACTACATACATACATACGCACATACATACATACATATACAAACTATAGTATATAAATGTGCAGCTTTTTGTTTTCCAAATTTCCCATTACGATTTGGATGGTAACACCTACCTACTTTAACCTTCCCATTAAAATAGCGGCATACCCTTTTTACTGAAAAGGAGGCATTCCATCTTAGTCCTCAGGGGTGACGATGTATCCACTTACCATCAGGTGGACTGTGTGCTCAAGTACAAGTGTTTTTCAGATAGACCTTCAATACTAGTGCCTAAATACCTTGTGTGTAAGACAGTGTTTTTGTGTAGTTTACTGTGAAGTGTGATATGACTCAAAGCAACCAAACACACACAGGGGCACGTTGCAGGCTTTGCAAAAGCTTGATGTTCGCTTTTTGCAAACTGAACAACTACGCCTCTGGTGCTCGTTCCGTGTTGTTCCCGGGAGCAGATCGTATTGCCCCGGAAAATGCCAGGTGTTCGGCAGTGCACGGGTAGGTGCTGGTGGTGTGTGTGCTGCCAACAATTCCACACAAACAAATTCAATATCCCTTAGAGGACGCGACGAAGATGACGAGGAAGTAATTCTAAAAGAAGAAAATAAATTATTAAGAATCAAAATATTAAGTAGACACTTCTGCACATAGAATATATATTTATTAATAGGCACTCACAGACGCCGTTTAGCCCCCATGTCATTGTGGTCCGATCTGAAAAAATAATGTTGTTTTTTGATTTCTATCGTAATAGTTATATTCGAACAGTTAACAGTTCAAAGTCAAATACTATCAATATTTAATAAAGCAATAAAGGAAAAACTTACGCATTTCGCTTTCGGGACGTTGGAGTCCGATTAGGTGTGGAGGTTCCACTCCCTCCAACTTCAACGTGTCTGTAAAACATAAATAGTGTTAAAAATACGTTATTTTATGACCAGTTACGAAAAGTTTAGCTTCAAAATATGAATATAAGTAAAAACTTACAAAGCAGGTGAAGGAACTGAGCAAAGCTCCATATCAACTACTGCTGGTTGGGCCGCTGCAGCTCGGTCCTCCTGAGGGCTCAGCGGCTGGGTCGGGTGGTTGCCGGTGAGGAGGTCCATGGACGACCACAACGACACCGGCACGGGACTAAAAAGAAAGTTAAATTCAATGCCCTGCACGTGAATCGAGTAACAAAACCAACTTCGAAGTGCTTACCCTCGCCTTGCGGCAGGCAGTACTCGAGGTCGCCGCTGAGTCAGCGGCCGCTCTAGAGGCCTCCCCACCGGCAACTCCCCCACCATGCCACAGTAAACTCTAAAATATTAATGCAGAATATTAATGTTGCTAAAAAAAAACGAAGAAACTTGTTAGTTGTTAAATTTGTTATTACGGATCAACAGCAGAAGGCCTTTCGGTGTGGCCAGCACCGCTAGTGGGCCCACCACGCGTCCGCGCACCACCAGTGTGCGCATGCGCCCCTTCACCACCAGTGTGCGCATGCGCCCCTTCACCACCAGTGTGCGCATGCGCCCCTTCACCACCAGCGTACGCACCACGCCCACGCCCACGGCCACGAGCACGACCACGTCCACCTCTTTAAAGAAAAAAGCAAAAACAAAAAGCATGCAAACCAAAGAGAAAATAAACACAAAAATGCAAGAGATACGCGAGACATGAATGCAAAAGGTGCCCTTAGAGCTAATTTAGTAATGTCCATGCGTAACTTTTTTAACTTACTATAAGACGTCTAGAAAATATGTAAATATTATTTTTGGAGAAATTTTTTGAAAAAAAAATTGGTTGTCAAAGTTAAAAATAAAATTATTTATTTTTAAATTTATCATCGTGCAACAAACACTTTTTGTCCCAAACAATTTTGGGCTTGGACGCTCTTCAAATGCCTTTATCTCGGCCCAGGTTCGTCTAAGTCCAAAATTGTTCAGGAAAAAATTGTTTGTTTGGGTGCCCCCCCGACACGACGCAAACGAAGAAAAAAGAAAAAAGAAACAAAAATGCTGTATTTTTATCTTGGTACCTACTTGGTACTTCAAATACCTAAATATCTTTGCTCAGGTTCATCCAAGCCCAAAACTTTTTACGACAAAAAGTGTTAGTATATGCGCCCTCTACATGATGCAAACATAAAAAATAAAAAATTACAAAAATTCTGCTAAGTTTTTTCGCTCCCATATTTTATATTTATTTATTTTATTTATTTAATATTCTTTATTGCACACCATACAAAGCATACAGAAATGACATACTACAAAAAAGTATGCAACTTCCACTATATCTCCACAGTAACTAAATGTTTATGCAATTAAAAGTGATGTAACATTACATGCAAAATATTTAAAAATAACTTCAAACAGAAAATACAAAAGCGTATCTATAATTTCTAGCATGCCCGACATGCCGCCGTTATGACGTCATCAACTGCCAAAACCCTGTCTGTGCCCCTGCCGACTGACGGTAAAGAAATAACCTTCACGTATTTAGACCCAAAATTAAAGTTTTCAAAGCTAAATACACGTTTACCATTGTCATCCATTGCAAATTAATTACATTAGTAGCTTAAATTCTCCAAAACATTACGGTTTTATTCACTTTTTAGACCAAATATTGCAGAAATAAAAGTACGTTCATAGTTCGTTAGACGGCTATGTCGTTGGTTTGGCCTGGTTTTTACAATTAAATTAGCAAAATTATATATTTCCCAGTAATAAAAATGTGAAAGTACTTACCTTTCCATGGTTTCTCCTTCAAATCACAACAAATTTGATTCAAGAAAACTTATCAAAGGCGTGACAAAACCGGAGTCGGTTGGTTTGACAGCGTCCAATTTGAAGTGCCGATATTTTTTTTTTACGGAGCAAAGAGTAACAGTAAAGCAGTTTGACACTGAGTATATATTATTAGTCTATGATTTCAAGTGTCGCACCTAAAAAACGCATCGTAGTTCCGTCGTAAAGAGCGCGAAAACATAAACAGGAAACGATGCCGACTGCTGGTCGGCTCACAGACGCGCAAATAATTTGACGTGCCGACTGCTGGTCGACGCACAGACAAGGGGATAAGATGGTTCTCCTTCTACTCTACACTCCATAGTCTGTGGTAGTGTTCATAGATAAGAAGAGTGTATATACAAGTCTATGGTATATACGGAAAGTACAAAGTAGCTTTGAGCATATTTTCTATGCTCAAAGACAAAGTAGTGTCCCCGCCTAAGGGTACTAGTGTTCTGTGGTAGTGTCTCTATATAGTTTGTGGTCTGTGGTCTGTATCGCGATAATAATACTGCTTATTTTTGTGAATATTTCAATAATTTTCTTAAAATTAATTCTTTAGTTCTACACTAAGAGTTAACGGATTCAATATTGGTAAGATGTGTAAATATAAATATAAAACTTAGAAAAAATTACGTTAGTTTTATGTAGGCTGTGAACAACATACTTAAGTTGCCCCACTTTTTGGAAGTAATTAAGAAAAGTCGAGCCTATATTCGTACTGCGATATTCTCACCTTGAAGACTTGTAAATAGTTATTCAGTATATTGACTGCAATATTAGCCTAATATTTGACTAGTCTTGTTGCTGGTTCAAACAATAACTGAACGCAAATTGGTAATATTTACTTACATACTTGTTCTTATCTTATTTACTTAGATTTATTAGAACAATATTACATAAACGACTAGTGATGTGATGATATTAACTGGTTCAAAGAAAACATTTTTCTTAAAAATTGAACAGATAATGTCTGGAGAAAAATAATATTTTAGAATTTAGTTCACAATTCCTAATTATAAAGAGTGGCAGGTCTTTAAGTCAGGAGTTGAAATACCAAACAGATCTAACATTTGTGCAATAACACAGGTTTTGATGGTTTTGGCATGTTGTCAAATCCAAAAGAGTTCTAAGTTTAGTCAAACCTGAACCAAAACAGTTTCAGGTAGATTACAACAAGTGGTGCCATGTTTGTATATACATTATTGGCAAAATAATTACTCTGCATAATTTGTGCTATATTAATTGGTAATATGAAATATATGACATAAAATGGTTTATTATTGTACAATTTTGGAATGAAGTTCCTTATCCTCTCAACTGCGGATGTCTAACTCTTGGACACGAAAGTATCTCCGTTGACTGCGGGTGTCCAAGTGTTAGACATTTTTTATTCGCTTTTTTAATGACGAAAAAAGCATTAAGCACTATTTCTAACTCATTCTACCATATGTCGATGTATACAGGATAAAAAAGGATAGCATAAAAACCCCACAGCTTACACACTTTAGTAGGATTTTATATCTATATCATGTGTTGATTTCGTCTGTTCCTTGAGTCAGCCATCAGTGTAATTGAAGCGCTCTAACATCGGAGTTGTTTGCAATTATTTCGTACAAATCCTTATTGATTGTGTGGTTAATTATGTTAAAACAACGCCTGGGTACTTAACCTTCCTATTTGTAACCTCATTTTGTGTTTCATCTCATTTTGTAAGTGTGAAATGTTTTTTTAATTTGTATGAAGCAAACCGCTATCTTAGAACTAACATTATTCTGGGACTTTATTAAATTTATATACACATTTGTAGGAAATTTCATATAGAATTCAGAAATGTGTACATGTTATAGTATTTAATATACCAGAATCGAGAAATTTGCGTTAAGATGGACTGCACCCAATCAGCCGTCCATTTTATTAAACAGCTCCACAATCAACGGAGTAGGGCGGTTAGAGTCTCCGCAGTCGAAAGGTTATCCTACCTAATGTAAAACATTTGAATACCAATGTGCTGTTAAATGGGGAGGAGTTGAGTCTTGTGGATACACTATAACTCTACTTTCTATTATAGCATAAGTTTAGTACAAATGAACAATGAGTATTTCAAATCTTTATGTTTTTATTTATTTAAGTACACAAAACACAATAACATCAAAATATGAAAACCATGAACATAATAAGTGCAAAGTTATGATCTGGATGGTATTCCAAAACATGTGCATACAACATGTATGCACATGTTTTGGAATAATATATTATGATATTAGGTAACAATAATAGTTTACAGCACAAGTGCTTATAACCTATATGTATAACGACATATGTTGTGAATATTTAGAAAAATTTAATTTTTATAAAACAGTCGACATTTACCTACATTTTTATTTCAATGATTGTCTTATTACCCACTATGTATGGAGTGTAGAGTAGTAGAGCACACCGCCTGCAACTTTACAAGGCGCAGGTTCGGTCTCACATGGAATACTGTTCCCATCTCTGGGCAGGGTTTCCCCAGTGCCAGCTCCTTCCACTTGACCGCATCCAGTGCAGAGCGGCTTGAATCGTCGACGACCGAGTCCTTTCCGATCGGCTCGACTCATTGGCGCTGCGAAGAGATGTTGCATCTCTTTGCATTTTCTTTCGCATCTACCATGGGGAGTGCTCTGAGGAATTGTTCGGATTAATCCCAGCCGCCAAATTTCACGAACGCACATCGCGGCAGAACTCTCAATACCATCCACACCATCTGGATGATTGGCGGTCCACCACTGTGCGATTTAGAAGATGTTTTCTTCCTCGCACGACTTCCTTGTGGAATCGATTACCACCAGCGATTTTTCCGGACCGATACGACTTAGGGACCTTCAAGAAAAGAGCCTACTCCTTTTTAAAAGGCCAGCAACGCATCTGCGATTCCCCTGGTGTTGCAGTTGTTCATGGGCGGCGGTAGTCACTTACCATCAGGTGAGCCGCATGCTCGTTTGCCCCCTCTCCTATAAAAAAAAAAGAAAAAAAAAAAGGAGAACCATCTTATAAGAGGCGAAAGTTGAAAAAGTGTCCTACTATTTACTGAAAATAGAGGTTCCAAAACCTACCACAACAGCGCTGGCGTCTGAAAAACTACGATATGAAGATAGCTGTTGTGAAAGGAGTGAAGTTAGGTAAATACAAATATTTAAAAAAATTCTGGACTAGAGTAGTTAGTAAAATACCAGTATATAAAATATCAACTATTTACGTAGTACAAAACCAAGCGCATTGGTCAGTCCTTGTTCATTTCTCCATAATATTATTCTAATTACTTTTGGCGCTTTTTTTAAATTTATCCTATGCTACTGCAGCGCCACCCTTATTGGACACGTTTTTAGGGACACTTTTCATATATAGAGATGGTCCATCTTCTACTCTACACTCCATACCACTATGTAAGTAATTATAAAAAGTGAGTATCATAAACACAGTCACTTGGTTGGGGTTATGATGAATTATCTTATAATTGTTTGTTTTGCATGCTTGTAGCAATTACTTCCTAATCATCCTTTTTTATAAAATCTATTCTTTGGAACGCCAGTCCTTTCAAAATCAAGTGAACTGAAAACCGGTTTTTGTTTCAAGTCATAAGATTTCTAACTAATAATTTGAGTAAATAAAATGGCAGAATTATCTCAACATCTGTACTCAATCCTTTTTATTTATTTTTATCAAGTTCGCATGGAGTGGTGAAGACAATAACTCTCAAAAAAATTGATGGAGCAATACCTGGTTTTTTTATTAGCTTCAGAATTACATCAACTGGATCCCTATTTCATATCAATAGTATAGTATGCGTAGTTTGTTAATAAAATGTATTTAAACTTTTCATAAGTTTTACTGCAATTAAAAATTTAAAGGCAGTGTCATATTTTATAGACAAAGGACAAATGTACTATGTGTATGTAAATACAGCCTATATCGATTTTATACTTTGTTGATTTATTTTGGTAAACAGTTTTTTTCCCTGTAAGTAATACTATCTGTTAAAATAATATAGCACTAAATTTAATACACGTAGATGATATATTTTAAAAATCAGGAATACAATTTTTTTTTCTTCAAAATTAAATTAAACGCTCATGAGGCATGCGCTTTTGGATTTTCCAAACTATTTATTATTTTATTCACATTTTGTGTTTTTAAAGTTTATATATATATATGCATATACGAGGGCAGCACTGAAAATTTCGGGAATGAAGGAAGTGACACAACATAACTATTTAAAAACGTATTTATTGCTTTTCAAAGTATTCTCCGTGAAATTTGACACATTTTTCCATACGATGGAACCAATCATTGAAGCAACCATTTCATTCGGAAGTTGGGGTCTCCAAAATGGCCGTTTTGTAGGCATCCACAGCTTCTTCAGGTGATGAAAATCTCTGTCCACGCAATTTATTCTTTATTTTAGGGAAAGTCTAGAAAGCATTAGGGCTTAGGTCGGGGCTGTACGGCGGATGGTCTAATAATTGTATGTTTTCTTGCTCTAAAAACTCTTTTGTTCTGTGTGCGGTGTGAGAATTCGTATTGTCGTGATGGAGGATGATGCGGCGGTTGCAGTTCTCTTTACATACCATTGTACATTAATCGTTCTTTGTCTCTCAAGAGGAATAGCCGTAACATGGCCGGTTTTGGAGACAAACGTGGCCACCTTTTTTTTGCAACACTCCGTGAAACAACAATTTTTGTTGGCTTTAACTCATTTTCGTACACCCAAACTCGTGACTGGTTTTTTGTTTCGGGTTCGTACGTGTATATCCAGGATTCGTCACCTGATACGATGTATACAGCAT
The DNA here is from genome assembly GCA_033319125.1 of Parnassius glacialis. Classification (NCBI taxonomy): domain Eukaryota; kingdom Metazoa; phylum Arthropoda; class Insecta; order Lepidoptera; family Papilionidae; genus Parnassius; species Parnassius glacialis. Next base: position 57,801,111 of record JAVANC010000004.1, read on the forward strand.
TTGAGGATCCTGCGTGGAATCTTTCGAGAGTTCTGACGCACCAAGTAACGCGAGCCGCTTTTTGCTCTTCACAGAGCGAATGCGGTATCCATCTGGAAAACAACTTTTTTACACCTAATTGTTCATGCAAGATTATTTGTATTTGACTTATGCCAATGTCCAAAGTTGCCTGAATTTCGCGGTATATCACATGTCGATCTTCCTCAATCAGCTTACGCACAGCATCAACGTTTTCTTGGGTGACTGCAGTTTTTGGACGATCTTGATGGGGATCATCACTGAGCTTGACACGTCCACGTTGAAATTCAGCAAACCAGCGATAAATTGTGGTTTCGGATGGGGCTTCATCACCAAATGCAGAAATTATCCGGTCAACACACTGTTTTTGTGTTAAACCACTTCGAAAGTCATAATAAATCATCGCTATTGAATTTTCTCGAGTCAATTCCATTTTCTCAACAACTAAACAAGTTTGACGAAACCTTGTGACAAGACCGAGAATCTTTTTTTAAATAAATAAATGGTATTCGATTTTTAAAACCAAGGAGTTTTCAATTAAAAAGATTTTAATATGACAGGAACAGTGAAAATATTCCATTTCCGATGCTTTTAGTGCAGCCTATGTAGATATGCATACCATATTGTTAATTTACTTGTGGTAATTCTATTTACACCTACCTCTGTTTGTCTTGGAACTACTCTGCCTCAGGCATAAAGCCCCACTTGAGTAAATCTCTGTATGGATGAAGTAAACTTAAATATTTTGACAAAAAATTAAAAAAAAATTCCCTCTTCATGTATAAAAGTTTAAATTTTTTATGATACGAAGGTAGTGGCTCAGTATAAGGTATATTTACTCTTTTAGGTTAAAAACTCATTGCTGTACCCATTTAAGGTTAAAGTACATGTCCTGTTGTTAGGCACAGGCCTCCTCCTATTTCTGAGAGGTTGATGTTGACATAACTCTAACTTTGGTTTAATTAAAATAAAATTACATAAATAATAGATAATTACCGAATTAACAAACTATACCGATACCTAATTTCTCTTCTTAACACCGAAGAAGATGATGCACTGTGACATATTATGTCTGCTAGAAGTGCCTTAGAGTTTTGATGATTGGTCAGTGAGTGAGTGACGAAATTAAGAAACTGACTAGTTATAATCCTTAAACTACTGGCTCAAATTTAATGAAATTTGAAATATATCGAGTTTATACAATGCATACTTGGTTATTTCAGAATACCAGCGTCAAATAGCAGCTTAACACTACTGTGTTTCGTATGGTGAGTGTAGAGAACCAGAGACCCTTTTTACTGGAAGGGAGGCATTCCATCTTAGTCCTCACGGGTGACAACACATCTGCATTTTGATTTGCAAACGAGGGTGGGTGTGGATGTCTGTGAGCCACAGCAGCCACTTACCGTCAGGTGGACTGTGTGCTCGTTTGTCACACTATCCTATAAAAAAAAAGGTCCCAACGATTTGCTACGGCGGGCGGGGACTGCTCTCCCTTCGCGCCTACGGCTTTACAAAAACACTAGGGGTAGGGTAGATAAGCCTATGTGAACTCTGGGCGTTCTGATTGGGTTTTGGTACAGATTCGACATATCTTATCTATAAAGTCAGGTTGCCCTAAGCCTTGCTATGAGTGTGGTAAATGAAACAATGTAATGTGAATTGTTATAATTTTGTTTTCCGAAAAACTACTTTCTCTCCAGTGCAACTCAATTTGTTGTGTAAGAGTCCCATCTTCAGCCACAGATGGATTCTCTTGGTCCGAGTACCTATTTAACTTCTATATGGGTGACCCGTTTTGTTATAGGAATGCAATTTTTATTTTTTTTTATTTCGAAAATATGTTTTTAATTTATCGTAATTAATTCAAAACCCATTTCCGACATCCATAAACAGGTTAAACAGGTCCAAAAACGATTCAAGCTTAACCCTGCCAAAACCCCTAAACTGAAAACAAAATCAAATTCAAGTATACTAGACGTATACTTCATAATACCAGACTAAGTTAACATGTCGCCTCCGTGGCGCAGTGGCTTAGCAATGGGTTGTTGCGCTGAGGGCCGCGGGTTCGAATCCCGCACGGGACAAGTATTTGTATGGCCTACAAATAATGGTTCTGGGCCTGGATGTTTGTCCTTGTGCAATTTATATTTATAAACTGCCTCCTCGACACAGGAGAAAGTCCTAATGTCGGGGTAACGCTTTTCAAAAAAAGAAAAAGAAAAACATTGCATTTCGTTATAAGCAATTTTTGTGAAATTTATTTTTATCGTAATTAATTCAAATGCATTGCCGTCATCCTAAAACGGTGTAAAAGGTTCAAGCTTAAGTTCCTTGACAAGCCTTTACCCCCACCATTTTTCGTCACACAAAAAGGTTGCGGATCAGAATTTCGAAGCCCTTCCGTAAAAAGTTTCCCTTCAAAACGAATTAGGGTTCCGCGCAAAAAAACTAAAACCCATTTAATCTAATCGTAATTAATTCCACATGGATGAAGTTGTAGTATTAACTAGAACATTTAAAAAAATTCAATTTATTTTAAACTTATTCAACATCTTTATGTTAAAGTTAATAGCTGCCAAGTTATAAATTTAGAACAAAATAATACTATTTTAAATCAATTGAAGAATGTTGTACATTCCTATAGATGTGATTTAAGGTACTGCTACAGAACCTGGCATCTGTACAGACCTTAACTCTTTTATCAGGTGAAGCCAATGAACCCCCAAGTATTAGTATTATTGTATTTTGACATTACAAACAGACACTTCAATTTTATTTATTTGTATAAATTTAGTTGGATATAAACTTGCCAAGTTCAAAGAGCCGTGTGCTCAAATACCGCAAGGGAAAATTACTAATATAAATTATTGATCCGGACGTAGAATCACCTCCACAAGACGAGAAATTCCTATGGTGAAAAATGTTGTGTTAATAAAGTGATTCCATAGGTATTCCATTGTGATAATAAGGGAACAAAAGTGCTGTGCTATTTTAGAATTATCATCCCTTTCAAATGCAAATTTGGTATTGTGGGTTATAGAATGGTATGGTTTCTTTTAAGCAGTTTTTCTTTTGTTGTGTCAAAAGGCAACGAATGTTTTGTTTATTATCTAAAACATGTATCAGTGTTGTGTAATGATTAGGTAATAATATTGCGGTACACGTGAGAGATATTTACAAGATTTATTTTAACCTATAAATAGGCCCCGAACTCTGAAAACACAAGTTAAAAATATTCGTTTGTAATGCGTACACGGCAATGGAGTGGAATAATTTGCCAGCCACTGTTTTTCTATTTCATTTGTGGTTGTTTACAACGCAAGTGTGAATAGGATATTGTTGAGCTAAGTTTGTGCACTTTACCATGTTGGGTTACTTTACCATTAAGCAGAAGGGAAAAAGCATTTCCAGATTCTAAGCATTACACAAAAATTACGTGGGGCATAAGAGAATTTGCCACCACTTGGATGTTGTAAAAGAATTCTCCATCCCGTGGGTGTCGTAAAAGGCGGCAGAGGAAAACCAAAACAGGAGATGGACAGCAGAATCTTCCTGATAACTTTAACGTGGTAGAGCAATGCTGTAGCTATATTAGTAGTATAGTTGTAGCACGAATGGGTCGGCTCGACCGGGGAAGGACTACGCTCTCACAGAATACCAGCGTCAAATAGCAGCTTAACGCTGGTGTATTTCGTATGCTGAGTGTAGAGGACCGGAGACCCTTTTTACTAGTAGAGAGGCATTCCATCTTAGTCCTCACGGGTGACAACGCATCTGCATTGTTGATTCATAATTGAGGATAGATGTAGATGTCTATGGGCTACAGCAACCACTTACCATCAGGTGGATTGTGTGCTCGTTTGTCACTCTATCCTATATAAAAAAAAGATAAGTACCCAAAATAATAGAAAATTGTGGCTGCCAACCCGCCTGCCAAGAGTGAGGTAATCCAAGGCAGGGCATTCGTTGTGCAGTGGACTTATTGTAGGCTATAATAAATAAATGAAAAACATCAGACGTCTCGCTTCTTTGCCGCTGCTCCCTGTCACCCGTCTGGCTACTAGGCATACCCGAAGTGTAGTTAATCTATCAGTTAGTGGCTGTATAACTTCTGATTGACTTGACTGATAGCGGTCAAGGTGAATATCACACAATATATTTGTTTTGCTGAGACGATGGTTCACAGCTGTTTTAGCTTCCTATAGTTGGCGCTGAAGTCAAGTTATTCAGTATCCTTTATTTATGGACCAAATTAATAAAATCATATTAGTAAAATAAATATATATATATATATATATATATATATATTTCTTTATATATAAAAATTACGTGTCACGTTGTTTCTCCGCGATGAACTCCTAAACTACTGAAGTGATTTCAATGAAATTTTGCACACTGTGTGCAGTTTAGTCCAACTTGAGAGATAGGACAGTTTTTATCCTGATAAGTGACCCTCAGTTTTTTTATTGCTAATCTCAGGAATTTTTTTAAGAAAGCAAATGGTCGTCGGAAAGGGCAGAACAACGTCTGCCTGGTCAGCTAGTATATATATATTTATTTACATTGCATAAGTCCGGAGTGAATTCGGAATGAAATTCATCACGCGACTTAGCAGCAAAGACAAAAGCCGGGCTAACCAGTTCTTCTTAATTAGCTAGTCCAATGGTGGACATTGGAATGTGCCGTTGTAGGGAAAATTGTTATACTTGACCGGTGGAGTACTAAATATCTTGTACCTTTGACAATGGATCGCAAAATACCAGAGTAAAAAGCAGCTAAATGCTGCTACGCTTCCTATGATCAGTGACGACTTAGAGGCTATCGGTACAGGAGCATTGTATCTTAGTTCTCAGGGTGCCAATGCGTTTGCATTTTAATTTTGAATCGAGATAGAGATTTCTATAGGCCAAAGCATCCACTTATTATCAGGTGGTCTGTGCGCTGATTTATCTCCCTTATTCTATAAAAAATGTGAACCATTGTAATTAGAGATAGGTAGAATTCTGGGTCACTTAGCAAGGTTACTTAGTAACCTGTATGAGATACGGTGCTATCCTCCTACATTAGTATAGTTAGGGATATAGAATTACAACCTTATCTCTTTGATTTCCAGGTTTTAAAGTCATGGAGAGGCGGTGACGACGCGCGACATCGGCAGTGTTTCATACTTCATGTCTGGACTTACCTCACTTAATACATTGGGGTCTCGCTCAGGGATGATGTTAGGTGAGTGGTAGTTTTAAGTTTCACTATTAATCGAAAATCAGTTCTCAGCTGGGATTACCAGATCCAAATATAAGGTTTCCTAACAGAACTTCCTGATTACTAAGCAAATTTTCGGACTTAATAATATAATACTAATTGAATTAGAATATCATTTTCTAAGATTTTATGTTAAATCGGTTTTTTCTTTTTGTAAAATTCCTTACAAATTCAAAATTTTCAAAGCCATTTATATGTGCCTATTAAAGACAAACTGTACAGTGAGAGAGGGTCATGTCCGGTCGTTTACGGGCTGATGACGGAGAACAAAGTGCTATCTATGTATTTTTCTCGACATAAACGTTATGCGTATGATATGTATGCTGCCCGGCGCGCGTCGCTAGTTAGTATAAAAATCCAATTATTGGGTAGGGTGATGAACGAGAACACAGTACAAATGATGGTAAGTGGATGCTGTGGCCCATCTATCTTCGATTAAGGACCAAAATGCAGATGCCTTGTAACCCTTAAGGAATAATATGGATTATATAACAAATAATATCTAAAACTAAAAATTTAATTTTCAATTTTCAAAAAATAAGTACATCAACACGCATTGCGGCAACGTGGCGAATAATTCTTTGCCCTAAAAACCCTCACAGAAATGACAGGAGGCCTGTGCCCAGTAGGGGGACGTATATAGCTTTAACTTTTTAATTGTGCATTACCTAATATACATTTTTGAAAACGATTTAACATCGATGTTTATGATGATTTGTTACAGAAACATCGATTTTAAAATTCGATATGAATACCGAAATCAACATCGATTTTTTTAATTTCGTTAATTCCTATAGCGAAGTTGTTGATATCATGTTATGCTGTTTGAGTCGCAGTCTCCATAACAAATTGTAAACTATCCTTACAGGTATTCTTCCAAACTCCTTACGAAGTTTGTACTCAAGCAGGGGATCAACCCTACAACTTGTAAGCACTTTCACAATTGTTATTTTATTTTAGGCAGGCAACTTTCGAAATTAGAACCTATTGATTGTGCAGTATATTGTAATATTATATTATACACAAAAATTAAATCAAATTGAGAATATTTGTTTAATAGAAGGAACATACATGAACGAGAACACAGTACAAATGATGGTAAGTGGAAGCTGTGGCCCATCCATCTTCGATTAAGAACCAAAATGCAGATGCCTTGTAACCCTTAAGAGTAATGTGGGTTATATAACCAATAATAACCAAAATTAAAAAAAAATTAAAACACCCGAAAAAAAGAGCTGATGATTTTCAAACGGCTCAACAGATTTTCTACATAGTTAAGAACACTCGATTAAGGCACTTGTCAAACAAAAAAAATACTTGATCAAAATCGGTTCACCCTTTCGGGATCTATGATGCCACATACACACACAGATACAAACTACAAACTTGTACCACCCCTTTATTTTCTTCGGGTGTTAAAGAGTCCGGTTATCCCGATTTATTCACCGTAAAATCACAACAGCTTTACTAGACCGTTATTTTCCGTGGTAGAGCCATGCTGCAGCTATATTACTGGTATAGTTGTGGCACGAATGGGTCGGCTCGACCGGGGTGGCACCAAGCTCTCACAGAATACCAGCGTAAAATAACAGCTTAACACTGCTGTGTTTCGTATGGTGAGTGTAGAGAACCAGAGACCTAATTTACTGGAAATGAGGCATTTCATCTCAGTCCTCACGGGTCACAACGCATCTGCATTTTGATTCGTAAAGGATAGATGTAGATGTCTATGGGTCACAGAAAGCACTTACCATCAGGCGGACTGTGTGCTCGGTTGTCACCCTTATCCTATAAAAAAATATTGCAGTGACGCTCAGGTAAAGGTGACTATAATCCGTTTACTTGATAAAATATCTGTACAGAAATAGACTGAAGCAAGCTCTTCCTTGCTTTTGTAGTCAGATAGGTCCAAGGGTCACTGGAGTCGCGGCAGATTACACATTCGTGATCGGCCTTATCGGCTCTAGTCTGCGCCACGTCATATATATATATATATATATATATATATATATATATATATAAAAAGTACGTGTCACGTTGTTTGTCCGCGATGGACTCCTAAACTACTGAACTGATTTCAATGAAATTTTTGTTCAATGTGCAGTTTGGTCCAACTTAAAAGATAGGATAGCTTACATCTCAATTTATAGTCGCAATACAATATTATTTTATTGCAAATTATTTGTCTATTATTTGACAGTCACAATTATCTGTTAGCTCCAAACGATTCTGTCAGATGACGATATCCGTTGACTGGATTGAGTAAATATTCAATAGATGGCGCTATGTTAAAAATACAAACGTTTTATATAAGCTACAATTTAGTAGTATAACCACCACGTGTTGCTGTAAGTATTCATCAGATGGAAACAATTTTTTTATTGCTAATTTCAGGAGATTTTTTGTGTAAGCAAATGGTCGTTCGGAAAGGGCAGAACAACGTCTGCCTGGTCAGCTAGTATATATATATATATATACCCCTATATATTATCTGCCAACTTCCAATAAGGAGACGGTACTCAATTCGTCTGTATGTTTTTTTATGTGTGTTAGGTACCTCATATCTTTTTACTGGGTGAACCGATTTCGATGATTCTTTTTTTATTTGAAAGCTGATACTTCTTGTGTAGTCCCATGTGAATTTGATCAAGGTCAGACCAATAGTTTTTGTGTTATTCTTTGTAACTTATAATGAAGTCGGCTACCTCATAACTTTTTAACGGTTCACCCAGTAAAAAGTTATGAGGTACCTAACACACATAAAAAAAACATACAGTCGAATTGAGTACCGTCTCCTTTTTGGAAGTCGGATGAAAATAAATATCAACCTCTTCTATGTCCCTATGCTTTCCTTACAAAATGCTCAAAATTGCCTATTTAGTACGCTGTCAACAGAGGCCTAGTGTTCAGATTTGATAACTAATACCGAAGAGAGAAAAACATAGGGATAGAGTGTATTTCCCTTTCATTCAGTTTATGAAATATCTTTATATTAGTTCAGTATTGGAGGAGGAAATGGTAGAAAGCCAAACCTCGAATTATGCCTTTTTACTTAGGCTATTCAGTCGGATCTGCATAGTTTCTTCAAATACCTAATTTTCAATAGCCTCTCGGCCCGCATTTCCTTCCATGCAAATATGTATTTATTTAGTCTCATTTTTTAATGGTACATCTTCACTAAAAGGACTATAAATGGCGGACTTAATGCCTTGTAGCATTATCTCCCAGTTAACTTGGGAAATATCAAAAATATAAAAAAAAATATGTAAAATCTATACACATGCACAAAACATATAAATGTATACATACGCATACATATATACATATATAAATACATATTTTAAAAATAAATAGATAGGTATATAACAACAAAGGTAACCAAAAATAACCACCTGGGCTTGATAAACTGTGCGTTTTACTACGAGTGTTCTTTCCTGTACAACTTCTCTGTGGAATTGTTTACCACCAGCGATTTTTCCGCATCGATACGACTTAGGGACCTTCAAGAAAAGAGCTTACACCTTTCTAAAAGGCCGGCAACGCATCTGCAATTCCCCTGGTGTTGCGGTTGTTCATGGGCGGCGGTAGTCACTTACCATTAAGTGAGCTGTATGCTCATTTGCCCCCTCTTCTATAAAAATAAAATAAACGGCAGTTGTTTCGTATATTTTTTTACCTAATCCTAATTAAGTTATTCTCACCTACTATATTTTAACTGCACCACGTTATCTATATCTATACATACTATGTATTTGAAGTTTATATAAATAAATAATTATTGCTGACATCTGACCTTTATATAGCGTGATGATTGTGATGATTTGAATGACTTTATATTTATTATGTACATCACTCCTGACTCTTGATGATGATTTTCTACGTAACGCCTCTTCAGCCTTGACTTCTTCCACAGTAGGAAATTTTTTTATTCTATTGAGTATAATTTAAAATTAAACAGCCGACTTCAATATAAGTTATTAAGAATAACTAAAAAACTATTGGTCTGACCTTGATCAAATTTATATGGAACCACACGAGAAGTATAAGCTTTGAAATAAAAAAAGAATCATCGAAATCGGTTCAACCAGTAAAAAGTTATGAGGTAATACACATGAAAAACATACAGTCGAATTGAGTACCGGCTCCTTTTTGAAGTCGGTAGAAAAGATGCGCGATATCTGGTACTGCAAATGTTGATCCGCCTGCAAAACGTCAACAACTAGACATATTGTCCGTGGTAGCTCAGGGGCTAAGCGCCCCCCGTAGACATCACGGCAAGTAAGCCTAGGTTCCTAGGTTCGATCCCCGCCAACACCTGTAAAATTCTTAATTGCTTAATATTTAATTTGTTAAGTACTTATTTAATACGCGCTCGACGGAGAAGGAAAACATCGTGAGAAAACCATCATGTCTGAAAAATTTGATAGTAATATTTCATACCCTAAAATTTTGGTTTCTGGGCTCCCATGTGCTGTCATCACATGGCAAACTACTAGTAATTAAACTAAAGCATACGTCCCAGTTTTCTACCGACTTCAAAAACGAGCCGGTACTCAATTCGACTGTATGTTTGTTTTTTCCTTTTTTATGTGTGTTACCTCGTAACTTTTTACTGGGTGAACCAATTTAGATGATTATTTTTTTATTTGAAAGCTGGGGCTTCACATGTGGTGCCATATAAATTTGATCAAGGTCTGGCCAATAGTCCTGGAGTTATTCTTAATAATTTATATTGAAGTCGGTTGTACAAAATTTTTAATTTTAAATTATTTATCACAGGCCTCCCCTCATTTCGTGGTACGTGCTGGCGGACTTCACATATCCTCGTATTTATACCTCAGACACGCACATTTCCTCACGATGTTTTCCTTCATCGCCGAACACGTGGTAAATCAGCACTTAAAATTGCAAATCCACTGTGGCGGCACTGTCGTCGCGCCACTAGCAAAACACATCGAAGCCTAAATCGCGCTAACAAAGTTCCGAAGTTAAAGCATTATATATCCGAACTCTCCGAACTACCACTAAGAGCGTTGGCCGCTCCCCAGGCAGAATACCTTGCCCGACGGGAGATCTCCCCTTTTCCTTCCACCGGCTACACTGGTGACCCCGACGTGATAAGAACACGCAACCAACAAACCGTCGGAAACTACACCTTCAAACTTTCATCATCCTTAAGTACCCCATTCATTCGCTCCCGACCTGATATTGTCTGCAGTCTTGACATTCTGCAAGCCATCTAGCTTTACAAAGGTTCATCGCAGCACTGGAATAATAATGCTTCCTGTTCCTTCAAGCTACTCGTGCGCTACAGTGTTCGGCACGGCTCTGAACCTTACTGCTCGCCTCTGCTTCACGGCACTCTCGCAGATTACTTGCCTTCTTCTCGACTCACCGCAGATTTATAAGGCAGACTTCTGGCACTTGCTCCGGCTCATCGTTCTCACCGGCATCACTTGCAAATGTGTAGTATAGCATGCATTACACACCGGCATAACGTTCGCACCGACATCACTTGCCTTTACGCACACAGCATGCATTCCCCACCGGCATTAAAGACGCACCGGCAATCGAACTGCACTATCGACCTCAGGTCTGAGCAGGGGGGTAATGTGGCGGCGCTGTCGTCGCGCCACAAGCGTAACATATCGAAGCCTAAATCGCACTAACAAAGTTCCGAAGTTAAAGCAATATATATAGAATAGTTCCGAACTACCACTAGGAGCGTTGGCCGCTCCCCGGGCAGAACACCTTGCCCGGCGGGAGATCTCCCCTTTTCCTTCCACCGGCTACACTACCATAATAGTGAAGTACTAGGAAAACCTAAGGAGGAAGTACTACAAATTAGTTTAGGATAATGTAAGGTCAAGAAATTGCTAATGGGTTTTGTTATTACGTAAATAGAATAATATTTGTACAGATTTACCTTCCCCTATCCGGTTGCGGTTACAGCGATATATCCCGGAGAATAATAAAATGTTCAAATATGGTATTACCACTCGAAATTATTTTAACACTAATTATTATCAATGCTCTATACCGTATTTAAAAAAAGTTAATCCTTATGGAATCATTTTCTATCGACTTCAAAAAGGAGACTACTCAATTCGACTGTATGTTTTTTTTTCCTTTTTTTATGTGTGTTACCTCGTAACTTTTTACTGGGTGAACCGATTTCGATGATTCTTTTTTTATTTGAAAGCTGGTGCTTCACATGTGTTCCCATATAATAATTTGATCGATGTCTGACCAATTGTTTTTGAGTTACTCTTAATAATTTATATTGAAGTCGGTTGTACAATATTTTAAATTAAAGTGTAAGTGGCGAAGCTCGCGAAGACACTTATTGATTTCACGATGTCTGTCCGTCTGTCCCACGATTATCTCGAGAATGGTTTCGAATTTTCAAATTCTGTTTTCAGCAATCGATTACTGATCACCCAGGCATCTGAACCTCCTATTTTGAAACTTATTGCTCAACGGCAACCGTTAGAAACCGCTACAAAGCTGATTGCTTCGCCACTTTGCTATGCTGTTAGCTTGCTAGGTTTATTTTTGTTTGATTTTTGATCTTGAAGCTATATTACTGCTATAGTTGTAGCACGAATGGGTCGGCTCGACCGCGGAAGGACGACGCTTTCACAGAATACTAGCGTAAAATAGCAGCTGCTGTGTTTCGTATGGTGAGTGTAGAGAAACGGAGACCCGTTTTACTGGAAACGAGCCATTGCATATTAGTTCTTACCAGTGACAATGCATCTGCATTTTGGTTCGTCATCGAGGATAGATGTAGATGTCTATCGGCCATAGCAACCACTTACCATTAGGTGAGCTGAGTGCTCGTTTGTTACACTTATCCTGTAATAATTTAAAATTTTGTACTGCCGACTTCGATATAAATTATTAAGAATAACTCAAAAACTATTGGTCTGACCTTGATCAAATTCATATGGGACTACACGAGAAGTATCAGCTTTCATATAAAAAACGAATAATCGAAATCGGTTCACCCAGTACAAAGTTATGAGATAACACACATAAAAAAAACATACGGTCGAATTGAGTACCGTCTCCTTTTTGGAAGTCGGCAGAAAAAGGCCTTTTCCTGAGATTGTTCTCCTAAACGATTGAAATTTAGCGTTTTTATAAATGCGTTGAACTATATTGAGACGGAAGATTTAAATGATCGAATAATCGACTTGAGCATATGCAATAAAAAATTATGGAAGATAAAAAGCTTTTAGATTTATGTTTCTATTATGTCTTTATACATTTTTATAAGTATTTATGAATCTTGTCCACACGAGAAAACAATGCAAAAATATTCCAGTAATAAATCTTAGCAATTATAAAGTCACGCAAGCCGTCAAGCGTCAAGACTATTGTTAGGTCATCATTGAGATTCTAAATTAGAGTTATGATTATATTATACACTAGCTGTTGCTCGCGACTTCGCCCTCGTGTTATTTAGGGTTTTAATTTTTTTGCGCGGAACCCTAATTCTTTTTCTAAACTAAAAGTAGCCTAAGTTACTCCTTGTGACATCAGCTATCGGCCAATGAAAATCCCGTCAAAATCGATCCAGCCCTTTCGGAGATTAGCCGGAACAAACAGAGAGACAAAAAATTAAAAAAAATATTTTTGTTATTAGTACCGTATATACTTTCATATGCATTTAGTAAAAAGCTGTTATTTTGTCATTACAAACAGACACTTCAATTTTATTTATTTGTATAGATATAGATTTACTAGTGGAACTGCGGTAGCTCAGCGGTTAAGTCATTAAAATAAGTTATTTTTGTCAGGCATGCTGGTTTTCTTACGAAGTTTTCTTTCATCGCCAAAAACAATATTATAATATCCCAGGAGTGGGACGTATAAATACGTCCTATTCCTGGGCATAGGCCTTCTCTTCTTGAGGGGGTTTTAGGGCAATGGAGTGTTCACCGTGCTTGTTGGCGGACACTGGATTTTGAAAATTTTTTTTAAATATCTTATGCATACAGGTTTCCTCACGATGTTTTCCTCACCACTGTGCAAGGACTAAATCAGAACTTAAAAACAATTAACAATTTCCTTGTTGCCGGCTGGAAACGAATCCGGTTTGCATGCGCTGTGTTAAGTTTATAGCGAGAGCTTAAGTCTGCTTACACGCATTGGGAATTCAGCGCAGAGGCATCCCCATAACCTCAGAAATGAGATTAGAATAGAATCCTTTTTATTCAATACTAGCTGACCCGGCGAACTTCGTACCGCCTAACAGTCAATTTTTTAATTATTTTTTTAATACTTATTCTGCTATTCGGGACACCGGGTTAGCTAGTAATATAAAAAAAGAAAAAAGAAAGTTGATAAGTCAACAAATACATTATGCCAAAAAATAAAAAAAATAAAACACTATTGACAAATATTGACATCAATATTTATACGATTTGTCACACTCAAATGTCTTGCCTTCCCGGAACCCCTCCACTAACACTTAAACCTTATGATATGGTATTAAAGTTCAAATTGACTTTTAAGTATTATTACAAATCTTTTGTATGGGAATATAGAAGAGTGTTGTTTTTAGACTTTTTCAGGCAATTTTTTAAAATTTTTCTCTCCGTAAGAACCATCTTCGTACTTCAAGGAATATTTAAAAAAAATAATTAGCGAAATCCATTCAGCTGCTCTCGAGATTTGCGCTTAGCAACACATTCAGCGATCCATTTTTATATTATAGAATAGATTACATGTAATACGTATTGAAAGTCATTTTTTACTTTTACCACTGGTTCCGAAAACCCTCTGTCCTGGGAAGAACCAGCAAGAAACCCAGCGGGAATTATTTTAAAAGCATAATTTACAATATAATTTCTATGTATAAAAATCAACGGACAGCGTTAGTCTCGTTAAAACTCAAAAACAGCTCGACCGATTTTTATGAAAATTTCCCTGTGTTTAAATGGGTCCCTAGATAATCTAAACAGATTCACATTTGGACCCGGTAGGTGGCGCCGGTGTTGAGATCCAGAAACTACTAGTATTTTATGCAATTGTTTTGAAAACATTTAGAAACAGCATGGTAGCGAGGAGGCCTCTGCACAGCTGTGGGACGTATTGTACTTATTTTTTAATTAATAGAACCAGGCGTTACTTTGCGGAAATCCATTATAATGGGGTCGGGGGTAGTAGTGCTGGGATTGACGGCGACAGGTATAGTGCGCGCGATTGAGCGATTATTAACTGTGTTGTCGGTATATTTTCCCGCCACTCGTAGCTGTCGTAAATATTTGGATTACTATGGTCATGATTTGCTGACACACCTTCATTCCATATTGACACTTTTAAATTAAATAAATACACAAACTCTTACGTACTTTGTTTGTTGTATTTCGCAAGACGGTATTATTCTTATATGAAGGAAATAATTTTAATATCAGTAGCAAATCCAGTCCTCAATTCAGGATGTGGTCGAGACTTTACACCGGGATGGTAAATGGGTCTAATAAAAAGTGGTAAAATTAACAATTTTATACAAGCGACTTCAATATAAATTATTAAGGATAACTCAAAAACTACTGATCAGATCTTGATCAAAGTTATATGGGGTCACATGAGAAGCATCAGCTTTCAAATTAATAAAAGAATTATCGAAATCGGTTCACTCAGAAAATAGTTTGATGTAACATACATTAAAAAAACATAAAGTCAAATTGAGTACCGTCTCTTTTTTGAAGTCGGTAGATAAAATAAATACGTGTTTAAGTTACGTTTTAAGACAAGTCTTTATCGCAAAATAAAACCCTTAGCCGTTGCGCCACAAACTTGGTGAATTTTTACATTTCCTGTCAAATTCCATGCTTTACTATTTAGTCTCAGACCAATAAAAGACGGTGCGCTGCTTTCAACTGATGCTGAAACTATGCTCAATTTCTTGACGCACTCACGCACAATTAATTACAATTTCAGACCTTGATCAAATTTATATGGGACCACATGAGAAGCACCAGCTTTCAAATAAAAAAAAATCGTCGAAATCGTTTCCCATAGGAAAAAGTTATGAGGTAACACATATTTAAAAAGAAACACAGTCGAATTTAGTACCTCCTCCTTTTTGAAGTCGGTAGAAAAAGAGCATGAAGATATGGACTAATAAAACAATAAACAACTATAATATATAAAAGCTTTTAAAAAAATTTACTTCGCAAATATCCGCGTTTTAAATTAAAATATTGTCTTACCTAGTATGAAGAGCACCTCCCGCCCTCCCTCAATTGCGTGCACTATCCCCGTCACCACTAATGCCAGCACCGCTACTCCCAACACCACTACACTAGACAAAACACACCACTGACGACAATACGACACATAACCGCCAAGCGGTTAGCCACCGTAGAGTCTATATCACCTGAGGATGCCTCGTGTAGAGGCGAAACACGTGTCGTATTGTCGTCAGTGGTGTGTCTTTCCTAGTGTAGTGGTGTTGGGAGTAGCGGTGCTGGGATTAGTGGTGACGGGGATAGTGCACGCAATTGAGGGTGGGCGGGAGGTGCTCTTCATACTAGGTAAGACACATCATTTTATTTTATAACGCGGATATTTGCGAAGTAAATTTTTCTAATAGCTTTTATATAATGGATTTCCGCAAAGTAACGCCTGATTCTATTAATTAAACTATAATATAATAATGTCCTCTAGACCGAATTTTGAAAATTGCGCAGGACAGGAATACTTGTGCATACCAAGTGTATGCACAAGCACAGGTGCATTCGTTATTCCCTCACTCTCATAGTCCGATGGGAAGGTAGTTCACTAATTCAACACCCACCGGAGAGGATCAGACACAGGACCAACGGTCTAAGTGCTTTCTGAGGCACGGGGGTGTGTCACCACCGACTTCCAGATGCCGGACCGCCACTAATTTTTTTTTATTGATATACGAGCGATCCGCCCAAACTTCGCACGTTTGATTTCTGGATCTCGACAACAACGCCCCCTATCGGGTCCAATTGTGAATCTAAACTATTCTGTAATTAACTTAATCACACACACACAAAATTTCATCATAATCGGTCCAGCCCTTTAGGAAGAGTTCAGTCACATACACACGAACAAAAGAATTATATATATAATATGCATGTATTATACATTATATAAGTTAATAAGTTGTGTTCATTCATTTAGTAGTTAGTTAAGAATATTTAACATTATTTAAATATTATATTTCTCTCTATACTTACTACTATATACTACTACTACTACTTAATACTCTCTCTCTATATAGTGTGATCACTATCAAAATAATACTATTAGTTATGTAGTATGTAGTACTAAGTGTGATCGTTTTATTTTAAGTTTTAGCGACATTTTTTTCTGATGATGACATCTGATGAACGGTATGGCCAGCGCATAAAATATGAACAAACAAATATTGATTTATATTTTGTATATTAGATGTAATATTTTATTGTTCCGATTAAGGAAACAAAATGAAAATAATCTGTACACCTATTAACTAGGCTGCTTTCGAGCACAAGGTGAGCGGGGAATGAGATCGACAACGGTCAGGGTTAACGTACAGGTTACTGACTCATGCACTTCCACTATTTATATAACACTAGCGATACGCCCCGGCTTCGCACGGGTGATTGCGGGATCTCGACAACAGCGCCACCTACCGCGGGTCCCTGGATGGTTTAGATTAATAATAAGGCCCGGTAGCTAGCATTGGCGCTGTTACCAAGCATAGAACCTCACAGAATACCAGCGTGAAGTAGAGGTTTACCTCTGCATTTCGCTTGGTGAGTGCAGGTGGCCGGAGGCCCTTTTTACTGGAAATGAGGCATTCCATCTTAGTCCTCACGGGTGACAACGCATCTGCATTTTGATTCGTTAACGAAGATAGATTTAGATGTCTATGGGCCGCAGTAATCACTTACCATCAGGTGGACTGTGTGCTCGTTTGTCACCCTTATCCTATATAAAAAAAAAACATAGCTACAATTAATCAAAGTACCAAACATGTAAAAGCCGACTTCAATGAACTAACAAGTAGTAAAATTAAAAAATTTGTTCAACCGACTTCAATATAAATAAAACGAGAACATCATCAATGTGGTCGAAGTCAATTAAATACGCATAATTAAGGATAGCTCAAAAATAGTATTGTCCAAATGCAAGAACAAGACGAGACTTAGCAAGTCTTGGTCTTGGTCTTGCGCCAATACACCTGTTTTCACACATAATATTTTGTCACATGTATTTTCGAGAGTGGTGTGTCGTGCCTAGTGTGGTAATACTGGGGATGGTGGTGCTGAGATTGACGGCGACGGGGATAGTGCGCGCGATTGAGGGAGGGTGGGAGGTCCCCTTAAAACTGAGCAGGACATCATTTTCTTTCTTTACGCGCAATTAAGCAAATTAGTTTATAACAATTCCATTATAATGGATTTCCGCAAAGTAACGCCTGATTCTATTAATTATATTAAAAAATATTCCGTCGAATTTACAACTTCCTCCATATTTTGAGTCGGTTAAAAATGGAATTGAATGAATCTCAGAACAACCGATTACGCGTTAGTCGTTGGGTTTGGGTACTCCCATCACTGACTGGTGACAGGTCTTAAGGTATATAATGATAATTTGAATTTTTAGTTTTTTTAACCGACTTCAAAATAAGGAGGAGGTTCTATTCGACTGTATTTTTTTGATGTGTGTTACCTTAGAACTTTTTCTAGGTGTAAGCTGGTGGTTTTCACGTGGTCCCATATAAATTTGATCAAGATCTGACCAATAGTTTTTGAACTATCTTTAATTATGTGTCTTTGTATTGGCAAGGAAGAATTATATGTATGGGCAAGGAAATATCCGATGCGCTGCCCCAAAGCGTGCTAGCGGTCTTCACATAATTTCTCAGATATGGTTTTCAGGTTTTCATATGATTTTTTCATGTCACCTCGCAAATCAGCACTTATAATTGTACTCGTAATTAACAAAACTCGATTAAAAAAAACTGCTACTGGATGTGTATGCTTATATATAATACATACCCCAAAATATAAATACTTACCCTTTAATACATTTAGGCGCCCTTTACAGGTGGCTAAATATGAATGACTACCTAAATTTGACATGATATGACACAACAGTAGTTCTATATTTTTAATTGCATTTTAATCTTAATTATATTTAAATTTGTATGTATTGGTACTTGTATTGCTAATTGTAAACGATGACTGATAATGATAAATATTTTAATTGAATTTGATATTGTAATATAGTTAACTTAATTATAAAAAATGTATTTGTATTATGGATGGTTGCAAAAGCTGAACTACACTTTACAATAACCACCTAAATGTACCCTTTTTCAAAGCAAATAAATCTTCTTTCCATTTCGAATTCATTGCTTCCGTCGTGAATCGAACCCGGGTAGCTCGCGTACTGTGCTGTTAACAACGAGCGTTAACTACGACAGCTGTTAAAGTAATAACTACGTTATTATTTTGATAAATATCGTATACTATTATGTTATGTAAATTTATATAATAAATTACATAATATATATATATCGTCAAGCGATAAAACTACAATGTATGTTATGTTATATTTAATTCGGATGGATTACACTTTACGATACGCCCTATCTTTACTAAACATCCCCTTTGGTATTGTTATTACTAAGCCCCAACGTTGAATAAGGAATTGTTTGCACTAGCGGTTGTCGTGCGATTTATTTTTACAAGAAATAAACAGACAGACACACATCCAAAAACAGATACTTCAATTTTATTTATATGTATAGATTTTTAAATCTGATATGGTCATACTTATCGCCGAGAATATTTTATAAACACGTTAATATTCCTAAACAAGAATGTTCTATTTTATAAGCTTTTATTTTAACTTTCAATGTAACTATATGTTTTTTCGGGTGGAATCTTGCAACTCAATTTTGAAGCAGATATCTTCAACCGATTGAGCTGAAATTTTGTATACACGTTAAATTTGAATGACAATGCATAGTTAGATGTGTGACGTCATTCTAAATCCAACATAGCGGAACACCTAAGATGGCGGACTAATTATTTTTAATGCACTCCTACAACATGGGTATCAAATTAAACGGTTTGCTAAGTATAACTTGAAAAATAAAGTGGCGTCACTGTAAATCCAATATGGCGGACTAAGTTTTTATGCTTTTCTACAATATGGGTATCAAATAAAAAGACTTCCTGAGAATACGAGTTAAAAAAATAAGATGGTATTCATAAACTCCGTTGCTTCAATCCGTCTGAAATTTTGGTATACTGGAGTTTTTGGAGTCCTCGATTAAAATATTGAAGTCGAAATGTCCGAGTCTGCAGCATCAGTTGGTTAACTTTCACTTGTGTAGTTTGGCGAGATAGGCGTCAACAGCATTGGTTTGCAACCTGTCTAGGAGAAGGATAACTCCAAAATAAAACCCAGAACAAGTTGAAATAAGTGGCGCATTCCTCCAAACACCCAAGTCAAGGTGAGGCCGTGCCGAGGACTTAGTGGCATCTGGGTGTAAAATAATGTCAATCCGTCTTAAATTTTAGTGTATTGGGGTTTTTGGAGTCCTCAATTATGTTATTGAGGTCGAATTGTTCGAGTCTGTAGCATCGGTTGGTAATCTTTGACTGGCCAAAGGTCTGGTGAATGGTGCCATTGGACATGAAATCATATGGCCCTGTGTCCGGAGAGCACAAATACTTAGGGTCGAAGCTCTTCGCTGCTGGTCAAGCGTACGTGGCCTTAAGTAGGGTAAAATCATTAGAAAGTCTCCTATCTATCGCTCTTCAAGAGCTAGACTGTTCGAAATTAACCGATAAACGACCTTGCGACAATTATGCGTTGAATGATATGAACTGAGTGGGAAACCTATCCAGCGATAACTAAAAAACAAAAAGTTTAATTGTGTAATGACCGTTATAGGTTGATAGTAAAAGTTTTAAAGGAAAATTTTATTTTATTCTTTTTAGTGCTTTAATAAAAACTTGTTTTTTATATAGGTTTTTTTTTACTTTTAATTTATTTGTAATGCAGTCGTTTATACGTTTAATATATACATTAATTTCACAAGAAACCTGGAGCAATTATTAGTAAGCCCTACTTGTTCGGAGTTTATGTAAAAGGTCAACATTGTATTTATTATTGCTATATTTAGGTTTCTTTTGTTGGCTGTCTTAAAAAGAGGAGGAGGTACTCAATTCCACTGCATATTCTCTTTTGTGTATATAATATGCGATATCTTCGTAAATTGTGAATCCATTTTAATGATTCTTTTTTTCCTTTATAAAAAACATTGACCAGAATTACACACATTGTCTAGTATTTGTCTTTTTAGAGGACATTGGATATATTCGAATAAGGCAAAAAATGTTTTAGGTTTTTTATCTGTAGTAATCATTCAGTCCTGGTTAATTTAATGAGCTCATCGCGATCAATCACTTCATGTTTACTTAGTTTACTAATTGAATTAATGAATCCATTTATTCTCTCTTCAAAATAGGTAATCTTAATGCTATGTATTACAAAAGTGCTGGACTGGTACTTAACTTGTGAGATACTGGTGCCTGATGTAGGAAATGGACTTGTACTGTTGTTCTTTTCCCAGTGTCAAGTACCTAATAAGAAATTATCTTGTACAATGTTTTTTTAAACTATTTAAGAATATGTTGATGGGTCACATTGCGAAGGTTTTGGGAAATTTTGACGGCAGCTTGAGCCAGCACACAGCATATGACGATGATATCTCAAGCAGACACATTTTATTGAGGTTCACATAACTATCGGAGTACTTGTTTCATTGTTTCCACTAATAGTTCACATGCGCAGACATTTAATACACAAAATTGCACCACTTTTATGGATCAAATTTCATTTCAAACCATTCATCGTCGCCAACATCGTAGCCTATAAAAATCCACTGTAGGATAAAGGCCTCCCCATAGGACACCCCCTTCAAACCATTATTTTAAAAATATTTATAGAGCAGCAATTATATTTTTTTATATAGAATTAGAGTGACAAACGAGCACACAGTCCACCTGATGGTAAGTGGTTTCTGTGGCCCATACACATCTACATCTATCCTCGATTAAGAATCAAAATGCACATGCGTTGTCACACCTGAGGACTAAGTAGTATGCCTCCTATCCAGTAAAAAGGGTCTCCGGTACTCTACACTCACCATACGAAACACAGCAGCATTGAACTTCTATTTTAAGCTGGTATTCTGTGAGAGTGTGGACCTTCCCCGGTCGAGCCGACCCATTCGTGCTACAACTATAAGAAGATAGCTGCAGCATGTTTCTACCATGTAACAAATAACAAGAAGTACACTGCCAAACATAGGATTATTCGTTCTCCGTAGAATATCTCATAAGGAAGAAGATTGTCATAGTTGACACGCATGGCAGGAGTTTTTTTTTAAATTTGTTATATGAAGACGCCCATGGCAAGTTTTAGTTTCTATCTGTCGCCTCTTACGAACCCCCGGGATGATGAGATATAGTTGTAATGGTTATCCTTAAACAGAAATCTGCACCTAATATCATCATTACAATTCTTTACAAATCCACTGCGATAGGCCTTCCCAAGAAATGTTATAAAGCACATAACACCATAACATCGGCTTATTATGTGTAATTGCTAAATTGTCTGATTGTGGGATTCTGATTGATTTCATTCGGGGATACCATTTATTAAAAATATTATTGACGAGTCCATACATTGTTAATATTTGTGAGACGCAAGTATGTAATCATCCTTATACCGATTTAATTTTTCAATGTTATCAATTGCGCCGACGCATCCTTTTCAACTTTCGAACGTGTTCGCTCATTCGCAGCGTAGAGGCCGCGACACGCGGACGTGTTGGGCATATGTACGTGTACGACATTCGCATTATAATCGCGTTCTCTTTCGTTATAATTTATTACAATATAATTATATACAAAATCTTCGATTATATTCTGAAGGATTTGTTAGATAAGCTGTCGCGTTTGTTAGATTTGGAAGTAGAGGATGAACAGTGATATGTTTTAGTTATTATTTTACGAAGTTATTTATTCAATCTGTGATATTTGTTTTTAAGAGTTCCCTTTGTTACTCGTTTAAAAATGACACAACAGACTGGTGTCATCACCATACATCAAGTAAGTGCCTATTTATTTAATGACTTTTAGCAAATCGTTTTTGAATTTTTTCGTAGGTACGTAGTAATTACATGATAATTAATTAACGATTTATTCTCATTTGTCCGCGAGGTCGGAAAACTACATTATTTCTATCAACCACAACCAAAATGTCATTCCGAGATACATACATACATACATATGATCACGCCTCTTTCCCTTAGGGGTAGGCAGAGACCACTTCTTTCCACTTGCTACGATCCTTACATACTTGTTTCGCTTCGTCCACTTTCATTATTCCCTTCATACATGCTCTACGGTTTAGGGTACTCTTGACCTGGCATTCCGAGATCAAGATAGCTTAAAGAGGTAATTACAAAATTTAGATCTATCCCGCAGGAACCGTGCTTTTTTCCGGAATAAGAAGTAGCCTATGTCACTCTCCGTCTCATAAATTATCTCTTTGCAAAGATCATGTCGATCCATTACTGCGTGAAAGAAACACAAATCAACAAACACGCGCTTTCGTATTTATATCATCATCATTATCATCATCATTATCATCATCATTACCCTTCACAAGTCCCCTGCACAAGGCTTTTTTAATAGAATGGGAGTGACAAACAAGCACACAGTTCACCTGATGGTAAGTGGATGCTATGGCCCATAGACATCTAAATTTATCTTGGATTTAGAATCAAAATCCAGATGCGTTGTCACTTGTGAGAACTACGATGGAACGCCTCGTTTCGCCTCGTTTCCAGTAAAAAGGCTATCCGGTTCTCTACACTCACTATACAAAACACAGCAGCAGTTGGTTGCTATTTTACGCCGGTAATCAGTGAGCCGTGGTGGCTCAGAGGCTAAGCGCTCGTTGTAATTTTCACTGTACGCGAGCAATCCGGGTTCGACCCCCGCCGGCATCAATTAAATTGTTAATTGCAATTGTAAATGCTGATTTATCACGTGCTTATCGGTGAAGGAAAACATCGTGAGGAAACCTGCATGTTTGATAATTAAAAAAATTTTTTGAAGAGATGGAAGTTCGCCCAACACGTATTGGGTGGGGCCAGAGCGGCGAACATCTCCTTGTCCTAAAACCTTCTCAGAAATGAGAGGATGTCTGTGCCCAGCGGTGGGACTTTTATGTAATGTAACTTTAAATTCAACTTGTGAGAATATGGTACTTCCTCCATCGACCCATTCCTTAGTTGCAGTTTTATAAAACGGAAATTCTATAGAATTTTCTTCACATATAACTGCGAAATGATAATATGTATGATAATATGACCGGTTTTATTTTTAAATGATACATATTATGTTAATATATTATTTTGCAACACTCCCATGTGCCATGAGAATGCTGTGAATAAGTTAAACGCCTTGACTATGACCTCATTTAGAGGTCGTTACATATTGTATACAATATTATTTAAAGAAAGTACCTATTTAGACAGACTTCTAGACAGAAAAAGAGTCCTAAAGCCCAGTATAAAAATATAGGATAGAATAATTACAATACATTTTCCGTACCATAGT
This sequence comes from Parnassius glacialis, assembly GCA_033319125.1. Classification (NCBI taxonomy): domain Eukaryota; kingdom Metazoa; phylum Arthropoda; class Insecta; order Lepidoptera; family Papilionidae; genus Parnassius; species Parnassius glacialis. The sequence continues at coordinate 57,825,080 of JAVANC010000004.1, forward strand.
AAGGGAGGCTAAGCGCTTGACGTCCGATTGAAGTTTTTGAAGTTATACTTCTTTTGGGGCGTTTGGGAAAAATGATGAGAGTGAATTTTTACGATGTGCGTGCACACCGACACCTGAAAACGACACCATGAAGTTGTTACGATGCGCGCGCACACTGACACCTAACAGCAACAACTTCAGAGGGTAATTGTCTCTCAAGTTTTTTAGTTTGGTTACGCTAAAGAAGTATAACTTTCTACGTGCGTAGGTACACACACTTTTTTATAGGATAGGGTGACAATCGAGCACACAGTCCACTTGATGGTAAGTGGTTGCTGTAATCCATAGACATCTACATCTATCTTCAATAAAGAATCAAAATGCAGATGCGTAGTCACCCTTGAGGACTAAGATGGAATGCCTCTTTTCCAGTAAAATGGGTCTCCGGTTGTCTACACTCACCATACGAAACACAGCAGTGTTAAGCTGGTATTTTACGGTGGTATTCTGGGAGAACGTGGTCCTACCGCGGTCGAGCCGACCCGTTCGTGCTACAACTATATTACTAATATAGCTGCAGCATGGCTTTTCCACGTATTACAAATTACACTGCATGAAAGCATTAAAGACTCGATCTTTATCGGCACCAATGAAATTTTTAATTGCAATTTGAAGTGCTAATTTCGCGCGTGTGGATTTTTTTAAAATTTCTAATATTCATCCATTACAGCCTATAAAGGTTCCCCGCAGTAGGCCTTCACCGTAGATTTCCCCATAGTTGCTACACATTTTTTTTAAATAATTTTTGGATTGTTATCAGGGCGTGCTGTTCGTTCATCTCATGGTTCAGTTTCACACTGTCGCCTCTCACGACTCCCTCGGGACGCTATTGAGTAGTGGTTGTTACACCGCCACTTGACGGCTAATATAAATTAAAAATATAATTCAAATGCATATAAAGTCCGAAATAATGCATTGGAGCAGCGCCGCAAGCACTTGCTCTCCTGCAAATTTCTCTCAGAAATGAGAGGATGCCTGTGATCAGCAGACTTAAAGTCAAAGTCAAGTGATTTTATTCAAAATTGGCTTCTACAAAGCACTTTTCGAAAGTCAAAAGCTACACAATCGCTTGTATGTTGATCTTGTAAGAAGCGGTATAAAACGCTCAAATATACAATTTTTCTCGAAATGGTTACAATTTAAACATATAAAATATTTTTCTTTAAATTGTAACATACATGCTAGTAGTAATCCGCTCCGGCTTCGCACGGATGATTTCTGTATCTGAACAGCTCCACCTATCGGGGCCAATTGTAGATCTAAACCATCCAGGGATACACTCAAACACACAAAAAAGTCCTGAGATTTGGTCGAGCCAATTTCAATGCCCCATTCGCATTGCACTGTTATGTGTTAATTAATCATCTAATTTATAATATAATCCTTTCTTCATGCTCTTTAAAAACGGAGGAGGTTTTCAATTCGACTGTATTTTTTTGTGTTACCTCGGAATTTTTTCTAGACGAACCCATTTCGATGATTCTTTTTTTAAAAGCTGGTGCTTCTCATGTGGTCCCATATAAATTTGATGAAGGTAAGACCAATAGTTTTTGAGTTATTCTTAATAATTTATATTGAAGTCGGTTGTACAAAATTTTAAATCATTTATTGCATTATGAATTTATCGGAATCAGTTAATACTAATTACGGTTTTCTGCCGACTTCAAAAAGGAGACGGTACTCAATTCGACTGTATGTTTTTTTATGTGTGTTGACCTCATAACGTTTTACGGGATGAACCGATTTCGACGATTCTTTTTTTATTTGAAAGCTGGTGCGTCACATATGGTCCCATATGAATTTGATCAAGGTCAGACCAATTGTTTTTGAGTTATTCTTTATAATTTATATTGAAGTCGGCTGTAATTTTTTAATTTTAAAATATATTAAACAGGGATCAGTAATATTATAAAGGGATTTATATATAACTAGCTGTGCCCCGCGGTTTCACCCGCATCATCACGTGTCCGAGGTGCGCGACATGACCTAGTTCAAGCATTTTATAAGGGCTAGGGTTTAAGCGTCGTTCGCGCGCCCAGCCAAGTATTGAATTATTTTAATTTTGCATTATCTCTTAAACTATGCGTCCAAATAACATGGTATAATGAACAAAGTTTATCTTCATAAAATTGTCTTGATGATGAAGTAACTTTCGTTCGTAATGATAAATAGGCCATGCCTAATAATAACGCTCATAAATCACTTATAAATTTTCAATATTTTTATGTCATAAAATACCAAATTATGGCTTATGTATAGAAGAAATAGACATATGGTATCGCGGACTTTTTTTAGACGGAGTAAAGGTCTATATTTTTCTAGAACATTGTATTTACGTATCCCTAACGATAACACCGGCGTACGCGGATAAATCATTTCGGGAGTGGTTTTTCTTCTGACTTGCTTAACTATCTATATTAAGGCTATCTGAGTAATATAGCTTAATGCTAGATGGCCTATACTATTCCACATGAATCTGGCTATAATATACAAATTTAAAAGAATTTTTCAAATCGGACTGGTAGTTCCAGAGATTAGCGCGTTTAAACAAACAAAAAAATAAAAAACTCTTCCGCTTTATTATATTAGTTTAGATATATGCAGGTTGTCCCAGTAATGGTGGATAATCTGGTACGTACGTGTTCGGGCAAGGGAGAGGTGGCCTCGGTTCCCTAAAAAAAAATCTATCCCGAGCGGTTCGCGGTCTACGCCATGTTTTATAAAATTCCGAAAATTCATACTTCTGCTCACATTTGTTGTCATCACGTCCGCAGTTTAATTCCTAGATCGGATTTTTTTATTTTAATGTGTTCCCTAATAATGATGTTTCTAAATTACCCTTAAAAGTTTTCAACTACTATGGGTAGTATTTTACAAGACGGCACTAAACACAAGTTTAAATTTTTTACTTTATTTAACTGCTAGGTTTGAGCACCTGTGGTGAAAAAAAAAGTATAGGATCTGTGTGGCCAACCATTTAAAAAGTTTGCCTATATCATAAGGATTCTAAAATATTAGCATACCATGTACTTCATGTCATTACTTACTGAGCTATAGCCGTTAATGTGTAAAAGTAGGCATTTCATTACAAAATTACAAAATTATTGGCAGATAGTTTTTTCTAAACATTGCATGTCTTTATTAGGTAAGTACATTTGTCGCCCTTGAAAATTTTACTTTACTACCTGCTCGCCTTGTTTGGACGAATTTTAAGAGATAAACGGTGCTCAGGATTAATGTGAGTAAAAAGGATCGACAGATTCTCCATTGTATGAATTCGTGTTTGGAATTCGTGTTTGGTTATTGTTAAATATGGTTAGTGAGTATCTCGACCTTCTCGACATCGCATGTGCAGTCGAATTGAGTACCGTCTCCTTTTAGGAAATCGGCAGAAAAGATTCCTCTATTTCGATGCGAGATATCGAACAACGCACCGGAGTATCGCATTTTACAGCACATCGGATTGTCAAAAAATGGAGACTTCACCCTTATCATGTTACACGTGTGCAAACTCTTCCACAATGTGACTACCGAGCACGAGTTACTTTTTGCAGAGAAATGCTGAGGTGAATTGATGAAGATCCCGCGTTTTTTTAGAAAATATTTGTTAAGCGATGAGTCACCGTGTAAAAGAGACGAATACCTTGACTTGCATGATCTGCACAGTTGGCAGCGAACAATCCGGGTAAACTAAATGGAGCCAATTATTTAGAATTTCTGCAAAATGAGCTGCGCCATTTATTATAAGATGAGCTACTAGCCATCCGGCGAAGAATGTGGCTCCAAAATGATGGTTGTTCGGCACATTCGGCACGTAAGGAGTTACCTAAACGAAGCCAACCGTGACCGGTGGATCGGTCGAATGGGACTGATATTGTGACCACCAAGATCACCTGATATTAACCCATTAGATTTTTTGTTGTCTCGCTTACACAGCTTAGAACTCGTCCAAACAAGGCGAGCAGGTAGTAAAGTAAAATTTTCAAGGGCGACAAATGTACCTAATAAAGACATGCAATGTTTAAAAAAAACTATCTGCCAATAATTTTGTAATTTTGTAATGAAATGCCTACTTTTACACATTAACGGCTATAGCTCAGTAAGTAATGACATGAAGTACATGGTATGCTAATATTTTAGAATCCTTATGATATAGGCAAACTTTTTAAATGGTTGGCCACACAGATCCTATACTTTTTTTTTCACCACAGGTGCTCAAACCTAGCAGTTAAATAAAGTAAAAAATTTAAACTTGTGTTTAGTGCCGTCTTGTAAAATACTACCCATAGTAGTTGAAAACTTTTAAAGGTAATATAGAAACATCATTATTAGGAAACACATTAAAATAAAAAAAAATCCGATCTAGGTACTAAACTGCGGATGTGATGACCACAAAAATGTGAGCAGAAGTATGAATTTTCGGAATTTTATAAAACATGGCGTATAGCGCGAACCCGCCGCGCGAACACGTACGTACTAGATTATCAACCATTACTGGGACACCTGTATATTCACTGTAAGTTTACACCTATCTTACTTTACAGTTCCTATGTTAAGTCAGCTATTAGATATACGTCAATGATCGGTGTGATCGGGACCACGGTTAATTATCATTGTATTCATGCGAAGGTCTTAGGTTAATGTTCTGATTGAAGACAATTTTTTCTATAACGAAATGCGGTAGACACTGCAGATATATTATGACTGCAGCACCAATATGTCGGCCTTACCAGGAAAGGAGCACGATTGCACCGAATACTAGCTTAAAGTAGCATAGCATGACGCTGCTGTCTTTCGTATGGTGAGGGACTAGTACCGGAGGTCGTATTTACTTGTAACGAGTTATTCTATCTTCGTTATTAGAGGTGACAACAATTCGGCAGTTTGATTCATGAGATTCTTTTATAAAACGACTTGACGCCGTTGACGGTTCCGTGACGCAGTGGCATTACAATCAGTTGCTGTTCGAATCCCGCACGTAACAAGTATTTGTACGGCCTACAAGTGATTGTTTCGGGCCTGGATGTTTGTCCTTGTACAATTTATGTTTGTAAAATGCATCCACGCCACGATTCAGGAGAACATCCTAGTGTGGGGGGTAACTTTTTTTTTAAAGAATAAAAAAGTGACAAATGAATTTACAGTCCATCTGGTGGTAAGTGGCGGCTGCCGTCCATGGACACCTGCGGCCAACTTCAAACAAAGAAGGCTACAGATGCATTATCACCTGCGAGGTCTAGAGGGAATGCCACACACTGTGACGCATTTGCGTGGCGTGGAGTGGCGAACCTTTATTTTTTTTTATAGAATAAGGGTGACAAATGAGCACACAGACCTGATGGTAAGTGGTTGCTGTGGCCCATAGACATCTACATCTATCCTCGAATAAGAATCAAAATGCAGATGCGTTGTCAGCCGTGAAGACTAAGATGGAATGCCTCATATCCAGTAAAAAAAGGTCTCCGGTTCTCTACACTCACCATACGAAACACAGCAGTGTTAAGCTGCTTTTTTACGCTGGTATTCTTGTGAGAGTGTGATCCTTCCCCGGTCGAGCCGACCCATTCGTTCTACAACTATACTATTAATTACAGCGAGGCTCTACCACCTACACTTTATGATTCAACGTGAAGAAATTTCTTTAATGAGGCGATAGACGTGCCGTAAAATAATTTTCACTTCGAGATTACCGCTGCGCCCGAACACTCTGCAGCGTAGGATCACTTGCGTTCGTTTGTAATAAAATACATCATAGTGAACTTTGTGATCGGTGGCGTGCCCAAAATATTGTGTCGCGTGCCATTGGTTCGTGATCCCTGCCTGAACCGCCGGAACACAGCTGTTCTAGCAATGTTATTTTCCTACAGAAATAAGTAATTCCTACTCAAAAAAGACTCGTAAGCAGAAGAAAAGTAAGGTAAGACACTTCTTAGTGAATATATTCTATATATCTATATGCTTTAGCATCCACTTACCATCTCTGTACTTACTTGTGACCCTTACTTGAATAAAAAAAGCAGGAAGGGGTGATGGATTCGGTCATAATAACCATGCGACGTGTCTTAGTGATGTTTTGCAATAATAAATATATCGATACTTCCTTGTCAGAAAAGTGTCATTAATCTTGTTATGTAAATTGTATTTTGACATTCGCAATTGATATTATCGTAACGATGTCTATTTGTTTCGTTAAACAATTATTTTTCCGGTTTTTCCATCACGACTATAATAATGAGGTGCCGTTTTTCTAAAGAGTGAACAAAAAAGCAAGTTTATAAAAACGAATAATTGTTGCACAATTGTTTTTCCTTTTTAATGACATAAACATGACTTCGAAGCGTGGTGTTCAGAGTAGACTTTATAAAAGGTATTCGTCCTAATCTATCAGCGCCGCGTGTAGGCAATTTAAGATACAATGCGAGAGATACAATAATTATCGCAACCCTATCGGATCCGAAATCAAACGATTTCTATTTCGATACATATAATCACGCCTCTTTCCCGTAGGGGTAGGCAGAGACCACTTCTTTCCATTTGCTACGATCCTTACATACTTGTTTCGCTTCGTCCACTTTCATTATTCTCTTCACACATGCTCTACGGTTTAGGGTGCTCTTGACCTGGCCTTTTTTCACTATTCTAGTCTATCAAAAGTCCCTTGCTGAACATTGACTTCTCTTAGAGCCTCATAGGAGGTATATTTGCCATAGTTGCCAAGCTTGACAGGCGAGTCAATTTAGGCTCCGGGGTATTTTAAGTTCTGCCTATCTCCTGTTTCAGTTTCCCTGTGTTGCCTCTCATGTCACCCATGGGACGATATGGTCTAGTGGATCCTTTTACGCTGCCACTACACGGCGTGATTAGTTCGGAATTCGATTCCCGCTGGTATCAATAAAATTGTAAATCGCAAGTTTAACTACAGATTTATGACGTGTATTTATGTCGTGACCAATTTTAACGTTTGGTAACGAGGCATTCCATCTTAGTCCTCAGGGGTGACAACGCATCTGCATATTGATTCATGATTGAAGATAAGAAAAAGGTATTCCGTGTGCTTGATTGTCACCCATACCAATATAATAACAATCGTGATTTGTAGTGAAATAAAAACGTAAAGAGCTCAGTAGTCTGGATTCTCCCGCACCCTTAGCATGAATAACGTTCAAGAGGCAGCTGCTATAGGTACCTAATTGTGTAAACAGTACGACGTCAATGCGTTAACTAAATAAATAATTATGTAGAAAGCTACATATTTAATATTTATATATAAAGAAAATATTCATTACTGGCGTAAGCTGAGTAGTGTAGTGAGACGCTTCGTGTAACTTCGGGGTACTTAGCGAAATCCTTTGACTCGGGCGCAAAAACCGACAGTGATCGAAGTCGCCCGAGGCGAAGCAAGATTGCACGAAGCGGATCGAAGTACCTCTCTACACTATTCGCCTCGTCCAACTTTGATCTACTTCGCGATTAGTGTAGAGCTAAGCATACCAAAGCTGGGCAGCAGCTTAAGTGGGCTATTTACTTTACTTTATCTTTTTAACTCTGACTTGAATTCCTCACCTCAGAATCCGCTAAGTGATATCCACTAGGTCACGTAGTCATCATCGCGTTGCCAAACTTCGATATCGACTCGTCACATCACTAGAATGCTCTATACGTATCTCTTAGTTTGCACTTATAATAAAAAATAGTTGTTTTACCCGGGTGCGACGTAGGGATGCAGGTGCATTTTCGACCTTGAATTTGCGCAGCTGTTGCCCTTCACTGTATTTGCTCTTAAATACATTTGCAGCGAGTTCAAAGGTTACTGGCTTTTACGATTTATTGTTGGAAACAAAAGGACATTCATAAAAAATCGATATATGAATCGTAAATTTATATCAGTATACAGATAGCTCCAATTGAGATTTAAACCCAAGGTCGCAGTTTCTGTGACCCTCCCTGAAAGACTCCGCCTTACATGAACCTTCGCGTGTTTCGCACGAGACGATCTTATACCGCGTTGCTATTTCATTATGATAAACTTACGATTTTTATAATAACTTTTTAAAACTGGCTAGTTTGTTCTATAGCTTGTATTTGACTTGAAGTCCCTATACTCACCATACGAAACACAGCAGTGTTAAGCTGCTATTTTACGCTGGTATTCTGTCAGAGCGTGGTCCTTCCCCGGTCGATCCGACCTATTCGTGCCAAAACTGATGATCAGCGACTGAGTTTACAAACACTAGACCAACGAGACAGTCGGAACCTAGCCATGGAACCATTGCCTCGACAAATCCTATTGGATACAGAATTTCTGATTTTCATTTTTGACCCTAACCCCACACGTTATCTATACAAATAAATAAAATTGAAGTGTCTGTTTGTAATGTCAAAATACCAGTTTTATACTAAATGCATATTAAAGTATATACGGTACTTATAACAAAAACACGGTTTTTAAAATTTTTGCCTGCCTGTTTGTTGTAAAGTAAAAAAAAGAGTAAAGTAACAGTCTATACAGTATACACGTCCTACTGCTGGCCACAAGCCTCTCATGAAACTCTGTCTCAGTTTTAGGGCCGCCGCGCTGTCCCAGTACGCGTTGGCGAACTTGACATGTCTTTGTTTTATTTTATTTTTTCTTATTTCTCATACATGCAGGTTTCCTCACGATGTTGTCAGATGATCCATTTTCAGGCCGTGGTCAATACGGTGAGAAGAATTATCGGAGTCCATTTAGAAAGCTTATTCGTTGCGTAGAAAACAAATCCGCGAGAAACTAAATAAAATAACACAAATGCAAAGGAATTCGACTTGTGACTATTTAGTTTTGATAATTATGACATGAGGCTAGCTGTCAGATTCGATGATGCCAATTAACAGACATAAAGGCGATATATAGATAGCGATTTTTTAATTCGATTTAAAATCTGCACGCCTTTTATAATATGTTTTGTTTTATTTATTTAAATTCCATTTTAAATGTGTTTTTAAGAACAGATAAGAATAACAGTTAAATTGTGCAGTAGCGTTTTCGTTATGTTCTAAAGAGTTCATGGTAAATCAACTAGCAATTCGCTTGTTTAATTATCATAACATCATAATTTACAGAATAGACTTTTTAACGAGATTTGTGATTGGTAACACTTTTTATTTTATGCACAAACTGATGACTTGCGGATTTACCTAATTTCATTTTTATGTTTTCGGTTCTTTTATTTTGTGCAAAAATATTGCAATCTTTTTTGGATACATAAATACCGCGATTAATTACCATAAAAAAAGTTGTATTTTTTAAACAAATGCAAATTGTTGGGCGTTTCATGGCCAGAATTGGGCATTCCCCAATTATATTAATATCTTTTGAGCCCAAATGCCAGCTCCTTCCACTTAACCGCAACTAGCGAAGAACGGCCCGAATCGTTCAAATAATTTCGAATATGACCTCAATAGGTCAAGTCGTTCATAAGTTACGCGATCACTAACATAATATATAAAGATAAGTATACATATAAGACATTGAGTTATATGTACTACGTACTAGAGAAGCCATTCCAAACAAAAATTGTGTCCTACTCTATGTTTGAAGACTTTAATTTAATATAAAATAAATATAAGAATTAAATACAAAATATCTTAATTTAATCTAAACAAACATATTTCTAAATAAAATGTAATAGTAACTATTTTATGGAATTCACAAATCTTCAATTTACGCAATATTTAGTTTGTATGGATTGCACTACAATTCAGTTGAACATAGTCAATGTTCGGAATGTTTTCTCTAGTACGTAGTACATATAACTCAATTATATCATTGATGACTAAAAGATTTTAAGGTTATTGCCGTTCTACATATTATGTACCTACATTAAGAATGCCTAAATGTCAAGGTCATGGTCGTTCAACTGAATCGAAATTTTCTATTTTGCGTAAATTTACAGAATTATTGTTTGCAAATAATTGTTAAACATCTTATATTTAATCAGATTGTATGTATATACATATATAATAGTATGCCATTTGCTGTAGAGGCTATCGGTCCTTGGGGTCCACGTGCGGTGAAGTTCCCAAAGGAACTCCATTCTGCGACTGGTCGTTGCTGCTGGTGATAAGAGGGCTAGTTTTTTTCCCGCCCAAAGGCTAAATATAGCCATTCTGCGAGGAAACGCAGCCAGCGTTCTTGTCACCATACCTCGGGGAGTAGATGATAATTAAGTTACTAGTTTTTTTTTTAAACAGATTAGACAATTTATCGTGGTAATTTATTTCTCATAACAATTAACATTTCTTGGACGTATTGTAAATAAAAAAAAACTTAATTTATGATATTGCTTTGTTTTGAGTGGTGTGCGTCAAACTAAGTAACGTAAATAATTAAATAAAATAAGGTAATCCGAATTCAAAAACAAACAAAAAAATTTCTGCATAATAGCTTCTGACGTTCGCGCTAAAACGATTGAAGAAAAAACCACGATGTCAGAAATTATGTCAAAATAATTTTTATTTTTAAAGTCCCCCGACTATTTGTAAATTTATTTTACCTTTTTGAGTGTCGTGTGAGAAGTTTAAGGTATTTTTACACAATCTCTTTGATGTGTAACATCTTTCCTCTCGCTTTTCCGCAATCTGTCTGAAAAGGGACGGAAGTGTGTAACAACAGGAAGCCGGGAAAGACCAATGAGCGCGTGCAGTGGTAGTAAAGTATGCTGCTATATAAATTATAAACTGATTTATATGTGTAAACTACTGTTGATAATAAGTGTCTGAAAAAGTGTAGATCTATGATAAAAAATGCGCGAGTAATAATCAATAATTATTAGTATAATCACTATTTCAGTATTTAGCTTTTTTTAAATTTGAGGTAAATTTTTGTCTCTGCTCACTTGATATTTTTAATATTGATTTAAAAGAAAACAAATAGCATTTGTCAGGATATAATGTTAATGTTGTTTATTACCAAGGAGAGATGTCGGAAGTTACACATTATATGCGACTACTGTAAGGCTCGCTCGCTCTTTTTAGGGTTCCGTAGCCAAATGGCAAAAAACGGAACTCTTATAGATTCGTCATGTCTGTCTGTCCGTCCGTATGTCACTGCCATTTTTCTCCGAAACTATAAGAACTATGCTGTTGAAACTTGGTAAGCAGATGTATTCTGTGAACCGCATTAAGATTTTCACACAAAAATAGAAAAAAAAAAACAATACATTTTGAGGGTTCCCCATACTTAGAACTGAAACTCAATAATTTTTTTTCCCTCATACCCATACGTGTGGTGCTTCAATGGATTGGTCTTCAAAAATGCTATTGAGGTTTCGTGTATCATTTTTTTCTAAACTGAATAGTTTGCGCAAGAGACACTTCCAAAGTGGTAAAATGTGTGTCCCCCCCATGTAACTTCTAAAATAAGAGAATGATAAAAGTAAAAAAAAATTATATGATGTACATTACCATGTAAACTTCCACCGAAAAGAGAGATCTCCGAACGAGATCTAGTAAGTAGTTTTTTTTTAATACGTCATAAATCATGTTACTTGCTGCTACGGAACCCTTCATGGGCGAGTCAGACTCGCACTTGGCCGCTTTTTTAATAGTTTTCTCTAGCGTTGCCAATCGTAGAATGTCATCTTAGTTGACACCGCTGTTGTGGTTATGTACATTTCATCTATTTTGGTGTTATCTTGTATTTACTTCTAACTGCTTACTGTGTTTTATGACTCTTTTATTATATAAAGTGATTATTGAGAAATATTCGAAACGAAAAAATCGACGTCTAATAATTTTGAAAATAATTTCTAACACTACTTTGTCTATTGCTTGCGTCATTGTCGGTCATCAACCTAGTAATATGTGTCTTTATGTGCTGTATTTGATTTTCGCTTAAAAATTCAATGTCGTATGTAAGTCAGCAGTGAACGTGGTTTTCTTTGCCTATAATAAACATTTATTTGATGTAACGTTCACTTAATCTTTCGTATATAGAAGGAACAAACTTAAACGAAACTTACAACGAAGTGTTGCAGTTGCGATCTCAACCACTCGTTTGCTCTCTCTTTTATAAGAAAAAAAAAACAATAATGGACCAACAATGCTACCTTGAGGTATACCAGAGTTATTGACTTCAAATTGAAATCTGAGTCAAAGACAAAGTCAAAGTTATTGTATTCAACTAAAGCTGGTTAAAAGCTCTTATGAACATTAAAATCTATGTCTGGTTCACTAATCTATTCTTGAAGTTTCATTATAATTGGCTTTTTTTATAGGATAGGGTGACAAACGAGCACACTGTCCACCTGATGGTAAGTGGTTACTGTGACCCATAAACATCTACATTTATCCTCAATAAAGAATCAAAATGCAGATGCGTCGTCACTCGTCACCCGTAAGGACTAAGATGGAATGCCTCTTTTCCAGTAAAAAGGGTCTCCGGTTCCTCTACACTCACCATACGAAATACAGCAGTGTCAAGCTGCCATTTTAAGCTGGTATTGTGTGAGAGCGTGGTCCTTCCCCGGTCGAGCCGACCCATTCGTTCTACAACTATACTACTAATATAGCTGCAGCATGGCTCTACCAAGTAAAATCTTTAACCTCTGCAAATATAAAAACTTATTTTGCTATTACACAGTCGCTTTGATTTAAAGTGATAGAGACAGCACGAGACTTAACAGCATCTTAAAATTAAGTAGTGTTTGAATATTTGGCTTTCTTGTCAAATGTCATTTTAACCGAATTCAAAAAGGAGGACGTTCTCAATTCGAGTGTATGCTTTTTTTTATATGTATGTTACACGATATCTTCGCAGATTGTCAACCAATTTAGATGATTTTTTTATTAATGCATATTAAATATAATATAACGATGTAAATTTGGAGAAAAAACTAACGGTAGCAAATAAATGACTTCTTTTTTAGCAATGAAGTAGGTTTTTACTTTTTGTTAATAGTATTAATTATTAATATATGTTAAGTTTCCAGCGGTGAAAAACATTCCAATCAAGCAACGCAAGTTATTATTGTAAGAATTGATAATCCTATCATTTTGTAGTGATAACGTTATCGTTTGGAATCTTAGTACTACTGATAATTTAGAAGGCTTGGTCTAGAATCTAGATATTCTGAACACTTTAACATTCGCAAAATATAGCAAAAATTAAAATTGTCCAGTAAAAGAGGCCATGCTGTAGCCATATTAGTAATATAGTTGTAGCACGAATGGGTCGGCTCGACCGGGGAAGGACCACGCTCTCACAGAATATCAGCGTGAAATAGCAGTTTAACACTGCTGTGTTTCGTATGGTGAGTGTAGAGAATCGGAGACCCTTTTTTACTGTAAAAGAGGCATTCCATCTTAGTCCTCACGGGTGACAACGAATCTGCATTTTAATTCGCAAACAAGGATAGATGTAGATGTCTATGGGGTATAGGCCACAGCAACCACTTACCATCAGGTGGACTGTGTGCTCGTTTGTCACCCTATCCTATTAAAAAAAATGAATGAAAAGATTAAACTTATTAATGTAATCGGCCGCGCCGCTTGGACTCCCAGATATAATGTTCAAGTATCATTATGGCTAACTCTTAAAGGATCACTTTATTGTCCGTCCGTCCCTGTGTACGTCAGTCAAACCTCTTTCAGGAACGGATAGAGGTGTGAAATTAATATCAAAAGTCGAGGCCTACGGAGATGATGTAAGCATTCAATCACCACTGGACGGATTTTGATGAAACTTGGCATTATTATGGAGCACACACCAAAATAGTCAGTACTTTCGTAAAATATTTGAGCTTATCCAAAATAACAGTTTTAATCCATGGTACTGAAAAATCACCCATAAAGTTTTATTTCTTGATGTGCGCTACGTTAACTATGAAATGTATTAATGAATTGGAATATATTTATTCTTTTTCTTCAAAAGAGTAAGATATACTATACCTATCTAATTTTTTTGATAGGAGAGGGGGCAAACGAGCATGCGGCTCACCTGATGGTAAGTGACTTCCGCCGCCCATGAACAACTGCAACACCAGGGAGGGAATTGCAGATGCGTTGCCGGCATTTTAAAAAGGAGTACGCTCTTTTCTTGAAGGTCCCTAAGTCGTATCGGTCCGGAAAAATCGCTGATGGTAATCGATTCCACAAGGAAGTCGCGCGAGGAAGAATACATCTTCTAAATCGCACAGTGGTGGACCGCCAATCATCCAGATGGTGTGGATGGTGTCGGGAGTTCAGCCGCGATGTGCGTTCGTGAAATTTGGTGGCTGGGATTAATCCGAACAATTCCTCAGAGCACTCCCCATGGTAGATGCGAAAGAAAATGCAAAGGGATGCAACATCTCTTCGCAGTGCCAATGAATCGAGCCGATCGGAAAGGGCTCGGTCGTCGACGATTCGAGCCGCTCTGCGCTGGATGCGGTCAAGTGGAAGGAGCTGGCACTGGGGAGCCCCTGCCCAGAGATGGGAACAGTATTCCATGTGAGGCCGAACCTGCGCATTGTAAAGTTGCAGGCGGTGTGCCGGCATGAAATACTGTCCCGCTCTGCTGAGTACGCCAAGCTTTTTAGAAGCCAATTTGGCCTTCTCTTCCAAGTGACCATGAAACTGCACGTCACTCGATATGTAGACTCCGAGGATTCCGATATTGGCTGAGGCAAGAAGGGGAGTGCCTTGAAATTGAGGAGATATGACAAAGGGGTTCTTTTTAGCGGTAAACGCGCAAACTTGTGTCTTCTGAGGATTAAACTGGACTAGATTTAGTCGCCCCCAATCCGAGATTTTGTTCAGCAAAGACTCGACTTCAGACACAAGTTTGTTCCGGTACTCGGCGACGTGTTCCCGAGAAATATTGGCACGACCGGTGTATAGAGCATCACCAGTGCTGTCATCCGCACAGCAACGAATGTTACCAGTTAGCAACATATCATTAATATGCAGAAGAAACAGGGTTGGTGATAGCACACAGCCTTGTGGAACACCAGCGTTAATAGGCTTGTAGTCGGAGCATGCACCGTCTACAACGACCTTGATGCGCCGATCTGCAAGGAAGCTGGTGATCCAATTGCACAATTTTACGGGAAGCCCATAGGAAGGGAGCTTCGAAAGAAGCGCTTTGTGCCAAACCCGATCGAAGGCCTTCGCAATATACAAACTAACGGCCAACGCCTCCCCCTTGGACTCTACTGCCTCCGCCCATCTATGGGTCAGATAGACCAGAAGATCACCAGCTGGTCGACCCCGACGAAATCATAAATATATATTATATATATTTATGATTTCGTATTATATATCAAATATCTATCATAGATTAGTCGCAATAGTCGGTCACCACTGGTTCAGAAAAAAGCTCAGTCCTGGGAAGAACAAGCAACAAACCCAACAGGACATTTCGTCGTTGACGAAGCAAAGGGGGCTAACTTCAATTTTTCAAAAATTACAGTAGAGCAAGAAAGCATTTATTATTCCCCGATTACTAGCCTTTTTTTCATCAGAAAATTAATCTTATTGGTAGTTTGTCATTAAAAAAGCTAGTAATCGGGTATTAATAATAATGTTTTCTTGCTCTCCTGTAATTTTTTGAAAAATTGAGGTTCGCCCCTTTGCGGCGTCAGCGACGATTTTTTTAAACTAATTTAAAACATTATAATATATTGTACAATAAAACATGAAAACATTTGGAAACAGCATGGTAGTGATCACCTGATTCCCCGGGCTTATTATCATAAAAGTCCACCAGTAGACATTGGTCTTCTGACGGTAATGACGTTGCCACCATACAGCTGTAGATGGTAGGATTCCTAGGAGTCCGTTTGGTAGGTGCCGCCAAATAGCAGTACTTTGGCTACCGTGTTCCGGTGTGAAGTGAGAGAGATAGAGAGCCAGTATAACTACAGGCTGCGAGGATGCATTAACTCCTCAGAGGTGACCACGCATTTGTAGCCTGTAGTATTTCTTTGTTTGAAGTTGACTGCAGGTGGCCACGGACCACAGTAGCCACTTAATACCAGGTGGACCGTAAGTTTATTTGTCACATTATTTTATATATTGACGGCTCCGTGGCGCAGTGGCTTAGCAATAAGTTGCAGCACCAAAGGCCGCGGGTTCGAATCCCGCAAATAATTGTTCTGGGTCTGGATGTTTGTCCTTGTGAAATTTATGTATGTAAACTGTCCCCACCATACAGGAGAAAATCCTAGTGTTGAGGTAACGTTTTTTAAGAAAGAAAAAAAAATAAAAAGAATATAAAACAATATGGTAAAGCTAACGGATAGTCTTACAGTATACGCGAACTTGAAACTTGTTTGTCATACACCGTCATGTATGCAAATTAAAGTGAAAACTGCACCCGATTCCTTACTTCGCGAACACATGTTATATAAGTTAGATGCTTCCAGAATATTAAAAATGTCACTTCATGTAGGTTATTCCATTGTTTTTTTTTCAATAAAAGTTGCCCGTTGCCAACTGTTAAGCCGAACGTCCAGCGCAAACTAAACTAACTTAGTTTATCTTAGCTCGCATAGCTGAGCTAGATTTTCATACATACATAGCTTAACTGGAATAGTTTGCGGTGGACGCACATGTATGAAAAACTGTGAGCCAGTATATGCGAGCTAAGTAAGTAAGTTTAGTTTGCAATGGACGTCCGACTTAAATGTCTCCTGTTATGACATTGAAGTCAAGTTTATCAGTGAGCGACTGTTCTGTTCACGCATAATATTCTTGCAATGTTTCAAGTACATATATTAATTAAGTCATCTAGGCTTGATCGCAGTCGGAGATTTATTTATGAACAACTAGCTTTTACCTTGGGTTCCGTTCGCGTTTGATTAAAGCTCACGATTTTTTATTGCTGAATATATTTTATCTTAAAAGTTACAAAACGCTCTATACTGCAATATATTCCTAACTAGCTGATACCCGCGACTTCGACCGCGTTACTTAATATATATTAACAAAGGTTTTATATGTGCGAAGGAAAAATATCAAAAAGACAAATTTTCTTTGTAAACAATGTTATTCGTTCCTCCATTTGTAGCTAAAACATAAATTATCTGGGTTAGTAACGTGAGAGCAAGCGACGTGCAGTTGTACGTGTGAAAAACTCTGTATAAAAATCGTTGTTCCTTAAAACTTCAATAACTTTATTTTAAATGAAGATATCGCAATATTTTTTTTTAGATAAGTACCAAGTGTCTAAGATATAAAACTTAGAAAACCTAATTGAAATAAATATATCCATTAGTGTTTCCGTGAAGAGCGCACAACTGCAAACCTCTATCATTTTATTGATATAGATTGCTCATAACATATTTGTATTTTTTTTAAATTCAAGAATCATTTATTAACTCTTCAATTCCCATGCCTATGTTTATCAAAAAAATAATACTTTAGTATAGACCAAAAAAATTATAAAAATAAGGCAACTACCCCCACTTACTTTTTATAGGGGTGTCACCTACAGGTGACATTGGGCATTGTTTAAACAGCTCATAAAGTTTAAGTTTTCTTTCTGTAGGCATAAAACATCCGTTTTTTATAAATAGAATGTTTCATGGTAATAAAACGATTCTTATAAGAAAGAAGCGTTTTATTACCATGAAACATGTACTAGAAATTTAGATGCAAAACGATATTGTACTGGCCGCACATTTTTCGCGTACTTTGATGACAATATCCACATCGCCTCTGCGAACGGACAACTTCTACATGGTCATTGGCGATACCTGCAGGCTAGGCACTCTAATCTGGACTGGAACTCTACAGGCATATTCAGGGGTTGGAGGTTGTCATATATTTGCAGGAAGATAGTAGCAACGTTTCTGCGAAAATCACAGTCTAGTTATTTTGGCAAGCAGCGTCTAATACCAAAATCATACAGGATACCACCACTTTATGGTTTACTCTACCCATATTTTTGTTACATCCTGATATAGCTGCGCAAACCACTCTAATTTTCGATCACTTTTTATTTACATTTCCAATATGATTTACTTTTGTGGCAAGACTCAATCTGTGGCAGTTAGATGCAATGGTGGTGATACTGTCGTCATGCTTATTCATTTAGCTGCAATAATTTCCTAACATTTTGCTCTCGCAAATACTTCAGTAATGGTAAGCCAGGAAAAAAGTTTTGACTGTCCCAATTCTTTTGATAATATGGAGAGAAGTTCCAGAATAACCGCAGCTACTAGGCTCATATCTGACTGCATCTTGAGGGCTGTCATCTCCCTTTATCTTTATATATAAAAAGAACGTGTCACGTTGTTTGTCCGCGATGGACTCCTAAACTACTGAACTGATTTCAATGAAATTTTGTACACTGTGTGCATTTTGGTCCAACTTGAGAGATAGGATAGCTTACATCTCAATTTATAGTCGCAATACAATATTATTTTATTGAAAATTTTTTGTTTATTATTTGACAGTCACAACTATCTATTAGCGATTCTGTCAGATGACGATATCTGTTGACTGGATTGAGTAAATATTTAATAGATGGCGCTACGTTAAAAATGCAAACGTTTAATATAAGCTACAATTTAGTAGTATAACCACCACGTGTTGCTGTAAGTATTCAACAGATAGAACTGATTTCAAAAAAAATTTCCAGACTGTGTGCAGTTTGGTCCAACTTGAGAGATAGGATTGTTTTTATCGCGATAAGTGACCCTCAATTTTTTTATTGCTAATTTCAGGCGTTTTTTTGGGAAAGCAAATGGTCGTTTGGAAAGGGCAGAACAAAGTCTGCCTGGTCAGCTAGTAAGTTTATAAAAACTTCTACGTTACAGTCTTCTATACCGCAAGTAGTAAAAAGATGTTACACCAACGGTACCATATTTTTTATAGTATTTCCTTTTTTATATTATTTCTTTGGTGAAGAAACTTTGACCTTTTTTCTTCTACTTCGTGGTCATTTATACAATATTTTTCAGAGTCAGAAGGTTTACTTTGTAGTTCTTCTTGGGACTGAAGCATACAATTAGGAAAATAGAGAACATTTGCCTTGTTTTCATCCCCACTGTCTTCGCCAGTTACCTTACCATCATCAGGAGGAAATAAAATAATATTGCTTGAGTCCTCCCCGACTTGCAACTCCTCAGCAAGCTCATCTAACGTCAATCCGTAAAACGTAAATATGCTCTAAAATACCATCCACCACTGTAAAGCAATCCAAAAGAAACCAATAGTTGTGATTAGAAATAATGCCCAGTGTCACCCACAGGTGACACGTCATAGTTTGAGCGTTTTAATGAGTATAGTATACGTTAATTTAATTTTAAATTGCATTAATATTATAGCTAATATATTCATTTCGCAATTTCGCAATCATGCGCAGTAAGAAAAATAACAATACTTACGATGTGGACATTTTTATATCAGCTTATATTGCAAGAAATCACACTTACTCAGAAAACTGAAAGAATGAATTTTACAAATGACGCTTAGTTAGTGTTAAACTAAAATAATTAATAAATTTAATGACTAATTTCTTTGTAGTAATAATGGTGGGATGCAAACAAAAATAATATGGCAGAAAAAAAATGTTAAACATCTGTCACCTACAGCTCACGCTGAGAATTGAAGAGTTAAAGCATACATGACTTTCAATAAGTATTTTTGTAATCTATATTTAACAAAAATAATTATTTTTCTATACTATGTGGTAATGAAAAAGAAAAACAAGTAATTTATTATACTATATTTTTGTTACGTGGTAACGCCACGCTGCAGCTGTATTATGGTTGCAGCACGAACGGGTCGGCTCGACCGGGGAAAGACCATGCTCTCACAGCATACCAGCGTAAAATAGTATCTCAATGCTGCTGTGTTTCGTATTGTGAGTGTAGAGAACCTAAGACCCTTTTTTACTTGAAACGAGGCATTCCATCTTAGTTCCCAGGGGTGACAACGCATCTGCATGTAGATGTCACACACAGCATCCACTTACCATCAGGCCACAGCATCTACTTATATCAGATGTGTACTCGTTTGTCACCCTTATTTTATAAAAAAAATATAATTCTGTACCCCCCACCCCTTGAATATATGTACCACTTTATCCTTATGTAACCTAGAATGAAGAGCAGACAGTCACGTCGCGTTTTCAAGCCAGTGGGTCAATCAGAACCGAACGCTACTTACGAATTTGATAAACGAATTAATTTGTAACGCGATTTAAAGGTCGTTTCTACTGTACGAGCGACGAACGTTGGTTTATATTTTATTGTATACAAATAAATAAAATACAAGTGTCTGTTTGTAATGTCAAAATAACAGCTTTTTAGTAAATGCATTTTAACGTACATACGGTACTTATAACAGAAACGTAATTTTTAACATTTTTGTCTGTCTGTTTGTTCCGACTAATCTCTGAAACGGCTGAACAGATTTCGACGGGACTTTTACATCTGATGTTATAAGGAGAAACTTAGGCTACTTATATTTTACAAAAAGAATTAGGGTTCCGTGCAACATAGTTAAAACCCTAAATTACACACGGGCGAAGTCGCGAGGAACAGCTAGTTTATATATAAAGCTTTAGTTTCTATATGGGTAGTTTAGAGGCTCAAAACTCTTGCTTTTATTATATTCTTGTTACAAATTTGGAGGTCATTTAACCTAACCTTCAACAATTTAATTGGGTATTTACAAATATATTTTTTTTTAGGATAAGGGTGACAAACGAGCACACAGTCCACCTGATGGTAAGTGGTTGCTGCGACCAATAGACATCTACATCTACCCTCTATTACAAATCAAAATGTAGATGCGTTGTCATCCGTGAGGACTAAGGTGGAATGCCTCATTTCCAGTAATAAGGGCCTCCGGCCACCTGCACTCACCAAGCGAAACGCAGAGGCAAGCCTCTACTTCACGATGGATTTTATGAATAAATTGAGCCGTGGTAGCTCAAGGGTGTTTTTTGTGTGTTTTTTTGTAAAATTGACAGTACGAAATCAACTAAGGATCGATCCCCGTCGGCATGGCCTTTAATTAGTAATTATTAATTGTAGTTTTGAGTGTCAATTACTTCGTGTCTAAGATACAAAATATTTCGAGATCATACGAGCATATATGTAGTTGGATAAATACCACTGGAGTAGCGCAATGATCCATTCCATTAACATCATCATAACAGTTTAATCATTCAAAGTCAACTGCTAAACATAGGCCTTCCACATATATTGCCTCATGGCATATGGGGATATGAGCCATAGTTGCCAAGCTTTGCAGGCGGGCTTGAACTGCAGTTTTTTTTTTATTGGAACGAAGTTCCTTATCGCACGGTACGAGTTTGACGGATGGGGGCTAGGCGAGAAAAAGTGTAAGATTTTTCTGTAACGATCCCCTTTCTATATAGTGCGAACGAAATGGAGTAATATCCATCTTGCTCGCACTTTTTCTTATCTTGCCATGATATAAATATTATTTTATTTTAAATGACGCTTCATTTTAATAGACGCTGGTAATTCATTTAATTGTATTTGTTAATCAATAATATAATAAGTTTATATAATAATATACTACGAAGGGAACTTCGTTCCAACCGAGTATTCCACGACACTCACGCGTTTTTTTATTAGCTCGTTGTTACGGGTAATGAAATACCCATTTCGTAATATCATTTAGATGTCCGACAACGTACGAGCGTCGATCGCGGCATGCTAATGTAAATAGTGTGCCTGTTTAAAATAGCTCATCTACTGATAACATTTTTAAAGAGACGTTTTTATTTTTAAAGGTATTCAAAAAGACTTAAAAACGAGGATATCCGGAGTAGAACTAGAGTAACCCCGACATAGCCCAACGGATTAGTAAGCTGAAGTGGCAATGGGCCGGCCATATAGCTCGAAGAACCGACAACCGATACGGAAAAAAGGTTCTCGAGTGTCGGCCTCGTACCGGCGGACGAAGTGTAGAGCGTCCCCCCAGTAGATGGAGTGACGACCTGGTAAGACATGCAGGAAGTCGATGGATGCAGATGGCTCGGGACCGTGCTTTGTGGCATTCCTTGGGGGAGGCCTATGTTCGGCAGTGAACTTGTGAAGGGCTGTAATGATGATGATGATTAAACTAACTATAACGTAATAGGTTAATCATTCGTCTGTATATTTTTTTTTGGATGGTCGGGCATAATTTATTTATTTATTTATCCCTTAGTGCAAGTTGCAACACCTTCAACTAGGGAGTTCTTAGTGCCCTACGCCTACGACATTCTCTACTAGTCAACCCTAAGAAAGATAATATATTTTTTTTTATTTCAGACAGAGCCTATTTGTGCCTGTTTGAGCCATATTATGTGTTATTAGCTGTTTCCCGCGACTTCGCCCGCGTGGAATTTATTACAATTGGATTTCAAGGGTTTTCATTTTGTTGCCCGGAACCGTAATTATTTTTCTAAAATAAAAGTAGCCTAAGTTACTACATATAACATCAGCTGTGAAAGTCCCGTCGAGCTCGACCGGGGTAGGACCACGCTCTCACAGAATACCAGCTTAAAATAGCACCTTAATGCTGCTGTTTCGCACGGTGAGTATTAAGAACCGGAAACCCTTTTTAATGGAAACGAGGCCTTTCGCCATTTTAATCCTCAGGGGTGACAACGCATCTGCATTTTCACTCTTAATTTAGTATAAATGTAGGTGTATCGTTTTTCATCCTTGTTCTGTGAAAAAAAAATTGCATTTAACATTATTAACTAAATTGTCCATCAGTATAACAATAAATAGTAAATTCCGTTCATAGTCAAATATGATTGGATGTATGATGGAATCCAATCTTTCCTTTTGTGAACAATTAAAAATGTTATTACAAAATTAACTAGTCTCTTTTTTTTTTAAAAAAACCCAAAGGTTCCGTTCGGTCCACTAGGATTTTCCCCTGTATCGTGGAGGTAGTTTACAAACATTAATTGCCCAAGGACAAACATCCAGACCCTAAACAATTATTTGTAGACCATACAAATACTTCTTTCGTGAGGGATTCGAACTCTCAACAACAGCAATAGCAAGTTATTAACATACATAATAACAAGCTAACAAACATTTCAATAATCTGGCTTTGTGACAATAAAATAAGATATATATATATATATTTATATAGCGCCGGTGATAATAATATAGTTGTATACCACTTTCTAGTGTTTACGAGATTCCGAAGTGTCCAATGTCAAGGAAAATATACACTACCAATGTATTGTAATAATTGATACTAGTGTTCGAACTTCGAACGTAATATATCAAAATTTAATGTTTTTATATTAAGCAAGCTGTATTTCAACTGCACATTAATATATAAAACATAGATATCTAATCTAATATCTATACTAATATTATAAAGAGGTAAAGTTTGTAGTTTGTGAGTTTGTTTGTAGGAAGTAATCTATGGAACTACTGAACCGATATTATTTTTTATGTGGTAGAGCCATGTTGCAGCTATATTAGTAGTATAGTTTTAGCACGAATGGGTCGGCTCGACCGGGAAAGGACCACTCTCTCACAGAATACCAGCGTAAAATAGCAGCTTAACACTGCTGTTTCGTATGGTGAGTGTAGAGAACCGGAGACACTTTTTTCTGAAAAAGAAGCATTCCATCTTAGTTCTCACGGTTGATAACGCATCTGCATTTTGATTCGCAAACGAGGATAGATGTGGATGTCTATAGGCCACAGCAACCACTTACCATCAGGTGGACTGTGTGCTCGTTTGTCACCCATTGCTATAAAAATAATATTAAAAAATCTTTCACCGGTAGAAAGCTACGTCATTCCTGAGTGACATAGGCTATATTCGATTGTGATTGATATTATTTTAAATGTGAAATAACAATATTTGCCAATCAATTCCGACAAAACAGGCTGATGCGTTGATTTATCGGCGTGCGCTGACTTAGCGGTTTGATATAGGTGAATATAATGTCCAACCTCTATTTGTGTAGTGCTGCGGAATTTTGTTAAAAGTGAAAAAAAAGTATTTATAGACGGATTTGCCAATATCGTTCAAAGGCTGCAGTTTTCAGTCAAAGTTTCATTTGCACTCACGATAAATAAGTCTCGGGTTTAAACATTCTCTCTGGTAGGCATTGACTTGAAAAAGGAATATTTTTCCCATGACCAGCTATATGTCAGCTTATCTGGGTTTGGAACTCCAGAAAACCAATACATTTTGCTACCAGACAATATCACTACATCAAAGTCCACATAGAATATATATAGTCTTAAATAATTGACATACCCGCCTAATACATACTAGCAGCCAACAAGAAACCGCCCAGCGAAGTGGAGACGGGTCGGCTAGTACAAGATATAAAAAGAAACGATTTTAGCTTTTTTTTGCCTAAAACGTAGTGAATACACATTAGCAATAACGTCAACAAACGACATAAATTGTCCTCATACTTATTATATTATATATAGTCATATTTATTACTTTGACATTGACAGTATGGACGTAAAAAATGTAATATGTTTTATTTTATTTTATTCAATGTATGATGTATTTGTAACACATATTTTAAATAAATTCATGCTTTCTTACCTTTTTCTTGATATAAAGTTAAGGTTACAAGCCTGTATACGTCCCACAGCTGGGCACAGACACAGTAAATATATAGTAGGAACAGTATGGAAACTTCCTACAAACGCTCGAAACGGCACACTCACACAAACATGCGCAACGACGAGACTTCTAAGCGCTCGTCGCGGTGCTCTCAGTAGTGAGTGTCGCCTCAAGACTAAAAATGCCACGAACGTATTGCGTAGTATACGGCTGTTTGAACTCTGCTTCATCAAAGCCGGAGCTATTTATTTTAAGCTTCCTGCTGATTTTGAAAGGTAAGAATGATTTTTATTGTCATTGTTATAATCGTTATCGAATTATGAGTCCGTGTGATTGATCATAATGAATTCGTGAACTTATTTGTACATCCAGAATGCGGCGGTTTTGAGGCTATTTAAAGCTGATAGTGCAATAATGGTAACAAAAGTAAATCCAAGATGGCGGCTGCAATAGGTATCATTTATTTCGTCATGGGTGCCTTTTTCATGAGTTTCGAGGGTGTTGAAGCCGATAGTGCTGTCGAAATATAAATCCAAGATGGCGGCTGCAATAGGTATAAATTTTTTCGTCATGGGTGTCATCTTCATAGTTTTTGAGTATGTTGAAGCTGATAGTGCTGGTTGAAATGTAAATCCAAGATGTCGGCTGCAATAGGTATCAATTTTTTCGTCATGGGTGCATCGATCACTAATAAAAAACATCGGTGTCATTTTCATGGTTTTCGAGGGTGTTGAAGCCGATAGTGCTGTCGAAATATAAATCCAAGATGGCGGCTGCAATAGGTATCAATTTTTTCGTCATGGGTGTCATTTTCATAGTTTTTGAGTAAGTTGAAGCCGATAGTGCTGTCGAAATATAAATCCAAGATGGCGGCTGCAATAGGTATCAATTTTTTGGTCATGGGTGTCATTTTCATAGTTTTTGAGTATGTTGAAGCCGATAGTACTGTTGAAATGTAAATCCAAGATGGCGGCTGCAATAGGTATAAATTTTTTCGTCATGGGTGCATCGATCACTAATAAAAAACATGGGTGTCATTTTCATGGTTATCGAGGGTTTTGAAGTTGATAGTGCTGTCGAAATATAAATCCAAGATGGCGGCTGCAATAGGTATCAATTTTTTCGTCATGGGTGTCATTTTCATAGTTTTTAATTATGTTGAAGCCGATAGTGCTGTTGAAATGTAAATCCAAGATGGCGGCTGCAATAGGTATAATTTTTTTCGTCATGGGTGCCATTTTCTTGGGTATCGAGGGTGTTGAAGCCGATAGTGCTGTCGAAATATAAATCCAAGATGGCGGCTGCAATAGGTATCAATTTTTTCCGGCTAATCTCCGAAACGGCTGGACTGATTTTGACGGCACTTTCACTGGCAGATAGCTGATGTCATAAGGAGTAACTTAGGCTACTTTTATTTTAGAAAAAGAAGGGTCCCGCGCTAAAAAATAATAACCCTCACACGCGAGCGAAGTCGCAGGGAACAACTAGTGAAGAATAAAGGTACGTTTTCGTCCAACCGCGTACGCTCCCGCCGAAACTTGTAAAAGGTTACGCCGTAATGACAAAGTTACAGATCTATAGTTCTACAAGTTGTTGTGTGTTAATATTAAATTGTTTTCCGTGTTTAAAATATCGTTTTTTGCTGAGGTTAGCTATTTAAATTGTAAGCTAGTTATTTAAATTCGATTGATTGATAAAAAAAGCAATATCAAAACATTAAAAGTTACAACCCTATTGCTTCAATGGAGCGTAGGTAAATATATCCTCAACTAGGCTTAGTTTCCATACTGTTCATATTTATACTGTGGCACAGACCTCCTCTCATTTCTGAGAGGGTTTCAGGGCAAGGAAATGTCCGTTGCGCTTCCTCAATGCATGTTGGCGGACTTGACATCATCAAAATATTTTTTCTCATTTTTCAGACATGCAGTCTCCTCGCGATGTTTTCCTTCACCACTGAGCACGTGGTAAATCAGCGCTTAAAATCGCAATAAAAAATTTCATTGGTGCCGGCTTCTCGATATAATAAACTTTAACTATGCCAAATCTCACACTCAGTGCACACAATATGCTTACAAAGGGGTATATACAAAGTTTTTCTTCACTTATAATATATTGAAGGTGTGAAGCAAGAAATTCATTCATTCATCTGGGAAGATACTGAACTTTAGCCTATCTGATAGTAATATCCCCCATATAATAATTTCTTATCTACACCTTTTTTACGATATCTATCGCGTTTAATTTAACTTTTTAATTCCCGACGTTTCGAGTGCTTTACAGCACCCATCACGGTCACGGTTGACGTCCCGATGTCATAGTTAGCCCGGCTACCCTCAGTTTTTGAATATTAATTTTTTGTCCGATCTACGCACAATGAGCTTACAGTATCTTGAATTCTTGCAGTGGTATACTTGGGTTCAGATTTAATTTTATTAATTATAGGATCCCAAGCAGGTGGCAGCACCCATCCATCTTCTGTATTGAATTTAGTATGTTTTTAATTTCAATAGCCTCGCGAATCATCCTTGGTAGGAATCGATGTTCTTTTGCGAGGATTTGTGGTCTATCAAGTATAATGTAATGGCGGGGCCGATCTTGAACACGTTCACACACTGCAGACTTCCCGAAACGTCGGTGCTTCAAGTCAGCTATATGTTCTTTCACGTGGGTTTTTATAGATCTTTTTGTTTGTCCTATCTAAGAGAGACCACATTCACAATCCAGCTTGTACACTCCTGCATCTTGTAGAGGGATGACACTTGACGGATGGTAAAAATTGACTAATCTTCTTTGGCGGCTTGAAGTATGTTTTAATGGAAGCTCGCTTCAAGATGTAACCAACCTTGTCTGTGACTCCTCTGACATAGGGTAGTACAGCAGGCACACGCTCGACTGTGGTCGGCTTCACTCGGTCACTGTGACGTAGGCGCGGGACCCGAAGCTTGTTTTCTCTCACAGATCCCTCGCGCTCTCTGAAACAAAGATTTTCCCACGGTAGTTAACTGTGATGTATGATGGTGCGATTCATCACAGGATGAGGTACTCAATTCGACTGCATGTTTTTTTATCTGTCTGGAGGACATTATTATTTTTACACGGTCAAACTGGGCAAAGCTAAGTCGGCTAAATATAAATACAAAGCATTGCTGTTAGTCCTGTAAACATTTAATTACGACGTTCATTTCTTCGCTTATCTTGTTAAACAATTAACGTGTGGTAGTGGTAGGTTGATACGCTTATCTCCATTATTTTGACTGTCGTCGTGGGTAACTTTTTTTTAAAGATAATTAGTATATTTATGGCGTATGTTATAAATGATAAGATACATCGAAGTTGGCATAATAATTTATTACTGCGAATACTGCACATTGAAACATAGGTACAAATTTTGCGGTGATCCACCTGATGGTAAGTGGTTGGTGTGACCCATAGACATCTACATCTATCTTCAATAAAGACTCAAAGTGTAGATGCGTTGTCACTAAGATGGAATGCCTCTTTTCCAGTAAAAAGGGTCTCCGGTTCTCTACACTCAGCATACGAAACACAACAGCGTTAAACTGCTATTTTACGCTAGTATTCTGTGAGAGTTTGGTCCTTCCACAACATAGCCGGCATATTCGTGCTACAATTGAAATGTGCGCAACGTATAATAACGTAATATATAATAATGTAATAGCTAGAAAAACGTTTTTCCTTATTATTATCATTGGTTACAGATGCGACTGCACCGCTGTGAGGGCTGCCTCGCGGCCTGCCGGCCGGAGCGCCGAGCAACGCCGCCCTACGAGCTTCCCCGGTCGCTCTCTAAGTGAGACTTCTGGCATTTTATGTACTCCTGGTAGATTAATACTTTTAAGTACTTAAGGTCATCTTAAAATGTTCATTTTAAGTACTTATAACGAGCGTGCTTGGCATTAAAGGATCATCATCTTGTCCTATCCTTGTAGAGCCACGCTGCTGCTATATCATGATTGTAGCACGAATGTGTCGCCTCGATCTGAGAAGGGCCACTCTCTCACTGGCGTAAAGCGAACGTATATTACCAGCGTATAATAGTAGCTTGAGCTAAGCGTAGAGAAACGGCCTTTTTGGAAAAATGGCATTCTATCTTAGTCCTCATGGGTGACAACGCATCTGCATTTTGATTCGCAAACGAGGATAAATGTAGATGTCTATGGGCCACAGCAACCACTTACCATCTGGTGGACTGTGTGCTCGTTTGTCACCCTATCCTATAAAAAACGCACTCTTTTCTACCGACTTCAAAAAGGAGACGGTACTCAATTCGACTATGTTTTTTTATGTGTCTTACCTCATAACTTTTTACTGTGTGAACCGATTTCGATGATTCTTTTTTTATTTGAAAGCTAGTGCTTCACATGTTGTCCCATTTTATCAAGGTCTGACCAATAGTTTTTGTGTTATTGTTAATAATTTATATTGAAGTCGATTGCACAAAATTTTTAATTTTAAATTATTACTGGTAACGTGGTAACAAGCATTCTATCTTAGTACAAAAAATGAAAACGCTCCTATATTTTGTCTATTTAAAATTATATGGAGGCGTCTATGAACTACAGTATACACTTACCTTACTTGACGTTAGCAGTACCAAACCTCTTGGATATTTGACGCTGCTATCTGTCGCTGGTCTGTGTATTTTACATTTGGCGTAAATAAGATGGAATACTACGATCTATCGGTAGTCATTAAATTTTTTATGGGAAATTCCACAGTTGCCCCCAATACCCCCACGGGACGATATGGTGAGATGGATTCCTTTACGCTGTGACCGCATACATTCATTAGTTTCTGGTGGTCGTCCAGTGGTCGAAATTCAACTGTAATTCATTAAAACAAGAACGGTCACGCCCCATAGAAAAAAAACCCAGACCCGACAGAAACGAGACGTATCTCAGTTTTTTTTTTGTTATTTTTTATATAGTTAAATTATATATCTTTTATATTCGAAATCAGTGGCTAACACCAAAATATTGCATTATGTTTTTGTTCAGATGTTACTCAAAAAATATACAAAATGCCTATTTATCTACAAAATTCGTAAATGTATGTAACTAAAGGATGATACAAGGTGACCTGGAGATATAGCTGGATTATATAATTTTTGAACTCCTAGAACTCGAGGAGAAGGATTCATTAAAATCGTTGTATTCGATGATTCATTGCACATCAGAGATTTAGGTACCTATCATTGGGGTTCCATGATCTATAACAAAAAATAAATAAAACCAATATGTCGAAATAAGTTTTATTAAATTTCTATGTCCCTTAAAACATAATCCATACCCAGTGCGGGGTGGTCAAAGTGATCTCGATGTCTAGCCCACCCTAAGTAACAACACTAATGAGGTGTGAGCAACTACCCAATCTCCTTCTACCATGGTAGCACGAGTAGTAATATTCTGTTATTGCGTTTATACCATTTATATTCTCATCAAACATAATATAAGTATATTACATTTTTGTCGTAACGTGTGAATGAATTCTGCACCTGATTAAAGTATTATTGTTTCTGCCCTCTTCTGCCGCTGGATGTCTATACTCTATATATCTCCATACCCGTGGTTTTCAAATGCTCACTGCAGTACGTCCGTGCTAACCTCACGTGATAATTTAATGAATCCAAGTTGAAAATTTGGATATATATGCCTAGTCTCCGTTGAGGATGGCCGCCGTGATTCAAATCGGTCTGGATGACGTTATTATTACCAGCGATTGGTTGTCACCGTTGGTGACAATAGTGCTGGTTCTTTTGTTGTGCTATGTAAAAGTATAACCATTCAGCGAGGAAACGCAGGCAGTGTTTTTGACATTATACCCTTAGAAGTAGGCCTAGAATATGATAATTACATTTTGTAACCTTTTTTGTTGTAAATATCGATAGTATTGTTTTTACAAAAGTAGTGGCAGTGGAATAATATCCACTTTTTATCCGCTTTTAGTCTCAGAAAATATGCAGACATTTTCTATCAAAAGGTTTAAATTATTTATTAAGCAAAAATTGTCTAGTAAGGGTTATTATACTACTTAAGAGTACATAACTGATAATAACCCCTGGGAATGAGGTGATCACTACCATGCCGTTTCTAAGTGTTTTCATAATAATTGTATAAAATATTATATTGTAAATTGTGCTTTTAAAAAAAGTGCATGAAAAGGGTTATTATAGTATAAATGAATACATGGTTGATCATAACCCCTGGGAATGATATAGTCGCTTCCAAGCTATTTCTAAAATAAATTTTGTACTTATATAGTTTGTACAACCATTAATATAAAATTTGCTTTTAAAACAAAAGTCCCGCTGGGTTTCTTGCTGGTTCTTCTCAGGACAGAGGTTGTTTTGCGAACCAGTGGTAAAAGTAAAAAATGACTTTCAATAAATATTATGTACTATAATCTATATTGAATAAAAATTATTCTTTTTTTATATGATAGAGTGACAAACAAGCACACAGTCCACCTGATGGTAAGTGGTTACTGTGGCCCATAGACATCTACATCTATCCTCGATTACGAATCAAAATGCCGACGCGTTGTCAGTTCTGAGGACTAAGATGGAATGTCTCGTTTCCAATAAAAATGGTCTCCGGTTCTCTACACTCACCATACGAATCACAGCAACATTAAGCTGCTGTTTTACGTTGAGGGCAGGACCACGTTCTTATCCGCAACACTGCGCTACCGATCCGAACCGAATCGTTCATCAGATTGCGGCAAAACTTTGTAAACTCTACGAGCTAACGAATAAGAAATAGATAGGTCTTTTAAATGTAGCAAGATTTTAAACATGCTCCTCTATCATGATAGGTATAACGAGACAAATAAAATAACTTAAACAAAACCTAACAAAATATACATTTAGTTTCTTGGAAAACCATTCGTACGACTTGCTATTTGGGAACAATAAAGATATTTTACACAGTATTCTATGTCTTTATAACGTGATAAAGGTATTTCATATTATTTAGATCTTCCACTTTCGGTGCACGTTGTGTTTCACCGAATATATTACATTTCGACCAATTGATTCTAAAAAAAATTATTCAGTCAGATATACACCCGTATAAAACATCGTTTATTTGCTTCGTAGGTCCCACGTTGCGACCTCCGGTCGTCTTCAAAAAGACGTACGTACAGTCTTTAAAAAGACACACGTATGGATGTCGTTCCCGCCACAAGGGCGTTACCAGATGGTCACAGTTTGGCACCGTTAGGGAGTGACCACTGGCCGCGTAAACGCGGTTAAAGAAACAAGAAATTGTCTGGAAACAGACAATAGACGTATGTGACGTAATCGTAACAAGAAACAGGGAAGAAATTAGTACCGACGATCTTCTCTCTTCGTCGACGAACTTCTTTCTTCCTTGAAGATCTTCTATAATGATCTTCTCTCTTCTATAATTATGTTCTTTCTTCTATAATTATGTTCTTTCTTCTATAATTGGCTTCTTTCTTGTTTCTTCTTACTTCTTGCTTCTTTCTTCTGGCTTGAATCCGGCGGCGATGGACCAAGAATATAATGGATGAAAAGTGGACTGTATATTTATTTATGACTGATTACTTAACGACTGATCTGAGGTTAGCTATACTAGGGGACTGCTTGAAGAAAAGATGGTACTTTTTACTATACTGTATTACACTATTTACAATATTCGGCACTATTAAAATAAACTATCTAATATGTACAGAGAGAGTTCTTCAGTTGTGGAGTCTTGATCTGTTGTCTTGAGTCTTCTTTGGAGTCTTCTCGAGTGCCGCTTCCGAAGTGAAATGAACAGCTCACAGACCGAGACGCCCTTCTTATATCTCGCAAGAAGGTGTCTCAGTCTGTGAGTAGTGCCGTGCGACGATAAATGAAGCCACACGCGCGCTGATTGGTCGCCGACATCACTGGATCGGCGCCGGTGTGCGGGGTGCGCGGGGGGTAACGGGGTACGAAGGGGCGACGGGGCGGCGGGTCTCTAGCTGTCCTCAACAAGTATATTACATTTTTGTCGTAACGTGTGAATGAATTCTGCACCTGATTAAAGTATTATTGTTTCTGCCCTCTTCTGCGGCTGGATGTCTATACTCTATATATCTCCATACCCGTGGTTTTCAAATGCTCACTGCAGTACGTCCGTGCTAACCTCACGTGATAATTTAATGAATCCAAGTTGATTGTTGTACTAGAAGTTTAAAAATTACATGATCCTGCTGCATCTCCAGGTCACCTAGTTACATCCCATGGCTATTTTATCGTCATTTAGTTACATAAATATACGAATTTTGTAGATAAATAGGCATTTTCTATTTTTTTTTGTGTATCACCTGAACAAAAACATAAGGCAATATTTTGGTGTTAGCCATTGATTTGGAATATAAAAAATATATAATTTAACTGTATAAAAAATAACAAAAAAAACTAAGTTATGTCTCGTTTCTGTCGGGTCTGGGTCACAGATGACCGTTCTACTTTGTCAATCTGCCAATTCTGTCTGTTTGTAATTATTTAGTTGGCAACATTTTATATTTTTTGACTATTATGTATTTGACAATTAACATTGGCAGTGTGATCGTAAATAATGAATGTTTTATTTAATTTAATCTATTTGTAACACAAGTTATATAAAAAAATTAGCTTTCTACATACTATATATAAACTTTAACTATGCCAAATCTCACACTTTTCTGTGTGCTTAATATGTTTCCAAAGGAGTACAAACTTTTATTTTCACGTATTATTATTTATTATATAATATTAATGTTCTCCAGACAGGATTTTGGTCACGCGGCCAATCTCAACAGAGACTAGGCGCAGGA
This sequence comes from Parnassius glacialis, assembly GCA_033319125.1. Classification (NCBI taxonomy): domain Eukaryota; kingdom Metazoa; phylum Arthropoda; class Insecta; order Lepidoptera; family Papilionidae; genus Parnassius; species Parnassius glacialis. Next base: position 57,858,500 of record JAVANC010000004.1, read on the forward strand.
CAAGATAATCCTGCCCAAGTGAATGCGCACACACAGGTGCACTCTCTATTCCCTCCATATCATAGTCCTTTGAGACGGTTATCCGACACGACCAGAGAGATACCAGACGCAAAACAAACAGCTTTACGTGGTGTCCGAGGCACGGATGTAAAACAAGCCAATTTTCTGACTCCGGACTGCTACTGAAAATTTCTTGACAGAAAACGCAATAATTAATTTTGGCCCTTAGCGGGATTATGAGGTTTACGACGAGCATACCAACAAGGCAGTCGTTTATATTAATATTATATATAATTATATTTATATAAATACTAGCTGACCAGGCAGACGTTCTGCCCTTTCCGACGACCCTTTGTCCTATAAAAAATCCGTAAATTCATAATAAAAAAATTTTGAGGGTCACTTATCCGGATAAAAACTATCCTATCTCTCAAGTTGGACCAAACTGCACAATGTGCAAAATTTCATTGCAATTGGTTTAGTAGTTTTGGAGTTCATAGCGGACTAACAATTTGACACGCAAATTTTATATATAAAGATATAGATTTACTGAAGTTGAAAGACTGCCGAGTTGAAGTTGAAAAAATGCTGTAGAAATGCGTTCATTAAGGAGTATGTTAGGGCTGAAACCGAATGACAGAGTGAGAAATAGTGTGATAAGAGAAAAGTGTGGTTTGCAAGATGACGTTGTGACCAGGATTAAGAAAGAAATGCTTCGGTGGTTTGGTCATGTAGAAAGAATGAACGAGGAAAGAGTGACAAAGGAAATTTATGTTGCAGAAGTGAACGGCAGGGACGAGAAGGGACGCCCTAGACGAAAGTTTATCGACCAAATCGGCGATATATTGAAAATGGGCCAAATTAAGATTACCTTTAATCAACGAGCGTGTATGCGTAGGTATATGGATGTGGAGGAAGCGAGAGAGGTGTGTCAGAATCGCGCCAAATGGATGTCCGTTTGTTGTTTTAAGTTAAAGTTTGTTTGTGTTTATATAGATTTGCATCATCTCAGGTGCAGTCTCCTGAAACGCGCACGCCGCTCACCGTACAAAACACTAGTCGCGAGGGCAACACGCACAGACAGCATGGCGGAGGCGTCGCCGCCAGCGCCGCCCACGCCGCCGGACAATAACGCGCCACGTATGTAGACAAGTCACAAAATTATCAGTATTTCTATCTGTTCACATGTTGTTACCGTTACAGCCCATTGAAGTCTCCTGATGAATTGGCAGGAGATTTGCCCTCTCACAGATCACCTCATAGAGGAAATATTAGTCATACTTGCACACAGGTGCAGCAGGTGGTTTGACAATAGCAATTTTTTTTATTTTTTAGTTGCTATCTGAGAGACGCTGCTGCCCATGCTCTGGATATTTCGATGATTATTTTTTCAAAGTGTGACCAATAGTTTTTGAGTTATTCTTAATAATTTATATTGAAGTCGGTTGCACAAAATGTTTAATTTTTAATTATTAAACGTTATTACGTTAATGTACCTCCATCTCATATAAAATATTTTAACATTTAACCTGATGCACGAGTTTTACAGTCCACCAGATTGTAACTGCTGCCCATGGACACATGGAGCTACCACAGGTTCGGAAAAATAAATACTTGCTGGGAAGAACAAGCAAGAAACAGCCATTTTTTCATCCGTTACAGCCTATAAAGTTCTCCGCTGAGTCTGCTTTCCCCATAGATGGCTTCGTAATGCCCCCCTTATTGCTCTATATGTGCCACACTTGGCAAGCGGCTTGGTAGTAAGATGCTGCCATCTGTTTCAGCTTCTCTCTGTCGCCTCTTACGTTACCCAAGAGACCATATAGAGTAGTGGTTAATCTTACACCACCACTTCACGTTAGTGTACACTCATTTAAGCAATAGGTTAAAAGCGATGACCTCATTTCTTTTTATAGGATAGGGTGCCAAACGAGCACACAGTCCACCTGATAGTAAGTGGTTACTGTGATCCATAGACATCTACATTTATCCTCAATAAAGAGTCAAAATGCAGATGCGTCGTCACCCGTGAGGACTAAGATAGAATGCCTCTTTTCCCGTAAAATGGTTCTCCGGTTCTCTACACTCACCATAAGAAACACAACAGTGTCAAGCTGCCATTTTACGCGGGTTATTCTGAGAGCGTGGTCATTCCCAGGGCTATTATCATCCTAGCCTTATTCCACCTTTGACCCACGTGATCAATCAATGTTTCACTTCAGGAGTTTTTCCTAACATCCTCAAGAGAGCTCTTGTACATCCTATTTATAAAAACGGCAATAGAGATATGATAGGGAACTACAGACCTATCTCGGTGCTGACAATAGTATCTAAAATTTTGGAAAATCTTTTAAATTCTAGACTTATTAAATTTTTAGAAAAGACAAATGCAATTGCACAAAATCAGTATGGATTTTTAAAAGGCAAATCTACTGATGATGCGACTTTGTATCTTACTGAGACTATTGTCACGCACCTTGATATGGGTCACAAAGTTGTTGGAGGTTTCCTCGATTTGTCGAAGGCATTCGACACTGTATCAATACCATTACTATTGAAAAAGCTGGAATTAATAGGTGTACGCGGAGTCGTCTTGGATATATTTTGTGACTATCTGTCAAATCGCTCACAGTGTGTCAAATTAGGTAACTACCAAAGTCTGGATGTCAATCTCTCTTACGGAGTACCACAGGGCAGTGTACTGGGTCCAACCCTCTTCCTAGTGTACATCAACAACTTGTGTAAACTTTCGTTACCGAACTGCAAAATTATCACTTATGCAGATGATACAGCGTTGATTGTGCATGGTGAGGATTGGGCTCGGGCTCAACAATACACTGAAAAAGCCCTCACTGAGGTAATGAGATGTTTGGACGACAATTTGCTTACGTTAAACTTAAAAAAGACCAAATACATAACTTTTACCCCACGGGCCAATACTCAACCATCCATTGACTTTTGTATAAGGGCACACACTTGTGATAGAATAAATAGTTGCTGCGGCTGTCCTCAGTTATCACCAACACATAGCTTAAAATATCTCGGTCTGATTCTAGATAATCATCTTAATTGGTCATTACACGTTAAATCATTAACAGCCCGAATTAGAAAATTAATTCCTATCTTTTACCTACTTAGAAAATCTGCTGATCGCGACACGCTAATGTGTGTTTACTATGCGCTTGTCCAATCTTTGCTCAAATACTGCATTGTCTCATGGGGTGGAACTAGCATTAGTACACTGCTTCCCCTGGAGCGTGCTCAGCGTGCAATCTTAAAAGTAATTTATAAAAGACGGCGTAGGTATAGCACGTCACTACTCTACCGTGAATGCTCAGTTCTTACGGTAAGAAAACTCTTTATCTTCCACACTATACTTCGTAAGCATCTAGGACTGCCATACGTTCCAACTCAAAAACGTAATAAGAGCAAGGTATGCACAACACCTCCACACAGAAGCACTATTGCAAAACGGCATTATTTTGTTATAAGTTCCCATCTCTATAACATCGCAAATAAAGCTTTAAATATTTACCCTTTAACCCTTCATCAATGTAAATTTGCTACACAGGATTGGTTACTGAATTTAGATTTTGACGAGATAGAAAATATTATTCGGATTAAAACCCTTCAATAAAACACCTTAATATACTCTCTCTCTCACACACACACACACACACACACACACACACACACACACACACACACACACACACACACACACACACACACACACACACACACACACACACACACACACACACACACACACACACACACACACACACACACACATACACACACACACACACACATACACACACACATACACATACATACACACACACACACACACACACACACACACACACACACACACACACACACACACACTTACACTTACATATCCCACACATCCAATTACTCATAACCCACACTACAAATCGTACAAACATAATACTCCCCCATGCATTCACGCTCCGCGTTTATAATTATACCATACATCAAACACACCAAGTGGTAATCTTGCTTAAATTCTATTTTGTTTTGTATCTACCTACATGTTATAATTTTTATTTTAGCTTGTAAAGATTGTAAATATTATTTGTTGAGAATTGTTGTAAAAGATCTTACCTATTAGGTTATTATTTGATTACCAGAGTGGAAGGCGCAGGCAGCCGTGGCACAGTTTTATACTAGTACGGCTGCCGACGTTAACCTCTCAATGTAATTGATGGTACTTTTATTTAAATAGTGTAAGTCACGATGTAAAATTTGTGGAGTGAATAAATATTATTATTATTATTATATATTCATTCATTCATAATAACTATTTTTATAAAGTCTGTTAATTAGACTAAAGGTTAAACAATATAAAACTTTTCATCCGATGATAAAAGACGAACATATAAACAAATATTCATTTGTCATATATGCATTAGATAACTTCTGTTGCCCTCAGCGATGCCATGGTTTGGCATGGACATTGGAGGCACACTAACAAAGCTGGTGTACTTCGAGCCGAAGGAGAACAATCGCCGCGAATTGGACAAAGAAACTGAAGTTTTGAAGAATATCAGGCGGTACCTTACCAGAAACTCTGCCTACGGGAAGACCGGAAGACGGGATGTACATTTGCAAGTTAGTTTTGATTCTTTACACCAATATTATTTTGTATGAATTTCTATATTCTTTTTATACAAATACGAAGGGAGGCCAAAAACTTCGCGGAATGACAATGAAGGATAACGAAATGAAACATTAAACTGTTTTTCCTTTTCAATGTATTCTCCCTTAACCCTAATTCATTTATTAGACCTGTCAAATAACTTATTAATACCGTCTAAAAAAAAGATTTGTCTTGGGAGTCAAAATAGGCGGAAATTGCAGACTTCACTTCATCATCGTCGCCAAATTTTTCTTTGTTCATTTTTAAAAACAAATAATAGTCGCTAGTTATCTGCATTTCAATTCTTAATCGAGGATATGTGTAGATCTAGGTGCTTTTTGGCCACACGATCCATTTATCATCAGGTGGAGTGTGTCCTCATCTGTTATCATGCTTTAGAAAAAAAAAACATTTTAAGCCTCAGTGTTGACAACTTATCTGCAGTCTGTGAGCTTTTCTGTTTCCTTGTATAAATAATAATTAAAAATTAAAAATGTTGTACAACCGAATTCAATATAAATTGTTAAGAATAACTCCAAAAGCTATTGGTCACACCTTGATTAAATAATCATCTCAAAATAATCAAATCAAAGACTATTGGACAAATCTTGATCAAATTTATATGGATCCACATGAGAAGCACCAGCTTTCAAATAAAAAAAGAATCATCAAAATCGGTTCAACTAGAATAAAAGTTATGAGATAACACACATTAAAAAAACATACAGTCGAATTGAGTACCTTCTCCATTTAGAAGTGAAAAATAAAAATTTGTAGATTGTTCGGATCGAAGAGTCTTAATTGAACATAGGTTCTAAATCTTAATTCGTCTAACGTCCACTTTGAGAATTAATTATTTTCTAGCGCCCTCTAAAATGTTTAACTTTACCACGTCCTATAAAGTGCAATGGCAATTGGCAATCATCACTTCAAAAACTTTTATGTAATTATAGCGTACTATAAACTTACATTTAAATATAACTTTTATTCAAATTAAACTACCTACGAAAGCCATGATAAATTATTTATTCTATAACAATCAAACGGCAGGAACAAGAATTTATGAATTGATGTAGTTTTCTACATCGCCCCTTTTAACTGCTACAACACACTTTCTCTGGGCCTTTTACCGAATCCCTGTAGGCTTCTAGCGCCTACAAGAGGCACGCACAATCGCCCACTATGAGAAATAGTGCTCGTTGAATGTTTAAAATTGTCAATTTAAAAAATCCTTATCTCGTTTCCAGATGGAGAACGTAACGATACGAGACCGTCGCGGCTGCCTCCACTTCATCAGGTTCCCCACCAGCGAAGTTGGCGCCTTTCTCCAACTGGCCCGTTCGAAGGGCATGGCCGACTTGGTTAACACTATTTACGCGACAGGCGGAGGGGCGTATAAATTTGAGGAAGACTTTAAGAAGGTGGGAAATAAAGTTCTTTTTTGTATAATTTGTTTACTGTGTATATAATTGTGTGTATAATTTGTTTATTTGTAAAATGATTTTACGAAGTGTTCAGAAGTAACTTCTTTGTTTTTTGTTTTATGGCATTGTGCCGAGTTTGGTTTTTTTTTAAGCGCCTTAACACTACGTTTGGTTCATCCCAAAGCGCCAGTTCTGCTTACCAAAATTGGCCCACTTGGCACCGTCATCAGGGCTCCGGCTGCATCGTTCGAGTAAGCCGGAGTTTTCACCCATTTAAAGTTTGAGAATAGGTGAGGTCGTTTCGGCCCCAATGCCTCTAATCCTTCAGTCTCATCCGCTTTACCGGATGAGACTGTTCGTCATCTACGTCAGCTATCCTGAAGGAAACTTCGGACGGAACGAGCTACTAAAATGCGGCAAAAATTTATATATTGTGCAATATAAAAGTGGCCCGTGGTAGAGCCACTCTGCAGCCGTATTATGGTCGCAGGACCGGTAGGAGAGTTCACGCTTTCACAGAATACCACAGTGAAATAGCAGCGTAATGCGTTTTGTATATTGAGTGAAGAGAAGAGAAAACAGTTTTTTATTAGAAACGGGGCATTCTATCTTGGTACTCACAAGTGAAAAGGCATTTGGAAACTAATAAGTATTCATACTTACCCCCACTCGTTAAAGCAGTGCTGCGCGGGCAGTGAGGGTATCCACCTATTTTACTGGAAACGAGGCATTCGGCATGCTATTTTACGCTGCTATTCTGTGAGAGCGTGGTCCTTCCCCGGTCGAGCCGACCCATTCGTGCTACAACTATACTATTAATATAGCAGTAGCATGGCTCTACCACGTTAAAAATGGCGGGGATTGAACCCTGGTTGCTGGCGTACTGTGAAATTAACACCGAGCGCTAACCATCTGAGCTACCACACCTTAACGGTTAGTTTGGCAATCAGTTTTTAATTTTTTATTTGTTATTATGAAGACGCTGCCTCCCATCTCCTGGTTTGTTTTCTTCTACCTCGACACCTACGGGTTGATATGGGGTAGTAGATATTTTCACATCATTACCACACAGTTGGTTAGTCGACAGCGTGACAGCAATAGATCGTTGAAACCCATCCGCTAATCATGCTTAAAATACTTTTTCCAGGAGGTGAACATGAGACTATCGAAGTTAGACGAGCTGGACGCACTAATCGCCGGCGTGCTGTTCGTGGATTCGATGAACGCGCAGGAGTGCTACTATTGGGCCCCTCCAAACGAGGAGCCCGTACACCAACACGCCACTGATACGGTGAGTTGCACAGATTTCCCTTTTAATTCCCAGAATATGTCTAATGTTACAAGTGTAAGTGGATACTTTTACCTCATATCATCGCATGGGTGTTGGTAAGTGGCGACAGGGAAACTGTAACGGGTGATGGACTGCAAGTAAAGAAACTGCGGTTGCCAACCCGCTTGGCCAAACATGGCATTTATGGCAAATATATAATACAATTGATAAGGGCCTAAGTTCAGCAGTAGTCTTGTAAATAGGCATAGACACAAAATCGCACCACTATTACATATCAAAATCTATTTGAAACCATTATTTAAGCAATCATACATGAGCAGTAATACGCCAGCGGTCAAGTTCTCGTCAAAACTCCTATTGCTATGAAATAAAAACATGTGTGCAGTTCACACGCGGTATACGTGTAACCTTCAGAAAACTAAACTTCAAGAGAATGGGGCGAATGCAGAGCATCAGGAGTATGATACATAGGAGGATTGTAGAGTTTATTTATTGTAATATTTTTATATTTTATATATATTAATTACATTATATCACAGAATACCAGCGTGAAATAGCAGTTTAACGCTGCTGTGTTTCGGTATGGTAAGTGTAGATAGAACCAACCGGAGACCCTTTTCACTGGAAACGAGGCACTCCAGGGGTAACAACGCATTTGCATTTTGATTCTTAGTTGAGGATAAATGTAGATGTCTATGGGCCCCACCATACACTTACTATCAGGTGGACTGGGAGTAGTTTGTTACCCTTACTCAATATATATATATATAAAAAAATTACGTGTCACGTTGATTGTCCGCGATGAACTCCTAAACTACTGAACTGGTTTCAATGAAATATTTCACAATGTGTGCAGTTTGGTCCAACTTGAGAGATAGGATATTTTTATCCTGATAAGTGACCTTCAATTTTTTTATTGTGAATTTATTGATATTTTAGGACACATGTTCATCGGAAAGGGTAGAACAACGTCTGCCTGGTCATCTAGTATATATATATATATATATATTGTACAGACTCCACGTTATCCATTTCATCACCGCAAGTACTTAATAATTTTCTAATCTACAAATTTCGTCCTTAATCCTTACTGGTCATAGATCACATGCATAATTTTCATACACATTAGGAAACATATACTATCTCATTCTCTCGCAGGCTACATCGTATATAAATAATTATTATGTTTGGCTGTTTTCGTGTCTTTTTTTGCATCGAATTTCAAATCACAACAATTCTAAATGTGTTTTCAATACAATATATAAATCTCTTTCAGCCACCGTACTCTGCGGAAGCGCTTAGCGTGTACGTACGGAAGCCGTTCGACTTCTCGGCGCCGTATCCGTTTCTGCTCGTGAACATTGGCAGTGGCGTCTCCATGCTGGTCGTGAACGGGCCCAGCGATTACTACCGAGTCAGCGGCACTAGGTATGACCATTTTTTAATAATATTATAGATTGTTACATTAGCCTCCTAAACCGTTCAATACGCAGCTCAAAATTGTAAGTTGGTATTCAATGAAAAAACTACCTAATGCTATGTGCATTAGGTACTTTTTTCGTGCATTTTCTTTAGACGTCTTTAGCGTATTATGTGGGTAAAATCGCCACATTTGGTAGGTGGATCGGTGATTGCGTAGCTCCCCGTCTCCGGTTTTTGTGTATAAGATCCGACTACTAACGCCATCTGTTGGTAGATGCGAGATATCCCTAGATATTCCTATCTTTGTTTCTAAATAAAATTAAATGTTAAAGCCATACTTAAATTTCTTTTATAGAATAACGTTCACACAGTCCACCAGATGGTAAGTGGATGCAGTCGCCTATAGACACCTCATTATCATCAACATCATTACAGCCCTTCTCAAGTCCACTGCTGAACATAGGCCTCTCCCAAGAAATGCCACAAAGCACGGTCCTGAGCCACATGCATCCATCGACTTCACGCATATCTTACCAGGTCGTCACTGCATCTAGTGGGGGGACGCCCTACACTTCGTCCGCCGGTACGAGGCCGCCACTCGAGAACCTTTTTTCCCCATCGGTCGTCGGTTCTTCGAGCTATATGGCTGGCCCATTGCCACTTCGGCTTACTAATCCGTTGGGCTATGTCGGTCACTCTGTTTCTACTGCGGATATACTCATTTCTACTTTTATCACGCAGAGAAACTCCGAGCATAGCCCTCTCCATAGCTCGCTGAGCGACCTTGAGCTTCCTCATCCGGCCAGCACTGAAAGACCGCGTCTCAGTTCCATAGGTCAGCACTGGCAACACGCACTGGTTGTACAGTCACGTTTTCAAGTTTTGAGGTATACCTGACGAGAAGATTGCCGTAATTTCCCGAACGCTGCCCAACCGAGTTGAATCCGTTGATTGACCTATCGGTCGAAGTTGGACTTACCTAGTCGGACTATTTGTCCCAGGTAAACATACTCGTCAACAACTTCGAGCTTAATGCTCTCAACAACTACCGGCATAGGTGTGACATGGACATTAAACATGATCTTTGTTTTTCCATGTTCATCTTTAGACTAATCCGTTGGGAAACACTATTGAGGTCATTGAGCATAGTGCTTAGATTCTCCAGCGATTCTGCCATAAGGACTATATCGTCGGCAAATTGAAGTTGAGTGATGTACGCGCCATTGATGTTAATACCGTATCCATTCCAGTCCAGAAGGTTGAAAACGTCTTCCAATTCAGCGGTGAAAAGTTTCTGGGATATAACGTCAGCCTGTCTTACACCTCTCAGCAATTGGATAGGTTTCGTACTCTGGTTCTGTACTCGGATAGCCATCGTAGCTCTACTGTACAAGCACTGCAGCACCGCCCAAATTTCGACGGAATGAAAGGCTTTCTCATAGTCCACATAAGGCAGGCAGATTGTACTCTTCTGTCTTCTGTACAATTTGCCGAAGAGTATGTATGTGGTCTATGGTACTAAAGTCTTTTCGGAAACCGGCTTGTTCGGGAGGCTGGAAGTCGTCGAGTCTGCATGCGAGACGATTCGTAATGACTCAAAAACAGCACGTAGACGCGGCTCAAAAGGGAAATCGGTCTGTAGTTTTCAAGAAAGCGTTATCGCCTTTCTTGACGAACAAGACCACCGCACTTCTGTTCCACGCCTTCGGAGTAGTTCCACCATGGAGGACGGATTTAAAGAGCTTCTGAAGGACTTCAAGTATCGGTTTTCCACCTGATTTCAGAAGCTCCGCTGTAATTCCATCCTCACCCGGGGACTTGACGTTTTTAAGGTGCTGGAGAGCCATTCTAATCTCGCTCAGACCGACGTCCGGGATATCTTCGGAATAGTGTCGGATAAGACTCACTCTTGGATCGTTACTCACACTTGCGTGTGGCTCCAACGATGACGTGTACAGATGCCCATAGAACCTCTCAATCTCACGCAAAATCTCAGGTGTCCCGGAAACGACGCTGCCACACTCGGTCTTCAGCTTCGACAGTTAGCTCTTTCTGGCAGACAGATCTCTAGCAAAGACTTTGGAGCCCTGGTTCCGTTCAATCGCTTCTTCAATACGAGCAGTATTAAAGTTGCGTAAGTCCCGCCACATGCATTTGGAGATCTGTCTGTTCAGTTATATTGTGCCGGACGGGCGTAACTCTCCGGAGTAAATGTTGTCGAAGATACTCCGCGAGTCGCTCACGTCCTACACCTGTAGGTTCCGGAATCCTCCCACTGCCGTCTTTCACTGCCGTCTCTGCGGTTGCTGCGGATAAACTGTGGACTGAGGTTCAAAATTAAAATGCACGATTATAAATTTAAATAGCAAGGGAGTGGCCAGCGGTTCGACTAATTAAATTGTCGCGAAATTTTTCAACTATTATTTATTTATCACTATTATTTAAAACGGTTGGTCAACTACGGTTGTTCACTATAGGTTGTTCACTATATATTTTAAAATATTTAATTCAAATGAGCGGTAGTATAAAAATATCTGTCCGGAGTAGTTGGTTCTTTAACACTACTGACTAGCAGCTATTAATCAACTAAAATTAGTTGAATTTAACACTTGTGTAACTGCGAATATCAGTTATCACTTTTTCCGTCTAGCTAACACTTTTCACTATATGTCACACCGAATTTTCAGTTGTGACCTTTTTCCGCTAGCTAACACTTTTTCACTATATGCCGCACCGAATTTTCAGTTACGACCTTTTTCCGCTAGCTAACACTTTTTTACTATATGCAACACCGAATTTTTAGTTGCCACTTTTTTCGGCTAGCTAAACACTTTCACTATATATTTCTGCTAGTCACTGCAACTACTACCGGATACTACTGCTGGGCACTGGTAGTTCTTCCTACTACAATATTACAATGTTTCGCCCCCATAAGGTAGACTTCGGCTATACTCTATAGTGAGCCGCTTGCCATTTCCCATTTGCCTCTTTATTTTCAAACATTTTTCTTTATGCAAATGGCACAAATTGCAACATTTTCTATATAATACTAATCTTAATTTTAACATGCTATACATCATTAAATAGACACTTTTGGTCTTCATTAGTACGTGATAAAGGATAATTAATATATTTACATTCAACAAAGTTATTAAGTAAAATGTCCTAAACTTTTACACTAAATGGGCATATTAATTCTTTAATTATCCTATAACTTTTGAATCGTGCTTAATTATACGAAATACTTCTTTATTATAACGATCTATACATCATATGCTAACTAAATATCATATTTACAACTCTTTTCAGATATAAAATATTCTCATTAATTTTTTGCTTAAAACTATTACGCAGTTAATTTAAATTTCCAGAATGTTCTATAGCGCGGCGCGCTGTGATTGGTCGGTTTTTCTTAAACAAAATAAAGTTGTTTATATTAACTATCATTAAACCGACCTTCTATATAGACATATTGAGAGTTGTAAATACATGGTAAAACTATATTAATACATTATTTAGTCAATATTTTCCGTATTTGCACTTTTTAAACAAATCAATATTCTTTAATCACTTTTTCGTTTAAAGTCTTTTTGGCCGTCTCGAACATATTTGTATGCTGTCAAGTCGACTGAAGACTGCAGCTTCATATCCTGTCAAACAGCCATGAGATTAAGAGTGTGATCGGAGAGTTTTTGTGTTCTTCTGCGGCGGGTCTTGCAGAACTTAGCTCCAACCGCATGGACAATTTCCACGAGCTTGTCATTTAGGTTCAGTGTGTCTATTACCATTCGGTGATCGCTGCCGGTTTTCATCCTCGCGATCACAGACATTACTGAACAGTTGTCGTCTGGTTGTCATAATGCAGTCAATCTCATTTTTGTCGAACCATCGGGGCTCGACCAGGTTCACTTCCTGTGGGGCCGCTTCTGGAAGAAAGAGTTCATCATAAAGAGTCCCTCTTTCTCCATGAAGTCGGCCAGATGCTGGCCCCTTGGGTTCCGTTACCCTATTCCGAATTTTGCTGATTTCAGCTCACCGTTCTCTCTTGTGCCTAGTTTTGCGTTGAAGTATCCCATTAACATCGTATAGTGGGTTTAGGAGAAATGCATGATTCTAGAGATGTCCTCATACATTTCCTCCACCTCCTCATGAGGGTGTGCCGAGGTTAGTGCGTAAACCTGTATGACCTTCAGCGAATATCGTTTGGTGATTCTGAGTATAAGGTACGCAACCCTCGTCGACACACTCCCAATCTTTACAAAGTTGTTAACGAGAGACTTGTGGACGATAAATCCGACACCTCCTTGGGACAGATGGTCGCCCTCCCGGTGATAGAACAAGTTGCCGGATTCGAGGATTACCTTGTGCCCTCCCCTTCTCTTCGGACCTCGGATAATCCTATGATATTTCAGCGCAACTTGTCTATCTCTTCTCCCAGGTTCGGGATCTTCTCGTCAGTCCTCAGAGTGCGTGCGTTGTAAGTTGCCAGGTCGAGCCGTCGTAGGTGGCAACCGAACCTCCACCGGAGATTCTTAGCACCCCCTGCCCCGCCATTACCATGGTCGCCACCGTAGCCAGGAATAACGGGGCCGCCGGGGACTGGGGGCCGACTCTTCATTACTATCATGGGGGTATATTGCCATACAAGCCATATACTATTTTAAATTAATAAGTTGTTTGAATTAATTGTAAAGTTTATTGAAATAAAAATTATTATTATTATATCTCTCCTCGATGAATTAAAATCCAGATGCATTGTCATTCATGATTACTTTTCGAGTCTCCGGTTCTTTATCCTCTACTATGAACATTGTATGGTCGTATTCTGTGAGGGCGTGGTCCTTCCCCGGTTGAACTGATGCATGCGTGCCACAACCATAATATACAGGCTTATTTTGCAATAACTGACCGAAATTGCAGAGATCGATCAAGATAAGTAATATAGGGAAATGGTGAAGTTAAATTAATTAAAAAAATCTCATACATTCTGTCCTTTTTATCTTTTAAATTCAAAATGCGTTGTAATGTATTTTTTTAACTGATTTTACTTTGCTCGCACACATTTGCAAGGGTCGATCGGTAGGCAAAAACGTTGTTGCCCATAAAACACATTTAATTTGGGATAATTTCAAATAAAATTACAAGCCTTATTTACTCGTATTTTCATAAACTGCAATAACGTTATATCATTATTTATATATTTGAACTTAAGTTTAAAATTTGGCTACTCTTTGAAACATAACTCTGTATACAGGCAGCGTGGCTCTATAACGTATGATATTATCTTCCTACCATATCCGTTAGTCGACTCTTACGACACCCACGGATCGAAATTGGGTTTCTTCATTCCGCCATCACACTCTAATCGGTAGCGAAGCCTCCATAGAAGCCAAGAAGCCGGGCTTGCGCTACCAAACTGCTCAATCAATAACATCAACTAATAAAATAACACGTAAACTGTTTCAAACTATTTCAAATTTCCCGCACGCTCCTCTCTTCTACACACGTCATGACCCCGTACCCTTGTTATGTAACGTCAACAATTGGCATATTGCTTTACTGCGCGATACTGCTGTCATAAAAAAGGAGTTGAGTTAAGCTATTATTCTTGTCTCTCGCACAAGTGGGCTTTTTACCGGGCTTTCGAGAAGACGATTGCTCCCTTTCTAACCTGTGGCAAAATGTTCTATAATGAAATATAACTACGATTGTTTATATAGCAATTAGTATGGAGCCAAAAGCCCGACTTTTCAAAAGCCCGGTTCTAACGCGTGGAATATCGATAACAAAGGGATGAAGATCGGCCGACCGCCTGGTTGTCCGATGGTGGAAAGGAGCGGGAGGAATTAAAGCGTGTCATTCCTGCGCACGCACACTCGCCGAAATGCATCCTATAGAATACCGAGTGTAGTGGACAGTATGTATGTATTTATTTGCTAAGGATGTTATTAAAGAAAAGGTGGTACACGTTACAATTATATATTAAAGTATTTACACGAGCGGCAATTATGACTATTACTATATATACAAGAGGGGATCTTATATGGGAGTTTTGATTCTTCTTTCTTGATTATTCTCTGTGCCGCTGCCGAATCGAATGAATCGGAGCCCAAAGTCTCTTCTTTATTCCCGCGGCGGGTGTTCTGGAATGAGCGTGTTCTCACGTATGCTGGGCGCTGATTGGTCGGCGGCATCACGTGATATTCGGCCGATGTGCTAGGCGCAACGGGGTATGAGGGGGTGACGGGGCGGCGGTTCCCGAGCCGTCCGTAACACCGAGAGACTGGCTACTCTGCACCTGTGCTCGAAGCTGACAAGATTGGTTTTCAACCAAATCAAGGTCACCAATGAGCCTCTTAAGGCGCAGGTTGAGCAAAATGTCGCGCTAGTCGTTATTTGTGCGGTTTTGAAGAGCTATCTACTTTTTAATTAAAAGATATATCAACAAATAAAAACGTATGGTCACTTTAGCTATAACCCAGCGACGACTCCGTGGCGCAGTGACTTAGCAATCAGTTGTTGCGCTGGGGGCCGCGGGTTCGAATCCCGCATGGAACAAGGATTTGTAAGGTCTACAAATAATTGTTCCGGGTCTGGATGTTTGTCCTTGTGCAATTTATGTTTGTAAACTGTCTCCACGACTCTCAGTCTATATTACTCTCACTCTGCGAAACATCCTATTTATTTATTTATTCTTTATTGCACCAAATATTTGTACAAAAGGCGAGCTATCTATCTATAGTGAGTAGGTATCTTTTAAACTCACAATTTTCAATGCTTCATTTTTAATATATAATTAATTATAAAATTTCATAATTAGATAATATATGAGAATACATAATTCTAATATAATGCAACTAATATACCGAATAAAAAAATTAAATTACATTTATCGTTGTACGCTGTGTGTATTTCCGTAAAATAGTTTATTGATGTTGAAAAAATACTACGTTCGTATAGTAGGTGGCGTCTTACATATTTCTTACGCGATATTGTAGCGAGTCGGTGCAGCACACCAAATGCTCAAGGTCGTTCGCATGGAGTAGCCCCTTAACGTCTCTCCACTGATATTATTACATTATTATATTTAAACAATGGTTAAAATATTTTTTATTGAAAAAAGTTTATATACAGGGAATGATTAAACCGGATGTAGTAAATAGTAATATTGCATGCTTAATTTAATTATTAATTAATTTCAAAACATTTGGAAGTAAACACGAATAATATTAATTAATTCTAATTTATACTAGCGGGGGACCCTGCTTCGCACGGACTAAAAAATTATATACGAGGGGAGGTCAAAAAGTTATTGGGTTGGCTGGCGAGGGTGAGTTTCCTCATTCAGCACGGCTAGCTTGGGCTGGGGACAAAAAATTTATCCCTCCATTATATCCACTGATAAAAGATAAAATTATTTTATCCTTATGCCAAAGCACGGCAACGTGGAGAAGTATAATATCCCCGTTTGACATAGCGAATTGACATACATCCCCCGCCCGTAGCATGGAGTCAAATGAAAGATAAAAAATTGTGCTTTTTTGACATTTGGAAGAGACAATTTTATCCTTTTTATAATTTTATTTTGTTCATTATTCATACAAAAAATTTATCTAAGTCTATCTCCCATTTTATCTACTGTGGATATTATATCCACCGGTGTACCCGGGGATAAAATTGTCTCCTGCCTATGCTAGCCCTGTAGGTAGGCGCTAGTTGAATAACTCATTGTTAGTATATATACCAAGTTTCAGCCTAATCGGGTCGTTAGCTTTTTGTTAAGTCAAGGGAAGAAACTAGCCACTATGGAGAAAATTGAATATCGCGCCGTCGTTAAGTTTCTCACCAAACAAGGAAAGATACCTCAAACCATTTTTCAAGAGATGTCAACTGTTTATGGGGACTCCGCTCCTGGGAAAACCATGATTTATAAATGGCACGCCCGTTTCAAACAAGGGAGGGACTCCATTGAAGACTACCTCCGACCTGGACGGCCGCTTGAGGCTACCACGCCAGAAATAATCGAAAAAGTTGAAAAACTTGTATCGTCAGATGCCCGGCTAAAGAAAAAACAGCTTGCAGCATTAGTTGGAGTATCAGAATCAACCGTTTTAAACATCCTACATCCAACACCTTGGTATGACTAAAATCTGTGCAAGATGGGTTCCGAGAATGCTATCTGCGCAACAAAAACACGAGCGCGTCGAAAGTTGTCGAGAGTTTTTGAACCGCTGTGGAAAGCAAAGGGAAGAAGTTATGGCCCGAATTGTAACTAGCGATGAAACTGGGGTTCACCATTGTGAACCTGAGTCAAAGCAAGAGTCGATGCAGTGGCATAAAAAAGGCACAAATAAGGTGTCTTAGTCGGCGGAAAGAACATGGCGATAATCTTTTGCGATACAGAAGGTATCCTTTTGATTGATTATAAAGAACGTGGTGTTTCCATAACGGGAGAATACAACGCTTTTTACTAGATTAATTATAAAAAGCTGAAGTTAAAGAAAAAAGGTGAAGAAAGCTTACAAAATGCGTGCTCCTTTTGCACGACAATGCGCCCGTGCACACAAGCCTTGGTGCGACGGCTGCCTTTCACCGGTGAGGTTTTGAACAACTGCGCCACCCACCTACAACCCAGACCTGGCCCCAAGCGACTGTTATTGGTTTCCAAAAATTAAGAAAGAACTGCGTTGAAAAAAATTTAGCGACGATGATGAAGTGATGTCGGCAATTTCGGCCTATTTTGACGCCCAAGACAAATCTTTTTTTAGAGGCTGCGAGCCATAAGTTATTTGACAGATTTTATAAAAGTATTAGGGTTAAGGTAGAATACATTGAAAAGGAAAAATAGTTTAATGTTTCATTTCATTATCCTTCCCTGTCATTCCGCGAACTTTTTGACCTCCACTCGTATATTATGTCTCTCCGCCACAGCGGTGCCGATTGCCACCATACTTATTATGTCGCGCGGGAGTTTTTTTTTTATAAAAATGATTGCTGTGAGTTATCCTTAGAAGATATACATACTGTCCTGGACTTTTTTTAGAACTTTTCAAAAGAAACAATTCAACCATACATTATTTTCGTACAACTTTTACTATTGACTCAGCTCAAGCAATTAAATCTCTCTTTTTCGACTTAGTTGACGAATATCATCATAAGTTTTAGACATTATATATATATATATATATATATATATATATATATATATATATATATATATATATATATATAGCCTATGTCCATCTGGAATAATGTATCGTTCAAATCGTAAAAGAATTTTCACATTATGTGGTTCTGGAGATTACCCTCCACACACCTTACACATATACAAACTCAAAACATTCGCATTCTGTCTTTATAATATTAAGTACTAGTGATCCACCCCGGCTGCGCACGGGTGATTTCTGGATCTCGACAAAGCGCCACCTACCGGGTCCAAATGTGAATCTAGACTATCCAGGATCCACTCAAACACATACAAAAAAAATTCGTCCAAATCAGTCGAGCTGTATTGTTTATTATGTAATATTTGTATTATTATGTAAGTATTAGCGAGACCAACGGACATCAATTGATTCTTATATATAGAAATATATTTTATGTTTTTTCACACATTGTATATTGTTTTGGTATAATTTACTATGTATATGACTATTGTTGCATTTAGTCTGGGTGGCGGAACTTTCTTGGGTCTTTGCTGCCTGCTGACTGGCTGCAGCAGCTTCGAGGAGGCGATCGCGTTGGCGGCCTCTGGGGACAACACCACCGTGGACAAGCTCGTGCGCGACATCTACGGGGGGGACTACGCGCGATTTGGTCTACCCGGGGACTTGGTCGCTAGCAGGTACCGACTCAGTATATTAGTTACCTATAGGTACAGGCATAGCATATCAACATATTACTTCAGCCTTTTTTAATGATAAGTTTGACTCGAATTCTAATTATTGAAATTAATCTGAACTTAATTTATGGACTGAAAAAATATTATGAATTAATTTATTGATTTTTTTACATAGAGGCTATTAAGTTTCCATTAGTATTGGTCCGGTTATCTTTATAGTCCATAATATTTAATGTCTTGATTTTCTATTATATCCTGACATAATCTATCTGAAAATATTCGTAGGTCGGAAACGGCAGAATATTTAGGATTCAAATTATTTTGTAACAACCATATTCTAACAAAAAATAATCTTACCTTATCTTAACCTTAATATAAGGGTGTGAAGCGAACACAGCGAACTTAATAGCTGGTGGATAATCTACCGGATTGATAGTAAGTGGATATTTTGATTCATAGAAATCGATATCTATCCTCGATAATCAAAATGCAGATGGGTTTGACCCTTGAGAACTAAGATGCAATGCCTGGTTATCAGTGAAAATGGTGTCCAGTTTTCCAGCGTCATTATACGAAACATAGCAGCATTAATCTGTTATTTTACGCTGGTATTAGTGAGTGTAGTATATCAAAAAAATGAATTATATTTTTTTTTAAATAACAAGGGCAGAAAAATAATTGACGAAAATTATTACGTCTAGAAATAACTATATAAGTTATTTCTAGACGTAAAATGAGTTTTATTATTTTTCTATGATTTTTCAAATATAAATGTATTTTAATTAAAGCCACAGAAAAAAAAACACATTTTTGGGAATATTAAAAATGACTTTAATCATTTTACTCTATTCAAGTGTTGCCATTTACTATATTCATACTATTTTCGTATATAGTTTGTAAGACTACCAACACAACAAACAAACACAATATTTTTATATTAAGTTATTATTAGTAATAACTATACTATAAGTAATAATAAAAATAATAGTGATATAGTTGAAAATTAGTCTCTTACAAACAACTTCCTACAATCCTATATATCATAAGATCCTGTACTTAATATGTGAGGTTCAATAAAGCTGAAATAAAATTAAAATAAATTAAAAAATAGTCATGTAATGTCATCCATTAAGATTTTTACATTTCAACATAGATCCTTGCAGAGACAGTACGTAATTTGTGTACACATCATGGTCATACATTATCTCAATCATAGTACTATGTAACAATTCAATTTAATGTTATGGCAACACTAGCTTAAACAAAATGTCACTGTTTTTTAACTAGCTTTATGGCTCTGAGTTCTAATCCTTCTGAGAATGTCATTGTATGACACAAAGGCCCTGGAGCCATGCCAGAAATATGCATTTATATTATTTCAATATATAATACAGATACCATAATCTAAAACTCAATTATGTAGGTAGGTACATTATGTTGAGAATGTGTTAAGCCAACATCAAACAACCACAGGACGCATGACTTTTTCCAAGTGACATAAGACATAACCTAAAAGGGTTCAAACGTAAATATCTTTTTTTTTTGACGCCTTCTCAGGACAAATTTTTTTGACAAAGTTATTCAGGGACTGACGCTTAACGTTTTAAGATATTTTTGATATATAGACGCTACCATTCCGTCTCAACTAATTTTATATATGAAAGTCTGCCATTGTTGTTTGGTTTGTTTCCATATCGTGGGGCAGCTTCGGTCAGATGTGCTCAGCGGAGCGGCGCGGCGCTGTGTCGCGCGAGGACCTGGCGCGCGCCACGCTCGTCACCATCACCAACAACATCGGCTCCATCGCGCGCCTCTGCGCCTCCAACGAGAACATCCAGCGGGTAATGTATCTAATGTCGCGCGAGGACCTGGCGCGCGCCACGCTCGTCACCATCACCAACAACATCGGCTCCATCGCGCGCCTCTGCGCCTCCAACGAGAACATCCAGCGGGTAATGTATCTAATGTCGCGCGAGGACCTGGCGCGCGCCACGCTCGTCACCATCACCAACAACATCGGCTCCATCGCGCGCCTCTGCGCCTCCAACGAGAACATCCAGCGGGTAATGTATCTAATGTCGCGCGAGGACCTGGCGCGCGCCACGCTCGTCACCATCACCAACAACATCGGCTCCATCGCGCGCCTCTGCGCCTCCAACGAGAACATCCAGCGGGTAATGTATCTAATGTCGCGCGAGGACCTGGCGCGCGCCACGCTCGTCACCATCACCAACAACATCGGCTCCATCGCGCGCCTCTGCGCCTCCAACGAGAACATCCAGCGGGTAATGTATCTAATGTCGCGCGAGGACCTGGCGCGCGCCACGCTCGTCACCATCACCAACAACATCGGCTCCATCGCGCGCCTCTGCGCCTCCAACGAGAACATCCAGCGAGTAATGTATCTAATGTCGCGCGAGGACCTGGCGCGCGCCACGCTCGTCACCATCACCAACAACATCGGCTCCATCGCGCGCCTCTGCGCCTCCAACGAGAACATCCAGCGGGTAATGTATCTAATGTCGCGCGAGGACCTGGCGCGCGCCACGCTCGTCACCATCACCAACAACATCGGCTCCATCGCGCGCCTCTGCGCCTCCAACGAGAACATCCAGCGGGTAATGTATCTAATGTCGCGCGAGGACCTGGCGCGCGCCACGCTCGTCACCATCACCAACAACATCGGCTCCATCGCGCGCCTCTGCGCCTCCAACGAGAACATCCAGCGGGTAATGTATCTAATGTCGCGCGAGGACCTGGCGCGCGCCACGCTCGTCACCATCACCAACAACATCGGCTCCATCGCGCGCCTCTGCGCCTCCAACGAGAACATCCAGCGGGTAATGTATCTAATGTCGCGCGAGGACCTGGCGCGCGCCACGCTCGTCACCATCACCAACAACATCGGCTCCATCGCGCGCCTCTGCGCCTCCAACGAGAACATCCAGCGGGTAATGTATCTAATGTCGCGCGAGGACCTGGCGCGCGCCACGCTCGTCACCATCACCAACAACATCGGCTCCATCGCGCGCCTCTGCGCCTCCAACGAGAACATCCAGCGGGTAATGTATCTAATGTCGCGCGAGGACCTGGCGCGCGCCACGCTCGTCACCATCACCAACAACATCGGCTCCATCGCGCGCCTCTGCGCCTCCAACGAGAACATCCAGCGGGTAATGTATCTAATGTCGCGCGAGGACCTGGCGCGCGCCACGCTCGTCACCATCACCAACAACATCGGCTCCATCGCGCGCCTCTGCGCCTCCAACGAGAACATCCAGCGGGTAATGTATCTAATGTCGCGCGAGGACCTGGCGCGCGCCACGCTCGTCACCATCACCAACAACATCGGCTCCATCGCGCGCCTCTGCGCCTCCAACGAGAACATCCAGCGGGTAATGTATCTAATGTCGCGCGAGGACCTGGCGCGCGCCACGCTCGTCACCATCACCAACAACATCGGCTCCATCGCGCGCCTCTGCGCCTCCAACGAGAACATCCAGCGGGTAATGTATCTAATGTCGCGCGAGGACCTGGCGCGCGCCACGCTCGTCACCATCACCAACAACATCGGCTCCATCGCGCGCCTCTGCGCCTCCAACGAGAACATCCAGCGGGTAATGTATCTAATGTCGCGCGAGGACCTGGCGCGCGCCACGCTCGTCACCATCACCAACAACATCGGCTCCATCGCGCGCCTCTGCGCCTCCAACGAGAACATCCAGCGGGTAATGTATCTAATGTCGCGCGAGGACCTGGCGCGCGCCACGCTCGTCACCATCACCAACAACATCGGCTCCATCGCGCGCCTCTGCGCCTCCAACGAGAACATCCAGCGGGTAATGTATCTAATGTCGCGCGAGGACCTGGCGCGCGCCACGCTCGTCACCATCACCAACAACATCGGCTCCATCGCGCGCCTCTGCGCCTCCAACGAGAACATCCAGCGGGTAATGTATCTAATGTCGCGCGAGGACCTGGCGCGCGCCACGCTCGTCACCATCACCAACAACATCGGCTCCATCGCGCGCCTCTGCGCCTCCAATGAGAACATCCAGCGGCTAATGTATCTAGTGCCTCCTCTACACTACTCGCGAACTTGCCTTGAACAAGTGCTCGTCAAAATCGATTGCAGTCCGAACAACGTGACCGTGTTTTAACAGTGGTAGAGCCACGCGGCAGCTTTCTGCTGTCGCACGGATGGGCCGGCTCGAACCGGGTGGTACAACGACCTCACAGAATACCAGCGTGAAGTAGAGGTTTACCTCTGCGTTTCGCTTGGCCGGAGGCCCTTTTTACTGGAAATGAGGCATTCCATCTTAGTCTTCACGGGTGACAACGCATCTGCATTTTGATTCGCAAACGAGGATAGATGTAGATGTCTATGGGCCGCAGCAACCACTTACCATCAGGTGGACTGTGTGCTCGTTTGTCACCCTTATCCTATAAAAAAAAAACACACTCGTGCAACCCTAATAACGTTCAAGAGGCAGCTGCTGTAGGTGTTCGTCAATGCGCTACAAAACGCGGCACGTAATTCTAGCGCTGAACGAAAAGTAGACGGGACGAATTGAATTGCACGAATGCTACTGGAGAGCCAATCAACGCGTCCGAACGATACGCACGAGCAATTCAGCGCTACTTATGCGCATTAACGGTCACCGCTAGACTTTCGTGTTGCTACTAATAACTAACATACGCCAAGTAATGTAGTGAGACGCTTCGTGTAACGTCGGGACACTTCGCGAAGTCCTATGACTCAGGCGCAAGAAATACAGATAGATGGCGTCATCAGTTATGGTTGTATAAACTTATGTAATAAAAGTCCACTGCTGAACATAGGTCTCCCCAGATATTGCCTAATAGTCCACGCTTGGCACGCTTGGCTTGGCTTGGCAAGCTGCTTTGGCTGCCGCAGTTTTTTATTTTTATTTTTAGTCGGTTACGAATACGTTGCTGTCCATCTCCTGATTTGTTTACCCCTGTCGCCTCTTACGACGCCCACGGCATGATATGGGGTAGTTACACCGCCACTGCATCGTAATTACATAACCTAACACTAAATTTACTTTAAATATTAAATGAAGCTGATTTTACGGATCGTCGATATCGTGTTTAATTGTTTCAACCCACTTCAAAAAGGAGGAGAGGTTTACCAACTCGTCGGAATCTTTTTTTTAATGTGTGTACACCGATTACTCGAAGACGCCTGAACTGCTGTAGAAAACTCTTCTTTTGTTTCAAAGGTTATGCTTCCCAGGTGGTCACATTTAAATTTTATCGAAATCAATCGAGCGGTTTTAAAATGAATTAACAATAAATTATATTTATTCAATATAAAAGTCGGTTGTAAAATATTTAATTTTACCACATGTATTCCCAACGTATCGATTAAACGCAATAAAATCCGTAAAATGAATTTCATTGTGTAGTATTCGCGTAAATGTAAGAAATCATCGTTTTAAATATTTAATAGGATGAATGTATGAACATGCATTCCTAGCTCAATGGATACAGCTTCGAGTAAAGAATGCTTGATATTTTTAGGATTCCGTACCCAAAGGGTATCCAACGGGACCCTATTACTAAGCTTCCGCTGTCCGTCCATCTGTCTGTCAGCGGGCTGTATCTCATAATCCGTTATAGGTATACAGTTGATATTTTCACAGAATGTGTTTTTCTGTTCCCGCTACAAAAACAAATAATAAAAATTAAAATAAATTAAAAATTAAGGGGGCTCCCCTACTAGAAACGTGTATTACAATGGTACGGAATCCTTCATGCATTCATGCAGGAGTCCGCCACGCACTTCGCCGTTTATTTTTCTTTCTGCTTAAAATTTACTACTTACCTCATTTACTCTTTAAGCTGTATTCTCATAGGTTTTTTTATCACTAAACGTTTTGGTGTCGCCAAAACTCATGCTACGTATCTTGGCAAGTCTTCGACGTACAAACCCAAATTAATTAAATTCGCTATTGGAACGAAGTTCCTTATCGCACGGTCCGAATTCGGTAGATGGGCGCTAGGCGAGAAAAAGTATAAGATTTTTCTGTCACGAACCTTCTCACTGGTAGTGTAGACTGCCTCGGCTGCCATGAGGAAGCGAGATGGAATAATATTCACCCATCTCCCTCGCACTTTTTCTTATCTTGTCATGAAATAAATATTATTTTATTTTAAATGACGCTTCATTTTAATAAACGCTGATAATTCATTTAATTGTATTTGTTAATCAATAATATAATACGTTTATCAATAATAATTACTACGAAAGGAACTTCGTTCCAACCGAGTGTTCCACAACACGCACGTATATTTTTTTTTAAATTATTATCTTATATCGTTTGTCGGATTACAAGACACTCTTTTTTAAAAAGTTTTGGACTATCAGGGGACTGTGACGGTACTCTATAGTCCGATAAATTTGGTAATCCGACACGGCCATGCAAAACGTTTGTAGGATTACCGCCTATTAGTGTAATATTTTTGAAACAAATATTAACCTTTATATTTTTCTAACAAATTAACTTTTCCCGCCATGCAATCTGTGAAATATTTTATTTAATACCAGGTGGCACCGCCCTGGGGGCAGAAAAACTTCAGTTCCCTCAATGGTCTGTGTGAAAATAGTTTCGCTTCTTTCTTTCTTTATATTAGTTTGACTACGAATCTACTGCGAATTTTTGGTGGGGTAAAATGTAAATTTAAAATTTATTAAACTACTCGGAGCCACCTAAGCGCAGCCTAGCTTAGCTATAAAAACATCGTTTTGACGTATCAAAGATTAAATGAAACTAGTTTAACAAGGATTTTATCGCATAAATTAACTTATTTTATATTTTTGACGTTTCGAGCACTTTACAGCACCCATGTTGATGGGGGAGACTGAGGTGTTTGACGTCCCAATGTCATAGTTAACCACGGCTACCTCCAGATTAAAAATTATTAGAATAGAATAGAATAATTTTTTATTCAATATAGATCACATGTGTAATTCTTATTGAAAGTCATTTTTTACTTTACCACTGGTTCGAAAAAAAAACCTCTGTCCTGGGAAGAACCAGCAAGAAACCCAGCGGGACTTTTTTTTAAAGCAAATTTTACAATAATGGTTGTACTAACTATATAAGTACAAAATTTATTTTAGAAACAGCTTGGAAGCGATCACCTCATTCCCAGGGGTTATTATCAACCATGTATTCATTTATACTATAATAACCCTTTTTATACAGTTTCAACTTAACAAAACATTTAAACTTGCTAATTGAGAGAGCCTGTACACTTTCCGGGACCTTGTTGTAATAGCGTATACATTGCCCCAAGAATGAATTACTGACTCTGTGGAGTCGAGAAACTGGTATCACTAGCTTGTGTTTGTTCCTAGTATTTACAGAATGCACATCACTTTTTTTACTAAAACTACCTTTGTTTTTGTGAACATACATTAAATTTTCGTAAATATACTGAGAGGCCAAAGTTAATTTTATTTATTTCTTTAAATTTATCTCTAAGAGACTCTCTCAGTTTTAGGTTGTAAATAGCTCTAATGGCCCTCTTCTGTAAAACAAAAATAGTTTCTGAATCAGCCGCATTTCCCCATAGCAAAATCCCATAAGACATTATGCTATGGAAATAACTGAAATAAACTAATCTAGCTGTCTCGACACTAGTGAGACCTCTAATTTTTTTTTTACAGCATAGGCTGCAGAACTTAGTCTGCTTGCTAGTTTGGATATATGGGGGCCCCACTGAAGCTTTGCGTCGAGAGTGATGCCAAGAAAAACAGTGGATTCAACAGGGCTCAGTTCTTCCCCATTTAAAAACACATTGGTACTCAGATTTCTAACATTCGTTGTTGTAAATTTAATACATTTAGTTTTATTTCCGTTTAAATGTAAATTATTAACGTTAAACCAATGCACTAATTTCGATATAGCATTATTCACTTCGTCACATTTAAATGATTGACGTTTAAGTTTAAAAATCAAAGAAGTATCATCAGCAAATAATACTATATCATGATTATCCTCTACAATAGAAGGTAAGTCATTAATATACACTAGAAACAGGAATGGGCCGAGCATTGAGCCCTGAGGGACACCCATTAGTACAGGTGACCCGGAAGAACTTTTACCATTGATAATAACTTTCTGCATTCTATTACTTAAATATGAAATTATAAGTTTAAGCGCTGTGTTCTTGACACCATAGTACTGTAGCTATTAATATTATAGCTATTAATATAATAGCTATTAATTTTGGTTCCGATCTACGCAGTACGAACTTGTATCTTGAAATCTTGCAGTAGTATGATTGGGTTGGGATTTAATTTTATGAATTATAGGATCCCAAGCAGATAGTAGCACCCGGCCACTTTCTCTATTGAAATTAGGATGTTTTTTTATATCAATAGCTTCGCGAATCATCCTTGGAACGAATCGGTGTTCTTTAGCGAGGATTTCTGGTCAATTAAATATCTAATGTAGTGGCGAGGGCGATCCTGTACGTGTTCACAGACTACAGACTTCCCGGAGCGTCGATTCTTCACATTACTTATGTTTTCTTTAACGCGGGTTTTATTGATCTTTTAGTTTGTCCTATATAAGATTCACCACATTCACAATCAAGCTTGTACACTCCTGCATCTTGCTGAGGGACCTTACACTTGACTGATGGTAAAAACTGATTAATCTTCTTCGCCAGCTTGAAGTATGTTTTAATGGAAGCACGCTTCAAGACGTAGCTAATGTTGTCAGTGACACCTCTGACATATGGCAGTACAGCAGGCACTCGCTCGACTATGACCGCCTCCACTCGTTCAAAGATTATGTTGTGCGAGTTTGACGTGTGTGTAGTGACGGTGTAAGAATATCCACTACCCCATGATGTCCCATGGGTGTCGTAAGAGACGACAGAAGGAAACTGAAACAGGAGATAAACTGCAGCATCTACTTAATAACAACTCAAATTAATAAAAAATGCGGATGCCAACCCGTCTGCCAAACGTCGCAACTATGGCAAATCCCCTATGAGGCAGTCTATGGGGGAGGCCTATGTTCAGCAGTGGACTATTATAGGCTGTGGTGGATACATGGATGAATCGCCTTCGTAGGTGTTATCACTACTCGAAGGTAGAGACAGAATGTTTTTAGCACTAATTCCGCCTTCTGATCCTGTACTGTTTGTGAGGTTCAATAAAGACATTTTTAAGTTTGCCATTTTTCACGTAAAAGCTCTTTTTCTTCTATCTCTAAGTTTTGATTCAAAATAAATTTTTAATCTATTTACTAGAACACCATTTACAGTAGGACCTATTTTACGTAAATTATAAATCAATTTTTCATTTTAGACTAAGCGACTTCAAAAAGGAGGAGTTCTCGATTCGAGTGTGTTTCTTTTGTATCTATGTTACGCGATATTTTCGCATATTGTGAACCAACTTTGATGTTTTTTTTTTAATAAATAGGTTATATATTCAAGGATGTGCTCATATAAATTTGGAGATAAAATTCGAACCCTTAGGGGTAGCATATAAACTACTTTTTTAGCAATTTGAAGGTGGTTTTTACTTTTTGTTAAAGTAAACATAGTTTTCGAGATTAAAGCAAGAAAAAAATTTTCTCAGTGTTTTTCGTAGTTAAATTATTTGTCCAAAGACCACTATTATAGATCTGAAGGATTTTTGTTTAAGTTTTTTTTTTATAGGATAAGGGTGACAAACGAGCACACAGTCCACCTGATGGTAAGTGGTTGCTGCGGCCCATAGACATCTACATCTATCCTCGATTACGAATCAAAATGCAGATGCGTTGTCACCCGTGAGGGCTAAGATGGAATGCCTCGTTTCCAGTAAAAAGGGTCTCCGGTTCTCTACACTCAGCATACGAAACACAGCAGCATTAAGCTGTTATTTTACGCTGGTATTCTGTGAGAGCGTGGTCCTTCCCCGGTCGAGCCGACCCATTCGTGTTACAACTATACCAGAAATATAGCTGCAGCGTGGCTCTACCACGTTCAAAATTTCAAAAGTTGCATACATACGTAGTCGCGGGTCAGAAAGCTAGTTATAAAATAGGTAAATTATTGGTGAGGTGCATATTCAACAGCTGGTGGGGATTTTCATCATAGTGTTGTTTACCAGGTGGTGTTCTGCGGGAACTTCTTGCGGGTGAACCCGCTGTCCATGAAGCTTCTATCGTACGCCATGAGCTACTGGTCACGTGGCGCTTTGAAGGCATTGTTCTTAGAGCACGAAGGGTAAGTTTTAATTATCATGTATTGGTTATCAAAACACTACCATTCCATATATTATTTATTATTTAATAACAGTGTTTAGAGCTAAAAAAAGAAGGAAGACTTGCTTTTCCTTCTTTTTTAGCGTCGATACCCATTGTCATTCATTGGTTTTGCATTGGAGAAAAAAATAGCATAAGCCTCTAACATTCTATCATCATCATGATGAATTCCATTTTAGTCCACAGGGGTGACACGCATCTGCGTTTTGATTCTTAATCAAGGTTAGATGTAGGTGTCTATGAGCCACAGCATCCACTTACATACGATTGTGTGTTCCTTTGTTACCCTTCTATAAGATATATCACCATCATCATTATCATTTCAGCCCGTTACAAGTCTACTGCTGATCATAGGTCTCGACATTCTCGACATGAGTCGACTTCCTGCATCTCTTTCTAGGTAAACTCTTATAAAAATCATCATCATCATCATATCAGCCCTTCACAAGTTCCCTGCTAAACATAGGCCTCCCGCAAGAAACTTCGAATCCACTGTCCCTGGTTATTCCGTTCATCGAACCTAAGAAATCCACCCTAGGGTGGATAATCGGTAACGCGTGTTCGTTTTTCCACCCTACACGGGGTGGATAATGGGAATTTGTATATTATTTATCTTCCGATTTTCTCCCTCGGCTGTGTACAGTCGTTTATAAAAACATGATAGAAAGTGGCCCAAAATTACTTAGTAGACATTAGTATACTTACAAAAATACATACATTTTTCTTGTTAAAAAGTTAAAACTGAAATACTTTTAATTTTTCAATTACATATCATTCTATGTGACCTTCGACTAATTACATTATGTAACTGTTGACAAATTCATTGGAATCTTGGCATAAAACAATATCAAATGAAATTGAAGACAAATATCCAAATTTAGTAAAGTTTTTGGATTGCTTGCAAAAAACGCCCAGATCTTTGCTAGCGCATGTGTTGTTACAAAGAAATGTAGAAAACTATTGCAAGTGTACATCGAAAAAGACGAATTCATACAGGATACACAATTACGTCTACTCAATAGCGAAATTAGTTTTGGTCATTTCCTGAACATATTGCACAGTTTATAAATTACTTATTATTATTTAAAAAGAGGATGTTCAATTTAGTTTAAATGCAATACATAATATGATTTTTGTTTAAGTTTGTGGTTATTAAAAATTAATCATTAATATAATAAAGTATGAATATATTTTCTCTTGAACTGTACTTGGGGTGGGAAGGCGGAACAACAATCAAAAAGTGAATTCCGACTATCCACCCTGTCTAGGGTGGATATACGAACATGCGTTTCCGAGTATCCACCCTAGAGTGAATTTCTTAGGGTGGATAAACGCAATAAACCACTGTCCTTAGCCACATGCATCCATCAACTTTCTGCAGCTCGTACTGAGTAAACTCTTATCAAAATATCATATCATCATCACCATCATCATCATTCTAGCCCTTCACAAGTGTACTGCTGAACATAGATCTTTAAGGAACTACACAAAGCTCTTACCAAAATATGATATCAATATCATCATCATCACCCCCATTACAGATTACAAGTTCACTGCTAAACAAAGACCTCTCCCAAAGAACTCCACAAAGCACTGTTCTGAGCCTCCTGCATCCATCTATGGCAATTATAGCAATATACCCTCCATGACGAAAGATACAAAGAAAATATCATTTAAGATCAATCATTTCCAGCTACTTCGGTGCCGTCGGCTGCTTATTGCATCTAGACAGCAATCACAGGCGGGAGAACGTCTCGCGTCACAATTCGCCTTCGAACATGGAGCCGAGCCATGCGGATAGGTGAACATGATCCTTACGCCACACGCCTTACAGTCCACTTTCGGTATTGCATTTACGTCGTTTGTTAATGCAGACTTTCCTCTCATCATGTCTAAGAATGTGTACCTATTATGAATTTTACTAAGTTATTGTCCGTTCGTGAACTTAACCATTTTGTATTTGCGATGGGTGCAACAGTCCAAATATGAACATATCTTTACGTTAGTGTACTTGAAAGTAAACGAACATGTTGCATGTCGGCGGGGTTAGGCAAGATGAGATTCTACAATCGTTAACGTTATTGGAAACTATAACAATTATTGAGGTAAAAATATTTTATATAGCACGTTTTTACTTGTATGTTATATTCTGAGCTATGTTCAAAATTGCAAGTCTCTAGCTCAACAGGAAGTTTAAAATTAATTACTAAATTCCACCCGAATACATATGTACATGAAAGCGAGTTAGTAAAAACGTGGTAAAAATGAATGAAATCAAGTTAGATGTGACAACGTTATGTTGCTATATACGATGACATGATGTAAACATGTTCAAACATGACATTTCCATTAATTTTTACAGTTTTCTATAATGTAGAAAGTCACGTTGGCTAATACCGCTGGATTACAAATATTATGATATCTACTCCAAACCAATTTTATTCGGGTAAATTACATATTTAATACCTCATTATGTTTTGATTAAAATTGATTCTATAGTTTTTATATACAAAAATATCGTTTTGTGACCTTTTTTATATCGATTTGTTAATGGTTTTTACAGATTTTAATAGTTTAATGATTATGACAATAGCACAACTGAACAAAATTATAAGGACACTTAAAATTTTATTCAGTTTGGTTCAGTGAGGTGTTAAGGACAACCGTTCGACAAGTTTGAATTATTTATAGCAAACATTTGAGTAGCTATCAAGAATTCTTTTAATAATTAAAAAAAAAACATTTTAAAAAAGAACGACGAATCGATACTACTTTCTAACTTTCTACAGTTGTGGTTTTCCTAAAATCATAGTTTATTATTATTAATAAATATAAGCTGGTGCTTGACTAAGTTCCCACCTGATGTGACTGAAATGAAATCGAAATCGTTTTATCAATGTTAATTATGTGATCGATTCCGTGAATCAATCTTAGACATTCGATAATCGAGATTTGAAATTTTTCTGTTTGGGTAAAATAGTTTCCATATAAATATTTACAAATAATTGCACGCACTCTGAACACATAATTTATAAACTAGTGAGACTTTGTCTCAAAAGTTTTTTTTCTGAATCCGTTACAAATCGATATTTCTTAGGGAGAATCGCCATCCCTAACCCGAAGATTATAAATAAGGCTGCCCAGTTACCATCCAGGTAAATCAGAACAGCTTAGAAATAGCGCGTCCTTTTTGTGTTCGGACGGAAATACTGTTGTTAGCAAATCATTCCATTTGTTTGCTGTAGGCATTCTATACGACGAATATTTGGTATGTTCACAAGGAAAGGACCTGCCGTGTGCCTTGTTGTCCGATGTCAGAAAGGAAATGGGGAAATTGGATTATGTAATGTAAAATAATACGACAATAGTGATATTTATAGAGAATATACCGACTATCGATAATGTTACGGCTCAAGTACGAGTAGACAGTTGAACTAATTTGTTAATACTTTCATTATTATTATTCAAATGACACTACCATTTTGGTAGATTTATAGACATAGAGAGAATGGACTGTGCGTTCCGTATTGAGTTGTACAGTGAATACTGACGGAAAAGTGCAAGAGAGACAAAGCGAATGTGCGGCCAGTAGTAGTCTCTTTCTAGAATTCTGATTGGTCCACGGCAATCAGGCGTGCAGGAAAGACGCAAGTATTAGCCGCACAGTTGCTTTGTCTCTTTCTAGAGAGTGGTCACTTTTGTGAGGCTAACGCTCAGTCCATTGTCTATGTCTATGGGTAATATTGATGAAGTTGACAATTATTATCAAATGTCAAGACAATGAGGGCTAAAAATAATCTTCCGTTCACCAGATATCCCTAGTTGATACTGAGGTGATGTTTTTTGTTACACAATGTTATTTAGTTGACAAGTTAGTTTTAACTAAAAGTTGATCAGTTTGTGGAGTACTATATTAGTACACAAACCAATACCTCAGCTGTTTGCTCTTTAGTTTTTTGCAATTTATTAACTATTTTTTTAATTTTTTTACTTTTATGAATGTTTGTGGTTTGGCTTATTAATATTTAGTCTAGTTAATATAAAATATATCTAATAGTACGGAAAGAAACATTAACCTTTACATTTTACGAGCAAATTAATTCCCCGCTATGAAACCTATCAAACATTACACCTCATTTTTAAGTGTTGTCGTTCTGGTGGCAGAAAAGTCGTGGATGCCCTCAATGACCAAAAACTGCTATTAGATACTTTATACCATGTTTTGCTGCTTCATTACTGACTTTTATGTCAACTTTGATAACCGTAAAGTTTTAAGTTTTATTTATTTATTTAATCTTTACAAGTTTTTTTCCGTTTTTTCTCTACTATAAAAAGCTTACTGAATTTAGTTGTTCAGTTTATGCTATACCTATATTTTATAATTGTCGTTTTCTTTCTACTGTTGTCTTCTATAAATTTAAGTTTTTAAATGTCCCGGCCATATTTTAAGCTTCAAAGAATTTTACTTTGGGTTTTTTTAATAATTTTCCTTGTATAAGTTGTTATTAACAAAAATTATATTATTAATAGATGTTTTTTTTTATAATTATATTTTATTGTATAAAATTACAATGACTTGCAATGACGTCACATTTGTAAATGTTTTTGACATATGTCGCCATTGACAGCTGTCAATACAGTATAATCTCACTAATCCGGCACTATTAAAAACCGGAGGGTGCCGGATTATTGGAATGTTCGGATTATTGGATTATAGTGAAAAAGTCATAG
The DNA here is from genome assembly GCA_033319125.1 of Parnassius glacialis. Lineage (NCBI taxonomy): Eukaryota > Metazoa > Arthropoda > Insecta > Lepidoptera > Papilionidae > Parnassius > Parnassius glacialis. Next base: position 57,892,176 of record JAVANC010000004.1, read on the forward strand.
GTAAAGAATAAAATAAAGTATTTCATAGAGGGAGTCAATGTATGTAATGTATTCGATTAACATGTAGGTACATATGTGATTAACTATGTAGTTTTAAAATATGTAATCCTTAATTGAGGTCTGCTTTTGTGCAACTTGTAGTCCTTGCTTAAAAACCTTTTCTCGCATGTTGCGAAGAATTATAATATCTTTGGCAGACATGCCATTTTCTTCTGCCCATGTTATGCACGTATTGAAACACATCAATGCATTATCTGGTTTAACTCTTATAGCAGTTGTAGTAGTTGGTGGCTCTAATATTTCTACAAAGCTTTCTTCTTGTACTGCTTCAGATATTATTTCTTCATCTGTCATAATTTGCTCTGTTTCTTCGATTCCTTCAAACCAAGAATTTAAATTTTCCTCACTTGTCTCCAATCCTTTTTCTGATAGATTTTTTAACCAATCGACAATAGGCATATTATCTTCAGGATCCCATTCATCTGTTTCTTCTGTTTCTGATACATCATTCATTGTGGGCCATAACTTTTTCCATGAAGATTGGATTAAGTTAGATGAAACAGACTTCCAAGCATGAGCGAGAGAGAATACAACATCCTTCAAATTCATTCCTTTAAGGCTCTGCGTTATATCACCATCCTGAGATATAATATGGATCAGCAATTTATTTTTATACAAAGACTTTATTTTTTGGATAACGTTTTGATCCATCGGCTGCAGTAAAGGTGTGCAGTTTGGTGGTAAGAAGATGGTTTGGATATTCCCATCACTTGATTTAAGTTCTTGTTCGTTTGGGTGGCCTGGAGCATTGTCAAGTACGAGTAAAGCTTTTATGGGCAAGTTAGATCTTTTCATAAATTTTCTTACTTCTGGGACAAAGTCTTTATGAAACCATTCGCTAAATACCTCTCTCGTGACCCAACTTCTACTTTGGTTCTTGTAACAGACTGGCAGACAAATGTTCTTGAAAGCTCTGGGATTTTTTGCTTTGCCAATCACTAATAAATCCAATTTGTGCGTTCCAGTAGCATTTGAACACGGCATGAATGTGATTCTGTCTTTACTCACTTTACGACCTGGTGCACTTGCTTCTGTAGAAGACACGAATGTTTTATTGGGCAACAGTCTCCAGAACAGACCACTCTCATCTGCGTTATAGATTTGATCAGGAAGAAGACCCAGTTCTTCTACTTTGTTTTTGAAATGCTGGATAAATGGCTGTACTGCAGATTCGTCGCTTGATAATTTCTCACCCGATACTGTTAAGAGACGGATACCAAATCGCTTTTTAAATTTATCCAGCCATCCATCGCTGGCACGAAAATCATCTTTGTGGGTAATTTTTTTATAAAATTCGATTGCTTTGGTTTTCAGAATTTCTCCAGATATAGGAGTGTGTTTAGAACGCCGTTGCAAGAACCACATGTAAAGAGCGTTTTCCATCTTTGGACAATCGCCAACTTTTAGTGTTTTACGCTTTCCTGGCCCCGATTCCATTGTCTTGACGTGGTCTACTATCTTTTGCCTTTTTTTCTTAAGATCGTGTATAGTAGCACGCCCAACACCATATTCTTTTGCCAATTTGCACATGTTTTCTCCACTATCTAACTTCTTTAAAATCTCCATTTTATTATTCAAATCTAGTGTCTTGTGTTTGCGTTTATTTGACATTTTTAACTATAAACTATTCTCACTTGGAAAAAAAAAACAAATACGTAAGCACGTGCACGTGATAAGTTTTGAGGTTAGACTGCTCGTCGATGACGCAGCGACCGAAGCGCACAGGTATAGAGGGGCGAGGGAGGCGTGGGCGGAGGGTGCCGGATTATTGGACGTGCCGATCTATCGAAGTGCCGGATTAGTGAGATTATACTGTATTGGCTTGAGGATTTGAGGTTGGTTGTAGTTAGTTAATTGAAAATATGGAAGTGAAATATTGTATGTTATTAATACGTCGATGTAAATACGACATTTGTATACATGTAGCGTTATTTATAAATTGTTGATTAGCACAAAGTTAATTTTAGCGATTTTAATTTAATGTTTTTTTTTATTAGAAATAAAACCGCGACTGTACCGCGTTCGACACAACAATTCACTTTTATTTTGTTGACAAATTACTTAAATTATTTGAGAAGTTAATGATTAATATTAAGTCAAAAAATCGTAATTCCATAGTTCTGATTGCAAAATGGTTACCTGTACAATTGTTTAAATGAAAGTTTTCTTATTCTGTTGTATAAAAAATTGTTTTCTCTATGCAAGTGCTGATCTAGGGTAGGATCAAAAGACGTTTTCGTCTTAAAACTACACTTCGAAGAGATTTTTTCATTAGGTGTTTGAAACTTTTCGGAATTTACTCATTAAGAATCGATGTTCATATATATCCCGCGGTACACAAATTAGATGGGGAGCGAAATCGAGTGTTAACAAAAACTGTAGTCGTCATGTTGCATCTTCGCGCAACACATTCGTGCAACTTAAGTAATAGTGCCATCTACTTCAATCCATAGTTCTTAAACAAATTGGTTGACTTCACTCTCAAGGCAACAGTGTTGCGTAAAACAGACCCTAGATGGCCTAAACGCAACTAATTTGATATAAACATTCTATTTTTTATAGAATAAGGGTGACAAACGAGCACACGCTGACTTTATAAGCTTTACCTTAATGATGGAGAAATAGGCGTGGATGAAAATCTTCGGTTTTCGTTTTATAATCACTTCACATCAGCATCAGCACATCATATCCCCAATTTTAGAACATCCATTTTATATATGGTGGAATCACGCTGTAGCTATGTTATAGTTGTAGCACTATTGGGTTGGCTCGAACAGGGAAGGACCACGCTCTCACAGAATACCAGCGCAAAATTGCAGCTTAACACTGCTGTGTTTCGTATGGTGAGTGTGGAGAACCGGAGACCCTTTTTACTGGAAACGAGGCATTCCATCTTAGCCCTAGATGTCTATGGGCAACAGCATCCACTTACCATTAGGTGGACTGTGTGCTTGTTTGTCACCTTTATTCTATAAAATAAAAATAAATAAAAAGAAAACAAAATACTTGTGTTTATTTGCACAAGCTAAAGGAAGGTCCTTTTCACCCCTAGATCGGCGTCTGTTATGATCGCGAATGATTGCTTGAAAGACATCGATCACTAATAGAAAACTAGATACACAATCCCAAGCAAAACTTCTCTAAAAACTGTCGCCAATTGTTTTGACGTAATTCTAGTAGAAATAGATATACACCTATGTATTGCCTAAAATTGTATTCACAAAGCTTCGTACAAATTAAAAGCGCACCCAAATGTTCGAGTGGGCGCTCATTCGGTAAGGACATTTTTGTCACTGATTGTGTATCTAGTTTTTTTTTATTAGTGATCGATGTTTAGAGTTTAATTTAAAGTTATGGAATATTATAATCATAGAAAATGGGATTTAGCCGCTTGAAGATATGGATACGTAATATTATATATTATGCTTGCTGCAGCTATATATATACTATATACACATATACATCTGAAAATGCAGATGCGTTGTCACCCATGACGACTAAGATGGAATGCCTCGTTTCCAGTAAAAAGGGTATCCGGTTCTCTACACTCACCATACGAAACAAACAGTGTTAAGCTCCTATTTTACGCTGGTATTCTGTGAGAGCGTGGTTCTACCCCGGTAAAAAAAATAGGAATGATGTGTTATTTTTTGTCGTAAAAATGTTTTCAACAACAAATCAGACGTGTAAATATCCCCCCCCCCCCCCCTTATAAGAAAATTGCTAACTCCCACCTCCCACAAATGATAAGATCACCCGTGCAAAGCCGGGGTGGTTCCCTAGTATATACTATATTAAACATAAAAGTAGCGGCACGATAGTCTAGTGCGTTCAGCGCTAGACTTACGTGCCGCAACTTGTGGGCAAACGAAATTTTACTTTTTACTTCGAAGAAATAAATACAAATACTTGACTTCTTAAATTACAAGTACATTTAACCGCATATCAATTGTGAACTTTTAACTGATTAGTTTTTTTTCATTCGTTACAGTCCACTGCTGAACTTAGCTCTCCCCCATACGTAGGGGTTGCTAAAGATAATCCACTGCCTTATATCTACTATATATCATTACTACATACTTACTGAGCGACTCTGGCCACAGAATAATACAATACAGAATACAGAATGTATAATAGAGAATGCCACAACGCATTAAGTCCGCCCTTTATATCCCTTATTATAAGGTAGATGTAAAAAAGAATAAATAAATAAATAATGCTTGTAGATCTAAGTTAAAGAAATAAACAATTTTTATTTATTTATATCATCTCATGGGTGCTGTAAGAGGCGATAGAGGGAGATGAAACAAGAGATAGTAGTAAGGTACGGATTTGACCCATCTAGTTATACAATGTCGCCCATCGGCAAGTGACCGCCCGGGATATTCTGCATGTACATGAAAAATTATCGGTAAAAAACCTAAAAAGGGGGGGTCTATCTTAAATACTTTTTAAGTTATTGAATTTTTAATTTTTTGAATGATGTTGGTCACCTTGTTCCACACTTTTTGCTCTAGCTCCAATGCTACGGGCACGATTTCGATTCTGTTTTCTTATTTCATCAGGTTAATAAGTTGTTTTGTTGGATTACGTAACATTTTTAGTTAAAATAAGGCGAATCATAAAAATAAACGTAGACAAAGACATTTTTTCTAAGCAAAAAAGTGATATTTATTTACAAAAACACGTGTAAGTACATAAAATGCCCCCTTAACATGGGCTTTTTACTCATTATTAATAATCTAGAGCATAACTACTACACATTTACAATACACTATCAATATCTATCTCTTAAAATTTTTTAATAACAGCGTGTCAAAAACGGGTCCCTCCTTGCTGTGCATCATCGTCATCCAGGTAGAGAGCGGTTCCTAGAAACCGGTAGATAGATAACGCACGTGCGCACCCTTTAAATAATTGATGCGGACGACATGGCGACATAGAGTTAAAACTATTAATGCAGAAATTATAATAAAAATAACAGGCATGATTAAAAAAAACAACAATTTTAATTAATTAAGTTTTCAAAATGGCCCCCACCCTCCTGTAAGCAAATAAAAGCCCTCGTGGCTACACTATTGGTTGTTCGCAGTAATTCTGCAGGATTTTCTTTAATTTCCTCTGCGGCAGCAAAAATCCTAGCCGTTAATTGTTCGCGGCTTTCAATGCGCGCGGCATACACCTTCTGTTTCATGAATCCCCATAAATAAAAATCTAAGGGTGTCAGGTCGGGCGATCTCGGCGGCCAAGCAACGGAGCCTCCTCGACCGATCCATCGCGGATAATTTTCATTCAGATAATTTCGCACTAGTCGTGCGAAATGTGCTGGGGCTCCGTCTAGTTGCAGATGCATTCTTCTTCTCGTTGCCAGCGGCACTTCATCCAAAAGTGAGGGCAACGTATTTTGGAGAAAATCTAAATATGCGTGTTGATCTAGCCTGTGAGGCAATACGTAAGGGCCAATGAGCATATTGTCAATTATTCCAGCCCATACATTAACAGAAAATTCTTTCTGAAAAGATGTTTTTCTTCTGACGTGTGGGTTTTCAGCGGCCCAGACATGAAGATTTCGGTGGTTTGTAATACCCGCCCTTGTGAATGTACTCTCGTCCGTCCACAAAATCTTCTTTAGAAACTCAGGATTGGTTCTTTGTTGCGATAAAATCCAGCTACAAAACACAGATCTCGCACGGTAATCCACATCTTCCAAATGTTGAGCACGCCGGAAGTGATAAGGATGGAGGCCTTCTTTCTTAAGAATTCTCCAGATTGTTATTCTTGGTACATTCAGTCTTATTGACAAGAGACGAATGCTTGTCATAGGGTCAGCGCGCACTAATCTTAACACTTCCTCTTCCATGTCCACGTGAAGTGCCACGCCAGGCTCATTTTGTCGTGGAAGTCCTTGCTCACAAAAACGACGATGCACAGCAATGAAGGACCGGTACCCAAGTACTGGCCTACCTGGATAACGACGTTTGTACTCTTCGACAGCAGAACGTGCATTCCCATCACAAAAACCGTATACAAAATGCATATCAGCTACGTGAGAAGGCGGTAAATCACGCAATCGTAGCATTACGATGCTTGAAACGCACAGGAATGGTCCTCGAAAAGATAAATAGCGCACAAATTAAAAAACACGTAACGTCCCGGGATCAGTAATCGAGCGACTGAATGATGCACAAACAACCAACCGAGAAGAGTGCGCACGTGCGTTATCTAGCGGTCTCTAAGAACCGGTTTCTACCTGGATGACCTTTTTTTTGCTTGATATGGAGCAAATTTTTGACACGCTGTTATTAAAAAATTTTAAGAGATAGATATTGATAGTGTATTGTAAATGTGTAGTAGTTATGCTCTAGATTATTAATAATGAGTAAAAAGCCCATGTTAAGGGGGCATTTTATGTACTTACACGTGTTTTTGTAAATAAATATCACTTTTTTGCTTAGAAAAAATGTCTTTGTCTACGTTTATTTTTATGATTCGCCTTATTTTAACTAAAAATGTTACGTAATCCAACAAAACAACTTATTAACCTGATGAAATAAGAAAACAGAATCGAAATCGTGCCCGTAGCATTGGAGCTAGAGCAAAAAGTGTGGAACAAGGTGACCAACATCATTCAAAAAATTAAAAATTCAATAACTTAAAAAGTATTTAAGATAGACCCCCCCTTTTTAGGTTTTTTACCGATAATTTTTCATGTACATGCAGAATATCCCGGGCGGTCACTTGTCGATGGGCGACATTGTATAGCTCAATATTGTTATAATTAATGTAGTAAAAATTGCTGAGTATCGTGTCATTTATCTAATAAAATTGCTACTTTTCTAAGCAATACAGAAATATTAGCTTTAAATAAAATTGATTGTTCCCGAAAATAATTATATCAGATAAAAAAAATTATAACAAAATAAAAATACTGTTACTTATTTTTGTTTATAGCGTTCAAGTAATATTAAATGATGTAAAACAAAAGTAATGAGTATATTATAAAAAGTTTCGTTCTAAGGAATATTTTTAGGGAGTCTGGCAGTTTTTCCAGCACCGAAAAAGTAAAAACTGCAGTTGTCAATACTTTTATCTAGCGTGGAAGTTCAATTACTAGATAGTTAAATTATAAAAGTTCCCAATTGATATGCTATTGGTTGATCTTGTATTAAGTTTGATTTGTTGTTGATAACATTTTTTAATAAAACTTGAATAAAGCAAGAAATATATTATGTTCAGAATCAATCTGGTTTAATTCATTTGTAAGTATACAGTATTTAATGCGTGTGCATTTGATTTTTTTTCTATATATTAGCGTTATTATCTGTGGAAGTTGTTAAATTTATTTTTTAACTATTTTTGTTTTTAAAAATAGTATGCTTAGATATTTTTGGTTACGACTGTATGTACTTGAGTTGTGTAATGAGCCAGTTTCTCCAAATTGTAAAAAGGAAAAAGTCAACTTTTTCAGTGGTATTACATTGCGTACATTTCAACCGTAGTCGAAACCAGGCTAAAACCATACTCTACTTATTATAAGAACACGCACACATGTGCATCTAAAACCATTTGCCACCAACAACATGGTTTTAAGTGCATATGATATAGTAGTAGTAGCGCATATAAAAAAGAAAGAAAAGAGAAAGATGTGTACGTGAGTGCGTGTCAAGAAGTTGGGCATGGTTTTGGCGTCACATGAAATGTACACGGCGTTTCGTCCATCTTTCTTTGTTAGATAGCAGAAGGAGAAAACTATTTTTATGTTTTAGTGCAGTGTCTGAGACCAATAGATAATCTTTAGAATGACAAATGAAATCACATCATGTAAAGGCATAATAACTATGGCAAGGAAAAAATTTAGTTTTTTTTAACATATAAATTTCCTTGCGGTCAAATGTTTAACCAACAAACAAACTTTATACAAACGGGCCAAAGGTGTACGGTATGGTGTTATAGGAATCTAGTTAGTTGTAAAGAAAAGGCAGGGTTGATTATTTGTTTTTTATATTTATATTTTTATGTAATTCTGTTTGTATAGTTCAGTTTTCGACTGGTGTACGCAGATGTATTGATTCAATAAAAATGGGCTAAAATAAAATGTTTTTATATGATTAATAATAAATAATGTATTACCTAATATGTCATTTTATTTATAAACCCTATGCCGTTTTAATACAACTTAAAGTAAGCAATTTAAAAACCGCCGAAAGAAAAAGAGCTGATGATCTTCAAACGGCTGAACAGATTTTCTTGAAACATAGCTAATAACAGTCGATTAAGAGTTAAGACACCTATAAAAAAAGACAGATACATAGATAGACAACCAGTGCGTGTTGCCAGTGATGACTTATAGAACTGAGACGTGGTTCTTCACTGCTGGCCGGATGAGGAAGCTCAAGGTCGTTCAGCGAGCTATAGATAGGGCTGTGCTCGGGGTTTCTCTGCGTGATAAACTTAGAAATGAGGATATCCGCAGTAGAACCAGAGTGACCGACATAGCCCAACTGATTAGTAAGCTGAAGTGGCAATGGAACGGCCATATAGCGCGAAGAACCGACAACCGATGGGGAAGAAAGGTCCTCGAGTGGCAGTCTCGTATCGGCAGGCGAAGTGTAGGGCGTCCTCCCACTAGATGGAGTGACGACCTGGTAAGATATGCAGGAAGTCGATGGATGCAGGTGGCTCAGGACCGTGCTTTGTGGCATTTTTTGGGGGAGGCCTGTTCAGCAGTGGACTTGTGAAGGGCTGTAATAATGACGATGATGATGTTATTTTATCATTACAAACAGTCACTTCAATTTTATTTATTTGTATAGAATATAGATTATGAAATTTTATCTCGAGTATTTATCTTGAGTCATGGCTTAGCTAAGCAGTCGTAAATTTTATTAAGTAAAATAAGTCTTAAATGGATTTGTAAAAACATCACTTAACAATACAGGCTTATTTTTCAAAGAATAGCCAAATTTTAAACTTAAGTTCAATTATGTAAATAACTGGCCCCGCGACTTCACCCGCGTGTAATTTAGGGTTTTAATTTATTTTGCACTTTTTTTAAAATATAAGTAGCCGAAGTTACTCCTTATAACATCAGCTATCTACCAGTGAACGTCCCTTAAAAATCGGTCAAGCCATTTTGGAGAACAGCCGGAACTAACAGACAATTTTTTTTTCAATAAATTTTGTTTTGTTATAAATATAATATTGTTGTGTGTTTCCAAGTGTAGTGGTATTGGGAATAGTGGTGCTGGGATTCGTGCTGACGGGGGCAATGCACGCAGTTGAGGGCGGGCGGGAGCCTCCCGCGGGAGGTGCTCTTCAAACTCAGTGTGCCTTTCTCTTCAAAAACTTGCAGTTAGGCCTGCTACATACATACGGAATTCCGAATGGGTTGGCCACACACATACGGAATCCCGTTTTGTCCGCAAAATTTCGAACGGAAAACTACCGTACGTGTGTGACGAGTCATAGATTTTATATGAACTTGCTGCGTTCGGAATCTCTAAATGGAATATCGAAACGGAATCCCGATGTATGTGGCGGGCCTATCATGTGCCTTTCGTAAAAACCTGTTATTTTGACATTATAAACGGGCACGTCAATTTTATTTCTTTGTATAGATGATATACCGTTATTGCAGTTTTTGAAAATACAAGTAAGTAAATAAGGCTTCTACTTTTATTTTGAAATAATATAAAACAAGGAATGTTATTTATGGGCATCAACTACGAGTACGCGCGCTCCTCTGTGTGCTATACAATTTACAATAATAATAATAATAATAAATGTTTTTATTGACATATAGATTTAACAAATTTAAGAACAGTGGGTTAAATATCTAAACAATGTTCAAGACAAGTTAAACAAATATTTTCCAATGGACCCCAAACTAGGATAATCCTGTATCTTGGGGTCCGGGAGCGCAAGTTATCTAAAGAATTGTACACAGTCTAACGAAAAAGAATAGCATGTTTTCCTAGTGTAAATATAATAGTGCAGTATAATTTTACTCTGTGTGTGTGTGTGTGTGTGTGTGTGTTTGTGTGTACGCTTCTAGTGGCGTTTGACTAGATCTTCAGTTTCCTCATATGTTAACGTCATTAGCCAATTTCTAATATGGTGACAGACCTGTGAGGTGTTGAGGTTTCTGATGTTATGGTATCGAGATATTTTGTTATAAGTGTATGGATGTAGAAAACGTGGTAGGTGACTAGCAAAAGACGTTTTAATGTTAGGGACGGGTATTTTGTATACCCTTTTTTTTAAAAGATGTTGGTAGTTAGGCAGGTTTGGAGCATTTTTATGACATCTCCTTATTACATTTAGGATGAACAATTGGCGAACAGATAGCACACGAGACAAATTAAAGACCTCTCTGGTCTCTCGCACTGGTTTTTTAAGCATTACCTTAAGCAAAGCTCGTTGCGATCTTTCTATTTTGAGTCTTTGCAGCACCTCCCCATGCTGTAATACAGTATTGCACAATGGACTGGCACATTGCATAGTATAACATTTTGAGAATATTTATGTTGGCACTGTTACGTATAAGTTTGAAAACATAAATTAGTTTTCGAACTCGAGAAGCCAAATCGGTAATATGGGGACTGAACGATAGGTTATAGTCAACCAGTACCCCTAAATATTTTATTGTTTCCGCAGCAGCTATCGTTTGGCAATTGCACGTTGGGAATGTATAGGATAGGACAGCATAAGGAGAATTTGGTGTTGTGCATCTGTGAACTTTTAAATTGACTAAAGAAGAAGGTCTAGAAGCCCGAGTCTTATAAAACGCTATGTATTTGGACTTAGCAGTATTCAAGGTGAGGAGGTTCTTGTCCAGCCATTGAGCTATACGAGCAAGACCGTGCTCAGCCAATTTATACACTTCTTTCCACCTGTGATCATGAAAAAGCACCACTGTGTCATCTGCGTAACAAATCAGTTCCGAATTATTAATATTTAAATTTAGGATATCATTCATGTAGATAGCGAAAAGGCTCGGACCCAAAATACTTCCCTGTGGGACGCCATACAGAACAGGAAGATCGTCACTTCTGAAATTTTGTACTTGGACACATTGTTTCCTGTTCGTTAAGTAACTATGAAACCAATTCCAGACCATACCTCTGATACCCATGACCTCCAATTTCTTCAATAGGATAGGCACAGACACGGTATCAAAGGTTTTTGTTTGTGTTTTTGCCGACCGATCAATCCTTATGAATGTTTGCGTGCATTGTAAAATAATGTATTACCACGCATTTTAAAAAGATAAAAATGTCAGTGGACTGTAACCAAATTTGGCAGGTTATTGCAAAATAATAAGAATAAGTCACCATTATCTTATAAAAACGTGAATATCCAAACAGATGACGAAGACTAACTAACGGACCAATCACGTGAAAGAATGTTCCCCGTACCCACCCCGCGCCCTTGTACTTCACCAAAGAGACATACAAACTTCCACCACATATACTTATTGAGAGGTACGTAGTGCTTAATAGTTGGCACTTTTGGCAACGCCAGTTTCTCAGTGTTATGTTCCTGTTCTCAAGACGATGGGCCATCTCCTAGATCAGTTTCCCTCTGTCGCCTGTTACGAATGACACGGGATGATATGGGGTAGTATTAGTGGATTCCTTGCGCCGCAAATACGCGGCAATACAAATGCATTATATTAATATTATATATTTACAATTAAAAATAAATACAAGTTGTAAAAGAATATATTACACGTGCATATTGAGTCTTTATAAACATGAGGTTATCTTATTTTTATGTAATAATTTATCCCACCAAATCATCAAAATTGAATACACCTTCGAGATTAATAGCACCTCGTTGTGGCGCTAAGTAGTTGTTTTTGTTACGAAGCATTTTTCTTAACTCCCGTTCTGAAAATCTGTTTTCCTCATTTCGTGGCATAGTTAAATACATCATTCCATTTTCATCAAACAAATTTTCGAACGAGCTCACTTGACGTTCATTTTTTGGCGACAAATATGAACTGTCATCGTTTTTTAAGTCTTTTCGGAAGTTATAGTTGTCGTAAAATGGTTTGAACCGCTCTCTATTATGAAACTGTAGCGGTGTATCACGAAAATTAACTTTTAACGGATAGCCAAGTCTCACTCTATTATATCCTCGTGGCAGAAGGCTGGTGTATGTGATGGTTACTGAAATGGCAATAAAAATCACAGATTTTAAAATCGAATACATATTGAAATACTTAATTACAAAAAGATTTTTATGGAATTTTCAAATATACAAAGGTTTATCACTTTACACGTTTCGTCACACTTGATGCATAGATTGACGATCATATAATTTCTATAGTGTAAGAGTAACAAGCGAGTACACAGTCCACCTGCCAGTGGTTGTTGGGGCATGGGCCATAATGCACCTGATGTTACGATGATGTTGTAGAACTGTTAATCCAGGTTATGCCAAACGTCCAAATCCGTTTATGTGATAAACATCCAAATATCTTTACAAACGTTTATATAAATAATATTAGTATGAATAACAAGATCATTCTGTATAACAAGGAGTATAGTTGGATGAATTCAATATTACCTTCAAGAATACATAATGCAGAGAGTAAAAAAAGTTTAGAGCACTCCAATAAAATGATAATTTTTTACTGTATTTTATTTAATAAGGCATCCAAGTCTCATATTGTGCTGAACGATTATGCATTAAAAAATGTTTACATATGATAATATAAGTATGAATTTATTATTTATTACATAGTCTATGCAGCACATTTAATGTGAATTATTCGACCGGATCTATACAGTAACGAAGAATTCGACGTATTCAGTGACATTCTCGATTAATATTTTTTTATGTCAATTATGAGACTTGGGCAATCTTGTAGAAAATTTATTTTGCCTAAAGACCAAAGCACGCCAATGAAGAAGCCACTTAGGAATCTTCATCATCACCATTCATAAGTCCATTGGTCTTCCTCATAGATTGCTAAATAGGCTGGATATTTGCCGTAATTGTACATACATTGCCGACTTGATGTGCATGCATTTTCTATGCTCTGGCTTTAATGATGACTATATTTTCCTGGGGCTTGTTACGGCGACAAATTCCAGTGGGTTCGCAAATAAACAAACACTCGCTCTCTGCGCTCTGCGATCTGTGCGATCGGCCTTATATAACTGTATTTGTAGTAACCCTAACTCGATATAATCAGAATTTTGTTTATTATATTAATAATAATAATTATATATATATATATATATATATATATATATATATATATATATATATATATATATATATATATATATATATATATATATTAGGATTACAAACGAGCACACAGTCCACCTGATGGTGAGTAGTTGCTGTGGCCCATAGATATCTACATCTATCCTATATCCTAGACTACAAATCAAAATGCAGATGCGTTGTCACCCCTGAGGACTAAGATAGAATGCCTCGTTTTTGGTAAAACGTGTCTCCGGTTCTCCACACTCACCTATATGAAACACAGCAGCGATAACCTGCTAAAACATATAATCACAATGCAGCTTCATTATGGCTGTAGCACGAATGGGTCGGCTTGGCCGGGGAAGGACCACGCACTCTTACCGGCGTAAAATAGCAGCATAATTCACACGGTACACGGGTAATCTGTATTTTACGGTAGCCAACATTAGAAAACCATACGTATAAAATTAAAAATCATAACTTACTTAAAGAAACCAACAACAATCCCGCCAAAACAACCACCGCCATTTTCCTTTTCAATCAATACGAACTCATCTCATAAAGCTTGATAAATGGATTGCTTTTCAATTAAAATCGTAATTACAGTATGCTCAATGAAAGTCAGAAATAACTTGAGTAATTAAATTGCTTGTTAGGTATAATAAAAATGTTACATTGGAATTTTGAACAGTATATATTTTGGTTTATCCAGGCTGGCAGATTTGGTTCTGTGTATCTATGTGTGTGACTTCTGATCATGTGGTCTCGGGTTCGAATCCCAGGTCGGGTCAAAATCAGTTCTAGGGGTTTTCTGTAAAGAATATCTCAGTAGCTGCCGTAGTCAAGAAGTTGGCGGTGTTTCACCCTAACGGCAAGAAGTGTAAGATTTTTTCGTCATTACCTCTTGTGTCATAGTGTATTTTATTTTAAATAACGCACTACATTTTAATAGACGCTAGTAATACATTGATTAGTATTTGTTAATCAATAATAATATATTAGAAGCGTCAGTAGCCTAATTAATGGCACGGCGCGGACCGCGAATTCAAAAGGTCGTGGGTTCGTTTTCGCCATTCTACTACTGTCGTGAACCACTTTGAACTCAAGTATTTTAAACTTAGCAGAGGTGGTTTAAGGGAATATAGCATTATATAGCATAACTAATATTTAAAAAAAATCTATGAAAGGAACTTCGTTCCAATTGAGTGTTCCACGACACTTCACATGTTTTATATATCGTGCACGAGTATCGCTTAACTACAATCCCACATGACGGTAAGTGGTGCTGTAGCCTAAGATGGTGAAGCGCACTGACTTAACAAAAGCCTATTCACTCTTGCCTTGAAGACACCCACAGTGCAACCGGATGGAAAGACAGATGCTGGCAACTTGTTCCACTCCTTTGCTGCACGCATGATGAACGATGGTTCGAGTGCGTGATATGTCAACAACGAGACCGGCCGAACGTCTGGTTGTCCGATGGTGGAAGAGAGAGGCAGGAATTAATTATCCATAACAAAGTTATAAATTAAATCACACACTAATAAAATATATTTATCTAAATTATCACATAACATTTTTATATTTACTAAAATTCGATAAAATACTTAAAAGAGCTGAATTTCCAATCATCAGACAAAAGTTATCCGTCGAATAAATTATAACCTGACTGAATATAAATGTGCAACAATTAAACCATTTTTTCGCACAACTGTAATTTTTAATTTATTCATGTTGTATTGAACGTCTCGAATGCGAAACGGAGCGGTAGGAGTTAGTAATAGAAGGAAGTAATATATTGGGAAGCCTTATTGTCGACTTACAAGGTCATGATACACGTTCTCACTAGATTCGGTATAATTTTATTTATACCGCACCAATACATGAAATAAAATAAGTGCCGAGGTAGCCCAGGGGCTATGCCCTCGCTCTAAATTTGATCCCCTCCGGCACCAAAGAAATTGTTAGTTTCAATTTTGAGCACATCAGCGCTCAAAATTGAAACTAACAATTTCTTTGGAGCCACGTGCTCGGCGGAAAGGAAACATCGCGAAAATCGAAGAAATAAGAAAAAAAATTCGAAGACGAAGTTCGCCAACACGCATTGGGGCAGCGCGGCGGACATTTCCTTCCTTGAAGTGAGAGGAGGCCTGTGCCCAGCAGTGGGACGTATATAGGTTGTATAATTGACTTTAACTAATACATGAAGGAAAGCACAAAAAAAAGATCTTTTTTATTTATTTTTTTAGATTAATAATTTTTTTTATAATTTATTTTATTATGGAAAATATAATTTTATAGAGGAAACACTAATGAATAAAACGGATTTGTTAAGTCTTGCAATACGCATTTTAGTCTTTGAATACAATTTAATCTGATGGTTAATAAATCGGCCCTAACACATTTTAGCAGTTGCCATCTAGTGACGTCCCAAATACTCGTACCAGGTAACCGTAACATGTTATTAATGGGCACCTTTTGTTACAAAAAAGATCATACACAAACTCTGAAACTTATGCTAAATAACTTTTTGCACAATTTTTTTTTTGCTAGTTGTGTCCGCGACACAACAAAGAAGTTTTTATGTTACCTTAGAGCTTGCAAGCAACCAACAACAATAATCTTTCGTCTTTTTTTTCGTTTCCGCTGGACGGTACAACCAAGCGGGAATACATTGTCAATTTTCCTAAAAACATTTTACATTGGTCACACAATTTTCATAAATTTACAACACTGAGAGTGTCGAAACAATTTACGATATTTGATACGTAATTGTCTTCCACTCTCTATTACTACTAATTCTATTTAAAAGTTGTTTTAAAAAAGACTACATATGGTGATTACATAATTCTTCTGTTTTGCTTAACATTTTGTAACTAATGGTTTGAACAAATTCAGTCGGCGGCGCCTTGGTTATTGCTCTAATACAACCGAGTGTTTTCTAAAATTATTAATGCAAAGAATCTTTCGTCTTAGGTATCAAACTACTATTCTATCATCAACAGCACGATAACTGTCCGCTTCTGGTCATAGGCCACTCCTATCTTAAAGAGAAGTATCCTATGGATGGATAAGTAAGAAATATTTACCGTAATTGTCATGCTTGGCATACAATAGACGATCTTTGATCTTCCTTCATGCGCTGATGTCGACTAAGCCCGGTGTACAAAAATAAGGCCGGACGGTATTTATAAACAATCTAGAGTTTAAACTCAAATTTCACTATGACAAAATTTAAATTTACACATTGATCACTGTCGTCGTTCGGCTTTTATAAATAGAAATTCTATATATTTAGATCTCCCATGTGCATAATCTGTCTTAACCTAACTACACGACAGCCACATTAAGGACAGTATTCAGTTAGGACAAAAGATTTGCAAATGATTAATATTTATGATGAAGGCAGCGCAAAGTGTGTGCGTAGCTCTACATAGGTGTTTGCTGATGCTAAAAATTAAAACAAATCAAAAATAAACCCTTGTCTGGAGTTTTGGCGGGAACTTAACCGACGGCGGATTGCTGCACCTGTATGATTGCTTAATTAATAGTTTCAAGTGTATGTTTTGATACGCAAAAGTGGCGCGATTTTGTATACATATTAAATGTCTGCGCATGTGAACTATTAGTGGGAACGTTGAATCAAGCGATTTGATGGTGGTGTGAATCTCGAGTTATTGTGTCTGCTTATGCACATTGAAATATTATTGTCACCGACTGTCTGTTGGCTCCAGTTGCCGTCATAATCTCCCAAAAACTTCGTGTGGTGCGTAATCACATATGAAGAGGTTTTTGAACATATTATTTTAAAAGATATCATCATAATTCTTGACATTGTACAACCGTACGAGTCCATTACTTCAGAAAGAAAAAATATGTGGCCAGTAATATTTAAAAATTTTTTTGAAGTCTGGGGAATGTAAGGCGGTAGATCAGATCTTCGAACAGAAAGGTTAATTGAAAAATATTCTCTCGATAGATTTTTTATCAATAAAGAGACAAAAATAGAATAGTATATTTATAACATCATAATATATTTATTTTTAAAATATGAAAGTAATAATTAAATAATATAGTAATTTAACATTAATCAACTTTTTAAAAGAAACTTATATTACCTGACAAGATGACTTAAGTATACTGTTGTGCTACGCGTGAACGATAAGAATGAATTGGTTTTACTGGCAACTTCTTTTTCAACGTCAATTTAAATTTTTTTTTCAGTATATAACTAAATGCGTAAGGCAGCATAAAGTTAATACCAATTATTGTAATAAAAATAATTCGTCAAATGCATATATGATTTCAGTGTTTTCTACACACTACAATACGTACTTAATATCTGCTTGAAGAGCGCAATGCGAAGCTAAATTGCCAGTTTTACAGTCCTATGCTCATCGTGCGAGCGTAGTATTTGGGCTAAGTCTAGACTTGATTTGAATAAAAAACACTTTTTCTCCACAACGCTTAACATAAAATTTTACTAACAGCCATGTACAAAAGAACTTTACTATAATAAACTACCCTCAAATCTATAAACATTTTTTTTTCAAATATACAAATAACTAAATGTATGTTGTATGGTATGCTGCATCAGCTACGTGCGTCGTTGATTGTCTCCGGTACCTTTACCTCAAGACCGTCCAGTTCTTTCGTGAGGGTGATCTGACATCCGAGACGGGAGGTCTCTGTAAGACTGTAAGCCAGATCTAGCATATCTCGTTCTTCATCACTGGCTTCCTCGGGAAGTCTGAAATGAAAAAAAAAATGTTCAACTTACTTAATGTGCGTTGCGTTCGTTTTGTTGTTTCCGAATTTTTTTCTTAAAACCGTAGTTAGAAAAAATATTGTATACTTGATGGTAAGTGGTTACTGCTGTCCATAGATGCCTTCAGCCAGCTTTAAACATAACAAGCGACAGATGCGTTGTCAATCTGACGACTTTTATACGTACTACGTACTTTTGCCTTTGACTTTTATACGTGGCAGAGCCATGCTGCACCTATTATGGTGCCGTATATTATGGTTATAGCACAATGCGTCGGCTGGACCGGGGAAGGACTACACTCTTACAAAATACCAGCGTAAAATAGCAGCTTAATGCTATGGTGAGGGTAAGAGAACTGGAGACCCTTTTTACCGGGGATACGAGGCATTTCATCTTAGTCTTTAGGTATTACAAAGCATCTGGTTTTTATTCTTAATCTAGAATTGATTTAGATGTCTTTGAGCCACATCATCTATTTACCATCAGGTGGACGGTGTGCTCGTATGTCTTTCTTATTCTATAAAGAAAGGAATAAATAATCGCTCTCTCCGTTCATCGGCTAATCTTAAGTTGCTCACTCCTTTACACCGTACTGGTTTTTTATCTCAATCTTTCGCCCTCACGGCCATCAGACTCTGGAACGACATCCCTCTTGACATTAAAAAAGCTTCCGACAAGTTTCTTTTTAAAAATTAAGTCCGTAAGCAACCAGATGGAAGTTAGCGTAGAACATTCTTTTTTTTAACTAAACTGTATGCCAATTAATTGCTCCATAAATGCTCCAGCAGAATCCGAAATTGCTCCAGCTCTATTGTTATTAGTTAATTTATAATTAATTTAAAAAAAATTAAGTATCAAAAATTTAATTTTGCAATAAAGTATAAAATATCTACTTTTTTAAACTAAACTGTATGCCAATTAGTTGCTCCATAAATGCTCCAGCAGAATCCGAAATTGCTCCAGCTCTATTGTTATTAGTTAATTTATAATTAATTTAAAAAAAATTTAAGTATCGGCAATTCAATGTTTTTAAAAAACATAAAATATCTACGTTTTAAAATTAAACTGTATGCCAGTTATTTGCTCCTTAAATTCTCCAGCAGAATCCGAATTTTCTCTACCTCTATTGCTATTAGTTAATTTATAAATAATTTAAAAAAAATGTAAGTATTGAAAATTTAATTTTGCTATAAAACAGAAAATATATAGTTTTTAAAATTAAACTGTATGCCAATTATTTGCTCATTAAATGCTCCAGCTGAATCAGAAATTAGTATACCTCTATTGCTTTTAGTTAATTTATAATTAATTTAAAAAAAATTAACCAGAAGGAAGTTAGCGTAGAACATAATTTTTTTAAATTAAATTGTATGCCAATTAATTGCTCCTTAAATGCTCCAGCAGAATCCGAAATTGCTCCACCTCTATTGTTATTAGTTAATTTATAATTAATTTTTAAGAAAAAATAAGTATCGAAAATTTAATTTTGCTATAAAACAAAAAATATCTACTTATTAAAATTAAACTGTACGCCAATTATTTGCCCCTTAAATGCTCCAGCTGAATCCGAAATTGCTATATCTCCATTGCTATTAGTTAATTTATAATTAATTTAAAAAAGTTAAGTATCGAAAATTTAATTTTGCACTAAAGTATAAAATATCTACTTTTTTAAATTAACCTGTATGCCAATTAATTGCTCCTTAAATGTTCCAGCAGAATCCGGAATTGCTATACCTCTATTGCTATTAGTTGATTTATAATTAATTTAAAAAAAAATAAGTATCGAAAATTTAATTTTGCTATAAAACATAAAATATCTCCTTTTTAAAATTAAACTAAATGGCAATTAATTGCTCCTTAAATGCTCCAGCTCAATCCGAAATTGCTCCATCTCTTTTGCTATTAGTTGATTTATAATTAATTTAAGAAAAAAAGGGATCGAAAATTTAATTTTGCTATAAAACATAAAATATCTGTTTTTTAAAATTAAACTAAATGCCAATTAATTGCTCCTTAAATGCTCCAGTAGAATCCAAAATTGCTCCACCTCTATTGCTATTCGTTAATTTGTAATTAGTTTTGAGAAAGAGTGATCCCATTTGAGTAATAGTGCCATCATCAATAGAATGTAGTAACATTCTATAGTAAAAGTCATTTCATCGAATAAAAATTGATTGACTCTCAAAAGCGGTGCGTATAATAGATGCTAAATGGTATAAAGCCAAAAAAATAATATTGATGGGTGAGTTTTGAAATTATGGATTCTTATGAATGGATTAGACAACCATCTTAATATTTTTTTGTGTTTGTGCCATCTAACGTCTTTTCTACGTACCACCATGAGAGTTAATCAATTTTGATTTGATAAAATGACTACTTATAGAAAGAAATAGATGGTGCTATCAAATAAAATTACGTATATAAAAGATAGTAATTACCAAATTAACAAACAAAACAGATATGTCTCTTCTTAAGATCGAAGAAGATGATGCACTGTGACACATATGTATATAATTTTATGTAAATAAATGAATGATACACACCATCCATGTTATTCAAAAATCATTGATGAATAATTGAAATGTTTCCCTGTAATACAAAAGTTTCACTTCTGTCGTGTGTCTTCACGACACACACTGTTTTTTGTAACGCTTTTGTAATATATTTATATAAGTTATACAAATAAATAACTTACATAATATATATAAGTATTAATATAATTTATACTTTTTTTAAATTTAACACAGAAAGTTAATAAAAATATATAAATATAAAGCTAAGGTGGAAATTCAAATAAACGAATAGGCAACATGACAGCTAAGTAAGTGTACAAGACTATTTCTTAACACTGTAGTTGTCGCGCCTTATAAAAATAAGAAGTGGTCACATGGAATTCATATGTAGTCCAATCTAAAATAAGAAGAAAGCCCTAAAATATCAATTTTACGTAATACATACTCTATTTTAAATAAAACAAGGTAACATTTAGTCAACGGTTAATTATATTAAATAAACAAAATCATTTATACCTCCTTTTTATTCAAATAATAATAATGAAAGAACTTTTACATATTAATATATGAAAATGACACATTAATTTCAAAGTGAGATCACAAATTATTATTTGCTGTGTATAATAATGTGATCGCTAGTGTTTCCTCTATTCGTTGATATACTCTTCGACCAGCAAGTTATTATTTAAAAATAAATCATAAATAAATGCACATGCACGTGCTGCACTGAGCACGTCCTCCTACTTTTCAACTTTTAATACTTGACATGTCAAAAGATTCATTTTTAAGTGACTTTTCTGAAAATTTAAATATTATAATCCACCCGACCACTGTAGCTTTTAGGTGTAACTTTTAGGTTTTTCCAAAATTGATTTGTAATGTGATTGCGGATCGATATCGATATTTTTTTTATTACTCATTGAAAAAGCATCAAAATTTAAGCACTCAACTAAAGAAGAACATTATTGAGTAGATTCTGTTACCTAGTCTAAACATAATTGACAATGACAGCTGAGTAGCTGAGATGCGGCTTTTGGACTTTGGACTTTTTGCTTATTATTTTATATCAATCTAAAGGTCTTTGACCAGTGATTTTAAAGATAACATGTCCTGAGTGGGCTAAGCCCACGTAACTGGCCTTTTACTTGTATTAAAATAAAAATGTACATAAACAATTTCTATCCTTAGATAAAATAAATTCATAAAATATTTTATCTCTTAACTAAATGATGCCCGCGACTTCGTCCACGTGGACTAAGGTTTTTTAATTCCCGCGGGATTTATTTAATTTTCTGGGATAAAATGTAGGTTATGTGTTAATTCAGAGTACCCAAATATATATACAAGAATTGCTCGTTTAAAGGTAGTAATAAAAGTAGTAGTAGAGCAATTCTTTAAACAAAAAATAACAATTATAAATTAATTAATTAATAGGGAGCAATTATATAAGGTGGTACGCAAAAAAGACGCTAGATGGCTTAAACACAAAAAAACTATTAACATGTTTGTCCAATTCATTCATAAGAATCCATAATTTCAAAACTCACCGGTTAATATTATTTTTTTGGGTTTATGCCATTTAGTATCTATTCTACGTACCACCTTGAGAGTCAATCAATTTTTGTTCGATAAAATGACTTTAACCATAGAATGTTACTACATTCTATTTATGATGGCGCTATTACTCAAATGGGATCACTATCTCAAAATTAATTATAAATTAACTAATAGCAATAGAGGTGGAGCAATTTTGGATTCTGCTGGAGCAATTAATTGGCATACAGTTTAATTTTGAAAAGTAGATATTTTCTGTTTTACAGCAAAATTAAGTTTTCGATACTTAATTTTTTAAAAAATTAATTACAAATTAACTAATAACAATAGAGGTGGAGCAATTTCAAATTCTGATGGAGCATTTAAGGAGCAATTAATTAGCATACAATTTAATTAAAAAAAATAATGTTCTACGCTAACTTCCTTCTGGTTAATTTTTAAAAAATTAATTATGAATTAACTAATAACAATACAGGTGGAGCAATTTCGGATTCTGCTGGAGCATTTAAGGAGCAAATTGGCATACAATTTAATTTAAAAAAATAATGTTCCACGCTAACTTCCTTCTGGTTATTTTTTTTTAAATTAATTATAAATTAACTAATAGCAATAGAGGTATAGCAATTCCGGATTCTGCTGGAGCATTTAAGGAGCAATTAATTGGCATACAGGTTAATTTAAAAAAGTAGATATTTTATACTTTAGTGCAAAATTAAATTTTCGATACTTAACTTTTTTTAAATTAATTATAAATTAACTAATAGCAATGGAGATATAGCAATTTCGGATTCAGCTGGAGCATTTAAGGGGCAAATAATTGGCGTACAGTTTAATTTTAATAAGTAGATATTTTTTGTTTTATAGTAAAATTAAATTTTCGATACTTATTTTTTCTTAAAAATTAATTATAAATTAACTAATAACAATAGAGGTGGAGCAATTTCGGATTCTGCTGGAGCATTTAAGGAGCAATTAATTGGCATACAATTTAATTTAAAAAAATTATGTTCTACGCTAACTTCCTTCTGGTTAATTTTTTTAAAATTAATTATAAATTAACTAAAAGCAATAGAGGTATACTAATTTCTGATTCAGCTGGAGCATTTAATGAGCAAATAATTGGCATACAGTTTAATTTTAAAAACTATATATTTTCTGTTTTATAGCAAAATTAAATTTTCAATACTTACATTTTTTTTTAATTATTTATAAATTAACTAATAGCAATAGAGGTAGAGAAAATTCGGATTCTGCTGGAGAATTTAAGGAGCAAATAACTGGCATACAGTTTAATTTTAAAACGTAGATATTTTATGTTTTTTAAAAACATTGAATTGCCGATACTTATTTTTTTTTTTAAATTAATTATAAATTAACTAATAACAATAGAGCTGGAGCAATTTCGGATTCTGCTGGAGCATTTATGGAGCAACTAATTGGCATACAGTTTAATTTAAAAAAGTAGATATTTTATACTTTATTGCAAAATTAAATTTTTGATACTTAATTTTTTTTAAAATTAATTATAAATTAACTAATAACAATAGAGCTGGAGCAATTTCGGATTCTGCTGGAGCATTTATGGAGCAATTAATTGGCATACAGTTTAGTTAAAAAAAAGAATGTTCTACGCTAACTTCCATCTGGTTGCTTACGGACTTAATTTTTAAAAAGAAACTTGTCGGAAGCTTTTTTAATGTCAAGAGGGATGTCGTTCCAGAGTCTGATGGCCGTGAGGGCGAAAGATTGAGATAAAAAACCAGTACGGTGTAAAGGAGTGAGCAACTTAAGATTAGCCGATGAACGGAGAGAGCGATTATTTATTCCTTTCTTTATAGAATAAGAAAGACATACGAGCACACCGTCCACCTGATGGTAAATAGATGATGTGGCTCAAAGACATCTAAATCAATTCTAGATTAAGAATAAAAACCAGATGCTTTGTAATACCTAAAGACTAAGATGAAATGCCTCGTATCCCCGGTAAAAAGGGTCTCCAGTTCTCTTACCCTCACCATAGCATTAAGCTGCTATTTTACGCTGGTATTTTGTAAGAGTGTA
This sequence comes from Parnassius glacialis, assembly GCA_033319125.1. Classification (NCBI taxonomy): domain Eukaryota; kingdom Metazoa; phylum Arthropoda; class Insecta; order Lepidoptera; family Papilionidae; genus Parnassius; species Parnassius glacialis. The sequence continues at coordinate 57,916,359 of JAVANC010000004.1, forward strand.
GTCCTTCCCCGGTCCAGCCGACGCATTGTGCTATAACCATAATATACGGCACCATAATAGGTGCAGCATGGCTCTGCCACGTATAAAAGTCAAAGGCAAAAGTACGTAGTACGTATAAAAGTCGTCAGATTGACAGACAACTAACATAGCTTTTATTTTCATACACATAATATGTATATTTCATATTTGTTGTGACATAGATAATATTTATATGTATTGTATTGTAGTGTATGCGTGTATATGTGTATGTATGTATTTATATATGTATATATTGTGTGTATATGTATATTTATATGTATATACAATTTTTTTTCTTTTAGCGCTTTCTATTTTGATTACTGCTGCACCGCCTCTTGTTTGTACATCTCTGTTTAGCCTAATGGTTGACTGGAAGAGAATGCCCTATAGCATTAAGTCCTCCATACAACTTTGTGCATGAAAGCTTAAATAAATTTAAAAAAAAATGGAATGCCTCACAGATTGTACTTTATACACGATCCCAGACCATTATGGCACGAGTGCCAGCACTGCTGTTTGGCAGCAGAAATAGGTGAGACGGTGGTACCTACCCAGGCAGTCTTTTTGGCAGAAAACCATTCCTACGACCTAGTATCGTATCTTATCCATCCATCCACTACTGCCTATAAAGTCCACTGCTGAACATAGGTTCTCCTCCATAGATGGAGGTGGGGGGTGGGGGGGGGGTTATATTTATTTTTTTGAGTTGTTATCAGGAAGTTCTGCCCATCTCCTGTTTCAGTTTCCCTCTGTCGTGTCTTACGTCACCCACGGGACAATATGAGGTAGTGGATATTCTTACACCGCCACTACACGGCAATGTATCTAATGAAGTAATTTAATATTTCAAGGCTGGAAACTTGATAATATAGCTAGAGATAGATAATATATTAGTATTATAGTTGTAGCAAGAATGGGTCAGCTAGACAGGGGAAAGACCACGCTATCACGGAATACCAACGTAAAATAAACATAAATACCTACTCAAATGAATAGTATTGTTATCATCTTGTTTATATGTGTGTGCGACTCCACAGAGTTAGTAATCCATTCTTGGGGCAATCAGAATCAGAAGTAAAATTTATTTCTAAAAAAAAGTCCCGCTGGTTTTCTTGCTGGTTCTTCCCAGGACAGAGGATGTTTTTCGAACCAGTGGTAAAGTAAAAAAATGACTTTCAATAAGAATCACTTGTAATCAATATTAGATAAAAAAAATACTCTATTCATAATTCACTAACTCATATCGATAATTTTCATTATTTTTATGCGTATGAAGTGTTCGCAACACTTATACGTATTATTTTACGTCTGGTGTAAAAAGTCTGGATAATTTACGTGTGGTGGAAACCATATGGTTATACCACTATCTATCAGAAGCAATAAGATTTAGCCATAGTCGTCTCTTGGGCCACCCACGGGAAGAAATGGGATGGTGAACAATTTACACCGTATAATACATGGGTTGCGTGACACTTGCATGAGCATAACATGATGTGATATATTTTGGTGGTAAGACCTCTCTTCGCTGGTGGTAGGGCTCCGTTCCGCCTAAGAGTCTATATGGTAACTTGTAGAAGTTGATAATATAAAAATAAATTCGCGTCCATTCTGTACGATATAGCAAATCCCGAGCCAACATAAGAAGTATAACTTCAGAAACTCACCTCTCGAAATCCTCCGGCTTCAGTATGACGTGACATGTGGAGCATGTGACGGTGCCTTCGCAGGCGCCGAAGCCCTCAATGTTAAGGTCATTGTTCACAACTACGTCCAAAAGAGTGTCACCAACGTTGGCCACAGTCTCAAGCCGCTTGCCGTCGTTTAAGACGAACGTAACTTTGACTCTGGTGAAAAAAAAAGAAATGTATTGGTAACGGAAAGCATCGAAGATCTAAGTGTAAGTATTTAATCAATGGTGAAAGTAGAATTGGGTAATATCGCTTTTTCTGAATATCATATCGAAACTATACATATATCGATATTTGATATCGGATTTCGAAACACTATATCTTCTGAAACTATATATTGACGCTATTAAGCCGTTCTAGTATACCTCGAGATGAGATGAGTTTTAGTATACCTCGGGGAATCGTGGTCTGGTATTTTTTAAATTTTGTGCAACCTTAGGCCCATGAGGGTAGTACTATTTATAGGGCGACATAATATGAAAAGGCAACTTTTATTACAAAATTGATGAAGTGACAAACGAACTTGCAGACCACCTCATGGGAGTCAGGAAGTTAGCGGAGTCTGACCCCCTCAAAAACACGTGAAGCCGTTAGTCCTGCGCCTGATCTCTCTACGGTCGTGTAGGTTTACGGCCCAACCTGTTTATGAGAGTGAGGGAATAGAGAGTGCAACTGTGCTTGCGCATACACTTGGGCATTATAATCTTGTCCTGCGCCGATGCCTAGTCTCCGTTGGAGCTGGCCGCCGTGACCGAAATTCGGTATGGAGGGCATTATTATTAAGTGGCCACTGCAGTCCATGGTCCACACCTGCAACCAATTTCAAACAAAAAAAAAAGCTACAGTTGCGCTCACTCTGAGGACTAAGAAGGAATGCCTCACAGCCTGTATGAAGGAACGCCTCAAATGGAAACACAAAAGTGAAGGCACTTTTTGACGATAGAAACAGGTAAGACGGTACCTAGTCGATCTCATAAAAAGAAAAAGAGTCCTACCACCTAGTTTTATTCCAGAATTATTCCCTATCCATTTTTTTTGAAGGGTTTTGCCTATTATCAAGAACATTTTTATGACTTAAAGATATAAAATAGTACCAGCCTGCCCATAGAATTGACATCTATTTTCGATAAGAATTAAAATGAATGTCTTGTCAACCCTGACTACAAGTCGCGACACGTAAGTCTAACGCTGAACGAAACGTGGAGGGACGCGCACGAATTGTATTGAACGAATGCGACTGGAGAGACAATCAGCGCGTGCGAAGGTATCGTATCATAAACGATGCAAGAACAATCAGCACGACTTATGCGCAATAACGGTCACCGCTAGACTTTCGTGCCGCTACTTATACTAAGATGGAATCTCAAGTTCTCGTCAGTCTCCATACGAAACACAACAATATTAAGTCAGTTTTTCATATCATAATATTTTAAAAGCGCCAATAACATAGTGAGCAAGTGGTAAAATTTTAAAAATTTTGTACAACCAACTTCAATATAAATTATTAAGGATAACTCCAAAACTACTCGTGAAACCTTGGTCAAATTTATATGGGACCACGTGAGAAGCACCAGCTTTCAAATAAAACAAAAACTTTTCCTTAAAATAAAAGAAAAAATGCAGTTCTATTCAGTACCTCCTCATTTTTGAAGTCGGTAGAAAAGTAACAATCTAGGTTAAACTGTTACTAGTATAATTAAATATGCTACTTTGTCTTACGTATGTGGACTATGAGAAAGCCTTTGATTCCGTCAAAATTTGGGCGGTGCTACAGTCCCTACAGCGGTGCCAAGTTGACTGTCGGTATATCGAAGTGCTGAAGTGCTTGTACAGTACAAAATCTATCCCTGCAAAGAGGTATAAGACAGGGTGACGTTATATCCCTATCATTGTAATAAAGGATACGGTATTAACTTCAATGGCGAGTACATCACTCACCTTTGATTTGCCGAAACATTTAAAAAAAAAACAGTCGAATTGAGTCCCCCTATATGAAGTCGGTTAAAACAAATTTTCAAACAATTTTCTGCAAACGACCCATAAATAAATTATCCCTCAATGCAGACGACCATTTTGAATTCGATTTAAATTAAATCAACGATTGCCAAAACTAACTGTTATACAGCCGCATATCGAGTAGGTAGTATCCGATATTTCTTATTCAATTATTCAAACCCAAAAATAAAAACACTGACGAATAGATTAAATAGTTTCAAGTCGAAATGGATAACTTAAATACTTTTATTTATTTATCCTCTCTACATAGAATAAAACAAAGTCTCTTCCCGCCGTCTGTACGATGAGATCTTTTAAACTACGCAACAAATTTTGATGCTATTTTCATCAATAGACAGAATGATTCAAGAGGAAGGTTTATATGTATAACAAATGCGTATTATACTACTGCTCCGTGGCGCAGTGGCTTAGCAATCAGTTATTGCGCTGGAGGCCGCGCGTTCGAATCCCGCACGGAACAAGTCTTTGTATGGCCTACAAATAATTGTTCCGGGTCTGGATGTTTGTCCTTGTGCAATTTATGTTTGTAAACTGCCTCCACGACACAGGAGAAAATCCTAGTGTGGGGGTAACGTTTTTTAAAAAAGAATAAAAGAAGAATAAAGAATATGTTATATAATTCTGTCCGTGTGTATGTGACTGAACTCCTAAACGGTTTTACCAATTTTGATGAAATTTTGTGTGTGTGATTGAGTTGGTTAGAGAATGGTTTACATTGACAATTGGAACCGGTAGGTGGCGTTGTTGTCGAGATCCAGAAATCAACCGTGCGAACCCGGGGCGGATCGCTCGCTTTATTTATTTTATAGGATAGGGTGGCAAACGAGCACATAGTCCACCTGATGGTAAGTGGTTGCTGTGGCCCATAGACATCTACATTTATCCTCAATAAAGAATCAAAATGCAGATACGTCACCCGTGAGGACTAAGATGGAATGCCTCTTTTCCAGTAAAATGGGTCTCCAGTTCTCTACACTCACCATACGAAACACAGCGGTATCAAGCTGCCATTTTACGCTGGTATTCTGTGAGAGCGTGGTCCTTCTCCGGTCGAGCCGACCCATTTGTGCTACAATTATACTACTAATATAGCTGCAGCATGGCTCTACCACGTAATTATTTATTTATAAAAAGTAGTTTTTTTATTTATGAAAACAGCTCACAAATATCCTACTGCTAAGTACAGGCTTCCTCTCGTCCCTGAAAAGATTTGAGAACGTTTATAATAATTATAATGTCATCATGAGCGAGCTTTGGAGACGAACCAACTGAGCAGGAGAGGCTTATTATACACGCAAGCACAGGTGCACTCTTTCTTCCCTCATTCTCATAGTCCGACGGAACGGCATTCCGACACGGCCGGAAAGAACACAGGCGAAGAATGATATATTTTAGAGTAATGTGATGTTTATGTAAGTTAGTTGTAATACATAGTAAATTTAAGTAGATTAGCGACAATATTGTAGTGGGTTTGTTTAGCCTGTAAGGATAGTTGTTAAGTGTGTGTGTGTGTGTGTGTGTGTGTGTGTGTAAATAAATAAATACATCGCCACTACACGGTTTTATTGTAAATACAAATGCCTTCATAGGTATAGTCTTGTGTAGTTCGCGAACGATTAACGATTAGGAAACGTATCTTGCCACTGTACTAGAAGAAACGTTTCCGAATGCCGATTGTTAATCGGTCTAACAGTTCTTTTCGTTCACCTACACTCGCAAGACGCCAACGCCAAACCGTGCGTGCGAGCCATGAAGCAAAGAACGACGCACGCAAACAGATCAACCCAGAATCGGTCAGTAGTCATTCAAGGTAGACATGGCGTTAAAGAAAATATTGAATATAAGGTTAATTTTATAGCAAATAATTATTACAATACTTATTTTTAGGCATGTGAAGCCACAATTTTAATGTAATATATCAAAAGAATACATGTATTGATGTTTTTAAGGAATATTTTCATTCGAATAACACTGCTTTGTAAACCGCCATCTACTCCATTCAACAGGTATTAGTCATTTTGTCAAACGAAAGTTAATTGATTCTCAAGGTGGCACGTAAAGAAGACGCTAGATGACATAAATATAAAATTATAAATCACTAAGGTAAGAAATCGATCGCAGATTGTTTTGAATGGACTGAAATGTGATAATTTTATTAATTATGGTTAATTTTATTTATTTAATAAATTTGTTACTTTTTTTAACTGATTATTTTAACAGTTAAAAAATATATATTAACCATCTTTAAATCAAGGACAAGAGCCGATGAATGCCTCTCTGTAGCTAGCTACCCAAATCACCTAGTAAGTTTACAACAAATCCCTGCTCTCTGCTTAGCCTTTTACCATAATATACAGTGGCCAATAAATTTATGGAGGTATAGATAAATATTTTATTGCAATACATAAAAATGGTATAATATTATATTTATGCTATTGACTAGAATGACAGTCATAAGCCTGTTCAAGTATGAAGGGAGATCAAATTTTATGTCAAATTTTAAGTTAATAATATTTTTTATCACACAACGTTACGACTCGAACAAATATCGCCCAACTGAGACTGACTGCAATAACCTGTTTAAATTGCATCTATCAGTCTGACTGTTGACTGATTCCGTCAGTGACTGACTGAGATAACCATTCCATAAAGATAGATACAATGTAAACAAGTTAGTAGTACTGATGACCGAATTGAAGTAATAGAACTAACAGAACAAACTAGTTCACTGTCCGTAATGTACTAGTACGTAACGGTCTTTAAAATGACCGACCAGGCACAAGACTACCTTCATAGACTTTGTACAATCCAGATACCCAGAGTTTGTGTGCAAATATGTTACATTGCTGAAATATCTAAAAAAACGGTAAAAACTTCTATAGCCAAATAATACACTTTATTTTTTTTTTAATTACACTTTATTTGAAAACAAGCGAAACAAACCCGCGGCTTCGAAATTACAAAGTGCATACTAAAAGTTCTGCACTCTTGACTGACAATAGATGTGACTTTCGAATGTCATATTTTTTAAAACTTAGAAAATACATGTATTAATAAAAATATTTTTATTAATACATGTATTTACAATTATAAGATTTTAGAGTGATGATTTTTTATGATTTTAGATTTTTTCAATCTCTCTGCAAGATTACACTTCTACTTAAGTCTTCAAAATGGTTTTGGGAGGGAAGCACCGTATCAATCAGTAATTTAATTGTGTCCAAGTTTCTCTATGATGAAATTTGTGAAGATCGACCTTTGAAGAACTGAGAAAAATGTGGTTTCTGTTAGGTCTGTTTGACTATTTGAAGAAAACCAGCGTATCACCCATGAGGAGACTCGAGGATGTTTGAGAATAGTAATATAATCTTAGAAAGATACAGTGTTACTGTAGCTACATTTCAACTCTATCTATCTCTTTCTTACATAGCTCGTATTTATAATCCCAATTAAGCTCATAACTTTAAAAAGTGATTTCTTGAAATGTATGTATTTCCATGCAAAAAGCCACTAAGGTACTAAATCAATCAATGAAATTGTGCTGTTACATACTAAAGCTTGCTTGGTAGAGAATGTTATAAAACATTAAGTTCATCCTTTATATCCCTTACTAAAAGTGTAAAATAAACATTAAATAAATAATATTAAATTTCAAATATCAAAAACCCCCTAAACAAAAGAGATGATGATCTTCAAACTACTGAAAAGATTTTCTTGAATCATAGCTAAGAACACTCGTGATGAAATCACCTTTCAAACAAAAAAACTGCACCCAAATTGGTTCACACCACTTCACATCAGGTGCCACAGACAGACAGACAGATAGACAGACACACATAGCGGTCAAACGTATAACACCCCTCTTTTTGCAACTGGAGTTAATAAGTAAATACAACCCTGTTTGTGTTAGTTTTCTAGCCACAGCCACATTTTTGATGGTACTGCATGTGAGAGAAAAGACCAACAAACTATTACTTATCACTAATAATGACACAGCAAGTAAAGGTCAACATCAATCTTGACTCTTTCACCTTACTGTAGTTTTGCAATTCCCTCCAAAAAGAATATTATTTATGCTTAGTGATGATGATGATAATTTTTGACCAAATTTCGTGTGTCAACACATCTTCTGAACTTATTATTACTGTAAGCTTACAACAAAATGTCTTATTTTTCTATTCAAAAACAACAATTCTATAGAATTCAATTGTACATAATTCTTACTTCTACATTATTACTTTTGATTATTATTACATTTCAAACACCAAGTAATTGCTAATTAACTTTAAATTAATTTATGTAATGACAGAAATTATCATACTTGTTTCCACAGGTTTGTTGCCATGCTGTAACACAGTATTACTTCTGTGTTCAGCATGACAACTCTCACAGAATACAGTTTAATAAAAATATATTTACTGTAATCCAAAATTGGCAATTGAGATTTCGACCTTAGTCTTCAAAGGAAACAACCTACATCTCATCTAAAGGTCACTGTCATCACTCAATGGATTGCATTCTATAGTCAAAAAACATTGAATAAAAACAGCAAAATATTCAGTACTTACTTTTCACTTTCCAGTGCAAGTTTCGATGTTGATAACGACGCAACACTTTTATAATTTACAAAAGTAGACGCTTTAACGTTATTATTTAATAAAAACCGAATACGAGCGCTGGAGAAAGTTCTAAGACAGTTTTTAAGGAACATTTTGAATGTGATCAGGTTAGAAAACAGGTGTAAATTATACGCGTTTAAGGCGTCAACTATAATTATGCTAAGCTTCGATAAGCGTTTGAGGCTGTAAACGATTAAACTTAATTCTAAATTCTATTTTATCACAGCTCAATCTTTTCTGGTATACTCTTCGGTCTCTCCTCCCGTCCTCCCGTGCTGTCAAAAGTAGACTGCTGTCATGACTGTCATCAGAGTGACCATCTTTTTTTTTGAGTTTATGACCTGGTATCTAGACCTTGAGGCCAAGTCTTGAGTATTTTTATTCGGTTTATTATAATTTCTTCATAGTTCACTGCTTCACAATATGTTGATGCGTCACATTGTGCAGCCCTTGGGAGATTTTGACGGCAACTTGAACCAGCAGGCAGCTGACAGTTGGCGATGGTATCTAAAGGCGCCTATGCAAACAAACAGCTTATCTTGAGAATCCATCACCATCAGAGCACTTGTTTCACAGTTTCCACACACACTTAATATACAAAATCACACCACTTTTATATATCAAAGTCCACTTCAAACCATTATTTAAACAATAATACAGGAGCAACAAACCGCCGCAGGTCAAGTTGCCGCCAAAACCAGAGTGACCATCTTTAAAATACAGTGATCCTGCCTTACTTTGGTTAAAAACCTGCCAAATCCTGCCAAAGTCTGTAGTGAAAAATGCCTAAATACTACCAAATTTATTTACCATTGTATTAAAATAAAAGAAAAGTAAACATAACCATATAATTGCTATATTTTTTTTTAATAAAATTAAACATATCTTTCATTGGTTTGAATGCAATGCCATCGCCATGCTCACCAATACAACATGTTTAACGTACAAGATAGACAGTACATGTTTATTTAATAATCTGTTTTGTGTTTTTGTCTTCATTAAATAATTTATTTGAGAGAATATTCTTTCGCATGTTGAATCCCCTCATATTTTTTGATGTTTACTAGTAGCGGCATGCTCCTTTAAAGCGGATAGCCGGCGTAATTTGCAGTTACACAGTGTGGATCATCTTTAGCTTTGGAGATCCATGATGAAAGTAAAAGATCTTGCTCCCACTTCGATCTATACACCCTTTCATATTTTCGCTTCATCACCGCCACCTATAATTACTATCGTCCACGAAATATTATTAACAAGATGTTATCACCATGAAATCTAATGCGATATCAATTACCAAACTAAAGTACGTCGCTTTTATGACTGATTGAAATATTAACCAATTCGTTTTAAGATTATCAACTTTATACACAATTTTTTTTAAAGTTGTTTATTAAATGTGATACAAACATAATACGAGAAATCGAGAAATACAAGGAAATCCCCAACATGCTGGCGAAGTATCTAGGGTTGCCATTTTCGTCAATTTAAGTTGCCCTAATGAAATCTATTCTTAATACCCCAATACCACAGTAAATATATAGAAGGAACAGTATGGAAACTTCGAACAAACGCTCGAAACGGCACACTCATACAAACATGCGCAACGACGAGACTTCTAAGTGTTCTCAGTAGCGAGTGTCGCCTCAAGACTTTAAAAATGCCACGAACGTATTACGTAGTATACGGCTGTTTGAACTCGGCTTCATCAAAACCGGAGCTATTTTATTTTAAGCTTCTTGCTGATTTTGAAAGGTAAGAATGATTTTTATTGTCATTGTTATAATCGTTATCGAATTTATAAGTCCGTGTGATTGATCATAATGAATTCGTGAACTTATTTGTACATCCAGAATGCGGCGGTTTTGAGGCTAATAAAAAGCTGATAGTGTAATAGTGGTAACAAAAAGTAAATCCAACATGGCGGCTGCAATAAGTATAATTTTTTTCGTTATGGGTGCCATTTTCATGGGTTTCGAGGGTGTTGAAGCCGATAGTGCTGTCGAAATATAAATCCAATATGGCGGCTACAATAGGTATCAATTTTTTCGTCATGGGTGTCATTTTCATAGTTTTTGAGTATGTTGAAGCCGATAGTGCTGTTGAAATGTAAATCCATGATGGCGGCTGCAATAGGTATCAATTTTTTCGTCATGGGGTGCATCGATCACTAATAAAAAACATGGGTGTCATTTTCATGGTTTTCGAGGGTGTTGAAGCCGATAGTGCTGTCGAAATATAAATCCAAGATGGCGGCTGCAATAGGTATGAATTTTTTCGTCATGGGTGTCATTTTCATAGTTTTTGAGTATGTTGAAGCCGATAGTGCTGTTATAATGTAAATCCATGATGGCGGCTGCAATAGGTATCAATTTTTTCGTCATGGGGTGCATCGATCACTAATAAAAAACATGGGTGTCATTTTCATGGTTTTCAAGGGTGTTCAAGCCAATAGTGCTGTCGAAATATAAATCCAAGATGGCGGCTGCAATAGGTATCATTTTTTTCGTCATGGGTGTCATTTTTATAGTTTTTGAGTATGTTGAAGCAGATAGTGCTGTTGAAATGTAAATCCAAGATGGCGGCTGCAATAGGTATTAATTTTTTGGTCATGGGTGTCATTTTCATAGTTTTAGAGTATGTTGAAACTGATAGTGCTGTTGAAATGTAAATCCAAGATGGCGGCTGCAATAGGTATCAATTTTTTCGTCATGGGTGTCATTTTCATAGTTTTTGAGTATGTTGAAGTCGATAGTGCTGCTGAAATGTAAATCCAAGATGACGGCTGCAACAGGTATTAATTTTTTCGTCATGGGTGTCATTTTCATGGTTTTTGAGGGTGTTGAAACCGATTTTTCGTTGTTGCTTAAAAAAAGAACACATAAACTGCAAAGTAGCTGATCTAATTTACAAAAAAAAAACAAAATCGGTTTCATAGTACCCTGTCCTTGTTTCCCAACAGTTTATTAAAAAAAATCATGTTCATTAGAATGATATTTTTTACACAGTTAATTTAATAATAAAGAATTCCGAACGTGTCGTAGCAGACGAAAATATTTTTCTGTAAATAATTTGTAATAATCTATACAAATAAATAAAATTAAAGTGTCTGTTTGTAATGTTAAAATAACAGCTTTTTACTAACTGCATATGAAAGTAAATACGGTACTTATAACTAAATAACAATTTTTAAAATTTTTGTCTGTCTGTCCGTCTGTTTGTTCCGGCTAATCTCCGAAATGGCTGGACCGATTTTGACGGCACTTTCACTGGCAGATAGCTGATGTCATAAGGAGTAACTTAGACTACTTTTATTTTAGAAAATGAATTAGGGTTCCGCGCTAAAAAATAAAAACCCTAACACGCGAGCGAAGTCGCAGGGATCAACTAGTGAAGAATAAAGGTACGTTTTCGTCCAGTGCGTTCCCGCCGAAAGTTTCAAAAGGTTACGCCGTAATGACAAAGTTAAAGATCTATAATTCTACAAGTTGTTGTGTGTTGATATTAAATTGTTTTCCGTATTTAAACTATCGTTTTTTGCTATGATTATCTATTTAGATTGTAAGCTAGTTATTTAAATTCGATTGATTGATAAAAAAAGCAATATCAAAACATTAAAAGTTACAACCCTATTGCTTCAATGGAGCGTAGGTAATTATATCCTCAACTAGGCTTAGTTTCCATACTGTTCATATTTAAACTGTGCCAATACTGCCAGGTTTATAAAACATCAACCGATCATGCCAGAGGATAAAATAAGGGGCCAATCCTGCCAAAATGGCAGGAACCTACCACATATGGTCACACTGGCTGTCATACTGAAGCTGATTTTTTTTAATAAAACTGGATTTACGGCTCTGGGTTCTAGCCCTTCTGAGCCCGACTGAAGCTCAAGTGAAGAGCAGCTGTGAGTATTATAACGTATCTGTCCATACGAACGATATGGAAACGTCTATTTACTTCATAACGTATAGATGATAGCTATACATAACTCTCTTAACTGTCTATTTCATATTTCTTTTTTATAACTGGCTTTACGGCTCTGGGTTCTAGCCCTTCTGGGACTGAAGTTACTCTGTATAAATATCCTTCATAGTACACTGCTTCACAATATATTGATGTGTGACCCTTGGGAGATTTTGACGGCAACTTGAGCCAGCAGGCAGCTGACAGTTGGCGATGGTATCTCAAAGTGCCTAAGCAGACAGACACCTTATCTGTCTTATCACATCACCATTAGAGCACCTCTTCCACTAATAGTTCACACGCGCTGACACTTAATAAACAAAATCGCACCACTTTTACATATCAAAATCCACTTCAAGCAATTATTTAAACAATAATACAAGAGCAGCAAACCACCACCGGTCGAGTTCCCGCCAAAATTCCTCTATTTCTTATAATAGTCCGCAACGCATAGTGTACCTTTGAACTGCAACGCTGCAACGTGATAGTTATACATAACGCTCATAACTGTCTATTTCTTATAACGATCCGCAACGCACAGAGTACCTTTGAACCGCAATGCTGCAACGTTGCGTTGGTTTGGAATCGTGATTCGTGATATTGAAACACAACGCACTCGCTGCCGTACAAAAACAAAATGTTATGCCGTGTACGATAATTTGAAATTAAAAATTTTGTACAGCCGACTTCAATATAAGTTATTTAAGAATAACTCAATAACCATTGGTCTGACCTTGATCAAATTCATATGGGACCACAGGAGAACTATTAGCTTTCATATAAAAAAAGAATCATCGAGATCGATTCACCTAGTACAAAGTTATGATGTAACACACATAAAAAAAATATACACTCGAATTGAGTACCGTCTCCTTTTTGAAAGTCGGCAGATAAGAACGAAACTGCAGCGGGGCCCATATTGAAACGTGTAGGTGAGCGAAGCAAAATTGGAGAAATAAGTTTATTTATTTCTTTTTCATATAGATACTTGTATAACTATTTCAAATTGTCAATGTGTCTTTTTTTAATAAAGCAATTTCAAACCTCGTGCTATTTATTATAAAATTCAACACAGTAAATACGGGTTTCGCCATATATTGAAAAATAACACTTACTTCAAAATGTAAGGATTAAACTACATTAATAGCCTCGGTCTTGTTAAGACGAAATATTATTATTGACCTTCTGTCCTTCAACTTTTGTACTTGAGTTTTCATATTAATTTAACAAGCGCAGTAATAAATTTTGGGTGTAAAATTATTATTTAAAAACTTTGCTTTATTTGCTAATTCCAAGTCAATTTCGATGCATAAAGCACGCATAGTGATATAAGTGTTCACAAAAGAAGTCTAAAAACGAAAACTTTGTAATTGTTTTTTTTGATTTCGTGATTGTAAATATAGATATAGCTTCGTTTTAAGTTTTAATATAACAAAGAAATAACGTCGCGACAAACACTGTGCTATGTGGGAGTTTTTCGAAAAAGACTGATTATTTAAATAAAAAAGCGCGTATTTGTAAAAACGAATTTAGTTTTCAGACGATTTCAGGTTATCTGAAGTTACATTTACGGCAGCAATATTTAGAAGCGTACACACAAGTTCCGTTAGAACAGCAAACGATTGCTAGATCTTCGAGACCTGTGAATACTTTGGGTGTCCTTGCATCAGCACTAACATAAAAGACAACTTTTTGAGCCAGCCTTCTATGTCAAATAGTGTCCGACCGAAACAGGATTTTCAACAGAAACCAAAACCAAAAACTAACCTTCGGTCCGGGTGTCAGTTTCTGCCGAAACCGAAACCGAAACTTATTTAGACATAATGATTTCTTATATTTACGCGAACACTACAGATTGAATAAAACTACTTTTACGGATTTTATCGTGTTTAATTGTTATTTTACATTCATATTATTTCATTACATGCATATTGTTCCGTGCGGGTTCGAATCCCGCACGGAACAAGTATTTGTACGGCCTACAAATAATTGTTCCGGGTCTGGATGTTTGTCCTTGTGTAATGTATGTTTGTAAACTGCCTCCACGATACAGGAGAAAATCCTAGTGTGGGGTTAACGTTTTTAAAAAAAAAAAAAAAAAAAAATAAAAAAAAAAAAAAATAACAACGTTTCGGTTGGTTTCGGTTGCTTTCCAGCAACCGTGGTCACGGGGGCTGAGGTGATTGATGTCCCGATGTCAAAGTTAACCCGGAGTACCTTCAGCTTTTTAATTATTAATTTTGGTCCGATCTACGCAGAATGAACTAACTTGTATTCAATTGTAGTGATTAAGTAATTGTAGACAAAATGGAACGATGTGGTCGCTCAGCGACAAAGTCCTTAATAATAATAAAAAAAGTTTTTATGTTTTTAAGTATAATTGAGAACATTTTTTATTGTGTTCACAATATTGTTAATATATTTCAATATTTCCACACACACACACACGCGCGCACGCGCACACGCATGCGCACGCGCACATGAACACGCACGCACACACACACACACACACACACACACACACAGAGAGAGAGAGAGAGAGAGAGAGAGAGAGCGAGACACACACACAGAGACACACACGGACAAACACATACACACACAGACACACACAAACACACACACACACAGAGAGAGAGAGAGAGACACACACACACACTAGGATTAGGTTTGTGTGTGTGTGTGTGTGATTAGGAACTAACACAGCATTATGAATTGCCATACGTTCCTTTTTTGACAAATTCTGACTTTTCATAATAGCGTGTAGAGCCCCATTTACTCTATTTCCTGCGTTCACTCGTCGTTCTATATCCTTGTCATATCTACCATCCCTGCTAAATAAACATCCCAAATATACAAACTCATCTACTTGCTCGACCAACTCCCCTTCTATTCTTATTTCATATAACGTTTTACTTTCTTCTCTTTCAAAAACTATCACTTTCTTCTTACTTGCGTTTACTTTCATATCCCTTTCTTTTAACTACCAGTTCATTAATGTTACCATAATTTGCAAATCGGCTGCCGAATGATGCAAATATAACTTGATCATCGGCGTACAAAAGGTATTTGACGGTTAACTCACCAATTCTCAACCCACATTCTTCATCTTTCAAAGTTTCCAATTAACTGTCCATAAACAGGTTAAACAGCCACGGGGAACCTGCACAGCCCTATCTGATACTTTTTTGAGATGCCAAAACATTTGGTCCGAGTAGACCCCGTTGATCCTGACACAAGCACTAGAGTCCCTATAAAGAGACCTTAATGCATGTATCAAACCAGCGCTCAATCCGAATGAGTTCAGTATTTGCCATAACACATTACTGTCCACTCTGTCCACAAACTAATAAGAACCTCTGTCATAAGCCTTTTCCAAATCCATGACGCACAAAACACTTTCTGATTTTTGGTCAAAAACTTCTCCGCAATCATGCGCATGGAAAAGGCTTGATCCATACCCCCATCCTCTTTATAAATCTAGCTTTTTGCATTAGTTTCTTCCATAACTCTTTCAATTAACACCTTAGCATACAGTTTACCCACAATGCTAAGCAAGCATACGGTAGTTTTTACAATCCTGCTGTGACCCTTTTCCCTTATATATTGGGACGGCTTTGCACCAGTATTCCGGTACCCGCTTCAGTTGCCAACATAAATGAAACATGCTGTACCAGCAGGCCTGCCAATATTCCCTGCATTGAGATACTTACGTAATGGACTGTCTGCTGGGTCAAGCTGCTGTCGAAATATCTCAAAAACTTCTTTATAATATGTTGACCATAGATAAGAGTGTATATACGGAAAATGTTGACGTATCACATTGCGAAGTTTTCAAATATATTATTCTAAGCAACGAACTCTAATAACTAATTTTAAAAGATAATTTTGTAATACTTGGCACTGGCAAAAGCACATAAGAATCTCCACTAGGAGTAATAGTGTTCTGTGATAAAAATCCATTACTAAAAAAATAAGACAGTTCCGTGTCTGTGGACATGACACCTTGACATTAAGGAGTATTGGCGGGAACTTGACCTGAGGCGGTTTGTTGCTCCTGTATTATTGTTTAAATAATGGTTTGAAGTGGACTTTGATATATAAAAGTGGTGTGATTTTGTATATTAAGTGTGTGTGGAAACTGTGAAACAAGTGCTCTGATGGTGATGGATTCTCAAGATAAGCTGTTTGTTTGCATAGGCGCCTTTAGATACCATCGCCAACTGTCAGCTGCCTGTTGGCTCAAGTTGCCGTCAAAATCTCCCAAGGGCTGCACAATGTGACGCATCAACATATTGTGAAGCAGTGAACTATGAAGAAATTATAATAAACCGAATAAAAATACTCAAGACTTGGCCTAAAGGTATAGATACCAGGCCATAAACTCCAAAAAAAAAAGACATTGACACTTGACAGAAAACCTATAATTTGTAGTTTGTAGGTGTGTAGGAATTCTGATTTTCATCTCTTCTTTGAAGATTTCGAATTGTATTTTGTTAAGTTTAATGCAGTGATTAGATTCTCTTTTTATTAAGTCATATGAACGGCAGACCCGACTTTTAAATCTTTTAAAATTCATAATTTATAGACTATAATGTCAGATCGACTTAAAAGTACAAATAAAGTCTCCAATGAGGAAGTTATAGATGATTTAACAAAGGACCTAGAGGGTTCTTTGAAGACTCAAGATCCGGCACCTGAATATGTGATAAATCCGGGATCCAGCCTGGACGACTACCTTCCACCTACAGAAAACGCACAGAAAAATGCAGGTAAGTTGTGATCTAATGGCATAGGTATTACCACGCGCGGTGGTCAGTAACCGCGCCCATATTCACTTATTCATTTTGCTTTATTGCCGTCAATAAATGCTATGATATAACTCTTTAATATATAATCTCTATAATACAAGTGTCGTAGTTTTTTTTGCTTAAATTTATTGTTACATTAAGCTCTGTTGAGTCACTATAGTAATTTTTGTTGCCTTGGTGGTGGTTTTAACATCTTTAGATTTGTAAGTGTTTTTAATTGTGCCGTTTTTATGTAAGTTATAGTTATAGAAATATAATGGAGGACGAACCTCCCGATCCCAAAAGGGTTCGCAATGACTCTTTTACCTTTTTATTGATAATGTAGAATCTATTAACCATAAACGCGCCCAAATAAGTAATGGGTCTGCCCATCCACAAAAAATAGTTATTACTGATTCAAACCAACAGTTTCCTTCAATACAATCCTCATATACCCATCCTGATTTTAGTAATAATAAAGTAAAGTACTCTCAAGATGATACCGCGCCTTTTCTAGTTCACGTAAGTAAAACGTCAAATGATCAAGTGTCGGGAGTAGCTCTCAAACCAATTAAATTTGGTTACTTTCTGTATCATAATAACATTAAAAATATAGTTTGTGAAGGAGTCAAAAAAGTTGGACGAAACAGGATATCAGTTGAGTTTAAAACAGCAGTGGATGCAAACACTTTTATTGATCACCCAGCTCTTCAGACTTCTAAATATGAAACAACTATCCCCTCATATAATATAACTCGTATGGGGCTAGTCAGACAAGTTCCTATAGAGTGGACATTAGAAGAATTAATAGCAGTTATAGAAATTCCCTCTGGATATGGTAATATAATTAAAGCTTGCCGACTCAATAGACGATCAGTGAGTGACAGTAATAGCGTTTCATGGATTCCAACGCAAACAGTAGTTCTAACTTTTTCTGGACAGGAACTTCCACCACATATTTACTGTTTTTACACCTCTATGCCAGTAGAAAAATATGTTTTGCCACTCATTCAGTGTCATAAATGTTGCAGATTTGGCCATCTTACTTCTCAGTGCCAATCATCCCCTTGCTGCTTTATATGTGCACAGAATCATGAAGGTTTATCATGTACTAGGCAAACTCCTACTTGTCTATTCTGTTCAGGACCCCACACAGCAAAAGACCCTACCTGCCCTGAACATCTAAGGCAAAAATCTATTAAACTAGTTATGTCACAAGAAGATATATCATATTTAGAAGCTGCAACTAGATTCCCTCTGCTGACACAACAAGAAGTCTGCCTCGTAATTCTTCTCATCAGACCCCTTATCCCATAAATGACAGTATTTCAGCTCCTTCGGCTCAGCCTTCACAATGTACATCATATAAAAAAACAATCTTTATCCCTCAACGCACTTACAACCAACCATCAAATTCTGGATATGATAAGCCAGCCAGTTAGGCAATTGTTGAGAATCCTCCTTCTTCCCTTCCAAATGGGTGTGCTTTACTGGGGAATGACAACATCTCTAATAATGATAACTTCTGCAAACTTATGGTATCAATGTTAATTAACATGATTTCCCGTTTCAGTGACACAGAACTTCCCCTCAGTTTACGTCATAAACTTACTCAGCTTACTTCAATAACTAGCAACATTCACAATTCTACAATGGAATTGTCGGAGCATCAAACATAAAAAGAATGAACTAATTTTTCTTTTTAACAAATTTAGTCCACTTGTTCTTGCCATTCAGGAGATGTGGCATAGACCTGACTGGGATGTGACTGTTGATGAGTGATTACTGATTACTTGTCAAATGAGACAACATGAGTTCATGTTCGAGAGATAGTTTTCTTTATCTGGAGTGAAAATAACTGCTTATAGAAATCATTTTATCGGATAACATCTAGAAAAATTATTGATCTTCCTCTCTTAAATTTTAAATATTAGTATTAATAATTTCTATTGTAGATTCATATGTACGTTCTAAATATTTCTGCTGCTTCTCATGTTCCTGATGTTTTAATGTGTTTAATATAATAATATTATTAATATCTTTTAATGGGAATGGTGTCGGGAGTAAGGGGACGCTCCCCATTCCCCTCCCTTCAACCCCTGCCCCCTCCTCCTGCCAAACGATTGTAAATTTCAACCGTGGATTTTAATAGGCTGTAAAGATAACTGTATAAGGGTAAGGCCTCAGTGGAGAGCTTCGCGGGGCGTGTGGTGTGGCTGTGTACTTAATGCCCAAATAGTCAAACACTACTCAATTTTAAGATACCATTAAGTCTTATGCTGTCTCTATCGCTTTATGTCAAAGTGATTGTGACACTATGAGACTTAATGACATCTTAAAACTGAGTAACATTTGATTATTTGGCCATAAGAGGCATACACCAATTTTTATTTATTTTGTTTTATTAAACTATAGTAAGATAAAAAGTTGAAAATAAAATCTGGTTATATACAAAAAACGACAACAGAAAAGTGTGATAATTAGAGTTTGATTTTCGAAGTAATTGCTTAATTATAAAATATCTAATAATTTTGTGCTCTTTTACAGACATTCCTTTTATAGAAGAAGACATTGATAAAGAAGACAAAACAGATTATGACAGTGATAAAGTTGAGAGTGACAAAGAGGAAAGTGACACAGACTCCATTGATGTGAACTCTCTTAAAGATGCAGAAATGGATCTCACTGATGACCAAAAGGCAGAGAGGAGGTTGATAGCAGAGGAACTAAAGACAGCTGGAAATGACTCATTTAAAATTGGTGAATATGAGAGGAGTATAGAAAAATACACTGAGGGTAAGTTTTGTTATACCATATCATCATTCATCAATTACACCATGTTGTCATTAATCCATTCATGACAGCCTATTATTTTTTTTATTTAAACTATTGATGTTAAGAAAACGGCAGACTTATGGGGGATTTCCATTAAAGTTATTTTATCTATAATAGATATAATAGCACCGTATCTAGCCACTATATTTAATACAAGCTTCGAATCTGATGTGTTTCCTGATTTAATGAAACATAGTAAAGTCATACCTTTATTTAAATCTGGTAGTACATTAGACCCCGCCAATTTTAGACCAATTTCTTTACTACCAAGGTTTAGTAAAATTTTTGAAAAAATAATTTTGGATCAGATGTTAAGTTTCTTTAATATTAATAAATTGCTACATAAAAATCAATTCGGTTTTACAAGGGGTCGCTCGACAACTGACGCTGGAGTTGAGTTCATTAAACATATTTTTTGTGCATGGGAGAATTCAGAGGATACTTTGGGTATATTTTGTGGCCTTTCCAAGGCCTTCAACTGCGTTCACCATGAGACATTGATCAGGAAGCTACAGTACTTTGGTGTCAAGAACACAGCGCTTAAACTTATTATTTCATATTTAAGTAATAGAATGCAGAAAGTTATTATCAATGGTAAAAGTTCTTCCGGGTCACCAGTACTAATGGGTGTCCCTTAGGGCTCCATTCTCGGCCCATTCCTATTTCTAGCGTATATTAATGACTTGCCTTCTCTTGTAGGGGATAATCATGATATAGTATTATTTGCTGATGATACTTCCTTGATTTTTAAACTTAAATGTCAATCATTTAAATGTGACGAAGTGAATAATGATATATCGAAATTAGTGCATTGGTTTAACGTTAATAATCTACATTTAAACGGAAATAAAACTAAATGTATTAAATTTACAACAACGAATGTTAAAAATCTGAGTACCAATGTGTTTTAAATGGGAAAGAACTGAGTGAACAAGTGGTAAAATATGTTTCAGGTCTACGAATTTGCCCTCTACAGTTCACACAGCAAAGATCTGTCCTCTATTGTAACCGAAGTGCTGCAAAAATGAAATTAGAGAAGTACAAGAGAGCTATCAAGGACTGTAGCAAAGCCATCGAGCTGGATGATAAATATCTAAAAGCTTATTATAGGTAAGTTATAGTTCTCGAGATACTCTAAAGATAGCAATATTATTATTATTATTACTAACCTGAAATGTCCCACTGCAGGGCAAAGGCCTCCCTACTCTCTTTTCACTTCTCTCTCTCCAGAGACACCATAGACCAGTCCTTCATGAAGGAGTCCAGTTCATCCCGCCATCTTCGTCTGGGTCTGCCTCGCTGACATTGCCTTTAATAGGGACTCATTGGGTTGTCAATTTGGCCCATTGGTCATTTGGCAATTCAGTCTTCAGCTGATGAGTTGACTCAGATGCTAGATGACCTTAGCAAAACAAGCTGAGGTTGGACTTCTAATGAACATGTCAAAGTCAAAGTTGATACCAAACAACACATATGACAAGATTACTGTCGAGGGTGTAGAGACTACATGCGTCGATGAGTATCTCTATTTGGGTCAAATAGTCTCTTTCTAGGCAAGACAAGAAAAAGAAATTACAAGACACACCAAAAACGCCTGGAAGAGCTTATTGGTCTATGAAAGATCTTGTGAGAGGTGGTCTTCCTCTATCCCTGAATAGGTGACTCATGCATACATCCCATCCTCACCTATGGTGCCTAGATATCGTCTTTAACAGTCCAGCAGAGTTCCACACTTTACTTGTAGACTGGATTAGGAATACTAAAATCCGTTCGAGATCTAAATTGCTGATGTCACAAAAAGCTGCTACACTAAAATGGGACTGGACACATCTGCCGAAAGAGAAAGAGGTAGAGCCATGCCGCAGCTATGTAGTAGTAAGTTGTAGCACGAATGGGTCGGCTCGACCGAGGAAGGACCACACTCACAGAATACCAGAGTAAAATAGCAGCTTAACACTGCTGTGTTTCGTATGGTGAGTGTAGAGAACCAGATACCAGTTATAACGCATCTGCATTTTGATTTTTTATTGAGGATAGATATAGATTCACAGCAGCCACTTACTATCAGGTGTGTGCTCGTTTGTCACCCTGTCCTATAAAATAAAAGATAGCAATAATGGGAACAAAATGATTTTACGATTCAACTAATATTTAATAACTTAGGTTTATTGGGCATACTAGAGTAGCTTACTAGACTAATTGTTCCAAAACACCCTCGTAGAATTGAGAAGAGGCCTGTGCCCAACTGTGAGATGTATTATTTAGGCTGTAACTTTACTATAACACCAAGGAAAAAATGTGGAGATTAAACATAATTATAATTTTTAACCAAAAGTAAAAACCACCTTGAAATTACAAAAAAAGAAGTTATTTATTTGCTACCTTTAGGGCTGAAAGTTTTTCTCCGAATTTATATGGGATCTCCCTCGAAGTAACTTATTTGAGAAAATATAACAATTATCAAAATTGGTGCACAATCTGTAAAGATACCGCTTAACACAGATACGAAAAAAAAACGCGAATTGAGTGCCTCCTTTTTGAATTCGGTTAAAAGGGTGGTCTTATTTACGTTTTAATTACACATTTTTACAGGAGAGCACAGTCATATGAAGCAACTGATAAACTAGATGAATGCTTAGCGGATTACAAGAAAATACTGGAACTAGACCCAACGCACAAAGAAGCACAAGTCGCTCTGGTCCGTCTACCTCCACTCATAGAAGAAAAGAATGAAAAACTAAAGAAGGAGATGTTAGGAAAACTGAAAGATCTAGGCAACATGATATTAAAACCGTTCGGCCTCTCTACTGATAATTTCCAACTGGAACAGGACCCCGAATCAAAAGGATATAAGATTAATTTTAAACAATAAATGTATTATTTTGTATAGATTTGTGATACTGTAATTATATTTATTTGATTAAGAGCTTCTCTAGTTTCTTTTGATCATTCATTACAGGCCATGACGAGCCACTGTTGAACATAGGTCTACCTTATAGATTAACTAATCTAATATCCCCCATTTGCCATATTTGCCACGATTCCTAATTGAGGATAAATGTAGATATAAAGTCTATGACCCACAGCATCCACATACCATCAGGTGGACTGTGAGTGCTCGTTTGTCACCCTATTCTAATAAACAATAAAAACTGGTCAATTGCGTGCGATATTATCAAGGAAGCCCATACACAGGATACAGGTTTAAATGCGTGGTAAGTCAACAACGAAAGGGTGGAGACTGACCGACCATCTAGTTGTCCGATGGTTGAAGGGAGAGGGAGGAATTAAATTATGCAATTATAATTTTCGCCTGTGTTCAAGGCTGTTCAGATTGGTTTTAACCAAATTTGGGTCACCAATAAGCCTCTTAGCACGCCTTTTCATTGAGTCCAAAGCTGCTAGGTGGCATTTCGCAGCACCAGGCCATATATGGCAGCAATACTCCATGTACGACCGCACTTGCCTGTATACAATGTAAGCATCTGTTTCGGCGTGAAGTATCGCCGCACCTTTGCAAGGACTCCTAGATTCCTTCCAACTGCTTTGGCCTTGGACTCAATGAACCGCCCTGCTGGCTGGTGAGCTGGCACCTTTTTGCAGTGAAGAGATACGCTTGTGTTTTGGAGGCGTTGAAATTCACAACATTGGCACCGCCCCATTCGGAGACTGCTTGTAGTGTAAGATTCACACCGCTCTATCATAGTTTCTCTTTCGGACTGGATTTGAGCCGGACTGGCCCGAGGACTTGGTTGTTATCTCTCCACAACTGTGTTATCGTCTGCATACCCATAGATACCGGACATAAGCAGATCATTAATATGCAGCAGGAAGAGAGTTGCGGAGAGAACGGACCTCTGAGGAACACCGGCGTTAGTCGCCATAGGATCGGATGAGCAGTCATCGACGACGAGCCGGAGAGACCGTTCACTCAAAAAGTCCTTTACCCATTCAATTAGACCAGGGGATAAGCCGCATGCTAGAAGCTTAACCAAAAGGCTAACATACCGAACTCTGTCAAAGGCCTTCGAGACGTCAAGGGAAACAGCAAGGGCTTCTCTACTGTACTCGAGTGCCTCGCCTCATACGCGTGTGGCATACGCTAGAAGGTCCCCAGCTGACTAATTTCGGTGAAACCTATATTGCCGGTCACTAAGGAAGTCATTCTGTTCTAGGTATGCCATTGAGCGTGTGTTTAATAGACGTTCCATAATCTTGCAGAGTATGGAGGTAATTATCGGCCCATCGCAATGATGGGCCGATAATTGGCAGGGTCGGCACGGCTGCCTTTTTTTGTAACAGGCCGCACCTTGGCCAGCTTTCAGGATTTTGGCACTATTCAGTCTAAAATGAGAGGCGGTACAAGCGCGTCAGTACAGGAGACAACTCAGGTGCACAAGCCTTTAGAACTATAGCTGGTATACCATCTGGTTCACTAGCTTTATTCACGTCTAGACACCGAAAGGTTTTAAGAACCTCCTTATTTGTTATACGAACCTCCGACATAGAGGTCCCGCAGTGAGGTAATTTAGGTGGAACGTTGTTGCCACTGTTTAGACGTGAATTGTAGGCAAAGAGAGACACGAACAAGTCCGCTCTCTCTTTAGCCGTATGCTTGTGCTGTGTACCATCCGGTTTTACTAGTGGAGGCAGTGTAGGCCGACAAAAGTTTGGCGAGAGACCAAAAAGGTCTAGTGCCGGATGGTCCGGCAGAGAGTTTTGCGCCAATATGTTTAATGCCATCGAGACTAGCTTTCCGTAATGTTTTTTTGTAGGACTTGGCGGTTTGGTTGAAAGTTCTCTTTTTGGAACTAATATCCGGGACTTTGCGGTTTCGAGCGTCAATTCAGGATGCGGGCGTTTTTCAGCTTGGGCGCATTCAAAGTTAAAAATGGGCAAGCTTTGCTAGCGGTGGGAGCATCAGAGAAGGGTATAAAATACTCCATAGCTTGATGCAACACATCCGTTATCGCAACCGCGCAGCTCGATGGATCCGCAGAAGAGAAACAGATCTCCCGCCAAGGATAAAATGCAAAAAAGTGTCGCATCTTATCCCAATCAGCTGACTTATTCCGCCATATTCGTCGAATACCTTGGGACTCGTAATCAGGTGGAGATTATAACGATACAGATTTCACCAGACAGTGGTCAGATGTACTCAAAGGGGAGGTAACCTGTACTTCATACCTGTCTGATTCGGTAGTTAGCAGAAGGTCCAAGCAATTTGCTGTATGACCGTCTACATCGGGTGGCCTAATCGCTTGTATGGAACTACAAGTACGATGATTTAGATACGTTTAGTGTTAGTAAACTATCCTCAAGTCATCGTGCCACACTTTGGAGACCCTTTTCAGCAACCTCCTGAACTTCAGCCGAAGTCTCTCCAAAAAATATTATAGCCGTATCATCGGCGTAAGTGAATAATTTACCGTATGCTAATGGCATACGACAAAGGTCATTAATATAAACTAGAAAGAGCCTTGGTCTTAGGATACTTCCTTGAGGGACTCCAAAAGTGATACTGATAAAATTTCCAATCTTAACTCTCTGCACTCGGTCACTTAAGGACACGTTTACAAATCGGGCAAAATTATGCTGTTTTTCGGTACATTTGGTGACAGAACTAAACCAAATCAATTATAACTAATAACTACCACGTATATACTGGTTCTTCATCTTAAAATGGTAGTGACATTTTTGTTGAAAATAATATTTTTTATATTGGAAAAACGATCTTCCCCTTCACCCACGCCACGGCATGATATACTACCCCGTATCATGCCGTGGCGTGGATGATAGGCGACAGAGGAAATAGAAAAGAAAGAAACTTGATAACAGCACAGTTTTCTACAAAATTAACGATACCAGCTCGAGTTAAGGTACATTTTTTGTTTTGTTATCAATATATATTAAGATTTCTAAAAATACTATACGTAGCCAGACATATTCAATAAAAAATAATAGTATTTACTTTTTATCAAAACTTCACAAATAATCAGTAAAAAAATAAAAACTCATGCTTAGTTTTTCACATATTTTGCTAATACGGATGAATCATAATCGATTGCAATAAGGGTTATTTTATTTTAAAGTAGTATTAGATAAGGTCTCATCATAACTAACAAAACGAGCACAAACTCCGCACACTTAGTTCTACTCGTCCAGGAGTTCCAGTAGCAGTCACTGAAGTACTCCATCAGGTCTCTCCATCAAGTCCGGAGGTAAGTTCTTATCATAGCTAACAAATCGAGCCCAAACTCGGCACACCTAGTTCTACTCGTCGAGGAGTTCCAGTATCAGTTACCGAAGTACACCTTCAGGTTACTCCATCAAGTCCGGAGATAAGGTCTCATGATAATTTCAACGTGGTAGAGCCATGCTGCAGCTATATTAGTAGTATAGTTGTAGCACGAATGGGTCGGTTCGACCGGGGAAGGACCACGCTCTCACAGAATACCAGCGTAAAATAGCAGTTTAACACTGCTGTGTTTCGTATGGTGAGTGTAGAGAACCGGAGACCCTTTTTACTGGAAAAGAGGCATTCCATCTTAGTCCTCACGGGTGACAATGCATTTTCATTCACAAACGAGGATAAATGTAGCTGTCTATGGGTCACAGCAACCACTTACCATCAGGTGGACTGTGTGCTCGTTTGTCACCCTATTCCTATAAAAAAAAAACTAACAAAACGAGTCTAAACGCGGCATACCTTATTCTACTCGTCCAGGAGTTCCAGCAGCACTCACCGAAGTACACTTTCAAGTCATACAAGTAGGTATTCGAATTTCGTATCTGAGTATAAGAAATGAAAAAAAAAAATAATCTTTCAAAGTATCAAACTGTTTTATGTTTTGTGTGTGTGACCCGTGTCAATGTAATAGTTCGATTCTATATCTATCAATTTTGCAAATGCGTCCTTAGGAAGTTTTTAAAAATAGAGAGGGCAGAATTTCTAATTCCGATATTATTCAATTTGTTTACAAGAAGAGGAGTCGAGACGGTGTCGAATGCTTCGGCTAAATCGAGAAAAACCCCTAAATATAGTAATGAATGACCTTCTAAAGACTTTTGGAAAGCATCCTTGTTCTAAACAGATTTTAAAGAGGTTGGTAAGTGATTGTATTGAAAGAGTTGAAGGAAATGTTAGAAGAAGAGATATTTAAAATGAAACTACTTTAGAAAAGAAAATGGATAGACGAAAGCAAAGAATCTGGAGGTTCTGTTTGTTGTCGACGCGACGTTACCTTACAATGCAGCTCCAGCGACTGACCAAGTACTGACTTGGTCGTTTAGTCAATGTTAATATCACTGGCGCGGATGGCGGGGGAGTGGAGTGACTTCAAAATATTCAAGCAGGAATGTTGAAGTCAGCACTGGCGCCACAGCGCTGTACTGACTCCAAATCAATTTACACTATGTCAGTATCGGGTCAGCACTGACTTGCCTGGATTTTGGAGCCAGTTACTGATGCTGTGTAAATTAACCATTATGTTACATAGACATACCCAGGCAGTGTCAGCAGGCATTCTGATTTTTGACCGCGGCGGTCAACCAGAACGCACTCGTTCGCGCGTTCACTGCTGTTTCGATGTCTACATCGGAAGGAAGAAGGAGACCAAGAAGTTGATTATGTTAGTACGAGAAAGGTGTTTTTATTTGATGTGAAGAATGATGATTAAAAAAACCGAGCAAAAGCAGCAGAAGCGTGGTTAGAAATTGCCAGAAAAATGGGGACGGAAATTTTTTCATCAGTAAGTCATTTACAAAA
Organism: Parnassius glacialis; assembly: GCA_033319125.1. Classification (NCBI taxonomy): domain Eukaryota; kingdom Metazoa; phylum Arthropoda; class Insecta; order Lepidoptera; family Papilionidae; genus Parnassius; species Parnassius glacialis. The sequence continues at coordinate 57,944,053 of JAVANC010000004.1, forward strand.
CAGTGAAATTCTCCATCATGTTTTCTGTTCTTATTTAGTGGGCGCACCAAATGTTTCCTTTTCCTTTTTAATGCTGCTAATGTCCACAATATCAATAATTCGTCTTCCGATGAAGAACTATAGTCAAAAAACATGGTGGCTGTAGAGGCACTGCGTAGACCGTCCAACAGTGGGATGCGTGAGCAAGTGAACGCTGGAATGAAGAACGCGGAACGCTTGACCGCTTCCTGTCTCAGAACCCTGTGAAGTTTTCACTGTACATATACACAAACTCTCTCATAATTTATTCTTTTATAAAATATTAAAAGAAATAAATATGTAACGCCACATTTCATAAAAAGAATGTCATAAGATTTTTCTATATGCTATGACAGTAGTATAATATGTATTTTGGATGTTATTTTATTGATGTATACAAAAGTAATATTTTTTAATTAATTTAAGACAGTCATTACATGTTTTTTGGCTGTTAACGGAATTATTAATTTTGTAAGTATTGGACTATTTTATTTAAAACAAGTTTTTGAATACTTTAAAGAAATGTTCGTTCTGGCTCTGAGCAGGCCGAGCTGCCTAAACCTAATCACCGTCTTACATGCTCGACGATGAAGAACATCGTACACAAACCAGCATGGCCGACAAATAAAAAATATTTTGGGGACCACCACTGGGGGTTAGAGTAACGCACGCAGCCGACTCTATTCAGCCATTAGCTACTCCTCTCATTAATGAGAGGCATGTCTATGTCATAAAACCAAAGAGTTCTCTTCGATAGATATTATTATTATAGATTTATTACTATTTCGACTAATATTTTAAATGGTTAAAATAATTACTTATGTAGTTAAGCATTGTCTTCTTTTTCTGAAGACCTAGGGTCAGCAATCGACTTTATATGGGTTGTAATGAAAGTACAATAATTTGAGAAGTGTTGTGGTGTGCGAATGTAGCGTTTTGTATTAGCTTTTTTTATAGAACAAGGGTGACAAACGACCTCACAGACCACTTGATGGTAAGTGGCTGCTGTGTCCCAATAGACATCTACATTTATGCTCGATTAAGAATCAAAATGCAGTTGCGTTGTCACCCCGGAGGACTATAATGGAATGCCTCGTTTGCTGTAAAAAAGGATCTCCCGTTATCTACACTCACCATACAAAACACAGCATCATTAAGCAATTTATTAAACGTATATAATCTTTTTAAACATTTCAGATATATTATGGCGAAGTGTCGTCAAAAGCGGTATGCAACACTTTATTTTTTTTAAGCCATGTAGTGACTACATGAAGAATCCCCTACCCCGTGGGTGTCGTAAGAGGCGACAGTGACAATCAGCATCGTCCTGATGCCAACTTAAAATAATAATTAATACTGCAGTTGCCAAGCGTGGCAACGATAGTGAACGAACTTCCATTTGGGACAATTTTAATATTGACGTAGATATCATTTTAGTTCTGGTATTATTCTTCTATTGTAATTTTATATTTTTTAACGTTTTGTTAAATTTTCATTTGGTATTCGAAACGGGTGAGAAAAGTGCCTGAAATAAATATATTGAGATTTTTTAAAATTATATTTCACCCACTTCGGAACGCCTAAATTATCTTAAGTTTTCCAGATGTTTTAAGAAAATAGCCTCATGATTTTATGACCTTATATTCTCACTAGATTCATTTCAGTTCATGATCAATGCTTGCAAGTTTTTTTTTTACTCTAATTATTTAATACTCAACTTTTCTTCATTTCAGGAAAAGAGGCAGAACGTAAGTAAAATTTGAGTTCTTAGGAGTACGTCTGAACCGTTGGAACCATCTTATACCAATTTCTGCGACAAAGCATTAATGCACCCACTGCTATGTTCGGTTCAGTTTTTCTCCACGGATAGGGAAAGATGAGAAGTAATTACAGGGGTATTTCACCTTAGTTCTTGATAGTCACAACGCATCTGTGACCTTCGTTTATTTGACAATTGTGTAAGAAATTATAGATGTACCTATATCCCATAAGCCGTTTTTAACGACCTGCTATGCAAGTAACACAGTTGGCACATTTTTTGTTTGTTGTAATAAGTTCCATGTTTATATGGTTCGAACATGGGACTAATGACAATAGAAAAAATTACAAAAAATACCTCCTTTAAAAAAGAAATTGGCGAGGTTCTCGTAAGAACAGTTGCTTTTTTGTACATGTAAGCGTAACAGACGAACATTTTGGATTTTCTACCGACTTCAAAAAGGAGCCGGTACTCAATTCGACTGTATGTTTATTTTCTTTTTTTTATGTGTTACTTTATAACTTTTTTGGGTAAACCGATTTCGATGATTCTTTTTTTATTTGAAAGCTGGTGCTTCTCGTGTGGTCCCATATAAATTTGATCAAGGTCTGACCAATAGTTTTTGAGTTATTCTCAATAATGTATATTGAAGTCGGAAATTATATAGGGAATGACTGAGTGTCGAGTATCGGAGACACTTCTTATAGGTTAGGAAGGATCCCGTAGGATCTAAAAAGCGTTTGCATTTTAATTCTTAATCGTGGATAGATGTAAGTGTATGAACCACAGCATCCGCTTGCTTTACGTTTATATATACGTGGTAGAGCTATGCTTGTTCGTGATAGAGCCATGCCAGCATGCATGGATGGGTCGGCTCGACGGGGTAAGCACCACGCTCTCACAGAATACCAGCGTAAAATAACATCTGTGATTCGTATAGTGCGTGTAGAGAACAGGAGACCCTTTTTACTGGAAATAAGGCAATTCTATCTTTGTTCTCACGAATGACAACGCATCTGCATTTTAATTCGCAAACGATAATGGATGTAGATGTCTATGGGCCGCAGCAACTACTTGCCATCAAGTGGAAACTAATTTTTACGGATTTTATCGCGTTTAATTTAACTTTTTAATACCAGACGTTTCGGGTAGGGTAGGTAGCACGTAGCAAGTTTCTTAATTAAAAATAATATAATTTGACTTGGTAAATAATTATTCGACCATATTATGCTGTGCAGCTGCGTTTGCAAATGGGAAAGTTTGTTTTTCTCATAAATCCCATGTTGTGCGTCACATTGCGAAGTTTTTGGGAGATATTGGCGGCAGCTTGAGCCAACAGACAGTTAGATTTGATAGTGATTGTGATAGTGTCTCAAGGCGCCTAGGCAGACAACATTATCTTGATTATCTTCACATCACCATCGGAGCACTTGTTTCACCGCTTCCACTAATAGTTCATATTCGCAGACATTTTATATGGGAGCACATGAAAAGCAAATTTCAAATTAAAAAGAATCATCAAAATTGTTTCACTTAGGAAAAAGTTCTGAGGTAACACACATAAAAATACAGTCGAATTGAGAAGATGTAAGCTCTGCGATGGCTGACCGCTAAGTGAAAACCACAGAGTACCTTTGTATAAACCGAAAGTAAAAACTTCACAGGGGTAAGTGGTGACGGGGATAGTGCACGCAATTGAGAGCGGGCGGGACGTGCTCTTCAAACTAGGTAAGACACATTATTTTATTTTATCGAGCAGATGTACGCAAGGTAATTTTTACCAACTTTAATATAATGGATGTCCGCAAAGTAACGCCTGATTCTATTGAAAATACAAGAGCAGCAATTCGCCGTTGGTCAAGTTCCAAAATAAGAACTTCCTAAAAGAAACTTGTATAACTACATATATATCTAAAACTTAGTGTAGGACACACTTGAATTTTATTTTTAAATTTGACAGGGTCTGCCGCAGCAAAACTGGCCGGTTTAAGCGTTGCCGTTATTGTGACCGTCGGTACAAAATGCCACAACGCCAACGTCGACGTAGCCGTTGTCCGTGCCGGCGACGAAAGCGACGGTATCTTATATTATACTATACTATAATAAGTTTATTGATTTTGAGCGATGCAATAGAATCTTTTTTATTCAATATTAATTAAATGTAATTCTTATTGAAAGTCATTTTAAAGGGTTATACCGTCCATCCACCCTCAAGAATGCACACTAGGGTAGATATTCTGAAACCCGTGCTCATATACAGCCTACTCGCGTTAATTCGAAACTCGAGGGACTTAAAATATTACGAATTATATCGAGCATTTGAAATATCAAACGGTTCGAAATTTTTGAGAGAATTTAAATAAAATTTGAATTATTAAGTGTTGATCTATTATTATTTATTAACTGCTATTCTTTAACAACGACAATAGTTTAGAGTTACATTCGTGTACATATTCATAATGTGAATTAATAAATTTTTCGAAAGTACTCTGTTATATACTGGTTTGCTTCAAAGCACATTGTTGCTGCTCAGACTGTCAATTAATAACTTATGTGTGAAAAGTGCCTTTCTCTCGGCAACTTTGAATTGTCGCGTGTTTGACGCCGATGAGTTCGAATTAACGCGTCGTTTTATTACGTAGGTATCAATGATATTTTCGTTCGAACTACCAAGTGCATAAAAATGATAAATGTTGATTTAGTTCGAAATATAAAGAGGTTTGAATTAACGAGAGTCGACTGTATCTGTGGATCATTGGATTTACTTTTATTTGTTCTTCCGACTTTTTACCCCAAGTACAGTTCAACACATCATCATTATCAACATCATCATTACAGCCTTTCATAAGTCCACTGCTGAACATAGGCCTCCGCCAAGGAATGCCACAAAGCACGGTCCTAAGCCACCTGCATCCATCGACTTCCTGCATGTCTTACCAGGTCGTCACTCCATCTAGTGGGGGGGTCGCCCTACACTTCGCCTACCGGTACGAGGCTGCCAACAGAGAATCGTTCTTCCCCATCGGTTGTCGGTTCTTCGAGCTATATGGCCAGCCCACCGCCACTTCAGCTTTCTAATCTGTTGGGCTATGTCAGTTACTTTGGTTCTACTGCGGATATCCTCATTTCTAAGTTTATCACGCAGAGAAACCCCGAGCATAGCCCTCCCCATAGCTCGCTGAGCAAACTTGAGATTCCTCATACGGCCAGCAGTGAAGGACATTTAAGTAAGGACACGTAAGTCATCACTGGCAACACGCACTGGTTGTACAGTTTCGTTTTCAGGTTTTGAGGTATGTCTGACGGGAAGATGTGTCGTAGTTTCCCGAAAGCTGCTCAGCCGAGTTGAATCCGTCGATTGACCTCTCGGTCGATGTTGAACTTACCTAGCTGACTATTTGTCCCAGGTAAACATACTCGTCAACAACTTCGAGCTTAGTGTTCCCAACAACTACCAGCATAGGTGTGACATGGACGTTAAACATTATTTTTGTTTTGTCCGTGTTCATCTTAAGACCTATCCGTTGGGAGACACTATTGATGTCATTTAGCATAGTGCTTAGGTCCTCCAGCGATTCTGCCATAAGGACTATATCGTCGGCAAATCGAAGGTGAGTTATGTAATCGCCATTGATGTTGATACCGCATCCTTTCCAGTCCAGTAGCTTGAAAACGTCTTCCAATGCAGTGGTGAAGAGTTTCGGGGATATAACGTCACCCTGTCTTACACCTATCTCTGCAGTTGGATAGGTTTCGTACTCTGATTCTGTACTCGGATAGCTATCGTAGTTCTACTTTACAAGCACTTCAGCACTTCGATATACCGACAATCAACTTGGCTCCGCTGAAGGGACTGCAGCACCACCCAAATTTCGACGGAATCAAAGGCTTTCTCATAGTCCACATACGCAAGGCAAAGTGTCAGATTATACTCAATTGTACTCCTCGGACTTCTGTACAATTTGCCGAAGAGTGTGTATGTAGTCTATGGTACTAAAGCCTTTTCGGAAACCAGCTTGTCGGGAGGCTGGAAGTCGTCAAGTCTGCGTGCGAGACGATTCGTAATGACTCTCGAAAACAGCACGTAGACGCGGCTCAGAAGGGAAATCGGTCTGTAATTCTTCAAGACAGCATTGTCGCCTTTCTTGAAGAACAAGACCACCGCACTTCTGCTCCACGCCTCCCGAGTAGTGCTACCATGGAGGACGGATTTAAAGAGCTTCTGAAGGACTTCAAGTACCGGTTTTCCACCTAATTTCAGAAGCTCCACTGTAATTCCATCCTCACCCGGGGACTTGACGTTTTTAAGGTGCTGGAGAGACATTCTAATCTCGCTCAGACCGACGTCCGGGATATCTTCGGAATAGTGTCGGATAAGACTCGCTCTTGGATCGTTACTCACACTTGAATGTGGCTCCAACGATGACGTGTACAGCTGCCCATAGAACCTCTCAATCTCACTCAAAATCTCAGGTGTCCCGGAAACGATGCTGCCACACTCGGTCTTCAGCTTCGACAGTTGGCTCTTTCTGGGAGACAGATCTCTGGCAAAGACTTTGGAGCCTTGGTTCCGCTCGATCTCTTTTTCAATACAAGCTGTATTGAAGTTGTGTAAGTCCCGCCGCATGTATTTAGTGATCTATCTGTTCAGTTGCCTGTATTCTGTCAAATCTGTTGAAGAATGTAGCTTCATCTCCCGTCTAACAGCCATGAGATTAAGAGTGTGGTCGGAGAGTTTTTGTGTTCTTCTGCGGCGGGTCTTGCAAAACTTAGCTCCAACCGCATGGACAGTTTCCACGAGTTTGTCTTCATATCGTCCACTTCATTGCAGTCTTCTAGGCACTGAAAACGGTTTTGTAACTCGTGCTGAAAAGTTTCGGGACTTCGGAATACAGCACGAGGGGGACGGATCGTTGACTTCATTAGACGAGACCTCTCCAACTTAACGTTTAGGTTCAGTGTGCCTCTAATCATTCGGTGATCGCTACCAGTTTTCACCCTCGCGATCACGGAGACATCCCTGAATATTTGTCGTCTGGTCGTCATAATGAAGTCAATATCATTATTTGTCGAACCGTCGGGGCTCGGCCAGATCCACTTCCTGTGGGGCCGCTTCTGGAAGAAAGAGTTCATCATAAAGAGTCCCTCTTTCTCCGTGAAGTCGGCCAGCTGCTGGCCCCTTGAGTCCGTTGCCCTATTCCAAATTTCCCTACTTTCAACTCACCGTTCTCTCTTGTGCCTAGTTTTGCATTGAAGTCTCCCATTAACACCGTATAGTGGATTTTGAAAGAATGCATGGCTCTAGAGATATTCTCATACATTTCCTCCACCTGGATGTGCCGAGGTTGGTGCCGTAAACCTGTATGACCTTCAGCGAATACCGTTTGGTGATTCTGAGTATAAGGTACGCAATCCTCGTCGACACACTCTCAATCTTTACAACGTTATTAACGAGAGACTTGTGAACGATAAATCCGCCACCTCCTTGGGACAGATGGTCGCCTTCCCGGTGATAGAGCAAGTTGCCGGATTCAAAGATTACCGTGTCCTCCCCCTCTCTTCGGACCTCGGATAATCCTATAATATGCCAGCGTAATTTGTCTATCTCTTCTTCTAGCTCCACGATCTTCTCGTCAGTCCTCAGGGTGCGTGCGTTATAAGTTGCCAGGTCGAGTCATCTTAGGTGGCAATCGAACCTCCACCGGAGATTCTTAGCACCCTCTGCCCCGCCGTTACCATGGTCGCCACCGTAGCCATGAATAGCGGGGCCACTGGAGACTGGGAGCCGTCTCTTTGTTACTCTCATCATTGGGCGGTATTTGTCATAGTTGCCACGCTTGGCGAACGGGTTGGCAACTGCAGTTTTTTTATTGTAATTTTGCTGTTATCAGGAAGATGCTGCTGCCCATCTCCTGCCTGTTTCTCTTTGTCGCCTTTTACGACACCCACGGGAACATATGGGGTAGTGGATATTCTTAACTGCCACTACACGGCATACACTTTGAAATATTAATTATGTTTTAATAACTTTAAACTCAATCAAAAGAAATATTTCGTATTCCCCTTACCGTCACCGTTGCAGCCTATTAAAGTTCCTGCATTACGTATTATATATAAATCAAAATAAACTTCCTCGTTTTTAATGACTGCGTACTTTATAAATTCTTTCATATGTCCAGATAATTCAAACAAACAATAAGACAAATAACAAAGGTAATGCAAACCTACTCTAATTTCAGTAATGAATAGACGTAATTTGATATCCTGGATAAATTCGTCACTTTTAATGTACATTTGCTACCGTTTAATAAATTTCTTTGCTAAAAAAGATTTCTTAGCGAAGAAGTGGGCGTTTTTTGCAAGCATTCGAACAACGTTATGTAAAACGCTGTCAAATTCCACTGCTAAATAGAGGCCTCCCCATAGATTTCCTCATAGGAGAGATACTTGTACATAGCTTACTTGTCATTGGCAGGCGAGTTGATAACCGCGGTTTTTAATTTTTTTAGTTGTTATTAGAAGGACGCTGCTACTTTGTTTCCCTCTGTCGCCTCTTACGACACCCACGGGACGATATGGGATCATCGACACCGCCAGTACACGGTTTACCACCACCACCACCACTAATGTTATATGATACATATTTAACTCTGATATCGTAGAGTCGTCCGACGCTGCCGGTCCCGCTCTGTGACATTCAAGCGCTGCTCATTCTGCGAATGCGGCATGCCCCTGCGACAGCGCTCTCTTTCATAAATTTAAAGGTAAAGTTTTATCGCTTAAAGTTGGAAGTATGTGCCACGAATTTTTTTATTTATGATTTTAAATGGCCAGAACATGCCATAATACCACAAAAAAAAAAAGACTGAAAGGCGTCTTCACATCTGAGATCTAATACCTATTGCATTTCTTTTTTTATTAAAGAAGTACCGGTTAAGAACCACCTGAACGTCCAGTCCACCTGAACGAAAATCTCGAATCAAAATGCAAAAGCGTTGAGTACAGAGATGGAATGCCTTGTTACCAGTAAAAAGGTTCTCCGATTATTATCGCTCCTGCTATTTACGCTGGTAGCCTGTGAGTGCGTGGCCCTTCCCAAGTTGTGCCGACCCATTCGTGCTAGAACACTGTAGAACACTGTAGTGTGGCTACCATACAAAACAGAATCTACTTTTTGATCAGTTGTAGAAATAATTACCCTAAATGTTTGGCAAATCAAAAGACTGTCTGTTCTTGTCAGGGTTTTGTACCATAGATGCTGTTTCCGGTTTGGGCATTTTAGTTTTTTTTATATAGCATAACAGTGACAAATGAGCACACTGGATGCTGTGGATGCTGTGGCCCGTAGATATCTACATTTATCCTCGATTAACAATCAAAATGTGGAACTTAATTAAAATAATTAAGTTAGTTATTGACTGAAATAGTAAAAGCATGGACGTATAATAAAAGGTTTTTATACGTCTTTTTTTTATACTTTCACGAGTAAAAGACACCTCAAATAAGTATAAAACCCGTCTGTAACTGTTACTCCTTTAGATCGTAATCGATCTCTCGACCTAGAAAGATGCTATCGTTTTTAACCGTCTTGCTTAGTGTAGTATTTTTCTGAAAAAAAAAACAACGCACCTAGAAATCTTGTCGATTATTTACAATCGTGTCTTTTTAAGGCTCGACTTGTAATATTAAGAAACGCGTCGGATTTTACAAACACTTATATCATTTACCAACAAGTGGGATGCGGGAAGTAAATACTGTGTAAGAAGTTCTTACTAAGAACCTCCGCAGGAGGCGGAATTATAGCCGAAATAAGAGTTTTTAATTTTTTGTTTTTTGGCCATTTTGTTCCCCTAGGAGTGAAATAGAACTTTTTTCCCCTATACAACCTTGACCCCTATGACATCCTTTACATAATAGGCTATTCAAACTGACTATGTCTAAAGTTCGAGTCACCCTCCAACTCATTTCTAGTCTTGTCTTCCAAATATAACAAAACCACAAAATTAAGCGCATTGCAACCGACACTGCTAATAAACTTCCTTCGGGCTGATGATTATGATGATGATGATTACTATGATGATGATTATTGTAATCATAAACATATTTATTAATACGAATGAGATATGATCATTACAGCTTACGTATGTATACGCTACAAAAAAAGAACATCTATTCTTGTGATTCGCCAATCATTTAGGGTTTTGTACCTTAGATGCTGTTTCCGGTCTAGGCATTTTAGGTTTTTTATAGAATAACTGTGACAAACGAGCACACAGTCCACCTGATGGTAAGTGGATGCTCTGGCCCATTGATATACATTTATCCTCAATTATGAATCCAAATACAGAAGCGTCGTCACTTCTTAGGGCTAAGATGGAATGCCTCGTTTCCAGTAAAAAAGAGTCTCTAGTTCTCTGTATTCACTATATGAAACACAGCAGCATTAAGCTCCTATTTTAAGCTAGTATTCTGTGAGAGCGTGGTCCTTCCCCGGTCGAGCCGACCCATTCGTGCTACAACCACAATATAGCTGCTGTGTGGCTCTACCACGTATAAAACGTATATATATCTCGTCTGGTATAGACGAGATTATAATTTTGTATTATTTTATTGTTGATTAATAGCCCCTGGGAATGAGGTTCTCGCTTCCAAGCTGTAGTAGTTTATACAACCTGTATTTTATTGTAAAATTTTACTTTGAAAAAAAGTCCAGCTGGGTTCCTGTCTGGTTTTTCCCAGGACAGTGATTTTTTCCGAAACAGTGTTATAAGTAAAAAAAAAATACTCAATAAGAATTACTGGTGAGTTTCTAATATACAAAAATTAATATTTGTTAGTTTGTATCTTATGGAGTTCTATACCCTTCATCAGATTGCGGTAAAACTTTGTCAACTTATTGCTTGCACTAGCGCGAAGGTTATAGACATAGTACAATTTACTGACAGTGGAGCGCGTATCGTACAGGTTATATTATATCATGCAATTTCAATGAATGTATTATAATTACTAATTAAACAATATAACTCTTCCAAATTTAAAACGATATTTCTACAATTATTTCTTCTGCGGCAGCAAAGTGCCGCGTACCAGCTAGTATTAAATAAAAATTATTCTATTCTATACTGTTCTATAATGTGAAGCCGTTACCTATAGCTATATATTATTTAGGAGTGTTCCATCATCTGACATCCAAGACATCTCTTGACGAGGAGGAGCAGCGTCAGAGATGTTAGCCTTTTGGCTAACAGCATAAATATCACCGAAACCATATAATATATTACCTACGAGACGTGTGATACTGCGATTTCTGAAAAGGAATAAATACTTAATAGGTGTGTTGAAATATATATATTTTTTAATTTTCAGTTGGCGTCTTACCTTGATATATTGGAACGGGAAACTTAAGATATTTTTTGTTCGTCTTTGTGAGATGTTTTAAATTATACAATGTTTTTATTTTTAAATGGTTTCTTTTCTTTTCAACGAGTTCTAACCTTACCTTACTTACCGTTACAGCTTATCAAAGTCAACTGCTGACCATAGGCCTCCCTCATAGATTACCTGAGCCATATTTGCCACAGTTGCCACGCTAGGCATGCGGGTTATTAAGTGCAGTTATTTTTAGTTATTAAGATGCTGCTGCTGCTCATCTTCTGGTTTGTTCCCTCTGTCACCTTTATCTCGTATCTTATATTGCAACGACACTAGATAATTTGCTAATGGTGTTCTTGATGGCACAAAATTGTTACTAATAAATACTGGTAATATTGTGAAGAAGCTTGCACGTCTAACAAAAATGTGACATCTGAACTTTTCGAACCCGCGTTGGGGCAGCGCGGATGCGGTGTAGAGTACAAACCACAGATTAATCTGCTTCAAACCACAATAAATAATAGTATCCCAACACAGCGGAACTTATATAGGATGTGACTTTGCTTTTTCTGATTAAAAAAGTAAAATCAAATAAAAAAAGATATTATGTATTAAAATATTTTAAATCTTTCGTTTAAAATCACAAATGAACTAAACTAACCTCGGAAATATTGTCATACATACTTTTTCATTATAGATAAGAGTAGATTTTTCAAACGTCAGATAACATTTAATAATCCAGGTCAGTGAACGGAATATAAAAGCAAAAAATTAAAAATTTTATTCATACAAGTGTAGTTTTTAAGTCGTTAATGTTGTAATTTATCTGAAGAGATAAGAAATCGCTCTATCGATAAAAGATCTTTTTTAATCGTTCACTCTTTATCCCAAATAAAACCACTCAGAATAAATTTATGCATGTAGACCGATGAGAAAATATTCCTCCCTGGAGAAGATCCTCCTGCGCCAATATTGACGATTAAAGGCATTAAGTGATCCGCTTCACCCGGCGGATGAGAGTCTAAGCCTTGAGGCACTTTGTCCCAATATAAAATCTCTTTTTTTGCGTCTACGTCACCAGTAAGAACTTCATTTAGGAAACTATCGAAAATTTCGTTGACGACAACCCCGTCATTCACTTTTTCTGCTTTCCTAAATTCAACCATGTTATGATACGACATTCCTGAACCAAATATCGCGACGCCATCTTTACGAAATTGATACAACACTTTTCCAATGTTTAAATGCTGCTTTGTGTTCTGATTTTTCAAAATTGATACTTGAATAATAGGTATATCCGCACTAGGATTTATTAGCATCATTGGAATAAAAACTCCATGGTCCCAACCTCTTTTCTCGTCTAATGTTGATGGAATCCCTGCTTTCTCGAACGCTTCGTGTATCTTTCCCGCAAGAACTGGATCACCTGGAGCGTCATATTTAAATTTGTAACTTTCAGGCGGGTAATTAGAGTAGTCGTATAACAAGTCGTGATGATTTCCCGACGATATCGTAACCATGTCTTCATCTCGGTGTGCTGTTACTACTATTATAGCTTCCAATCGCTTTAAGTTAACAATTTTCGAAATGTTACGCAGCGATTCTGCGATTTGTAAGTCATCTTCGATTCCCAAAATAGGAGCAGGACCGCCGCCATGGTTGAGGAAAACGGATGGCGCGAAATACACTGAATCATGACAGTCCGTAATTATTACTAACGTTAAAAACACACCGATAATTAGCCACATATTAAACTTAAAACTGATAAGATGAAACATGGTAATGTTTGTGTTTAAAATATTTAAAAAATGTTTCATTTATAACTCACCGATAAAGAAAATGTTATTTGAATAAATTCTAAAACAATAATTTGTTTGGTATCATCCGAAAGCTTGCTGAAAACAGGTTTTAATAACACGTTTTTTATATACCTACATAATTATCAAGAGGTTATCACAGTTGATTTTAATTGTTTATGTGTATTCAATAGGTACCTACCTAACCACATTTTAATATTAGGAATAATAAAAGTTTTCTAAAGAAGAGCTGCGCGCATGTTACTGGCCAGTAGAAGGTCTTTTGAAGGTCACTAAGATAAGTCTGGTACCGGTAGGATCACTGGTGATAACAGAATCCGCAAGGTAATCATGCGAGTCAGAAAACTTCTGGAATATCGCAATGGTAGCATCTGTCTTTTCATCTGATTACAATATGAGTAATGTAATAATAATATAATAATAATTAATTATAATATATGGTAGCGGAGCCTCAGACCAGATCCGCCGATGTGGTCAGGAAAGCTGGTGATTCCAAATGCTCGATTATTCCTGGCCCCATGGCTTTCGCGTATCGGGCTCGGGAACGTCCGCTGCGCAGTTGAAGTTAGAGGCCGCCCGGAGGAAGGCACTCCTCGTGTTGCTGGTGCGCCTTAATTGAGAAGGGGAAGCGGGAGGAGAAGTCCTTCTTCGCGAAGGGGCTGCCGTGAGACGGCCGACGCCGGTGGGGCCTCGGATGTGTGCGAAAACATTCCCGTGGCCCTGCCAAAATGCAGCGAAGTTGGAACACCATAGGGTATAGAATTATTACGCATAGAAACGCAGTCCAGTACAAAACACGAGCGTTAAAAAGATGCAAAGTCATTGTTAGTGGGCGCGAGTCGAATGTGCCTACGCTCGTCACACGCACACATACACGCCATTCAGTGATACCGGTTTCTGGCGTTTGCAATCAAATTGTGCAAATCACTACTTTTTGATTAATTTAAAAAAATCGATATAATAAATATCGTATTACGTACGAAGATTATTTAGTAGAAGTATTTTATGAGAATATAAAACGGAATAAAATAAACACGATAATGATGTTACTAATATAACTTTATTGATTGATTATGAACATTATATGATATTTGATTATGAACAGAATAGGAAAACTCATATGGACATTCAAGACATTACGATATGTGGCCTCTAATAGTCTCTTGCACCAAACGTACATTTAGCTTACGCAGTCGGTTTTAACTTACTGTTTAACCGTTGTACATGTATTAATGGTAAAAAATGCAGACTCAATAAAATTTAAGAATATTATTAGACACAATTAATTTGTTCGAATACAATAAGCACATCGTGTAATGTTTAATTTTAATCGTCTTTAAAAAGGGAGGAGGTTATCAATTCGGTGTATTATTTAATGTTTTTTACCTCAGAATTCTACATTTTCTAAAAACCGATTTAGATTTTTTTATTTGAAAGGATATACACACAGATTGATCCAATACACACGTTGAAATTTTAATGGTTGTTTTCCCGAAGTAAAATGATTTTGCCTTAGTAGTACAATAGATTTATTAAAATAAAATTATTAGGATGTAAAAATGGCAGACTTACAATCGAGAAAAACAAAACTCGAATGCGATCTCAAACCAATAGCAATATCTCGCAAGTAGGTCCAGCGTATAGGCTAGCTTATACCGAATTACTGTGATAAAGTCTGAAAAAAAATTTCGCTGGACGTAATGTAGTGTTACGTCTATCGCACGTGCTACCGTGAGCTTCCTACACAGTGAAGGGCCACTAATAAATGTTCATAACATGAACTCTCAAGCGTAGTGATACGACATAAACTAGTTTGGACGCCCGAATAGCTTCTGAGGTATTACTATCAGTGGCGGCCTTAGGGGGTGGCGAACAGGGCAATCGCCCGGGGCCTCGCTCTTGCAGGGGCTTCGCGCAACAACCCAAGCAAATTAAAATATTGGTAAATCCAATTGGGCATACCTTAAGCGCATTAAAAAAACTACGTATAACATGATTATACGGAATTTTTAAAGTAGTTTAAATACATTTCGACAGCACTATCGGCTTCAACATCCTCGAAAACCATGAAAATGACACCCGTGATGAAAAAATTGATACCTATTGCAGCCGCCATCTTGGATTTACATTTCGACAGCACTATCGGCTTCAACTCTCTCGAAAACAATGAAAATGACACCCATGATGAAAAAATTGATACCTATTGCAGCCGCCATCTTGGATTTACATTTCGACAGCACTATCGGCTTCAACTCTCTCGAAAACCATGAAAATGACACCCAAGATGAAAAAATTGGCACCTACTTCAGCTGCCATCTTGGATTTACATTTCGACAGCACTATCGGCTTCAACATCCTCGAAACTCATGAAAATGACACCCATAATGAAAAAATTAATACCCATTGCAGCCGCCACCTTAGATTTACATTTCGACAACCCTATCGGAGTCAACTCTCTCGAAAACTATGAAATTGACACCCATGATGAAAAAATTGATACCTATTGCAGCCGCCATCTTGGATTTACATTTCGACAGCACTATCGGCTTCAACTCTCTCGAAAACCATGAATATGACACCCAAGATGAAAAAATTGGTACCTACTTCAGCCGCCATCTTGGATTTACATTTCGACAGCACTATCGGCTTCAACACTCTCGAAAACCATGAAAATGACACCCAAGATGAAAAAATTGGCACCCACTTCAGCCGCCATCTTGGATTTACATTTCGACAACCCTATCGGAGTCAACTCTCTCGAAAACTATGAAATTGACACCCATGATGAAAAAATTGATACCTATTGCAGCCGCCATCTTGGATTTACATTTCGACAGCACTATCGGCTTCAACTCTCTCGAAAACCATGAAAATGACACCCAAGATGAAAAAATTGGTACCTACTTCAGCCGCCATCTTGGATTTACATTTCGACAGCACTATCGGCTTCACCACTCTCGAAAACCATGAAAATGACACCCAAGATGAAAAAATTGGTACCTACTTCAGCTGCCATCTTGGATTTACATTTCGACAGCACTATCGGCTTCAACATCCTCGAAACTCATGAAAATGACACCCATAATGAAAAAATTAATACCCATTGCAGCCGCCACCTTAGATTTACATTTCGACAACCCTATCGGCTTCAATTCTCTCGAAAACCATGAAAATGACACCCATGATGAAAAAATTGATACCTATTGCAGCCGCCATCTTGGATATACATTTAGACAGCACTATCGGCTTCAACTCTATCGAAAACCATGAAAATGACACCCAAGATGAAAAAATTTATATCTATTGCAGCCGCCAACTTGGATTTACATTTCGACAGCACTATCGGCTTCAACACCCTCGAAAACCATGAAAATGACACCCATGATGAAAAAATTGATACCTGTTGCAGCCGCCATCTTGGATTTACATTTCGACAGCACTATCGGCTTCAACACCCTCGAAAACCATGAAAATGACACCCAAGATGAAAAAATTGATATATTTTGCAGCCGCCATCTTGGATTTACATTTCGACAACACTATCGGCTTCAACACCCTCGGAAACCATGAAAATGACACCCATGATGAAAAAATTGGTACCTAATTCAGCCGCCATCTTGTATTTACATTTCGACAGCACTATCAGCTTCAACACTCTCGAAAACCATGAAAATGACACCCATGATGAAAAAATTGGTACCTACTTCGGCCGCCATCTTGGATTTACATTTCGACAGCACTATCGGCTTCAACACTCGAAAACCATGAAAATGTCACCCATGACAAAAAAAATTATACTACTTGCTTTTAGTACGTACTACTATTATTTATTCTGTGCTTTTAAATATTGTAATAAAAAAATGTCTTATTATTATTATAATTAAATATTTAAGAAATTTGGTTATTAGAATATTGTGTATTTGTACAGCGATCTTTTTGAGCCGCTGCAAACAACCGAAACAATGTCCACTCACGAAGGCGACTGAAGCCAAAACACAGAAAAAAAAAAACAAAAAACCAGCACAAACTATATAGAAACACTACCAAACCAGTGGCATACAGTCCATACTATAATTTTTCTTAGAGGTATTATTATGTCATGACAGTTTGTCCATGTTGCAGTAGATGTCGCTTTTTTAAATTTAGCCATGCTTGGCCAATTAAGAATCAAACAAATTAATGAATAGTTTAAAATACAATCGAACCTTTCTAACTTACTATTTTGTTACAAAACAAATTTGTAATTAAATTTTTAGTATAATTTATTTATTTTACATTATTCCCTATATATAATGTACTCTGTGAGCCAAACTAAACTACTCATTACTACTCTGTGGCTGTAGCTTCCCATTTAGAGAAAGAGTTTTGGCGGGAACTCGACCGGCGGCGGCTTGCTGCTCCTGTATTATTGTTTAAATAATGGTTTGAAGTGGACTTTGATATGTAAAAGTAGTGCGATTTTGTGTATTAAGTGTCTGCGCATGTGAACTATTAATGGAAACTGTGAAACAAGTGCTCTGATGGTGATGGAATCTCAAGATAAGCTGTTTGTTTGCATAGGCGCCTTTAGATACCATCGCCAACTGTCAGCTGCCTGCTGGCTCAAGTTACCGTCAAAATCTCCCAAGGCTGCACAATGTGACGCATCAACATATTGTGAAGCAGTGAAATATGAAGGAAAATTATACATGAAGACAAGGCTGTATGGCATAGTTCCTTTGCCTGCTCTCTCGAGCGAATAATAAAAACAACAACAACAACCATTTAGAGAAATATTTTTGTATACGAGGCTAACAAATCAACGAAAATTTCGCCATTTTGGAGCCGAAAAAAATTAATTATAGCTAAACAAAACAAAACTACACTGCCATTTACATTCAGTGGCTTCCCACATGATAGATGAAGAGATTAAAAAATAGATTGAGTTAAACAATTAATATTTTCAAAAGTTATTGTGTTTACAAGCCACAGGGACATGATAAATCCACACCATAAGCCACTAAAACCCTTTTTTTTATTTAAAAATAGCAATTAATCGATTTAAAAAAAATATTAATAAGTTCAACAATCATTTATCTTTCTAACAATGTGCTTTTTATATCATTTATATGTATAATATGATTGCTAGATACGATTTTATTCGATAAAATGTTGGAATCTTAATTTTTAGGCGATAGTAGAACACACCTTGCGCTTCCGCTTAAGGTATGCAAAAATATATAAATTTGTTAACTATATTTTTTTATTAAAAACTTTTGATTTTGATCCTTAATTACTCATTAAGGTTTTAACATAACGGTAAATTAAAATAAAGTTAGTTAATGTAATTAATTCATTCAAAACATAATTGAAAAATTAATTATGTAGTACTTGAATATCGCGCCTCGAAACATTTGAAGATCGGTTTTTGAATCGCATAGCACTCGGGTCAGCTCGGGAGTCGGGACATAATGTTCTGTTCATCTATCGCTCTGGGAATCCCGGTGTTTCATTTTGTTCGTCAACTCCTATCACCTTGGAATTAGTTTGCTTGCAGTATACAAACAAAATAGTTATAAAATCGTTACTGTACCGTACATATCTTTAAATTTTATTAAATATTACGTTCTTATAGTATTTAAATTATTGAGTGAGCTGGAAAAGTCTAAATTATATATGTATTTGAAGTATTGAGTAAGTTGAAAATGTGTAAAAAAACTGTGTGATACTTAAAAATTATTTCTGACTGTTTGTGCGAAACAAAACAAGGTTTACGAAATGAGTTCGCGTGATCGTGATGTCGGTAGAAAATTTGAGTCAGGTAGTTTAAAAAGGAAACGAGCTGTCAAAAGAAAGCAGGTAAAAGAAAATCTACGTGGATATTTATATAAATATATAAAAAGAGATGGTCACGAAACCTCTACAAAACATTTATTGACTGAAAGTGACTCTAATCCTGATCCAGCTGATAACATTCCTTCCACATCATCATGGGTGCCGCCGCCGACAATAAGTAAAAACAGTGAGGATGATGATGAATTAACTACATCATTGTCTCTTAGGTCACCGGTGCCGCCGTCAACGCTATTCCGTCAAGAACACGAATCTGAGCCTCAGTCTATGTCTACATCCATGATTGCTGAAATGGAAAATCTGAATCCTCAAAATGACCCCGGTTTGTGGCCTAAACCAATTACTGATGTAGATCAAACTGGGATTGTATTAAAAGGTCCAATCCGGGTTAAAGTTGATTTATTTCCCGTAAATGTTAATGGACGGCGATTCAGCGAATATCATTATAATAAGATATTAGCTAACGGTGAAAAGCTTGACAGGCGCTGGATGATTTATTCACAAACAAAGGATGCCGTTTACTGCTTTCCGTGTCGAATATTCGGGCTAGAAAATACAAAGATTGGATCAATTGAAGGAGTGTGTGATTGGAAATACTTGGGTGATTACCTAAAGTCTCACGAATGTAGTCGACAGCACAAAAATTGTATGTTGAAATGGATTAATTTAGAGAATGGTTTAAAAAGCTGTTCTACTATTGACTTCTTGACCCAGTCACAAATTGAACAAGAAAGGCAACGTTGGAGAGATATTTTAGAACGATTGCTCGCAATTGTAAATTTTTTAGCATCTCACAATTTGTCATTCAGGGGTCATAGAGAGAAATTAACATCTGACTCAGATTCAAGTGAGACAAGCGGCAGCTTTATAGATTGATTCCGTGATGAGACTTCACCTAAAACAAGTAAAGGATAAGACGATTAATGACCATTATATAGGAAAAAATACTCAAAATGAGCTCATACAATTAATGACAAGTCACGTGAAGACCCAAATTGTTGAAAAAATAATAAATAATAAATATTACTCGATTATTCTTGATTGTACTTGCGTCGTTTCTCGTGTTGAGCAACTTTCAATTATTATAAGATTTTTTAATACAAATACAGCTGAAATTGAAGAACATTTTATTGGTTTCTTAGCTGTCGAAAAAACCACAGCTGAAAGTTTGACTAATTACATAATCACAGAATTAGAACAGTTAGGTATATCATTGCTAAACTGCAGAGGCCAAGGATATGATAATGGTGCCAATATGCGTGGTGAAAAAAGTGGTGTACAAAAACGTATTCTTGAAATTAATCCACTTGCTTATTTTTTACCTTGCGGGATTCATAGCTTGAATCTCGTCTTGTGTCCAAGCGAAATCATTTTTGGATTGCTACAAAGGTTGTACACTCTTTTTGCCGGCTCAAGTCAGAGGTGGGCTATTTTAAATGCTCATGTAAAATCGTTATCGCTAAAACCACTTTCTGAAACTAGGTGGGAGTGCAGGGTAGCATCGGTGAAGGCCGTTAAATACCAACTAAGCGATATATGTGATGCTTTAAAGGATTTAGTAGAAAATACAACAGATTTACAGTTGGTCAATGAATGCCATTCTATAGAAAAGGAAATAACTACCTACGAATTTGTAATTTCACTAGTCATATGGTATGATATTCTAACAAAGATAAATGTTATAAGTAAAATGTGGCAAAACGAACACATGCACTTAGATGTTTTTATTCAACACCTAGACGCATTCACAAATTGGCTCGATAATTATCGTGAAAATGGCTTTCAGTCATCCCTTGTAACAGCGAGAGAAATAGCCGAGGAAAATGATATTGACAGACAGTTCAAAGAAGTCA
This sequence comes from Parnassius glacialis, assembly GCA_033319125.1. NCBI lineage: Eukaryota > Metazoa > Arthropoda > Insecta > Lepidoptera > Papilionidae > Parnassius > Parnassius glacialis. The sequence continues at coordinate 57,964,704 of JAVANC010000004.1, forward strand.
GAAGAAGACGTAAAAAAAGGCATTTTGATTATGAAGGGGAAGATGAAGCTCACGAATTGAATGCGCAAGAAATTTTCAAAATAAACTATTTTTATGTCATTGTCGACAATGTGCGCGCAAGCTGCCATCCTAGGTTTGAGGCTCTTAAACATCATGAAAGCGTATTTGGTTTCATGTATAATATAAAAAGATTGAAGGAAATGAGTGATAATGAAATTTTGAAGCAATGCAGCGACTTGCAAATATCTATGACAGTAGGAGACTCATGTGATATTGATGGAAATGAATTGTACGAAGAACTCAATATGTTCATCCATGTGTATGACGGAAACGACGATATTATCTCGGTGCTGAAATACATAATAGAAAAAAAATTTATTGAAGTTTACCCCACTATCGAAATAGTCTTGAGAATTATTGCCACCACACCTGTTACAGTTGCGCCTGCTGAAAGGAGTTTCTCGAGACTTAAAATTATTAAAACATATTTGAGGAATTCGATGACACAAGACCGGCTTTCAGCCCTTGCTATTCTTTCAATCGAAAATGACGTAGCTCATTCGTTAGATTATTGTGCTTTAATTAAAGATTTTAGTCTTAGGAAAAGCCGCAAACATCAATTTTAAAATTTATCATCTCTGTATTTGTTAATTTTGTAAATGTTTCAATGTAAAATATTTTAAAACTCAAATTTTATTTATTTATATAACCTTAGTATTTCTCCTCAAACATGACAAATACCTAAACCAAACAACCAGACCTACTTTCGCATCACATACTCACGAAGGACAATAGGCCTCGCAAAGACCTGCCGCCCAGGGCCTCGCAATGGGTAAGGCCGCCTCTGATTACTATTGTAAATCTGCCCTTTTTTTAAATGTAATATTTTTTAATTTAATAAATTGACTCTACTATCGAGACAGTATTTTTTTTTATAGGAGAGGGGGCAAACGAGCATGCGGCTCACCTAATGGTAAGTGACTACCGCCGCCCATGAACAACTGCAACACCAGGGAGGGAATTGCAGATGCGTTGACGGCCTTTTAAAAAGGAGTACGCTCTTTTCTTGAAGGTCCCTAAGTCGTATCGGTCCGGAAAAATCGCTGATGGTAATGGATTCCACAAGGAAGTCGTGCGAGGAAGAAAACATCTTCTAAATCGCACAGTGGTGGACCGCCAATCATCCAGATGGTGTGGATGGTATCGGGAGTTCTGCCGCGATGTGCGTTCGTGAAATTTGGCGGCTGGGATTAATCCGAACAATTCCTCAGAGCACTCCCCATGGTATATGCGAAAGAAAATGCAAACAGATGCAACATCTCTTCGCAGTGCCAATGAATCGAGCCGATCGGAAAGGGCTCGGTCGTTGACGATTTGAGCCGCTCTGCGCTGGATGCGGTCAAGTGGAAGGAGCTAGCACTGGGGAGCCCCTGCCCAGAGATGGGAACAGTATTCCATGTGAGGCCGAACCTGCGCCTTGTAAAGTTGCAGGCGGTGTGCCGGCATGAAATACTGTCCCGCTCTGCTGAGCACGCCAAGCTTTTTAGAGGCTAATTTGGCCTTCTCTTCCAAGTGACCACAAAACTGCACGTCACTCGATATGTCGACGCCGAGGATTCCGATACTGGCTTGATTCCGATACCATGTTGATGGGGGGGGGGGGACCCGGCTCGAGCCGGCCCATACGTGCAACAGCGTAAACTGTTGCATGGCTCTACCACCGTTACTACAACAACCACTAAAATTTCAGCATGTATATACGAATTGATCAAGCTTAGAAATCAGTGTACATACATATTGATAACCTTTCTTTTTGGGAGTCAGTTTAAATAGGCTATGTTTGGGTCTAAAGTAACATCTGGTTAATGTTTGGGTGTAAAGTGACATCTGGTTAGTAAAGGCGTTCTTATTAATAATCGCATGATGTTGTAAATAAAAAATTTTTTATTCTATACTCTAAAACGTAACCTTAGTCAATAAAAAAAGCAATTAAAATAAAATAGTTGCGTTAACATGGCGTCGACGAATCGCGATTAGCTGATCACTCCGTATTAGTTTTAAATAGCCACCCATTGTTAATATAATGTTAACACTTAGAGAAGTAGGTATCTATATATAAACATTTGAGTTTTACACAGAGCGTAGCGATTAAACGTTTTAAACACAAATAGAAAATAAATATTTTTAAAAGAAAATTGTGATTTTTTCCCCACAACTAGCAACATTTGTATTATGAGAGCTTAGGTAAGTATTTTTTTAGTTTTACGTACTTATAATGAATTAAATGTATAACTTATATGTGAAATGTAATACCACCACTTCTTTTATGTGTATTTTATAACACAAACGGTAATTTTTACAATTTTTCGCGAGCTCTTCTCCGTAAGACTAGGCATGGGCAAAAAATATCGATATATCGATATTTTTTAATATAAATATCGATATATATCGTCGATATTTTAACTCGCGATATATCGTCATGTCGATATTTATTTTAGAGTATCGAATTCGTATCAATTTCGATATATTTTAAAATGCTGTATCGTTTTTTTCGTCGTCCAACCGTCAGTAAGTAAAATTTTGGATCTTATCTTTACATCATTCAAATGATGACGATATATCGATATTTATCGCGCGATATATATCGATACTGTTTAAAAATATAGTTTCGATATATATCGATATATTTTTTCCATTTGCCCATCCCTACGTAAGACGTGACGTTGCGCACCATAGATAATATACTATATAGTTGCGCACTAACGCGTCGCTGAGTCAACTTACGCAGTTTCGCGTTAAAGAAAATTTGTATGCGTTATAATCGCTTTATATGAACATCATAATGTGGGTTCCAGATTAAACTTGCGTATTCTAGTATGCTTCTTACTTAAGGTGAAAGCGCCAGGGTAGTCCGCGAAATTCAAATTTTCTAGAGTTTTTGGGAATTTGCAGGTCAGGGTCAGCTTCACGCGTAGCGTTTCTATATACTAGTTTCTATATAGTTTGTGGTCAGCTTGTATGTTTAACAAATAATCTTTTTTTATAACTGGTTTACGGCTCTGGGTTCTAGCTCTTCTGAGCCTGAAGTTACAATATATAATTATCCTTCATAGTACACTGCTTCACAATATATTGATGCGTCACATTGTGCAGCCCTTGGGAGATTTTGACGACAACTTGAGCCAGCAGACAGCTGTCAGTTGGCGATGGTATCTCAACGCGCCTAAGCAACCAGAGACCTTATCTTGAGAATCACATCACCATCAGAGCACTTGTTTCACCGTTTCCACTAATAGTTCACATGCGCAGACACTTAATACACAAAATTGCACCACTTTTACATATCAAAGTCCACTTCAAACCATTATTTAAACTATAATACAGGAGCAGCAAACCGCCGCCGGTAAGTTCCCGCTAAAACTCTTTTAACAAAATAAGATTCGAGACCGTAACGAGTATGGTTTTACACAATTATTACCATTAAAATCAATGGATTTAACACACATTTTCTGGTAATAACCATACAATTAGAAATATAATGATTATAATTCAAAAAATATATACTCATTACGGTCGCGAATCATATTTTTTTAAACATACAACCACAAATTGCAAAAACCGTATTTCGCAGGCCACCCTTGGCGCTTTCACCTTAATTTGGGTTATTTTTATAATTATATGTTATTATAATTAATGGGGTATCTATATAGTTTACTCATCTGGTTGGGCTGTATAAATATATAATTGTAAATGAAAATGATAAACATACATAAATATTAACAAAATAAAATAAATACATAAAAAATACATAAATAAATAAAAACCCAACCAGATGGAAGCCCTCGGCAGAGGAGACCAAATGGCCGAAGGTTAGGGAGAAAGGGAAAGAAACCGGCGGACGATGCGGGCGGTATCGAGGAGCACCGCCTTCTGCATTTGAGCTTGGAGCGGTCCGTCACGGAGTCCCAGTCGCCTCAGATGACCCGAGAGGCTGACTGGGATTAACCCGTTCGCAGAAACGACTACAGGTATAATTTCGGCCGGCAGTCCACCCCACATGTCGGTCACCTCGTGAGCCAGGTCCAGATATTTTGTTCGCTTATCTGTTTCGGCTTTCACGAGGTTCTCGTCATACGGAATGGTAATGTCGACCAAAAATATCCTTGACTGTGCCCGGTCCATCAGCACAATATCAGGCTTATTCGCAAGAATAGTCCTGTCTGTGATGATGGCCCGGTCCCAGTAGAGCCTGGCGCGGTCATTTTCGAGCACGGCTTCCGGCATATACTTATAATAAGGCAGTTTCCGATCCACGAGACCGTATTTCAGAGCGAGCTCCTGGTGTAGAATCCTGGATACTAGGTTGTGCCTATGCAAGTGCTCAGAGTTAGAAAGCGCCAAACAACCGGAGATGACATGCCTAAGTGATTCACCGGGATGGCGACAAGCTCGACAAATGTCGACAGTGCCATCCCTTAGGATGTATCTCCGATAGTTGTTGGTCTTAATAACCTGATCCTGTATTGCACAGACAAAACCCTTGGTTTCCCCGAAGAGGTCACCAAAACGTAGCCAGTGGAGGGAGGCAACTGAGTCTTCGAAAGGCTCATGTAGAGCCTTGTAGAACCTCCCGTGGAGCTCCTTCTCCTTCCATACTGTCTCCCGGTCGGAAATGCTCTGTACTGCCGGGTCTTGCCATTGCTCGTTGGCTAAGGATAGAGGGGTAAGTCCTTTATCACAAAAAATAACGTCCCTATAGTATGAATCATCCGCTCTCGTCAGAAAGTAATTGCGGAGGCTGCACACTTCGCGATTATGCATGGTAAGCGCGCTTAAAAAGCGGCGCCCACCATGTTTCCGCGGCAAGTACAGCCTCATTACTGACGATCTGGGATGATGCATCCTGTGGGACGTCATAATAGTACGGACTTTTCTATCCAGAGCGTTTAGTTCGGTCTGAGTCCACCTGCGTGTGTCTTATTAACGCCCGACAAAAGACTGTTAAGTACTATTGTCAAGCGTGCATAAAACACATCGCAAACTGACTGTTTCATACCCGCCTCATCCACACCGATGTTCTGTGACATACCCAGGTATCGGTATGTTTCAGCCTCAGATAAGGTCTTTATTTTGATGGGCATAAATAAGTCTATGCCCTTAGAATTAGCAACCCTACCCCTTTCGACGTGGAGGACCGCACATTTATCCGTCCCCAGCTCCATTCTAATAGAATTGCTAAAATCACAAGTGATGTTTAGCAATTCCATAAGATGAGAGCGACTGGAGGCGATTAACTTGAGATCATCCATATAGAAAAGGTGGGTCACTTTTGTACCTCCTCTCCGAAGCTGAAATCCCCTCCCGGAACCCTCCAGTAAGGTACTAAGAGGGTTCAGAGAGAGGCAGAACCATATTGGACTCAAACAGTCGCCCTGGAAGATACCCCTTCTTATCCTTATGTGGTTCTCCGCAGCCATCATCCGCTCGCCTAGATGACAAAGGATCGTACTCCACTGCCCCATACACTGCCCGAGGAAGTCTCGAACTGTACAGTCAACCCTGTACAGCTCGAGGACCCTCTTAAGCCATGTATGAGGCACCGAGTCGAATGCCTTTTTATAGTCTATCCAGGCGGCGGAGAGGTTCCGACGGTTGCGTTTAACCACTTTGCCAATAACCGCGTCAATGAGGAGTGGTTCCTTGGTTCCACGACCACCGCCCCGACATCCATTTTGAGCGCGCGACATCACCTGATTTGAGTTCAGGTGACGAGTGATTCTCGCGTTCAAAATGGATGTAAGTGTCTTGTATATGGTTGGTAGACACGTTATGGGGCGGTATTTGCTCGGGTCTGTGGAATCCCGGTCTTTAGGAACCAAATGAGTGATTCCAGTAGTGAAGAGGCTCGGGAGCGACTTTTGGTCGAGAGCCTCTTGAAACTGTCGGGCGAGCACAGCGTGACACACCACGAACCCCTTCAGCCAGTAGTGATGCAGTCCGTCGAGTCCCGGGCTTTTCCAGTTCGGGGCCCTACGGATCGCTTCAGCTACGTCATCCGGCGTTATGATGACGGGGTCCATGGGCGTAACATTCGCACACTGACTCGCCACAACTTCCGTCCAAGGGCCCTCGCTGTGGTATACGGGCTCTGACCACAGGCCGCGCCAGAATGCGATAATGTCGGCCTGATTCGGTGCTGAGCCCGTTCCACGTACCATTGGTCGCTCCAATTATTCATAGAGCCTCTTCTGATCACTCTGGAAGAGACCTTTCTGGTTGAACCGTGTCGACCTCTCGGTATATCGCCGAATCCGCTTCCCCCAAGCAGCGATTCTCTGCTTCAGGTCGTCTATGCGCTCCGTCAGTTTTTGCGTTATATCCGGCTGGGACAAACTGATGTTTGTCCCAGCAAACGCCATCCTGACGGTGCGCACAATTCTCGGTCTATTATTGTCCGACCTGAAGCTTATCAGCCTGCCGATGAGGGCCCTTGCCTTTGCGATACGGTCCTCAATCCTTCTTCTCCAGGCTGGGATGGCGCTACTTTGTCTAGTAGCGCGTCCAGCCGTGGGAAGTTTGGCGCCAATAATACGGCAAACTGCCAGTGCGGCGCCAAAAAGAATTGAGTCTGTATCGCAAAGCTCCCGGCTGGCTTCCAAATAGGTCACCAGCATTGGGTTGAGAGCCCTTACGACAGCCCGATTCCGCTTGCTTAAGGGTATACGGGGAAGTCGCGGACGATTCTCGAGAGGCGTTCTGCGCGTTTCCCTAATCGCCTCTTCCAATATGCTCCTCATTTGCTCTTGTTCCTGGGCGACTATTCCATCGTCGCCTGAGTCAACCACAAGGAGATCTACGGCGGCATCTACATGTGCCGGTTGCTCTGCAACTCGTAGAGCCGCATCTCCTGTCGTAGTATTTTCATTCGACAAAGGAATAGCCTCACGTCGTAGCCGTTCGAGTTCGGCGTCATCAAATATTTTTGAGCGCATGATGTACCGAACTCGGTCTGCCAGGTTTTGCTCGGTGACGGTTATAGATGGCTCCAGCTCAGCAAAAAGTCGATGCATCCTAGCCCAATTACGCAAAACCTCCAATTTCTCCCCCTTTCGCCCCAAAATACGCCCGCAATGCGTTGCTGTTCGTTTTCATTGACCAACGCATGCGGCGTACTCCACCAGTGTTGGGTGCCGATTGCTGGGCCCGCGAAGGCCCTGCCAACACCAAGCCAACTGGTGGGTGGTCGTGCAGCTCCTCGCGCCCGGCTGGCGGTTCACATGCTGTCGCGTCCAGCGCCAGCTCCAGGCGCGCCCTGGCGACCTCCAGGTAGCGGCCCTTTGCGCAATCTTCTTAGTTCCATCATCCATATATTGGGCGTCAGTTAACGGGAGACGCCCAAACCCGGCACCGTTTCATGGTGATTATTGTTGACATGGTGAGTATAATTAATTATTATTATAATCATCATACGGCCAGCAGTGAAGGACTAGGTCTCAGATCCATAAGTCATCACTGGCAACACGCACTGGTTGTACAATCTCGTTTCCAAGTTTTGAGGTATACTTACCTGACGAGAAGATGTGTCGTAATTTCAAAGTTTTTGAAGTTATACTTTTTTTTTGGGGCGTTCGGGAAAAAGGAGAATGAATTTTAACGATGCGCGCGCACACCGTCACCTGAAAACGATACCATGAAGTTGTTACGATGCGCGCGCATACTGTCACCTAAAAGCGACAACTTCAGTGGGAAGTTTTTTGTTTTGTTACTTACGCTAAAGAAATATAACTTCCTACGTGCGTACATGAGTACACACACTTTTTATTTAATTTCCTTTAAAAGTCCACTGTTGATAATTTAAAATTAAAAATTTTGTACAACCGACTTCAATATAAATACATACATACATATAATCACGCCTCTTTCCCGTAGGGGTAGGCAGAGACCACTTCTTTCCACTTGCTACGATCCTTACATACTTGTTGCGCTTCGTCCACTTTCATTATTCCCTTCATACATGCTCTTCGGTTTAGGGTACTTTGAGCTGGCTTTTTTTCAAGACGTCCCTGATTTGGTCCAGAAACGTCCGCCTAGGTCTATACCCCTTATACACTTTTTTCGTCAATCGTTCTTCCATCATTCTCTCGACATAGCCAAACTATCTCAGCATACCTTTCTCAATTTTTTCACTACATCTTCTTTCAGACCACAACGTTTCCTTATCTCACTATTCCTGTCACTCAGTTTAACTCCTATCATACTTTTTAACGCTCTCATCTCAACTGCATTTGTTCTGCTTTCATATTTCTTCTGCCATACCCAACTTTCACTTCCATACATGAGTGTCGGAACCAACGCCCCTTCATGCACAGCCAAACGAGCCTTGTTAGACACCTTCTGACTGCTCATAAAGGACTGCAAAACTCCATTCACCATATTTTTCCTGCATTCACCCTTCTTTCGATATCACTCTCACACTTTTCATCTCTCGTAATACCAGATACACAAACTCCTTCACCTGTTCAATTTGTTCATCTCCAATCACGATATTGCAGTCTGTCAATATAAATTATTAAGAATAACTTGAGGTCGGTAGAAAATAGGCCTTCCGCAATGAATGCCACAAAGCACGGTCCTAAGCCACCTGCACCCATCGACTTCCTGCAAGTCTTATCACTCCATCTAGTGGGGGCTGCCCTACACTTTGCCTAGTGGTACGAGGCTTCCACTCGAAAACACTGCTTCCCCATCGGTTGTCGGTTCTTCTAGTTATATGGCCAGCCCATTGCCACTTCAGTTTACTAATCTGTTGGGCAATGTCAGTTACTGTAGTTCTACTGCGGATATCCTAATTAATTAAAAGTCTATCACGCAGAGAAACCCCGAGCATAGCCCTTTCTATTGTTAGATATAAGGTCACCCTGTCTTACACCTCTCTCCAGTTGGATAGGTTTCGTACTCTGGTTCTATACTCGAAAAGCCATCGTAGCCCTACTATACAAACACTTCAGCACTTCAATATAACGACAGTCCACTTGGCAACGCTGAAAGGGCTGAAGCACCGTCCAAATTTCGACGGAATCAAAGGCTTTCTCATAGTCCACGTACGCAAGGCAATGAGGCAGATTGTACTTTTCGATCTTTTGTACAATTTACCGAAAGGTGTGTATGTGGTTTATGGTGCTAAATCCTTTTCGAAAACCGGCTTGTTCGAGAGGCTGGAAGTCCTCGAGTCTGCATGCGATAACTATTCGTAATGACTCTCGAAAATTATTATTATTATTATTAATTATTATGTATAATTATTATATTATAAAATATTAAAAAATATATTAAAAAATTACCGTAACGTATCGAGACCTGGTTTTTTATTAGCTTCAGAATTACGTCAACTGGTTCCCTATTTCATATCAATAGCCTAGTACGCGTCGTTTTACTAATAAAATGATTTTGTGTTTTATAAATTTGATTGCTATTAAAAATTTAAAGGCGCTTTCATTTTCTTCTTTAGCCCTTGATAGACAAAGGACAAATGTACCATACAGCTTTTTTCGATTTTATACTTTATGTAATTGATTTATTTTGACAATTTATTTTTTTTATCGATATTAATTTTTGGATTTTCCAAACTATTTCCTTTATTTTGAACAAAAATAACAATATAGGTTGTTAGCCTGAAATGTTACAAGTTTAATTAAATAAAAGTATTTACTCTTTCTTCCAATGATATCCCGAGCGTCAGTTTGAGCGAGAATAGCTCTGCAGCACCTTGAAAACGGCAAGGGTGATGATAGAATTACAGCGTAGCTTCTGAAAGCGGGTGGAAAACCGGTACTTAAAGTCCTTTAAGAGCTCTTCAATTCTATCCTCCACGGTGGTACTACTCCGGGTGGAGTAAAAGTATAATAGTCTTGTAAGTCAAAAAAGGCGACAATGCTTTGTTGAAGAACTACTGACCGATTTCCCACCAAAGCCGCGTCTACGCGCTGTTTCGCGACTTCCAGTCTCCCGAAAAAGCTGATTTCCGTAAAGGCTTATGTACTATAGACATACATACATACTCATACATACCCTACACATACATACCCTTCGAAAATTGTACAGAAGATCTAAGTGTGCAATCTGCCACTATACGAGTATCTTGCGTGTGAACTATGAAAATGTCTTTGATTCCGGCGAAATTTTTATGGTGCTACAGACCCTACAGCGGTGCTAAGTAGTTACGTTATAATAATGCCCGAAACTCTATCGCTGCATTAGAAGACGTTTTCAAGCTTCTGGACTGGAAAGGATACAGTATCAACATCAATGGCGAGTACATCACTCACCTTCGATTTGCCGACGATATAGTCCTTATGGCAGAATCGCTGGAGGACCTAAGCACTATGCTCAATGACCTCAATAGTGCCTCCCAACGGATAGGTCTTAAGATGAACATGGACAAAAAGAAAGTCATGTGTAATGTCCATGTCACACCTACTTATAGAAAATAAAAAAATAATTTCCACAATGGTTTCAAAGGTTTTGTTCATAATTCGTCCATAAAATCTTGGTCTTAGCACTAACTTCAGAGGTTTTAACACTAACATCCGTAGCATGTGGAAAGTAGTAAGTTCAAACCAACAATAGGGCACAAGTCGGTTTAATTTTTTAGTAAAAGTATTTTTTCTGTGTAATCTGATTAAAATGAAATACCAATGACATGACGTTTGCACATTAAGCATGACTAAGCATTCCAACCTGTTTTATTGCACATATATACGCAATTGTGTATTATTGCGTAACTATGATAATTTTTCTTACGGTGCGTACACATTATATAACATAACATGTTATAAAACCCCCTAATACATACACCCTAATGTACAGTATTGTTATATGTTGCAATATCGAAAAACAATGTTACATAATGTGGTCGTGTTATAAAAGAAAAGTTACAAAACATGTTACTTAATCTGTCCGCACTCTTAGAACGAAGTTCCTTATCGGACGGTACGGATTTGGTAGATAGGGGGGCGAGAGAAGGGCTAGGCGAGAGAAGGGCTAGGCGAGAAAAAGTGTAAAAATTTTCCGTCACGATCCCTTCTAACGAAGTGTCCCAGCAAACATTTTTGTCATATAATCAAACATTTATATGACCTTGAGTCTTATTAAAGTTATTTTACAGTATTTTTTTTTACTCTTCGTCATGTACTGGTGCATTATGTGTCCGAATAGTCATATACATTTTTTGTCGTATAATAATGTCATATAGACGTTCTTTCGACATTATTTTACAACCATCATATAATAGCGTCTATGACGACGTCTATAAAACTTTCTTATACAACTTTTCGTCGTGTAAACGTTTTCGCAGTATAAACGTGATAATACTGTCAATTTTGTCATATAATTACCTTTTAAATATCTGCTAAACGGATAATAATTGTTTACACGTAGTATTTGTAACTATTATATATAAGTCGAATAATTATTACGAGTGCAACCTGTATACATCCTAAAGTATCACAAACATGATAATACGACCGTTATTTAATTAATACTCATATTAAAGGTTTATAATAACCTTTATACAACTTCCATCATTTTAAAATGTAATTTATCATATTTATTTATTGCTCGGTACAACATGAATCTTAATAAGTGGAAAAGTATTAAAAAGAAAAGTTAAAAATAACTATCATTCGCTTCAAGCGCGTACTTTTATACAAAGTAATAGAGATCAAGCTGAGAGTGAGGAAAATGAGAAGGGTTCCGTATCACATTTAAATTCAAACTTAACCAATCAATTTAACCAAAATGATACGAGTATACCCTGCAGTTCATTTGCCCAATTTCAAGAGTCTTGTTCATTTTCCGAAGTTAAAGACAGTTATACATCGTCCGAAAATGAAGATAATGTTGATAAAGAAGACACTACAATCAAAAATGATAACTTCAGATACCATTATAAAAAGTGCGCTATTGATTTTAATATTCCACAAGTTGCATTAAAGCAATAAAATGTAATTCTGAACAAAATAATGCCCTGTATAGTCCCTTTAGACCCAAGGACGCTTTTTAAAACTAAAAAAGATGTACAAATAATTCTTATTGATGATGGTCATTACTAGCATAATGGTCTTATTGAATCTTTAAAGACGATTTTTTTTAGATTACAAAACCTATATATAAATGCTTTCGCTTAATGTAAATATAGACGGTCTACCATTGTTCAACAGTTCTAAGCATCAAGTGTGGCTTATATTATGTAACATCCACGAAACACCAAATGTGCCCTCTTTTGTTGTGAGTATTTATGAAGGTACGAGTAAACCATCAAATGTATCCGCATTTTTTCATTCTTTAGTAAGTGAATTACAAGAATTAACGTCTAATAATTTGAAAATTGCATCGCGAGATGAGGTCGATACATTGATCGAAGTTAAAGTCAGAGCCTTCATATACTTCATAGTCCTCCCGGATGACACCGCATTTGCATTTTGATTCGTAAACGAGGATAGATTTAGATGTCTATGGACCACAGCAACCATTTACCATCAGTTGGACTGTGTGCTCGTTTGTCACCCTTATCCTATTAAAAAAAATCGAAATCAGGTCAAAATCGGCCAGGAACTTAGGTGCAATATTGTACCGGCTCAGATGGTTGAGTGGCAGCAAACGCTATTGCGTAAAAACCATTCTGAGTTGGATATCCAACGAACAAACCAACATAAGGAATATAGTGAAAGGTTTTCGTTTAGTAGTAATAATTTAAATAAAAGTCAATTAATTATATTTCATATTTTACAGGAGTATGCAACTTTAATACTAGACATGGTTGCTTGAAATGTATATAATGTTCCACGTTTTTCCCATTGTGCTGGCACAGTTGTTAATAAAGGTTTACCATTTTCTGTAGTCTCCACTATTTTATAAAAGACATTTTTCTAAAAAAATAATTTATTATAGACAACAAAAACTTCCCAAGTAACAATATGGTCTTAAATTATCTTATTAAAAATTAAACATTAGCACTTTAATATTTCTGCCTATTATATTTTGTTGCTACTTGATAATTAGGGTATCTACAACTACGACAACGTACTACAACCTACAACTGACTGGCTAAGCGAAAATGCGTGAGCGAGAAGCAAACTTATTAGAGGAGATATTCCTGCAATCGAAACATCGCGGCATCGGCCGGACTAAAGAGGGAGCGAGCGCGGCATATTAGCTCCGTGTTAGTACAGTGCGCCATCTAGTGACTCGGTACGACAGTTAAACTCTATTCGGATTCAATAGATAAATTACGCTACTAATTTTTAACAAGTTATAATTGTACATTTTCTAAAAGAATAAATAAAATAATGAAAAATGCTAAACTTTGTTTTTATAGCTAATTGTGTGAGGCGAAAAAATAATTGCAACTGTAGAGATTTTTTTAACTCTTGTACAAATAGTAGTAAAATATAATAAGTACTAGCTTTTTACCCGCGGCTTCGCTCGCGTTGACTTCAATTTAGAAATATCATTAATACTTTTGATAAAGTGAAACTATTTTCGGCGCAGTTCAAATTATTACGCGATGATTAAAACTAATTTTAGGATTTAAATTTATATAATAATAATATATATTAAATTTTAAAATTAAATTAAATGTGTTATTTAAAAAAAACATCAATAATCAATAATATAAAATAGAAATTAACATCTTCAGGAAGTAAAATACTTAACCCTCTTTTTTGAAGTTCCGCAAGCGGATAAAAAGTAGCCTATAAGTTTCCCCTATTTCCTAACTACTTACACACAACATTTCATGGAAATCTGTCTAGTAATTTTTTCGTGACAGACAGACAGACAAAAATTCTAAACACCACTAATTTTGATTCAGTGCCCTTTATTTAGTCCCCTGGCATTGATTTTTCCAGAAAATATTAGAATTGCGGAAATGATTTTGCTACAGATTTATTATACTCGATTGTTAACCTATTAACATGAAGCGTGTTTCCAAAATTCTTACAATATATTTATTGATTCAAATTTAAATAGGTAAGTAGGTATGATTAACTGACTAATTACAATATTCGCATTCGTCTTCTGGAAAATGATTATAGATAGCAAAATATTTGCAATGGGGGCACCAAAATAAACCGCAACTTAATAATTTTTTTACATTGTTGTCTGTTAAAACAAAATGTAACGGTCTATTTCGACGGACTGTCTGGGAACCACATCCATAACAACGAGAACAAAGGGTAAAATGAGTAGATGACCACGGCCATTTCAAATGTGCACGTATCATTTCGATGAAGTCCATCTTTGATAAAAACTTATCAACATCCGCATAATTGTAGATCATTGTGAGATTTACCTAAAACAAAAGTATTATTTAGACTTAACCAAGTTATATATCACGCATATCCTTCTCTTCTTAAAATATAAATTCTTTAAACTAAATTAGTTAGGCGTTTAATGATTTTATTATTGATCCCTAAGTCAACTGTCATGGCGTACACATTTACAATGAACATTGAACACGCACTTTATAGGTCGGGATGTTCTATAGTTGTCATATAACGCAGTCACTTAATAAATTATTAATAAATATATGTGAAAACATTAAAATTTTAAAAGCGCATAAAAATTTTAATACAAAATTACCTCACATTAATCAGTAAACTCGATTGCGCAATGGTTTACAACTGATGAAATGGTTCTATCACCTCAAATAACAAAGAAAAAATGTAATATTAACTCAGCTGTCAAAAACACTGCCTAATTAAGTTAACGTGATATATAATCTGTTATATTATTCGTTCAATACAAGTGGCATCATCTTTAAATGGCAATAATACAACGATTACATTATATAATAGTCATATTGTTCACCATTACTCGATACGAATATCGACACGAATTCGACGCGATAGCTATCGTTACATGACATGTAGTCAAATCGCCGACGTATATATGATGATTATGTGACTAAGTAGGTATTTATATGACTGTTACGCGAAACTATTAGCATCTTAAGTTGAATAAAATGGGCCCTAATGCCGTCGAGTAAACGTCCTTAAAACATTTATACGATCATACTAAATAACACTAAGTTGCCACCAAAACGTCTACTCAACGTGGTAAATGTTTGTTGGGGTAGATGGCCTTGGCGGCGAAATAAGGAAGCGAGATGGAATAATCCACCTCCCTCGCACTTTTTCTTATCTTGCCATGAAAGAAATATTATTTTACTTTAAACTAGCTGTTCCCCGCGACTTCACCCGCGTTTTATTTGTAGTTTTAATTTTTTTGCGCAGGACCCTATTTCTATTTCTAAAATATAAGTAGCCTAAGTTACTCTTTGTAACATCAGCTATCTGCCAGTGAAAATCCCATCAAAATCGGTTCAGCCGTTTCGGAGATAAGCCGGAGCAAACAGACAGACAGACGGACAGACAGACAAAAACTTTAAAAATTGTATTTTTGTTATTAGCTGTTCCTCGCCACTTCGCCCGAGTGTAATTAAGGGTTTTAATTATTTTGCGAGGAACCCTAATTATTTTTCTAAAATAAAATTAGCCTAAGTTACTAATTATGACATCAACTATCTGCCAGTGAATGTGCCGTCAAAATCGTTCCAGCAGTTTCGGAGAATAGCAGGAACAAACAGACAGACAAAAACTTGAAAAATTGTATTTTTATTATTAGTACCGTATATACTTTCATTTGCAGTTAGTAAAAAGCCGTAATTTTGGCATTACAAACAGACACTTCAATTTTATTTATTTGTATAGATTAGTACTGTATATACTTTCATATCCATTGAGTAAAATATTGGTAAATCCAATTGGGCATACCTTAAGCGCATTAAAAAAATTACGTATAACATGATTATACGGAATTTTTAAAGTAGTTTAAATACATTTCGACAGCACTATCGGCTTCAACATCCTCGAAAACCATGAAAATGACACCCGTGATGAAAAAATTGATACCTATTGCAGCCGCCATCTTGGATTTACATTTCGACAGCACTATCGGCTTCAACTCTCTCGAAAACAATGAAAATGACACCCAAGATGAAAAAATTGGCACCCACTTCAGCCGCCATCTTGGATTTACATTTCGACAACCCTATCGGAGTCAACTCTCTCGAAAACCATGAAATTGACACCCATGATGAAAAAATTGATACCTATTGCAGCCGCCATCTTGGATTTACATTTCGACAGCACTATCGGCTTCAACT